>OY101431.1:37873484-40847012 GCA_956483605.1 Tuberolachnus salignus
AATAGTACTCGTAAAAATTGCGGGCTGGGATTTATATGACTAAAAGTTATTAACACTGAAAATAGATTTCAATTTTCGCCTAGTGAAATAAATAACAGCCATGAAGTCTATGCACCGATAACATCTTGTGATGTGGAACGTTCTTTTAGTAGATATAAGTCAGTGTTAAGATCAAATTGTCGTAATTTTAATTTTGAAAATTTAAAACACTTAATGGTTTGCCGTTGTTTTACTTTGTAATGATTAAAAATTAAAAACAATAAATTGTGTTTTGTGAAAATTGAAAATAAAAATAAAAAAAAGTGTTCGATTTAATAACTCGATCATATTATATCAATAGTTTATTAGTTGTGTTATTTCAATATCAATAGGCGATAACATTTTATTGTAAAAAAAAAAAAAAAAAAAAAAAACAAACTGATATCGTTAAAAAAATAAAAAAATTGCGTTCTAATTCGACGTGTTTTTACGTATATGGAATGGTTTCTGTATTAAATAATAATGTATCAAATTTTTTTTTTTTTTTTACTACATATTTTTGACTATTTTAATTACATATACGCATATGCACATATGTTTGGTTTTATATTGCACATAAATTCCGGGCCCTAATTATAACAAACTCCGTTATACCGATACGTGCCGTTATCGCATTGCACTCGAGGTTACAATGTCCGGCGGTTCCTCGAGCCGCACTCGCAACCGATAAGAAATAAAAAAACACGTCCCACGCCGCCGCAGCTTACTCGGCAACTATTCCGAGAACATTAAAATAGAAGTTTATTCGAAATAAACTTTTACACGAATAAGTGGAAAAAAAAAAAAAACAAACAACCAACGATAATCGACCGGAAATCCCTTCGGAGTTAACGCCAATCGGTACCGGCACCCCCCTAGAACCGTATTTATGGGAAATTAATTTGTTTTTGGTTTAAGCTTCTATTGATACCTTGACCTAGTTTTCGACAAACGTCTAACATGGGCTAAACATGTTCACACAACCAAATTAAAATTATACATACGACTCTACTTTTTCAAACACATCCACGGTAAGTTCCCAAAACCGAAATTCATCTATATCTATCTTCTCCTTAAGCCTATCTGGTTATACGGTATACAGCTCTGGGGCATTGCCGAAAAATCAAACACACAAAATATGCAAGGGTTCCAATCAAAAATACTCAGACTCATGACTAATAGTATTATATTAATTCTCTTCATTATATCACAAACCACACCTTTCATACAGACTCTCCACATACCTAAGTCACCGAAACAGCCAAGTTATACTCCTCCAAATTCAAAAATCGCCTGCAAAATGACACCAATCCCCGTGTTAAAAAATTACTATCCATCGCCATTCCCGGACCACCCCCCCCCCGCCTCCAGAAGACTCAAGCGCCAAAGGCCTCGAAACCTTGTTGATTAAAAAAAAAAAAAATGTATTAAATTCGCGCCAAAGTACCTTCATCGGTTGGTTCTTCCCTAAAGCCACGCAAACCGCCACATTAAACTTAAAATAACATCAATTATGTTTATTATAAAAGTTTTTTATGTATAGAATGTATAAATTGGGAATTCAAATTTATAAAAAAAAAAAAAAGCTTTTATAGAAAAATAATTATGCCTAAACATTTGACAATTACAAAAATTATACGAGATTTCCAAATACATGGAACATGATATGCGTTTTTCAGTCCATCGAACGCTTTGGGATAGTGCGGACACCACCAGTGGCGTATTCAAAAATAAAAAAACACGGGGGATGGGTCGTGTTAGGCAGACACCCTAGAAAACAATCTTAGTTGCGTCACTGACAGTGGGTGTACATCGATGTACTAAAACAATACCAATACGACAAATCGGATAATAATGTCGTATTAATTAATCATCGAAAAGTGCGTCGGTGAGAATCGTTTAAAAAAAAAAATCAAGAATACAATTTTATATGTGTATTACGTTTGCATGTATAGACATAATGTCTCGGTGTGTATTTATCACAGATAAATACAGTCGAGTCTCAGAATAAGAATACGTCAATCAACCCCCAACCCCCCGCGATTATGATAATTTTCTAATTTAGAGGCTAAATATTACTTCGCCCCTTATTCCCGTCATCTGATTAAATATACGCTTGGAGAAACTCGAACAAAACAAAAAAAAAAAAAATGAAAGTTGTTTACATATTGACTCGTTGGTTTTATCTCGCCGTTATATTATATTTTTGGTATAATTTAATTTTTTTTTTTTATTGATACCAACCCTCTCGGATGGCGCCTATCGGTTAATCAACGTGTGTAAACAAATTTAATGGGGTTTCGACATTGACGGCGGCCCGTCGTATCCTATCGAAATAATTGAGATTTTAGAAATGACGTGCCGTAAAATGGGTTCCCGAATAAATAATTTAACCGTGTTTAAGTGTTTACGCAAGTTAATAACTAACGGTAAACGTTAATTTCGTATAATATTATAAATTATTACCGGGCACGGTATACCGGGGGACAGATGTTCCGCGCGCACAATTGTTTTCAAACAATTCCGAAACCGAATATTGTAATAAGTATTGTAGGTGTGTATTAGCGTGTAAAATTTTAAAATATAAAAAAAAAATGAATTTAAAAATAGGACGCATTTGGCACGGCGGACGTATCGAATTCGACAGAAACAAGAAGAACACCACTATTTTCGAGAGAAAAAAAACGATTCTGAGCAGGGCATCGGTGTATTATATAGAAATATTGATTGTCAATTTCGTGTACCGAGTACGTTTTACGCACGTGTTTTCATACGACGAAATTATGAAAAATGTGATATTGCACATTTTGATAATTAATTATGATGTGCAATTTCGGCAAATGTTCTTTTTTCAACTAGACCATTTCATACGGTGAAAAAAACTCCGCGTCGGACGACGACGATTTTGTCTTGTGTTTGCCGCCGATAATACACCGTGTCCAGCAAAACGCCGACCCAACCGGAACGGCACACACGGGCCACCTCTTCCACACAGATAATATCGGTATCCCCTATCCCTTTTTCAATGCATAATTCATATTTAGTTTGTTTTTTGTATCCCCTATACACGGACAAAGTTTTTATGCCTCACGGCTATTCTCCGTCGTTGACTCAACACTATATTTATTAAACGAGTACAATCAATTTCCCAACCACGATAATTTTAATATTATTTCCTCATTGAAATTCGTTTTTTTTTCTTTTCATTTTCTCTCGACAAATAATATTATAATACAGAGTATATTTTTGGTTTTCCGTTAAATTTCATATCAATCTAGATTTCGACAAACACCATTGGAATTTATTTTTCTATTTTTAATTGACGTATATTATACCTAGCCCACGTTATCTGGCCCGGCGATGAATAATCATTATTTTAAAACCACCAAGGGAATACCGGTCGTTATCCCAACCGATTTTGCAGATTTGTTTAATATATTTAGAATGCACTAAGTTAAACCTTAAAGCAAATTTAAAATTTAATCAAAATTTACCACTTTAGTACTTAAAATCTTGAAAAAAACAAAACGTCTATAAACAGCCCACAGTTGAAATTCATTTTTTTTAATTTTATGTGAAAATTTCATGTCTCTAGAAAAATTTTTTTCAGAACGACAAAGAAATAATAAAACTCGAGTTTGGCGAAATAGTGTTTTTGCCGTTTTTCTGTCATTTGTTAATAGTTTTTTCTGCCGCGCTAAAAAATTAATAGATAGATCGAAAAATAACCATTATAAAGTATTAACTAGACAATATTTGCTACCGGAAACAGTTCCTATACTAGGAACTATACTAGATGTATAGATCGGATGAAGTATTCTGGTAGAAAAAGTGTTTACAGGAAAATTAAAAGATAAATTAAAAATACACATCATTGTAAATCGCTTCGTTCAGAATATAAAATGTACTCAGAGTGTCCCACGAAGCCAGATATTCGTAGCCATTGCGATATCTCGAACAATTTGAAAATACAGTTTATTCTTCTGAACATTTTGACTTTTCGACGTTTCATTTCCATTTACCTCGTGATTTTTAATATTTTTCATAGTTGATAGATAAATAGTTTTTTAATTAACAAAAATTATCAGAAAACAATATGAGAATATTTCAAAACATTACTATAGTAGTAAATTATTTTACAGTTAACACAAAAAAAAAAATATTGAAAACCGTAAGAAATGCTTGACAATTGTACACAACATTCATCATAAGTTGTACGCAAAGTAGAGCGTAGTGTAATAATTTTTTTTAGAAGCGTTCGAATTTTGACGGAAATCGTATCAATCACTGCGATAAAAAATATGTTTAACCGAACTTCGCACAGAAACGTATTTCGCAACCATTTATCGTCACGTATTACAGGTGTAAATAAACTATTCTTCTTTGTATCTTCCCACCAACATCAGTGACACATCCGTGACTTTTTTTTTTAATATTGTATGCGTATTATTGTATTATGTTTTTCAATTGTATACGGCATAGAAAATAATAATTTTTTTTTTTTTTTTTTCAAATGCATAATACCTATTCCATAAAGGTAAATTACTGATTTAAGGATGTCTCTAGTTTATAGCCGACATATATTTATATATTTAAACAGTGTTGAGCATTTTTTTTTTTCAATTAGTCACGCCGTAAAAATAAAATAATAATTTTTTACCTAGGCTTTACTGGCCCACGTGCCAATGGACAATAATTATTATACATATAATTGGTTTTGCGAAATAGTTGATACGTGAAACGCTATAACGGTGCATTGTGGGTGTGCATTTCGATTATCGTAAAGAAAAATTCGAGAAACACGATACGATGTAATGGGATTGCGTACAAGAAAATCTATTACAAGATGATAATTTACATTCGAAATGCTAACTGTTAAACACTGTCCAAGTGTATTTACACTCGATTTTGGTACAATCTTTGTTTGCATATCGTTGTTTACACGTTATGTAATCACATCCGTGTACTTATATTATACTCACTGTGTGTACAGACTCTTTGATCAAAGTTTTAATTATTATTCGAGTTCAAAGCACGACAAGTTTATATTCCGTCCACGTATTGCTTATGTGTAATAGAACCGAACTTGCAACATGTCACTTTCACTATTCGCATTTCAATATTTCGGAACGGTCAATAATTGTATTATATAGTCACCACAAAGGGTTTCAATCAAACGAAAACGCGAAAATTTGCAGCCGGATGGCCAGCAGAAGGGTATTTCAGGACGATCGGTGTGGGGAGGCGGAGGAAGTGGCAGGACCGCCGCTGGACCCGAACCCCGGGCCCCAAACCTTCACTGCGGTCGGACATTCCCCTCGCATTAATATAGATATATAATAATACAATTTTTTTTTAGTAAAAAAATCAAGTCATCGGGCAACAGAAAACTATGTACACACTCGTAAAACGAATAGGTATACTTGCGATAATTAAGGCTCCTTCCCGCCACCGTTAAGCACGCCGAACACGTCCTGTAGGCATGCGCACTATGTGCAATTTTAGGCCCCGCAAATCATCAAGAATATTTTACACATTTCGAGCCAATTCAGAACATTTTTACTCATGCGGTGCGATTTAGATTTTCTTAAATTAAAACACATTTTGGAATCGGGTTCGTAGAGTACTATTTATTCCCAAATATATTCGACGTATGCAATTGGTTTTTTTTTTTTTTTGGCAAATATTACCCAAGATAAAGTTATCCACAGTTTATTAAAAAATAAGATTTTTCAAAAAATTAAAAATGCATGACATAAAATTGAATAAATTTGACTACTGCTTTATGGGTAAATATTAAGGAATGATAATCATAATATTACACATACATAATAATAATTAGCCTAATCAATTTTATCCACATATTAGTACACGAAATATTGTGATTTTAACGATTTTGTTATGCTCAACTTATTTTTTTGTTTACCACTAGTAAGTTCTGTTGAACCTCGTGTGAAATTGTCGAATATTTTTGCTGGGCCATAAAAATTGTATTCACAAAAAACTAAAAGAACTCGAAAATTACAAATGGCTATAAGTACAAGTGTAACCAAATTACAAAAAAAAAAAAAAAAAAAAAAAAAAAAATCGAATGTAACAGAAAATGTTATTGTGTTACTTTTCCCGTGTTTTTTTTCAACTGTTAAGAAAATTACAAGGAAAGTAAAATAAAATTAACCTATCAATTCACCAATTAGACAAAACTTGCTACCATAAATCACCTCCGATGTTGATGATCGGAGCTATATTTTTAGTAGAAAAGTTCCTTTCAGACAGATAAAAAAGCGTATATCATACAACCAACACATTCCTCGCTATACACTCGAAATCTAAAATGTAAAAAATAGCGAAATTACTGTATTCAAATATTATAATAATTAAAATTAAAATTCATTATAAACCATTATAATTTTAATAATATATTGTAGATATAAATACATTTTTAAATTCTCCTTAGCTACGAACACTGGGCTATCCACGAATTGCTCAACATATGTTTCTCGTCATATACACGAGATTTGTATATTATTTGTATATTTATTTATTAACATAATATTACTAGTTAAATTATTTTATAATTTTTCGGTTAACATTAAAACTTAATTTTTCAATATTGTATAAGTTAGTTTAAAACACACTATAAATGACATTGTATTATATTTTTTTTTTTTTTTTGATTTCAGTGCCACCCTGTTCATGGACCCTATTTGAACCCAACAGCAATGAGCATCACTTGTATAAACGCTTACTTAAGACTGATAAGATTTTTCGAAAAAAAAAAGCAAACGGTTCGAGTGTCCCTTATTATATGTGATATGGAATACAATGGCGAAACAGCGAGCATGAAATTAAAAAATAATAATAATTGTTCTAATTTTATATTTCTTGCTAATTCCTTTATCGTCGTTTTTCTTTATAATTAGATTATATGTTTTTTTTGTTTTTTTATAAAATATATTTAGTTCCTAGTCGATCCCTGTAGGACGAACGAGCTATTACTCCTACTAGATTTAATGTACTTTTTTGTGTATATATATTATTATAGAAACTATTATTTGTAATTATAGATCGTCACGATCGTAAATTAAATATAAAAATTTGTGAACATTTTTGAGTCATTTTCCTACTAGATTTAATGTACTTTTTTGTGAATATATATTATTATAGAAACCATTACTTGTAATTATAGATCGTCAAGATCGTAAATTTAATATAAAATATTTGTGAACATTTTTGAGTCATTTTTCCTACTAGATTTCATGTACTTTTTTGTGAATACATATTAAGAAACTATTACTTGTAATTATAGATCGTCATGATCGTAAATTAAATTTAAAAATGTGTGAAAATTTTTGAGTCTTTTTTCCTACAAGATTTCATGTACTTTTTTGTGAATATATATTATTATAAAAATTATTACTTGTAATTATAAATCGTCATGATCGTAAATTAAATTTAAAAATGTGTGAAAATTATTAAAAATCAGTATGGTTAAGAAGGTACAATTAATTATTCTAGCATATGTTAATGGCATCATTATTGATAATAAATAAATAATAATTGAAGTGTGGGTTGTTATTTCAAATCGATAGATTGACCGTAACGTTATATAATTTATCGGAATAATCCGTTAAATTAGAGTCAGATTAGATTTTGTACTATACTTTTATATGCGCATATTATTATAATGATTAACAAGCTATAGCACGTGTGTAGGTATTTAATTTTTTTTTTTATTAAAATAAGTAATCGGTACCTACTAATTAAGACCATTGCACCATATGGTCATCGTCTCTATGATAGAATCGACTATCAATGTTCAATTTAATTTAACTGGGAAAAAATTGTAAAGAGAAAAAAACGTATACGAGTAAATCAAAGTAAACCCGACTTATTATTCAGCAATCGTACAAACCAAATAATATTATAAAAGTATTTTATTTTATTTTTTTTTACTAAAATTCGCATGGTCTCTACAAATTTGAATTGTTTAATTGTCACCACCCAAGTTGGGAATGTTAACCAATTTTTTATAATTAGTTTCAGTTAGTTTTAATAAGTTGTCCTAAAATAACCTGTATAAAAAAAATACCTAACTTTTAAATTAGTTCTAATATATATATATTTATATATATTATTTATATTTATGAATTTGAGTAACAGTTACTGAAATAAAAAATGTCCAGGAAAATAATAACTTAATAACAAGTTAATTTTAAAAGTTACATTTATACAATTTCCCTTTATACGTATTTTATACCCTATTATTATACTTTTTTGACTTATAATACCAGTATAATTCTTACAATACTTATATTACTATACGAGTACAAGACTCGTGTGAATATCCTATAGGTCGCATAACGTGGTGGTATGCTATAATGATATCCGTGTAAAACTAAATAATTTTCGTCGAAAAATCAACGCAAAATACATAGGTACACATTTTTTCCATAAAGTTCGTAAATAAACCATTAAGCCAATAACTTAAATTTTACTAAAATACTAAGTTAACTTAAAATTATCTATTAGAAGAAATAACTGAGCTAATTTCTGACATAGTATTATTTGTTAACCAGTTGAGTTAAAAACTGAGCAAAGAGGATTTAATTTAATATTCGAACAGGTGTTTACATAATATTTGATTAGGTTATTGCACAAAACGTTTTGTGCCTAAATGAGTAAATCTCGATGGCAATTCTCTATTTCCTTTCGAAATACATTCCTGGCTACGCCACTGTACTTTTATACGTATAAACATAACAATAGCATTAATTATTTTGTCGCCTAGTTCACTATTACAACCGGACAACTTCAATATTTATAATTTCATATAATATAACTCGGCCGTAAAATTAAAATGTTTATTTTTTACTTTTCGGTTTTTTCCACAGAGTCAGCCGTGTGTTGTATTATCGAAAGAAATAACGTTACATGCGTGTATGTTTTATTGCCAATAGTTTATTCCTTAAAAAAAAAAAAAGTTGTACCTATATACCCGTGTCCCTTAAGGGCACGGGAAATGCCAGTTATACTGTACTAGCATTATTATTATTATTATTATTTTCTTCTCTTTACTGACGTGCAAAAAATATTATACGGGTTGCCTATGTAACGCGAGACTGCTGTCCATACATCAAACGGCTGAAATTATGTGATTTATAGTCGAATTACAAAATATGTAATATTATTCTTGTTGAAAAAAAGTAGCATTTGATTACCTATTGCAATAAACCCACCTTCGGGGAATTGCTCAAAGTAACTTCCCGGAAATAATATTTATTGCGTCGACATTCGACAATCTGTGCCTATAAAAAAATACGTAAATATATTTTTCTGGTTATTCATTCCAACGAATTCGATTAAAGTAAAAAAAAATAAATACATAAATCTGTACTACATATAGGTAATAATAAAGTTTGTTACCGCGTAATAAATTATAATATGTGGTGACAGGGCCTCGCACCGGGGCAAAAAAAAAAAAAAAAAACCGCCCAATTATAATAAAAGATAAATTTAATACGATAAAAAAACATTTTATTTTTAATTTTTATTTTACAATTAAATTTTCGTCCCTGGATTGTGACTACGCACATTTTTTAATTGTATTATCACAATTAATGCTGGAAGTTAGTTCACTTTTAATGTTTAATACGGCCAAAGAATTTAGGCGATTATTGTTCATTACCGATCTAGAATACGTTTTTATAATAAATTATTTACCACGGTGTCGTCACAATGCCACGAAACTATCAATTATTATCTCACCTAAATCTCGATAATAGTTTATAAAAGTAAGGTGATGATAAAAGTATAAAAATTAAAATAATATTACGCGTAAATATTAACTCAATGAAGTTTTCAGAGGATTAATTTAATGAAATTATATAATTAATTTAGCTGTCCCCCTCATAATCAGCCCCTCGAGCCACCTGTTGCACATCACCCCCCCTCCTCCTAAATAAGTGGTGACGAACTTTGATTAGTGAGAAATGCCATACGTTAAGATCAACACACTTCTCGATCGTGAGCATTAAAAATGTATATTAACATTCAAACTATTAAAATTCGGTCGTTTTGATGGACGCGGGAAAAAGTAGTCAAAATATCGGAAAACTTAGTGTTTCGTACAACATTTATTCGTACGCCTGCAAAGACGAGAGAAATCGACGGATTTATTTTGTTTCGGTCGTTAAGGCCCCCCCCCCTCCCGAAGAGCACGATCACTATCGGCTACGCGGACGATACGCTGATCGTAGCGAAGGGGGACACGGCGGAGGGCGCTCAAAATTGGACGAACGCCGCACTGGCGACAGTCTCCAAAGGCATCGGGGACCTGGGGCTACGGCTGGCCGTCCAAAAGACGTCGGTCGTGGCGTTCAGTAACCGGCGCTGGCCGACGGCGCCGCGGATTCGACTCGACGGCGAACTCATCGCGCCCAGCGAGTCCTTAAAGTATCTCGGCCTTGTGCTGGAGAACAAGAGGACTCTGTACGGCGCGCACTTTCGCGCTGTGGCCGACAAGGCCCAGCGTGTGATGTCGTCGCTTGGCCGGCTAATGCCTAACATCGGCGGCCCGCGGGAGCGCAGGCGGATACTGCTCGTGAGCGTCGTGCACAGCGTGCTGTTGTACGGCGCTCCCGCGTGGGCTTATTCCCCGCAACTCTGCCCCCCCGAGCCTCGCCGCAAAGGCGGCCGTCCAGCGGCGTGCAGCTCTCCGGAGCGTGTGCGCCTACAGGACCGTCTCGCACGAGGCGGCGTTAATCGTTGCGGGACTACCTCCTGTCGATCTGTTGGCCTCTTGCAGGTGCAGGGCTTTCGAAGCTCTGCGCGCGTTGGGGACTACGCCGGAAGGCGACGTACCCCGTCCGTCAGCGCTCCGCACGAAGATCCGCGTCGCGACCAGATGGGCGCGCGCCAACGCGCACGCTCATTCCCCCGGACTTACTGGTGCGGTGGGTTACAAGACCGCATGGTTCGACGACCTACCGCCTCACTCAACTTCTCACGAAGCGACCTCCGCACCCCGGGTGTTCTCACTGCGGTTTTCCCGGTGAGCAGAATGAGGAGGATGACGACGCTTTCCATACCCTCATGCGCTGAGAGGCGTTTGACGGGGACGAGGATCGCCTGGTCCGGAGGATCGGTCCTTTCGAACCGGGCGACTTGGTGTCGCTCATATTGGAATCCCCAGACTGTTGGAAAGCCCCGTGGTCGACTTCGCCGAGACGGTCGTCGCGGAAAAGGAGTCGGCCGAACGGCAACGCCAAGCGCTCGACGCCGCCGTTGATCGGGACCTCACAGACGCCAGACCGCCGGCCGTGGGGAAGTGTCTCCCCCTAAGAATGTATGGGCAGCAAGTGGGCTTCGGCCCGGCTACTGTCTATTCCCCGGTAGGGACGCGAAGCTTTGTGCACTTTTTATGTGAACCCGCCCCGTCGAATGGGAAAACAGGTTTTAAAATTGTATAATTATTTGTATGTGTTCATTGTTAAATAAATTATGGCGACCCGCTTCCCGAAATAGTGCCTCACGGCCATTCCGGGAGGCGGGGGTATTGCCGGTTTAGAAAAAAAAAAAAAAAAAAAAAAAGCCCCCCCCCATACACGGTCAGTCATGAATGACAATCAACGCGATTGACAGTCAAGACTGATGACGTATGTATATGAATGATAATGATTCACAATCAAAAAAAAAAAAAACTAAGAGTATCTACACTACAGATACAGACACATCGGTACATGTATACGTCTTGTTTCTACTGAATACAGTTGACATTAGAATGTCTAATTTGGTATTAGATACGAGGAGATGAGGATTAAACCGTAGGTAATTTTTTTAACACGTGTAAAAAATAAACAAGTTTCAAAGACAGGAATTATTTATTTATTTTTCAAAGACAGCGATTATTGAGTATACATTTTTCTAAATTTCTAAATGGAAGACGCGGTGACACTAATCGTTCAGAGATAGGATCGAGAGGCGGTAAATCAGATGGAAATGAAGGATAACAAAAACCGTTAATCGTAGCAAAACGGGGGACTTTGTTACTGAGCAGAGTTTTATAACAAGTATTGCACACGCTCATATTATGAGAATCTAAGTCTGGGTATTTTTCGAGCAAAAAATCTACGGCTTTCTGGGGAACGTGCTTCATATCTTTCGCGAAACAAAGGCGATCGCAAACAGCGCAGGAGGAAACACCGAATTTGTTTTGGATAAAACGAAAATTGAATTCGTTATCAGCGACGGGAAAATCGTCAATACAGGCGGTTCGGTTATCGCAATGACGATTTTGAGTTTGTTCTTTAAACGAGCGTCGCGGTAACATTCTCGGTATCGGACAAATTAACAGAATGACCCCCAGCCATAAGACATATACATGTCAAAAAAACAAAAAAAAAAAAGCCCCCCCCATACACGGTCAGTCATGAATGACAATCAACGCGATTGACAGTCAAGACTGATGACGTATGTATGTGAATGATAATTACTCACAATCAAATTTCATGACTGATGGAATTCAAACTTGTTTGAATTTTTATCATCAATCAAGTCGAATTGTGTAAAGCAGTCGTGTATTTTTGTTTTTTGTAAATTTTATATCTCCGTCAAAAAATGGCGAATAAATTAAATAATGAAGATATTTGGCGCGAATTTATACGAATACCTTCTTCGTTCATTTTAATGCAACGTTTAATTTTAAATTTAACATATATAAAAATATTTTTTTTTTTTCAATAAATATTCAATGACAACAACACGTAACGCCACACTTTCAATGGTGACAATGGGTTGATATGTGTTGACTATAAAAATAAAACAATCGAACGACTGAAAATTGTCAGTCTTGATTGACCGTATATGGTAATTATCAATCGTCAATCTTGACTGTCAATCGCGTTGATTGCCATTCATGACTGACCGTGTATGGGGGGGGGCCTTTAGAATTGCCAATGTTCCTATTTGTTGGCCGCTTTTACACAGACTCAAAAGCCGGAGGTCAACCTAAAATTCTATTTTTTCTTTTTTCTCTCTCTCTTTCTCTCTCAATATTTGTGTACACAGCCTGAAAAACGAGTAAGTATATATACGGCGATTAGTGAAATCGCGTTATTATGGTGATGGTTTTTATTTTTAATGATTTTTAAAAATATTTTTAAACATTTCAAATGTCTAACATCAATATCTATATATATTTGTAATTTACGCGTAAATTTTTTTGGACCGGTCCGGTGGTAAAAGCCGAAAGGGGCTCACGATCAATTATATTACGTAATATTATATTGTACATTATTTTTTAACACAAACGATTCAATATTTTTGTGCAATACCCACTAGTTTGAAATCACGATTTATTGAGAGCCGATAAATTATTAAAATGTCACGAAAACGAAAAGCAATTGTTTTATATTTTTCGTCCATAAAAGAACCAAAATGGCGGCGCTGGTACTTAAAAAGAAGTGAATTTACTAGTGAGCATTTTCTGCGCGGCTTAAAATTAAGCGAACCAAGGGATTACAAAATTTTTTTACGCATAATAAATTACATTTCGGAAATGTTATTACCGATTTTTTTTTGGTCTGCCTTTGGGTCAATTTCTTTATATTTTTCAATTAAATACCATTAATACCATCGATGGTTCTTTAGGTTTCCATCACTATATTCAGGACTTTTAACTATCCATAAACCTGGATGTTGACGATGTTGATAATTGCAATAGTTCGATAATAAATCCGCGGTCCGCATTGCGCTGGTGACTCGAATTCAACTGAACTGACAAAATCAATTATTGTGCTATGTTATGCCTACACGTACAAATTATCCGATATTGCGCAATTAATTTCAAACAAGCACATTCTTCATTCAATACTTCCGAATAGATTCCACTTAAAAAATACCACAAAAAAATTCCATTACAAAGTATTTCTCCATTCCAACCGGCTCGTTTCAAATCAAAACTCTCTTAGGCTTCCGAACGACCGTCCAGGTCGTCTCAATAGACGCTGGTGCCGTAAAAAAATTGAAAAAAAAATTGTACTTAATAAATGGTCCTATCACTGGATGGCCTCGCTCGTCACTGTTTGCGCGTTTATATTTATGATATTTTTTGCTTATTGCGCTAATATTGTACAGATTCTAAATGTTATTTTCCTAATAAAAAAAAATGAAAAAAAAAAATTAATATTATCGAAGGGCATGGGGGGGGGGGAAACGCAATGACGTCGAGCGCAATTTCTGTGATGTATACCGCGGCACGGCGGTTGTCGTGTTGTTGACCGGTACCGCGAAAACTGGCCGACAGAGCGCAGCACGGAATTGGCCGCGGCCGGTAAATCTATGGCGTTCCCGCGCCGAACGGGTGTGCTCTCATCCGAACACAATAATAACGAAATAACGAAGGGAACAGAATAGAGCAGTCTGCAAGAGTTCGGCCGATCATTTTGTATTGTAGTTTACGATTTAAGAGTGCGATTTGGCCGTGCTCCCCAACGGTTAGACAATTTGTCCGTTTTTTTTTCTTTGTTGTTGTTATTACTCAGGACGGTTTATATTATAAACCGTAACGGTAATCGGATCCGGCGTAAACCTTTTTTTTTTTTTGCAAATAACGCCGAGAATATTCGTCCGTCCTGTCCGATATTCCGCGGAGCCCCCTAATTTTCTAACGGCGTTTCCGCCAAACGCCACCAATCGCAATTGTCGTTATTTATTTGTTGTGGCGGTCGCGTGTCACAGCCGTCGACACGACGACGACGACGGCGACGACGACGTGCCGGCTGCTCTCCCCTCTTGTAACACCGGGCTTTGTTCAAAGGTCACGGCCGCGAGAAGTCCGTTGCGGCGGTTTGCCGAACACAACGGTACGGTACTCGGTCGCGTGCGCCCGCTCTTTTTCCCGTCAGATTTTGCGCAGTAGAAATCATGTCCGACTCGGCCGCCCACAGGTATGTATTTTGTTTTAATTTAAAATTACAGGGGCTGGGGGGAGGAAAAAAAAAAACGAACGTATTCTATAATATACATAATATTATAGTAAAAATTGTCTGGGCACAAAATTGAAATTACACGGATAGAGGAGTTGCCGGGGGACAAGTTCGCCATTACGATTCTTTTATTTCGCGTTCTTTTCTCTTCCGTTTATCGCGCGTTTTTAATAATTTGTTGTTTACCGTCAATGCTTTGTTATACTTATATTATGATGATGATGATGATGATGTCAATTTTCGAGTGTTATTGAAAAGCCAAAGCAATTGACGAATTTATATAAAACCGAATAACAATTAGAAAATGTCCGTAAATGGCGTTTAAATCGTTTAAATATATTGCCGGTGCGTTTTGAGTATTCGGTAATAATTGTTTCTTATATCCGGTAATAATTACAAATCTCTACTATAATTTTAAACTTAACAAAGAAAATAAAAAAAAAAAAAAAAAACAAAAACGACCGTTATTGCATACATTTTCCCGGTTTTTATTCTCGTAATTATTATAATCAGATTACTGTTAATAACACTATAATAATAATAGTCACAATATTCAAAATGACTATTTTAAACCTTTTATATCGTTATCGTTTTTTTTTTTTTTTTTTTTCTCTATAAGTTATTCAATTATATCATCTGGTGTTAAAATTTCCATCAGCACTATAAAATTAAACATACATTTAAATGAAATAATTATTTCAAACAATAAACACAAATATTTATCTACATCAAACTTAATCAATATTATTAATTGATACTATAATAAACTTATTTATATTTTTAATGTTTTAAATATATATTGAATGGACTAATTGTGCACTCGATTCACAGTTTCTATACAAATAATAATTTTTTATTATTATTATTTTTTTTTTTTTAATTTCTGTAATTTATCATAATACATTTATTCATTATTTTTCGTTTAAACATCGCAAATTCACAACGCTCGCCGTTGGACAACGGAAAAAACTTCAGAGAATATTCTCTGGAAACTCCGAATTGTCGTCGTTTTCGTCGTCAAACAATAATATAACGAATGGCGATTATTACAATTAAATAGTATACCGTAATCTAGACTAATAAAACCCGACCAGAAATAGCACCACCACGACGTTATAACGTATAAATAAAGATAGGGAAACTGTTGTTTATAACTATAGACTAATAAATTAAATTCCGATAGCATTTGAGCCTGCTCTAGCGGTATATTATTTATTTCTGAAAATACTATTTATAAATATTATAACATTATTCAACCGACGTTGAATATCGTCGTGTGCGACGACGTTTTAATAAACCGTTGAGAATTGCCCGAAAATTCGTGTATATTTTATAGATTTACTAAATTGCATTTATTTAATACATTTTATTATGGTTTTTATTTAATTAATTATAATTAATTGGCAACAAAATACCACCGTATAGTTTGGATATGAAATATGGTCTCTAACTATCGTCCATAATCGTCAATCCTGCAGTCTAAATTCTAAACCGTTACCCATATTACAATTGTCGTCTGTCAATGAGTATATCCGACATTAATTGTTGTGCTTATATCCAAAATGCTTGGAAAAATATTCTCTTTTCGAGCCTGTGTTTGAAAGGATTATATTGTGGCTTGATGTTGTGTTGGCAGTGATTTTTTTTTTTTTTTTTTTGCTTACGTTAAATCGAATTCGCGTCGTGTCTAACCGTATTATAATTGTTTTAAATACTATATAACGAATAAAACTAGACGGGGGTTTTTTTAAAAAAAAAAAAAAAAAAACATAAAATCACAATAAGTTAATAGAAATTTAAATAACGAAATAGGAAGTTCTTCCACCACTGGGCGGTGGTTATCTTCCGTCATATTATTCACGCTGTATACTATTATAAAATATGCTTGATGTGCCCGGGGGGGCCACAGATTGTATACATAAAATAAAGGCAGAGAAGAGAGGAAAAAAAAAAAACAAATCATAATTACACCGGTGTGATTTAATATACTCTGTTGAACTGGGGGAAACCAGAAAGAGTATCCGATAATATTATTTATTAGTCGTCTGAAATTCGGCTCGCACATTTCCAAACGCCCGTAATATTTAACTCGTTGTAATAATAATACATTAACATACAAATACTTTTAAACGACAATTGTTGGCCCATATTTTAATAGAATATTTCTACACGTCCACATACGTATATATAAGTACTATTATAATAAAAGAAAATATATTCCCCTCCCTGCTTCCCCCCCTGTATCATTAATAACAGAAATTTCAACCGTAGTACCGTACGCAGTTTTGTCGTGGGTTTTTTTTTTTAAATTTTTTTATTAGGGAAGTCGTTTAACTAATTGATTCCACTATGTCATTGTGTAGACTAAACGTGCAGTGGGCCCCTTCCGGTATAATATTGGTCATTGTAAAGTATTTCTAACGACTGACTCCCCCCGGTCATGTACCGTCGCCGGCAATTGCCACTAACGAGCGACGAGGGCGAATTACGTTAATTATACTTAAGAATCCTAAAATCGAGACGCCGTCGAAATCGTCGGGATTTTTAGGTGCAATTTTGAATTGTCCGAAAATTCCGCAGGAACCTGCCCCTTGCTCCCCCTCCCCACACCGTGGATTATTTACCACACACTGGTTATCGATTGCAATAAAATAATATTTAATAATAGTTGTGATAAAAACGATTATTATTATTATTTATATTATAATCATTATTAGAATATTATGTGTCCTACTGTGTAGAAAATTCCTATAATTTTTTTCTCTATACGAAATATTTTATTACGACGACTCGGTGGCGGGGCCCGAGAGTCGACTGGGGAGGCGGTCGCCCTTCCTTCTAAAATTCTATCGAATTACTTATTAATAAATTAGATTATCGGTTTGAATATTAATGATTATTTTATATTTACAGCGTGTAATAGGTATTGCCATAATAATAATATTATTATTATTATTATTATTATCCAAAGTATAGAATAGTTTTCCTAGTCATTACGAAAACACTGTCGGATAATCGGAGTTTAAAAATACAGTAGGCTCTCGTTAAACCGAACGGCGGGATCGGGGGAAAAGTTCGTTCTGTTTTTACCAAAAAAAAAAAAAATAATAAATAAATTTATTTTACAATTGTTTTTCATTTACGCAACATACCAATCCCGAATTGTTTTGAGACGACCCTGTAGCTGGTCCCTTTATCGATGATCGGACTTTATCGCTTCAATCATCACCTGTTATTTTATCGTCACACGCTATTTTTTAATAAATTTTAATAAATTTAAATCCCACGCGAAACGATCGGTATCGTGTGGCACATGCAAAAATGATAAACCCAATCGACGTATTCAATCGTATCTAAACGACGTACACGTGCGATGTGTTATCCGTGAATAATTCGCATTATTATTGTTGTGCGGCGAAAATTTATCCCTGAATGGGGATATGATTCGATAATTCTTAAGCCCGGTCGGGGATTATCGCGTCGTTCGGATTGACGAGACCCGACTTGTATATTGTGTATTTGTGATGTACAAACGGTGTAATTTCAATTATCGATATCGGTTCGTTTGCACATTATCGTCGCCGAAAAACTATATATAATTTTTATAAAACTAAAAAACAATACGATTATGGCGGGGCAAAAATCGACGTAGACGACGGGAAAAAACCGAGCCTCCTAACCGTCCGGTACACATCCTGTCACGACGGTATACGTTTACCACGGGGAAAGTCCTCTATCGACCAAACTTGAAACTTGAAAGTTATTACTGAATAGACTCAAATGAGTATTGCGTATCGTTAATAGTCAATCTTCTTTGATATTTAACATTTGTAATTAATAGTAAATAGAAATCGGTAACGTATTGTGATATCGATATCGAAATACTTTAGTCACATCGATATCGAAATATGATATCCACGGGAGGGATTGCGTGCGAAGGGGTTTCGGGTCGGCGAGTTAAAAATTAACCAACCCCCCCGGTTATTTACTGGAAAATTATTATTATTTTATCGTAGCCGCTACCGATGTTTTCGACATATACGGGAATATATACGCAGATTTAATTACGCATATCGACGGTATTTTTTTTTTTTTTTTTTAAGATTCTGATTTACCGATAATACTAATATGCACAGACGCAGTTTAACATTTAAATTGGTTTTGTAATAGATATTTCAATATTCGTAACAAAACCGGATAATGTAATAGTTAGTAGTTTATCACTCGTTTGTCAAACAATTGACGATGTGTTTGGACGAACGACTATCAGCCGGGCAAAACAATAAAGTCAATGCGCTTTCCGGGCCTGGTACTGACGACGGTCGGTCCCCTTCATTTACGGTACGGCAAAGAATTGAATAAAAAGAGCTGGGCGGGTTACACGATAAAATATGAAATAAAATACGAACGGCTTGGAGAAAACCCGAAACTATACCTGGGGGGGAAGTTTGACAGATCTGTTCGGTTCGTGTGATTCAAATAATAATTTGATTGAAACACGAAGTATGGACAAACGAAATTGTGTCGAACAGTGTTTGGTCGGGGGGGGGGGATCCTTAATATATTTTTTTTTTTTTTTCTCTCATCACTTCGCCGCGCATTATATTTTTGTAAAATAACTATTCGAAAAAGCGCGCGCGCGGGGGGGAAATTTCCGGTGGTGATATCGTCGTCGTCCATCACTAATTTGTATTATATGTAAATACGAGATTTATTGTATTTATAAAAAAAAATATCTTATCGGGATTTGGAAACGTTGGTGTGGGTCCGACCGTTGGTTGACACAATCGCCCGTGGTCGTAAACCGCGTACGATCGAAGTACAAAAGTACAAAAACATTATTATAGGCTTGGCGGACGGGCGGCGGATAATCCGGCAACAATACCGCCGGCCGTCGTCGAAAATTTTATCTGTATATTTTATGTCGGCGACGGCGGCGTGCGCGTAATATTTTTCTATTATTATTATTATTAATTTAATAGTTAGTATATTATAATACTGGCCAGATCGTCGTTGTCCCTGCCCGCGTCGCTGTTTTATCAAAAATAAAAAAAATAATACGTGCGTAGTCTCAACCATTGAAAGAGTGCGCTCGCTCTACTTACTACTTCGGTCATTTCGACCGGCAATCGACAAAATTGCTGCATTTATGTGTCGCGATTCGAATCAAGCCCCGGGATTACGTGTCGAACAAATATTTATCTATTTACATTATTTTTTGCTGTGCAAAAATCGTTTCGTCCAATGCAATGCTTTTTTAATGGGTGGCGTTCCGTATAATTCCCAGTGCTTAATGTTTGCCAATGTCACTAAAGTGTGGTTAGTGTGGCAACGGCAAAAAAAAAAAAAAAAAAAAAACGCATAGGTTTTTAGATACCCGCACGAGCACAGCGATTCACTACAATAATTAATAACGGTTTTTAATTTTTCCATCCGTGTTACCAAGGTAACACCATGTCAATCAACAAGACTAATTCGACTTTTGTATTAAATAATAATACCTAAATATCGAATTTTAAGGGATGGCATTCAATAATAGCCATAAACCATCTCCGGACAATTTTCCAAAAAAAAAAAAAAAAACCGCGTACAAATCAAATAAATTCGGATTTTGAAATCTGAACGTTCGTAATATTTCGAATTCTAAATCCAAGAATTTGTATTTTCATGGGTAAAACAACGTTTGCGGGTCAGCTAGTAATATATTATATAAATAGGAGAGGCATATGTATGATTTGTTTTGTTATACTTGTTTTTTTTTTTTAAATTAATTTCTATTTTATATATTTTTAAATTGTATAAACGTATTTAATGTTTTACACATTTAATTCTATTAACAATAAGATAATAATAATAGTTTTATGAGAAATTAATTAAAGAATATAAAATCACAATTTTAAAAACCCAAATTTGTATTTAGATAAAAATTTTGATTTTAAAATCCGTAATCCAAATTTCAAATTTCGGAATCTAAAAATCACTAATACTCGCCCGCATTTTTTTTCACCTTTATTCTCATTTCACTATAAGTTGCGATGCAGATAAGACTGAATGTACATATTCTAAGCAAACAATTAACAAACCCAAAAAAATAACTGAAGTTTTTAATACAAATTTCTACATTTTTTTTTTTTTTTTTTTGTAATTGTAACTGATACCATCCATTTGAATAGGTCAACATTCATACTTTGGGCAATATTCTAGATTATATCGAAAAAAAATTACTTTTTGTCCTATGAAAAACAACATACCTTTATAATATTAATAATTATTACTAATTACTTTAGCAACCCTCTAAGACGGTTTAAACAAATTGATTGAATATTTTTTTTTTTTTTTTTATAATTAATTGTGCACCCTTTTAGATAAATTAATTATCCAATTAAAAGTGTCGCTCAGCTGCTTTCCTCATACTGAACACGTCTACTACGATGTACATTAATTTTTTTGTGAACTTTGTATATAATTTCTCTCTTGTTTCACATTGTGTCTTTGAGGTATAGATTGTAAATTTCATAAAAAAAAAATATATATATATATACTTTGATCAAGTAAACAAAGAATGCAATGATATCTAATGACAATGAATAACATTATTAGTCACTCATTAGTTACCTAATCCTGATTAAATTATATAACTAATTATTGTATTGCTAATATGCACATTAATTCATATAGGTTCGTGGCAGAGACAATAAATAAAATTGAATATCATTCAAAACAAGATCAAATTGAAACTATGCATATTATTGAGACCAATGCATCTGTTAAGCCCAAGTGAGTATTTTATTTGTAATATATTTTGAATAAAATTAAAAAAAAAAAAAAGAATATAATAAACCTGTCTCTAATGAATAACATTTATTGCTTTGTCATAAAAAAATTATCCATACATTTAATTTGACACTTATTTTGTTAAAATGTACATTAATCATTTTTAATATTTACAGGATCGTGCCAGCGACAATAGAGAAGATCGAAAATCAAATTAAAATTACAGATAGCGCTGCACCAAATGAATCCATAGAACTTAAGTGAGTATTTTTTTTTTTTTTAAATAATGCATTTATTTTTTGATTTAGTTAACAGTAATTATTTACTTTTATTAGTTTTAAAATTATTTATAAAAAGTTAAGAAACTCTTCAAAATGATTTCATTCACAAATTAATAAATTGTTTTTTTTTCTCATAATTTCCAAATTATAGTTAGATGATCGATCATATAGTGATGTAATTATTTTTTATCATTTTTTCTACTGTTTATTATTAATGTAATAAAGTGATTAAATTACTTTTTCAAAATCATAAACAAAATGCTGATAAAGTTAATTTATAACTAACAAAAAATAATAAAACTTTGTAATAACAGGTAATGCCATTGATTTTAAAATATGCTAATTTAGTATATTATAAAATAAATGATAATATTATAATGTTTGCTAAAAAGAAAGAGTAGAATTACTCTTATCATAAACTATAATATATACTAAATATAAATTATTTAAGTAGTGTATCTGTACTTACTTTGTTCTTCTGCATATTTGATTCTCATTTCAAAATAAATATATATTAAATGTAATATGGCGTAATACCAATCACATCCACTAAATGACCAAAACAATGAATGAGTTTTATTAGTTAGTTTCATACATATTCCTGCCAAAACTTGAAAACCGACTATTAAGGTTATTGAAAAAAACTGATTTAAAATTCAAAGCGTACAATTCAATATAAATAAAATAATATATTAAATTGTGCTATTAAAATCATCAGGTATTATAATATTTTTGGTATCTGGAATTATATCCTGCAAACTATAATCAGGGAAACAGGTATTTAATAAAAACTTTTTTTTTTTTTGATAATTTAAGCATAAATAATAATAATTTTTTTTTACAAAAACTATGTAATTAAACATTAGTTTAACATTAGTGTTCAAAATACTCAGAGTAAAGATTTGTTGTTAAGAACAAATTATAAAACCACTTGAATATTCATCATAAAGTATTTTTTAATTGTCATATCTACATATAAGTACCCACACAAATATCCAATAATAATATACGATTAGTAAATACCGACAACAGCTCACTTCACCGACAACAGAAAAATCTTTTCTTTTTTTCTGGAAAAGAGAGGATATGGTTATTTTAAAAATGACTACATAAATTTGTTCCAAGGCTCTGTTACTCTTACAAATTAAAAAAAAAAAAAATTTTTTTTTTTTTTTTTGTAAGCGCTTTTCCATTTTAATTATATATTTTGACAAAATTTGTAAACAGCACGACAAATGATAAAATAATTTTGATATTAAAAATTAATTTGATTGTAAATCTATATTTAGTGAAAATGTTTAATAGAATCGTTCAAACACTTTTTGAACTAAATAATTACTCTATATAATTTTCTATCTTCCTCGCTTTCTACTTATAACAGCTAGTGGCCACATAATGTTGTGGAGTTGTCTGGTTTTTTAAATTTATTTTTAAGTAGTTTGTAAAAGAAAAACTCATTTTAGTTTTTGTATAAATTTTAAATTATAATTTTTATTATGAGCATTTTTGGAAAACAAAGAAATATAAAAATTTGAATCAATACATTTTGACGTCAGACTCATTACCTCTACGCCTCTGTTTCCATTGCCGACTGTAGATCAGTTTAATTCAGACATGTGGTAGTCCAAATCGTACATTTCGGCTTCGTCGACTTCGGACATCTCGGAGTCGTAGGCATATATTGGTTCCGGCATTACACGATTCTGTTCACGGAACAACTGCCGTAGTTCGTTCATCGACTTCTCGTAGGCATGTTTATGGCAAGCCAACTCTAACCTGTGCCTATTTCTCAAAGATCTAACGTAAACCCTGTTCTCTTCAATCATATCGTCTATGAGAAAGCTTTCGCGAATTATTCGAATCAGAAGATAGAAGTTTATGAAACTCGTGCCGAAAAAAATACACTTTTCCAAAATGTTCATCATTGCTGTAAATAGGTAGCTGACACGATAATTTCCTCAAAACTGACCGACTGAAATTCCAATAAATAATAATACTGGTTATGTTCGTCTAATCTTCTTGTATTTGCCGAACCGCTATAGACATACAGCAATAGGTGGGTTAGTACACAAAGGCAAATGCAACTGAAATTCAAATAGCCTAAAATCAAACAATATTACTAACAGTTTATTTCAAAGACATTATAACAATTTAGTTTGGGTTTATGTACTGTCAGGTATATGGTTTATTTACTACCAGGTCTATGGTTAATTCAACAGATGATTATTTTCAAAATTAGTTTGATAGTGGGTGTCTCTAGATAAAATTGATAACATCTGATTAGAAAACCGGATGCCATTGATTATACAATTTTTTTGCTCGTAATATAATCTATTTAATTGGCGTAGTTTATTGTTCATCTCGGACCCTATATTAATATAGGGTGGCCAAACGTCCCGTTTTAAACGGGATTGTTTCCGTTTTGATTATCATGTCCCGTTGTCACGACAAAATTTTTCCAATAGATTTGATTTTGCATAGAACCAATTAAAAACACTATTTGTCGAGGCATTTAAAATAATTTTAGAAAAATATCCACTGTAACAATAAAATATAGTTAAATAAACTAGATTCATGCACGTTGTACGTATAGAATGAATTAATGATTAACAATATGATAATTAAGTAACGCTTAGATATAAATAATAATACTCATTATTACAATAAGAATTAATGTATGTATTGCTTTCTTAATAAAAAAGAGTTTATTTTTAATTAAAATATACAATAAATGTTGATTAGGAAAGTGGTACATAGATAAAGTATAATAACACAGCAAATATAAATATAACATTTTACATTTTTTAAAACTATTAAAATGCTTATTTTTGAAATAAATAAATCATTTACAATAATTATGCATAGAATATTTTTTAATCGGTGCAAAAAATTCTACAAATTGTATTCTATGTACATTTACTAATTTTCAATTTTTGTGAAATATATGTAAATTATCGTTAAAAAGCTCCTATTGCTCAAATTTCAACTTTTTGGGGGCCCATGAAGGAAATAACCAATAATGGTAAAATTTGACATATATAGTTTTTACATGTAACATAACAAAGTTAGATAGTTATAAAGTATACATTTTAATTTTTTTTTTTTTTTTTTTTCTATAAATAATGACCACCTTTAATATACATAATATATACATATTAATCTAGTTTATTTGTAAGTCTTATGGGAAAAAATGAATTAAATTATTAATTTGTAGATCAGGTAATTTATTTTTTAAATTTTGCTGGACTTACTAACCATAAAAATCCTCTCATCAGGAAACTAAATACTCTTACTCTATTTGACGTTCTTCACGGTCATCTAAAAAGGAGAGACCTTCTGCTCTATTAATCCGTTCTTTTTTTTTCCTTCTCTAGTCTTGGTTTAAATAGTCTTTTCTTAGAATTCTCATGCTAAGGACCACTAATGGGTGACTGCTTAGTCCTGTTGTTACCAGTATTTTGATTTTTTTTTTCATTCATCACATTTACCTATTGTGCTTATTGTACAAATTGCATATTTTCATGTAAAAAAATTTTTTTAAAAAATGTTGCTGATATTTTGAGGAGGGTTAAACTCTTAAAACCCCCGTTCGCCCCTGCAATCAGTTTATCACAAAGATACAACAACGACACAATAGATTGTAATAAAGGAAATGATATTGGTATAAACCTAATAAAGATTATGTTGAACAATTGTTTTTAGACTCTCATCTAAAAATAATGCAAACCAGTGTTTTTTTTTAAAATATTAAAAAAGTTAGAAATTATTTTTACTGTAACTGTAAATGTAAAATATACAATTTATTACAAAAAAATGGGATAATTTTTTTTTCAATGTTAACCAAAAATTGTTTGTCCCTAAATTAATAAATTATTCTTAATATGTTATAGATATACATAGGCAAAATTAGTGTGCATAACCATAATTAGTCTTTTTTCACTATTTAATATAAGAGGTTCAAAAAAAGGAAAAAACGTAAGCACTCACCATTGCACATACCACTCTCAAAAATTGTAATCATATCTCAATTATATTGAGTCATAAACTTATTAGTTTATTAGTTTATGACTCAATAACTGCTTAATAATTCATAGGCATAAGTTACAGTTTTATTGAGTTCTAATTAGAACTAGTCTATTTGACATTATATTGTCAAATAGACAAGTCTACATGATATTATATTAACAAATATGACTTTATTGCTAATCTGAAATAGGTAATAGCCTATTTAAAACCTAACATTATATTTTAGTATTCTTTTATAACAAACATTATTTATAATAACATGTTAAATCTTATTTGAATGAAAAATATCAAAACATGATATTTTAATTTAATAGGATTGTGAATTTTATGTAATATTTTGACACTTATGTCCTATATTTTTTATTGTCTCATTTTGTGTGTTTACATTTTGAAGAAAACTGATTTTTAAATGATAATGTTGATTCTTTTGTTTTTCATAATTCATTGAGTTCTAAACATAGATAAATAATTATTATTGCTCATCTACAAAAATTGTAATACTAATTAATGATACTACTCACAAGTCAAATACCAAACGTTTTTATTAAAATTAAAGCACATAACTACTGAAAAGTATAATATAGTTATTTAAATCAATAATAAGATCATATACATGATATTATATTAACAAAATTGACTTTATTTCTAATCTGAAATTGGTAATAGCCCTTACCTTTCAGTCTTCTTTTGTAACAAACCTTATTTATAATAACATGTTAAATCTTATTTGAATGAAAAATATCAAAACATGATATTTTAATTTAATAGGATTGTGAATTTTATGTAATATTTTGACACTTATGTCTTGTATTTTATATTGTCTCATTTTGTGTGTTTACATTTTGAAGAAAACTGATTTTTAAATGATAATGTTGATTCTTTTGTTTTTCATAATTCATTGAGTTCTAAACATAGATAAATAATTATTATTGCTCATCTACAAAATTTGTAATACTAATTAATGATACTACTCACAAGTCAAATACCAAACGTTTTTATTAAAATTAAAGCACATAATTTCTGAAAAGTATAATATAGTTATTTAAATTAATAATAATATCATATACATGATATTATAATTAACAAAATTGACTTTATTTCTAATCTGAAATTGGTAATAGCCCTTATATTTCAGTCTTCTTTTATAACAAACTTTATTTATAATAACATGTTAAATCTTATTTGAATGAAAAATATCAATACATGATATTTTAATTTATTAGGATTATGAATTTTATGTAATATGTTGACACTTATGTCTTATATTTTATATTATCTCATTTTGAAGGAAACTGTTTTTAAATGATGATGTTTATTTTTTTGTTTTTCAAGTATTTCCAACTCTAGATTAGTTGAAGTTATGTTTATAGAAGTATTGTCATGGTTTAATAAATTTATAATGCTTTCTCAGAAAACAAAATCATAATTATTGTTATTATCATTAATAATATTAATATCATCAAATTCGTGTTTTTGTTTCAAAAATATATTGTAAGAATATTCTTTGTACCTTGAAAATATTGTCTGAAAAAACAAATATAACCATTTTTCTTCTTATTTTTTTTGTTCTGTTAGCGTTTTTCTATTTCAACTATATATTTTGACAAAATTCCGAAAATCACGAAAAATGATAAATTAATTTTGTTGTTAAAATGTATTTGATTGTAAATCTATATTTAGTGAAAATGGATAATCGAATCGTTCAAATGTTTTTTGTTTGCAATCTGTTTAAACTAAATAATTACCCTATTTCTATCTTCCTCACTTTTCACTTATAACAGCTAATGACCACATAATATAGTACATATAATGCTGCGGGGTTGTCTGGTTTTTTAATTTAATTTTTCAAGTAGTTTATAAAAGAAAAACTCGTTTTAGTTTTTGTATACATTTTAAATTATAATTTGTATTTATCAGTAATCACATTTTTAGAAAACAAAGAAATATGAAAAAAATATATTCAATACATTTTGACGGCATACTCATTACCTCTACGCCTTTGTTTCCATTGCCGACTGTAAAAGATCAGTTTAGTTCATCAGAAATGTGATCGTTCAAATGAATTGTACCTTTCGACATCGTCGGCTTCATCGGACATCTCATCCGATTCGTTTGCCAATAATGGTTCTATCATCTGTATATGGTCATTCAACAACCGCTGTTGTTCGTTTAGCGACGCCTCGTAGAGAGCTATACGGTTAGCCAACTTTATACTGTGCTTGTATTTCAATAATCTGATGTATATATCGTGCTCGTACATGATATCGTTTGCGATCAAGTTTTCGCGTATTGTTCGATTCAGAAGATAAATGTTCAGGATACTCATACCGTAAAAAATCCACTTTTCCATGTAGCTCATCATCGTTGTAAACTGGCAACTAACGCGATAGTCTTCTCAATACTGACTGACTGAAACAATAATAAATCAAATACCATCAGTAGATTCATATAATCTTCTTAATATTTTCTGAACTACTACAGATACACAGCCACAGTTAGGTTAGTGGACATAATGTAACTTTATTGTAAAAAGCCTAGAACCAAACAATTACGTACAATTTATTTCAAGGACATAACAATTTAGGTTAGGTTTATGTACTGTCAGGTCTATGGTTTATTTACTACCAGGTCTATGGTTAATTCAATGATTACACTGATAATTATTTTCAATGTTAGTTTGATAATGGGGGTAATGATACAATTGATAAAACCTGATACCATTAATTATACAATTTATTTATTTACCCATATTATCTATTTGAATGGTGAAGTTTGTGTTCACCTCGGAGGCTAGATTGATATAGGGTGACCCATACGTCCCATGATATAAAGGATTATCCCCGTTTTGATCATTATGTCCTGTCGGGACAACAGGACAACTTTGAACGGTATGCTTTTTATCCTGTTTTTAGAAGATGGTCCCGTCGTAATCTCGTTATTTCCATCAACGGCGCATTCGGATCAAAAAATTATATTTTGTCCAATTTTCGTCCGCGATTTTCACAACATTAGTTTAAATATTTTGGTAAAAAATGTACTTACATTTCCTTCTCATAACTCCCGATGTAAAAGTTTACATGGCTTCTCCTGAGGGCCATAGTATTAATTTGTTAAACAAAATCGCTTTCTTGTACCTTTTATCAAAGAAATTATAATTCTGAAAAATCATTTAAAAAAATATTCCTGTAATGATTTGTATGATTTTTTGTTAACACAATTATTAAATGCAATCAGTCAGGTAGTGATACTAATTAATGATACAACTCACAAGTCTTAGTACCTAACGTTTTTATTATACCGAAAACACATAACTTGTGAAAAGTATAATATAGTTATTTAAATTAAAAATTAGATAATATACATGATATTATATTAACAAATATGACTTTATTGCTAATTTAAAATAGGTAATAGCCCTTATATTTCAGTCTTCTTTTGTAACAAACTTTATTTATAATAACATGTTAAATCTTATTTTAATGAAAAATAACAATACTTGATTTATTAGGATTATGAATTTTATGTAATATTTTGACATTTATGTCTTATATTTTATTTTGTCTTTTGTATTTTTCCATTTAGAAGTAAACATTTCTTTAAATGATAATGTTGATTCTTTTGTTTATCATATATTTCCAACTTTAGATTATTTGAAGTTATATTTTTAAAAGTATTGTCATGGTTTAATACATTTATAATTCTTTTTTCAGAATACAAAATCATAATTACTCTTCCTATCATTAATAATATTAATATCATTCAATTCTTGTTATTGTCACAAAAAAAATTGTTAGAATTTTCTTGTACCCCCAAAATTCTAATACAAACTGTTTTGTTATCTTCTATACATTTTAGCGAACTTGCCCCACACCTATAAAATTGTTTTATTTTTTTGACAAATATGTGTTTGATATTATTCTTAACAAATTTACCCCCTCCCCCCAAAAAAAAATTCTAGATCCTCCACTAGGGTGATAGAATAGAACTGCTGGGATGTGTATAGATAATACGGGAAATTGGACCAACCTAATTCCATCGAATAGTTAGGAAAAGAAGCGAGACAGAACAAAAAAAAAGAAGCAATTTTTGCATATTATAATAAATGTTTATTTTAACATATTTTATAAAAAAATTCTGCAAATATTCTGTATATTAGTCTATGTTAAATAGAATCTTCTTGCAATCTCAACCATAGAGAAGCTTTATCCAGCGCTTCCGGAGATTATGTTTCTGTTCGATTAACATTAATTTCTCGGGCATCAATAGGTCACATTTCTCTTTCAAGATGTGTCACTCATGCTTAGCATCTCGCAATATGTTCTCCGTAGTCGGTAACTTCTTATAGTTTTTCGCATATCTCAACTGCATATAAAGGTCCAATAACAGCACTCTTTTAGATAAACATCTAGGTTTGTATAAGTTGACATCTATTATTTTTCTATAAATCGTAAATTGTCCTTGTGAACTGCACGAACGAGTGTTTCAATATTACTCTATGAATATTCAACACTGATAACAGCATTATTGTTGCACTAATTTGTAATCTCTCGAGGTCACAGCTGATCCGATGAGTGATACCAACTGTAGGTAATCGAACATAATTTTCGATGTGAGTGTTGTGACTTGAACTCCTTAAAATTCGAATTTCTAACAATCTCCATGGACGAAATTGGTGTCCTAAGATGATTGTTTAGTCACCGGTGCTAAAAACTTCTTACACTGATTACAAATTTCTACACCGTCACACTCATGTGGTGCAAATAAACCAGTACCGGTGTATCACTACTTTATTTTCCTTCCTCATAGTCGTGTGATTATATCTTACGAAAAAAATCGAAAATATTATAATTTGTTATCACTGTGCTGTACTTTTATGTACTACTTTTTACAATTATTAACAAATTAATAATTAATTTAATACAGTAATATTATATCGGTAGTTATATTTTGAAGTCATGGATTATGAAATGTGGTTGAAAAAAAGTCAAACATTTTTGGACACGGTGAGTACATATTACCTCGAAAATAATTAGATAGTGTGAATATTTATCTAAACTGGTGTAATTACTGTAAATTAATCACAAATTGATATCGGAGAACACCAGTTTGAGTCAACGAATAGACCGTTGGACTAGGTCATAGATGATGAAGATTATCTATGGGCTCGAAGGTAGTGGAACTAATAAAATAGCTATTAGCTGAATTTAATATTTGTCTTTTATCAAAATAATATTAATAGGCATTTTAATAATGATTGTCAACATCAGTATGTGAATATACAAGTGTGTTAGTAGTAAAAGAATCAACTCTCATAAAATTAATAGTAACTCATTATTTGTTTTCCCTCCCTACTAAAAATCCATATCACCAATTATTATAGGCAAGTAATAGGTATCCAAAATTAGAGATTTGCAAAAAATTTGACACAAGCCTATCGAAAAATATAAGTACATTAGTTTACTCCTTTATAGTAAACCAATTGTTTTATGATTAACAAAATACCTATGATTATAATATTTAATATACATTATTTAATTTATTGAAGTTGCCATGATTGTGTAATTTAATTTAACTGTATAATGTAATTTTAATTTTTATAGTATTATGCTAAAAACAAAACAAGAACTTGGTAATCATCTAAATGTAACTATTGAAACTGTTGCTAAATCCAATATACTTAAGTAAGTATATTACTATAGTTCTGAAAAATAATATATTTTTATTAAATCTATTTAAATAGTTTTTTCATTAAAATGTTGATGCCCAAAATCATGATTATAGTGTCTGGTATAATAATTGTTTGTTAGCACTAGTAGAGTAATTAAAAATAACTTTATCATCAATTGTATTTTCGTCTAAACTGAGTAACTTATGTTGACAATACATTGTTGTTTGTCTGATTTTATTAATTTTAAAATATCCATAACATTATTATATATATTTGGTTTAAGTGTATATTTTTAATTTTAATTTTTATAGAAATCTCCCAAAAATAAATAAGGAACTTGGAAATCATCCAAATACTTTTGAAACTGTTGCTAAATCCAATATACTTGAGTAAGTATATTACTATAGTTCTGAAAAATAATATATTTTTAATATATCTATTTAAATTGTTTTTTCATTAAAATGTTGATGTCCAAAATCATGATTATAGTGTTTGGCATAATTTTGGTATTATAATTGTTTGTTAGATCTGGTAGAGTAATTAAAAATAACTTTATCACCAATTGTATTTTCGTCTAAACTGAGTAAGTTATGTTGACAATACATTGTTGTTTACCTGATTATATTAATTTGGTAATATCCATAAAATTATTATATATATTTGGTTTAAGTGTATATTTTTAATTTTAATTTCTATAGAAACCTGCCAAAACTAAAAGAGGAACTTGGAAATCATCCAAATACTGTTGAAACTGTTGCTAAATCCAATATACTTGAGTAAGTTTATTACTATAGTTTTGAAAAATAATATATTTTTATTAAATTTATTTTAAAAAAATTTTCCTTAAAATGTTGATGCCCAAAATCATGATTATAGTATCAGGTATAATTTTGGTATAATAATTCTACAGGAATTGTTTTAGAAAAGTATGTCATTGACAGGAGCTTCGATTGATTTTGGAACAGTGAACAAAACTAGAGTGTAACATTATATTATGAAACAAGTAATTTTTCTAATTGCTATTTTTTCCTAAGATGTTAACTTGGACTAGTTTTTGAATAACAAAAATTGTATTGAATAAATGTCCTTAGCCATCCATTGTGCTAATTGATAAGCTCCAGGTTGTTGAAAATTAACATTTCTATTAAGATTTTCTATGAGAAATATAATGATATGCTCTAAGAATTCGTTATAATCTTCTGTTCATACCGAATATATGGTTTGATTCCAACTATTTTAGAATATTTTACAAAATGTTGTATCTGTGCCAGATGATAGTACAAATATTGCTTCAACAAATATGGCTTGTATTATTATTTTAAATACATGATGTGGGCATCTAAAAATAATACCTAAATTTCTACCTAATTAATACTCCAATGATATGCAAATTAATTCAATTTATTGTATGAACATGCTATTTCCAATATAAATTGTACACTATTATTATAGTATATGATATGTATATGATATTATAATATGTACAAATTACAGAATAAACAGGTAGTTATCTTATCTAATAATCTAGTGATATATAATAGAAATTTTTAGTATTCTATGGATCTGATTGCAATGGTAAACTGGCTAATTCAACTTAATTACCTTTTATGTAGAAAATTAAATATTACATTATTTTTATTACCAATGTTTTGTTGTATCTCCTATCATTAGCAATATAGATTTAAAAAAACAAAACAAATTGGTGTTTTCTAATAAAAGGATCATTTTGTTTTTATTATTTTCCTTAAAAAATAATAGAAATTTGTATCATTAAACTGTAATCATATTTTGCATAAACAGTTAAATGCTTCACAATAAATGTTTACATATTTACATACATTTTTATGCTAATTGTAATATTTTTAAAATTAAATTCGAAAAATTATAAAACTAAGTGCTCTATGCATTTTATGAACAAAGAAGTGGTTGGATCATCGTGACCAAATTTACCACAAATAATACTCTTATAGTAATGCACAAAATTGGGGTGGGGGTACGGATTTTAGAATATCTTAATTTTTCATCTTCATCTATAACTATGAACCAGCCTAATATATATATATATTATTATTATTATTAATATTAATATTTATCTATATAAAAAAAAAAAAAAAAAAAAAAATTTCTCTTTATTACTACAGAATATTCTTTGATATTGTAAATTACTACTTTATGACTTCAGTTATTAATTAATTATTTAATCTATTAACTCTATTTTATTAAAAAATCTACATACATAAATAATTGTAAAAATTTATACAGGACAATTAGAAAAAATAACATTAAAAAGAAACTCAATCAAACTAGAACTAAGAGAAAATCCATTCAATCTACTAAATCTAAGTGAGTACCTTTTTTATGTGTAAAAAAAAAAGAAATTCATTAAAAATATTTTAAAATCAAAAATTGTTTAAATTTTTAAAGGGACATACTAGAGATATTTCCAATAGTCGAATTAAACTAATATTCTATGTCAATATATTTTAAATAATAAATAAAACATCTTAAATCTGTGTCATCGCTGTTTACAGTATCTTCTATTAGCATTTATTTACTCGTTCTATGTAAAAAAATTGTAATATTTTCTATGTATTTCTCAATTTGATTTTATGGTCAGGCTTGTTTTATTTGTTTGTCTTTGTTGTGCTAATATTTAATGAAGATTTTTTTTATATGTAAAACATGTACTGTATATACATCTATTTATTAACAACTAAAATCAAACAAATGACCTGACCTGATCAATAAATTAAATAAAAAAATAATAAAATGTCTAATTTAATGTATTATTACTTATAGTTGCCACATATATTATTAATTGATTTAACTGAATTTGTATTGTTTTATTAAAATTCACATAATTTTTGTAAATTTGTACAGGATTTTGTCTAAGAAAAAAGTTTTCAGGGGTTCCAGCAGAATTATACTTCGGAGAACTGTCAGAAAAATCGTCAATAAACCAATGTGAGTAGTAATAAAGTCCATTATAAATAATATATATATTTGATTAATTTTTACATTGTAATAATTAATTTTTTTTTTTTTTTCATATCATTTGCTATATTATGTAGATAAAAATAATTGTTGATATATATTTTTGACAATTGATTAAGTTTAGATATGATAAATAATTTTTAACCAATAACCTATCACAAAAAATAGCTGTTTTTAATAAAAAAATACACATTTTAAATAATTTTTTATTTTAACTTTCCAATCAAATTTTTTTTTATTTGTATTATTACTGATCCCATTAATCTAGATACATCATCTTATTTGAACAGTAGACTAATAAATCATTTTTAGTATTGTAGGATTTTGAAAAAAAAAAAAAAAAAAAATGTCATCATGCACATATACATCTCATCATTTTACATTATATTATGTATACATAATAGATTACTTTAATACTACAATACAGTACATGATAATTTAATTTAGTGGGTATTTATTCAAAATCCACTACGCTAATTTATGATCACTGCTAAGATTTCTATAGTCATGCTCTTAAAATTTACTTGTTACCTTGTATCCAGTGGCTTGCTCAGATTTTTCCTCTAGGCGGGGGGATGAATTGTAATTTGTTGTATAGTCATAAACACACATTTACATAATGTACTTTGTATTGGTTTACACACATAGCTGGAAATATGAGGGGGTTTGGGAGGCTAAGTCTCCCCAAATATTTTATTAGCTGCCCCAAAAATTATTCCTATTCTATACAATGATGTTAAAAACATTTTAGCCCCCCCCCGTCCCCGTCCCTAGACATATTAATGGATTTTCGCCTATATGTATACATTAGGGGTAGGATAGTATTTTAAAAGTATGATAGGTACAATTGTATGTCCAAATATTATATTGTCCTATATTTTTATACATTAAACTATATACATATTAAACAAAAGATAAAACGATAAATATAATTTTAAATACTTAAACTTAATAACTATAAAGCTATAAAACAAATTTTCTTGGTATTTTGGACATTTCATCTAAAACTTCATCTGGTGTAACACCGATACTACAACCAACGCAATACAAAAAAAAAAAATTAATAAGCCATGAATGGGTGTAATATGAACTTGTGCGTTATAATTTTGTGATATTAATAAACAGAAAAAAAAAATACAAATCCCATGGCCAGTTCAAAAATAATCAGTTGAAATCACAAACTAAGATATATATATATATATATTTTTTTTATTTATTTATGGTTAAAACTTGTAAATAATTTTGTAAATTTATACAGGAATAAGGTTCAGACAAAATACAAATCTAAGAAAAATACCCGACCATTTAACAATGAATTTATTGTTCTTGGGTTAGTATAAGGCGTGAACAAAAAATTAAAACATTTTGTAGCTGATTTTTTGATTTATTACAATTATATATAGTTTGATTGACAATGTTTTTAAAACTATTGCATGTATATTTTTGACAATCGATATCGTTTAGGTGGTTTACAAAAAATATTACTTAGAATGCTTGAACAATTTACTCTCTCCCACCTGGCAATGGGGATTAGGTTAAAAACAAAAATATTCTCAAAGGTTTGGTAAGGTACCTTGGTGAAATTCAGTACCTATGGACATTGAACACAATACAGGGTGATAAACTAGTTAGTTGTAAGACATTGGCTATCACAGAGAATATTAATTTTTTCCAGATTTCAAACCGCGAAAATGAAGCGACAAAAAAATAACGATAATGTAACATTTTAAAGCTTCTTGTTGTTCCATTAGTTTTCAAAAAAATATCCGAAAGAAAGGAAATACTTCACGAGACAATGAGTGTCTTACATTTCAATTAATCACTCCGTATAATATTTGTTAAATTTACATCTGTTTATTTCCTCATAAAATGCACAAAAATAAAATGTGTTTGCATGAGTAGGTAAATAATATTGGGTTAAAAAATAAAACGATTATGTCATTACAGATATATAATTTTTGTTTGACGTTTAATCACTTAAAAGTTATAACTATTGTCCGGATTTGTATGCATTTACATATTTGTAATGAGTGTATGCAGTTTGACGGGAATAAGAAATCTGGACGATTTGTGTAAATGCATAAAAAAAAAGTATTAATATTGACACAGAATATTATTAGTTCAATTCGATTATTGGGAATTTTCTTAACATCTCTAGTTTTTCCCTTTAAAAGTTTAAAATATTTTTAATTAACAATTTTTTTTTTGAAAGAAAATGAAAACTAACAATGATAATTTTTATAAATTACGAACCATCATTAATAAAACAAAACCACATTTTTTATAATAACGGGCATACAAAACAGATATTATAATAAATATTTTTATGTAACAATTCTTAACTTAACTGTTTTAATTTTAGAAGGTAGACATCTTGCTTTTCGATTTACAAATGTTTTTATAATTTTGCATATTCGAGCATATTTTCTATAAAAGTTCGTTAAACCAATTATTTTTATATCTATTTCGCCATAAAAAAAACTAGATTATGATTTATGACTACGTATTGTTCGGAAATAAATTGTATTTCCCGTGTCATTTATTTTTTGATAGTTATTGATAAAATTGTATTTCGTTAATTAATCGCAACGAGGAGGTCGTCGGCAACAATGCCGGCCGGTATGTCATAATTAAATTTCACTTTTAAAATTATATTTTGGGAACACACCGCGTCGCGTTGTCGGGAAATAATCACTAGTCAGTGTCAGTACTGATTACTCATTTCGTGACCCGGGTTCCGTAAATACGTTTTTGTTAAATTAATTTTTCGTACATTCGTAAATTTTAAAATGCCGAAAAGTCGCAGCCGTGTTCCAATTTTATTAAAAAAAACTGTATTGCATTTTATAATAAAACAGACCACCACACCATTTTTACCACAGATGGTTCTGTAGTGTTATATCGATTGTGTGAAAAAAAAATTTCAATTACAACACTGTTACACTGTTACATTTATGGAAGGAAAAAAATGTATATAAATGCATATATTTTGAGTAGAAGCATATTTTTGCATATTAAAAAAAAAAAAAAAAAAAAGCATATCAAGTGCATATTTAACGATTGTTTAATGATTAAATACATACTATTTTAAGCCTTTTAAGTGCATACAAATTCGGCCCTAGTTATAACTCATAAAGCCATAACTCATAAATCAATTTGATGCCTATCTATTTAATATATAAATAATATATTTTTTAATACTTTATTTCAGTTTTAACACTCGCTCTAAGCCCGTTAAATTAAAGAAATGCTACGTATGCGCCAAGGAATACACGTTTAAGAAAAGCTTATTCTTCCACATTTTGTCGACCCACCCTCAAGAAAAGCAATTCAAGTGCACTGAATGCCCACAGTCTTTCTTCGGAGTGTACAGCTTGAGAAAACACATGGAATCGCACAGCACGGTGATACCCGACCCGATCGAACAGTGGAAAAACGAAATGATCCCGTGTAAGACTTGCGGTAAGTCGTATACGCTAGAAAACAGTTTTATGTGCAACTCCAAGCATCACATGCTAGAAAAAAATCACAAGTGCGTCGAATGTGGCGAGGCCTTCTACTACGAGATATATCTAAAAATCCATACAAGATCGCACCAGAAGGACAAAGAAATCGAACAAACCGGCGGCTCGACCGCAAACCGGCGTCCCGTAGAAGCGGATTTGGTGGCATTAGCTAAGTTTAGATTCAGAAAAAGTGAAAACGAGTGTAATGTATGCGAAAAATTGTTCACCAATCTGAGTGCCCTCAGAGAACACAAAAAATTACGTCATAATCCATTCGAGCTCAAAGACAAATTATTCAAAAAGAAATAAACAGGTATCCTTCCTATTTCTATAGGTCCCTGAAAAATGTCTCATTTTATAATAAAAAAAAAAAAAAAAAAATATGTTTTCCTTCAATTTAATTACACGTTTAATAATTTATTACATAATCAAATTAGTAATTTTATATACAGTACAAAGAAAATAAATCAATTAAATTAGTTATTATTATTAAATATGTATAATTGTGTTCTGGTGCCCCCTCCCCCGTCATACTTAATCGATATATATATTTGATCTGCCAGACAATTGTTGGAATTGGTTGAACAGTCAACTATTTTCAATAAAATATAGTAGTATGTACCTGGTAAACGAAATACAAAATCATTTAAGTACTTAAGATGTTACATATATGTGTTTAATATTTTTATTTTATTGACTTATAAAAAGTTGTGTATAAAAAAAAAATAATAATAATCTTTGTACATATGTATTACATAAACATTATAATTGTATGTTTAATGAAATTATATTTGTTAAATTATCTAATTTCTATTAAGTGTTGTAAGTATTTTAAATATATGAGTAAAAACATTAACACAAATTGTTTAATCTATAGCATACAAATAATAATTAGAGTTGCCACGAGTATGAATTCCCTATAAAATTCCTTGATTTTTCAATGTTTTCCAGACAATTTTTAAAATAATTCTATACCCAGTCATAAGAACAAAATGTTAGAAATTTCTAAATAAGTAAAAAATGAGGAGGCAAAAACATAAGTAAAAATACACTCATAGCTCGGATGGATTACATGACAATCAAAAAGATACACTATACAATTTTTTAAACATTTAAGATATTCCAATAAAACTCACAAAATCCATGACATTTCTCAGAGTTGTGGCAACCATGTATAACTACATTTATTCAGATTTAAATGTGTGCCAAAGTATTTCTTGTTTCAATACAAAGAATAAGTTTTTTTTAATGTTATTCCTAGAATGTATATTAAGATACAATCTAATGATATAAAATTCCAAATTTGATATATTGTTTTTATGTAAGTGGCCATGTAATTACAGGTACTTAATAATTATGTTATTATATTAACAGTTAAAATTTATATTTAAAGTTGTTCGTGTAAACTTTTTCTTTAGTTTTTATAGTTTGTTTTTTAAATGAATAATAACAAAATGTTTGTTTGGTTTGTTCTGGTATAAAATATATAACAAATATTTAAAAAAAAATTATATTGTTTTGTACAAGTATACCTTTTATATTTGTTTAAACGGCTATTATTCAAAATCACTTTTGACAAGTAAGACAATTATCTTAAATAAGTGCACTTGTACATTTATTCACTAAATAATTTATTATTAGAACAATCAGTGTTGGGATTTATTTTAGATAAATATTTCACCTAATCTAGATAAATTTTTCCGTATTGGTGTAAAATATTTAACATTAATGGTTTCAAACTCGTTATTATAGTTCACGAGAAAGTAATACAATTGAACCAAATATCAAAGGAAATCAAAGGCTTTTATACTACACGGAAACGCCTGTATTCCTGTTACATTTTATCTAAAGTGTTATAGTTTATAGGTATTTTTAAATCTGGTTTTTAATGAGAATAAAACCATTACATACTTATACATATATTTTATTAACGTTTAATTTGCCTTAACAATAATTTGTTGTATTTTCCATATGAGTACCTAACCTACCTTCAGTGGCGGAACCCGGTTCTAACCTAACCTGGGATAGTAATGTTTACACGGATCCTCCACTGTTGTCGGTTACAAATTGAAAAAAAAAAAAAAAGTCTTCTTGCTTCATTATCATATGAAGATATACAATCATTTGCAAAGTTAAGAATTGTTATATAAAAATATTTATTATAACATCTGTTTTGTATGCCCATTATTATAAAATATGTTGTGATGTTTTACTTAGTTTTCCAAACAATGGTTTTAATTTTATATTATTAATGATAATTGTTTAATAATGATTAATGTTTTCATTAAAATTTGGTGGACATCCATTGAAATTGTTCAATAGTAGACCAAATAACTAAAAGCAAGAAAAAAATAGTCTAAAAATTTAAATGGATTTTGGTATTGTTATATTTAATATTTAGAATATTTTGGAGGGGGTATTATAACTTGTTTATCTATTATATAATTTTTAGTGCCTATATCCGTAAAAATGTTAAATCCGCCTCTGATTTTAAGTCGTTTGGATTTGTTTATGATTAGGGTCCGGATTTGTATACATTTACATATTTGTAATAAGTGTATGCCAGTTTGATGGGATTAAAAAATGTGGACGGTTTGAGGAACAGAGAATGCATAGAAAAAAGTTTATTTTGCATATAAATGCATATTTTAGAGATGGCGGTATATTTGAAGAATTTTGCATATTTAAACATATTTTGTATAAAAATTCGTTAAACCAATAATTTTATATCTATTTCACCATAAAAATTAGATTATGATTTATGAGTTCATGACGACGTATTCGTTCGGAAATAAATTGCATTTCCCGTGTCATTTATTTTTGAATAGTTATTGTTCAAATTTTATCTCGTAAATCGTTACGTGGTCATCGGTAATAATGCCGGCCGGTTTTTCATGACTAAATTTCATTTTTAAATTATATTTTGGAAACGTCGTGTCGTGTTGTCGGGAAAAATCCGTTAGTCAGTACTAATTACTCAGTAGTCGACCGTATCATTTCGTGATCCGCGAAAAAATTTAGAAGATGCTAAATTGACTTATTGACTACAATCATTAGAGATAATGAAAATTATAATTTCAGAACTATCAAATGTACAAGGTGACAACACATTTTCTACTATAAAAACTAAAATATCACGAAAATAAAGGATTTCGAGTATTAGAACAAATCGGATTGATTATATCAGGAAACAGTAAAATACAGTTACTAGAAAACTTCGCCATTTGCTCTGTGGCCAATATGAAATATGCGCCACTGACATCAGTAAATATGGAAAGATCGTTAAGTCTTTATATATTAAGTGATAGAAGAATAAATATGACACCCGAACACATGGAAAAATATATTTTTGTGAATTATTATTATAAAAAGAAAATATCATAAATCGTATTTATAAACCAAAACGTTTTTATTAACTAACTAAATTATGTTTTTATTTACTGAATTGTTTTTAATACAATTTCAATATTTTGTATGTTGTTTTCATAAGTATTTACCAAAGAAATGCTATTAAAGGATTTAATACATTCTTATTTTTATTATTATTATTATTCTTAACTAAAGTATTTGTTTTATATATTGAATATATTTTTAAATATTTACTATTCTTTAAATAAGTTGATATCTGTACTTGAAATATTTATAATAATATATTGAATTGCATTGATATTTATGGAAGAGAAAAAATTAGTGCATAACAAGTGTATAATTTAAGATTTTTTTATTGCGTAATTGTATACTGTTGTAAGCTTTTTAGGTGCATACAAATCCGGACCCTATTTATCGTACAACCTATGTGATCCTTAAAATATAGTTTGCTCTCTAGAAAGACGATTCCAAAATCTGATTTAACAAAACTATTATTATTAACACAATTGTAATGGCATTCTTTTAAATTCCATAACCGGGCGTAACAAAAAGATGAGTTATTCTTATTTTACCGAATTGTTTTGTTTTGTTTTTTTATTTTTTTGGTGGGGGGGGAGAAGCCAAAACTTTGTCATCTCCCTCCCCTTCGCCCCAGGAACAAAGGACAAATTTGCGTTTAATCGTGAATTTATTCACCAGGGTTCGGTACTTTACAAACACAGAACATTTTGCACCGTGACGTTTGAATTCATACGGTTTATGGCGTCGCGTACGTGCCGAAACGCGGGAAAATCGTCTATGTTGTCGTCGATAAATTTTAACAAAACGTGATGTACCTGTTCCGTATAGATCTGATTAAAACGGCCGTCGAGACCGGCGCGCTCCCATAACTCCGACACCTAAGTACGAATCGTGTAAGAGATAATAAATATAACGCATATACCTATATGATGCTATTGTTATTCGACGATTTACCGTTTCGGCGTTATGCTCGGAAACCAACGAGGTAACATCATCGCCCAAGAAACTGTTGATACCCTATGATAGGGGGAAAAAAAAACCCATGTTAAGTTAGTATCATAGTTGCTGTATGCGTATAGGAACCAGACGCGTAGCTAGGATTTCATTTTTTTTTTTTTTGGGAAGGATCGGGGAGTCCATTTTAAAAATATCAAAATAATCAATAGGTATAGGTTAGGTTAGGTCTCCCGGTGGATGACGACGCTCTCCACACCTTGATGCGCCGCGAGCCGTTTGACGGGGACAGGGAGCGCCTGGTCCAGAGGATCGGTCCGTTTGAATCGGGCGACTTGGTGCCGCTCATGCCGGAGTCCCCGGACCGTTGGAAAACCCCGTGGTCGACTTCGCTGAAGCCGTCATCGCGGAAAAGGAGTCGGCAGAACGGCAGCGCCGAGCCCTTGACGTCGCCGGCGTGCGCCGCCTTCAGGCGCACCGCCGACATCGTTGATCGGGGCGCCGTAGTCGCTGGACCGTCGGCCGGGAGACCGGCAGAAAGAGTCCCCCCCCTGCAACTTGTGAGGGCAGCAGGTGGGCTTCGGCCCGGCCACTGCCCATCACCACGGTAGGGCAAGAATTGCTGTTATACATTTATGTGAGCCCGCCCCGCCTTAGGGGAAAACAGGATTTTTATTTATTAATTGCTAAATTGTATTTCCAATTTTCAATAAATGATGGCGACCCGCCTCCCGAAGTAGTGCCTTACGGCGTTTCCGGGAGGCAGGAGTATTGCCGGTTTATAAAAAAAAAAAAAGTTATGTCTCTCGCGCAGCTACGTGTCTGGTAGGTACAACACACCTTATTATTTTTCTTCGTCAATTTGCTCAGCAAGTAGTCCAACAACTTCCAAAATCGGTCCGAATACAGCGGATAGGCCCAAGATTCGTCGAAATAATCGAACAAACACGGAATGGATTCCGTACTCAGCCGGTCCATCATGTCGTTGAACAAATTTACGTTTTTCCCGCATAGATTTATCAAGTTCAAATACTTGAAATCCTATATATGATTTATAAGATTTATAGACGATAACTATAACCGTTCCGGATTTAATATCGGAATTATTGAATATAAAACCGCACACCCGTTTCGAGTAACAGGACAGTTGCAAGACTACGTCTCTGTTGTCCACGATCATTTCGAAATATCTCCCGGCCGCGGACTCGGTCCTGAGCGTTTTGGCGCTGCACTTTTGGATTTTCACATCGGGCACCGTGGAATGGAGGTAATTGTAGTTGCCGGGCAGTTTACAGTAAATCGACAGCGGCCGGACGTATTTGGCTTTTATTCGGTAGTTATCCACTCGAATGCCCACCCGTTGCATTAACATGTCCGCCACTCGAGCGCCGATTTCCACGCTGTTGTAGAACACGTGTTTCAGCGACAGGAGCGAATCGTTTTGAACAAACTCGGCTACGGGTCCGGCGGCGTACACGTGCTCGACGTTAGTCTCGAACGACGAGCTTACCACCAGACGACCGTTAAACTTGAACGAAGACCGTATCAATGCTAGAAATTCAACAGAAAAAAAAAAAAAAAAAATCCTAAAATCAGCAGCAGAAGTGTTGCGTGTTTCAAATTGCATTATTTTTATCGGTAGGCGTACATTTTAGTGCAGTGATAACGGTGAAATTTCGGAGGACAGTGTATGGCTGGTACAATGGCGACAGGGATACGCGGAGGACGGCGACAAGACTTGGCCAAGGCAAGGGCGAACGCGAAAAAAATCACCAAGAATCGCCGCCGATCGTACGGCGGCACGCGTAAACGAACGGAAATGCACTTACACAGCCAATTGATCGGTTTTATGTATTTCTGGTCGAACCAAAACAATCCGGCGCAGTTGGTTTTTAGTCGTCCACCGTCGTTCGATTTAAACGACACTTCTTGTATTTTCGTCTGGTCGTTGTTTAATGTCATGTTGTCAAACACGAATTGTTTGTACACGCGTACGCCGCGTTTGTGCAGTTCTTCGTACACCGTACTGGCGATCTAATCGCGTGCGTTATCATTCATTTGCTTGTTTTTTTTTTTTTTTTTTTTTTTTTTCATATCCTAGAAATACATAATATACGGATGTCTACGTGCGTACTTACATAGTGACTAATTATGAACTGGTGTTTTTCGTTTTTGCCGTGGGAGGACTCCACATAGACGATTCGGGATCCGTCTATACCGCTATCGAGCAGTACATTTATCACCGACAACGACCCTAGGTGTCTTCCGTACACGACAACGTCTATTAAATCATATTGATAAATTGTTACGTATACTTGATAAAATCAAATGACGAGAGTAATATGTAATATGTATTATTATTGTATTTGTCGGCGAAATAAATACGTATTCTTTTTTTTTATTCTCTCGTTATTACCGTTGTTATTATTTCGCATTGTTCTGATATAGTTAAATGCGTATTTGACATCGCGTTCCGAATTTAATAGAAACAAATTGTCCAAGTCGTCGTGTTCGCTGTTCGATCTAATAGTAACAAATTACAACGTTGAAGTAAAAATTACCAATCTTATAATATATTTACGGATGTGTGTCGACAAGTTTGGGTTTATGCGATTTTTTCGGTTCGTCGACTTTAACGTTGTACGTAAACTGTTGGCCGTTAAACAAAAACAGATAATCGTAGTTTATCGAATGGATTCCGTCGACCACAACACATTTATCGGCTCTAGACAAACATATTATCATTGTTATTATTATTATTTTTGTAAATTAAAATTGTCGGTATCGTAATAGTTTTACTATTCAATTGTAAATTAGAGGGGATATTGTATTGATTAGTCCGCTAAATATTTGTTTTAGGTATGCCACGCGATTGTGTGATGATCTAGAAATAATTACAAATATTTTTCATATTATCGCGTGTATTTATCACATAATCATAGGCTGTATTACTCGAATAGGCACAGGCGCAACTAGACATTTGGACAAGGGGGTGCTTAAGCTCCAGGTTTTTTAGTAACTCGTCAGTGGACCCTCCCCGCCCCATCACACCATTATTTGTATGTATGGTAAACACAACCTTAAAAAGTCACTTGAAGAAAAGTCATTGTTTTGATTTGATTTTTAAATTATAAAACAGTTTTTTTTTTTTAGGGGGTGCTTATTTGGACTTATGGGGTGCTAAGGACCCAAATCAATAAAAATCGAGTAAATTTGTATACTAGGAGTTTAAACCTATAGTTCAAAATAGAATAGCCGCAGCGACGTACCGCGGACGTTATTATTCCGTTCTATGATAATATTGGCCGGATTGGCCAGTCCCGTAACGGTGTTAGGCTATAGCCTAAAAATTTGGACCGAATTAAATATTTAATATTCATAATTTATCACGTAATAGTGGATTGAAATGAATATATTTGCCTGTCCACACTGCCAATAGGGGAAGGCCTACGCGCATAATTCATGGCGTAAACAAAAATTTCGCGGGTTAATCGATAAAATAATTTGCTCTCCCGATGATACATGTACGGATATGCCAGGCTTATCCGGCTTATCCGTAAGTTTAACCCATCGATTCGGGTCATCCAGTCGATTTATATACCTATCTACGAGACACGTAATATGTATATATATATATATATATATATATTTTTTTTTGTTTTCAATATTAAGATAAAATATACCGAGTGCATTTGCCACAGACCTATTAATCGCCGTTACCGTACCGACGATAACGTCGATAAATCGATTTATTCCAATGGACTGCATGTACTCGTAATTATAGTGTGAAACTTTTGGAATCATACGATCCTCTAAGCCGGACACGTTGACTTGATACGGTATGCCGCAGTCCGACACCAGCACTATGTTTTCGAAGCTTTTATAATAATTAACGGGACTGTAAAAAAAAAAAAAAAAACGATAAAATACGATTTATTCATTTACAAAAAAAAAAAAAATTATTATACACACGTGTATATATTACAATATATATAAATTTATTATATTTTTCAAAATTATAATACGTTAACCGAAGTAATACGGTTGTATATTTGACACAAAAAAATGATATAACATGTAACCAGTAATACAATTTCACTTATTTAGTGTAAATGATATATGATTTTTTTTTTTTTTTTTTTTATTATTATTAAATATTTATTGTCCCGCGTTTTTTTAATAGCATTTATTATTATAATTTTAGTATACATTTGTTCAGTATAAATTCCGTTATAGTATTATAATTTTTTTTATTTTTTTTTTTTTATTTACTTGAACAACAATTGTTCTAAAAACGATAACGCCACGACCGATGCACCGACCACAACAATCTTGGCGTCTATTGAAATATGTTGGGTGGTACACAAGCGCATATTCATGTGAAACAGCGCAAATTTATCGTCGCCACCGCCTCCGTCTTGGTCGTATTGTATACGGGTACGAGGTTTGATCGGAATTAATTCTTTAAGTCCAGTTATATAAGATAATTCGTTCTGTTAACAATAATGTGGCCCTGAGTAATTTCCAAACAGTCCCCGCCCCCCCCCAAACAAAAATCGAATGGTACGAGGAGAACGAGAGAAATGGCGAACTGTTATTTGTACGTACTCGTTCCATAACTGTTGGGTCCGAATATAGTTTGTAAAACAAACAGTTTAAATCGCCGTCTTCCATTACGCGTTTTAGAAAACAGCGGACCTTCTTTACGAATATCATTTGGAAATCCATATTGAGCAAAACAGCCATGTGATTGCGGCCGTTGCGCGTGTACACGTACCGGGCTACGTCGTAATTACTGCTCAACATTTTCATTTCGTCGACCAACCTGTATAAATTATATTATATACAATCAGTAAAATATTGGACATTTCGCACCGGTTATTCCGTATTATTTGTAGAACGACGTTTTATATTTCTTCCAAACGGAAACACTTTTGAGTTTGAAACATTTTTTTTTTTTTCTTTATTTTTTACGTGATATATACAATCTGTGCCCTAGGGCACAATAAGAATATGTGATAGAAGAATATATATATATATAACACGATAAAGCTTGAAGGAAGAAACCACCCAGTGATGACACTGCCTGAAGTTTGAAAAATAACTGCATGTCATGTTTACAATATGCTGTGCCTACGCCGGGGGTGCAAATTGCAAAGGGGCACAAAATCGTGCTTCAAATGTGGTTTTTTTTTTTATTCTATCTTCAAAACGACATTTTTTCATTATACATTTTCTAATGTGTATGATTTTGTCCGATTGTACGCACCACCACGTGGATTTAATGATGAAATTATGAAAATAAATAATATGATATTAAGTCGTTTGTTTATCGACATTCGACAACAATATATACAATTTTTTTTTTTTTTTTTAATGGTGATAGTACGCATTATAACTCCATTTATTTATCCTAATATAGAAATATTAGTAAGTTTTATTATTATAATTATTTCTCACCATTCCAGTAACAACTGCCAGTCGGTAAAGAAGTTTTAGTAAACTTAAACTAATAAAAAATTGCTAAAGATCAACGAGATTGGACAAGGGAGATTACTAACAAGTATGGCAATTTAATCCATAGAACATTGCTAGAAAAATTCTTACGAAAAAATTACCGATGAATTTGCCAGTCTTAAAGCAAGAAAGTAAATTTTAAAAGTTTGCAATTTACACTGTAATAATAACTAATAAATATAAATTGTATTCTTAAAAAAAAAATTATTCAAATTTAAGGTTAAAAAAATATCATCACATCAATGTTTTAATTGGTAAAAAGGCGGTTTTTTCTAAGTTTTCTAAGGGTTCCTACGCCATTGGTAATACGCCAGCCAAATTAATACCATATTTAAAATTATTACCGAATAACACAGTAACCAACGGGGTTGCTGTCGCACATGAAAATGTATGTTTTATATCTCGTATCGTTGAAAACCGATTTGGATATATTATTCGATACAATGTTCTTCGACGGGTGATATTCAATTAAACTCTCCATGATTTCCAAATGGTTTTCTGTGGCTATTACACACGTTAAGTCTCTAAAACAGAACAATCGAGTACGTAATGAAAACACTATAAGCGATCCGGAATCGATTTACACTCACCCAAATAGGCACGATCGGTGTAATAAATAGAGTAGGCCCAGAGGGTATTCGCAGTTAGGTTTTAAATGGGCTCTCTAAAATAAATACGCGTCGATATTAACAAAAAAAAATACACATTAAAATATCGTGTACACACACAAAAAAACTTTTTATACTCTGGCGGAGTCGGCAATGTACGCAAGTTCATTAAGCAATAATCGTACTGCGGATACTCGTTGAAATAAGCGACCAAATAGTCCCATGAAACTCTGTCGTAACAATGTATTTTCCATTGCATACCGGTAAAAATCATTATTATTATTATTATTTTTAGATAAAATCAAAAATATTACTTTTTTTCTTCGGTTTTGTCGATTAACATTAATTCGACTATAAAAGCCGTGTTTCGATACTTTAACTTGACAGCATTTTTGTTTGAAAGTAAATCATTTGAACTGCCGGAGTTACTGCTACTCTCATTTGTATACGGTACATATTGGAACTTCAAGAAATCCTTAATTATATCTGGTAATTGTAATACAAGTGTTTACAAGTGTTATTTTTTTACTTATTTCGGTGTTTAAAAAAAAAAAAAAAAAATAATAAAATTGCCTTCTACTGTAACGTTGAAGTTTTTTTTCGTTGCATATTTTATAATTTAAATAACGATTAAAATTGTATTGTGATTGGGGGGGAGGGGGATAAGGCGTTACCATTTGACGTGTGATTACTTTATATGCGTATTTAATGGAATTTTTAAGCTATTGTTTTGGTGGTGTTCATTGTCAAATTAAACCAAACGATTTTTGCTAAACTTATTGTATAACTAAAGCTTATTTAAAAACTACTATGAACCTACTATTGAGTTTCACGTCGCACAATCCTTTGAAACTCAAATCACTCTTGTCCGCAGAAATGTCTGCAGTAGAATGATTGGATGAACTTTGATCAATTTTAAAAAATTCCGTCGAGTCCTCACTATTATCAACAAGCAATATCGATGTAATTCATTATGAATGAAATGATTAAAAAGAACAAAAAAAAAAAAAAATGAATTCAAACGTAATAATTGTAATTTTATCCGAAATGTAGGTTAAAAAGTATGTTTTATTGCTACTGTTATAATTCGTATTATTGGTCATTAAATTGCATAATTTGATGGATTAACTAACAGCCCAACGGCCGGTGCTTTTTGCTCGAATATTTATGTTTGATAATAATTAAAATAAAAAAATTATACGTAAAATATATCGATTACAATCGGTGGACGGACGACGAACTGTTTACATTTTCACTTCCTATCGTTTTGTACGGGTCTGCAGGTGATTGTGATGTAATATTGGTTATATCAGATTGGCTCTCTATTAACTCGACCAATCCCGTGAATTTTTGTAAATCAAACACACTGTCCAACAACGAATAATCCACAGCTGTGGTTATAGTCGTCAGTCCGTTTACTTCGTTCTAATGACATAAACGAATAAAAAAAAAAAAAAAAAACAAAACAAAATTAAAAATATACCTTTTCCAATGGTTTTTGCGTAATTTTTTCCCACTCCGAAAACTCGTGTTATGTTTTGTTTCAATCACGGGGAAAAAACCTCTACATTTTTATAATGGAAATGATTTGTACGAGTTAGGTTACAGGGTGGTCCTAACCTACCCAATAATGTATTATTCCGTTGCACGGAAATTAACAAGACTTAGACGTGGTCTTTCAAAACGAGTGATCCAACTCGAACACTCGAGTTTATAATAGTTAAAAATGTCGAACAATTTTTAATTACATTAGTTAAATAAATATGAAAAAATGAAAAAAAAAAACCAAAAGCAATATCAATAATGTTAAAAATCCACTGAGGTACGCGGGACGCGACACTATTATCGCGCTGGACTTACACCGATCTGGATAGTGCGCGTATATAGTACGAACGATCACTTACGGTCGGGACGAAATTACTGCGACCTTCGCCGGGAAACTCGAGTATATGTGCCAAACTGTATTGGCCATAACATTCGTCTAGAAAGTCCAATCGGGTTTTCAAGTTGGCCCTCAAGTCGATAAAGTCGTCCACTCTGTAAGGATGTAATATGTAGTAATATGCATACGGAAAACAATTGGCAAACGGCGCGTACATCGCATTTCGCAAACGCATTTTATTGATGCTGAACGCTTTGGTGTGGTGTAAAATTTCGGGACGTCCGGATTCCGGATCGTGCTCGACGTTTTTAGCCAATATCGATGTAAACGGCAAACACAGCGCCTCGCCTGAAAAATGCGGAATCCGTCGTACAGATGGCGTAAACGATATGCCTATGGGCGCAAGGTGCGCTTACAGAACTCCGTCCCGGGTAGCTTTACAAGTATGACGTGTTCGATGTCCGGCATTTGAACGTAGACCATTTCGAGCAGCACCGGTAAATGTATTAAACATTCCGAGCATCGGAACAGGAGACAGTTAACGAACAGCGTGTTGTTTTCTTCGGCGTCGTTCAGACTGAACATTGTAAACGGTTTTAATAATTGCAAATATCGGTCGAAATTTTAAATATAAAAAATAATGCCGAGATATGGCGGTAGGGGATATAATTTAAAGTGGAATTTAATTTATTTATCTGTACGCAACGGTCCGCTAACAATAAACGATTCTGAGCAAAACTCGGTAGAAAAAAAAAAATCGAAAAGTACATTAATAATTTGTAACTATACGAAACAAAAACCAAACTAATGATAAAAATTAAAAAAAAAAAAAACACTCAAAACTTTCAAATTGCCCCAAAATGTTTCGAAAATATAAAATGTTTCTTCAGTGAAAATTTCAGGTTTCCGCGATTATTCCTATCCGAATAACAAAATTCAAAAAAAAAAAAAAAAACAATAATTAAATCAATTATCCCGGGTATTTTTATTCTCCAAACTTTTTGGAAAACTACTAAAATCAAAAAACGGCATCCCCCCGCAATGCGCAAACCAGAAAAAAATCCCCACCAGACACCATCCTTGTTGATGTCGATGGCCGGAGCGAGAATTCCGGTGGAAAAGTCGTTTACGGGCAGATAACGGGGGGAAAAAAAACACCCAATAAATTCCTCTCCGCGCTCAGAATCGGGAAATTATTGTACGAGTCGATAAAACTTACCCGTAAAAAGAACTCAACCATTCTTTCCGGCTAACGGAGTCGGCGCAATAAACGTTCGGGCGACCCGATAGCGATAAAAAAATGGAAATGCCTTCGCTGCAAGTATTGATCTGGCACAGCGACAAAGGATTGTCCGTTCTGTAAAACAAAATACTTTATTATGCAACGATATTATAATATTTACGCGTTACAGGTCCGCTATCGTTTGTGCACCGTGGATTCTAAAACCACCGCAATATTATTATCGTGTATATTATCATATACGCGATGTGTTTTAAATCGCGGTAAACTAGTCATTTGAGGAAATATTCTAAAAAATTGATCTAATCGTCCTTATCGGTATGACTGGATTCAAACCGCGGTGTAACATTCGACGCTATTGGCAGTTAACATATGCGGTCTAACCCGCATAGGCGCATAAGGCCACTGATAACGGCGTACAATGCGGGAAATTAAGAATTTTTACACCCGGGAAGGTAATAATACTGTCGAATTAAATTTAAAAATTATCCATCGACAATCGATGTACGAGAATAGAAAACTGGCAATACTACTACTCTCGGGGATAAATCACCGCCTATCGCCCTCCCCCATCCGCCTTTAGATAACGTGGCCATGTCATCAATTGGTACAAGTACATCGTTCGTGCAATGTCGGGGAATCCAAAAGCTTGGCATGATTCATCGGTGGTCATGTCGTTTAATCTCGGCAAGTCCGTCAACTCCGCTCTTCTCCAATGGTATCCGTCGTTCTAGTCGGGCACATTAATACACGACGGAGTTTTATTTAAAAACAAAAATATTCGCTGGTTTTCTTTTTCAATACCTCGGACGACGTCGCGTTAAATCGTCTACATATGTCCATTTCTTTTTCTTTTTCTTTTTCCAAATATTAAATCTCTCGCACTGAGCCGGTTAAGTTGCCGTAGAACTTGCCACGATAACGCGTTTACGGATAAACATTAAGATTTTGCGTATTTCTCCGGGACAACCGAACTCGATTCGTATAACACGATACATATTGGTTTTAAACGTATAAAACTGATTGGCCAAAAACAAAAACGCAACCATAAATTGTTTACTCGCTGTAAATGGGTAGTATCGAATGTCCGACGCTAAACTTTGCCGGCGATACGACTCGCAAACGCAAATTCGTTTTAATATATTGTCGGTACGATACTATCGAACGACAGACATCGTCACGAGCGGTATACGGACGCCCGCCGATAGTCCAAACAACCGCAGGCCGTACGCAAGTCGTTGAGGCTGTTGGCGAAAAAACGTGAACCGGAACGGTGCGGGGGCCGGCGACCTAAGACCGGGTGGCGTTGTCGATTCGAGACGCAAACGCCGGAGGTCGAGCAGCAGACGCCGGAGGTCGTCGTCCCGAAGGAGAATGAAGTCGAGGAAGCGGAGGTCCGGTCGCTGGCGTTCGACCGGGGTCGACGGCGACAAACGCCGAAGGCGACGAGGGTAGCGCGGACGAGAGTGGCGACGAGGAGACTATCGACCGGAAATAGTCGGTGAAGACGACGCCGGGGAGGCAGGAGCCGCCGCAGAAACCGGCCGAGCAGCCAGTGCCTTTTTTTTTTTTTTTTTTTTTATTTTGGTACCGGCAATACCCCCGCCTCCCGGAACGACCGTGAGGCTTTACTTCGGGAGGCGGGTCGCCATCATTTATTTACAAATGAACACGTACAAATGATACACAAAATAAAATCCCGTAATCCCCTTCGACGGGGCGGGCTCGCATTATTAGTGTGCAGAGCTTCGCGTCCCTACCCGGGAACGGGCAGTAGCCGGGCCGCAGCCCACTTGCTGCCCTTACACTAGTGAGCAGCCAGTACCTGGGTAAAGACGAATTGACGGACGGCAGCATCAGCTCCGTGTCGGATGACACGACCGGTGCCAGGAGGAGCCGTCGCGGGCGCCGCCGCGCCGAGAGCCCGGACGTGTCTGCCGGCGAAATTATTGACGAGGGATCGCCAAGGGCCGCGAAATAGCGGGAACCGGCCACCGGAAGTCGAAGGCGCAGTGCGAAACGACGGCCACAGTAGTCCGCAGGCGACCGTATTAATTGTTCGTAAAAACGGTGTGTTATACTTGTGGCATGTAAAAATTAAATTTATAGATCAGGAGCAAGAACATCACCGACCAAAACCGCAATGTTTACCAGATAGACGCCCTCTAAAAAAAAAAAAAAAAAATATATATAATTTATTTTAATAATATTTTATAATACCGCCGCCGTTCTGTTCTCGACAAATTTGCGATGTTCTGTGATGTACTCGACTTGACAGAGGAAAAGGATGAGGAGGAGGAGGAGGAGGAGGCAATACAATATTTTAAAAGCCAATTATATACATTTTTTTTTTTTTTTAAGAGATTAAGTCGTCATTTCTGGTCGGAAGAGTGTTTGGTTGGCGGTGTAGGTTCCTGCTCCTGCTCCTGGTCAAGTAATCCTATTTTCATATTACTATTATGTATATTTTATTGTATGTAAAAATTATAAAATTATGGCAAAAAAACATACAATACACAAAAATAAAATTGGCTTTTAATAGCAGATCTACACGCGAAGGTAACCTAACCTAACCAAGCTCCTGACCTAAAGTGTATTATGAAACATGTATTAATTTCAATACGCAGTTTCAAAATACATGTGCCTAAAATACCGAGCATTGATAATATTACGAATAAAACAAAACATAAATAACACAACAATATAGGTTAATAAATAATAATATTAGCGCTTAATTTAAAGGACATAAAACCAAATATTACAAGAAGAGGAAAAATTAAAAAAAAAAAAAATCTTAAATACCTAAATCCGTCCTTGCTCCGATCGGTTAGTGAATTTTGATCTCGGCCCCCTCGTGTTTTGTTAATTTATTATATTTATCAGCTATTACCGTTATCTTTTTATTCGAGTAAATTTACATTATTGTTGCATTTCGTTTCACTCGAAATTAAATTTGATACTACTCAGTTACCTTAGTCGTGATAGTAGTCTGTATCTAAACCACCGGATGGAGACCGTAAACCGGCATCCGGCTTTTAGAATTAATAAATTACCTCCCTCCGGGTTTTTATTTTGTCTGTAACGACTGTGATCAGATTTCAATCCGCATTCATCTATTCATGTTGTCGATTACAAGTTTTAATTTTTTTAATAAATACAATATATTTAAATTTAACCTAACCTAACGCTACTTAGTTAATCAAATGTCGAAAATTTATTAGTCTAAATATTATTTTATTATCAAGAAGAGTATATATATTAAAAAAACGTTTTATATGCCTGCGGCGATGCTTGACTTCATCGGTTGACCTCGCATGATATTTTCCTTGGCCAGATCTGTGTGGATAAATTCTATGGATGGAAATAATATTATTGTAAAATATCACAATACCTATTATGTTATATACGTTTTTTTTTTTTTTGTGTATTCGTAATCAAACTCAATGATGGTAAAAAAAAAAAATTAAAATTGTTTTCGTTCTTGGTTTTTTTTTTTTTTTTTTTTTCCGAACAATTTATTATATCAAACGTATTTACAGAGCTCGTGATATTATTTATTATGACAATATTATGCCCGCGAAACGAAAAAAAAATGCATACACATTATGGAAAATAATGCAAAACACACAAATACGACAAACAGTAGAGGGGCCCCTGCACATGTATATGTAATAGGTATACGAAAAAAAAAAATTTTAATATTTTTTTTTATGCATCAAAGTTGAGAATACAAAAGCGTGGATATTACAACAGGCAAAGTGTACAGATAGGTTAGGTGTACGGGTAATAATGTAAAAGTACGTGCAAGTATACGGATATCGATTTTAAACGTTCGTCACTTTTGCCCGGGTCCAAACTGCGCATAATTCTAATATAAAAAAAAAAAAAATATGTGTTCGTTATGTAGTTAGTATACTCATGCGTGTTTATTTATCAATAAATAATATATTTAATGCGTAAATAATATATAAAATTATAACGAAAAACAAATAGGTATATTGTATACTGTTGTATACAGGGTGTCCCACGGAGATATACACCCGTTGCGACCAACACAATCGTATTCTGTTAACCTGGTGATTTTTTTTTTTTTTTTTAATAATTTCTAGTTTACCAGTGTACGATTCAATACCGTATTATTGGTGTTTTGGAATATTAACTCGTCTGGTTTTCTGATAAGTTTTGTTTATCAGAGCGTAACTTATTTTCCGTAAACTACAAAAAAAAAAAAAAAAATGCTGAAAATCACGAGGTCAATGAAAATAATAAATCGATACGTCAACATTTCCAGAAGAATAATAAACTCTATGAAATCCTTCGCATTTTTCGATAATAATAGAATAAAAAGTTATATTTAAAAAAAAAAAAAAACCGTATTTCTCTTTTACCAAACGCGTATAGATATAATATTGATTTGTAGTGGCAGTCATTGTCCTCGTCATACGACAAAACAAAACCCAGACTTCGATTATCTCCATTATCTCGTGTGATATCGGCATATATCTTCGTGGGACACCCTGTATTATATACACGATATAGAATTTAGCGAATACATTATATACAAATATAATGCAATGAAAATGTGTTTAAAAATAAATAAATAAAGCGAACCTAATGTTCTCGTAGCTATTGCTACGGCATAATATTTCTGTTCCGAACACGAAATTCACTATAATACAGGGTGCGGCAGAGCCGACTGACGAGTTTAATGAAGCCATTAGCCTGTGATAAGATAAGAACAGGCCTTAATAAGTGGTATATTTTGAATTGTACGGTAATGCCGTTTTTATTCGTAATCATGGTCTGGACAGGTGGACACCGTGGTTTCGTCGTGCGTGCGTATTTACGAAAATAATCATTCGGTGATCGCTACACAAAAAGGGCTTTTCGTATACACTTCGGCATTCCACGTGCTGAATCTGTTCCTTCTGCTAACACTATCAAATTGTGGATACGGCATTTGAAAGAAACTGGAAGTACCCTGAGAAGTACTTGGACACGGAGCACCCAGAACGGTAAGAACCCCCGAAAATGTGCAGTTGGTTAGAGAGTCAATTGGGCAGTCACCAAGACGCTCGGCCCGGAAACACGCTGTAGCTTTGGGAATCTCAGACCGTTCTTTGAGGAGAATTCTTCACGGAGATTTATCATTCGATCCCTATAAATTAATGTTTGTCCATGAGTTAAATGCTACTGACTACGGCAACCGTACAAATCTCTGTCAGCAAATTCTTCTGCAAATTCCTCCGATATCAACTTTTTTCTGTAGCGATGAGGCCCATTTTCATCTTTCTGGAACTGTAAATAAACAAAATTTTCGATACCGGGCTACAAATAACCCACGGCAGTTCCATGAAAGACCACTCCACGTGGATGTCGAGGCCATACCAGTCGAAATGTGCCGAAAATCATATGAGAGCTTCAGAGATCGTCTACCACAGTGTATCAATGCTGACGGCCGCCATCTTGGAGATATGATTTTCAAAAAAATAATTTTTAAAAATGGGATTGAATACTAATTTAAATAAAAAATAAACCTTTTCTCTAAGTTCGTTATAATTAATAACTGTTCGTTATTTATAGCCCATCAAAACTCGTCAGTCGGCTCTGCCGCACCCTGTACATAATGTATAGGGGACACGGGTACAGTATAATATTATGTCAGTAACACGATTATTATTTAGTCAAACAGTTGTTTTTCTTTTTTTGGTTTTTTTTTTTTTTTAACAACGTATATAAATCGCCTACAAGCGACCCCTTAGATCGACGAATGTCGATCGTGCGATGCGATACGTCCACTGGACGATAATAAAAATGTTAATTATTATAATATTTCACAACGGACGTTGCGAAAATCGATTTTCGTCTAGCGCGAGAGGCGTGCGCATTTGTGACCGCGTCGGACGACACCGCCGCCCGTCCACCGCGGTATATAATAAACGAAAAAAACCGAAAATTCGTTTAGACCTCAGAACACTCGATAAATAAATACGAAAGAAAAATAATAATAATTTTGTAGAAAATGAACGAAACAAAGTCCGGAGTATTATTGGATATTGCGTACGATAATATTATAATATAATATAATTATTATTATTATTTTTTTTTTTACACATTTATCTATTTAATACGTTTTATAATATCCGATCAAATATTAACGAACGCTGTCCGTCAATAATATGTTTGAACGGCGAAAAGTTAATAGAAAAATCTGAAGAAAAAAAAATTTGAAATTGCGTAAACCTAATATTATTTGGTTATTAAACTAGGCTACGGGCACAAGGATAAACGAACGCACGGCATAATTTTTTTTTATAGTATTTTCCATCACGAAAATACTTAATTTATTTAGGCGGTCGATAATATTTGGAGCTAACGAGCCCGGGTATGTGTAGGTAAACAGTTATCGCGCCTAATGTATTCTGTGCAAACCCATTTTACAGTAATATATATATACAAGTCACAGGCGGAATAGCTGAACAAAAAAAAAAAATTAAAAATTAACGCAATTGTTCTAGGCGTAGAGAAAAAAAAAATATGGGTGCCGGGTAAGTACTTCGGTACATTATTACAATAATATACGAGTCAGCTATACGCGATCGGTTAATAAAATGAAATTGTTCCTTTGTTGTCTAATGAACACGTGTTTGTACATGCGTCACGTATAGGCACCGGTGCGTTTAACAATAACGAAGACGTTGTACAGAGATCATTATTACTCTTTAACGTAATTTATGTATAACAATATGTACACAATACAAAATATATTAAACGAACAAATTTTTTTTTAAATATGCGTACCCGTGTATAAAATATACAGCGACGCCGCGAAACGATGTTCGAACCGTGGAGGCCGAACAAGTGTTTTCAAATGCATAACTACCAAAAAATTACGTCATTTAATGGCACCTAACCTATTAAATTAATAATGAAAATCGTATGTCAAATAAAAAAAAAAACGTAAAAAAAAATTCGATACAATTGATATGTAATAATAAATTGTCAGGGGACGAGGGGATCTGAGCCCAGTGACCTCTGGATAAATACATTACATAATAGTTATTAATATTGTTTCAAATGTTTTTATCAGTTAAAACACTGCTGGTGAGTTATAGTGAATTTGTTGTGGTCCACCGCCACTAAAAATTACACGTAAATTAAATTATTATGTCACGGTCGTGGCTTAGAGCTGACATCGGCTGACGGCGACGGTCAGCTAACACCGAGTGGCCGAGATAAAATTGTTTTATTTTTATTCTTATCAAATTTAGCTACGATTTTTTTTTGATTTTTTCATATTGTAACCTATCCGTATGCTGAACTATCCCGAACACGGTGCGTGCGGGGAGGGGAGATTTCAAAATCCACAATAACTTTGAGCAAATCGTAAATACCGTTTATAATGTTCTACGTAGGTACTTACACATAAAATAATAACAGTAAACAGTTAGGAAAATACATTTGTGTGCAAAGTTTCTTTAATGACTTACCAATACTTAATCTCGATGTAAATATATTATTACAACTATTAATATTGCATACACGAGTAACTGAGTATATCGATATGGCGATAAAACGTTTAGAATTCCTGTGCGCGTTATAAATGTATTGTTCATATTATATGTGTGTGTATACATTTCGATCGGTTACCGACGTCCGCACATTATTTTCAAATTTTTTACCACGTCTAAAATTACTAAATGTCTATAATGTACAAATTGGTTGTGTACGGAAACCGGTAATAAAAAATAAAACAACGCAATTTTCACATTATTGTGGCAGAAGATGTTCTTCCATCCTTTAGGGGTTAAACTTCGAAGATTAAAAAAAAAAAAAAATAATAATAATTATGCGTCACTGGAAAATTACGAAACCAAATCGGTGTGTCTAACTACTAAGTAGGTCTACTTCAACTGAGCCGATAGCCCAAAAACGAGCTTTCGGTTAGGGGGAAAGGACTTTGGAAAGGGATTTCAGCACGGTCGCCAATATTCTGAAAAAAAAAAAAAAGAAACAGATTGGAAATCACTGACTGGCAGAGGAGAGATTTCGGGTTAGACTTGAACGATTCGAAGCATTTTATGGCGTACACCGCAGCAGTCAGTGTAGTCGTTGAGCCAAAATTGAAATTGAACATATTATAAACCGACAGATAATGTACAATACAATACCGCGACGAGATCCGACTGATTTTCGAGAAAACGCTGGTGAACGAACTATCGTGTTGGTAGTAATTATTTTATAGGCACTGGTCGGTGCGACTCGAAACAATTTCGAAAAATGACATTAGGGACAACGATAGGTGTTTATTCCAGTGTTGGCATACGTAACGAAATTGAAAAACTAACGGCGCTAAACACGCAGGTGAGTTGTGCATTATTAGTACACAAATCAACAGGTGGGCACATAAACTAATTCGTATTGAACGTCACCGAGTACACCAGTGTTTCCCAACCGTTTTACCCACCACGGACCACTCGGACAATATTTTATAGGTCGCGGACCACCACAATTTTACGAAAACTAGGAATACCTTTTGTTTGCTCTCATTAACAAGAACACACACAAAATTTATCGAAAAATGTATATTTTTATTATTTTACTTTACATTCGATTACTATACTTCACTAATATATAATTATACTTAACTATACTAAATAATTTACTCAGTGTGATTTTTGTGACTGATACCTACACACTTATAAAAGTGGAAAATACTTATCGGTCTACAGCAGCAACAACGATTAGATAACCGTATAATATTATACGGTTCCTCAATAAGTCGTAATTTTCTTCGCTATTTAAAAAAAAATATATTAATTAATTCGTAATAGAAATCGAAGAAAAAGTCTATGGGACCGCGGACCACCGGTTGGGAAACACTGGAGTACACGAATCGCCGAAGTCATCGTATTTTATAGACGCGGCGGCATATGGATATATGCGTATTATGTAAATGGCACACGACGGACGAAAAATTCGTTTTTTTTTTTTTTTTTCTAAATTAAATTTAATCAACAAATAATACACGTACTTGTATTATATGCATTTATCATCCGAAATACAAACTGCGCGTGATGATAGTCCATCACGAATTTAAAGCACGTAGGCGGTAGAAAAACAGAGTTTAAATATTACGGGCACGTTCCCGGAAAGTTTATTGGAGAAAAAAAAAAAAAAAACCATACACAACGGGTATAAAATAGTATTTGTAATAAACCAAACGACGATTTTGGTAAAGAATAAATATTTGACCTGGTGGCGTATTTCGCGTGTGTACGTGCTCTCAAAACCAGGGATTACCCTCACCCTACTCACGGGAAAACTTTCCCAGCGGCTAAATCCCCACTGCTCAGATATATCGCCCATCATTTTTTTTTATGTTGAATACCGAAACGAAACTCGAAACCGTTGACGTTGTGAATAATATGGAAAAATGATTTGAACCAAAGATACGATTTTAAATATAGACTTTTTGTGAAACACTGACAAATACAATTGGAACGATAGGTCCTAACTACCGGACCATAAGCACCCGCAACATGGAATTTCGTAAAACAAATTTTACTAAAAACTGTTATTCTATTTGTACAAATTTGTAACCGTAAATTCCGATTTTGTACACGTCAAAAACGATTTTAACTTTGGTGGTGCTAATGTAACGTTACACCAACACCTCACTTTTTGTACAATTGACTTATCGACTAGACATTTTTACCAAAAACTGTTATTCTATTTGTGCACATTTTTAACAGTAAATTCCGAATTTGTACACCTCTCAGAACGCGTCAAAAACGATAAAGTAGATCCTGGAGTAACGTTGTCTATAAGGTCCAAACTTACATTGGATGCAATTCTTTTCCGAACATCAGCATGTATGCCGACTATTTCTATAACACTATCAACGTGTAATGGTATAACTTCATAATTTACAATATTTCATCTATCGATATTATTATTAAAATTGAAAAGCATATAAACAATAATTTATTAAAATAATTTTTTTAAAAAAAAAACACAAACACAAGATATGGAAAAATCACAAAAAAGTATTTAAGAAATATTTAGGCTCCGAGAAATTTTATCATTATAATAGGCATGAGCATAATGGGAAACATTTTGAATATTTTATTAGATTATGGGAATTATTCCGACTATAAATAAGTAAATGAATAATCAAACGTATACTATAGAAAAAGGAAAACTTGCACTGTTCTATGCGATTTGTTTCAATTTTCGATATTATAAATATAAAACCTTACCACGAAGCACGAAGAATCTTCTCCAACTCGACCACACTCCAACAAGCTTTCAACGAAGATAATACAGTGGCAATACTCCAATTTTTCCATAACATAAATTTAAGCAAAAAAGTGTAAATAATTACAAATAACTTGTAATTCATGTTTTTCAGCCCTTACCCATATACTCCTAGTCTATGTAGACTATTAACAATTGTCGTTGAAGCCTTAACTTTTATTAATAAAAAAAAATAAAATATAAAAAAACAAATACATATAAAAAAAGTTATTTTAATTTTACGTTTTTTCAAACTAACAAAACACAGTGGTGGCATGCAGCACGCAATCAATTATTATTTTACTATTTATAGCCTGAATAATTCCCAAATTGACATTAATAATCTAATAAAATTTAAATTTATAATGTAACCCATTTTGCTCATATCTATAATAATGATAAAATGTCTTGTTAGCCTTGTAATAGTACTTAATTTAATTTGATTATAAGTAAGTAGAACTGTAATGCCAAAACTAAATTATTATATTAACCTAAACATTTCTTAAATACTTTTTTTGTTTATTCCGTGTCACGGGTTTGTGTATTTTTAAAATGATGTCAGTAAACTGTTGTTTCTATGCTTTTTAATTTGCTACCTTCAGTTTTAATGCTAATATCGATTGCTGAAATATTGTAAATGAAGCTATACCACTACATTAAGTTTGGACCTTATGGATAACGTTACTCCAAGATTTATAAAATTGATTTTGACGTGTTCTGAGAGGTGTACAAATTTGGAAATTACGGTTACAAATTTGCACAAATAGAATAACAATTTTTGGTAAAATTTGTTTTATGGAATTCCATGTTGGGGGTGCTAATGTAACGGACCATGGAACGATAACAAAACGAGTTGTGTTATTTTATTAGAGCCATTTTTCGGCATTTCAGACTTTCCAAACTTTTATCAACGACGATCAATATGCTGATATTTGAATCGAAATTCAATATAATAATAAAAAAACATCTGGAAAAATTAAAATCTGAATTTACTCGCTACTTTCCGGAATGAAACGAAGTTAACAGTGTTCAAAAAATAATTCGAAACCCTTTTTGTGTAAATGTTGAAGAAGTTCCAGAATATCTTCAGGAAGTTGTCATCGAATTGCAAAATGACACTGCAAAAATATGTTTGATTTTGGTTAGGAATTTTGAGGAATTTTGGTGCAGAAGCGCAACATTACATATCCAACTCCGAGAAATTGCCTTACGTTATTCACTGGTATTTTCAACTACATATTTGTGTGAACAAGGATTTTCTAGTCTACTTGTAATCAAAAATAAACAGAGGAATCGCTTGGACGTAAGTGACGACATGCGTTTAGCTATGAGCAACATTCATCCACGAATTGAAAAACTGATCAAACAAATGCAGTCACAAAAATCACACTAAGTAAATTATTTAGTATAGTAAAGAATAATTATATATTAGAGAAATATAGTAATAAAATGTAAAGTAAAATAATAAAAATTAACATTTTTCGATAAATTTTGCGTATTCTTGTTAATGAGCAAGTAAGGTCTTTGAACTAGTTTTCGTAAAATTGAGGTGGTCCGCGACATATAAAATATTGTCGAAGTGGTCCGTGGTGGTAAAAAGGTTGGGAAACACTGGTGTATACCATCACACTATGGCGATGAGATGAAACCGAGATTTTCCACTTTCACAATATATTTTTTGAAAAAAAAAAACTATACTGCTACGTATCTACAAAATTTATCTAGACAAATTAGTTTAGATAATACAATTTTCATCTAGGATAATTCATTGGATAGACGATTTTGTAATTATCTAGATAAGTAAATCGATACGATTTAATATTTATCTACATATAGCCCAGTGATAATTTTCGACACTGCAAGACAACACCGACCAACGATTAATCTGTTGGTTGTGACACGTATGTACGTATGTGGCGACAAAATCTGGATAAAAGTGATATTATTGTCTAGTCAACCGGTCACCTATTGTATCCGTATGTGAACTGCTGAATTCCCAAAGAATAATTTTAGAAAGTCAATTTTTTTTTATTTTAACATTATACAATGTAAAATTTTTTAACTTTAACATAAGTACGTATTGTGCATATATAACATACAATATAAGTACATTTTGAATGGTCCTATCACTGGATAGGCCTCCCCCCCCTATCAAAGGGTACAAAGGACGTACAGAATCACACATATGTATATCTTATTGTGTTTACTCAAATACAGATTGTAGTAAGTTTTTCTAATAAAAATAAGAGAAAAAAAAAAGTATTTTACTTTTTCAGCTGGAGACGGACGATTGGGTTTAGTAGAATATGCATCGTATAAATCCAATACACGTTGGAGCAACAGCGGCAGAAAAAAATTCCCCAACCAGTAATCCAATGTTTAAAAAATAATTAATATTATTACGATATAACATGTTAGTGGCACGCCAGTGGTTCCGAGAGCTCGTTCGTTTGCGATATGCGCGACCGGGTGACCGAAACAAGTAAAATTATAATTCGTACGAGCGGCACTTGGGTAAACATACACGATAACAGAACTCCGGGTAAATATCGCACCAAGTCGGTGTTACAACTAGAAAAACCGTTTTTTTTTTTGTTGTTGTTGTGGAGTAAAACCTGTTGTATTTTAACTGCCGCCGTCGAACAGTTCACGTTTTAAATTCTAACCAAAGCGAATAATGCATTGGCTTTACTGTGATGTGTGTGTGTTTTTTTATAATTATGAAATTTGCGAAAACCCGGGGGAAAACGATGGAAAAACAGGACAATTTACGGCAATGGTTTCGTTTTTTTAGATTTTTTTTTTTTTTTGTAACTCATAACTCAGTAATAAAAATAACCGTAGGGACAGAATATTAATATTAGGCTTTTTTAGGCGTGTACTAATTTTACCATTTATTTCTCCTAGGATTAATAGAAGAAAAACAAAACCGTTTAGGCCGAACAGGAATGCACGGAAATTTATCACATGGTTCACCATAAGTTGAACGTAATGATGAAAATGAAAAATAGTTAAGCGTATTTTGCTGGTTCTGCTTTAGAAGGGTTTGAAATGTAAATCATAAATCTGACTTTGCTCGACATCGTTTTTCGTCAGCAATGATTTATTGTTACGTACAGATAAAAATTATATTCCTTTCGGCATCCTATTTGATCAGTGACCTACTTATAAACACTATCCTGTACGAGGAGCCTAGCGACGATGTACAAACACCCGCGTTCGACTGGCTTTTTGTTTATGAAAAATGTAAAACATCAATAGACGGATATTAAGAAATAATTAGTTAAAAAATAGGTAAGTAATAATCAATTTGTTTTAGTTATGAATAATAATTATTATTATAGGACAAATCGAATTGTCCAGCATTTTTCAGAAGCCAAACGCACTTTGTCCGCGTAAAACCAAATTAGAGGGTAAATAAAGGTCGAAAATTTCAAATAAAAAGAATAATTTGAATATAACCAGTAGCGGTTTGAATTTGACGTCCGTGGTTGGGCCGAACGGTTTATATATATATAAAAAAAAAAAAAAAAAATCGGATTCCGTCAGTTTTTGTGCGTTCAATAAGAAATTGATTGCAACAAAACAATTTCGCTCATTTGACACGGGGAAAGTGATTACCGACACACAGATTTCATTGCGCGGGTACAAGCTGGTTTTTCTACAATAATTCATTTAAAAAAAATATTATACGCTGGAAATAAAATTCTTTTAAAATTATACTCGACGACGTTAAGATGAAAATTATCCATAATCTATGGTGAAACTATGGAAATACGTATAATCTCAATTTGTTTAGCTACGGTTCAAGGGGGTCCTAACCAGTCGCCTCCCCGCCTTTATGACCGCGTCTGTCTAAAACGTGGAAATATTAAAACATGCAGCGGTTCGGTGAAAATTGCAGGCGTCTTGGATTATTTTTTACGGAAAATCACGAGCGAAAAACCGACCGGAAAACTACAAGGGGTAACTCGAAAAAGCGGCAACCTAACCACCCCCCCTCCCCCCGAGTGCGTGGATTTTAGATCCGGAACCCTATGGGAAAGTACGTGAAAAACGTTCGACACGTGTAATAGGTTTTCTCTAGTAAAATTATTTTTCACAGACGTTCGTCCGTTCTCCGTGTTGCTCCTGTTTTATTATAACGGCGTAGGTAACGTCAACGACCCGGTCGAAATAGCGATTACGACATTACTTATTATTACGTCGGTGGGAACGGGTGGGAGAGAGAAAAAACCTCGGACGGCGGGACGACGCATAGGTGTGTTGTGCATACCTCTACGCGCGCCGGCCGTCGGTGCCGTGTACACTACACGACGGGCACCACGACAACAACAACAAATAATGTGTAATAATACCAACAACGTTTTTATTTAGACCGTCGCGCAGGCGCTTGTCGGCGTCGGGGAAAATACGAAAAACCGACTCGTTACCGCAGCGCAGCCGCCGCCGCCGCCGCCGCCGCCGCCGCCGCCGCCGCCGCCGCCGCCGCCGCCGATGCATCGGTAAGCGGTAACGATGTCGCGCGTTCGGTTACCGCCGTTGCGGTATTAAAACTACTCCCCCGCTCGATAACCGCGCCGCCGCAGCGCAGCTCTTATCGCCGGCTATCGTACCGCGGATTTCATTACGGCGGCGCACAGTGATAACGCTTCTTTTTTTTTTTTTTTTTTTCTGTTCCTCCAGCCCGCCGCCAGCGCAACCCGTGATTACGGCGGTACCTGCAGCGACAACGACGGGCAGCACCAGCACCAGCACTACGGCGGCCGCGGACGACAACTGTGCTACGATAATTTTCCTATTGCTCGACGTACCGATTTATATTCAAAATAAATGTTCATTATCGTTTCGGTAGTGAAGTGTTTGCGATGCGCTTTTGGCCGTTCGCTGCCGGAACAACACTATCGCCGTCGCCGTCGTTGTCGCCGGTTCCGTCGTAACGACTCAGCCGCCGCCGCCGCCGCCGCCGCACCGTTGTGAAAAAAAAAAAAAAAAAAACTAAACTAAACGCAATACGTCCGCCTGACCGCCGCCGTCGCGTCGTCTTCTTTCTGTCCAGCTGCGGTGAGACTGGTGTCCGTACGCTTACCGTTCCTGTCGTACCGTCGACCGTTTATCGCCCGTATTCGAATGGTGGACGCGTAGACGCAACCGACAAACTGGACAAGTTACCCGAATATCTCCGCGACACCGTGGACTGGTTTATGGGGTGAGTACCGTGGACACCAACCACCCCCCTACCCCCCTATGCCCGGTTACGGGACCAATCAATTATTATTTACATTAACGAATCGGGACGGAACAACGTTCTTAAATCGCCTTTTGTTAATTCTTATTTTGTTAATTATTATTATTTTTTTTTCCCCCATATAAAATCCGTCGGTTCGGTTAATGCGAAACGTTACCACCGGGCCGCCGCCACATTTCACATCGTCGTTGATCTAGGAAAAACATCGCAATTCATATTGATCGAATTATTAAATATACACTTTCGACATTGATGAGTGCACCTAATAATAATAATAATAATAATAATATTATTATAAAACGTGACTACGTAAAATATAAATAATTTTTTTTTCGCAATATGCTATACGTAATGGCGTCGCCCACGAAAAACGAAATACCTCGTGGATTCAACCCCCTACCCCTTGCCCGACTGCCGCAGTCGTTTATTCTTTCTCCTCGCTAATCTCTCGGAAAAGAACACTTTCTTGACCGTGACAACCAAACTAAACAATAATAACCACTTTTCTTTTATTTTATTATTTTTTTTTTTTTCATCCGTGTCGCCAAGATAACCCAGGAATGCAATTTTTCATTGCGTGGCACCCCTTTAGGTTAGGGGATGATTTTCCAAAAATCATTTCTTATCGTACCAATACACCTCATATACACCGCCAAAATTTCAAGTCTCCGGTTTAGGTTAGTGTGTATTGGACATCTTCCTTTATAAAAATATTTCTAGATTTCAAGTATATTATTAATTGTAATGTTATGTATTTAATGTATTGCCTTCAAGTCTCAAATATGTTAAGTAATTTTCACATCTATTTAATTAAGTTGATTTTGAAAATGAATAGTTGTCATTTTGAATGCCTACCGTAATACCATTTTTTTTTTTCTCTCTCAAAAGCTTTGAATATGTTTTTAAAAAAACAATTATAACCTTTGTATATAATTGCACTACTATTCAGTATGTTCATCCATTCATCTTCATTAGTTTACAATTTCATTTGTTAAAATCGCATAGGCACCTAATAGATATTAGTTTTATTTTATAAAGTTTTCTAATACTGAGTGTTGCCTATCTACAATCAATTTTTTAAATTTGCCAGGTATTTTTCTTTATAATGAAAAATATATATATATATATATTTATTATGTGATCATAATTTATTTAAGAATATCAAAAAAATATATATTACTATAATATAAAAACCACTGTTGAATTTAACGGACTTGAAATAATACTGTTAATATAAAAAATGAATATGGATGGTTTCAGTTGTTATAAAAAAAAAAAAAATAATAATAATAAATATTTTCCCCTTTTAAAGGAAGCTGTCAATTTAGTTTATTAATATTATTTTTTTTTTTTTTTACTGGGGGCACCTAATTGATTCCAAGCCTGATCACAGCTTCCTGTCAATTGAGGCACACATCACTTAAATAATATAATATATCTCTCGTTCAGTTTGCAGCAGAGTATTATGGCCAGTATTTAGCTAGACTACTATTTTGTCGGTATAGTATAATTTATTAACAGCATAACCGTCGGTGTAACGTTGAATGTAGTAGTCGGACGCTTGTTAAAAGTGTTATACTTATACGTATTCACCGCTAAATAAATCTTCTCTGCCAAAAGAACAATTTTTAATTCATAGATATTTTACAAATACACACATATGTACTAGCAGAATATAAAATTCTGAACGGTGTAGGTTTAGTTTAAACCGTAATTGTTGAACGCTGATGTTTCTACATTTCATTGCCCGACCAGGTTTCTCAAATGTATCGCAACAAACAACCACCCCGGGGTGAATTTATTAAACGAACAAAACTTCAAATATTTATTCCAAGTTACCGGTCATGAGTATTTTTCAACCGGTACTGCTGTCACTTTGACTACCCAATCTATTATTATTCCAGTAATAGTAAAACGAAATTAACAATATTAATTTGTGGTTTTACAGATAAATAGGTAGGCACATAAGGTGGTGGGGGGAGGGCAGAGTATGCAGCTACCCGCCCATGCGGATTCTTGCTTCCCCTATACGCCCTAAGACCAGGTTGGGAGTTTTAAACATACGGTTTTAAATAGAATAGACCGTAGAGAAGCGTACGACGGACCGTGATCGATCTGTTATCTACGATAATATTTGTCGGATCACGGTAAAAAAAAAAAAAAAAAAAACTGTGCGGGAACCCAACAGGTGAGAAAATCGGGCCCCGTATAATTAATTATTTATTTACTTTGAATTCGTCGTGTACGCGCGAGGGCGGGCAATTTTAAATTTAAAAAAAAAAAAAAAAAACAACTGTTCGTAAGCGTTTATAATTTATCGTTTTGTTTACCGCGGCGATTGTGGATTTTAAAATATTATTATATTATTTTGTGGGTACCCCGCAACTGCGTGGCGTGGCCCGTCTACGGAGGCGGACGAGTATAAAAACGTGATACGGATTATTGGTGTGGACGCCGCCGCGGTGCCGGTAAACCCGTACCGGGTGGCGTGAACGCAATATATCACCGGGTTGGGTGTATCGTACGAGAACTAACAATGTTCGCCACAATGGCCGTTGTAACATTTGCAATGCCGCGTACACACGTGTTAATGGCCTTATGTGTTACGCGATATGCGATTGACAGCCGGCGCGGGTTTTTTGTAATTGGTATTATCTGCGATTTTCGAGTGTAAGATTACAAAATGAAAAATAATACTCTCGTATAGGTATATATATATATAATAGTTTACAATTACCGTATTAGAGCTTTATCGTCGGCATTCGTTTTATTATTTCGCCGTTTTAATTGCGCCCGTCCCGCGAGTATTGTGAAAATCTAAAATGTTTTTCTGTGTGTGTGTGTGTTTTTTTTTTTTTTTTTAACGCCGATAATAACAATAATTAATTAATTAAGTAATTAATTTAAAAAAAAAATAATAATTTTCAATTTTACCCATCGATGTTGCAACATATTGCGTAAGTACTGAAATAATATTCTTTATGAATCGAGTACGCGTATCGGACAATTTTTTCAAATAATTTCCTTATCGTCTAACTATAGCAGCTAAAGTTCATAAAAAAAAAAAAAAAAAAACTAACTCAACCAAACTAATCTGAACGTTTATTCGATCAATCGAGATGAAAAAAAAAAAAAAAAAAAACGTCTCTCGATCAGTTTTTATAACGTCGCCAATCGACATTGGAAAAACTGATAGTGTTTCTAAATAGTATAAAAACCAAGGACAAATTTAATTTACATAGCGATGGTGGTGGGGAGGGGAGGTGAGGAAAAAATGTTTTTTTTTTTTTTTTATAGTTTTTACATAATAATTTTTCTACTATTACTCGATAACCTAATGAAAATAATCTTACGGTATAAGTCACCGGCAATTATTTCAACTAGAACGACGATATATACCGGGGCGGGCAGTAAGCGAATGCGATTTACACTTAAAATAGATAAATAAAAAACACGGTTACGTTTTCTATAGATCTACCGGCGGTTATTTTTACATTAGTAAATTTGAGTGTACGGAAAACGTCGTCGTCGTATTATTATAATTTTTTTTTTTTTTTTTTTTAATACTAAATTTTAGACGACCGCGGAGCGTTCGCGGTGATTAATAATTTCGATTCGATGACAACGCGACACGGTGGAACAGTATAAGGAATACCGCCAGCGCCGTGTATAACGACTGTCCGAATGATATTTTATCGGACACGGTATGCCCGAACAGTAATTGTTGTTATAATTAAATTCGAACACGTTATTGGTGGTGTGAGCCATCAACGATAATAATTACAATTGCAGTCGAACCGAGCAAATTAATTATTACAACGCTTAAGGGCTTGACCGCGGTGTCAAGTACTTTTGATAACCGATGTATTGCGCAATTGTAATAAAATTTCGTGTCGGTAAAACTAAATAGAAACTTCTAAGACATGTGTATGTACACGCAAACACGGTCGTATTCCTACCTCTGAATACGAATTGAATTTAAAAAAAAAAAAAAAAAATTGCCCGATTCTAATTTTTCCGGGCGCGTTTTGGAAAAAAAAAAAAAAAAAAATAATAATAATCGTTTCGATATCCAAATAGACAACGTGTGCACATTACGCGCATCATTTCGTGCGAGTCGTTGAAAATAAATTTAAATTTTAAAAACGAAAAAGAAATAATAATACAATGTTGTTCGTATACGTACCGGGGTTCAAGTTGTATTTTTGATAATAAATAAAATTCATCTCGCCGTTACGATCTCTTCCATTCAAATGAGCTTTACTCTTTGTGCAGACAAATACCAATAATAATATTTACCCGTGTGTTTTTCAGTATGTTTTTTTTTTTTTTGTGTTCAGTAGAGTTTTGTTTGTTCGATTTTGTTGTACCCATCGCCTGATTATACTATCGCTTGAATACACACAGCGAGTTATAACATTCTCGGGCTAAAGGTCGTCTTCGCGTTTATTTAAAAACAAAAAAAAAAAAACCAGAAATTGGTTTAGAGATCAATAAAATATTTATATATATATATATATTTTTCTTCATACGATCTATACGATTAAGCACAACAAGTATATGCGAGAAGGGAAGAGAGAAAAAAAAAACAAATAACAATAATAACGTTATTGGCGTTATTGGTAAGGGTAAGGGGCCGCCCGTCAGTAGCCTTTTGACTTGCTATTTACGTAATTGTTGGATCGAATTAAAATAATTCTACACAATTTTCTTTTGAGTCTGCGACGGGGATTATGCAAGCCTTTTACCAGAGGATTCTCTGATCTAGTGTAAAAAAAAAAAAAAAAAACGTTTATCGAAAACAGCGGCTTTTTCTCCTACTGTTTCGATGCGTAGGTCGTTGTGAAGGGTCAGATTAGAGACAGAAAGCGCGGAGAACATTTTGGAATGCCAGTATTCTGTTTAAATTTGACTTTTTCGCCGATCCCCGCAATTGGATTCCGTACACGCCCATGTGGGTTTCAGAAGAGATTTCTATATAAATAATTTAATTTTCGAGTGTAATTTTTTTTTTTTTTTAAGATCGGGCATTTTCTTTTTTAATATGATTTTGCCGTGTTAGTCTTTTATCGAGGTTTATACGACCTAAGTATTTAACAGTGTCAAGAGAACGGATTGTTTACAGCAATGTTAGGACAATGTCCATGTGTTAAGGTGAATGTCGTACGGACGTATTTGTTATTGTCTAATTTTTTAATGCGCCATTTTGCGTGCCATTCAGCAAGTAGATTCAGATGGGATTGTAGACTTGCCAAGGCAAAATACAATATTAAAAAATAAAAATTTTAAAAAAAATGTATAGGAAAAGAAAAATAGACCTAGAGAGCATAATATTACGGCCGGTTTCGATTGTAAGTTTTTGTTTCAACTCCTAAAACTCAGCAAATCATAAGATAAACCAACATAAAATTATCATAATATACCCAATACCGTATTTACCCAACTATTGTACAATAGTTTATAAACATTATGTATATTGAATGGCACGACGCCAAATTAAGAATTAATTAACCGCGATCGCAAACGGTATTCGGCTATTTTTACTCGAGTGCAATAATATTTTAACGTCATTAAAAAATTCAAAAAAAAAAAAAAAAATATGAATAATAATTTATCTTCCTATGATGGCAATTTTATAACATATAGTAATAAAATATTGGCGTGTGGTCTTTTGTGACTTTAGTGTAAAGGTCTTAATTGTCTTAATTTTTTTCGAATAACAATCTAATCGAGGTACTTTTCGATAATTTCTATTTTAAATTTTTTTGGCAAATGTATAGGCATTTGCCCTCTATCCTACGGTTTATCACTAGGCTCGGTGAAAAATCTGTTGTCAGACTCAAATATTATGTAAAAAAAAACCGATTAATTTGTCACTTTTTATTCATTTTATTTTGTTATTAGAAGGTAGCCCGTTACATTACTTGGACAACGATTTTTAAAATCGCTCATAATTAATACACATACTATGGATTAAGTGTTTTTTTTTTTTGGCTTTTCGGGGCACCTAATTATTGTAAATATTAATATAAATTATATCAAAACCATTTCGTTTTGTGTTTAAAATAATGTAATAATTTGTTTTAATTTAATTCAGTTGAGATTAACGACAACGGTCATTTTTAATTATTTAACTACAGTAAGTGGGATTTAACGAACAATGATATTGAAATTAGGTATGAACATAAAATATAACAGCTGACCAATAAGAAAAAGAAAACTTGACAAAAAAAAAATTCTATATAAAGTATCATGAAAAAAAAAAAAAAAAATTATTTTCCAGATCAAACGCACATAACAAATAATAATAGTAAACCTAGATTTATAAATTGTGTAGGTATTGTACAAATCGAATGGCCCAATAAATAATATGTTGCCAAAGACTTAACAATATAATTACTAAAATTACTTTCTATTATATATTATAGTAGTAGTGTATCATCACACCTGTTGAACAGAAACATTGTGTTTTATAATTAAAAATCTGAACACAATTCACAATTACGATGTGGTTCGTTACTAATGTACTGATATATTTTTTCTCGTATGTTTGTAGGAAAGGTCGAAAGACCAAAGACAAGGAATCATTATGTAATGACGACAACAAAATGTATTTGGAAGAAGCTGTGTTGGAAAAAAAGTTACCAGACATTGATCTTAGAATATTAGTCGAAATGCCAAATGGGATAGATTTCAACGAGTGGCTTGCATCTCATAGTGAGCGTTGACAATTTGTTATTGTTTTTAAATGTTTTCACATTATTAATTTGATTTCAGCAATTTCGATTTTCGACAATACCAACTTGATATATGGGACCGTGTCAGAATTCTGTACCATTTTGGGGTGCCCGGATATGGTTGGACCGAGTTACAGGTATTACATAAATTATAAATAAATACCGTTGCTAAATCCTATACCAAATATAAACTATACGATTGACTTAACCATTTTAAAGATTATTGTCAAGGTACAATATGTACTTTGGAAAACCGGCACAAACGAAAGAAAATAAATCAAATCCAAACGGACGTATTTTCTTTATTTTGGCCAAGTACACAGCATTAAATAATCATTTTAAATGTCCAATTATTTATTTGTTAAAAACATGTGTATTAGTAAAATGTAATAATTACATGTTTTGTTTTTGCGTTTATTAGAACATATTTATGGTTTGACGAAAAAGGGAAAAAATCTCGAGTTGCTGCTCCCCTGTACATAGACTATGTCATGACTTATGTTCAAAAAACTATCAACGATGAGACTATATTCCCAACTAAATACGGTATGTCCTTAACAATATATATATCTGTGTGTGTAAGAATTTGTCGGATATGTAAAAGTGTAATAATTATGCGTGTGTTTCAGCTAATGAATTTCCAGTGGGATTTGAGGTTGTGGTGAAAAAAATTCTACGCTTGTTATTTCACGTATTGGCACATCTTTATCACAGTCACTTTCGCGAATTAGTACTGCTGAACCTGCACTCGCACATAAACTGTGTGTTTACTCACCTGTCGGTGTTCAACAATCGTCACCAACTAATAGAACTACGCGAAACCGAAATCCTACAGGATCTGGTGGTCGCTTTAAAAATTTTGGGAGACGACGAGGAACCGACCGCCGACGGCAATGAATCCACCGACGAAGACCCAGGGGTCATCAACAAAGAACCGGCAATGTCTACACCGTTTGCTGATCAACCTATTAACATGTTCCATAATCACTCTCAAGGTCTTTCTCCTACTAATACAGAGACTTTGGCTACTCAAGTTGATAATTTCTAGTCCAGTAGTACATTAAATAACCCATTTAATATAATATATTATATAGGGCCTCAAAATATAGTATATAATTTATACTAAACACATATGATTTCACTGTATATAGGATTTATTGATTATTTTAGAACTTATCGGTTGGCAGACAATAATATATAATTTATATATATATATATATATATATTGTATCTTTCGTATTAGAATAAAAAATATTTATAGTAAAATTATAGTTGAAGAATACTCATCTTGAAAACTATTCGAAAAAATTAAATTTTCAATCTATTTCATAATATTATGTAAAATTAAAATTGATTCTGTGGGTACCATAGAATCAGATTTGTAATAGCTTTTATGGAAAAATATCCAAACATTGCTGCATATAAATTAATTATTTGCATATTAATAATAACTCTAAACCATACTTATATTTGTTTGAATTGTATATTATATATTGTTTGCCACTATTTCCTAAAGCCGGTTCAAATGTTTAGAATGTATTTTATCCAATTTTATGTTTTATTTTTTACTGACTTTACTGGGTTTACTTTGTTTATCAACTAAAATTCAATTTCAACATCTAAATTATAGTTAATTAAAATACTTTGTGATTTTGTCTGCCCAACACTGTTATTGTGAATGCATAATTTAAAATGACTTTTTTTTAGCTCAAACATGTCTGTTTTTTATGTCTTTAAAAGTTTACTATAGTTTTTGATTTGAATTTATACACACACAATACTAACAATATTATATATAAATTGTCCTTGGCCCCCAATATGTAAATATTTGTTATTTATATTTCTTTTATGATCTATTTAAAACATTGTGATAGCCAATTTATGCCCTTTAAAACAACATTACTCATTTTCGGAAATTGTACTTATTTGTAATTATTGTTTAATTACATAATTTAGGCCATAAGTTATATTTTTTGTACAAGCGTATTATGTGTGGAACGCAACAATTACAGATGCAATGGGTTGCTCTTGTATTCATGAAATAATTATGTTAATTTTGTTTAACTTGATATTTTTTGTTCCATATAGATAATAAAACATACTAAAGTATTACATTTATTGTATTGGCCTGTAGTAAATTTCCAAAATGGTTTTTTTGATTTTATTTGTAATGGCAAATTATTTAACCGTCCAATTGTTGTCCTTTTTATTTTATTTAGTGACCTGTAAGGGATTATATGTTATTTATTATTATTATTAATGTTTGTTTCTCATTGTATTATTACAAACGTCTAATAACTTTGTTATTGATTTTTCGGGGAAGAGTAATATAATTTCTGATTGTCGAATTATATTTTCAAAAAAGAAAAAAAAAATTAGAAAAAATGTATCACTTATGTTTATGATAAACTTGAGTTACCTATTATGTTAAAAGGTCTTTGACCTTATTTCAGTGCATTTCAATAGAATCCTAAAGAAAATTGGTATGTCAAATATAAGATTAGGTTAGGTTAGGTATACTTACCATAATAAGACGATTGTGATTTTTTTTTTTTTTTTGTCTTAGATAACTTATTTATTATTATCAAATAGCTATATATAATAATATATTTTCTTTTCTTTTTTTCTGGTGAGATATTCAGCACATTTAAATTATATAATAATATTATTATGCGAGTACTTGAAACATTAATTTACGGCTTATTATTTCTGTGGTAAGAGTTTACGAGTGTTATAAAAAAAAAAAAATTAAAAAAGATATATACATATTTTTATATAAAAATTAAATTAACAAAAAAAAAAAAAAAAATGCATTATTTAATTAGATTTACAAATAATAGTTAATATAATATAAATTTAAATTATTATAAGGCTGAGTGAGTGAATTGAGATGTTTATGAAGTGTTGGTTTAAAAATAATAACATAATATGTTTAAAAAACACTGTTATATTGTATGTAATTTGTCGACTAAACGCTTTGTTAGATTATATTAGTTATAATAATATCTTTGTCTGTTGAATATGATAACTATATAACATATTGAATGCCAATATTATATTACGCTTGTTCAGTAAAGAAACTCAAACCGAGACACTAATATTGTTTGTGTCCGCCTATAGAATATTACAGTAAATCTACTGGAGGTTAGTTATAATAGTCGTAATATTGAAATAAATAGTTGAGTTGGTGCAACTACCGAGTTCCTTTACCCCGTACCTATCTAAAGTGATTATGTAGACCTTGCATTTTAATATTGTATCCATGGTAAAATAAAATAAATTTATTTTAGTTTTGAATGGAAAAAAAAAAACAGTGTCGTAACATTAAGAACAGTAATTTGTTTATAAATTATGTTATTTACTTGTTGTTTAAATTTAAATTGTATGTGTAATAAACATTATGATTATTATCTAAGCAATTGTATTTCTGTTGTGAATGTAATATGATATATATTGTTTCAAACCTCAACTGTATTACAGTAGGTGTTCTGTGTGTAATTTTTTTCTTGTTTTTTGGAAGCGACCGAAGGCATTGTTAAATACCAAAAAGTACCGACCGTTTCGGTTGTACTGATCCGTACAAACGATTATCTTAACTAATTTTGTATAATTCTGTTAAGGTCGACAAAAAAAAAAAAAAAAAAACGAGTAAAATGACCAATACGTCTGGTTAAATTTCGGGGGCTTGAGATAAATGGATTTTAATTTTGAAAACAGATTTGATTATGTACAGTAATTGTCTATGTTCCGATCGAGGCGATTTTTTTATAATCGAAAAATCGAATGTGTAATTCACTATACAAATAATGGAAATCTATCTTTATTTTTTTTTAACGATTAAATTGAATAACGAAAATCGCATCGATCGGAACCTCAGAAAATTAGTATACAAAATCAAATCTATTTTCAAAAATTAAAATCCGTTCATCTCAAGCCTCGAAATTTAACCAGGTTTTATCGATTTTATAGACACTTATATTGGGCTACATTATTTTAGAACAAATCAGTATTGACATAGGTTTGCGAGTGACATTCGGGGGGCGACAGCTTGAAACCCGACGCATTAAGTGCGTCAACAACATACCGACAAAAAAACCATTTATAGACCAAAATGTATAACAAATATTTGACAATAATAATAGAATTGTGTACCCCACTCGTTTACAACACACGACTTGTATTAAATAATCTTTGGTGGTTATTGACGGTTATATTTTATTCATTCGACAAAAACATCTGATCGGAATCCTTCGTGATTCGATTTCTTTCGTTGCAATTTTATGGAACGGAAAAACGATTGGCACTGGACACTCAAAAAAAGAACTAATTTAACAAAAAAAAAAAAAAACCAACCGGAAATATTGATGCGTTACATAACAGTAGAGTAAAAAAAAAAGAAAAAGAAAGTATATATTATTATGTTATTTGGGAAATCTGTTGCCTCAACGAAATAGACTTATCAACTTATCGACGAAATAGACTAAAGGCCTCCGTAAACGATCAAGTTATTTGTCAAATTGTTTGATAGCGTGCAGGCTTGTTTGACGCGATTGTCAAACAATTTACGCGTTTGATGGAAATTTTGATTGACGACATATTTGACACCACGCAGGTCACTGCGTTAAGCACGCCGAATGACAATATTTCGGACAAATATGTTGCATTTCGTTCAATCAATTATCGCGATTAGCCGATGGTACGGAGAATAAATTCGAAAGTTTATCATACGGACAAAAATAAGAGAAGCGTGGCAATAAAAAAAAAAAAAAAAAAAATGACTGATTTATTGAGAATATTACCCAGAAAGAAGTAAAAAAAATTAAAAAAATATTAATATTCCACAAAAGAATTTTAAGCGGGAAAATAATAAAATTAAAAAGTCAATGCTTTCTGGGTGTGGTATTGATAATCTGTATAATTTTCAATTAATTTTAACCATTCTCTACACCAACGCCTATTTTTTTTTCTTAATACACAGTCCAAGCCAGAAATGCTTTATCTGTATTACGCGCTGCAAAAGGAGTAATAAATAATAATACAGAGCAATGCGCGATAAAATATGAAATAAAATACGACTAGGAGAAAACCGAAACTACGGGGAAGTTTGATCGTTTGTTTGATGAAAACATGAAGTTTGACAAAGAAAATTGTCAAACAAATTCGATCGTTTACGGTGGCCTTAACGTGGCTTTCTATTATTTTTATTTAGTAGTAACAAAAAATATATTCAAAAGAACAATTCATCGGTATGCTATTAAAAGTTAAATTGTAGAAAATAATATTACGCTCCAATATCATAATTGTACGGCAGTTAATTTCGGTTGCATTCGTTTTCGCGCAGTTCGCGCGTTAAGGAGTTGGCCCGCCCGCCCCGGCCAAATCTGAGCGGACCGACTTTTAGTGAAAGATCTTCATTTGTAAGTATTTGCAAGTTGGTTTTGGAATTCGTGGCGAATTTTGAATAATAAAAATAAATATTTTTTTTTTATTATTAATTAGAAATACAAAATCTATACAAACAATGCACAATAAGCTTATGTGCTAAGAGAAGACAGAACGTGAAAAATTGAATGAGAAGCCGTCCACTGGCAACACTTAACATGAATTATTTATATTAGTTATATTTTTTTAAATTTTTTTTTGATTGTTACTGATTGGAATTCTATATATATATATATATTTTAAATTGGAACTTGTATGAGGTCACGACACCATTACCTTTTTAGCCTGCTCCTAGGATTTCCTGGGAGAGTTAGAGAGGAGAGGTTTTTAATAAGTGGATTTTGGTGGGATAGAAGTCGCATGCGGAAGCGCACATAAAAGAATTGTGCTTCTTCATTGATGGTTTTCATGTGGAAATCGTTATACCTTTCAAAAATAAATATAATAATAATAATAATAAAAAAAAAAAACAAATTAAACGTGTGCTGTATAATAGTTTTGTAATACAAATAAAATATGTACACAAAAATACAAAAAAAAAAAAAAATGTATTTAGATGACGACGGTTGGTAAATTTATTCTTTTGCTATTTGTATTGAACTGATTGCATCGAGCTACTTAGTTTCATTTTAATTAAATATTATAAAACTCATTACTCTAGTAATGTGTTTTCACAATGATAGTCTCGACCGAAAAACGATTTTTTTTTTTCCGTCTGTCCACGACACATGAATGGTTGAAAAAAAAAGAAAAAAAGAAAAGAAAATCCGTTCTACCGCAGTAGCATTTGTACCCGACATTGGTCAAAGAACATTCCACGGTCGCTGATTTCTTAGTTAAGTTCTAAATTAACAGGTAAGGGGGAAAACGGGATTAATACGGGGCAGACTTGAAATAACGGGACAAATTGCGTCCCGTAAAACTTTTGCCGGGACAACGGGACGCAAAGTCGAAATACGGGGACGTACGGTCACCCTACAGAACATTTTTTTTAACGTTTGCAAGTAATGTTAAAAAGCCGCGCGATTACCCGTCCGGCTGCCTATAATAGATTTGATCACGTTTTATCTTATTACCTACAGTCACTCGATTGTAATAGTAATACAATTATACTATATAATATAATAAAATAATCGTGTTTAAAAAAAAAAAAAAAAAAATTAAAAATGGTCGGTCGTTTGCGTTAGCTGTAGAGCTGTCATTCAATTAAAAAGTTTCGTGAAATAAAATTGTGCGTTCTAATTGTTGAGCCGTCGGATGTCAATTGTCGTCGACCGTGTGGATACCGATTATAACGGTAAATATGATATTTTCGATAACAATAAATCGATTTTTTATTAAGTTTAGTGCGCCTCGAATGCGCCGTCGACGCACTCGGATTTTCACTGGCTGCATTTTCAGAGAGTCGTCTCCGATAGATTTCCGATTTCCGATTATACGAACACACAAGCGCACATTAAAAAAAAAAAAAAAACGTTTATATTATTATATTTTTACTTCATAAGTTGTACATATAGAACGATTTCTGTATTCAAAACACGTAATAACACGGTTTAATGATTAGAATTATTGTCCGGTAACTTGTTGATAATGCGGCAATGCCGGTTAAAAAATGAATGGGTTAGTAGCAGTGGGTTTTCAAAAGAATGGCAAAAAAAGTCAATTGAAAATTGAAAATTAATATTGACGATATTATTGACCTATTTAGGACGTCCGTCCTCGGTAATTATTCACGAATCAAACTGTTCGTTTTGAACATTTCAAATCGTTATTTAATAGATTTGAATATGATTTTTAGCCTATTTATGTATTTTATAAGGTTGATGTTCTATTGGCCCGGTAGTAGTAGTAGGAATTCGTGACGTGACGTAAATCCGGATTTTCCCAATCTCTAACAGGAACACCGGTCGTTTTAGGGGGGTTTTTTTCCCCCGTTTTTTCGTCTTTTCTCTAAACCCGAAGAAAACCGTACACAAACGTGTCGTTTAAAAACCCGAGCCGTTGGACATTTTGACGTATTGTCGCCAGCAAGAAATGTTTGATTGTACATTTCTTGTATATTAAGTGCCTAGACCACGCCTAGAGTTTAGTGTTGCGACTCGTACAACTCATAGGACATAACAAATTTTCGCTCGGGTGACCGCAGTTGCCACGGTTCTCCCCTAATCGATAGCCGGGGTGACTGGGACGGGAGGGCTATTTGATATTTTCTAAAACCAGCGAGCCAACGTGTCCCCCCCCCCCCCCGGGGTGGTTTTCGATTAAACGAAAAGCGGCAAAATCTAATTGGATGAACGCGGTACAAATGGATTTTCAGAACATAATATGTATAGGGACTCGATCTAAATTCACCTACGTTTTGCGTATTCGAGGCGACTAAACACTATACAAGGTGCGCTTGAATGGCAAATAATTTACAGGGTTCGGACACGTTTCGCTCGTCGTTTATAACCATTAACAATTGCCGGTTCAAATGTTTAGAATGTATTTTATCCAATTTTATGTTATATATTTTTACTGGTTTACTTTGTTTATCAACTAAAATTTAATTTCAACATCTGAATTATAGTTAATTGAAATACTTGTGGTTTCGTCTGCCCAACACTGTTATTATGAATGCACAATTTAAATTAGCTTTTTTTTTTTTTAGCTCAAAAATGTCTGTTTTTTATGTCTTTAAAAGTTTACTATAGTTTTCGATTTTGGATTTTCAGAACATAATATATATATATATATATATATAGGAACTCAATCTAATCTCATCTACGATTTGCGTTTTCGAGGCGAGTAAACACTATACAAGGTGCGTTTGAATTGCAAATAATTTACAGGGTTCGGACAAGTTTTGCTCGTCGTTTATAACCATTAATACTGCATTCCGAATGCTGTTACAGTAATCGGACATAAGCGGACTTCGTTAAAATATTGATTACAATTTGTCTCTGTGCATATACAACGATTTCACGTTTTCATAGAATTTGTCAACGAAACTATATATATATATATATATGTCGAAGCGGGTAAGGAGGGGATATCGATAGTTCTATTCGCGAAAGAATTCGGTTATATTTACCGATTGTCTTAAATTACTAGGCCTGGTAAAAAGTCGACACGGGTAAAGTTTTCGGATAGGTTTTTATAATATATACAAGTGAAATATATTATAGGCTTTTTTTTTATTATTATAGATACGGTACACCATGCACTTTGAACAGTTAAATATTATAAAACGACTTTTAGTTTTCTTGGTTTTTTGTCGTTTCATCTAGTGTCTCCTCTCGACGTTTGATTGACTACGTTTTTGCGAATTGATCACTTACTTTAAAATAAAATACCATTTATGATTATTACCTAATTGAAAGTGAATGTTGAATAATCAAATAATTTTACTACTTTTATTGAATTTCTAATATATGTTTTAAAACTCTGGTTTGAACAAGAATAACTCTATTTGGGACGTAGAGACACAGAATAAACTGGCGCCGTGCACATGATTTCGAAAAGAAAATTAATATTTGGATACAAGTCTTGGTCAGGCATAACTAATCCACCGAGTTCTGGTTTTAATTGTATGACGTTTTTTTTTTGTTTTTTTTTTTAGCCAGTTTAGTCGTACACGGTAATATTTTTGTTATTGATACAGTATTGAATCGCAATTCAGTAAATATAATTTTAATTTACAATTAACAATGTAAAATCTATAAGCTTACGAAAAGAATAAAAAAAAAAAAATAAAGTACAAATACGCTATACTGACCCAACGGATGGACAAAAAAACACGCGAAAATCCGTTTTCTCCGTTTGTTAATCGTTTTCAATAGTGCAGTAATAATTATTATATTAAATTTATACGCATTTAGATTATAAGTCCGTATCCTTATGGGTCCGAGGCACGCCCCGGCCTTAAACGAATATAACGTCCTTGTTTTAGCATAATATATTATAATCGCGGGTCTAGGTCGTGATTCAATTGTTCGTCGAACGCGTGTTTTTTTATTCTCTACCGGTCTCCGATAATAATTTCTTTTACATTAATTAAAAATACACAACAAACCAACATGCAGATGTTTTAAACGTTTCGTGATTATTATATATTATCGTATCCTGGCGGTCGATTTTAATGCGTAAATATATTATAATATTTTTAATTTCCAAGGGTGTATTTGTGTCACGTTAAGGAAGACAATACGTAAATGCCATACGGAAATATCGATGGGGAAGGAAACAAAACGGCATTACTAATTTTAAATTCTGAACCGACCGAAAGAACTTATTGGTGTTTCTATACGACAGAAATCTCGTTTCGATATGCAAGTTACTGTAAGTATATTATCGCTATACAGTTTTCATTCAAAAACATCGGGAAAATGTACTGCCGGTTTCTTTATTTATGATTTCGTTTTATCGCTGTAAGGTGATTTTTTGGCAACCGATAGGCGTTTGAAATGTTGAATTTTTATTTGGTTTTTTGTGAACAAAATTTGTTTAGCCGAGCAGAAACGCTTGGGGATTTTCACACGAGGTTCGTTATAGGTTGTACTTGGTAGTAGTAGTAAAAAAAAAAGAAAAAAAATTAAACGCAATTTAGTAAGTTTATCGAGTCGGGAAAATGGGAATATTTACGCGCCAACGGTTTCTGTAGTTCAATGAAAGATAATAGTAGAGGTCTGTCTATTTACATCGAATACTTAAAACTGACATTGAAACTAGACGTAATGGGATTTTCAAAAAATAAAAAAATCTGGCGTTTAAAAGCTATTCGGTATGTTCGATGGGTTTTTTTGTTGTTGTTGTGTTTGTTTTATGCGGATACGAATGCCGTTTAGTTTTTATAGAGTTGAAAAGTTTGAAATTCGTTAAATACGCGAATGTAATAATTTACGGTTTTAAATTATCGTTCACGTACAACCGAACTCTGACGGTCGTCCAAATTATTACGCGGGCGGGTCATTGATTCATTTGATATTATTTCCGCCGCGAGAATATCGTCGGCGAGCGATATCGCTAGATTGGCGGCCTGAAAATCATACAAATTGAAATAGGTATTATTTTTTTTTTGTTTTAATTTTTAATTTTTTATTATTATTACAAAACCGTACATAATTCACTAGACGGTCACAATTTTATTGCGTATTACAACGGCAACAATTAAATTGTTCTGCTACTACACCGACTACACCGACGCGTTAACGCAACAACAACAACAACAAATGTATAGTAATAATATTGTTACAAATAGGTAATATAACATAATTGATAACAAAAACTGATGCATTTTCAGACTATAAAAATATAACATGGCGTAGCACATAAACACAATACAATATACAATATAATATAATAATAGTAAAACAATCGACTAACGTTATAACAATATTATATTTTTTTTTATATATATATATATATATATATATATCTATACGATTATCTTCCGGAAGACTGCTTGGTTATAATTATATAAGAGAGCGATGATTTTTGGAGGTAAAAATAAAAATAAAAATACGTTCGCGCGAAAATACGAAACAAAAATGTCCGGCGCCAAACGAATTTAGAGAGATAAAAATACCTTATCGTATCATATAATACCAAAAAAAAAAAAAAAAAATACAGCGCTGATGGGACGATAATAATAATATATTTTATCGTTAGCGTTTTTCAAAAATATCAATCGTAAAAAACGATAGGCACCACACTCGCTACACTCGCGGCGATTTAAAAAGTGTAAAAAAAATAATAATTTAGTTTTTCGTTATCCGTGTTGACCCGTTGGTAAATGCAAACCGCAGTTCTAAAATCGCTTTTAAGTGTATAGAAACCATTTTCCCTGGTTTGCGCGAGCACAATAAGTCGACGGCACGCAAGAACACCGTCTGTACATTTATTATAATAATATCATCCAGAAAAACATTTTTTTTTTTTTTACGCCATTCAAATTGCCTATACGCGACGCCTCGAATAAATTACTGGACGTGCGGACGTGCTCTTGTTACAAAAACGATAATTTACGCCGATAACATACGAGAAGAACGCAGGGGAAGAAGGGCAGTCCATTTTTTTTTTTTTTATACATTTTGCGATAATTTAGGTATCGATAGATGGCGCGCCCAGACTTGATATACGCGTACGTACTATCGAATTTCGAGATGGTTTTCGGTGTACGGGGGAGGTATCGGTCGGACGGTATCGACGGAGGGTATTGTCGATCGGACGTACCGGTAAAAAGTATACACGATCGTACACGATTTCCGCGATTATTTCGGCAACGAAACGTACAAAACGTTTCTTGAAAAGCCGCCGCCGATATTTACGGTTTGTCGGCGAGAAAAATTGTATTTGCACGGTCAAGATCGGCTTTAAGACCATTGTTTTCGGCGTCAATTTTGCGCCGATTCCCGCGATTTTGTCGGCAAACATTCGCCGGCAATGATATTGCCGACCGGCGCGTCGTGTTGTGCTTACGAATCGGTCTGGACGCGGTTTTACCGGCCGTAGAAGAAAAGTTTCGCTCGGTCTGCCGAACGATTTGCAAAAAAAAAAAAAAAAAAAAAAAAAAAAAAACGAACTAACGAACGCGTTTCTTCCCCTTTTCCGCCGCGAGACGCGGTGCCCTTCGAGTCGACGGCATTCCGATTTTTTAACAAACATTCGCGCGGTGCTGTCTGTTATTTATTTATTTATTTATTTATTTTACAAATAAAGTTTATCACGATAACAAATAATAATACGCGGTCCGGCAAACACAACAACATAGACAATATATAACAAACATTTAAACGGTCTAATATTATAGTAACAATAATAACAACAATAACAATAATAATAATAATAATAATAATAATAATATACTATTGTGTGTGTGTGTGTGTGCATATTATGAGCTATCAGTCGCAATTACAAAACAAAAGAAAAGAAAAGAAAAAAAAAAATAATCAACAACAATAAAACATATAAAGTAAACGCGAGACAATCGTATCCTGTGGGGGGGGGGGCTAGGATTTCGTGGCGCGGGAAGCAAGTGAACATTTTCCGGGAGGTATGCGATCGTCGCCCGCCCCTTAATTCCACCGCCGGTAAATGTACAACACTGCCGAAAGATTTTAATTTTTCTTTTTCTTCGGATTTTACCGAACAATTTTCAACAATAAAACCGCCCCCGTACAACGTTATGTTTTAAATCGCGATCACCGTAAACGAACGATCATGGTTAAATTTAGGTACTCGAGACGGAGAAGTCTGTTTGTATAGAGAGAGTGAGAGAGTGAGAATCCGCTAGGCGGGTACATAGCTTACGACGAGACTATATATATATATATATATATATAAAAAACCACAATAAATTGTTATTATAATGTCTTTTTAAATTCCTACGGACAGCGAGAACTTACGAGTCGTCTTACGGGATGGGGAAACAAAAGCAAACGGAAGAAAATACAATGATTAATATTGTACACATAAATCCCCGGGCAGACCTTTCCGAGAGAACTTTTTCGATTCTGTTTCGATAAGTAGTGTAAACGGTAAATACATTATCTTTATACGACGCGATCGGGGGAAATTTTGCAAACCTCACTGCCGCCAATGTCTGGTATTTAGCGACAAAACGGCCGCCATAATATCCGAAGTTTAGGAGCATATTTTATAGATTTTTTTTTTGGAGTGCACATGCTAAGAGTGGTAGTTAGGAGCTGTATCAACCCTCCCACCCCACCGTCCCGTTGACTTAAAAATACGACATCTACGAGTATATTTTAAATAATTTAATCTTGAAACGTATATATTTCAGCCGAGTTACACGGAAAAGCTTGATATATTGAATACAAATATTTTGTATTCAATATATCATATATAAAATACAAATAATTTTTGGATACGATTTTAAAATCGCCTCGTCGTGTCAGGATAGAAAAAGATTCTACAATTGCGATCACGATTATTATTCGAGTATCTGCAGGTCCTCCATTCTCTCCCATTGGAAATTGCCGGGCACGCCACTGTAATCGATCAGGGTCGGCCGCGTGCAGTGGCGGGCGCGGGCATAAAAACACAACTTTATTGTATTTATTCATACTGATTTTGTTCGGAAATCGTATAATTCAGCCTATTTACGCGGGAAAGCTTGGTTTATTGAATAAAAGTTGGTTTGTTCATCAGCCATCTGCAGCTAGGAGACACTGCACTTTTTGCCATCGTAATTTCTGTGACTTTGGCGGTATACGCGTGTATTATTAGTTTATTATTATGCCTACTAGAAACGACGTTTTTTACGTTGAAATCCGGACAAAATAGTCAAAGCTTTTTTCCAATTTTATTATTACATTAAATATTACCGTTAAACATTCTTATAACATTCCCCCTATATGAATTTTAAAACCGTTAGTTATTTTCAAAATCAGTTTCTTTCGTTGTCAAATTAATAAACGAATAACCGTTAATTTCATCAGTATATATTATATTCCACCCTATCGCGGTGTGCTCTTCTTTCTTGTCACTAATCTCTATAACAATAGGACTTTCTCGACAGTGACAACCAAATCAAATATAATAATAACAGCTGTTTGTTTGTTCTATCAATTTTCGACGAAATTCACACGTGAGCACCCCTTTAGGGGATCAATCTCCAAAAATCCTTTCTTATATCGCCCCTACACCATAAGATAGATGTATACTACCACCGAAATTTCAAGTTGGTCAGTAAGTGAATGAGTGAGCGAGTGAGTGTATCTTAATTTATATATATATAACTAACAATTAAAGCTGTTTAAAAAAAATAAAATAAAAAAATACATTTGCTTCTTTTGAGGGTTTCAATAGAATATATTGTACACAGCTATAAAATTCATGCTATACAATCATATAATTGTACAAGCAGTCAGCCACGACCAGATTATAATTTTCGCATAATCCGATTTCTGTCTATAACTTTATACGGTATTAAAATTGTACGTGACCTACAGTTTAGGATTAGTAATGTAAGCGCTGCGGTATTTAATATTTGACCTTTAATCAATATGCAGGACAATACGATCCTGCGAGTACTCATATTTCAATACGATACGAGCGTTTAAAATAATATTTTATGTGTTTTTAATGACGAGACTATTAAATTGTTTGGACCCAAATGATTCAATTATTACTGATAATAGACCGATAAGAAGAGCAAGACGTAGACACTGATCACGTGTATTATACTATTATGAAAAAAAAAAAAAAAAAAAAAAAAAACAACTGTATTAATTATATTAAAAAAATTATAGATTTCGATTTAACCGATGAATCACTCATGTTGATTTCAATAAAACAAACAAACAAAAAAAAAAAAAAAAAACCAATTTCAAATGGATATTAAAAACCGTAGGCGTCAAAGTGACCAAATGTGCCCCGTACTTCGTGTACAAAATGTATTTATTTTTTTTTTTTAATTGTTGGTTACATCGGCTTAAAAATACAACGACCCACGAGTAAATCAATTTGGTAAATCAATCTCGAAACGCAGATATAAATATAGATAGAGATAGATAGAGATATATAGATAAATATATATAGATTATTATTGTTATTATTTCAGCCGAGTTACATAGAAAAGCTATTAGATTGATTGAATAGAATTAAAGAAATGGAAATGGAAATTGGCAATTTTTGGATCCGGTTTTTAAATATAGACGAATATTTTACGATTTTTTTTTTTTTCTATTTTATGATTATTATTTAGGTACTACGTCCATTCCCGTTGAATATTCCGGGGCGGCAGTTGTAACCGCCAAACGTAATATAACAATCGGTGCAACAACAATTGCCGTTCATTCGACCGCCAAATAAAAAAAATTTGTTAGCTGACCACTCGTACCAATTGTATGTGACAATATTATATATATATAATGCCTTTACATTTTCAAATTACGATTCTTTTCACGTTCAATTTACGACAATTTAATAAAACGATACAAGTTAAGATGTTTTAGTTTTTTTCTATTCTTAGTTCTGTTAATAAAACATATTTTTTTTTTAATTTTTTTTTTTTTTTTTTATAAATTACGATCGTGAAATGTCTAAAGTTTATTCGCGTATTATTATATTTTTTTTATCTATAGAAAACATTACGTAATAGAATATTATACGAATCTCGTATACGGACGGTTTTATATATTTTTTTAATCAAATCTGTGTTGCGGAACGGGAAAAATAACGAAAACGCGTTGATGGATCGTGGTGTAATTTTTTGTTATTTTTTTTTTTTGTTTACCAAAAATTGAAATTTTCGTATACAAACGAATTCGTTTATCCGCCTCGAAATGTTCCCACACTATTATAGTTACTTGCAAGGGCGTAGTCAGGATTTTTTTTAGAGGTGGAGGGTCACACGTCCTTAACACTTGACAAATTCTAGAATTTTCGAGACGGCCCGTGACGTGGTTTATCGATAAAAATGTCCAACACCAGCTGGTTCTTCCGTAGGTTAGGTTAGATTCTATCAAGATACCAATAACCATTATCGAAACATAGTAAAATATATATATCGATATCTTTTCGATTTTCACGATAAATAATAATAATAATAATAACAAAAAATACGATGAAATCGAATCGTCTACGCGCCCGGGGGCACGTGTGTATATTGTCATTATCGAGTCGTGGACGCCGGGTACGGTTGTCCAGTGCCGTAACCAGGAGAGTATTTCCGAGGTGGCACGTTTTAAATTCTCACTTCGAATAGGGAATTATAACTATTGGTTAAATAACCGTATAAAAACGGTATGCGGAAGACGTTTCGGGAGGGGTTACGATATTTTTGGGGGCCCTCGAGCGAATCGAACACCAAGACAACAAAACTATTGAAGAACACGGGGGACGGGAGGCTCGAATTTTCGCGTTACGCCGCTGGTTACACGGCCGGTGTTTTTTTGTTTATTGTCGTCGCCAACGGTTTTTTTAACCGTTTTTTAGGCCTACCGACGCACGGCAATAATAATATTGTAACAATACAACGGACTGGTACGGGGATTTTTAACGGTTTCTAAACGGCTCATTGTGCGCCGGGCCGAGGGTGACAACAATATAATAAATTCGTGTTCGACAACAACAAAGAAAAAAAAAAAAAAAAAACCCGAACACAATAATCATTTATTCGCAAGCGCAGGGGACGGCGCTGGATGACGCGTTTATAAGCGTATCCGAGTCTTGTTATATATATATATACGAGTAATAACGGCCCGCGGAAATAATGAGATACCGGACGGACAAATCGTAATTTCGTCGCGTTTCGAGGGCCGCGGGTTTTAAAATAAGTATCGATAGAAGATAAAAATCGCCGGCTGATATCGCGTACGCCGGATCCCCGAGAATAACCCCCCAACGATTACACTCAACGACGGTTTCCCAACGATATAGATTGCTCTGTCAAGATTACCAAGGATTTCCGCGATTGCCGACGAACATTCGTACGCTGATTTCCGTCAGTGATCTAACCTTCCCTCCGGAAATACGCTGCAGAGTATAGTTACCACGCAATAACCGACACAGTCTGGAAAGTATATAATATTTATTATCCGAAAATTATGACGAACCGTTAGTTAAGGTTATAACTGCGGATACAATTTAACCACGGATAATATATACGAGTACACGGATATAAGTGTGTCTCTACAAACTTAACCGGGTCGGCGTATCTTATTGTTCCGGAAGAGTATATGTTCAATACCGAAATAACGATCGTATGCGGTAGGTCGTGGTTTACGACGAAGAAACACATTTTTCTTTTTTATCAATTCGATAAAATCGTAAAACAAAGAAAAACTATTAACAAATAAAACTATTTGCCGATTTTTTTTTTTTTTAATACGGATTAGGTCTGTGGATAAATATAAATAAAATACAATTTGTTGGTATTTATTTAATTATTGTCAATATCGTGTATGCCACACGTCTATATAATGCGTTCGATAACGTTCTAAACATTTTCTATATAACAAGCCAATTTTAATTGAAACCGTTGATATTTATCGACAAAAAAATGCGTCCAACGCACAGAAGGTCAAGAATTTATAGAATACAGTAATGAACACAACGGTCCGTTGTGATTAAAGTGCCTTAAATCGAATAGGAAGACAAATCGTCTTAGGTGTACTGATAAATCCAAAAAAAAATACAATTTGTTTATACTAGTTTATTATTGTCAAATCACAAAATACAGGATTTTTTTGATAAACAAAAAAAATCGTGCCATGTTAACAAATCCGCAGTGAAACAGTCCGAAAACTACGTTTGGAAAATAAAAGGGTGTTTAGAAGTCAATATTTATATTTATATATAGATATATATATATATAAAAAAATAAAATCATTCAATATTTCTTTGGAACAAAACGAAAAACAATACATTTAAAAATGGAATTATTTTTGATGCCGAATATAGTTGCGAAGAAAATGATTCGGTTTTAAATACTCGCCGAGATCATATGGAAAATTCGATAATTCTGCAATTACATTGACATTAGAATGTTTCGGGAAATACGAAATATTAATGAAAAATCGATAATTCAATCTAAGTATATAGTTATAGGTACACTAGCTAAATTAGTTTTGTTTAAACATCACTATTTTTTTTTGTATTAGTTATTATATAGGAATTTAATTTTTATTTTAAAATCCTTTGTCGGTGTTGGGCCTACCACAATGTATACTTTGTAACCGCGTTGATGACAAATACCTATACTCTCCGAGCGCATTCGAATCAATAGCCAATGTCCTATCCGTCGTGTATATACTCGTATGTATATATATATATATATATATATTATCTATTCCCTAACCCAGTGATGGGCAAACTTTTTTAATGGGGTGCCGCAAAGTTTAAGAAATTCTAGAGGAGGGCCAGAATTATAGAAAAAAATGCATTTTGTGTTTAAGCTTTATTAAATCATATAATAGGCATGTGAGATATATGGAATTGTTTTTGATTTTCCATAATATTTTCGAAAGCAGGTTCCAGCTGTGACGAAGCAACTTTCAACAGCGAGAAAAGGCGTTCATCAGTCAATCGATTTCTGATTGAGTTTTTCCGCAATTTCATGGTCGAAAAAGTCTGTTCGCACACATAAGACGACGCAAACATAGCCATAATTTTCTGGGCGTGAGCAATTATCTTTGGGAATTCAGCTTTCGGCAGTGGTCTATAAAAATCTAGTTTTGTGGAATTCAAGAACAATTGCTTTAAATGGGTACTGCACTGCATTTCAATAATTTCCAACTGCAATTCTGCAGATACATTTTCCGGATCTACATTAAACGGCATCGAGAAAACATCTAGCGATGATTGAATGTTCTTAAAATCTTGAAACCTGGTTTGAAATTCCGTGTGAAGATTTTTCAACGCCTTACTGAATTCTTTTAGCTTGTTCTCACTCACTGGTGACATGGATTTTAAACGCAGAAAGTGAGTTAAATCTTTTTATACTATACGGGCCATATACTATCCATGTCGATGGACCCTCGGCGGGCCGGATTAAATACTTTCGCGGGCCGTACTTTGCCCATCACTGCCCTAACCAATCAGATTCCGGTTTGCGATTTTTTAACAAATAAAAAAGTCACCTAAAGCCAACTCTAAAACAATATGACGGTGCGCTCGACCGGGTACGGAGAATCTGAGGGGAGGGAGTGTATTAGGAGTATTTTAAAGGTCGCACTGTGCCATTCATATCATACAGTCTGTAATCAACGACAACAACTATTATAGTATTGCGTGTAAGTTCCCTATGTTTTACGAGGGGGTACGAAAAAAAAAAAAAAAAAATCTACGAGATATACCAATATAATACATATGTACGCACACTAGGTGTGATCAAAAAATATCCGGACTAAAGTTATATCGTTGTTCAAGCCACGAGTTAATATTATCTTTTAGTAATTCGTTGAAGACATGTTTTTGTCGGGTCGAATAAACTCGAGCGGCGCGTTTGCATTAAATTTTACGTTAAACTCGATAAATCAGCGACCTGACACTTTTGAAATTATTAAAAAAAATCATTAGAAAATGAACCAACAAGCAGATCTCAAACGTTTGAACAGCACAAAAGGTTTATTGAGGGTCGTGAAGCCATTAACGACGCATCCCGTGCTGGTCGTCCTCTAACTTTAAGAAATGTGGAAATGGTGTCGAAGGTTCGATATTAAAGGCCGTATTTATTATGCATTTGTTTCAACTGGCCAAACGGTTAATTACTACAAAGAAGTAGTCGGAGGTGGTTAGTTAAGTTTTCTTGTCTCTACAAGAAGTTTGTAGTGACTTCTTTGACTTACTACAAAGAAGTTTTAATTAGATCACGAGAAAAAATCCGAAAGAAACGTTCAGAACAGTTCCAGAATCGATCGTGATTGTTGCACCACGACAACGCGCTTGGTCGTTCTGCCTTATCAATTCGTGAGTTTCTAGACGATAAAAAAATTCCAGTTGTACCTCACCCCACTTACCCCTTGTGGGTTTTTTTTTTTTTTAATTCCAAAAATTAAGACTGACCTCAGAGAACAACGATTTGATGATATCGAAACAATCAACAACAACAAAAAAATGCGGTAGATTAACTTTAAGTCGAAGACTTCCGACATTGCTTCAAAAAGTGGCAGAAGAGACGGGATAACAAGTAAATAACATCAGCGGGCGAATACTTTGAAGGAGACTAATATTTTAAAAAAATATTTGTTTATATAAATTTAAAAAAAAATCCCAGTATTTTTTTTTATCACACCTCGTACAGTTATACTTTCCAGACGGTCGCGGAGAACATGGCGCACGTTAATTCATTTAATAATTTGTTAATATTTTTATACAAATATCTAAGTCTACGGAACAATAATAATATACCACGAGAACGATAAAACGGTAACTGTGTAACTAACAATATATATATATACATATATAAGTAGCAGCGGCGAACGCAGGAGGTGGTTTTGTGGGGTTGAAACTCCTCTCCTCGAAATATCGGGAAGAATTTTAAAAATAAATTGCCCGGCCTACAAATTTTTAATAGTTTTACATTTTTACACTACCGTTCTCCTTCCCCTTCCCGAAATATTTTCCTTCGTTCTCCCCTAACGGGTAGTATCAATAATAATAATAATAATTAATAATTATAATAACAATAATAAAATACAGTTATACGACTGTACCGGTACTACTATAATACGTATACATTTTATTAATGGGGTTAGCCGTTTGAGTAAATGGAAGGTTTGTGGGGGAGGGGGGTGTGTGAGGGGAAACGGGACGTCGTCAGGAACGATAAAATTGCGGTTTTACAGAGCGGTCGTGGCGGCGGAATCGACGGCGATAATATATAATAATATAATATAATACATAATAGTTCTCTAACCACGATCAAAGATCTCTAACCATGGTTCTAAAGGACGACGGCGGCGACGACGGCGAAGACGAAGACGATTGCTAAAAAAAAAAAAAAAACGGTTGCGTGGCAGGCAGCTAGTCGCTGGTCAGATCTTTGAGCTCCGTGTAGCCACCGCAGAGTTTCTTGCACATGGCCCGGTCGGAAGCGTACATCTGGTATCGTTTCTTGTACACGGCAAATCTGAAAATGCGATAAGTTTAACCGATTAATCCGAGTGCCGGTTGGTGGTTTTTTTCTTTCCGCTGTTTTCTAATTGATTTTATACGTCTGGAAAACGAAAAACGCCATTGGTCTAAAGTTAATAGTGGGAGTAGATTTTTATTGGCAATATGATGATGATCGGGAATTCAATTTCAAAGGATGCTAACTAAGGCGAATAAGGCGATACTAGTACTCGACAATACTTTTCCAATGATATATCTATTTTTATATGTGTATAGCCGTAATTAATGGTACGACAAGACAAATTACTTACGTATTAAAGGTATACAAGATGTAAAGGGATAGACGAACGAGCAAAATGAGTGGGAACCCCACAGACGATTATCGCGGGATAAGAGAATACGATTTTCCGTATCAGTTTTACACTTTTTAAGGCTTATAATCTGAATACATTTGGAAATAAAATTTTTACACCGACCATATCCACTGTGATATTGAGCAATCCGCCCAGCTAGGTGGTTTATGGTTTCATACCGCGACAGTGGTAGACCATACTGCGGTAATAAATGTAAAATTGATTCTCGTATTGTCTTATTCGAAAATTATCTCCAGAGTTCCGTTCTTGCTTCACTCGTTCATCAGTCCCTCTCCATAATATACCGCCCCAGTACGCATATGCCTTTCCCACCTCCTTTTTTGACTTGTCGCGGCATAGATAGGCCACGGCCGTGTCTGCTGTATATGCGGTGATCATAGGGTTTACCATCCATGTAAGAACGGATAGGAGAGACGGATTAGAAAAAATAAAAAAAAATGCACGGCTGTATGTGTAATAGCCGTCGTCAATTTCGCACGGCGAATTTTAATAAATAATCGAATTTCGCTCGGATTTCAGTGGCGGTTCGACATTAACGCGGACGCGACAATTAATCGGGTACATGTAAATTCCTCTAATATGTTGATACCTTACCTACCGTGTTACACGTATGCAAACTCCTCTAAAAACAGAAAAAACACAATTTGAAACTGCAAGACGTTTTTTTTTTTTTTTCATTTTCTGTATAATCGTTATAGTTTACGATAAGAAATATTAGTATAAACCAATTAAATATAAAAAAAAAAAAAAAATAAAAATACATTACAATTACGATTACAAAAAAGAAAAAAAAAACTGGAGATAAATAAATGTAATAGTATTTTTATTTTCTATACGATAAGAAAAAAACAAAGTAGTTTTATTAAAATAATTTACTATACAAATCGTATTTGAATTGTGTATTACATTGTCTCATCTATTCTGTCCTACAGTGATATTACAGTGAATTACGATATATTTTTAGGGGAGTTTACATACAGTAGCGACACATTTCGAAGGGAATTTACTATTTTACTTTATAGGTGAATTTACAATTGCCCAATTGATTGTCGTGTCGCGTTTTGGATAATACGCGGGTTTAAGAGCCAGTTGTACCTATCAAAGTCGGTTAAACTATATTAACCAAAGTTTCGTTCAAAAATCAGCGGGAATGAATTGGATCGACCATAACTGTAATAGGTGCCGGCAATTCTTTTTACAGAAATAATTTACAAATATTAGTCAACAATTATTTGTCCAATGCGTCTATCGGAATTCCTAATGGTATGTCACTACAATTATTGGAAAAAAATCTTTCGTCAAATTTAATACTGCAATTCCATCACCAGCTTCTGGCGACTGACTATTTGGTGCGGGAGGGCAGTCGATGGAAAAAAAGAAGAGGGAATATAGCAGGGATTATAGAGGGAAATCTAGAATTCAGACAAAAACTTTGAGATGACTTTGTTATCGTAGTACAACAAACATTTCACTTTTTTGTAGAATAAATTAAATTAGAATTATTAAAAAAAAAAAAAAAAAATGTATTTTATAAAATATTGTACCGAATAAAGTGAACAGAAAGATAAATAATATAGTAGAACTATTACTTAAGGCACTTAATATTGAATACTTTTGTTTAGAAAACAATGATAAATATTGTGTACACCAGAATATTCCATGATTTCCTATGAGATTGTTACCAATGATTGTCTATAAGATAACCAAACGTTTGTACACCGATTTCCGTTAATGATTTACCCTCTGATTTTATTAATGTGGTTTTTATATATATAGGAAAGTAAATGTATGAATGTTATGAATACGCTGCCTATAACGGGGTTTGTACTGCACGACTTTTCGTTCTAAACCTATACCAGTGACAATATACAGTTTAACCGCGGTTCCGGTACGACTGGCCCTTGAATACATTTTATTACACGAGGTCTGTTCAAAAAGTACCAGGACAAATGTTATAACGGCTGATCTACACACGATAACGTTTCAAATTTTAAATACACACGTATTCCCCGCGAATTAGTGATTATTTTAAACAAAACCCGAAGTCGCTATCTCATCTCAGTTTAATATTACACGTGGTTAAATCCAGACAGTTTTTTTCGTTCGCCGTTTTCGACACATCCGAAATTAACGAACGACGCGTGCGCATCAAGTTTTGCTTGAAACTTGGTAAAAATGATACAACGGAAATGATTAAAAACCGCTTTTGAGGATGATTCATTAAGTGATTCCGTGACTTTCGGGTGTTTTAAACGTTTCAAGGACAGTCGGCGGTCAACTGAAGACGATCCACGGTCTGAAGGACCGTCCACGTCATCCGGAAACGATGGTGTGGCAAAAATTTACGAAAAAAAAATGCGAAATGGCCGCCGTTTAACCGTTCGTGAGTTGACAAAGCGAGTCTCAATTGAGTTTTGTCGTGCAATTTTACAAGAAATTGTACAGATGAGAAGGGTCGCGCCGCCGGGTTAGGTTAGGTCTAGCTAATAAAAAAATCGCTGTGGTCCCGCGGACCCTCCCTATTCTCCTGATCAGGACCCACGTGGTTTTTCTTCTATTCCCAGGACTGAAATCTGCGCTTAGAGGACAGCGATTTCAAGACTTTGGAACAGTTCCGAAGGACGTTTGAAAAACGGTAAGATCGCCGGGATCGCCGCATACCGCCCCCCTCGAGGAGAGTATTTTGTCGGAGACATATTTAAACACTATGTAACTTAATTTTTGTAAATATTAAAAATAATATCCCGGTACTTTTTGAACAGACCTCGTATAACCCCGCGAAGTCTCCGGTCACCCAGAGTAAACCGCCGCACGCGTAACGACGACGGCGGCATAATAATAGTAGCAATAACAGTAATACTAATATAATAAGCCAGTTAATTATTACTATTATAAGGCGTACTAACCGTTTTCTATTATATTTCATGTACACGATATATTATATTTAATACAATCATATATATTACCTGATGGTGTTGACAAATGCGCGAGCTGCGGCGAAAATGTGATTTAAGCCTGGGCGACTACTACGACGGTCGAGGCCTTTTGCTTGCCCGCCAACACAACTACGCATGCACAAAACTGTATGGCTATGTCAAGGCTGGGCATTAAAAAAAAGAAAAAAAAGAGAAAAAAACTAGTAGGAAACGCGTTACGCTCGAGTCGAAAAGTTTAACATTTTATTTTAACATTTCGACTTGACTACTACTAGTGGCTGCACCGGTGCACGTTTCCGTTTGTTTGATTATCGGCTTGACTTGATCGACTGTTTTAATTTTATTGATTTTTTTTTTTTCAGTTCAACGCGAAATTAACAAATTATATATTCGTTTGAAGTGAACTCGAGTTTTGCGTTTTTGTTTTCAATTTTATTCAATCGTTTTTTTATCAATTTTACAAGTTTTTCCTTTTTCTTGTTAATTATTTAACGAAAACTGTTACCTATTTTACCTATTCAATATAGATATTTAATATTTCACGATTGAAGACTAAAAAATACAGCAATAAAGTCTATTTTGAACGCACGCACACGAATTGTGTCCGTATACATCGGACTTAATTAAATAATACAATTTTATGTATAATTAATAATTATTTATTACTTTTTAGATAGGTAACTATTGTTTTTCATTTTTTTTTTTTTAGTTACGAAATACTATATGGAAATACTGTACAAACACAATAGTTTCGTTTCGAGTTGGTAAAAAAAAAAACCAAGTTGTAAACGAAACAACGTATCTCGATGAAAAGTAAAAAGAAAAATTTGCATTTATTTGCCCAGCTTTGATAGGTATGTTATATTATTGTCGGCTACTGGTATGCGGGTATGTATTGTTATTATTTTTTTTTTTTGTTTTTCTTTGTCTATAGTACCCGGTGTACTGTACGGGTACTATTGTACTACAGTGCGTGCAATAAATAAATGTTCACGGGAATCGTGGCGCTAAAAAAAAAAAAAAAAATCATAACGTGCCGCCGATGGACGGGAATCCCGGAGGGCGCCGGGCCGCAGAGTACGTCTCCGCGTACGAGCGTTTGGTAGGTTACTGTACTTGCAAACGCCCGGCAAAACAAACAAAAAAAAACAACAAAAAAATAGGAATAAATATTAATGTAAAACGTGTTAGTCGCATCACTCTTCAAACACGAGATACATTTTTTATGTAGTATGTACACGCAGGTACGTATGTTACCGGAAATGTTGACTATCTAGAAAACGATATTGTCATTGTTACCACGTGTGTTTGATATACCGCCGTTATCATTTCCGCTTTTTTAACCCCCTATCGTTTAGAAAGATAACGGAAGTAAATCCGCGCAAATCGTAAAAAAAACTACTCGTTTCCGCCGGTCCGGTGGCCACAGGTCGGCCTAAAATTAATACAATATTCACGGGTATATTCAATCGCGTATATTTCAGCCGAATATAGCTCGTGTAATAAATACCGGCGTTTCTGGAACCGATTTTGATATGCGCATATTGTCGAGCCGGGATACGAAAAAAAAAAGATCCGAAGATTGATTCAGGTGTCCACTCCCGTTGGAAATACCGCCGGCAGTGGTTACTACAATAGCATTGTTCTGTGTGAAATATCGTAAATATGATAATTAAACGGGGTTCTATGACCGAAAACGATATCGATTTCACTCGACGTTATCGTGACGGATCTCGATAAAAACCCAACTTTGTATACGAGGTCTGTTCAAAAAGTACCAGGACAAACGTTATTACGGCTGATCTACACACGATAACGTTTCAAATTGTAAACGCACACGTATTCCCCGCGAATTAGTGATTATTTTAAACAAAACCCGAAGTCGCTATCTCATCTCAGTTTAATATTACACGTGGTTAAATCCAGACAGTTTTTATCGTACGCCGTTTTCGACACGTCCGAAATTAACGAACGACGCGTGCGCATCAAGGTTTGCTTGAAACTTGGTAAAAATGATGCAACGGAAATGATTAAAAACCGCTTTTGAGGATGATCCATTAAGTGGTTCCGTGACTTTCGGGCGTTTTAAACGTTTCAAGGACAGTCGGCGGTCAACTGAAGACGATCCACGGTCTGGAAGACCGTCCACGTCATCCGGAAACGATGGTGTGGCAAAAATTTACGAACAAAAAATGCGAAATGGCCGCCGTTTAACCGTTCGTGAGTTGACAAAGCGAGTCTCAATTGAGTCTTGTCGTGCAATTTTAGAAGAAATTGTACAGATGAGAAGGGTCGCGCCGCCGGGTTAGGTTAGGTCTGGCTGATAAAAAAAATCGCTGTGGTCCCGCGGACCCTCCCTATTCTCCTGATCAGGACCCACGTGGTTTTTCTTCTATTCCCAAGACTGAAATCTGCGCTTAAAGGACAACGATTCCATGACGTAGATGAAATCAAAGCGAACGCGGCAACAGAACTCATTGCTTACCGAGGAGAGTATTTTGTCGGAGACATCTTTAAATAGTATGTAAATTCATTTTTGTAATTATTAAAATTAATATCCCGGTTTCTTTTTGAACAGACCTCGTACTTATCGTATACTATAAATTGTATTTAGGGGAAAAAAAAAATATATAAATACAATATTATTTAGTATTTATCGTCGTAACAAAGCCAATGTGGGACGTCCTAAAATAATCGTAGCCATCGTTTTTTTGCTATTGTTAGAAAACGATAACGAGCGCTAGGCGATTTGCTACAATACAATATCCTTACCGTATTAGGGGTCGTTATGATTTCCCCTAAAAAAAAAAAAACCATGTCAACTTTTCCGGTAACATAATAAATATAATATCCAAATATGCGAAACACGAGAATGGTATTATAATGATTATGTGATTTATTTTTTTTTTTTTTTTTAGTATGTTTTTCATTGTTGTTGTTGTCCACAATGAAACACTAGGTAGTGTTTTTTTTGTAAAAATTTATTTTCGCGGTGTTAATGAAATTCGTTTATTCGTACCGGTTTTAATTATTTTTTTCCGGTTAAAAATATATTGTTTTTTTTTTTTTTTTTTGTTTGTTAAGGTCGTGGTGACTTTAACACCGCGAAAACGCGACTGTCCGTATGTAGGAGGCGTATATTATATTGATGCGTTTGCATGATCCGTGGTTATATAATAGAGTATTTTACATAATGTTTTTTTATTATTATTATTATTTATTTGGATTTTTGGTTATTTTGATAATGAAGTGGAACAAAAAAAAAAAAAAAAAAAAAATGAAATAAAAAAACTACGCTCGTATAATAATAAAAACGAAACCGTACGCGAATCGTAAACGGTAAACGCGGAGACTACGTCCGCGGGCGTACAAGGAAATCGCGCCACAAACGCTTTAAAATTTATTATAATTTTTTATTTTTTATTTTTTTTTTCATACGTACGTCTATGGGGCGAATTCCGTATGAGCACGTTCGCCGGACCAACCGACTACCGGGGGTTTTTTTTTTTTTTGTTTCGTTTTTAATGTATTAATAAGTGTTTGTACGTGGAGCGTAGGATGTTAGGGTTGTTAAGGGTGAAAATGACGAGAAATATTAAACACCAAGAGTACAATAAAATGCATAGTAAATAAATCAAAAATAAAACACACAGCAAACTTTAGGTAGACGAATGTTTATATATATATATATATATATATGTATGTATATATATATGCTAATGACGGTGTTGGTGATGGTAATATATATATATATATATATATATAGTTTTTCATATATTATTACGGTCAATAATAATATTAATATTAATATAATACAATTAATAATATTAATATATTTATATATATTTATATATATATATATATATATGATGAAAAATACGGCTGGACGCGATCGGTCCGGTTTCGGGGATTAAATTTTTCGCATATTTTTTTTTATTTTTTTCTAGATGACGCGCGCCCAGTCCCCGGACCAATAACGACCGAGCCGCGTTTTGTACAAAACAAAATAATAATAATAATAATAATTAAAATGGAATAAAAAAAAAAAAAAATAATAATAATAATAATAATAAAATAATATTGTTAAATAAATAATATTACGTCCGTTCTCTATATGGTTGTGTGTGTGTGTGTGTGTTATATAACTAGTAACTACTAAATTGAAATAAAATATTAATAATAATAATAATAATAATAATGAATAATGATAATAGCGAAATAATAATAATAATAATAATAATAATAATAATGATAATAAAAATAATAATGATAATATTAATAATAATAATAATAATAATAATAATAATAATAATGATAATAATGAAATAAAATTATAATAATAAAAATATTGGAACGAAAGAAGTATGTAGAAAAAAAAAAAAAAAAAAAACAAAACAAAATATTTTAAGTCTGCGCTAGTAAATCGATACGTGTACGATTTTATCACGAGTTTTTGTTTTAAATTTATAATAATATATAGGGGCGAGTTTGTTTTCTTTTTTTTTATTTTTTTTTTTTTTCCGTTTGTCACAGACGAAAAATTAATAATAATTATTATAACCAATAACTACAACAGACCCTAGGGTGCGGCGGGGGAGAGTGAAAACGTAAGATTTTTGCAAAAAAAAAAAAAAAATGATAACGAATATATATTAAAATATTTTATGTAAAACCGTCGAAAACGAAATTTGTATAATACATGTATAATAACAGTAAATAAAAACGTCGTTCAAATAATAATAATAATAATAATAATAATAAAAAAAAAAAACATTCAAAAATATACGCGTGTTGTACACGTTTATTATGTATGCGTAGATATATAAATTATTAAATTAAACGATTTAAAAAAAAAAAAAAAAAAAATATGGTAACATAGCAAGCAGGTACAATTCCAAAAAAAAAAAAAAAAAAAATGTTTACAGTTAATTTTATATTTTTATCGTCGATTAGGAAAAAAAAAAAAAAAAGAAAAAAATCCTACGCGCGTTTATAATTTTGTATTGTAAATTGTTTTACGTACAAACACGTACACGCACATACAAGAGAGTGTAAAATACACATAAACGTTTGAATACCCGAGGCTCGTTTTTTTTTTTTTTTTTGGTCATTTTTTGCTATCGATTGTGCGCAAAAATAAGCGAAAATTACAGAAGTAACCTAAACGGATGGCCGCGAATACGACGCCGTCCGTCCACTAGAAATATAATAATGTAGACGAGAGAAAAAAAAATCCATCGTCCACCGGCGAGAAATTGGAATAGATAGAAGAGAGAGACACAGAAAAAATAGAAAAAAAGTTTGCAAAAAAAAAATTATAATAGTCGGGCGATTTTGCCGTTGGCGTGTGTGGGGGGGTGGTGGTGGTGGGCAGAGGAGAGGACGAAAATGTGGTAACGAAACGACGTGTTACGCGAACGCGCGAAAAAAACCGATTAAAAAAAAAAAAAAAAAAAAAAAAACCACGACCATAATAATATATTATTATACAGGTGGTGCGCAAAACGGCGAAATGTTTTTATATATTATTATTATTAATTTTTTTTTTTTTTAACGAGAGAAGAGGTTTTTTTTTCTACGGTCTCGCGTTGCTTTCTACAACGCGTTTCGTTTTCATTTAAGGCGCTTGTGCGTGTGCGTGTGTTTGTCGGTACAGGTACGGTAAGAAAAAACAAAAAACAAAAAAAAAAAACATTAATAATAATAATAACGAAATCGGTACCGCCGTTACAGAAGAAGGAAATGAAAAAATTTGCTCGGCTTTTGTCTACTCTGGTATAATATTGTATTATAACATATATATATATATTTTTTTTTACCGTAAAAAGTCGTTTTTCTCTCCGGGTCTCTCGCTCGCATTCACATACACACACACACATAAAAACATACGTATTCTTTTCATATGTACGGTACAAAACAATATAATGTCGTATTTATCATCTGAATGTTTGACGGAGTGTTTTTAATTTTTTTTTTTTTTTTTTTTATACGTGAAAAATCGTCCTGGCGTTTATTTAACAAAATAAAAAAAAAAAACTAAAAATGTAATATCGTACGCGACGCGGTGTAATATTAATAAATTAACGACCGCGGCTAGATTGACGACTAGATCCGATTGCCGGGCGAAAGTGAAAAAGAACCCATACGAAGCTGTACAATATTATTATACGCCTGTATATATTTTATTATAATGCCGCGTGCGTTGTGATATTAAAACGACACCGAGTTATGGAAGAAAAAAAAAAAAAAAATAAGAAGACAAAATGTCGGTCAACGACAACGGGCGTAGTTGTTAATAACCAAAAAAACAAAAAAAATGTTTGATTAAATACACGAGTTTTTATTGTAACGGACACGGAAATTAAATGAAATTTTTTTTTGTCTTTCGCGTTGAATTGCGTTTAAAAATCAACAAAACGAAAAATGTTCAAAACGATCAGTTTTTGGCAGAGGAATCAAACGTGTCTTACCCGGTTTCCTGTTTACCGGGTTACCACTGGAATCACGCCTTATCACGAATTTTAGATTGATAACGTTGTTAACAAGTGGTGCTGTCTCTCTTCCGGTAATAACCACGACGTCGTGGTGTCCTTATCAGAATGGTAACCTAGTAATACCGCTCGGTGTTTGGTAAGATACATTTGAATTCGCGCCAAAACCGATCGTTTTGAACTAGTGAATTTTTTGAAAAATCATCAATCCAAAAATAATGAGAAAATAAAAAGAATGTATTATCTCATTCGGGCGAATACCCTACTCTCCATCCCCTTTTGTTGAAGTTGTCGGTAAAAATGTTATTTTTTCTATCGTACAATTGAAACGCCGTTTTCCGGTGACGAATCGTCATTCGTACATATTAAAATGACCGCGAAAAAAGTTATTCGAGTTTGAATAATTTTCAATAATCCGATTTAAGGACAAAACCTAATAACTTTTTTTCGAGATATTTCGACGCTTTCACACTTGTATTGTCCTCGCGAGCCTAAGACGTCTCCAGAGACGTGTTTTGGAAGGCGGTTTTTCACACGTTTTTCTACCGAACGCTTGGACATCATTAAAATGTGCGCTCTCGCCACTAAATTCCTCCGGTTAATATTTTTATTGTGATTATTTTTTATATTTTTATCTCGTTATCAATATTATATTCGAACTGAAAAGTGAAAAGCGGTCAATTACACCGTACCCCGCGGCGGGTTCCGGAAATTTTGTTAAAAATTTTTCGACGATATCGCGTTTGGACTGGAATGCACAGAAAATTTTATTTTTTTTTATTTTTATTATTATTATCGTTAACCAATTCGTCGGGACGTAGGATTCGGTGCCAACAAGTCCGGCGTTTAAACTAAAGATCGGCAAAAAATCTATAACATTTATAGTGGTTTGGGGGTAAATAGCACATTAAGAAAAAAGAACAAAAATAAAACACAATATCACATTCGAAATTCGTCTTCTTTTTTGTTCTCCCTCTCGCTCTCTCTCTCTCTCTCACACACTCTTTTTTTTTTCTTCGACTTGTTTTTTTATCACTAATATATTATATATGTATATATTATAATAATTGTTGTGAAATGTAATAATGTAATAGTAATATATTATTATACGACTGTGCGCGCTTCTCTATTGTAATCGAATACGTTTCTCCCCCCCCCTCACCCATTTTAACTCTCGCGTAATATTATTATTTTTTTTTTTTTTTTTCAGTCGACGAAACATACGTGTGAATATTATTAAAAATTAAATTTATATATATATATATATATATATGTGTATATTATTACGGCCGTTATAGGTTTGTATGAAAATTAATATTAATTTACGCGCTAAGTGTGTGAATATATTTATATATTTATTATCATGGATATAATTCGAAAGGATAAATAAATAAATAATAAAAAAAAAAAAATTGGTTATACGATATTTATATATATATGTATATATGCATAAATAAAGTTATATTTATATATAAATAAAATAAATATTACTAAAAAAAAAAAAAAAAGAAAAAAATATAATAATAATAATAATAATAGATACGGACACGGGATAATATTATATTTGATATACGTTTGGTCTTATGTGTGTGTCTTTTGGTATATATTTTTTTTTTTTTTTTTTTTAATCGACGACAACGATTACACCTACGCATTATATTATATATATTATCGTGATTATATATTATCATAGTTGTATTTTGTCGACGACGAATACGGATGTCGCGTTACATTGTAATATACTATTATCGGGGAAATAATTAAAGAGAAAGAAGAGAACGAAACATTCTATTTTTTTTTTTTTTTTTGAGTACGCATTATAATGTGTGTATATATATATATAAATATATCGGTGTACTTTGCGGAATTTTTTTTTTTTTTTTTAATATATATATATATATACGTTGTGGATAACAGACGCGCGAATTTTTTTTGTTTTTCTCGTTTAAATCTCACTAAAACGTGCTAAACTACAATTTAAAAACCTTAACGTATTATACATGGTTTTGTTTTATATTTTTTTCAAAAATTAAAATTTTAAAGCAAAATAATTATATTACACCGCGCAAACAACTCTAATTATCAAATTTGGTTGAATTCACAGCAATACGATTGCTCAAAGGAACTTAAACGCCATTCATATTAATTAATTAATAGTTAATAAAGATTATATTATTACAATAAAATAACATATTAGTAAATTCAGATTATTATATTAAAAACTTTTTATATATATGTATATTTGTATATCTAGAATATGTTAGTCGGGCTTTTCGTTTTGCTCGGTAGTGTTATTGTTTTTTTTTTTTTTTTTTTTTTCTCTATTTTCTTTTCGTTGGTAAATGGAATTTTTCTTTATTTTCATATGTTATATTATTTCATCACATGGAAAACGACGCATGTGCCGATAAATTATAAAGCGACAAATTATTCACTAGCTAGATGATATGTATGTAAAAAAAAAAAAAAAAAAAACAAACAAACAAACAAAAAAAAAAAATAAATAGGCAATAAGACGTGATAGCACATAAAAAAAAAAAAATAAAAAAAAAAAAGAAAGAAAATATATATATATATATGTATATATATAATATTATAATGATGATCAACTAAGTAAAACCTCTTTTTTTTTTTTTTTTTTTATAAATACGTCTGACCTGATAATTAAGAGATCCTTCTGAGTTTTCATAAGGGAATGTGTTCTTATATAATTTAACTACACATATAAATTTAACTTGTTAACATCTGAAACATACAAAACAGAACAAAACATATTATTTATAGTTGAAATAAATATATATATAAAAAACAAAAAAATAGATTTTTGTTTTCCTCTCCCTCCCACCCGCCCATCCATCTCGACCCGTCAATACCGCACGTTCGCGGATTACCTTTTAATTAATTTTTTTTTCTTCTTTTTTTTTTTTTTTTTTTATTTATCCTTTTTACTGGTCGTCGGAAAAAGCCGGCGTAAGTGTCGTTATTCGCGCACTGCGTAATGCGACAACGGTTTCTGGTGTTACTAGCGTAGAAACTAGAAGAAACCGTTAATATTATAACGGCACCCGATCAGACACGAACAGCCGTCGGTAAATTCGGCGTGTTCCCGCGCGCACGCGTCACTACTGCCGACCGATTACAATTCCCGCCCCGCCCCGCCCCCCCCCCCCCCGGTCTTTACTAACCGCGATTTTTATTTATTTATTTTTTTTTTTTTCACTTACGTTAACACCGACGACGACGACGACGACGCCATTATAAACGGTTTCTACACACTATTATAATAAATATTACGTAATATTGAATAATCGCTAATTAGTTACCTATATGAATTGTTATTAGTAAAATTATTAATAATACGTCGGAGGTACGCGCCAATAATAATAATAATATAACTTTCTTTTATGACGTTGTCGTATATACCCCGGGTATCTCTTATACTACGTACAATATATATATATATATTTTTTAATTTTTTTTTTTTATAATAACTCAGAAAATAGTTTACGACACGCCGTGCGTTACAATGGACGCGGCGCACTCGGGCGGTTTTGCCGTGGTGGGGAGAAGACACTGTCGGATTTGAAAACCGTGTCACGTTCTTCGCGAAAATGTGTTGTAGACCGTATAAAAAAAAAAAGAAGAACATTTTTCGTCTTTTAAATTTTTAATATTGTCATACGGTTTTTTGCGAACCAATCGGCCAACGCACGGTTTATCGATTCAACAGTGACTTGTCCGTTGAACCGCTTCGTTTCCCCGCGTCAAACCCTTTTGTACATCGATTTACACACAAATTCGGTAGAGCCTAAACCGCGCGGGAATCTATAGATGAAATTATCGCATGACGACAAGCCGGCTTGTAGTAATACCCGGTGGGATGATATATTAAGCGCGGCGAAAAATACCATTTCCGGGCACTTGTTTTATTTGGCGAACAATAAGAAAAAAATTATAAAAAAAAAGAAAAACCAAATTGAACGGACCGGATTTAAACTTTAATCGGCCGGCCCGAATTCGGTTACCGCTGTGCCCCCGAACTCGATTCATATTTTATGTTTCGGCCTGACGTAAAATCAAAACCGTTTGTACCTGTGTAATACGAGTGGGGGGGTTTTTTTTTTTTTTATTTTACAATATACGGAATTCAATTAAATTGCGCGGAGTTTGTTAAAAAAAAAAAAAACCATCATAGCAATTAAAGGACGACACCGGCTGGCTGGCGTTGTTGTGCTCAATAAAAGTTTAGACGAATTTCCGATCAAATTCAAAACACGAACGCAAATCTAAATTCTAATAGCCTACGGAATCGTAATTCGGAGGGGAATCGTTACGTATTTTGATCGGGGTGAGGTTTACGATAATTCGCGGGCGTTTTGCGCGAAACAAAAAAAAAAAAAAAAAAAACCAATAAAAATCGTCGCGTTAACACGAAAAAACGACAGCGGCGGGAAGGTACTGTGTGGGGCGAAGGGAGGAAAAGCTCTAATAACTAATGCGAAAATTACGAATATTTTTATCGGCCGTATTTCCCGGATAAACGAATGCGTTTTCGTTTCGACTGTTTCACGTGCGGCTGACCGTTATTTATTATTATTATTATTATACACGTACGCGATAATACGCCCGGGCACGGGTGTAAGCCGGCTACGCAATATAATACGCGATTGTTCGAAATATAATGGCGAAAAACAGTACGAAAGTCGTCGTACAATAATAATAATAATAAAAATATTAAAAAAAAAAAAAAAAAATACCGCTCGCGGGCAAGCCGCCATTGTTGCCGGGAAGTCGGGAATGCACAAGACGGCGGGTTACGTAGAGGGGAATTCAATTTTTATATCTGTGCGCAACGACGGCAAATCGATAAATCGGCATCACGAAAAACGATTCTGACCGAAGTTCGTGCCCGACCGTGCATTTGAAACGTAGAGTAAAAATTAAAAAAAAAAAAATACTGTCGATTTTCGGGCGTTTTTGCCGGGCCAAAATAATGTTATTCGCGTAAACCCGAACACGGTTTTTTTTTTTTTTTTTTTTTTTGTTTTTTTATGACCGTTAACACACGGCGGCGGTAATCCTTTTGTCAATATTGTCGAGCGTCGCCGAGAACCCAAAACGAACGTTGCCCGAGGACAAAAACCCTCGACAATGCTGACTAGCCGTAACGGTTGGCCAGAAGATATTGTAAAATCGTACCGCGTCCGGAATGGGCAGTAATATGATAATAAATATTCAGCGAAAACTGCACGTCCCTACGGTAATGTTTAACGGAATTCCGAGGCGAAGATAGAAAACGAGAAAATCGTAAACGGCAAAAACCGTCGTCGCGTAAAATAATCTAATTTTTTTTTTTTTTTTCGTTCTCGACCGGCGCGAAAAGTAGTTCGTGGTCGGATGGTGGTGGCTGTGTGGAGGGGGGAAGGGAGCAAAAAAAAAAAAAAAAAAAGGAAAACAAAGGAAAACCGATACGTTCCCGGCTTATACAGCTCGGAATAATAATAATGTGGGGGGGAAAAAAAATTAACACCAATATCGAGGCGGTTTTTTTTTTTTATTTTCGTCGGCACGGGTAATATAGTGCTATTAAAATCGTAGCTCGGCAAACGGAATTATTAAATATTATTAAATATTATAGAATTTCAAAACGCACGTACGGCCACCGTACATTATCATAATCGCGAGTATATTAGACACGTTCTAATCTTCGCGACACGTATATAATATAACAACATATTTTCTGTTGGGCCCGTAAACGCGCGGCGTCTGCAATCGAATTGTCACCGTGTTAATGGTGCCCCCGTTTGTCGTCGTCCGATTAATATTATTATGTTAATATATTAATATTTATTTTTTTTTATTTTTTTTTAACGCGAATATCAACGGCCAGAGACGACGGCATTGTCCGTACACCGCACAACGCCGTAAACCAGCGGTTCCCAAACTGTGAGCCCGTTCCCGGGGCATCGCGGCCAGTACGAATGAAAAAAAAAAGAAGACAAAATGTCGGTCAACGACAACGGGCGTAGTTGTTAATAACCAAAAAAACAAAAAAAATGTTTGATTAAATACACGAGTTTTTATTGTAACGGACACGGAAATTAAATGAAATTTTTTTTTGTCTTTCGCGTTGAATTGCGTTTAAAAATCAACAAAACGAAAAATGTTCAAAACGATCGGTTTTTGGCAGAGGAATCAAACGTGTCTTACCCGGTTTCCTGTTTACCGGGTTACCACTGGAATCACGCCTTATCACGAATTTTAGATTGATAACGTTGTAAACAAGTGGTGCTGTCTCTCTTCCGGTAATAACCACGACGTCGTGGTGTCCTTATCAGAATGATAACCTAGTAATACCGCTCGGTGTTTGGTAAGACACATTAGAATTCGCGCCAAAACCGATCGTTTTGAATTAGTGAATTTTTTGAAAAATCATCAATCCTAAAATAATGAGAAAATAAAAAGAATATATTATCTCATTCGGGCGAATACCCTACTCTCCATCCCCTTTTGTTGAAGTTGTCGGTAAAAATGTTATTTTTTCTATCGTACAATTGAAACGCCGTTTTCCGGTGACGAATCGTCATTCGTACATATTAAAATGACCGCGAAAAAAGTTATTCGAGTTTGAATAATTTTCAATAATCCGATTTAAGGACAAAACCTAATAACTTTTTTTCGAGATATTTCGACGCTTTCACACTTGTATTGTCCTCGCGAGCCTAAGACGTCTCCAGAGACGTGTTTTGGAAGGCGGTTTTTCACACGTTTTTCTACCGAACGCTTGGACATCATTAAAATGTGCGCTCTCGCCACTAAATTCCGGTTGATATTTTTATTGTGATTATTTTTTATATTTTTATCTCGTTGTCAATATTATATTCGAACTGAAAAGTGAAAAGTGGTCAATTACACTGTACCCCGCGGCGGGCTCCGGAAATTTTGATAAAATTTCTTCGATGATATCTCGTATAGACTGTCAATATATATATATACGAGGCACGATCAAAAAATACCGGGATTTTTTTTACATTTAAAAGTTTAAATAAACGAATGATTTTTTTTTTTAAATATTAGTCTCCTTTAAAGTATCCGCCGCCTGATGTTATGCACATGACATCCCGTTTCTCCTGCCACTTTCGGACCAACGTTGGAAGTGTTCGACTTTAAGTTGTTGGATCCACTACATTTTTTTTTTTTTTTTTTTTTTTTTTTTTTTTTTTTTTTTTTTTTTTTATTGTTTCGACATCATCAAATTGTTGTCCTTCGACGTCAGTTTTAATTTTTGAAAATCAAAAAAAGGCTGAATGAGCAGGCACGTTGTCGTGGTGCGACTGTTCTCAAAATCGCATCTTCAGTTAAAATAGTTTTACGTGATCCGTAAGAAATATGGTTACACTCATTAGAATTAGTTCTCTTGTCGTCTATTCGTCGATGCGAACTTTTACTACCATTTTCACATTTCTTGATGGTGAAGATCGACCAGCACGGGGGGTCGTCGTTAATGGCTTCACGACCCCTAATAAACCTTTTGTGCCATTCAAACGTTTTAGATCTGCTTGTTGGTTCATCTTCAAATGCTTTTGTAATCATTTCAAAAGTGTCAAGTTGTTGATTTACCGAGTTTAACGGGAAATTTAATGCAAACACGCCGCTCGAGTTTATTCGACATGACAAAACGGCCGGCCCGACAAAAGTATACGACTTCAACGAATTACTAAAAAAATCGAGTAATTGAGTGTTATCTGTGCATTTATTTGATATGTGTATATTTCCGATACGTTCGGTTTTAGCGCAGATATAATTGTAGTCCCGGTATTTTTTGACGACGCCTCGTATATGAGCGACTCTGCAAAATATCTAGGAATGCACCTCGACTTCTCGGCTCAACTGGAAACACCGATTTCGCCAGAAAAAAAAAAATAAAAAACCGCCAGTTTATAAGAAAACGCGATAACTGTATTGGCTGGTCCGAAGACGTTCCGGACTAGATCTCCCGGATCAATCGTCTCGTCACGACAATTAAACCAATACGGACTCGTGGAATACAACTGCTACAGCAAGTCCAATATTGAGATTATTCAACGATGCCCCGGACCATCGGTCTCCGTACCATTGTCGCAGTTTATCGGTATGACAGACCGCGACATTATCCACCGGGATGTGTACGATGATCGCCTCTGTCCAGGACGAGATTCTCAAGCTTGCTCGCAAACTTCGTCTTTCGAGATTACCAAGTTGGCTCGCAAACTTTGTCTTTCGAAATTGCCCTACGAGACAAGGCTCGATCAACACAACAATCCCGTAGCACTTCCACTACTCGACAATCACCAAGATATTGGGCGTCTCAAACGTCGAAGACCATATGACTTAGTACAAGATTGTTAGACTAAGGACGAGGCCACTCCACTCGGAGCGAGACTTCACACTTGTTTTTTTTTTTTGTATATTAATACACCACATATATTCATGTACACATTTGAAATGTATTGTTTTAATGATCTTTGATGATTATAATAAAAGCTTTCGGGCGGTTTAATAATAATAAAATATATATATATATATATATTTACAATAACCGCGTGCTGGTTTTTTTTTTTTTTTTTTTTTAAACATGATACAACCGAACGATTCTATCTCACACACACACACGGTGATGTTTATAATCAGGGATGGGAGTTTAGAGCACTTGAAATTGCATAAATATGCGCTAAAAATATTTAATAAAAAAAACAACAGAGAATTATTATTTATTCGTAATTTATCATTTATCGATTTATATATTCGATTGACAATAATCGTAAAACACGTCTATTAAAATGTTATTGGTTTTTTATTAACATTTAAGTATTATATTAGATAAAATATGAGAAATTTTGATTAAAAACAGATAAGAATGCAAAAATATCTGAAAAAGTCCAGAAATAGCGTAAAAATTAAAAAAAAAAAAAATCGCAAAATATGCAAGATTAAATTTTAAATTTTAGTTCTCTCTCAGCGACGAAACAAAAATGAGTTAAGCTTACTCTGCTATTTCTTAAGCATCTTATAAGAAAAATGGAAATTCTATAAAATCCCAACCCGGATCGTAATCCACGGAATTGGTTTAACTTTTGTACGCAATCGTTGTGCCGGGAGTTTGTTAAAAAGTATCAGGAGCCCCCGCGAAACAATTAACGAACGACATCGGTTGACGTTGATTCGATTTGAGTTGTGTTCAATAAAAGTTTAGACGAATTTTAGATTTAGTGTGCTTGCTTCACATATTTATTTCGTCTGACTTTTCGACCGGAGATTGGACCCTGCTCCAATCGTCAACATCATAACAGAGGCGGTTTCAGAGGTGAAACGTTTCGTCTGGACGGGGTGTACAGGACACGCCAATTTTTCATATTTTTTTTTTTTTTGTTTTCAACGCCAACAAACGCAGCAAACGCGTTTACCGAAAATATTAACTCGTCGGCGATCATCGCTCATGTTTTCCCGTCGAATAATCCTATAGCCTCGCCACTTGTATTATTGCTATAGGCACGCATATACGGTTCATAGTAGTTCGTAGTCGACAATAATATTTGATTATCATGACGGGCGCTGATGAAAATAATATCCAGTCGTATTACTATTATTAATATTATTATAATTGTTAGTCGAATCGTATCGATGACATTTGACGCGGCGCAAAGCATTTAATCTGGTCGGCCGTATGCGCGTACGATATGAACCGCGGGCCGTATTGATTTCCTAACCTAATTCCTACGCAACAGGACTCGAACCTAACCCGATTCCTGCGGGACGGAGAGAAAAAAAAACAAAACAATTAAACACAATTGTCTTCGTCTAGCCAACGCGACGATCGAATATTTCACGAATAATGGCAGGTGTAACCTTTTAATTTGAAAGTGATGGCGGCGCGGGAGGGCGAGGGAAAACCGTGATGTATTAACAAAAAAAAAAAAACAAAAAAAAAATTCGAGTTTTAGGTCCATCACTCGAGATTCTACACCTGCGAGGGCTTACGAACGTTTTAGTCATCGATTTCAATTTCGAATTATTATAATCTAACCTTACAAACTTGCACTCAAAACTCACGATTTATAAATCTCTTATTTAAACCCACGTGGTCCTACGGCATTGAACTGTGGAGAGCCGCAAAAATATCAAATATCAATGAATTACAAACCCTCCAATCTAAAGCCTTACACCGAATCCTAAACGCTCCTCGTAATATGTCTCGAATGAAACAATACATAAAGACCTACACCTCCTCAGAGTTAAACAAACAGCTCGATATAAAAACTTCCATAAGCGACTTCTCAACAATTCAAACCCACTCATAACACAACTCTCTTCTCTCCCACCATTCCCCAAAATCCCCTAGACGTCTATAAAGGTCTTGGTGTAGAGACCTTCTCCTCCAACCATAAAGATACGTCCCACAACACTCAGGCTAATAAGTAACGTTCATACATTATTATTTAAAATAAAGAGAACCGGTAATGATCAGTTGCTTCTCAAGTCGTTACATGCTATTATATTATTTGTTTTTTTCCAACGATTACTTATTGTACTATTATACAGATTATAATTATATTTTTTGTTCTAATAAAAAAAAAAAAAAAAAAAAAAAATTATAATCGCAACTTCTTCCTACAGAACCGTTCCAGAGTTAATCAAATCCATCAAGTGGTACGCGCTAGAACCCACGACGAAAACGAAAACGGTTTCTGTCCATCCGCCACCCTGAGCGCCGAATCCTGGGAGACGATAGAAAATTGTTTCCAAATACGCTCGTTGAGGGCAAAGTGTTTGAAAAAAAAAAAATTTAAAAAAAATCCTAACTAATAATTAACTCGGTTATATCGAGTGCCCGTATATAGTTTCAATAAAGACGACGAAATGCTCCGGAAACCAAAATACGTAACGTTTAATTTGTAAAGAGTTGTTTTTTTTTTTTTTTCGAAACATAAAAATGTATTACGTTTTATACTGTTCGTCGAGTTAAATGATCCGGGGAAAAATAATACGATACGACATTTTTCGTATAGTTCGGTGTAGGCGCAGAGTTTTTAACTCTCAAAATGTACACGGGAAATTAAAAATCGGTTTTCGAACCTACCGGTTCATATCGGAAAACGTACAGGAACGAAAACGAAACGGCGATTAACGATTTTAAGAACGAATTAACGAAACCGCAATTTTTTTAAGATTCGTGTCGAAAAAATTTCGCTGTTTTCGGTTCGAGAATTGATTATAATTTTTTGCTAATTTCCTTGGTTGCAATTTAGAACATATTTGATGTTTTTTTTTTTCAATAGTATTAAAACAATATTAAAACTCTTGGAAATGGCTTTCATTTGTGTCTATCACATAAAACATAAAACCAACCAGTAAAGAGTGTACGAATATCAATATTTTGCCAATCCTACCGGCAGCTCTAGTCGTCTTTGAAAACGACTTTTTTGTTTTTTGTTTTTTTTTTTTTGTTGAAACAAAACTCTTTTAAACACTTCAAAATTAGATTTTTTTTTTTTATGATTTTTTATAGAATTTCCGAAGTTTTATCCGATTACGGTAGGGCGGTCGGCGTTACAATTGACGTAACATTTAAGTCTGTTTTGATCGATAACCCAGCGCACCGGCGTATCGAATACGTTAACCGACGAATATCATGTTTGGTTTTGAAGCCCTCCGACCCACACGCGATAATTATTGGTGTACTCACGGCAGTTGTATGTCATGGGCGCGGTATAGAAACTTAACGACACTCACCTCACCCTATGCATCCTGCCGATATTGTGGCCAATATCGCGAGCGCGGCCGTCATGACTTGGGTGGACGACGACACGGTCTTGGTGCTGTGCGCGTCGCCGGTGACGCCGTTGGCCGGGCTGGCCCGGATCTGCTGCGGCTCGAACTTGTCCTCGACCGTGACCAGGCCGCCGTACTTGTTCAGGAACTCCAGGATTATGCCGTTGGTCCAGCCGAAGCCCAGCTGTACCTCGTACTCGCCCCCGCTGCCGTGTCCGCCGGGCACCGTGGCGTCGTACTGTATACACACGCGTTCCGGACAGACAAACAAAACGATCAACACCCGCGGCGGAAACCCAACCCGAACCCCGGCCGGCCGGCCGGCCGGCTAACCCGATCGTTGTCGTATTATTACCGCGTATGTATGGATAATCACTCACCTTTTCGTACATGGCGTTCGTCTCGTTGTACGCCTTGTAGTTGGACCGCATCCACCGCTGGGCGATCTCGTACGCCAGGTCTTGGGCCCAGTTGTCGCCCGAGTTGTCCAGCGACATGACCATGATGTACTGGAGCGGCGGCCACGCGTTCGGGTAGTCCCACTGTTCGCCCGAGTGTTCCAGCGTGGTGGGAATGCCGCCCAGGTTGTTCATGATCTGCGTCTTCTCCAGGTACTTGAGCGTCCGCGAAACGAAGTACTCGGTTTTCTTGGAGTCGTAACAGCCGGTCCACAGCGGCGATATGTTGGTCGGGTAAAAATAGTCGCGCTTGATCTCGTTGAGCATGTCGTAGTCCAGCCACGCGCCCACCTCCTCGTGCCACAGCACCGCCGTCACCGCTTCGATCCACTTGTTGCCGATGTTCTCGTACTTGAGCGCCTTGTCCGAGACGTTCAGCTCCCGGTAGAATTCGCTCAGCAGCTTGGCGTTCCAGTAGACCAGGGCGTTCAGGTCTACCGGAATGATGGACCGCGTCTTCAGGTTAGTCAAATTACCTGCAATCACACGGCGACGGTTAGACCACAGGACCCGCACCGACACGACAAACGGCATTAGTGTAACATTGGGGGCGACGGAAAAAATCATTCGGCCATATTTCAAACCATACCGTAGTTTGATAACATAGTGTCTGAATTAAAATTTCGACTATCCCGTTATCGCTATCAACTGGAAATGTTTTGGCAGAGCTATAGTCGCCAACGATTATAAATACCTAATCGTTATGCGTGGCTAAATAATACGATAAACTATCAACCACCTAAATTAAACAATTCGTGTTAATGTTGAAACCAAAATTGCACGGGCCATTTTTGACTCGATAGTACTAGTCAAGGGTTAAAATACCAGTGAATGCTGATGAACGGTAAGTGTAAGTTTACCGTTTAACCCGGGCATTCAGTTTTGAATCTACCCGGAATATGTTCATCGATATTGAATCGTTTAAATAGATTGAATAGATTGAATCAAACGTGCAATTTCGGCATTACGATCGATCCCTCTCACTGACCGTCACGATTCCCGGGTTATGTCCGTAATGGGACGACGATAGAGACGCTCGGGTGGGAGTTGAATATAAGTAGATAGAGATGGTTTTTTTTTTTTTTTTGGGCGAAGGGTGATATTTGCTCTGTAATCGAATTGAGCAAAAAACTATCAAATGCCGAGCGAGAAACCCCGAGGGCGAAGGAGGGGAAATCGCGAATTTTCTTATTAGAATAATATTCAATAATCGAGGGAGACGCGTCTGTATACGGCGTGTAGGTACAATAGTTTATTATAAAACATATTATATTATAATTATTTGTTCGTCAAGAGACAACGACGCATAATACCTATATATACTGTTGTGTATTTATCTCTGCTGTAGCAGACGTGGGTCAAACGAAATTATTATTATTATTAGATGTTTTTTTTTTTTTTTTTTCTAATCGAATAATATTATAATTATTTAGTAATTAAGACGATAGAGATAATACAACAAACGCAATTATTTTGATATATATTTTTAGTGTTGAACGCGAGAAAGAAAGAAAGAAAATAAAAACGATTATATTTGTATATATATATATAAGAGTAATAAATGTCCAACAGCCTGTAAACAATAAACGACGGTCGTTATTAAAATAGTTTCGTACCGATCAGTGGCGTTCAAATGGTTTTGTCACCGAAAGGGTAAAGTTGATTTTTTAACGACTGCATATTTTATTATGCACGTCATATTTTTTTTTATTTTTTTTTTTTTTTTTTTATATTGATAATATATAACTACCCCCGCGCTATGCATGTTCCATTTCACAGTGTTCCCGATGTGCTTTTAAATGTCCCCGACGGTGTCCGTCTCCTTCGTTCTGCAAACGTTAACCGGTGGTTGGGGGGGGGAGACCATATTCGTCAATATTAAATATGTTTATTGAATTACTTACATCGCGTAAATCGCTACTGACATAATTTTAATTGGACTCCGTCCGTCATGTCGTCAAATAAATAATACAATTCGTATATTATTTATAAAATATATTGAAGTGAAACGGTGAGGTCATCACGGGGATGTGGACTTATCGCCCCTCCTGCCCCCTCCCCCCGTCCACCGGTACCGACGAATCGTTCGGTTTTATCGACGAACTATCGCAAAAAGTCTTCGGCCCGAGTCGTTTAATCGATTATTTTTCGTCGTATTTGAGCAAAACACGAGACCTTTAAAAACGTTCCGTATATTATTATATATAATTATAAATTCGGTGCGCGTATTGGAAAAGTAGCAAAAGTCTCAGACTTGAAAACAAACGAAAAACAAAATAAAAAAATCAAGCGTCCCTTGCAATTATCGAACCGAACATAACGCCTCGTCCCCTCCCCTCACCATTAATCCACTTTTTAATTATCTTAATTATTTACAAAAAAAAAAAAATAAAAAATATTATATAACGTTTAGATTACGATTAAATTACTTACTTTATGACTAAACAAGGCAAAAAAGTGCAATACAGAATACATAACATTTTATGATCGAACGTTATAAATATTAAATTGTTAAAAAAAAAATATGTAGATAGATTATTATTATTTTTTTTTTTTTTTTTTTGTTGGAAATACCATTATGTGCAAAAATAAAAGTAATAATTAGTAAGGAGGGGGGGAGGACGCATAAAAAAAATAGTAGGGGAGAGCCTCCGCCGTTTCACTGTCCACAACCGTGGAAAAATGTTAAAACACGTGCAAGTTTTTATGTTAAAATATTGATTACCGGTTGTTTTTTTTTTTTTTTTTTGTCGAGTTTATATTATTATAGGTACCCATAATCAATATTTCGACGGTAATAGAGAACCCGGTGACATTAGTGCTCCCTAGCGTATAATTCGGTAAATCACCTTGGGGAAGAATACGCACACGTTTGAAAATAATATTCAGAAATCACGTTTTTCGAGTTGTGTCCAACAATATTATAATAATATTACATTATACCATATAGGTAATATAGTAATAACATCGTTCTCGCGCATCTAGACGGGACCTTATATTATATTATCGTGACGTGTGCGTATCGACACGATATTGTATATTTATATAGTCCGTGTACGATTACGGTTCGATTAACACACACGATAATTATTATTCGTATACGCGTAATAATTATCTTTTTTCCGCGTCGGACGTTAATTCATTAAACACATACGATTATAATGGTCTTGGAAGACAAAGTCCGCGGAACGAGGCGGTCTTCGGTTCATTTTTTTCACCGTAGAGCTTTTTTTAGTGTTTTTTTTTTTTTTTTTTTATGCCCGCAAACGGTTCGATTCGCCCGCGTTGTGTACACTGACCGATTGCAATTGCCATTTCAACAGAAACCCCATAACCGCCGAAACCGTCGTCTATCTTCCAAGACCGTGAAAATTTAATGATTATGTACGTGCACTAGATACACTAGGTACGTGTCATAATCCGTATAACATGCTACTTGCGTATGCAATATTGATACAGCCATTAGAACGTAATCACGTGCATACATTAATGAAGGGCGGTATATATAATGACGATGTACCAGAGAGAGAAGGAGTGAGAAAGACAGAAAGAGAGTGACTCTTATCACTGTTATCACTAATTATAAATTGCCACGGAGATACGGCGGGCCGAGAGACGTCTTCAACACGCCCACTGTCACTCTGTTCTCGTTATAAATCGTAAGCTGACGGTCGATAAAATATGTCCGCGATTATTATTATAATATCGACCGGAGTAATACGTATTCGATAATGACGATGTACTAGAGAGAGAGAGAGAGAGAGAGCGAACGAGTGTGAGAGATGGCGAGAGAGGGAGGGAGTGACTCTTATCACTGTTATCACTAATTATAATTGCCACGGAGATACGGCGGGCCGAGAGACGTCTTCAACACGCCCACTGCCACTGTCACACTGTTCTCGTTATCAATCGTAAGCTGACTGTCTATAAAATATGTCTGCGATTATTATTATAATATCGACCGGGGCAATAATATACTTATTCGATTGCCGCACACGGCAGAAAAAGACGAAGAAGAAGACGAAAAACACTAAATAAATAATAATTTCAATTGCGTTACTTAATACAAACTAAATTAATATATATATATATATATATATGTGTGTGTATACCTACACGTTTTATATAAACGGTTACGAAAATAACGCAACCGTGAACCTGGTACCGATTTAATCGTCCGCGCTAACACAATGCGGTACTTGTACGAACTTTAATTGGACACGGCAGCGAGACGTTATTTCAAGGTCGTAAACTTTATTTGCTCAACAGTTTGCTGTTTTATTTTTTTCGTTAATATTATATATTTTTTAAAATTTTTTTTTTAATAATTTATAATATTACCAATACGCGCAATTTTAATTGATTCGCGTAAATATGGGTTTTTTTTTTTATTATTTTATTTCGTTTTTATTTTTTAACGCGTCGGTATTCGATCGATACATTTTTTTTTTTCGTTATAATTGCACTAGGAATACAAATAATCGCCGTCGAATATATATTGTCGAAATCAAAAAGAAATAATAACAAATATACGTAATTGTTATTAAATATAGATGTATTATTTTTTAATTTTTCTCGTTATGATCGATCGGAGAACAACGGACGGATTCGATTAGAAAACGTTGGAATATCAGGCAATTTCGTTTCGATCCGGTCGTTATTTTATTATATTATTTATTGTTTATTTTCGCGGCGGGAAAGAAAAAAACACCGGGTGCCTACTATCGTATAACATTCAATTTCAAATTCACGATTTTCAAGGTTTTTCGCATTTTATGTTAGTTTACGTTACATATTATTATTATTATTATTATTTTTTTTAATTTTATTTTAAATTTCATTTGTCTTCGCGTTGCCGGAGACGATGACGTAGGTGTCTGGTGTACACGTGAATAAACATATCGCGTTTAATGGCTCGTTCGCTTTATTATTATTTGTTACTTATTTTTTTTGTTTTTTTGTTTTAATTTTCTTTAGAGAATTAACTACACAGTATGTATACACGCACATTGCCAAATAGTCACAAGCGCGTACCTATCTCGTACATTATTCGGACTATACACGGAGTAAAAACTGTTTTTTTTTTTTTTTTTTTTGCACGTAATATATTGCAAAACGAAATTTCACGTAAAATAGAAATTGACGTTGTATGTATACAAAAAAAAAAAAAAAAAAAATTAAGTACCGAACGGAACCGTAAAAATACGTTTTTGTTTTGTTTTTTTTTCTTCTTCTCCAATCAACGCTCTCCCGTAACAAAATCTGCGCGACCGTACCCCTCCTGTATATTTTTATAATCCCGGTAATATAAAAACGCAAGCAAAAAGTAGACGAATTTGATGAATTTGCGCGAATCTTTCAGACGAAATATAGCCCAGAGACGTATTAATTTGGGGCGACAGGGTGTGAAGAAAACACATTCCCCCCCCCCGCCCATTTTGACTTCTTTAAATTAATTTTCGCTCTCGATTCCGGTTAAAATATTTTTTTTTTTTTTTTTTTATTATTATTACTCAAACGGAAAATGGAAAAGTGGCTTTCGAGACTATCGCGTCCGATATTCTATTCGTACGGCAAATGATACGGCGCACGCGTATTATACAATCGCCAATAATACAAATTACAAATTTGAATATTTAATTATCATCACCCGCATTAGGTGTATTATTTTAAGTGGTTTTTTTTACTTCTATTTTTTTCCCAATGATTTCAACGGTTTTAATTTTCTTTAGAGTAGAGAATTAACTGTACGTATACATAACAATAGTCGCACGCGTACCGATATTATTCGGACTACAACGTGCGCAGTAAAAAACGATTTTCGATCGAATACAATATGATATATTGCTAAACGAATTTTTGCGAAAAATAAAAATCTACGTCGTAGGTATACGAAAAAAAAAAAAAAAAAAAAAAAAAAAAAAAAAAAAAAACAAGTACCGAACGGAACCGTAAAATTACGTTTTATTTATTTATTTTTTTTTTGTTTAACCAACACGCTTCTACGTTACGACGTAGGCTAACCAAAATTTAGATTTATATACAGTCACGGCCTACACCTATATATATTTTTCAATTAAAAGAAAATTAAGTATCGTTTATATATATATATATGAGACGATTTGAATTTAACGGCGAAATATAGCCCCGCACCGTTAAAATAATGTTGTGCTCACGTCTCACAATTCCGGTCAAAAAAAGTATTTAGGTTTTTCATTAACATCTCCGACCGAAAATCCTAAAAGTGGCCAAACGTTCTTTGAGAGATATCTCGGCAATTGTTGTCGACATTCTAATTGTATCACAAATGATTATACGACGGCGCCCCACGTACGTGCGATATTATACGATTGTCAATAGTAAAAAATTTAAAATTCGATTGTCATTAATCGTATTATTATTTATTAAGTGTTGTTTCCCCATTCACCCCCGATGATCTGAACGATCGTTGAAAAACGAATATTCTTTGTCAAAAATCGATATTTATTGAGGAGGGCCCCGGCCGAATAGGTACAAAAAAAAAAAAAAAAACCAATTGAACCCATTTCAAAGGGCAAAGCTATCGGAGGTGGGTTTACTGTACTCAAACCGACCACCGACAAGCGATATGAGATTATCGTGGTAATTTAAAATATCGTTTACACAATCGAGCGCATAGATAATAAAAAAAGAACCGAGTGAGTACCCGCCGAACCATAGTAAAATACGAAAATGAGAGATTTATTTATTTTTTTTTAAATTTAATAAAATCGTATCTATTATACTATATAGTTTTTTTTTTTTTTTTTAACCAACGTAACCTCAACCGCAATATTACGATTTCGTTCCCGCGCGATAATGGACGATGGGCCCATGCCGGCGTTCTGCAATGTTCACCTATCTCATCTATACATTTGAACGCGAATTATAATAATCGTATACAAATATTTAAAGATATTGAGATACCGACTGAATGCGTAAAAAAAAAAATTGTTTTTCCTCCAACACTCGTTTGCTGTCTCCCCTTTTAAATTACATCGATCTTACTGTGATATATATATATATAACAGTAAGGTACGAATGGCCCCTTTCTCTCTCTCCCTCTCTCTGTTTCTCTCTAAATATATAATAAATATTCGTTACCTTACTCTGTACGAGCCGAACGGTTTTTCGAGGAGAGGGCAGGATATCGTAGGCAGGATTATATAATTCGGCGGTTCCCGAACTGCGAGTACTCAATAGAGGGGAGACGCGGAGTAAAAATCGTATACGTTCGGTTTTAGACCGTTTTTTTTTTTTTTTTTTGGGGGGGGGGGGTGATTTTGGATCCAATAACAGACGAATGTTCCGAAATCGGAAACGAAGTATCGAATTTTTTTGTTGAAAACGGCATTTTCCGCAGTGGCCGAATCCAAATGCCGGTTCAAAATCGACGTGGAAAATGAAACGCGTGTGGCAATTACGACGTTTGTTGTTTCCAAATTTTACGGCGATAACAAAACATAAAAATAAAAACGCCATTATTTTGGCGTTAAATAACGTTAAACATCATTAATAACGCCAAAATAATCGGTTTTTTTTTTAACCTGTTTTTATTTTCATATTATTCACGGATTGGAGCGAGACATTTTTTTTTTTTTTTTAATTTTTAGGAGGCACGCGAAAAAAAAAACACGTTCGGGAACCACAGTTGTTGTAATGGATTTTGTCGACGGTCGATGGTTTAATAGCGGGAAAACGGAAGTCGGTTTGTTACTGTTATAATAATACGTATACGTATACCACAGTCATCGCCGAGCGATCGTACTCGCAGATAGGTATGTACCAATTAAAAAAATAATAAAAAAAAAAATACCTAAACGAAAAAAAGTGGGATTTTTCCGTATTCGAACCGGAGATTTTTTTTTTTTTTTTTGCAAACAATAGATTTATGCGCGAATAATAATATACGCCGTGTAACTATTGTCAGTGATTACATTTCCGGCACTCGCGTGGCTTGCTATATACGTCGTCGTATATATATATATATATATATAATATTAATATATGAGGTTCTATAGGGCAAAATATGTACAAAAATTTCCTATAGAAACCTATAATAAAATATATTGTACACCCCACAAACGTTTTGAACGCTTTTTTTTTTTTTTTTTTGTAAAAAAATAATATAATAATATTTTATTATTATTTTAAAGGTTAATAAATAAATTAATATATATATATATATATATAAAAGTAAAAGTTCTTGTTATACCTAGAGAATTGATGGATATTATCGTATATACATCGTCGTCGTATTATAATATACAACGCGCTGCCGGGTCATGGTTGACCGAGTCATGATTTTATGAAAAAAAAATAAACGATTTTACTTTGAAAAACGGGTGAAAAAAATTATATATATATATATATATATATATATATATATATAAAAGGCGTATGCATAATTAATAATAAATATAATTTAATATAATATAATATAGTCGTAGAAAAGAAAATCCAAATGCGCAACGCGACCTTGAGCGAAACGAGTTGGGAAAAAAAAATTTAAAAAAAAAAAATCATCATCAGGCGGCACTGATGGGTACTGAGAGGTATATTATATACATATATATATATATATAAAAATAGTATCGAGCCCGAAAATACCGTATTAAAATACATCTACGACTGTGAGGTTTATTTTATTTATTTTTTTTTTTTTATGTGTCTGTCGACACAGGCCACTGCTAATAGTATATATATATATATATAAAAAATAAATATAGACAGTCGACTTTACGAGTGAATCTGCTGAGCTTGGCAGCACGGCACCGTAGTGTATTAGAATATAATAATATACCGTCATTATGATGCAACTTTTATCGATCGGCCCGTAGTAAAATACCGTGCGCACGCCGTAGAATTACGGCGATCAATTTGTACGACAAACATCTGAAATTAATTCCAAATTGTATCCGCGCGTCATGACGTCCCGTCACCGTCATCAGCATAAAATATTTCCCCGGTTAAACGATACAATCAACCAACCCGCTTGTGTAATAATTATACGATTGCTGACTTCACGGTCGCCTCAACCCGGCCAATTTGTCGGGGCGGGTAGGCAAAATTATTTCGTATAAATTATAACTAATTGTCGTCATCGCCAAAACGTGAGCTGCGTGATCCCAAAATGCCTTAACAATAATATATTTATTTTAAATCGATTTATAACAAATCGGATGAGGAACAGTTGACCCCCACCCACCCCGCAGTTTACACCTATGGCTGAATTATTCGCACCCATTTAGTTGTTTTCAATATGGCACACATGTACGGCATCGTCATAGCGACGAGAGATAATACAATTTGACTGGGTTTTTTTTTTTTTTTATGTATTATTATTATTGTTGTTATAAGTGCGAATCGCTCACCTTTGTTTGTTCCGTTCACAATGAACCATCGACTGGAAAAATCCCATCCGGATTCCGCGGCGGCCTTTAGCTCGGAATAGTAGTTCTCTTTGTCGATATCGCTCTTCAGTGTCAGTGCGCTCAAAATGTCTTCCCTGCGAAAAAATAAACACAAAACACGGTCGCATACATTGTGATTCCTATTGTCTGAGACGGCGGTTTTATAGATGGAATGATTACGCGACAGACGAGTCACCGCCACGATTATAGGACACTATGGTTGCACAACGACCATCTGATAGGATCGTCAATAAGCGTCCGCCGAAGTGACTCTCGTGAATCAGCCGGATTCCAGACAGCTAGCGCTCGCGTAACGGTGTGAAAGAACGTTAAGAAATTAAAGAGAGTAGATAACCGTGGTTATGGTATATATCATATATGACATATATGATGAGGTCACACGGACCTCACGCCGTCACACGAGCGCTAGCAGTCTATAATCCAGTCGATTCGCCGGAGTCACTTGGACGGACACAGTATCCTAGGTCGTCCGGGCAACTATAGTATCTATATAACCGTGATCACTACAAAGGTTCAAATAAAAAATGTGGAAAACCCGCGAATAACTCCCCGCCGGGAACAGCGTGTAAAATGTTGAAATCTATATATGAACCTTTCTGAACGTTCTATCTGTACAACCAGTGTTAAAAATCGAAAGGAAAAAAAATATCTCGTTTACCTGTATGATTCGGGTCTGGGTCCCGACGACGAATCTTTGTATCTGGCCAACGTGTACACTTTGCCATCCTTTTCGATATCGACCGTATGGTTGAGCATCCAGTAGCTGAATTCCTTTTCCAGTATGTCGACGTTTTCTTTCAAGAACACGGTGTCGTTGGTGGCTTCGATGTAGCTCTTCATCATCGGCACCAGCATGGGTGGTTGGGACCGCATCGCGTAATAAACCCTACCGCCGTTCGGAATGTGACCGTACGTGTTGATGATGGACAGGAAATTGCTGAGCATCCCTTTGACGGTGCTGTACATCTCGGACAGCAGCAGTCCCCTGACGATCCAGTACGAGTCCCAGTAGTAGAACTCGCGGAACCTACCGCCGGGCACGATCACCGGGTACGGTACGTAAATGATGGAATAGTGGTCGGGATGTAAACGCACGTCGTCCTTAATCTTCCGGCCCAGGAGCTTCCACAGCAGATGCAAATCCCTGGCCCACTCCTGGAAGTTCGGATCCTTGATGTCGTCGATGAACTTCGGATTAGGTTTCCAGTCGGACGGGTCCCACGCTTCGAATTCGCTGCCCTCGGCGTGGAACGTGTCGTTAAGGAAAATCTCCAATTCCATTTTGGACGGTTTCTGTCCGGTTTTCGCCATCATTTCCAAAAATATGCTCATGGTCTCATTCGGGGAATGTTTCATTTTCATGTCAACAAACGTTTTTGAGTCGGGATACAAGTTGGACATCTGGACCACGTGCAACAACGGCCCGTGACAGTAAATCTCACTAGAATAAATAATAATGAAAAATTACCAAACAAATCGGAACGACATTGGACGCATTACGAAAGGCCGAGTATACAATAATTATTATTTCCAATTGATATTTTATATTGTTTCTAAATTTACTTCCCGGACACTGTACAATTGTATAATACTATATCTTACTGAAACCGCCATTTCCCCCCCTCCCCCCTCTTCCTGTTTGGTAAGAAAACGTAATCGTTTTGTACAGGTCCGGTGTGTTTTTTGAGTTTCGATTTTAAAAGTGCGTGGGACGCAAGGACGTCACGTGTCGTCACACGCTTTTCAATTTGGCAGATTCGGGTGACTGAGAAACGCGTCGCAAAACGTATTGCATAGAAAAACAAACGGGGAAGGGGGGGAAAAAACGTCCTTGCATAACAAAAAAAAAAAAAAAAACAAAGCAAAAAAAGCAACGAAAATATTCTCGGTCCGAACCGGGTGGCGGCGGGAAACCGCGTAAAAATAAATTATTTATGTTTTTATGGCACGTTTAAAAAGCGTTCGAGAGTTTGACGTTTTTCGCTCCGTACAACGGATAACGTTGTCGAGTGTCTCGAAATGTAAGTACGAGCACAATAATTATGTATAACGTGATATTTTTTTTTTTAATGCGAATAATAATTGTTCGGTTGAACAGTGTGTGTGTGTGTGTGTGTGTGTGTGTGTGTGTGTGTGTGCGTTATAAATTATTATAATAATTTGTCCGCCGAGTGGCCAGCGTGTGTGGTAATAAATATATTTTTTTTTAAATCGATCGAATGACAATCATTCGCGTTGGTCATATTATTATTATTATTATTATATTTGATTAGGTATTACCTTTTTTTTTTTTTTTTTTTTATTCCGCGCAACAATAATTAGATATTATGCCATTATAATTGCGTCATTTTTTTTTTTTTTTAATCGTCTGACGTTTATACGGCGGGGAGTCGGGATGGGAGTGGGGGGGAGAATCGAGAAAAACTACGGCCGCCATAAACTGTACTGCCGTACAGAGCGCTGTTTATTGTATGGTAAAAGAAAAAAAAAATAAATAATTTTATTCTTATATTTCAAAACCGCAAAATAACAAAAAAAAAAAAAAAACCCCTACCACCACCACCATGACTTGTTAGCGTTTTAATGTCGTACAGTATTACAATTTACACGTTAGACGGGAAATAAATTTTACAATAATTATCGTGGGAAATGGCTATTGTTGTTCATTCGTCTAAGATTCGTTTGGGGGGTTTTTTTTTGTATTTTTTTTTTTGCATGCGAAAATAATGTAACAATAAATTGCGAGGTTGCGTGCGACGCGCGAGAAAATTACGTCAGGACGTGCAGTGCGGGCGGACGCCGTCACAAGACGGGGCGGCGGCGTGTCCACGGGCCCCCAGGAGGGGCTCTGGGACCCCATAGACGGCATTAAAATTTAAGACAAACGCAAACCACTTGTGCATTCCAGTACCTATTCGGAACGTACTACAACAAATAATACGATTAATAATAATCATTGTACACTTGCGCCGATAATATATTATACGGATAATTATGTATTTTGCGAAATAACCTCGAGGAAAATAAGCGGTTTTTTTTTTTTTTTCTTTAAAATATTACAAGACGTAGGTCTAATAAAATTCGCTAGCGTTATCGTGAATAGTTTTTTTTTTTTTTTTTTTTTTTTTTTATTATTTACAATGTTTAGCCCAACCGTCCGTTGAAAAGTGCCGAGACCCGAAAGAGGACGTGTCCCGTTTGGCTTTTCCGTATACCACAGAGCCGCGTAAAATAAATGTTTTTTTTTTTTTTTTTTTTTTTTTTTGTTTGTTCGTTTTAGACGGACGCCCTTGAATACTTAAATTTCGTCAAAACTATTAAGTTAAAAATAATTAATTATTAATTTCCCATTGTCCGCGTAAACAAAACTCTTATCGTAAATATAATATATACATATACACATACAATACGGATAAGTTGTTTTTTTTGTTGTAAAAATAATGACTTGCGAATCGAGTCTTATATATAATTATTATTATTATTTTTTTTTTTTTTTTTTGAAAAATACAATTTTATTATACGACTGTACGGTCCGAACCCACGTTGAAATAGAATAACGTTGAAATAGAATAACGGTGGCGTTTACACACGGCCGCGGTCCTTTGAAAAGTGCAAAAAAAACTAGGAAATATATATTTTGAAAATCGACAGGTCCAATAAACGTTTGCGTACGGGATAATTGACGTTTGAAAATGTATAATATTATAATGTAAATATGTACGATCGTCGAACACAAACAAATCTTTAAAACCGCGTTGAAAAAAAAAAAACAAAAAATTCCGTTTTTATTCCGACAATAGAGAAACAAAAAAAAAAAACCATAAATAAATAAAATAAAATAAAATAAATAATGTACTGTCCATAATCGCGGTTTGTTTTTTTTTTTTTAACGGCGGCGGTTATATTCGTCAAAGAGGCAATTGTTATATAGATATTTTTAGTATTTTTTTTTTTTTTTTTTTTTATAGAAACTGTGAAAACTAATTATCAATTAAAAAAATTTAACGTGTGTTCGGTGCGTATTCGAGAGGTATAGACAATAGACATTTCGCGATTGAGACGGTATAATTACGCGTTTCCAATAACCGCGGAGATATAATAATATAATATACATATATACGGCACGCTGGTCCGCCATCATCGTTAATTTCTACAATATTATATTGTATAACTATACTTGGGTAAGTCTAAAGTAAAAAAAAAAAAAAAAAAAAAAAATGTTTAAAAAAAAATATATATATATATATATATATAACCTTGACACGTCGTAAGATAATAAAAAAATATTAAACGTCGCTGCCGCGGATTATATTTGCGTGCACACGATCAATCGCGAAAAGTTTTCGCGTTTATATCCACGGGCTGCTCGCTTTTTTTATTTATTTATTTTTTTTTTGTCTCTCTACACGTACCTGCCTGCAATGCATCCGCTCCAATGACGAAAGATACGACATAATATTGAGAATATTCGATTAAACGGATTCGGCAAGGCCCCTTGGCAAACTCTGCGCAATAGTCGACAAAAATACAAAATTGACCAAATTGACAAAAGCCCATGTAGTACTCTCTCTCTCTCTCTCTCTTTCTCCCCGTCATTCGACATTTAAAATGTAATAATTTACGAGCTTTTAAACAACGGGCCGGGGCGTATTTTTCGTATTGACATTTTTTTTATTTAATTATATTTACCGTTGGAAATTGTGCAAATCTACGCAAAATTCCAAACGCATTACTATCGTAAAGAATTCGATCAAATTGAAAAAGCACTTCGACCGACGCAAAGTAAACTTGTTTATGAATTCAAACGTATTTTCGTTTTTAAAACCCGACTACTGTCTAGTATCGTCATTTTTGTCAGACGTATAGCTATACTTATGGTGCGTAAATAACGTAAAAAGGGCCGTACCACTTCTCCCTTAGAAAATAAAAAACAAGTCGTACGATTATGGTGGTCGTTAAGAGGTAAACAAATAATTGGAGAAAATTTGGAAAACCGTGTTCGATATAGTTGCCTGCATTCGAAAACTGCCGATTGAAAACTATTCGATGGTTACTATAAGGGCGAATAGTACGAATAATTTTTCCGAAAAAAAGTTTTCGTCCAAATGATCGATAGTAGAAACTACATATTAGGAAGTGCCCGTCACTAATTCGGACCGTTCATAAACTACGCATTTGTGCGTTTTGTGATTATATAATATCTAGGCGGGTTGCCTATTTGATATATTGCCGCCGAACAGTTGAGACAATATGACGACAGATGTCAGTGTGTAACGATGGGAAAAAACCTCGAATTTGTGTATAAATAACGAATTGGTATGAACAAAGTAAAAACAGAATAATATTTTATGATATAAAAGTACAAATAAAAAATGTATAACGGTGATGGCGATTACTTTGGATAATAAAATAACGCGGATTGATCACATTAAAACGTTAAAACTCCCGAATTGTACTGTAATTGTATTGTGTTAAATACAATCAAAAAAAAAAAAAAAATATTTCTAAGCATTTTAGAAACGCGTGCCGTCCTGGACGCGAAACAATGTCCGACAAAAGCGCCTGGATATAATAACAATAAAGTTCGATTCGAATAACTCGGTTAAATGCGAAAATTGAAATTTTTTTTTTGGTTTTTTTTTTTTTAAATATCCAGGTGGTTAGAACGTTACGATACGTACGATAGTGGTAACGTATAAAACGAAATGTGATCGATAAAGTGTACGTGTTTGTGTAGATATATGCCAGTTATTATAATACGCCCCACCGACAAGGGGGGGAAAAAAAAAATAAAAAAATCTTATTATTCCTCGTCCACCGTCGATGTTCGCTGCGGAATATTACCGCAAAAAAGTCGTATTATAACTACAGGCTCGGAGAAATATGTGAAAAACATACGAAAACGAGACGAAATACCCAACAACAGTCGTGTTGTAATAAAGAGCGTTTTGTTTTATTGGTAAAATGTCCGCGAAACGTCAAAACGATTCGAATCTCGAGACATGATCAAAAAAAAAAATGTGCTTTTGTCGTAATCAATTAAAACCTCGATTTCGGGGATGTGATTGCGGGTGTTTTAGCATCATTTTTACCGTCGTCGATATATTAACTATCAGTCCGGGCCAAAGAGTTTTTCTAAAAGAAAAAGGTTCGCGTATAGGTTCTCGTTTGACCTTCAAAATGCCCCCTCTCCTAAAAATGCGTCTAGTTTTAGATTTTATACAAAATAATTGTTCTCCATTCTGCATATTTGTTTGAGCGAATTGCTCATAACGCAATATTCCGATCGCCCCGTATTATAGATTATCAAAACGATGATAAATATCGCCGACCACTTGTTGTATACGCCACTCTTGTATTATCACTCTTTGGTTTTCAAACGCTATCGAGAACGGGACGGACGAACGTGATTAGGAGCGTTACGATACGTACGATACCGCGGTAACGTATAAAACGAAACGCGATCGATATCGATGTGTACGTGTTTGTGGTAGATATATGCCGGTTGTCATAATACGCCCCCAAAGACAACAACCGGGGGGGGGGGGACAAAAAAAATATAAAAAAAAAAATAATTCATTTTCCATATTATATACCGAACCGTCGATGTTCGGCTGCGGAATATTTACCGCAAGAAAGCCGTCTCGGGCGGAAACGCGTGACCGTTAATTATTTACGAAACGATTATCGTATTAAATACGTATATACTTCTAACAATATTGTCACGATATTGTACACGAAAAAAAAAAAAAAAATTAAAGAAATGTCCCCCCCTCCTCTATTGAAAAAAACGACGAGGCACGATGTACTAATATCGTATATTTGTATATAATTATCATAATGCGTTACAAAAAAAAAAAAAAAAAATCCATCGTTCCCGTTATGTGTGCTCTGTGTCAATAATGTCGTTATTATTATTGAATAGGTATGGGGTATGGGGGGGTATCGTCGGTCTTTCGGAATGTATTGACTTTGTTCGCATTATTATTTTCGTTTCGGCGACATTTGAGCAACGATAAATGTCCCGGACGCGCCCTTAGTTTTGCAAGCGAAACTCGCGGCCCCGCCGAAATGCGTACCCAAATAATCTAAAAAAAATGTATTGAAAATTCCAGTAATCGACGGACGAGTTTCGGTTAAATGAAATTCGTGGACGTTGCGTTTGTCCTACTCCGCGTGCAGCTCTTCGGAACCGCTGGTTTATTAAATTATTCGTCGACAAGAGAATTTTTTTTTTTTTTTTTAAATATTTTCATGTCTAACGGCTAAACAACAATATTATATTAGTTTTATAATTATACCGGTTTTACAGTTAATTTTTTAAGGGTTGTCGCTAACGATAATTAATATTTTTTGTGATAGGTGAAGTGAGGGTGGTATTCTTCAAAAGAAACCCGTTCACATTTCGAATGAACCAAATTGATTTAATAATTTTTCATTGTCCAGTATACTGAAAATGATGATCATTGTACAGTAAATATAAAAAAAAAATTTTAAAAAAAGTGTCCGCCCGATCTTTTTTTGAAAGAGAAGCGATGAAAAATCTTGAGCTTAACAGTTATTATGATAGGTTTTGCACAAAAAAATGCTCGCAAAATATATTTCGGTTAAATTTTTAAACATATTATGTATTCGTTTAATTCCTTCTTTTTTTTTTTTTGTCGTTCATTCAATGTATAATATCGGTTATAAATATGATTTTTTTTTTTTTTTTTTTTGTTGTTATTACATTTATTGAAATATTTATTATTTTTTGGTATTTTATAAAGGAAACCGAGGGGGGGTTTTTTTTTTTTAATAAAAGCACGGATTTATCGTTTAAAAAACCGAACGTGTCTTTCTTGCTCTGTCCACTACCGGTAAAAAAAAAAAAAAAAAAAAAAAATAATAAATAACTATTGAATACGGGCGGCGCGCAAAAAAACATAAAGCCCGCCCTTTATAACCCGCCGCGGACGCCACTGAATCGACGTGTACATATCAATAGTGTTTTACGGGTTTTTTTTTTTTTTTTTTTTTCACGATCGATAGCCCCGTATAATATAATATATACATATTAACATATAATAACGTTATATATATACATATAGAAATAAATATGTGTGCGTGTGCATGTAGAATAATACGCGCCGTGTATAGTATCGTCGGTAACGATATATAATAACGAAACGAAACGAAACGAATAAAAAAAAACAGTGCAAATTGGCACTAGGTGTGCTATTGCATAATAATAATAATAATAATACGATATAAGTATATAATAGTATACGGCGACGGTGTACGGTTCGTCTGCGCCGCGAATGGGTTACGGGTTTAGGATGCGCGTAAGGTCACGTCACGCCGCTACGGGGATGGACACCTAATTTAATAATCGCAAACATTTTCATAACGACGCGGCGTTGTTTCCCAATTTTTTTTTTTTTTTTGTTTCTATATTTTTTTTTTATTGCCCCTTCCTCTTGCCGCCGATCGCCCGTACCGCCGCGACTTGTGTGTGGTTTTTTTTTTTTTTTTTTGTATTTTTCATACAAAATGCGTTCACCATTATCCGGCGAATGGCCTACTTTACACCGATATGTAACGCCGCCCGGTATATAACACGATGAGTGGACCGCAGCGACGGAATACAAAATTTTGGTTTTTTAATTTTTTTTTTTTTGTTTTTTGTTCTCGAAATTTTAATAAAATTCTGGCGATTTTATTAGTTTTCATTTGGTTTTACGTGGATTCTCGGGTTTTTATTTGTAAAGGTGAGATAAATGTCAGATTTCGACCCTGCTCGGAACCGTACCGTTACGGATACATAAAATAAATTCGTCTCTGTTTTTTAAACGCTGAAATTTCAATACAATACCGTTTACAGGCTCGGTGGATTAATTATTTTCTCTTTTTTTCCGCCCGTTAACCCACCGGGGGATCGGGCCGGGCCCGTGCCGATTTTGGCCGACAAACCCGCTGATGTTTATTCGCTCGTAAAGTTTTTTTTTTTTTTTTTTTTTTTTTTGAAATTCGGCCTCGCGGACCACCGCCGGGCCATAATATGTTATGTTAGGAAACGCTGCAGTATAAAAAGTGACGTAATCACATGATATATAATAGGTACCTAGTACAAATTATTGTTATAAACCCGCGCGGTCATTCGGTAAAGCCATTGTGTATTTTGCGGTTTATAAACGCGCTGGTCGTAACGATTCTGTATTTTATCTACGAAATTCTGCATGCGACTATTGTCATTATTGTCGTGTTATAGGTTATATTAGGCGTCACACTCATGCGTATTCGGAAAAAAAAAAAAAAAACGGAAAAACGGGAGCGTCGCCGTCAGTGTTTTATTTTTCGCATTTATATTTTCACCGTTCGTCCGGGGCACAGAATTCGATAGAGACGACAATCCGTATAAAATTTATGCCGCCAATGTCGTGGAAAGCGTAAATTGTATATAGAGGACGAATTTAACTAGTGAATTTTGTCCGCTAGATGCCGTACACATTGATAATAGAGACGATTAATAATTTGTCTTGGACGTGGACCACGGACGTATCCTATAATGGTCTGTAAAGGAAATTATTTTTTATTGTTTTCGAGACGGACGAGTAACGTTTTCCCTAATATCACAACACGCGTTTATATGGAATCTATAACGCCGCCGCCTTTATGTTACCGTACGGCCCGAGGTCGTGGGCGGTTGCCCGGGAAAACGATAAGTTCCCGTGCGCGACGCGGCTCTAAAATATGTACTGTGCACGACCGTACCACACTGTTTGGTTATAATACAAGTGATAATCGTCGTACGCATATAGCAATAACAATTATAATGGCGTGTAATGTCAAACGAGTTAAATATTATTGGTGACGTAATGTTCACGACTCCCGGGACCTACGGCAAACGGTAATATATCAAAACCGCTATCCCGTTTACTACGGCCATTACGACGGTATCGCAGGTATTCGTATCGATTTCGTCGCGGTGATTTTTCCATTTCGGGTATTCGTCGCGAATCCGTTTCTCGGGTTTCCGTTATCGTGTAATTTGGACAACTGCCGGGTGTGTTGCCCCGCCGCGCGCACTATCCGGGTAACGATTTTGATAATTTTTCCTTTTTTTTTTTTTTTTTTTATCCGCCAACAATTCGGTTACAACTAATATTATACGAGCATATATATATATATATATATTAAAAGAACGCGAGAGAAAAAAAAAAAAATATGGATTCGATTGACATTGACACCGATTAGAACTATTACTGTTGTTGGCCTGACGACGGCGGCGGGCAGCCATATGTAACTATCACACGGTACACGTCGAGTATTGGGTACCTATATAATATAATAATTGACGGGTTGCCAATATATATATATATATATATATATATAATATGCAAGTATAAATAAATAAATAAATATATATATATATTATAGGTACGCGGTTATATTTCGTTATAGACGAATACGACACTGCTACCGCGCGGGTAAGCAGCACTGTCTATTATATACATACCGCACTGTGTCGCGGCAAGACAACAGAGAGAAAAAAATAATAATAATAATAATAATAAAAAAAAAATATATATATATATATATATAAGAATATAATAAATAACAGTACCTACTCGTAATATACCTATAACCGTCGCGCGAACACAACTGCTGCCGCACGTCGTTGTAGGTATCACACACACACGTCACGCAATTATTTATTATATTATTATTATTATTATTATTATTATTATTATTATTATTATTATTGTTTTTATTGATGCGACCTACATCGGATCCTATATTTTTTATAATTATTGTAGGTCCCCGGTGAAACGAAAATAATGCGGAGAAAAAAAAAAAAAAAAAACAGACTGCAAGAACGTATTATTATTAATCTATACGCGATCGTCCGCTTCGGGACCGACAAGTATCCATTATACGCGTACAGAAATTATAATAATATATATTACGCCCCCCGGACTTTGAGGGAGGGGGCGCGAGGGGAACGAAATCGTACGAAAACGGTTAGACCGCGGTTCTAGGAGAAAAGTTGGTCCTTATCCGCAGAGTTGTCCGCTAGTTTCAGTTCGAATTTCACTCACGTTCGCTTCGGCTTATTACTTATTTGAGGTCATGACTTAATAACAAAACGATAAATTACCAGAATACTAATCGAATTATTACACATAATACAATATATATATATATATTATAAAATAATAAACACAAACGCTACACGTGCCAGGGAAGTTTTTAATAATTACATAACCTCAAATAATAAGTAGGCGTAACCTGCAGCGTTTACCGAGTAAAATTTGAACTTAAATGCGTCGTCTCGGGCCGGGCCCTACACGCGCTCGCGCGCGCATTGTCACCCAAGACCGTGGGTTAAACCGACCGAATATCCGTTTTTATTTATTGTTGTTGGCTAATATTTTTGTCATAATATTGTTACCCCCCCGGCCGATTAATAGTATTATCGCCGTCCAATACAAAACACTATATATATATTATCGTCGGAAATATTGCCGTTTAATCGGGGGCGGCCGGTGTCGTGTTACCTATACCTTTTAAGTGCCCTCCCATATACAATGTCCGAAAACTACTATACGGTGTATTGTATGTACCGTATCGCGTTTCATCGCTAAAAATAATGCCGTTTTATTGCTTATTCCACGATATACGCTTTTCACTATTATCACTGTTATCGTTGTAATATTTTATTCCGCGATGACGACGACCGCCCGTCCGACAGGTGCCGAGAAAATAATTTTTAACCGGCGCGCCCGTTTTTAAACGTCGCGGTCGCCCGCCGGCCCGCAGATAAAAACCATCTTGCGCGCCCGCCGTGCCCGAGTATACAATTAATAATATTATGCGTACAGTATGGCGAATATCTTTTTGTTTTCGTTTCACAATAACAAACAAGTGATAAACTGACATTTTTTTACTCCTTCTTCTAAAAGCCCCGCGTCGGGACGTATGCTCACTAAAAATACGGATTGATGTGCCGGGGAGGTGGCGGTGGTTTTTTTTATGTATTTGTTCGTTTAAAACAATAGTTAAAACGTATAAAATCGATTTGAACTTGTAGGGTTATTGTCGTACGTAATAATAGTAATAATAGTATAGTACCTATCTATATATGCATTTTCCTAATCGATATCTTTCGTATTCTCGGGCGGCGGTAAACGGATTCGCCGACACGCGCCGGCGGTTGAGAGTATATATAAAAAAAAAAAAATAATATAAAAATAATTATAGCCGGGGCGGTATACTATGGCGTCGTGTATTATAGCGTATTATTTATTTATTATTATTATTATTATTTTTTTTTTTTTGTTTTATACACGACTAAAACATGAATAATAATAGTAAATAATAAGCCAGTCATAAACGTAACTCGGGTACCTATAGGTATAATAATAATAATAATAATAATAAATAATAAATAATAATATTATGATCGCTGGAACTAATAGACCGAACGCTAATCAATGGAACCGATTTCGAATATAATTTGACCTACACAATTCACTTTCAAATAAAAATATAATAATAATATGTACACCGGTACAGCGCTGGTTGTGCGCGCGCTCGCGCGACTATTCACAAGCATTAAATTGAATTTAAAGAACGGCGGCCAGAAAGAGACGGAGAAAAAGTAAAAAAATTATTATCATTATTATTATTATTGTACAGCCGTATCGTTATAATATATTGTGTATTGATAAATACACCGCGTACTATATAAATGTATATAAATATAGCCGCCACCGATGACTGGCGTAATAACGAATATTTTTTTTTTTTGTTTTTATCGCCGCCTGACCCCGGATTCTTTTTTTATTATTAAATATATTTATATATATATAATACATTATATTTTGTCGCCCGTCCAAAAAGTGTGCTCGAAATTCAAGAATTCCGCGCCAAAACCGTCGAGAGAACCCACGAACCGAACAAATTGTCGCACCTATATGCATATTGTATTATAACTACAGGCTCGGAGAAATATGTGAAAAACATACGAAAACGAGACGAAATACCCAACGACAGTCGTGTTATAATAAAGTGCGTTTTGTTTTATTGGTAAAATGTCCGCGAAACGTCAAAACGATTCGAATCTCGAGACATGATCAAAAAAAAAAATGTGCTTTTGTCGTAATCAATTAAAACCTCGATTTCGGGGATGTGATTGCGGGTGTTTTAGCATCATTTTTACCGTCGTCGATATATTAACTATCAGTCCGGGCCAAAGAGTTTTTCTAAAAAAAATGTTCACGTATAGGTTCTTGTTTGACCTTCAAAATGCCCCCTCTACTAAAAATGCGTCTAGTTTTAGATTTTATACAAAATAATTGTTCTCCATTTTGCATATTTGTTTGAGCGAATTGCTCATAACGCAATATTCCGATCGCCCCGTATTATAGATTATCAAAACCATGATAAATATCGCGACCACTTGTTATATACGCTTCTTTTGTATTATTATTCTTTGGTTTTCAAATGCTATCGAGAAAGGGACGGACGAACGTGATTTATCATCTCCTGCCCACCTACTAAGGAAATATTGGCAATTTAGTCGGCCGATAAATAATAATAAAAAAAGGAGTCTTCATTCGTTTTATTTAAGCCGGCAACTTTGTTATCTACACCCCCCTCCCTTTTTCTCGTGATTTATTTTATGAGATCTATTCCTATCACGATCTACCGCTTATCCGTCCTGTAAATTCCGATTTCCGTTAGATTTTTCCCGACCTTGTCTATCCGCCTTGGTTTTCGGTCGACCCAGTTTGGTCTTTAACCGTTGGGTTTCCATTTATAGAGCCTGTAGGTATATAATAGTAAATATACTTATTATTTTATATATAAATACATGTCGTGAGATTGAACGAAAAAGCTTTATACAGCAGCAATAGTAATATTACTAGGGTAAATCTTTGTTATGTTGCCAAAATATTTGTGAACGCACTGAAGATAAAAAAAAAAAAATAAAAAAAAAGAAAGAAAGCAAAACGGTATAAATAGACGGGTCCTGAAATCGCGCCACAAGACTGCGAACGGTTAAAGCGAATAATAATATTATATAATGAATTTTTTTTTTTTTTTTCTGAAAAACTTTTTCCACCGTAAATTACGACTTACACATTAGGATTGAAAAATCGAATAAACGACTCTGCCTTATATATAACAAAATAATTATTAGGTATACTGTTGATTAAGTGCAGTATAAACACGTCGAGATAAAGGAATTAAAAAAAAAAATCACGATTAGATTGGTTACTGATAGTGTTACAGGTATAAGGTGGCAGTTGTTATGCATATATATATATATAAAAAAAATACTTGAGATATTTCTTTACACATTGGAACGTTTTGCGGTATAACAAGAATTAATTTAATTTTTTTTTTCCCCATAAAATTTATGTATTTCCAGGTTAATAATTAATATATTCGTATAAAATGTCGAAGAAAAAAAAAACCCGTGCCAGAAATACGGAAACGCCGACGATCGACGCGGGATACTGAATAATAGTTTGGTTTTTTTTTTTTTTTTTTTTAGGGATTGTATAATATATATTACGTAATCGGCTCTCGAAAGTGCGAAAACCGTTGAGGAGGAGATTCTGCGCAAGAATCGCAGAATACCTGCAAGGCGGCGCGTACAATTAAAAAAAACGTCATAAATTCCGCGCACGAAATAATAATAATAAAATAAAAAATAAAAAAAAAAACCCGTCGCTCGTTTATGCTACATTCGATATCCTATTATAGTTGTTTGTCCGAACCCGATACCGGGGAAGTTAACCGAGGAGTGTTCCCTATAGTCGACGAAAAACCACCGATAGTTGGAAAAAAAAACCAAGGGCGGAATAGGGGTGTACAATATCGGGGATTTAGTCGGCAGCCCGTTAGTCCCCGAATGTCCCGATGGTTTGGATAGTGAAAATCGGTCGTTAAACTGTAATATAAAATGTTAAAAATCGGAAATTTAGTAGGCATGACCGGAAAAAAAAAAAAATTAAATTGTATCACGTCGTCGACTCGGTTATATACAACATTCCACGGCCCTCCCTCCACCCTCGGGTGTTTTTATTTTTATCATTCCTGCGGTGAAAAAAAAAAAAAAAAAAAAAAAAAAACGCTCTATAGTATCCAAAAACGATATTTAACCCGAACGGGCTTGCTCTACCGGAGCGAGATTGCCGGTAGAAAAATCGTTTGCAGACCGGAAAAAAAAAACCCACACGCGCGCGCGCACATCAACTATTACAAATAACAATAATAAACGTGCAATAAAAACCTCGTGACGTTTTATTCGTTTTAAAATAGGAAAATAATTGTTATAATTATTATTTACCGAAGATCGCGATATTATTATTATCATTACGTATACTCTGGCGTTAAATATTGATATAATAATACCCGTACGTAGACCGTACACCTCCCGTAAAAAAAAAAAACGAAACGAAATGAAACGAAATCGTATTGTGTATATGATCCCTCTCTCCCTCTCTCTCTCTCTCTCTCTCACTCTCTGCATACGTATAGAATTCGCAAGAACGTGTTTGCAATACCGTTGGCCGTATAATTTGCGAGTTAAAAAAAAAAAAATAAAAAATAAAATCTCGATAGGTGTACGCGTTAAAAAAAAAAAAAAAAAAAAACCTGCAGCGGCTGTGACGGCCAAGATAAATATATCGTATAATATACACAATATAATGTACACGCGAACCTTGAATTGAATATTACATATAATATATAATATGTGTTGTTTTTTTTTTTTTTTTTAATGCAACTCCGGGAGCTGGTTCGTACGTTTGTACGTTTTAAACGAGTTATAATATACTTGTATATCGCGCGCGCGCGCACACGGGCGTGTGTGTGTGTGTTTACGGGGCAAACAACACCTATAAAATAATGAGAAAGGAGAATTAGAATAAAAAAAAAAAAAAAAAAAAAAAAATGAAAAAAAAAAAAAAAATGGAAAAAAAAAACCCACTTTGAAAGTGTTCAAAACGGACGGACGGGCGGGGGCCCCGCGTCGGAGGAAAACGTGACGGGAACGGCTGTTTTTTTTTTTTTTTTTTTTTCGTTTTTCTTTTATTCGACCGGGTGAAAAACGTCGGGGGGGGCGGCGGCGGCGGCGGCGGGGTTTGTTCTTTTTAAGTGGAAAATATTATTATGCAATAATTATATAGGAAAAACGCGGTATTCGTAAAAAAATTAAATTAAATTAAATTAAAAAAAAAAAAAAACCAACCGAGCTGCGAGTAATAATACGCCGGCCGCGCGCGCGCGCGCGTTATCAAAGAACAGTAATAATATACTACGGAGAAATTTTACGATAATTATGCAAATCGCGTACGGTTAAACGGCACATACGATAATAGTAATAATGGTAAAAATAGGTACCTAATAATAATTGTGCGCTCGGGAAAATATTTAATAAAGCACGATTTGACAGTCTATTGCGAAAATTTATAATATCGTACGGCCGCGTTAAATAACTCCGCCGCCACGCGATACTGTTTTATATACGAATTAATTAAATTTTAAAAAAAAAACCGTAAAAAATCACCTTCGGGGAATTCACAATGTATACTCGTGAAAATCGCTGCCCGTTTTTATCCGATTCGGTCCCGAAATCCGCGGAGACAATTAAAAAACGCAAGGGAAAATTGTAGAACAAAAAAAAAATATCCCATTTTTTAACCTTCCCCCGGGTAAAGTCGTTAAATACAGAAATAGAAAAAAAACAATACGAATAATATTATATTGTACAGGTTCTCTTAAAAATAAAATTCACGCGAGATTATTGGAGAAATAATTTTTTTTTTTTTTTTTTTTTTTTTTAAATCACCGCATATTGGTATAAGTGTATTTTATACGGACATTTGAAATATAACTCGCGCTGCAAGGAAGGCCAATCAAACATTATTATCCTCCAGATTTTTATACGGCGAGTTTCTTTTACTTTTTTTCTTTAGAAAAATCGTTATTTTTTTATTATTATTATTATTATTATTATTATTTATAAAAAAAAAAAAAAAAAAAAAATAACCGATAATAAATAATAACGCCGCGGGTTACACGCGTGTAGGTTAACGACAATAAATGTTAATAATATATTATTATACGATTAAATTGTAAAAAAAAAAAAAAAAAAATCCGCAACGTGCCACAAAAACCGACGCTAATAATGACGCAACGCAACAAAAAAAATAATAATCATAAATCGCATAGACGAAAAAAAAAAAAAAAAAGAGAAGAAGAAGAAGAAAAAATAAAAAAAAAAAATAAATAAAATGCAATAACTATATAAAATTATACGAAATGACTTAGATAGGTATTCGATTGTAATCTTACCTGTCGCATGTGGGGCGAGAAGCAACGTGTTGATCCGTCGAGTCCAGACTCCGACATCCCGACAGGGAGAACGCCAGCAGTATCGTCAGGGTTAGCATGACGGTATTGACGGAACTATCGTGATAGTGTTTTACGTGTTTTACCGCACTTTGAGGCATTTTAATAATATTAATTTCTCTCGTCGGCCGAGAGAAATAATAAATTTAAAAAAAAAAAAAATAAAAATAAATTTGTGCGTAATAATACTTATGCGGAAAACGCGAATAAAAGAAAGAAAGAAAAACCAATATATATATATATATATATATATATATTATTATTATCACAGATCGAAATAATATTTTTATTATATACGATTGGTAAATGTTTTGTTTTTCCCGGGCGAAAAGACGGAATATTTTATTTTAATAAAATGTTTTGTTTTTTTTTTTTGGCTTTGCGGCCGGGGGATGCGGGAAACGCGTGAAGTTATATTTTCTGCGTTATGTTGGGATGTTGGGTGATGGTGTGACGACGACAGAGGAGAATCTTACTTCCTTGTAACGGTCTTTGTGGACGACCGCGGTCTGCCTGTAGCGTTGTCGTTGTCGTTGTTGTTGTTGACTAGCGTCTTCAGTTCGTTAAAACGCCGGTGGCTCAACGGCAGTACTCGGCGGGCCCTGCAACGGTAATTTTTAATTCGATATTAGTAAAAACAGAGAGAGAGAAAAAAAAAAATTCAATTTTTCTCTTTGATATTGTAAATGTTTTGATATAATAATGAGTAAGTAATAAAAACGGTACAATTTATAAACAGATATTTTCGGCGTCGCGTCGTTTTCTCTCGAGGGGGGTGAGAAGTGGGCCCAACAGGTAGTCCGCCGTACTCGTTATTAATTATTATTATAATTCGTCTGTCGGTTTTACTCGTCTCGGCGACGGAATACGTACTCGGTACGCCGCGAACTCGCGTGTGATTTTTTTATTTTTATTTTTTTTTTTTGTCTTGTTGTATAATTTTCGTCTTGTACTACGGCGGTGCCGGGACGACGAGTAACGAAATGCGAAAAAAACGAAAAACTTCACCCGTTGGCGGCGACGTCGCGCGCACGAAACGACCACACTGGCGCGGAGCGGAACGCGCGGAAATCACAAACGATCGCGGAGCCGAACGCGGCGGTAATGATGGAACGGTGTGGCGATTGGCGACGGTGTGCGTTGGACAACGCGACGGCGGCGGATATATAAAATTATTATTTATTATTTATTTGTTTTTGTTTTTTTTTTTTTTTAATTTTTTATATATATGTATTCGTGTCGTCGTACTATAATAATAATAATATTATATAAAACGGCGGCGTGTCTCTATACAGTAATAACGATAATGTTACGTCTCTCTGCGGCGCGCGCGCGCGTGCAATTTTATTATTATTATTATTGTTTTTCGGTTGGCGCGCAGACACTCCGCAGAATCGGCACTGACAGCAGCTGCCCGCGAGTCCACTGCCGCCGCCGCCGCCGCCGCGGCCGTCGTCGTCGTCGTCGTCGTCGTCGTCGCCGTTTTCGCCGCCGCCGCCGCCGCCACCGCCACCGCCACCACCACCGCCGCGGCCGCGCCACCGCCTTGGTTCGCCGAATAACATTAATTCTAATATCCCTACCCAACGTCGCGAATTTTATTTATTATTATTATTATTATTTTTTTTTTTTTTTTCGTCATTTACGACGGCGCGTAAATTTTTTTAGAGGGAGAGATCGAAATCGCCGGCGAACCGCGAACGCCCGCGACAGTGTTACTCGGCCCGGCCGCCCCCCCACCGACAAAATTTCAAAAAATATATATTAATTAATTGAATAAATAATCGGACGGAAAAGTAGACTTACCCGCGAGATAATATCGTCATAATATCGCAAACACGACGATGACTCGATTAAATAATAATTATTTATAGAAAAAAAAAAAAAAAAAAAAAAATGTTTAAATTTTAAAAATAATAACCGACTCGCGGCGGTATTCGATAAATTTTCGAATTGATTTCGTACGGAAAAGAATAGAGACAAAAATAAAAAAAAAACGACTACGGTTTATTAAATCGTCGACAAACACTTGGCGCGCGGCGAGGAACGTTCGCGAAACGCATTCGTCGCCGTACGCTACTGCCGGGACACTTGCGCCGCGAACGAGCGCGCGACTACGGTGACGGCGACGGCGACGGGCGACGGGCGACGGGCGACGGGCGACGGGCGACGGCCGGCAAATTTTTATTTTTTTTTTTTTTTTTTTCCTATACGTTTTTCGAACGCGTTTATAGCGCGTGCACCGAACGGGCCCATTTCGACACAGATAACCCTCACTTTGGGCCATAATACAATTATAATTATTTAGTTTAGTTTTGTAATTATATACGATAATATTACCGCGGGGCCTTTTGTCCCGGACCCGTTCGGTCCGGAAAATATCGCTAAATATCGGGTGTAGCGGCCGGACCGGGTAAATCGCTCTGCACACCGAGCTACCCGGCACCCGACCCCGGGTAGACAGCCGCCTTAGTTCATTAGTTTAATTATTTTATCTGTCCACATTCTACTGAAATCGATGTTCATTGTTCAGCAAATACAACAAACAAAAAAAAAAAAAACAAATGTAACGGTTCTGTTGAAAGAAAAGTGATGACAAATCTCGAGTTTAAACATTTTTTTTGACCGATTTTCCACATAATCTCACAGTATACATTTCATTTGTTTTTTTTTCTTTCTAAATTCCCGACATTTCAGCCCTAGATCCTGTTTGCGGGCGGGGGGGGGACGGTATTTTTACTCGAAAAACACTTTTTCGGTTATAGGAAAATAAACACTTCAAATTGATTACAGCGTATCTTTTTAATATTACGCATTTAAAAAAAAAATCCATTTGACCGTATAGTAAATCACTATTCTTTATAATCTATGATGGTCGCTCTGCCCTATAAACTCAATCAATCGATCGTTGTAATGCCGCGGGACGCCTTATAATACGAGACGAATAGATAAATTATTATGTGTAGGGGGATCACTTGCAAAACAAAACAAAACCCCCCCCCCCGTAAAATATATACACGAAAAAAAAAAAAAAAAAAATTGCGTTCATATTTATCCATAAAATATCGAACTGTCCGTAATGCAATCATATTATTGTACGTAGTAATATTGTACGACGGAAGTAGCGTACCCCCATTATCGTTAGAGTAAAGGCGTGAAATTTATACGGGTGGATCCCATCGTGGTCTATAATTATTATACGCTATCGATGTAAAATCTTAAAAAAAAAAAAATATGCGGAACAAACACGATATACGAAATAATATTACCCATTATAATACACGTATTATTACGGATGTTTTTTTTTTTTTTTTTTAATGGGAAATTGCAATAAATATACCGATATGCATTTTATATTATCCACGAAACCGTAAAATATGCAAATATCGGAAATGTTTTCGTTTCATACAGTTAAATATGAATCGTATTCGCGTATCCCCCCAAACGGGCATTAAATTGGATTGATGAACAATTTTGTACAATCCGAAACATTTTTTTGTTTTTTGTTTTACATTTTAACGATAAGACTTCTCCATCAATCTACTGCCCGACACCCATTTTACGGGAACGGATTTTTTTTCGTGTCTAAATGTTCTCGATATTTTCGGCAATTCTACCGAACATCCGAGTTGTCGGATATTACTTCTGAAAAAATTGTTGAATTCCTCATGAAGTTTACCTAAAATCGACTTTCTTTCGATTAATATTATTGACATTTTAAAATTCTCAATAAAAAACAATCAAATTTTGAAGGGTTTAAGAGTTGACAAAAAAAAGTGGAAAAGACCTTTGACTTCGTAACGAATTTAAACATGTTTTCAGAAGTTTTATCCGATTACAATGGATGAGACAATGGAAAGTGAACTTGACATAAAAATGAACGTGACAAAGACGAAAATCTTAGTCTGTAGAACTGCGAGAAGAATAACATAAGAATGAGAATAAAGTTAAAAAGAGTTATACGATTATAGAACAAGTCGATGAATTTGAATATTTGGGGAAACACTATAAGCTCAAATTGGAGATTCAACTAGAAAATAGTAAGGAGATAATATATTTTCAAGCCCAATTTATGGCATTATTAAAAAAAAAAAAAAAGTACCATTTAACCTCTCATTTAATAATTCTTAAGATTGGAAAAATTGTTCTAATAACATACATCTAGAGCCGCTAGAATCACTAACGTCGTAGTTTTAGTAAGGGTTTAGTGGTTTAGTGGAGGAGATCATTGTGGATAAATAGATAAAGGAATGGCGTATACACGGGGGGGGGGTCGCTAGGACTAATCTCGGGAGGGACGTTTGATGCGGAAAAAAAAAGATTTCACGATTACAATACACGAGCCAGATGTCATATCACGGACGACCAAGAAGTGACAGGGAATCGTAGGAATTGCTGCAAACCAATCGTTAGATTGAAATCCGAACGAAGAAGAAAAATGCCCCGTACGTATTGTATCCGGGCGCCTTTCCCTCAGACACCGGCCGTCAACCCTCTTCGGTCCTTCGATTTTTCTCAAAGGCCACATTCGAGCTCCACACGCGGCGGTCGGCCGTACATTTAGGTCAAGTGCAGGGGGATTTAGAAACGGCTCTCGGAGCCGGGAATTTCGCCCGAGCCGTAACAAAATATTTTATTCGCTGATTATTATACAATCTCGCCGATACTTCTAGGTGAACGGTGAATTTTTAATTTTTACTGTTCGAAAGAAACGACAAAAAAAAAAAAAAAACCACTTTAATATTGCTGTCGTCGTCGTCGTTTTTTATATACATATATAAATATTTTTTTTTTTTTTTTTTTGCAGACGACATGCCCATGGATGTACACCGGAGAATACATACATTTATATAATTATTGTTCCGTTGCATATTATATTATACGGACACATGACGAAATTCGGTCACGTCCGATGCCATATAATAATAATAATATAAATATATTTAGTTATTGCATCCAACGAAATTCGCAATACCGAAATCGACAGGTTATAATAATATTATACACGCGGAATAATCGAATGGAATAATTATATTAATAATAATAAACAATGCGATAACAACTTACTGCAATCACGACGGCGAAAAAACAACAAAAAACAATGACTACAATAATTTAAAAAAAAAAAAAAAAAAAAATTCATTCTCTCTGTTTCTCTGGACGAAAAAAAAACCAACAAATAATAGTAATAAACATAATAAAAATATATATATATATAAAAAAAAAAACCTAGAAAAATATAATTTCGTTTTATTCTCATTATAGGACGCGACAGCAGCAATATACCTTCCTATATAATTCAGGCTCGAAAATATTATTTTCAAAATTTATTATTTATTTGTTTATTAGTGCGTATTGCGATAGCCATGAGTTTAGGTTACACACCGTGCATACTTGAAATATATTTTGAGGTTTTTTTTTTTTTTTTAATTTTTTTTTTTTTTTTTTTCTAATATGGCCTACACAATAATTGCTTTGAATCGACCTCAAACACATAATATTCGTATATTTGAAAGCAGCGACTATACCCGGCCGGTTCAAGGTTATGGAATTGAGAACTTTACAAAGTATCATATCGCAGTGTTTTCTATTCGATTAATTACCCAATACATAATAATTTTGTCGGCTCTATTGTAATTGAATAATTATTGTATTACTTGTATATCTATACGTATATATTGACGTGTATTTCGGATATAACCGCGAACGGCGCGTCGACTGCATGGAAATTCGCGAAACGTAAAACGGGAACAACCACAACCTCGAAAAAGATTAACGGACGCGAAGAAAAAAAAAAAAAAGAAAAACTCTAACCTGGAAAATAACGATCCGGCTAGCGTCTCGTAATTTTTATTAGTACGGACTTGAGATTTAAAAAAAAAAAAAAAAAATACTGTATATAATTTTCGCAATGTACATTCAACTAAAACAATACGTTTTGAAAATAAATTATCGACCTCGTACCAATAATACGGTTCCGGACACCCGAGCAATGTCACATTTTATTTTATTTTTTCTCCTCCTGTCGACCGAATATTTTTGTGCGCGAAAATCGCGCGTTTCCCATAGGTATAATTGTTAAAATATAAACCGCAGTGGCGTGCGCGGTATTTAGTGGCATTAGGGGGCGGCATAGCTCTCGTCGATTCAAAGTAGCAACAAAACGACTACGAGTAATTTAGTTTTTTTTTTTTTTTACACAATAAACCACTGTCGGGATGGAATTTTAGAAGAAAATCCGACGATTAAATCGTGATTATTATTAAAGCCATTGGAAATTTCTGGGCACGCCGCTGAATAACTGCGGGTACAATGACATTATTATTATGTGTATACATTTTGAAATCGCGAGAAAAACTAATTGACTAAAAGAGGAGAAGAAGAAGAAGAAGAAAATAACGAACAAATTTCGACTTCAATTTCATAATAAAATACTGTGTCGTAATATTATAATGACGTTACTCGATAGATTAATTTCGATCGGTGGTGATAATAATAATTTACATCGTGTTTTTCGTTGTTTGTATAGTACTTATCAATCGTCTGTATTAATATGATAACAACCAGAAAAAAAAAAAAGAAAAAAAAAAAGACTGACATATTTCGCACCACGGGTGGGTCACTGTTGTAGGGGGAATTTAGAGTGGAATTATATTTGTATCTGTACGGTAACGGTAAATCATTGCTAACGGAAAACGATTCTGAGTTAATTATTACATTACCCTCAATTGTTTTTCTTTCGCCTTAAGCGTACAATTTTTGACGGACGTTGGGTAAAATTTTCGTGTGTTTCGTGTTCGGCCAAAACAGTTTTATTCAATCAATTCGAAATGGAACTTAATACGCCTGTAAATAGTTCAAAAGTGGCCAGAATGTTACGACCGAGTTGCGGTGAAAAGAAATTTTCAAAAAAAAAACCGTAAAAAATGATACCATTGCCGTAGGTTTTCTCGTTTATCCTACGTTTTTTTTTTTTTATTTCTCCCGATTATTAAGAAAACTACAACGAAAATTGCAAAATTGCTTTAATGCGCCGAGTAGAAATCAATAATATGAATATGAAATCAATAAAAATTTAACTTAATCTAACCTAATCTTTCAGAAAAGGTGCTAAACGCGTAAATGAGTTGTTTACAGACACGCATCACAGTAAAACCAATACGCGACAAAAAAATGATAAGGATTATTGAATTTATATTATATTATTATGATAAGGTCGAATAAAACTATAATAGATATGAATACTATAGACTTTTGCTGGTAAAATTTGTCTCTTGTTGTTTCCCGGAATTCGTGTCTGTATTAATTGTTATCATTTGTGTATGATAAATATACGAGAAATTTCAATAACGATTACGAATAACCATTTTTTTTTTTTTTTTTTTTTGAGTAGACAGTTTAACTTATTATTTGGCCCCGAAAAGCGGACTCGCGAAAAATAAACACTTGAGGTTCCCTAACTCTGGATTAATAATATTATAACGACGTTTGACTATACGTCGTTTGGAATTAATGATTATTTCAACATTTTTTTTTTTTTTTTTTTAATGACCGGTTAGCTTTTCAAAATAAATAAATTTAAAAAAAAAGAATAAAAATAACCATCGTAATGCTCTCTGGAATATTACTCTACCGTAAAAAAAAAAAAAAAAAAACGTTTCTGTTTCGTGACTAATATTTAAAATGCCATCGGTTTACAGATGGCAAACATAATTGAAATACGATAATTATGATGTAATAATAGTTACACATAATGATTAGCCTATACCGATGAGTGTAATATTATTATTGTAACAATTATATATTATTACGATTTTTTTTTTTCGATAAAGACATATATTTCTAAACTTTTTTTTTTTAGTTATACATAATATAATGATTATTTATTTATACGCCGCGATCGGTTTATTTATATAGTTATTTTTTTTTTATTAGGCATCGGCGGTACCAGACCTTCACTACCTAAACGACCGTTCCCTTCCAAAATACCGTAACACCGTGAATTTCTACATATTTATCTCCGTACCATTCGTACTGTCGGCACGTAATTGCCGATAAAATAGTTTAGTTTTAGTGAGTAAGGTTTGCTTTTTTTTTTTTTCCAACACGTTCGCACTCCCATACGAGACCGGTAAAAATCTGGCCGTATTGTTATCGTAAAACAGATCGCATCGATTAAATTCGCATCGGTTCTACGCCTCCATTCTATTTTCGCACTGGGCATTTAACACCGGACCGAGGCTTTTTAGCCGTACGAATTCATCGGTGTTCCGAAATTACTATCCGATTTTGTAAAATCCGAAACATTTTTCCTTTACATTTCGATGACTATCACTTAGTTAATGTGGATAAAAATAACGTTTGGTTTCTCAAAAACGCTCGGATAGTTGACGCAAGGTCCGTCATAAAAAAAGCCGCTCATTCGACCGCATAAAAATATCGAAATTCCTTATAAGGCGGAATTTTTTTTTTTTTTTTTTTTTTTTTAATATATTTATGTGCGTTTGACGTTTACATATTGACGGGAATCGAGAAAATCGTTTATCGTTAGCGACGATTTATTAATTTCGCGCACATAGATTTAAATCGTATTCCTGTCTGCATCCTGCCAAATCGTTGGCCTATTATGCCAACTGACACTACCCCCTGTGTACGGGGTGCGTAGGAACGGTGTACGAAATGGACAGCCGTTTGTTAATTATTTTCGTCGATTCCATTTTATACAACACGAATTATGTTGTGTCATCGAAATGCGTTTAATTTTTTTTTACATATCACACGGGGCTTTAATATAGTTTATAAGTGCCGGTAGGTATAATATTTTTTTTCGTTTCGAAAATCGTTATTGTCGCCTATTATATTATATATATATATATATTATAATTTTCTGCTAACGATTACGTTATTATAAAAACGTAAAAAAAAAGAATTGAAAAGTCGAATTATATTTATCCAAAAATGAAAACTAATCGATATTTTATGGGTTTTTTTTTTTTTATTTATTTTTTGTTTAACCTTCGCCAACAATAATAAAAATATAACACGAATATTTTATTATATATATATTTCGTAAAATGCACGCGACAACATCGTATTTGATGTGCGGATGATGAGTTTTAAGTGGAGTTCTAAGACCTTTCGTACTGCACTGCGGTCGATCATAACCAGGAAGTTATTTATTGTGTACTACCGAAACGCACAATGGAAAAATATTGTGAAAAAAAAATATAAAGACATAACAATATCACGAAAATTATACCACGCGCTTCGAAAAAAAAAAAAAAATGTTTCAATTCGTTTTTTGTACGACGATTAAATAGTTCTGTGTAAACGTAAATCGAATTATATTATATCGATGAGGACGCGGCGCGAGAATCGTTTCCGTCCGTTTCATAATAAATAAGTTAAAATTTTTTGCAATTTTTTGCAATTTTATTACAATCCGTTTTTTTTTTTACCACACAGAGTAGGTAAATGGATTTATACTATACATTGCAAAACTTTGCAATGGTGTTAAACGAAAACGGCGACGAATGGAACATATGATCGAGTCGTACGTAACTGAATTTTTTTATTTGAACGTTTTAAGTAACACACAAAACAAAAAAAAAAAAAAAAAACAAAAACAGGTGAACAGGTTGCAGTTAAAATATGGAGTTGCGTTCAAAACCGCAGGTTGTACCGAGAATATTTTTCAATTGGCAATATAATAATTTATATAGGAGTCGTTATATAATTTTGTGACTTAATGTATTATTTTTTAAATGAAGAAAAAAAAAAAGTTTTTTTAAAAATCGTTTAAGGTATTTGTCTATAGGAGAATAGGCAAAAATTACATTTACCCGTATTAGAAACGAAACACATTTTTACGTAAATAATTATTATATTTAAGTTAAGTTTTGACCCTATTGACTATAGGTAACTTTTAATCACTAGCGCTAAATACGCGTCTGTTTGTCTCAAACCGAATAACATAACATAAAAAAGGCCAAATTCTTACAAATTGAAAATGAAGACGGTCATATTTTTTATTGGGTAATATTACTCGAATACACGCGAATATTATGTTGACGAGAGGTCAACGAGAAGCAATTGGCGCGTATATGTATGACTCGCATAAAGTACTCGGTTCGTTAAGTCGCAGTGCGTTCGTGCACAATGACTTCATAAATTTATCAACGAAAAATTATTGTTACTGGCAAATATATGATATATAATAACGATGTTGTTACAATAAACTGCGCAGGCAAACAGTAACTGTATGTAGTTAAAAAGTTAAAAGTTTATTTGTTCGATAACGTTTAACTTGAATATAGTTTCCGAAAAATAGAACTTAGAAAAATAGAAAATCATTTCTTATGAAAAATAATTTTACATCGTTGTTCGAAGGAAATTTATATCCGTAAAAAAACTGCGATACTAATGTTTTTTTTTTGTATTTATTTTTCGACGAAAAATGACATTTTCCCTGGTTTTTTTTTTTTTTTTTTTTTTACTTGAATATCTCATTAATGCACAACAATACTGACATATGACCTATGAGATACCCACACGAGTCTACTTGTAAAGTAAGTACTTCAAGTCTAAATATTCAAGACTACGAAATACGTTAAGAGTTAAGTGTAACTATTTTAGGTCAACTCCAGGTTTGGCTAATTATTCAATAAGCAAATACGATAACTTTGTACATAGAACAGAAAAATATAACAATAACACGACGGCTTGATGAGGGAGGCAATCCAATGATAGAACCCTTCAGAACGTGATATTAATTTAGTTTAAGAGATGTCGATACCATCGTATTTTAAGACGACGTGGGAGGTTTTTCAAGAAGAGTGTGATTGAGGATAAGTAATATTATTTTCGTGTAAACGGTTTTCGTAAATAAATCGATCGTCGCACGGCGCGCGTTTGTTAAAAACACGAATTCGCACGGTCGAATATTTTTACAAATAATTGACTTGTTATGTCAAACTTGAAAAAAAAAAAAAAAATAAATGTCCCATGTAACGAAATTCGTCGTAATAAATCCAGTAATCGCATCCGGGCGGTTTGACTGACCGATCGAATGTTTTAGAAATGGATCTAAAATATTTCACGTGTGACACGAGATTTTGGGAAAATATTTGACCGTGCGAAACCGGCTCGAGAAATTGTAACCGTCGTAAACCTTTTAAAACGGTTTGTCAAATGTCAAACATAAACGCGTTTTCGAAACCTAACCAAACCTTAATCATTTATTTATCAATTTTCGTTTACGCGTTCCGTGGCCGATAGTTGTCGTGTTATTACGCGTCTCGATTTATTACATCGTATTCCGTCAAAATACTTACTTTGCGAAATTAAATACCATAGATATTTGATTCAATTCGAACAATAATAAGATAATAAAATTATGTTTCGATTAGATTAACAAAATGCGAACGCTAAACCGATTTTAATACGGACGTATATATTATATAGTCGTGATATAGATTTGTTTTATGTTCTAAACCGTTTAAATAAACTATTATTTTAATTTCAGACCGTTAATACAATATAATGAAAAGAAACCACTTGCCGTATAGAAAGCGACGGAAATTCGCCGCCAGAACGCGCCGAAATGCACCGCACCGAACGTGCGACAATAATTTTATTGCGAATTATTATTATTATTACGGACATTACGGTCAATTCGCGATTTTTTTTTTTTTTTTTTGTTGTTTTCCGTATACCTAATTACCTAATAACAATATTATACGCTTTAATATTCCGCCTATCTACGGAATTTACCGGCGTAGTTTTTACCGAGTCGCAGGAAAGTACAAATCGTTATTGTCTCTTCAATTATTTTCCCAGCGACGATAACAATTTTGCATCGCTTTCAATAATACGATAATATGAAATACATATATATATATTTTTTTTTTTTTTGTAAAGCGACTGAATAATACAATTATTATACAATTACAACTGTACAATATAACAATATAACTGGAAACATTGCTAACAAAAAAAAAAAAATACCAATAACCAATAACGAAACGATATAATTTATATTAACATACGGTATAGATCGTCGATACTTCTACTATTAAACGTAATTATATTAATTTTCTTGTCTGTTATGTCGATATAATAATAATAATAAAAAAAAAGCGGGCCCGCATATCGGCGAGTCGCTCAAAATATATTTTCTCGCGGGAAAAATGTTTTTTTTTTTTTTTTCCAGTATATAATCGCGTAATAATAATTTGCCAAGTAAACGGAACCAGACGAATACTCGACACGATTTAGGATCGAAAATGGAATATGATCGGACATGATCCGAGACATGAAGAGGTATGCTTTTGCATATGTTGTAACAGACGGGAAGATGAATGGTAAGAGAGACGTCCAAGAACCACTTACATGGAAACGATGATGTCCGAATTAATAAAATCTAAAAAATTACAAACACTTGACGAGGACTACCTAGCTGGCAATAGTGACGGGTGGGCAACTGCAACACTAACCTTAGGGTTAAATACCGAAGAAGACAAATTATTTATTATTATACGCCTACTTAGTTTAATTATAGCTACCTAATGGCAGCTATTATTTAAACCACAGTGTGGGATTTTTTTCTATCGTCTGAATGTTTCTGAATAATTTTTTTCCCGAGTAGGATGAATGGCCGGGACAAGTATAAATTGTTTGAAAATACGAGCCCGGTGGCTTTAAGTCTAACGGACAATATTATATAAAAAATGTTTTTTTAAGTACTTCCAATAGTACCCGCTCAAAATAGACTTGAAACAACAAAAATGAATTAATGACGACATTGTCGCAGAGTGATATTTTTCTTATATTTATTTCTCAGACAATCGTTTCATACTAAAAATTTAAAAAAAAAAAATCTAAATAAAAAAATCCCTCTGTGAAAACACAGTAAATAAAACACTGCAATAACACGGTAATTTCCATTAATTTTCGCCATTACTGAATCCGTTTGTATTTTTTTTTTTTTTTTTGTTTAACGTGCGTTTTGTATTCAAAACGTTTGGAATTCAAAAATGTTAAAATGATAACAACAGAACAAAATCGCATCGTTACGCTCGACAAAACGAAGAAAAAACTAGTCAGTTTTTCTCATTTTCCCGGTACAAGAACAATTATTATTTCTACGACATTGTTCAACAGTATATTATAATTATTTTCAAACACGATTATATTCGCATAAAGCGAAAATAACAAAAAAGAAAGAAGAAAACAGTAGATATGAGAAAAACACCGACAAATGTCCGTTTCGTTAAATAATAATATTTTGTATTATAGGTTTTTAGGTGGCCCGTCGATAAATTAATACTGTCGGGTATTTTCTACATTTATTATTATTTTAAGTTTTTTTTTATTTTTTGATCATATTATGACGCGTATTTCGGTAATTGTGCACGGTGCGAAAAAAACCCGGGCTCCTCCGACACGATTGCCCCGACAGAACCAATGCCGCCGTATCGCCGTATATATGAATTATAATGGTAAAAATAGCGTTGACGTGTTTTTAAGTACAATAATACGGAATATCGTAACGAAAATAAAAATAAAATAAAAAAAAAAACATTCTCGCAATCGCGTGATATTTAGCTACCGACCGGCCAACCGCTGACGTCGTTTTTGACCCGTCGCGGTTATACGCGTGGGTCGGTGTTCGTACTTACGACGTATACATCATGATGTACGTCACAATAACCGAATCCAAGAAAATAAATTGGCCGGTTACGCGAAAACAATAAACGCAAGGCTCGTCGGGGTGCACGTCTAACACGAACGTGTGAAAAAACAATAAAAATATAAAAAAAAAAAAAAAAACCACCCAAGAAAATGATGAAATTGGAATTCCGACCGAAAACGGTTAACGGTTACCGACACACAAAGTTACGGAAAGGTTATGAGTCTATGACTCGTAAAAAAAAAGAACAAGAATTTTATTTATTTCAAGAAATTATTGCAATCCGCAATCTTTTTTGCGACACGAAAGCTTTTATTATTATTATTTTTTTTTTTTTTGATTTTCTTTGTAGTTTCCGTAATAACAGAGGAGGGGGGCAGGAATAATAACGCAAAATCGATTTCTGTTATTTTTTTTTTAACAATAATCCCTGGGATTTTCGTCGAATAATTTTCATAATAGCACTTTTTAGACGCGGTGAGACTTTCAAAATATCCCGTCGTATTTCGAGTTATCTATAGCTACTTGAAATTTGACAGTTTTTCTTAGTTTTAATTCGACTTTTACGGCTTGTTAATTTGTTGGCTCTTCAAAAACGCTCGAAAGTTGTTCTATAAAAATATCGGAAAACCGTAAAGAGGCGATAGTTTTTTTTGTTTTTTTTTCATAAACGTTTAATGTACATTTCCCTCGATATTTTCCGATTGCCGCGGATAGAATATGTTCGGCTCTAAAAAGAATTGCTCACTAATTTAGGACGAATAAAAAAAAAAATCACGGAAAGTTTGTCGATTGAAGTTAAAAAATTCATATACTTTTCAATTTCAATCTATTATATTTTAACCAAACTTTGTTCAGATTTAACCAATGATTTATTGCCAACTGTGTACCTACCACCATTTGTTATTCCTAAAAAAGGCTGAATTCTCCGACCGCGTACCGCGTCGGATGTTCAAATATAAATTTGATAACAACAAACGATATTTATTATTTTTTTTTTTTTTTTTTATTATCAAACTTGAAAAATATAAACGATTCGCCCTGGTTTTACGTCCCGGGTCGCGCTCGCATCGACCGAACGACTGAGTCGATCGCACCGCGCGATATTTTTATATTCTCATTCTTATCACGAATCGAATGAACGAGACGAACGCCAGACAAAGGCATTATCGGCCGACTGTACATAATTGCTATATAGCTCGATAATTTTAGACAAATACCCAATTACCGCGAGTATAAATTATTAATAATTATATAATAGTAATTAATTTATAACATACGGCCGGTTTTATAATATTGTACAAATTCCGTAAATATATATATATATATATATATATATATATATATATATATATATATATATATATGTAACACTATAAATTAAAATTACCGGCCGGTAATGATTCACCGCCGAAAATTCATTCTGCCCGAAATTCAACGACAACACCGCAAATTCACTGCTCGCACCGGGGCAGTGTGCAAGGGGCACTGTTGTAGGTGGAACGTTTTCAATGCGCACGGGCACAGGGGGGCATTTAATTTAACAATAAATGATCTCTTGCTGATGCGCCCCTCCCCACCGCCCCGGGGAGGGTCAAACGATTCTCGGCGAAGTTCGGTAAAGAATTGTTTGAAAAATTACAATTTTCAAATTGTATTTATTTATTGACTGTACAATGTTGTCCGTGATTTCCAATCGTTTCGCATATGTATGGGTCCAAAACAGTTCTATCCATATAAATGCGAAGTATTTTGAAATTTAAACACTTATAAAACGAATACTTGTTTCACAATGTTCAACTTTTTTCCCTTTTTTTGACCACTAAGTGCAAACGCACTTCTAATGAACCTCGTGTCAATGTTTCAAACATTTTTTCTGGGCTTAAACAATTTCATTTGCATATATAAAACCAAACAAATATTAAATAATTCGAATACTTTATGAATTATCATAAATAGCACAAAAATCGCCAAAACGTTTTAAATACGTTTGCCACGCCTAGAAAGGGCCAATATTAGCATTCGATAAATACGTCAGATTTCTACGATTATTTACAATTGACCAATATTAAAAATCTACCGGTTTCACTCAAGAAAATAAAAAATTGCACCGATCAGAGAAAATCGTCTACCGGAAATCTAACCTCTGGTGTTGATGATCGGAGCAAGATTGCCGGTAGACAAATTGTTTACATAAGGAAAGAAAAAAAAAATAAAATCACAAATAGTAAAACCAATACAAAAATCTAAAAAATGTACTCTATACGAATATTATTTGGAATGCGGCAAGGCGGGGAATAAAGAATTATTACTGACTTTCGATAACAGTGACGTGCTGAAGTGGGGGGTTTTTTTTTTTTGTGGCTAAAATGCTTCAAAACTATTGCGAAGATCAGAGACGATGACGATTATCATTTTCTCCAACGTATGTTATTTTGTTTTCATGCTAAACAAATGGACCTAAAAACTATACTATAAATGTAAAAAAAAATAAAAAAAATAAAATAATAATAATATATATATTACCGTCTGGGTATTACAAAAATAGTTTTGAAATAAAAAAATAAACGTTGAAAATACTAAAAAAAAAAAAAAAAAATATTTATAACAGTCTAAATATTTGAATAATTGTCAATGGTTTTTGCTGTAAAAAGAGAGAGAGAGAGAGAGAGAGAGAGAGTGAAAAAAAAAAAAGGAATAAAAATGCATTTATAGGACGTTCAGTCCGCGTGTCGGGAGGACGAGGTCTTAAAATTTCGTTGTTTCGTCTCGAGTATATATATAAAAAAAAAAAAAAAAAAATTCTCGATAATAATAATACGCGAATAATTTAATAAAACGAAACTTACTAAACGGTCGTCGGCGAATTCTACTGGTGCGGCGTCGACGACGGCAAACGCGTTTTCGGTAAATAAACTTTAGGCGTTAGCCGCACGTACGCGTCGCGTCGCCTATAAAGAGCATTTGAATCGCCCGGACTCTCGCATTGCGTTTTTGGTAGGCAAATGCACACTAACCATATCGTAGTAGTTGCAGTTTGTAGTTGTAGTAGTTGCAGTACTAGTAGTAACAGTAGTAACAGTAGTAGTGACAGTAGTAGTAGTAGTATTAATAGTAATAGTAATAGTAATAGTAATTGTAGTAGTAGTAGTAGTAGTAGTAATCGCCGTAGTAGTAAGAATAATATATAAATCGACCAAATTGCTAGACTATCACTTTCAAGGACAAACCGTTTCCGAGACGCATTTAATCATTTTTATTTTCGTCTTATCATCGCGGATAGGTTACCTACTCTAATAATAATAATAACACCGCAACCGCCGGCCATTTGATTTGTTATCGCCGCCGTCCGAAGGATAAACGAATTAAATTAAATTAAAAATTATTAACTGGCGATTGTAGAAACGGTCGTGTTCTATAGGTATTGTACAACTGGTGTGTGTGCGTGTGTGTGTAACAATAAAATACTGATGCGCTTAGGCATTTCAAGAGGACGGGCGGGCGCGCGTTGCCCGCCTCGGTCCGACTGCTAACCGGGCGACAATTGAAAGCAGAAAAAAACACAACACGCCCGGGACGAACGGCCTGATGCCACAGAAATCGCTTGAAATACGTTATAAAAACCGCCCCGTTATTAAACGATTTCCTATAAGGCGACCCCGGAACCGTCGCGTCTGGATATGGACTTGATCTGGACGGAAGACAGGGGTACTACGCACTTTTAAGTAAAACGTCCGAATTTTTTTTTATTAATTTTCGTTAGGGTTTTAGTGAATATTCGCTATACTTTCGACGTTTCAAAAGCAAATAAACGCACGTTTTCCGGAAGAAAACTTCGTAGCCCACAATTGTTAATCGTTATCGGATTTGTATGTTAAATTTATACATTAGTATTATCAATTGTCATGTACGATGTACGTATTGTATTGACAATGGAAAAAAAAAAAAAATTAACATTTTAAAGTCGTTGCTGTAGTAATAGGTCTAAAACATCTCGGAGGCTATTAAACGACGTCCGTTCGTCGTGACCGATTTTCATAATTTGCTTTGATTAAAATAATAATGACGCTCGGCACAGATGCGATCGCCGTCACTATTTCTCGGCTTTGCAGAACGCAAACGTACTAACATTTCGAAATCAACGTTTATAATCATTTTTTTTTTTTTCTTCATCTCTTTTGCCGGGCCCCGTCCGCCCACCAAGGGCCCGCAAAAACAGAAGAAAAAATACGGACATGCTCCGCGCCACGGGTGGGCCACTGTTGTAGGCGGAAAGTCGGAAAGGTGTGATAAAGATGGGAATTTATTTATATCTGTAAGCGACGATAAATCCGATTGCTACCGGAAATCGATTCTGAACGAAATTCGGTTAATCGCGATTTTCGTCGTCGCCATAAGCGTACGGATTGCACCACGGGTGAAATTTCCGTGCCATTACAGCCGTATTCGATTAATAACGAAAAGAAACTTAAAACGTCTATAAATAGTTGAAAAGAAGCCAGAAAAAAAAAAAAAAAAAATTAACAACATTCGAACACTTTTGATTAGTCAATACAGATCATGCCGTAATACGAGCACTGTTATGCATACCAATACGAACACGGTTTTCTCATTTTAACATCAATGAACGTAGTCAACCGGTGTACCGTCGATCTCTAGCGTGACCAGTGGACAGACAAACAGACAGACAGACAGATACATACAATATTTTCGTTTTTATTCGTTAAATTGTACTATATTAAATACGCCGACCGATGAATCGAAATCGGTCGCTTAACTGACAGTATGACGTGCCCCGCCTCTCCTACCCCTGTAAATACGGCATTGCACCTACGACGGTGGCACACAGTGTCCGCGAATTTAAAAAAAAAAAAAAAATTATTATTATTATACCGTACAGGAACTTACCTGATGCGATAATTGTACACTCCTATAATTTTGTTCGTTTTTCTCAAAATCTCAAATTGTTACGGGCGAAATTTCGGTTTATTACCGAACGGACAAACGGCGTGCGTTCGACAGGTGGCCGCCCGACTATGATATTTTAATTTATACTTTGGCTTTGGATTTTATTAATTATGACGTTGTGCGTACATATATATATACGTGCTCGCCTACAGTCGGTTTATTATCTTATATTTCTGGGCCCCTATTGTTTCGTTTTATTTTTCAATATAATATCATTATATCGCGCATATCGATAAAATAATATTCGGCGGCCGACGTACGGCGGAGAAGTATTATTTTTTTTTTTTTTTTAATTTTAATTCTCTCTTTTTTTTTTCTTCTTCTTCTTCTTCTAACCGCCGTCGACGTCAGGTTCAACGGTTTCTGTCGAATGTTTGCGCGTTTTTTTTGTTTTTTTCTCTCTCTCTCTCTCTTCTCTTCGCAATATTATTATTGTAGCGATTATTGGCCGCCGGGCATTCCGGCGCACGGCGGTGACTCGACCCGCAGACTCTGGTGGTTTTTTACATTTTTTTTTTTTTTTGTTTTTCATTCATTTCGACTATCCATAATATCAGATGGCTATGCCAAAACAAAACAAAAACCGACCCGCAATAAAGTTTAGTTTTAGGTTTTGGTATATATATATATATATATATATGTTGTCCTGGACCCGGGCAAAGTTTTCGAATTTTTCTCTTTTTTTTTTTTTTTGCTCGCTATATACTAAAAAAGTCTCTGTTGTACATTCGACATGCCTATCAGTGGTGTGCTGACGGGGGAAGATTGAGGGTTATTATGTCTGTTTTTATTGATATTGGCTTTTTATGAATGACTTATCATCGCTTAAAAGTTGTGCCAATTATCACCCTAATAGAATGGCAAAAACTCGATTTGATTCTTTACCTTGGTATTATATACGATTCTTTAACGATGTGGATAAATAAACGAATATATTTTCATATAATACAGATGTACTACTGTTTATAGGTACCGAGTGTTTCAACCGATTTCAACCTGATAATATGTGTGTGTTTAACGATTTTATACCTATAACTAGTTGTTAAATTCAGATTTACCTCCCCCCAACCATATGAAAATTTTGAGCACAAAATTATTGAGCAACGAATCACTGATGTCCATAATATACCTACGTCCGATATGGATCAAGAAAATCGAAAATACCGAACTTGTTTTTACGAGTTGATCGAGTTGGCTCGTTATCGAGTCTCGAAACAAAATTCATTATTATCGGTCAAACGTCTCGGATTTGATGCTAATTGCGTATCAGTGTTTTTTTTTTTTCCGTGATGTAATAATAATATTGTTTTAAATTGTATTAGTTCAGATTTACGATTTCTACTTTATGTATGGAGTAAATAGGCGTGTTTTTCTCGAAAACGATTCAAACGGAAAAAAATATAATCCCTAAGGCACATAAAAATTGCGTATATGCTCTATAAACCTATTAAACACGCATGCAGTTATGTCCTAAAATTGACCAAAGTATGCCGTTGAAAGATGGTCTTAAAAAGATTAAAAAAAACAAAATATATGTATTGGAAATTCTAATATTTTATTTTATTAAGCGACGCATTTTGTTCAATTATTGTCTTCAGACAACATAAAATATGTTCTAAGACGATTTTAAAAAAACCGGCGTGTCAATGATAAATCGGAAACCCCATAACGACAACCCGTTCGAGGGAATCGAATATAATATTTTGTCTATAAAACTAAAAATTATCGGTTAGCCTATAATTAATATTGAACGATTATTTCGAAATTCTCGTTTTGTCGAGTTAAATACATACCGTATAGAAGCCACACTTTTTAAACTTAAAACACAAAAAAAAAAAAAAAAAAACACCAAAATACGTAAATCAAAACTGTATATGAAAAATTGTTCGGTCACGAAACACATTTTTGTTTAAACTGGCTAATTTGTTATTGGTAATACGGTTAACAGAACGTACAATAAATACATACATACATTAAAATACATTTTGATTAATTTAACTATGAATAAACTACTATAAAATATACTAAATATAAACACTATTAAATGTTTTACCATATTTCTGCATAGGGTTTTAAAAAATTGTCCTCTCTAGGTAACTATTTTTTTAAGCGCAACAGTTTTAACTACAGTTTTAATTCGAATAAAAACTATTCGTTTTCTATAGATACTATCGATTAATTGGAATGCGATCAACTATCGAATAGTTCGATAGTTATACTGTACGGTTGTGCCCATCATCGCTAGTTTATATAATATATACGTGTATATATGCTGTTTCGGAATAATGTCCAGATAGACAAGTTTATTTTAAACGCGTTTAATATTTTATCGGTTTATATGAAATGTATTTTTATTGTTTAGGCGCATTATTATATTGGTCTCAGGGAGTACTATCGAATGGTTTTAATTGTCAAAGACACGAAACAAGAATAATAGGAAAATAGTAAATTTAAATTTTCTCGTTAAATAGTTAATTTATAACGCGATATATATATATATATATATATATATATATATTAAATCAACTCGAATCAATAGGTTTCGAAATCAAATTTTCGAGGTTTTTCAGCCAAGTCCGCTTTAGGGTACTTCATATTCGGCTATAAGTGACAGTCATGCATGGGTACCACTGCAGTGGAAACTACAGACGCGTCGGGAATCCGTTTTTAAAATATTCCAAAATAATCTTTCAATTTTCATAAGGAAAACCATCACAGGGCCGTCTAAAATTTGAGATCCGATACCACAATGCGCTCGGCACTCTTTGGCAAACACAATACACAGTATTTCGGACCGTGTAGAACACAATGTTTATGAAGACTCGAGTGATATGAACATGATGGATAACCGATGTATAAACATGACATAATCGAAATTCGAGAAAATATCGACGTCTAACGATATTATATAAGCACGAGGGGTTCAATCCTCATGATCTCCCTCCTTAAAAAAAAAAAAAATATAACTATTTTGTCATTTTAACGAAGCAAAACCGATATCGGAGCCCCGTATTTAAATTTTCATTTAACTACCACGCGGTGCTCAACCGTAAATTTAATTGGTAAATATAAATTGTATGAATTCTGAGCGTAATATGTTATTCTATGATACATATTTTTTTTTTCTGTCCCCGAAGAACTTTTCTACCAGACACATTGATCCGATCGTCTACGTTAGGAGTAGTAAAATGTTCAATATATTCCGGCGTTTTGAGAGTTATTTGAAAATGTTCGAGTTTTATTGTTGATTGTACATAAAACATGTGGATAACATTTTTTAGTTTCACAAAAATGCTCGTAAAGTTTACACAAGTTTCATTATAAGTAAGTTGTACTTAATGACAGACATCGAGCGCAATGTAATCATTTTTCTTTTTATAAGCGTTTAAAGTGCAAATTTTGACGGAAATCGTAAAAACCATGGCATTTCAAAACATAATTGATCAAACTTCGCTCAGAATCGTTTTTCGTTAACGACTATTTATCGTTTGCGTTCACATATAAATTAAATTCTTCTCCGAATACTATTTCCCCGACTTTCCACCTATGACATTAGCCCACCATCCATCAATGAGTATCATTATTTATTTATTTTTTTTTTATTTTTTTTATGGCTCTTTGAAGTAAATCAACCCTCACGCGCCTACTCCCCCGGATTATAATATACGCTATCGAGCAGAAATACGATAATAATTGACGTGTTTCTTTGCAAAACGTGTTATTTATGCCATTTAAAAGAACAAAGAAAAAAAAAACAATCGATTAATTCGTATAAAAAGGAAAACTGTCACAGGACAATCGATTATTTTTTTTTTTTTTCCATGGTGAATTCGAATTCGTGATTTTTTTTCCCCCTTCAAAACGTCATAATTTCCTGTAGTCCAGGCACGTAAAATTGTATTGACCCAAAATGTTCGGAATTTTTCACGCGTATATATTGTAATTCGGGATGACACCGTCGATGCTTTTGACTAATCCAATAACACAGTGGTGTTCCTCCAATTTTCTTAAGCCGTGGTGCTCTTTTGTAGACAAATTTGAGCAGCGGTGCCGCTCTGTGAAAGCCTCGAGGAAAATTAATCTAAATAAGCTTATAAGAAAAAATAACGGCACAGCACTTAATTTTTTCCTATACCATTTAGTACAACTCGTGATGAATCTATTGGTCACATTCTTGTGCATTTTTACCGGGCACATAAAACGAAACAAAACTCGAGTATTCCTTATTTATTAAATTGTACCACGTTTAGAAAGTGCTGAATAAAATCAAAAATACTGTGTCGAAATCAACCGAAAGATACCGGTTACCGATTGCAGCGTTTTTCTTTCGATCCGTTTTTCCCCCAATTTTTAAGTAAAATTGTAAAATCAAAAATTGCCCTCGTAAAATGCCAACTAAACGAAACGTTCGCCGGATACCACCTCCGACGATATTCACGTTTGGAGCTAAGAGTTTTGGTCGAAAAGTCATTTGCGGATAGAAAAATACCATAGCACATTAGCATAATACACGTTCTTCGCTTAGGTTAGGTTATTGTAAATGTATACATATATATATATTTTTTTTTGTTCGTATAGGCTCGTGGTGCCGCCAGGGCACCGCGGTGCACAGCTCGGGAACCGCTGCAATAACACATGGAGAAAACGACTTTTTTTTCTTTTTTTGTTGGAAAATTTGATTTTTTTGAAAAGCAACACGTCAATGTTATTGGTGAACGTAACGCAACCGGGCGGCGGCGGGTGGCGTTTCCCGCCGGGAGCACGCCGGTACACGACATTATAATAATATTTTATCGGATTTAATAACTTCGACAATAATAATAATAATAATAATAATACGTACGTACGTACGTACGATAATAACGACGGCGGCGGCGGCGGGAACTTGCGACAATAATAAAATGTAATATAACGCGGCGATGCTGTACACCTAGATACTTCCCAAGGTTCACGCAAGGTCAACGAAAAATCGTCCTGTCCCCCCCCCCGTACCCATCGCCGGCCGCCCGCCCCGGAATCCGCGAAACCCGGAGTCGCCGTCGCCGCCGCGCCAACATAAAATAATGTTATTATATAAATGTACGTACGTGTGCGCACGCGCGCGCGGGCCCGCGGGCAATCCGCGGGCAATAAATAATACGCGCGGATACCCGACGGAAATATTAAATAATTAATTTAAAATTGTAAGTAGGCGCACCGCTCTACACACGCGCGCGCGCGCAATAATGACGTAATTGTATTTACCATTATTATATAATAATTAGAAATAAAACGTATTTTACAAGTTTTTTTTCTATAACGAGCGAAGATCTTTGAGAACAATGCATTTCAAAGGCTTTGTGCACAAATGCTTATAGTGTGCATTGGAAAACGCAAAAGAAAAACACGCGTGGAGTCTCACTCCCGGCGGAATGGCCCCAAATATATATATATATATATAGACAGGGCCTCTACAGGGTAGGGATCGTTTTGATCCACAGTAAACGGGGCACGTTGAAAATTGAATAATTTACGGTAACTCCGATTCGAAGTTATTTGGTGTTAACCGAACAATAATATATTTATGATTTAATATTTTTAGTAGCGCGTTATCTACAAATTGTCGTATACAATACACCGAATCCCGTTTGTTTCGTTCGTTTTACACGATTTGCGTTCATCGGTCGTTTATTGTTCAAACATAAATCGGGCGCTCCCGAAACGCCGAGAAAATTTAGAAAAAAAAATAGTAAAAAAACAACGGGACGTCGTTTTGTTGTGCAATTATTATTTTTTTTTTATTTTTTTTTGTATCAACTTCGGGGCCTTTAGGACTACAAGAATCCTACACTAAGCCTGTATTGGTCTTCGGCGTTTGAGACGCGCCTAGGGTCTCGAGAGTAGTTGTCAAGTAGTCGGATTGCTGCTGGATTGGTGTGTTGGTGGCCGAGGTCTTGGCCGACGTTCGCGGGCAAATTCGGCGATCTCGTCCTGGACGGAGGCGAAGTGTATCTCGTATATCGGCGGATAATGTCGTTTCTGACAATACCAGTAAGCTGCCGACAATGGTACGGAGAGCGACATTCTGGGCAGCAATATTGGACTTGCCGGCACAACCCCACGGTCGGGTATTCCACCAAGTCCATATTGGCTTACGTATCGTCATTACGTACGTAATAGACGTTTGCTTGTAAGGGGTCTTGTGCGGAACGCCTGCCGACCAGCCTATTGGCTGTTTGTCGCATTTTCTTCTTAATTTGTAGTTTTTCTGGCGAACACGGTGTTTCCGGTCGACAAGAGAGCCGAGGTGCATTCACAGATATTCTGCCCAGTCGCTCCGCGGGATAAATTTGCTGATCAAGCAATACTGGTTTGTAGACGGTTTTACGCAATGCGTAGTTTACATGCCCCGATTTCTCGCTAAAATATATATATATTTTTTAAATAAATAAATAGTATCGGGAGCAGGCCAGCCGGTGCCGTGTTTGGTAATATTTTACGCCCCGGGGCGACGTTATTTATTTTAGCCGTCCCAACAGTAATAATGTTGGTCCGCGAGAAATTCAACCGTAGACGTACGCTATAGAAGCATACGGGCCATTTTGTATTTCCCCTCTAAAAAAAAGAAAAAAAAAAGAAGTCTGAGCGAATGGAAAATATAATCGATTCGTTAAAGATTGTCTCGGCAAATTGATAAGTAATGTCGGGGGCGAGTGGTCGCCGGTCCGTTTGGTTTCGGTTCGGTTATTGTTGGTTTACTCGATGACAATTTTCCCATGCCTCGTGGACGAGCATTTAGTTGAATAAAGCCCGGAATTAATTCCGGTACATTTCGTTTTCAGCTCGTGATGGGCTCGGGGTGCGCCTATGAATTCGACCGCACAATCTATACTATAAGTATAGACTATTGTTGCTTAGTTACTAGACCAAGAACTGAGTAGGTAACACATACGATTTTTAATTCTATGACCACAAGAGGACGGGTTTATCGTAATATCGATTATTTTTTTTTCCCGAATTCAGGCGTACCAAAACTTCAAAATTGTAAATTTGACGCGGAGAGGGTGTTTTTTTTAGCGTCAACGATTACGATACAGTCGTAATTAATTCGATTTTTTTTTTTTTTTTGATTTTTTATTATTATCGGGTACCGTGCATCAATACGTAAATTCACCGGAACAAACGAATTGCCGCCACGGGCAACGATTAAGGTACACATTTTACCGTCGCCCCCTTCAAATACGCGCCAGATTATAAATACTTTCGTGTTCGGCATCAGGACCGATTTCGCATGCTCTCACATATATCACCGTTGACATTGATAAATCGGTCGGTCGACGGTACGATAGGATTTAAAAGTAGATCCAGGAGCAGCCGCGGAAACAATAGGTGCATGAAAATAATTTTCCCACCCCTCCAAATTTCTAAAAAAAAAAAAATTAAAAACCCACCCACATGCCATCCTCGAAACGAACGCGGTCCGTTCATACATTGTTCGACCTGTGTTTAAAAACACATTTCAACTTAAACGTCACGAATCGACGGAGGGCCTGGAATACATCCGATTTCAGCGTACGCATTTTTTTTTTTTTTTTTAATTCAATCGTTGGCGTTGATCGATTTCCATAGGAAAACATAAAAAAAAAAAAAAACCCGCGAGGTGCTACGCCTCCCTCCTTTATACACCGCTTGTCTTACACATTTATATTGTTTATAAAATTAAAAATAAATACAAAGTAAAAGTGCAAAATATCATTACAAATACAAAACAGTTTAATAACATTAACCGGTTACAGTGAGATCGATCGATTGGTAATTGTTATCTTTGATTTGTGATGACGGGCTTTTGCTCGGGGAAAGGAAACACCTTGATTCCACTCTTGTGGGGTGGTGGATTTGTCGCCATGACGTGGCCATTCCATCGGTCGGTTGCCCGCGGTTGATTTTCCGGCGCTGACGGCATGTTTATATATCGTAGGCGCGCGGCTCGTGGAATTACGGATACAATTCGTACGAAATCCATAAACGGTTATCGATTGAAATCGAGATGGAAAAAAAAATTCGAAATACATTTGTGCGGAGATATTGCAAATCATTTCGTCGTTTCTACGATTGAAACCAAAAAAAAAAAAAAACCAACACGTCAATAAAACGCGGTACCGCGCATTTATGATTCAGCGGGACGACACGTTTCGATTTCCAGGGGGACACGCTTTATTTTAGACCCCGGACTGAGTGCGAGTAACGCAATTTCGCCACGTCTTCGTCGCCCGTTAGTTATTACGGACGTATACGTATTACGAATAAATAATAATAATAATTATTATTATTTAGGTATCGTTCGAACGAATCGTATAATCGACGGCCAATTTTTTTTTTTTTTAAATTTGTTTTCTTCTTTTTTATTTATTTATTTTTTTTTTTCCACACGCACGCGATTATTATTATAATATAACATTACAATAATATTATTACGACGACACGCAGTTGTAAGAGGAGTATATAGTGAATCACGGCGAGTATTATATTGTATGCGTTATTAATAAATCGATTTAGCCTTCGCCCGCGGTTCTTTTCCTGGTAAAAAAATAAATAAATACGTAATAATAATAATAGTAAAAAAAATAATAATAATAATAATAATAATAATTTTACGACAATCGTGCCCGAGTATATTATACCCGGCAACCGAATTATACTATACGTTCGGTAAACATTTTATATCGCGACAATATATTTTAATAGTTTAGAGTGTGCCTCTACTATAGTGGTCCCCGGAATCTATTTATTATTATTATTATTTTTTTTTTTTTTTTTTTTTTTATCACGTTCAGAAGCGTTTTCAGAAGACATGTTTGTCTGGTCGTTATTTTTTTTTTTTTTTTCGTACTCTGGGTTAGATAAAACGGGTAAATATTTACAACGGTTTCTGTTATTTTCGGTTTTTTTTTGTTTTCGTTGTTGTAATTCCGTTAAAAAATAACAATCGCGTATAGAAGACACCCGCGGGTTTTATCGAACACTTTGTCACTATGTAGGCACTTGCCACAGGCGTGGTGAAATCATAGCCAACATAATATATTCTGACGTATTTGAAATGTTCGAGTTTATTTTGGTTTTATTTAGTTTTAAATTGCTTTGGACCCATAAAAAAAACATGCTCGACGATTTCCGACCGAAAAAACACGGACAGTTGCGATAATTATTTCGTAGTTACGAATTTCGTAGTACAATTTTCAATTTGAATTTATCAAAACATTTTTAATCGGAATGGTTGGCTCGGAATCCCCATCTATAACCCATACCTTCCCGCCCACGACGGTGACTCTTGTCAATATTGTTTTATCATAAGCCCATTAAAACTATACAAATACCGAATACAATAATAATCTATCGTAATATATATATTTTTTAATCAATTCGAATTAATCGGTACGGTCGTGATAGTATTTATTTCGAGAGGGAACCTATTACCGGCATTACCTTATTATTATATATATACTCTATTGACGTTATCATACCGACATGATATGGAACGCATTTTTTTTATTTATTTATTTTTTTTTTTTTTACACAATTTTATTATTGTAATGCACAACTGGGTGTGCACTTGAGGCGGATTGGTGTAGAATCTACACTGTAGATTACTGGCGTGTCGGCGGTGTCCACGGTCCGCGGGGAAGATTAAAATAATAATAATAAAAAAAAAAAAAAAAAAAAAAACCGTGTGGGCGGGAATGCTCGCGTTAACCGCGTAATGCGAAATTTTTAATATTTTCGATTTCGATTATATTGATTGTAATTGATTTTACATTTGCAGACGATTTGCACCAGGTCACTGCACCGTGCGTTATGCGACGCTCGTATTTTTATTATGGCCAATCGTACACGGATCGACGTCGATAAGGGTTTTGCCAAGGAGTTTTTTCGATTTTTATTCGAACACCAAGGCTCAATTTCAAAATGAATGACGAGGTGGGGTGGTATTCGAACATTTGAACACACGGTATACAATTTTACGAACAAGTCAAACGCGGTTACAACAATAGCGTCTAATATTTAGTATTTAGGATTATCATTTTTTTACGTAATAATAAATCCAAAAGGGGATAGGAGCAGGCGGGTGAAAATTGTCTCGGACCGATATAGTAAAATAGTTCGCCGCGCCACCGGTCCGGGATTTCTCAATGGAGGAGGCCAAAAAAAAAAAAAAAATAATAATAATAAAAAAAACCACACACACAATACACGTTAACATTTATTTCCTTTGTTACATTAAAAAATATACTTACTTGAAATATGAAAATAAATCGCATAGACCGCAATAAAGCTACGCAAACACGAAACGATTATGATAAAAATATTTTTTTTTAAAAAAATGGAGGAAGCCGTGATATCCTTGCCCAGTATACGCCACTGGTTCGGATCCCTTTGAACTTGATCTATATAATCTATATCTAAAATTTACTGAACGACCCGAACACAACCACCTTTTTTTTTCCGGACCAATATCATTTCTGGCAAAATCGATACCCCTTCTTCATTATCTCGACTAATTTTTATTTAAATGTGTGTGTGTATATATATATATATATATATATATAACCTTTTTTTTTTTTCGTCGTCTGTTTTTTTTTAATTTGTAATCATACTATTATGCCGCGAACCCACGATAATGTTGGAGTGTACGACTTTTGTTTTGTTGGAGAAAAAAAAAATTGATTAAATTAATAAGACAAATAATATAGTAATCGAGTTATCAGAAGGCCAAGGTCAGGGACGATAAAAAAATTAATCTAGCCGATGAGACGAAAAAAAAAAAAAACCATCAGCGTTTAGAATATTACACATTAATATATACCGGGTACGCGCGTTCAAAAATCCAATTTGTATAAAATAAAAAAAAAAACGACAAAATTAATACTCTCTAAAGGTGCGAGCGAAATAATGAAACACCTGCACGCACACCACCGGTGCATTTTTCGAGCTAGTAAACATAAATGTCGCCCGATGAAAGTATTTTATCGCCTAGTTGACAGTATTTTTTTTTTTTTTTTTTTAAACACTGGGGGCCCCCAGACACTTTTTAACAGAAGAATTTTTATTCTACGTAAAAAAAAAAAAAAAAAAAATAATAATAATTCGGTAACGATTACAATAAATGCGTACGTACATATTAATTAATGGCCATAATGATCGATATTAAATAGAAAATGCATTTGTTATTGTAGAATAATGAGAACATTTTTTTTTTTTTTTTTTGTTTTTTTCTTGTCGGCCAGTGAAAATTCCTTAAAAAACGCACCGGCACGCACGCATGCGTACGGGGCGATTGTTTTATCGCGACGGACGCTAATCGGTGATGACGAAATAACGCGGACCGCGGGCAGACTGAGAACCACTGCTATTAACGGCCAGAATGTTTTTTACGAAAAATTCGCTGAAAAAATATTATAAAATAAATACTTTTTACGGTTATTTGCTGCGAGACACGCAACGCTTCCGATCGTTCTGCTATATTATTATAATATAATATTATTAGTGGTGCGGCGATAAGACGAATATTATTCTGAAAATCCATTTGAATGTGCGCGCGCGTCGTGCCCAGCGAATTCTACACGTAACACTACTCGTCTCCAAGTGTTGGACTTGTCTGGTTTTTTTTTTTTTTTTTTGAAAACCGACAGCGGCCGATTTGCGGCCAACCAAAAAAAAAAAAACACAAAAAAAAACTAAGAGTATCTACACTACATACAGATACATCGGTACATGTATATGTCTTGTTTCTACTGAATATAGTTGACATAGGAATGTCGATGTCAATTTGGTATTAGACAACGAGGAGACGAGGATTTTAAACTGTAGGTAACTTTTTTTTAATAAATAAACAAGTTTCAAAGACAGCAATTATTTTTATTGAGTATACATTTTTCTAAATTTTTAAATGGAAGACGCGGCGACACAAATTCGTTCTGAGATAGGATCGAGAGGCGGTAAATCAGATGGAAATGGAGGATAACAAAAACCGTTAATCGTAGCAAAACGGGGAACTTTGTTACTGAGTAGAGGTTTTATAACAAGTATTGCACGCGCCTCATATTACGAGAATCTAAGTCTGGGTGTTTTTCGAGCAAAAATTCCACGGCTTTCTGGGGAACGTGCTTCGTATCTTTCTCGAACCGAAGGCGATCGCAAACAGCGCAGGAAACACCGAATTTGTTTCGGACAAAACGAAAATCGAATTCGTTATCGGCGACGGGAAATTCGTCAATACAGACATTTCGCGGCGGTTTGAGCTTGTTAACGCGGTAACATTCTCGGTGTCGGACGAATTACCAGAATGACCCCCAGCCATAAGACATATACATGTCAAAAAAAAAAAACACTGCCAAACACATTTTTAAGAAAATAATTTCGTAGCCGGTTGGCCGTAAATTATTATATAACACATCCCCGTAGAGGGGGGGGGCGGCTAATGAATCTCGATAGCGGATTTTTTATGTACGACCGAACAAGGTCATCCGATACGGCAAAAAAATCGTCAATACATTTTTCCCTATCACAATTTTCAATATTTACTATCTATATTTATTTATCATTTACTCGATACAAAAAAAAAAAAAAAAAACGAATTTTTAAAAAGTCAAGGAGTCGGCAAATGCCCCGGCTCTCCGCCCTCGCCCTCCCCCACTCCGGGTGTCTACGATAACGACGACGCTCCGTGACTTAACCGAAGTGACTTAAGCGTAACAAATCGAGGGTTTTTTTTTTTTTTTTATTTTTTTTTTTCCAATGAAGTTTCAATCGAACGGAGGTGGCCGAAGACGAATCGGTGTGCATATTTTTTATGTTACAAGGCAATTACGTTGACATTACGTATTAACAGCACTCAGCCAGTCGGCCGTTTTAGCCGTTATATTTATATTTTTTAATTTTTTTTTTTTGTAACTGACGAAAATAATCTATTTGTTATAAATTAGACCAATAAAAATTGTATAAAAAAGAAAAAAAAAACATTTATATAGCTTCTTTTCGAGCAATTAAATCCGCTTGATCAAACATTACGACACGCGCGGTTGAATCGATAGTATTATAATATAATAAAACGCGATGTACTATTAAAATATTGTTTTTTTTTTTTTTTTTTTTACATTTTTTATTACTAAACAGTAAACCCGGCGAGTTCGGTGATGAAAAAAGGTAAAGGACACGCTCCTAATAATTATCGCGTATAAATAGCGGGCGTAGGACACGAGTTTTGAGTGCGGTTATACAGTCAATTATTGTATTATAATCGATACAGACGTTTTTTTTTTTTTTTTTTTTTTAATTCCGCGAGCAGCAAGTGACGCAAACGATAGCGCGATTATATAAAAAAATCGTTTTTTATTTTCGTCCCGGAAAACCATTTTACAGGAGGAATAATATATTGGTTTTCGTGAGCTGTCGAAATAACGCCGAAATACCGGGACAAGTTTACAAACCGCGTGCCGGTAAATAACTCGAAAATCGAAAAAAAAATCGTCTAGAGACACGGCTAATATTAATATTCGATGGTTGTTCCCTGTCTGTACGGTTTTTTTTCCCAACGGAATTTATAGCAAATAAAACAAAATCTAACGGTTTCCGTTATTGCGTCGATATTACCGTGTTTCTGACGTTTTCTCCCGGTTTTCCTGCGAGTGAAATAACTCTGTCGGTGCACCGACTTAGAAGGCCAAAGTTCCACGAGAAAGTCCACAGGAAGTGTTCGTCGATACATAGGGAGCGGCAAGATTTCCGGTCGGAAAGTTATCCCGCGAACGGGCGATGGGAAAAAAGCGGTTGCATCGCACGCAATATTGTATATACAGTAGAACTCCAATTATCCGGACTAATTAATGTCAAGGGTGGTCCGGATAAGCAAATATCCGGATGATTGACATATGATATATCAAAAGTTATATACACACGTAACCATAAACAAATATGTAATTTTATTAGATATTCAACTGAAACAAAATAAGCTTTAATTAAAGTACATACGTGACATAATTTAAAACCAAAAAAAAAGCTGACTTGGCACATAATTTATTTTATTTTGAAAAATGATGATATTTTAGTTTGCTTCACAGTTGACTTTCTCTTTAGAGCAGCTAGGTCTCTTAATCTTCTTAATTGCAACAATTGAGTGGTGTTTGATTCTTCTTGTCTCTCAAACCATTTAAACGCCAAACCCAATGCATCAAAAGCTTCAGAATGAGACGGCCCATTTTCACCTTCAGTCAAATCGTCAGTTTCATTTTCCTCTTCTTCAGTTTCATCTTCTTCAAATAAGTTACGAACTATTTCATCATCCGAAAGTATTTGATATCCAGGATCATTTGTATCCATAAGCAACCACTCACTTATATTCTCTTCATCACAATCGCTAAATACGTGAACTTGGCTCATACACTCTTGTATTTCAGCTATTTCAACATTTGGTTAGGTTAGGTTAGCGTATTTTTCTCGTCCGGTTAATTGGACGTCCGGATGATTGGCGTTCGGATAATTGGAGTTCTACTGTACTGTAAAACCGATACGCGTTCGTCGCTGCGCTCGGAATCTAAAAAAAAAGCCGAGAATCGATTTCGTGTCGCGTGTCCCGTCGTCTTTCCGTCCGTCACCCTGTTAAAAATAGTGGCGCATTAAGCCCCGCAATATGTTTTCCGGGTCACGATTACGCGCGTACACCGGTCCCGGTAGAAATCGTTCGGCAATGAATAATCAACAACAATACGGACGACGGGTTAGTAAAATTCTATTACGTACAAACGGAAAACAGATGAAAAATACCCATCGGTGCCAGGGTTCGCGCTAAGAAAATGTTTGAACTGCGCGACCAGATGCCCTGTACCCGGCTCGTACGCACAATTCCGCACACCCCGGAGAACGATATTAAAATATTAAATTTTTTTATGTCCCGTCGTCTTTCCGTCCGTCACCCTGTTAAAAATAGTGGCGCATTAAGCCCCGCAATATGTTTTCCGGGTCACGATTACGCGCGTACACCGGTCCCGGTAGAAATCGTTCGGAAATGTTTCGAACGCTACGTACGGCGGCGACCATCGTTTTACGGATACAAAATAGTCGTCGTCCGTTGGGGGCGCAGAGTGAAACCCGTAAAATACGACCGCGGAAACATATGAAAACACCGCGAAATAATAAAAAAAAAACATCGGTTTTGGTGTGCGTACGGAACATTACGAGAACAAGGCAATGTCTTCTCGAGGCGTACGCGAAAAAAAAAACCCCCCGTTAAACGTATCAATAATCAACAATAATACGGACGACGGATTAGTAAAATTCGATTACGGAATTACAACGGAAAACAGAAGAAAAATACCCATCGGTGCCAGGGTTCGCGCTAAGAAAATGTTTGAACTGCGCGACCAGATGCCCTGAACCCGGCTCGTACGCACAATTCCGTACACCGGAGAACGATATTAAAATATTAAATTTTTTTTATCTACGGGAACGATAACACCCAGGTTTGTTATTAATCGTCGTTATTGTTGTTGTGCGCAAGGCGGACATTATTGGGCCACGTTTCAATATTCTTACAGTGGTAATTCGATACAATTTGAAACGAATTGTTATATAGTAGGTGTATATTAGTAATTTTTCGAAAATTGTCTAGTAGGCGCTGCACAATTACCGTGTTAGAACTGCGCAATTTTTTTTTTTTTTTTTTATTAGAACCGCACTATTTGTGTTGTACTTGCACATCGTGCACCCATACCTGTACGCGGCGTACGTTTTCTACATTCCAACACGAATCTAATTTCTGTAGAAACGCCGGGCATCGCGTTTATTAGAACAAATTTTTTTATTTTTTTTTTTTTTTTTTAAATGAGGCGTAATACGACAAAACGCACGGTGCGCGGCGGCAATATGTGTAATAATAATAATAATAAAAAACTGTGTTTTTTTTTTTTTTTAATTTTATTTTTTATAACGCCGGACGTTTTTACAATGTTTTTCAGCGTAAACAATAAAATATTTCACACTCGCACCTATATATATATATATATATATATTATCGTGTACACACCTGCGTGTGTACGCCTATACAGGTTGGTACGCGATATCTGTTATAATATCATGCACGCGCAACGGCCGGAAGTAATTATTATTACAAATTCTCGTTTTATAACAACGTCGAATAGACTTAAAACACAATATTACATTATCAAGGATAAACTTAGGATTTTTCTAGTAAAACTATAACGGAAACAACAACACCCGGCGCGCGTTGCCACGGGCGAGCCACCGTCGCAGTGGCGATTTTTTTTTTTTTTTTTTTTTTAAAGTCACATTTTTAACATTTTTTTTTTTTTTTTTTTAAGTACAATCAATGTATAACCGCCGCCAACCACTCCCCCCCTTCCTGCCGCCAAAAAAAAATTCTAGTTGCGCCACTTGGCCACCGTCGTGGCCGTTGGATAATAAAAGTACAAAGTTGTCCGACATTAGAGACAATAATAACCACAAATGTAACCGAACGAAAAAATCAAATCAAAAAATACCTACGATTTCGTGTTAAACAACAAATAAAAAAAAAAACCATTATATAATGGTCCTAGAGAATTTTACCGCGGACAATTTTCGATTTATACATTTGGACGTGAACGTAATATTTTCCACGGACATTTCGGTTATATCGTTCTAATGTTCGTATAAAATCGTATTTTTCGAGCCCGATCGCATTTAGGTGTCCGTTGGCGGTTAACATATTATTAATATTCATTTGACCGTTGCTCAAGAGCTTTACAAATAATTGAAGAGATACGATAAACCTTACAGAGGGGAGTAAAACATACCGGGTTCCTCGCGAAGAAACACACGTTCAATAGAGACATTGGAAATCCGAAAACGAAAATAAACTTGAGGCTCGACTTCCAGAAAAGAACCGACCAAGGATACTGACCAAGGTACATGGTCCGAAAATAGAAGACATTTTTTTTAGTTCGGACTGAAGAATTTTTGTGAGAATAAATTTCAAGTAAAATATTTATGTCGTCGGTTTTAATATATCCGTCTATACGAGAAAAATCGCAATATTGTTCGTGTATTTTTTTAACAGAAATTCAAACTCGAAACAACGCTGATAAAAAATAAATTATATTAACTAAAAAAAATTCTTGAACGTTTTGAAAATGGCATTGCGTCTAGATAGAAGACGACACAATGACAAAAGTGTTCGGTGAACCACGTCTCGGCGGGTCTCTACGATTTTATTTTTCACCGAGTATCAAAAAAAATAACAAAATCGAAAATAACAGAAATCGTTGCATACACATTTTTAGGGAAATACGAGAAAAATCAAAAACCTACCTCGAATACACCGAGTAGACGATGTTGTTTTCTACAAGACACCACCCCGTGATGTTGACGTTTTCCCGCAAGATTTCTAGTAGAAAATTGTTTAACAGACGAAAACAAAATACCACACGCAATAGACTCTCAGAATCTAAAACTATTAGTAAATATTTTCTATACGCTTAATGTAACTAAACCACTTTTATTTATCTGGTAACCCTACATAATTTATCGAACCGTTAACATTTATCAAAATACATTGTTACTAAAAATGATTGGACATAGTGCACAGTAATAACAAAATGTTATCTGCGAATCGCAGACAACAGACAATTTGTAAATGATTAACAATCTATATATAAAGGTATATAAAATATTTTTTAATTAATTATTATTATCTCATTCATATTTATGTGTTATGCAACCATTGCAGTTTTGTGTTTAATATGCAAAAATAACTTATTATAATATTGTACGAATTTAATTTTCAACATACAGAGTGATTAAATATCACGTAAGACACGGTATAATAATAGTTCAGTGAACTGTAGACACGAAAATTTCTAATATTTATATTAGTTTATATATATATATATAAGTATTAGGGTGGACCAGGATTTAAATAATCCACAAAGATTTATCAAAAAATAGCTGATTTATTAGTTTTTATTGTTTTTTACAGTCTCATTACTCATTTCTAAAAAAAAAAGAAAAACACAACTAATTAAAAATAATTAACACAGTAGAGCAAATACACTGATATTTTGTTAAGAAAATTGACGCTTATTTAGCTAATAGAAAATTAAACTGTTGACATTTCAAGGGTAGTTTTAATGGATGATTCATCAACGATTTTAACAATTTAATTTTCTATAAGCTAAATAAACGTAAACGTTTTTTTTTTTTTTTTTTTGATAAATTATATGCTCGCAACATCTAGAAACTATTGTGAAGATCTGAAAATTCGAGAGAAAAATCTTTTTGTTTTTACCCAGCCGAACATAATACCACGGGAAGAGTAAAAATAATAAAAAAAAAATGAAAATCCTGGGCCACCCTAATATATACAAATTAAAAATTTTCGTTTGAATTTCAATAGTTTTTTACATCCTTTTATAAAACACATTTTAATCCACAGTAGTAATTTAAATCACAACACGAATAAAAATAAAAAAAATTCAATTTACCATGAGCCTCCGCCAAAGAAATCGACATGACCAAAAAAAAAAAAAAAATAAAAAAACGTAATCAAATTAGGACCACCACAAAGATATACGGGCCCCGGGGCTCCGGTATTCCTCTAAATCCGGCCCTGTTTTGTACTTACTTTCCGAGATGAATGCACGAAAAAAAAAAAAAAAATCACACTGTAGATAGACAATACAAATTACTATTTGTATATAATTCATTGTAACTTTTAATAGACCTTTTTTTTTTTTTTTTGTTTTGTTTTTATTTTTTCTGACTAGCAACAAGTGCAATTTAACGCTCGGACTCTGTGCGATAAAAACCCACGAAATGTCCATGATCGAGAAGGTTCTGTCTTTTAGAGGTTACATTTACTCATACATAGGTACAATAATATTTTTATTATACATTGTGATAATACGATGATGTCTATACGATTATGTGCCGGATCTGAAGAGAAAAAAAAAACCCTATTGTCACAAACATTCGTCGTCTCCGTCATTGGGAATATAATATTATTATTATTATTATTTTTTTTTTTTAGTGATGTGTGTGTTTCTGTAAGGTAAAAACAAAAAAATGTCTATTATATTATAACTAAGGCGGTAAAGTTTATTGCATTCGAAAACTCATTAAATCGATTTTCATTGTCACATTAAAATATATTAAAAACGCCATTTATATTATTTAGATTTTACGTGATTTTTTTTTTTTTTTAACCGGATCGATTTCTGACATTTTTACCGACGAAACAGACGCTACGCAGTATAACGAACCTCTAAAATGACATCGGTTACAAATTACAACGATATCGTCGGTACATGTCTATTTTAAACATAACCGATGGTCGATAATATTGTTTATTGAAGGACAAGTAAATAAAAAAAAAAATAATAAATAAATAAATAAAAAAAGCGATATAAAAATATGTACGATTATAAATATTTTTAACTGCTATATACATTTGTACACTGCTACGTTAACTCAACTTGTATTTTATAATATATCGGAGTTAAATATTCATAAAATTATGGAAAACAGTGAAAATTGCACTAAAACGACAATGATTGTTATGAAAAAAAAAAAAAAATTGTTGGCGATAATAAAAAGTAAATTAGCCGTTCAATATATCGTGCTAACAATCAATTTTCGGTATTTACACTATTTTTTGCTCTCTCTCTCTCTCTCTCTCTCTCTAATCCGTAGACATTTGTTTCTCGGCGTGTATAGAAATTGCTAACGGTACGATTTTTTTGCATATTGCATTTTGCATTTTTAGGGAATTGTGCGCCATGCACGGTTATTTTTTTTTGATATTATTCGGTCATTATTAATAGGTTTTTATACTTTCCGAGGGAATATATATTTGCATTTTAGTTGTATATTTTGGAAAACTCAATTGTCATTTTGTTGAATGATATTTTTACTATTAAAATTAATAATGCTGAATACTACCAAATTCAACACTTTACGAAATATTCAAAACCTTGATTCGAAATCAATGCATTAATGCAACGGTTCCCAACCGCGAACATCGTGGTACTGAGCCGTGAACCATATAATATTAAATATTATATATATATATATATATATTGGCTGTCGAGAGGCAAAGTGTTGTCATGATTGTTTGAACTCCGCGGAGATCTTAGGGTTTTGCTTGTGGAAGGGGATTGTGATGGAAGACTTGCAAGCCTCTACATAGAATTGGTGACCGATGAAAACTGATTGAAACGGTTGGCACATTTGGCAGATATTTTTGGTGCCCTCGACGTTCTTAACTTAACTTTGCGAGGCAAAGACATTCATAAGTTTTTTATGTGCAAGAAAAAGTTGATGCAATGGCAATCAAGATTCAACGATGGGCTCTAAAAGTAGACCAAGGTTCCTTCGGCGTATTTCCAGTCCTACATGATTTTCTTGAAACCAACGATGTCAACATTGATAAAGAAACAGCTACAACTATAAGAGATCACCTCAAATCTTTATCCTCCGACCTCAAGTTATTTTTAACTAATTATTTTTCTTAATGATATATTAATATTTTTTATTAACATTTTTACACTCTTTTTAGGAACTACTTCCCTAAAATCGAAGAGGAAATCCAACGGACCAGAAATCCTTTCGAAGAAGATTATTTGAAAAAATTGATAATATCAACAAGTGAAGAAGATTAGATCGTTGATTGGACTTTCATGTGATCAGACTCTAAAATCGTTTTTTAAAAGCACACCATTAGTGCCATTCTGGTTGAATGTTCGGAAAGACTATCGACCAGCGATCGCTAAAATTCCACTGAGAAACTTGATGGGCTTTTCGACAACTTATCTGTGTGAACGTGCTTTTTCTACTTTATTATTATTATTTTTTTTTTTAAAATAAATATAGGAATAAACTTACTGTTGAGAATGATTTAAGACTAAAACTATCAAGTTTTAATCCAGATATTGACTATGTCGTGGAGGACAAGCTATGTCAAAAATGACATTAAATTGTTTAACTGTTCAACAATTTAATGTGATTTTTTTAAACTTTGACTTGTGATTAAGTTGTATAAAGTGTTTTTCTTAATAAACAATTGATTTTTTTAATTCTTTTATTTCTAATAACTGCTGTATATATATATGTGTGTGTGTGTGTGTGTGTGTGTGTGTGTGTGTGTGTGTGTGTGTGTGTGTGTGTGTGTGTGTGTGCTTACGTATATAGGTGGGCCTCAAAGATTTTTTTTTACAAAATTGGTGGTCTGCACAACTAAAAAGGTTGGGAACCGCTGCATTTATGTATACCTGTATTGCCGTTTAAGGAGTAATGTTTACGAAAATTCTGATTTTCTCGTTTTATCCTCTGCACGTCCAGCTAAAATGAGACATAATAGGTTTTAGGTAGGACAGTAAATGGTGAAATACCCGCACCTCTCTCCACGCTCAAATAACTTAAACTGGATAAAAACGAGTCTCTAGAAATTTTTTTTAAAAATGTATTAAAAAAAAAAAAAAAAATGGAATGTTTTATTTTCGGTTGTTTTACGCGTCTACGTTTAGATACATTTAGTCCTATACAATAATATTCTCGATGTCATTATGATGTATTATTACGGTCAATAAAAATAAAAAAAACTATCAATTGATTGGAAATTGATAATAAATCGTCAATACTAATTCGCAGTAACGTAAAAAATAATACGAATACTTAATGATAAATAATAATTACGGTGTATTTGTTTTAAGTTATTTCGCGTGTGGAGTTGTAATGTACGCACGGATCCTCCGGTGTTGTCGGTTACAAATTGAATGAAAAAAAAAAAAAAAATGAAAAAATGTTATCTCGTGTATTATGTGATAGATTATGAATTTCGTGAAACGAAACGACAGATACGAGTACATATGTACAATGCCGGTGGTATTGCAAATTTGCAACGACCGTTAACAATTATTGTGAGCCGGACAAAAAAAAAAAAAAAATAAAAAAGATAACGGAGCCTATAGTTTTTATCTTTTTTTTTTTTTTTATCGTATAAGAATTACACTCGCGAGAAATTTTATTGAAATTCGCGACAACAAATTCTCTAGGAAAACAGATATTATTATATTATAATATATTACATAACATTACGGTGGCGCCGTCGAAACGATTTCTGAACCGCGGGGACCGGACGAAATCATTTTTAAACGCTCGACAAAAATAACGTAATTTATTAATCTAAAAATTATTTCAGAAATATTTTTTTTTCTTATTATTATTATTATTATTTTGTTCTTTAGCGGACAACTCGTAGCAAACCTAACCTAACCGTTAGTACCGAACAAATACCAATAGTTAGTTACCAATAGTAGTTAACTGAATATATATATATGAAAAAAAATACTACACTATATTATATAATAATACAACTTTTTTTTTACCATCGTTCCAAATTTTATTTGTCGGTATTTCGCAAAAAGTTTATTTTGATCATATTTTTGGTTCAAACTCAATAGAATTTTCGTCTAAAAGACCTAACGAAACTTGAGGTATTTACTGTGGTTCGATTTTAAAAATGTAAAGATGTTTATAAACGAGTTTAGTTCGCATCGGTCGAGGCATATTTTTGATATTAACATTTTTTTTTTTTTATTGAATTGTATACCATTGGAAATTAGCAAATCTATAGAATAATGGCATACGTTTTATTCTCGTAAATAACTCGACACAATTAAAAAAAGTGCTCCAACCGATGAAAAGTTAAAGTCGTTACTAAATTCGTATTTTAATCGGACTACTGTAAGTACCAACATTTTTGTCGGGTGTATAGATACTTTACGTTCATAAATAACGTAGATTAGTGGGAAAAGTCTCATAATGAAAATAGTCATTATAAAGTTGAAAAACAATTTGAAATGTGTACAAATAAATCCTGAGAAATCATTTCACGTTCCATTCACACTCAGAAAAAAAAACTCCCCACCCCTTCAAACTGCACGGTGTGGTTATTCCTATTACACCGCATGTAAAATACCTAGGGATAAATAATAGACCAAAGTTTTTTTCTTGGGGCCCACACCTAAAATCTAAACGCAAATTGCTAAATAATCGCCTACACATCTTCGCCCAATAATAAAGTCCAAACTTTCTATTCAAACGCAAAACTAACAATATACAAATCTCTTTTAAGGCCCATTTGGACTTATGGCTCACAAATCTGGGGAAACGCCAAACCGTCCCAATTACAAACCATTCGAGCATCCCTCCGTCTCATCCCTCCGTGGTATGTCACTAATAATGCACTCCACAAGGACTTAAAAATCCAAACTGTTGAGCAACTTACCAAACAGTATTACATTAAATTTCGCAAAAAATTACAGCAACATCGAAATCCTCTTATATCCCACCCATCGTCACTTACCTACCTACCTGAAAACCCTCCTCGTCGCCTTAAAATGCGCTGGTGTCGGGATCTTTTGTAATAAATAAATAAAAAAATCAAAAAATCTATAAATTAGGTTTAATTTAAATCTGAAGGGTTCTATCACTGGATGGTCTCCCTTAACATGTCTTTCTGTTTGTCTTCATTATTGTTTTTTTCACGTTTGCTTATTGTGTTTTGATAATAATAGATTGTATATTTTCGAATAAAAAAAAAATCTGTACAACATTGGATTAAATTTAGAAAACCCATTTGCGGGGGCCCTTAATTCGTTTTTCCATATTATGTACAATATCTCCTGTTCGATTGTTTCAAGTTTTGCTCCAACATTCCAATTACAGAGGCGCCTATTAAACCTATACATTTTATTAGTGGGGGCTTAGCCCCTGGGGAATTTTTCCCGTGAGAGCGACAACCCCCCCCCCAATTTCTCTTCCCGTTGTTCCGTCACTCCTGTATAACAATGAAATAAACTGTGTAATAAAAAAATGTAGAAGATAACTTAAAGTTAATTTTTTTTTTTTTAGATTATTTTGCATCCCAAGGAAATATGTTGAATGTTGATAGTTTCAGTGACGCACGTAGGATTTGTTTCCAGAGGATGGAGGGAGGGGGGGTTGTGCTTAAATAATAATTTAAGCGTAATAACAACCGATGAATCTCGGCAACGTATTTTGTATTTATTGTTGTTGAAAAATTATTATAATTTGAGAAAATTCGAAAGGGGCTATTGGGATCGGAGCCAGTGACCTCCAGATAAAAGCATAATCCTCTTTTCTCCCTTCCCCTAGATAAAATCGCATTTACGCCACTGTAATGCAAACTTTTTGTAAACCTATGTAAAACAATATTGAAATCTTTGTTATCACATAGTTTCAGTCGATATTCGGGCCAGATATCCGCGTAATTTTGGTCTACGAGACAAACGTTGGCGATAATAAAAAAAAAAAAAAAAAAAAATACTCGTGACTCACGAATCGTGAGCATATACGTATTATAGTAAAACTATTGTATTGTCAAGGTTCCACCACAGCAGACGAACACAAACGCGTTAAAATAAAAATTATAAAATATACTGTTCCGGACATATAAGTACTCGTTTCGGATAATAGTGTAATTGCGATTTCCTAAAAAAAAATAAAAAAAATAAAAAAATAGCGTTTACTACACAGGTGAAATCACGAAATCACGCAGTATTGAGTGTTCTGTGTCATGTGCATGTACAGGCGATGATGTATAACATAATAATGATTTGATGATGGCAATAAAACGGAAACAAATCGATTAGTTTTTTAATTGTTTTGTTATGGTTCGTTTTTGCGGGACGTCTGAAATTGCATATACTCGAGTGGTATATAAGAAATTAAATTGTTTTGATTATTAAACATTTTTTTTCTTAATTTTTTTATTTTTTTGCTATTTTCAAAGACGCATTTAGGAATCTACGCAGAACGCCGTCAAAACCCACAATAAATGAACAATTGCACTTGTACCGTTGACCGCGGTACGGAAACCGACGCCCGGACGCCGCGTAAACCGTTTCATTTAAAACCGATCAATATCCATCGTATTTATTTATTTGTTTATGTACGTCTTTAAAAACGTACGATTTTTTTATTATTATTATTATTTTTTTTTTTTTTTTTATGTTCATTCTGTTATTCCGATCTTGACAATTCGGAATTGTTGTTGTTGTTGTCGTCGCGGTCTGCCGGGGTAACACGAAAACGATTTATACTTTATTGGCGCCCAATCGGAAAGACTAATGCGCGCATTGTCCTATATTAACCAGTGTCTAACCTAAACCATTTAGATAAATAATTCATTATCTTTTATCTTAGCTAGACAGTTAACAAATTAAATCGGCGAAAATAGGTGCGCTTTTTTTCTTTTTTTTTTTAAACATCTTTTCTACCGGAAATCTCGACCGGATTTCCAAACGTGATATGATGCCACGATAAGAATACCGGTGAATCTATTCGGGCGCATTGAGGTGGTCGTATTTCGAGATCACTCGGGTACGGTAAAAAGCAAATGCATTCGTCGCCACGCTCCGGATCTGAAATCCGAGAGACGTTATTGTGTTCCGACAACCTCGTTGAACACGGTCGGTACAATAATCACGTGTGAATTATATTCCAATGAGCTGCAGTGCAATAAAATGTGCATGCAGCATATTATTATAGTGAATACTGCACATTGTACGTGTGCACGGCCGATAAAATTAATGGATTTGACATGCATACTTGACCTAATGCAACAGTTGGTTCTACATTATATAATATTCAAACGTTGTTACTGTATAATCCGTGTACGAGTAATTACTTGAAAATTATCGCGAGTAAAAAAAAAAAAAATGAAAAAAAGTCATCGCGTAATCAATTCGATAAACGGCATAAAAATATTTCTGAGCGATCTTTCGATCGCTACAATGAATATAATTATGTGATAACACAATCCTTCACAAACAATGATCGGATCCGAACAAATTAAAATGAATAAATGAATACATTCGATGTAGAGTAACTTAAAAACTCTAATATTTAACGCTATATATGTACTTAGGTATTAATTTTATCACCAAAAACCTTGAGTTACTCTTATTTTTTTTATGAATCCTTAGATCGATTCAATAGACTCCGATGGACCTCCCTCTATCTATCTCGGCCACTTTCAGTTCCTTGTAAGCGGTCCTTCCTATGTCTTCTATGATCTGTTTCACAAACGGAGTTCTTGGTTAGGTCCCTCTTCCTGCTTTCCTTCTATAATTGTTCGTCAATACGTATCCGATCCATGTTTTCCTTCTTTCTTTGATTGTTTTCCGTTCTTCGATTCTTAAGTATACTTTTTTTTGTATTTAACATTCTCTGGCCGAGGAATTTCCAGTGTTTCAAAAGTTTCAATCCGTCGTTGTACGATCCATTGTTTGAATACAAATGATCCAATTGTTACTGATAACCGACTGATAAGAAGAGCAGATTTTACTATAATGTGTTATTTTCATTTTATGTGTCTACGTTACACATTTTTCTAACAAAACAGGAAAAGAAAGAATTTGTGTAGCATCTCGGAGCCATAGTTGGTGCATTGAGAACGTAATTTTCTAATTTTCCTATTAATGTTAACAAAATAGTTTTGGCACTGTTAAAATGCTCTAAAATTAAAAAAGTGATTCATCGATGTTATACGCATACCTATGCCGGTAATCTGTTTTCATAGACGTTTAAAATGCAATTTTTGTTTTTACGAAATCGCGGTAGTTTAGGAGGTACCTGCTGTTTTCCGGTTCGTGTGAATAAAACTTTTTTGGCTGAAAAAAAAAAAAAAAAAACGTTCGACGAATCGAGTCCAAAAAAAAAAAAAAAAAAAAAAACGGACAGTGCGGACAAACTAATATGATTTTAATTTGTAATTTATCGAAACGTGTTTTAACCGATTTATGATTTATCGTCACGTACAGACGTAATAATTAAATTCCTCTCTACATCCTCTCCGCCTCACACTTATCCGCCTACAACGGTGGCCCACCCCCCGGTGGTACGATGTATGTCTCTATTTTATTTTTTACTTTCGTCTATGCTAAAATAAAAATAAAAATATTACTTGTAAACAACATTCGCGTATATATTTATATTTACAACTAATTAACGTATACACGGAATGTTAGAAACAACAGCGGCCAAAGGCCGATTATTTAACCGCGTGGCCGGAGTTATTTATCGATTATTTTCCGTTCAATTAAAATCGTTTAATGGCTCCACTTGAATGGTTTTTTTTTTTTTTTTTTTATATTTAACACGAGTATACATTTAAATACACATAAGACCCGGGGAGTCTTGTCGGATGTAAATGATAAAATAAAAAATTAAAAACTAGGCACGACTATTATACGTAATATATGGCAATTAACGTATACGAACAGGTACGTTATTATATTATTATTAACCTGACCGCAACGATTATAATATTTTATTATACAATATGAAATACTGCCGAAAACGTACACGGTGTAACTGCCGTACACTATTGTAATTAGTAGCAAAAAAAAAAAAAAAAAAAAAAAAAAACAATACCGTTGGCCATCGTCGAATTTATTATAAATGTTTCAATATTTTATGTTTATTGTCACGGTGGCATTGATAAAAATGAAAAAAAACCTCTTCCGCAAAATGTATATTACGTATTATTATAATAAGTGGATTTGGGAACGGTGATTTTCCGCCTTTGTCTGACGCACGCCCGGCATAGGGATTTAGCCGAGTTGACAATCCGACATGTACCGATCGATCTAGCGATTCAGTGTTGCCGAATTGGTAGTTTTCCCTCTGAATTTAATGGACTCGGTATCCAGTAGGTGGGAAATCCTTCCCCTTGACCGAAGATCAATCTATCCAGATTAATAGATTGGCGGAATAGTATCGTCGTTGAGGCGGTTATGGAAACGCAATTTGAGAAAATTTGGCACACCGTAATTGTTTTCAGTTGCCCTCTCTCCATCCGTGAATCTTGAAGCTTTCAGTTTCACCACCGCCATATCGTAAAACGTCCGACAACACTGAATGGCGATGATGAATGGTCACTTCTTCACCCCGTACGCCCGATAAGAACAAAAATTATTCAACACAAACATAAATGTTCCAATATCGGTTTGTTTTGGGCCTTCGGCCACCGCCATTCGATCTCTTCGCGACCTCCTGCGATCGGGCGCAAGAACTGACCCACGGGCCGGCGGCGTACCACCGTGCAGATTAAACGGGCCTTGAAGGCCCGACGCCTCCGCCATCACGACGAGATAGGCGGAAATTGGGAGATGGTCTTAAGGGGGGTGGGGGGGCTTAGGCCCCTCAAAATGTACAAACAGAGAAATTAGCCCCCCTTAAATGTACTCAAATATCATACGTATGATGTTATTCTAGAGCGTTGTTTTACAGTACAGCAGTAAAATAGAGTAGTCCACCCCTCTAGAACGACGGCGAACGTTCGCACAAAGTTTCTATAGACGAATGGTTAGGTTGACCTCGCCATCCCCGGAGGACGCCGCCGCCGTCGTCGGTGCGTCGCGGGTAAGGAACCGTCTGGACGGCCACGGCCGGTCCGCTGTTCGCCGGACGGTTTCCCGCCGGGCGAATAGCCCGGAGCGGGCCGCCCGTGTCCGCGAGCGTCGAACCGGCGGCGGTGTCGACGGCGACGAGCGCCAAACACGCCGGACGCCGGTCGCCCGTCCGGCGGCCGCTCCGCCGCGCAACAACAAACGGACCTTTGGGCGTGGGGTATGGTCCGCCGTCGCGGCCGTGCGCGCAAACGCCAGCTGAAAATCCACGACGGCGGTGACAAAATTTAGACCGATTATTGTTCGCTTCCGGCGCCCACGAATAACAATAACAATAATATTTTATGCAGGATTATTAATATCGAAGGCCCTGCGCCGAACGACCGACCGACCGACTGCCTCTTGCACAGCCGGAACGACGTCCCGTTGCCTCAATGGAACCTATACCGGTTCCGGTTCTTTGAGAAATTTAACGTTCCGGAAATTTCGAATTCCCGCGGTTGTTATCGTGGTGCCACGCGACCCACGGCGATAACGCCTATTCTCCTAGGAAATTCCTATTTTCCTATCACGGGAATGTTCAAAAAAAAACTTTGATAACGGGCACCAATCGTACAATTCGCGACATTTTATAATCAAACACTACTTGCGATGGGGCCAGGGAGGTAGGCACACATCCGTGGCACTTGACGAATTCCACAATTAGAAGACATCCCCAATGACCAAAGTGTATGTTCAATTTGCATGATTTAATAATAATATCGAATATGAAATAGAATCGTCTAATACATTTCCGGCTTAAATACGGCCGATGGTGGTGGGCGAGGGAGGTGATTTAACACCCCCGAAATCCGGGTTTCGAAATCCGAAAATTTCTACTGTTATAGTTTAAAACGACGTTTGCCGGGTCAGCCAGTAATATATTATATAAATTAGAGTGTTGTTGTTTTTAAAAATAAATTTCTATTCGTTGAATTATTAAAAGCGTGTACGTTTTACACATTTAATGTGTAAAACACTAGTGTTGTGAGAAACGAATTATTAAAGAACGGTAAAAAAAAAAAGACACGAATCTAAAAACCGGAATTTAGATTCGGATAAAAATCGGTATTATCCGCTGCCGGTGTTTACAATAAAAACGCGGGATTTGGCATTTCGGTTATTCTGAAAATCGGGATTTTTCCAATCGCTGTTCTACGGTGATAAACAATTAATTATATTGGACGCCGGCGATTTCCTTGGCCGGCGAAAATATCGCGGGGGACGGCACGCGATTCGCCCGGTCGAATATTGCGAAATTTTTTTTTTAATTTTTTTTTTTTTTTCGGCCGCGACGACGACGGCGGCGGCGGCGGCGGAGGATTGATGACACTGACTGTGCAATAAGAGAATCGCCGCCGCCGAATTAATATCAAATATATTCCCAAGGCCGGCGGTCGTCATTTTGACCCCATGTACAGGAAACAATTTATAACGTAAAGTGCGCGTATTTATTTTTACACACATATATATATATACACAGTATACATTATTGTTATTTGTTACAATGCGACGACGAATGACACGCCGTTGTTGCAGTGCCGTCCAATCGTTATGGCCCGCGTCGGTCCTTGGTGGAAACAGAATAAAAAATTTAAAAAAACAAAAAAATTAAAAACAAAAACAACAACAACGACGACAAAAACAACGTTTATTGTTCGCCTCACTACCCCAGCCCGCCCCGGGCCCGCCCGTTTCCGGCGGTCTGAGGACTCGCCCCGTTTTGTTTTGGTTTTTCGTTATCGACGTCGGCGCAATTCTTATCAGTCGGCTGTTATACGTGATAACAGGTGCGGTTTTTTTTTTTTTCCTACAGGAATTTTCACTGAGCGACAAAACAGATTTTTTCACAAAATAAACAGTCAATTATAGTTAGGCGGTTTCGTTGTAATCATTACATAATTATTATTATTATATTATTTTTTTTTTTTTTTTGTTTACGTAGAATAAAAATTCTTTTTTTAAAAATTATGTGTCGCCCGGTCTTTAAAATTACTGTCAGCCAAGTGATACAATATTTTCACTAGCATAAAAAATGCACTGGTGATAACAATAGAATCGATTTGGAATTAGAATAGAAATTATTATTTTGCAGCGGGAGGTGGGCTAGGTCATTTTTTTTTTTTTTTACACGGACAACTGTGGGCGATGGCATCGGAACGATTTTCGATTAATCTTAAAATTATTTTTTTTTTTTTTTTTGTGAATTACCGAGGTAAATACACTTAAAAAACGGCTCCAATAAAATTATACAACTTTTTCGTTATCTGTCGGATTTTATTTGTCAGTCTTTCACCAAAAAGTTTATTTTAATCATATTTTCCGTTCAAATCAAAATTTTTCATCGCCAAATTATAGGCGATTAATGAAACCTACATAATATAGCAGTGAGGCCTTAGCCCCCCGGGGAACTTTCCTCGTTTAAAGGGGGGAACGCCTCAATTCCCCATATTTTTCCGGCGCCCCTGATTATAGGGTGCCCTATAAGTTCAGCGTGCCCTTATTTTAGGTTTCGGTTCCTGAACGGCTTTATACAAATTTGTATTTATAACGTACTCAATCACGTTAAGTCTATTAGTAAAACATCATAAAACATCGATAAAACAATTAGGTAACGATTCAAAATCATTAAAATACGATTCTTACACTTTTCCAGCGGCTTTCCAAGACAGTGGAAATAATTTTGTACGATTTCGGGAAGTGGTGGGAAGGCTGTTACGGCTACGCCACTGATTCGATAGTTCCATTAAAAATACACATGATTTTTTTTTTTTTTTTTTAAACGCTCATACTATATTAAAAAATGAGCTTACTGACTGACATTTGTCTATTGTTAAATAATAATGGTTTTTGGCAATAAAATAAATGTACTGAAATTGTAGAATATGCGAATATTTTAAATCACTATTTTTTTTTATATTTTTTTTAATATTTTTTTTTTGACCAAATAAAGGAGGGCTAAAGGAGGGTTTTTGGTTAGGCTATCACCGCCTATACGATACGGGTGGGAGGGTGGGACTTTACGGTCGATTTTTCTCGAAACGGACTATTTTAAACGGTTTTAGTGACTCGAGTAAAACGTTGTGCTATTAAAAACCGACCGTGGGTGGCCCGGTGACGGAGGTGGCATTCTCACCGTAGGAAGTTTGGAAGGTAGTTGGATTTGGTAATTTGATATCCCTGTGCCCGACGACAGATCATTGCGAACGTAAAACGATTCCGGGCAAAGTTTGATCGAACTAGAAAAAACGTACTAATCGAATTCGCGCACGAAACGCCGACGGAAATAAATTACAACATTTTTATCCGTATAAAAGAAAAAAAACCGTTAGAACTGAGCCAGAACGTCTTGAAAATCGCATTGCGTCTATAAAGTGCGCACTTGCATTTTTTTTTATTTTTTTTTTTTTTATTATTATTATTATGCAATCATTGACGCGCCATAGACAGAACAATATACGTCATTATTATAGTTTCGCCCCTCGTACGTACGCTGGTAAATTTTCGTGAGACCCGCAGTACGGTGCGTACAATATTATATTTTGTAATGATTATTATACGGTACATTCGATAATACGGAATTATCGCGATTGTAATGCGTGTGCGTATTTTTATCGGCAAGTCGAAAAAAAATCGCCACAGAAATCAACACAAAATTGTGTTCCGTGCGCGATTCTCGGCATGTTTTAACATAACCTGCAATTTTGTGTTCTTCGAATGTTTGAGTATTTTGGAATTTGGGCGCGTTGCGAGCGTATTTCGTACGTTTTTTTTTGACGCGGTCTTCATCGACGCGATAAATCGAGAATCGCAGAATAATATTGTTCGAGATCTATAAAAACACACGGATTTTTCGATTTCAAGCAATTCGTCGTCCTCTGTTCGTTTGCACTCTGCCAACCCGAAAACATTCTACCTGCATAGGATCGGGAGGCTAGGCACCCCGGACCGCCACGGCTGCCAGGCGGCCGTGGACGACGCCGACCACGCCTTGTTCCACTGCGATCGCTGGTGGATGCTGCGGAGGGTGCTGGAGGCGAAAACGGGCAGGGCCTTCACCCCGGAAAGAGATGATGAAGAACAGGACGACCCGGGAGAGTTGTAACTCATTCCATCAAGGAGGACCTGACGACGAGAGATCAGGAAGAAAATTGTGTAAATGTATAGACTTAAATGTAAGGCCTAGTGTATCGTTTCATTTTGAGATGAAAATCTCTATTGGAATAAATTATACGCGTATACTTGAATAAATAAAATAATTTCCAATTTGCAATCTAAATGAAAAACGTAACGAATGTTACGGCTAAAAAATTACATTAAAAGGATTTTGTAAAATTCATTTTTTTTTTTTTTTTTTTTTTTTACATTTTAATTGCCACCTTAATGATAAGATTTGTTCGCTAATCTATTGTCTGATAGCAATTTAAGAAGTAGGGGTAAGGCCGAGAAGAGGTTTTTTTTTTGTATTTGTTTAAATGTACTAATTATTTGATCCCATAGTTATCTGAAAACAAATCAATACATTGTAGCCAAGTAGCCGTAGTCATAATTTCAGAAATTCCCGCGTACATAAATACTATTCAATTCGATTGTAATGAGTAGAACTAAGAACCTGGGAAGGATTGCCCTGCCGGGGTAGAGTTCTCCACGCCCCCGGTGGGTTGCGATACCATAAGAAAAAAAAAAAAAAACCCACCCCGAAAATATAGTCGGCGATTTAGAGGGGAAAGAAAAAATAGACAAAAAAAAAAAAACCGCACTCTCTGCTGACAGCGGGTTTAGTGGCCGGAGGTTCTAGACGTAATATTATTGATTTGTTTCACTCGGATGGGTTGTGCGGTTGTGCATGTATGACGAGTATGACAGTGAAACGATATGACATCATCTAATCTAAATCCTAAACTATTATTAATAATTGTTTATTGATTATTTACAGAGAGAGAGAGAGAGAGAGAGAGAGTGGAAATACAGAAACCGCCGCATATCCGATAGACGAGTGTTAGTAAATCCGCGGTACCGTATCCGTTGCGGTGTCGTGTAAGAAAAATTTAATAAATTTTAGTCGTCGTTGGTGGGTGCGGTAAACCGTCGGCAACGTAAATAAACAAAAAAAAAAGTATTAAAATAATAATATCGACGTAACGGTGTAATTTTTCGGGTTTTTTCGCTTCGGCAAATCGCAACGGCCGTGCCCCCGTCCGTCGGTTTACACGCGATTTTAGTATTTACCCGTCGCGCGTTTTTATTATTCAACACAGTTATGTAATTGCAAATCGAATTTTTTATTAATCTACTATACGATTATGAACCGTGCGGTTCATCTACGGTGTAGCTACCGTTTTTTATTTTTTTTTTTTTCATTATCAATATATTCTCGAGTGCGCCGTTCACGTCAACAACGTTAATTGTACAGAAATTATATTTTACTATTTAATTATCATTTTATTAAAGGTTACGGTTCTAATCAGTCGAGTATTATCGCGCGTGAGGGTACTCGTGTTGCTCATGCACACACGCGTTATTTTAAATATCGATTCGCCGTGAATATTCCGTCCGAGAACAATAATTAATTCTGTAGTGTCCGTATACGGTTGGGCCGGTATAAATTTTTATCGAAATAATCCAATCGAAAACCCAACTCCGTACCGATTCGGTTGTCCGCGGCGGCGGGGGGGGGGTACCCATTTGCTTCCCGAAATCCCGTCAACTCGGTAAATGGTCGCCGTAACGCCCGTCCCGTAACGGGTCTATTTACGAGTTCGGAAATACCGGCGAAAATTTTGACGGTTAGGTTTTTTTTTTTTACACAATCCATACAAATAAATGCACAATAAAGTGTAGACGATGAAAAATAGACTATATACAACATGAATTCGTTTGTTGAATAATATGAGTCGCCCCCGTTAATGACACTTAGCTAGGCATAAATATTATTTATTGAGATGTTTTTATATCAAAATGGTCACGGCACCATGTCCTATTGAGTCTGCGTTGTGGATGTTCAGGAAGTGTGATGGTAAGGTGACTCCCTGATTAATGGGGTCGGGGCGATTTTCTAGTTTGACAAAAAACCGATTGTAAAAATAATTCCGCTTCCGCTATAACCCGTTTGATACCTAAGATCTTCGTGGACTGTTAAATTAGATACAAAGAAAGGAATTGATTTTTCTTTAAGTAATATTCTCAAAGATTTGAATTTTATTTAAATCTTTGCCGATCCCCAGAGTTGTATTCCATATGTCCCATATAGGCTTTAGGAGAGTTTTGTATATTAATAGTGCGGTTTTTAAACAAGTATATTTTTGTTTTTTTTTTTGATAATAACGTTTTCAGTGATCTAGATCGAGCGTTAAGGATCAATCTTTTAGTTTTAATATGTTTGTTCCCGGTTGATTTTTGGTCAAGAATTAAACGTAAATATTTGACGGCATCGAGGGGCGGGGGATAGGTATATTATTGACCGAAACAAAGAAAGAAATTGATTTTTCTTTAAGTAATATTCTCAAAGATTTGAATTTTATTTAAATCTTTGCCGATCCCCAGAGTTGTATTCCATATGTCCCATATAGGCTTTAGGAGAGTTTTGTATATTAATAGTGCGGTTTTTAAACAAGTATATTTTTGTTTTTTTTTTTTGATAATTACGTTTTCAGTGATCTAGATCGAGCGTTAAGGATCAATCTTTTAGTTTTAATATGTTTGTTCCCGGTTGATTTTTGGTCAAGAATTAAACGTAAATATTTGACGGCATCGAGGGGCGGGGGATAGGTATATTATTGACCGAAACAAAGAAAGAAATTGATTTTTCTTTAAGTAATATTCTCAAAGATTTGAATTTTATTTAAATCTTTGCCGATCCCCAGAGTTGTATTCCATATGTCCCATATAGGCTTTAGGAGAGTTTTGTATATTAATAGTGCGGTTTTTAAACAAGTATATTTTTGTTTTTTTTTTTTTTTTTTGATAATTACGTTTTTAGTGATCTAGATCGAGCGTTAAGGATCAATCTTTTAGTTTTAATATGTTTGTTCCCGGTTGATTTTTGGTCAAGAATTAAACGTAAATATTTGACGGCATCGAGGGGCGGGGGATAGGAATATTATTGGCAGAAACATTTGGGCAAAGACCGTGTCTAAGGGTAAAAATTGTACGGGCAGATTTACTGTGGTTAACTTTAACGCGCCATTTTTTTTACACCATCGGCGAATATTAAAATCATCGAACGCGTTATATAATTAACCTAGAGAGCACATTTCGTGCGCTACGTATACAATAGTAATATAATTTATCTGCATGTTAGACGATTCCATTATTTAATATCAAAGATCATCGGTTCAAATATATAAATATAAATGACCTGTAGATAATCTAAAAAACTATTTTTGTTCTATTCCATTTAAAAATAGGAATAAAAATAAAAAAAAAAAATTAAATTAATCGAGTTTAATCTGTGTTCGCGTTATCTGAATATTGATTTTTTTTTTTTTTTTTTTTTTTTATTCCGACCAAAGCGATGAATGTATTGGTTTTACTATAATCGAATTATTATGCGTTTATTTAATTTTTTTTTATTATTATTGTGTTTCTGTCGGTATCGACGGCTATTCTAGCAGAAATCCCGCTCCCATTTCCGAGTGTAGCATTTTTCCTATAAGCATCTGGTCGGTGCATTGGGCGGACGGGGTGGTCATTTTTTTTATTTCCCCCCCGTTAGTGTCCTTAACGAAAAGTTGTCATTATATTCGATTTCGGTTATTTGTTGTAATTCAATTTAAAACAATCGCAGAGACCTGAAATTTGTACATAATATTAATATTAACCCTTTCTGGACGTGCGAGAATTTTCAAAACATTCTGCCATTTTTTCAAGTTATTTATAGGCGTTTTTAAATTTTCACAAGTTTTGTTTTTTTTTTTTTGGTTTTTTTTCATAAGCGTTTTAAGTTCAAATTTAAACGGATATCCGTAAAAATCACGACGGCATTTTCAAAACACGTTTAACCGAATTTCGCTCAGAACCGTATTTATCGTTCTGTACAGATGTAAACGTAAATTCCGTAAATGGTACCTTCCCAATTTCCCGACTATAACAGCGGCACTCCGGCAGAAATCAACAGAAATGCCTGAAACTTGTACACAAGTACTTGTGTATAATGGTAAAAAAGAAAACAAAGTTGAGCGTTCAATATAATCGTTTTTTTTTTTTTTTGTTTTTTTTTTTTTACAATTTAATTGAAATAATCTTGTCTATTGGATCTATTCGCTCAATCGAGGAAAAGACTTAGACCCCCCCCCCGCAGCTCTACGTTCTTACTTCTCTAATTTAAAATAAAACAAATACCGATTGTTATAATAAAATAGGTAGAAATAAATGATAAAATATTTATTAGTAAATATTACGATAATTGATCGGGTGAAAAAAATACGTGTTAAAAAATCAAACGGAACATTTGGAAACCTATACCGGCGAGTATGATGAAAATATCAAAATATATATTTTAAATATATAAAACGTCACTATATTTATACAGATCGTTCGTTCCGATTATAGACTAAAATGTTTTATTGGTGTTTTTTGGCCTGGATATTATTTTTTATACCCACCTACTATAACGAACATTGCCGAATCATCAATGGGTAGGTAATTGCAATTCATTATTATTAGCTATCGGGTGGTTATTAACCGTTATCGTTTATAGTTATTTTAATGTTCGTTATATAATCGATTGTAAATAAACGATTGTCGATCGTATCGGGGGGGGGGGAATTTTTTCCCCCATTTCCTATTCTTTTTTTTTTTTTTTTTTTTAATATACCGTCGGAATAAATTAAATATTTCACGCGTAAAATGTAATGCCGTGTACTTTATTATATATTCGTTTTTTTTTTTTTTTTTTAATTAAAACATTAAATGCCTTTTGAACTCTACAATAATATTGCCACGAAAATCGATGACTACCACGTACGGATATCATTACGTCCGGGTTTACGTCGTCGGTGTTCCATGCGTGCGTTCGCCATTAGAACGATTTTTATTCGACATAAAAAAAATTAAACGCGTATCGGCAATATTCAGTGAAACGGGTCCTTGATAAAACGGAAATCAAAATTTAGTATTTTATGCGCTGCGCGCGTAATAAAACGCGTCCCGCGCGGTAAAAAATTAAAACAAATCCCCTTTGACTTGATTAAATTTTAATTTAAAATTTTTTAATTACAGACTTCGATGGGAAAAAAAAAAACCGCAACGCCATATTATAAAATGCGTTGTTCAGTGTGTTTGCACGTCACGTACGCCGGCCAGCGCGAGATTATTGTGTTTGTATAAAAAATTTGAGAATTATTATTATATCCCATCGGCGGCCATCGCACGAGAAATTCTGAACACATTTACTAATCGTATTGTATTACGGTTTTTTTTTTTTTTTAGTATGTATTGTATTTTTTTATTTTATGAAATTCGTGCCGTAGAAACCAGTCGCGTATATATTTTTCGATACCTTATCGAACGTCAGATATCGATAACACATGACAAATGAATTCGAATGGTCGTAAAGTTTCGTCCGTCGGGCTCGGCCGGTTATAAAACTATAATCGCAAAAACTGCTAGCTACATAAAAATGCGATAAATCGTTGCAGACAAAAAAAAAAAAAACGATGCTGAAGTTCGGCGAAACACGACGTTATGATAAATTGTAATTCGATAACTCGGTATTAATTTGTAACTAGAAAACGAATTACGTTCGTGGTTTTTTTTTTTTTTTTTTTTTTTTTTTTTTTTTTGTTTTTAGCAAATTTTTACATAAATTTTAACTCGAAACGCTGATAGAAATAAATTATATAGTAATAACACAAAAAACCGCTCGGTATTCGGTAACCGTTTCAGATCTCTACGATCAGTTGCGTAATTGTCGGGCAGGGGGCGCGCACTAAACCACCTGTTTTTTTTTTTTTTTTTTTGGTTTTTAGGCGGGGGGGCCTAAAGATATAATTTTGTCCCCTCGGATACGCCAACAGGACAAATCGTTGAACCCTCGAATTAAAAAATAAAAAAAAAAAAGAATACAATACTTTTGACATATTGTATTCTACAATATAATAAGTGTTTGTCGCCTAAAATTATTACATAAAAGCTTACGTTTATTTCACGTTTTTCGTGTTGTATAACGTGCCGACGTATTGTCAACGTTATTGCATTATCTGGGTTACGGAAATCATGTAAGCCCACGTTGTTGATTGTATAAATATTTCGAATTATTTTTAATGGATTCGTAAGTGTACGGTATGGGTACTCGGAATTGTTTCCGAGCTAGAAAATCAATTTGAAAGTTTGCGCAAAAACAAAAACGATTCCGGTATACACAGAATACGAATATATTTGCACTGCCCGCGCGCACGTCAATTATTTTTTTTTTTTTTTTACCCAATTCGACCGCTGCGTACGATTATCTATTTCGTTTTGGTGTCAGGGATATTGCCGAATTACAATACAATTGAAAAACACGGCAAAAAAAAAAAAAAAAACAGAAACGGTTATCGCGTAAATATTCCCGTTTTTTCCGCATTCTTCAGAAAACTACACGGAAATCGATACGAAATATCATTGCGCACAAGACGGCGGTTTCCATCAAGACAAAATGCGTTACCAATGGCACCGCACCCGAAGTTGACGGTCCGAAGATTTCCGGTAGAAAAGTTCTTCGCGGACAGACAGTTGAGAGAAAAATATAAAACGCGCCTCCCATAGCGAGACCAATGCAATGCATTCCTCCACTGTGGCCCACTGAATCTAAAACCAAACAAATTATTACGAATAATGTTTGCGAAAAAAAAATCAAATTATGGTCGTATGAAATATAATATAATCCAACTTTACGTGTACGATTAAACAAAACCTATACATTATCTTTGAACAGTTGATTAACAATTACGTGCTCGGAATAAAACGAAACTTGGAATTAAATTTCGTCGGACAAAACTGGTATTAAATTATACTCGAATCTGCCTCGTGGTCGATTTATTTGTTCGATTGGTTTTTTTTTTTTTTTTTTAACGCTATTTCGAAAAAATTATATAATAATATTCGAATTCGGTTCATTTGCAATCGAAACCGTGTATGACTATAACGCCGTACCCTTATATAATACAAAATCAGATCAAACCTCGTCAGGTATTCAGCAGCGTTTATTTGAAATCTATAATTATTATTAAAAATTTCACGAAACTGTGCGTATTATACAGTAGTGTAGCCTTGAACTGAACGGACGTACGTAAAAAAATCACTATCGACAAGTTATTATTATTGGTTACTTTTTTTTTTTTTTTTTTTTTTTGTTTTACTCGACCAATAGAGTTTTTTTTTTTTTTTTTTTACAATAATAATAAAACTTTGCTCGTTAAAAACGGAAAAATTATTATTACCCAGAAAAACTATGTAAAACGATATTACACCGGGCTGGTATGCGTTTTGATCGTCCGACGAGTGGACGTAAACGTCGACGGAAATTCGGAAGAGGCGGCTTTAAGGGGTCCGAAGCCCGTACGAAATGTCTAAACGGACGAAAATTGGGCCTCGTCGATTACACGAAAATATTACACAAATACCTACACGTATATGTTACAATGGTACAAGTTTAATAGTAAATCGTGTTCGGGGTTTTGCGCGCGTGTACCGGATGTTTCTTGTACGGTAAAACGTACTGAAATATCCCAACACCCTCTAAAATGATGGCGAATTCCCGTCCGCGCCGTGGCTCTAGGCATACCGAATAAACGTTCTGTACGAAAATCTGTTGAGTATGGTCAAAAATGTTGTCGAAACAATTAAATTACCACCAAGGTCAAAGCGTACACAGAACGATGAAATTGCTTTCGATAGAAATCGGCGGTACGCAGCGGAAAACGACCTCCACGTCGACTGTGGTAGCCAATTAAAAAAATATAAAAAAAAAAATTAAAAAAAAAACGGTGATTAACGCACTTTCATCTAGATATCCATGAATAAAAACACTACTCAAACAATACTATACGGGTAATATTTAAATATAAATAAATACATTTAAAAAAAATCCACGAACGTCATTTAGACAACAATCGTTTTCGTTATTGTTATTATGTGGAGGCATTAAAATTATATTGGAATATAAATTGACGAGACCGATTTCATCTTAAATGAGCGTTCGCTGTTATTGAATATTCGTTAGAAAAATACAAAAAAAAAAAAAAAAAAAAAAATGTAATCTCGTACCTGCACTATACGCAATTCTGCGTTTGTGACGTTTATTTTTAAATCGAGGATGTAATAATAAAAAAAAATATTCACGTTTCGAGTAGATGTGCGCAGGTGGGCGGCAAGTCACTGAAAACAATTAACTCGGTCGCTTTAAATGACACGGAGAAAAAATAGCTTTCGGTTAAAATGTCGACGGAAATGAATACAACTGGTCGAGTCAAAAGTAAAAAAAATGTATTATTTTTTTACTATATTAAATCGACTTTTAAAATCACAGATATATATACATATATATATATATATATATATATTTATATAATACGACTATACTAATAGATAGCCGGCTGTAAATGGTCGACTTTTTTTTTTTTTTTTTTTATCAAAGAACCCATTGATTACATAATAATGAATAATGAGATAATATTTGATAATAAACGATCGTATAAAAAATATTATAATAATATTAACTTTGAGATTTTTCAAGTTCATCATAATCGACTTACTATTAATAATATATAATAGGTTTTTAATGCGCAAAACTCATAGAAGTTTCGCTCGTCCGTATTGCGTACCCGCCAAAGCGTTGACTTTTGAATATAATTGTTTTTTATTTTAATTATTTTTTTTTTTTTTTTCCTAACTTTTTTAAAATACCAATCCCGACGAAAAATATTTAATTCGTTTCACGGTAAAATAAACCGTGCAGTTCGCCGCCGAAACATCTATCTACGTACCGTTCGAATTAAATGCGTTTTAACAATTCCTCCGATTTTAAAATTCCAACGCGCTATTTCGATTTTATCGACTAGAAATATGTACGTAAACAACAAAGGGCTCTGTGATAAGTAAAGTCGGCCATTTTCCCGACTCCGATGGAATATTTATCTGTGTTAAAAAAAATATATATATATATATATATATGTATTCAATAATTACATAATTGTATCTATAATATCGAATTCCGTTACGTAAAAACAGAAATTCCTTCGGCCCCCGGACGTGCGTATAATATGCGACTTAAAGGTAAAGAGTTCGGTTGTGTATGTCCCACGAAAACTGTTATTACGTATTAGTCGAGTTTAGTTATAGAGTCAATCGACGACAAAAAACGTAATTAACGTTTTTTATATAGTCGAGTTAAAAAAAAAAAAAAAAAAAATCTAATAAAAAGATAATACAAATAAGCGTTCCTCAAAACGACGACAAAACAATGGTTATTACTAATAGACCACGAAAGCCTCAAAACGACGAGTCAAGGACTGAAACCGACCCGGGACGAATAATAAAAATAATACATCGACAATATTTATATAATTATTATGATTATTATAATTATAGTGATTTAGGTCTCCTGTTTATTGCAAGATGCGCGTACAAAACGATTGTCACAATGATGTATTGCTCGGTTAAATATTATGTTGAAATAGTATTGTGCAATAATTACGTTTTTTGTTTTGTTTTTTTTTTTTGTTCCAAGTCTGTTTAACCCGTGTATTAATACTATTCCCAATTAATATTGTAGCTGGTGTTATTAAATCGGTCAACTCATTCGTATAGCATGTGCATTTAATGTAAAAACAATACATTAAAAAAAAAAAAAATTGGGAAGATATACGCAGAGGAATTACAGAGAGGAATTCAATTTAAAAATCTGTACGGTAATAGTGTTTGGGCACGTAAATATTGAAAATTGTATTAATTTGTCACTACGTAATAAATTACAATTGTACATGGTCATTCGTCTAAATAATTTATTTTATATTCACATAAATTGGAATACAGCAAAATGCCGATTAATGATTTACACGATTTTTATCAGAATTTTAAATTTAAACGCTTATACAATGACCTACTAACTTTACGCATTTTTTTTTTTTTTTTACTACTAAGTACAACTTACGATTACAATTATCCTATCTAACTTATCGAATTTCCGTGGATTTCTGCTCAACCAAAACAATTGTATCCACATAAAACAAATTTTTTTTTTTTTTTTTATTAGAAAAAAAAATATAATTACAATCTGTATAATAATAGTACAATAAGTAATTGTGGGGAAAAAAACAAATAATATAATAGCATGTAGCTATGACTTGAGAAGCAACTGATCATTACCGGTTCTCCTACTGACTCTTACTTTATTTTAAACTAGCTGAATAACCCGGCTTCGACCGTGTACAGTTTTTTTGTGTAACCTACTATAACTTTTATTTTATCAGTTTTTACATTTATTACAGGCTGCTTTTAGTTTATCCTAGATTGCCCATATATTGTAACAATCAGATGCCAGCAAAAAATTATTTTAATATTTTGAAGACAAATTGTAAGATACAATTCTAATCGACAAAATGTTGAAATAAAATATACCCAAAAAATTATAACTTTCTGTAATAATACATTATGGTGTTATAAAAACCCACCAATATTGACATATTTTGTTCATCTCAATACCTCTTTATAAACAGTATTTTTGGTACTGCCTTTTGGGGCTAAAATAACCAAACTACTGGCAGAGCTAACTCTAGAACATGCGACATAGAACTGTCCATGTGAAAAACATTCTACTGAAAATTTCATATCCATAGCTTCAGCAGTTCCGGCTAGGCGATGATGAATCACCCAGGACAAGTCTTTTTATATATACAGATAATAATGTATGAACGTTACTTATTAGCCTAAATGTTGTGGGGGAGGGTATCTTTATGGTTGGAGGAGAAGGTCTCTACACCAAGACCTTTTCAGACGTCTAGGGGATTTTGGGGATGGGTGGGAGAAGAGAGTTGTGTTATGAGTGGGTTTGAATTGTTGAGAAGTCGCTTATGGAAGTTTTTTTATCGAGATATAGCTGTTCGTTTAACTGCGAGGAGGTGTAGGTCTTTATGTATTGTTTCATTCGAGACATATGGAGGAGCGTTTAGGATTCGGCGTAAGGCTTTAGATTGGAGGGTTTGTAATTTATTGATATTTGATATTTTTGCGGCTCCCCACAGTTCAATGCCGTAAGACCACGTGAGTTTAATTAAGAGATTTACAAATTATGAGTTTTGAGTGCAAGTTTGTCTTTGCATTTTTATTGATTGATGGTTGGACGGCTCTGAGGCGCTGATTTACGGCTAGTTTTTTGGTGTGAATGTGAGGGGACCAAGTGAGACGTCTGTCGAGAGTTAAGCCGAAATATTTGGATTTAGAGTCGGCGAGGATAGCTGTGTGATTTATAAAAACAGATGGAGGATTTCTTTTGCGGAGTGTAAAAGTGGTGTGGCAGGATTTTGATTCATTTAGTATAAAACAAAATTAATAGTAAAAATGCTCGAAAATTAAATTTAAAAAAAAAAAAAAATACCTTTAAATATCTCGAAAACCGCTAGAATTCGACCACGTCATAAAAAGTGCTGGCTACACATTTTATGAAAATGTCAGCTCTCTACGATTATTTTCAACCGAGTTACAACAAAAAATTGGAAAATAATATCATTGCCGTACATTTTCCTTAGGTTTTTGTTTTCTCGGTTTTTCCTGATTATTAAGAAAACTATAACGAATATTAAAAAAATGATCGCCCATAGAAATCAAAAATTCTTTGAGAAAAAGTGCTACACATAAAAATCGGAGCAAGATTTCTGGTATAAAAAATGGTCACAGACGGAAAATAACATCACACATCATAGTAAAACATACGCTCTGAATTTAAAAATTCGTTGTATCATTATTATAAAATCTATAGCGTAAAAAAAATCATTTGAAAATATTCGACATAAAAGAAGATTTCATTATGAAATATATTTTATATATTAATTAATTAATTAATCGTTACTTTTTTTTTTTTTTTTTTTTTAATGACCTACGAGAAAACTATTTGGCATCGTACATTATAAATTAATTTGTCGTACCTATTTTATTCGTTTTTTACACGTATTAATTAAAATATGGAAATTTAAATATTTCATGTATAGTAAAAATAATAATTAGAGCTAGGATTCAGATTGCAATTGCATCTTTTTTTATGTTGTTCCAAAACGTAGGACCGTAAATAGAAAATATGTTTAGGGTGATGTCGTAGATTAAAAGTCAATTTAAGTATTTTGTACGTTTGTGAATTTTTGACAAATTTAACCTAAAGTGTATTTGTTGATGATTTTACGGCATTAACTTAGTTTATAGAGCATTTTTTACAATACAGTGAACGTCAATTTGCGATTATAGATGGGTGCACATCAAACGTACACCCAGCAAAAAAAAATATAAAATATTTATATATATTTTTTAAATTATTATATCAGAATGAATGATTAAGAATTAGTTTAGAAGTAATTAAGTCAGAAGATATATCCACCAAATGGCCTAAAATACTATTTAAAAATAAAAAAACGCGTAAATAAATTTACCGTAATTTAAGTATATATAAATATAAAGGCATTTTTTTTTTTTTTAGTTATTTATATCATATTTACGATTTTTTAAGGGCATTCAAACACCAATCTAAAAATAATATATACTGGCACGTACAATTCAGAAGACCCAGTATATATTAAAGCAAAATGAGTTTCCGTCTCACGGGTTTCTGCTGGAAAATTATTACAAGTCCGTGGAAATACAAAAAATAAAAAAAATATATCATAACGGGTAATTATTTTTTTATTTGCGAATCAGGATATTTTAATTTCAGAAACGTAATTGAAAGAGGAAAATGTATTTTTTTCCTTTTGAACATTTTTAAAATGACTTTTACAAAAATTATTATAGTAAAATTAACTTTGAGAATTTTCAAGTGCGTCATGATTGATTTACTATTAATAATATAAAAAAGTTTTTTAATGCGCAAAACTCATAGAATTTTCACTCGGGCACATTATGTGCCTACCAAAGCATTGACATTTGAATAATGGTTTTTATTATTATTTTTTCTGACTTTTTAAAATACCAATCCCGACGAAAAATATTTAATTTATATAACGAGAAAATAAATCGTGCAGTACCCCGCCGAAACATTTATCTACGTACCATTTTAAATTCGTTTTAACAATAAATTGTCGCCTTCCTCCGATTTTAAAATTCCAACGCGCTATTTCGATTTTATCGACTAGAAATATGTACGTAAACAACAAAGGGCTCTGTGATAAGTAAAGTCGGCCATTTTCCCGACTCCGATTGAATATTTATCCGTGTTAAAAAATATATATATATATATGTATTGAATAATTACATAATTGTATCTGTAATATCGAATTCCGATAAATCCGCAAATAAACAAAAAATATATTGTATTTTAATAAAATACAAACGTATCTAAATCGATATATTATTTGTACGGCGTGCAAATGAGTTTTTTTATTTTTTATTTGAACAGACACTTATTTTAAATTAATTAGAAGAAGAAAAAAAAAATATATATATTTAATGAACTATCTTTACCCAATTAACTTTTAAAAGAAGTATCATTAGTGTAAATGTATAGACTTTATCTTTTTTTTTTTTTTTTTATCTAACGCAGCAAAATTATATTACTCTTTTAAATTCAATTCACAGTTTGACTTTTTCGTAAATCAATTATTGGCAGACGATCTAACTCGATAACATAATATCTACAAGGATATTTAGAAGTGAAAAAAAAAACAAACAGTTTACCAGCGATCTAGCAAAGATATTTTATACGGAAATTAATTATAGTACAACGTTAATGAAGCCGATTATTATCGCATGATCGCATGGGTTTAATAAATCGTAAGAGCTTTACGGGACAGGAGGCTAATTTACGGGTTAGAGAGGTCGGGCAGGCAGGATTTAACGCTCCACCTCGTCCCGTGGTGTGTCCAGGGGGGGGCCACGTGCCAAACGTATTGATTATAATTTTACGGACGTTCAAAAATGTTTAGCGGTGAGTATCTGCATAAACCGTGATCGTATATCGACCGACATTGAGGCTATCGATTAGGTTAGGTTTTCGAACAAAAACCGATATTTTCGATCCGATATTATCGGTAAAATATCGTCAATGATGTCTCTGGCTTACGAAAAAAGCGTATGAAAAAAAATATGTGGTTTTAAATCGGTAAATTACAGTATCGAATCGCCGGCTTATAATTTCACTAGGGTCCAAATCGGTAATGCGTCATAAATCCGGATTATCCGAAAATCTAATGAATCCGGATTTAGGATTTTAAAATTCCGAAAACGTATGTTTCGAATGCCAAAATCAGAAATTTCGTATTTTTACGAGTACAAAACATTGTTTTCCGGGTTCAACCAGTATAAATATATTATATAAATTAGAGTGTAATATTTGTATGATTATTGTTTTAAAATAAATTTCTATTCGTGATATATTCCGAATTGTTAAAACGTATTTAACGTCATACACAATAATTTAATGATACTAACAATAATAATAGTTTATGGGAAATTGATTAGAGTATTTTAAAATTGAAAATGTTTAAATGCCGAATTTCGGATTCGGATAAGAATCCGAAATCCGGATTTACAATCAATGCCCTATGGGATTATCCGGAATTCGCGAATGTCGGCAAATCCGGATTTTTCCCATCAGCTAGTTCGAATACACATCGCATATAATGGATAAAAAAAAAACCCCGACACAATTACCAAAAATTATTGTTAAAAATGTATTGTCCGTACCACGTTTATTAAATGTCGGTGATGCTCGATAAGCTTTTTAACAATAATCAGTCTGAAGGGCAAGCCCCCCCCCGTCACCCGGGTCGGACGATAACGAAAACTGTTTTCTAATTATTGTCAAGTCGGCCGAAAATCGATGGTCAAAAAGAAATTGCCGGAGCCATATTATTTTTCGTATTCGTTTTTTTTTTTTTTTTTTTCCCCCCCCGTTCACGGTGCGGTTTGTTCGTCGTCCGGCGATTTCTCTATTCCGAATACCGCCGTTGTATATTATTAACCATTACCGAAACCGTATTGTACACTCGACCAACGGTACTCTCGGAACTATATTTAAACTTTAGCGGAACCTATAATAATTATTGTACGAATATTTAAAAATAAGTAGGTATGTTATTTTTCGTTTCGGATATGTGTGTTCATTTGACTTTGAAAGGTTTGGCTACGTGTCAAAGACGGTCGTTGGCAAGACCGTATGGTCGTACGACGACATTAAACGCGTTAGGTACACTGCGCTTATTTGCTATAGTAACTAACGGCCCATTGCACATGCCGACTACCGGTATTTGCGAATAAAATACAAATCGATAAAATAAATAACCCCGTAAGAGAAAAAAAGAAATGTGTATTTTCGTCGGAAATATTTTCGTTTTTTTTTTTTGTACTTATCAAATATTTGCCACTACCTACGCAAATGTATAATAAACAACAATTATTTTTGTCTTTCTTCTTCTTCTTCTTCTTCTTCTTCTTCTTCTACATTTATCCATACAACTACACGTATTGCAATAATATGCAAATGAAAAGACGTATTCAATTTTTTTTCTTTTTTTTTTTTGTCGGTACTCACTACGTAAATATTCGCAACAACCGCGAAATTATTCAAATTATCTACGTTTATATTTATATACTGTTTATAATAGTGCAATCACTTAAAACGAAAATAGTTTTATGTAATACAAATGTATGCACGTTGTTTATAATATTTTATTATTATCGCATACGTTTTTATTACATTGCTTTACGCGTTTGAAAACCCCCAAATACATTACCGTAACGGTTGTTAAGCATTTTTTTATAGGTATAAGATACAAAAAAAAAATATATATTTTTTACTTTCTTGTGTAATCCAACGGCTATGGGTTTTAACGAATCAGACCTATGGCGAGATGTTCGTGTTTTGTTTCGTTGAAAAAAAATAATATATAAAAAACAAAAAAAAATCTCCGTAGAAATCAAAAGATAAATGTTTTATTTTGCCTTTTTAATTTCACTACCTAGTCAATTATTTGTGTCGTCATCTAAAAATTAACGTTCTACTATTTTAGTTTCCGTTGTATAATCCACTGGTGGTTCCAGAGGGGGTGATAGGTGTATCGCGCTCCCCCTTGGCCTGTGTTTTTGTGTACACAGTAGAGTTGAGATGTTTAAAACAAATGATTTAAACAACATTAAAAAAAAAAAAACAGTTGTTTAAAACAGACAAATACATTTTTGCCTATAACTTATTAGTACCAGTTACTCTATTTTTTTGACAATCAGTGTATGGTACAGACAATGTATACAAAAGTGATTATATAAAAGTTATTAAAATTTTTTAATAAAAAATAAATAAATTGCTATGGGTTTAGATTTAACGCACGTGTTATAATAGTGAACGTAATGGAATAGGTAAATAAATTATTCCTAAAAAATGATTGTCCGACCAATCACTGTTGATTGCGGATTACAATTGTGCAATATTAAATGTAATAATATCATTAAATTATAATTTTTTTTTTTTTTTTTTAAATAATGAATTATTTTGACCGGTAATTGTACTTTTGGTCGCTGGCTACAAATTTTTTTAGCCAACGTTAACCAACGGAAAATCGCATAACTCTATCTATAATCTACATAAATATTTAAAAACAATAAACAGACAATATTCTAAATAACTGAACCATGTTACAAGTGACGGTCTAAACATTCTAACGCAATCATTTTAAACAATTTAAAAAAAAAAAAAGTGACATTAGGTGCTATAATGGTACATTTATAAATAATATTGAGTAATTGTGAATGTTTTATTTGTACTTTTCATAAAACACGAATCATACGAGTCGTAGACTTCACATAGACTTCAGCGGGTATTTTTACTTAGGTTACTAATTTGAATTACCGACTTAACACTTCTGTAATAATTCAACGGAAATAATAAAAATTATTGTTTAATCGTAACGGCCAAGAACAGATCATAGACGTTAAAGCGACCCCGTTAGTTTTTCCCTTCGGTTTATATCGAAATGATGTTCATTTTTTCTTTTCTTTTACGATACTGGCGCGAAAATGTTAAAATACTAAAAATAACCCGCTAAAATGAATTGAATTAAAAGTCCCGTTACGTATTTAGGAAATGTTTAATGTATAAATACGATCAAAATTTAACGGGATATTTAACAATTGAGCGTTTCATACTCTAAACACATTTCACTATTATATTGTAAAGTGATTCTTCTTTTATCCCCCTTTTTTTTTTTTTTTTTCTTCTTCCGTTTAGCTTTGATATTATTATTATCGTCGTCGTTACAGATTCATTCGATTAACCTTGACGGACTGCGCACGAGTACGTATACGACGCGGCCGGAGCACAACGACAATTATTACCACTTAGCTTTATTTTATTGAGCTAAAAATACACTCGGTCCAGTTAAAAAGGGGCGCACACGCGCGCGTAGGAATTAAAAAAAAAAAAATAATAATAATAATAATAATAATAACAAATAGAGAGACGGAAAAAAAAAAAAAAAAAGAAAAAAAAGAATGGTCTTGCGTAGGCACAGTACGCGTACTATTGTTAAAATTTGACGGCGAGTAAAGGTCATTTTCGCCGTGTCGCGTCGCGTTTTATACGTACGACAATATAGAAAACGGTTTAGGTGTACACAGTCATAAATAATTGGTTTATAGGAAGCACTCGGCCGGGTTTGCGCGGTACTTAATATCAATAAAAATTTATTAACCTATACAAACCGTACGCGCGCGCGCGCGCGCGTTACGATATAATTTAACATTTCGTATACATCTTAATTGAGTAAAAATAAAAAAAAAAAAATATTGTTCGGCCGGTCTATTAATAGCGCGTATAGTATACCTACGCGGTTGTTGTGCAACCGGTCGCATATATACGCATATACGTGCGCCATCGTATTGTTGTATTGTTGTTCGCAGACAGGAAGGATAAAAATAAAAAATGGTATCATAATACGTGTATACTGGCTGCCGTAAAAAATATGGAATTACCCGTGGATTGAACATCCTACCCCCGACTTTATCGGTCCTATCGATTATCATCGATCGTTTGTCCGCTCTGTTAGGCTGTTTGCCGCCAAAATTTCAAGTGTCTGGGGGTCGTCAGCGAACGAGCGAGTGGTATTTGGCTTTTACGTCTATAGAATAACGGGGCTTTCGGTAACTAAGCAACAACAGTTTCGCTAGTAACGTTTCAATTATCGATTCGTGTGTGTGCCCTATCGACAAATTTTCCTATAACAAAAATCATTAAATTGGCAACAAAAAAAAAAAAAATGTTGACTGTCACTTATCGAATTCGAAACTATCCTGTATTTTTTTTTTAAAGTTTGGCCAACCCAACGCGCACACACGAGCGTAATCTTATCAAAATCGGTCGTACGCTTAATTTTTTTATATATATATATTTACGAGATATACACAAATACATTTGTATTCATAGAGGTCTATCAAGTCCTCTAAACCGTCAACGGGTCGCACATTTGCCCGGCTCCGTCCGTCTGCCGAACGACGCACGTATAGGAAAAATGCTCTTTTCGCACTTTCGACAGCGTTCAACCCCACTGCCCCGATAGTAGTAGACGCTAAAGGGAAACACTAGGCCCGAAACGAAAATTATTTCACGGCGACTACACATTCTACACGTCCGCTTTGGCGACGGGATTTTTCTCGACACGGTCGAACACACGTACGAGGTGTGACAATAAAATAACGAGACTTTTTGAATATAACTTAAACTATTAACGTTATCTATAAAACGATTATTGAAATATGATTAGAAAACACTTATCTAAAAGTACTATGAACACTGATGGCATCGATTCATTTTCTTATACGTTAGTAGCCTTGTTATTAGTGCGAGTTCGACTATACTGCCGAAAAATGTTACATATAAAAATCGAACAACATGTGTTAACATTAAATTTCTTGTTAAATTAAAAAAAACTGCCGCGGAATCGTTTCGTATGTTATGTGGAGTTTATGGTGAAGAATGTTTATCAAGAGCTCGTGTTTTTGAATGGCACAAACGGTTTTGTAGTGGAAGGGAGGACGTCGAAGACGATGATCGTTCTGGACGTCCTACCACGTCTTCAACAAACGAAAACGTTGAAAAAATCGACAAAATTAATTAATCAATATTATTATAAAGAGGTATTAATTAAATTAAGAGAACGTGTCAGAAAGAAGCGACCAGATCTATGGAAAAATGGCTGGGTTCTTCACCAAGACAATGCTCCAGCTCACAGTGCATTTTCAATTCAACGTTTTTTAACTGAAAAAAAAAATTTCTGTACTTCAACATCCCCCGTACTCGCCAGACCTTGCTCCTTGTGACTTCTTCTTGTTTCCTTCTTATTTCTTTTCCCATTTTCAAACAGTTGATGACGTAAAAATGAAAACGGCAGAACTTCTAAAAGGGCTGAATGAAAGCAATTGGCAACACTGTTTTCAAGAATGGCAGCGACGTATGCAACAGTATATTGATGCTGTGGGAAGGTACTTTGAAGGTGATAATCATTAAATTAGAACATTTTTAAAATAAACAACTTTTATTCAAAAAGTCTCGTTATTTTATTGTCACACCTCGTATATCTCGGACTGTTACCCCTCCGTCTCTGAAATTTCCCGTTTAAACAATGCGGAAATTTAGCGTTAAACTACAAACTCCAAATTCCGATTTTATTGCGTTATAACGAATTCAGGCGATCTACCGAAAACCGACCGACGGGATAATGCATTTTTTTCATCTTTAAATAAAATTGAACGATTCGCGATCAACAACAAAACAACGCCGGACAAAAACTAATATTTCTAATAATTCATTTTTTTTGTTTTTCTTTTATATATATATATATATATATATAAATTTGATGATATGAAAAATAATATGTATTACAAATATAATTATACTGTACATGCAAATATTATAATACATATTGTACTGTTTTAAGTATTAATATTTTTTTTATTTCTTTTGGCTAACTCGAACTCTATTTTGCCGGTCCCTTCAACAACGAGTTGACCAAGTCCGACTGTATGTATTTCCCGGACAATCATTCCATACCGTACCTGCTTTATAACTTTAAAATAATTTTTTTTTTTTTTATCTTAATAAAACATTGTTTGAATAAAAGTGTTGCGGTCGACAGTATGCCATTACCAGGGCCGGGTTTAAGAACGGGTGGCACGGGGTCCAGTCCCGATGGCCACCGCGAAATTTTAAGGTCCCCCTGCGAAACATAAGTAACAGCCCTAAATTCGGGCCCGGATATTATACCAAAACCGGACGAGCTCATAGTAAAAAGCCGAGTGTAGCCATTATGAACGGTGACAAAAAGTCACGTAAATTCTGCTGTCGCGCGGTGATAGTATTGCGCGATGGTTTCTGTTGCGAATGCGACTGTCACGCGAATCAAAAAAACACTATCGCCGGATGATATAAGGATGATATATTCCGTACACTTTTACTGTTATGAAAGTCGATAGTTGATTTCGGCGAGAACGATAGCACGTCCGTTTCTCATCTGTTGATCATTTACCGTGCGCAAAAAATTGTGCATCGAACTTAATAAAATCATTATAAATACTAGCCACCCGGGCATTTCTTCAGAGGGACCTTAGAGACCGTGCCAGCAGTCTTCCAGGCACTGAGGTTTTAAATGAAAATCTTTATTACGGTAATATACGTAATGTACATATTAGGGGTGGAGAGAAGGGGCTTTTTTTTATCGAATCAGACGTGTTTCTTATCACAGGAGCCGAACTGACCCGATACTATTCTTTACCCAGTCTCGAATCGATTATTTACTTCTGTTAAACATTATTATTAATTGGGGGCTTTGCCCCGCATGAGCCGTCTCAAACCCCTACCTTAAAAAAAAAAAAAAATTGAATTAATTTAACATCTTTAACACTCGTATAATTGTAATTTATTAATTATAAATATTATATGATTGTACGTTACTTACTGCATTCATACGTTTGTAATTGATTTCCAGGCTCTATTTTACGTTCAAATAATAATTTTTTTTTTTTTTTTTTTTTATAGACAAATGCGACACGGTCCAAGATTGGGGGGAGGATGTACAAATCGCACCTGCTGGTTTCGCCACTGATCGTAGCTAACATATCATGGCCAAACATCATTGCTTTCGGTTATCATTTATATACAATGTTGTCGAGGCGACGCGTATATTAAGTAGGTAAATACTCTTATTGCTGTATGCGTTTTTGTTATTTTTATTTCCTAGACGTCGCCGTCGTCGTTTTGCACGCAATACGAATATTAAATTATTTTTAAAATAGGAAAAACGCCAAGCGGCCGCCAAAGATTATCGGTCCGCAATATTATTATTATTATTATTGTATAGCGATACGAAATATGTCCATTGCGTATTTTTACGAAAATTTCATTTTTTTTTTTTCTTTTTCTTTTTCTTTTTCTGCAAACATAAAATTTCTATATTCGATATTGTAATAATCGTTGGTTGTTCGCAGCGTTGTTTAAGGAACGCGTTACAAAATAAACGATTATTTTATTGAGGAACGGATTCTTATATTATTTTTTTTTTTTTTCTTCAAAGGAACAGGAACGACAACTAATTTCTTTCTTTCGGTAATTGGAACGTACAATATCATACATTTATATATATGTTATGTAATAATAAATGTTAAAAAAAAAAAAAAAAAAAAAATGTTACCTAACCTAACCTGACCTACCGTTTTGAATGTCAAAAGTAAATACTCGATATGTTTGTGTTGCGTATAATAACTGCACGCTCATGTGCCAGTAGGTAATGAAAAAAATCCAAATCGTAGAATAATAAGAACTGACCATTACTTATTGGTTTAGGTTCTTGGGTGTAACGGAGAAACAGTTTTATTAAGATGCGTTTTTTTTTTCTGGGGTAACATTTTTGTTCGTTTTGTAACAAAATGCTAAAAATTCTTCACGTCGCCGTACCTTAAACGAATTTAACGATTTTTCTAGATTGCCGACAGTTTTACTAAAAAAATTGTTAGGAAAAAAAAAACCGAGTCGTTTAGATCCATCGGTTATGTTTTTATCGATTTCTGGCTTACCTTGGCTGCATAGAGAAAAAAACACACTTATCTAACTTTACCAGTTACCGAGCTCCGATCGGCATGGTTTTTTTTTAATTATTATTTTTTTTTTCATTGCAATAATTTATCGTTGCTTTCAGCATATTGTAAACCGAATAATTATCCTATATCCTGGATCCTTCTTGATTTTCCACCAACAACAGTGGTCATCGCCGGTGCGAAATATAATCGTGTGTCGTGTTTTTTTTTTTTTTTTTTTTTAATTTATCGTATTTATTATATTAGTGAATCCTGTTGCGGGATCGAATTAATTAAAAATAAATATATATATATTATATAATACGGTGTTATTCGTCATCGGCCATGTCTGATAATAATCGAACCGAGTCGATAATATAATTTTATAACACCGCCGACGACGGATTCTCTCGACTGGTCATCGCAAATATGCAGACGGTAAATCGCCCACGAATATTGTGCACCTATTAGTGATGTGAAGAATCCGGCAAAAATTTGCCGAAGTTCGATAATCCGGATTTGCGGATCATCCCAGTATTTATTGTAAATTCGGATTTCCGATTTGAAAATACGGTTTTTTTTTATCTGAATCCTAATTTCGATTTTTAACATTGTGATTTTATATTCTTCAAACCTCAGGTTCTCGTTAAACTACAGGGTGTTTCAAAATGATTCATCCGATTTCAAATAATCATATTTATTGCAAAATTTGATTGATCATGTTAGAATTAATTTTACATTTTAATGGATTATTTTAAGTTTTAGGTACAATGCTTATAAATGTTCAATGTGACTCCCTTACTTGCACGACACACATCTAAGCGATATTCAAATTCCTCATAAACCTGTTGAAGCATGTCGACTGTAACCAAGTTGATGGCGTCTGTAATGCGACTTTTCAATTCGTCAAGATCTTTTGGAAGGGGAGGTACATAAACAATGCTTTTTATGTAACCCCAGAGAAAAAAATCACATATTGTAAGATCCGGCGAACGGGGCGGCCATGGACAAAATGTAGCGTCATTAGCACTACAGCGACCGATCCATTTCTGTGGTAGCTGATCGTTAAGAAATTTGCGTACTTCTAAGGACCAATGTGGTGGTGCTCCATCTTGTTGTAAAATGAAATCATCTCCATCGGCTTGCAGTAGTGGGAATAGCCAATCCTTAATCATTTGTAGGTATGAAGTTCCTGTTATTGTGTTCCCATCAAAGAAAAATGGTCCGTACACTTTCTTTCTGGAAACAGCGCAGAAAACGTTAAGTTTGGGCGAATTCCTTTCATGTTCGACAACTACCCGTGGATTCTCTAATTCCCAAATTCGCACATTGTGACGATTTACCTTCCCATTCAAATGAAAAGTGGCCTCATCACTGAAAATGATACGATAGAAAAACTGTTCTACCTCTTCACTCTGCTCAAGAATAAATGTACAAAACTCAATTCTCGTTTGCATATCACCGTCATGGAGAGCCTGCAACAATTGAATTCTGTATGGTTTAAGTCTCAGGCGTCTCCGCAATACACGCCAAACTGTTGTCGGTGGTATTGCAAGTTCTCTGGATGCTTGACGAACTGATTTCTGTGGACTTCTTACAAAACTTTCTCGAATTTGTTCAACATTTTCATCCGAAGTTCTTGGTCTACCTGATGACTTCCCTTTACATAAGCAACCAGTTTCTTGGAAGGTTTTATGCCATCTTCGAATACTCTGGGCTGTTGGAAGTTCAATGTTAAACTTTCGACGAAAATCACGCTGCACGGTAATAACAGACTCGCACTTCTCAAAGCGGAGCACACAAAACGGCTTTTGTTGCTCGGTCGACATTTCGATAACAACTAATTAAGTTACGTCACTAACGATTACGGTGCCAAATTTAACAACTAGATAACTTAAAATAAACTTAGTTATCTAATCTTTCCATTAATACATTGGTCATTAACCTGCGATTAACCGTTGCCGAACTATATCAGTTCGTAATCAGATGAATCATTTTGAAACACCCTGTATTATTATTATTATTATTATTATTATTTCATTGTTAATAGCATTAAATACGTAAAAAATTACAATTTAAAAAATATCACAAATATATATTTGTTTTTAAAAACAAGTACAACAAAAAAAATATATTATACACTGTAATTTATATAATATATTGATAGTTGACGCGGTAAACGTTGTTTTACTCGTGAAAATACAATAATTCGGATTTTGGTATTCGAAACATCAGTTTTTGAATTTTAAAATCCTAAATCCGGATTTATGTCGCATCAATCGGTAGTACTAGTATCCCAGAATACCGTCGTAATTTCCGTGACGATTGCCAAAACATTACAATTATTGTCCACGATGATTTCCGCGGTGATTTATCGAAATGTACAAAATCCAAAAGATCCAGCGTCCGTTGGCGAACGGCGATTTTGCGACCGCGAAGAATCGGTTGATAGGAGGAAAAACGCACGAAATAATACGCAATACGTAGTTTCACGTTTCTACACAAAGTCGCCATTGCGGTTTTATTCAGGGTGTGCCCTTTAACCGATAATCATTATTTTCGTTCAAACAAATCGTTGTTTTTATATCAATATAAGGTATTCTTCGTTGTAAAATAAATACAAACTATTTAACCCAACACGTTACCGTGACAGTAAACGAACGCGGACGTGCAACACGATGAAATAATTGACGGTTACGCGGTCTCGAACGGTTTTCGTGGTTTCAGTACGGTTTTAGTACCAATAGCTACTATCGCGATAGTCGCCCAATTGATAGTTACCATCACGGTTACCGACAGTACATCGTGCGCGCGCGACAGTCGATTGTTACTGTCGGGAGACCGGCGAGAACGATATTAAACAGCCACTTTCTCAGACGTTTCTATCGTATACGGTTCGCACCACTATCGTTCTACCATATTATCAATTAGAGTTCTGTTATTTTGTGAGTAATTCATTTTTTGACATGTAAATGTCTTGATATGGCTGGCGGGGGTCATTCTGTTAATTTGTCCGGCACCGAGAATGTTACCATTTTTTACATCTCTCCGAATACGCCATTTGAAAGGATTAAAGAATTTTTCGTCTTAAATCTAATGGCATACAGCCCAAAATTAAAAGGAAAACGTTCGAGGCACTCAAAAAGTATAACAATCACGATTTACCCATGATCGTTGGCGGAGACTTAAATTTGGATTTACGAGAATCACACGGAACCGAATTCGTCGAATTTATGCGTACCGAACTTGGATTAGAATTAAGTAACGATCTCGCAACCTCCATTTCGCGCAATTCAACTTGTATCGACGCCGTATTTTATCGACACATCGCGAAGCTTGAAGCTCGTGAGTACGTTTCATATTTCAGTACACACCGTCCTTTATTATCCATCGCTATAAAAGTATTGTAAATGACGATTCCTGTAGTATAAATTAAAAATTTAGAAAAATGTATACCCGATAAAAATAATTGCTGTCTTTGAAACTTGTTTATTTTTTACACGTGTTAAAAAAAAAGTTACCTACAGTTTAATCCTCGTCTCCTCGTTGTCTAATACCAAATTGACATCGACATTCTTATGTCAACTATATTCAGTAGAAACAAGACATATACATGTACCGATGTATATCTGTGTGTAGTGTAGATACTCTTAGTTTTTTTTTTTTACTTCTTCTTTATTATTGGTCCAATATAAAGCCACGTCGACTAATACATTTGTTTCATACTGGTAACGGGATCGGTACACGGAATTTTAATTTGCTTTTTAAGCACATTTTTTTTTACGCTTTTTTACATTTAAATCGTTTTTCGCGTTTTATTAAACAACTCACAATCTGCGTATTAGTTGAAACACTTCCAAGGTCAATATTTATTTTTATATTGTAATGTCGACGGAAATGTATTGTGTATTGCCAATCAGCTTTCACGTAATATCCGAACGGATCTCAATGATAAGATACGAAGCTAACGTCGGGGGGTTTTTTTTTTTTTCGTTTTTAATATTTTTTATACGTTCATAGTGTGTTGTACATTATGTTGTCTTATATTTTTTTTTTTTTTTTTTTTCAGTGCTTCTTTTAGTATTTTGACCGCTAAATTTTTTTTAAAATATTCCTCGTACTAATCGAAATAAATTTGTTTTTTAATATAATTCAGCGAATAGGTATATACACCGTACCTACTGTAAGAATAATCGTCGAAATCAGAAATATTTAACGAATAAACTCACGTTAGAATTTTTTCTACGCGTGATATTATTTATAGCTGTTTTCAGTGTTTAGTTTTTTTTTTTTTTTTTTTTCTTTCGATTAATATGTTAATATTGTTAATACAAATTTTGTTCGATGCTCGACAATTTGATAGAACAAGGTACAACGCGAGTCGTTATTACGCCGGTGGTGACCGGAGAAACGAGTTCGGTTTCCATATACCGAGAAGCAGTTTAATCATTTTTTTTATTTATTTTTTTTTTTTTTTGCGACAGCTGTATTATAGTAGTGATATTATATTTTATTTATACGAGGCGGGTTTTCCTGCCCGTTTGTACCACGAGTCGTGCGGAACGCTACGGCGATGGAACTCTTTCGCTCGTGACGCGTAACCTAACCGCAATAATAATAGTAATGTCGTGTTCGCGTTGTCTATACGATTTCACTGTAAAAGCGCACGCAAATGGGGCCGGCTTTTTGGAGAGCCAAAAAAAAAAAATAATAATAATATCCATTGTACTATTTTTAATCGATATACGCGATATCGCCGGTTTTTCCGTCCGGCACCTATAAGCCGAAAATCGATTAGTATTATAATTGTCAGAGCCCGCAGCCACGGTACATAAGGCTCGGCCCGCGAGCTTTTTCGAGAAAAAATCCAGAATTTATACGTAATACGAATGGACAGTTTTAATAAGGATCGGTTAGAGAGGTCTAGATGCCAGAAAGACGGCTCTGATTACAATCCGAAAAAAAAATGTGTTTTCATCGAACTGACGACGAGCATAAAAGGCTCGTGTTTACCCCGCGTACGTAATTTTCGCGATTTCAGAATATTCCGAAAGATAAAATAACCAATCTGCTTTCCAGCTGCCCCACTCGGTTCCCAACGTTTACGTTGTTTTTTTCGGAATCTACAAAAGTACATGAAAAATTGTCAATAAATTGTCATTTCTTTTTATTCTATTGGTGCGACACACCACTATGCACGGAATTTTTAACTCCCCCCTCCCATGTACTTTTTTTTTTTTTTTTAATACTAATTTATTATTGTTGCCGGGAAACAGCTTATCGTCAACGATTATTATCGATAATAATACTGATATGCTATAAATCTATGGCGGTATATTATTTTGGCATATTATTATAGATCTGACTAACGTACGTATGTTATGGCGATAACACGTTGTAATAATAGTCGATCGTATTTTATTGCTTACGCAGAAACAAAATCGTTATAGTCGTATTAGACCCGGCGCTACGGCAGTGTCAACTACCGTCTTTTTTATTTTTATTAATATATTTTTTTTTTTTTTTCAAATTTCGTTATAACGAGCGACGAGGAAAAGATCTAAGGAAACGCGGTGCGAAATACACAAGAGCTGCGAGAAGAGCGAGAAGAACCGGGGTTATTAAAAAGCAGCGAGAAAATATATTGATATTTTTTTCACCGTGGCGAAATTCAAAACAGGTATAAACCAATACATTTTTTATTTTTTTTTTTTTTTGACGGCAAATCGCTTAACACCGACACTGCTGGCCGGTAGTGCCAGGTAGTCACGATAACCGCAGCCGGACTAGCAACGAAACATTAGACATTATTCTTTGTAGATTATACGGAATAAAAAGTTTTCAATAATTTTTATTGTATTAAATTGTATCGTTTTTTCCGGATGCGGGAGCGGGGGGGGGGCACCACCGAATGAAAATTCCCGTCTCTACGCCACCTGTGTGCGTGTTACGCGATGTGTTCGTGAGTGGGCACGGTCGGGAAATGTATTTGTTTTTTTTGCTAAAGACGGATTTCTTCTTTTTTTTTTTTTTTTTCGGATATGTTCGTACACGGTAAACCGCCTCGAAGAAACTAATACGTTTATTGACTAGTTATTTGTGCGCGTTTTCGGACAATAGCGAAGCGTATAAATATATTATTTAGGAGTCTGGCGACGTGGAATTAATTTCAATCGGATAATATAATATATTTATATTGCCCGGTGTTTTGCCGCGTCGGCGTTAATTGATTGTCACTTGCGTAATATCTGTACCGGAGGGCGGCCGGACACAGGGATTTGCGTGTTGCGTTTACGTGTAAATTGAAAAATCCTTGCGGCCGTTGCAAAATACTTTTGTTATTTAAAAATAAATAAAATAAAATATCAACCGCCGTGTTCAATTACGGCCGTTATTGTCGCCTACACGCAACCTCGACGGCCGTAAATAATAAATAATTTACGTTTCACGCGCGACGCCATATCGGGGACGGCATGGCAGAAAAATCAACAAAAAAAAAAAAAAAAATCATACTGTTTGGTAAACCCGGTTGGTTTTGGTTTTGAATTACTACAAGCGTCTATTATACAATGTGTAACGAGCACGATATTCCGGATGTAGAACCGGTGCGATTTTTCCATTTTACCAAATATAATAATGTTCGTTAAGAAACAACGACTATTTTCAACATTTATAGAGACGACCGGAACGTTTCAATACCGAAATTTCATAACGGACCGGACAAAAACTTGTTACGCGCACATGAAGTTGACGATCGGAACAAGATTTCTGTTTGAAAAGTTTTAGAAAAAGCACATATCGTATTTAGTAAAACACCGTTATGCTCACACAATCTATATACTCGTATAAAAAAAAAAAAAATACATCTTGGCATTTTCTCGGCTGGCAAAATATATTTACAAATCGCCTTCGTACGGCCGATTTTTTATTTTTATTTTTTTTTTTTTTTGTCAAATTAAGCACCGCCTTAATTTATGCATATAAACGGTAGATATGCACAATCACGAGTGTAACAAAATAATTTTTTTTTTTTTTTTTTAATCTCTACATGTACCTATTTATTTGTTCTAATTGACGATACCTATATTTTGACAATCGAAATATCCCAATTGCCTTGGACAATATCGACGTGGATATTTTTCATAAGGTAAACAATAACTGGAAAGAAATTAGAAGGGAGACGCAAAAGTGTACAAAAAAGATATTAGTATCTGAAGATCTAAATGTCTTTACGTCCATACACGTTCGTGATGATGATGAATTATGGATAATTATAAGGCTGAAATATTTTGAAAGAATAAGAAGTTCTTCGACCCCCCCCCCCCCGCAATTCAAGCTTTGATGTTTATTGAAGTTAATTCCTTTTACTTATATGTACCTATACCTATCAAATGACGCCAAGTCAATTTCGAAATGGTCTGGTCAATAGTCATAGTAGTAATATAGTAGTCTATATTTAGCTATATAAACTGGTCCGTGGAGGGTATCTGCCCCCAAATATTTATCAAAATTTTTAGATATTGAAAACGTTGTAAGTTTTACTTACAACGTAATTTTTATTACACGTATTTATCAATTTTCCAATGCTATGCATATCTGAAACCGTGAATCATAATTTTATACCATTTTTGTATTGTATAACCACAGAATACGACATATACTACTATATTAAAGTTATAGTACATTGACTCGAACAAATTGTAAAATATCAAAATATATCGCAATAGCTTATACATAAGAGAGAGAGAGAGAGAGAGAGTGAAATCCTCCGCCATTGACTGCCCAAGCCCCCCGAAAATATGATCCGGTCTTGACCAGACCTGAACCTGCCGCCACTGAACTGTACCCCTATAACCTCTTATTGATGGGAATAATCCGGATTTGCCGAAGTTCGATAATCCGGATTTTCAGAATTTGAAATTTTCAATTTTAAAATCCAAAATTTGGTTTTGACCGTTTAGATTTCTCTTTTTAAATCTTGAAATCAAATCCTCAAGAAATTTTTTTCTACATTACAAAATGCATTAAATAATTTTATTCATTTCAAGGCGTGCTACCATAAACAATTAGCATGAGTAAAACAACGTTTGCCGGGTCAACTAGTAATATATTATATAAATTTGAATGTAATATGTACGATTTTTCTCGTTGTACTTGTTATTTAAATAAATTTCTATTTGTGATATTTTTTTGAATTGTAAAAACGTACTTAATGTTTTACACGTTCAATGCTATTAACAATAAGACGATAATAATAATAATAATAATAATAATAATAGTTTGATGATAAATGAATTAAAGAATAAAAATAATGACAATTTTAAAAACCGAAATCTGGATTCGGATAAAAGTCCGGATTTACTCGTACAATAAATGTCGGATTTCCAAATCCGGATTTATCCGGATAATCCGGATTTATGTCACATCGCTATGCCCATACCCGCCTGTATACAGTTTGCGTTTCGCGTATAAAACGCGTTTTCGCCGCTGAACGCCGTCGGTTATATTGGCGAAAATAAAAAAAAAAAAATGTGAAATGTAAATGTTCACGTGATCGACCGCGTATTATTTTCTACGGGCGCCACGACTGCTACGAGCTTACGCGGTGAATAATTAAAATTAAAAATGAAAAAAATTACAAAAACTGGTATACCGACGGCGACCGTATAATATTTATCCATGCCGGGGCGGTCTTTCCTCCCGTAACCGCCGTACGACGACATCCGACCGGTTATGATAATGATAATTGTATTATAATATTATACACACACACATATATGGGTCCGTGGTACGAAATCATTATCGTTATATAAACGTCCAATAATAATAATAGTAATAATAGTAATAATATTGTCGTCTTGCTTGATATAAGCCAAAGTCGGTTTTTTTCTTCCGAAACGCCCACCGTCACGCGTTCATCCCGGGGGTGGTGGTGGTCATTTTTTAATGACAATCAACGTGATTGGCATTGCATGACTGACAATCAAAATTGTACGACTGACGAAATTCAAACGTTTTTGAATTTTTATCATCAGTCGAGATGGGGTGTCGTTCACGGTTGACCGTGTATGGTCTATGAATGTACAATTCGTCAGTCGATCATGTCGTATAGTGCGGACGAGTTGTGCCATTATGTCAATTGGAAATTGGCATATCTCCGTCAAAAATATGACAAAACATGTAAAATAATGAAGAATTCTGGTATACATTTATACCTGCTACGTGGGAAATAAACAATCGATCCAACCGATGACATAAATACAACTAAAAAAAAAAAAATAATAATAATAATAATAATAACGCATTGAGATCGAATCGCCGTCGTGAGTAAAATAACGTTTAGCTAGTGAAAAAGTTTCTATAATCGGAACGAGAAGATAGTCGAAGTTCGTCTAAAAGATTATGATATGGATAATGTGTTTCATTTTTTGAATCGTTCTTTCATCCAAAAATTGTTTTTTTCTCTTGGTTTTTTTTTTTTTTGTTTTGTTTTATCACACGCAGGGTTAATAGCAATTGTGTTGACGGTAAAAACAAAATAATCAAACGACCGATGATTCAGTCAGTCTTGATTGACCGTGTATGGTAATTATCAATCGTCAATCTTGACTGTCAATCACGTTAATTGTCATTGATGACTGACCGTGTATGGGCGGGGGGTCATTAGGCTCGGTTAGTTTGGGTTAGGTTAGGAGCGGGACATTTGTGTTTTATAACCGCCCGCGGGTGCCGAGATCGATTTTTCCGCATTGAATTTCCGTTCCAATTCGTACCCACGACGATTTACCGTGTTGGCCAGTGTAACGCAACGACAGTGGGAAAAAAAAAAAAAAAAATGTATAAATACAGTAAAACTTCTTTATAACGAACTTCCATTTAACGAAATTTTCTGTTTAACGAATTATTTTTGAGAACCATTGACATTCATTGTTAATCATGCGTAAATTTATCTCTGTATAACGAATCCGATGTTTCGATACAACGAATAAACTATTCGATAACTGAGATAAAGGTTCCAGGTTTACAACAATAATGGTAGTTAGTTGACTATAAAGATTATTTGAATATCAATGAAGATATTGCTGTTTATGAATGTTCACCGACCGACGATAGTATTGTGGAAGAGGTTAAAAAAAAAAAAAAAAGAAGAAAATTCTGGTAAAAATAAAGAAGAAGAAGATGAAATCGAAGGAGATCATGCAGAAGAATTACCTAAACTCGCAGAAAAAGAGATACTAAACGCCTTTTCTGTTGTGAACAATGGTTTTATACATTAAGCAAATGTTTCGGATGAAATTTTTTTTAAACTCAAAACAATACAGTTTATAAAAATAATTAACAAACGAAACTCACTAAATATTTCTTTTAAATTAAGATTAAAAAATATATGTAGGTATAATATGATATTTTATGTTTATTTTTAATAGAAAATATAGAATATGAAATTAAAAATTAATACATATGAAAAAATTCGATTTAACGAATATCTCTGTATTACGAATTTTTTTTTTGTTCCCCATGAGACTTCGTTATATGGAAGTTTTACTATATATATATATAGAGAAATAATCGAATCTCAAGGACCGAAAAACACACAATAATATAATACTGTACGCGACGAAAACCGCAATCGATTGAGTTTGGATAGCTGCATAATGATATTTGTTTTACATTAAGTCTGTAGTAGCGAAAATATTACTTATATATCGAATCGCGGACACGTTGTGACATTTCGTAAGAGCGCAACAACAAATAGTTACACATCGAGGTTATTGCGTTTATATTATTTTGGGTAGACATCAGATGGGTAGTGGCGGCGAAAATAAGAATCGCGTGCAGGATAAACGCAAAGTCGTAGACGGTTTAATGCGATTGAAAACAAAAAAAATTACACGTGGGAGTTTGAGTACGTCCGCCCGGGAACGAATGCCGTTCGAAAATCGTATAAAAATCAACGGGATTTTTATCGTTTTAATACGCATTTTTTTTTTTTTTTTACAATAATGCGCAGCAATACGCTTTTGCGCGTTGCTTTACACTGCCCCGGTTGGTCGAGGGTAATTTACGATTAATTTACAAAACCACAGCGAAACCCAAATCCGTCCACTCCGGCTATTGCGATTCGCTCGGCGGTGTCGCTTCTGAACGTTACGACGAATAACTCAATATAATTAATTATTAATTGTCAACGGACGACGGCGAAAATTCAGTCGCCCGTGTCCGACGGGTCGGACGGACGTTCCGATCCGTTACGTAACTCCCGGGACTTTCTCTCGCCGGGTAATGGATTATACACACGGACAATTATGTACCCGAGGGGGTGCCGGCCGCCACCCGTGTACCGACGAAATCTATTAAATTGTATTAACGGTATTATTGTCCGGCGACATAACAGACGGCGGTGGTATTAATAACGTTGGATTTGAGGGATTTCGGCGATAGCTCTACGGCGTACCGACAATATTATATTATACGCGCGAAACCAACTAACGAAAACGGCAACGAGTAACCGGCGAAAAAAAAAAGAGAGAGAGTGAAAAACATAACAACCCGTGTCCGGGAAATACTTGATAATTATACGTATTATATTATTGGGCTGTGGATTTGTAGCGATGCGTTTTTTTTTTTTTAGCTTACTGTTGTACAAAGTTCCAATAATATTATACGAGGTCTGTTCAAAATGTTCCCGAAAAATAGAAAACTAAATAGTATCGTAAATGTTATTAGATTAGATATAAGCGGCTATCCTTTCAATTAAATCTCAAATGTTTATTGCTGTCTAACCCCATTAACTGTGCGCGTTCAAAGTAGACACGAGTCGTGTGTATTGTGCGATTGTTAAGATGAATAACATTCACGAACAACGTATTAATATTAAATTGTGCGTTAAATCTTTTACTGAGACTCATAAAATGTTGCGAAATGCTTATGGCGATCGGTGTTACGACTGGTTTAAACGTTTTATAGACGGTCGGGAATCGGTTGATGACGACCCAAGTTCAGGACGTCCGTCGACATTCACAGACGATGCTCATGTGACAAAAGTCAATGGAATTGTGCGGTTTTTTTTGACAACCTGGGAGTGATTCATCACGAATTTCTACCTGCAGGACAAATTATAACCGATAAATATAAAAATAACATCGTCTTCGAGAAAAAGTGCGGTGGGAAAGGCCTGAAGTGCGGAAGAAAAACTCATGGTTACTCCATCACGACAATGCTCCGGCACACACTTCCCGGTCAATTCGAGATTTTTGAGTGAAAAATCACATGACCGTGCTCCACCTCATCCACCATATTCTCCCGACTTGACACCACCAGACTTTTTTTTTTTTATTTCCAAAACTAAAATCTCCGTTAAAAGTACAAAGATTTTCTACGATAGACGAAATAAGAGAAAATCCGCTAACGGAGCTACAATCAATTCCAGAAACTGCTTTCCAGGATTGCTTACAACAATGGAAACGCCGTTGGCAAAAGTGTATAAACCAAGAGGGAGAATACTTCGAGGGCGATGAGTCTCAATAGCTTGTAGGTAAGCACTATAAATAAAAAATTCGAGAACTTTTTGAACAGGCCTCGTATATATATATATATATATAATATTATACGCGCGAAATTCCATGCGTATTCTACAAATGCCCAACTAACGAAAACGCCAACGAGTAACCGGCGAAGAAAGAGAGAGAAAAACATAACAACCCGTGTCCGGTAAATACTTAATAATTATACGTATTATATTATTGGGCTGTGGATTTGTAGCGATGCGTTTTTTGTTTGTTTTTTTTTTTTTTTTTAGCTCACTGTTGTACACAAATTTCCAATAGTATTATATAACGATAAACTCGGTTTTGAAACGTTTATTCTTTTTTTTTTTTTTTTGTAAGTTTTTGTCTGCAAACTTTTATACAAAGTATAAATTATCTATTCGATAAGTGTGTAAGACATTAAACACGTGGAACGTTAGTTTAATTTAATTTTCAAAATACTGCATTTCAGTGTCTTTTGGGAGGATTTAAAATGCATTTGTTAGAGTGTTTTTTGAAATTCAGAATGCATTTTAAAACAGAATAAAAATAAAAATATTTTTGTTTATCAAATTCACTAAGGTTAATCATTATTAATAATTACAAATCAGCAAAACCGTTTTCGTTTTCGTGTTATTCAAGTTGTACATTTTCGTTGCGGTTTAATTCGATAATTAAATGTGTCTGGATTACTTTCAATACCGTTTTAGATCCTCAGTGTTGGTTTTACTAAGATGCAGTTTTATTTCAACGTTTTTCTTTTCTTTTTTTTCTTTTTTTTCCATTACTATAAAACATACGTATACTATATGCTATTCGAAAATGTAAAAAACGAAATTGTATTTAATTCTGATAAATTTTCAATTAAAGTCCGATAAATCGTTTTGAATCGAACAATGCGCGTACAGAAATGCGAAATATGTATTTCGGACCGCAGTAAAAATACGCATAATTTTTTTTTTTTTTTTTCCTAACTAGTACGAAATAAATTATTATCCATGAATGCGTGGATAATAATAATAATAATAATAATATTGTATATTTTTTATTACGCCAATTATTCAATTGAACGTTCAATAATTACATCGTTTTTTTTTTTTTTTCTTTTTACTCCCCGGTAATCAAATATAATATAAACGATATTCCCGGCGGAAATATTTTAAATTCGCATTCGCTAACACGTGCCACTCTTAATATAATACTTTACCGTCGCGTCTGATTGGTTAAAAGTCATGTTAACAATTGCACAATTGATTAATAAAAAAAAAAATAATAATAGTCCTAAATATATATATACAAACAAACTATATCAAACCGAATCCGACGACGACCGTCGAGTGTTTTTTTTTTTTTTTTTTTAAATTATTACAATATTATAACACAGAACACGTAGAGGTAATAATAATGAGCACACGTTCGAGAGACCACTCTAAATCGTGACGTTTAGGGTTGAAATTAGAATTTAAACACAGACCGCCGAACGTAAAGAGGAGAATATATGCGAACGGCCGCAGTATTTCGCAGTGTCTTTCTAAAATATGTTCAAAACGAAAAAAAAAAATTAAGATTATTAATAAAACAAAAAAGCAAGCGATATACTCACACGGGATAAACTCTCACTCTTTTTTGTCTGTAAATTATATAAGGGGCCGCGTATAGGCAATTTCAACGACTTTCCGATCGACACGAAAAAAAAATATTCCTATAAAAAAAAAAAAATGTTGTAAAATGCATCGTATTCGGGGATACAGTGGAAATTTATATATTTCCCAAATATATGGCATTAACGGTTTGTAAGACGCCTATATTTTTTTTATTTATTTTTTTTGTTGTATGTTTCGAAGGTTGTCTGTTTTTATTCTTGCATATTTTCTACTTTGTATAAAATTTCTATAGCAGCATTCGAAACGTGACGGGAACGAACAGGGAAATAAACAGAAATTCTATATATGCACACGTGAAAATACGTATAAAATATTAGGTTTTTTTTGGGGGGGGGGGGGGGTCAGGAACGGATCACGTTGAAAAAACAGCCCGGGAATTATTTTCTCTTACGGGTTCCATACCCAGCTACGGGATAACAACGGCCGTGAACTGTTTTATAGGGCAGCATAAGACAGATTGGAACACAATAATACGCCAACGCGTCCTGCATAAAAAAAAAAAATAAGAGAAGAAATTGTTTTTTTTTTTTTTTTTGATGACGCGCATTTGTCTGTGGTGTATGTAAACATGCGTACGTTTAAAAAATTAGAAATATTTTTTTTCGGATTCGTATACCGTTGTTAAAATGTTTAATTTGAACGATACGACACTGCGGAATAATGAGCAATTTTTAACCGCTCTCGTTTTTTTTTTTTTTTGTCGGTTCGAACCCCTGCACGCGGTATACAACAACAAATCGCAATTTAAACGGTATGCCGCGGTACGATCGAATATTTTGGCTGCGAGAATATAAATATAAAAAAAAAATTAAATTTCTAATTATTATCAATTCCCGGCGGTGGCGAAACGAACCGTTCTCGTATATCATAATATTTCCTCGGGTGAGTCAAAATCCGTATTTCCCCACGCGTGTACACCGACGTAATACGATTATCGTAATACCGTGCGCGTGTCTTAAAATATACGAAATGTATGCATACAAATATATAAAAAAAAAAAAAAAAAAAAAAAAAAAAGTGTTTGCATATATTTTTTAGTACGATATCGGTACGAAAACCTATTCGAAAATAATTTACGGACAATTGTGCAGATTAACTCGAGCGAATAACAAACGTAGATATCTATTAATAGACACTATAATCATACATGCGTTTGAAATTTAATTTTTAGGTAAACCCGCGGTTCATTTAAAATACGGAAAATATTTCAGATAATTCGAATAGTTTGGTGTCTACAATAACGCACAGGACTATTTCTCTCTAGGACACAATCGGGAACATTTTATCACAAGTGTATACATACAAAGCGATACTTTTCGCGTTTAATATTAAATACATACAACGGGGGGGAGGGGGGAGTTCTATCGAAGATTTAAACTTTAAATTACCCACACGGTTCGACATTTAAATTTTCGACAATTAGGCATTTGTATAATATTATAGGGATCTAATATTGCGTGAAACTTATTTTTTTTTGAAATGTTTCATATTGATGGAAAATCGTCAAAAAAAAAAAAAATAATAATAAAATTAGTTTTTCAACTATTACAGTGTTTACAGCGGAAAATTGCTCAGGTGACCATAACTATAGAAATAGTCGATTGTGTATAATTCATAATATTATGCCAAAAGGAAATGCGCATCAAAAATGTATGTTTAAATAAATTATTAAATAATAATATTATTAATTACACAATGCTCGTTTTGTATTTAAAAAAAAAAAAAAAAACTAACACGAAACATCGATACAGTTCTATTACTCGAGTGTTAAGAACTTATGATTATATTATAAATTATCGTATGGTGATTTTAGTTTTACCTTTGAAAAAAAAAAAAAAAAAAAAAATCACAAATATTAGTCAGTATACAATTTTCAGTTGATTAAACGAATGTATAAAGTTCGAATATCAACGTGACCGCCGAGTTTTGACATTATAAAACACATTTACGCAACTAATAATCAAATGTTTGAACAAAAAGTGCGTTTCTCAATATTTTTAGCTGCGCGAAATTTCACTTTTGAAATATTTCGCACTCGTAACCCGAATTAACAGTACGCAACCGATGCAGACACAATACAAATAATCAAAACCCGACAACTTTTTCGATGGTTATTCAATTCGGTAAGTCGGTAAATGTTGCACGACTATTGAAACTGGATATGAAACATTTCTCCCTCGTAAAGTATCGGTCTGTACGGTATGTGTTGATTGTAATTCAATTGCAGTAATTATTATCGGGTGGTTTAAACAGTCGCAAAAATAAGAACAAACAATCGTATGGAATACGATCGGGGGTTTTTTCTTTATTATTATTATTTTATTCAATTTTATTGACTTCATTTTACGAATAAAATGCACTCTCTGGTACATTTTCGATAATCAAATTAACTTTTAGATTCCTAGCAAAACGAAGAAATGTGTACGTGATTTTTTTTTTTTTTTTTTTTTTTTTTTTCTGTGCCGAATTTCGGATTTTCAACTTCAGGCGTGAGCGTCTGAAAAGCAATTTTTGTCTTTTGTAATTAATTGGTTTCCCCCCCCCCTTGTAGTTATCTAAATGGTGTAGAGGACTCGGTGAATATTTACGCAATAACGGTTTTTTGTTAATGTTGACGATTTTTTTTTTTTATTTATGATTCGGTGAAAAATAATCGTAGGGACTTTTACCGAATTTCTTTGCACTTTCTAAACGCGGTGTTGTTAAAAAAAAAAAAAAACAAATAGAAGTTGGTGCAATACATAATATAGTTTTATGTCCAAATGTACATTGAATTCGATACGACCTTTTATTTCGTAGCTACAAATTAGCAAGTTACAATATCCGAATTAAATTTATCAAAACGCGTTCGACCGAACCGAAGAATTTATTTTCCGATGGCAACGATTGAGGGCAAATATAACTTTTTTTTTTTTCTTTGTTCTTTTGTTTCGTATACCACTTACTTACACATGCACATCAGACTATAATTGTCTAGGTGGGTCTGCGGGCCAGTTACCGACTTTGGGAACACATTGCACAATGAATTATAACCGGATCGTGCCCGTAGCCTTATTCAGAATCGAATTCGCGGACGAAACGGAATGGACCCAGTGCGAGGAGATCCCGAGAAAACCCCCGGGAAACGATCGATATTGACGTGGTGTATGAAAATTAAAAAAAAAAAAAAAAAATGTGAGAATTTAAAGCCGATTATATAGAGGTAGTCGATGATAGTGACAGGTGGCGGGATAAGAAGAACGCTGTGAAAGCGTGTAGTAGTTTGTAATAAACTCTACAATATTATTATATTATTTCGAGTGGCTTATGAAACAAACAAAAAAAAAAAAATAAAATAATAATACATAAATTGTATTGTATTTATTTTTACTGTTTGTACAACTATACGTGAGTTTTAAAGATAAACCGTTTATGATTAATTAAAGCGCACATTTATATCAAAATATGTTAAACTCGTGTTTATTGTTATTCTCTCTTAATTTTTGATTGTTTTAACAACAAGAGTAGACGGAGTTTTTTTTTTTTTTTTTTTTTTTGTTTTTTTGCAACGATAGGTACTATTGTACTTACTTTTATTAATTCGTTTTATTTACGCATATTCCTTCAAGTTTATCTAACATTTTTAAATGTGTAACAATAAAAATGAAATATATATATATATATATATGTAAGTATTATCATATTGTTATACATATAAAATATTTCGTTTTTCTGAAATGTATTATTTTTATGTATCCTATCACTTTGATACAATCCTATCCATTGAATATAAAATATATACGAGCCGTGATTACGAGTGACTAGCATATTTGTGTAAGAGGGAATATAATATTTTTATACTTATATATGTACGCAATGATAAATCATCGCTAACGAAAAACGATTCTGAGCCAAGTTCGGTTAAAACACGTTTTGATAATTTAAAATCGAAAATTGTATACATTTTTATTATCATATTTTTTTTATTGACTATACGTGATAAATTAAAATTGTCCGTGTTTATTCTCCTCGGTTTGTGGAACATTTTTTATGAAACCCGAGTTTTTCCCCTACATAAATCGAAAAATAGCAGATACGCTAAACAGTCTTCATAAAAAAAAAAAAAACGGATTTTAAACGACTATAAAAGAAAAAACCTTTTTTTTTTTTTTTTTTAAATTTACCATCAAGTACAACTGTTCATCAGCCGTGTGTCGTATTTCCGTGCATTTTCGATGAGCAAAAAAAAAATGTATTGTTTATTTTGAAAAATTAACCACTTCTAGAAAGGAATAATATATAAGTATTACGTAAACATCTCAAGTTTCTACACGTTTATTTTTAACCGAATTAAAACAAAAAAAAAAAAAAAAACACAGAAAACCGTTATTGCGTAAACAATGCTGTTGCAACCTCGTTATCAAGAAAACTAAATAGAATATGACCGTCTCAATTGACCAACAAGATCCAAAAAGCAATAAAAAAAGCTCTCCTCTCGTCGTTTTTCAAATGGAACAAGATTTCGGGTAGAGAAGTTGTCCACAGACGGAAAAAAAGCACACATCGTCATAGCAAAACAATCTCAACTAATTCGATGGATCGCGTATAGTGACAAGTCTATGTAAAAAAAAAAAAAATACCTCGATAGTAATCGAATTCGATCAAATTTAGTCAAATCGAATAGCAAACAATATTCGTCTTAACTACGAGCATTCGAAAAAGCATGTTTTGGTGTATTTAAACACCGAAACCGACTAAAACTGTTACGTATAGCGGAGGTGGTTATTGTTGTTGTTAATCTTCTAAAAAAAATACGTGCAATTTTTTTGACATTGAAAACTAATAAAATTTTATTGCATTAAATTATTTTTAACGAGACGCGAACGGCGTAGGTACACACTTACGGTCCGAGTCTTAATTCGTTTTAGGTTATACCGTTTATATTTAATTTTGTACATTACTTTTACTACGTCGAATTTTTTTTTTATTCGATTTAAACGCATACGTCGTAATACTAAATTGTTGTTTAACGGCGTTAATTAGCGGGAATTCTTTATTTAAAAAAAAAAAAAACAATGTTATAATTTAGGCAAGTTATATCGTTTTGTCGTTGATTGTATGGAAATGAGATTAATAAAAATTCATATTTATTCGGCTTACCGGCTAAACTCGTGTATAATATTTGTCGTGAATTCAATATACGGTGTTTGCCTACCAATTCCAATTACAAACACGACAATAGATGTAAATCGTTTGGAGTAGGTACATGTACAGGGTGTGCCCGCCGGGTTTAACAATTTCCAATGCAATTATATATACTCGTATATATATATATATAGGAAATTGTCAAATCCTGCGGATACACCCTGTATATGTACATATATATATATGCCATACGATTCCGGGATTCGCTAAATTAATATTTTGTTTTATATATAGAAAAATAAAATCTACCCCGCTATTTTACACTTACACTGTTTTACGTTTGCCATTTCGCCGGTATATTTCCGAGACTCGTGAATTGTTAACGTTATATAAAAAAAAACACAATGCACAACATTTGTTATTTAAAAAAGGGACAAATCCGCGACAAATATAGTAATGAAAACATTTTTAAAAAAATCTCAGCCATATATTTGTGTGTATTTGCAACCGGTATCGATTTAAGAAAATCCTAAAGTGCGTGCAAAATGCGAATAATTAAAACCGCGATTGCGTATTTTACGCAATCAAAATGTGCAATGGTCAGGTTGGCACGTAGAAGACCGGTGGCGTGATTTGCGGAGTGGTGGTCCAGGAGTGCTGTCCCCCGCCCCCCCATCACAAACTCAAAAAAATAAATCAATAAATGTACCGGCAAAATTGTTTTATTTATTTTATAATTTTCTTTTAAACGGCGAAATACAATATAACAGTGGTTCCCAATGTTCTTAAGCCGTGGTGCCCTTTCGTAGACGTAATTGAGCAGCGGTGCCCCCCTCTGTGAACACCTCGACGACAATTTAATCTAAATAAGCTTACAAGAACGGCACAACACTTGATTTTTTCCTATACCATTTAGTACAAGTTATGATGAAACTAAGGTCACATTTTTGTGCATTTTTACCGGGCACATAAAACGAAACAAAACTCGAATATTCTTTTTTTTTTTAAATTGTACCACGTTTAGAAAGTGTTGAATAAAATCAAAAATACTGAGTCGAAATAAACAGATACCGGTTACCGATTGCAGCGTTTTCTTTCGATCCGTTTTTTCCCAATTTTTAAGTGAAATTGTAAAATCAAAAATTGACCTCCTAAATGCCAACCAAACGAAATGTTCGCCGGATACCACCTCTGACGATATTGTCGTTTGGCGCTAAGAGTTTTGGTCGAAAAGCTATTTACAGATAGAAAAATAATGCGCACACCGTAGTACAAGCATAATACACATTCTTTGCTTAGGTTAGGTTATTGTAAATGTATACATAAATATATATATATATTTTTTTTTTTTTCGTATAGGCCGTGATGCCCCCGGTATAGGCTCGTTGTGCCCCCAGGGCACAGCTTGGGAACCGCTGCAATAACAGATAGAGATAATGACTCGTTTTTTTTTTTTTTATGCCGCAATATACGTAGTAGGATCAAAAAGTTCCCGGAATTTATTTATAGAAAAAAAACTATTTTTCTTATCAAATATCTGTTTATTGGAATTAAAAGTAGACATTATTAGCTATCTGTAGGTTTTGTCGTTAAAATTACATTAGTCTCATGTGAGTCGTAATCGTGTCCATAAAAAATCAAAAAAATCACATGTTGTCAAATCACAATTGAAGGTCATGTTGATTGTGTTCTTCGACAATGAAGGGTTAGTTCACTGGGAATTTGTACCTAATGGACAAACAGTCAACTCAAGTTTTGTATATTGAAGTTTTAAAGCGTTTAAGAGATTCAATTCGGCGAAAAAGGCAAGGAAAATGGGAAAATGGTTGGTTTTTGCATCATGACAATGCACCGTGCCACTCGTCTTTTGCAGTTCGGTTTAACGGATAAAAAAATTTCTACAATTCCACAACCCCCTACAGATAGCTAATAATGTCTACTTTTAATTCCAATAAACAGATATTTGATAAGAAAAATAGTTTTTTTTCTATAAATAAATTCCGGGAACTTTTTGATCCTACTACGTAATATTACATATATATTTAATTGAACCTCTCCTTTCCGAAAAATTTGCAGATACGTAACTGTAACTGCAACCCATAGGTTTTGAAAGTTATATATAAACCATTGACCCGTCCCTCCCCCCCCGCCCCATGACAAATTTGAAAATACGTCACTGATTGTCACTAGATCAATAAAACTATACGATTATAAATATCGCCCGGTTGAAGTGGTGATTTTATTTTCGTGTACGTTACCCGGTTACCATCTCAACACCCGAACGTTCTCGATTTCTCGATTGATTAAAAAAAAAAAAAAAAAAAAAAAAAATGAAAACCCATCTAAGTAACTAAACGGAGGAGGTGTTCGTGTGATTATTCGTCGTTGTTCGGCTGTTAATAAAAACCGCGTCATACAAATGTATTATAGTTAACGGTTTATGTACAATGTTCGTTTTTAGAGTAGACGTGTGGACTCGCTACGTACGTTATCAAATTCATGAAAACACACAACTAAACGCGGAGGAGATAATAGACACAAAATAGCACAAACACCAAATAGACGGTGAAAATTTGTTTTATAATATTTGAAAATAAACTCCGTATATGATACACAGAACAAAAAAAAAAAAAAAAAGTCTTTATACGTATATTACAGACATTGTATAAAAACAAGACGTGTTATTTCGTAGTTTGACGAAACTAATTGTTTTCAATTGTATTCCCCCCCCCCCCCCGAAATACGTCACCGGCGTAGATAATACAACAATTTTTTTTTTTTTTTTTTTTTTCATAGAGAGTAAAAAAATTTTAAAACGAAACGTTGTAAAAATTGACGAGACGACACAGTCGACCTGGCGATGGTTTTTTTTTTTTTTTTGTTTTTAATCGAAACCGGTCGTAAATTCACACAATCTATACAATTGTAATCAGTGGTGGTAGCTCGCCCCAGTGAAACAAATGAGACACTGCCTCCTCATCAACAATATTTTTTTATTGCGATAAATAATACGGGTATTAATAGTTTATGCGCGTGAATGCCGTCTTTGAAAATGCTAAAATACATGTCGTTAAAAATATAGTGTTGTTAGGTTTCGGAAAAATGTGTACCACACGTTGAATATTTTTAAATTTGAAAAAAAAAAAAAAAAGAAACTCCTAAAGTGTCGCCATTGGACTGTTTTAAAAAAAAGTGTTTTGAAAGTGGCTGCTTTATTTCGTGTGTGTCCAAGTCACTAAACTACATCAGCATGCTTTATAAGTTAAAAAAAAAAAAAAAAAAAAAAGGACTTACGGAATAAGAGAAATACGCTGACGCGTATCAATTTATCTAATACGTTTTCCCAAAAATTGTCTACGGATAAATAATATACGGGATACATAAATATAGCTAAACAAAGTCTATAAATAATTTGTAATTTAGATTAAACACAATATTTGCGCTTGATAATATTGAAATAAGTAGATTGAAATTCATAACCAATACGTGTACAATACAATAAAATACTAAAAAGACAATAGAAATAAACGAAGGTTATAATAATATTAAAACTTGTGGTTTTTTTTTTTTTTTGATAATTGATCATGATTCGATAATGATAAAATCGTAATATATGAAATATTAATAACTATAACGTTAGATTATACAGCCGATTTTGTTTAGCCGTTGACGTTATGCGTGTATTAAACATTTCGACGTCAGACATATAGAAAATATTAAAAAAATCGCATTGACGCGAATATCTCGCGGGTTTCTAAACATGTACACTCGCCAAGCGTCCGACTAACTGAAATGGTGGCCATGTGCGGACAATCCGTGTCGGGGCCTAAGTCTGCACACCTGCACGGGGCGGGGGCAAATGCAGACATTTTTTTTTTAAATTTTTTTCGAAAAAAATACAACTGTACATAAAAAAAATATGTGCGCGTAGAATATTTTCTATTTCGTTCGGTAAACAGAAAAATAATTATGGGCCGCGGCCACTTAATGGCTGGCTATAGAGCCTTTTGGCGCGACGCGGTTCCGCGCAACCGGCGAAAAGCCGCACGACACGGGCCGGTTTATAATTCCCGCGCGGAAAGCCTCGTCCCGTCGCGTCGGCCGTTCGCGTGACATTACCGCATTCGTAGTCCGGTCGCGGTTATTATCCGATTAATCGTTGAATTCCATGAAGAGAAATATTACACAGTTCTGACGAATATTGTATTAATGCGTTTAACGATTTCACCGGAAAAACTATAACAACACGCTTCCAATGTGTTTCCGTTTAACGGCATAATTGCGCGCAATAGCCAAGTAGAGGCGTCGTACGCGCGCATATATTTGTTTCTTCCCGTTGGTTTTCGAAATATTCGCCACGCCACCGGCAGTATCAGTAGGCATGGGTATCACGGGTGAACCGGCAGGCTGACGGTGTCACATCCTCCACCACCACCCACCAAGACATTTTTTTATGCGTCTAATGTAGGTGCACATAAGTGGAAATCCATTGAAATTGCACGGGGATGAAGGGGGACTAACTATTTTAACACCATTAATATAGAACAGGACCGATTTTCGAGCGGGCTAATATCGAATATTTTAAACTTGAGCTCCCAAGCTCCGTCACCCCATTTTTTTCGGTCTATGTGTGTACACCAGATACATTTCTGTTTATGACTATCGACAAAACAAAATACAGTTCCATATCCTCCCCTCTCCCCCCCCATTCCGTCGTTATAGGAAAAACTGCACGGTAAACCGTCAATAGGCAAGGCGAAAAATCGCGTAAAAAATTATATTGTTTATCACTCGGGCGTGATTTAATTTTGGGCGAATAGTTCCATTTTCAAAAAAAAAAAAATATATCAAAACAGTAAAACGTAGGTACGCATTAGCCGTAGTAGATTGATTGAAAAAAAAAAAAACAACAAATTTCGGAGGGCCCCCTCGACCACGCGTCTGATTTCACGAACCAACATTGATTATTATTATTTTATTTGGTATATACAATCTGTTCCTTTAGGAACAATAAGAATATTTGCTAATAGAAAATAGGTACATGATTATTTGATTGGGAGGTGCCACTCAGTGGTAACACTACCCTTACTTGAGATTTAATTTTTTTGTTTTTTTTGTATACTAATACTTTAGATTAAATAGTGAGGAGGTCACGACACCATTTCCTTTTGAGCCTCCTGGGGGGAGGGGGTTCCCAGGAATTGTGAGAGTGGCAAGGTTTGAAATGAGGGGGTTGGTACGAGAAGGAAGTTTTGAATGGAATCGTTTGTAAAAATTAGCTGCTTCTTCTAACATTGATTATTAAAAAAAAAAAATATCAATAGGCTAACGTCTAACAAAATGATATGATTTTAAAAAAAAAAAAACCACTAAACGTCAAAATAATATTATATCCATTATAAATTAAACATATTTTTTACACCGAGTACCAATGTTACCTAACTACTATAAAAATTTGAAATAAATACACGATACCGACTTGTAAATGAAACCGGCTAAAATCTGTTCTACATCGTTTTTATTTTATTTCTATATGACATTATATGTTCACGTTTATTTTATTATCGTATCAATATTGTGTTGTTTAACAGACTTTAGACAACGCCATCATATTGGCTATGCGCTAAATATCCTTTCAATAGTAATAAATTTCCTTTCGGGGAATAGGTGTACAGTTTTACACTATTGTATTACGCATTAAAAACAAATATTTCATATGTAATTTAAAATAGGAAAATATACAGGAATGTATACGCGTTATATATATATAAAAATGCCAAATATACCAAATAAAATCGTCTACAATATTAGAGCTTTTTTTTTTTTGTTGGGGGGGAAAATTTACATTTTCGTAAATCGAATAAATAAATCCGTATCGAAATCATTTGCATTTTCATTTTTGAACAGAGGAAACGTGTGCGCGCCCGTGCGAACAGTTCGAAATCTGAACGTTCTACTGTATATCCGCAGGATAATTTCAGCGGGCGTTTCAATGTGCATTTTTCGTGTACCTACATTTTTTTTTTTTTTAGTGAGTGTACGCGTGAAAAAACATGAAACGCTATAGATTTGCCACTTCACCCCACCGCCACACCATTTGGTAATACATTTTTATCAGACTCCGGAGGGTTTTATCCGTTTAGTAATGCCAATATCCCAGTGGGGGGAGTCCAGACCCAACCGCCCCTACATTGACTAGTGTAACAGTAATAAATACGTTTGACGAAGTATATTACGGTATACTTGAGAATAGAGATTTCAAACGATTTTTATTTGGACCCCCTACCCATTGAACAAATACCGATTGCGGCGCCACTGGTGTGTATGTAGTGACGAATGTGGGGTCTATGAAATGGTTAGGATATCGCGAGCATTTGGCAACAATAATATTATTATATTACGACACGAGCGATCAGAAATATTTTTGTAATTTATTATGCGGTTTGTATTTGATATTTGTCTGTTAATACAAATGGTGTTATTCGCATAGACAATCGTTGTCGTATAACGTGCACCGGTCGTGCGATGTTCGACACTAACGACTGAGTATCGCCACTTTCGAAATGCGACACAATTGTTCAAGTCGGGGAAACATTTTATTTCCGTATAGTGTTGTGTGTGCCGTGTAATTTAACAGGGAATCGTATATTTCGCTGAAATATTTCAAAATTTATATTTCGCGTAATTGTCAATCACTAGCTAACACGTATTAATGCTCCTAATGTCCTCATTCAGTGACGTTCTTTGATCGAGAATGTTCTTTGGTGGTAGGGGTGATGGAGGGAATACGATAATAACTGACTCTTCGAGGCAAACCCACGGCAGGATTCCATAATTAATTTTCTATTAAATATATATATATATATATGTTTTAAATTTTAATAAAACGTAATATTAAAAAATTGTAATTAATAATTATAGTAGTCACTATGACACGCTTTTATAATTTATTTCAAACTATACTAGAATTTCTGCAGCCACTTGATAAAAAACTTTACGATGAATTATATAAAAGAGAGACGAATATCGCATACCTAGCAGATATTTTTGAAAAACTTAATGAAGTCAATAAAAATTTGCAAGGTGATAAAATTAATTTTATCAAATCTAAATCCGTTATTAGTGCATTTATTTCAAAATTAAGTCTTTTTAAAGAAAAAATTAGTCGACGTGAATTTAATAATTTTTCTAACTTATCAAACTCAAAACAAATTTTAGATTCTGATTTAGAAATATACTGTGCACACCTTGAATCTCTTAAAGTTGATATGAATACTAGATTTAAGGATATCAACGACTTGATTATACCAGAATGGGTATTAAATATTTTTTTAGCAGATATACAAAATCTCCAACCATCAATTCAAGAAGAACTACTCGAAGTGAAGCACAATGAAGAAGCTAAAATCGATTTTAAACATAATGGTTACGAGTTGTTTTGGCTCAAACAAAAATCTATATATCCTCAACTATGGAAAGAAGTGGAATTACTTATTATGGCTTTTCCGTCGACATACCTGGTAGAAAAATGCTTTAGTGCGGTACAACAACATTTGACCAAATCAAGAAACAAATTAGAAGTATGTGAAAGAGGAGATTTAAGACTGATGCTGACATCTATTGAGCCAGATATAGTGTCGTTAGCAAGAAACCACCAACCTCAGGGCAGTCATTAATTATGTAAGTATTTTTTGTGTTATTATATACTGTAATTATAAATTGTAGCATTAAAATGTTAAATTATATTTTTTCTTTAATTAAATAGTAATAGCTTATTAAAAATATCTTTTTTTAGATTTTTTTAGGGGAGGTATGAGATTTAGGGAGCGTTGTGTAAAAAAAGGTTGGGAAACACTGTAGTAGTGTACGTGTAAATTTCTGGGTTTCTTGGCGAGCGCGTATTTATAATTTTATCGTCCGAATATTCGACGTTATTATGAATGGCCAGAACAATTGCCAGACAATTAACGTACGTTTCTATATTAATAAACAATAATTTATTAATATCAGATATTATGTATTATAAAAAAAAAAAAATTCGTATTGTGCACAACTATTCGTAATTCACCCCTCCCCCCCCCCGACATGCTTATTTCGAATATACAAGTTGTAATACATTACAGACAGGAAAGCATCGTGTGTCTGGTGCACATGTAGAAACGGGCAACGAGTTTGGCATAGAATTTTTAATGTACATTAGGGCGAATGTCGGTAAATTATTGGCATTATAGGCAATGCGAAGGACATTCCGGTTTTCGGCGAGTGGACGAGTTTTGTCTTCCGCAATTTCAATTCTACTCCGATGTTTTGTATATACTGTATAGCGTTGCCTATTCTTTTTTTTTTAAAATGTAAAAGAATGTACATAAAATTAGTAGTCTTTAAGATCTAAATAGCTTGTTTTCTTATTTTTCTTTTAAATTTAAAAAAAAAAAAAAGAATGTATATATTTTAGCTTGTAAGGTGTTTTGTATATTTAGTGATATAAGTTTAATAATGTGAGCCCGCCCCGCGAAGGGGAAAAGGGGATTTTATGTCGTGTATATAATTGTTACGTGTTTTTTGCGTTTTAATAAACGATGGTGGCGGGCCGGTAGCATTTCCGCAAGGCCAGTCCCCGGCCCGTCATCGATGCCACAAAAAAAAAAAAAAAAAAAAATTTCAATTCTACTATTGAATACCGTTTACGTCCGAATTAGACGAATAAAAATCTCAACCAAAGTGCGTACAAATATTGATAACAAAATTAACGAAATCGTCGTCATAAACCGAATAGATAACATAGCATCGATCGTATATTGTGTTATATTGAAAAATCGAAAACTTTTTTTTTTTTTCTTCGAAATAATTTAAGTTAAATTTGTATTTAACCATTTGGCAATTTGGATTACTAAAATTGCATATTTGAATACGCTCGGTGGATCGGCCACTCCGGTATCTCCGGCCGTAATTACGCCACTGTTCCCCCGTGCGCACGCCACTGTTTACACCGCGCCGGACGCCCGGCCGCGGCCGTCTGGGCGCACGCCGTTGCCCGTCCGACGCGGCAGCCCTTTACGAGGTGCGGCACAACGGGGCGTTGGCGTTCAGAATATTATAAAAAAAAAAAATAATATTTCAACGGCGAGACCCGAGATCGAACTACGGCCTTTACAGACATAATGGTAATACCTGTGCTCCGGCATTTCCCGCGTCCATGCGACAGCAGCTACGGCGTGTGACGGCGGCGGAGTAGGAGGAGTTGGTGCGGCACCGGGAACGGCGGCGAATGGTCTGCGGCCGGCTGCGATAAAAGGGTGGCCGCGAATACGCCGCGATGGGCCGCGTTCACAAGGTCCGTACGCCGGGTACGCGCGCGCGAGTGTACACTGCGCCGGGGACGGGCTGTCGCCGTCTGTCGTAAGGGCGCCGCCGCCGCCGCCGCCGCCACTGTAACACGACGTCACGGGGGGGCAACGCGCACGCGCTCCGGAGGGCGGTGCGCCTGCGGGGAGGGTGGAAAAAATCACGCGGAAGTACGCGTAGCGTACGGTACGGGTGGGTAGACGCCGCGGAATGCGCGGTTTTATCGTTACAATAACCGCGATGAGGGTAGCGGCGGCGGCGGCGGCGGCGGCGCGCGAAAATCCACATACGTGCGCAGAGGCCCGTTGATGACCGCTGTATCGATGAAAATAATTCCATGGTGTTTTGGTTTTTTTTTTTTTTTTTTTTCAACCTAACCATAGGCATTTTATTTTATTTTGACGACCAATACAGTCTTTATAAATACAATGCACATAATTGGTGTATAAATACTAAACAATACAAGAGTAGTAAATATACATGAATACATGAACATGTTCGGGGTAGTACCAACAATTCCGATTCTTATATAGCCTAAGTTACTTAAACTAAAAGACTTCGAGCGTTAGACCGCCTAGTGTCTTGCGAGTTGTCGAGGAGTTGTTTAGCAGTTACATCGGGCGTGCAGCTCACAGATCTATTCACATGTTTGTTAGCAAATTTTTTCATTTCGTCCCGGATGGATGGTATCTTCAGATCGCGGTGTATGATGTCGTTGGATTTCGAAGTCCAAATCGGTTTTACGATAGCTACGTAAAGGAGTCGTTTGTTAGCAAGGTCTAGGGTAGCAATGTCTTCCAATTAGCCAGTACAATTTTCGCATTTGTTCTTTGATTTATAATTTTTTCTGTCGGACGTGATATTTCCAATTTAGGCGGGATTCGATGTGCATAGCCGAGTATTTAGCTGAATCTTTTTTGTAGGCTTATTGTGTGATCCAGCAACACTTGGATATTCAAAGTATTGCGCAAAATTAAAATTTACGTGCACCGACTTTTCACTATTGATTTGTATTTTCCAACGTCTCGTCCAATTAAAGATGTTGTCGATTGTAATTTGTAAATTATTAGCCGCTGTCTGCTGATTGTTACGGGTTGTTAAAATTGCCGTATCATAGCGGTCATTGAGGGCCAATATCGTGATAATAGTGTAAAACTGTGCAGTGGTTGTGGCGAAATACACAAACCGCGGGAGGAGGAGGCATAGTCCCGCACCCTGTGGATTTGTAAATTGAATTGCGTGTATCGGCTCCATATGAGAAATTGCCAAATACGCCACTGCGAACGGGAAAACAAGAAGTGTCGGACGATACGTCACGGAAAACCCCACAGAACGGACAATATATTTTGTAATATAATAAATTATTGCTAAATAGACGATTCGATAAAAAAACTAAAATGAAATGTACCAAAATAATGGATAGAGTTCAAGTGTTGAAGCTCTGATTGTTTTTCTAGTATCACCGGAGGCGGCTGCCCCAGAAGGAACCCGTAAATACGCCACGGGGTACGGAGGTCCTAAAATGTTTAAATTTTATGTATTTTCGCATTCACGATATCTTTTTCCTATATAATAATAATATAATATTTTAAGTAATGTAAAGCGCAAAATAATAATTGAGTTCCTAAGGATGAGTTTCTCTGTCGGAAGTATTGTATGGCGTCAAGAGAGGCGTAGGTTAGGTTATGGTGGTGGTCATGGGGGTCATGCTCCCCCTTCTACGTGATTTATTATCATATCGAATTGACCATGTAAGAAGTAAACAGTAATAAAAAATATTTAAATGTAATTAAAGGATTAAACGTTAATTTTGAGTTTGTTTTATGACACCCCCCTCCCATTGAGATTTTATCAATGGTAAGATTAATCATGAAACTAAATTTTTTTGTTTTTTTAATACAATTTTATTATTATACATCCTACTAGAATTAAATTATAGTATTAGTTGGGTATTTGCTAAGAAAAAAAGACTTTGGGTGATCTATACCCCAACCCGGGGGGGGGGGGCATTATTACGTAAAAAAATTATTTTGTTACCCCCCGCCCCCCCCCCGGGTGTATTTACAAATATATATTTGAGTATGTTTTATTAAACTAAAAAAATGTTTTACGCTTTCAAAAATTGTCTTTGTTAAAACATAATATATAGTTTTTTAAACATTTTTTTTTTTTTTTAAATTTAATGTCACCACCTGCGAACTAGAGCACTGCCTCTACGAAAATCGCAACTCTCCAAAACTGTCCTCTTAAATATTTCCGCCTAAATCAAATTCTCCTTCCCCGCCCCCTTTTTTTAATGCACTCCTATGTGTGTGTGTGTATATATATATATATATATAAGTACCGGTCGGGGTAAATGAAAATTAAACACACCAATATTATGATGTAATCATCGCAAAACACGTAAAACTAAACATTATTCTTCGATATATTGTGCGTACAAGTGGTGTACTCAGAGGAGGAGGGATTGTTATGGGTCATACATCACGCCCCCAAAAATCCGGGGACTTTTATTTTTGTTATTTTTTTTTTTTTTCCCCCCCCATAATCTGTTACGTGCAATGCAAAATAAAAATTACCAAGTGTTGAAGCGTGTGACATTTTGTTCGTTTAATATTAGGTGGAGTTTCATGTCCAGTTTAAAAGCGTAGGCACGATACCGTTCAACCGTCGATTATCCGTGCAATTAAACCCCTCGAAAAAGGTTCTAGTTACGTCACTGGCAGTCTACGACATAATTAATATTATAATAAATTATAATATTGGCATTTCGTTAATAACGAGTTTTCGTATATATTTTTTTTTTTTAATTTTTAGCCCAACAGAAATCCACGGAAATTTAATGAAACCCGTCGTGCGGTATACTTAATAGAGAAATAGAAAAAAGTTGAGCGCAATGCAATAACTTTTTTTCTTTTTTTTTTTGTACAATTTGTTTACGCTTTGATAATCGTATAAATCGTACGGCATTTTGTTCGTTTTCAATTTATTTAAATACAATTTTTACGGTTCGAGACGAAAAAACACGGACAATTGTAATTTATTTTTTTAAGTGCAAATTTATACGATTTTCAATTTTAATATAAAAAAAAAAACATTTTTTCCGAACTTTGCTCGGAATCGTATTCGTTAGCAACGAAACAGATGTAAATTAAATTCCCCTCTGTGTCCTACCATCCAAAACATCTCATCTACAACAGTGATGTCCGTCTTTTTTTTGTAAATTTAATCGTTAATTTAAGTTTGCTGTAGGACACAAGACGCCAACTTTCTGTACGTTTCGGTTCGCCGTTTATTTTTATAAGTGACGGGAAAAATCCGGACACGTCGAAGTTCGAGAATCCGAAATCCGGCGTTCATTATTTCGATCCGGATTTCGAAACGACTTTATTTATAACTCATTATATAAATACCGATTTTTTTTTTTTTTTTTTTCTGTGGGGGAGGGAGGATTTCGAGCATATCATTCCGCAAAATCCGGATTCAATCGTCGCACTGTCGGTGCAAACGACTAACTGTGTGTCTGGATCATTCGCGTCCCGGTACCGGCAAATCCGTATTAACCCCGACAAAATTTGATATTCGAAGGCCGGGGGGGGAGGGGGTTCCCAGGAATTGTGAAGGTGGCAAGGTTTGAAATGAGGGGGTTGGTACGAGAAGGAAGTTTTGAATGGAATCGTTTGTAAAAATTAGCTGCTTCTTCTAACATTGATTATTAAAAAAAAATATATCAATAGGCTAACGTCTAACAAAATGATATGATTTTAAAAAAAAAAAAATCACTAAACGTCAAAATAATATTATATCCATTATAAATTAAACATATTTTTTACACCGAGTACCAATGTTACCTAACTACTATAAAAATTTGAAATAAATACACGATACCGACTTGTAAATGAAACCGGCTAAAATCTGTTCTACATCGTTTTTATTTTATTTCTATATGACATTATATGTTCACGTTTATTTTATTATCGTATCAATATTGTGTTGTTTAACAGACTTTAGACAACGCCATCATATTGGCTATGCGCTAAATATCCTTTCAATAGTAATAAATTTCCTTTCGAGGAATAGGTGTACAGTTTTACACTATTGTATTACGCATTAAAAACAAATATTTCATATGTAATTTAAAATAGGAAAATATACAGGAATGTATACGCGTTATATATATAAAAATGCCAAATATACCAAATAAAATCGTCTACAATATTAGAGCTTTTTTTTTTTTTGTTGGGGGGAAAATTTACATTTTCGTAAATCGAATAAATAAATCCGTATCGAAATCATTTGCATTTTCATTTTTGAACAGAGGAAACGTGTGCGCGCCCGTGCGAACAGTTCAAAATCTGAACGTTCTACTGTATACCCGCAGGATAATTTCAGCGGGCGTTTCAATGTGCATTTTTCGTGTACCTACATTTTTTTTTTTTTTAGTGAGTGTACGCGTGAAAAAACATGAAACGCTATAGATTTGCCACTTCACCCCACCGCCACACCATTTGGTAATACATTTTTATCAGACTCCGGAGGGTTTTATCCGTTTAGTAATGCCAATATCCCAGTGGGGGGAGTCCAGACCCAACAGCCCCCCGCCGCCCGGTTAAAAAATCCTGGATCCGCGCCCGATTTCTCTTCGCCACGGTTCCGCCGCCCCGGCCCCACCGCGGGGTATGGATATTAATGCCGGCGCAAACGCTCAACGCGTGCCGGCGCGGTACGGAGCGGTCGGCCGGCAGACGGCACTGCACGCGCGTCCGCTTTCCCTCGGCGACCGCGACGCGGGCCCGGCGGCCCCACCCCCCCCCCCCCCATCGATCCGCTCGCTTTAGAAATTTTCGCACGACCCCTCCGTCCGGACCGGCACCGCCGCCGCAGCCGTAACCTTGACCTATTGCCGGTACAGACGATTTCCGAAACAATTTGTTTTCGCCGCGGATTACCGGTACGGTCTGACGGCCGGCGGCCAAGACTGCCCCGGGAGCTCGACTCTCCGGTCGCATCGATCGCGGATTACCACGCTGGCCGTCCCGACCGCCGCGCCCATAGAAAAATTATCACTATACTCTAATCGGCGATATTCGGACCACGTTAGTTTTCCTTAAAAAAAAAAAAAAACATTCGACAATTTCGAATAGCAAATATTAATTAAAAACGGTTTTTCTTGGAGCATAAACTAGTCGGGCCCTAAGGCACACGGAATATTCACCGTGAAATTGGCGGTGCATTACTACCCCGCGCTTGCAACGCGACGTTAGTTAATTTTTACACATTTTTACTCTCGTATCATTCGTGTCGTTTGTTTATCGCTGTATGAGGTGGTAACCTAACCAGATATAAATCAATAAAAAATATTTGAATTTCGTAGCGATAACTTTGCGACTGCCCGTCGTGTTTAGCGGTTCAACTCCTATCCCGGTCTTATCCCGGGACATTTTCAACAAGCGCGCCGAATTTCCGCCAAATCAAACGACCGGTTTAGTTCCCGAGATTATCCCGGACAGACACTAAAATTTATTTTTATTCGTATGCACATCAATAGTATCGCGGTACGCCGCAAAATCGGATTCGTTGGACGAAATTGTTGTGATTTTTTTTTTTTTTTCGTTTTCTCGGAAAAACATTTTTAAACTCAAACACCGGCTCGTATAAAATAATATCGCGACATAAATATTAAGAGGGCGCGTGTGTTTTTGTATTCATGCGGTACGAATTTTCTTTTCGACAGGGTTTCCTTTGCGGACATTTTTATTTTACTGTTGATCGATTTTTAGCGAAGCCGACGAATGCATACATAGTATTGTTGGTTTCCCAATCGTTTTACGTTTGATTTTTGTTTTTTTTTCCTTCTGTCTAAAAACAACTTCTTGACCTTCAGAAATATTGTTCCAACCTTCCAGCCAATGGGAGGGGGAAGCGAATTTCGGCTAGATGGGGCTGTCATTTTTTTCGTCTTTCCCTCGAGTTAATTAAAAAAAGTCAAACCAAAAAATTGTATAGGTGTTTTACAAAAATACTTATTGTGGCTAAGTTTATTCGTTTATCGTATCGAAATTTTGACGAAAATTTCAAATAGCTAAAAATAATTAAAAAACGGTAAAAACGGTTTTTCGGGAGCAAAGTATATTCGGGCTATAGACACAAATTTATTCGAACTGTGCAACATTGGTTTTAGTTTTTCGTTACCATATAAAAAAAAAGTTATGGTTTACCTAAAATGTAATAATTGTATGTATTTGAAACTAGAATTATTAACTATTTCACGGTTGTGTTGTCGAAAAACTAAAATCAAATGTTGCACAGTGTAAATTCTTCTTTTTTCTATGGTGACAATTTGGTTCCTTAATTAGGTTAATAGCTCGACAAGTATTTGCTCGCACGAAACGGTAAAATTGTTTGTATATTTCACGATTGCATAAGAACACCGCTAGAGATAATGGCACGTGACTACTTGTGAAATATATTTGAAAGTGAATGTGAATATTTTGAGTCGATAAATTATCATTTTTTTTTTTTTTTTTTCAAAAATGTCGAACAAATTGCCTATACGTAACCCCTTAAATTTACGAACAATTCCTTTTATAACAATTATTAAGAGGGCCTTCTTATTACGAGTTATAAACGCCTGAACACTCTTAGTGTACAGCGATTTTGCGGGTTGACAGAAAATTAAATATTAACAATATTTCAATATTACCAACTGTTCTCTCTCTGAATATTATAATACAATAATTCCGCATTTAACAAAATTATTACGAAACAACAAAAATAACAAAAATACGTTATTTCGTAAATTTTCACGTTTTTCCGACGGGTTTTTTTCCCCAACTGTTAAGATGATATCTACAAGGAATATCAAAAAAAAAAAAAAAATGGCTTCCTCGTTGCACCAATCAAACATTGCTATCGGACACCATCCCTGAAGTCGATGATCGTAACAATGTTTCTGGTTAGAAAAGTTGTTCAGCCAAAAAAAACCAAACCCATACGCACAAATAATAGGGTAAATAGGGATTTACGGTCAGAATCTTTTTTTTTTTTTTTTTTTTCATTTATTAATAATATACACAATCTGTACACAATGAAGCACAATATGAGCTATTATACAATAGGAGATTGAAAAATTTGAATGAAGAAGCCACCCACTGATGACACTTTCAGCTATTAATTATTTTATTTTAACCTATTTTGCATTAAGGGTTTAGCAGGTCTCTACACCATTCTCGCTTAAGGCGCCGAGGAGGGTTACCAGGGATGGTTAAAGCAGCTAGATTTTTTATCAGTGCGTTTGGATGAGTATTTAGGCGTAGATGAAACCGTTTATAATAATTTTTTGCCTCTTCTTGAATTGTTTTTATGTGTAGGTCTTTATGCAGGGTGTGATTTGATACATATGGTGGAGAGTCGGTAATTTTTCTTAATGTATCTAAAACAAAAATGTGCTCGTAAATTTCCTCGTAGATGTCGCTAATCGCTGGTCCGTGATAAAAGAATATCACCCAGTTGGTGTTGGCCTGTCGGTTAGGTTTGACGACCGAGTAGATGACGACAGATGACTCACGGGTTATCACGGTGGACGCTCGTGAAGAGAAAAAAAAAAAAGAAAAAAAAGAAGAGTTCAATACTTTTATTGACTGCATGCGCTTTCTAAATTTCACTGCGTGCCACTGGATCGCTACGGCGCAAGATATCACGGTGCGAATAGAATAGAATAGAAACGCTTTCGAAATATATTATAATATTTTGTGTAGTGAACGCACTACACTAGTGAAGAGTGGTAAATAGGAGGAGGGGTCATAGAGTAAGACCGAAAATATGGGGAATATTGGGTCTGTTAAGCAGTTTTGTTTGTCGAGTGGACACGCCGGTGTATGTTCAAGACAACGCACGACAACAATAATTCTAATATTTTAATGTCGAAGAAAAAACGAAACAATAGATAGTCAAATATGTGTTTGTTTGAGATGAGATATGGTTGAGGCGGTGATGAGGTGTAATAATTATTATTATTATTATTATTACTATTAGACAAAATTTCGTGAAATATAAATAATATTATGAGATACACAAATAAATACCTAGGCAATCTACTTCATAAGTCGTAGAAATAGAAAAATAGAATTGCCTTGGCATTCCCCGGCGCAATATTATTACTGTTCGGCTGATAACAAATTTAATAATATTAAATTCGTTTTAGTTCTACAATGTATTATCAAATCTCCAAAAGAATATTAAAAAAAAAAAAAACACTAAAACGTTCGTTGAATACTTTTTATACGCCCTTCATAGACGTGATACAATGTTCAAAACATTCTGGCGTTTTTTTTGTTTTTTTTCGAACTATTTGACGAAATTTTACGTAGAAATGCGAAAATGTTCGACATAACGAATTTCGCCGTAAAGTTATACTTAGTGGGGGGGGGGGAAAAAAAAAAAAAACAAATGTTGATGAAAATCATAAAAATCGTTATCGGCATTTTGCGTACTGTTTTCCGATTTACGCGGCGATAACTTTTTTCGGCTATACAACAAAAAAACGCTGGACGACGTTCCAGAGACGAAACAACACGGCCGACAATAATAACAATATTGTCGGTGTTTTTTTTAATAATAATCATTATTACTGTCGTTTGTTTTCTAGTTACGAACGAACAATAGAATTATTAAATTTAAATTTACCGAAACCCATGTTTTGACCGCGGTCGCTCTGCCCGGAATCGTTTTTCGAAACGCAATCGAATTTCACCTTCTGCGCGCACATATAAACTTAAAAATCGTCCTTATATAAACCCTGCTGGCTTCCCGGCCTGCCACCTACAACCGCCCAATGGATTGTATCCCCCGTCCTGTTTTCCCCCCTATTCGAACGACGCTCGGCTCGATTATTAATAGCAACGCTTTTTATTTATATTGTCGTATGCATAGAATAAATATATATATATATATATATATATAAGTATGAGTCTACGAGACACGTGTAATAACGGCTGACCGTTATGATTATTTTTAAATACATTTGTATATCAATTTACTCGGCGTGTTCGCTGTTGTCCTTTGGAAATAACAATGTAATGGATCTGACATTCGCTTGGTCACTGTCGGTTTAATAAAAGATTAGGATCGACGCCTTTAATCCCGTCGTAATAAAAATACGGTTTCGACATTGTCGTAAAAATACATTTGTTCCGTTTATAAAACGTTATTGCCAAATAAATAATAATAAAATTAAAAAAAAAAAAAAAAAAAACACCAATAACGTTTGTATTGAGCATAAAAATACAAACGCTGTGTGTCGGGTCGACAATGTTTTTCGAAAACGAAAACACGCGCAATTTTTATAACATACTCCGGGCTTTGTTTTTGTCGTTTTACTACAATAACTTTTTGCAAATAGCAAATTAGTTTGAATTAAATACACAAAATACCGATTACTGTACAGTCTAATAGTAAAATTATGAAAAAGAAGCCGATTCTGAGCGAAGGGGTCGGTCAAAAAATTGAAAATTGTATTCATTCGTAATTAGAAGATAAATTACAATTGTTCTTCCGGTTTACCATTGTTATGGAACCGTACGAGTTTCGTCCGCATAAATCGGAAAATTGCAAAACACCGCGAATTATACACGATGGGGGAACGTCCGGAATGTCCCGGGAGTGTTTTAAATATGTTTCAAACAATTATTTATATTTGTACACCGGCCTAGACCATCTCCAGTGGTAAATGAAGATTGGTCTATTGCCGTTTAAATCGACTATTTATTGTTTTATACCGTACCAAACGTCCGGTTAAAATCGCAACGCGCACGCTTTGGGCCACAATGCGAAAAAAAAAAAAAAAAATGTCCGGATACGGACCCGATTCCATGTTTATTGCTCCGAAGGCGTAAACGGCTAATGAAATCGCGGTTTATATAGTAGGGCAATTGCATTTCGACAAGCCAGGTTAGGTAGGCACGTATCAGCAATATAAAATGCGCGAAACGACACGATATTACCTACCAAAAATCATCCATAACGTTTTTTTTTTTTTTTTTTTTTTAACTATGTATTGATATATTGCTACAATGGTTACGACCGATACGAGTAATTTTAATTTATAATATATATATATTTGTTATAATTCTGTAGAATGGGTAAAAAGCGTTTCCCCTCCCCCCCCCGTTGGTTTATTTGATAGTATAAAATCTTTGGAACCCCAGCCCATTCCTATGGATAAAATTCTGGTCGCGCCACCGACACGAATACAATATTTAAATTGGTAATTCGCGATGCGTTCGAATAAGCCATTAAAAACGCCGTAGGTTGTATATATATATATATTTTTTTTTTTTCTCTATGGGTTGCCCGCGGTTTGTATTATCAAATATACATTTTTGATTAACTCGATTAAGCTCCACTTGAGACCGCTTTTATAATATAATACGTTCAATTGCGTTGCAAAAATGTTCCATTATAATATTTTACGCCCGAGTGCCCATATATATATATATATATATATATTAGTATATTAGTATTATTATATCGTCGGGTACTCTAATAATTTAAAAATAAAAAAAAAAAACCTTACGTAACTTCATTTAACAAAAAAAAAAAAATAAATAAATAAATAAATGTTTTCAAGGATTTTCGTCTATTAAAATAATTGTTTGATATTATTGTTGTACGTATATATATATATATGTATAGTCGACGGACAAGAACCTAACCGGACATTTTAAACTATAAATATAAAAAAACAGTACCTATATACATGTATATCTATTTTAATTTATAATGGCCGTCGATTACACTTATAATTGTAAAAAAAAAAAAAAAATTTAGATCACTCGATCACACTAAAATTACTCTTAATCGTATAGGCGTCGATTGGCGGTAAATGTATTTTGTGTTATTATTATTTTTTTTCTTATTAAACGACGAAGCCCCGGTATATCCGACGTGTTGTAAAATATTTGCACCGAGGGCGTAAATGTACGGAAACGTCCGGTATAGACGGGGATTGGTATACCCGAGGGGATATTTAAGGCGATTAATCTTATTTCTAGTCTAAGGGGCTAAACGTTAATGTTCTGTGAACATTTCGGGTCGCCGGTGACTTTTATAATATTTCGTCTGTAATTATATCACAACTGTGCGATTCCTCTTCGTGTGTATATAAATGTTAATTGTCTGTAAATTATTATTATTATTATTGTTATTATTATTGCTTATTGTACAAACTGTACACATTGTAATTTTTCAAAAAAAAAATTTGTACGATTACTTTCTTTTGATTTAAAACAAACATATCGATAACATTTTTAATGCGAAATAACGGAAAAGTGGATATATTTTGATCAAGCGGGTATAAATCTAGCGGATGGGGAGAGGGAGGGATATCCTTGCCCAAATCGCTGTTAGTACAGGGGGGAGGGAGAGACTCTTAAGTTTATGACAAATAAAAAATGAAACGTGTATAAATTATAAAACATATTTCCGAACTTCCATCAAAAAAAATAATAATAATAATATTATACACGTTCGTTATTTAAAAACGGCGGGTGTCGGTATTGGCGAAGGCATTTCGCTCGTTGGATACGTTTACTCTCGGGCGGTTAGTATTGAATTCGAACGAAATGATAAATCACTTTTTCCAATAAAAAAAAAAAAATTACGAACAGAGCTTCAATATTCCGTTTAGGACTATTACAGTCGATTTCATATAGAGTACGTGTTACACTGTGTAGTGTGTACGATGAAATTATGAAAAATGAGATATTATTTATTTTTTATCAAATATGACGTACAATCTCGACAATGTTGTTAAACTAAACATTTTAAATGGCTATAAAACAAAAAAAAAAAAAATATGTATTTTTGAACACATTTGAAATAAAGTAAATTAAACCTTAAAAAAAAATTTGCACGTCTTCTCAAAATCCAAAATTTCTCACTTTGAGACTAAAAACCTTGAAAAAATCAAAACGTCTACAAATGGCTCAAAATTGAAATAAATTTTTTTTGAAATTTTTTTCACGTCATTATATTACAAATTTACATTTTATATGAAAATTACAGGTTTCCGGAACAATTATTTTCGGAATAACAGAGCAATTTGTTTGACGAAATCGTGTTCTCGTCATTTTTTTTGGTAGTTTTTTCTGCCGCGTTAAAAACCTAATGGGCGTATCGGCAAATTGCCTGTTAAAGTACCAACTAGACGGAATTTGCTACCGGAAACAGTATTAGGAGTGTACAGATCGAATAAAGTTTTCTGGTAGAAAAAATGTTTACAGAAAAATCATTGTAAAACCACAAGACCCATCGCTCCCCTAGGCATCTAAAATATATAATATTTATTTTTAAACTATTTATGTCCGGTGTCGATGTATTTTATAGTTGCCAAGTCTCAGGGCCGTATTCTGGGCAGAGCAAGAGGGCACGGGCCAGGGGCGCAAATGTTAAGAACAATAATTTTTTTTACGTTATATTTGAAAAATGAATATTTATTTCAACAAATCACTATATTATAATTATTATTAGGTTATAAAACTCTGGGTCAACGAATTTGACATTGAAGTATAATCGAGATTTAAATGCTACAGAGTTATATTTTGAAATTCAGAGTTTCAACTATCAGGCTCCATTATTAATGAAAACATACAGGAATGCAACTCCGTTAGATATTCTAAAGCATAGATATTCATCGGTACACTTTGCAATATTTATAACCGAATTTAGAGGTGGTACTACGAATAATTTCAACGATTCCTATAACAACAGCTACACGTGAAAGAAAATTCAGCTTGTTAAAAATGATAAAAAAAAAATTATCTAAGATCAAATTCGTCACACCAGAACGGCTAGATTACCAATAGAATAATATATAGTGAAAACAATTTCATTCGATAATGTCATTGACGAATTTGCCTCTATAAAAGCAAGAAAATTACCATTATAAATTTTAAATTTGAAGTACGATGTACGAACGTACGATAATATTTGTATCGTTCGTTTATTCCTAGTTTAAGTAGTTAAATGTTAAATTGTTAACTATTAACTACGTTGCACAAATAATAGTTATTGTAGTAATTCGTGATACTGTTCCTGTGCTTTAGGTCAATCTATTTAAACATTACAATTTTGTTAAATTAACATTCGTTTTACAAAAAACAAAAAAAAGCTTAGTTGGGCCGAAAATAGAATAAGGAAAACTAGAACTCGAGAAATATGTACAAAAAGTATCGACCACGGTCAGTGGCTAAACCCGTCCATATCTTTAGACTGTTAGATTTCGTTAAATTTGTTTTCTAATACAGATTACAAATAATCTAAGTAGTTACAAATATTCAATAATTGCTATTATTCCGTATCGATTCCACAAGAGGACAGCCTCCGTCACGGTCTAATCTAACCTTCCAAGACCTTAGTGGTCTTTGTTAAAATGGTCGATGATAAAATCCTCCGCACCAAGAAGGAAGATTTTATGAATTGAGCTGTTTGTTTCCCATTTGCAAATAAACAATGTGACCAGGAGTGACACAGTGGGAAACCATCAGTTCCCCTCTGAACCACGATTCAAACAGGAAAAATAAAAGGTAGGATCCATGCACAATGTTAGTTTCTTCAATATTATAGATATTTTGTACAATATAGTTATTTATTTTATTCTGTGCTATTTTGTTTTATATTACAATTATTAAATTTAATTAACTATAAAATAACAATAATAGTAATATTTTAAAAATAAAATTAACAATTCAAACTTTTCTTCGTCAAACACATCCACGAAGAAATAATTTTTCCCTTGTACAATTACTAATAAACATTTGATTGATATATTAAACATAGTGTAAATGTCAATATATCAAAACATAAATTTAACATTTAATAAATAATTTTCTATAAGTAATATGATATATAAACATAATGTAAATGTATTAAATGCTAGTATACCAACAAATAAATTTAACATTTCATAAACAATTTACAGGTGTTTTTATTGATATGGTTATTGTAACCTGACATAAGAAAGATACTCTTAACTATTTAATTAGATAGTTATTTTTAAAATAGTGTAAAAAATAATATATTAACAATAATAACAACATATAGAAATGTAATATGGCTACACCATATACATAGTATCAAGAAAAAAAAATACAGTTTATTTTAATAATGTATGTGCATACTTAATTCTTATACACACTGTTCATACTGAACACAGACAGAATATTTTTAAATAATTCATTCCTTATTAATAAAACAGATAGTTATATCGCAATATATAATATCGCTTCCAATAACTGAATCTACTAAATCTAATAAATGGCATAATATTGGATAGATATACTTAAATTGTATATAATTAAAAAATAAAAGTATATTTAAATATAATATATTTTCCCATAGGTTATATTATTTAATAATTACAAATTAAATATTAACAAACATAATTATTAGTGTAACATTTTTTTATAAAATATAATAAGGTATAAATTAATACATAAGGATTGCTTCTGAGTAACAAAATTGGAGTTTAACGTTTACAGATTGATTGTACAATAATTTATGTACAAGAACACTCCATGAAGACAATAATATGCATGCATATTGCATGCATAGCGTTTACCCAACAAAACAATAACAAACAATGTGTTTAAACAAAGTATGAAAAAAAAAAAAATCAAATGAACATGCAAATATTTAACAGTAGTAATGCCTACAATACAACGGTCAATCTTTTATTACGGACAGACTAAAAAAAAAAAAAAATAACTGACTTAAGGGATAGGTACATTAGTTGCATAATTGCAATCCAACAAAGTGAAGTGCATATGGTATACATAAGTGTATATAGGAATATGCAGTGAATCAGTCTATAATGTGTGTGTGTGTGTAGTAAAATAAACATATGTATAGATATATTGAGGTTAGATAATAATATATATTGGTAACGAAAAAATAAAATAAATTACGCCATATCTTCGTGTTTTTAAATAATTAAATGTCTGCTTCTTTGATAAATAATATACACACACGATTGGCATAAATTTTTCATTTGGCTGAAAATAAAATTTGTTTAAAACTTATTGAATTTAAAACTTAAAAAAAAAAAAAAAAATCATTACTCTACCACAACCGGTGTGGGATATTTTATTGATTATTGTCAAATTAGATTATCCATCATTTATTTGTAAATTAACGTTTGTCATAATTGATTCAGTAAAATTGGGTAATATTTTTAAAAAAATGTTTTATATTTAGTTTAAATTATATTAATAAGCCTCGAAACTTACACATAAAAACTACAAAATATACTCCTAACAGTTTGGGTAAACGATAGATTGGCCCAGTTATCAGTTTCTTCTGTGATATCAAATGTCGATGTAGAAAATGTACCCTCGTTTATGAATGCTTCCAGGTCCGTTTTCGGTATATTTTCACGCGATTGGTTCTAAAAATCATATAATTGTTTATTAAAAAATGTTTAAAAAAAAAAACACAGCATAATAAAATAATTATTTGTTCAGAGTTCATAAAATAAATGACTAAGCCGTTGGTAATAAATAGGTACATATTATTTTTAAAAATATTTATAAAAACATATTCAAATGCATTTCTCTATGGATAAATGTATTTCGTTTATGAAATAACAGGAAATTTTTTACTCAAGTACCAAATAAAACTTAGTTGTCCCATTGTTTCGATAATATAAAGATATTACTACGGCGCTGCACAGACAATCCACATTACAATCTGGGGATGTGTGTATATTGTATAATCAATATTGGTCAATTGGTTATAATTAAACGTTTTCTTTTAAACCTAAGTATTTTCGCATTTTAAAATGTAACAGATTTACAACGATTTAGTCAAATGACTTGCAACATTAATACAAATTAATAGCAAATAATATCATTTGAAGTCACGGATAAATCGTTTTGGGATTTACCTTAATCGTTTCGTAGGAGTCGATTATCACTGACAGGAACAAATTTATGACCACATAAATGAACAGACTTATGAAACAGTACAGGTACAAACGACTGAACCACCACAGCATCGAAGATTTCGTAGCCATAATTGTAAACGTGGCGTACATATCGTCGCCGTTGATCAATGAGAATAAGCATTCAGACGTGCTCGCCAACGATCGGAACTAATACGTACAAAAAAAAAAAAAATAATAATAATAAAAAATTGTATACGACATTGTATTGTATAAATTAATATAAAAATAAATAATATACTTAAACTTTCTTTTATTTGACCGGTACACGTACGACACTGTTTTATGTGATAGTTAATAATTTAAAAATAATTCGAAGCTATTAAAAACGTAGTAAAATGTGATTAGAAGAAATGAACAGGAGAAAATATTCGTCCGTCTAAATAAATTGAAATAAGTTTTTTTTCGGCCGGTTTTAACATTGTAAAAAGTGAAAGTATACAATTAAAGCAATAAAATAAAATAAAAAAGAAAACAATCCTAACGAAACCTATTTTATCATTTTTTTTTTTTTTCTTCTAAGATTAACAATTATCGAAGGTAATCAAATGAATATCGTGTAAAAAATGGTTGAATACAACCATAAAAAAAAAAAAAAATATACAATTCACTAACAAACTATTGTTTGTTAATCGGTATTTTAAAATATCGTATTATTAATACTGACTTTCATGTGATACGGTCCCAGCACTAACCAACCGCAAAACGTGAAGCCGGCGTACAAGAGAATCGCGCACAAAATAAATCTCGCAGTATTTGGAAACGCTTGTCTCAACGTTAATATTACGCCCTGCAACAGTAGAAAAAAAAAAACACATTAAAAAACGATTAGTTACAAAATCAAAGTTGGACAGTATCACAGACACGTGTATCGGAGATACTATTTTTTTTTGTTTTAAATTATCGTATCAAATATATATTTGCGTGCCCGCGGTACATTTGCTGCTGGTATAATTAAATAATTTAAAAAAAAAAAAAATTGTTCGTATTGTCTTTTTTTGCAATAAACAATTCTAAGACGGTTCTAATCAGTAACGTAGCCGGTTAGTAGGAAAGGACCCCGGGGGCAGTAAGAAAAACCAGGCCTATTGTTCTATCGAACGTGAATACCGTGAATAATTAAATTACACAATGTAAAAAACGAAAAATCCAGTTTATCGCTACAAAAATTATAATTATAATTACTATTATTATTATTCACTATTCAATTCAAATTATTAGACACGTCATAAATTATTTTGATCTGCGTTGATCAAATGAAATGTATAATTTTCTACGTGATTTAATTCATCGTGCAAATTGATCTACGAGCTTCACCGAAATCCGATTTCGATGCGGCACCATATGGATGTTCGTTTGCAATCCACGATAAATATTTAAGATTTCGATAATAAAAAAAAATAGACAACTGGCAGAGGCTAATAAATTTAAGAAACTATATTTCGATTCAGACATTTTATGTCCTCGTATTATTGAATACCGGAAAAACAAAAGAACATTCTATAGACAAGTGGTTTTCAACCTTTTTGGACGGGTCCACGGATATTTTGATTTTGAAGAAGAAAATAAAAATAACGGCTCCTATACGAATAATGATAATAATAATAAAAATAAACGAATTTACGTTATTTAATGACGAAATAAACATGTAGTAATCATATTAATAATGAAAATAAATTGTATTTTTTTTTAAACATTTTATTTTGTTTTTGAGGTTTTACAGTAGCGGCTATTGGGGGGGAGGGGATTTTTGGGGCTCTAACCCCCCCAGAACGTTATAAAGCCCTACCCGGAAGATTTTAATCTTTCTACTACATTTATGACGTACAATTGTAGAAAATATTCGAAACTTTTTAAACAAATTTTTCAATCATGTCAAGCTTCTCCCCCTACACCCAACACACAGATATGACCAAATGTGACGGCCCCGGACATGTTTTTAGTGCGTATAATACGATGATCAAATCGTGGCATGAATGTTGAAAACGCAATTCTCATTTCGTTTCCGGAATTTAGTCTTGATCTGTATTTAATTTTAATAACCACCGAGCCAGAAAAACTCGCTTCGCGTCTGTAGAAAAAGAAGCAAAAAGAGAATCAACAAAGTCTGTAATAACTCTGTTGGCTACGATCGATTTACCGATTCTTTAGAACTATCCAAAATCCAGAAAATGACGATGATGATGCAAAAAAAACCAAAAATCATTATAGTTTAATATATTAAAATTGTATTATTATTTTCTACCGGCGGACGCGGTTCCTCCCTTGGTAATAATTGACGACGCCCCTGGGCGATTGTAAACCCATGCTGTAAACTATAGAGCATTTATATGTGGACGATATCATTTTAAATCTGAAAAACCATTCCAAAAGTTCCAAAATAATGTTTTTCTATCATCTGTTGAAATCCTATTGCCAACATTTGCAATTAAACGAAAATGTTTCCAATACTAAAGAATGTAAACATATTTTATGGAGATCGTGTGTCCGAATAAGCGGTTACGTATGCATTTTTCGTTGTGGCGTGAAAAAATGGGTAAAATATAGTAAAATAACCAACCGAGAAATTATCGATATCGATGCGAAGTTTTACCACGCGCATAGAATTTTTGTTAAAAATTTTGGCAAACTGTACGGCGGTTGACCGTTCGTTTTATTCATTGTCGGATAATTAAAAACAATATTGCATTTATATTTCGAGACAATGTATGGGAATTTTATTGGAAATTATTGTAACGAACAATAAAAACAAAATATAATCCCGGTTACGTGGCCGGTTGTAATATTACACGAACACGCGGGCATTTACAAAATATAAAACTTGGCGAATACGGCAGTAAAAATCCAATATATCTTATCGTTTAATTAAGAAACCGCCGGTCGATCGAAATGATTTATGACCCCATTATTAGGTGCCTACCTTTAGAGATAGCTCAGAGTTACAGATAAAACGTCGGCGGCCACGATAGAATTCCCCCCCGTTTAAAAATATTGTCTTGAATTTATGTTTATATACTATCTACTTCTCTTCTCTTCGATAATAATATTATTGAAATCTCTTATAAAATTTCGTTAGTTGCCGTGCTGCCGGAGACTATATAATATTTATATTCGGGAATTTATCCGCCGCCGACGATTATCGGCCGGTCCGTCGGTATTTCCAGTACGTGTTTCCCGGCAATTTAAACGCAATTCCATCATTATCATTATTACCATCAATTTATGAATTCGGTTGCGTGACCAGCAAGAGAGTCCCGTTTTCCAATGAATATAACCCAAGACAATTTTGTTTTAACGATACTGGAAAATGAACCTTGTCCCGGGCAGCTAGCTAGCTAGCTAGTACTTACATATTAGGTAATCAGATGGGCAAATACCGAAAGAAATAAAAATTATTATCCGCACAATCACTGATATATATATATGTATATATATAATTTATAGGCATCTGTAGGTTATCTGTACGGCCAGAATTCCCGTCATTCTATTCGTTTTAATCATTTTATTCGTTTTGTGTCGGTCTTGGTGGTCGGTTCTACTGTGTTTTTGCTCCGTTCGTTCAATGTTTCCTTTACACCGTTTAAACAGAACAACGGATTATTTTATTGTAAAAAAATATCAAAGTTCCGCCGGCCATTAGACGTTTTTTTTAATTTTTTTTTTTTTTTTAACGCGTATCGCGTGGACTCTACTGCTCTGATTAAAATATAAAAGTCTTGAGCGTGTGGTTGTCGTGTAACGACGTCGAAGATAAGAAAAAATCACTCGCTTTGAAATACACAACACACGTTCGACTTGCGTATTAAGGTAAATTAATACAATTTTCTATTAAGTTTAAATAATATTTTTATTATAATTTATCATAAATATATATATATATATATTTAAATGTTTCTACTTATAGAGGGATCTACGCTTATAATCTAATAAGCACGTGTGACGGATCGAAGGATCGATAGTGTCCTGCGATCGAAAACCACGAGAAGTCTTTAGGAGCACAGACCAATAAACTCCGACGATAATATTACGCGTTAAATTTTTTTTTTTTTTTTTTGAACGTGCCACATTTTGGAATGAAAATTTCGCGAAAATAATTAACGGTCAGTATTTTTTTTTCAAAGTATATAGTTTTTTTTTTTTTACAAAACGATATACAAATTTAGATTTAGATAGTGATCCAGGGGGAGGGGCGGGGGGGCACAAGGGCATGTTCCCTCCCCTGTGTAAATGGACTACGGTAAAATGTTTAAATGGTAATTTTTTTTTATTATTTATATATATATATATATATATATATACAGATACGATTTTATAAACTAAATAAATACCTATAGAACTATGGAAGGGAGGGGTCGAAGGCCATTATCTTTGGTTTTTACAAGTATTAAAAACAATAATTGTCTAATATAATCGATAATCGTATTTTGATTTTTATCGACACAATTTCCACAAAATACTTGCATTATTTTGTTCACGGACCTATATATATATATATATATATATATATTATATATTAATTTAATAAATAATTTATAATTTATTTACTGAAAATATAAAAAATGTGCCCCCCCCTCTACCCCACTTTAAAAATGTCTGGATCTTCCGCTGTAGTGACCGATTCCTCAAGACAAGTTTTTTTTTTTTTTTCAACGCAGCTTGAAATTAATCGACAATCCAAACATGAACTGGAGACCAGATCATTAAACTCCCGACATAAAATTACCCATCTTTAAGATCATTTTTTTTATTAAATATATTAATACTAGCCCTGCTCATCTACTCCTGTCGATTAGCAGATTTATTTTCTATTGTACATTCGTCGTGTAAATCCAATTTATCAAACAAAATATTTTAAAAGAGCTATCGAGTATTTATCATTGGAAATGACACTTAATAAACATTTTATTTTGTACTTTCGATTTTAAAAAATCGTAGTTTGCTATAGTTGTAATTATTTCATAAATCTTAAATTAAAATAAGTCTTATGGGTTATAACGAAATATTCACCAAATTGATATAGAATTATAAAAATTAAAAAAATTAGTATACTTCTTGATACAAAATTATCTCTTATTATGCGTCAAGATTATTATTATTTTTTTTTTTTTAGTATTTTACCCAGCCCTGGTTACAATAAATTTAAATTGTTTAAAAATGTTTACGTACGTTGTAAGTTTTGAAGAACGTTAGGTATCTTAAGACTCCAAACCAAACCAGCAAATTGCCCGTTCCGAGTAAGACACTACATAAATTCCACTGATCACCGATAAATTGCTATGAAATAATAAATTATTATTCGTTACCATCATACAATATACAAACGGGCATTTTTTAAAATAATAGAAAAATAGAATACTACTTAGTATTTCGTGAAACTTGCCTTTTTTTCTATGCGCTCCTTAATTCCCGAACCGCATATGATGAGTATGTCGTTTATGATTATCATTATATACCAAAAATTCCAAAATTCCCACCGTGCTTTACTGCTCAATGTTGACTTTAACATGTCCTCAAAATATCTGATGGTTTCCTATTGATTAAACAAACAAACATTAGTATATTGAGGCAGATTTGTTATATTTACAAGTGATGTCGGCAATACACTAAATTACAGCTATACTTACGCATTTTAATTGTTGTGCTTTAAATATTGCCCTTGAACATAATATCATTGAGATACCGCACGTTATGATAACCAAATAATTCAACAAACTTCTCAAAATTGACTGGACTTGGTTGTTGTCTAATATTAAAAATATGAATACAAACAATGTGATCATAACTATTTATCTACTTACACAACTTACTTATGTTTTCGATGTCACCTTTGCAATTCAATCTAAAAGGATATACATCCAATCCCACTAAAATTTGGCCATCCATATCTTCATTGTTCAATGTTATCTGTAATTTTAAGCCCTTGAATATTTTTATAACTATTAGCATTTTGAAAAAGAAAAATTAACTGTGATGAGTAGTATATCATATTAACATGCTTAATCTGTTTGTAAAATCATATCCAACAACTATCTAACAACCTAACCTAACCAACAGCTATTTAAAATGTAACACAATTGAAACTTTATAACTTGTTGGGTAGATAATGTTTAACAATGAATGGCTAAATGAATGTTCTGTAAAACATTCTCATTTTTAAATTTGACCAACAAAAGAAATACCATTATGTTGGTATAATGTCCTCTTTAAAGTTATTAAATAATGTACGCACTATGCATAGATAAGACAAAGTTATTTCATTAAACTGGACCGATATTTAAAAAATTGAATATAATAATGTATATTTAAAAATGATATATTCTTATGTTCAGTGGGAAATTGGTATCCACCATAATTTTGCCTATGAAGTAACTCGACAAACAGTTAACCATTTTACAAAATTCTAGATAAAGATTAATTTTAACTAAATAAATACATTTACGAATCCCATGATTTTCTGTACTTCAGTAAGTTCATCGTAAAATTGCCCAAGACATTTTCGTAATTAAAAGGTGTTAATTTTACCTTCAATATATTTGATTGGCACTCATTGGAATGATTAAGTAATAAATTACTTCACATTTAAAAAATAAACAAACATTGTATTTACCTGAACTTCAAATTTGTAACAATCGGGAGGCGAATATTTCCCGGCTACCTTCAAGTTGACTGTTTTTAAAGTAAATTTTAACTTAGCTTTTAAAAGTGACGAAAACTCTATCGTTTTATTTTGTTTCTTTAAATAATCTTTAATTGAAAATCCTTTTGTTCGTATATCGTTTGTTATATTAATATTCAAACATTCTATAAAATGAATACAAAGACATTTTTTAATCACTAGCGAAAAGAAAATTGACACGATTTAATTACCTTGATCTATTTCACCATTGAAAGAATAGCTCTCGTTAAAACCAAACACTGTAGATTCTTTAAAATGTACCACACAAAATGTTACAACTCCACCGTCTTTATTTAAATAGGAATATGATCCAATTGCATTTGAAATGTTTGCGTACTAAAAAACATATAAAACCAAATGCAAAATTTTACAATTAATATTTATCCATTGGTTTTTGAATTGGATAAAAAAACGTTTTATATAGTTTCATTGATTTTTAAATATGCCAATTAATTATTTTTACCAGATCGAGAGAGGATGTGTGTTTATTTATTTTTCAACCATTTTTCTTCTATTTTTTATTTAATTAATTCTTTTATACTTATTTTACTGTTATACGCCTAATAGTCATGGTTTTTTTTTCTTCTAAAATTTATTAGAGAACACAATCTGTATTTTAGTTTACAATCAAGCGTATACGAGGTAAAGTATAACAATGACTTGAGTGTTGAGATTTAAAGAGCCACTTAAAAACTGGATGATTTTTTTTAATAAGTTAAGAAAGGAAAAGGAGTTTGAACAAGATAAAAAGTGTAAGATAAGGATTTTAATTTAATAAATCCACGACACCAAGTTCGTTTTAGACACCTTCTGGGGTCACCTGTGATAGTGTGGATAGACGATTCAGAGATCGAGGGGTTGCGGTGATTGTGGATATTAGAGTGTAAGTGTTTATAGAATATTTTGGACTGTAGGGATGAAAAGATCTTTAAGAAGAGTGTTGTTAAAACGTAGTATGGGGCTTTGGTTATTTGACAGACATTTGCATTGGAATATTTAAATTTTGTTAACGTCTGGGAAGGTTTAGCTGCTCCCCATAGCTGAAAACCATAAATCCAAATGGGTTTGAGAAAAAATACGTTTTTAATATTGTTGTGTTGTGACGTGAGCAATCCGTTTGACGTGGGTGTGAGTTGCCCAAGTTAGTCAGCGGTCTAGGTGTAGACCTAGATATCGAACGTTTTGGAAGAGGTACACTATTGAGATAGATAGGAGGGCAGGGCAGTTTTGTTAAATTTGAAATACTGTTTAATATTTAACTATTTAAAACAATTAAAAGGTTGATATTTTGTTGGGAATGTTTATTTTAATACCCAATTTAACCACTGGAAATAATTGCACTTGTGTATACATACAATATTATATGAATTGGATTCATAAATAAATGTCTATAATGACTAGAACAGAAAAAAACGTTTAAATCATCATTGTCTGATGTATTCAGAAAATTATTTTTTCTTAAATAAATTTGATAACCAAATCAATAGAAAAAAATTAATATCTGTGTTTCTTTTGGAAACATTTTCAATAAAACAGGAAGTCAATGATAAAAAAAAAAAAATACAATTTTTGTATTCCTTGTCTAGGATTTTTTTTTGTAAACACACATATAAGTAAATTTAAATTAAATAAGAAAAAAAAAAACTTGTTTCGAGGTATTGTATACTACATTTACACTGTTTATTTTTTCTAATTTCTTTCCCCAGTCAAAGGATAAGATTTCATTTTATAACTACCGATTAACATCATTCGTTAGGTAATTTTTATTTTTATAACCGTCTATGTCAAAAATTAAAATAGTAGCACTTACACCATTAACTGCAAAGTTTATAGTGGAATAAAACGAATCAATATTATATATGGCTAATGGTCCTTGAGAGGGCGGATAAGAAACTATTTCTCGTGCAGTGTCCCATCCTTTGATGAACAAATGTGAAAACGTAACTCTATTACCCCATGTGTAATTTACATGGCTGTACCGGTTGTGCGCGAATAGTGTAAGCTATAAAAACACCGACACACTATTAAAATAATAATTAGACAACAATAAGAGATATTTATTTTAAAACGCATTGGTTGTACTTGAAGCGTGACTAATATTATTTTGATAATCTGAACTAAAAATTTGTACGGAAATCGCCTTCTTGTCTTCCATTTCTCAATTGGATTCATAAAGAAAAATGTCAATCTGTTGCGCATTTTCCTCTCAGACTGTACATAATCGTCCGAATAAGGATGACTGTGTTCCTCTTGATCTTTCAATAATAAATCGGCTTCTGTGAAAAAATGTTTCAGAATTTCACCTGCCTTGTTTGTAAGTAGGAAATAATTATAATATCACAACTACCTCCTAGTTGATTTTAAATGTATAAAGTTAAACGTCCATAATTTTATCATTCAAATAATTTATTTAAAACTCCAACATATCGGTATTATTGGGCCGGTGGCAAATGATATACAGGTTAATTAACTATATAGTTCATTTTTTTAAATTATTACCACAACAACAAAAAATACTAATGTAAATTATTAAATCAGCCACAGATTATTGCTCTATACGTTGATTAATTTTTATTTATTTTGTCCAAATTATTGATGTTGATAAATCGATAATTCAAAGGCCTTATATCTAAACTATACCTGCGTATAGATATAGTTTTTAGATATAAGGCCTTCGAACGGCCCTTCAACGCCTAACAATTACGGACATAAAGACAACAACAGGATATTACACTAGACAAATAAACAAACTAAATAAAAAAAAAAAAAAAAAATGACTGTCATATTAGATTGACAGTAACCAAAGTATTTTGTGCAGTGTCCTTTAACGTCGTGTAGTTGTTAACGTTGTTATACGTCAATTAATTGTTTCGTTGATAATATCATACATTAGATTATAATCTCACGGAAATATGATTTGAACGAGAGGAAAAATGTTTAGGAGGGGCGGGAAATCAATTAATCTAATTAATATTGTAAAAAAATGAAAAAAAAAAAACGATTGGTCTGAAGAATCGAGTAAAACGCCAAATCGACAATTAAAACTAAAAACACGTCGACTTACCGGAAGCGCATAGGGAGTCGTCCGTGTCCGATCCGTTTCGTCCGGCGGCCGTCTGGTCTTCCTGGCGTCCGTTCATGTCGCGTTACCGTTAAAAAATTGTAATATTTTACGGGACGACAAGTGGCGGCCACTGTATTTTTTACACCGGTACCAGTAAACGGGACGAGCAAATCGGATTCGCTCGGGCCGTCGCATCGGTGGCGCGCGCGTTCCGTCCGAGAAAAGGAAGAAAAAAAAAAGGAGGGAAAAAAAAAAAAAAAAACACAAAACCCGACGGTTGTTAATATAAATCGCGCGATAGACGAAAAATAACTGAAACCGCGATAGTTTTAATTACACGAAAACAAAAGTCAGTTTATTCGAACGTCGACGGCGAGTAACAATAATATTAATCGGGGGCGCGGATTGCGGAGTCGTTATCAACATTGAAAAAATATATATTTTTTTTATTATTATTATTATTTCCCGTCGACAAAGAGAAATTAATCGGCGGCGCGCACAACAACGCTATCTGTGTGTACGCGTGTCGTTACGTGTACGCGACGTACCCAGAGTACGGGACGGCACACTGTGTGTTGTTCAACATTCGAATAACAAAAGAGACGCGATAAAATAAAAATGGATTCCGAGCAGAGTGGCCATTGGAAGGGGACAACGGCCTGTTATCGATTAGTGAACGCTAACGTTTGGGACAACATCGGCGGCGCGGTGTTACCAACGGTGCCTTTATCCTTGTCTGTCGAATGTAATTTTACGTCGTTTCTCGCTCTCCCGCCGCTCGCCGTCCTGAACCACCGGGCGCGGCTCTTTGTTCTCAACCGTTGACTACAACGCCACCTCCGCCCCCCTCACGGTCCAACTGTGCGTTGTCCATTGTTTCCCGTACGTACGACGCCGCCATTTGTGTTCGTTCGTTGTCTGAGCATCGCGCGTCGTGCAACAGTTTGTCAAACTCTTTTGTATGCACATTGATATCATAATTAATTGTGTACGTTTTGTTTGCGAATAATTCCCGGTCGTCGAGCGCGTGATCGTTAATTGTAATCCGTAACGAGAATTAAATTATCGTCATTCGTTTACAGTGAACAACGGGCCGCCGACAGCGTTGTGGACGGTATCGCCGCCGTCGCACCGTCGTAACCAGTCGACAAGTTCGCCAGCACCGCCGCGTTGTGCGTACGGCATAGACCCCGAAGTCCAGTCGGAATAATCGAAATCGTCTACGCCAGTCCGTCCAGTCGTATCGCGGTACATGCGAATTGCGTTTAAACCGCAAGCCCAATTGCGTTTAAACCGCTAGTTCAATTGCGTCTACTACACCCGTCGTTCAGCAGTAAGTATCTTCAAATACAATATATTTATGCTAAAATAATACATTCGTTTAGGTACGTGTCCTGTTCGGTATATTATAGTTTCATTATCAAACGCCATTGTTAGGCTGTTGTATTCCCTTGTGGCCGCCCCGCGCCCACATACATTTCGCGGTTCCACCGCCGCCGTCTTAATAACCGTGCCCGGTTGTAATTCCGGTCTGTCCGGCAGTGCTTTGCGCTCCCCCTGTGTGCGCTATACGGTAGTTGCGTGCGCCGGTTATGGAACCGTTGTTGTATCGTCGTTTTCGTTCGCCGTTCCGACTCATTAAATTACATTTAACAATACTTGAAAATAGTTTGCGACTGTCCTAACCCAAGTGTGTGTGCTATAACGACAATAATCATAGATATTGGTTTTTTGAATTTAACTGTTTCGACTCCAACGTGTCGATGGTAGAAACCGTTTGTTATTGCACCGGTGCTGTACAAATATCAAATGGAAGTGAAATCGAAAAGCAAAAATAGACCTTTATGCTTTGTTAAGCTTAAAAAGAAAAAAAAATGTATATATACATTAATTATTATATTTTAAATGTCCATTTAAAGCAGTGTTTCCCAACCTTTTTACCACCGCGGACCACTTCGACGATATTTTATAGGTCGCGGATCACCTCAATTTTACGAAAACTAGAAATACTTTTGTTTTTGCTCATTAACCCCTTGAGTAACTTTTTAAAATAAAATAGAAAACTTATTTTTTTTTTTTTTTTATTAAATTCATATTGATTAACATTGATAACATAATAACGGATTTTAATATCAGTAACGTAGTTTTGGAGCTAATTTTTATTTATTTTTTTCCGACTATTGAGTGACCAACTGTACCGATTAATGGTGGTTTCAATGAAATACCACCACTACAAAAAGAGCAAAAAAAATATAAAAATGTGGTTTCAATAAAATACCACTACAACTCAATGGGTTAACAAGAATACACAAAATTTATCGAAAAATGTTAACTTTTATTATTTTACTTTACATTTTATTACTATACTTCACTAATATATAATTATACTTCAATTTATTACTCTGATACCTAGACACTTATAAAAGTGGAAAATGTTTATCGGTCTACAGCAGCAACAACGATTAGATAAACATATAATATTATACGGTTCCTCAATAAGTCATAATTTTTTTCAAAATTTAACAATTAAATAAAATAAAATTAAAAAAAAATAGTAATTAATTTGTAATAGAAATCGAAGAAAAAATCTATGGGACCACGGACCACCGGTTGGGAAACACTGATTTAAAGAGTAGAATATTTATTGTCTGTGGAATTTAACGGTTTTTTGTCTACTTAATGTGTTGTATTTTAAGAAATTGAACCAATTAAAGCAATTCACAGTTGAATACAAAGCAAATGTCGTTTTTGGTTTAAAAAAATACCCACATAACTAATGAATTAAACATATATACGGTCACTATACGATCTCTAACAAATGTAGCATTTGAAAAATAATCAATATTTTAAATATTATTTTATCATTTTATCCCCTTGAATGCATTATAAACTATTGTTTTTATTTAAGTAAATATTTTTTTTTTGTATCTATATATTTTATAATTCATATCAATTTTAGGCTTTCTTATGAGATATATTACATAATGTATATTGTATTACAGTATATATAAAAGTGGGTGGTAAATTGTTTGCAATAAGTTATAAATTTAAATAATAGGTGAGTAGCTGGTTTTCCGAGATACTCTTTAATTTTGTTCTTCAGCACTACTGACATAGGTTATCGAACATTTACTACAAACTGATGATAAAAATTGTATAATATTTTAAAAAAAATTTTTAATTCAAGTAATAATTCATGATTTTTTGTAGTAGGTGTATAACTGTAATAAATTTACAAACATTTTCATGTATAAAAAAGTTGCCTCTGATAATATTTGACATGTTTAAATTTGTCTATAGTTACTGAAATGGCATCCGAACAAAACACCAATGAATCAGATACGGAGGATATGGAGGAAACGCATGGCGTAAATTACAGGTTGTATGTCAATCGAAAAAAAGGAGCGATGATCAAAAAAATATGGGCATGTAATTTTTGCCATACAAGTTTTTTATCCGAGAACGCTATTACTACACATTTTGAGTACTGCAAAACATATACTCCTCTAGTAATAGAGCGTTGCAATGAAATGCATCGACAGCAAAAGCGTGAACAAGCAGAGTTACGTAAACAGAAACGTGCTGAGAGACTTGCCCTTAAATCTAAACAAGTTTCTGTGTAATTATTTATATTTTCCTAAATACTGATTAATTGTTAATTGTTGTAATGATATTACATTAAATTTTTTATGTTTTCTAGGCCTGGTGGCACTTCTGAAGTGAAGAAAAGTAGCGCTGTAGTAAAGACATTTGAACAGCATGACCGCTCCCAGCGCCATTCTCTTCCTTCCACTTCAACTTACGTGTAATTATTTATATTTGTCTAATAATTTATTTTTATTTATTGTAATTAAATTACATTTTATTTTTTATGTTATCTAGGCCTGAAATGTCTCCTGAAATGATGGACCATAACGCTACAAAGCAGAAAATCAAAAAGCGTAGGCGCCACCGCCAACACGCCCTCCAATCGACATCGTTTTCTGGGTAATTATTTATATTTGTCTTCTTTATGATAATTAATTGTCATAATTAAATTGTATTTCATTTGTTATGTTCTCTAGGACTGATAATCTTGCTGAAGTGAAGGAATGTAGCGCTGAGGTAAAGCCATTTAAACAGTATAACCTCTCCAAGCCACATACTATTACATCATCAGCTTCTGTGTAATTAATTAAATTTTTCTTCTCATGATAGTTAATTGTCATATTTTAATTGTATTTTATTTGTTATGATTTCTAGGCCTGAAATGATGGAATGTAGCACTGAAATAAGCGCATTTAAAAAGCCTAACCTCTCCAAGCCACATACTATTACATCATCAGCTTCTGTGTAATTAATTAAATTTCTCTTCTCATGATAGTTAATTGTCATATTTAAATTGCATATTATTTGTTATGATTTCTAGGCCTGAAGTGAAGGAATGTAGCGCTGAGGTAAAGCCATTTAAACAGCGTAACCTCTCCAAGCCACATACTATTACATCATCAGTTTCTGTGTAATTAATTAAATTTCTCTTCTCACGATAGTTAATTATCATATTTAAATTGCATATTATTTGTTATGATTTCTAGGGCTGAAGAGAAGGAATGTAGCGCTGAGGTAAAGCCATTTAAACAGTATAACCTCTCCAAGCCACATACTATTACATCATCAGCTTCTGTGTAATTAATTAAATTTCTCTTCTCACGATAGTTAATTATCATATTTAAATTGCATATTATTTGTTATGATTTCTAGGGCTGAAGAGAAGGAATGTAGCGCTGAGGTAAAGCCATTTAAACAGTATAACCTCTCCAAGCCACATACTATTACATCATCAGCTTCTGTGTAATTAATTAAATTTCTCTTCTCATGATAGTTAATTGTCATATTTTAATTGTATTTTATTTGTTATGATTTCTAGGCCTGAAATGATGGAATGTAGCACTGAAATAAGCGCATTTAAAAAGCCTAACCTCTCCAAGCCACATACTATTACATCATCAGCTTCTGTGTAATTAATTAAATTTCTCTTCTCACGATAGTTAATTATCATATTTAAATGACATTTTATTTGTTATAATTTCTAGGGCTGAAGAGAAAGAATGTAGCGCTGAGGTAAAGCCATTTAAACAGCGTAACCTCTCCAAGCCACATACTATTACATCATCAGTTTCTGTGTAATTAATTAAATTTCTCTTCTCACGATAGTTAATTGTCATATTTAAATTGCATATTATTTGTTATGATTTCTAGGCCTGAAGTGAAGGAATGTAGCGCTGAGGTAAAGCCATTTAAACAGCGTAACCTCTCCAAGCCACATACTATTACATCATCAGTTTCTGTGTAATTAATTAAATTTCTCTTCTCACAATAGTTAATTGTCATAATTAAATTGTATTTAATTTGTTGTTTTCCAGGCCTGAAATGATGGAATGTAGCGCTGAGGTAAAGCCATTTAAACAGCGTAACCTCTCCAAGCCACATACTATTACATCATCAGTTTCTGTGTAATTAATTAAATTTCTCTTCTCACGATAGTTAAATATCATATTTAAATTACATTTTATTTGTTATAATTTCTAGGGCTGAAGAGAAGGAATGTAGCGCTGACATAAGCGCATTTAAAAAGCGTAACCTCTCCAAGCCACATACTATTACATCATCAGTTTCTGTGTAATTAATTAAATTTCTCTTCTCACGATAGTTAAATATCATATTTAAATTACATTTTATTTGTTATAATTTCTAGGGCTGGAGAGAAGGAATGTAGCGCTGACATAAGCGCATTTAAAAAGCGTAACCTCTCCAAGCCACATACTATTACATCATCAGTTTCTGTGTAATTAATTAAATTTCTCTTCTCACGATAGTTAATTATCATATATAAATTGCATATTATTTGTTATGATTTCTAGGCCTAAAGTGAAGGAATGTAGCGCTGAGGTAAAGCCATTTAAACAGCGTAACCTCTCCAAGCCACATACTATTACATCATCAGCTTCTGTGTAATTATTTATATTTGTCTTCTTCATTATTGTCTATTGTCATAATTAAATTGCATTTTATTTGTTTTGATTTCTAGGCCTGATAATCTTACTGAAGTAAAAGCATTTGGACAGCTTTATCTCCCCAAGACACATACTATTACATCATCAGTTTCTGGGTAATTATTAAGATTTGTCTTCATGATAGTTAATTGTCATAATTAAATTTTAATAAATTTGATGTTTTCTAGGCATGATAATCCTGAAGTAAAGGCATTTCAACAGCGTAACCTTTCCAAGACACATACTATTACATCAGTTTCTGTGTAATTATTTACACCTATTTGTCTTCTTCATAATAGTTATCATAATTAAGTTACATTTTATTTGTTATGATTTCTAGGCCTGATAATCTTCCCGAATTAAAAGCATTTAAACCGCATAACGTCTCCAAGCCACATACTATTACATCATCTTTTACTGTGTAATTATTTATATTTGTCTTAATGGTAGTTAATTGTCATGATTAAATTGCATTTTATTTTTTATGATTTCTAGGCCTTATAATCTTCCTGAATTAAAAGCATTTAAACCGCGTAACCTCTCCAAGCCACATACTATTACATCATCAGTTTCTGTGTAATTATTTATATTTATCTTCTTCATTATAGTCTATTGTCATAATTAAATTGCATTTTATTTCCTATGATTTCTAGGCCTGACAATCTTCCTGAATTAAAAGCATTTAAACCGCATAACCTCTCCAAGCCACATACAATTACATCATCAGTTTCTGTGTAATTATTTATATTTATCTTCTTCATTATAGTCTATTGTCATAATTAAATTGCATTTTATTTCCTATGATTTCTAGGCCTGACAATCTTCCTGAATTAAAAGCATTTAAACCGCATAAGCTCTCCAAGCCACATACTATTACATCACCAGTTTCTGTGTAATTATTTAAATTTGTCTTAATGGTAGTTAATTGTCATAATTAAATTGCATTTTATTTGTTATGATTTCTAGGCCTGACAATCTTCCTGAATTAAAAGCATTTAAACCGCGTAACCTCTCCAAGCCACATACTATTACATCATCAGTTTCTGTGTAATTATTTATATTTATCTTCTTCATTATAGTCTATTGTCATAATTAAATTGCATTTTATTTGTTTTGATTTCTAGGCGTGATAATCTTACTGAAGTAAAAGGATTTGGACAGCTTTATCTCCCCAAGCAATTTACTATTTCATCATCAGTTTCTATGTAATTATTTATATTTGTCTTCTTCATGATAATCTATTGTCATAATTAAATTGCATTTTATTTGTTATGTTTTCTAGGACTGATGGCCCTCCTGAAGTGATGGACCATAGTGCTAAAAAGCGGAAATTAAAAAAGCGTAACCGCTCTCAGCAACATATTTTTCCTTCTACATCAGATTCTGTGTAATTATTTATATTTGTCTTCTTATTGATTGTAAATTGTTGTATTTATATTACATTTTGTTTTTTATGTTTTCTAGTCCTGATGGGCCTTCTGGAGTTATTGGCCATAGCGGTAAAAAGCGGAAATTAAAAGATGTAAACCGACCAGAACCACTGGCCATCCAAGCAACACCAGTTTCTGTGTAATTATTTATATTTTTCTTCTTATTGATTGTAAATTGTTGTATTTATATTACATTTTGTTTTTTATGTTTTCTAGTCCTGATGGGCCTTCTGGAGTTATTGGCCATAGCGGTAAAAAGCGGAAATTAAAAGATCTTAACCGCCCCCAGCAACATGCACTTACCTCTATATCAGATTCTGTGTAATTATTTATATTTGTCTTCTTATTGATTGTAAATTGTTGTATTTATATTACATTTTGTTTTTTATGTTTTCTAGTCCTGATGGGCCTTCTGGAGTTATTGGCCATAGCGGTAAAAAGCGGAAATTAAAAGATGTAAACCGACCAGAAGCACTGGCCATGCAAGCAACACCAGTTTCTGTGTAATTATTTATATTTTTCTTCTTATTGATTGTAAATTGTTGTATTTATATTACATTTTGTTTTTTATGTTTTCTAGTCCTGATGGGCCTTCTGAAGTTATTGGCCATAGCGGTAAAAAGCGGAAATTAAAAGATGTAAACCGACCAGAACCACTGGCCATCCAAGCAACACCAGTTTCTGTGTAATTATTTATATCTTTCTTCTTATTGATTGTAAATTGTTGTATTTAAATTACATTTTGTTGTTTATATTTTCTAGGCCCAATGACCAGCCAACTGTTTATGTCTGTGTTACATGTAAAAGTACTTTCAGAAGACATGCGGTAATGGTGACTCATGAAAGAATGCAACACCAACAAGTGGTGGAGGAGGAGTCGGATCCCGACTTTGTTAATGCACCGAGTCGCCGCCGTAAACGTGTTTACAGACGCAGAAAGCTGGTACCTTCTTTGAAAATTAAAAAAGAAGTTGCGCATGGTAACGAAGACTATTATTGTTCAATCTCAATCCCTGGAACTTCAGGTACTGCAATTGTAAGACAAATAGACGTCAAGCCTGAGCCTGTGGAACATCCTATAGTGGACTATTATGTCCATTTAACTCCAGGACAAATCAAACCTGAGCCAATTGAATCTAATTTTCTGGGTTAACCATTATATTTTTTAATTATTCATTTTGATACACTTTTTCTTACAGTTTCTATATGTTTCCTTTCGTATTTTGTAAACATTTTATTTGTTGATTTACTATTTTGGTTAGCATTCATTCAACATTTCATTGACTATAATATAGTACCCATAGATCGTAAAATTTAATAACTATTACACATTAAGAGCAGTACTGAAGAGATTATTAGACTTATTTTTCGATAGTTTTTCATTTATATTGTTTATAAGTAATTATTTAATTTTACTTGATTATGTACACAGAATTTCCCTAATGTTAAAAATAATTTTTATTATTTTACCAAATTTTAAATATTTAACTGATTCCGTGAAATTTACTTGGTACAGCCAAACTAATGATTATTTTTCCTAATATACATTGGGTGAAAGGAAATCTTTTTGACATATTTTTTTTTTTTTTAATTTCAATTTCTAAGTACTTAATTTAAAATCTTGGTTATTAATCGCAGATTATTTATACAGTTACAAATTTTTATAGTGTTTTTATATGATGTAGATTTTTAATTTCAGGGGAATATTATTAACCCACTTCCGATATTATAAATTATATTCAAACGTTTAATAGTTACTATTTAAGTTATTTAAAATATATTTTCATCAAATTCATATTATATTCAATTTAAGTATTGTGAGAATATTAATTCTCACAAAAACAAAAAAATGTTAAAAACATTTTCGCGGTTTAATTTTATTACACATTTTTATTTTATTTTTTTGCATTTTAATTTTATAATTTTTTTTTCTTTTGTTTTAATATTGGTCTTAAATCATACATATATAGGTTCTTAAATTATAATTTCATTATAACGATTGATATATGTATGATTTCCAAAATGTTTTAATATAAACAAGATCTTTAATTACACTGCCAATATTATGATTTATGAACTATTTTTTTTTTTTCTATAAAATTTATACAATTTAATTTGAACGAAAATTTGTCATATATTCAATCCATGTACTGTAAATATAATTAGTTAAATAACCTAACCTTATTACAACAACAATAAAAAGTGTAATTGATGTGATTTATTTGTATTTTCATAAGTGCATAGTTATAATAATTATAACCAAGGCTCGTGCATTTTTATATTTCTTGGGAAGCTGCGTATTCAAAATCTGATTCCGCACAAATTCAATTGTTTCTATATTTTAAATTTTAATAAAACAAACAATTTTTTTATAAATGTTTACCTATTCACTTTTGAAATTTATTCCCATAGAAATACAATTTTTTTTTAGTGTGTAGGTATGCATATTTTTCATTGTTATTCAGTGATTAAAGAGCCCTGGTTATAAGATTCAAATATTTTTTAATTTATTATTACCCTTTTATAGATGTCGATTCAAATTTTTTCTATGTACTAATAGAAAAAGTAAATGAGCATTAGTTAATTTTTCTGCCATAAAAATTAAGTAATTCTCACTCCTTGAAATCGACCATGCATACCTTAGGTACTCGTAGGATTTGTAGTTTTAGGTTAATCAAGGAAAATGAATTTTTTTTAAATAATCCAACAGGATTTATTTGGAAGCCAAATTTATTTAACGCCAACTCTAAATCCCATGTGAATGTCTAAATATGTACCATACTACTATAATTGGATATGTGAATCTGTATTATTTATCATAAGCAATTTAATTGGTATGTTTAGTGATTTGGTCGAATTATAATGTGCATATATTTATGATAATGATATTATCAAACAGATTACTAACACTAGGTTTGTAAGTTAAAATATTGGTGAGTACAAAAAAAAAACGTTAAAAAGTGGGACCGCTATGTCAATATATATATATTTATATGCTAGTTGGCAGTTAATAAAATGCAGTTAAAAAATTATGCAACTAAAACATTTTGACCGGCATATTTTCATTTGGAAACACCGCGTCGTCGTGGATATTTTCTCGTTTCAACTGATAACGAGTGGCGCTTTCTTACTGTAATTGCCGACAACTCGACGGTGGAGGAGGGTACGTGATTTCACTGTGAATAACTGTTCTGCGCGGGAATTACACTATTAAAGTCTTAACGTATTTACAGTAGAAATACCAGAAATGCTGACAACACATTAAAAATGACTATATGTGTCGTACAGTACGGTTTTTATTTTATTTTTTTCTGCAGTAATTTCCAATTATTTGTTACAAGTAAATCAAAATACCGAAATAGCCGAACATTTTCAAAAAAGCGATAACTTTTATTGTATCTATGTTATCATAAAAAAAAAAAAACAGGCAAGCTACGACATCAATACGGTTCTTTTAAATATGCTATGCAATATTGGTAGTTCCGCTACGAACAGGGAAAAGTGCAAATGAAACAAAAAACAAAAAAAATGAGTGCAGAATGATCCAGGGACTACTCGTACATGTATTTCATAGAGAATTTAAGTAGTTTTGAATTGATAAATTACCATTTTTTTTTTTTTTTTTTTCAAAAAAAATATGCGCAACCCCTTAAATACGTGTTGTCATAACGTACCATTACTTATTTGTTGATATAAGGTTTGTTATTCCGGTATTGTAATTAGTTATTAAATATATCAGTATTTTATATATATATATGAAAAACTAATAATGATAAAAAGGAAAGTTTTGAACTTTCATTTTTATTATAATTTATAAATTTTATAATTAATATTATTAGTAGTACTTTTTACTATTAAGCGTAGTGCAGTAACTATTTTTATAATTGTTTAATATTCAGATTTTAGTGAAATACTAAAAATTGTGTGTACTATTTAACGATTAGTGTAAATACAATATTTGTGGCCCAACAGAAATTCATCATTAGTTGTAATTAATAGTCACAAAGAAAAAATATGAGCGTTTTTATCAGTACAAGTTTTAATTGTTTAATCACAAATTAATTCAAATTTTTGTTATAATATATCAAAACATTTTTAGGGAACCTCACACAGAATCGTTTAACGTTAGCAATGATTCAACCTAACCGGACCTATTTTATGAAAAAAAGAAGTACATACCTACTGTTTTTGGATTTCAACAACAATAATTTATAATAGCATAATCATTAATCATATCAAAATATTTAAACGTCTGTCATCACTCGTTCAAGTTTAGAAATGTACATTTTACATTAAATACAAATTTAATTTATAATTTGAATTTATATGAGTAGTCTTGAAAATAATAATGTTTTATTGTAACGTAATGTGTATTATTCAGATAATCTGATAGTGTGGCAATCAGAATGCTATGTTGTCATTTACACATAGGTGGCATTAATCATCTTGGTTGACAACATAAATTGGCAAGGTCTATTTTTTGCAGCACTATCATTAACTAAAATTTGTGGAATCTAATAAAATATATGAAATAAATCAATTTATTTTATTGCTCTTATAATATAAATGTAAATAAAATTGTTTATACTTGAGTTGTTTCTATCGATTCAGTACCAGCTGTGATTATTACCACAGGATTATTTTTAATTGCATAAGTAAATTGTCCATTTTTGGCCCGTATAGGTGACTTCCACATAGACAATAAATCTTCATCGAGATGTAAAATTTCTTTTACAATTAGGCACTAAATACAAATAATAATAATTTAAAATAAATAATTATACAAATATAAATTAAAATGTAAAAATGCCTTTAAATATACCTTTTTTTTATAACCATGGGTTTTTTTTATTTGTTTCTGCATTATAATACTTTTGAAAAAAACGATGTATTCTCACGTTGATATAATATCGAATAGCAAATTAAATGACCTCCTCACTGTGTTGAAAATATGGACAATAAAGAATATTGTACTTTAATAACTCTAACAAATGTAATTCAAATACATTTGCAATATTTTGAAAATAAAGATTCAGTTTTGCACATGAAATTAAAGAAATGTTTGTTTGGATGTATTAAACCTTTTTCTGATTTAATGTTAACCAAACAAGCAACAGGTTGTTATTGATTTCATTTTCACTGTCTTCATCAACATATGGATTTAATATTATAGCATTTTGATCAACAATTCGTATTGTTCTTTTTCTTGTCGTGTAGTTTCAAATTTGGTATTGATAAGGTGTTACGTATGTTTTGGTGTTCTAGACATTCTTGAATGATGTGTTCAGTAGTTAAGACAACTAGGCATTTGTTGCATATGGGTTCTGGATGATCTTTACTTATGATGAATGATAATACAATATTTTTATAATTAACAATATGTATTTATTTATTTCTAGATAAAATTTATGCTAGTCAGAAAAAAAATAAACCAGTTTGTCATATTTGTACACTCGGTTTACTCTAACGAATTTCCTAAAACACACCTGTTTAGTTTATATGGTGGCTCTAATAGTCTGGCTATTGTTTGTTTGTTTAAACCTTTTTAATGATTAAATATTAGTGAGTACTTGTAAAAAATTAAATAAAATAGGACCAAAATTACTACTTGGTCACCATGACTTTAATTATTAATTTCTTTAAAATAATTCTTGTATTATTGATGTTTTAACATTTTCTCTAAAATTATTAAGGCATTTTAAAAATGGTCATTCGTTTTATAACCTGTATTCAATTGATGATATTTTAAGATACATGATTTTATATTGTAAAATACTGTATAATACGATACAAAAATAAAATCTTGTATTTCAACAACAATAATAAAAAAATAACTTTTTTTAAATACATAATAAATTTACCTAAATTATATAAGGTGTTAAAAATTTAAAAAAAAATAAAGATACATAAATTATTATAATTAAATAACAAATTCAAAATAGATATCTATAATCATAATATTATATTAATTGATTTAAACTATTCAAAACAGTTTTAAATCAATTGGTGATTTTAAGTAGTCTCAGGTTGCACGTAAACTATTCAGATTTAGTTGATTGTTATCAATAAGCCTACAAGTGTGTATACAAAAAGTAAAATTTTATTTAAAGATAAATGGTAGCAATAAAGTCAACAATAATGAAAATATATAATATAATAATCTATAATTATATAAATTTCATAAAAAAAATACAAATACAAAAGCTGTATATAGTCAATCCAGTAGTGTGGAATTATATGTGCGAAGAGCACAAATGCTTAAATTTTTAATACTAAAACGAAAATTATTTCTAGAAAAATAGTAAAAACATATATATATATATATATAATAATAATAATTAATATATTTGTAGTAACAAACATAATAGTGAACCGATTATATAAAGTATTTCAAAAAATTAAGCACCAGAATAAATGCACTTCATTTGAATTCTCAAATTCTTTAGAATAAGCATCAAATAATATTATACCTACAATTAAAGCATAAAAACAATAATTATTATTTTAAAATTTGGTAACAAATTACTTTACAAATTGTAGAAAAAGTTATTGCACCACCCTTTCTTTAAATGTAGGTTCTATAGCTCGCTACTTTCCAAAGATGAGATTTGTAGTTACATAAATAAATATACCGTGCACATATTAAACAAGACTAGGCTTATGCAAAAGTTACATAAATACATAAAACAAATTTGTTGAGCATAGTTTTTGTTCCGAAAATCGTTATAAATAAAATGCTCAATTTTTGTAAAACTAATTAATTAAGTATAAATAAATAATAGATATAAACCAGTAATAATAAATATAAAACTAAAAATAGATAAAATTGCGTAATACATTAATGTTAGTTGGGTTATCACAATAATAGCAAAAATAAATAGTAAGTAAGCCTCGAATTAACATTCTGAAGATGATTTTTCGGCATAAGTAGCTGAGTTTTGTTCTTCAATACTGTTTTCAGACGAATTTGCTTCAATAGATGTTCTTTTGGAGAGTCTATCCAAATCGGTCTCGGTATCAGTATGGTCTGCAGATTTTTTCAATGATAATGACTTTAAATCAGACAGCTCACCTAAATAAATCATATGTTTACAAATCACAAACATAATTATAATTTGTATATTTACCAGAAGTTTTTGTAAAACTTGTTGTTTGATTGGTCTTTTTGTGCAACAAAGAATTAAAAAAATTAGCCAAAACACCTTCACCGGGGGTCGACATGTTAGCAGATTTTACTGGATCGATCTAAACAATTTAATTATAAAAAATAAAATTAAAATAAAAAAAGTGCCAAGAACATTTGAACGCTGATTTACTTTTTTCGTCGGAGAACCTTGACTTTGGCTGGTTAATGACATACGTCTATCGCCTGACTTAGACGCACCTGTCAATGACCTCATTACAGAGTCTTGTCTTGGAATAACAATGCCTGACTGTTGATTGGTACATTGGTTTAATAACCCTAATTGTTTATTCAAAAACATTTGTTCATCTTCTGCCTGAATTTCATGGTCTTTGGCAAATGCCTAAGAAAACAAATCAATATTGAAATAACAAGTACTACAAATAAAAATAATAAGTTATCCAAGAAATTATGATCGAGTCCCAAAACTATGTTTGCTATGTATATATGAACATAATAAATTTATTATATTTTTTTTAAAATGTCTAATTTAAATTAAAAACAAATAATTAATAAAAATGATTTATCTATCTCCCACACTTGTTTGTGTTGGACAATTATTTTAAATACAAATTATATATATAAAAAACAGTCTTTGATATAATTAAATATGATTAATTATCAAGCATTGGGAGATAAACTTTAAAATCATATATAACAATATAACATAGTTAATATTTATAAAAAAAAAAACTAAATAACTTCAGCTTTACAAATTATATATGAAATAGTTTTAAAAAACTTATTTTTGTTTGATAATTAACACTCTGATTGATATTGTTTGTTATCTTAAAGAAAAAAAAACTAATAAAATGTAAAAAAGAGATTTTCCTATTAAAAAGTTGACATTTTAAAAGATTGGTTAAAAAAGTGACATTGTACCTATAAAAACTGACCATGTGAGAAGCACTGGACTTTTATTTGAATGTGTAATGTCCATTTTAAATTGTTATCGAAAGTAACATTCAAATATTTAAAACTTTCCTCTAAGGATTTTAGATTCTGAGCAAAGCCAAGAACATATTGATTTTACTATGTGTTTTTAATTTTTTTTTTTTCTGTCTGTAAACAACTGATTTTCAAGTGTGATCTGAAAGCAATTTGGATCTAGTCGGTGCATTAAGGGGAGGGGTCATTTATCTTAATAAATGGGAAAATGTGTAGCGATAACTTTATTATAACAGTTTCTTTATTGTTTTTTTTTTTTTTTTATTGCTGTAATTTGGTTTAAAATAATCAAATAATGATTTTATATACTCGAAATAATGAATTATTATTTCAACTAGAACAATCTAAAATAACTTTTAAAATTGAAATAAATATTTTTACATTTTAGGAACAATTTCTATGTCATAATTTTAATACAACACACCTTTCTTGTGTTTACTTTTGTTATAACAGAATTATAAAATTCATCGGGTCTTATGGTTTGCATGTTATCATAAAGTATACCAATCTTCTTCATACTATCCCATCCTGCTGGTCTGAAACACAACCAAATAGTCAAATGTAACAAATATTAATACAAATTAACCAACCAATTGAGATTAACAACAACATATTATAAAACGTCAGTATTTCCGGACAATTTCAAAGTAACACTTTACCAAATACCGCAGATTTTATTGAAAATAATAATCATTTATTTTTTAGTCTTTATGCAGCCAAAATCCATATATCTGTGCATTAACTGATTTAGGTACTATACAAATTTGTTTAATAGGGGCTTCACAATATTTACAAAAATTAAAAAAGGGACAATTAACACAGTTTTAAAGGTTTCACGCAAACCATTAATGGTGTATTGAAATTTTTAGAAGAGAAACCCAATGATATTGTATTTTTAATGACTAATCGTTTAAATCGAAATATTTAAAAAAATATTTTTAGACAAAATGATGGTTATAATAAAAACCTAACAGCCAGAAGGATCAGAACTTTGATAAGACGTATCTTAATAAGACGGTATCTTATCAATGTATGGATTTCGTGTGTAATATTAAACAGAAATAATATACCTGTATACTTGAACAATTATATTTTATATGTTATGAATTCTTAGAAATTGAGAAACATTAGTAGTCGTCATAATTTATCATGGAATGTTACGTGGTATTTGCCGTGGTACTATTTTACTGTATTATTTTGTACTTAAAAATTTAATGCTCAATATAGTTTATTATAATTTTATACTTTCACCCTAAATATGCAAAATTACATATAAAACTTAGTTTATTAATTATTTAATTAGTTAATTCTGTTTGTGCACCATAATTCGAATAAACAATTATGAAAATCGATCAAGTTTAAAAATGTGTTGCCTATTCACAATTGTATTCATTGTACACGCAAAATGTTTTTCTAGAAAATAGGTCAATACAAAAAAATGTAATGGTCATCAGAACACCAGAAATATGCAATATTAGTTGATAAATATAGGTTTTTCAACTATTTATCATCATATTGGCTGTAAATGGGTTAAGTATACTATTATTTTTATAAAGTTACAAAGTAATTGACCGGTGTAACTGTATAAATGCAAAACGATTAATAATGAACTTAATTTACATGAATACCGCATCTTTTTCCACAACTAACGCTGGAGTTTTGAATGGGAAATTGTATATCTTATGCGTAATGAATTTGTATAATAAATCGCAGTTCTTGTCATCTTTGGCCGATGTATAAAACAATGATGCACCATATTGCAGGCAAAATTTCCGTACTGCGAGTTGTATGAAATCGAAATGTTCGTCTTTGTAATCGTTCTCTTTTTCCAAAATACTAATGTAGTCAGTCTAAAATGAAAATGCTTATATTTAATATAGTCATTACTTATTATAAATTAATTGTATATGAAATATCAATCAAATTTAGAATAAACAAACACTTAGTATTAAAATTGATATCTTAACTATGACTATAAAAAAAAAAACTTATTATTTTGTATTTTGTAAAGTCTAAATTATCAACAGTATGTTTTTACACAATTTTTCTGTCCGTTGTACTTGTGTCAGATGAAAATAAATTAATAATATTATAGGCATACCATTGTTACGATAACAATTATATCTAAGCCCAAATTTCTTGTTAGTACTCCGTCTCCTAGGGATGGTTCCCAATAACCATTCTTGTCACCCACGCTGTCTTCCATATATCCATTCCATTTTCGAACACCTTAAAATGTACCTTAATTATATTAACTCGGCTTGATAAAATAATAACATGTATGCATTATGAAGAGGTTATTTATGTAATAGCAATTTTTGATACCGGAGGTCGTAAATTACATTTTTGTCTATATTCTTGAAGTTCATCACTAGGAATAGAAAGATTGTCTATGTAGTCCTGTAGTAATGTCGCCCAGCTTTCCAATTGATCCATTATATTCCATGGTGTTTTCATAGAAACAACAAACATTATCAATGTGTTCTTAAAGTTTTTTTCAGATAGAGCAAATTTCAATAAAAATGAGTACTTGGGGTTCCCATCTTGTACCCATACATTTAATTTTGTATGATCTAGAATAAAGGTTTGACAACGAAATATGCCGATTAAAAATATATAGTTAAACATTCTTCAATTAATATTTCTAATTGTTTTATTTAATCAAAAAGCTTATCTACATAAAATATAGAAGTAATAAAAAAAACGGATTTAGACGCACATAAACTATTCAAATATGTGTTTAAATTATTAATAATTGAAGGTATCCTTCAAAATATGCAATTATTGTTATTGAAATTTGAAACTACGTAACTGATGTACTATGACAATAACATTTTCAATCTACAAAAAAACCTGCATCTCTAAAAGAAAAAAATTAAGATTTATTTATTTTTCATAAAATTCTTTTTATACAATTTTAAAATATTATTTCTCTAAAAATGTAATTTCGCTAATTTGTATTACTTGGATGGTAATATAAATATGTCAATGAAACTATGCATAAGCAATTCAAAGTAATTTTAATAAGAACAATTTAAATTGTGCATATTTCTTATTAAATTTAAAATAGTTATCTTAAATATAATAAACCCGTTCCCTAGTCATCGAAGCAATAAAGAAACTACCTTCTTTGTATTCATCACGGATATCAATGTACGCATATTCCAGACCTATTCCCTTTGTCAGATCATCAATGCCCTGCAACTTAGCCACCAGCGTTGTTTTGCCGCACTGGTTGTCGCCTGAAAACAATTAAACAATAATGCATAACAGTTAATATATTAATTATTAATCATTAATATACCTATTCAATAATCTGTTAAAATTACCTATTATAATCATAGACTTGTCGGTTGGCAATCTGGTCCCTCCTTTTTCTTTTAACGATATCAACATGGAATTCCTGTAACAGATAGTGAAACAGACGGTGAAACAAGCACAGACTACAATGGATATTTTTTGGCGTATCGCGCTCGTCAACACACAACACTGCCATTACGGAACGTTACGTTAGTATAGAAATAAAAGTTGTCGAACAGTTGGATTTATCTGTAAACTATGGGTTTTGAGTTTTTAGGTGAAAAAACCGTCAGCATATTGAAAAACGTTTCGCATCATTTTTTTTTGTTTGTACGCCTTCGCGGAATAAGAGACGTTGGAACTTATTTTCCAATCGGTTTTTATGACACTCTGTGGCTTTTCTGTTTTTCGACAACTATTCCGGCGTATTTTTCCCGAATTTAAAAACCAGAGATCAACAGTAATAATAGCTCACCATAAGTTTTCTTCTTCTTGCATTGTAGCCGCAGCAGTAGATCGAAACAGACGGTAAATTATTGTTAACTGCTACCGAAATAGAGACACTTTAATCACAAAACACAATTTAACATGAATAGGTAGAATAGAAAGAACAAAATAATCAGAGTTAAGAATTGGTTTAGTGCGGTTAAGCGGCTAACATCGCGATTTTCGTGTACAATTGATAATAATTAGAATTAAAACAAAAAAAAAAAAAAAAAATTCAATCTGTTAAAATGGATTATTTAGTATGTTTATTGTGAAACGAAAACGATGGCTATGGCAACTTATAAACTTATTATCACAATATGATAAGCAGTCACAGATATCACTAGTGTTGGAAGAAACCTAACTATTTTTCAGCCGATGGTTCGAATTTTCTAGAAAATTATTTTCATAATTAACTAGTAATGTGACATAAATCCGGATTTCGAAATCCTTAACCCGGAATTTCCAATTTTAAAAAACGAAAATTAATGTTTCGGATTCCAAAATCTGAAATTTCGTATTTTTATGAGTAAAACAACGTTCGCCTGTTCAGCTAGTAATATATTACATAAACTATAATAGAGTGTAATATGTATGATATTTTTTTTTTTTTCTTGTACTTGTTTTTCCAAATAAGTTTCTATCTGTGATATTTTTATAATTTTAATGCAATTAACAATAAGCATTAATGTTAGTTTTATGAGAAATTAATAGAAGAATATCAAATCAAAATTTTAAAAACCGAATTTTAGTATCCAGATGAACAATAAACAAATGTCGGAACTAAAAAATCCTGATTCTCATACTTTGGCAAATTCGGATTTTTCTCATCACTAAAATCAACTCGGGTTGAACATCCGCAAATATAAGAATGTAACGAAGTGATACTGCAACTCGTAATTGTGATAAAGATAACAATCGCGTAGTCATGATAACAATCACGTAGACATGATAACAATTTAAGAATTATCAGCATTATCTCAATAAATACCAATCTCTCGTATTTTTTGTATATTTTTTTCTTAAAGTTTGTGTAAAATTTAAACAACAGTGTGTAACGGTTAAATAAATATTATAGGTAAGTAGGTTTTATTTTTATTCTGTCCCAAAATCTTGTAATATGATCTTATGTCTTGAATATTATTTTGTAATTTTGTATATTATTATTATCTGCCTGTTAAAGGTATCCATGAGGTATGATGTTCTTTACGTTTTCATTTAATAAATCGGGTAGGACCGGGTCGGCGAGTTATCTACTGATCAAAATAATATATATATATATTTTTTTTTTTTTAATATTCTGTTTTTAATTATTAAACGAACATTATGGAATATCACTGAGGCTCGGCCATATTACTAAATGAATGAATCGAGTCAAAGTTAAAGCCATAATATTATACTTCATCAGTATCAATAACATAATAGTGAATTTTTATTTTGCATATCAGTATATTTTAACATTATCCTGCACACAGGTTAGTTGTGAGCCAATATTTTCTAAGCTCAAATATATTTCAAATACGCTCAGAAGTATGAGGTGTATCAAGAAAAACTTGAAAACATTTTACTTATGTCGGTATAAAAATATATTTTGTGTAGTATTATGAATTATAATGTAATTGATTTAATTGCACAAAAAAGTAATTTGTTAAAACAAATGTTGACAGTTTAATGGTTAGGACTTAAGACTAATATATTAAGAACATCTAGGCAGAGATGTTTTTAACTTTTATGTCAAAATAAGAAAATATATTGTTCAATTGAAATCTAGAACTACTCATTAAAATGTTATTAATTTTATTGAACAAAAATGTAATTTGTTCAAATTAAATTTTAATAATTTAATAAAACATAATTCGACAAATAATACTTCTTTATAATATTTGAAATTTGTTCTTATTTTCAATTTTAAAATGTTTACATAGGTATTATAATGTAATTTTATAATCAATTAATAAGTACAGCTCATGAAGTTGAGGGAAAGCCATAGGTTCAATTTAAAAACCCAAAATTAAACAAATTCGACGTTGACTGGAAAACTATTGTTTAAACACTGCACCTTTCTGACATAGTCATAAAGGGGTAAAATTTGTTTCTTTGTATGTAGAGAGGGTCTCTGGACCAACTGAACCGATACAAAAAATTCTTTCACTAATAAAAAGCAACACTATGAATGTAAACTATATTTTATTTGGATAAAGGGAAGCTGACACGGTGTTATTAGTATTTCTGGTACAAACTTTTTTTTTTTTTTTCTTCTAGGTATGTATAATATGTACTTTAAAAAAAAAATTATAGATATAGATACCATTGACTTTATACTGCCTACATAACCATAACACCCGTTAAAGGTTTAATTCTTATGTGATTTGTGTTCCAGTTTTAGCAATAATAAATAATAAACCAGTTAATTATTATATGTAATAGGTACATTGGTATATTCCTTGTTCCTTTATAGCTAACAAAATATACAATTCAATTTCAACTAGGTTTTAGATTTACACTGTTTTCTGTTGATTGTTGTTATTTATGGTGATAAATCTTGATTTGCAGCAGTATCATGAAATGTAAATAAATAAATAAACCAAAGTTTATTTGTTTGACGTTGTGTCTTCTAATATTTTCTGAAATGTAAAATTATATTTTTTAGGAACTTGAGACTGGATTAACTTATAGGTTTTTCATACTCATGCATGTGTTCTTATTCTCACCTATCAAATTATTACTGTCTGTACCACTACTCCACATAATAATTAAATTAATACTTTATTAATTAAACAAATAATACATTTTACTATAAATACAATTTTAACTACAGTGAAAGAACAAAATTATTTAAATTATTTTGTACATTTAATACAAATAAGTAACTAAGTATCTTGTATTGCAATACTCTTAACTTTCCTGTTTTAATAATGAAAATTAACGTATCCTAGTATCGGGTATCTATAGACACTCATTTTGAAGTATCTTGCTGCCTGTCCCGGGTCCTATATGATAATGTGAATTGTACTCCATGGTCAGTGACATACTTTCAACTATTTTCTGGGGGGGAGGGGTCCACATTTTGTATTTAAATTCTGACATTATTTTAAGTATTTATTTAATATAAAATAGACTTTACAAATTTAAATTACAAAATCTAATCATGTTTTTTACATATATTTTAGCGCAAGGACTGTATAGCTATTGCCTGTTTGCCATTCAATCGTTCAGAGACAAAGTATAAAATAAATGACACATTGTTTAATTTCCGAATATAAATAACATGATTAAATACTAGATTTAATCGGTGCTTTTTTGATAAGTATAACTATCATCTAAATATTATCTCAGAGCATATATTTCTATATGTTTACTCTTTAAAAAAATTTATATTTTATATTTTTGTTTTTCTATAAACTGTATTATGGTAATATTGTTACTTATTAATTTTTAATTATTAAATATCTTTTAAATTGGTACACAAAATGAAAATGAAATGATTTCCAATGACATGGACTTTAACAAAAAACATTTTATATTTTATATTTTTGTTTTTCTATAATCTGTACTATGGTAATATTGTTGCTTATTAATTTTGAATTAATAAATAGCTTTTAAATTGGTACACAATTTTATTCTAAGCTTTTCAAAAATTAATATTTTTTTTAATCGCCCTCCCACTTTCAAAGCTCACGAACCGCCACTGGTTATGTAATATTTTTATAAAAATTACTCTTATTCGGATCCCAGTGAACCCATTGATCTGCTACTTAAGCAACTTAATAATAATAATTGGTCGAGTGGTTTTCGGGATTAGCTCGAGCGAACATTTTATTGTATTACGTCTCTGCGAATATAATGAAATTGTGGTTTTATGTATTTGTTCTTTAAGCCTCGTTATACCCAATTTATTAGGTACTTATAATACTTATACAAGCAACTAATATACGGTATTACGCAATATATATATATATATATATTTTTTTTTTTTTATTCCTTTACCGAAGCTATTAAATAAAATATATTAATTAAATAAAGACAAATTTAACATTTTTTTTTTTTTTTTTATCACACTGTTTGTTCAGCTTTTACTACCGATAAAACATTTAAGTATACATCCTAATTCCTATTATATAGGATTTAGTATAGAGGTACACGTATACGGGTAATGTTTGGTAGATAAGCAGAGATAATCAATAATAATACGCGAAAGAAAAAAAAAAAAAAACGGACATATATCGTGTGGGCCAAAGTTGCAGGTGAAAATTCGGGAAGCTGGTGGAGAGAGGATGTAATTTATATCTGTATGCGACGATAAATCATTGTCAAATGAATAACGAACGATTCCGAACGGAATTTCGGTAAAAATGTTTCGGTTGTACTAAAATTGAAAATCGCAATGATTCCTCATTACAAAATAAACCTACCGCCTACTCTAAACATCTAACCTTTTTTTTTTTTTTTTTTCCTTTTAGTACCGGCAATACCCCGGCCGTGAGGCACTACTTCGGGAGGCGGGTCGCCATAATTTATTTTCCAAAATATAAAAACCCGTTTTCCCCTTCGACGGGGCAGGCTCGCATAATTAGCGCACAAAGCTTCGCGCCCCTACCGGGGAATGGGCAGTAGCCGGGCCGAAGCCCACTTGCTGCCCTTACACTAGTACGGGGGGGGGGGTGACACTTCCTACCGGCCCCGCGGCCGGCGGTCTGGCGTCTGCGAGTCCGCGATCTTGGACGGCGGCGATGCGCCTGAAGGCGTTGCCGTCCGGCCGACTCCTTTTCCGCGACGACCGTCTCGGCGAAGTCGACCGCGGCGTTCCAACGGTCTGGTGATTCCAACATGACCGGAAAGGACCGGACCAGGCGCTCCATGTCCCCGTCAAACGCTTCGCAGCGCACGAGGGTATGGAGAGGCGTCGTCATCCTCCTCGTTCTACTAGAAGTTCTTAAGCTGTGGAGCCGCCACCCTAAAGTGGGTCGCGATTGAACTTTTGAAATATTTTTTTTTTGTTTTACAGAAGATAGCTATAATCGTTTTAGACATTAATAATCTTATCGTATTAAATATTTGAATACAGTTATATATACGATATTAATACATTTATTTTTTGGTGGGGGGGGAGATATTTGCCGTAGGAGATACGTTAGGGGACGTGCGTCCGTCCGGCCAAAGTCATTACTCAAATTTACCCAGTTCAACTAGTTCAATCTGGCGGTAAAATTATTATTGTCTCCCTTGGGCAAATTGCGCGTACGCTAGAGGGCACTAGGTTTATTACTGGTGTTGGTATCGATAAAACAATGCCTATTTGAACGGTGGTGGCGGCGGCGGCGGCGGCGGCCCTTCCCGTCGATAAATTTGTTTTTTCACTGATAATAGTATTATACACTTGGACGATGTATTGAACGATCGATGGTTATATTATACCAAATACTAATCGTGTTTTTTAGACGTCTCTCGTTTACAATTATTTTTTTTTTACTGTTATCCATAAATTAAAGAACGAATTAGACTTCAAAGCCAAAGTGTATATTGCCGTACATTAAATACACTATAGATTTAGGCGAACAAATGGAAGCAAGTAAATAGATTGCGTAATTAATCAGTCGTAATCTCCACAGATTAATTACAGTAAATATCGAATAGGCGCATAATGTGATGCGGGCGGAGGATATATCGTTGTTCGACCGAATTATGCTAAAGATGATAATAATACAATTATAATGTATATTATTGCAACACAATTATTCCCATTATTACAAATGAATTGAATTTCAATAATATTTTCTGTTCAATTGTATTCCTGTGTTCGATAACTATTTCTCCTGTATTCGTCGTGGCTACGAAAGGCATACAAAATGTATGTTTTATAACTGGTGGGGACAGTAAAAGAAATGATTTAACTACGAAGTGATTCCGTTTTTCCAAAAATAAAAACCCCGCAAAAATATGGGTTGATCGGGCAGCTTAATCGAGTTAAAATATAATCTAATTAGGTTTTTAAAAACTTGTATTTCGCACCATAATATTTAAAATAGAATTTCGAAAATTTCACATTAAATTAGGCGAGATTTTGGTAATCTGCGTGAGCATGTTTTTGCTATGTTACCCGTAAGTTGTCCATAGATTAGACTAGTATATCTATTCTATAATTTGACTTGGACAACAAATTCGGGTATAGCGTCCTCTTAATAATAACTAGGAAAATAGTTGAGTGTAATGCAATATCGTTGCGTACATATTGTAAATTAAATTCCTCTTTATATTCTAACTTATCAGTCTGCGGCTCACTTATTTATTTATTTTTGTGGTTTTTACATTTACTTATCAACAATTATCGGATGGTGCTATTATGGGCGTCGTATGTAGAGGGGCACGACGTCTTGCATAATATTTAATGGATTTAAATGCTTATAAAAGAAAATTAATACATTACACTCAACTTTTTTTTTTCTTTTTTTATCATTAAGTAAAAAAAAAAAATTAAATATTAATACTCTGTGAAAATTAAAGTTCTTCACCGTTATTTTTAATCGAGCTACTGATATCAAACTGAATATATATCCGAATTTTATAGCCGGCCTATAGAAAGTGACTTTCCCATAGGCGTAGAGTTCTGCAATTTCGAACATAAGTGGCTTTTACCTTCCAATTTCCGGTCTTGAAAACAGAATTTTACAATTTGAATTTGTTTTTATAATTAATAATTTGTCGGTCATAAAAGCCAAATTAATACGTGGTAAAGCTCTAAAATAAATCTCTGCGGTAATACAGCTAGTGCCTGATATTATAAATAGTGACTAGGAGAATTGTCACTAAAATTTTAGCCCTTTTTTTACCTTTTTACCTTTTATTAAAATCCAAAATGTCCGTCAATTCCGAACGATGGAATTTCGCTTTCAAACTATTTTCGCAAGACGACAAATTCGTCGTCATTTTTCGACCGGAGTTGTCTGATGGTCGGGGATTTTTATCGCCACTAATAACAATACAAAGGGGAACCCAGCCGAATCACCGTCATGGTGGTTGTTGGGCGTCGGCAATCGAGTTTATGATGTCTACGTGTTTCCGAATCTATAGCTAAATCGACATTTGTCGTGTTTTCACGCCGTTTTTTTTCTTCAGAATACCGATAAAATTACGAATTAGAATAGCTGATATTTTAAACGAACGCGTACAATGGTAACCGGCCGCAAGACCGTTGCTGTTGTATTCGGCAATCGGCGGGCATTACCTTGGTAGATGTGTCGTTAATATATCCGGGTACCGGTTAAATTTGAACCCTTAGAATCAATTAGCAGTGATATTGAGTTGTTTTTTTTATTTTCTCTCGTCTGGTCAATCTTAGCCATGTGCTTGTTTCGGCCTGTAAAACCTTTCGTTTTTAATCACTTGACGGTCGTCTATACTCCCGTATTATCAATAGTAGATAAGTATTTTTCGTGAAAATATCGCAGTTCACCGGCTAGTCGATAACAGTTATTCCGAGTAAACAAATTCGTGTGCAGTTAAATATAATCTGTGAAAAGACGACGGATTAAAATAGATAATAATAGAAATTTCGGCTCGAAAACAACCGATAAAGTCATTACGTACGTGACCGTAATTATTTTCATTGGTCAGTGCACGTTGTGAAAGCCAACAGCAAAGTTGTTATTTTTAAACGTATACAAATAATTATATTCGTTTTTTTTTTTTTTGTAGATTAATTGTAATATTTGTATGGTAAATATATACTGCTGAAGTTCAATGGCCACGTCCTCTGGTAACGAAATGCGCATTAGAATGGGTCGAGGGCGAGGACATTTCCTCCAGAGATTCGAAATGAAAAATATCCAGTCAACAGATAATGGCACCGGTAATCTATGTACTATAGTACAACCGAAATCCACTTATATTCCCAAAGAAATTAATGAAACGGACGACTCGATTTATGAGACCGGAATTGAGTGTGGTATAAATTTTGATAAACTCGATGAAGCCCACGTGAATGTCGGCTGTGTGGAAGTGCAAGAGATAATTGAAAATTTTGATTCCATATCGACTATGATAAGCAAAAATATTGAAAAGTGCAAGTTCAAGAAACCAACTCCCATACAGAAATATACTATTCCAATCATTTTATCCGGACAAGACATAATGGCTGCTGCACAAACTGGTTCAGGAAAAACGGTAATATTAATTGTTAACTTTATAAATTACCGTGTATTGTGCTTAAACTAATTGTTTTTGCGTTATTTTTAAAAAAAAAAATCGTTCAATGAAGGATATTTAAAAAAAAAAAAAAAAATTATGTACCTAAACAAGTTACACTTCCATTTGTACTTTTCGCCGCGATTTAAGTTTCTCACTGTTCTTATTATGGGTTTTGACAAAATGTTCTATACGATAATATGTTAATTATAATTACAATTATTGTTACAATTTATGTACTTCTTTTAGGTTGCCTATGTTTTACCAATTGTACATAAATTGATCGAAGAATCTAGTAAATTGATAATAGATAGTAACCATTGTGAACCACAGGCGATCATCATGGCACCTACACGAGAATTGGCTATTCAAATCCATATGGTCGTGACCAAATTAATTAGAAATACTGGAATTTCATCATTAGTATGTTACGGTGGTACTATGGTCAGTCATCAGAAAAATCAAATTCTGGTAAGCTATTTTTTTTTTTTTTTTTTATTAGAAAAACTTACAACCTGTATTTACAAAAAAAACACAATAAACAAATAGAATAACTTTGTACATAGAGAAAAAAAATAAAATGCTAATAACGTGGTTGCTTGATGGGGAGGCTATCCAGTGATAGAACCCTACGATAAGTTATTAAATATTATATTTTCTGAAATAGTTTGAAGTAAATAGAATAAAAAAAAAAAAATGTATGAATATGTTATAATAACTATTAATAAAACAATGTTATGCAAACCTTAACTTGTTTAGAATATATTCATTATTGATGTTATCCCAAAAAAAATGAATGTGATGTTATGTTTTTAGCATTTCCTTGTTTGTACAAATAACTTAAAACAGTAGATGCCTTTTTATATATTGTTTATAGCAAATAAATTGATTTTGTTAAAAAAAAAAAAAAAATAGTGTTATAAATTGATTAAATATTCTGTATTTCTATATCAGGAAGGTTGTCATGTACTTGTGGCTACGCCAGGGAGATTAAATGAATTCATTCAGTATGGCCTTGTTTCATTTGAATCCGTAAGATTTTTGGTTTTGGACGAAGTAGATAAACTATTTGATATTGAAACAAAAATTGAAATTGATAAAATAATAGATCACTTTTCAATGCCGTCTCCTGTAAGTATTTACTGACTTAATAAACCGAAAAATAAACACTAGTAATCTTTTTTAGTTCCCAGATAAAGGACTTTCAAACAACATTACAATATTCCTTCTGTATAAACTTTATTTACTTTATTATTTACTTAATGCAAATCATTACGGTGTTGCATTTCAGACATCAGTTTTTGAACATCGGGCTCAATATTCGAAAGCTTTAGTTGTAGTTTGGACTCATTGTTTTCTACGCAATTTTAAATTTTTTATTTATATAAACAATAAAGGAAAAAGCTTTTTCGTATAAAATATTTGCGGGAATTGGTATTGAAAATTTCAAATTTATGCCTAACAATTTCATTATTGCACATGCATATTATTTTTCTATGGCCTGAATCACAAATTGCTTAGAGCTTGACTATCGCAACCCACATTTTAACAACTGCTTGTCTATTATGATGCACAATAATATTTATTAGGAATTATATTAACAATGGATTATTATTTTAGAAACATAGACAAACAGTTATGTTGTCTGCCACTTTACCAAAATGTATACAGAACTTGGCATCACTTTATTTAAAACAAAATTATGTTTTTTTAAGTGTTGGCACTGTCAGTAGCGCTTCAAAAGATATAACTCAACAATTTCATCATGTTAGCAGAGGCGATAAACGTACTTTATTACAGACAATTTTAAGTCATGGTCAATATTTTCTATTACTATAAATAAAATAACATCACAGTAATGATAATTAATAATTAATATTGTATATTGTTGTATAGATTCAAAAGGAACTATAGTGTTCGTGAATAGCAAATGGACAGCTGATTTTCTCGCCACATACCTATCCGAATATAATATTCCTACAACAAGCATACATGGTGATAGATCACAACACCATAGAGAATTAGCTTTAAACGATTTTTCCACAGGCAAAATGAATGTACTTGTTACAACAGCCGTAACATCAAGAGGGCTAGGTAAACTATAATTGTTACTGAAATTAATACCAAATGTACAACAACACGAATGAAATTAAAAATACATTAAACTTAATAATTTTATACATTTTAGAAATATTTATATGGGGAATTTCGTTTATTAACATAACTTGTAGTGCTTAAGAGCCTTGACCATCAAGACTAAATCGATATTATGACATTACACTTTAAGTTGTGTTCAGTTATTTTTAACTTTGTGTACTTGTGTCAGTTCCTTGGTGGTGCACAATAGTAAACTACTATTTTTAATATGATCACCGAAATTACCACATTTCAACTACATAATAGTTTACACTTTTTTTCTATGTATTTCTGGTTTTTCATTTTTTTTTTTTTTTTTAACATATGAAACTACAATTTCTTTTTCATAATTTAGGTTTTCAATATCATTATTATTGAAAATGTAATACAAACTAATTGCAACTATTAAATAATGCCTTTACACATTTACCACGGGAAATTTTCTTTTTTACACTTTCCTCTAAATCAGTACCCTAATTTTTTTTCCTATAAATTAACTTGAAAGAGATTTGTTTTAAGTTTCAACTTTTTTAACAGACATAAAATGCATTCAGAAAGTCATTAATTACGATTTGCCTGAACTCATCGAGGAATACATACAACGAATTGGACGCACTGGTCGACTGGGAAATATTGGAACCGCCATATCATTCTTCGATATTAACTATGATTCTGATTTAATAGCTCCCATCATAAAAGTACTTGAAATGGTATTGAATTCATTTTCTTAGTTTCATTATAATCTATGTTACATTAATATTACTGATTTAAAATGCTATGTCTTAGGCAAATCAAAAAGTACCTCCTTGGATGTATACATTTGACAAAAAGTTTAATAATGCTTGTGAAATAGAATCTTCGATTAAAGATAACGATATACGATTTGTAAGAATTTCTACATTTTGGTTAAATATTATAATATATAACTTTCATCTATTTGAAATTAAATTTAACTATTTTATTATATTTTTAATTTATGTAATTTATTCGTTTTTATAGGAATTGCCTAATGATATGCTGGCCGAAGAAATCTGGTGAAAGTCAACCAAATGTTTACAGTTGATTAATAATAGTGTTTAATTTAAAAATATGAAATTTCTGTAAAACAATGTACTTATTTATTTATATTTTATAAAGTTTAAGTTTTATAAGTACACAATTAAAAACATAAAAAATAAAGCTGACTACCAAAATACCTATCTTTAAATTAATAAGAAAATGATTCAAAACTCATATTCTATGTGTTTGCTATTATAAGATGGTGGTCTCAGCAACATTAATTTTCAAATTGTGTTAATGAAATAATAGTTCCTCCGAATTAGATTTTTTTTGTATTACCTCATAATATATTTAAATTTAAGGTTTTCGAATTAATTAAATTATTGTAATTATGTTTATTGTGATATAATAATTTATTTAATTAGTAAAAAGAAAAACATATTATGAATATTTTAATTAATAAAACACTATGTAATAAGAATATTATTGAGTAAGTTATCTATTTCAATATGTACAACGTTATTGATTATTTTCATTTACCTGTATTTTAAAATTTAGCTTTGTAGAAGTGAGTTGAATGCGAATGTCTGCTTAGGCATCTAATTTGTTGTGGCATTTTGCTTTCCTTGTCCCTGGGGGTTCAATCCCCCCCCCCACGACATTTTTAGTAGTATTTTATAATCAATACATTTTCCAGAATGCCACACAAGATTGACTTAGATTTATGATTTAAAATTATATTTCATTATTTATAGTTTGTATACAGTATTATATTATATTTTGTACTGTATAATATTATCATTAAAATAATAATGTAATTATGTATTATAAGTTCATGTATTAAAATTATTTTAACCTCCCCCCCCCCGGAAATTGATCCTGATTACGTACTTGTATGAGTATATGATGAAAATACAGTTTCATAAAGACATCGGATTCTTTTTTTATTGGAAAAAGATGTAGTATTCCTACAGGTTTTTGTTCAATAATCTGTTAATTACATTTCTTCGAACAAAGGTTTTAATGTCGATTCGGTGATAATTGAAAAAATTGTTGGCCCTCTGTTACAGAGATTTCTTTTGATTTCTTTTTTTTTTATTATAAATGGACATTAACCCAATTATTTTGTTGCGGTGATATATCTTCACTCACAGGATAATATTTTTCTAATGAAGACAGTATTTGGTTTAAATGTTGCATTATTTCATTGTATAATTCTTAAAATTCTCCAATATTTGCATTTTATTTTGATTCTAAACATTCTTTCAATAAAGTAAAACTATCTATTTCATGTTGAGAAACAGACTCGGCCCGAAATTAAATTTAAATATATATATTAACTTAATATTATTATATTTTGATTTGTTTCAGATCCATATATGTACACTGTGCCCCTAGATTCTTAGGGATTTTTTTTTTTTTTTTTAATAGTGGCACTTTATAACTGTTGACTCTATTGAATATTGAAAATGATTTATTAAATGCTATTGATTTTAATGATCCAATGACATAAGCTAAAAAAAAAAACAACACGTTCTGAGGAAATTATTTGATTTAAATAACGTGTACAGAAATAACATTGTTAGAAACAGTTGCTTATGTTTGACTTTAACATGGCTAAGGATCATAACTTAAAATAAAATACATTTATCCAAACGGTATAATTTTAACTTTAAACAATGTATATATTGTAAATTATTATGTAATAAATGTATTAATTTTATTTATGGTCTAAGATTTTAATTGTAATAAAACTAAGTCTAGTTAGTAGTGAAACATTTCCTTTTGTATCTCGCATATACTTAGTTTTTATCGATAGTGACTAAAATATTGAATGTATTAATTTATTTATTTCGATAGATTTTTTACATATGATAGACAATTCTAAATATGATTAATAAATAATAAGACTATAATTCGGAGTATTGGCTTTGATCGTTTAAAAACGATTGTCTATTTCAGACAATAGTTACACAGAGAGTAAGACAAATCTAAATAGTTTTACATTTGTGATTATTCTTTACAACGGGCTGTAAAATAAAAAAAAATGTGCTCTCAATCCCGGCATTGATGATATGTCGTACGTAATGGTGAAAAAATACACGAGTCGAACGTGATGTAGTGATTTTTGTTGTTGTTGCCATAAGCGTAGAACGCATTGAAAGTTCAGATTTTCACGAAAGTCATAAAAAAACCAACGGCATTTCAATCGTATTTCGTTGGCGATTATCATTTATCGTTGCGTACAGATATGAATGGAATTCATCCATTGTTGGTGGCGATTTACCCTACAAGCAGGCGATTTATTACAATTTTTAAACCGCCCCCACCCCGTGATTGAGCTCCAGACACGCTACTGATATTGACTCGACCGGAATGCGGAAAACGAGAATTTATTTATTTTTAGGGAAACCGTGTTTTCCCCCCCCCCCCCCAGGAAACAGCTTATCGTCAACGACGAAGAACGATAATAATTAATACGCTGTGTGCTATCTACGATGGTACTATTTTGGTATATCATTTTCGTGATTTTATTGCTCGCGTAGAAACAAAATTATCAGACTTAGTCGATGTGACATAAAACCGAAAATTTCGGTTTGACCGTTCAGATATCTGTTTTTTTTTTTTTTTTATAAATCTTAAAATCAATTCCTTGGGTAATTATTTTTTTTCATTATAAAATGAGTTAATTTCATGAATTTCATTTTTATGTGTAAAACAACGTTTGCTGGGTCTGCTGGTAAATATATGAATTATATAAATTAGAATGTAATATGTATGATTTTTTTTTTGTTATTTTTTAAAAATAAATTTCTACTTGTGATATTTGTTGAATTTTAAACACGTATTTAATGCTATTAACAATACGATGACAATTGTAGTTATATGATAAATCAATTAAAATTATAAAATCGAAATTTTGAAAAACCGAAATTTAGGTTCAAATGAAAATCCGAATTCTCGTACTTCGGCAATTCCGGTAGTTTCGCATTAACTAGTGTCAACTGCGTCTTATTATTTTTATTATAATTTTTCAAATTTCATTATAATGAGTGATAGTGGATCTAGGAAAACTGGTGCAAAATACAAAACGCCGCGAGAAGAAAAGGAAAAAGGGTTATTAAAAAAAAAACAAGAAAACCTGAGACTTTTATGCCGCGGGATAATTGAAAACGGGTAAAAACCATTTACTTAATAACTTTTTATGAACACTTTTAGTTTACCCGAGCGATTATTTTTAAAAATGTAAGTTTTCTGTCGCCCAATATGGTAGTGTTTTCAACATTTCTTTTGGTTTTTATTATTTTGTCGAATATTGTGATCTAAAATAGTTTAATTGTCTGGCTCTCCTGTGCATTGAATCGGAATTAGTGTTGAAAATTTACACATTTGCCGACCTTAAATGTCGAACAGAAATAATGTAATCATTGCAATCCTATTTATTTTTCAATTTTAAATAATAATTTAATTAACAGTACATTTATTTATGCATTTTGTTGGTTAAAAAAAAAAAAAAAATAAAACTTAAGGTGCGGCAAATTGCTTAATCCGACACTACTCTATATGTATCCTGCCTTCCCAACTTCCCATCAACAACAGCAACTCTTTTTGCCATCCTTGAACAACTTTTCTACCGGGAATCTTGTTTAAAAAAAAAAATCGACACTTATTTAACTCGTAGAAAATTGTTGAAATTCCAAGAGTAGTAAACTACAGCAATTCAATTTTATACGAGCTAAATAAGCGTCAATATTTTGTTTTCGACTATTTTTTCAACTAATATTAGAACGGTTATTTTGTTTTTCTTAATAAATTTGTTGCTGGCGACCATGATTTTAAAAATTCGATAATTCGAGCGCAGCCACGAGAATAGCGAAGAAACGAAGAGAAAGAAAAAAAAAAAAATAATAATAATAATAAGAAGAAGACAATTCCACGGTCCACGCTAATATAAATATAGGTGGTACGGGGACGCTATTTTTTTTTTTTTACGTTATAATATAATTATAATAATTATGGTAGTTTTTTTTTTTTATGGCCCGTAATGTAAAATGCACTTTTATACGTGTAGTAGAGTCTCGTTCGCGTTACAATAACCCCCGGTGTCCCGTCCCCGTCGTCCCGCAAAACCCCAATTAAAATATCATGTCCTGCGCACACGGCTCGTATAAAAGGCTCGCCCGCCGCCGTTCCGTCGCATCCGTTTTTACCCTATCGTTCTGCTCGACGGCTCTCACTCTGTCGACTCCTACGGCCTACAGACAGCGCGTACGGGCGGCGGGGACGCGGCAATGCCTTTTAAAAATATGAAAAATGAAAATTCGCCTCTACTGTAATTTTTTTTTTTTACGCGCACGGAATACGTGTATTTTTTTTTTTTTATTTTTTTTTCGCGCCCCCGTTACTTTGCATTTCCCCTCCCGTTTCGAGTATCCGCGTTTCCAACCTACCCGCGCAATTCGCCGTAAACGATTTGCAAACACCGCCCGCCCGCCCCGTCAACTCTCGTACACGCAACCGGCGGAGGCTATCCTAGAAAAATACGGGCGAAGCGTGAAAAATAAAAAGCCCGGCCAGCCCGTCCCGCTCGCCCCCTTAACCGATGACTAATGCCCTCTCCTCCTCCCCCCCTGGATTTTAATGCATAAACGAATCCAACGAAATACGCGAGTTCATATCATAAATACGGATAAAACATGCAAAAAATTATTATTTTTTATATTTAAAAGGGCGTATTTAAAACACACGATAAAAAAAAAAAAACCTTCAACTGACGGCAGGCACGTCATTTTCGTCGGATTCGCTTACGTATATCACCTATATCGATTTTGATCGATTTAGAATATCCGCGATTTTTTTTTTTTTTTTTTACAGTACACCTCGTACGTTTAGATCTAGCGAAATCTATCGCTGACCCTCATTCTTCTAGCTTGTTGTTAATATTTTCTATGCCGTCAGTGATGATTTTTTTTCTACTTCTAACACCTGGCGACATTAAAATATTTTTATACACTATTTACACGTAATTGTATTGGTTTAATTACAAAACTACCAAAAAACTATTATATATTATTACTATTAGTCGCAATTTCACAGTAGACGAACACACTGCAGACAACACTATTCGGTCGTCACGATATGTTGGCGTACCTAGGGGGGGGGGCTTCAACTCCGAAAAAAAAAAAAATAATAATAATAGAAAAATACTTTTAACGTTGAATTATTATGCATTATTATAGCATAATATTGTCACATATATAGTATTACGATGTTTTTTCTGCAAATTTTATTATTATGTTCGATACACATTAGTAATTGAACTACCACGATTTGCGGCAATCGTTGAAAATCATTTTTAGATTTATAGGAATACTAGCGTATTCTAGGTGCTACTAGTGATTACGGTTAGACACAGTTAAATACCCGGGACACAATCTCGATAGGCGTCTAACATGGTCTAAAATCATTTACGAACCAAAAGACCGACTCTCAACGCCCGTATGCGCATATGCTCAGTCCTCTAATGTTGAGAAATAATAATACCAATCTAAAAGTCAAACTTTTAATTTACAAGACCCTCGTGAAACCTATTTGGACACGTGGCATACAGCTCTGGGGTTCAGCGAAAAACATCCAATATCAATAAAATCCAAATATTCCAAAACCTAGCTTTTCGACGACTCTCCGATGCACGATGCCGTACGCGTCAAACCTAACATTACATAACGATTTCCACATGAAAACCATCAATGAAGAAGCGCAATTATTTTATTTGCGCATCCGTATGCCACTTCTGTCCCACCGAAATCCACTTATTAAAAACCTCTCCTCTCTAACTCACCCAGGAAATCCTAGGAGCGGGCTAAACAGGAAATGGTGTAGTGACCTCATATAACTTCCAATTTAAAATATATATATATATATATATATACAATTCCAATTATTAACAATCAAAAAAAAAAAAAAAAATATATATATAACTAATATAAATAATTCATGTTAAGTGTTGCCAGTGGATTAGAACAATTTAAAACAATAATATAAAATGTAAGTAATATAAAAATATACTCGCCTACACAGAACATTTGACGACTAATATTGTTTAATATCATAAAAATCGTTGACTGAAATAATTAAAAAACAAAAAACCCATATGCGATTAATATATTAAATATAACGTTAATAATACGAAATCATAGAATAATTAATTTGCTAATTATGCAAAAAAAAAAATACTCATTTTTCGATTGCGTATTCGAAAAATTTTGAATTTTTTATTTAATTTAATTAATTTTGTGACTTGTATTTAAAAAAAAAAAAAAAAAAACACCCGAGAATGACTAAGAATATTGCAAAGTGCAGAGCGTACGTCATTAAATTCTAGATTCTACACAGTAACAAAAACTTTCCAAGAAAACAAAAAAAAAACCCAGAAAAACCGTAGCGCAGCAAACTCGAAAATAATTTAAACAATATTATTATTGGTAATAGTGTTCGATATTCCGTAGGAATACGAAACTTTTACCAATTATTATTATATTCCGTGATAGTATTCAATTTGGCGTAGACGCCCGTGATTTTAAATAACAATAATATAGTATAGTTTTGAAAATTCAAACACAATAAGGCTTCTTATTCAGTTTTTCACGTTTTGTCTTCTCTTATTCGCGTATTGTACATTATTTGTATAGATTGTTTATTTCTAATAATAATAATAATAAAAAAAAAAAAAAAAAAAAAAAACGATTTATAGGAATACTAGCGTATTCTAGGTACTACTAGTGATTGCGTTAGATCGGCGGCCGTCGACTATGATTGATAACTACGATAACAATAATAGTAATGACGACTGTCCACTGCCTGTGGCGTGAAAATCACGTTTGGACAATTCAGCACGTACGATTTCGGGAGTGAAAAGCGCAAACCGGCTGGCACTAGTAGTAGTACTCTACATAACTATATCAACGTCATACCGAAATTTCCAAAAAATCAATTATCAATGGAATCCTCATGTACTATTTGCTCCGCCGTCAACATCTGATAGTGTTGGTAATTACGCACATTTTTCTTCTTGTGACATATCATTATTTGTCGATAAAAAAATGAAAAAAACTCAACGACAATGGAACAATTCAAGTTTTACAAAACGTATGGGTCCCGCCGAATATTAATTTTAATTTTCCTAATCAACAGATTGGCAATCGAAATAGAAAATGTAATATATATATTTTAGTTAACTAAATACAAATGGCCAACATATTCATGAATTGCGGATAATGCTTTTTGTAATGTTTGCGTATTATTTTCACCTTCTGAGGCTGGTTATAGTTTCAAACAATCACTTTATATATTTATTATAAAGGAGCTTAGAAAAATTCGGAAAACACGTACATTTAAATTATCATAAGGATGCTAATTTAAAAGCTGGCAATTTATGGGTGTCACGTCAGGTAAAAAAAAAAAATGACAATGATAAATTATTATTTAAAAATTAGTGGTAATTGTGTGTAAGGAAAATATGAAAATGTTTAAGCCTCTCCCAAAAAGAAATCCTGGGTGCGCGCTTGTCACGAGATCATATTTTTCGTACTATCGTGTCGTAACAAAAAAATTCCCTCGAATATATGTTTTGTTCGATAATATACAATCAGGCCCCTCCCCGGGGCAATAGTTGCCCTCCTAAGCGCAATTGATTGACGACATCAGCTTCTGAACTCCTGGGATGCAATTTTCGAATATTCCGTAAAATTTAAGACATTTTAAGGAATTTTTGTATTTTGAAATGGTTAAACTAATTTAAACGGCTAGGTTTTGATCGATTCGGTGTTCGCGACCTCCAGAAATCGTTTTAAAGATCTGAAAAATACTGAAGAAAACATTTTTTTTTTTTTTTAAACTGTTAATTATTATAAACCATATTGTTCGTCGTTCGTTGTATCAAAATATAATATTAGCAGCTGTTGGCTATATTCCGCGTATTATTGTTGATTTTTCAAAATCGATTTCTTTACGGTTTTTCAAACACGACGAATTCCCACTGCCAGCACTTCCGTCCGTCCATTTGAAATTTTCTGGTGCCAGTCGGAACCGTGCGTATGGCGTAGGCGAGTCGTGCACAACGTACCCACAACCGTAACCTTACCCGCAGGTTTCCATCGGAGCTCTCGAGAAACGCGATTTATGTGCATTATTATTATTGTTGCTGTTGTTGTTGTTGTTGTTGTTGTTGTTGTTGTTGTTGTTGATGTTGATGTTGATGTTGTTGACTGAGCGAACAGCGCTGTCCTTGTCCGTACTACCCGTCGCCGTCTTAAAAGTCACCGTGACTCTTGAAAAAGTCGGCCTGATTGGCATACATTCGACGGCTACGGCTTAAGAGCAATCGCTAAACAAATAATAAATCACTATTTTTCATTGGCGTGTACCCCCTCGACCTGTCAACATCGCCGGCACCGGGCGCTTCGCGTACCGTAAGAAAATGGAATTCCGTACTTCGCGTAGACTGATTTTATTTTATTTTCTTCTTCTATTATCGTCCGTTTTACCGAAATCGTATTATTCGTTATGACGAAGCGCGTCGTGGTAGTTTTTTTTTTTTTTTTACATTTGTATTCTGCTATGCTTATCCCGGGAAGACGAAAACCACGAAATCGTGATGCGGGAATAGAAAATCGTGAAAAAATGTCGATAATGGAACTTACTCGTCCTACTGAATGTCGTTCAGTAAAAATATTCGTACCGAAAACAATAAGACGGAAAACATCGATCCTTCACCCATACAATTTTGTATTTTTAATTCAAATCTCACGCGCCGTTCTCAACCGATACAACAATAATTTATATACTCACAGGTTACATAATATAATATTTATTTTTGGTATAATTACAAGTAGGAAGATAGGTGTTGATTATCCACATAAATCGATACTCAAATATGAATTCCGATTGGAGTTTTCTTCGGGAGGAGGTGCCTCTTTAGGAAGACAGTTCTGTAGGACATTCCGAGTCCAAAATTCGATTCGTTTAACATCTTGATGTTTAAAAAATGACATAAAAAATAGCGAATATTTTCTTATTTATTTATTTTTTTTTCTTATAGTTTTTAGGAGTACGTTTTTATTTGTACACACGTAGGCAGTGGCGGGGCTCGTGCTTAGGTGCGCCGGTGCAAGCGCAACACATGCCATTTTCTCAAACCATAATTGTTTATTTCTCTTAGAACCTAATCGTTATAAATTGTTAAACAAGAATATCAGAGTGCTATTAAAAAAAAGAAAAAGATTAACAATTGAGTAGTGAACATATTATCGCTCCTAAAGTAAAATCACTTAGGTGCGCAATACTGTGGCAGCACCGCACGCAAGTATAAAATACGTATGGTTGACGAAATACAATGCAACTCGGTTCGCAGTAGTAGTGATTTCTGTATCGAGTGGTCGAAATTATTTCATAACAGGTGTACATATAGACCGATTGTTATCAATTGACAAAAAAAAAAAAACCCATTACAAATATTTTTGATTTTAATAATCAAGTTATAGACTAGTTTTTGCTGAATCCAATGGGAGAACAGTCGACTTCATATACAAAACTAATCAACTACGAATTTAAATTTAAACTAAAACGATGTCGTTATAAATGATTCACATATTAATAAGATACGCTCATTTAAAACATTAAAAATATGTTACTTCATAGTTAATGCTTGTTAATTATTATCTGGTGCACCACCTACTCTTAACACCACGAGCAGACACTGCACGTGGGTACGTAATGGCTATTTTCGTGTACATTATACGAAATCTAAAACGCTGCGAAATCACTACGTAAAATAAAAACGTGCACCTGTGTTTTTATTACAGATAAGCCGCCAGACGTAAGAAAAATATTTACCGTCAAATTGTGTTATTTTGATGAGGGAAATTTTAGTAAACGCGTACATTTTAGGCGTAATTAATATGCCGTGAATCCAAAAATCGTGGTGTTGATTAATTAAGAAGCAAATGATTCACATTCCCTTGGTCAATACTAGTGGGCAATATTACAGGTCGTGTATTAGTAATGACAATTTTAAAACGTTTTTCATGTAATAATTAACATACGTAATATTAAGAAAATAAGTTATACGGTTTATAGTATGAGAAAATGTCTTATGGCTCGTATAATCATTAGTAGTAATCAACGAGGCTCGGATTTTATAGCGTTAGCTGATTTATTGTAGGATACAATTAAAAATATCAGCTAAAAATTTGTTTAGTGCACCAGGGACTCCGAATGTGAAATTTTATATTGTTATTTATTTTTATTTTTTTTCCCGCATATTTAAAGTATTTTAGAATTGTAGTGTTATTTTTCAAGTTATGCCAATACGCGTAATATTATAATGATTTGTATTGTATGTTCCATAAATCTCGTTGATATCGAATGAAAAACCGTGTCGTTTATGTAAATCCATAAGAAAAATACTTACGCGGCCGTTTCGTAGTATATAGTTTATTAATCATTATTGTTAATAATTATTTAAAAAAAAAATTTCTTTTTTGTTATTTTTCACGGTTTTGTGGCATATTAAAGCGAATATTTCAGTTATTTTTGTTAACGTTATAATATACCGGAGTCCCGGTAAATCAAAATCCAATACACATGTATCACGAGCACGGGGAGTCTGAATAAAATAGCCGCCGCAATACGGGCTCCGGTTCAACGGTATCGTCCAATCTAGCGACTATAATGTAATATTTATATACAATGGCTATATTATGGGAATATTAATAAAAAAAAATGAAATAAACCTACAGAGAGACGAGTAGTAATAATAATAATAATAATAATAATAATAATAATAATAAAAATAATTGTGCTGGGCTTTATTTGCTCGTTTCGGTTCAACGACTGGCAATTATTATTATTTCCGTGGATATACGCGTTCCCCGGGGACCACTAAAAAAAAGAAAAAAAAGTCGTATACGAATTACAATCACATATTCGTACACAATTGTATTTTTTTTATTATTATTATTATTATTATTATTATAATTCTGTTAACCTTTTGTATTTCGATTTATATATACGTTGATTAAGTCCCGACAGGAATAATATTGTTTGCGTGTCGATTCGACTTGTTTTTACCGCGTCCGTTGTTCATGCTCTGGGTGGGCGGGTATTCATTTAAAAATATTCTGCTCTTGTGAAACTAACGGCGTACAAGTATAGTGTTTTTTTTTTTGGACGACTCTTCAAAGCCGAAACCGCCGACGTGCCCGTGGGTCGGGGGTTGGTTATAAAATTAAAATTAAATTCCTATATCGGTATTTTACATGTTAAAACTAATACGTGCCCGCGTAACAACATCCCCCGTCGTCGTGTTATTTGGTAAATTCAATATAATAATATCCAAAAACTACTCGCTTCGCTAAACAAAATAATATTTCTATATATATATATATATATATATATACACGCTCGGCGTGGGTAGACAAACGAATGTTTAAGATTTTCAAACATAAAGTTTTCGTATCACGAGTACTAGGTAAGAATGTATAAGGTAATAATAATAATAATAATTATAGTTTTATTACGTTATTCGAATATTTCGTAATTTAACAAACGTTTATTCTTCAAAGCTGTGCAGCTGATTAAGACACTACGGGTCCCCCGAGGCGGGGATATTGTTTCGTTTTCTATCTCTTCGTACGCCAAAGAACGAATTTCTTATATAATATTTAGTGCGCACCACACGCTTTTATCAAACGTTACATTTTGGCGTGTACAGCATATTTTCGGTACACACAAGCGTTTTTTTTAATTAAACTTCGAACCACCTACGCGAGTGCATGGCCCGCGTAGTGCGATGTTTCGACTTTCAAAATATAATAAACATAAGAAAATCTCCGTTAAAAAATATCTAAAGCGTTTGTTACAACCAAATATTTGTTTAACGTAAAATACAATATTTCCTATATTGTAAACGCGTATAAAAAGTAGCTTCCGAGAAGTTTTACGTTTAGTTTTTTTTAGTTTTTTTAGTTTTACAATGATGTTTATATATATATATATATATATTTTTTTTTCTGTAAATACTTTTTCTACTAGTAGACTCCATTCATCGTCTACACTCTTATATACTGTTCCCGGTAGCGAATTTTATCTTGTTGGTACTTTGAAGAGATTATTTTTCGATATAGCTATTAGTTTTTAACGTGGTAGGAAAAATGACGAATAAACGGTAAATACACGATTTTTCGTTTTTTTTTTTTTTTTATGATGATGTCTGGGTTACCGTAGCAACATTGAAAAAAATACGACTAATACTACTTCGCTCAGGATCGGTTTTCGTTTGCGATTTATCGTTGCATACAGATGTAAATTAAATTCCCATCTATATACTACCTTCCCGACTTATGGTGCAAAGTATGTACGCATTTTTTTTTTTTTTATATTTCGTTTAGATTCCATAGTAACCAAGTGGTTTTCATTTATTCATGAAAAAATACTTTTCTGCGGTCTGTATGAATAATGTTCTTTATTATTTAAAAAAAAACAAAAACTGACGACAAAACGTTTTATTTTTTGTTGGCTGTACAAGGGCTGGGAGAAAAACACGACTAATATATCGGGGCTCACCGAGCTCCGTTTAGAAGAGGTTTTTTTTTTTTTTTTTTTCTTTCACTTTTTATATATATATATATAACCAAAAAAATCTAGTGTACAATAATTCGTTTATGATATTATTACCAATAATATCATAAACTCGAATCTATTCTATTATATACTATTATTTTAGTGACCTTTGAGTATAGTTTGGGCGGGTAGGTTTATCCATAGGAATACGACTAAGTATTTATCATGATTAACCGTCGCAAAATAAATTCATAACTTTCTTCCCGTATCGGGGGGAAAAAAAAAAAAAAAACAACAAAAATATAAAAATCACTGTTGATGTATGCTGCTCTTTCGCTGACCTTTCGCGCATGCATATTTATACTTTATACAAATTTACCTTTCATAATATTTTATAATTATGAATATAATTATTATATATTATAATTATAATAACGTAAAAAAATTAATTTTTTAGGTGTATATATATATACGCCCGACGATTATTATTAACGAGAACCGTATTAATTCGACTAATCGACTTGTTCGTGTTCGTGATAAATGTATTTGACTATTAAAAACGGTATTATATAACTTCGTGTATCGAACGTTCTTTTTTTTACGGAACAAATTTTTTAATTTTATTCTAGTAAATACGATTTTATTTATAGTGGAACTATATACATTTATGCACAAACAAAACAAATATTAGGCATAATAATGTTGTCGTCGAACAAATCGAAAAACTTCCGTTTTAAATATTGTATGTAACACGATAAAAAAAATAAAAATAAAAAAATAATAATAATAATAACAAATAGGATTATTTTTAAATTCGTATTCGTGGTTATTATCTCGACTAAGCCGGGGCGAAATGAGAAGTGCACGACAAATCCCTGAGCTGTTTAAAGTTCAGTCCATCTCATACACTACACCTATAGGTACATGGCATTGATACGGTATGACTATATTCTATTTATTTTTGTTTTATCAAATTTAATCTCAAGTAAGCTTATATTATATTGTTACATATCAAATTAAGCGTAATTAATCATAAATATGTCATGCATGCAGGGGTCTTATCTTTCTAGTAGTTTTTTTTTTTTTTTTCTATTCGTTTGTTGATTCAATTTTATTTTTGGATAGCCAAATGATTAACAGGTATAAAGAGAGGTTATTAACATTTGTTTAACAATCACGCTATATATTTGTTTGAGTATTTCGGTAAATTAATTTATATTTTTGAAAAACTAACGTATAGTCAACAGAAAATAAAAATAATAATCTAAATATAATAAATCGTTTATTATTGTATTAAAAGCAATACCGTATCTTTGTGTTTATGGCTGCTAGTACAATTGAATCCCTATTGTGGACTATTCGCTCGAGTGATACCTGTAAAAGAATTTCGCCGTGTTTTTCAATTTCAATTCGTTTCGTGTGACAGTTTGAACGGCCTTAACAACAATAATAATAATAATACAAAGGTAAGGTTAGGTAAAGTAATAACACAAAATAAAGGGTAAAAGCGGGAGCGTACAAATATAGTAAAACGGTATATAAAGAGGGTATTGTGACATTATGGATTATTTTGTGTTACTACCTACCTCCTAACCTGTTCGGAGGGTAAAAGAGTTCAATTGGGTCCGAGAATGGTAACAATAAATATAAGTAAATTATATTAATTGCCCACGGTGATGGAACGCTAGGGATCCAACTGGTGTGGCAAACGGTCGTCATAATATTATTAGAATATCGCTAATTTAAATTAATACCGCAACTGTGCCGGGTTGAATTAACTGAAATATTATGTTAAATAAATTACAACGCGATGCTGCTAAAAGTCGGAGCTGGCCATTCGAGCTTTATTTGTAGGAGTTATGGGGGAATAGGCTACTTACGGGGTTTTTTTGCTGCGTGTAAGGTTCTGCGGCAGTGTGGCCGTCCGCCAGATTTCAAGAGAGAAACAAGCACTCGGGAAATTTAGTTAAAAAAACGTAATTTTTTTTTTAAAATTTAAGCTGATGTGAGATAAAATAATGAGCGCCCGATCATGCACACATTTCGCTGGCTATGCATTTATTATGTTATTATGACTGGGTCGGTGCGGCGAGATGTATATAACCCACGCGTAAACTGTCTTTAATTTCTGAATGGAATAAGTCTATCTCGAATAACGAACGCCCCATTGTATTCATTTACAACGCCTAAGCACTGAATATTATTTAACCATGACGAATCTTTTAGTTGCATTTATATGTATGTACATTCTTTGAAAAAAAAAAAAAAAAACAGGCATTGTACTAACTGATGTTATGCGCACGCTACTGTGAGGATTTTCTAGATTTACACAAAAATAATTATCACTACAGGGTTATGTACAATTTTCAATAATAATAACAGTAGACAATTTCGTTGGCAATTATACTCGAACACGAAAATATTAACCGTCTAAAAATTATAATAATAATAAAACATATTATTAGAATATTACCTACGACAATATGTTTTATCCATAACTATAACACAAAATCCGAAAATTTAATATTTCCGGAAATATTATGACAACTGGTTTGAGATTATTTGAAAATTGTTGTAATTTTTATATTATTAATAAAGTCGCGGTTATTAAATAATTGAATGCATTTTATCAAATATAAATGGATATTATTATAAAAATTTTTTTTTTTTTTTTGGAATTTTGATTAATGATTCGAATTTCGATCTAAACAAACGCGTTATTATTTTTCAATAGGTATTATAGTCGAATTTTTAAGTATATTTAAATAATATCCAGGCGTTTTTTTTAGATACTGAGCGTTTTACTATGATGCGTGTTTATTTGTCCTGTACGTGAATAATTTTTCTACCGAAAATCTTGGTAATCGTGGTAAATCTCAAGTTTTCATAAATATTTTCAAAAAAAAGTATTTCGGATGTAGTTCGAGTACATTGTGGAGGTGAAGTTTTCTTAATAACTGTGGAAAACCGGGAAAAACGCCGGCAAAATGGAAATATTTGCGGGGGGGGGGCGATCCGGTTAAAAACAATCGCGGAGACCCGACGTTTTTTTGCGGAACAATAATAATTATGAAGCCCATTCTATAGACGCGGAAAAATATTTGGATTTAAATGCGGATAAAACCGCATTTCGGCCGAGTGTAAATGCTCGAAAATTTATACTGGACGAGTAACGTCATGACAATAATCATGCAATGCCTAACGTTATAAGTTTGAATGGAAGTCGCACCCGTAGGCGCGTCTACGCATATATTCGCGGGAAATATTGTTGGCGCGGTAAATCGATAAAACGGGCAGCTCGTTCGTCGGTATATTAATTATGAATTCTACGCGTTTCGGGTCTATGGCGATATTGTGTCCATCGCGTACGAACGTGTTACGGTAGAGTTTAGCGGGAAACCGTGTATATCGCCTATGAAATATATTGCGCCGCGTACGGAAATCCGGCTCGCGGGCAATCCAATAATAATACCTCACCGCCGTCGATCATTGTTAATTTAAATTTGTCGCGTATAAGTGTATTTGGCGGGTAACATTACAAATGCACCGCCGTGCGTACGGCCCGCGTAGGTTATTATTATCACCGCGTATGACGCATTTGCGCATTAATTCGGCGTGTAAACCGTCTTCGGCCGCGGGTCTATTCCGCGCGATTATACCCGGCCGGGAGTTTATCGATCGGGGCCCACGGCAGTTTAAAGGCACCCGTACCGTTTTGCCCGACGACGATAACGCGCGAAAATCAAAAAAAAAAATAAATAAACCACCCGTAACGCGTACGCCGGTATTCAGGATTTCGCCGCCCTGGTCACGCGTTTTCTTCGCGGCCCTCCCGGCCACCGGCCTCGGTCTCTCATATTGCCTACTGTCCATAGTTGTTTGTACTTTGTAAATCACACCGCCCAGCCAACACCAGTGAAAACGCACGCGCGTACGGTTTATGTTTCTCACTCTGTACAAACTGCGTTACAAAATTAGTACAACGAGTGCCCAAATAATACAAGCAGACCAAAGTAAAGACAATTTAATTGAGTCGCAGTTTATGGCAAATATTATATCGTGACCCGTGTCATATAAGCTACGATTTGTGGTATCCCGAGCAAAATGATCCGGTTCTAGTCGTTCGCGTCAACGAATATTTTCAAAATCGATTTTATTGGAAACGAAATTACGCAGTACAATTCGGCAAGATGTGTACTAAATGTTCATTGAACAAAACTTAGCTTATCGTATTATTATTATTATTATTATTGATGTGATTGAAAACATTAACTCCTTCAGAGAGTAGAACGGTACTCCAGAATTAAGATAATTTTTTTTTTGTTTTTTATATTATTAAAGCAGTTTATTATTATTTTTTACTTGTACAAAATATTATTTCATAATTACTAATGAGAGAATATGAGCATTAAGCAAACTTTGCTTAGCAAAGTGATGTTTTTATTATTATAGGTACCTATAGATCAGCAGTTCCCAAACTAACCTTGGAACGCACGAGCATTTAAAGAGGGAGGCGCGTAGTAAAAATTGTATACACCGATTTTTAGACATTAGAGTCTTGGAACCACATAACAAATGTATATGCGGAAATTACAAGTAAAGCTTCAAATTGGTGTGGTACGTGATTTGCCGTGATCAAATCCAAATATCGGTTCAAACTCAACGTGGAAAAAAAAACGCGTGTGGGGGCAGTTACAACGTTCCTTTCAAATATTTAGTGATGCATTAATACGCTAAAACGACAACTTTTAACCTATTCTATGTCCTATTATTGTACGGGAGGCGTGAGACTATTTTTCTAATTTTGGGTAGGCATGCATAAAAAAATGGTTGGGAACCGCTGATAAACGTTATAATTAATGGTGGCATTTTTTTTTTTTTTGTTTTAACAGTGTCCCCTCTTGTCATAGAAAAAATTTCCACGGGCACTGATGTTTGTTGGCAACAAAAGACAATTTTCGCCCCCGGACTTTGTTTTTTTTTTTTTTCCCCATGTCTGATTAAGGTGTGCGCACGCCTATGTATATTTATTGTACCTATACAATTCCGGACGGATATTATACAAATGCACTGTGCACCCGTATAATATTATTATAGTCGACAACGAGAATTTATATTATTTATTACCGGTATTATTATTTAATATGTCGGTAAAATATAATATACAGTATTTACTGTATAATATATTATACAATACGTGTGTATCGTTCAAATGGTAACGCGGATTATTTCATTCGGATGATGGACTTTGATTGAAATCGGTGGTATTTTTTTTTTTTTTTGTTTTAGAAATATCGGCCGTAGGTACTACCTGACAATACAGATTTTGTAAATTCAAAAATATCTTAAATAAGAACAATACATAAGCCCGGAGTATTATAAACGTTGCGATGTGTAAGTACGATCGGTTTTGATTTAAAAAACCGTATAACTTTTAGCTTATACTATAATACCCCAGGCTTTGTACTGTTCTTATATTTTATTTTTTTTTTAAATACAATTTCGATACGCATTTTGTGTAAATTTACAACATTTTAATTCTGTCAGTATTCGCTCGAGTATTCTAGGTTTCATACATTTTCTTAAACTCCGAATAACGCGTCCCTATACTTTTTATTATTTCTATTGTGGCTGAGGGGCTGAGAGCGGTATATTTTTGCGAATAACGATATTTTCAACAAAAACGCGTATCATCATCTCGGATATATTGTAATTATTTTTGATTTCTTGGTTACCTTGGCTACAATGGTAAAATAAATCACGACTAATACGACTGAGATAATCTTACCGGGTTACCGAGTACCGCTCAGAATTTTGTTTTTATCGCAACGATTTATGATCCAATTTCTCCTATATATATTTTTTTTTTATTTACTTCCCGTCGACAACCGGGTAAACCTACCCGATACATCATATACGATTATCTCTGCCGATAATAATTATTTATCGGTTTCCCAGTAGGAGGCGACGATCGAATTACTTCATTTTTTCATACGTCGCCCTTTCAGAATGTAGTATGGTGCCCTCCTTCCCAATTTCTAAACCTAAGTCTGAAATATTCCGTGTTAATTTACCATTTGAATGGAACGCACTATATATAATATAGTTTTTTTAACGTAGGCAATATCGTAACAAATAGTACCCTATAATAGTACTTGTTTTTTCTGGCGCAAACGACATGACAAAAACAACAGTTCGATCATGAGATGTTGTAAATCACGTCGATACATTATTATAGTAGTGCAATAGTTGTTATGGTAAAATTATAGATAGGTACCGTTCGGGAAAAAAAAAATAATAATAATAATAACAATAATACCTAACCAACCGACACGTATACGAATTATTTAAGGATAATACAAACGGTTTTGTGTTTTTCGCAAATATTAACGACGATTACGAAATAATAATATATTGTAGGTACCCTCTGCTGTACACCTCGTCCTATACCGCGTACGGGTACACGCTTATAAAAAATTATTATTGTGTCGATATTATCTAATCTAACGCAAACAGAGTATTGCACAGTACTCGTAGATTTGGACGCGTTTCGTAAAACGCCATTTGATCCGTGTTTTTAAGCCTTGTTCGACTCGAATAAACCGATGTAATTATGTTATAATAATTACCTATTCGAAATGTATCTTCTTAAATGTTATCGCGTTTATTACTCGCCGGAAAGAATAACAATTTGAATAATTCAAATCAAATATGTACGAATTGAATAAATACGTATTTTGTAATAATTATTTATTTATTTATTAATGAACAATGACACACTTGACACAATTCGCGCACAAAGTGCAAAATATTATTATTTGTTATTATTCAATTTTTTTTCTATAAAATCCGAAATATTTTTCTATTATATTATTCAAACGAATACGTACGTGTGTTCGGGTTTATTGTAGAAAATAAAATTATTACTCGACGCGAGTTGTCATTTTCGTACCCTACAGCTACGGTTAGAATCGCTGTACATATACAACAGGTGTAATCGTAATAATAACAATAACAGTTAATGTTATACAGCAATAACAGTTAATATTGTACGTTTTTATATTTATTATTTATAATCGGCGTACTTATATAACGTTGGTAAGTGCACAAATAAATAACTCGTTGGGTAGGTGAAAAAAAAGAAAAAAAAAAAAAAAAATTAAAAATCACTCTTCTAATAGGCGGGTACCCGTCGAGTACCGCAGTTTTATATCGTGTAGACCGAGGTTATTATAAAATATACATCGGAGTATATTGTTATAAAGAAAATCCCTCCTCCTATCGTCGTAGAATATTGTTGAAAACGTTAATATATACCCACCAATAATAATTATTAATTATAGTTTCGTACTTTGTCACTTAACGATTGACGTTATCTGCCCACAGCTAATATAGTGCGTTTTTATTGGATGTCCTCGATATGTATAAGATAACTAATGTCTTATTGACTTTTTTTCGAACGCTCATTAATTGTTGAAAACTCATCAGGCACTCGTGACCTGTGCGATCACCATCGTATACCAATCCCATTCAATTGAACGAACTGTTTTTCTTTTTTCTTTTCATTTTTTTCTGTAACACTGGACATTATCAACTTTTTTCTCCGCCATCATTATTCATTTTCCCATCGACTTTTATTTTGAAAACAACTTTTCACCTAGAACGCGTGATATTATGCTCTTCGACGAACCCAGAACTCAACATTTTAACAATCATAGAAAGGTAATAAATAATATATATATATTTTTTTTTAATACCAATAATAAAAATATTGCGCGTATTTTTCCATACCAGTAGGTATTGTTATTTAAAATTATTAAACATTATATTTTCACCTTTTTAACAACTGATTTCTATTAAATTATAGTTACGAATATTATAGCACAATATTTATAAGTAGTAAATTTTGAAAATAATTTCATAGACAGTGGTAGTGGCAGTTTTCATAATGTAGGTGTCCAATTTTTCTTATCGTTGTTATTCATTACGCATAAAACTAAATATTCATTTCAATAAGCCCTAAAAAAAAAAAAAAAAAAAAACACATACGCCCAATTAAAAAAATTCCACAATTCTGAAAACACTGCAGGAAAAATGATAATAATCGGAAATTTTTATTTTGTACAATTATTATTATAATAATTTATATGTTTATAGCCCTTAGTTGTTATTTAGATATTTGTCGTTGAAGAATTTACTTAAGCACTCCATTAAAATTTGAGAAACTCTCCATGAAAACATTGAATGTATTCAGAAAAAATAAATTTCACGGGTACCGTTTAACCGTTTACATTTTTACTTGCCTACTAAAATGTTCTTAACAATGACAACAATTGACAAATAAAAAATAAAAATTATTTTATTTTTTTTATCTATTATCTTATTTAAGACAATATTCGTTGTATATATCTGAAACTAGCTAGTTTTGGAGCAATTATCTTATATCTTTATCTAGATACATTTAACTCGTCTACGTCTCGACACTGGATATTAGACACAAAAATTAGTATTGTATTATATAATTTATAAATTTATCAAGTATAATAATATTTTATAAAGTAGCGGCTACTGCTCACGGGCGTGGCACCCCACTATCGTAAGTGGAAAATTCGGAAGGCAGGTTACATAGGGGAATTTAATGTTTACCTGAAATACAATTCTGTGCGATGTTTGATTAAACATGTTTTGAAATGCTGTGTTTTTTACGATTTTTATCAAAATTTAAACTTAAAATGCCTCTAAACAAACCTATTACATTACACTTTATACTTTTTTTTTACCACTAAGTATAACTTATTATGAACGTCGTATAAAATTTGTATGCATTTCTACTCGGCTAAAACAATTCTATCGACATAAAATCGCCAGAACGTTTTGAAAATTTATCATAGTATAATATTGGCTAATATTAATATTCTATGAAAATTGCAGGTCTCTACGATTATATTTCACCGAATTATAACAAAAAAAAATAAAATAAAAAAAATAAAGAAACCGTTACCTCTGTGCATTTTTCCGTTTTCCCTATGTTTTGTTCCCATTTACTAGGAATTTTTTTATTTAAAAAAAAGACTCCTCCAACGCACAAAGCAAACATTTTAAAACAAAAATATTTAGCTCGAGAATTCCGATTTTCAGACTCTTCCGATAAAAACCTATACAAAATATTTCAGCCAAACCCCGCGAATAACGTCCGTTAGTTCTATCTTTTACAAACAAAAACCGTTCCTATATTAGAACAATGGTAAACGTTTATTTTCCAAAAATTGAATTATTACAAACATTTATCGTTATAATCCTGAATAATTATTTATTATATTATATTCGATTATATTTCACCGAATTATAACAAAAAAAAAAAAAAAAAATCCAAAATAAAGAAACCGTTATCACTGTGCATTTTCCCGTTTTCCCTATGTATTGTTCCCATTTATTAGGAATTTTTTTATTTTAAAAAAAAAAAGACTCCTCCAACGCACATAGTAAACATTTTAAAACAAAAATATTTAGCTCGAGAATACCGATTTTCGGACTCTTCCGATAAAAACCTATACAAAATATTTCAGCCAAACCCCGCGAATAACGTCCGTTAGTTCTATCTTTTACAAACAAAAAACGTTCCTATATTAGAACAATGGTATGCGTTTATTTTTCAAAAATCGAATTATTACAAACATTTATCGTTATAATCGTGAATAATTATTTATTATATTATATTTGTGCTGGCTCGGGAGCTTGGCTACTGTGACACCTTGAATCGGACAATACATTTTTCGATCGACATTCACGCCGGGCTATAAAACCATGTTAAGTAAAAATAGATATTGTTAAGTACGAAAAACTTTTATCACGCCCGATTGGCTAATGGATTGATATTTGATTTATTACATTGATTGTGCGAGCACACAGCCGAGGTCAACCGGGACTTTTATCATAATTTAAATTCGAATCGAAATGGAATTTTCCAAAGTCTATCGGTTGCTATTATAGTGTGGTACGCGGCACATAAAGATTTTTATTGTCTGTTTAGAATATAGTCGAGCTTGCACGAATACAAATCATAACTAACGATTTTCTATAAAAATAATTTTTTATTTTACAGTTTTTTTTTTTTTTTTTTAATTATAAATAAACATAAAACATGTTTATAGGAGAATAAAGCAAGAAAATCACACGCACAGTATAAATAAAATGAAATTTGTTACCACGTCGTTGATTGTTTATCCTAAATAATTTACCATTTAAATCAAACTCAAGTTTGATCAGTATTTGTAGTCATACCGTTAGATACTTTGGAAACATTTTCGTCTCTACAGAAGGTCCCGTGTTTAACCGCGACCGGTAAGAATAAAACATAAAAATGGTTTTCGCTCTGAAAGTTTACAATATTACGGGGTTGATGTATTGCGAATTTCCAATAGGTATACGTTTTTGAATCGCTGACACGTGAAGGTGCTGTAAATTTACAATTTATTGATTTTTATTAAAATTAAAACTGTTTCTCCAAGTTTTACAGAATATTTTAATAAAGCGTATTAATTTAATATAAATTTGTTTTTATTTTTTTATTTTATAAACTGAAACTTTTGTTGTATTTTAATTAAATAACACAATTACCGGGACTCTTGTGAAGTTAGTTCCCGGGGCGTCTCGAAATAATATGCGAAATTTGCGAAAATTGAATTTTATAACTTTATTAAGGAAATTAAAAAAAAAAAAAAAAAAAAAAAAAAAAACACCTTCAAATACTTGAAATTGCTTTTGAACTTAAAACTACGAAAATCCGACTAGATTTTAAATCCTCCGAATAGAGTTTGTTTTTGGTATCTGCAACTGTGTGTGTGTACGAGTTATTCTATGTAATTTAAACAAAAACTATGCAATTTATAAAAAATAAAAATATACGCACATCGAATGTACGAATAAATAACGAAAAGCACACTCTGTACGAGTATTATAATAAATATTTAAATATTGTCTATTTTCTATAGTGCCAATATATAATGTATAATTGTATACGTATAAAATGAATCATTATATAAAAACGGCGTTGCATTTTTATTTTGTTATTTTTTTTTTTTTTGTAGCGAGAAAAACACGGTCAATTTTCATAGGGGTTTTAATTTAGTCTTAAACTTTTTGCGACGGCCAACAGTATTTTCTTTGTTATCTCCGGGGCCGTTGTACTATATAGATTGTTAATAAATTATTAAATTTAAAAAAACTTTAAACTAAAATTAAATTCAGAAGGTTATTTCCGAACGATTTTTTTTTTTTTTTTGTAGGTACTTTATTTTTATCCGGTATCATATTTATATACATTCTATATATTCATAGCAATTTCTGTAAAAGAAAATTAATTTGAAACAAAATATATTCTCGGATTCTTTAATTATACGGTATTGTTTAGTATATTTATACATATATTTTAGTTATCGTTCACTTCGTCTTCGTCAGTTATTTGTATAAATCTAAAATGTATAGTTTGCTTTAATTAATTGGCAGTTTTTTAGATTCCGAACTTGGCGAGGAATGTTTTGTTTTGCTATATCTTTTTTTTTTTTTTTTTTTTTTTTTCTATACCCGCTAACAACTTTTCTATCGGACGGGGTAGAAAGCCCCAGTCTTCCAAGTTCAGTGAAATTCGAATTTTTATCAAATCGATGCGCTGGAGTGGCCATTTTTCGATTTCTCTTGTAGTCTTCTTAATAATGGGGAAAGACCGCCGGGAAAAACGGGAATATTTACGCAATAATGGTTTCTGTTATTTTCGGGGATTTTTTTTTTCTTTTATTTCGGTGAAAAAATATATCATATATAGACAATAGACAATTTAAAGTTTCACCAAATATTTGTATTAGTAGATTTTGGACGTGATGGTACAATTTTAAATCGTACTTGTCTGGCGTTTTGCGAGTCATTTATAGCTATTTGCAATTTTCGAGTTGTGTTAGTTGATTTACAAATGTTTCGCCTCCTTAACAGTATTCGAACAGTATTTGATACGAGGTTCATCACACGTTATTTTTTTTATGGCAATAAAAAAATATCGAAATACGCAGTAGCGTTTTTTATTTTTACAAGTTTTTGAAGTTCGAATTTTGACGGCACTAATGCTATTCCCTTTCCCAATCATTGATATGGAAATAATATAGTTTGAATTTTATATTGCATTCTCGATATTTCCATATCGGTTCAATTTAAAATAAACATGACGAGTTATAATAATATTTTACATTTTCATATGACGTTACAGCAGAGGGAATACAATCTGAAAATGTAGGCAGGCATAATGAAGTGTGTACACGTCACACTGTACGTTATTATTCTACCGGTTAACTTTTAAATTATTATAATTATTCATGAGTTTTGTCCGTCAGACATAATACAATGTCGTAATAAACATATATTCGTTCTTTACGGAATTATTTATAATACACCGGTACAGATGCAATCGACATTATTGGTTGTCGATAAACAAGAAAAAAAAATAATAATATTTTATTATAATACCACAGTGAGTTATTACTGTTATTGCATAACACGACGAGACATTGGAAACAATTATTTTACGTATAACCCGTTTAGGTTATTTGACTTGAATATTGTTCGAAAAGCCAACATAGTTTCTGTCAGACTATAACTGTATTTTAACTATAACTATTTATTACTATTTCCACTATTGGGTAACGTTTTTAATTAGACATATTATTCCAGAGTAAGTCGTTATATAGCTTTTAAATGTTTGTGTTTTATGAAATTATAAAATAAAATCGTCAGAAAAACAAATATTGTAAAAAAAAAAAGACTATCCGCGATAACACGCAGATAGACGCGGTACAATGTCCAAATTGTCTATTCGCTCTATTCGAATTACATTTATAACTATTTGAAACTTTCGAGGTTGATATGTTCATAAATTTGGATATAATATAATCAGTGTCGTACCCGCTTGGCATTTAAAAAAAAAAAAAAAAAAAAAAATATTTATTCAATATTGAATTTTAAATGTTAAATAATTGTTGCAAGTTGGAAATGTCGGAATGGTGGCCAGCGCACTGATATATTTTTAACCTCTTCCCCGGATATTGGGCGAATCGATTTTGAAAATCCATATTATAAAATATAGACGGTTAATAAAGCAAGCAATATAATAACGATACGGAGTAGCATTAATGAACAATGATAACCAATATAAATAGTTGGTAAAGAATTATCTAACAACACGAGTCAAGTATCAATGAACTGGTAAATAGTTATCACACAATATATTGATTATTAACAATTTTCGTTACTACTAATAATAAATAATAATTCTCAATTGAAATATGTCCGTCTGTATCAGATTTTTATTAGAACATTAAAAAAAAAACCAAACGAAAATCACTTTACTATAAATTTTTGTAATTTCGAATGGCTTTTTTTTTTATGCACGCGCGCTTCTAGGATAATAATATATGCTTACTTATGAGTTTTTTTTTTTTTTTTTTCGTAATACTTCATCGATTATATTTCTTGTACCGTTTTATTAAAAAAAAAAAAAAAAACCCCCGCGTATTCTTTTTAATAATAACGCAACGGTGCCGGATAATATCGTACAATAGGTTTTAAATAAAAATGCAACAGATTATAATATTTTTTCGGGGGTTTTTTTTTTTTTTTAATATATTTATATATATTTTATGCAAAAAACCCGTCGTAATCGATTTTATTGGTTTATCCCCGGATACAACGCGATTGAGCAGCTTTTTTTTTTTTCGTACGCGAGTTATATTATATAAGTTTCCGAAAAAAAAAAAAAGTTTCCGATTTATGTTATACCGACGTGGAAGCCGTAAGACTTGCCCGCGTATATATATACGGAAATTTAATACAGCTTATATTCTACAGTACACGTATACAATCTAGAGAAGTTCTCTCGTGTCGAGCATCTTTTTTTTTTTTTTTTTTTTTTTTATTTCCCCATATATTATTATATAATATAATATCGAATCGTGTAACGGAAAAGGGAAACGTATACCGCCTACCTGGCTGCCCTGGCCGGGGGAATTTATTTGTCGCGTTAGTCGTATGCGTTTGCCGTCAACCGCGACGCTTTCCAGAGCCGGATTGCAATCGCGCATTTAATGTCATTTTTGCACCATGCGTACGTCGTCGCCCCGTTCGGATTGAAAACCGTCGACGGTGCACCGCCGAAACCGGGCCCAAATGTAATTTACCGTTTCAAATGGTGTTCGGATTCATGTACGAACTGGCGTCGGTGCTGTGCGATTTTCTTGAACGCTATATTTTCCTCAAAGTACGTACAACCTCTAATATATGTATATATATATATATATATATATATATGTACTCCGTCGTCGTCTCGATTAGTGTAGCACTCGTATTATATCGGTGCACTTCGTTTGCGCGTGTGTAAAAACAATCGTTCCATTTGCCAACCGAACAACCCGCGTTGAAAACGTGAAATTTTTTTTACTTTTATATTCGTATTTGTGTGTGTGTGTGTGTGTGTGTGTATTACGTTGATTCGCGGGACAGCGGTTTTCCTCCGACGTCCGAGGGCTTGTGTACCGGTTAACGATCGGCCCGAGGACCCCTGTATTGATAACCGCGTAGAAAGTTTTCACTAACATTGTAACAGTCAGTTTTACTCTGTTCGTCCGCACCGTACATCAAGTAGAAACGACATAATTACATTGACATTCAAAATGAAACCCATTTAAAGATTAATTTAAACAAAAAAAAAAAAAAAAAAACAGGTACAATTGTAAAATATTTGGAAATAATATAAAAATATTCAAAAACAGTATAATCAATATATTTAACAGTAATCGACTACTACTAGTTACTACTAACTGTTTAGGTTAGATTAGGTTATCTAATAATACATTGTCCCATCATTGTAATATAAAGTAAATAATTTGTTATTTAAATTTTAAAAAAGATGTCTACGTGTAATGTATGATGCGATTAATGAAATACGTAGATTAGAGAATTCTTTTAGACTAATATTATTTTCTTGTTATACATTTTTACCTCGACGAAATAAAATACAAGTCAAACTAACCTATTAATATTACAATTGTATCATTTTTTTTTTTTTTTTTTTAACCAATTAGTACACATTTTGTTGTTAGGCCTGAATCTATATAAAGCTGAAAGGAAAATCGAAATCTCTCTTTAAACAATCCGGGGAACCAATTCGTATATACGCTTCGGGAATACAACCCGGGGACCGATTCGAACGTTTGAAGTTTTAAATTATATATTTTTTTTATATTTATATTTTTTTACGCTAATTTGAGTATATTTGGTCGACCGACCGAAATGGAAATTTTAGATTAAACCGTTTTATCGATTTTGCTGTAACTAATTAAAACGTGACCAAAATGACGGATAGATACTTTACGATATCGGATTTTTTAACGGTAAATATATTACCCCACTCTATAGGTACTAAAAACCTCCGGAGTAAATTTTCAGTTTATCGCGGTGTTTAATATTTAAAATCATATTCGATTTCAAATGTGCAGTTAATCGTTAACAAATTATTGCACGAGTTTTTTTTGTTCTCTATTGACGGTAGCCTTGCCTTGTATTTATTTAATTTTTTTTCATTTTAACATTATTCAATCGTTATTTGCAATCGAAAATAAAATAAATATTCCTAAATGATGACTACTTACCCACCAAAATGACTATAATTATTATCAACTGTTCAAACTAAAAGTATATAAATCTTAAGAATTTAATAAGTATACGCGATTAAAAAAAAAACCAATTAAGACTGTAAAATATAAGTACTCAATATTTATTTATTATTATTATTTTTTTTTTTTTACAATGTATTTTAAGTAAATAATTTAGAGTGCTGAATTTTTACGGTTTATAAAATAAAATACAAAAATAGGTCCTTAGGCACTTTAATAGGTTATAATTATTTGTTGGGAGATTTATATTTTCGCTATTAAGCAAAATATCTAACATTTTAAACCGTTGTGTTTTTTTTTTTTTTTTTTTTTCAAAAAACATTTTCCTATAAGTTTTGAAAGATTCAAGGCTTGTTAATTAAAACTGATATATTTTATTAATTTTACTTGACGTGTTGGAATAGAAAAAAAAAAACTATTAATAACTCAAAAAAACGTGAGAATACTTTAGAAACTGCACCACGTCCAGAATGTACTTGTAATATAAGTGTTTGATGAAAGTTACAGGAGTCGTACGATTATTTTTCACTGAATTACAACCAAACGACAAAAACGTAAAATCGGTAAACAGAAACTGTATTATTCCGTAAATATTCTTGTTTTTATTTCCGACGTTTCTCATTCCCCCCCCCACACTCCCCCATTATCAAGAAAACTACGAGAAAAATAAAAAATCGACCTTCTTAAATGAGATAAACAGATAGAATTTCTTATCAGAAATTACCCATAAAGTTTTAATTTATGGCCCACTAAAATTCCACACCCATTTAGGGTTTAGGGTATTTTTTTATTCGGCCAAATCGTTTTACATTCGTTAGTAACACGAAAAAATACGTCAGTTTTACTAACCGAGTAATACCGATCCGAGGCGTTATCGGGAGTTTTAATAATTATTAAATACAATACTATAAAACGGTGTCTATAGTAACGTAAATATAAAAATAAATGTTAACGTAATACGTGTGTGTGTGTGTGTGTGTGTGGGCCTATAAGCCCATCATCAATTTCTCTCGACTAACTTATTACGATTATTATTATTATTATTATAATAATAATGTTAGCATTAAAATAAAAATCCCGATAAGAAAACCTACTATATATATATATATATATATATTTTTCGCGGAATATAATATTATTACACAAGCCGTTTGTTTTTAAGTATACTATTAAGTATTAATTTTAGTTGCCGGTATTATATAATATATTTTATATTATATACGTATATATTGGTACAGTGTAGTTTCAGTAAAGTATCTAAATTATTATTAATTACGAGTTCAAAGTAACGAACACTGCACGTGCAAATACGCGTAGGTAGACTTTTTAATAAATATATTATTAGCTGTCGGGTATAATAGTACTTGTAAAATGCAAAACATGTATAGCAATAATAAATACCATATTGTTAATTAGTAGAGTTTGGGCGAGACTTTTGATGAATGTTTCCAGCCGAGTCGAGGAAAATTAATAATACGATCGGTATGAATAAAATACACCGTAATTGGCAATAAAACTATACAGACCGCGGATTTTTTTTTTTTTTTTAATATTTTTTTATTATGCGTTTAAATTGCTAATAAACGGGATACCTATATTTCCACGGAATAAATATCCTTTTACGTTGTGCGCAAAAATATAACATCGTATTCTGAATATTTCTCAATACCGGATTCTGAGTGCTTTCAAAAAGTATTTAATTCCTTAGAAAAAAAAAATAATAATAATAATAATAACACGATTTTTGTTATTCTCGTTTTAGATTAAGAGTGTGTTTTACTCTGTGCGATTATTTTTTTTCTCCCGGAAAACGCTTTTTTGGTTAGCTCCGGTTTTTACACGCATTACTTTAATACTGCGGATTTTCTGGTTGGACTTACACTATTACTTTTAGGAAAACATTTCTAAATTCCCAATAATTTTTCTATATACACGTTAAAAAAAAAAAAAAAAAAAACCCGGAAAAAAAATGACGTTACACCACTAGCTGGGGTGAACGCAGGGAATAATTTCGGAGGGGTTTTTTTTTAAAAAAAATTGTAAAATGTTCAGAAATATAATACTTTATTACTCTTTACTATGTATCTATTTTATTTGTAAGTCTCATGGGAAACAATGAAGTCATTGTTTTCCCATGAGACAACTATTGAATAACTATCACTATTACTATTACTTATTACTATTTTGTAACTATTGAATTTACAGGTCCAGGTAATTTATTTTGAACATTTTTTCTAATATTTCGGGGAGTGTGTTTGCCCGCTCCTCACATTGCGTTAGCCCTCGATCACCGGTTAGGTATAATCGAATTATATATAAATCGTGCAAAATTTAACACACATAATTATCGTATAATATTTAGTTTCGTTAAGCAGAGGCGTATTTACGATATTTTGGCGCTTTTTTTTTTACTCGAAAATCCCTCTAAATCACAGGTGATAATTTGTGTGTTTTCCCCTCGTCGAACTTATGTTTCCACTAGGTCAGAGAACATTTTCATTTCACCTATCTGCCGTTATAAGGACAATCTTACGTAAAATTGTCAAGAAAACAATAATAATCAATACTATTGTTAGTAGAATAAATAATACAGTCTTAGAAGATAATAGATTATTATCTTCTAAGACCGTGGTCATAATGGTTAGTAGCGTAAAATAATTGAATGCCCACCAAAAACGGTTAACAAAGTACGGTTTGGACAAAGATCGGTTAGAATAATGTCACGGCTGTGGATTCTATCTAAAGCCGTGGAATAATTAAGCGCTTAAAACGCCATCGCTCGTATGATTTCTCAATAAATCCAATAAAAAAATTGCTTTCGTTTTGTTTTTTTTACTTCGCTTTGAAAACAATTGGCGTACGTGTTCGGAGTAAAAACTCCGGGCACCCGCAGCAGTTTGCAATTTATTTTTATTGGTTTGGTCGTGAACCGACACCTACGCGTTTCGCGAAATTCCGTAAACCGGCGCGCGGTGTTGACACGAGACATTGGAATACGTTTTGGTTTTATTATTTTTTTTTTTTTTTTTTTTAATTCGCGTACCGGTTCGCCGAGAAAACTAGCCGCGTATAAAAAAAAAAAAAAAGAAAAAAAAAAAAAAAAACGTTTCTCGTCGCGATTACGAAGAAAAACTATTTATGAATATTAATAATCCGGAAGACAAACATTTAACCGGTACTTATACTTTACACCGCGTAATAATAATTTCCGTCTATCTCGTTTTTCTCGAGTCTCCGTACAAACGTTTGCGATATAAATTAATGCAATTTCCGTTATATTATACTTTTCAGTCTACTCGTACCCAATAACCATAATAATAATATACGCACATATAGAAAACGTTAACACGTTGTTTTCCGACGACCGGCGGGATGGTCCCCCTTGGCGAATTTCCGAAATAATAATAATTGTACGAGTGTTGTTGTATAATGGAAAGAAAACAGAAAAAAAAAAAAAAAAAAACATAACCGTACGAATTAATTGCACGTATAATATTGTTCGGATACCGTTGAACCCGAACCACATACAGAAGGAGAAAAAAAATTATAATAAAAAAAAAAAAAACAAAAATCGATGGAATTATTATTGTACGTATTACGTAGATACTTACCATAGAATAATATGCGATAGTATTACGATTATTTCCACCGGCGTCGATGCGAAATTATAATATTTCATAATACACTGCGTCATCGAGTACGATTATTATTATTTAACATAGATAACAAAAAAATATTATATAACGTGTAGCCAGTGGATTGTGTTGTACATGCATTTTTTTTTTTTTTATTGTAACGAGATATTTTTTAATCTGATGAATAATGCGCGTACGGTTTAGACCGGTCTCTGATTGGACATAAGCTCAAATTTTATTTGACGTATTGTTACGCGTATCGGTATAAATCCATCTATTTTAACGAGACGGGGGTACGTGGTAACGAGAAGTTGCTCAATATTATCGTGGACATTTTTTTTTAAAAAAAAAAAATCAAAGAAATAATTTCAAACCGAGTTACCGAAACTGCCATCGCTGATCGATAAAAGCTAATATAATATTAGATGGAAAATGTTAATTTCGAATAATAAATTCGACTATTCGCGTACGTTGTCTGCACATTTTCGATTTCCCTTGTCGGAAAGCTCGTGCATTGTTGAAAAAGCACGAAATAAATTAGCAAAAAAGCACGAGGGAGTTTAGGAAATTGATTTAAGGAAAAATGCACGACGGTTCACGAGCGTGTAGGCGTCCGCAGCTTGTGCGAGAAAAAAAAATTGCCCTTCACCTCCTCCTTCTCCAAAAAAAAAAAAAAAAAATTAATAATTGGACCACCTCACAAAAATATATTGCGAAAAATCACATAAAATTTAAACACGGTATAAGCGAATAGGGCCCTAGAATTTGCGAGGCCCGTGGCGAAAATAAATTTTGCGTCACCAAACACATAGATTTTCTGTTTAAAAATGCGTTGAAAATATTCATTAGGTTTTTTTTCTTTTTTTTTACTGTACCAAAATAAATAAACCTATCAAGTGGATATTTTTATTCGATTGCACTCGTGTTTAATGGCGTTCAACGACATACGACAGACGACGTTCGCTGTCACACTTGTCGAAAAATAACGTGTTCGAAATCTAAACTCTCATCGACAAAAATATCATGTTGTTTACCGATATGATCAATCTTTTTTTTTTTTATATATTTTTTTTCTTCGGATAAAGCTAATAAATCCGTCGAAGTCGACCGACGGTGCCTCGGTGGCCTTTAATCGAATCACCACGGCTAATATTTCACGAATTATCATTTTGGACAGCGAGCAGCGCAGTTATTCGTACACGAATGGAAAATAAAATAATATAAAATCGTACATTACGACCCGTTCAGGGGGGTAGGCTTTTTATGAGGGTCTGTGGGGTTTCGGTTATCCTTCTCGTCGTTTTTTTTTTTTTTTTTTTCAGTTTGTTTTAGTTTTTCAGTTAGTTTAGTTTGTTTTCCAAGTTTGCGCCCTTGCCCTAACACGGAATGAGGACCGCAGAAGATCGTTATATTGTCGTTTCAATAACTATTATTAGTTTCAAGGTTTTTCATATCGCATGCACTGCAGTATAGAATTGTTCAAATGTATTAAAAAATGTATTTTTTTATATTTTTTTATTATATAACAATGATGATGGTTGCACTCAAATTATTTTATATAATGACGAGTCCGGAGTATTCATTTGGATTGCGCACTTTGGCTGATTTACCAAGAATTTAAATATAAGTATAATAATATAGAACTGCAGTAGGTATTCTCTTTTTTTTTCGTTTTTTCATCTTTCAGTTATGTTCATACCTAAACAATTTAAACGAAGAAAACTACAATTATTATTTTTTTTTACGGGCGAGTTATAATAATTATTTTTTCCGTGTTTGTTACGTTTTGTTTTTACATTGTGTACAGAGAGGTTTTTTTTTTTTTTTTACTACGAACCGGCGACAATATACAGGACAATGATATATTGAGTACATTTTATTTCGCAGGTATTTCCGTTTTTTTTTTTTTTTTTTCAATACAGTACAGTATAGAATAATATTATAAAAAAATATTTCCACAATCTCAACGCATAATATTACCCAAGTTTTGGTATTAAAGTATAAAAGAAAATAATAATAATTCAAAATGAAAAAAAAAAAAAAAACCACCACAAAACGATAAGAAAAACGTTGATGGATGTTAAAAATGTCAAAATAAAATTTTAAGACTTCGAGTTCGTTATTAGATAATTTAAACCTTCTACTATAACAGCAAAGAAGAAAAAAAAAAAAAACCATTGGCTACAAATGCTGTGGCCCTGAATGGGTAAATAAGATCGCATTAAACGAATCCACATGCCCGGTGGGAGGTAGGGGGAACACCAAATGTATTCAAAAACGATAATCACCCGGTGTGTACGTTTATAAAAAAAAAAATAAGAAAAGGAATATATCGAGTACACTAGAGAATAATATGCTAATCGAGTTTATTTTAACATTAAAATATTTTTATCGTTAGCACCTATTTTTATTTTCTTTTGTTATTTTTCAATATTATTTCAGACGTATACGCGGCCTTTTAACATAATAATATTTCCTCTCGCGGCAGTACAATAAATCATTTTTTCTGTTTACTCTGTAACAGTAGCAGTGCACAATAATACTATTATTATTATTATTATACTGTCGTGCGTATATCGACGCCCTTCGTTTTTATAGCTGTGCAATCTCGGGCATTAGACATTAAATAATAATAATAAAAAAATAAAAAATAATAATAATAATAATAAAAAAACATACAGACAATTCGCACCGTGGGCGAGCCACTTTTGTAAGTGGGTAAAAAAAAAAAAAAAAAAAAAAAAAAAAAAAAAAAAAAAAAGGCAAAATAGGATATTATAGTGTGATACAGTTTATACCCGTACGTATCGTTACGCGCGAAAAACGATTCTGAGCAAAATTCGGTTAAAACATGTGTTGATCGGTTTAAATATAAAATTATATTAATTATAGTAACTACGAAATAAATAACGACCAAAAGTTTGTGTTTTCTCGGGTTAAATTTTTGTGTTTTTTTTTTATGTTTCAGCCAAACAAATTTTATTCGCGTTTTAATCGGAAAATAGTTTGCGAAATTCCGGAATTATTACGATTTCTATCATAAACTAAACTTCGAACGCTTAAATAACGCTATAAAAAAAAAAAAAATTAAAAAATAAAAGAAATAAAACTAAAAAACTTCGACAATTTAAAATAGATGTATAACAAAAAACGCCAGAATGTTTTTAAAAATTGAAAACTTATTAGTTTTAAATTAAATAAAAAAAAAAAAAAAAAAAAAATTATAACAAACCTAAAAATGTTTCGCCGCTCGTTGAGAATCTAAAATAATTATATTACAATATCGACAAAATATTAACAACGGCACAAACGGTTTAAAAGCGACGATAGACGACGGCTTTCTGATTACACCTCCTTCGGGTCGTCTGTGTACAAATTTACTTAGATAATAATTAAAAAACGGATAATGCACTCCTATAATATTAACGGTGCACCGCGGTCATTTTTAAAGAAGAGTAAAGTACCTCTCGGAGTGTTTCTACCGTCGAGTAGTTTTAAGATTATGTTAAAAGAGAAAAAAAAAAACAAAACATTATACTGTTATGACTTTGAGTTTTAAATTATTTTTTCGCCTTGCTGTTCCATTATCTAACGGTGATTTTTTTTAAATCGATACCGGTCGTAATTACACCGAAAAGTATACATAATACTCCCGTCAGTGGCGGCGTTTTAGAGGCAGGCCACAAGGGCCACGACCCCTGCCCCCCTGCACCCAAGACATTTTGGATTAGTCATAAATTTCTCCCTCCCCGTGTAGGTTAATTACCTATTAGAAAATTGTATCGAATCTGTAAGTAAACTAAAAAAAAAAAAAACATTGTACTCCTTGTATTGAAGTCTGTTGAAAATCGGGCGCTTTTTGGAGATTTCGCTACGGTATTTACGAACGCATACGCCTGATTAAAATATAAAAATACGTTTGAATTCGCAAACGAGTTTACTTTGCACCGGCCGGAGTACTTATTCGATTTTATCAAATTATTTAATAAAACTTATTTGTATAAATTCGTCAATGTACGCCACCGACCGATCACCAAGCAAACTGTTTGATAAACTCGTACGTCTTTGCATTTTTAAAATCCAACCACGGGCAGAATTTTGATTTTCGCCAGGCATTAGATGTTTTCGAACGAAACACGCACGGTGTTTCCCGGGGCCCCTAAACGATGGATCAAAAATGTATTATAATAATGTTTTTTTTTTTTTTTTTTTTATCGTAACGTACACCACGGATAATAGACATTTCATCATTTCGTTTTTTTATACGTATTTTTTTTTTTTCTACGCGACATTATAATATTATACTCGTACGGGAGACGTATACACATATTATAATATCGTAAACAAAACACTCATGTCGACTTACGGTCTAAATGCGACACTTTATATGCATGACCGCATAGACTGACTACCTAGTTTGTTTTTATTATTATTATTATTTTTTTTTTTTTTTTTTATTCCCCGCAGAAACTTAACGATATTATAGAGATTTGGAGGAGAGTACGTGACCTAGTATATTATTATTGTACACTTGCCGTGCAAAATAATATATGGGATTGCGAAAACACGAATTAACAGATATAATAATTATGTTTAAATTCGATAACAACAAAAAAAAAAAAAAAAAAACACCGGAACATACATACTTCGCACCGCGGGTGGGCCGCTATCTTAGGTGCGTAGTCGTAAAGGTAGGGTATTAGAGGGGAATTTAATCGGTTAAATCCGACGATAAATCACCACTGACTAACAACGATTCCGGGCAAAGTTCCGGTTAATCGCCAGCTTGTAGAAAAAAAAAATAATTACAAAAATCCGCTCGGCTGTTTTCTTTTTGCGCCGTTAAGCACAACTTATGGATAACGAATCACGTGTCAAATTTTCGTGCCTTTTTGTGCGGCTTTTAGAACGGTTTTATTCAATTCACTCAAAAGTTACTTAAAACGCTAATAAATGCCGTTCAAAAACAGTCAGAATATTTTGAAAATTTGTCCAGGTCTATTTCCAGGTCATTAGGTCTAGAAAGGCCTAATGTTATTATTCAATGGGCAGTTCGGATCTTTACGATTATTTTTTAACCGAGTTACAACAAAAAGAACAAGTCGAAAACAACGAAACACCCGTGAATTTTCCCGTTTTTCCTATGTTTTTTTTTTCCGACTATAGAGAAAACTACAACCAAAATCTAAAAACGACCCGTCCAATGTACTGACAAGATAAAAATGCATTCAGAAAAGGTGCTACACTTGAAAATCGCAGCGGGCTGTCTGTTAGAATAGTTGTCTACGGACAGAAAAAAAAAAAAAATAAATAATAAATCGCTCAGAATCTAATAATAAAAAAAAAAAAAGAAGAACACTTCAAAATTACACACGCGTAGCTCTGGGATATTTTTTTCACAAAAACACAAATGGACAGAAAACATTTCATTGAACGAATTCAATAGACGTGGCATGTATAAAATAACATGTCATCTATGGATTAATATTTAACTATTATTATTACGCAAAGACGTAAAAAAAAAAAAAAAAAAAAAAAAAAAAATGGTGGTTGCTTTATAGGTAATCTTTGTTTTTTTTTTGGGGGGGGGGGTTTGTCATTAATTTTCTGTGACTTAAATTGTATAGATTATTTTTGGTATAGCCGTCGCGTCGATTTGTAAGGGGCACATGGGAATTGGTTTTGAAAATTATATTTCTAAATGCTGTAATTCGTGTTTGTACCATTTATTTTTGCCATTTCTTTTTACGGCTTTTTGTTATACAATCAAAATTCGAAGTCCGACGCGTAGGAAGATTTGAACTTTTCAACATAAAACAAAATTACCGAAATCTAATGAAGCTCTACGAGGCATGATCGATTTCCAGTAAAGCATGTTTCGAACGAAAAACCGTTCACCCATAGGCCTTTTAATAATAATAAAAAAAAAAAAAAAAAAATGTTAACTGATTGGACTATTTGTTAAGACGTGTTAATTGTTAATTGTCGACAATTCGTAGAGAAAAAATAATACCACAAGCACAATACCTTAACGACATTTTTTTTTATATTTCAGTTAATTTTAGTTTTTGCAATTTGTATACGTTGTTGGTTTAAGTCGTCGTTAGTTCTGTTTTCCCAACGCTGTCTAGGACGACCCATTGGTCCTTTCCCATTTATCTTTCATACAGAGGTTTTCTTCAAAATGCCGTTTGATCTCTAGACATGGACAAATGCACTCGGGAAATAACAATAAAATATAGCGTGCATTGAGACAGACGGAGGAATGTAATGGAGGCAGCAAAAAGTCCTTAGAGGACTGTAAAAGCTCAATAAGAGAAAAAGATACACACTGTCGGGTCATTTTTATTAAATTTTAGTTTTCAAAGAAAATGTTTCGTTTTTAAAAATATATTTATTATTACTAGTGAAGAGTCTTAGGAAGAGTCCATTATCACATATCACGTATATATTTTTTTAAACTTAATTTAACAATGTATTATATGTAATGCAGTTATAACAATGTATGGTACAATTCATACATACGTATGATCATATATCATTAATACGTAGGTACATATTATAAAATCACTCTAATTTATCCGCTATACCAAATGTTTTCAAATGAATAACTAAATACGTTTTTAATAATTTTGTAAACGTGATGATGAGCTCCCCCCCCCCACCACCACCTAGTCGATGAAAAACACTTTTGGTCCAGACCTGATACTGTTTCAAGGGACTTATATACTTCTAGCGTCCCACGTGTAAACCTAAAACGGCTAAAACCCACGGCCATAACTCGATCGACGAAAAGCCGCCTCGAATTCAGCTAAAGCGTTGGGGAAATGGAAAAACTTTTCCCACACCACTTGTTCCAAACCTGATAATTCTCCAAGGAACTAATTTAGTGTCCCGAGTGTAAACCTAGTAGACGAAAAAAAAAAGAAATATGTTAGCGTAGTGGTACTGACTGTATCCGCAGCATTTGCGAAATACGCATCCGGATATTTTTATATTCTCGTTGTTCGCTCAAAATCGACGTAAATATATTATTAGTCGATATAATAGGCCGGTCATAGGTTATAGGAGAAGAAAAATAACTATATTTTTTGATGCGGGACCTCCCTCTTGTTTTTTTTTTTTTTTTTTTTCATTATCACGTAAAAGTAATTTGTGTCGAACCCCCTTCCCGCGCCAAGAGAGGGTTGAATAATGATAAAAGAGGGTACTTTTATGGTATTTCGTACTTAATTGAACAACTATAGCGCCGATCATAAAATGATATAAGGCTTTTCGGTAGCTCTTTGTAAAGTGTCTATAAAATATATTATTATATAATTTACTGCAAAACCTTTTGTTTTTCAAGAAAATTTATAAAGTACAATTTGTTTTCTTTCTCATTTTCTTTTTCTTTTGTGTAGCAAAATTGATTTTTTTTTTTTTTTTTTTGTTTTACGGTTATTGAATAATATTTGTCAATCGGTCGAAGACACGAGAAAATGAGAAAACGTTTAACATAAAAACGGTTTAAAATTTAATTTCCCAAAGAAAAATAAACAAAAAGTTATAAACAACAATCTAATTGGAACGACCGATTTAACGTTACACTAGGATTTATATTTTAATATATTGGTGAATAATGGAAATATTATCGCTTTTATATCTTATAGGAGAGAAAAAAAAGGAATATATATATAGTCAACTCGCAATATGACGAAGCTCGATATGACGAAAATGTCGATAAAACTAATGAAACTGTCGTTTCCTTGAAAATCTCGTGATATAACAAAGTTTTTTTTTTGGCTAAAGTTCTCGCGACCTACACGTCTGCTAGTGTATTTTAATGACTCTAACCAAAAATATAGCCAAATATTGTTCACTATTATGAAGTTTCTTTGACGATTATCATGCAATAATGCACTTGAGCGCATATTATCGGACTAAAAAAAAAAAAAAAAAAAAAAAAATATAATGACTATAAGCGTACATGTATTTTATGTATATATATATATATATATATATATATATATATATATAAATATTATTAAATTAAAATTAATATCTATTCGTAGTGTGCCGATTAAGATTTACAATTTTCCTTTAAATCTCGGGTATTAATGCGTTCTGTTGGTTTATGCTCTTGTCATAACGAATTTCGATGTAGCGAACATTTTTTCTCGGTCCCTTGGAATTCGCGAGTTAACCGTAATACCAGTCGTTCCTTATTATTTCTCAATTGAAATCAACCGAATCGACCCGTCTGCGGGGCGGTATGAAAACTCTTAAACGAGGTCAAGTATTAATACCTTTCCTCTATTCAGATGGAATATTACATTCATAAATTTGATTCTCGTTACGCGTATATTATGTACCCGGGCACAATAATTAAACCGAGTGTATAATACAATTATTGTATACCGTCGGAATTTAATAAATAGGTTTACGTACCTATATATATATATATATAATATGTAGAAAAACTTATCGTATTATCGAGCGCATTGCCGGTACATTTGTATGATATACGATAATATTCCGTTTACAACAACAAACCGACAAATGTGTATTCGAAAGCCGACCGAACGAGAATAATGCTCGCGTATATTCTTCGGCTTCTCGGTGGCCCGTCGAGACCCGTCGCCGACCAGCTGCTAATGCCTCCCGTCGGCCCGCGCACGAAACATCCGCCAGGTTCTTTAAGGAAATTGTCCATCCACCTCTGTTTCGGTCTGTCGTGTGGGGCGGTTTTTCCGATCGGGCCTCCAGTTTAAGACCGTCGTCGGTTAAGGCAATGTTCAAGCCGGTCAGCGACCAATCCACGACCGTCCTTCTGTGTCGCCAAACAGCTACTGGTGTGCCGGGCTATTTGTACAATCGTCGCAATTCCATATTATATTATTATTCCATACCTTAATCCGTATTGCTGGGCGTTCTTCTTTGGACCGTATATATATATATATATATATATTCTCCGGAGTATTATTCTTTCTGGGATTGCCATTTTTCTCCATATAGCACAACTGGTCTAAAAACTAATTCGCACAACGTAATTTTCGATTAACGCGACACTCGTTTTGATTTGTATTATAGTCTTAGTCGCTGCCGTGCCTGTCCTCGTCCTTTTCCCGCGAAAATAACACGACGTTTTTGCTTTTGTTTTATCATTACCGTACATTTTTAGTGCCCAATCTAAACATATTATTATTCTCTTTGTTTTACGCCGTTTTTGAAATTTTACCGTCACCGTAATGCGCCCCGCCGGAAGTTTTCAAAGCGTACCCGAATTAATTACAATAATTGATATCCGCGTGCACTTATCGTTTGCGTTTTCGCGTACGGCGACGTTGCTTTTAGTTTTAGTTATAAATTTCGACACCTTTTTTTTTTTATTTTTATATCAAAGTGAATACAAAATACGGTGTTTCCCCGATGTGTTAAACGTATTCACTACGCGTACGGCAGTTAGTTGGCAGTTGTGCAGACACGGGACTCATTACGTTTAAATGTTTAACACGTCTGCATTTGTATCATACGAGTAAAAGGTGTACATGTGTAGATTGGCAAGTAAAGGGTGTAAAACGGTTATTAAATAAACGATGGGGTGCCGGAGGGCCGGATGGGCCCGCGCGCGGATCCCGGCCATCATCAATCGAATGTAAAATAAAATAAAAAAATATATATATATATATGTAAAACGATATAGATTATGTACAACTCTAAAACTACTATTACTACGGTAAAAATACATTTATTTTTTTACTTTATTTTAAAACGTACAATCTGTAGTTTAAATTTACAATAAACATGTGTGCGGAAATACATTAATTGGCATGCTACGCGTGAAAAAAAGAAGCCACCCAAATAGCGAACACTTTATAACAGAAGTTTGTTTAATTTATAGCATTTTTTTTTATGTATATATATATATATATATTTATTTTTTTTCTTTTTAATTTCCAATTATGATTTAGATCGCGACACCATTTTCTTATTAGCCTACGAGGAGGATTCCCAGGAATGGAGTGAGAATTTAGTGCTGATATTTTGGGGATTAGGGTGGTTGGTTAGTCGTGAACGACATCGTTTGCAGTTTCGTCTACTGTGTTAACTCAAAATAAATTTAAAAAAAAAAAACGAATAGTTTTTCAAAAAAAAGTCGTAAAGTTATAGGACGTGTTATAGGCTAATTTAAGTTTACATACCCGTTTTATCGTTTTTATTACGAATAAAACTACAAGTATGGGCATCGCTATAACGCACCGACTAGATCGAAAATTCGACAAGAAAGTTTCTATAATGTATTATTATTATTATTATTTTTTTTTTTATTTAAATAAACGAGATTTCTAGTCGAACGTGGTGTACAGACAGAAAAAAAAAAAAAAAAAAAAAGCACACAATTAAGAGTGACGTTGTCAACCGCATTTGTTGTATCGGTCCAACTAACGGGCAGCGTATAGTGAAATTAAAACGGGACAATATTCCGGAGGGCAAGACGATGCGTTTTATCAAATAATAAAACGATCGAGATATATATATCGTTTAAAAACAATAAACGTACCCAGATTTCAACGTTTTTAAATTACTATAGCTTTTCGACAATTAAATTATAAAAATACAAAAAAAAAACGCGTCGTTTTGCCATACCGAAACATTTGGCCTCATCGGATTTATTTAACTGGGTGCTTTTACTCTAAAACCAAAACCAAACGAGCTCTGTGCGGTGTTCGCAAGCACGTTTTGGCCATATGCTGCCCGTCAATCGGACGGACAGAGACAGCAGCAAATGCGGATAATAGCGCACGTCCTCGTATTCAGTATCGATCAACCGACTATAAAACGTTACGGTATAGGTACTTGGGTGAGCTTGTGCGTCATTGTATCCAATACTTATCAATTATTTTTAATACGGTAATACTACTACGTGCATAATTTTGTAATACATAATATTACGCAATCGTATTTTTAATTAAATAGCCAACAACCGATATACCTGCACACACTTTCTAAGTTTGAACGACTTAAACGATTATTGTAGATTCCGAGTAATGGAAATTAAGTGCCGGGATAATATTTACCCCGCGGGACCGAATATAATAATAATAATAATAATAATAATAAAAAAACCAAAGACGGGTTAAAAAGTTACCCGGCTTTTGGTGAAATTCCCAATTCTCTTTGCACTATAGACGGCGCTATTTTATACGTTTGATGGCTAGGCGGTCGACATTTGCCCGAGGAAAATCCGTATCCAGACATTTTTTTTTCGGGGTCCAAAACATTTATATTGTAGTTTTAGTCAATATGAGTTTTCACGTTCGACATGATATAAAACAATAAATAAACTGATTTACGACTGAAAATATTTTTCATCGAGATCGGTGTAAAGACAATAAATGATTTTTATAATTATTTGAACACGTTACGGTCCACAGGGGGGTACGGCCTCGGGTCGAGGGCAACTGGAGTATTATTTTATTTTTATTTTTATTAATATTTATTACGGCAGACGAGCGAAATGTTGTGGCAATTATACAAAATATTGATCGGTATACACTATACATATACATATTAAAAAAAAAAAACCGTTCTTTGTAGAATTTCAATGGCTATAGAGCCGTATCGCACCTGCCCCACCAGCACGTGCGGAATGATCAAAAGGTTAATTTAATATTATTACGGGTTCGGGAATCTAAACGCAATTATTATTATCCGCGGCGTATCACGGCCGGTGCAATATCGTTATTTTCTATAGGGTTCGCGTAATTTAATAAACCAACAAACTGCAATAATGGCATACCAATTAGGTGTTATAGGTGCGTGTATTGGGTGTGCCCCGGTAATATAATTACGTTATACCGTGGGGGGGGGAGGCTGCGAACGTAAATTATTATTATTATTTTCCATTACTGGCGAAATATCGTTTCGCAGCCAGGTTTTAGATCGGGTCCGTCCGTAATATTATTTAACATTACTCGTATGCGTCTAGTCGTCATTAGCGATTGGTATCGGGCATCGGCGGGATTGCCGAATTTTCGTTTAATTCGGTTTCGGCCTCCGATATATGTAATATATTCGGTGTGATTCGCGTTTTAAAATGCGTAAAACCGGCCCGACGGATATTGCTGAAAACGTGCGAGAACAGTTTATTAACCGGAAGGGACGATATGCGTGTACCGCTCGACGGGCGAACCGTAGGGGAATTGTGCAACGTCCGTGCGTTGTTATTACGCGGTGCCCACCGACCGTATTGTTATTCGGCAGCCCTCAGAACATTCGAGCCGACGGCTGTTTTAGCGGGAACGAGATAAAAAAAAAAAAAAACGATTCACTTGGTATATTGTGTATTGCGTATTGAGTAGAACCGTTTAATTTAACCGTCCGACAGACGACACCCTGTGTGTGCTCACCCTTAGTTTTAGGCCGGCCCATAGTTATAAAAAAAAATGCCCGACTAAGAACTACCGTCCAAACAAATATAATATGATGATAATATATTAAAAAAAAAAAAAAAATGTCGTATTTTAATCGAAAACGTTTAAAACGCATACTGGCCGGGGAATCGGTGAACAACGAGATATTTCGAATGTGATTTATGCCTACGCGATTATAGGACAAAACGAATTTCGACCGGATGCGTTTTATCTTATCGCGGTGTAGGAACAAAAAAAAAAAAAAAAAAATGATAATAATAAATCAAAACATTTTATTCACGGACCCGATATTATATCGGTTTATATCAATAACACTTTCAAACCGCCTCCGGATAATTTACTTTATAAAAAAACATGTAGCCGCCACTCGAGTGTTTCGGAAGAAACGGATTGTTTTTTTTTTATATAAAAAAATAAAAAAAACAGAACGAGAAACGCAACGAAATCGTTTAACGCGGGAAATCTTAAGATTTTTTTATTTTTACGCAAAAAATAATAACAAAATGTCCACTGAACACGTTCGAAAAAATAATTATATTAATATTTAAAAGTGTTTTTGTTTTTTTTTTTCTTTTCGATTTCTGTGTTACCTTGTCTACGTACAATGGGAAACTACACGGATGCTATTCCGCTCAGAATCGTTTTTTTTTTTTTTTTTTTTTTTGATTGCTGGTTTCGGCGTATAAATAAAATCACGGTGTACGTATATTTCGCGTGCTACCGACAACGCGCCTATTCGCCGGGCCCCAGGTATCGAGGTGCGTGTGTTTTTTTTTTTTTTTTGTTTTTCCCCGCTTTTAAATTCGGAACGGGAAACGGGAAAATACGATTTGTATATTTTATTCGTGGCCAGAACTCGGGCGCGCCGTCGTATAAAATAACAAGGCCGTTAAATGCCCGTGGCAAACAACGAAACGTCAGAGCGTCGTCGGTGGCGGTATCGGCGGCGGTGATATTATTACCGTGGCCACGGGACAGCCGTGGCAAACGAGCGGGTTGGCCTCGCGTATAATAAAAAAAAAAGTGTCCCAGGACTACGTATAGCGTTATTATTACTATTATATTGTTAATATATTCAATTGTTATCGTGCCCGTTACTACTCTCTCGCCCTCTCGTCTCCCCGGGCTCGTTCACGACGTCGATAAACGGCGCGAGATACGCGTACGTCGTCCGACGCGTTCCGTCGGCGACGACGGATTTTTATTATATTGTCCTCGTCTCGTCGTAGCGCGGCGATTTAAGTGGCACGGACCGCGGCGATCAATTGAGCGCGCCGCCGATTCCTTTAACTGTGTTCGACTAACGTTGCGCCGAGCAGCGACGTCCCAAACCGAAAAAGAAAAAAAAACATGGCCAAATCCGACGGTTTTCTCGCTTTGTCCGATAATTGTCGACAATGACACGACAATAACGTATCAATTGTTTTTTACACCCAGTACACGCCGTTGCCCATACGTATGCACATACGCTTGCGTATTGTAAATTAACAATATATATATATATATATATGTAAAAAAAAAATCTACTTTATATGTAACAAAAAAACGATTCCGACCCCGGACTTTGGTTAATCGTGTTATAAATCACACGATTTATACGGTTTTCGTCAAATTTCACACATTTCACAATGATTATCAAAAAAAAAAAAAAAAAAAAAATTAAAAAAAAAATAGTATTACACGGTTACATTACGCTCGACTGTTTTCTACCAAGTTATTACGTACAACTTTTGACGACTCGATTCACATAAAACCGTATGAACACGACGATTTCAAATGGTTTTAAATATCACAACAATTTCCGGGTGTTTTGATCATTCCGCCGCGTCTACAAACGACCAATATAAGTTTTCGGTGAAAACGTCAAGTCTCTATGATTAGTTTTAACTGAATTCAGCAACAAACAAAAAAAAAAAAAAAAAACAAAACGCACAGAAAACTAAGTAAATGCGTAAATATTCCCGTTATCAAAGTAAATCAATAAATTATCTCCCAACTATTTCTGAAAAAGCTCTTTTGTTTTTTTTTTTTTTTTTTTTCGTTTTTGTTGATCGGAACAAGATTTCTGGTAGAAAAAGTTGTTTACAGACAGAAAAAAAAAAAAAATAAATAATAATAATTTATTAGTTTTTGATAAATCTTAAATGATTTATCGCATTTAAAAAATGAATAATTTTTTTGAACACTATGCTCTGGACGCGGGCGGTAAGGGATGGATATGCGCGTGGCCAACAATAACTGGGGCACGGGATAGGTTTTTTTTTTTTTTTTTTTTTGTGACGATTTTCCTCGTAACCCGTTCTTGTACACAGTTCCAGAGCCTGACGAACTTGCCATGCAGTCTGGAATCCAACAACAACATCGCGACGGCGGGCGTGAGCATGGATGAGGAAGACGGCAGTGCGGACGATGACGAACACATACGAATCGCTCTGTTCTCCGGCCCCGGCGAACAGGCGCGTACCGACAGACCATCCGGCGAACATACGGCCAACGGCGTCAGCCATGGAGCCTACAGTGGCGGTGGCGGCAGCGGCGTGCTCGAAAAGTTCCGGATCGAATATCCGAAAAAGTACCACAACGTCCGCAGCATGTCTCTATCAATGGAACGGAACGCGTTTTGCGAACTATGCCGGGTTTCTCGCACTTCTGTTCAGTGCGATTTTGGCAGCGGATCCGGTGGCGGCGGGGGCGGTGGCAGCGGCAGTGGCGGCGGTGGCAGCGGTGAAGACGGCGGCGGCAGTAGCGGCGGCGGTGGCCCGGACGACGAACCGGACGACGACAGGGTTCGCCGGTACTTCGGGTTCACCCTCAGACAGTACATGGCGCTCGGCTCGCTGGCGCTAGTCGACTTTCTTGGATTTTGCTCCATGTCGGTCATGGCCCCGACCTTTCCGAAAGAGGTGATATTATATTTATTTATTGTTTTGTTTTTCTCGCGACACTAACGGCCAAACCGAATTCCGGCCGGGAGTTTATCCAAGCCGCCATTTTATTCCCCCCGACAAAAAAAAAAATAAAAGACACCTGAAATTGTTTTTTTTTTCTCGACGTACTTAATTCCCGCCGCATGGCAGAATTTTATTTGACCATTTTTTCCATATTCCCAATGAGTTATTCTGCAAAATTACGACGCGGAATAATTATAAATAATAAAATCACAGTAATACAGAGAGGGCGATACTGGAAAATATAGCGTTTAAAAATGATTTGGTCAGTAAAAAATGTATACCGCTATCGAGTCCGTGCAACCACCTTGGCCGTCTGGAAAATTCCCATTTCCAGACCGACCGCTACGCCCCTGATTATGCCCTAACCCATAAACCGTCGAGAATAACCGCCGCCGGTAGAACGGCTCTATACGATTCTGGGACATTTTAAACTTATCGGTACCGGTTCTCCGAAAATTAAATAGTTGTTCCGGTATTTTATAAAAAAAAAAAAAAAAAAAAATAAAGGCATCCGGTTCCAGATATAAGTAAAATATAATGTCATTTCTTACCGAGTGATTAATAACCGTCCGTTATTCTATAGTAGAAAACGACAAATTATTTGTATAGAATTAATAATAATACTAAATAAATGGCTAATTTTTCTACGGGATTTTGGTAGCCATTTTTTTTTTTTAAACTTAATTTATACCTTTATTGGTAATACGCATATGAGCCACATAGTAATATTAGTCTTTATTTTAAATTAAAAAAAACCTTGACTTGAACCACCCGCCAAAAACCTAATATCCTTACCTAATACGGGAGATAAATAATTTATTTAAAATTTTCGTGAAACGTTGACATTTTTAACATTTATCATATAGAACATTTTTTTATTATTCTACTATTTGTTTATTAAGTGTACCTACCTAAAAAAGCCTATTCAATTTGAAAATTCCGGTACTTTATTTAATCGAATTTAGGATTCGTTCCGGCACCGGCTTTTAATATTTTAAAGGTTCCGGTTCCAGTCCTGGGTATAAATCTACTTCGGAGAGAATAATTTTCGTAAAACTTTTAATTTCAGTTTTTCATCTATTCGCCTGTATATTTTCATCGTAGTAAAAAAAAAAAAAAAAAAACAAGTAATAATAATAAGTGTACTATATATGCAATACAAAAAATAATAATACTTGTTCTATAACACGACGTTGATTTTTTTTATTTTTTTTTTAAATCGAATCCGCTCGTATTCACACGGGCTTTGTTCTTTTCTACATTATTTTCTATTCGTCTGTATTGCATATAATTTTTGTCATTTTATTGAATATTAGTTTTTTTTTTTTTTTTTGTTCTTATTGTGTTTGTCCTCCTCTCGTGACACCGCCCATCGTATGCCGTCTCAATATATTCTCTCTAGTTTTTCCCGGCGTTCTCTCTCTCTCGGAAAAAAAAAAAGGAGAAAAATAGAAAAACCTTATTGAAAATCGAAACCACCCGCATCTAAACTAATCGGTCGGACCCCCGAAATCGTCGACGGTTCCGAATACCGTACATTGGGGGTGCGGGTGGACAAATGTAGACAATATAAGCCGGTCTAAATTAAATTTCGCCCTCCGCTCTCGCGCCGGGCCGAACGAACACGCGAACGCCGCACAACAGCAAGGTTTTCAAATTAAATTATAATATTTTAAAACCGTATCCGTCCGGTCGACTCGTCCGGTTCCGCATTTAATTCGCGCAAATCCGTTTATGAAAACCGCGGCCCGTACAATCCGATTCCCCGGCGTTCGGACGATAACGCCGGCGACCAAAACGTACGGGATACAGCGGAAATATTATTACAGATTGACCACTGTGTTTGCCGGGCGGGATAAGTCGACAAGGTTGGGATATATTTTGAAGGGCCGGTGGGAGATTTAGTTTATGTCCGCCGGGCAACATGATAAATCATTGTTAAATCCTATTAAAAATGTTTCGATCGATTGAAATTGAAAAATATAATATAATACATCGTTTCTAACCGCGAAACAAATAACTGTATTTTTATTTTTCTCTGCAAATATGTGGATACCCGATTTTTTTTGTAGAACGCCAAACGCCGTGATCTCTACGATGTTCGTCAAAATGTGAAATTTAAACGCTTATAAATCAAATGTCTTCTGCGGGGATGATTCGATATTTTCACAGTGCAAGTCTATAGACTGAGTTTTTTTCTACCTATCTTTGTATTTGTTTGTATTGCATTTATATATATATATATATTTTTTTTTCGACAATTATTACGAGAACTACGACGGAAATCAAACAATTAACCCCCTCCCCACCATCGATGAACCAACCGGACGCAATTCGCAACCAGATACCACTGCTGACGTTAACGATACAAACAGTAATGAAAAAAAAAAAAAAAATTAAAATAATTGCACACGTTATAGTAAAACCTCGAATACATCCCTCGTTACGCTCGGAATCTAAAAGCGACACATTTTCTAAACCATCGGAAAACAATCGTCAAAATTACAATTTATTCCGGTGTAAATGGAAATCCCCAGCTTCCCAGCGGACGCGTTTGACCACGCCAAAAAAAAAAAAAAAATAAAAACGTATAAAATTCCGATGGGAGGCGATGTTAGTATCTGAATAATAGCAACCGTAAATAAATCGCAAAATCGTATTCTATTGGTAAACCTATGCTGCCCAACACTGACTTGATTCAAAAACTGGATCCAAAATCGTGGATTTTCGTAATATTTCCCTTGTAGCTGGGCCGGAATACAATACACGCGTTTCGCGATCGTATTACCAAAGAAAATATACTCGCATTTGTCGTATCTATTATAAGCCAGTTTTGTGATATAATATCTCTATTATTTTATTATTTTTTTTTTTTTTTTTTCGGTGATATTCAAGCCGAGTTTTATTATTTTTGTCGAGGGGAAAGGTGTATCAACAAGGGTATTTCCGGCGGGCCGGCCCGGACCCGGACCTATTAGATCCCCCTCGCGGTTAATAGCGAACGCGAGGTTCGGCTATTGGCGGTGCCCGGCATCGTAATTCCGTAAATTCCTTGCGGGTTTACAGCATTAAACCGTGTCGCGCACGGCCGTTAAATCCCTTAATAAAATACCTAGTGAATAATTATTATTCCCGCCCTATCGGCAGTTTAATATCCGGCATATTAAAACGGTACGTCCGTTAGATTAATCTCTGAGCGCGACGACCGACAAATTGAAATTAAGAAGAGTAAACAATGCCACGTGTAACGCGTTTACGGTTTACGGGCGATGGGCGTCGATAAGACCGACGGAAATCCACGCCTCTCCGCGAACCCCGTGGTCGTTAGTTCGGTTTTTTTTTCCCCCGGGCGGCGCGGGCGAGATTTCCGCGCGGGGTCCGGTGACCGCGAGTTGATATTGAAATATACTGACCAATGATTGGCAACCCGAAAATATCGGTTTTGATAAAAATAAAACCCGTCTACCGTATCCGGCCCACCCTTACAAAAATGTATCCAATACCGCGGACGACGTATACCGTATTCACGATGCCAACAGGTCGTTATAGTTTAAAACAATTGTGTGCGATGGGGGAGAGGCAGGAGTGAACGCCAGACGGATACGTCCTCCTGGACAAATCCCATACACGAAGAGTGTTCGTCGTTATCGGTTTAAAACGGTTTTTCAATAACCGCGTTCGTCTCGTTCGATTTTAATTTACTGAAATGTACCAAGATATAATTTGTGTTTTAATACTTTAACGCTATACCAGTAAACTGTTTTATTTTAGGATGAGAGACGATTCGGTTGGCAACGGCTGCCTTAAAAATCTGGCCGCGCCTATGGTGTACGGCAAATACTTTTTGCCTAAACTAGTTACATTTCTTTGCGGATCACATAAAAACATCAAAAATCTGAAATGTATTTAATTGTTATAATTTAAGATCGCAATATGTGGGCGAGGGAGGGGATGTGAACTCCGGACGGATACGTCCTCCTGGAAAAAATTCCATATACGAAAAATATTCTTAATTTTCGGTTTAAACTGTTTTCAATAACCACGTTCGTTTCGTTCGATTTTAATTCACTGCGTCCACATAACCAAACAGAAAAATGAAGAAACATAAGTTGACGACTGGGCCACTCACCTAACCTGCATTTGTAGGCGGGAAGTCGGGAAGGTAATTTATGGGCATGGTTAATCACGATGCAAACCGAAAACGATTCTGAGCGGAGTTCGGACAAAACGTGTTTTGATCGATTTAAATTGAAAACTGTAATTGATTGTAACTGCATTATAATTTATGACGATATTTACAGTCTACGGATTCATCATAAATTTGAACTACTCAAAACGTTGATAAAAATTAAATACGCTGACTTGGTAGTTATAGTTTCGAGTGGTTTATTCTTCTTCCTTTTTTTTTTTTAAAAAAAAACACGTACGAGTGTAGATTTGTAAGTTTACGTTCGTTAAACTGTAGTGTGGTAATTTGATTGAATTTATTTTATAGAACGGATAATAAACATAGGTACTAATGATTGTTCTATTAGTTTTTTTTCTTCTAAATAACACGAATACGTTTGTTTTTTTTTAGGCGGAAAAAAAAGACATGACGCTTTCGGAAGCCGGACTTGTTTTCAGTTTCTTCGCTTTGGTTATGTTTCTACTGTCTCCGTCAATGGGATCGTTGGTAAGTAAATAATTTGTTCTAAATTAAATTAAACACTATACACCATATAATCACTTATCGTATTATTATTCACGAGGACTCGAGATTATACGACGATTTACGCACATTTTTTTTTAAAATTATATTCGTATATTTTTCTACGAAATTATATTCGTACGGTGCCTACTTCACTATATTTACTAAATGCATATAGTACACAATAACACAGTTGCCAATTAAATTTTTTAATATTTTTTTTTTTTTGTTTGTATCGCATATTTTTTTAATATGACGACTGTAGGCGTGTTTACACCTAAAGCGACACCTGGATCTTTTATTAATTTTTTTTTTTTTTTTGTTATCAAACAACAAATAATATTAATAAGACGTGTTTAGTTGTTGATAACATAATACAATGATAAGGACTGAATGCACTAGTTGACGACATTGCGTACTTATTCGAGATTTAGATTGTGTTATTATTAAATACCTAATTGACATGGATAATCTAGAAACCGAGAAAAAAAAAACTTCTAGAAGGAATTAATGATAGTCCTTGTCGATCGTCCACAACAACTATACGGTTTGATTGGTTACAACATTTGAACCGAGCAAACACTTTTTTTTTTTCTCTCTCTACTTTCCGTGAAGTTTTAATGAAATTCCCAGTCCCGTTTTCATCTCGCAAAAGAACTTTTCCAAAGCTTTTCTATTGTCAAGTCAAAACTCCGTACTACCATACGAACTACTAGTCTATGACATAAATTAGACTTATCGAAGCTTTATTATACTCGTGTTTTTTGAACAAAAACTATTTTCACAAATTATTAACGACGTAATAACCTACATACAGTTTTTTTTTTATCGGATTTATGTTTTATTTTATTATTTAATATTTAAATATTACTCTTGAATTCAAATTGAAAAAAAAAAAAAATAATGTGTACCAAGATATAATTTGTGTTTTAATACTTTACACTATACCAGTAAACAGTTTTATTATTGCGTTTTAAATTATCTTTTTGCGGGCTGGACGAGGATGAGAGACGATTCGGTTAGCAACGGCTGCCTTAAAAATCTGGCCGCGCCTATGGTGTACGGCAAATACTTTTTGCCTAAACTTGTTACATTTCTTTGCGGATCACATAAAAACATCAAAAATCTGAAATGTATTTAATTGTTATAATTTAAGATCGCAATATGTGGGCGAGGGAGGGGATGTGAACTCCGGACGGATACGTCCTCCTGGAAAAAATTCCATATACGAAAAATATTCTTAATTTTCGGTTTGAACCGTTTTCAATAACCGCGTTCGTTTCGTTCGGTTTTAATTCACTGCGTCCACCTAACCAAACAGAAAAATGAAGAAACAAAAGCAGACGAGTGGGCCACTCACTGCATTTGTAGGCGGGAAATCGGGAAGGTAATTTATGGGCACGGTTAATCACGATGCAAACCGAAAACGATTCTGAGCGGAGTTCGGACAAAACGTGTTTTGATCGATTTTAAATTTAAAAACTGTTATTAAACGTATTGTGACTGCATTATAATTTATGACGATAATTGCAGTCTACGGATTTATGAATATTACAGTGTTTTTTTTTTTTTTATAAAATTACGTATATATTATAATAAATTCGTTATTGGGCGTTTAAATAAAATAAATTGTGCACGCAGCAAATGCGTTAATTACTAATACCGCTATGCGCTTATATAATAAAAACACACTGCCCGTGGCGAGTAATAATAATAATACGATACTTGAAAAATATTGTTGCAGTGTGTGTGTAATTCGTCATTCGGACGTGATTTATTTTGTTTTAGATGCCAATATTCGGTACGAAATATCTGTTTATATCGGGCGTGTTCATTGCCGGAGTGTGCAATATGATTTTCGGGTGAGTACACGACTGTTATATATGTTTTAACGATACGTAAATTTCAGATAATGTATTTTATTTTAATATATATTCTAATACATTTCTACGAAGAAATAACGTCTGGCCGTTATTGAAATTGTATTAAGGGCGCTGAGGTGGCTGTTTTCTAAATGTTCTCCGATTTTTTTTTTTTTTTCTTCAAAATTCGATATTTTTCATATAATGAAAAAAACGTTCCCACTAATCTACTGCCCGATACCCGTCCAAGCGGAAGTGGTACGGCCATTTTTTTACGAACGAATATGACGATGCAGAACGAAAAACCATACAATACCGTAGGAATTGCGTTTGGCGGATATGTTGAAATTATGTTCGTTAATATCGTTAATAAAATACTCCTTATCATCAATTAAATAACTTTTTGATAATTTTTCAACAAGAATTTAAATTCAATACGAAAAAACAATTACAATTCTATGTCCAACATATCCTAGTAATGAACATTAATAATCACAATTCGTTTTCGAAATTGAAAGTGAATCCGTCAATTCTTCCAGCTTTGTCTGGCTTTTAGATCAAAATAACTGCAAATATGAGCATTTATTTAGTAATTCAATCTTGAATAAAGACCGAGATTGTTTAGATTCGGATTTTAAATTCCCATTGTCGAGTCCGGGAACAGTAGAAGAAAAATTCTACGATTTATTCTTGATAATTATTTACTAATGCTTGCCCTTCTATTGGAAATTCCTGCGCCCGCCACTGTACAGTACTCGTGTACCGTAAACGTTTTCGTTACGTTTCTTGAATTTGTAATTTACTTGTTTTAATATAAAACAATACCTATGTTATATTCAAACGGTTTGTTTTTTTTTTTTTTTTTTTTTTTTCGTTTTTGGACGTTGCATGCAGCCCATCACTGATGGGCAATAAAACAGTAAGTTTTGGTTTTATCGTATAAACGCAGTGGTCAAAGTGGAAAGGTGACACTCTTTCTTATTTAAAACAAGAGATTATCCGTCCCCCTTAGTCGGGAAGTCCATAAATTCGGATGGGGGGGGGGCGGGCGTGGAACGATTTAATTATCGTCACTAAAGCGCATACCAAAGTACGTGCACATTTTTTAAAAATAATATTCTGGCCAGACGTTATGTAAAAATCACACTGTTATCGTCCGGTTACATAAGTCTACGATAATTGTCGCGTTTGCGTAATACACTAGTGCAGTCGGGGATATTAAATACCGTGCAAATCCGCACGATATAAATTATAATATAAAATATTTATTACTAATACATTTTTGTCAGTTCGGTAATATGCGTTCGCCATATTATCATCCGGAAAAGTGCTTTTCGACGCAATAAAAATATATATTTTTATATTTACACAATAGGTAGTTTCGTAAAGTTTTCCCCATTATCGACCGTATAGAAATCCGACATGGCTAGAATTCCGAATTGAATAGAATAATTGAAAATTATTAAAACTTTTCGAACTTTTCACTTACAGCGGGTAATAACTTATCGTTAGAACCGACCTACTTAAAATACTCTAAATAGTCATACCGGAATGTCGAGTTTGCGAATGCATATTCATAATATTATAAATACATACATATACGAAGCATCTACCCGCAAAATAATAATAATAATAAATAAATAAAAAAAAATAATATTATATTATGCTACGTGAATTATGTTCTTTTGATCAAATATTTCGTTCGTTGTTTGAACCTCTGGCGTTGGAATAAGGTGGAAGAAGTATATATTTATTTATTTTTTTTGTTTTTCAATTTTAAGATGATATAGTGCCGTTCGATAGTGCTTTGAGAATGTTGAGATGCCATTAGACGAAAAAAAGTTGTCAATCGAATAATGAATATTGAAGGTAAAAGATTGGGTGGATGTACCGAATAAAAAATATTCTAGTCTATATGGCCATAGAGAATATTTGCTCCGGTGAACAGTTTTTAGAAAAAAAAAAAAAAAAAAAGAGAGACTATTATTACTCTTTTTTCCCCGGTGCTCTTCGTGTTTGTACCATGCATTTGGTGGCCATGTCAATGATTCGATTTAAAAAGGAAGAACTTATTTATTTTTTTTTATATAAAATGTTATTACTGTTGAATATTTCCCCCCCCCTTATTGATTGCTTTGTAATAATGAAATGTTAAATTTTTAACATTTTATAATATACGTACGCCGTACGGTGGCGGTAAACAATCGTGTTATATAATATTATTTACGTATATTATTATTCCAGGCTGCTGCCGATGGTCGAAGATAATTTCCAGTTTAAAATACTGTGCTTCGTGGTGCGGGGACTGGAAGCGATCGGGGCCAGTGCGTTTTCAACGTCGAGTTTTGTTTACGTAATTCAAATATTTCCGGATAACGTCAGTAGCGTTTTGGTGAGTATTTGTAGCAACCGGATCGATTTTTTTTCTTTTTCTTCTTCTTCTTCTTCTACCGTTCTCACGCACAGTCGAAATTTCAATATTTTTACCCTGTCGGGAAGGGGGAACCCCCGGTATTTAGAGAGTAGGGTGATAATTTTAAGGCGTACGCAAATTCAATGGCACGACTAGAATATTTTCGAGGGTGGTGTTCCATGCCTATCACAACCCTCCTAACCGTTTTTTTTTTTTTTTTTTATTTCTGGTTTGACAGACCGCATAATATCATTGCGTAAATACGAATCTCATATCATTTTTTGGTGAATAATTTTATTTTATTGAACAGATCAAGTACGATCTTATAAAATAATACGATTTTTTTAATATTGCTCCAATTTATTTGTCAAAAAGTTCATTTTTTATTATTTAAATCATTTGTCCATATTGTTTTGAATGCTAACGATTATTCGATTGTTTCGAGATTTGTTTCAAATAGTCAACGTACAAATCACGAATGACGACTGAAACATAAATATTTTAGCGGCGGGGGCTTAGCCTCTCAAGGAATTTTCCCGCGGGGGCGATTGCCCCGCATTATTATTCCGGAGCCCCTGCCTACCATATATTATTATTAGGTCCGGGATTTATATGCAAAAAAAAATAAAAAATATTCCATGGAATACGCAAAACATTATTTCTATGAATTATGATTTGTGGCATTGCGTTTGAAAATTATCACTAATATTTTATATATTAAATTATCGTGTGACGAGTACCAGGCAATAAAAATTGATTTCGAGTTTTCGAATTGAAAACTCCTACGATTATCTCGCACCAAAATTTCTTATTCATTTTTTTTTTTTTTTGCTCAAATACCGGGTTTTCAATCCTCCCCCCCTCTGCCTTTTAACGGATATTGGAAAATACATAACATTTATGCAAAAAAAAAAATAATAATAATAATTGACCATAGAACGTCTACATTTTTTTAATCGAAATTATTCTAGACGAATCGCATAGTAGAATATGCATTAGCATATAAATCCGGGCCCTTATTGTTATAAACTACGACTACTTTGGATATTTTTCAGGGAAGTCAAAGTCGAATTTTTTGCGAGATCTCATAATAATATATAAAAATTAATTATAATATATAATTCTCAAAAATCTCATAATTTCAACGCGCCTCGTTTTAACTGATTATACAGGGTATACTGGAAACGTTCGTTGGCTTAGGGATGAGTGTCGGACCCGCAATCGGAGGCTTATTATCTTCGGTAAGTATAAAATACGTTTCGCCCGATGGCCATCACGGTTTACTAATATTTGTATATTATATTTAACGCTAATTCGGTCGATTTTTATTTTTTTTTTTTAAATATATATATATATATAGGTAGGAGGTTACGCTATGCCGTTTTTCGTGGTAGGTTTCATAATGGTCGCCACGGTTCCGCTGCACATTTACCTCATGCCTCCGATTAAAGGTAATGGTGTAAAATTGTATTTTTTTTTTTTTTTTTAATCAACACATTTTGATTAAAAAAAAAAAAAAAAAAAACCTATCATACTTACAATACATAAATTAATTATACTGTTTTAATATCAGCTTATTATGTATATAATTCTAAAAAAAAAAAAAAAAAAAAATTAAAACACTAGATAACGTAAAAGCATCGCAAGCCGTCGGAAGCCGATCTAAAGGTGTATTAAAATTACTAATAATCCCCTCGGCTTTGGTTGTCGGCGCAGTAATTTCGGTTACGTCTAATTTTTGGGCTTCACTAGATCCAACGCTCGAACCGCATTTACGAGAGGTATAATATAATATCAATAATATATATTATTATTATTATTTTTTTTTTTTTGTATTTATCATGCACGGTACAACACAATAATATTATTGTCATTTATATATATATATAAAATATATTACGCTGTAATAGTTCGTTTCGTTTATCCGGATCGATAATGAACACCGTTACAGGAACAAACGAATAATTATTGAATTTCCATCGACACATTTTCAATATCATGACAATTGCGCTTATCTATCTTTCGTTTCATTATCATCTTTTTTTCTTCTTTTTTTTTTTTTTGTATTTATCATGCACGGTTCAACACAATAATATTATTGTCATTTATATATATATATATATATATATATAGAATATATTACGCTGTAATAGCTCGATTCGTTTATCCGGATCGATAATGAACACCGTTACAGAAACAAACGAATAACTATTGAATTTCCGTCGACACATTTTCAATATCATGTCAATTGCGCTTATCTATCATTCGTTTCATTATCATCTTTTTTTCTTCTTTTATTTATGTTTTTTGTACGTATTCAACTCGTATACACAGATTTTTGATTTTCAAACGGCAACGCATTATGTTTCCGACGACAAATATTTATGAAAATATAATTGTATTGCCGTTGACAGAGTTAAATTCCAAAACATGGAATTTGTACCTAACATAACCTATATAAGTTTTACCGTTTGAGAATCACAAATGGACAAAACGGATTCGCTAAGGTCGGGTAAAGGGTCCGGGGGGGCGGGGGGGGGGGCTCCGGGCCGTATTTGAAGAACTTAAAAATGTATACAAAAAAAAAGGCACGCTTTATTATTTAAATAATAAATAATATTTTCCCCCTATACGTACTACGAGATTTTTTTTTTTTTTTTTTTAAACAAACATTTTATATATTTACGTGTTATATTACAAATCGCGGCCCTTTACGTCTGTGGACTCGGCGGACGTACCCCTCACCCGTGTTACTCTTAATCCGGGGCTTGGGTTTCGCCACCAAAACGTACATAAACGTATTACCCATTCGAATTGCATGCGTATTTTCGACTATTCATAAAAAAAAAAAAAAAAAAAAAAAAAAAAAAATGAAAAAATATAAATTAACAGCACATTTCGAGGTTGCGTATATACACTCGTATACATCGTATATTATTATTAGGCAAGTGTGCGAATACACTCGTTTATTCCCGCACGTGACGCAATCATGAAATTTAATATTTTAATAATACCGTCTTGTATTGTATTGTGGAAAAAAAAAAATTATATATATATATATTTTTAACATTCCGTTAACAAATTGTTATTACGTTGGCTTTCTATTCTTGTATAGTTAATAATAATAATAAATAACTCGTGGCTATATGGTCGGACGAATTCAATTTAATTTAAACGCATTCAAAAGTAATATAATAAATTACGTATATGTGTAATTTAATATTATTGGAGTATCGGATTCAAACGCTTTAACACATTTTGTTGTCCCCGCATCCTCCTCCTCCTCCTCCTTTTATTAATCATAAATAAAGTATGACGCGAATGTAGTTTAGTAAAAGAAAAAAAAAAAAAAAATGGAAAAAAATCGGTTGACGCCCGAGGCGAAACAAAAATATAAAAATATGATTTAATTATTTCCCGCGATTTCCCCGGGGTAGAGCGGAGCTCCGTTCCGAGCCATTCCTACGATTTTATGTATTTTTTTTTTTTTTTTTTTTCGTATGAATACATTGTTAGAAACTTTTCGACTATACAATAGGTTTTCTGATGAAAAAACCAACCGTCGACAAATAATATAACAGTGTAAATATATTTAATATTTACGTATAGTGTTTGAAATCTAAAATATTTAGCAGAAATATTGATTTGTTTGCATTATATCACTTTATAGTTATGTGTTATATATTTATATATTTATTTATTTATTAGTTGATTTACTAGATTGAGAATCTAGTTTCGAATAAATAAATTATATATATAATGTAAATTATTGTTAAATTTACGTTATAAATTTCGGCTGTATACTTACGAAATATATCCGTAAAATACTTGTTTTTTACCCCTATAGGGAATAGAAATTATTACGTGCATAAAAAATCAATACCTATCATTTAAAATAGGCAACTATACCGAGTAATGCGCATACAAATATTAAAAATTGCCAAAATATTGTTTACAAACAAACATCGTGCTTCCTCCTCCCCTCATCGGGTAATAAATACGATTTTTAATTTTCGTCCTACGTACAAATTCGTATCGGAAAATTTGTATTTTATATTTTGAACACCCGCGCAAATGAAAAGCGAGCATTGGCAATGTCCGTATAGAATTTAAACGTATCCGCGGACTCCCCCTAATGTCCTACACACCGTAACGAATGCGATGAAAATGTCAAAATTCGCGAAACATTTTTATTTGTACGTGTATAGCATTATTTTCCGCGCTACTCTATTTAAAAAAAAATAAAAAAATAAAAATATTATTAATAAATTGAAATGTGTTCAACGTTTATATTTCATGGAACCGTCAAAAATTATATCTATAACCCGCGGTTTGTGTTCGCAGCTCATCTATGACGAGTATAATATAGATGACAATAATATTAATGGCACTGCGATTGTAAATTGCATAATACGTTACAAAACGAAAATAAAAAAAAAATAATAATAATTATTAAAAATACGTTTCGTTTACGAAATCGATGGAAAAACAAAATTTCGCAGATGGGTTTGACGACCGACGAGGTGGGACTGGTGTTTCTGTTCTGTTCGATACTCTACGGGTTTTCCAGTCCGTTTTGGGGTTACATAGCCGACAAATACAATAACCATTGGTCCATGATGGCCGTGGGACTGATCGCGTCGGCGATCGGACTGTTCATATTGGCTCCTCTTTCCTGGTTACCGGTCAACAAAGAGTGAGTATTATTTACTAGTAACAAAATAACGATAAAGATAAATCGATCGTAATATTTACGATTTTATGTACTCGGTATGTTCGCGCAAAAAGCGGCGTTATTACCGGGAGGGAGAAGAGAAATGTGTTTGATATATCACCACCGCATGCCAGCAGAGTCCATTTTTTTTTTTTTTTTTTTTATATATATATAATCAATTTCCGTTTTGTTCTTTTTAAAACTCACGAACCGTCACCGGTTATTGGTGACCAGTGTGTTAACCGCCGTAGTAAATTCGGTAACGTCTCGTAGTGTTTGTGATTATAAATGTAATAATTCAAAAATTATTATTTGTTCAATATTTTCCGACGGGCCAAAACCCGTGAAATGGTTTGGAAATGCCCAAGCACCCATCGCGATACACATAGATATTACCTACATTTCGCAAACATAATAATTTACTGTTAAATAAAAAATTCGTTAGTAATAAACGATAAATATCAAAATAATAAGTTTATCGTACAGTGGGTGACATGGGCGCCCGTAGAGGCGGAGTGCGGCAAAACGGGTACTCTCCCGAATCTCTGAAAAATATTATGAACTTATATTTATGAATTTATGAATTCATAAAAAGGTATTGACGAATTTTATTTTATTTTTTTTTTTTTTTTTTTGATCATATATATTTTCACTCCCCCTCCCACCCCAATGATAAATCATAAACAGTATGGATCAGATGGGCAGAGTACAACCGATTTTTTCTGATATCAAGGGGAAGGAAACCGTAAATACGTAATATATAATTGCATATTTCACAATTTTCAGCACAATATATCTGTATAATTATTGCATTTAATGAAGAATTAGGAAAAGTTTTTTTAAATCTGTTTATGTTATATAAATTAGTCAAGTTCGAAATAAATAGTATTTCGCCTAGGTTTATTTTTTTATTTCGCTCTTTTGTTCGTTTCTCTGATATAATATGCGATCTAGCTCCGCCCCAAGGTTTATGCTTGTAGAACGTAGACAATTTCAAACGTATAATATAATAATACTTGTATATTTGTTTGTTTTTTTTTTTCTAATAATAAAAAAATCAACGAGCGATTTGTTTCCCCTTGAGTTCTGAACGCACGAATAATTTTCGCGCGTCATTAATTCCCGAGCTTTAATTATGATGTCCTTCGGTTTGGTCGCTATTATTTTTTTTTTAATAGTCTTTAATTTTTATCTGCAGACTGCAGTGCTTCGAATGTCAATAAATTGCAGTCAATAAATAATAGATTTAAACTTGTCGGGCGCGATGACCGAAAACCCGCATTGGTTTTTTTCTTTTTTAATTAATTTTTACTTTTTTTTTTTTTTTTTTTTCTCTCTATAACAGAGTCGACTGTCTTTAACAATAATACGAAAATTACGGTTATTCGTTCGACCGAATATTAATTCGGTACACAATTTGACAGTCGAAAGTTATATACCGCGCGTGGTTCTCAAAGTATAGTAATAATAATAATAATAACAACAACAACAGCGACACGATAAATTTAAATACCCTCGCCCGGGGAATCGATAACGCGAAAATCGTTAAAGAGCGCCGGGCACCAGCACCGGCAATGGCAATGCTAACTGCCATTGAATTAACATCAATTATTTAATTCATTTTATATTGTTATTATTTATTATTACAGTGTCCTGTGGTTGAATCTTGTGGGACTCGGAATTCTGGGCGTATCCGCCTCGTTGACAATGATGCCGGCGTTCAATTTCATTTTATCGAGCGCAATGTTAGTCAATTTACAGTCCGCCGTACATGCGCTCAATTGATTTAAATTGTCGCGTTTAATTGTACATAATATGTTGTTTATTTTTTTTTTTTATTATTTATTTTTTCCTCTTTAGAGAAAACGGATTTCAAGAGAGCGTGTCCACGTTCGGCACGGTCGCCGGATTTTGGTCGTCGGCCTATTCGCTCGGGTACGAACATATTTTAATAATAGTATTATCATCATCGATGATTATTCGAAATTTTATTTTAATTAAGGGCGGTTTTCTATATACTCTCCGGTTTCGTAAAAATCGATAATTTTTTTTTTTTTTTTTTTTACATTTTAACGACCCCCTTTAATGATAAGACTTTTTCACCGCCCCCCAATGTTACCCGTTGATATGTACGACCGTTTTTAAAGACGAATATGACGGAATTTTAGACGGGAGGTTCTTAACCATTTTTTTGTGGCCAGCTGACCGCTGTAGAAAAATAATCGTAGGTGGTTTCGACGGACGCCGAATTTACGAGCAAAACAATAGTACTTTAATCGCCAAATTTGTACGATATCACACGAAAGTTTATTTTTTCATTACAGACGAAAATGTCATTAATAATAATACAATAAAAAAAATAACTTAATGCGATGATGTTGCGTTTCTGCTACAAGTTTTGCGACCGGATAGCTTTTTTACCGCTGATCTATATTTTGCGACCGGTATCCTTATCGGCATTAGACATTAGAAAATGCTTTTTCGCAGAGATATATGTAGCGGGAAATTGTATTAAAACTCACAAAGCCATAGTTTATAGTACTGGATAATCAACTCGTACAAATGTAACCAACAATTTTCTAAGACCGTTTGATCAGGCTTAATTTTTACACAACTATTTGTAGAGATCATCTTCTGAAGACGATAGCGTCGTGGACCCTCGGAGGGGCTACAAGTTAAGAACCGCTTTTTTAGACCGAGAAGCCAGACATAACTGTAGGAATTCAATTTTAAAAAACGTATTATGAACTTTTAGGTTGAAATGGTTATGGTTTTTTTTTTTTTTTTTTTTTTTAATTCTCTTTATCGTCGGTAAAAGGCAAAATAATGTAAAAATACAATTTATATTTAACACCAAAAAAACGAAATTCTATTTCCAACATGTCCTAGTGAAAAACATTAATTATCATAATCATAATTTCAAGAGAGCCGGATATTGATCGTCGGCCTATTCGCTCGGGTACGAAAATATTTTCATAATAATTTAATATTATTATTACTATTATTGTCGACGATTATTCGTAATAAAAAAAAATAATATCACCAAGTGTGTACGGCAGATAATACGCAGTGGGGATAAGTGCCTCGCGTTGGCTTACAAATACAACAACTATTTATGTGTGTTATTTATTTAGCCCACAGTGTTTAAACGTATTTAATTGCAGCCGAATTAGAAAAAATATTTAAAAAAAATCGGCTTTTTATGGAAATGAGCTATTAAAATTCCCACTGCCGGGTCATAGGAGAAAATACCGTACGACGATTAGGAATCGATTAAAATGGGAATTCCATCGTTTTATTTTATGTGTGCGTGCGACATGAGCGCAAAAATGTTAAACCGGCGCATTAAAATTAGCACTGAATTTTATACGAGTATATATATATTTTTTTTTTTTTTTATATATATATATATATATATATTATATTTTTTTAATCGTTTCAGCGATATGACCGGTCCGTCGTTGGGAGGCTTTCTATTGCAATACTTCGGTTTTTCCGTGTGCATGACTACAATGGGCGTGTTGTGTTTAATTTTGGTAAGTGCATAAATAATTGTTAAGTTTACAAAATAAACTCCGGAACCTCGCGACACGTTTCGTTTCGTTTCAATCGGATTATTTATTTTGGCGGACGCGGTTTAGTTGATCGCAACGCACCCGTATTTGCATAATTCCCGGCGTGTATTACTGTAGGAGGTAACGATCAATTGTCATTATTTTCCACTTTATAACGTGTGCAGAATAGCCAAGACGATAACGCAAAAAACAACAACGACAAAAAAATAAACCATTTTTCTCGAGTGTGTTCATGGGGCAACCGTTGATGGTTAAAACCAAATTCTTCAAATTCTTTTTCGACCGTCGCTGTAATGTAAAAAAAAAAAAATCAGTAAAAAAAGAAAAATACGATTCGGGGTCATTCGACAACGATGGTTAAAACGTAGTAACGTACGCCCTTTTCATCGCAACTATCGCTACACAACAAGGGTCCAAGACATTACTCACGAAAAGAAAGAAAAAAAAAAATAATAATAATAATAATAATACGATTTTTTTTTTTTTTTTTGATTTTTTCCGTGAAAAATAACGTTTTTCCGATAACATACATGACTTGCAAGGTTGTTTTTTTTTTTTTTTTCATTTTAAACATTTTGTATTCTATACTAACGTACTCTTGCTATTAGGGTGTCATTACGATTGGGTTTTTTGGGCTTGCAAAAAAAAAAAAAAAACGCCCCCGGACCTTGTCGGACAAGTGCCCGCTGAACGATCCGAAGATTACGCATCCGCGGTATAATTCGGTGAACGACGATCGGGGCGGATCGATGATAATTTCCAACTACGCATTCGCAACCGAAACCACTGAGGTTTAAACCGAATCTGTGAGTATTGCAGACATATTTTAATGGTACGACCGACAAAATATAATCATCGTCCGTCGTTCCGTGTTCCGCAGGCAACCGATCTAATTTTGTACTTGATGCAGTTCATTACAATTATCATCAGGCAACAGAAGAATTTTTATTATTCGTTAATAGTTATAATAATAATAATAATAATAATAGATAGATAAACTTTATAGAAACTAACTTTATTATTCCGTTTAGTTTAATAACAACATAATAAATAACTATAGCTGATAAATTATTATTTTACATCGAATAATTATACTTTATACATTTTGTTTGTTTTTGTTTTTCGAAATATACTTTCATATATTATATATTTTATATTTATTAAACATTTATTGTAAATTGATTTCTAATTTGTACGTACATTAGGTAAGTATTTTTTTTTTTTTGCTCTTTTCTAGTGCCATTCTACCAGAATACGTTATATTTTTCATCATATTTTTTAATACTAATATTATAATATACAATATTGTAATTGACATTGACTCATAACAAATACAAATACAATTACTGATGGTTTTTATTTATTTTTGGTAAAAATCGTATAATATTATTTTTAGTTCTGTGTACCTATAATTATACATTTAACGGGTATAAAAATACGTATTACAGGTTGTGACTGAAAAAACGGAAAAAGAGTCTCCTAATTTCGGTCACGGAGCAATTTAAAAAAAAAAAAAATCCAATGTCTGAACAACGTTGAATTTTTTTTTTTTCTTTCTATCGTTATTATAGACTACGGACTTGTGATCGACATTTCCTTTTCACTTTAAGATCTGTCAATTAACGAGCGCCCAATTGAATACGTTAGTAACGTTAATTTGTCGTTCCTTTAACTCGGACACAAAGCAACGTTTTTGTGTCTTCATAAAACATTTATTTTTATTGCGAGCACTTAAACAATTATTGGTGGGTATTAGTGATGTGACATAAATCCGGGTTATCCGAATGTCCAATATAACCGGGTTTCGGATTTTAAAATCCGAAAATTTGTTGTTTTTTACGGGTAAAACAACGTTTGCCGGGTTAGCTAGTAAATCTACATACGCATATAGAAACGAAGCGATATTTTATTGCTGACGCCGGAGCGATTTTTACGCGGTTTTTTTTTTTTTTGTTTGCAAAATTGGCCGCGTTGTCCGTAAAAGGTTTATAGTTATTGAAATCCACACCCCATTGAATATCACCCCATTTAAAATTCGGTTTTACGGGGTTACCTTGGTAACACAAATGACAAAAAAAAAAAAAAAAAACTTTTGTTAATTATTGTTGTGCAATCCCTGTGCTGTGCGGGTATCTATGGTAATAAGTGAAAACACGTACAACGCCATCGACGTATCTATGAATTTGTTTATGTAAGACAGATGGTGAGAAAGAAACACGAGCAACGGGAATTCCCATCAGAAACCATAGTGGTAATTCCAAGATGTAAATAAAATATTTTTTTTTTAGTTATTGTAAATTAAAATATAAATTAATGAAATATATCGTTTGGTCAACATGACAATATCTAGTGTAGTATGATTTTTTTTAATTGTAAAAACGTAATTTTACGCGTTTAACGTTATTAACAATAAGATGATGATAATGACAATAATAGTTTTAAGAGAAAACGAATTGAAGAATATAATACGACAATTTGCTAATCCGAAATCCGGATTTACAATAAATGTCGGAATCCAATAATCCGGATTCTAGAACTTTGGCAAATCCGGATTTTTCCCATCACCAGTTAGGTATACCTAACGTGACCATATACGTCCAGCTTTCGAACTTTGTGTCCCGCTGTCCCCAAAGAACCCGAAAATGTCCCACTTTGAAAAAAAAAGGGGATCATGGCATTTTATTCCACTAAAAAAGAGCAACCAAAAACATTATGTTGGTAAGTGTAACAATGTATAATATAGCCACTGAAAAGCGTTGGGTGGAAGTATTTACACACTTCCATGCCAAAGATCTCTCACACGTGAATTTTCGTATAATTGTCGAGTACATTGTATGTCTGCCAAGCAGTAACGCTCCTCCAGTCGGAAGAGTGGTTTCTCATATGAATAAAATACGGAGCAGTAAAAAAAAAAACTAAATTGGGATTTCCTGTATTAAAAGCCATTCTGATAACCAACAGTAACATAAACAAGTCGTGTCAACAGTTTCATTCATTTATAAAAACCAAACCGGATATTTTAAAGCAGATTCTGATGAATATAAAAAAAGCAGTCGAATAATTTAATCGACTTTATAACATTCGTCTGTTGTCATTTTTATATGAAAAATGAATGTTTTTTTTTTTTTTTTCTAATAAAAACACACAGTGTGTTTTACTATATTTCTAGTTTTGTCGTTTTACGCAAAAATTATTATGGTTTTCCTATTAAAATTTATTGGTAACTACGCTTTGAGTGTAAACAAATCTGGTCGCGTTAGGTAAACCGGTAAGTATACAGACTTGCATGACCACCAACTTACGAGCGTGTTGCTCAATCCATATACACCCTGTATTTATATTATAATAAAAGGGATTCCGTGCGGTTTCTATACGAATTTCCTAGTGTATAACGACGAGAGAGAGAGAGAGAGAGAGAAAAATATAAATATATATATATATATAATATACAGAATATCGTCGCAATAAAGAATATTAACCGGGGGGGGGGGCGAAATTATAGAATAAAATTCAAGTTTATGTTATATAGTGTACTGTCTCTGTATAAATATTATACGCAACCGTGCGCTTCTAAAAAAGCAGACTGCCGCCGCGAGGGATTATTATTATTGCTCGTTTATATATATATATATCAATTTATTTATGGACAAACTGTACTCAGTGGTGCGTGTACGAAGGATGGGACGGGATGGGGTTTGGTATTTTTATCCCCATCCGCGACGAAAAAAAAGAAAGAAAAAAAAAATGCCCAGTATTTATAACGGGCATAAATGAAATAATATATATATATATATATATATATATATATATATATAAACGCATCACGAGGAGAATATTGTATATGTTGTTTAATAAAACATTAAACGCAAACATTTTTTTTTTTTTTGAAATTAATTAATACAGAATAAAATATGAAAATTTAATTAAAATTTAAAATATATTTATGGAAAAAAAAAAAAAATAATAATAATAAATAAATGTGGCAAAAGATCGATACCAGGCCCGGGAGTGAATTATCTAACAGTGGTTTGCGAGTACGGCCGAATTAATATAAATCGTCGTCGCCGGTGGTGGTCGGGGTGTAGTGACCGGGGGATTACTGTTTCTTTTAGTTTATCTAACCTACTTTCCTTCTACATTGCCCTCCGTAATCCTGTACACGTCAGTTGTATTAATTATTATATACTAGCGAGCGAGATATTATTATAGTATTTCTCGTGCGGGTAATAAAATACCTACCCAGGGTCCGTTTTTGATTGCCAAACGCGCGTGTCTTCCACAAGGACTTTTACTTTATCCGCGTAGGGGGCCGCGCCCTTGTTCGTTTTCATTTATATTTATATATATATATATATATACACACACGGCCGTAGGTATATTCTACGCAATTTTAGACTTACAGTAGAACCCCTTTAATCCGTTACCTTCGGGACCACTGGTGTTATGGTTAGAACGTAGAAAAGGTCGGATCGTGAGAAAATACAAAAAATAAAATAAATACGGATTTACAGTGTGTGTGCGCGGACTATTTAATTATAGAATTTACTGTTACGTACCGTTACGTAATAAATAAAAAAATAATAATATCCGAGCTTCTACATGTGTTGTAAAAAAAATTACTTCGAATAAAATTCAATTATAGATTTTGGTTTTTTTTTTTTTTTGCACAAATATGGTACTCTAAAACGGGCAGACGATAAAGGAAATGATAAACTGGCAATTCATTTTATATACCTACTTCGAATTGGCAAATCCAAAATTTATTTTTAAAGCAATACACAATATGTACTAAACATTCATAATACTTCGGTCGGATCAACAAGCGTGGCGGACAAGGGGAGTTCTACTGTAGTTTCAACTGAACATATGGACAGACCCGTCGGTATCGCTGCCTACGTCTGTGCGCGATCCGCCGGCTGAGAAGTCTCGGTTAATAAAACAGATTTAAACTTTTAACAAAAGCGATTATTTATTAACCACGAGCCTTATTTTTTCTACGTTGTCCGTCGAACAGTAGTCAGTCACGGGTGACCTCGACGAATAGATGGTGCTGAGCCGTACTGTCCAGCCCGGGTCACTGCGTGGGTTACAGTGGCGGCCCGAGGATTTCGTACCCGCGGAACAAACTAGTGTCCACTAGTGATGCGACATAAATCCGGATTATCCGAAAATCTAATCGATTTCGAAATCAAAAAATCGTATTTTCACGGGTAAAACATTTTCAGCTAGTGTTATATGTTATACAAATTAAAGTGTGACATGTATGATTTTTTATTTTTTTTTTTTAATTGCAAAAACGTATTTAGTGTTTTACACATGCAATGCTATTAACAATAAGATAATAGTAATAGTTTTATTACTGAGAAATTAATTAACAAATATAAAATCATAATTTTAAAAACCGAAATTTGGATTCAGATAAGGCCGTATTTAAAATTTTGGCGACCCCGAGCATACATGCCGCCCCCCCCCTAAATATCAATATTACACATATTTCATATTAATGTTTAATATTTTCCGCACATTTAATATTCGTTTTATGTATTTTAATATTAAAATCTAACAATTAATAAAAGCCGGTGACGAACTGATGACCCGTCCAGGTTAGCGAATTGGACCTGGAAGGCACTTTAAACTAATATTGCTTAGTCATGCCGTCTCGGAAATGTACCCCCCCCCCCTAAATACGGCTCTTGGTTCAGATAAAAATAAATGTCGGATTTCAAAATTCGGAATCCAAAAATCCGGATTCTCGAACATCGGCAAATCACTAGTACCCACATCCGCTATAAATTTACTATAAGTTTTTCTCTTCAATAATCGTTTCACTATACAATACAGTATTGTTGTTTTCAATGTCGGGGCAACATGATTTATTAATCACGAATTTTGTTTGCAAGTTTTCCAAATCAGTTGTCGAGTAATTTCCGGGTTAGAAACGATCGATTACGCTTAATATACAGTTGGACACTCGGACAGCTCCCGTCCGATACGGGTAGTAGCACAGCAAAAGCGAAAGAAATAAATTAAATAATAATAATAATAGTAGTAGTATTATTTCCACGTACGTCAAAACTGAACCGAAAAAAATAAATATGAAAATTCGTCTAAAACCAACGGGGAAAAACGATAAATGTATTTTATTTTATTTTTTTTTCCCACGAAAATATGACGGTTATTTCGAAATGGTTTTGTTTTGTTTTTTTTTTTTTTTTTTGTTCTTTAACGGCAAAAATATAAAATGGGGTTCGAAATAAGTACGTGCAGAGGTACAGCGCGGGTCAGACGAAAGTATTCGCGGACGGGCGGACGGCCGCGGTACGGTCGGATTATTCAAACGAAAGAGGAAAACGCGACAAGGGGATGAATTTACGAACAAAGCTCGGCCGCGGCGCAGGCGAGGATCGTATTATACAGTTTTGCGGCGCGCGTGTTAACGACGAATTCCCAGCGACGTGTATACCTACGGCGATGTGTACGCATAGGGGAATCGAGTGTGCGTTTCGGCACTTCAACCCCGCCGCCGCCGCCACCCTACGCTCCGTAGTTTTCGGTGACGGCAATCGGCGCGGGGCGGGGTGTTGTGGCGCAATGGGATAAGGGCGGCGGGAGGGCGAGGTAAAAACAACTACCCGCCGTAACCGGGACGGGTCTCGAGTTCGTGTACCGGGTTCGCCGCCGCCGCCGCCGCCGCAGCCGCCGCACACCTGAACTATAACCGAGGGTGTGCCGTTTACACCGACGACGGGCTATCCGGCGGTTTTTCGTTCCGAAATATTATTGTAATTGCGTTTATTCCGACGGGCCCGGTGCACGGTTGATCAATTCGTATTTATTTCCATTTCTGTCGACCAACGATATTTTTATGAATATATGTAGTATTTATGGGTATAGTGGAACGCCGTTTAAATCGATTCGTCCCGGGCGCGCGTGAAAAACCAACAAACAAAAAAAAAAAATTATCGCGATCGTATACAGAAACGCTGACGCGGTTAGCTAATAAAGTCGAACGGCTAAAACCGTTCTCCTTTTAATCAAATATTCTGACCGAGGAACGCGTATTATCGATGTGTGTGTGTGTGTGTATATGTATGTGTAAATGTGTGTGTGTATATGTGTGTGTATGTGTATATGTGTAAATGTGTGTGTGTATATGTGTGTGTGTGTGTGTATATGAATGTGTAAATGTATGTGTATATATGTGTGTGTAAATGTATATGTCTAAATGTGTGTGTGTGTATATGTGTGTGTAAATGTATATGTCTAAATGTGTGTGTATGTGTTAATGTATATGTGTAAATGTGTGTGTGTAAATGTGTGCGTTTGTATATGTATGTGTAAATGTGTATGTGTAAATGTGTGTGTATAAATGTGTGTGTGTGTGTGTGTGTGTGTGTGTGTGTGTTTGCTCTGTCGACACGATTTCGAACCGATCAGAGTATAAGACTTGTCGACATCTGGGTTTTTTTCCCCCTCGTCTAATAACGAGATAATATACTCGAGAAACGTACGATATTTTTTTATTTTTTTTTTTTTTTTTTTTTCTAAACGACTCCGGTAAAATTGATCGAAACGTTTATTACATAATACGTATATATATATATATATATATATATTTTTTTTTTTCAATTATCATTAACCATACGCACGTGGTGTCTCACGAAGATTTGCTCGTTACGATATCTGCTGAGATAACGAAGATAATCAAATTCTGTTTTATATATATATATATATGACTTACACGGATAAGGACTACAAGTATTCGCGTTTAAATTAAATTAGCGCGTTTTTATTTTTGATTTTTTTTTTTTAGTTTAATTTACAGCGAAATTGTGTACAGTTCAATATTATCTCGCCTAAGTTTTCTGATACGTTTTGTTATTACTACTGTTTAATATCGATATACTATTTATTTATTTTTATTTTTTTCTATACTAAATATAAAAAAAAAAAAAATATTGAAAATCGCGAGGTTCGTGAAAATAAAAAATTTGAAACGTCAATATGTTCAGATGAGACGAAACTCTATAAATTGGCCGTCGTCGAATTTTTCGAAAATAAATTTGTCATTCGGTAAACTTTATTACCGAAATACATATAAATATCGTATATATATACGAGGTGCGACAATAAAATAACGAGACTTTTTGAATAAAAGTTGTTTATTTTAAAAATGTTATAATTTAATGATTATCACCTTCAAAGTACCTTCCCTCAGCATCAATATACTGTTGCATACGTCGCTGCCATTCTTGAAAACAGTGTTGCCAATTGCTTTCATTCAGCCCTTTTAGAAGTTCTGCCGTTTTCATTTTTACGTCATCAACTGTTTGAAAATGGGAAAAGAAATAAGAAGGAAACAAGAAGAAGTCACAAGGAGCAAGGTCTGGCGAGTACGGGGGATGTTGAAGTACAGAGTTTTTTTTTTCAGTTAAAAAACGTTGAATTGAAAATGCACTGTGAGCTGGAGCATTGTCTTGGTGAAGAACCCAGCCATTTTTCCATAGATCTGGTCGCTTCTTTCTGACACGTTCTCTTAATTTAATTAATACCTCTTTATAATAATATTGATTAATTAATTTTGTCGATTTTTTCAACGTTTTCGTTTGTTGAAGACGTGGTAGGACGTCCAGAACGATCATCGTCTTCGACGTCCTCCCTTCCACTACAAAACCGTTTGTGCCATTCAAAAACACGAGCTCTTGATAAACATTGTTCACCATAAACTTCACATAACATACGAAACGATTCCGCGGCAGTTTTTTTTAATTTAACAAGAAATTTAATGTTAACACATGTTGTTCGATTTTTATATCTAACATTTTTCGGCAGTATAGTCGAACTCGCACTAATAACAAGGCTACTAACGTATAAGAAAATGAATCGATGCCATCAGTGTTCATAGGACTTTTAGATAAGTGTTTTCTAATCATATTTCAATAATCGTTTTATAGATAACGTTAATAGTTTAGGTTATATTTAGAAAGTCTCGTTATTTTATTGTCGCACCTCGTATATATATAAAATAAAAAAAAACACAATTCGATTATTTACATTACACAGGGAGATAACACAATTAGTGGGGGGGGGGACATCGTTTATTTATTTGTTTTTTTTTATATACAAAAAAATATACGTGCATTAATATTACATACGAAAAAAGTATTAATCGATTGAGGGTATATATTGTGTTCCATAATATACGGAGTAATATACGTAATGCTGATCGATGAGCGGAAAATAACATCGAATTTGACATAACATATATTTACCAACAATTATTCTGAACGTTCAGCTAACCGACATTTGTCCGTTAAAACGTTTACAGAGGTAATATATGTTTTGCTACTCGACAGTTCTGACAGTCTGACTTGTCATATCATTGTGTCAGTCGTTCTGATATTATTTCGGCGCGGAGGGCGACAATAATTTCGTCCCGCTGAGTACGTTTTTTTTTTTTTTTTTTTTTTTCCAAACACTTATCAGAATTAAACCGTCGGTGTTAATGAAAATAGACAAAAATGATAAAAAAAAAAAAAAAAAAAACACGCACGCATTTGCCCACACATCCGGTATATACGGTACGTACGTTTTGCGCGACACTTTATGAAATATTAAGTTAAGCTTTTTTTTTTTTATTATTATTATTTACTACCCGTATGAAAACTTTTTCGTAATCGTACTCTTACGATTACGTTCTGAATAATTCATTTCGATAAATATATAATGTTAAAACAATTGTTTTATTAATTAAAAAATAAATAAAAATATGGACAATTCGTGGTTAGGTATATAATAGTAATAATATTACGTATTTAAAAATTTAATTTTTTTTTTTTATTAACAAAAAATATTTCATAGTTTTCACAAGACGGGCACCGCTTTACAGTGTAATTTTTGGAGGAAAGAATGTATAATATTTCACAGTGAATTATATTCTTATGTAGGACTAGTATAAAATTAGATAATATGTTAATAAAATAAAAGTATTTAAAAAAAAATAAAATAAAAATATTATTAATATTTATAAATTATAATGAAATAATAATAATAATAATAACAAAACAATATCAATCACATGGGTTTTGTAATAGATTATGTCCGGATGATACATTGTAAAGATCTTTGTTTTTTTTTTTTTTTTTGCTGTACTCGGCGATTTTTCCATCATTTAAAGCCCATCAAAAGACGATTTTTATGTATATGAAATATATCGATTCGTTTTACGTTCTCCGTTTTATCCATTACAATTGTATTACAATTGAATTTCTTTCGTTTCTCTTTTACACTTTTCAACTCGTCTCACGGGATAAGGGATATTTGTACAGTGCTTGAAATTAAAATAAGTTAAATATTTAATAATAATAATATTAAAAAATCGTAAAAATTCAAACAACGCGGTTTTACAAATCGGTTTTCTTGTTTTTTTAAAATTCTATACGCATATACTTTTTATTAGCATTGATCGCTCAGTTATAGAATAGCTACATAATATTATCAGAAATTACATGTTTAAAAAATATATCTAATTTCTGATAATATTAAACTTCAAACTGGAAGAATCGTTTGAAATCTTAGAATGTTAATTATATTTATTACTTGCAAGGTAACTGAGAAACGATGATCGTGTGAACGTTCGTTTTCATACATAAAATTCAAGGTTTATTTTAACCTTAGTTTAGGTTGATTTATTTTAAAATTCAAAATTCAAAATTTCAAGAACATTACGCGTTAAGAACATATAAATCGATAGGTCGCCTAAACGAAACTGCTCTAATTAACAAAATACCACCTCCCCAACCCTCTCAAAAGGAGTTTAGATACTAAAATTGACATCAAATTTTTGGAATCAATGACCTCAAAACCTCAATTTTAACCTGTGAAACGATAATTTCGTTTCAAAGTTTGGGCAATAATAATTTTGACAGGGTTTTTTTTTTTTTGTGATTCCGGCCCACTGTGCGTCGTGTTGGTCGTGCGCTGCGGAACAGTGGGGCAACACGGTGGGCCCAGTCGGCCGTTGTCTGTCCGCGGGCTGTGCCGGGACGGACAGTAAAATCGGTTGCGCGTATCGTGGTCACGTGACTCCGGTGTAACTTTTGTTACTCGTGGCGATTAATCATTTACGACAGGGCACCTGAAATCGGATTAGGTCGCATTCAGTTGCATTATATAAACAACTACCCCGTAACCCGCTAGTTTTTATGGATTAATAATTTTTGTAACCGTTTCTCCACTTAACTTTGCCTGTTGATTTGCATATTTCGTTGATTAAGTAAGTTTATAGGACATGTTTAAATGTAGTTGAGGAAATAAACGTCAACGTGCAATTGCAGAGCTCAGTGCAACAACAAGGCAAGTCCGCGTTTTCGGACATTTCTCAAGAGAGACATAAAACCGAACCAGACTTTGAAACATTTAAATATTTATTTATTTTCTTTATTTCACTAAAAGCATTTTTAAACGCATACAAACAGTTTGGTCGAGTGTATACGTATTTCATATTCACATTAACAGGACATTAGAAGGGTTTTTCGCTAGTAATATTTTTTTTTTTTTTAATACTGACTAGTATTCCGAGTTTTACTACAAATTAAAAAAAAAAAAATATTTGTTTTTCAAACGTACAACGTAAAACAATTTTATATATATATATATAAATACTAAGAGTATCTACACTACATACAGATACATCGGTACATGTATATGTCTTGTTTCTACTGAATATAGTTGACATAAGAATGTCGATGTCAATTTGGTATTAGATACGAGGAGACGAGGATTAAACTGTAGGTAACTTTTTTAACACGTGTAAAAAATAAACAAGTTTCAAAGACAGGAGTTATTTATTTATTTTTCAAAGACAGCAATTATTTTTATTGAGTATACATTTTTCTAAATTTTTAAATGGAAGACGCGGTGACACTAATCGTTCAGAGATAGGATCGAGAGGCGGTAAATCAGATGGAAATGGAGGATAACAAAAACCGTTAATCGTAGCAAAACGGGGAACTTTGTTACTGAGCAGAGTTTTATAACAAGTATTGCACACTCTCATATTATGAGAATCTAAGTCTGGGTATTTTTCGAGCAAAAAATCTACGGCTTTCTGGGGAACGTGCTTCATATCTTTCTCGAACCAAAGGCGATCGCAAACAGCGCAGGAAACACCGAATTTTTTTTGGATAAAACGAAAATTGAATTCGTTATCAGCGACGGGATATTCGTCAGTACAGACATTTCGCGGCGGTTCGGTTATCGGAATGACGATTTTGAGCTTGTTCTTTAAACGAGCGTCGCGGTAACATTCTCGGTGTCGGACAAATTAACAGAATGACCCCCAGCCATAAGACATATACATGTCAAAAAAAAAAAAAAAAGCAACAATATTTGTTGTACTCGGCTATCTAACAAAAAGCGCACTTCTGTCCGGTTGTTTCATTGAATAAAGTGCTGAGCAACCAAAACGAACAATCCGGTCGAATCCAAAATCCGGATTGATGTCCGTGACGACAGATCGAGTAATATATATATATATTTTTTTTTAACGTTTTTCAGTATATGTATACAATCTGTAATCATATTTACAATTAGCGCATGAGTGTTCAGAGATATTATAATGACCTGAAGGAATGAGGAGAGAAGCTACCCAGCAGTAACACTCAGACCGATCGAGTAATATAAATGAAAAACCGAATTGTGCATATATATAAAATATAAAATATGATAGAAAAATCATTTTCCAATAGTCTTTCTAATCAGTATCGTGGAATACTAACTGCCTGGTACCTAGTGACCTATGCCTGATGCGGTTTTGCACAACGAATCAATGTTTTTTTTTTTTTTTTGTTATTGGAATATTTGAACAATTATAGCATAAGACAACTTGCCACAGAAGTTTAGAGGGTTCTAAGCGGTTGGATTTTCCGTAGTAAAATAATTTGAATTTCTTAGCCTCTCTTCCGTGTTTCGTAGGGAAAACATTTTCGTTTTTCGTCTTGTTGGCCCTTTAAAGAACAAGTTAATATTGATAAATTAAGTAAATTGTTCATTTTCATTTACATGAGAGATTAACTAAAGAGAATTGAAATAATTTTTCAAAATTATGTTGATTTTTCTTTCGCTTTTGGCATTGTTCATTGTCACGTGAGTAGAAAAGTATTTACGAAAGTCCGTCCGGAGCCGTATAAAAAACTCTATTGTTCTAACCCGCCCCGACGTGAAATTATGGAATTAACCGCACCCCCACTAGTAACTGATCATTAACGATCAACACGATGATCACGTGATTAGAAATTGAACCCTTTAAACAATAGTCACTAAGACTCCATCGTTAAATTTTAACGATATCTATTGATATAATATAAGCGAGAAAATATTTTTAGCGGCATTTCGCATTGTCTATCGTAAATGGAATCGGATCAATCCGGATCCGTCGACTGAATATTTTTCAATCCAAAATCCGGATTGATCGGACTCCCGCTCGGCACTATAACACGCTGACGCATACAATTTCGGGCGATTTTATTTTTTTATTATTGGTCAACGGTAATAATCAGGGTTCGGGACTTGTAGTTCTTTAAAACATCATAATAAACGCTAAAATCGTAAAACCGTAAAATAAGCATACAAATCTAAAAAAAATATGTATTATATTTATTATTGTTTTGAAATGCAAAATTTGGGTTTGACCGTACAGATTTCTGTTTTTTTTTTTTTTTTTTCAAATCCTAAAACCAAATCCTTATTAGATATTTTTGTTTGCATTATAAAACGAGTTAAATAATTTCATTCAGTTCATGCTTTAAATAAATATCTATTCGCCATATTTTTTGAATTGTGTAAACGTATGTTAATGTTTTACACATTTAATGCTATTAACAATACGATAATAATAATAATAATAATAATAATAGTTTTACAATAAATGAATTAAAGAATATAAAAATCGCACTTTTAAAAACCGAAATATAGATTCAGATGAACATCCGGAATCGCGAACTTCGGCAAATCCAGATTTTCCCGTCTCTACTGCGTTAGTTACGGTCGTGTAACAGAATATAGCCATTTATAACTACACGAAAATTATACCGGGTTTTCGGACAACGAAAACGTACAATTGCATTAATGCGTCTCCTAATTGCCACCGATCCGTTAAAATTATGTATATAATTATCGTTTAATAAAACGTGAACGATTTGTCAAAATATGCGAAATCTTTACTGCAGAAATACCGGAAATATGCAAAAAAATACGCGCACTCGAATTTCAGATTATTTCCCTAATAGAGGCGTTATGATTATATTTGTTTAAACACTTCGGCGTCGTTTGTAAACCGCATCGGAGAAAACGCTATAGCATTATCATCATCATCATCATTATTATTATTATTATCATTATCATTATTATTATCATTATTATCATCATTATTATTATTATTATTATTATTATTGTTATTGTTAGTACTATTATTATTATTATTATTATTATAGTTATTAACGCGCGGTTATTAATTAGCAGGCAAACCGCGCGGCGTCGACCGGCGGCGGCCGGGTGGCATGGTTTGCGGTAAATCACGCGATCGTCGACGTTCGCGTTTATATATGCCCGGGCACGGTGTGTCCGCGGGGCCCGGCGGCCGCCGTGCCTAATAAAGCGTTTCCATAGTAGCCCGGGTTTTCGAAGGGTTCCCCGGGCGGCCGGGCGGCCGAGGGATTTAATTTGACGGTAAACGCCCGCGCGCTATACAAATAAATAAATACATAAATAAATATTTATATATATATATATATATATATATATACATACACACATATACAAAAACTATACAGGGTCTTCCGGATCGTACGTACGCGACGCTCGTCCGCAGAGCTCCGGGGCAGTGGTTCCCAACTCAACACCGAGCACGGACCAGTTATGTACATTTTCTACCGTCACGGCGGCCTCGCCCCAAATACAGCTTATTCAGAATATGAATTTAATTCCTTTAAAACTTTTTTTTTGATTTATCATTTATGTGTACGTAATAAAATCGAAAATAAAGTTTACATTGTGCAAAATATTTTAACTTGTTTAATGACTAATTTAGTAAAAAAAAAAAAAAAAAAAGATGATTCAAATTCAAATTTTGAAATTTAATCTTGGGTCTAAAAGGGCCAAACTTATGTTTTACAACTGTTAACAATAATAAAATCCACGAATTTTTGGTGATTGAACAGTTTATCAAGTTGTGTGTTTGAAAATAGTTTAAGAATAGTCTAAGTAATTAATTTGGCTTTTTTGGAGTTATTTCTCGCTAGAGCTATATGAGCTGATGTTGACTATCTAAAGTCAATGTGTAATGATTTTGAAAAAAATAACAAGCCTTACGTTCTCATTTATTTGTTGATAACATTTATGTTTGCAAAATGATAATCACGACAATTATTCTTTGACATCGCGGACCACTCGAGATGAGTCCACGGACCACCGGTTGGGAACCACTGGGCTAGGGACTTCTAAGACCGTCCGTTATATTTAAATTAATAATATTTCGATAATAGTTCGAACCAATTTTTCACGTTTTAAATGCATATTTTATGTGTATCTACACAAAAGTAAAAGTTTTATATAAATATAAATGAAACTACCTTATTTGAAATCGATTTCCAGGGGTCTGAGATATTATACGGTCCGGCGGTTTTGTTTCGTCAATAATATTACAGAGTACCTACAATAGATTAAAAAAAACTGTAAGGACGATGCGCGTTTTCTTTGATGACAACTAAAATGTTTTTTTTTTTTTTTTTTATTAATATTATTATTATTTCATTGTAATTTATAAATATTAATAATATTTTTAATTTATTTTTTTTTAAATTCTTTTATTTTATTAACATATTATCTAATTTTTTACTAGTCCTACATAAGAATATAATTCACTGTGAAATATTATACGTTCTTTCCTCCAAAAATTACACTATAAAGCGGTGCCCGTCTTGTGAAAACTATGAAATATTTTTTGTTAATAAAAAAAAAAAAAAATTAAATTTTTAAATACGTAATATTATTACTATTATATACCTAACCGCGAATTGTCCATATTTTTATTTATTTTTTAATTAATCAAACAATTATTTTAACATTATATATTTATCGAAATGGATTATTCAGAACGTAATCGTAAGAGTACGATTCCGAAAAAGTTTTCATACGGGTAGTAAATAATAATAAAACAAAAAAAGCTTAACTTAATATTTCATAAAGTATCGCGCAAAACGTACGTACCGTAAATACCGGGTGTGTGGGCACATGCGTGCGTGTTTTTTTTGTTTTTTCTTTGTTTTTCATTTGCACCGCGACGGGGGAGACCGTCACGGTGATTGCGTTTAGAAGGTACCCCCTGCGTTACGTAGGTGAGGCTTTTTTTTTTCTTTTTTTTATTTGTCTATCTGAAGCGTGTCGTAAAATTTTTTTAAAAATATAACCCACTCTCTCTCTCTCTCTCTCTCTCTCTCTCTCTCTCTCTCTGTTATTGCGATACGGTCGTTTTAACATCACCGCCGTGATATATTTATCGCGAAATTCCACCCTTTTAAATGGCGTGTCCTCGGTGACGTATCCGGGGGCTGTGCCTCCCTCACCACCCCTCCCCCGTCGTCATCGAAATGTATTTATTTATTTTTTTTTTTTTTTTTTTAAGACTTATTTACACCGTGTCCGTGTCTAGAAACGCGGCGGTGCATATTATATTACGTGCGGAGACGATAAGCCGACCACCGCCGTCATATAATATTATATATGGAAAAAAATAGCCGACGACCGGGAGAGGGCGGGGAGCGGCCGGTCTCTGGGAATGGGAATTTTCCAGACGGCCCGGGTCGGTCAACAGTATTCAAACGATAAAGCGGCGGCGGCGGCGGCGGCGGTCAAATGGTTTTACCGTCGGGGCACGGAGACTGATTCGCTTTTCGACAAAGTTATTAGTATATGCATAGGTTTTTTTTATTTTGTATTTATAAATATGATATACGATTATAACGATGAATATTGAAGGGTCGCGGGGGAGATTATGTATCTCCCCGCGCCCGTTCGGCCGCCCTCCGGTTTGCCGGTTGGCTTGTTCGTATAATCTCTGTCGAATTTGACATTCGTTTAACTGTAATAATGGAATAAATTATGTTATCGGACGTGTTTCGCGTAGTTACGCGGGCTTTATAAAAAAAAAAAAAAAAAAAATACATATAATAATAATAATAGTAATAATAATAGAAACGTCGGAATCGAGCGCGACGAGTACAGATTTTTCTGGTATTTTTATCGGCGGCGAAAAAAGTCCAATGGCCTACAACTGGCCCGGATAAATTCCAATCTCCCGGTGTGAATATTTTTAGATATCGCATTACGAAAAACGTATTTTGTTTCCCACAATTTTGTCAGGGAGTGTTTCTTAAAGTAGTCTAGGGGGGGCGGTGTGCTGTGACCCCATAACCTTCCTCCCCTTGTCGGCATTGTCATACCTACCATATAAGGGTTGGGTGTTGTGTCGGTCGTACATAATTAATTTCATTACTCATCGGGTCGGTGAGCTATAAAAAAAAAAAAAAAAAAAAGAAACAATAATAATAACTTTCTCCGCAGTAAAAAAAAAAAAGAAAAACGAAACCCACCGTATGATTTTTTTTAGAAAACTTTATTTCAAAAATTATTAGTTCATTCCTAGGTTTGCTTTTTTATTTAGTTTTTTTTGTTTTTTTTTTTTTACGATCGCGATTTGTTAAGGTCACGGTCGCAGTCGATAACGAATATGTCTTAATAAAAACGCTTATCTCTAGGTGGGGCAACAGGGGCGTATATAGCGGGAGGGGGCTCACCCCCTCAATTAGCAAATTAATAATATTAAAAATTATTTTTAATTTTGATGTAGAGGTACATATTGGGGGGAAAGTACAAAAATTAAAATATAATTGTGTGTGTTGCGCAATTTATTTACAACATTTATTTTATTTTTTTTTTTTTCCTTCAACTGCCGATTTACTCGGATTTATACAATTTGTATTTATTCGTTTTCGCGACTACCCCGGGTATTATTGCCAAAACGAATTGGATATTTTGTCCATATCCAGTGGCCAATGTCTTAGCATGAACATTTCATTAACACTGTGTTATTTTATTATTATTATTTTTTTTTTTTTTTTTTTTTTTTTTACGACGAGACCACCCCGTGCGTTTATAGCGCAATGAAATCTATACAGGCGGACATAAAAACGTGTGGCCTTTGCAGCAGGTTTATAAAAACTATAAAATATATAGGGAAGAATGACCCGTAAAAACGCGTTATTACGCACACCCTATATATATATATATATATATATAATTTAATTTCTACAATTTCGACAGATTTTGTGTGTCTACCGAAACATTTTGTGGATTATTACATTATTATAATTATTCCACATTTCCACCGGCTCGTGATCAGACTATTTTTTTATTATTTTTTTTTATTTACCTCTATATCTATACCGAGGAAATAATAACGAACGTGACAAAGATAACAAATTTTTTTTATTTTACGAGGACGCGATACCAACGAAACAAATTGAACGAGTCACGGCTGTACTTTCAAAACAAAAACTTCTTACCTTTTTCGTTTGACGATATATTAAAAAAACGGCCACGTACTGTCCGCTTTAAATTTTGTTATCCGTGTTTAAACTCGAATTTCAACTCGAATGCCACCTTGTTCTATGCACGTAACGTAATTTCGCTATCGTTAGGTTAGATTAGGTTAGGTTAGTGGACAATTTGGCAACAGTACTAGTGTAGTAATGTTCGCACGGATCCCCCCACTGCTGTCGGTCAGAAAACGAATAATAAAAAATAAAAAAATGTTAGTGGAAAATGTGGCCGTCCTCTTAATTAGCAAAAAAGAATTTTGTAAAAATATTAGTGGAACTATAGATATACGTGTAAAACTACTAGACTGGTTCTTATAAATGAGTTTTTCCGCCATTTTGGTAACGTTTACGTTTATGTTAAATGCGATACCCGGAGGGCTGTTAAGAACTTTCGATTGGTAATATCTAAAATTGTGCCCGCGGGTGTATGTGGTGGCCGTGGGCTGTAAATTTGAATATAGATTATTACATGAAACGAAAATGTGGTTATTTTTTCTTATTTTACGAAATTTATGAAAAATAAAAAATAAATCGTTATGTTATTGCATATTATTGGCAAAAATATAGCACCGAAACTCGAAAAATAGTACTAAAAATCGAAAATACTTAAAATATGCAAAAAAGAAAAAAAAAAGCGATATAAAATATTTCATATTTAGAGTCTTCGGTGCATAAAACAAATGTATCGCTTTATTATTTTTATCTGTATCCTGTAACTGTAACAATTGGCGGTCGCTATTATAAAATCCGAGCCCAGATTATAACAGATGCTTGCATTATTATTATTTTTTTTTTCATATATATATATATATATATATATATCAATCAAAAGTAATACGTTGTAGTGTAGAATTTTTTTTTTTTTTTTTTTTTTTTAGAATTATTTAAATAAACGCGTAATAACGAAACGTATTGTAATATTCTAGATATAGAAATGTAATATAATTATTATAGTGCAATGTTTATCAATATAATGCAGCCCGAACACAGACGTCGCTACGTTAATAATAAATAATTGTCTACTATCGTATCGTGTCGGTGACACTGATGTGTGCGTTGAAATTTACCATACGGATAATCATCTGTCCTGTGCGCAGTATTATTGTTCGACAATATTATAATAATATTACCACTATTATAACAATATTATATGCGTATTTGCCGGCTATGGTTTATTTATGGTCGTATGATAATATATAATACTACAATAATTACAATCAGGACGATTCCGCCGGAATGCTTGTACAATTGTAACGGTAAACATAGAGAAAAAAAAAAAAAAGAAGAAAATTATATAATATTCACTCCGATACATTTATGTGTCTTTGAAAAATGAATTTTAAAACATTTAATACGCTGAAAAGAAAGATAAAAAAAAAAAAAAAAAATTATACCAAAAATAATATTATGACTAAAATTACATTAATTTTCCAGATAATAGTTTTACCGAGATCCGATTTTTTCACGCAGTACCTTTAAAGATACGGGATTGCCTTCTCCCCTCCTTCCCACTGTTTTTACTGTAATTGAACAATCTTTCTAGATTCCCGACAGTTTAAAAAAAAAAAAAAAAAAAAAAACAAAAAAATATTGACGATACACGTTGGTTTTATTTTTGTTGATTGACTAGGTTACCTTGGCTACAAGCGAAAAAAACACGATTAATAGCTTTCAGTAATTAACTAAATTGCCCCCCAATAACCCATCTAGCCTCCAAATCTCCCGTCTACTTTTAGCAGTGGCCTATATCCCTGGTGTGAACTGTGTCCGGCATTTTAAATTTAATTTTCCGGGAGGCCGATATTTCCACACGTGAATGATGATTCAGTCTACTCGTTTGGACGGTGTGTATTTTACAATTGCCAGAATACAATTTCAATTAATAGGACGTCGAGTTATTAAGGGGGGTCACGTGTAGGCAATTTAAACCAAGTTTTGTTTAAATTGAATGTTTACCAGCTCGACAATATTCCGAAAATTCACTTTTAAAATAAATTTAAAAGCGGTCCGTTATCCCGAGCGTTTATTGTGAAATTATGACGTTCTGTTTTTTTTTTTTTTTTTTTTTTTTAAACGTGTTCAGGAATAACGAAAAAAAAAAAAAAAGTTGTTATACTCGTCGTTATATATTATGGAAATTAAAGACAAAAATATTATACCACCGCAGTGCAACAAAAATAAATACAAAATATGTAGAAAAAGAACATAAAACAAAGCCTGGTGGTATTATAGAGGTTGTGTGTAAATACAAGTATACCTATACGACCAGTGTTTTACATAACTTATAAATTATCTAGATACGATAACAGATAACATTTTAAAAAAAAAACTCATCTGGACAAAAGAAAGATTTGAATTGTATAGTTTTAACGTTTTAATGACTTTTCGAGTAATATAATAAACTGTAATATTATTTTCTGTGCAGGCACATTACCTATTTGATTATGAATTATGATATATTTCATTACGTATATATATATTCATAGACTCGGATATTAAATACAAACACAATATAAATTCGAATATAAATATTAAAAAAAAAAAAAAAAAAACAAAAATGTTTAATCGATATTTTTAATATTAGTTCCGCTGTAGATATTGAATCTCGACACTTTAAAAAATATCTATCAGAAAATGAATTTTATTGTTAGTTGAATTGACTACGCAATGTATTCTAATAACATAATAAACGCGTAATAATCAATATAGACGATTAAACTGAAACAAAAAAAAACAAACAAAAAAAAATAAAAAAAATTAACAATTTAATCAAACCGTTCGAAAAACATCGTGTGAAATTATTTTATTATCTGATATTTATAATAAAACCGTTTTATTTCACTTTTATCGTGGGCCGTTTTACGATAAATCACATTCGTTCCGTGATAAAACGGTTTTACGACACAATAAATATGTTTTTTTATGGAGTCGGGCGGGTACGTAAAAAAATGCGCAAAACAACTTTATTAGACATGTTATTTCGGTAATTTCCAATGGGAAATTAATTGTTTCACAACTCGGATACGCTTTGTCACAAATAATCATTGTCATACGACACAATTATACAAACGAAACGTTCACACACTTAATAGCAATGCAAACCGGAGAGTAATTATTACGTACAAATATTGTAACAAACGCTGGTCGTTGTTGCTGCTGTTGCTGTTGTTGGCTGTTGTTGGCTGTTGTTGGCTGTTGTTGGCTGTTTGCATAATATAGATTATAATGTTATTGTCATCGTTGTATGTTATAAAACTGACGACAAAATATAATTTAATTACAATTAACAATTCATAGTCCGCCGCCGTGAATAATATTAATACGTAAATAATAATATTAAAATGTCCCGGACGGCGGCGTACGAATACATATTTTCAATGCGGCACGACATTTCAGCACGACGCGTACAACAGCATAAAACCGTACACGTTCTTTCCCCCGTTTATTATTATTATTATTATTTTTTTTGTTCTCGAAAATATGTTTAAAACAAAAATAATAACGTGTGCGCGACCCGAGTTAGTTGTATATTTTACTGTTTACGCATTATAATGACAATAATATTGTCATTAGGAGGGACTCGGCTCGGATGTTATTGCAGTAAAATAATATAAATTTATTTGTAAAACGGATTGTGAACACTGCAGAAATAAAAAATAAAAAAACCAATACCAAAACCCGCCCTGAAACGACCAAAATGTCTACTAGGAAATATCAAAGGTTCGATAAAAATGTTTAAAAAAAAAAAAAAAGACGAACGATCGAAACGAGGTATACATATAATTATTGAAAGAGAGGAAGATCAAAGAGAGACGTCACCTAGGGAAAGAGGAGAACGGGTGGTAGCCTTCTTCAAAGACAAATTTCAAACCCCCCTCCTTCCAGATCATTTTGCAGTTCTTATTATTTTTTTTGCAATAATCATAATGTTTTCGTTTTTCATAAACGCGTACTTACATTTTAATTTTGACTTAATTTTAAAATTAAAAGTTTATTATTATATTTATTATATTAATCATCTGATTTTATGTTTGGCGAATGGCTTGACGGATCTCATCTATACAATAACGGTAATAATTTACATTTCACAATTGTTGGAAACTAATAAAAACACTACTGTGAAATTATGTCGAAAAATGGCAAAAAAAAAAAAATCGCAATAATAAATCCATACATTTTAACTCGGACTTGTTTGAAAACTTACTTAGCAACAAATACCGAGCACAGTAGAAGAAAAGTTGGAATTACAATAACGTCCGGGCCCTCTTAATTGTCGTTATTGTGCGCTATACGCATTATAACATGTGCTGGTAACATATTTAGAGAGACAATTAAGGAGATTAATATATGCATATGATGTTTTTTTTTTTTTTATATATATATATACGAGTGTATTAGGATGATCCTTATTTTTGAATTACAATAATTCTGTGTCTCGGGCTCGTGACAGTTATACTTAACATTTTGTTAAGTATATTATAAAAATAATTTTGGTAAATTTTGATTATGTAAATTATAAGTCAACCCCTTCCCGTCCCTCGAAGGGGTTAAAGTTTTTTAAAAAAAAAGAGGTTGTTTTTTGGTTGTTTACGTTTATTTTTTTCAATTTTTATCATACAAAAAATGTATCAGAAACTTAATTATTTTAAAATATAATTTCCTATAAAATATTATTCTTTAAAATTTCCGTGAAACTTACCGTTTTACGTATAAAATCGATTTTAAAACTGGTGGTTCATAGATCTTAATTTATATTATTTTTAATTATACTTGTAATTTATTTTTGACAATTTATTATTATATAACTATTATTTATATATGACTGCGTATTAATTCTTTATTTTCAAATATTCTTTTTTACTTTCTAGTCCGGGAAATCGAAAATACATTGCTCATAGGCGTGTCCCGGACCTTTTTGACAGGTCGGGCACAAAATAAATATACAAATGTGATACTGGATACCCAACTGGTAACTAAAAGGGAAACAAATACGACCTTAATAAAAATAGTAATTAACATTTTCTGATTTTTTTTTTTTTTTAATTTTTTTTTACTAGAATTTAAACAATATTAATTTTATACGAATAAACAGGCGAAAAGTGCTAAAACCCGTCACAAGTTAAACAAATCGAATAGATATATTTTGATTATAGAATTACAAAGATAATGTGACTAACTATTTATTAAATATTACTTTTTACAATTATTACGAATTTTCCTAATTATTATGAATGGCGAACAATCTGTCATTGTATCCACGAAGAACTAATATACACGATATTATATAGTAAACTGCATTTAAAATTAGCACCTCAGAATAATATAACTCGTATAATCGATTACCATAGATAGGAGTCATGATGTTAAAAATACAAAAACAAAAACAACCAAAAAAAAAAAAAAAAAAATTCATTCTCGGACAAAAGCGTTATGAAGTATAGAGATGAAAATGTTGAAAATAATAATTAATATTAATATTTAATAAATAATAGGAACCGAAACAGTTGATAATACAATTAGGGTCCGTCAAATTTTGCAGGTCGTGCCTGTGCATGACAGGCCGGGCGCTTTTAGTTAATATATTAAACTAGACCGACACACGTTGACCACAATATTTTGTTAAACACCATCTGAAAACTAGTAATTAAATAAACCTAATAAAGCCTCCGCTATATTAGTCTGTGATTCGAGTACGATTTAAATTTTAGACCGGATTGAATGATTACAACGAACCGCTCGTAGAAAAACTACATAAATTAAAAATCGATCGTTTAATACAACACGGTCGTATTATTTATTTATTTATTTATGAACATAATATTATTTTTTTTTTTTTTTTCCCTCGTCCGGTTTCGTCTCTTGGCTCCCGTCTTTTATATCGTATTATTATTTTATCGTACGTTTAAAATATAAGTGCACTAGACTGTTGTGTCGCTGTAATGAAATGATTATTCGATTATCGAACCATCCGGAGAGACGTTTTGCTATTGTTATAATTATTATATAGACACCATTCAGTAAATAACGTCAAACGAGGGACATAGCGAGGATTGATTTAACTTGTCACATCGCCGCGTGTAAGAATATTACTATTATTATTATTATTGTTATTTAATTATTTCGGTACCAGTTTGCGCAGTCTGTCGTCCCCTAACGTAATAATAATGAAACGATAAAATCAATGGCCGGTTTATTAAATTGATTTTTAGAGATAAAACATTTACCAACAATCTGAACAGACAACTGCAACGGCGATTTTTTTTTTTTTTTTTTTTTTATATTATAGTTCATAAAAAATGTTACAGTAATTACAGTCATTTCCCACCCCCCTTCAGAAGTGTCGTTAAAATAGCCTATATGCGACCCCTAATTGGGGGACTTTTATTCCGCGCGGTAAAATATTTCCGAATTTATTTATCGTCGCCTTGCTACAGCGGCGGACGGGGTGTAAAATGAATCGCGAGGAATAACCCTCCCCCCACACACCACGAAAAATAAATCTCTCGGTGAAGACAAATCCTGGCACTATCACCGAAAAGAGAAAAAAAATACCGCGGTATTATTATAATAATCAATAATCGTTGAAGAAACGAATCTAAAAAAAAACAGGTGTCATACAATTGCGTCCCGTTTTGACGTTTTTAACCATTCTCATGTTCCGATTGAGTCCCTAACGGAAAATCTGAAATTTCGATTGCATCTATTAAAACTCAGCATAAATATTATATTTTAAGAAATACATTTTTTTTGATTTACAGACAATTATCGATTGGAATCAGGCCACTGCTGACTACAAACAGAGGGCGAGGGTACACAAATATGAGGGCGCTAAAATCATTACTTTTTTTTAACTATATTACCATAACAAGATGGAGGTAAATTAAGTACTCGCTCATAATTCATTTTCACTTTTTAAATTTATTTCTGTATATTTTAAGCATTACATTTAAAGTCGGTTTATATTTTATTTAATAATTATACTTATTCTACATTCATGCCCACAATACGCAAATATATACACTTATATACAAATATTAATTGTACAATTTAAACGATATTAATAGGATAATAATCGGCGCATTTCATTTGCTCTTTGAACACATAACATCAATGATGTAATTTCCATCTACCTTATTTTTAATGTTTCGTTCGCGTTTTGTGAAAGCGCGAATCTTGTTTTTAAAAGTTTATTTTGGAGAACGATCTCTCACGTTTTACTTGCGTAAGAACCAAAGTCGACATATATTTGTATAGATTGTATAATTGAGTGTACTGTGAAGAGTACATGTTATAATCAGTAATTATACGAAACGCACACGTTAAACATACTTCAAGATTTAAAATACCTATCTATTTAAATTACAATAAATTATATTATCGATCAGGCTGAATACGACGATAATACATAGATATTTTAGATAGAATAATAATATACGATGCACATGAAATAAAAATAGTTTTCTTTCGAAATAAATTAGACATTTGATACACTTCCCTTTCCCCCTCCCCCTCCAATCTGCCGAAGTACAAATATTTATGTTACAGTATTAACAGGAGCCTATATAAGAATAAGTAATTTGTAAATTTCAATTTTTCTTGAGGGGCGCAAAATAACATTAAGAACCGGCCGGTGGGCCAGTACGGGCCTGATTGGAACTAAAATTATTTCGGAATATAAATAGTGCGTTATGTCGTCGAATTATTAAAGACATTATTGTACTCGTGGTGTACATCGTCATATTTCAGCCTGTGGCACGGTCCTATAATGGACGCGAATGGGTTAACAATTCTGCCATGACTCAATTGATATACAATACCGCGCGCGTCGTCAATTGTATTGGATTTCCGATCGAAATGTTTATTGGCAGTCAATCGTAAATAACTAATAAATAATAATATTGTGTATAGTTTTTTTTTTTTTTTTATGTTATTTCCAAATTGTCCAATATATATATATATATATAAATATTATTACCTCTATAATTACGAAATTTCGTTCGGGGACGCGATCGGAATTGTCGATTTTTCGTTCGGGACCCGACCGAACCGGCCGGCGGCCCGTTCAAAAAAAAAATCACTCGCTGAAATGATTTTCATTCCGATTAATAACCGTGCAAAATGTACACTTAAATAATACTCTAAACTCCTAAATAATGAGTCACCGCGGCACGCGATGTCTGTGTGTGTTTTGGCAAGTGTGCGCCTATATACGAACAGGTGTTTGAGTGTACACGTTCGTATTTGTATTTGTGCGCGGGGGGAGGGGGGTATGGTATATTGTGCTGTACATTATAATATTAATGATATTGCTACAATCATAATTTACTACTATCACGTGTCCCGAATTCGGCATCCCTCCATACAAAACAGCCCGAACGGAAAACAGATGTTGTTTAGTAATAATAATTAATAACGATTATTATTGTTGACTCCCCCGCGAGATTTCCCGTCAAAGTATTTTTTGTTTTTTGTTTTGTCTTCTACGTTCGATTAGAAACTTCTATACCGTCGTAAAAACTGAAATCTTATGCAGAGCGGTCCAACCCGAGCGGCCATCGAAGCTTTTTTTTTTTTTTTTTTTTTTTTACATCCCCCTACCCTCTCCCCTTAGAAGACATATATGTAATAATTTTCGAGTGTTTATAAGCGCGAGTAGTCGCGCATCAGGTTAACTACCACGCGGGTGTCCGATTGATATTGATATTTAAATGGCTTCTGAAAAACAATTCCCGATCGTCGATCGTCAATTATTAAAATTCCAAATTCTAAATAAATTTATGTAATCATCATAATGACAAATTGTTATTCATTTATAATATGTTTGTTATAAAATACATTAGATCCTAATGTATTTTTAAAGGCATTCACATTAATTGTTGTTACCATTAAATTAAAAAGTGATTACAATAATTTGTTTTCTTCGTTTATATCTAATTCAAAGGTCGTCTATAAAATGTATCGTTATTATTACTGGAATGGGCTCGTTTAAAACGATTACGGTATATTTTATTGTCTTATACCTATAACCGTATAGTTAGGAAACAAGGAAAACAAATTGTGCACTTCAATACACAACGTCCGATTTTTATCCGTGATTTCGTGTAAAAAGGACGGATTGCTTTCCCTGCCAATAACAGGACCAGCTTGCGCTTATTGCTAATCAATGTGCAACATTTTCAATACAATTATTTACCGTCATAATTCGGTATAAGCGTATAGCTAATAAAATTTAATCGATCGTGAAAGTAAAGAAAAAAAAAAAATCCGTACTTTTGGGGTTGTATTCGTATTCGGCCCGATTGTTTTTCTGAGTTTTATTAAGTTCGCAAAAATTTCACGAGTTTTGAGTGTTCGAAATCGAATAAATCACATTTATCAAAATGTTCGAGAGCTTTATGGAAAAAACGAAAAAAAAATAATAAGACTTTTTCTCGTATAAAATATTGAAAGGGAAGGCGTGGAGGAGATGGGGGGAATACGTTTTGACTTGTCAAATATTTTCAATAATACTACTACGTGTTTAATATACGAAAATTGAAAACCGAAAATGGTATGCGTCAAAACTCGCATTACACAACATATTTAAACTGAAAACAAATTAAAAATAATATTATTATATTGCGCGGAGGTGAATAGAAGTTAAACGATTTTAAATAATTCTCGGGTATTGTACATTTTAACATTTTATTTGAACGTTCCAATATCATATTATACAATATTATTATTAGACAATATTTCAAAAACATGCATCTCGTCCAGTGTTCAACAAATCGATCGTCGAAAAATGTAATATAATACTTTGCCGGCGGGATTTTTATACCGTTACAGTGAACAGAGGAGTAGAAAAAAAAAAAAAAAAAATCAAATTATGCACATTATTTCTTGTTTTCGTAGGTATACTTCCCCGAATACCGGTTTTTATTAATATTATTATTATTATTATTTTTTTTTTTTTCTAAGCCTCTTCTGAATTATAATATTATATCACACGATATATAATATTTGACTATACCTCAAAGACGTAGACGAAAACGCAATATTAACTATTGAAATGCGAGAGAGTTTTTTTTTTCACATCCAGAAGTAACACTCGGGGGAGACTATCTATATACTATTGAACGATGACGAGAGAAAAAAAAATATATATATATATATAAATAATACCGTTCGTAGAATAAAAATAAAAAAATAAAAAAACCAATCAGATTCTTCCAGGTTTTACTTTGCCAGACTTTGACAGACTTTCTCTATTTTGGGATTTCAACAAGAAACGATATAGTAAGTAACGATAATATTACTAGAAAAGGAAGAAAAAAAAAAATGAAAAAAAATACCCGACCTCGGCTGTTCGCTTCGTTGCGGATAAAATACAATAAAATTTCGTTCGGCGAAGTTCATTCCGGAATGTTTACCGGACGCACAAAAAAACAAACCGGGAACAAGAGCGAGTAGAAGAAAAGGAAAAAAAATACACGTACACAATTCGTATCACGGGTGGTCCACTGTTGTAGTTGGAAAGTTGGGAAGGTACGAGACATTTAATTTATATCTGTACGCAATGATAAATTATTATTACTAACGGTAACCGACTCTGAGCGGAGTTCAGTTAATCGTGTTTTTGTAATGTCGTCATTTTTATGATTTTCATCAAAATGTCTACTTTAAACGCTAGTAAAACAGAATTATTATTATTAACGTTTCGTGCATTTATGTTCGGCTATAACAATTTTATCCAAAAAAAAAAACTAGAAAACTTAAAATGCCTACAAACGGTTTGTAAATATGTCCGCTCTTAGAAATGGCTAATATGAAAATATTCGGGTTCCTACGATTATTTTCAACAGAGTTACAACAAAAAAGAAAAAGTCGAAAATAATAAAACAACTATTGTCGTACATTTTCCCGGTTTTCCAAAATGATTAAGAAAACTACAACGGAAATTAATACAATTTTCCGAAATTCTTTTAACCAAAGACGCTACACTTGCAAATCAGAGCGGACTTTTGGTAGAAAATGTGTTTACGGACAGGAAAAAAAACACACACACACACACACATCACGGTAAAACCAATCGCTCAGAATCTAAAATGACAATATTGTTAGGCCTTTGCTTATTATTATTATTATTATTATTATTTTACACGTGTGGCGGATGCTCACCGTGTGTCGGGTATACACTTACAGTGTTATTGTATTTATCTGAAAGGTCTTTTGGATGATTGTCACATGTATTTTTATTTTTTTTTTTTTGTCCGGAGATTAGAAAAAGAAAAAAATACCATCAATAATAGGTATTCGTCCATCTGCCGCACGGCGAGAATATAATACGGACGAAAAAAAAAAAAATCGAAAAAAAAAAAAAATAAAAAAAAAAAAACATCTGGCACACGGGTTTTGGTACCCACCGGTTCAGGAAATAACACCGAACGGTGGTGACAATAAAACTATTCAAGCGCATACAAATACGTATCTGTATAATAAATCGGAATGTTTTTGAAAATCCGGGTTTTCGGATGGATCGCATAGCACCCACCCGACACGGGTACAAATACGTATAACGTACAGAAAAATAATATTATTCGGATAGAAAAGATAAAATCACGAGTCTGCGTGGGTATACAGAGTGATCTAAAACGTAAATATATCATTGTCTCGAAAAGGATTTTTTTGTTGACAATTGATGATAAAAGTTGCTCTAAAATGTTACATTAACGGTATTCTTTGACGGGAGAGGAAGGGAATGGTGAGGAAAAGTCACTTCCCACATTTTTAAATAGCCATAATTTATGAAACTCGTTCCACACGTTATCTACTTTGACAATTTCTTCAATTTTATAGTGCATAAAGGTTACTTTGATATAAATACCTATGAGTATTTCATAAACCTGTTCGATTTTCTGTAGATGGTCGAAAATAGTGAAATATGTAATTTTATTTTGTCTCACGAGTGTTTTTATCGTTTAGGCTTTGTCATCGGAAATCGGTTTGTTGATTATGCCCGCCATTGGTCGGAATAAATTTCGTATAGTTTCTTGTTACATTTGTTTACAATGCATTGGTGCCAACCTGATAAATACCAACACGTCTACATTTCGGTAGTTAACCGCCAAACGTATGGTAAATAATTAAAATAGCAAATTGAACGTATACCGAAATCCCATAGGCTTTTAGTTAAAACTAAATTTGGTGTTGACATTTTTAATTTTCGTCAGTCCATTGACGAGATATTTCACTTTTAATATTGTCGTTTTATGTGAAGAGGGAGAGTAGTGGTAGGATATTAGTGAATAGCGGTGACCATGGGTTTTACGGGATACCAACTTCTGTGAAGCAATATCGGGTTCGGACATATACGTGTATCGGTTGTAGCATAAAGAGCCAGCAGGAATGGATAGGTAGTTTGTATGTAACAGGAAAATATTTTACAGGGGTCACCAAACAGCAAAAAAAAAATATTATTAGCTCGCAAGGGTTCTCAATATCTGTATGAAATTGCTGTAGGGAATGCAATACAAAATTTCACTATAATGTGTAGTGATAGTTATGTGTCATCCAATCTATGATGTTGTGTTCAATTACGTACAATAAAATACCACAGGATATTGTAGATTCGGCGATGTCCCCTAACCGTGGCATTAGTCGTTCAGAAAGTGGTCGGATGAAGTCTGAAACGTTTTATGAATATGTCGCTAACATATTTCGTCCATTAATTGATACTTAATAATATAAAATTACCAGCAAATAATATTGTTTGTACATGTCGTAAGCTATGTGTATGTATTCTATTTAAATGCATTGCTTACACTATATAGACATGGGTAAACGAAAAGGGGAGAGGAGTTAAAACGCACTCCGAAATATTAGGAAAAAATAAAAAAATAAATGACCTAACTTACAAATTGAATAATTATTACTTTTTTTTCTACGAGACTTACAAATAAAATAGGTTAATATATATACATATATATAAGAGTAATGAACTATAATATTTAAGACGATATTACAGTTTACATTTTTGTTCACCCCTGGATATAGATACTTTCGAATTATAATTGGTAAATCTTAGTAGTATACCTTCATAATATAATATTATTTATTATTTTTAATTACCAAAAAATAATTAGTTAGTGTAAATAAAAAGTTTAAAGATGGCGCCAATAACAAATCGACAATTTTGATTGTTTTGAATATTATTTTTATTTAAATAGTATGCTATAGATGTTCAACATCCACGAGCGAATTGTCTCCGTGATATTATCGTATTGTTGAAGATTAACAATAATACCTAATTTTAATTATAAATTTTTATATTGTATTGTACAACCTAAATGAAGAATGTTTTACAATATAAAGAAAGTACTGAGCGCGAGGGCTATGTTCCTATGACATAAACGTAGACAAGGGGCCCCAAAAATGTGCCCAAGGATATTTTTATATAGCCAAACGAACCTTTCGAGTGTTTTTGATAAGCCAAACAAAAATTAAACCAAATCAAAATTTAGAAGAGAAAAAAAAAACTCGAAAATTCCAATAGCTTAAAAGTTGCTAGAATGTTTTGAACGTTTTACCGCGTCTAGAAAGGTTTGATAAATATAAGTAATCTGTGAAAATTCCAAATGTATTATTATTTTTAGCCCTCAAAATAAGAGGCTCGGGTCACCTGCTGGGTAGCCGTGAACATTAAGCCACACACAATAGAAAGATATTATTTAAGAACCGGTTTCCTCCAAAAATGTAATGTTGCAGCTGCGGCTGTTCTCCCGCCGCCGCCGCCGCCACCGCCGCCGCCGCAGCCGCCATAACCGCCACCGATGCCTTAACCGCCACCGATGCCCCTTAACCGCCACCGATGTCATAACCGCCGCCGTCGCCGCCGCCGCCGCCGCGTCAGTGTAGGCAACCGGACAAAAAGCCTAAAATTACACAACAACGAACGGAACAACGTCATTTGTATACGATATACGATAATAATTTTATAACTGTAGACACATGGCCTTACTCTCTGTATTTTACGTAACGAAATATTTTTTTTTTAAAACGCGTTGAACGCCAATGTCGACAAAACGTATTCGTTCTCTCTGCCCACCGCACCAGGCGTCCGGACACGTCGTCGACAACTTGTTCTTATTTTTGGACCCCCTGCCGATAATACCGGCCTACAAACATAATCGTTTTTTTTTTTTTTTTTTTTTTTTGCGTCTTGGCTTAGGCGATAAGTCGAAATTATTAATTTCGTCGCCGCGCCGAATATCCGGTATTTTTATTATATTTATACGGGATTTTCCAAATAAACTCAAGTTAATCAATTTATTATAAATATATTATTATCGTTATTATTTGCATTATAATGCTATAATATTATATTATACGATTCAAAACGCACTCCATTTGATTAAATAATATTATTCGTCATTTTCTTGGACTTTCGTGCGTTGACCTGTCGTAGATTCGATTTATTATTATATCTATCCGTGCCCAGTTTCTGGTATTTTTTTTTTTTATATTTATACTCGATTTTCAATACAAACTCAAGTTAATGTTATTTTCTTTTTTTTTTTTTTTTATCGATCTTAGTTACATCGGCTACAAGGCCATCTAATTTACATATGGTTTACATTATACTTTATGCTTATATTATGTTGTATAACTATATTTCCTTTAGGAAGTTGATGATGTTGATATTTGATTAGAGGTCAGGCTGTAAGGCTTCACCTAGTAGATGTGGTATGTGACGTTTGTGTTTTGCGTCTTTGAAATTCAGGCATTCAGCTAATATGTGACTGACTGACTGTGCATATAGAGTGGTCGTTTCTGGCCATGAGTTGGTTGTGATTTAAGAACGCGTGTCCATTTCGGAGGCGATTTATAATGGTTTCGTCTTACATTTTTTAAACCGGGGTTATGCCATACGAGTAAATTGTTTTTTATTCTGTTTAGTTTGGTGTCTAGACTTTTCCAGTGTTCACTGGAAAGTTGACACTTTGTGTCGAGAACCATTTGAATGTATTTTTCAGTGTCCGCGGATGTAGTTAAGTTCACGATTGGGGTGTCAGTGGTCTCCACCGTCTCGGCTGCTTTGGAAGCCTCTTGATCGGCTAGTTAATTAATTATCGATATTATTTGTATTATACTACTATAATATTATATTATTCGAAACGGCCTCCACTTGAAATAATAATATTATTTTTAATTATTATTTGTCATTTCCTTGGATTATCATGTGTCGACCTGTCGTTGATTATATTTATTATTATATCATTTTTTTTTATCTGTTTAAGTATTTTATTTATACATACTAAATTATATTACGTATGGACTACGCGAGTAGATTAATTATTCCTATTAAGTTGTTCAAGTAGTTTTATTATTTACGAAACGTTTCTGTCGGCAGTTACATATTTCTTTTCAGTCGTGTTGTATTTTATATTATATATTAATATGTATAAATAAATTATGTACCACGGTCCAATTGTGTTAAAAATCGATTATCATGCTATTTATCATCATGGTGTAGATGTAGCAATAAAAATCAAACTGTCGACACCCGTACTCAAAAGGATGATCGTCTACGCGTCGACAGTCGTTTTTTTTTCAGTAAAAATACAAAAAATTGATAAAAATAAGTTTTGATATAAGTAGAGTAAAAGGAGAATTTTCGATAAAAAAAATAATATTACACACAGATGGGTCGCCCAGTTCAACCCACGCCGCAGTTAAAGTGTTTTTTTTTTTTTTTAAAATTCAATTCGACGGAAAAAAATTAACCACATTTATCTTTAATGTTTATTAAAAAAAATATTATCTATATATTTATAAAAATGTATTCATGACATTACATGAATATCGACCAGTGAAAATATTTTGTCACCTAGTTGACACAGTACTTTTAAAGACTGCACGACACATAATTATTAAAAGAATATTTATTCTATGTAAAAAAAAAAAAAAAATAATTAGGTAATGATTACAATAAATTTGTAGGTACATATAATAATGGTCATATTATTAATATTAAATACAAAATGCATTTATTATTGTAGAATATGAGAACATTATTTTGTCGCCCAGTGAAAATTCAATTTATGCGGGTTCATAGCAAAATGTTGGACAGACAATTGTAGAAATAAATAAAGTTTTTGTATTATATTTAATTTTATTCAAAAGTTTGTTGTTCGACATTTTTGCTGGTCTTGCAAATGTTCGAGATTCTGCCGTTCAGAAGTTTCGCCGTAACACATTTTCAAGGCCTCGAGCATTTTAAGTTACACAAATAATCTCTTTTTATTTTCCATCGTACATGATAATCTTGACGCGAATTTTGTCACGACTGCAACGGATATCGTTACTCCGGTTTCGTTTTGTTCGTACATTTTTAGCACGCCGATAATTATTTGCTACATGTTCCGTTTTGTATTTCGAAATCCGAATATCTGGTTACGCGCGTACGGTTTTTATTAATTTTTATTAGCCGATTATATAACAATACGAATTTAAGGAATTAAAGCCTTCGCGGCTATATCTAATCTTTATACCAATACGAGTTTATAAATAATAATAAAAGAAGAAAAAAAAAAAAAAATCATTTCTCAAATAGTTAGGTACATATAGGTATTTCGATATACCGTGCGTGTTTCGTTCGAACAGTAACGCGAAATATTTCAACCGGATGGACTTATATAGATCGAAATGGAATTTTTTATTATATATTTTTTATTTTTTTTTTTCCCCCGATAGACAGCTTTGTACGAGTCAGATTCGTTTGAAAAAATCGAGTCTATTCGAATCCGACGTGTGAAAATTGGCGGAACGACGCGTAATAATATTTTATGTATTTGATTTTTACGATATCCACGACGGGGAATAATGAAAAAGCTATTTCGATAGGGTTGAGGGAATAAATTCCTGAATTCCTCCGCATAATAATAATTATAATATAAATTACTATAATATAATCAATGAAAATTATATAAATTATAATAATATACGAGCGATGTACAACGATCCAGTGTTGTAGCCGCGGCGGAGAGGGAGTTGGGCGCGCGGTCGCCCGAAACGTTTTTTGTCTGTTTAATATAATATCAAAAACGAAAAACTATCGGGAACGGAATTTTTTTATCATTTTTTTTTTTTCTATTATCTAAATTCAATCGGCCGAAATGACTCGCCACCCCCTATCCAAAGTCCCCCACCCTGGGGTTATACAAAACCGTGTTGAAATAAAACGGTTTTAAATCCGCTTGAACTCGGGAATCTACCGTTATTTTGGTAGCTCGGTAAACATATTAATATTTTTTTATTTTCCGTAAATCGAATTATTACGTACGGCCATATATATATAATATTATTGTAAATATCGTTGATTTATTTTTGTATAATATTTTGTACGGGTCCCCCGGGAAAACCGCATCGAAATGTCATGTGTACATTTTTAATTTTTGCCGCAAAACACATTTACAATATTGTCGGTGTTGTTGAAAAGCAATTCTGATACTTGAAATGCGTATATTATTATGAGAATTGGACGACAAACAAATTAATAAAAACAAATTGACAAAGCAATTTAGATTTTTTTTTTTTTGTTTTTTAAACATCACCGCGTACAACGATTGCGAATCGCGGCTGGCTGGGTGACGAGGAGGAGGACAATATTTTTAATTAATTTACGAGCCTACTTTTGGCCTCTTCGCCCCATATTTTTATTTGTTCGCAGTGTCGTTCGTTTAATAATCGTATTATTATAGACTCGCGTGGACGGGGAGAAATTTCGACCGCTCGTCGAAATCAATTATTTTATAATAATTACAATGTAAAAGCGGATTCCAATATTAATCGCTAGTCGTTAAAATTTACGGAATTGCCTGAACGCAATTCCTTAAACGCCGGACGCTCCAAAAGCGACGCGAGGAAACGCGACGCGGGAAACGCTACGCGGCATCCCGTAATCCGTGCGGAGCAATACGGACGCGGTTCAGCAGCCGGTGTCGTAGACGTAACGACACCGTGCGAGGGGGGGGGGCGCGAGAGCGATGGGGGGAGGGGGGTACCGGAGTAAGTGACAAAATGCCGGGCGTAAATAATATTACGTTCGAGTTACGGCGACTTTATCACCGGAGAGCGGACGGCCAACGGCCCAGCTACGTAGTTTTAACGGCGTCCGCGCCGACAGCCCGCTCGCAGCAATCGTTGTAATATATAGGAACGTAATAATATTTTAGGAGCTGCGCCGCGTTCATTGTGTTCACAGGCGGCGGCGGCGGCGGCGGCGGTGGCCGGGTGCCTGCGGGCGGCCAATGACGTAGACGGCAGCAAAATCCGCGCGTGACGGCCGCCCGGGATACTCACCCCCCCGGCGGACAACGGGGGTTAGCCGTACGCGGGGGGGGGGGGCGCCACCGAAGGCCACACTGTCGTAACGCAGTGCAACATTCACCACCGCCTATGTGGTCTGTACTGTAAAAACATCCACTTATCGCTGTGTACTGGCTCTTTCTGTTTTTTTTTTATCTCTCTCACACTCTCACTCACTCACTCACTCTCTCTCTCTCTCTCTCTCTGTTGATTGGGACTACACGGGTTGTTTTATTATTTATTTATTTCCACTGTCATTTCTCCTCAATAATATTACACGCACACGCGCGCGCACGCACGCATGCACGCACACACACACACACGCGCACGCACATGCCCACGCTCACAAAGACGCATACCGGAGTCGAAACGACGACAACGTCGGCATTAGTACGAAAGCAACGCGACGCGCACCATCGTTACTCGTTAGATGGCGCGGGCAAACGCACCGCCGGAACAGCGCTAGCGCACGCACGTACGCACATCCACGCAGTGCACACTTGCTCGTCGACCGCCGTTATCTTCAATCGCGTTAGTTTTGTTTTTTTCCGCACCGTATCACAATGTTATTAAATATCGTTTTATTATTTTGTTGTCGGCCGTGTTTATTATAATAATAATAATAATAATAATAATCATCATAATAATGCCGTCGTACCTACGTATATGACAATATTATATTATATTTTATAATGTGTATTACGCGCCGTAAGCAATAATATTGCGAACAGTATCTCGTTGTTAATATTTTCTGCGCGTGTTTTGCGATAATATATTTTGTTATTGTGCGCCGTCGTTGTCGTTGTCGTCGGTACAGCAGCAGCAGCGTCCGCCGCACGGCCGACGGTGGTGCCGCCGCCGCCGCCGCCGCCGCCACTATTATCGTGGTCGCCGTCGCACCGTCCAGTCGTCACTCGTCCTCCGGCACGTTGCTTTTCGTTTAGTTGCAAAATTACTCGTCAAATATATCGCGACCACAACGATTTCCAATTTTCGTGGCCGACAACGTTGTTGTTTTGGCTAAGAAATGCTGTGAGTATTTACGGTCTGGTCTCCACTCGGAGTTTGCTTTGTGACGGCGTTACATGTCGCATACTCCGAACCAACGTTCTTAGCCGAACGACGACATGAGTTCCAGTGGTGCCGGTCCGTCCTGGTACACCGGGTCTGCTGCGTACAAAGCATCTTCCTCTGGCCAGGGTGCTTCCTCGAGCCAGGGTGCTTCCTCTGGCCAGGGTGCTTCCTCGAGCCAGGGTGCTTCCTCGAGCCAGGGTCCCTCCTCGAGCCAGGGTCCTTCCTCGAGCCAGGGTCCCTCCACGAGCCAGGGTCCCTCCTCGAGCCAGGGTCCCTCCTCGAGCCAGGGTTCTGCGTCGAACCCGGCCCATGCTTCGTGCTCGAGCCATGTACACACGAATTTACCGGCCCAAGGGCCCACTGTCAACCGGGGGCCTTCCGCGCTCAATGACACTTCCGTGAACATCCCGCCAAAGCCTAATACGAAAGAGCAGGACACGGAAGTAGTCGATGCGACTTGCGTTTGCGGCGCCGGAACCTTGTTGGGCAAATTCTATCGTGTAAGTAGTAACGTATTTTTATTTTTTTTTTTCTTGTAGGTACTTCAGCCACGTTGTTATTATTACTTTGTTATCGATATTCAGCCAAGTGTTTTTTTTTATTTTTTTTTTTTGGTATAGCAACCGGTGACGTTACAAATGTTTAGCGAAATCCTTTGCATTATTTAAGCGTGACACGAGGCCATTTAAATTCACCGTAAATAAGCAATATCGTAATTGTTGCGCGTAGATTCACCACAACCGTGATAATACGACCCGGCCGAAAACTATATTTTTTAGGCGTTTCTAACATTTCGCTTTTGTGATGTGGTGTCAACCGGTACTCTAGCCAGGGGTTCCCCTCCTCTCCTCCACATATTTTTTCTTTTCACGTCGCATTAGTTATACTTGTGTTGGTACGCATTGAATACATCGCCAATACACATGTGTATCGAAAGAAAAAAAAAAAATTGCACGCGTTTGGTAAGCGAGATGATTGACATCAATATTAGATAAACGGTGTATTTATCGGTCGAAAAAAAGCGCAAGTAACAATAAAATATAGGTGTATCGGCTGAAATTTCTTTTGGTGTCAACCATGAGCAGAAATCATTATAATTATTTTTATTTTGGTAGATAAACTCACTTATTAGTTTACCCAACGTATGCGATAAGCTACAATCAAAAGCTTAAACTGTGTTGACCAACTGACTGGCCTTGTTGTAGTAGTGGGTGATAAGCATAATAAATTGTAAATATCTGTATTTTATTAGACTTGCTGCGAATGACATTTTTTTTACATCATTTTATCATTGGTCTGAATTAGTAAGAATAATAGGTAGGTAGGTACTTGACACGCTCACAAGCTTCCAACAATTTTATGTTCAAGATTATTTTTGTAATATAAATTTAATTGTATTATATTGTGCAGTTTTAGTAGCCAGGCATTACCTATTAAGTACTTGTGTATGATAATAAGAATAAAAACTATTGGGTTCACTGCTCGTGCAACACAACTGTATTCTTCGATAAGACAATATTTACCGATTTAGTAATAATATGTGTAAAAATGACTTGCCATTATTTAGTTAGCCGCTATTGTAGGTATCTAGTAACATATAAATCTTTGCAAACTATCAAACTATTTAAGGTTCATTCTGGGTAATCTAGAAATAGAAATAATAATAAGCACTAAATTCCTACCTAAGTCCTCTCATAGAAATTTAAATTACAAATTCCTTCTTGAAGATGTCAGATTTCCATTTGTCTGCCAAAGTTCAACATTTCAAATCTCTGAGTGCTTATAGATTTTATCCCAAAAATCTGTTTGTGTTGTTATTTTTACTATTCAAAAAGTGGTTTAGCAAGATAGAAAAAACACGTCTTATATAATATAGTTTCCTTCGCAATTTATAGCTTGCTCCGTTCAGAATTTAAAATGTAATAATTTTATGTATGGTCTCACTTTGGCGGATCTTCCATTCTCCAGAGTGTATGAGAGAGCACCTGTTGGTGGATCCGCTTGATTATATCGGGATATTTATTTGTGTTTGATGTGTAAAACCAATTCAGTGAATATTAACGCATACCCTAAAAGAATCCTGTGAATCCGGTACTATTTCTCCAGCCCTGGATTTATCTATTTTATTTAAAACAATATTTTCAGGAAGATTGGCTGTATACTTTAAACTTGTAACTAGGGTTAGGAAAATGATGCACTAAAAACATACAGAAAAAGCATTAAAAAGTTATCAATAATACTACAAAAAAAATGCTTATTAAACATAAAAATTCTATTAAAAAATGTAAAAATTTTGTTGGAAATTATTTTTGATTACGAAAAATGAACATTTTTATATGTTCAAAAAAATGAATTCTTATAACGCTTAAATACAATTGAATATCTATGTGAAACAATAAATAAAAAACTATTTTATCAAATTGTTAATATTTCATCAACTTAACTTAACTGTGTTCATAAATAACATAATTTATAAAGATAATTTTACTTGAATTTGATAATAAAAGTGTATAGAGTAAGTTGTAATTTATTGAAAAAAAATGTAAACACAAATATTTATTTATACAATTTTAAAATATCGAATGTGCATATGATTAATAAAAAAATGAATAAAAAAAATTACAAATAAACTGACACTATAATACCAAAACTGCAATTAATTCATGAAAATCATAAAAAAAAAAAAAGAAACAAAAAGTTTTTATTTGAACTCTGTGGTGTATGAATCGAATTTTGTTTTTGTTATGCTATCTGCTGAAGTACTAATAAAGGAGTTGCAAATGCTACAAATTTCTAGTCCTACTTATAACTTAGGTCTGGTATCTTTGTTTTTTTAAATTGTATCTGTTTTTTTTTACCGGTGCAAACACCCGTTGTGGTGTCGTGTAATGCAATTTTATGGTTTTTTTATCCTATTATCTCGCCATTCGTTTACATACTGTTATCTATAATAGGCACACATACAACAATAATCGTTTTAAAAGTGTAAAAGTGGTCTTGCGCTGGCTAGAAGATAAACTTAGAGCGATCGATTACGACCGACCAAAAGCCAATAAGTAATGCATATATAAACCGATAATTCTTAAAGATTACCGATGTTAACTGTTTTTTTTTTTTATAATTGTACCTCGTTGAATAATACCACCCAGAGTTCTGTAGTTATAAATATTTATATTTTATATATTCGGTATGCTGGTTGTAAAACTATTTATTTGTATCAATATGGCCCAGGCATACTCAAGGTATAAATAGATATATTTAAATGGATTTTATATCAGTTTTACTAGATATATTTTTATTCCTGCGTACGAGGAAACGCATCCAAAATAAATATTTTCATTTTATGGGGAGTTAGAATGCAACAGGAGCTAACAGCAATTTTTTTCAGTACTGGTACATTCCAGAGAGTATACCTCTGTCTACTGGGAATAAATATTCAAATGTTTTTTAATCATCACAGGAAATCTGGGGAGCGGTAATAGTTTACATTTAAGGTATTGCACTTAAATAATTCACAAGAGTTTGTTTTATATTAATATTATTTCATGCATTAGGTATTAAAGCGTATCAAATTCAATATCTACTTTTCTTTCTTTTATCTTTTTGAGTTATTTGTAGCATTGTTGATCGTTTTCGATTTATATATTTTTTTTTTCTTCAAAAATTGTGTTTTACAGTACATGCGATAGGTACAATCAGAATTTTGCTAATTTACTTTCATCGTTACACCATTAAAAATTTAGATAATATGATGTGGCAATAGATTTTTTTAATCTAGTAAACCCCAGGCGACATAAATTACATGAATGTCGCCCAGTGAAAATATTTTGTCTACTAGTTAACAGTATTTTTAAAGACTGGACGACACACAATTCGTAAAAGAAGAATTATTATTCTATGTAAAAAAAAAATATTATTAGTTAATGATTACATTAAATTTGTAGGTACATATAATAATGGTCATATTATTAATATTAAATACAAAATGCATTTATTACTGTAGAACACTTTTCTTTGTCACCCAGTGAAAATTCTTTAAAAAAAATGCACTGTGATATGTGGAGTGTAAATGCGATGGTGGAAAACATAAGTTACCGCAAAATTTTTTTTTTATTGAAACTTACATAAAATTCCTAGACAAATACAACGGTGTAATACTAATTCGGCGGTCATATTTAGTTTTTAATTTATCAGCATTTTTAATTGTACAATTAAATTTTAAATGAAGTCTTAGGTTTAGATTTAAGACACTCTTACGTCCTTACAGTAGTATCAAGATCGAAATTCAGGTTAGGTAAGCGGCTATTCCCTTATAGCTTCCCTGTGGGGGGGGGACTAAGTGGGCCGCATAGCAAGTTGACTAGCGAAGCGGGCAGGCGAACCGTGGCGTCCCCAGGCACCACCACGCGCGACTTCAAATGGAACGAGTTAGGTGCGTATACTAGAACGCCCGATAATAGAAACGTCCAACTCTGCGCAAAATTCAATTTCGTTCGAATAAATTTGTTTCGCTCTAGACTCGGGGATTAGGGTTTACTATTTATTTTTACGAGACACGAAATGCGCAATAAAAAAAAAAAAAAAAATATTTAAAAAAAATAGAAAAATAACGCAATTACACGAGACTGATAATACAGACTAATAAGTAATCCGATCATTATTTATTTCACTGTTACTATCTGTGTTCGTGTACAATTAATAATACGGTTACAAAGTCAAACAAAATACAAACAAATTATTATTTTGTTCCGGAGCGACTATAAAAAAAAAAAAACTTTATGACGTTTAGCCCTCACCCTCCACCCGTTCTGGCTGGGTGTCATCGATAATATTTATTGATACGAAAATTGCGTTTTGTTCAGAAAGAACTATACAATTGCACCTTCAAGGTCAATAAATATGAAAACTTATATTAATGAGACACCACATTGGCCAACTAAATAAATCCGTCAATTTATGAATTGACCATCAGATTGAAAATATTTAATTCTTTTGTTGTAAGTTAGGAAGAAAAAAAATACATACACTCCTTAGCAGATAAGTCGGTAAATATAGTACCCACCTCGTAGATAATAGAACAATTGCTATTCAAATGCGTTATACTTCCCAAACCTAACCTAGGTAGGAATTGCCCGCGAATGGCAAGTTTGATTTCGCGGTATATGAGCGCCGTTAATGATTTATCGCTATTTTGTTGAAATTTGTGTTGCTTATTTATTTATCTCATATTTTTACAGGTTTCTGTGTACGATAATCATCGACGGGTCGAGTGTGTTGCATTCCCGACGAATCTGAAAATAACATATTTAATACCAGCTTATTTCAAAATACTTAAGGTCAGTAATAATTTGTTCTGTATTAATACATGTCGTTAATAGAATATTTTAATTTAAATTGTGTTTTTTCGACAGACTATTTTTCATTTATATTTATTAAGAGTTAAGTAGATTTTTGGATAAATACCATTAAATATAACTATAATCACGTCTATTATTGTAAATTATTATAGTTTTGGAAGGACCCTATTGTTAGATGTTGGTATTTATCTGATTTAATTTTTTATTAATGCGAAATTGAATGGCAAAATTCTAATTGAATTTGATTGATTCACTGACATACCATAATATTAAATTAAAAAAATTGTCCATATCACAGAGTGAGATTTCAGAGGAAAATTTAATTTAGATTGGTAGTATAAAAATAAAATAAAAAAACTCGCATTTTGTCATTTATAAAAAAAAAAAAAAAATCAATTTTAATTAAAGGTAATATTTAAATATTAATAATAATAATAAAAAAATTGTTTTAATAATTTCCTTTGGCATACTTTATTCAATTCTATATGGGCTCTTTGAGTTATAATGAAAATTGTTTACTAACCTAAATTATTCATTTAATTAGTTTTTAATTTTGTTATTATATTAATATTACAATTTGTTTGTTTTTAGGAGCTGGAGGCAGTATTAGAAAATACTTCCTTAAATTATGTAACCAAAATAAAAACGTTATTGGATATTTGGAAAAAATGCCGTTATACATTATACAATGATCCTTGCGCTGGGTTACATGTATTTATGCGGTTTGCTGTTAGGTAATATATTATTTTAATTGATTTTTTATTGATCTGTAGACTATATATGTGGATATTTTGTAACATGGTATCATTGGGTATTACAAGTAGTAATGTTACACGTGTGCAGTCCACCATCAGCTTGGATCTGAGCATAATGCATTTTTGGTTTTTATAATTTGTATGTAATAATCTGTGGTTTTACACGGGGGAATATATAAGCCTTTAAATTAACCATTACTGGATAAAACCAATTTGATTTATACCAGTAGACACAATAGGTGTATCGGTTCTCTATATTATATGTATTATCTCATATAATATATCCCTTTATATTGAAGGGTTGGGAAAGATTATTCAAAATAATTTTCTAGATATTTGATAATAGATACAAAATACCGGATACTTATATTTTATGTATTTAAATACTCAATACTCAGTACATTGGAATTTTTAATAATTATATATATATATATATATATATATATATGTAGGTACCCATATTATATGTCCAGCTTATTAGCTCATTAGACATAGGTATAGTATGCATTGATAGGAAAAGCTACTAAAATCATTTAATTAATACTGGTAGGTAATAAATAATCATAAAGATTAAATATCTCACTATTGCTATCATACTGGTTAATTATTTGAATAATATAATATACAATTTAAATATTTAATACATTTAATTATATTAAAATGTTTATGTTAAAAATATATAGGTATATATGTGAAAATAACTAAATTAATAGATAATAATTAAAATATTTATATATATTAAATAGGTATAAAAAAAAAATGTATTGTCATTGCGATGATATTCATCAGAACCCTAACATTTATTGTCTGTATTGAATATTGTCATAATTATTTATATTTTTATTTTATTTTCTAGTGAAACAGCTTCATTAATTTTAAAACCTACGTGGAATGAACTTCCACTAGCAATTAAAAATGAATTTATTGAAACAGTGACAAAAATTAAATTGACCATGGAGACGACGAAATGTCATTCTGATGCAGTGAAAATGTCTATGTGTTTTCTACTTATAGTAAAGAATCCGTGGGATCATGCTTATATACCAAAAACAGATGATGAAACTGATCCAACTAAAGAACAAAGTAATGTTTTGAAATATTTAACTTATTGATAATAAGATTAATAATAATAATATAATATTTTTTCTTTTAGTTATAAATTTGCTCATGTTAGAGAAGAGTACTATATTTTTGCATCGCTTAAAGATATTATACGATTCAAATCGAGAACTGCCAGCATTGAAGTTTTTACATATAGCGATATTGTTCTATGAAAATCGTTTAAGGAAAAATAGAATACCACATTTTTTTCTAGATGAAGATTATGTTGAAATGAGAGATATATACTATGCATTACTCCTTTTTATGCAGCAAAATGACATGATTAATCAAATTGTATGTTTACTTGGTATTATTTTATTTAACTACAAATAATATTTATAAACTTTATTAAAAAATATTTGAATTTTGTTTCGATTTTAGTTAGAAGGTTATTGTCCACAAACTCGTGGGAAAAAACTCGTATATAGGTACATAAACAACTTGGAGTTGCTTGCAAATACTCCTAAAGAAAAACGACCATATCGCTATGAAATTCTAGTAGCAGTTTGGGAAAAGGTCATCACCTTTATGGTTTATAACTCTTTCAAAACCGCGGATATGTATACAGATGCCTGCCAGCTAATTCACTGTTGGGTTGATATGGTATATATATTGTTGGAAACTGACGTATATCCGGGAGTATTCGAGGATATTAATAGACTAAAAACCATCATTGATCTTTTTATCTTTGGTGCCCCTGCAGCCAGTCATTTGTACTCATTGTGTGATATTCTGTACGATAAAGTAAGTGAATAATTAGAGTTATAAAAATAATACTTTAAAAAATACTGGGTAGTGAGATCATTAGATTGTTTGGATTAACTCTTATGTTTTTAATAGGGACGAGTAAACATATAACAACAGTGCCATTGTAGACTTTAAATTATTACTTTTCCGGCTATTTCACATTCCAAATTTGTCCTAAGATTAAGTTAACCCATAAGTATAATTAGTGAACAGATTTATACACATGTGCAATTATTAAAATATATTAAAATATAATTAAAAAATTAAACAAAGAATAAACTTAATTCCTTTTAATAATTCTAGTGGGTATAGATATAAATATAATTGTAAGACATTTTTTATTGACAAATTTTTACAACTAGATACAAAGAGCATATCTCTGTAATATCTGAAATAAGGTTAAGGATACCTAATTCTAATTTTGCAAGGCATGTTTTAGAAAATGATCATACCGCTGATTTAGATATAAATAAGGAAAATAAAATTAAAAACATCTTGAATGCACACATTTTTTTGTTCTTCCATACCAATATTTTTTAGATAATAAATAAAGTTAGTTATAAATTAGTTATCTCATTTCGTTTAATAATCTCTTCTATTAAAAATTAATTTACTTCCTGTGTAAAAATGGTAAATTTTTCTATATATTTTTCATTCTGATATATTTATTTTTCTGATTTCTGGTTACATTGACTCATGTATTGTATTATTTTTTCTCCTATGCTGTTCTATTATCTAATATATATATATATATATATATATATATATATATATATATATATATATATATATATATATATATATTCCCAGTTTTGTTTTGTGTTTTTACTTTTTAAATTAAATTTTAATATTTTATTTTATTGTGTAATAATTTCTAAAACAATTTTTGTTTTTTGTTTTATTAAAATATGTCTTTAAATTATTTATTAATAATATGCTTCATGCAAATATATGTTATATAATTTAAGAATTTCTTTTATAATGATTACATATATTAATTTTGAAATATGGTTTTTTACTTACTCCTGCACTAGGCCTGTTATTAAAAATAAATAAAAACAATTATGTAAAATTATTTTTGTCATAGGTATAATTCATATTTCATAAAAAGTAGAGTGTAGGCTTGATTTTTTATAAGTCCATAATATTTTCAATCTATATTTAAAATTGAATCTATTTTTTTTTTAAAAAAGTAAATAAAGAAAATTTAAAAATAACTATACTTTTTTAATACAACATTAAAATAGTTTTTTCCCTCCCATAAATCTGTTCCCTGTAATTATTATAATAATTATACCTTATTATATTTTAAAAACAAATTTTAATAGGCTCAGCCAGTTTAAATGTGTAAAATAAAATAAAAACTTTAACACTGCATTATTGTAATGAGAACATAATTAGCAAGAAAAGAAACACTAATATATAGTATAAAAACTAAATGAACCATTATATTTTCAGTGACCACGATAATTTCTCTACCAAAAAGTTGTTTTGTATTACATTTTATATAATTAGAATTCCGGTTTTTATTGTTCATATAATTTAAGTAAAAAATAAATAATTGTTTGTTTGCAGTTGGGTTCTAAATTACCCAGAACGTTGTATGTGACCATCTATATTCATGCATTGAATAAAAATATAAACGAAAAGAAATTGTGCAGAACATGTTTCTCTAAAGAAAAAGCATTTCAATTATTAAACAGTTTAGTTCAAGGTTATTTAAAATTAGCCAATTTACTTGAGGATGTATTAACTGTGTGCCGGGAATGTGTTTTAACAGCATATTCTTTAATGCCTTCAAGTGATCTTTTTGTTAGAATTGAACAGTTTGCCATTAAAAGTGGTAAACTAGTTTTAGAAGATCCGACAAATGTTCCTGGGACTTCCAAAGGTAAACCGACTGCGAGAAAATCTAATAAATTTAAGAAAGAACCTCCTAAAGTCCATAAGTCTGATTATGTAAAAATGCTGTATGAAAAAGGCGAAGATAGTTATACCCTGATACAAAAAGAACTAGAAAAACTACAACCACACCCATTAACTACGACAATGAAAGAAAATCTAATAAATTGTCTAACCGAACCTCGTCTTGGAACATTACATTGGGACTTGCAATGGCCAGATATGAAAATTATATGTCAACAATATTTAGATAATGCGGATTGTATGATAAACAGTCATATGTTAAAGCAAGAAGATTTAAAATTCATCAATATTAATAAAGCAGAATATAATCGGATGGCAGAAGAGAATATGAGAAATTTAACAAATAATAAAGGTTATTTCACATCTGATTTGTCTAGTGATGATGAAGAGTCCGTCCAATCTACTTCTTCAGGAGAAGTTGTACAGTATTCTATAAAATCAAAAAAAGGCAAATCATTAAAAAAACCTAACGTTAGTAAACAAGGAAAACGTGTTGAAATTAAGAAAAAGCCAAAATCAAACAATAGTGTTGTACAACCGCAAACAGAATCCAAAATAAAACCAAGGCCTAAAGATAATGCTGATGGTTCTACAATAAAAAAAAATGAGAAAGTTATTGGTGATAAAACTTTAATAGAAAATTCCAAACGTCCTGTTGATTCTACTTTAGAAAAAAATGTTAATATCACCAATGATAACGATTTAAAAAAAAATACTAAGTCTCCAGAAAGTCTGACAAAAGAAAGAAAAACACAGTACAAAGACAATGATAATTCACCATCTAACCCTTCTGTGGATACTATTTCACAAGAAAATGAAAATATTAACTCTGGTAAAACTGTGATCGAAAAAGATAAAAGTTTAGTGGATATTATTTCAGATAAAAATGAGAATGTTAAAGATGGACAAAATATTAAAACTTCTGATGAAAGTTTAAAAGATAATACTACACCTTCTGTAGTTACTACTTCAGTCAAAAATAAGGATGTATACTCTGCTAAAACTGTGGTAAATAAAGCTAAAAGTTCTGTTGATATCTCAGACAGTAATAAGAATATCAGAGCTGGAAAAAATGTAAAAGAAAATTATAAAGATATCGCTGATAAAATTCCAAAAGAATATGTTGAACTATCTGTTGATTCTACTTTAGAAGGAAATGAAACAGCCGAGACCTCTGATAAAAATGCAATAAAAAAGGTTGAAAGTTCTATTGAGACTATTTCAGAAAAAAATATGAATACGAAAGCTGGCAACAATTTAGAAGAACATGTTGGTGATCCTTTTCTAGGAGGAAATGATAATATCACCAAAGATGACAATCTCAAACAAAATATTAACCCTCCAAAAAGTAGAACAAGAAGAAGAAGAGTTAGGAAAAGGAAACAACACGATGACTACGTTTATTCTTCAACTAAAACTTCTGTGGATAATAATTCACAAGTAAACTCTGACAATGATGTAAAAGTTGTTGATTCTATTTCAGAAGGCAATGTAGAAAAAATTACTGAGCTTCAACAAAGTGTGACAAGAACAAAAAGAATAATCAAGAGAAAACAACATGATGATTATGTTTATGAGATGTCTAAAACTTCTGTGGATAATATTTCACAAGAAAATGAGAAGGTAAACTCAGGTAAAAATGTAATAGATTCTGTTGCTGTTGATTCTATTTTAGAAGGCAATGATAATAATTCTAAAATAAATACTATACCTCAGCAGAGTGTGCCAAGAGGAAAAAGAATTATCAAGAAAAAACAACACAATGACTACATTTATTCCTCATCTAAAACTTCTGTGGATAAAATTTCACAAGAAAATGATAAGGCAACTTCTAGTAAAAATGTGAAAGAAAATACTGAAATTTCTACAGATACTATTTCAGAAAAAAATGATAATGTTTCGACAGCTTTGGTCGATATAAATTTAAAAACCAATTTGGAACATTCTAAGGGTTCTAATTTAGAAGAAATTGACACAGCCTCCTCTGATATAATTTTTGAAGAAACCACTAATAACGATTTAAAAAAAAAATCTAAACTTGAACAAAAAATAAAAAGAGTAAAACAAATTGTTAAGAAAAAACTGGCGTCTAAATTCTCTGATAAATCTATGTTAAAAGGAAAAAATAAAACTGCCTCCACTGATTTAAAAAAAAATACTCAACTTCGACGAAGAGTGACAAAACGAATTATCAAGAAAAAACTCCACAAGGATTATGTTTATTCTTTATTAAAAGACGATGACAATGTCAAAATGTGTACAAATTCAAAAACAAGTACTATACCTTCTGTTGACACTAATTTAAATGAAAATGATAATGTCAACCCTGATCAAAATGTTGAAAAAAATGCTAAACCTGTAAAAAGATTGACTAAAGTCAAAGGAATTGTCAAGAAAAAACAACAAGCAGGTTATGATTCTTTGTCATCTAAACCTTCATTTGTTACTTTTACAAAAGATAATGAGAGCACTTCTAAAAATGTAAAAAAAAATGTTGATACTGTTTCAAAAAAAAAAAAGAATATAAAATCTAATAAACAAATTAAAATAAATGCTATACTTCAACAAAGATCAAAAAGGATTGTTAAGAAAAAACAACATAATGACTATGATTATTCATTGTCGCAGCGTTCTGTTGGTTCTGTTATAGAAAAAAATGATGGAGTCGAAACTAGTCAAAATTTAAAAGGAAATGTTATACTTCAACAAAAACCAAAGAGTATTATAAAAAAGGAACAGGACAAGGACGGTGATCCTGTTTCTATTTTAAAAAAAAAAGATAATAATAAAGCTAAAAAAAATGTAAAAAAAAAAGCTACACCTAAACCGGGAGTGACAAGAACATTAAGGTCTGTCACCAAAATGGAATATAATAAATATATTTATAGGATGAATACCAGTAATATTATTAAAAGAATTAATTCAGCCAATAGTTCATTGAATAGTAATGAATCAATAGACAGTAATATTTCTTCAAAATCTATTAATGAGCCATCCACAAGTACATCCACAAGTACATCCACAGGTACATCCACAAGTACATCCACAGGTACATCCACAAGTACATCCACAAGTACTTCCAGAAGTAAATACACAATTACATCCAGAATTACATCCACAACGACATCTAAAATTACATCCACAAGTACATTCGCACGTTCATCCGGAGGTTTACCCACAAGTACATCCACAAGTATATCCACAAGTACATCAAGTATACGTTATGTTAATAGATCGTTTGGCGATTCCGTTGCCGATCAGGATCGTTTAAATATGTTGCGCCAACGATTACCTCAACTTAGCTCATTAGATTTTATTGTGCCAGGGGATACAGATCATATTATAAATGTAGTTCAGATTCACACTACATCAAATCCTTTAACAAATGTATCACAAACACAAACGGAACATGTTTCGAACCGTTCAAATAATGAAATTGAGAAGAGAAATAACGACAACCAAACTAACACTCATCCATTGGATAATTTTATTTCTTTGTACCAATCAAATTCTTTAAACAACAACATAAATTCTATTCAAAATTCCGGAATCCATCAAGGAGAATGCAGTTTTACCGGAAGTGTTTCTGTAAGCAATCAAAGGATAACAAACGATTCAATTACAAATCTTCACAATATAAGTCAGCGTGAAACGATTAAACCAATAGGATCACACGATGTTTCATTCGAGCAAAATTCAATTCATTTAGATCATCGATGCTGGAATGATATTAATTTACAAAATTCCGGAAATCGTTTTCAGTCTACAATTGAAAACGCTGTACATTTATCGTCTAACGTGATAGTTCGAACTTCCGATGTTATTAATTCAAGTGTTGTATCTCATACCGACCATTCAACAAATACGTCGAAAAAGTCATATTGTGCAAAAAATCGCGATAGGTTTATTGATTTAACGCTGCCAGCTTCGATTTCTTCAATTTCAACTAACAGTAGTAATTGTTCTACGAATGTAATGAATTCAAATAAATCAAATTTCGACTCAAAAGTTCATCAACCTACCCCAATTCAAACATCGGTAGGATTGCAGGTCAACTTCAACAACCTACAATCGGAATATATATCAAACGAAATGTCTCCGAATAACCAATCTACTCAAATATGTACTAATGTCTCGGAAAACTCGACCACGACTAATATGTCCGTATTAAATGATCAAAATATCATGAATTCTATTAATAATAGAGTTAGCACTTCCTTGATTTTGAATACTTCGTTAGAAAATCGCATCTTAGATAATTTAAAATCAAGTATGTCTGTAGTAAACCCGGTTTCTAGTATACAAACTCAAACATGTATTAGTGGTTTACAACCATCAAACGAAGATTCTAATCCTAATTCATCAGTGATTTCCTTGATATCAACGCAAAGTCAAGTTATTAAAACAAATGTACATAATTCATTATATACGAGTTCACAAAATCAAAGAGTGCAACATACAGATTTGAGCCTAGTTCCCTCCCAAATAAATAGATCTGACGATCAAAAAAATATTGACCACCTAAAATTAGTAAGTCAAACGTTTATTTCTACATCGGAAGCACTTAAATTTGTTAGTACTGAATCGCAGAGTTTTATTCAGAGTAACGAAAAAACCAGATCTTCTATTTCTAGTTTTCCAAATACTACAGATGGTGGAGTATCCAACATAAGCCAAGAAAACGATCTAATTTCTAAACCTACTAATAGAGGACGAGGAAGTATGAAAACCTATGAAAGTAAAACTAGAGCCCTGAAACAAGCTAATATGTCTGATATGTTTATATTCGAGAAAGGGACACTTTATGCCGTTCAAGACGATGTCAATCAAATCGAGGAGCCAAATAAATCAGTTATCTCTCCGAAAAATAATATAATGTCGACCAATACAAAAATACAAACCAAGCAAACTACTAAGGAATCTTCGGAAAAACCTAAACTTTCACCTAATGCATCTCCAAATATCACAATTACAGGCTCAATGTTACCAAGATTTCAACAAGTATTTGGTAAAACAAAATTCCAAACTTCAAGTGTTATCAATGACACATTGTCCAGTTTACTTTGTTCGACCAGTGTGATAAATAATCCTCCTAATACTGGGCCAATTGTGAACCGAAGTAATTTATCGATGTCTAGAGTTTTTTCATCTTCGAAAGGCGTACAGACCAATCATGAAATTGATCAAATAATATCCAATTCTATAAATTGCACAACGCCAAAGGTACTAGAAAATAAGCTTCATCAGAATATGACAAAATCGACTAACGCACCGATCGAAAATAATAAAAACAATGTTATAATGACTTGTAAAACCGTTTCTTCGGCGAATAATATTCCTCAAGTTTCGGTATTATCTAGTCATCAAACCCTAACTAGCAACGTAGATACTAATAATATTAAAAAAGAAATGTGTGGTACGTCTACTATAAATCCTATAGTTCCGGCGTTCACTGCTAGTTGTAATAATTTAATAGCATCTTCCGGCGGTTCGAATATAGTAAATTCAATTCCGGTACAAAGCGATTCAAAACCAAACAGTAATATAGAACAAATTGCACATACTACAACACAGAGACATCTCAAAGTTCCTCCTCCAATAGTACAAACTATTTTACGCAGACATCCTCATTGGCAACAAAATTGTTTTCGTCAAGGTAAACAAAGTACTGAAGTAATGGCGTCATCGACTTTTGAAAGATTAATTTCGTCGAACATGTCTAACGTTACAAAAACCACTATCGAATGTTCAAATAATAAAGTATTAGTGAGTACTGTTAAACCTAATGTCGCCGAGCCAAATGTTAGCTCAGCAATGATGGAACAAGTGAGAGAATTTGAATCAGTATTGGAAGAAGTTAGGAAAACGTCGTTGATGAATGAAATGAGCACGGCCAGTATGTTACCTCAAATAAATCACGAAATAATTCAAATTCATTCACCTGTAGAAAATGTTGATTTGCTCAATGCGAATGACAATCAAACATTATTTCCTTTAAATAAAAAATCAAATGCGAGCGATGACGAAAGTGATCGTTGTTCATTTTCATTTTTGAATCGAACATTGTCCAACGTAAATGATATAACGAGTGAAGAAAAGGAACCGGTGACTGTGCCACCGTCAACAATTTCAATTCGTAGTGTTAGCCCTGTATCAGCGGTTACATCACCTACTAACGATATTTCTGTAAATTCACTTGACGATTCACTGCATTGTCCTAATAATCAGATTGCAAATAAACCAATATCACTTATTACGACACCGGCCAGTTCTCCATCCATTTCAAGTGTCAAAAGTCCCATTATGCAGCCGAAACCTTTACCCAAATTGCAAGAAGACGAACAAACAACTCAACGAATATACGCAATACTTGATAAATACGCCGAACAACTCCGTAATTCACCTGAATTAAAAAATAAACCAGCACCAAGACGTAGAACCAATCCACCGACCAATCCAAGTATAATAACCAAACGTAAAAAGTCGAATCAATTAAATTCAAAGTCTTGTTCTCAACAAACATCTTGTTCATCGTCTGGTATGGAAATGAGTCCTATTTCTGATATGCAAGCTCTAGACAGCGAAGACAGTTCGAACGCTGTGAGCCATTTTTCTCATATTAACTCTCCTTCCGGAAATTCCGATGAGCAAAATATGGCAACAGTAATTTTGGAAAATCCGTTAATTGAAAATGCATTAATTAACGTCCATGATGTCATTAAAAAAATTAATGTTGAAGCTGAAATAAATTCTCAAGTATCACAATCTACTCAAATTCTCGTGAGCGGTAGCCCTGGATCATTTTTATCCATGCCTGAAAGCAGCGCAGCAAATGTCAGACTTGTTGTTGCGGATGGGAATAATCAAACAATGTATCGGTTACATTGTCCTGTAACCGGACCGGGTCCTGTCCTTTTTCAACAAATTACGTCTAATGATTCTTGCTCAAATGATGTTAACATTTCTTCTAATATGTTAGGACAAAACATTAGTGAATCTGCTATCTTACCTTCTAATATATTGGGACAAAATATCTGTGAATCTACTATCTTATCAACTTTAACATCATGCGATTTACAAGTCTCTAATATAGGTTTAGTAAATGAAATTTCACCAAATACTTCTAAAAATCCAAAAATGAAGATTGAACATACAACGCATGAATCGGATATTATTTTAGAGTCTATGGAAAAAGCTCTTAATAATAATGAAAAGCAATTGCCGTTATATCCTGTTATGAAAAAAAGTCAAGGATCTCAAAGTACATTTAGTGTTATACACCCTCTTCCAAAATATGAACCAGATGATACAATTGACGCGTGTAACGCTCAAAACAATATTTCAGAAAATACTCTAAACAACCGCTGCGATAACAAACAAGACAGTTTAAATATAAAAGAAGAAGTAATTCCTCATTTGAACAACGATCCAGTTGTTTTCGTACAAGAAAAACTAAGTAAAACTCTTAAAGACGAGGCACCATATTTTATAGCACCGGGTACTTCGCAAAGCGTCGGTATTACTTTCGAAGATATGGAATTCCCGATGTTTAATACTCAAGAAGACGAACAATGTAATGATAACATAACTGATACAAATTTAGAAATCCACCAACAAAATATAAGTGAAATTAAAATTGAGACTCCAGATACCAATGCGATTTCAGTAGACTATTTCGGCAATAACAATCAATTAGTATCCAATAACTCGCGTGCAGTGATATGCGAGGACGGAACAGTTATTAAACAAGAAGAACCGTTCAATTCTATTAATGAGGGCATCTCAAACACTTTGGATTTTTCCATTATAAAAACTGAAGTAGACGAGAAAATTCAATTAAATACTACAGTAAGGTTAAACGATGTAGCTACTGAAATATTATGTACTGCCCAACAAACGTCTCATACACGTGAGTAGTCATTATTGTGATTATTATAATTATTTAGCATTTATTTAATTTTATGTAAACTTACAATAGACTTTATGATTATTTGAAAACAGTTAAACTATGTTACATTATTCTAGTAGTGGTTTATGGATAAAATTAAATGTCCGAAATGTTCAATTATCGAACAAAATATCCCGTATTTCTGTATAATTTCTAAAAACATATGGATTGATAGATACTTTTTATTTTAAATTGTGTTTGTTGGACTTTGTTATTTTCTAAACAGGAGTACCAATGTCAGTTTATTTATCAAAATTAAATATTACTTTTTTGAGGATGTTAATGTTGTTTATTAATCTGTCTATGACAGTAGATTTACAATCAGCAAGAACGATTTTGCGATATTAGTTCTAATATTAGAGCGAATTGACCTTAAGGTCCTATAATCAAACTTAAGGTGATGAACATAATCTGTGTTTGTAGGTCAGGTTTTTGATTAATTTTTATATGTATGCTATATATAAGCTTTTTTAAATTGTGATATTTCATATACTTTTATCACGCTTGAAAATTAAATTATCAAAGGAAAAACCGACTCACAAAGATAATGTTCTTATCTTAAAGTTTAAGGTCAGTTGACTCTAATATTAAAACTAATGATACAAAATTGGACCTGCTGTACGCAAATTTGCTATGGAATGTATTTGTAACGTAAATTTATAATATGCATATTTTTTTAGATAGTTTTAAGATGGCATGTTGTATGCGCCAAATAATAAATTAAATTATTTATTTATTTATTTTGACATTAATATTTGTATTATTATTATTTTTTATTATGAATTTATTAATCTTATTTTCTCATTAAAATTAAATAATCCAACTAAGAATTTAAAAATGAAAACTACAAAAATATTTTATTTTGGAACTTTTTTCTACATTTAAACCGATGATATTTTCAAAATATCTTTTCTAAGTGTGTATGATCATTTTGTATACAGATAAAGAAGAAGTATTATCGTCTGCGATTGTGAAAATAGAGTGTTTATCAGATAATGAGAATGACAACAGTTTCAGAACATCCGCGTACAGTGTACACAATGATCGATCTACTGACAATAAGAATACAAAACTATTGGTGAACAGTTTAAAAAACGATAAATCATCCAAGAACTGGACGGCTTGTTTATCATCTATAATGCCTATGGAAACTGAAAAAATGTTAGAAGGAGAAAACTTGTTACGGCTGCAAGAACTATTTGACCAAACCGAAATAATAACGTTTAATGATTTTAAAACATTTTTGTTTAATCAATGTAAACAATTCGACGGCAGTGTGGAAATGCTTAAAGAATTCAATTTGTACGACATTTTGAGCGTTGCGAATGTCGGCAAACCGCCGAGCACAAACAAATTATTTACCGACGTAGCTGTAATACACAAATTGGATAAAAAAAATGCGAATCCCCATCTTAAATTGTTACTATCGACCGCACCAAAGCCAATCGACACTAATATGTTACAAGCTAGACGTAAATCGGTTTTATCGCACACGACCACATCATCTGTTATTACCACTGGCGCGGAACAGGCGGCTAGCGTAGCCTGCAAGAAAAATAAAACCAAAGTGTCGTTTTTAAAGCAAGCGCTATACAACGAAATGAATCAGGATGCTAACGATTGTGAGACGAAACACTTCTTGAACGGTGGTGCAAAGACCCTTTTGGACTCTATGGAACAGATCGATTCGTGTCCAGAATCTCCGTCGAATAACATAGCCGTAGATTCAGAAACTTGTTTGTCCGAAGACAGTACGTCGACGATTAGCAGCGGCACACCGCACTATAACTTCCGTAAAAGTAAACGCAAAACCGTCGAGGAAGATGGATTTATCGAATCTCAAGTGATCAAACGTATGTACAGAGGACGCGTGGCAGAAGACACCGAAGAAAAAGCTGAACTTCCTAAAATCAGTAACGTGAAGGTACAGACGAGTGAACAAAAACTACCGCCTATTGAGAAAAAAGAAACCAACAATAGAAGAATATCAAGTCGCCTAAAAAACAACATTGTGAAAAACAATCAACAGTTATTGAATAAATCTCCTCAAATAGAAAGTCCGCCTTGTAGGATAACGTCGACGCGAGCGTCCCTTAGGAGAGTTTCGAGAAAAACTACTTAACTAGTAACCATCAAATATGTATTAATGTAATACTGTAATGCTACTTAAAGTTACCATTACTCCAGCTGGGAGGAGTACATTGTCTAGCACAAAATCAGTAAAAATGGGGTACATATTATTTTAATGTAAATTAATATTGAGTTTATAAAAAGAAATCAAAATTGTAGTGGTTTAGAACCTAATTGCTATACATACAAGTTTAATATTACATGTTATTCATTTTGATCGTACCTATAGTGTTTAATAATCGTTTTAGAACTGTATTTCATTGTATTTTTTTTTTACCAACAGTTATGGATGGTTATAATAAATTTAATAAATTAGTAAGTAAAAAAACAAAAAAAAAATAATAATAATAATAACATTTTGTTTGTTATTTTGAACTACTGATGTATATTTTTTAGTGGTTGCATATATATGGCGTCTTGTTTTATTTAAATTTGATATACCTATTTTTTAAGAAGAATATTTTCTTTATTGTACTGAAAATGTTGTCTAACATCTGATCAAATATTTTATTATCATTAAATAATTTGTAATAAATAGCATTAAACAGATGATATAGTGTAACAAATATTTATACATATTATATGTTTTTTAAATACATTAATGTACACAGTAAATAATATATAAAAAAAAAAAAGGTTAATATTTTCTCTTGTGTATTGTAATACATTAATCATTAAATAATTTTATTACACAAAATGATTAAATTAATAATAACTCATTTAGGATTAAATTATCATTTTACCCCGCAAAATGATTTTTTTTTTTAGTTAATTTTGCTTTAGGTCGATAATTTTGTATGTTTATTTCATGTTTAGTAAAGTAGAAGAAGGTATATTTAAAAACAAAATTTTAATCACATTCTTAACCTTTATTGAGAAATACAATCATTAAGTTTTAGAAATTGTTATAATTTATATTAATTGCGGAGGTTTGAAATGTACACTATTTTTCAACATCCTTTGGAAATATTTGAAAACACTTATACCCTTTTCTTACCATATATTAAATTATTAATTGTTGACTAATTTGTTTTACGTTTTATTTAATATATATTTTATAAAAATTAAAAAAAAAAAAAATTGATATTGCATACCTATTCGTGTATTCTAAAACAAAAATTAGTTTTTTATGGTCAGTTTATTTAACAGTTGTTTTTATTACTTATTATTATTATTATTATTATTATTATTATTATTATTATTATTATTATTATTACTATTATCAATATTATTATTATCAATATTATTATTATTATTATTATTATTATTATCATTATTATTATTATTATTATTATTATTATCATTATTATTTTTATTATTATTATATATAATAATTTGTTTAATGCAATTCGTTTTTCTGTTTGCATTTTAAGTACAATTTGACTAAATTATTATCACTACATAAAGAGATGATTATAATAATTTTTGTTATGTATACTTATATATTAACTTGACTTGTATGTAAATATAATTTGTTTTCTCATTAAAAAAAAAATAAAATAAATATTTTCAAACATGCTATAGACTTATATTCACATTAATATAATATAATAATACATAATTTATAAATATGTATAATGAATACGTATGTAAAGTGTATATTTATTTTACACAGGTATATTTTCTTCCCAGATAAACTTCATTTTGTTTTTTATAAATATATACTTAATAATATAACCACATAGAAATACAGCCAAATATATATTTTAACGTAAAAGAACAAATCACAACCAATAAATAATAGCTCAATAAATAAACAATGAGTTATTTGAAATATTGTATATAAATATAGTTGTATAAACTGTAGACATTTTTAAGTAAATTATTATTAAATGTCGTTTTGTCAACAAATTTGTTAAGAATACATATAATAGTGTACTTTTATAATAGATAATTGTTTTTGTTTATTTTATATATATGATTTTTCGAAAGTTTACCAAAGAAATTGATTTGATTACATGAAAATATTTATTGAAAAGTTAAAAATTAAGTAAGTAATTATTGTACAAATGTAATACTTTTAAAAATCAACATTTTGACAAACTAATGTATTGTTCATGAAAAAGACTTATTTATAATATAAATTAAAATTATCAAAAGAAAAATCCCTCGTCTTTCCAATATGTATTGTTATTTTATTTATTGAATGTGTATAAAACCATAAGTGCAACAGTTTAAATCTAAATAAAAAACTAAATGTAATAATATAAATTTGTATTTTAACACTTAGATATCTAATTTGCTATCATACACATTTTCCCCAATGGTAGATTTATTTTGTGTACCTTCATTTCATATCTAAATATTTTACCAATTAGATATTTGTAACTTTTTTTTTGTACTACTCACTGTTACAATTATAATTTGTAGTGAGATTTTATTTTAGTGATTGTATTTTATTTTATTTTATTTTTTTGATTTTGTTACAATTAGTTTTTATTGTTTAATAACAATGGGTCATTGATAACATAAAACTGATGTTGTTTCTTTTTAAAATTAAATGACTGTGATTATTACACACTACATATATAAAGAAAATAAATCTTTTGCTTCAGTAGATAAGTATATTGATGTTGTGATAGTTGTAAGGATTTATTATTGACTGCTGTTTGTGTTTAAGTTAAAACACAATATACTTTCGTTAGGTTTGCATTGTCTTTAATTTCAATACACTAAATTTGATTTTGAAATTTATTACTATTATTTCTTTATTTTTTATTTAACACGTAATTATTGTTATTATGCTTTTTATCCTATTTCAGATTGCATGGACAATTTCTATTTCACAGTATCATATAGTAATTGATCATTATTTTCCTTTGAGTAGGTACAACGGGTATAAGTATTTAAAACTCAAGAGTTTAAATATTAATTAATATTTTAGGTGGTGTTTTAAGTGTTAGCCTTTAGTACAATATAGTAGGTACTATATTAACATGTTTAATATCAATTGTTTGTCAAAATACTTAAATATATCAATACAACAATTTAATCATTGACAAAATAATTATAGCTAGAATATGTGTATTTGTAAATTATGTTACAAAGTCCAAATTATTTGATTACTTTGGTCAACCTGAACAATTAATTTTTGTACCACAAATACAGAATCAAGTTTAAAACATCAAAAAAAAAAACCTACTAAATATATTGAATCGATCTGACTTTAATAACCATTTTTTTGGGTGGTCAGATTCGTCATCGATACAGAATACAATGCCCCCACAGGACTATCCCGGGAAGTCCCATAAGTAGGTTAGACACAGAAATTTAACAAAAAACACCGATTCATTTTCGCAGGTGTCGGCTGTGACGCTTCTACGAAAGGCAATTATTATCTTATCTGGTGAACACATATACCTAATCTACGTATTAGTAGATACATAAAAATAAGTTTACGCTGGGTCGATAACATCTATACAATTTTATAGTGGCAAGTGTAAGTACTACTTGTATTATTTGTGAACCAATATAATTACAATGAATTGAATGAAAACGTAGGGTTGGGGAAATTATGTTGTACAGCCACCATGTAATTTTATAATTTTATTATTTTCCTTTTAAGATTTATGCTTAATGGCAAAGATAATACACAATATCATGTTATCACTATGGGTTTGTTATTATTATTATTATTATTATTGTTATATACTTACTATTGGAAATAGTCATCTGTTAGTAATTATCTTTTTTTTTATTAGAATTTATAATATTATTAAATAATATGTTGAATGCATAGGATTAGGAAAATTATCTTGTACAGCCTCAATGTAATTGTATTATTTTCTTTTTATCGGCGCCTATTACGATGTAAGTTTAATAATATTAGATAATACTCAATATCATATTATCACTATGGGTTTGTTATTATTAGGGCTGGGAATTGGTAGAATTTTCTTTCTTTTTTTTTTCCTTTTAGTACTTATAGTTTATTAGGTCATAGCTTATCAAAAACAAAATTTCATTTATACACTACCGAGTTCAAATGTTTTTTATTTTTATGAATTTCAATGAATATCTTGTACTCTAGTGTCAGTTTATTAGTAATATTTTGTATTCATTTTTTGTTTAAAATTTCATAAACAAATATTTTTATTTACATTTATTTCAACGAATTCCAACTTATCCTATACAGATTTCTTAATAGGTACCTACATATTTATCAAATTAAGGTAAAATCATCTTCATAAATTACATTTTTTATGAAAGAAGCTTATTTAGTGGAATGTAGTGTAAATGATGAAATATTATCAATTTAATGAAACAGTTTTTCATTTATTGTTTTGCATAGATTGTATTTAATTGTGCTTAAGTGTTCTAAGAATTAATTTTTTTAATTTATGAATATGTGTTCATTAATAAGTTATTTTTTAATATTAAAAATAATTTTCAACTGAATTTTTACATTTTTTGTAGTGATGGGCGTGGTACTAACTATCAAATAGTACTATTCAAATTATTCGATAGTTTAATATATTTAGAATATTTTATGTTCTTTATTGATATTTGATATGAGCAGCGATTTACAAAATTTGTTATTCAGTAGATATGTTCGAATGTTCAGTATCTTCGAATAGTTTTTCCGAATAAAAGTATTTGGTCATGGGCAATTATATTCATTACTGTTCATCGCTAATTTTTTAATATCATTTTTATATTTAAAAAGCATTATTTTGTAGTATTATTGATAACTTTCTAATGTCTTTTCTGTATGTTTTGAGTGCATCATTTTCTTAGCCCTAGTTGTAAGTGTAAAATACCCAGCCAATCATTCTGAAAATATTGTTTGCAATAAGATAGATAAATTCAGAGCCAGGGAATTAATTCACAGGAATCTGTTGCGAGGTTGCGTTAATAATGAGTGTGCGTTAATATTCACCGAATTGATTTTACACATCAAACACAAATAAATATTCTGATATAATCAAGCGGATCCAACAACAGGTGCTCTGTCCATTACACTCCTTGGAGAATAGGAGATCCGCTAAAGTGGGGTTAAACATTAAATTATTACATTTTAGATTCTGAATTGAGCTAGCTATGAAATGTGGAGTAAACTATATTATATAAGTTAATTGATTTTTTTTTTTAACTTGCTAAACTACTTTTTGATTAGTAAAAATGTGATACATCATATTCCTAGCCGTCATTATAATATACCTACTGTTGGAAATATTCTTCTATGGGTAAGTACATTTTTTTTTTCTACTAGAATTTATAGTATTATTATATATTATTAATAATATAATTAAATTGTACATTTCATGAAACGCATACCGAAATTCAATATATTTCAATTTTCTTGCCATTTGATTTACTATCACTCTATAATAGTTTAATAAAATGGAAATAACTTGGAAAAATTTTGTTTTTGGTCGATATCATTTTTAAAAAGAAAATACAATAAGTATAATGTATGATTTTAAAAATTAAATGCAATGGATTGGGCGTCTCGAGGGAAGAAACTATCCAGTGAGGATACTTAGGCGTGAATCAAAAATCGAAAAATTAAATTTTTTTTTTTTCGCCTGTCTCCTTTATTATTCAATTGCTTACGCGTATACTAATTGTACGATAATTATTCATTTCGAATCCCGTCCAATTCGGTGGGACGCAAATTGTAAATAATCGATATCACGAATACGGTAATACAGTACGCGCCGGCGTCTTGGAATTAATATTTACGACTCGGCGGGTGTAACGCCATAGTGGGGCGAGGCAATCAATAAAAAGTATTTTATTTGAAACGCAAAATTTACTACGCATTCGCAGGTTTACGGTTTTTTTTTTTTTTTATTATTTTTTATTCTGTTATCGTTTACTTTCCGTTTATTATTGAGAACGTTTCGGTCGTTAACGCAGTCGGTGATAATAAATGTGTTTATCTATGAAATCCGCATACCTGGTCTATGGTCACGGTAGTTGACACAACAGTTGTTTGATACGAGGTCGGACGGCGGCAAAGACAATGCATAAGAATTATTATCAGCTACGTACCTTGGCGGAGCGGGCGTCCCAGTCCATGGCGTCCACACAGATGTTCGCCCCTCTCTCGCAACGGAACCGCGCGTTTTTTATCAATTCTACGGACGCGCCGTTGTTAGTGCGTAGCATATTTATTTAATACAATCGCAGCAGTGGTCGCCGCGACTGGCCGTACTTGCGTTTCTCAGCGCGCCCGGAACGGTTTAATCTATCGTGTCGCGCGTTCGCTGGTTCGCGCGTTCGCTGGTTCGCGCGCTCGCTGGTTCGCGCGCTCGTCGTCGTCGTCGCCGAAACCGCCGTTTATCTTTTCCAACGTCGGCCGAACTCCGCGTACCCGCGGGTCGTACGAACGGTTCGGCAACCGATACGACCGCGTCCATTATTTCTCGCTGGGCCTCCGTAAGTCCCGCCGTTTATTTTGTTGATTTTTTTTCTCTCATTTTTCCTCCCCTTTTCCGCCCTTTTGGTCATTCTATCGCGTGCACACCGTTTAAGGTTTTCGCGACTTTTACCCTTGACGATCTGCGAGCGTACGTGTGTGTGTGTGTGTGTGTGTGTTAGTGTTTTTTTTTGCGTGCGCGCGTGCGTTTGCGCATTTGTTGTTTGCGCATTTGTTGTGTGTGTGTGTGTGTGTGTGTGTGTTTGTGTGTAGCTCGCGCGCCCCCGTTAAAATCGTTACCGTTCTACTCCCCAGTCGCTAGGTGGTAGTCCTACGTGCATACGAATTTCACCTTTGTCCGTCGTCGAAATGTTTTCAGACCTCGGGACCAAAACGCACGCAGAAATCATGGCCAATCCGACCGCGTCCGCGTCCGTTACCGCGGAGACCATGTTGCTGGACATAGACACTATAACGCCCGAAAAATGGCGAACTCTGATTTACAACAAGATAGTCAAACAGAAAGACGTAATTATTATTACACGCGAGCAAATTTCCGCGAGTAATGTTTAATATTAATATGTACTCGTTATAGATATTCGTCGACGATTTCAAGAACAACATTATCAACACCATTGAAGGGAGTATGAAAGATTTTGGTATCAAAAACCCCGCGCAATTGGATACCTTACGGAAAAATCTCGTTGACAAAATCAAACAGTAAGTTTTTTTTTTTTTTTGAATTGGTTGTTGGCTTTATAAATTATACGTTAAACGGTTTAAACAATATGTTCAATTAAACATATCATTTTTTTTTTTTCCCCAAATAAATAGCTTCATTCCTGGTCCCACGGGTACGTTACACTGGCACACCCTGGCGTTAGGTTAAAATGTCGATAGTTAGTAATCGTATTTTCAAAATTCATATACCACCGCAATCTCACCGACGATATTTTCGTGTGTGTAATAAATATGACTGTCATTAATACTGTCCAGTAGTATAATAATTAAACATTACAGTAGAATAACAATAGTTTACATAATTTATAACAATAATAATTCACTTATAATTATAATTCACCTTTTGATAATAAATTTGTTCTACACGATTTGTGTACTCAATGAGCATCATGATCTTTAGGATTATGTGGTTCCTACAAAATTTGTATATTTACCGATTATTACCGGGCAGTAAAATTACACAATTATTTTTAATTTCTTTGACTACATGAGTCATTTACCCACAACTGATAGGAAACCAGAGTAAAAATTATTACTTTGTTGTATACCCTAGAACTCATAAAGCACAAAGATTGACAAATATGGAATAAAAGTTTGATGAACAAGCAATAATCAATTACAAACAATGATAACAGTTGTTAATTTTGATATTTGTTTAAATACATTTTTGCTGAATTATGTTTGTGTTTATTTACTTAGTATAATATCATTGTTTTTAACAATTTACTTAGGAATTGTGCAAGCTATTATTAACTCATAAATAATAGTAGTAACACACAACATGTTGTAGTTGAATTGTGTTTTTTTTAGAAATTTGTAGTTAGCACTTATTCTTGTCTTTCCATCATGTAATTTCCAATTATTTGATTTCCCGAATACATCAGTTATGTTGAACAAGTTTTATTAGCGCTTAACTCATTTTTGGCAAAAGAAAAATTGCTAAAAGATATTCACTAACAATCTGACAAATAGCTGGTGAATAACTGCAAGATTGAAAAACTAAGCCTTAAAGGACGGATTTCGGTTAGTCCTGGTCACTAGTTTTCGAGGCCTGTATGTATTCATACAGCTATTGCTCATTGCAAAATTGCAAATGATTAACTGATTAAGTATAAAAATAAAAGTTGTTTTAGATATTAATTCTCAATAATATATCAAATATAATTTTGAAAAAAATATATACATATTAATATTTGAATATTTAACTTAGTTTTAATAACATGTATTATAATGTCTTAAAAATGTATATATTTTAAATATATATACAGTGAACTCTTGTTATGTCGATTCTCGAAGGGAATAGGAAAAAGTTCGAGATAACGAGTTTTATTAAAATGTATAATTAATAATTAATTTTTTAAAAAATAAAATCTGTCATTAAAGTTTGTTTTATGGTTCGTCTTCACTCTCCTGAGGTTTTCGATGGTTTCTGATAAAATTTCGTTATCTGTCCATGTTCCATACACATGTACATGGTTTTCCATTTCCACATAATGTGAACAAATTCCTCTAAATTAAGATAATCTGCAACATAATTCCATTTTTGAGTTATCTATTAGAATTATATCATCGTCTTTAAAATCGGCTTTTATGAAGCAATTTAATATAGTCTGTGGTGTTACACATTCCCAAGTTTTATCAGATATTTTTATTGCTTAGAGCAGTGGTCTTCAACCTTTTTGGACTCGCGACCCACTTTTTTAGGCCTACATTTTTCGTGACCTACGTGAGCTTTGTAAAAAAGCTAAAATTGCTTAATGCTTTGCAGTACTATTATTAAAACTTAATCGAAAATGTATAAAATTCATATGAAAATATAAAATAAAATGAAAATATGATACAAACATTTTAATGTGAACTTTTTTCTTGAGTGTTTTCACATAATAAATTCCACCTTGGCTTGATTTGACTAAGCGCGATCCGTAAATCATCTTCAGTTTCAAGTCTATTTCTTTTTGACGTTTTCAAATTTGCCATAGTAGAAAACGCCTTTTCGCATAAATAAGTCGTTGGAAATATTAATAAAATTGAGATGGTTTTAGTTGCTAATTCTGCGTGATTTCCCGTGCATAAGTGTGCCCAAAATATTTCTAATGAAGTTTCACAAAACATTTGTTTCAATTTGTTATCATACGATAGCTCAATTAATTGATTTTCAATGTCAGTAGACATATTTACTGTCATTATGTCTACTGCGAATGGTTGTTCAATCCACTCATAATTTACTCGAATATCCCCAGGAAAATATTGGTTAAATAATTCTTCTAAGTTTGTCAAATGTTCGTTTACTAATTCAGAAATGTCTTCAAACTTGATTGAAGAATATTCTTCTAAAAACTTCTAAAAACTTCTTCTAAATTTTATAATTTTAATTTTAATTTTAATAAGAAGACTTATCGCGACCCAATTTTAAAACTTACGCGACCCACCGGTTGAAGACCACCGGCTTAGAGTATGTTTATAGAAAATGATTCTAAATTATCGATATTATCGTCTAATTATTTCTTTTCTATAAAACATTTTGAAACTCTGTAAAATGCCTTGGTCCATGGGCTGAAGTATAGATGTTGGTAAAAAGTATTGATGTATTGATGGTAAAAAGTGTACATTAATTGAACCTAATTCATTATCGTAATTATGAGCTGTACAGTTATCTATGAGTAGTGAAACTTTAATAAACCTGTTTCATTAACATTAAAAATATCATTAGAAGAAAAACCTGCTGAAATGTTAGGAAGATTTTTAATCCAAATTGTACAACAATGAGTGTCTACTAAAGTCTCGAGTGTCTCTTTCTCCACAAACTTTTCGAAAAACTATAACATTTTTTTCTTCCAATTAGTAAGCCAACCACTACTAACTTTAAAAATAGTGTCTTCTATTTGTTATACATATTCGTTTGTTTTTTCAAGTAAAATTGTACCACTTACTGGTATGTTTTTATCTTGGCACTGAGTAAATCATTTTAATAAACATTTATCGATGTCCAAATAAGGAGTCAACCTCATTTTTTTTCATATTTCCACTATTGAACAATTTATCATTCTGTTTCATAATCGATGATAATGTTTTTGGTGAATTCTTTGGCGATTTCACATTTTTTACGGTCACCTTTTTTAACCGTATTAAACAAACTTTGTTCGAAATTTTATGGAAATTAAATTTACGCTTATTTTCCATTTTACGACTATATTGTATTAATGCGAACGCAATTACTATACTGAATGTACTGCAAAATTGTCTGTTTTTACCGTAATAAAAATGTTGTTTGTCTACTAGAGATGGCGATAAACGATTAATTTTAAATCGAGATCAAAATGCTATTGAGTGGTAATGGTATTTTCAAGGGGATTTCAATTTAGTTCGAGATAGCGACAGTCGACATAATTAGAATTTACCGTATATATATTCATGTACTATAGCTGTCTGTATATTAGGATATTGGTATTGGTATTTATTGATTTTTTCTTCTTATAGGAATACATTTGATATTGAATACCACAAATTTATTGACGGCATAGTGGGAGTTACTTTCGAATATTTCTGTCAGTTAATTATTATCAATTCATTTGATAATATTAAAAGAACTCAGAACGCTTTAAGTTGCTTCACAAATAATGTCAGTAAGTATCATTATTTATATTTCCATGGTAATAGCTCACTAAACATAATTTTAAGTCAAAGATCTATTTTTTTTTTTTTTTTTTTAATTTAAATACATTTTTTGTTTCTACTCAAGATAATAAAATGTAAAATTCCTACTGTCCTTGATATGATAATAATTATATTAGATTACAAAAAAAAATATAGGTATTATGCAACTTGAAAATTGTACACACAATTGTACTTACTTTCAACTACCTTAAACAAATATGGTTATATTTTTTTTTGTTATAATTGTTTAAGATGCAGTTGGAAGCAATAATCAACTGGTGAAACCACATTTTAATGTTAATCACCCGGAACAGTCTACCTCAGCCCAAATCCAATGTTTATCCGGATCGAATGCCAATACAACTGAGACAGATGAATCAGTGAATCTTACACAAATATTCAATAATTCAAATTCAATTTTACTTAATACGCATTCATCAAAAATAAACACTACGTCATTGGCAGTAGGATTAAGTGGGATAAATTTAACCAATAAGTATGTTTGTACTAATAATTCTCCAATAAATAACGAAGATGATGAATTAAAATCTGATAGTTCTATACTGTCAATCGCCATGAATATAAATGAAGAAGATTTAAATATGAGGTTTGCTGATGATTTTGAAAACGATGATATTAATAATGAAATGCGACCTACTACCCTTATAGTAGAACAAAATTCGGATGCCAACCGTAAATCAGAGGAAGAACTACAAATGAATACCGGTTTAAAACTTTTACAAAACTTGGTTAATATTGAACACGATAAATTGGAGATTCAAAAATCTTTGACAACAGTAGAATTGCCACAATCTAAACCTGATTCCAACGAAAAAAAACCGGATAAAATGGTAAATAAAGCAAATACTGGAAATAATATGAATTTGTTTAAAACACCTAATCAAAATATTGTTGGAGAATTGTTGCAAAACGATACAGAACTAAAGACAAATGATTTAAGACAACAAGCCAAGCCCAAAAGAAAGTATGATTCTTATTTAGACCAAACAATGAGAAAAAAACCTAAAACCATGATGAATGACTTAAATACTAAAAAGCAGCTTGATAAAATATATGCAATGTATAATAAAAATTCTAAATCAGCAAAATCTACTCCCACAATCATTGCAAACATATCAGTTAACAAAAAAGAGTGTACAGCTACTTCTACTTCTACTACGACTAATGCACTATCAATAATAACCAATCCAATAGCTTCCACTAGCAGTTACACTGGAGATTTATCAAAATACAAACCATTCAGTCCCTTTGTATTAACCAGGACACATGAAGACTGCAGAAAAATATATGAAATGGATCGTAGAAGTTTATTCAGTCCGGATATTGTTTTTGGTTTAAAACCCAAGATAAAAGAAAATAAGGCATTAAAAAAACCAGACAACAAAAATCGCGAATCAGATAAAATGTTTGAAACTAAAGGACAAAAGACTAACGTGACTGCTGAAAGTAAGAAAGTAAATGACAAACTCATTAAGGTAAAGATCGGTAGTATAAAAGATAAATTGCTTCATTGTAATAAAACTGTACCAAACAGTACTTTCCGTTCACCTGCAGAACATAACAATATCATGAAACCAAAAATTAGCATAAATACACATAAACAAATTGAACAAAAATCATCAACTGAGGCTAATGCTAATACTAATAATAAAAAGGAAGAGTTAAATATTCCAGACATTCTAAAGAATAAAGAGTTAAATGACAGCAAAGTCACTTTGGAAAATCAAGAGCCTGGTAGTGAACAAATATTGAAAAATCAAGAGCTAAATGATGAACAATTATTACCAGAAAACCCAGTGTTAAGTGCAGATAGTTCAGAAAATAGCGATACGCCAGAGTGGATCAAAAAATTATTTGAGCTCTATAATATTAAACCTGTTTACGTGGTTATTGAAAAAAATAAGAAATACTGAAATACCATCAATTTATTAAACTGTTATAATGACTTGAAGAATTTAATGGTCATTGATCATTAATAATGTATGTACCTTTTACTATATACCACTATTTTTTAGAATTTAGTTTCAGATTACTTTTAAGCAGGCCTGTACACAAGTGGAGGTCCCCTAACAATTTTAAGAAAATTATTAAGGATATTTTTTTTTGTGTGTGTATGTGCCTTTTTTCAAATTGTGTTGAAACTTGATTTTTACAAACTGAAAGTCATACCTGCACATATTATAGTAGTTTGATAAGTTTCTTGAAGTTTTTCTGATTCCTCAGTGGCTTAAAGAACACAGTATTTAACTCCCATAAGCTAAAACCACGAACCTATTCAGCTCATACTTACAGTTATACCAACTTTAAAACTATAGGTTTAGATGAAATAAAACTCATAGAAATTAAATTAGTTCCAGGGGTTTGTGAGCAATTTGATTGAGGACCCATTCTTAATTTTTAACGTTAAATGTTATTATTAAGGCTAGGGACTCATGTTCTAAAAAATCTTAAAATATGCATGCTTTTATGCCCATAAAAATTATCATATATGCTCTAAAAATATTTTATTTTTCCTTAATCAAAAATTACAAATGTATTTATTATTTAAATTTTTTCTTTAAGTATGTCTTTAAACAAAACAACAATTTTAATTATAAATGCATATTGTGTGTATTATTTAATAATAGTCAAAATCTTACCCAAATTAATTGTATTGTGTATGTGACTAAAATTTTTCGAATATTTCCAAATTTAAAAATGGGTCAATGTTTGCTAAACTAATAAATATTTGTATGTTGACTGAATGCTTGACATCAACAGATGTTATTGGTATAGTATGTATAAAATATTATTCTCTATGTCACATATTGTTTATTGTTTTAAATAAAATATGTGAAATATTTACTTAAAATACAAATATAACAAAATATGCACTTATAGGGGGAAAAGACCAAAATATGAAAATAAAAATGATTGCTTTAAACTCATATTACTATAAAAACAAATTTCTATATTACTTAGCCATGTTTTGAAATGGTTATTGATAAACATGCAAATTTCTATAAGCCTATACTACTATGGTCCCTATAGCCATAGTTATTACTGTCTATAATTATTAATTTGTATTTAATAGATTTTATATATAGTGGAATTTATTAGGTTTCTGTATATCTCTAGTATCAACATATTGAGTATTTGCTGAATATCTGTAAATTGAAGTTAAAAAACAAAACAATTGTTTTGAATATAATTATAACATTCAAATTTGTATAGTACAAAAAAAAAAAAAAACAGTATTCTTGCATCACTAGTAAAAAATGATATAATTATGGAAAATCTGTTTAAGCTAATTTGACTGAATTATTATTATTATTTATAGGCGTTACATTGTGATTATAATCTCAAAATATTAATATGGTATTGAAAACTGGCCCTTCCATGTACTGTTAGCCAAATGGTTGTTATCCCTACCATTCAGACCGAACCATAATAATATATACTAAATTAAAATTATTAAAATGGTTTATCTTGATTACATTTTCATTCAAGTTAATGTTGTTTTCTTTTGTGCTATATTAGTATTTAGTTTTCTATATTATAATTGTTTAATTAAATAATATTTATGTAGTTTTATAGGCATTTATGATAGATACAATTATAAAATAAGTTCAGTTGTATTACAATCTAATAACATCTCAGAAAATATTGTGTAAATTATTCATTTAGATTTTAATTTTTTCATTTTTTTCATTCATTTTTTTTTTTCATTTTTTTTTTTTCACTTTATATACTTTATTCCACTAATTCGACTCATGTATAATTTTTATTGTATTACGATGATTTTTTTTTTTTTTTGGAATTGTATTATAAAGACAGTTTGTGACTTATAGCATTTGTTTGTGTTTTTGCCTTGCTAGATAGCAGAGTGCAACAGAAATTTATATAATGTTACTAATTCGAAAGTGTTTATTTTTTTTTTTTGTATCTTTTTTTTTTTTTATTACTCTGTATTATATTTTCGAATTCATGTTTGTTGTTTGGTGTTTTTATCTTAATTATGTTAGTTGTCCCACCCCTTTGGCATGGGACAATACAAATATTCCAACTTTTTACCGCTGCATTAAGAAAATGCTATTTATCGGTAGCATCTATTCATCATTCTATTTATTTTTAAGCGCTACTTTCGAGATTGCTTTTTATTGCCATTATTATTATTATTATTATTATTATTATTAGTATTAATATTTTTTTCCTAAGTGCTTTTTGTTGATTGTACGTGTTAATATAAGTCTCAAATCCCGATTATGTATGTTGTGTTATATGATTGTAATATTAAATGTGTATACGGATTAAGAAAACAATAATGCCTATTATCATTATAATATATGTTTTTCCTAAGTGTTTTTTGCTGATTGTATGTGTTAATATAAGTCTTAAATCCCGATTATGTATGTTGTGTTATATAATCGTAATACTAAGCGTGTTTATGGATTAAGAAAACAATAATGCTTATTATTAATTTTTTTTTCCTAAATGCTTTTTGTCGATTCTATGTGTTAATATAAGTTTCAAATCCCGATTATGTATGTTGTGTTGTATAATCGTAATACTAAACGTGTTTATGGATTAAGAAAACAATAATGCTTATTATTAATTTTTTTTTCCTAAATGCTTTTTGTCGACTCTATGTGTTAATATAAGTTTCAAATCCCGATTATGTATGTTGTGTTGTATAATCGTAATACTAAGCGTGTTTATGGATTAAGAAAACAATAATGCTTATTATTAATTTTTTTTTCCTAAATGCTTTTTGTCGATTCTATGTGTTAATATAAGTCTCAAATCCCGATTATGTATGTTGTGTTATATAATCGTAATACTAAGTGTGTTTATGAATTAAGAAAACAATAATGTTATAGTAGTATTATATGCTATAATGCGCATGTTGTCATGTTCGTTTTACCCACAGACCCTGGCAATTGATTCATATATATATATATAATTTACCATAGCGTTTAAAATGAGAACAATGGCTGTACATTTATTGAAATCAATATTTGTCGATTTGATTGAACATCCGGGGAATGAGTAAATATATAATACTATATGAATTGATTGTTTTTATATTATACTATTTTAATCATATATATATATATATATATATATATGTATTATTATGTAATGCTTTTTAATTTGATATGTGTATAAAAATAAATTATCTGTTTACAAAAGTACCTAGCAGGCAACAAACATGTACAAAATATTTTTTTTAGTCGCTGTCGAACAAAAAACATATTTATAAATTTGATGTTAATTTTTTTTTTCATAAATGTGTTTGCTATTCCATTATTTGTGTGATTTAACAATTAACGTACAATTTCCAAAAAAAAAAAAAAAAAAAGTTTATATTAATTTCGTTATTATAACATTATTTATGTATTTGTGTATGATAAAAATTATATATTATTAATTATTTCAATTCACTAATTTATTTCAACTTATAGTTTTTATTCGTGTTTGTCAAATTCTGTTCCTATTGTGTTCTCTCCGATTAACGAATTGTATTCAAACGCACGGTAATGGTTACATTGGATTTCAAACATATGCTAACGTGAAGTAAATTTGTAATCATTTACTGGATTTTGGTCTGTTGTAATTTTTTTGGAAGGCAATCCAGGAGATTATTATATATTATTATTATTATTATTATTATTATTATTATTACTATTGGTTTTGCAACTAATATGTTTTGTGTTTGACACGAGAAAGGCTGATTATGTGTTTTTAATTTATCATTGTTATTTTGTGTGTGTAAAGAAGAAAAAAAATGATTGTTTTTACAGTATTAAAGAACAGTTGAATCTGGTACCACCTAATGTTCACCTTCGTCGTTATTTAATTCGTCAGGATTTCCAGTTATGGAAATTTATATCAATTTGTGAACCTTTTGTGATACGTTTTCCTTTGCCGCCACCAGTTTTACACCATTATTTGCGTTCTTGAGTATATTGTTTCCTTGGAGTACATCTCCAACCCATTGTATTTACCCTTCAACGTTTTTACCAATCTAAATTCTACATGTCCCGTTACAATCAAACTCCCGTACTGTTTGCCAGCAATTAGCAAATCCGGGTCTTTTTGTTTTCAATAATATTTTTGTAATTTTCAATTGGTATTTTCCGGGTATAAAAAAATACTGTACGGCCCACCTACAGGCTCTATAATATTTATAAAATGCAAATCGTACGCAAGATCGCGGTAACGGGACCCGCATTTTTGTTGTTCATATGCCATATGAGAAATATAATTTGTCAGTATCATCTTAGTTAGACCAGGTTCGCCCGGGTTTTTGATATGCGTGTTCGTCCTATAAATTTTAATTTTTACTCCGGCGCCGCTGCTTATGCCGGTTCGAATGATCGAAATTCGATACAATTGCGAATAGACAATACCAATAATAAAATAGATAGACAAAACTTGAATACATTTTAACAATATATTGTGTAATGTTGTACCGAAACTACAATACAAACGGTTGTCCAATGATAATTCTATACGTTAATTAAAAAATTATACTGGGAGGTGTCTACTATCAGTGGCGTATTTTCGGGGTGTGGTGGTAAGTTTCCGGGTCTCGACCGCCCCGGAAGTCGAAAAAAATCAATATAAAATTATATTTACGGCTGAATTATATAACGAAATAATAACAATAATAATTACATTTACCGAATTCCAGACTAGCATAAAAAGTCATTTAAAAACATGTATTCAAAAGCCATAAATGACTTGCCTACAAACGCACAAAGGAAATCTTTTAGTAAAATTTGAACCCCCCCCCCCGTCCCAGGAAATTGTCTTGAAAATACGCCAATGCCCACTATATATATATAAATATATATATATATATATAGTATATTATAATAAATTAATGATGAGTAAACAATGTTTACTCGGCAAGTGAATTTATTGACGGAATAATATCAAACCATTTCAAATTGAGAAAAAACAATGCAATGCCCATACAACTCCTAAAAACACTAGTTTATACTTCAAGCTTACCAATTCTTGAAAGCAAAATGAAAGATTTGAAGCAACTGGCGAAATATATTCCAGAGCCAGCATTGCAATCATTTTGGAATTATATATTTTCGTTACAAACTGAGACACCTCAAGCAAGGCAAAATAGAACATAAGATATTTATATAATTAAATTTCTAATTATTAAAAAGATATCAAATATTTGTGACTCAATATTAGTATATAATCTACTGTATATTATTTAATCATTTCATTTTAATTTTTATGCATATTAAAGCTACTTATTTATAAGAAAACGGTTATTTCCGAAATATAAATTGTAATTTGAAGCATAAACGGCACATGTCCACAACCTTAAAGTCCTTCAGATACCTACAGTTTAATTATATTTCTTTAAGTGATTGTAGAAACATGTATACCATGTCTTAAACTATATTATTCTATAACATACAAGTTGTAATTTAATTTTTTTCAAATATATTAAGTTTTTGTGTTTCCTGAAAAATTTTAAAACGTGGACATGTGTCCTTTCTGCATTTAGCGATTATATGTCATATAATCTTATACGACATTAAAATATGTTTTCGATATTTTTTGGAGTATTTGAACACGATTCGACGATCAAACTGCCGAGCGCGTAGTGTATGAGATTGTCGACGGTACACAAGTTGGCGAAAATCGTCAGCCTGTCAAACGAATAGGGATTCTGAAATCAATAAAAAATAATTTTAATCAATTATTTATTCTATAATCGATATAGGTATCGTATTAATATATCTGTGCGAATCGAGACGTTTATATATAAAAAAAAAAAAATTATTTTAAACAATGTATACGGTTCAGTCGCGTATTTTCGGGGATGGTGAGGGGTATACCACTAATATCACTAGGTCTAATCCCTATTTGTGAAACAAAAAAAAAAAAAAAAAAGAATTACGATACATTTATTTTATGACTTCAATAGTTTAAAATATATATCGACTTGAATATATTATAAAAAAATTAAACGTTTGCTTCAATAATATTTGTTATCAGTAGCAAATATTATTTACAGCATTTTATTTTGCGTAAATCCATTAGTAATTCGTCAAGTACAAATCGGCTCGAGAAGGGAATTAAACAAATTTTTTCAAACTTCACCGGTATATTATTATTATTTTTTTTTTCCGTGGAACTATATGATATCGGTGGCCGAGACATTAAATTTTCTATGAAAAAAAAAAAAGTAAATTACCACCTCTGCGAATTAGAGACATCCCCTGATAAACATTTTATATTGGGACCGAAGTTATATAATAATTTTTATATATATATATACACACGTACCCGTGGCAAAGAAAAGCAGTTCTCGCTGATTTTATTTAGAATACTTCTATAACACGGGAAAATGTCCAACGTCAGTTTCAGATTTTTGGGATGGAATGGATCACCGATTTCTTCCCAGATGCCCGGACTCAATTCCAACACTCTCGAGTAAATCTTCCGGAATACTTGATCGATCATAAATCTCATCTGGAACACCAACAATACACTGTAAACTTATTTCAAAAATGCTAATTGATTTTTTCAATTTTATTGTGCAATCAATCGTTATAAATTATAAACGCTTTTAATTCATTACATAATTATTCTCGAGTAAATCCTTTGCCAATTCGTGTCTGTCGGCCGGATTTGTCCAATCCGTATCTGTATTCAACGACAATTGGTATTTTATGGCGTCACTGGGCACATCGCGACCGGACACTGTTATCTATATGGAAATAATAAAATACATCATGTGCCGTTTGCGATTTCGCTAGGCGACGACGACTTTATTTGACGAATTATTATACGAATTAAACGAAATGTTATACTTTTCGGTCGGTAGCGAACGCCATTGGCTCAGCCGGTGGCTGTCGTCTATCGCCGGGTGACCGGTAACCGACGAACGCGGAGAGTTTCTCGTAACCGGCTTCAAAGTCACCGTACGCCATGATATTGCTTTCGGTTACCTGGGTTCTGATATTTTTGAAATCGTTCAGGACCGTTCGTTTTTTCAAAGACGATTCTTCGACCGTCTGTACCGTGATCCGCAAACAAAAAAAATAGACAGGCGACAATTAACACGCGGATAGTATTGTTTTAAACACATTTAATATCCAAAAATTGTTTAGCATAACACGCCAATAGCGTACAATAATAATAATAATAATAATAATAATAATAATAATATTATATCCTTTACACAGGGTATATCAGTGCTGGGAAAAATCCGGGTTGCCGAAGTACGGGAATCCGGATTTTCGGATTCCGACATTTAATGTATATCCGGATTTCGGATTTTAAAATCCGGTATTTTACCCGCGCCGAATTTTGGTTTTTAAAATTGTGATTCTATACTCTTTAATTAATTTCTCATTAAAACTACCGTCATTATCTTATTGTTAATAGCATTAAATGTGTATAACGTTAAATACGTTTTTACAATTCAAAATATATCACAAATAGAAATTTATTTAAAATACAAAAAAAAAAAAAAAAATCGTACATATTACACGCTAATTTATATCATATATAACTAGTTGATCCGGGAAACGTTGTTTTACTCAGACAAATACAAAATTTCGGATTTTTGAATTCAAAACATAAATGTTTGGATTTCGAAATCTGGATTTATTAGATTTTCGGATAATCCGGATTTATGTCACATCACTAATATATATATATGTATATTGTATATATGTTACAGTAAAAATCGAATAATTGTCAAAACTAGTATTCACAAACACTTTTCGACAAAAAGTGGTATTGAACAATAAAAAATAGAATTAACGTAGGACCCTCAACGTTTGAACTAGGTGTAACTTATCTCTCCTAGTTAGAACCATAGTTGTGTTTGAAATATATTGATGAAAACTAGTATTATCTAATAAAAACTGATTTGCAAAAGTCATTTTCATATCGTCAGTTTAAACTAGGGAAAAATGAGAAATACATGTTAGGACAAGTATGGGTCGTATTTATTAACGTTAGGAACGGGATAATCTATACAATTTGTATTCGTTTTGGCCAGGGTACAATTATTACTGATTACTACCAATTAATTTCTGCAAAGGAGCTTTTCCGGAATTCCATCTGAAGTTCCGATTGTGTATAGACCGTGCTCTGGTCATTCTCTAATATCACTTAAAATTAAATTGGGAATATTTGTTTTGCCTATGTCAGCATCTGGAATCCGGATTACAACGTTAACACCGATATTTTATCGGCTTTCCGTGCACGATTGCTCTACCTCTGCCCGTAGTATTTTTTTTTTTCGTCAGCTCAGTGAAACTGAGTCATTAAAACTAGCGGTTTTAATACTAGTTTTGACGAGATATGGGTTTGTGGAAGCTCGTGTTTGACTAGTTCAAACTAAAATATTTCGACGGGTTTCGTGTGTTAACCGTACCCGTATACAATTATTTGAAATACCAAAAATCAAATAATCTCAAACGCTATAGCCGCACTGTACTAGTAACAAACCTGGTCTAAATCTTCCATCCACGAAACGCTAAAATAGTCTCCGAGACAGGTTCTGTATCGTCCAGACTGGGATCGGCAATAACACCCGAACGAATTTTCTCTTGGTCCCGATGCCGTTACTGCCAAAACTAACGAATTAAACTAATTATATAAACGAACATTCTATTCAAGTTTTATGTCTATCGTCATGCATTTAATCGCTTATCAAATTGTACCGTTTTATCAGTGTAATTTAACGTGGTAAAAATTGCTCGGGTACAATTGCGACGATCTACGTAAATTGCCATAGGCACAACTAGAGTGGGGGTACTTGAGGGGGGGGCGTCGAAACAGGAGCGCTCCAAGTACTATTTAAGCACCCTCAGTCTTAAAAAAAAAACCATAAACAATTTGAAAAATAACCGTTTTTTGTGTTTTAATCAGACTTTTTATTTTTTTTTTTTTTTATCATAACGATATTAACCATGGGATACTAACGATTAGGCCAGGAAAAATGTAAATTTTGTTTAAAAGTGGGGAGGCCGGGGAAATGTACGTCTAATTATCCGATTCTGAAAGTTCTTTCGCTGACAGATAGATAGCCACGTTTTTCCCGAGAATTATAAATTATATATGGAACGCGTGTTTTAGCCGATCTATCGCGGTTTTCGTCTAGAAAGTCGGACGTTTAGACGATTATTCCACGTCCGTGAAGTTAGCCGGGGGGTGGGGGTCACTTTGTTATATGAAAACCAAACCAGTGCCAAAAATTTGCAACTTATTTGCAATAATTTGCAACGAAGGTATCAAAATTTTCAACTCAATACTTTTCCCGGGAGAACGGTTTTCCCGTAAGGGGGGCTGGACTCCCCACATTGCCTTATCGACTCCAAACAGGTGCTAAAATTGTACGATTAATTTTTAACGAAGTTATCAAAATTGATTTTCGTTGACAATAAATTGTCAATTTTGTTTTACCATAATCATAATGCACTCATGTGTATGGTATTATAGTAATAACATTTGGAATGATTTGATTGGGTGGGTTACTCATTCTATACCTAATACGTTTACCTCTCTTTATGCTGCAGTAATAAAGGAATTTAGGGGCATAAATCACAATACTTAATTGGTTCATTCCTTATTTTCGAAAATTTCCGTATACAATTTTAAAAATAACGGAATAAAAATTAACAATTTCTTTAAAATTATTATGTGAAAACATCTTTATTGTTGTTTTTATGTAATTTTAAAATCGGCGAAATGTTTGACGATAAGTTAAAAAATTTACCCATATTATTCTTCTATACTTTGCACAAAAACGAATCTCGTCTGTTATTCCGTCGTATAATATGATCGTTGTCTTTCAAGACCCATGGATTTTTCATAATTAAAATCACTATTTATACAACGTTTTTAATAATATAATCTAAATTTTCTACATCATTTGTGTATATGTGTATTTTATTTTTATACATTTATAAAAATATTAAGTATTTATAAAATGTTGTTAACTAAAATAACCGTTTTTTTGTGTTTTAATCAGACTTTTTTTTTTTTATATATATCATAACGATATTAACTATTGCGTGGTTGTCGTCAACGCAACGACGCAGCCCCGCACACAGGGTTTCGGACAGTACCTATTTGCTATATTAAAATAAAAAAAAAAACGGTCGTAGTTACTGTTTTCAAACAAAATTATTAACGCGTATGTGTATTTTTTTTATTATTGTGCATTGAATAATAGCAATTGGAATTATTACTTAATCGGTGGAGGGCATCCGGTGGCGCGGTGTGGGTCTGTAAGCATTACATAATTTCAGCATTCGCAATATTTTGGCTCTAGTTGCGCCTACGACGGTTTTGTATCGTTGAAATGAACGTCGGAAAGTATAACGTTAATCCGTTTTTATATGTTAAAATAAAAATTGATTGTGATTTGAACCATTACAATTAAAACGTACAATATTATGATAATCGAAATACTATAAATATTAAATTATTTTATTTTTCGCAAGGGGTTTATTAAAACCATAACTAGCGTCATATTTAAACGTACCGTTTGTATTGTCACTGAGTATCCCGTCAAACATAGAACCCGCTCTACAAGCCTCAACGAACCACAACATCTTTAAACAAAAATTACAATTTTAGTTTTGTTTTTTTAAATCAAACTACACATATTTAACCCAACCCGTTAAATAAAAATACAAAATAATAATAATAATAATTGAATTTACCTTTCTATAACTTGATGTTTTGTACATGCTATTCAGTGCGTCGTTCAATTGATCGGCGAACAATAAATCGTTCGGGAAACCTAATATTCCGGTAGTACCGTGATCGACAAAATTAACGAAAATTCTATCGTGAGGTCCTCTTTGTTTTGTGAATCGTTTCATGCAGACAGAATGAAATAATAATAATACAAATTAGAATACCGTAATATTACGGAAAGATAAAAACCTTCCGAACAGTTTTAGCGATTTCCGTTTTAAAAATTCTTTTAAAAAATGTGCATGCAGTTGTTTTTTTTTTCGTCTTAAAAAGCTAATCTCTACACTATCTAATATATTTTAATACTGGATAATTATATAATTTTCGTGGAAATGCGAATTTATCAATAACAATTGATTTTTTTACATTTTTTTCTAAACTAATCGAATAATATCAGATAGAGGGTACCGTCCAAATTTATCGAAATTACGACAAATAGATAAATATAATAAACAGAAGATAATTATTTTTAATAACTTTTGTATGAATCTGATAAGCAGATGAATACAAATTTTTAATGCAATAAAAACGAACGCAGCTACACAGGTTTAGTTTTTGGTTAAATTGTATCTGCGAGTAAGTTTTCCGAATTCGCGACTCAATATTCTGTTCGGTTCAAATAAAATCATAAAACCATACGACTTCAAGCCTATAATATTTGTCTCTGAGATTGCATACCCTTCGACAACTTTACCAGATCCAATCGACTGCATGGCCGTTTTATTTCCAGTGATGATGTTTAAGAAATTTTCGCTGTTCACGTCCTGAATCGAATATTAAAACAAAAATAATTCAAATTAAATTGATACATAATAAATGTATAATGTCTATAGATAAATAATTAAATATATTTTTATATAATCAGTGATATTAGTGTATATTTTGTTTAAAAATATAATTTTTAAGCGATCTCCATTACCTCTCCTTTGTAGTCAATCACAACTCCTTCGTATACGTTGGACCCGTTTGGTTTATTAATTATTTTCCCCGGCGTTGGATTTCTTTCATTACAAAAAAAAAAAAAAATATAATAACACGGTTAAAACAACTTATAAGTTATCATCAATATTAATTTGTTTTGTTTGAAAAACCTCAGGGAAAAACCAGTGAAAATATATTCAAATTTACTTTTAAAGGAATATTCCCGTGTCATTGTTATTTATTATGTAATCATCAAATAAATTTGAATAGAGAAATATTTACTGAAAACCTGTGTACCATAGACTAAATTAAGAAACCAATCACTTTCACCGCAAAAACAAAAGAATTTGCACAATGCAGCGTTGTTTTTTTTTTTCGATTTCACTAAAAAACAATAATTATTCTAGTTTGAAAAACGTTATGTTATCAGATTTAAAAAAACAATACCAAACGATTGTTTTTCGTAGTTTTTGACATGGGAAAAAATACAAACAAAATGTGGTTTTTTTAATCAAGACTGATAACAGACGAATTCTTATTATTTACTTTGTATTATATGCTATGTCGTCCACCATCATTGTGATGATGTTTTCTTCCGGTATACCATTTCCTCTGATTATTTGATACGCGTGGCATATGTCTGCCTATATGAAAATATGCTTATTAGTTAGTTTTTTTTTTTTTTTTTTTTTTTAATACATTTAGGTTAGACTGATGGTGTAAGCAGCGAATTCAGTTAAATAATAAGAATAATTTTTTTAGATTTCTGTAAAAAGTGTAAATTAAATATAAGTGTATTACATATTCATTAATCGTGTGATATCAAATAATACTATTGGTTATAGTATTTATAACCTTTATAATACATATCGTTAAATACATAATAAATAAAAAAAAAAACAAAAAACAACCACAAGATACGAGGTGTAATAAAAAAATACCGGGACTAAAATTATATCTGCGCTAAAAATAAACGTATCGGAAATATACACGTATTAAATAAAAGTAGAGATAACACTCAATTACGTTATTCCAGCCACGAGTTAATATTATCTTGTAGTAATGAACGACCATTCGTTGAAGTCAACTTTTGTTGTGTCTGCCGTTTTGTCATGTCGAATAAACTCGAGCAGCGTGTTTGCATTAAATTTTGCGTTAAACTCGGTAAATCAGCGACTGAAACTTTTGAAATTATTAAAAAAAAGCATTTGAAGATGAAGCAATGAGGAGATCTAAAACATTTGAATGGCACAAAAGGTTTTATTGTGGGTCGTGAAGTCACTAACGATGACTCTCATGCTGGTCAAGAAATGTGGAAATGGTGGCAAAAGTTCGAGAAATTATTCGATCAGATCGACGAATGACGATAAGAGAACTGTCTAGTGAGTGTAAAATTTCTTATGGATCATTGCCAAACTATTTTAACTGAAGATTTATGTATGCGACGAGTCGAATCGATCGTTGTTGTCGCACCACGACAATGTGCCTGTTCATTCTGCCTTATCAATCCGTGAGTTTCTAGCTGATAAACGAATTCCAGTTGTACTTCACCCCCCTTACACACCGGAACATGCCCTTTGTGATTGTTTTGTATTTCCACAAATTAAAACTGACCTCAAAGGACAACGATTTGATGATATCAAAACAATAAATAAAAAATGCGGTGGATTAACTCAAACAACTTAAAGTTAAAGAGTTTCAACAATGCTTCAAAAAGTGACAGGAGAGATGGGATAAGTGCATAACATCAGGCGGTGAATACTTTGAAGGAGACTAATATTTAAAAAAAATTTTTGTTTATTAAATTTTTAAATAAAATAAAAAAGTCCCGGTCATTTTTGATCACACCTCGTACATTTTAATAAGGAATTATTTATTTTTCTACCGTTTCGTCTTAAACGATATTCTAGTGTCCGGTATTTTTGTTAATTAGTTGAATACCTGATGTCTGTAATTGGACCATCCACTCGAACCGGCAACTAAAACTACCCATTTCTCCTCGCCGTACTGGAAATGTTCGTTTTCTATCGCGGCAATTGAATCCCAGTTCTCCGGTATTTGGTGACGTTCAACAAACGATCCGGAGATACCGCAGAGCAACGCGAACGGTAGTAAATAGACAAATTCTATAATGACGAAAAACACATGATATCAGCGCACATCATGCCAAAACGATACACCAGTGGCGGTTATAGTTGAAGTTCAATGGGGAGTGTGTTGTTATTAACGAATTTAGTTAAAATTTAATAATTCCCTCGGCCACCCACCAAAAAAAAAAAAAAAAAAAAAATAATAAAAATAAACGGCCAAAAAAAATCATGTATATTAGTCATTAGTCAATTAGTTATTATAATTAAATAGAATAAACAAAATAAATATATAAAATATATTAGTTATTAGTAAATAAAAAATAAAAGCATGTTCTTTTTATTTTTTTATTTTGCAAAGCGTGAAATAATATTTTCCATGTCAATTTTGATGTATGTGAAGTAAAGCAAGTCCACTTAACTGTTCTTCTACCATCATGGTTGATATTAACCATGTCTTCAATCTGAGCGAAAAAAGCAAAGCACAAAGCATATGCATAATTTGAAGCCATTACTTGATCAATACATTTTGTTAAATTGTATAACCAAACAATTACTGAATTCAGTATAAAAATTACAAGACAATTGTGCTGCAATATAGCCAACTATATTTTTAAGGTTAAGGTTAGATTATTTATTCACGATTACTTATTTTCCTTAGGTAAAAAGGGAATAATAGAAAAATGTTTAAACAGTACGATTCAAGGTTGGGGAGGGGGTTATCCACAATCGCCCCACATATAACCGCCACTGCGATACACAAAATTTATGATTTTTTTTTTTTTTAGTATTTATTAGCCCCATGGGATTTGTACGTTTTTTAGTTTCGAACAGTTTCGAAACAACGTAACGTTCTTGACAATACTCACCCATAGTCACGGTGACGGGGATGCCTTCTTGGTCGTGTCCGGAATGCGTTGGGTCGCGTTCGTTCTTGGCCCGCCACTGACAAACCTTATGCCGACACGTGTCCCTGTAACACCGATTGCGATGTAAAACACTCGTTAAACTAATATAAGCGATAATATTGTTATACGAATTGCATAGTATTCGATAATCCTTTAAAAACTGATAACACCGCGATAATACCTATTAACAAATATCTACTGCTACGATAGAGGTTTATACCAATAAGTGGTTTATTATTTGGTGATTACATACCATACGATTATTATTCCACCGTTGTCGTCGTTTCAAAACCGATACATTTCTGCGGATTATAAAAATTCCAATCAGATCGTCTATCCGTTGTTCCAGCGTGGCGAATTTCACGTCGGCCCGAATGGTCTGCCGACTATAAGGGCGGTGTACGTTTCAAGCAGGAGCTATGCCAGGAGCGTCGTTTTCGGCGATTTCAGTGTTAAACGATTTAGTTTTTATGTATTTAATCTTAAAAAATAACCAGTACGTCGACGGGTCTACAACGACGGGATACAATTTTGTCGGGATGTTCTAGACGAGTAACACAAAACTGCAGTTTAACAGTATCGCGTGCCCTATAATTCGTACTGACTGCGTCATCCCCCGAGAGCGCTTGCGCGTCAATTTCGCGCAACGATTAAATCAATAACACGTCCAGCTCGGAATTTGGGTCAACCGCTACTACCAAGTGGCCAAGTCCACTATTTTTTTTTTTTGGTAAACGTATACAATTAATAACGTATACATTTAATCTTAGCTTAATCCGTATAGTTTAGACGCCCGGTCGAGTCTACAGTGGTGTACGGATGTACGCAATGATGATGAGTATTGAACGTTCGTCATTTGCGTATAGTGTTGATAAAAATTAACGAATTCAGAGACGCTCCTGGACGCCGGATTTATTCGAAGTAGTGAAATAAATCCGGATCATCCGAAAATCTAATACAACCGGATTTCGAATTGCAAAATCCGACATTTTGTATTTTTATGAGTAAAACAACGTTTGCTCATCGATTAGAGCAGTGGTTCTCAACCTTTTTGGATTCATGTCACCCTCATCTACGATAACCCAACACTACGTCTCCCTAACATCAAAATAATAATAATATAAAATACAAGCCCTATAAAAAATACAGTACGCAGAAAAATAATAACTACACATTTTATTTTTGCTTTACTGTTAAATAAACATTGAAATTTTAAATTGGGAAAAAAATAATTAAGATTATTGATAATATATAATAATTGAATAAACTATGAAATTTAAAAATTAATGAGAAGTTTGACTCTGATGATTTTTACATAGTTGTGGAATTCGAGGGTTGATGGTTGGAAAGAGCGAGTCACATATCGTCTTCTAGTGTGGTTTTTGTGAGTCTTTGACGTTTTTTGGTTTTAATATTCGTGAGCGCGCTGAATCCATGTTCACATAGCCAGGACGTTGAAAATTGAAGTAGCACATCAATAGCTTTTGTCGATAGTCGAGGGTATTCACTGTGGAGACTCACCCAATAATACAACGGTTACAATAATACGATTTTTTTCAAAAAAATGTCTATATTTTTAAACTTTTTCCAAGATTTTCTTGTCACCCCTACATTGGATCCATGTCACCCCGGTTGAGAACCACTGGATTAGAGTGTAGTATTGTATGCTTGTTTTCGTCGTATTTGTTTTTTAAAATATATTTCTATTTGTGATATTTTTTGAATTGTAAAAACGTATTTAATGTTTAACACTATTAATGCTATTAACAATACGATAATAATAATAGTATTTTTTAATTCGAAAATATATAATCTGGATTTTCAAATTCGAAATCCGGATTTACAATAAATGTCGGATTTAAAATTAACAATCAAAACATTCGGATTCTCGAACTTCGGCAAATCCAGATTTATTCGTAGTAGTACAGAAGAGAAACTTCTAGACGCTGGACTATGGAGTTACAAAATCGAGGAGATACAAATTAAGGATAATAAAGATTTTAGATGTGCAGTCGTTTAATATCTCAAAAAAACGTGATTACATAGCAAAGTTCCGACGTAAATTATAGCCGAGTGAAATATACGTAACACGCACATATTGATTTTAAATGTACTATTAAACATTTTAAATAACTAAAACGTAACGCTCGTAAGAGAGCTACGTATTTCATATCATTCAATAAGTTTTTTTTTTTTTAATTATAATTATAAATACAACGTAAATAGAATCCCACAGTTTAAAGCAGAATGAAATAGAAAAATGATGGATGACCCCATTGTTGTTTTGAAATCACTAAATTTAAAATATTAGACTGATTAATGTATTATATCAGTACTTAATACTAAACTAATTTAGTACGGTTATTGTATACACACAAATTATAAAAAAACTAACGATCATTTACTTTTAGTTTAATAATTTAGAATTACGTCGAATTTTTAATATTATTTAATACTATATTAGAACAGCAGTTCCCGACTTTTTTTTAACATTTCCGTCCACTAAGAGAACGCTTTCGATTGGACGTGAAGAGGAACACTCTTGATTTATATATTTATTTTTATGACCATATTTTTTTTTTTTTACTTGTGATTGTTTTATTGCGATCTTTTTGGACGCTGTTCCTCGCTTTGTTTATTATGAGTAGACCGGAAAATCCTATTTATTATTGAGCGTTTTCAACAACCTTTTTTTTTTTTTGGAGGGGGGGATATTTAATACAAAAATGATTAAAATGCGAGTAGCAATCATATTATGGCCTTAAATCAGGAAATCTATAAACAACGACTATTATGTTTTTTTATTATAATACAATTTTTATAAAAAAAGCCGGTGTTCAAAAGACTCGAATGGAAAACGTTACGAGTGCCGTGCATATTACAAAACAGTTATCTCGAATATTTTTTCGGAGGAACTGTTTCGGAGTAGAAACGTAAATAAAATGTAAAATAAATATTTAAACGATAATTATAAGTATAAAACGAAGAATGCCTACAGCGGGTAAGTATTATTTATTGATTATAATATATCGAACAAAAATAATAATTTAAAAAACCGTGTTACATTACGCAACATTTATTAAGTTTATAACACGTGTATTAATAACAAATTGGCGCACGAATACAAGTGCATGATAATAATAAAACGTATTCTAAAAAATAAAATAAAATAAAGTAAAGATAATGAAGTGTCATGTCCAATAACGAATTCAAAATCGGTAAACATAAACGGTAATAACGATACTAAAGGTAAGTGTTATTATTTTAATGTTTTTGTACCAATATTTTATACTGCATGGTCAGTGGTGTATTGGAACGTATACACATAATAATATTAAAAAAAAATATTAATTTCATAAGTATACAGCGTGTATATGGTGAAGGCTTTATTTTAAATTCAAATATTTAAAATACTTTTAAATATAATTTGTAACGATTTTCGAACAAGATTAACTGTTGAACATATTTCAAAATTGATGTTTATTAAAGTAAATGGACCTCGCTCCATTGCATCTTTGGAAACCAGAAGTCTACGTGAAATCGTGGCTAATGGGTCATAGATCCGCAGACGGTACAAGATCCAAAAAAGTTTTTAAAAAAATACAGAAATTCAAAATATTTGGAATGTATTGTAATATATTTTAATATTTTAACAATACAATATTCAAATAATTTCCAACATATTTATGGGTTTCATATTTTTAAAAACTGTTGGCTGTTACTGAGGATTAGGTAAGAAAAGAGATAAGTATGTTTTATTTATGTATACTATTTATCGTGTGGAGAAAAATGTCTGGTACAGATATAGACCAAGTGTCTTTGCGTAACGAGAAAAATTGTTTTGAGATACATTAAAAACAAATATGGCGTATACTCAAGACATTATTTACCAATACTGTGTATGGTCCATACAGAATAATTATTTCTATAAAAAGAAACAACGAAATAATATAATTTTTTAAGGTGGTTTTAATTTGGTTTAGATGGAATTTGTTAAATTTACAAAACCGATAGTCAGTTATTGGTTATAAATATTAGGGACTGGAACTGTTTAACGAAGAAAATTTGAGAATCGGAACCTTTATGAGAACCTATATTTCTCAATTCAAGAAACCGAAACCGGAATAGGAACCTTTTAAATAAAATACAAATACTTTCAGTTCTTTTAGGTTCTTATCGGTTTTAAGAAATAAAAGCAAAATGTAAATGTAAAACTTTTTCACAATAGGAACTTATATTTCAACACGGTGGCCTACATAAGTAGAATTAATTTTGTTTGAAGGCTTTACATTAAAATATAAACTAGATTCATATTCTTGTATATAAATATTTGAACTCGAATTATTAAATATAATTAATATTTAAATAATCGTACAGAAAAATGTAGACATTTTCAAATAGCCCGATTTTGAAATAGAAAAAGTACTAAAAATAACTAAATGACTCTGGTGACAATTTGAATTAAGAAAAGTACACTTACCTACTACTCGGCTACTCGCGAGAGACGATGACCAATAATGACTTAATTGAATGATAAATTAATTAAAAGCTCTGTTTTAAAAAAAAAATATATTATTGTTCATATTATATAATTTGTTGAGTTGTTAAGTTTTCAATATTCGGCAAAGACACAATATTCTTTTAAATTGGCAAATTTTTATAGAAGCATATTATAATTTATAAGTCTAAAGGAAGCTCTAAACAACGCCTCCTCCTCGAATTCAGACTCCTTCACAATCATTAGTGACTTATTAAGCGCCATATAATCAATCGCAAATCCTTACTCTAATAACGAGTTCGTTCTACATATCCAAGAACTTATATCGACTTCCAAAAAACTAATTTCATTATTGTGTGTTCTCTCCCATGTTTGGATACTCGATAATGAAAAAGCTGACATAGTCGTAAACGAAGCCTCCCAACCTCAAAATGCATTAAAATTAACCCTAACCACATCATCAGAGACACGCCACATCATTGACCTCAAGACTACAGAGGCGTGGCAGAAAAGATATTCCTCTCACAAACAAGCAAAGAATCATAAACCCCCCTATCCAAAAATGCAACCTCCTCCTAAATCTCAATAGAAGAGACGAGGTAATCACTCGAGTTAGATTAGGACACACGCACCTAACCCATTCCTTCCTCATCACTAAAGAGCCGGAACTCTCATGTCACACATGTAAAGTGAACCTTTCTATCGATCACATCGTGACCAAATGCCTAAATTACCACGAAGCACGAAGAATATTCACCAACTTTACCTCGCTCCAACAAGTTCTCAACAAAGACAATACAGTAGCAATATACCAATTTTTCCATAATATAAATTTAAGTAAAAAAGTGTAAATAATTGTAACTCATATATTTCATTTCTTACCACCTACACTCCTAGTATATGTAGGCTAATAACCTTTGTTGTTGAAGCCTTAACTTTTAATAAAAAAAATGTATATATCGCTTTATATTATAATAAATAATATTATATAACTTATTATAATAATATAATAATACACTGTCATTTTTAAAAATGATTTTATAAGTATAACTAATAGTAAACTGCTATTTTACCAACGTAATAAATAAGTATTTCTATATAATGATGGTGCGTATTTGAATAATTGTATTCAAAACTGAAACCACTTTGCTATTTGCTCCTATAAACTATATGGTAAAAATATTTAATAAAATATATGTGAAAATATTTTTAAATATTCTGAAAGTGTATATACAACTGCTTAATAATATTTTCATTTTTTGTCACATATTTCACAAATATTTTTAATATTCCAGATTATGTTTTGTTCTTTTTTTTTTACACTTATTTAAACATTTAATTTTTACTGAGCATTAATCACCAAAACAATTTTTATTTTTTTTTTTAATAATTTAGTTTATATGCTAAATTGCTGAAAGTGACAGTTATTGTTACCAATAACGCGACAAGTATACAACATTATTTCATTCCGCCCTTTATTACAACTATTGTTCATATTTTCTGATAATAACTATTACTATTATTTATTAATAGTTGTAGTTATAAGTCTAGGGCTCGGAAGTTATTGCATTTGCATGTTTTTTGTGGGCTATTAGATTTATTACTAAGTAAGCTGTAAATTCATTTCACAATTCTACGAGAAAAATACTAACAGTTTATAGTGTATATTTTTGTATATTTAGTTATTTTGTAATTTCTTAATTTTATTAATTTTTAGAGCATTTATGATGATTCACGATAATACAATTTCAAAATTCGATAGTAAAAAAAAAAAAAAAAAAACTATTTTTATTATTTTGAGAGTTTTTACTAGGTATTATTGTATTGTGTTATTAAATCGCGTACTTATCAATTAATATTTATCTACACCAATAATTTTTAAAACCAACTCACTAGTTTAAAACACAGTTTATTTCATTACAGGAACATATTATCATTTTTGTAATTATGAACATAACTATAAAGGTAGGTAAAAACATAAAACCCACCAAATGTTATTAGAAAAATAAAATAAGTGCGTATTTTTAAAGCGTACTTGTACTTTTTTTAAGCACATAGGTGTATGCATATTTAGTACTTTTTAAGAGCATTTAGTTGGAAATTAGAAATTAGTAATTAGGAATAAGTTAATTATATACGACTTCAAAAATGATTTAAGTACGTTTATTTTAATTTTTGTTAACGATAATGTTGTTATCTGAAAAAAAAAATGATTTAATAAGTACTTTCTAAGTGGAATTATTTGGAAATAGTTGTTAAAATATTTTTGTAACACTTTAGATTATTATATTCGTGTAAATACTTCAAGATAATCAACTCGAGTAAAATAAACGATTTGGCAAATGATACGTTAATAAAATAACTAGAAACAAAAAATAAATAAACAACAATCATGAAAATAAACATTAGTTAATGTGATCAATAAAAACGATAAGATTAAAACGTTTAAAGTTCAGTTAATATAGTTTTGAAATATTTACGTATGCAATTGTAAATCGTGGAAAAAAAAATTTTTTTATTAGATACATAGGTACCTAATAACACAATTAGGTTGGTGCACCCCATTAAATGAAAGCATAGCTGCCAAACTTTTTCCAATGTAATAATTATTAACCGCTCGTACAGCTTTTTTTGTCTGTGAAAAAAAAATTTGCAGAGCGAAGAATTTATTGATTTTACTAAGATATGGGCTTACTTTTTTATTTTTTTTTTTTGTATTTTTTGTTACGACATTAATAATTTTTTTTTGGCGGTTTATAGCTTCTCTGTACACAATGTTTGACGTCTTTTTATATTCCGGTGGCAAAATATACCGTTTTCAGGACATTTACAACTCGCCAAAATAAACTAACATGTATTTTGTAGATGAAATAATCACATCCGTGAAGTTCCCCCCGCCACACTTTGTTATATGAAAACCAAACCAGTGCCAAAAATTTGCAACTTATTTGCAATAATTTGCAACGAAGGTATCAAAATTTTCAACTCAATACTTTTCCCGGGAGAACGGTTTTCCCGTAAGGGGGGCTGGCCTCCCCACATTGCCTTATCGACTCCAAACAGGTGCTAAAATTGTACGATTAATTTTTAACGAAGTTATCAAAATTGATTTTCGTTGACAATAAATTGTCAATTTTGTTTTACCATAATCATAATGCACTCATGTGTATGGTATTATAGTAATAACATTTGGAATGATTTGATTGGGTGGGTTACCCATTCTATACCTAATACGTTTACCTCTCTTTATGCTGCAGTAATAAAGGAATTTAGGGGCATAAATCACAATACTTAATTGGTTCATTCCTTATTTTCGAAAATTTCCGTATACAATTTTAAAAATAACGGAATAAAAATTAACAATTTCTTTAAAATTATTATGTGAAAACATCTTTATTGTTGTTTTTATGTAATTTTAAAATCGGCGAAATGTTTGACGATAAGTTAAAAAATTTACCCATATTATTCTTCTATACTTTGCACAAAAACGAATCTCGTCTGTTATTCCGTCGTATAATATGATCGTTGTCTTTCAAGACCCATGGATTTTTCATAATTAAAATCACTATTTATACAACGTTTTTAATAATATAATCTAAATTTTCTACATCATTTGTGTATATGTGTATTTTATTTTTATACATTTATAAAAATATTAAGTATTTATAAAATGTTGTTAATTTGAGACATGAAAAAATTTTAGACTAGAGTTTTCCTTAAATTTCAATTCTATTAATTTCATTCGAGGTCCATCTAATTTTGTCACTATAAAAAAGTAATTTAGGTTAAATTTGATGATGATTACTCACCCCTTTCCCGTGTCTCAAGAGGGTTGAAATATGGCCAATTAGGGTAGTTTTTTGGTTTTTGAGTTTTGCTCAAAAACTATATTACGTAGGATAATAACATAAAAGTGTTTTTATAAACAACACAATATTCTCTAAAGTTAATTGCCCCTCCCCACAAAAAAACCGTTCTCATGGGAATAATATTGAATTAAAAATTTTGAAAACTTCGTTGCAAATTGTTGCAAATTAATCGAACATTTTGGCACCGGTTTGGAGTCGATACAACAATGTGGGGGGTGGCCAGTCCCCTGCGGGAAAAGTATTGAGTAGCCAATTGTTGTAAACAAGTTACAACATTTTGGCACTGGTTTGGTTTTCATATAACAAAGTGCCCCCCCCCCGGCTTACTTCACGGATGTTATGGCTAACTTCACGGAATAATCGTCTAAATGTCCGATTTTCTAGACGAAAACTGCGATAGATCGGCTAAAACACGCGTTCTATATATAATTTATAACGCTCGGGAAAAACGTGGCTATCTGTCAGCGAAATGACTATCAGAATCTGATAATTAGACCTGCATTTCCCTGGCCTCCCTACTTTTAAACAAAATTTACATTTTTCCTGGCCTAAACGTTAGTATTGTATAGTAGAACAGAAATCATCGTTAGTAGATAATTGGTTTTTTTTTTTTAAATTAATAAATTCAGTGGTGGTGTGGGGGAGCTGGAGGAATGGCTTAAATCACCAATTTTAACAATTTGATCATTTTTCTTGGCTTAATCGTTTAAACTATTGGACAGTAGCAATTTCAACTATGGACTAAAAGATATAGTTTCATTACTTATTGTTAATGGAGGTAAATCAAGTGCAAACGGTGTGGGCCATTATAGAGCTTATTGCAAGAGAGCGAATATTTTTTTGGGAAATTTATGATGATTTGGCTACTAAACCTATAAGAGTTAATTCTTGTACAACAGTTTCTTGTGACTATATTTTATATACCATTTAAAAATTAATTGTGAAAAAAAACTTATTTATAATAATAGTTTCATTTGAAAAGTTTGGATTTTTTTTTTTAAAATTTGAATTAATTGTTATTATTATAATTAATGTTGGCACAGACAAATCAATAAATATTTGCTAAAAGAAATGTTTGATTGAATATTTCTAATAATCCTATTTATTATAACTTATAATATAATAAAGTTGTTTTTGCATATTTGAAAAGGTACATGTTATCTACCTATAACAGAGATTAGGTAACATTTACCAATTTTGTTTTGCGTATTTAACGATTTATACAATTACATAATTATTGGAAAAAAAAAAAATCGTTTTTTTATTTTATGTAATAAAGAATTAGTGTTCTATGAATGGTAAAAAAAAAAAAAAAAAATATTTGCATATTAAAGCATATATTGATGTTAATTGATTATTTTTACATAAAAGGCATATTTTTTTATTTTTAAGAGAATATTTATAGGTTTTTTTTTTATAGCAAAATACATAATATTTATGCTTTTTTTGAAATCCAGGCCCTAATTATAGATCTTCCAAGTTAAGAATTTGAATTCTTCAGAGAACTTTAAGCATGGGGCGGAGCGATGAAAATACAATTATCGTATGGCAGATTTATAATCGGTAGTATAGTCGACGCGAAACTAAAATATCAATGCAATTATCGGGTGTTTTAATTTCCGTAGTATCTATACGGCGGTATTCAACAATATTCAACTAGTTTTCGTTTCTAGAATTAGATAATTTTGAAGGTCTACCGTACGAGGCATAAAAGCATTTATGAAATCATATCTATAAATTTAAATTGATCGTCATAGTATGAATATTTGCATTGAATATTTAATTGTCACTTATGCGTTTATCACGTACACCTACTTGATATTTTAAACTTTGTGCTATCGTTGCGGCTAATGAATTGCCGATGAAATCATAAACGTTCGCAACAATATTATAAATAGTGAAATCACGATGCCGTGCCACTAAATTGCCATTTGTTCGTCAGTCGGAATACTTATCGAACAAATATAACCGTTCAGCATATAAATAAGATGGGTAGGTAAATGTTATGTTATTAAGTATTATTAACTTCAGTGTAATATATTTAATTGTAATTTATATCAGTAGGTCGGCGCACACCCGAGTCTTTGTAATCTGAAATATTTGTTATATAATTACACGCTGACGATAGTGCCCGTTGTGATATTACAGGTATGGTTCACTTGGTATCCTTGGCGTTATTCGCCATAGGATCGTTTGCCGTTCACATGCCGAATCGCGAAAATCTAGAACAGTTTTTGAAGACGGATAACTATCAAAACGGTGGGAAAAAATGGGTTCTTTTGGTAGCCGGCTCGATCGGATGGTACAATTACAGACATCAGGTTTTTCAAATATAATTTACATTAAAACACAATTTTCAAGCGCTTCCTCGCCTTTGCTCACCGATATTCGGGACCGGAGACCGTCCCGGTTCCCGACTCCTAGTCCTCCTCCATTTACGTGCAATTCAAATTGAAACGTCTGTCTATTCGAATATTGTTTTAATATGCGTATTATTGTAGGCGGACATTTGTCACGCATACCAATTAGTCGTTAAAAATCAAATACCGGAAGAAAATATCATTACGATGATGTACGACGACATCGCATACAACCCCGAGTCAGTATTTTTTTGTAATTGAATAATAGTAATTGTAAAAATCCTATTTAAAAACAAAAACAAATTATTATAAAAATATTATTTATAGTATATTTTTTAGGTACCTAACTACTATAGTTGTATAGGTACCTACTAAATACCTATTTCTTCATGATGAATGCCTAAAAATAATTTATATACAATGCTGTACAAACAAATCGAGTATATTCATTTAAATTAAATTTATAAAAAAAGTTATATATATTTTTTTTGTATTTGAGAAAAAAAAAAAAAAAAAATGAAATCGTTTAATTAGATATTTTGTCTAGTCGATTCGTTTGTATTTGTAAAATGGTTATCAACTGTAAACTGCTTTATTAATGCGTTTCGTTATTATTGTGCATGATTACAATAGAAATCCAACGCCGGGTGAGATAATCAACCGTCCCAACGGCACAGACGTATACGGCGGAGTGAAAATCGATTACAAGGGAGAGGTAATTTAGATATAAAATTAACATTGACATTTAATACATTTTTTCTATAGCTAACGATAATGCACTATGACCACATCGGTATCACAGAGTATTAAACCTTATACGGAAATGAAACTAAAAAAACTAAGACGATTACCCGATCTCCGAATCCTTAACTAAATACATAGGGTAGAATTTTTGAATTTGATTATTAAATACATTTTTAAATGTATAAAACCGTACCACTGTAGTTGTGAGCGAAACGAAGATCAGTTAAACGTTTTTTTCTCTCGTGCCTATAAACAACATTTTGACGAAAAATCGTCATCAACTTCTGGGGAGATTTCTGGTAGCGAATTTTGTCTGGTCGGTCATTTTTTTTTTTAATATTCCTCGCAGTTTACTTAATAAAAGAAAAAAACGGGAATATTTACGCGACAGCGGTTTCTGTAGTTTTTGGTTTGGTTTTTTCTTTGTAATTCAGTTAAATATATCCGCAGCAACCTAAAATTGTCACCGAGAACTTAATTTAGTACTTAATAGACGTGGTACGATTTTCAAAACATTCTTACGTCTATTTAGTTACTAATTTGAAATCTTCGAGGTATTTTGTTTGAAGTTCAAATTTTTTAAAAATATGTATAGATGTTCTACCGAATGATTTTGTAGTTAGAAATTAATACCATTTCCAATTTAAATTTATCAAGACAAGTTTAACCAAAATTTACACACAATTGTTTTTCGTTTGCAACGATCTATTTACGATTTGCGTAGTGATACACATAAAATTACACCATACTCCATCATCCTAACTTCACCACTTCCCACCTACAACAGTGGTCCACCACTGGTGAGAAGAACAACCGTATTTTTTAATATTGTTACTCGATTTAATACATAGTATTACCAGCTATGAATGGACTAATTATGATCCTAATTATTCATATAATCATTATTCACAAATGCTTATTGATTACATAATAAATTACTATTTTCCATACAAAATTTAAATTAAATTGCGTGTTGATTTTAATTTTATTTAGAACGTGACCAGTGAAAATTTCCTTAAAATCATTATTGGAGATTCTGAAAGCATGAAGTCTATTGGGTCTGGCAAAGTAATTAAAGGGTAAGTAAATATTATTCTCAGATAATTTACACCGAAAAAATTATATGGTTATATGAAAATAGCATTTACTTGAATACCATATACCTAATAATGTGTTATAATTATAGTCCGGATTTATATTCTCTAAAAAAAACCGAAAATATTCTCATTGAATTCTCTTAAAAACTAGAAAAATATGTAAAAATAATCAATGAACATCAATGCATGCTTTCATATGCAATTAATTGGTATTATTTATTTTTCACGATATTCCTTAAATAATTGTTTAAGTGAGGTATACACTTGCATAATGAAATAATTGCATTATAGTAACAGTAGGAATTTAAAACAACAATATACCTAATCTAACCTATATAGTTATTAAAACAATATTTCTTTGGTATATTTTAATTATAGTGAGGTATGACTACGGCGGCTTGACAGTACTATCACTGAGTATTTTTTTTTATCAAAATAATAAATTAAAAAAAAAATAAATGGTTAATGTAAATGGTTGAATACATATTTCCTTCGGGTATTTTAATATTAAAATAAAAACAAATTAGTATTTCTTTTTCTCGCAATTTATAAAATATTTCAAAATATGCTAAATAAGCTAATTATTCCCTAACCCATGAAATATTCTCAAACACGCGGAAAACTTTTTCCTGTGGAACTCTGTGTTGAACGAATCGTCCCACATTTTTTACTCTTATAAGACTGCAGTAACGATATATAAAAACGTATAAATCTGGACTATGGCAGTTATAATGTTAATTGAGAAAAACGAGTTTAACATTGATATTAATTTGGACGAGTTGTTTTGTGTTGGAATAAAATTGATTCTTTCGAAAACCGCAAACGAATAATAGGCCATAATAGGTATTTTTCCCATATGGTTTATGAACAAATATATGTTATTTTAATTTTTTTATTTTCAAAAATTTCAACACCCGTCTAATGTGTTTTAATTATTTCGTAGAAATACCGATTTTATTCTTCTTATACACTTGAAACGTTCGGTTTCGATGTAGGTTTCGGAATAGCAAACGATAACGCAACATAACAGATGTGCATTGTACTAATACGTTTTTATGTGTTTCATTCAATTTAACAATTAAAGCGGACCACGGGATTCAGTTTTCATTTACTTTTCCGATCACGGTGGAACCGGCTTGTTACTTTTCCCGTCCGACTATCTATACGCCGACCAATTGAACCAAGCGTTAAACACAGCATTCGAAACTGCAAAATTTAAAAAGGTAAACTATCGATTTGGGAAACACGATCATTCGATGACGCGTCGATAGTAATAATAATAATAACTAACTATCGTGACTGTTTAAATGATTTGTTTTGTTCAAAGATGTTGTTGTACATTGAAGCATGCGAGGCGGGTTCCATGTTCGATGGTATACTCGAATCCGATATAAATGGTACGTACCAATTAAAGAAAATCATTAATATTTTTAAACGAATAAAATCGATTGTATTTTATAACGATATCAACCGTAAGACTTGCGCTCCGATAATGAAAAAAAAAAAAAAAAAAAAAAAAACTGGTCACAGACTGGTCGAATTTCGGGTAGGATTGGGTATTGGAGAAGATGATTTTTAGACATTATTTGTACATTTTTGTAACGGGATAATATCGAAGAAAAAACTGACCAACGAACGATTTACGAAACATCGCAGGTTTTCAATTATGAGCGTAGCTTAATACTTTTTGTTTCTTATTGTGGTTGTGTTTGTAAACAACAATTTGTCCCAAAAATCGTATTCCAATCATAGACGTCAGAAGGGATTTCCGGTAATAAATTATTGTCTAATCTGTGGATTTGGAGGTCAATTTTTATTTTTCTTGTAGTTTTATTTTTAAGAACGGAAAACAACCAGGAATGAACACCGGGAAAACGGGAATATTTATCCTATAATGGTTTCTGTTAATTTTTTTTTTTTTTTTTTTTGTATTCAATGAAAAATAACTGTAGAAACGTGTAACTTTTACTTTTTAGCACTTTCTAGACGTGGTACAATTTTCAAAACATTCCAACGTTTTTTAATTATTTATAACTTATTGGAATGTTCGACATTTTTTTGGTTTTATATAGATACAATTATTTTGGACTCTGTAAAGTTCTTGAAAATTTGATAAAACATTTAAGGTTAAAAATGTCTTTAGTGAATATATTTAACCGAGCTTGGTAATGTTGTGGATTCAAAAAACATCCTCACCTTATAAATCATATATTCCCAACTCTTCCCCGCAATATTTTCACGGTAAATAAAATATCAACTAAAATAAATCGATTTTTTTTATAATCTAGTACTCGCCGTCACTGCTTCTGGACCCAGAGAAAGTTCGTGGGGATGCTACTGTAATGTTGAAGGATATGATACGTGTCTGGGAGATGAGTTCAGTGTAACATGGATGGAAAACGTCGAAGCGGTATTGTACAACCGCATTAAGAATTTATTTAATCAATTCCTAATATATTAAACACATTTGTTCAATATCACGGTAAAATGCACGAGTCCGGTTAAAAAGACTTATAGGATTTACACCGACTGCTATTGAATAAAACCAATAAGTCCGTACTGTATATAGTGAGTTTTGTTACGGTATACGCAAAGCTCATATGGTACCACGTAGGCAGGACAAAAATGCTGTTGAAAAGTTAACATTGGTTAAATATTATTTGCTCGTATTGTAAAAAATAAGTTCTACTTTAATAATTATGTCCATGTCTTAATAAGACTTATCAACGCGCTCGTTTGATAAAGCTCAAACACTCTTTAACCAAGCTCTAACTGAGCACGCTGCTATTAGGATCGATTAACCAAGATGGATCGGTAAAATGTCCGAAATTCGAGCTTTGTCTCAAGTAGTCGCTGGCCCCTCGGATTTATGAGCCTTTAATCTTTCAAAAATATATCGATAATTGTATTAATTGTTTTTTCTTTTATTAATACATAGGTAACGTCTACGTTTAGATCGAGGCAAAGAAATGTTCATAATAATTTTGATCAAATCAGAAACACCGTTATTGGCAGCAACGTTATGATGTACGGTGATTTCGCCATTGGTTTTGAAAAATTGTCATCGTTTATCGGTTATAATCACGATAACAGTAAGCCTCAGCTTTCATCCGGGCCCTTGCCGAAAAGAAAAATTAATTTAAATGTATAATATTTAGTTACAATAATATATTCGTCGTTATATTGAAAAGATAATTAATAATATTATTTACTCTCGTTCGTTTTTTTTTCCATAAGAGAATTTCCAGTCGAGATGTGACGGTGAAATTAATGGAACGTAAATTGACTAGTGAATATTTCACACACGAAATGAAACAAGATTTGGCAAAGAATTTGCGCAAAAACTACCAAGTATGTTTAATTTATTTATTCAAACATAAAACAGTTATTACAATTTATACAAATATATCGAGAAAATGTATTATTATTTTTTTTAACATATATAAATTGAAACATATATAGGCTGGACAATTTAATCATGTTTTTCAAATACGGTTAATCGACATTTTAAATACATCAACTAAATTTAAAATTAAATAAACAAATACCATTAACTTAACTTGAATTCAAGTTGAAATTAATTTGTCGTATATATATATATAAACAAATTTTTAAAACAAAGAAGAACACGATGTTTGGATCTATATAATAATGTGTGCCTATATCGTTATATTTCAGATGAGGTTGATCATCGATAGCGTGTTCCGGTCAATTTATTCAAAGGTCCTGGAAGCGAGACCGGATATTCAGAAAGAAATCGGCGGGCTCGACAATCTCAAAGGCCAGCGTCTTAGGTTGGACATGTTCCCGTGCTACAGAAATATTATAAATAAAATCAGTGATAGCTGTTTTTCCATGCCCAAAGTAAGTGTGATTTTGATTTATATTTATATGCGGTAAAAAAATTTAACCGATATTTGTATAATAATATTTGATATGTTTTAACGCGTGTAGGTAGTTACACTTTTGACATTATAATAACTTTTGTGATGCGACATGCCATTGGCTTTAATGTTTCGATGTTGTAAAAAATTATTTATTGATTACAGAATCCCTACACATTGGACCACATGACAATTTTTGCCAACTTGTGTGTCATCGACAAACAAATATACCAGACAATAGGCAATATAATCGTGGAATCGTGCTCGAACATTCCAGAAAATATAATAAATGTAGTATAGAAAGATTATACGCATAATACAAATAATATTATATACATATATATTTGAATAAAACGTTGATTTCAAAATGTTACTCAAAACGATGAACAGAAAACAATAATACATAAAAAAAAAAAAAAGATCAATATTGTACAATAATAATAAAAATTGTAATAAATACATTAAAACGGTTATTTGACTTATACATTTTGTTGAAATTATTTCAAATATAATACAGTTTAACAATTCATAACGCCGGAGTCGGAAAGAACACTTTCCACAAATATTAATAAACTATACCTATATTATTTTATAATAAAAATGTTCTAATAAAGTAAATTATACTTGAATTATTTGAATACTGATAATTATAAAATTATAAAATATTTTCGTCTATACATTTAGATATAAAACCATTTATAAGTAGCCAGAATATTTCAAACAAATTCCAATCTTTAGTAAGAGGGTATATATAAATATCCAATGAAAATGTAATGTCTTAACGGTAATTTTTAACCGAGAAATAATCGAAAATAATAAAACCATTACTGCCATAAACTTTCCCATTTTCCTACGTTGTTTTCCGATATATCTGAATTATTAAGTCAACTAGAGCGAAAATCATAAAATTACCTCCTCGGTGCACCAACTAGAAACGTAATTATTTTTGATAAATGGGCTACACTTGAAAATCGGAGCAGAATGTCTGGCTGGTTTATGGAGAGGAAAAAAAAACAACCATAATTATAGTTAATCATAGTAAAACCAATATATTCTTCGCTTAGCTCAGGATTTAAAGTTATAATAAATTCTTCATCAAAGCGAAACTTTTCATCGGACGATTTGTCATCTTCTACATCATTATCAAGAAGACAAAAACTAAGCAATTATCGAATATTCTACTCATCAGCTCTATAAATAGTTTGACCATAATATTTATTATTATTTATACGTTATTTCGTTCAAACACGTTTCTGGACACGTTATTAATAGAGTTTAGCTATTTTATGTACAAATAAATAGAAAAATATCATATTATTTAGGTAAAAAATTTCATATTATTATAGATACAAGTTTTCAATACGTACTTGGTATTGGAAAAATAAAACGTTAATCCTACGGTATCCTATGAAATAACATCCGAAAGGAGATCAATTATCAGTTTTTTCAAAACCATTTATCCAAGTAGAACAAAAACTGAATAAAAACAATTGGGGAACATGGTGGAAAATTTTTAAATAGAAAAAATATGTCCAAATTGTATAATTTACTTAACAATTGATATCTATAAAATACTCAGGGCACTTTAACCCCCACGAAAAAAAGGTGTGGCATAATATTTTTACAAAAATTATGTATTTACTGTATACCAGATTTACCTAGTGTATTTTATCAACTGTCAGATGACACATGTTGAAATAAAATCGTAAAAAATTTACTTTACAACGTGGCTCTCGTCACGTAAACGCACCTTAATCCAGTAGTGGCGTATATGAGAGATGGACTCCCCGCCCACCTTAGAATTTTTTAGCGTTGGTGGTTCTATCACGGCTATAACCTAAAGGTAATAAAATAGTATATTAACTTTAGCGTGGTATTTCATAATATAAAACCAAAATATTTATCATTTATTGAGTATTTAAAAAAAGTCGTACCCCTTACATCTAAATGAGTAAAATGGAAATGTTTTATAATTAAGGTTCACTAAAAGATTAAACAGAGAATTTTGAATTTTACAAATTTGGAGGAAATCTGGAGAACTCGCTCCGTCCGCCCAATACGTAGTTTTATTTGGACCAAAAAGTCAAAGGAGAAGAAAATTATTAATTAAAAAAAAATCTATCAAGTCGTATACTAATTTAAAATAAAGAAATAAAATAGTTTATTTCTTGTGTATTCGATAAATATAAACAATTTACCAATATATATACTAATAGACAATTTGAATGTTCGAATCAGTTGGTTTTATGGTAGTAATATTTTATTAAACAAATTGATGTTCACATAGTACTCAAAATAATAACTACTTAAAGATAATAAATTCATGATACGATGCTTATTATGTGTAATGGTTTATTTGTTTGTATCCGTTATGAGGTTTAACCTCGGTTAGGTCAGGTAGTAATTATAACAATTAATTTATCGACTTTTATGTACTTATATGAACGTAAATAAGCAGTAAAGAAATGTTTGTGAAAATCTCTTGACTGTTGTATTAACGTAAATAATAAAATATATTGTTCAAACAACGATAGTAAATTATAGGAAACAAAGATTTTAGGCATATCTATTTACAAAATTATACAATTTTTTTAATTTTTAACTTTTGATAAAAATGTGGTAGGATAATATTATTATAAATAATTTGTATTTGTATGTATTTTGTTCCCTGAATTTTGAAAACATCGTCCATAGAATTTAAAAGATGCAAAAACTAGTAGCTACCAACTTCTCCTTAAAATGTTTGTCCTGATAATTGAAGAGAAATTATATTTAAAATACTAATATTTATTACTGGAAACGCCTAATTTTTCTTTCCACCACTAGCTAAACAAAATTATTTGAGCGCCCATTAATGAGTCCCAAATCATCAGGTATTCTATCTCAATGTTGTTTATATAAGAACTTATATTCGTATTGATATTCAAAATGTGAGAGGTTTATGAAATTGATGAATCAAGGTAAGAATACTGTAGTATAAGCCACAGCCAGAGGCTGTTATACATTCTCGCTGTTGAATGTGATTACCTAAAATGTATATTTGTTTCCCTTATTGCGTTAATGTTATTACTAGTTACTAGAGAACTTTTTTTTTTTGGCTCTCAATTTATTCCTTCTTACTAAGATAGATTTAATTGAGTAAAAATATGTAAAATAATCAATATTATTGTTATTAGCTTGCACGATATTTCTAAAAATCATAGTAGCATATGGTCTTAGAAGATATCTATTATCATTTAACTCCAAGACTGTGGTTAGAAATGTAAAATAATAAATTTCATATATCTAACATTGTTAGGATATATGGTAACTATATGGTTTTGACAAGAAACGGTTAGAATGCGTTCACGGCTGTAGACAATAAAATTATATAAGTAGTTCCTAATTATCTCATTTGAGAATGTTTTCAACTTTAAAATATTAAATTGTGTAAACGTTAAATATGCGATTAAAGTACCTATAGGTATTGAGTAATCAGATAGATATTAGACACAATCAGACATTTAATATCTTTTGTCAATTTTCAAAGAATCGCTTATTATTTATTTGTAGAATTTTATCATAAACTTGAAATGCATTTTTGCAATGCTAATGTTTTTCTACTGAATACGATATGTATAGATATAAAAAAAATACGTGTTTTGTGGTACCCATCAATAGTTTGCTGTCTACTAGATATGCTGTGTTACTCATTAGTTCTGTTGCAATAATACATTTAAAATCAAAATTAATTGTAAAGTTTAATCGTTAAATAGACGAATATCTGAATCATTTGTCACGATGGATAAGTTGTTTAATGTTATACCTATGGATTTATAAATTTAAATAAATATTTTAATAATGTTCGTATAGATTTGAATATTTCCTAAAGGTTTTAAAAATTCAATAGAGTATAATATACCGAAGTGATTCCAACACATTTATTTCAACCCCAAACTAATTAGGATTATAACTGAATTTTTATTACAAATTATTCGGTAGTCTGTGTTTGTAAGAAAAAAATTGTAACTTCACGAGTACCCTTGGACAAAGAGTATGTTTTTGTACAGCTCTGTTCGTTATTACTGTAGTATCGTATTCTGAATATATTTTTAAATACAAATTTTATTGATTATATTTATTGTTCCTATATTATTTTAATAATTTTTCTATTCTAAATGCTAGTTCAGAGTGATTTTTATATAAAAAAAATTTTTCACGACTTTTTATAGTTGGGTTCGTAATATAAGCCATATGGACCAGAATAATTGCACCGACTTTCCCTTGCTAATAACAACTCTATTTTGCGTCACTCTTAACTCTATTTTTCTGTCTTAGCCTCGGGTGCTCTAGTTAAAATACTAAAATAATAAATTGTATGTTGACAAAAATAATAAATAATTTGCCTCGAATTTTTCAAACAATAAATTATTACCATAAAAGTGTTGAATACACGTAGAACCAGAAAAAAAAATCGCCTTATACCAATCCGTCCAATATATATAAAATGCGTATTGTACAGGTGTTTTTAATTATGTGTCGTTAGCGTTACTCGTGGTTGGATCATTGCTGCTCACCTACCAAACGAACAAAACCACGAGGTTGACAAGGAAGCGAGTGAGTTTCACGTGTTGGGGAAAAAATGGGCAGTTTGAGTAGCCGGGTCTGATGGCTGATGGCGTGGTTACCGACAACAGGTAATCAATTGATTCGTATGATCTTATTAATATTTTTATAATAATTTATTGGCAATCCCGAGCATTATCAAGTGAATGAATCAATCAGTTTGAAATACACAGACTCAAATGGAATACTCGGTGTGGCTATGCAAATAAAAAGTATCTTAATAACGAGATAATTTTTTATAATACGATAAAATTAATACTAGTAATTAAAAACGGTTTCCTTTTCGTTATAGGCGGATGTTTGTCACGCGTACCAAATTATTAAAGCAAATGGCATACCCGAAGAAAATATAATTTTGATGATGGTCGACGACATGGCATATCATCCTAGGTATATATATATATATATATTTAAATATTTTATAGTATTATTTAGCATAATATGTACTTGTTGTACTAAATCTATTAAAAACCCTAGGTACAGGTTTAGAATTAGTTACTACTAAAATAAAAAAAAAGACATCGAACTTCCTTTTTTCAAATTATTATGTCGACACACATGACAAGTTATTTTTAATTTGGAACTCAGGTATACATATATTAAATAAGTTGATTGTAATTACTTAATACTGACTACCATCTTTTATTTCAAAAATTACCTTTTTATATTATTAACATTTGACATCAGTAGTCGATTTATTATTTAATAGTAAAAAAAAAAAAAGAATAATTTTTCATGTGAACATAACAAGTACATTGGTCTATTTATTGCCAATTTATTATTCAAATAAATTGACACTAAATAGACTCGTCGTTAATTTATTAACGATGCGATTTATTTAATTGGATATGATTGCTTTTCGCCCGGAGTTCGTAGTTATGCAATAGAACAAATAGTACAATAGCCGATACTCGTACGCAAATTAATAACGTGATGTTAAGATACACAATTTATCTATATATGAACAAAAAAAAAAAAAAAAAAAATGTTAAATCTTCCGTCGTACGTTTCTATTTATTAATATTATATTTTCGTACGATTGTAAGTTATGATTAATCGATCGAACGGTACCAATATATACGACGGTGTTATAGTTGATTGCAGAGGAGACGTAAGCCAATTTATCTAAATTTTATTTAAAAAAAAATACACACATACTCATGTACACTGATGTGCGTTGTATATAATAACTGGCGTCAACATTATTTATTTATCGTAAAGCATAAAATAAATATAACACACTGTAAATGTGAATAGACGTAGTGTGCAAGACTTAAAATACACATACAATTTCTTTTTCTAAAAATGTACAACCATTACTACATTACCTAGACAAATAGTGCGATTTTGACAGTTTTATAATTATAATAGTCAATTTATTTGTACCTACTCGTAATCGTACAATATATTAGAACAATTTTAAATGAGTTAGTATACCAAACAGATTGCGAATTCAACGTTAGGTAACATTTAAAAATATATAATTGCAGATCATACTACGGCCAGGGGAACGAGAATTAACAATTTCTATATAACCAAAAAAAAAATGCATAATTATAAATATTAAATAATACGTGACTGTCTTTTATTATATATTACTACCATCTTTTTTTTAGACATGGATAACAATAATCTGTCTAAAAAGGGTCTTATAATTTAATTAAATAATGGTCGAGGTCCTGTAAACTGGCATACATTTTTCAAAATAATGTAAAACACGACTAACCTAAAACTCTCTCTCAAAACAAACTTTGAAATTTAAAATGCTGCCCAAGATCTTATATCTTCTATACAATCTGCGGTATATGAACCCTCTTTACAAAAAGCCAAGCAAATCAGCGACAATTACACAACCAAATACTCTCGCGAATAACTGATCGAATGTCCTAATGGCGCCTTGCCCACTCCTATTATTAAAAATATCGGTACCCTTCAGATAAACAAACATTTAATCGACTCTCAAATATCATTAAAAATTTAATACGAAAATACAAATCTGATTGCTTTAACGAACAATATCAATCTTTTAATACAAAATATGGTTTATAATGGAAAGCTTATTAAATATAAAGTAACAACTCCCACCTCTTAATGGCCCTAATAGAACTCTGGCTTTCTCTGACCAGGACAATGCTAACCTTTTTGGAGAGCATTTATCCAATGTATTTAAACCGCAACCCGATATTACATCTGACACTGAAACCTTAAACACAATTACCCATTTTCTCGACAGCACTCTTCCTGTATCACTACCTGCTAAACCCACATCGCCTTATGAATTACAATTCTTAATTAAATAACTATAGTAAATACGATAGTAAATCGCCAGACTATGATCTTATATCAAATAATTACCAAAAAATCTCTTGTTCTAATTACTTATATTTTTCACTCGATTCGAATGTCTCGAATGATTCGACATTCGTACTAACCGCTAGTTTGGAAACTTTCAACAGTCATACTTATTCCAAAACTAAATAAACCAAAAAACTTTGTAACTTCATACAGGCCAATTAGTTACCTGCCAGTTCTGGGCAAGTTATTTGAAAAAATTATTCTCAATAGAATAAGACCCATTTTTCAATAAAAATATTTCATTCCTAACTCTCAATTTGGATTCAGGGCCAGACACTCCATAATTCACCAAATACATAGGCTAACAGATCATATATCCTCATCGTCGAAAAAAAAAAAATACTTTCCGGTGTATTTTTAGATGTATCGCAAGCCTTCCACCGCGTTTGGAACAAAAGCTTGTTCTACAACCTCAAACAGCTCCTACTTTCCCTCTACTACCGAACAATCAAATCCAATCTTGAAAATCGCACTTTTATAGTTTGGCAGTTTAATACCTTATCTTCTTACTTTTGTATACAGGCAGGGGCGCCACAAGGTAGTGACCTTTCCCGGACACCGTGGCCACCCTGGTTGAACCATTGCCTGCACCAAGCAATTCCAGAACGAAAAGTCAAGGCGACCGGACGCGTCCTCAGTTTGCGGATAGAGGAATGGTCTTCAGATTTGAGGGTTAGCTGTGAAATAAGTACTGAACTAGACGAACAAGCAGTCGCGGACAGCACGTTACATGTTGTATTTACAGTGTTTATCAATCAGTATGTCGAGGATAAGTCCAAGTGTGTCGCGAAGTATATTAAATGACACAAGTCATTACCAATTGAAATTAAATATAAGATATTACCCATTAAATTATATTATACGTTTTATATTGTATGTCGCAAAGCATGAATGTAATGAAGTTATATTTATTTACCCTATAAAGTTGCATTTACTAATAAACATAAAAATAGTAAAATAATACTAATATCTTATTTTTTTTTTATGTATATATTGAAAGGTTTACTATGAAATATAGATACATTATCAGTATAATATGGTTTAATTTTTACGGTTTTTAAAACAAAAAAAAAAAAAAAAAAAAAAAATAAGAAAAACGTACAACACAATAAATATTATTCAATTAATTGAAAATAAATTGTTATGTAGACAATTTATTTGTATCCAAAGTGGACTGTGCCTGATATCTTATCACACGGGTACTTAGAACAGTGTTATTGTATATCAGATAATATTATGTATACAAAAATGATATCATTCCTATGAATACAAAAGAATGTATCTTAATTAGTAATTAGAAGGATAGGTTTATATGCCTTTACACAAGTCGACTCGCATCGGTGCATAACTGACAGTTATTAATCGAAATTCAAATTAAATATACTCTTTAAAGAATACCTTGCAAATGGGTGAGTTTACAATATTATTAATATTTAATATTAATTAAATATTACTTTAATATACCTATCACTGTTGATGATTTTAAATACTCGAGGATATACGTGTGTATTACTGTACGCGTATTTCGTATATATATATTTGTAATATTCTAAATAAACTACTCGATATTAATAAAAAAAAAAGTCAGAAAAAAGCCCATAAGCCTGGGTCTGAATTTGCGTGCAGTAGAAAAATCTAATAGTGTGCAGTTTATAATCAATAAATTTAACACATAATGTTATTTAATATATATATAAGCTCCCCCCCTGAACATTTGTTTTATCTACTGCACTGATACACACTAATATTAAACAAACCGTCTGTCGTTACAGGGTTTTTCAATATAATATCTTTAGCTCTACTAGCTCTAGGATATTTTCCTGAGCCCGATTCACTATACGAGAAATTGGTTAGCCAAAAATGGGTAGTTTTGGTAGCCGGTTCTAGCGGATACGACAACTATAGACATCAGGTCTTTGTTATTTTATATCCGAATAAATTATAATTTACCGTGATATTGGGCTCGTAAGTGCATGCGCTATTAAACGCATAAATAAGCTTTACCTATACACTAAAAATATAAAAAAAAAAAAAAATGCAAAATATGCATTTAAAAATGCGCAAAAGAATCATATTTATTATTATTTTTTTTTTTATTTAGTTTGTTGAAAAATTAGTTTTTAAAAGTTATAATTTATTTCTTTAGATTTCTGTTTTAATTATATTAATTTTATTCAAAGCATTCTCAACTTTACCAATCTTACAATTTTGCAATTTTTTTTTGCATACTGTATAATTTATAAAAAAAAAAACGGATTTGTACTTATCTTAGCATATTTTCCTATGTGGCAATATACACATGCAAACGCATGAACTTACGAGCCACGATAATAATAACAATTATAATAATATACAATTGTCTACAAGGTATTTGGTATAAGCTTCGGATATAGTCTATTAGTTTTATCAATAAGAATATTAGCTTAGATAATATATTAATATCTTTTTTTTAAAAATATTTTGTGTACAATAACAGGCCGATATATGTCACGCGTACCAAATAGTTTTGAAAAACGGAATACCGCGAAAAAATATAATAACGATGATGGTGGACGACATTGCCAATAATAAACAGTAAAATATATTACTTATTTACGCCTGTGGTCGAAAAAAAATGATTACGTATTTTATACAAATTGTGGACGGAAAATTGTCGAATTGTGTTTGCTCGTCAATTATAATAATTATTTTATAGATATATTGTGTGGTTGTCGTATGTTTTTTTACTATTTTATTTTATGGTTATTGTATTATGTTTTTACAAAAGCAATCCAACGCCAGGGACTATAATTAACAAACCCAACGGGACAAACGTATACTCGGGAGTCCAGATCGACTACAGTGGACTAGTAAGACAAATTCCAAATTACCTACATTTCAAATAAATGGTTCTAAAACTCAAATAGATATATAAATGATTATGATTTATTTATCCATCATTGTTATTTTAGGACCCATATTCGCAATGTACATTTATTTTTCATCGTTTATTTTAGTTTTTATTTTATCAAATCTAACAATAACAACACGTCATAATGTACTAGTTCGTCTCGTAAAAACGCACGTCGTCTTATCATCTGAACGTTAACTAGAGTGGTTCTATTCCGTAGGTTTCCGAAAAATGTATAAATAGATATCAAAAAAAAAAAAAACAACTAAAAAAATATAAATTATACCTGTAGTGGTATTTAATTACTAATTTGTCCATTATATTATTATTTATTATAATCGTTACATTTTATATAAGTTTTTAGTAAGCATTTGATAAACATATTTGTTGAGGTTTTATTCAATCAATATATTATGTATTATCTCGTTATGTTTATTATAGGTATTTACGTTTATATTTTTGTAGGAAGTAAATCCCCGTAACTTTTTAAACGTTATCACCGGAAACAAAAGAGCCATGATGTACATTGGAACCGGTAAAGTCGTACTCGGGTGAGTATAACTGATTTCCTTCGCGTATTATTATAACGGCTTAAACGATTTTCGTTAATTTTCATAAATATTTTGAAGTTATAATGTTGCAAGTTTGCGAATCGTTTGAATCGCACAAACAATAATAAAAATAAAATGTGTATGTGTTATGCGAATGTTTTTTAAAAAAAAAAAAAAAAAGAGGACCTCTAGATACTGTTTTCATCAACTTTGTCGACCACGGTGGGCCTGGAATATTGGGTTTTCCGCATCAACTTCTGTACGCAGATCAGCTGATCAGCGCGCTTAATAGTATGTTCGCGAGACGCAGTTACAGTAAGGTATCTGCATTTTATTTTGTATAACCTTTGAATATTTATTTTAAGTTATAGATGCAAATTACGTTCGATAATATTAAAATTAATATTAATTATTCCAACTGAACCATTAAACTAATCCGTTAATTATTATAGATGTTGATTTATATTGAAGCGTGCAATGCCGGTTCAATGTTTCAAAGATTACTTAGTAACAATACTAATAGTGAGTTTCGCTGTTAAAAAAAGTACGTTTAGGAAAAAAAATCGTTAGGAAAATAGGTGTTCGAATGTTAAAAGTTATTGATCTCCCGTTTTGCATTATTGGTAACTATGTGTAACCTCAATTTTAGGCGCGCTAAACAGAACAAATTGAATTTTAAGATAGGAAAAAATTATAGAAAATATAGGATTATTCAATTTTAACAAGAATACACGTGTATCTATAATGTATATACACTGTATACCTGTTGAATTTTGTAGGCATAAGAGATATACAGGCGTCCATTGAACATCTGGAACGTCTCGAACTATTGTTCCATCTGGAACTCTAAAACTATTTCTTTAACAAATAGAATCTGTGGTTTTATAATTGTTGTTATTAACCACTATTTAATTTGTTACCAATTATTATAAAATGAGGGAAGCAATAAAGGAAGTTTATTTTATTACCAGTTGCGGTTGTCACTGCATCAAACCCACACGAAAATTCGTTTGGTTGCTATTGTGATCAAGAGTCCGGAATATACTATACGTGTCTGGGAGACACATTTAGTACCACTTGGATGGAGGATGACGATGAGGTATAAAAGTACCCAAATCTATACGTATACGCGTTCGGTTGGTCTTTGGACGGTGTAGGTACTTTTAAATTGTTTTTTTTTTTTTTTTTTTTTTTTTTTTTTTTTTTTTTTTTTTGTACTCGTAGATGTATGAGTATTCACCCGGTAGTAAGGTAACAGTTTCAGACCAATACCAAAAGGTAAAGAGCCAAGTAAATTCGAGTCACGTCACGTTCTATGGCGACCAGAGGGTCGCTGGTGAAATACTCTACGAGTTTATCGGTTACCCAAAACGAAAATATAAGATAATAACATCGGAAACGGTATCGACAGAGTCGCCGAAAAACGTATAATATTTGTTTTATATACAACAACAGAAACAGAAAGAAACAGCGAGTGAAATCGTATTGTTAACTTTTTTTTTTTTTAATTTTACTGCAGGTGACGATTTCCAGTAGGGAAATACCTATTCGTACGATAGAATACAATGCGGATCGCGCGCCTTTTAGTAGTCAACAGATTATTGAATTTGAACAAGAATTGCTGCAAATCGATAAAGTAGGTGATTTATATATATATATATATAAATGAAAAAAAATGTACTTGTGTTGAAAATAATTATTCGCGCATTAGATGAGATCTACAATCGACGGAATATTTCAACTCGTTCATTCGGAAATAGTAGTGGCCCGACCGGATGTTAAAGACGAAATTGGTGAAATCGATCAACCCAAACAGCTGGATCTCGCGTTAGATATATTCCCGTGTTACCGAAGTATTTTGGATCAAATCACTGCTAGCTGTTTTTCCGTACCCGAAGTGCGTATAAAAACTATTACAATGTTATAGTGTTTACGGTTTATTTTATATAGTATTTATCCGTGTAAAACCGTTTTTAAACTCGGACGGGTGTTTTAATAAATGTTTTTTTGGATTACAGAATCCCTATACATTCGAAAAGTTAAAGATTTTCGCCAACCTGTGTGTCGTCGACAAACGTATTTACCGTACGGTTCAAGATATAATCATCAAAACGTGCACCAATACGACGATAACTAATTTCATCAATGTATTTTAACTCTATAAAAAAAAAAAAAAAAAAAAAAAAAAAAACCAAATAATATGTTTTTATTGTTCATTTTATCGCATTTTTATAAATCTACTATGTTATAATTAAAATAAAATATATATATATTATCTATTGAATACGACGATTGTTTCGAAAAACACAACCATTAAAGTAAAACCAATACATACTTCGTTTTTCTCAGGATTTGAGGTTATAAAAAATGCAAAAGCGAAACATTTCATAGGACCTTGCCATCTTCTCCATCAGTTTCAAGAAGACAAAAAATAGTTTGACCTATAAATAGTTTGACCATCATTTTTATTTATTATTTGCACGTTATTTCGTTCAAAAAAATTGAATAAAATATTAAATATAAACAAAAAAATACTTTGATTATTATCAAATATACAGCTACTTATAGCTGTCGGTAGGATTACACTATGGTAATTGACCGGGGTAAACTATCGAGGGGGAGGTGAGTGAATCACTAGTGAAATTTTACATCCAACACCACCGTCAAATATCACGGGGGTCATATTTTGGGGATCTGTCTCACAAGATACAAGGAAAACTTAATTATTGAATACAAATCGGCATTTTTGGGTCTGCCATTTAAATTTCTATTTGTCGGGTTGGGTCATAGGTATATTATAAAAGAAAATTCTATGATTCATGATTATTATTTGTTATGTTACCTTCCAGCGAACGTTTCTGTACACGTTATTCATAGAGTTCAGCTATTTTATATACCAATAAAACAGAAAAGTATCATATTATTTAGGTAATTAATTTCATATTATTATAGATACAAGTTATCAATACCTACTTGTTTTTGGAACAAAAAAAAAACAGTAATTTTATCCTACAAAATATCCCTTTAAATTGCATACATAATGGATATTACTAACGTACGATGTATTATAGAATAACTTTCTATTACTGAAATGACAAAATATTAAATATAGCCGCTTTGGTGGTCGCCAAAATAATAATTCACATGTGAATTTGCTACAACGCACTTGTAATTTGATTAAATACAAAAATATATACAAACTAATATAACTCAACATGAACATTTAAAGTAGGTGACTATTGACCTAATTGCAAAGATTAAATATAACCACTTTAAATATTAATGATATTTGCATTACTTCAAATTGAAGAGTGAATAATGTGATAACGTGTCTGAAGATCCTTAGTTTTTTTTTCATTTTAGACTCCATTAAAATCTAATCTCACTATTGTTAAACTCGGACTATAATTTTATTTAGAATTACTATATATTTATTTTAATGGCTATTTTTGAAGGGATATTTTTGATGTAGACAAGATGATTTCGTGTTAATGTTTTGTAGAATCTGAACGTATCACTTTAATTTTTTTTTTTTTTTAATATCATTCTAAATTTGACGGAATTAGAAAGTAGACTCTTATCGTTTATCCTTTTATCTATTTATCTGCACTTGCTGATTCCTAGCAAATTTGATAAGACTGTACTTAAAGAGATCAATCAGTTTTTTCAAAACCATTTATCCAAGTAGAACAAAAACTCAATTAAAACACCGCGGAACATAGTGGAAAAAAGTTAAATAAAAAAAAAAATTTCCAAATTGTATGATTTACTTAACAATTGATATCTATAAACTACTAAGAGCACTTTAACCCCATGAAAAAAAAATGTAGGCATAATATTTTTACAAAAGTAATGTATTTACTGTTTACTGGATTTACCTAGTGTATTTTATCAACTATCAGACGACACATGTTGAAATAAAATCGTAAAAAATTTACATTACAACGTGGCTCTCGTCACATTAACGCACTTTTATCCAGTAGTGGTCTATATGAGGGATAAACGATAAGTATATTGCACCCACTCCCCGCCTACCTTAGAATATTTTTAGCTGTGGTTTTTTTTACCACGGCTATAGCCTAAAGGTCATAAAATAATTAAAATAATTTTTAGCAGAAGTATTTCATAATATAAAATCAAAATATTTATCATTTATTGAGTATTCTCATCAGCATTACCAAAAATGAGTGATAATGAGTAGGTTTAGTTTATAACATTCTAATCAACTCTGCGTTATTATCTCGTTAACTTACACAACGGACGTGCTAGTAAAATTATGTTACATATTAAAGGAATCTGAGCAAGTCAGGAAAATCACAAAAAATGACCCAGAAGCCACACAAAAAAAATTGAGGCTAAAGGATTGATAGATTATACTTTCTAAATTATTAACTATTGATGTATTTGAATCTTAAAGACATATTTGATTTTATATTCTTGTTTTCCATGTCTTGATCATTCCGATATTGGCTAAATTCAGAGTCATAGGAAAAATGGAAATTTATGGTTTATATAACGAAGTTATATATATAGATAAAGTAACAATTATCAAAAATCTCAACCAAACCTAACCTAACCTAACCTAACCTAACCTAACCTAACCGAAATCTAGAAAATTAGTGTACAAAATAAAATCCGTGTTCAGAATTTGGATCCAATCAACCCAAGCCCCGCAATTTCGTTTGGTTTACTGTACTAAAACCTCACATTCGTCCGTTAAAAAGTCGAACTTCTTACATCTAAATAAGTAAACTGGAAATGTCTTATATTTAAGGTTCACTAAAAGATTAAACATAAAATTTTAAATATACAAACTTTGAGGAAATCTGGAAAACTTTCTCCGACAACCATATACGTAGATTTATTTGGAACATATAATCAATGAAGAAGACAATTATTAATAAAAAAAAAAATTTATCAAGTCGAATACTAATTTTAAATAAAGAAATAAAATATTGTATTTCATGTGTATTCGATGGATATAGAGTAAACAATGTACCGATATAAAGACAATTTGAATGTTCGAATCAGTTAGTTTTATGGCAGTAATATTTTATAAAACAAAATTGATGCTTATATGGTACTCAAAATAATAACTACGTAAAGATAATAAATTCATGATACAATGCTTATTATGTGTAATAGTTTGATTGTTTGTATTCGGTATGAGGTTTAACCTCGGTGGACAGCAGAGGTAGTAATTATAAAAAAAAATTGATTGAATTTTATGTACTTATATGGACATAAATAAGCAGTAAAAAAAAGTATGTGAAAAACTCTTGACTGATGTATTAACGTAAAAAATCAAATATATTGTTCAAACAACGATAGTAAATTTTAGGAAACAAAGATTTTAGGCATATCTATTTACAAAATTGTACAATTTTTTTAATTTTTAACTTTTGGGCCAAATAATAAAAATAATAAGATAATTAGTATAATTATAATTATCATTATAATTTAAATATAAAATATTTGTATTTATGTCTATTTTGGTACCTGAATTATAAAAACATCGACATTGAAATTTCAAAGATTTAAAATACTAATTTGTCCTTATAATAAGCGAATAATACTCATATTTAATATTAGAAGCGACTAATTATTATTTTCACCAGTTGCAAAACTAAATTTATTATGCGTTCATTATTTCAACCCGATTCAAATATTCTAGCTGAATGTTGTATATAAAATTTTTTTTATTTGTATTGATATTTAACAAGTGTAATATTTATAAAATTTTGATGCAAAGGAAGAATACTGTTGCAAAACCCACAACCAGAGGCGTATATACGATTTCGTACGCCCGTAAAGAACGAATACATGATAATTGGCGCCTATTGCTATTTAAATATTCCTTTCAATTTTAAGCACTAATAAGGGTATTAACTTCCTAAAAATGCTTTAAGTCCCGCTTAATTTAAATGATAAACATGTTCTTACTATTACAATGGATACTTATATTAATATTATTAATATTCTAAATTATACACTAAATATACGTTTATTAGCGCCCATTTTATTTGAAAATCCCTGTCACTCATTAGCATTCACTCATTAGTTTTAGGTGTTAACCACCTAAAACTTTTTTAGAACACACTTAATATAAACAATTTACACATTCTCGCTGTTGAAAGTGATTACCTAAAATGTATATTTGTTTCCCTTATTGCGTTAATATTATTACGGGGTACCAGAGAACCTTTTTTTTTTTGCACTCAATTTGTTCCTCCTTACTAATATATATTTAGTTGAGTAAAAATATGTAAAATAATCAATATTATGGTTATTAGCATGCACGATTTTTATAAAAATCATAGTAGCACATGGTCTTGGAAGATATCTATTATCATTTTACTCTAAGACCGTGATCAGAAATGTAAAATAATAAACTTCATATATCTAAGGTTGTTATGATATATGGTAACTATATGGTTTTGACAAGACAAGTTTAGAATGCTTTCACGGCTGTATACAGAAAACTATATAAGTAGTTCTATAAATCACATTTGAGAATGATAGTTTACAACTTTGATATTACATTGTTTAAACATTAAATATACCATTAAAGTACCTATAGCTATTGAGTAATCAAATAGATATTGGACACAATCAGAATTTTAATATCTTTTGTCAATTTTCTAAGAATCGCTGACTATTTTTTTTGTAGAATTTTATCATAAACTTGAAATGCATATTAATTTTTCTACTGAAAACGATATGTTTAGGTATAAAAAAGACGTTTTTTGGGGTACCTATCAATAGTTTGCTATCCACTAGATTGGCAGTGTCACACATTATTTCTGTTGCAATAATACATTTAAAATCAAAATTTCTGTTAAAGTTTAATTATTAAATATACTGAATCACTGAATCATTTGTGACAATGGGTAAGTTGTAGAATTTTATACCTAGGAATTTATAAATTAAAATTAATATTTAAATAATTTTCGTATAGATTTTAATATTTTATAAAGGTTTTACAAAATCAATAGAGGTATAAAAAACCGGAGTGATTCGAACAAATTAATTTCAACCGCAAAATAATTAGGATAATAACTGAATAGCTAGTTTGTAGTCAAATTTATTTGGTAAGACTGTGTTAGTAAAAAATAACCTTATCTTCACGTATTTCTTAGACAAAGAGAATATTTTTATATAGCTCTGATTTTTTGTATGGTAGAATCGTATTCTGAATATATTTCCTAATTCAAATTTTATTGAATACATTTTTTTCCCCACTTAAAATTATTATCGTTTCTTTTTTAAATGCTAGTTAAAAATAATTTTTATACATTTAAAAAAAAAATTTATCATGACTTTACTAGTAGGTTAAGAAATATAAAATCTGTATTTATTTAGAAATGTTAATATAATATTTTTAATCTTCGTTTTTCTACAATGTATTTAAGACCATACCAACAAAAATTAACAACATACCATACCAACAATAGTTCGTGGATTTTTTTTCGTTTATTCCTTAACTATATACTCCAGTCTTAGTCAACGGTGCTCTTATTAAAATACTAAAATATTAAATTGTATAATGAACAAAAAAAAAAATAATATGCCTTACATTTTTCTTACGTAAATTTATACCTTTAAATAATTTTTGAATATACGTGGAACCTGAAAGACAAAAATCGACTTATAGAAAACTGTCTAATATATATATATATATTGTTTTTTGTTACAGGAGTTTTTAATTTTATATCGTTAGCGTTACTCGTAGTCGGATCATTAGCTGCTCACATCCCAAATGAATACAACAGTGAAGTTGACGAGGAAGCAAATCGGTATCACGTGTTGCCGAAAAAATGGGTAGTTTTAGTAGCTGGTTCAGATGGCTGGAGACGTGGTTACCGACATCAGGTAGCAATAAATTCTTTCGTTGTCATTTTCTTTTTTATAACCATTTAACAGATATCATGTGCGTAATCAAATAAATTAATCATATAGTTTAAAATACACGGATTCAAACGGAATTCTCGGTGTAGCTATGCACATAAAAAGAATCATAATAATGAGATAAATACTAGTCATTCTTTCTCGTTATAGGCAGATGTTTGTCATGCGTATCACATTTTTAGAGCAAATGGAATACCCAAAGAAAATATAATTTTGATGATGGTCGACGACATGGCATATCATCCTAGGTAAATCTATTTAAATATTTTTTAGGATAATATGTACGTAAATAATAAATGTAATATTAAAATACACAATTAATTTATATTATCTAGGAAAGACAAAAAATGTTAAATTTTCCGATCAATAATATTTTATTTTTCTACTATAGTAATCCAACGCCGGGAGTTATGATTAATCGACCCAACGGTACCAATGTATACGACGGTGTAATAGTTGACTACAGTGGAGAAGTAAGTTAATTATAGATTATATTTAAAAAAAAAAAGATAATTATTCATATACACTGATGTACATTTACACACATAATAACTGATTGCAACTTATTTTATTTATTGTAAAGTATTGAATATGTATAATACACTGTAAAAGCGGGTAGACGTTGTGTGAATGTCAATTTTTTTTGTACCTACTAGTCATCTTACAATATATTAAAACAATTTTTAAAGGGCTAGGTATAATCCTGGTAAGTATACCAAACAGAATGCGAATTTAACGTTAGGTTACATTTAAAAATTAATAGTTGCAGATCATACTATGGCAAAAGGAACGGGAATTAACAGTTTTTATATAACAAAAAAAAAAAAAAAGCAGGACTTTATCAACAACAGGTTAAACTAGTTATTGATCAATAACTTAGTTACCACAGACTTCGTAAATTTGAGTTCGTGCTTGCAACTAAACTATGTTGTTTGTAATTTCAAGAATATTTACATTATTATTTTCAGCATTGATTTTTTATTTTTTTTCATAATAACGTTTCGTTGGTTTGTCAAACCTGTTTTATAATCACAATCTGTCTTATTTTAATTTGGTTTAGGACGTAACCAGCGAAAATTTCTTAAACATAATCACTGGAAACAAAAAAGCTATGAAATCTATTGGATCCGGCAAGGTTGTCGAAGGGTATGTAATATTGCTATAATATTCCATTTTTCTATCATTTATACATTATACATAAGGTTATATATCTAAAGACTGTTTATGTTCGTACATTATAGTTTAATTTAAATGTAGTAATTATAAACATTTTTTTTTTTTTTAGAAAAGCTATGTTTTACTTACAATAATACAAACTATAAAATACTGATTTATATTCTATAAATATATTTGTTATCCTTTATCTAATGAGCACCATTTATATTATATTGAAATGAGAGTGGAAGTAGGTTTATGTTTTTGATTGGGGAAGAAAAAAATGTAAATAAACATAAAAATATATTTTTCTAACTACATCACAGGAACATTTAAAATATAATGAGAATATTTTCACGAATTGATAATTACTCGTTCAATAAAATTATATTTTTGTAGGCACCTACAATAATATTACCTACGATAATATGTATTTTTTTATAAAATGCACTATGTTTATAATTTATAGTCCTTTGAATATTTTGAATTCATAAGAATATATATTATATTATTGTCATTAATAGAAGTTATATTTGTTATTTTAGTCATGTTTGACATCACTGTTATGTTATTGTTATGTGTAGTATTTGTTAATATTTTTAATATTCATACCTACAATAGTTATTCAAATTTGTATTAAATTTTTTTTTAGAAAAGCTCGGTCTTATTTTTAATAATTTAAACTATACTTTAAGTAGTTAAAAATCAGGAGTAGTACTGAGTCGTATAATACAATTTATTAATTTTTTTATTTCAAGAGGGCGTTATGATACAATTTTCATTAACTTTGTGGATCATGGAACTACCGGAATATTAGGGTTTCCAAATGACTTTTTATACGCCGATGAACTAAATCAAGCATTATATATCATGAGTTTGAAAAAGAGCTATTCAAAGGTGATTTTATTTGTATATCACTTTATTATTTTGGCATTCGGAAAATTTGTTATTAACTATTTAATTAAAACACGTCTAATATAATTTATGAAATATTGTAAAAATGTTGAATTTTTTTCGTATGACAGATGTTGCTGTACATAGAAGCTTGCGAATCTGGTTCGATGTTTGATGGAATACTTAGTGAAAATACCAAAAGTAAATATTAATATCATTAATAATATACACGAACATTTTAATAAAACCAAACGGTTAATTTTGAGTTAAAAATAATACATTTAAGACAATTGTTATAGTTGTTGTTTTAGAACATTTCGTGTAAATTCATTTAAGATTTTGAAATTTATTTCAATAACTATTTGTCACTGATATTTCCTCACTATAAACTTATGGAATCCGCAGTACTTACGCATTACATCGTCGCGTGAATACTGTGTAAATGTGTAGTTAATTATATAAATTTCCATTGACATCTCGAGACTAGATCTTAACTAGCTGGCAGATATATTTTTAGCAAATTTTTATTTTATTATACATTATCTGCAAACGTTATTATGTCAAGTTTATGTGGCATTTCTGAAAAAGAATGAAATGAAAAATGGCTTTTGTCGAATTCCTCATCAATAAACCGCCTTGAGTAAATTAACATTTTATTTTTATAATAAAACTTATGTAATACGTAAACAAATTCGTATAGTAAATAATATTGTAGTGCGTGCAATTTCACAGTGGATTATACTATCCATATCAATTTTCAATTTTTTTTTGTTTCATGTAAAACATCATTATAGTATAATATTGATTTAACATTACATTACCTAAATAATTTTTAAATCCCTCGGCATTCGATTAAATATAATATTACGAATTTAATTATTAGTTTTGGCAATCACTGCTGCCGGACCCAGAGAAAGTTCGTGGGCATGCTACTGCGGCAGGGAATCCGGAAATTACCACACGTGTCTAGGAGATACATTTAGTGTAACATGGATGGAAAATTTAGATGCGGTATAACCACTGGCTTAACATTATTTTATTTATAACGTTCTATGCTGTGCTCGCCATTCTGGCTACTGTTAAAAATACGCGTAGCCGATACATTATTATTTTTTATCTAATTAAATTTTTATTTTTATTTCACTCCATAGGTGTCGTCCGACCCATCGGAGAAAAAAATAACGGTTTTCAATAAGTTCCAAGAAATCCGGACGAACGTCACCGATAGCAACGTAATGGTGTATGGCGATATTCGCATTGCTCATGAAAAATTGTCTGCGTTTATCGGCCACCCTAAACGGTGTACCACGCCGTCATACAGACCGACGATCAAAGAAAAAGTAAATTATTCCGAAAATAACCCGGTGAATCCGTGTCCCTGTGTTACGGATAAATCTCGAAATTCGTTAAAACCAGTTTTAAATAGCCACAAACTAAAACCAAAACTAACTTACGGAAATTGATTTCCAGAAGTATTTTTTTATAATTTAACGTAGGAGAACATATAAATAAGTACATATAATGATAACAATATGAAATTATCGTTGTTTGGAACGTGTCAATCACTAATGATTTTATTTGATACGGCAGGTCAAATAATTCATTGGCGTTAAATGATAAACAAGTCCTGATTTTAAAGACTAGTTGTGACTGATTCATTTAAACCCTAGGTTATTTCTAGTTTTAACTAATCAAAACCAGTTGTGTCTATAACTAATTTTGACGGATTTATTCGTGTTCGAACTGTAAAATTTATATTCTAGTGTAGTAATGATGAAAACGTCTACACGTAGAGAATTCGTTTAAAAACTTGTTTTTTTAAAGATGTCGATATCCAGCCGAGACGTAGAAGAAAAACACCTACAGTATCAGTTGGCAAAGGGCAATTTGACTAAACAAGAGGAAGACGAATTAAGAGAGGAATTGCACGAAAATAATAATGTTAGTATAATGTCAATTGTAAAATTTGACGATTGGTAAACTTTTGATAATATAATAATAATCGATTTGAAAAATTTATTAGTGGTATTTCAGTACAACAAAAATGTTCTAATATATTTTACAGAAACGATCAATCATCGACGATGTGTTCAGTAACATTTACTCAATGGTCGTGGACGAAAAACCGGAAATCAAGAATGACATCGGCGATGTTTTCGAGCCGAATAATTTAAAGCTCACAGTAGACATGTTCCCGTGCTACAGAAGTATTCTCAACAAAATCACAGAGAGCTGCTTTTCCTTGCCACGGGTACGCACGGTTTAAATTTGTATTGTTTAATTGCTTACTGGTAAACACTGAGGATGCAGGATAGATAGATGCAGGGAATAGATTTCATTTTGGTATTCGCATTATAGTTAGATTTATTTTGAATTCTTTCGATTTCAAAGCGTATTTTTTTTTTTTTTATCGCATTTTTTTAAAGTTATCAAAATAGTTAATAACAATTAGAAAAAAAAGAAGTTTTAAACGAGAAAATTAAATGCAATCGCAGACTTGTTAATGTCAAGTTAAATGATAATTTACTATTTATTTTGTGTAAATTTAAACTAACGATTATCTATATTCTAGACTTTGACTAGTTTGAAGTTTTTAATACTCTTTTGTTATTCTTAATTATGTTTGTGGAATTTTAAGTTTATTTTGTTTTTCGCTGTCAATCGCCTTAAATATAATTAAAAAAAAAAAAAAAACCACTAATTGAATAATAACATTACTACTTATGTTTTCAGAACCCCTATACATTGGATCGAGTGAAGATTATCGCCAACTTGTGTGTCGTGGACAATCAAGCGCATCATTTTGTCAATAGTGTGGTCGACACATCTTGTAATAATATTCCAAAAGATATACTTAATGTATTTTAAATAATACTATATTATGATTCTACTCGGTATAGTTTATAATAGTTCAATTAGATTAAGTAAATTTTAAAAGTGCATTATGTATAATTTGAATTTGATTTTAAAATATAACGGAACATATAATATATCTATTGTGTTTTACTGTTATGTATATTACCCATGTCAACATAAAAACAAAAAAATTTCATTATCCGTGTGGATGTTATTACTACGTTTTAGTAGAGGTATACTGAATATTACAATTTGTCAATTGATATCAGTAATGGGTATTAAATAAAATACAGTTCGAATGCCTCTATTCCAAGTACAAAACTATTTTCACATTACACACGTTATTATGAAATGGTTTAGTTGGGTATTTCAATTATTTATATTAATCTAAAATTATTGTTTACCATAAATACACCAAATTACATTATTGTTCGGGAAAGCCCACAGAAACATACGGAGTAAATTAAGAATTATTCATGAATAGAAATGAGATGAATTTGATACGTTTTTGGAAAAGCCTACAATGCTCCCGCAAACTATTTTGGAAAAACAATCCAATACGGTATGAATTTTAAGTATATAAAAAAATAAATATCTGTTTTTGTAGTTATTTTTACTGCATTTTTATAAATCTAATGTGTTACAATAAAATATAATATATATATATACTATATACTCAGTAATTTCGATTGTATCTTCGGAATTTTTATGAATACAACAGGGAAAATTGTAAAATTACCTCTTTGTTAAACCAGCTAGAAACAAAATGATTTCGGAAAAGGGAATACAGTTGAAATTCAAAGCAGAATGTCTGGTAGATAAAATGTTTGCGAAAAGAAAAAAAAAATACACACTGAATAATCTTCAATAAATTCATACTTTGCATTGCTCAGTATTTAGATTTATAATTAATGTAAAAGTGAAATGGCTCATCGGAATATTTGTAATCTTCTCCTTCATTATCAATATGACAAAAAATAGTTTGACCATCATTTTTTTTATTATTTACACGATATTTCGTTCACACAAATTTAATAAAATATTTATTTAACAAAAATACTTTTATCGTTATCAACTATACAGCCACTTATAGCTACCAGTAGGATATCACTATAGTAGTTTTACCTGGGTAATAAATTGAGGGGAGAGGTGAGTCAACAATCACTAGTGAAGCTTTACACTCCATCGCACCGGTCAAATACCAAAGTGAACATATTTGTGTCACGTGATATAAGGATAACTTAATTTTTGAATACACATCGGCAATTTTGGATCTGGCCGTTAAATTCCCATTTATCTGGTCTAGTATATTATAATCGAATATTTTACGATCAATTTATGATTATTAATTATTGAGTTTCGTCCTAGAAAACGTTTTTGGACACGTTATTCATAGAGTTTTGTAATTTTATTACTATTCAATTTTATTGGTCCTTAATTTCGTAATACTATAGATACTAGTTATAAATACCTACTTGGTTTTGGAGAAAAAAAAAAACAGTAATTTCATCCTACAAAATATCCCTTAAAATTGCATACATAATGGATATCACTAACGTACGATGTACTATAGAATAACTTTCTTTCACTGAAATGACAAAATATTAAATATAGCCGCTTTGGTGGTCGCCAAAATAATAATTTACATGCGAATTTTCTTCAACGCACTTGTATCTTGATTAAATACAGAAATATATACAAAATAATATAACTCAACATAAACTTTTAAAGTACGTGCCTATTGACTTTATTGCATAGATTAAATATAACCACTTTAAATATTAATGATATTTGTATTATTTCGAATCGAAAAGTGGAAAATGTGATTACGTGTCTGAAGATCATTAGTTTTTTTTTTCATTTTAGTCTCTATTAAAATCTAATATAATATACAAACTTTGAGGAAATCTGGAAAACTTTTTCCGACCACCATATACGTAGATTTATTTGGAACATATAATCAATGAAGAAGACAATTATTAATAAAAAAAAAAATTTATCAAGTCGAATACTAATTTTAAATAAAGAAATAAAATATTGTATTTCATGTGTATTCGATGGATATAGAGTAAACAATGTACCGATATAAAGACAATTTGAATGTTCGAATCAGTTAGTTTTATGGCAGTAATATTTTATAAAACAAAATTGATGCTTATATGGTACTCAAAATAATAACTACGTAAAGATAATAAATTCATGATACAATGCTTATTATGTGTAATAGTTTGATTGTTTGTATTCGGTATGAGGTTTAACCTCGGTGGACAGCAGAGGTAGTAATTATAAAAAAAAATTGATTGAATTTTATGTACTTATATGGACATAAATAAGCAGTAAAAAAAAGTATGTGAAAAACTCTTGACTGATGTATTAACGTAAAAAATCAAATATATTGTTCAAACAACGATAGTAAATTTTAGGAAACAAAGATTTTAGGCATATCTATTTACAAAATTGTACAATTTTTTTAATTTTTAACTTTTGGGCCAAATAATAAAAATAATAAGATAATTAGTATAATTATAATTATCATTATAATTTAAATATAAAATATTTGTATTTATGTCTATTTTGGTACCTGAATTATAAAAACATCGACATTGAAATTTCAAAGATTTAAAATACTAATTTGTCCTTATAATAAGCGAATAATACTCATATTTAATATTAGAAGCGACTAATTATTATTTTCACCAGTTGCAAAACTAAATTTATTATGCGTTCATTATTTCAACCCGATTCAAATATTCTAGCTGAATGTTGTATATAAAATTTTTTTTATTTGTATTGATATTTAACAAGTGTAATATTTATAAAATTTTGATGCAAAGGAAGAATACTGTTGCAAAACCCACAACCAGAGGCGTATATACGATTTCGTACGCCCGTAAAGAACGAATACATGATAATTGGCGCCTATTGCTATTTAAATATTCCTTTCAATTTTAAGCACTAATAAGGGTATTAACTTCCTAAAAATGCTTTAAGTCCCGCTTAATTTAAATGATAAACATGTTCTTACTATTACAATGGATACTTATATTAATATTATTAATATTCTAAATTATACACTAAATATACGTTTATTAGCGCCCATTTTATTTGAAAATCCCTGTCACTCATTAGCATTCACTCATTAGTTTTAGGTGTTAACCACCTAAAACTTTTTTAGAACACACTTAATATAAACAATTTACACATTCTCGCTGTTGAAAGTGATTACCTAAAATGTATATTTGTTTCCCTTATTGCGTTAATATTATTACGGGGTACCAGAGAACCTTTTTTTTTTTGCACTCAATTTGTTCCTCCTTACTAATATATATTTAGTTGAGTAAAAATATGTAAAATAATCAATATTATGGTTATTAGCATGCACGATTTTTATAAAAATCATAGTAGCACATGGTCTTGGAAGATATCTATTATCATTTTACTCTAAGACCGTGATCAGAAATGTAAAATAATAAACTTCATATATCTAAGGTTGTTATGATATATGGTAACTATATGGTTTTGACAAGACAAGTTTAGAATGCTTTCACGGCTGTATACAGAAAACTATATAAGTAGTTCTATAAATCACATTTGAGAATGATAGTTTACAACTTTGATATTACATTGTTTAAACATTAAATATACCATTAAAGTACCTATAGCTATTGAGTAATCAAATAGATATTGGACACAATCAGAATTTTAATATCTTTTGTCAATTTTCTAAGAATCGCTGACTATTTTTTTTGTAGAATTTTATCATAAACTTGAAATGCATATTAATTTTTCTACTGAAAACGATATGTTTAGGTATAAAAAAGACGTTTTTTGGGGTACCTATCAATAGTTTGCTATCCACTAGATTGGCAGTGTCACACATTATTTCTGTTGCAATAATACATTTAAAATCAAAATTTCTGTTAAAGTTTAATTATTAAATATACTGAATCACTGAATCATTTGTGACAATGGGTAAGTTGTAGAATTTTATACCTAGGAATTTATAAATTAAAATTAATATTTAAATAATTTTCGTATAGATTTTAATATTTTATAAAGGTTTTACAAAATCAATAGAGGTATAAAAAACCGGAGTGATTCGAACAAATTAATTTCAACCGCAAAATAATTAGGATAATAACTGAATAGCTAGTTTGTAGTCAAATTTATTTGGTAAGACTGTGTTAGTAAAAAATAACCTTATCTTCACGTATTTCTTAGACAAAGAGAATATTTTTATATAGCTCTGATTTTTTGTATGGTAGAATCGTATTCTGAATATATTTCCTAATTCAAATTTTATTGAATACATTTTTTTCCCCACTTAAAATTATTATCGTTTCTTTTTTAAATGCTAGTTAAAAATAATTTTTATACATTTAAAAAAAAAATTTATCATGACTTTACTAGTAGGTTAAGAAATATAAAATCTGTATTTATTTAGAAATGTTAATATAATATTTTTAATCTTCGTTTTTCTACAATGTATTTAAGACCATACCAACAAAAATTAACAACATACCATACCAACAATAGTTCGTGGATTTTTTTTCGTTTATTCCTTAACTATATACTCCAGTCTTAGTCAACGGTGCTCTTATTAAAATACTAAAATATTAAATTGTATAATGAACAAAAAAAAAAATAATATGCCTTACATTTTTCTTACGTAAATTTATACCTTTAAATAATTTTTGAATATACGTGGAACCTGAAAGACAAAAATCGACTTATAGAAAACTGTCTAATATATATATATATATTGTTTTTTGTTACAGGAGTTTTTAATTTTATATCGTTAGCGTTACTCGTAGTCGGATCATTAGCTGCTCACATCCCAAATGAATACAACAGTGAAGTTGACGAGGAAGCAAATCGGTATCACGTGTTGCCGAAAAAATGGGTAGTTTTAGTAGCTGGTTCAGATGGCTGGAGACGTGGTTACCGACATCAGGTAGCAATAAATTCTTTCGTTGTCATTTTCTTTTTTATAACCATTTAACAGATATCATGTGCGTAATCAAATAAATTAATCATATAGTTTAAAATACACGGATTCAAACGGAATTCTCGGTGTAGCTATGCACATAAAAAGAATCATAATAATGAGATAAATACTAGTCATTCTTTCTCGTTATAGGCAGATGTTTGTCATGCGTATCACATTTTTAGAGCAAATGGAATACCCAAAGAAAATATAATTTTGATGATGGTCGACGACATGGCATATCATCCTAGGTAAATCTATTTAAATATTTTTTAGGATAATATGTACGTAAATAATAAATGTAATATTAAAATACACAATTAATTTATATTATCTAGGAAAGACAAAAAATGTTAAATTTTCCGATCAATAATATTTTATTTTTCTACTATAGTAATCCAACGCCGGGAGTTATGATTAATCGACCCAACGGTACCAATGTATACGACGGTGTAATAGTTGACTACAGTGGAGAAGTAAGTTAATTATAGATTATATTTAAAAAAAAAAAGATAATTATTCATATACACTGATGTACATTTACACACATAATAACTGATTGCAACTTATTTTATTTATTGTAAAGTATTGAATATGTATAATACACTGTAAAAGCGGGTAGACGTTGTGTGAATGTCAATTTTTTTTGTACCTACTAGTCATCTTACAATATATTAAAACAATTTTTAAAGGGCTAGGTATAATCCTGGTAAGTATACCAAACAGAATGCGAATTTAACGTTAGGTTACATTTAAAAATTAATAGTTGCAGATCATACTATGGCAAAAGGAACGGGAATTAACAGTTTTTATATAACAAAAAAAAAAAAAAAGCAGGACTTTATCAACAACAGGTTAAACTAGTTATTGATCAATAACTTAGTTACCACAGACTTCGTAAATTTGAGTTCGTGCTTGCAACTAAACTATGTTGTTTGTAATTTCAAGAATATTTACATTATTATTTTCAGCATTGATTTTTTATTTTTTTTCATAATAACGTTTCGTTGGTTTGTCAAACCTGTTTTATAATCACAATCTGTCTTATTTTAATTTGGTTTAGGACGTAACCAGCGAAAATTTCTTAAACATAATCACTGGAAACAAAAAAGCTATGAAATCTATTGGATCCGGCAAGGTTGTCGAAGGGTATGTAATATTGCTATAATATTCCATTTTTCTATCATTTATACATTATACATAAGGTTATATATCTAAAGACTGTTTATGTTCGTACATTATAGTTTAATTTAAATGTAGTAATTATAAACATTTTTTTTTTTTTTAGAAAAGCTATGTTTTACTTACAATAATACAAACTATAAAATACTGATTTATATTCTATAAATATATTTGTTATCCTTTATCTAATGAGCACCATTTATATTATATTGAAATGAGAGTGGAAGTAGGTTTATGTTTTTGATTGGGGAAGAAAAAAATGTAAATAAACATAAAAATATATTTTTCTAACTACATCACAGGAACATTTAAAATATAATGAGAATATTTTCACGAATTGATAATTACTCGTTCAATAAAATTATATTTTTGTAGGCACCTACAATAATATTACCTACGATAATATGTATTTTTTTATAAAATGCACTATGTTTATAATTTATAGTCCTTTGAATATTTTGAATTCATAAGAATATATATTATATTATTGTCATTAATAGAAGTTATATTTGTTATTTTAGTCATGTTTGACATCACTGTTATGTTATTGTTATGTGTAGTATTTGTTAATATTTTTAATATTCATACCTACAATAGTTATTCAAATTTGTATTAAATTTTTTTTTAGAAAAGCTCGGTCTTATTTTTAATAATTTAAACTATACTTTAAGTAGTTAAAAATCAGGAGTAGTACTGAGTCGTATAATACAATTTATTAATTTTTTTATTTCAAGAGGGCGTTATGATACAATTTTCATTAACTTTGTGGATCATGGAACTACCGGAATATTAGGGTTTCCAAATGACTTTTTATACGCCGATGAACTAAATCAAGCATTATATATCATGAGTTTGAAAAAGAGCTATTCAAAGGTGATTTTATTTGTATATCACTTTATTATTTTGGCATTCGGAAAATTTGTTATTAACTATTTAATTAAAACACGTCTAATATAATTTATGAAATATTGTAAAAATGTTGAATTTTTTTCGTATGACAGATGTTGCTGTACATAGAAGCTTGCGAATCTGGTTCGATGTTTGATGGAATACTTAGTGAAAATACCAAAAGTAAATATTAATATCATTAATAATATACACGAACATTTTAATAAAACCAAACGGTTAATTTTGAGTTAAAAATAATACATTTAAGACAATTGTTATAGTTGTTGTTTTAGAACATTTCGTGTAAATTCATTTAAGATTTTGAAATTTATTTCAATAACTATTTGTCACTGATATTTCCTCACTATAAACTTATGGAATCCGCAGTACTTACGCATTACATCGTCGCGTGAATACTGTGTAAATGTGTAGTTAATTATATAAATTTCCATTGACATCTCGAGACTAGATCTTAACTAGCTGGCAGATATATTTTTAGCAAATTTTTATTTTATTATACATTATCTGCAAACGTTATTATGTCAAGTTTATGTGGCATTTCTGAAAAAGAATGAAATGAAAAATGGCTTTTGTCGAATTCCTCATCAATAAACCGCCTTGAGTAAATTAACATTTTATTTTTATAATAAAACTTATGTAATACGTAAACAAATTCGTATAGTAAATAATATTGTAGTGCGTGCAATTTCACAGTGGATTATACTATCCATATCAATTTTCAATTTTTTTTTGTTTCATGTAAAACATCATTATAGTATAATATTGATTTAACATTACATTACCTAAATAATTTTTAAATCCCTCGGCATTCGATTAAATATAATATTACGAATTTAATTATTAGTTTTGGCAATCACTGCTGCCGGACCCAGAGAAAGTTCGTGGGCATGCTACTGCGGCAGGGAATCCGGAAATTACCACACGTGTCTAGGAGATACATTTAGTGTAACATGGATGGAAAATTTAGATGCGGTATAACCACTGGCTTAACATTATTTTATTTATAACGTTCTATGCTGTGCTCGCCATTCTGGCTACTGTTAAAAATACGCGTAGCCGATACATTATTATTTTTTATCTAATTAAATTTTTATTTTTATTTCACTCCATAGGTGTCGTCCGACCCATCGGAGAAAAAAATAACGGTTTTCAATAAGTTCCAAGAAATCCGGACGAACGTCACCGATAGCAACGTAATGGTGTATGGCGATATTCGCATTGCTCATGAAAAATTGTCTGCGTTTATCGGCCACCCTAAACGGTGTACCACGCCGTCATACAGACCGACGATCAAAGAAAAAGTAAATTATTCCGAAAATAACCCGGTGAATCCGTGTCCCTGTGTTACGGATAAATCTCGAAATTCGTTAAAACCAGTTTTAAATAGCCACAAACTAAAACCAAAACTAACTTACGGAAATTGATTTCCAGAAGTATTTTTTTATAATTTAACGTAGGAGAACATATAAATAAGTACATATAATGATAACAATATGAAATTATCGTTGTTTGGAACGTGTCAATCACTAATGATTTTATTTGATACGGCAGGTCAAATAATTCATTGGCGTTAAATGATAAACAAGTCCTGATTTTAAAGACTAGTTGTGACTGATTCATTTAAACCCTAGGTTATTTCTAGTTTTAACTAATCAAAACCAGTTGTGTCTATAACTAATTTTGACGGATTTATTCGTGTTCGAACTGTAAAATTTATATTCTAGTGTAGTAATGATGAAAACGTCTACACGTAGAGAATTCGTTTAAAAACTTGTTTTTTTAAAGATGTCGATATCCAGCCGAGACGTAGAAGAAAAACACCTACAGTATCAGTTGGCAAAGGGCAATTTGACTAAACAAGAGGAAGACGAATTAAGAGAGGAATTGCACGAAAATAATAATGTTAGTATAATGTCAATTGTAAAATTTGACGATTGGTAAACTTTTGATAATATAATAATAATCGATTTGAAAAATTTATTAGTGGTATTTCAGTACAACAAAAATGTTCTAATATATTTTACAGAAACGATCAATCATCGACGATGTGTTCAGTAACATTTACTCAATGGTCGTGGACGAAAAACCGGAAATCAAGAATGACATCGGCGATGTTTTCGAGCCGAATAATTTAAAGCTCACAGTAGACATGTTCCCGTGCTACAGAAGTATTCTCAACAAAATCACAGAGAGCTGCTTTTCCTTGCCACGGGTACGCACGGTTTAAATTTGTATTGTTTAATTGCTTACTGGTAAACACTGAGGATGCAGGATAGATAGATGCAGGGAATAGATTTCATTTTGGTATTCGCATTATAGTTAGATTTATTTTGAATTCTTTCGATTTCAAAGCGTATTTTTTTTTTTTTTATCGCATTTTTTTAAAGTTATCAAAATAGTTAATAACAATTAGAAAAAAAAGAAGTTTTAAACGAGAAAATTAAATGCAATCGCAGACTTGTTAATGTCAAGTTAAATGATAATTTACTATTTATTTTGTGTAAATTTAAACTAACGATTATCTATATTCTAGACTTTGACTAGTTTGAAGTTTTTAATACTCTTTTGTTATTCTTAATTATGTTTGTGGAATTTTAAGTTTATTTTGTTTTTCGCTGTCAATCGCCTTAAATATAATTAAAAAAAAAAAAAAAACCACTAATTGAATAATAACATTACTACTTATGTTTTCAGAACCCCTATACATTGGATCGAGTGAAGATTATCGCCAACTTGTGTGTCGTGGACAATCAAGCGCATCATTTTGTCAATAGTGTGGTCGACACATCTTGTAATAATATTCCAAAAGATATACTTAATGTATTTTAAATAATACTATATTATGATTCTACTCGGTATAGTTTATAATAGTTCAATTAGATTAAGTAAATTTTAAAAGTGCATTATGTATAATTTGAATTTGATTTTAAAATATAACGGAACATATAATATATCTATTGTGTTTTACTGTTATGTATATTACCCATGTCAACATAAAAACAAAAAAATTTCATTATCCGTGTGGATGTTATTACTACGTTTTAGTAGAGGTATACTGAATATTACAATTTGTCAATTGATATCAGTAATGGGTATTAAATAAAATACAGTTCGAATGCCTCTATTCCAAGTACAAAACTATTTTCACATTACACACGTTATTATGAAATGGTTTAGTTGGGTATTTCAATTATTTATATTAATCTAAAATTATTGTTTACCATAAATACACCAAATTACATTATTGTTCGGGAAAGCCCACAGAAACATACGGAGTAAATTAAGAATTATTCATGAATAGAAATGAGATGAATTTGATACGTTTTTGGAAAAGCCTACAATGCTCCCGCAAACTATTTTGGAAAAACAATCCAATACGGTATGAATTTTAAGTATATAAAAAAATAAATATCTGTTTTTGTAGTTATTTTTACTGCATTTTTATAAATCTAATGTGTTACAATAAAATATAATATATATATATACTATATACTCAGTAATTTCGATTGTATCTTCGGAATTTTTATGAATACAACAGGGAAAATTGTAAAATTACCTCTTTGTTAAACCAGCTAGAAACAAAATGATTTCGGAAAAGGGAATACAGTTGAAATTCAAAGCAGAATGTCTGGTAGATAAAATGTTTGCGAAAAGAAAAAAAAAATACACACTGAATAATCTTCAATAAATTCATACTTTGCATTGCTCAGTATTTAGATTTATAATTAATGTAAAAGTGAAATGGCTCATCGGAATATTTGTAATCTTCTCCTTCATTATCAATATGACAAAAAATAGTTTGACCATCATTTTTTTTATTATTTACACGATATTTCGTTCACACAAATTTAATAAAATATTTATTTAACAAAAATACTTTTATCGTTATCAACTATACAGCCACTTATAGCTACCAGTAGGATATCACTATAGTAGTTTTACCTGGGTAATAAATTGAGGGGAGAGGTGAGTCAACAATCACTAGTGAAGCTTTACACTCCATCGCACCGGTCAAATACCAAAGTGAACATATTTGTGTCACGTGATATAAGGATAACTTAATTTTTGAATACACATCGGCAATTTTGGATCTGGCCGTTAAATTCCCATTTATCTGGTCTAGTATATTATAATCGAATATTTTACGATCAATTTATGATTATTAATTATTGAGTTTCGTCCTAGAAAACGTTTTTGGACACGTTATTCATAGAGTTTTGTAATTTTATTACTATTCAATTTTATTGGTCCTTAATTTCGTAATACTATAGATACTAGTTATAAATACCTACTTGGTTTTGGAGAAAAAAAAAAACAGTAATTTCATCCTACAAAATATCCCTTAAAATTGCATACATAATGGATATCACTAACGTACGATGTACTATAGAATAACTTTCTTTCACTGAAATGACAAAATATTAAATATAGCCGCTTTGCCTATTGACTTTATTGCATATATTAAATATTTTTTTTATAATTATCTATGATATTTTAAATTAAAAAGTGTTAATCTAGTCTAACGTTTCCTAATTTGTTCTTATCGATTCATTATTATCTAATTTCTCTTTTGTTACACTCAGATTTTATTTTGATTTATAATTACCATATATTTTTTCTTAATGCTTTTTTTGGAAAGCTTATTTTTCTTCAAGATTTATTAATTAATAGTGTTTATGTGTTGTAGAATCTGAACGTATAATTAAAATTTTTTTTTTAAAGTATCATCGTGGTCTTTCTAAATATATAATTAAAATATTTATAATTTACTGAGTATTTTTATCAGCATTACAAAAATTTAGTAAGAATGATATCGCGCAGGAATAGACTATAATATTCTAATCAACTGTGCGGTTTTATCTCGTTCATTTACGCAACGGTCGTGCGCTTAAAATTTTGTTACATATTAAGGGGTCAGAGCAAGTTGGGAATATTATATAACCCAAATTAATAGCCAGACAAAAGTGTGAGGCTTATGGATTTACGGATTCGAATCTTGAAGACAGATTTGATTTGCCACCAATGTTGTCCGGATTATTGTTCTAAAACGTCATATTCGTCCTTATAGCCTCTTTTCACTAAATGGATATTAGATTGGTCAGTAGATTTTGCCTTGATGGAAATGCCTTATTTTTAAAATCCACTCAAAGATTATACAGAACATTTTAATTTTACAAACTTGAAGGAAATCTGGAAAACTTGCTCCGACCACTTAATAGGTAGTTTCATTTGGAAAAAAAAAGTCAAAGGAGAAGAAAATTAATACAAATAAAAAACAAACCTATCAAGTCATATACTAATAAAAATAAATATTTAATTTCTTATTTATTCAATGGATATAGAGAAATATATTTACCAATTTGCGAACAATTTGTATGTTCGTATCAGTTGTTATTATGCCAGTCATAATTTATTACTCAAAATAGATGCTTACATAGTACTCAAAATAATATCTACGTAATGATTAAAAATTTACGAGAAAATATTTATTATGTATAAAGTTTTATATGTTTATGAGGTTTAACATCGGTGGACAGCAGCGGAGTAATTTTAAAAAATAATTTATTGTCTTCTATGTACTAATATGAATATTAATGATCAGTAAATAAATTTCTGTCGAATGTTCTTGTCTGATGTATTAACCAAATTAAACAAATATATTGTTTAAACAACAATAGTAAATTATAAAAAAAAAAAACAATGATTTTAGGCGTCTCTAATGAAAAATTTAAACACTTTTTTTTAATTTTTAACATTTGTGCGAATGGATAAAAATATGGCCGGATAATATTATTATAAATTAATGATTTCATGAATTATGAAAACATCGTCTTAAGAATTTAGAAGATGAAAAAACTAGTAGCTACTAATATCTTCTTAAAATGTATGTCCTGATAATTGAAAACAAATTATATTTAATACTAGAAACGCCTGATTTTTCCTTTCACCACTTGCTAAACAAAATTATTTGAACGCACATTTATAAGTCCTGATGCAATTATTCTATCTCAATGTTGTTTATGAAAGAACTTATATTTGTATTGATATTCAACATGTGTGAGGTTTTTGTAATTGGTGATTAAAGGTAAAAAAAAACTGTAGCACAGTCGGAAGCGTATTTTCGATTTTCTCTAAGTACACACGTTTATTGGCGCCCTTTTAAACTTGAAAATCCTTTACACTCATGAGCACTTACATGGGTCTTTTCGCCTAAAAATATTTTAACCTCCCCTCTTAATTGAAACAATTTAAACGTTCTTACTATTAAAATTGATACCCTAAAATATACATTTGTTTCCCTTATTGCGATAATGTTTCCACTAGGAACCAGAGATCCTTTTATTAGGCTATCAATTTATTCGTAATGATTAAGATCAATCCATGAAAATTGAAAATTGAGTATACTCACATAAAATATTCAATATTTTTGAAATAAGTTTGCACGATTAATGTGATGTGTCTAAAAATCATAGTAGCACATGGTCTTGGAAGATATCTATTATCATTTTACTCAAAGACCGTGATCAGAAATGTAAAATAATAAACTTCATATATCTAAGGTTATTATGATATATGGTAACTATATGGTTTTGACAAGACAGGATTAGAATGCTTTCACGGCTGTATACAGAAAACTATATAAGTAGTTCTATAAATCACATTTGAGAATGTTAGTTTACAACTTTAAATATTAAATTGTTTAAACGTTAAATATGTCATTAAAGTACCTATACGTATTGAGTAATCAAATAGATATTGGAATAATCAGATAAATATTAGACACAAACAGACTATTAATATCTTTTATCAATTTTTATACCATCATTTATTATTTGTTTAGTAATATTTTATCATATACTTGACATGCATATAAGTTTTTATATTAAATACGATATTTTTTGATATAAATAAGACGTTTTTTGGTGAACTTAACAATTGTATGCTGACCACTTGGCAGGCCGCGTCATACATTAGTTCTGTTGTAATTAAACATTTAAAATCAAAATTAATTGTATAGTTGAATCGTTTATTACACGAATATCTGATTCCTACGATGGGTAAGTTGTATAATATTATACCTAAGGATTTATAAATTGAATAAATATTTAAATAATTTTCGTATAAATTTGAATATTCCTTTAAGGTTTTACAAATTCAATAGAGTATAAAATACCGGAGTAATTCGAGCAAATTAATTTCAACCGCAAAATAATTAGGATAATAACTGAATAGCTAATTTTTAGTAAAATTTAATTGGTAAGATTGTGTTAGTAAAAAAAAAAAAAAAAAACATATCTTCATGTATTTCATAGACAAAGAGAATATTTTTATATACCTCTGATTTTTTGTATGGTAAAATCGTATTCTGAATATATTTCCAAATTCAAATTTTATTGAATATATTTTTTTTCCCACTTAAAATTAATAACCTTTCTATTTTAAATGCTAGTTCAAAATGATTTTTATACATTAGAAAAAAAATGTATCATGACTTTAATAAGAAATATAAAATTGAGTAAGAAATATAAAATCTGTATTTATATAGAAATGAAAAATTATATTTTTAATCTGCGGTTTTCTACCATTAATTTAAGACCATACCAACAAAAATTATTGTTTCTACAATAGTTCGTGGATTTTTTTTCCTTAACTATAATTTCCAGTCTTAGTCTCCGTTGCTCTTATAATATACTAAAATAATAAATAGTTTAATGAACAAAATAATAAATAATTCGCCTCAAATTGTTCTAACTTTAATTTATACCATTAATTAATTTTTGAATACACGTGGAACCCGAAAGACAAAAATGGACTTACACAAAACTGTCTAATATATATAAATTGTGTTTTGTTACAGGAGTTTTTAATTATGTACCGTTAGCGTTACTCGTGGTCGGATCATTAGCTGCTCACATACCAAATGAAAACAGTGAGGTTGACGAGGAAGCGAATCGGTTTCACTTGTTGCCGAAAAAATGGGTAGTTTTAGTATCCGGTTCGGATGGCTGGAGACGTGGTTACCGACATCAGGTATCAAAAAATTCTATCGTTTTCATTTTCATTTTTATAATCATTTAACGGAAATCCTGTGCGTAATCAAATAAATTAATCAATTAGCTTAAAGTACAAGGATTCAAATGGAATAATCGGTGTAGCTATGCATATAAAAAGTATTTTAATAATGAGATACTTTTTTGAACTACAATAAAATATATACTAGTCAATAAGAACGGTATCGTTCTCGTTATAGGCGGATGTTTGTCACGCGTACCAAATTGTGAAAGCAAATGGAATACCTAAAGAAAATATAATTTTGATGATGGTCGACGACATGGCATATCATCCTAGGTATATATATTAAAATATTTTTTAGCATTATATGTACTCGTTATACTAAATCGAATAAAAACACAAGGTATAGACTTGTATTTAGAAATATGTACTTATCATAATGAAGACTTACTGTCTCAAACTATCACATCGACATGCTAGACAAGTAATTTTAAATTTTAAATTCTGGAATACGTTTAGTAAATAGATAAGTTGAATGTTACTACCTAATACTATCATTTATTTTAAAAGTTTACTTTTCATATTATTAAATTTTTACATTAGTAGTCAATTTATTATTTATTAAAACAATAGTTTTTTTTGCTGAACATAACACTTACATTATTTATTTAAATAATAAATCGGCATAAAATATGCTCGTCGTTAATTTATTACCAATGCTATTTATTTAATTGCTTATGATTGCTCTTCGCCCTAGGTTCGTAGTTTTGCGATAGAAAAAATAGTACAACAGTCGATACTAATACGCAATTTAATAATGTTATGTTAAAATACACATTTGATTTATATTTATCTACGAAAAACAAAAAATGTTAAATTTTCCGATCAATAATATTTTATTTTTCTACTATAGAAATCCAACGCCGGGAGTTATGATTAATCGACCCAACGGTACCAATGTATACGACGGTGTAATAGTTGACTACAGTGGAGACGTAAGTTAATTTACCTAAATTATATTTCAAAAAAAAAAAGACAATTATATATATAAATTGATGTACATTGACAAATATAATAACTTACGGAACGTTATTTATTTATCGTAAAGCATTAAGCAATATATATAACACACTGTAAAAGTGAATAGACGTAGTGTGCAAGGCATAAAATACAGATACATTTTCTTTTTCTAAAAATGTACAAACATTACTTCATTACCTAGACAAATAGTGCGATTTTTATAGTTTTATAATAATTAATAATTATAATAGTCAATTTATATGTACCTACTCGTAATCGTACAGTATCTTCCAACAATTTTAAAAGGGTTAGTATACCAAACAGAAAGCGAATTCAACGTTAGGTAACATTTAAAAATAAATAATTGCAGATCATACTACAGCTAGGGGAACGGGAATTAACACTTTCTATATAACCAAAAAAAAAAAAGCATAATTATAAATAGCAAATAATACGTGACTGGATTTTATTATATATTACTGCCATCTTTTAGTTACTTATGGATTACAACAATCCGTCCAAAAAGAGTCTTATATTTTGAAATAATTATAATAATTATGATTGAGATATTTTTTTAACATAGTCAATGTAGTCATGATTTTTATAATACTTAAGAAACACCGACTGTTTTCTCTCACCGAAGGTATGTTAGGTTGAGTGGATTTACGTATTGTTAAACATTAACAGATAGTAATAAAAATAATAACTAATATTTACATACATATAAATATTTTGGAACACTATTGATACGTAAAACATTTTTAAGCATAAATGTCTGTCTATTCAAGTGTTCAATAACAAAATAACACACACATTTCGTAACAATGGATAATTGAGCAGGACTTTATCAACAACAGGTTAAACTAGTTATTGATCAATAACTTTGATACCAAGGACTTCGTAAATTTGAGTTCGTGTTTGCAACTAAACCATGTTGTTTGTAATTTCAAGAATATCTACATTATTATTTTCAGCGTTGATTTTTTTTTTTTTTTTCGTAATTATGTTTAGTGGATTTGTCAAACTTATTTTATGAACACAATCTGTTTTATTTTAATTTGATTTAGGACGTAACCAGCGAAAATTTCATAAACATAATCACTGGAAACAAAAAAGCTATGAAATCTATTGGATCCGGCAAGGTTGTCGAAGGGTATGTAATATTGTTATAATATTCCATTTTTCTATCATTTATACATATAGTTCTATGTCTAATGACTGTTTATGTTCGTACATTTCGTTATATTTTATGTTAGGCATAGTATTTATTAACATTTGATTTTATTTAGATAAGCTCGGTTTTACTTTTAATAATATACTTTCAATGATATAACAATAAAATACTGATTTGTAATCTATAAATATATTTTTTTTTTTTGTCAAATGAGCATCATTTATATTTTATTGAAATAAGAGTGGAAATAGCTATAGGTATTTGGTTTGGGGGGAAAAAAACGAAATAAACGTAAAAATATAACTTTCTAACTACATCACTTTAACATTTTAATTATTATTAGAATATTTTTACGATTTGATATATGCGCGTTTTATAAAATTATCAGTTTTTTTTAGTCACCTACAATAATAGTACCTACTATAATATGTATTTTTTTTATAAAATGCTCAAGTTTATAATTTATAGTCCTATGAATTTTTTGTATTCATAAGAATGTATATTATATTATTGTCATTAATAGAAGTTATATTTGTTATACAAATGGTTAAGACCATTAGTTATGTTTATACATTCCTGTATAGTTTTTGTTAGGTGTAGTATCTGTTTATATATTTAATATTCATACATACTATAATAATTCATAATTTTTATTTGACATTTTTTTTTAGAAAAGCTCGGTCTTATTTTTAATAATTTAATCTATAGTTTAAGTAGTTAAACATCAGGAAAAGTACTGATTCGTATAATACAATTTATTATGTATTTTTATGTCAAGAGGGCCTTTTGATACAATTTTCATTAACTTTGTGGATCATGGAACTACCGGATTATTAGCGTTTCCAAATGACTTTTTATACGCCGATGAACTTAATGAAGCATTATATATTATGAAATTGAAAAATAGCTATTCAAAGGTGATTTTATTTGTATATCACTTTATTATTTTGGCATTCATAAAATTTGTTATAATCTATTTAATTAAAACATCTCTAATAAAATTTATGAAAAATCATTAAATTATTGATTTTTGTCGTATGACAGATGTTGCTGTACATAGAAGCTTGCGAATCTGGTTCGATGTTTGATGGAATACTTCGTGAGAATACCAAAAGTAAGTTTTAATATCATGGAAAATATCCACGATCACGTTAATGAAACCAAACAGTTAAGTGTGATTTAAAATTAATACATTTAAGACAAATGTTATAGTTGTTGTTTCAGAACATTTCGTTTAAATTGATTTAAGATTTTGAAATTTATTTCAATAACTATTTGTCACTGTTATTTCCTTACTATAAACTTATGGAATCCGCAGTACTTACGCATTACATCGTCGCGTGAATACTGTTTAAATGTGTAGTTGATTAAATTAAAGTCCATTGACAACTCGAGACTGGATCATAACTAGCAGACAGATATATTTTTTGGCAAATTTCTATTTTATTATACATTGTCTGCAAACGTAATTATGTTTGTTTAAAAAACGTTTAAGTGGCATTTCTGCATAATAATGAAATGAAAAAATGGCTTTTGTCGAAATGCTCATCAAAAAACCGCCTTGAGTAAATTAACATTTTATATTTATAATATCACTAATGTAATCAGTATATATATTCGTTTAGTAAATAATATTATAGTGCGTGCAATTTCACAGTGTGATTATACTAAGTATATAAATTTTCAGTTTTTTTTTTTCAAGTAAAATTTCATTATAGAATAAATTTGATTTTAACAATACATTCTAAATAATATAATATAATTTATCTAAATAATTTTTAAACCTTTCGGCATTCGATTAAATATAACAATACGAATTTAATTATTAGTTCTCGCGGTCACTGCTGCCGGACCTAGAGAAAATTCGTGGGGATGCTACTGCGGCGTGGAATCCGGACCGTACGACACGTGTCTTGGTGATACTTTTAGCGTTACATGGATGGAAAATTTAGACGCGGTATAACCACTGGCTTAACATTATTTTATTTATAACGTTCTACGCTGTGCTCGCCATTCTGGCTGCTGTAAAAAATACGTGTGGCTGATACATTATTCTTTTTTATCCAATTAAATTTTAATTTTCATTTCACTCCATAGGTGTCGTCCGACCCATCGGAGAAAAAAATAACGGTTTTCAATAAGTTCCAAGAAATTCGGAAGAACGTCACCGATAGCAACGTAATGGTGTATGGCGATATACGCACTGGTCTTGAAAAATTGTCGGCGTTTGTCGGCTACTCGAAACGATGTACCACGCCGTCATACAGACCGACGATCAAAGAAAAAGTAAATTATTCCGGAAATAACCCGGTGAATCCGTGTGCGTGTGTTACGGATAAATCACGAAATCCGTTAAAACTAGTTTTATATAGTCACAAACTAAAACTAAAACCATATTACGGAAATTGATTTCCAGAAGTATTTTTTTATAATTTAACGTAGGAGAACATATAAATAAGTACATATAATGATAATAATATGAAATTATCGTTGTTTGAAACGTGTCAATCTCTAATGATTTTATTTAATACGGCAGGTCAAATAACCCATTGGCGTTAAATGTTAATCAAGTCCTGATTTTAAAGACTAGTTGTGACTGATTCATTTAAACCCTAGGTTAATTCTAGTATTAACTAGTCAAAACCAGTTGTGTCTATAACATATTTCGATGGATTTCGTTTTTGGACTGTAACATTTATATTTTAGTGTAGTCTTGACGAAAACGTCTACACGTAGAGAATACGTTTATAATTTTGTTCTTTTACAGATATCGATGTCCAGCCGAGACGTAGAAGAAAAACACCTACAGTATCAGTTGGCAAAGGGCAATTTGGCTAAACGAGAGGAAGACGAATTAAGAGAGGAATTGCACGAAAATAATAATGTTAGTATAATATCAATTGTAAAATTTGACGATTGGTAAACTTTTGAAAATATAATAATAATCGATTTTAAAAATATATTAGTGGCATTTCAGTACAACAAAAATGTTCTAATATATTTTACAGAAACGATCAATCATCGATGATGTGTTCAGTAACATTTATGCAATGGTCGTGGACGATAAACCGGAAATCAAGAAACACATCGGCGAACTTTACCAGCCGAACAATTTAAAGCTCACAGTAGACATGTTCCCGTGCTACAGAAGTATTCTCAACAAAATCACAGAGAGCTGCTTTTCCTTGCCACGGGTACGCACGGTTTAAATTTGTATTGTTTAATTGCTTACCGGTAAACACTGAGGATGCGGAAAAACCACGTGGGAATAGATTTAATTTCGGTATTCGCATAATAGTTAGATTTTTTTGGAATTAATTCGATCTGAAAAGAGTGTTATTTTTTTTTTTCAAACGCATTATACTATCATGTCAATTATAATAATAATAATAATAAAAAATTATTTGTCAACGTAGCTTTGCTAATGTCAAATTTTAATTGATACATTTCTTTTTTTTTTTTTGTAAATCTAATACTAACGATTCTCTGTAATTCAGACTTTGTCGGGTTTTATAATTCATTAATTTGTCTGTATTGCTGTTTTTGAAATTTTAAATTAATTTTGTTTTTCGCTGTTAATCGTCTTAAATATAATTAAAAAAAAAAAAAAAACCACTAATTGAATAATAAAATTACTACCTATGATTTCAGAACCCCTACACATTGGATAGAATGAAGATTTTCGCCAACTTATGTGTCGTGGACAGTCAAGCGCATAATTTTGTTAATAGTGTGGTCGATAAATTGTGTAAGGATATTCCAAAAAATATACTTAATGTATTTTAAATAACACTATATTATGATTCTTTTCGGTATAATTTGTAATAGTTCAATTAAAATTAGTAAAAATTTAATAATTCATTATGTTTTATTTGCATTTGATTTTAAAATATAACGGAACATATAATATATCTATTGTGATTTACTGTTATGTATATTATCCATGTCAACATAAAAAAAAAAAAATTTCATTGTCCGTGTGGATGTTATTACTATGTTTTAGTAGAGGTATACTGAATATTACAATTTGTCAATTGATATCAGTAATGGGTATTAAATAAAATACAGTTCGAATGCCTCTATTCCAAGTACAAAACTATTTTCACATTACACACGTTATTATGAAATGGTTTAGTTGGGTATTTCAATTATTTATATTAATCTTAAATTATTGTGTACCATAAATACACCAAATTACATTATTTTTCGGGAAAGCCCACAGAAACATACGGAGTAAATTAAGAATTATTCATGAATAGAAATGAGATGAATTTGATACGTTTTTGGAAAAGCCTACAATGCTCCCGCAAACTATTTTGGAAAAACAATCCAATACGGTATGAATTTTAAGTATATAAAAAAAGAAATATCTGTTTTTGTAGTTATTTTTACTGCATTTTTATAAATCTAATGTGTTACAATAAAATATAATATATATATACTATATACTCGGGAATATCGATTGTATCTTCTGAATTTTTAAGAATACAACAGGGAAAATTGTAAAATTACCTCTTTGTTAAACCAGCTAGAAACAAAATGATTTCGGAAAAGGGAATACAGTTGAAATTCAAAGCAGAATGTCTGGTAGATAAAATGTTTGCGAAAAGAAAAAAAAAATACACACCGAATAATCTTCAACAAATTCATACTTTGCATTGCTCAGTATTTAGATTTATAATTAATGTAAAAGTGAAATTGCTCAGTGGTATATTTGTAAACTTCTCCTTCATTATCAAGACGACAAAAAATAGTCATTTTTTTTTATTATTTACACGATATTTCGTTCACACAAAATTGATTTTACAATAGCGAATATAGTTTAAAATCAGAGCATTATGTGTGATAGACGAGTTGTTTATCAATACCTACTTGGTTTTTGAAAAAAAATAACAGTTATTATATCTTAAAAAATTGATGTGTTTTATTTTGTAGAATCTAAATGTAATTATATAATTTTTTTTTTTTTAATTATCCTTATAATTAAATAAAATAACCTCATAATACATATAATTAATATATTTATTATTAATTGAATATTTTTATCAGCGGTCCAAAAATTTAGTGATAATGATACCGTGAAAGTATAGACTATAATATTTTAATCAACTGTGCGTTTTCACTTCGTATGGTAATCAAATAATATATCATTTTTAACCATGGTATTTCATAATATATAATTGAAATATTTATGAGTTTTGAGTTATTTTTTCAGCGTTACCAGTAATGAGTAATAATGATACCCAGCCCACAAGCTACATTTTTTGTTTGGATTATTGTTCTAAAACGTCATATTCGTGAGTAAAAAAAACCTTTCCTCTTCCCACTAAATGGTAATTAGATCGGTCAGTAGATTATTGGAAACGTCATATCTTTAAAATTCACTAAAAGATTAAACAGATTATTTTAATTTTTAAAACTTGAAGGAAATCTGGAAAACTGGCTCCGATCACATAATACGTAGTTTCATTTGGAAAAAAATGGTAAAGAAGAGGAAAATTATTAATAAAAAAAAAATCAATCAAGTCATATACTAATTTAAAATAAGAAATAAAATATCTTATATCATGTGTATTCGATGGATATAGAGTAAAGAATTTACTAATATATAGACAATTTGAATGTTCGAATCAGTTGTTTTTAAAGCAGTAATAGTTTTTTAAACACAATTGATGCTTACTTGGTACTCAAAATTACATCAACGTAAAGATAATAAATTCATGATACAATGTTTATTATGTGTAATGGTTTGATTGTTTGTATCCGGTATAAGGTTTAACCTCGGTGGACAGCAGAGGTAGTAATTAAAAAAAAAAATTGATTGAATTTTATGTACTTATATGGACATAAATAAGCAGTAAAAAAAAGTCTGTGAAAAACTCTTGATTGTTGTATTAACGTAAATAATCAAATATATTGTTCAAACAACGATAGTAAATAATAGGAAACAAAGATTTTAGGCATATCTATTTAAAAAATTGTACAATTTTTTTAATTTTTAACTTTTGGGCGAAATAATAAAAATAATAAGATAATTAGTATAATTATCATTATAATTTGAATATAAAATATTTGTATTTATGTTTATTTTGTTACCTGAATTATAAAAACATCGTCATTGAAATATCAAAGATTTAAAATACTAATTTATCCTTATAATAAGCGAAAAATACTCATATTTAATATTAGAAACGACTAATTATTATTACACCAGTTGCAAAACTAAATTTATTATGCGTTCATTATTTCAACCCGATTCAAATATTCTAGCTGAATGTTGTATATAAAATTTCTTTTATTTGTATTGATATTTAACAAGTGTAATGTTTATAAAATTAGTGATGCAAAGGAAGAATACTGTTGCAAAACCCACAACCAGAGGCGTATATACTATTTCGTACGCCCGTAAAGAACGAATACACGTTAATTGGCGCTCATTGCTAATTAAAAATTCCTTTAATTTTAAGCACTAATAAGGGTATTAACTTCCTAAAAATGTTTTAAGTCCCGCTTAATTTAAATGATAAACATGTTCTTACTATTAAAATGGATACCCATATTAATATTATTAATATTCTAAATTATACACTAAATATACGTTTATTAGCGCCCATTTTATTTGAAAATCCCTGTCACTCATTAGCATTCACTCATTAGTTTTAGGTGTTAACCACCTAAAACTTTTTTAGAACACACTTAATATAAACAATTTACACATTCTCGCTGTTGAAAGTGATTACCTAAAATGTATATTTGTTTCCCTTATTGCGTTAATATTATTACGGGGTACCAGAGAACCTTTTTTTTTTTTTGCACTCAATTTGTTCCTCCTTACTAATATATATTTAGTTGAGTAAAAATATGTAAAATAATCAATATTATGGTTATTAGTATGCACGTTTTTTATAAAAATCATAGTAGCACATGGTCTTGGAAGATATCTATTATCATTTTACTCTAAGACCGTGATCAGAAATGTAAAATAATAAACTTCATATATCTAAGATTGTTAAGATATATGGTAACTATATGGTTTTGACAAGACAAGTTTAGAATGCTTTCACGGCTGTATACAGAAAACTATATAAGTAGTTCTATAAATCACATTTGAGAATGATAGTTTACAACTTTGATATTACATTGTTTAAACATTAAATATACCATTAAAGTACCTATAGCTATTAAGTAATCAAATAGATATTGGACACAATCAGAATTTTAATATCTATTGTCAATTTTCTAAGAATCGCTGACTATTTTTTTTGTAGAATTTTATCATAAACTTGAAATGCATATTAGTTTTTCTACTGAATACGATATGTTTAGGTATAAAAAAGACGTTTTTTGGGGTACCTATCAATAGTTTGTTGTCCACTAGATTGGCAGAGTCACACGTTATTTCTGTTGCAATAATACATTTAAAATCAAAAATTCTTTTAAAGTTTAATTGTTAAATATACTGAATCATTGAATCATTTGTGACAATGAGTAAGTTGTAGAATTTTATAACTAGGAATTTATAAATTAAAATTAATATTTAAATAATTTTCGTATAGATTTTAATATTTTCTAAAGGTTTTACAAAATCAATAGAGGTATAAAATACCGGAGTGATTCGAGCAAATTAATTTCAATCGCAAAATAATTAGGATAATAACTGAATAGCTAATTTGTAGTCAAATTTATTTGGTAAGACTGTGTTAGTAAAAAAAAAAACTTATCTTCACTTATTTCTTAGACAAAGAGAATATTTTTATATACCTCTGATTTTTTGTATGGTAGAATCGTATTCTGAATATATTTCCAAATTCAAATTTTAAATAAACAAAAATATTTTTCAAACAACGATAGTAAATTATAGTAAACAAAGATTGTATGCTTTTTTATTAAATATATTATGCAATTTTGTTAATTTTTAACTTTTTGGTGAATTAATAAAAATAATAAGATAATTAGTATAATTTGAATATAAAATACTTATATTTCTGTTTATTTTGTTACCTGAATTATAAAAACATCGACATTGAAATTTAAATGATGTTAAAAACTAATAGCTACCAACATTTTTTTTTAAACGTTGTCCTGATAGTTAAGGAAAATTTATATTATAAATACTCATTTTTATTACTAGAATCGCCTAATTATTCTTCACACCGGTTGTAAAACTTAATTTATTACGAGTTTATTATTTAGCCCCGACTCAATTATTCTATCTTAATGTTGTTTTTAAAATATCTTTTTTTTGTATTGATATTTAACAAGTGTAATGTTTAGAAAATTGGTGATTCAAAGGAAGAATACTGTTGCAAAACCCACAACCAGAGGCGTATTTACGATTTCGTATGCCCGTAAAGAACGAATACACGTTTATTGGAGCCCATTGCTATTTAAAAAACCCTATCAATTATAAACACTAATAAGGGTATTAACTTCTTAAAAATGTTTTAGGTTCCGCTTAATTTAAACAATTAACACGTTCTTACTATTAAAATGGATACCCATATTAATATTTTTAATATTCTATATTATACACTAAATATACTACTCAATTCTAATGAAAAATCGGAAAAAAGCTTACTAGCCAGTGCCTAAAATTGTGTGCAGTATGAAATCAAATAGTAAACAGTACTTGATCAATAATAAATTCAACACATAATGTTATTTAATATGTTATATATGTTTTACTTTAATTGCCATTTTTTTCGACATTTCCATTGTAGGTACTTTTTCCAAAAAAATTATTTAATTCACTTTTTTAGTGAGTAAATTGTTCTGATTACTTAACGATGAGGATTTTCTCACCTTAGTGGTACTTGATTTGAAAATGTTTTATAAATTTATAACGGTTTGTTTTTTTTTTTTTTTTTAACTTAAACACCGACAATTAAAGGGTTTAATCTTGGTAGATTTCTGAATTTCCTTGCACACAAAGAATAAAAAAAACCCGAAATAACTATATCCTAACCAGTTTGCGGAGCACTGATCAGATTTTTATTACAATGATTTAACGTTGCTTTCAGTACATAATCTAAATAATTACCCTATGTCCTATACCTGGCCTACAACAGTGGCCTCGTCATGGCGAAAAGTAATTCCGGTTTTTATCAAAATTATTTGACAGTCAGTATTATGTGCGTTTAGACATAAATAATACGTAAAACATATTACTTAGTAATTAAATTAATTTGAAAATATTTTTTTCTTACAGAAGGTTGTGTAATAAAGAAAAAATTGTTTGTGCAGTAGAAAATACCATACATTGTAGGCACTGCCATAAGCTATGGTCGTGTCAAGTCTCTATTAAGTCACATTTACCCGTCAATTTAGTTAAAAATATTTCCTTTTTTAAGCACAAAAGTGTATAGATTAGATACCTGTTTTTTCAAGTAGATTAAGTTAGAGCAATCATTCTATTTGATTTAATCAGTAATATAAAAAAAAATACTCGAAATATTATTTTATCGAGTATAATACACATGAGTGCGACCGAAAATTTTTTTTCGCATAGTGTTGGTTATTTTTGTGTGGATATGAGAATTGGACATTTGTATCAAAAGAATAAAATACATATATTTGTTAACAGGGTGATTAAAAATTTATATACAAATTAATTGTTGTATTTGAACATATAAAAAATAATAAATTACATGGTTTTTCTTTCTTTATACAATTTTAAAAGATTTCTATATTTATCATGATTTGCTCTTATAAGTTGTACGGTTATTTTATGGGTAACTATTGGTATTGATAAATGAATCCAAATTGCTTTGAATAATTTTGTCACTTTTTCCGATATATCACCCACTGTCAGCTCCTCAGTATTTAAAAATGGTTTAAGTTCATTTTTTTCCCATCCAAAACATTTTATCATATTTGAAAGGTAATTGTGATTGACTCAGGTTCTGAGGTGGGCCAAATATTGAACAAATAACAAATAATTACTTCGCGTCTTAATTTGCTCTATTCTGGTAGAGTTTAGAAAACTAAAAAACAAAGAAAAGAAATTGGTATTTAGAGAACATTTACTATGATAGAGTGATAATTGTAATAATTTATTTTATTACTGATTTTTACCTCTATTTATATAAAACGTTTTAAAACTTACCTTTCAATGTTATTCTCAGAAATACATTTTGCTAAAAGACTTCTTGTCAGGTTTTATGAACACGAGCAACATGATTTAAACATTATAAATTTAATCACACACGAATAAAACCGAATGATTTATACCGCAATAGTAACTAAAATTGACCCATTACTAACATATTATATAATATTATGAGGTCGGAAATGATATATCACAGCGTTCTACAAATTAATTGTCATATCAATACAATATACAGTCTACTAGTAAGCTAATGACGTATTTATAATATTTAGTGCAACCATCTACTATACATACAAAAAAAAAATGTAAATTTTCGCAAAAATCTTAAACTAAATCTTTTGGGGCACCTATAAATATTAATTTAGAAAAATAAAAAAGTTAGTAATTTATATATATAAACACCTTACCGTGTTTCCTCAGCTATGACGATATAATAATTTAAAATTGAGTTTTTCACTCCGCCCTAGCATATATTGTCTATCTATCTTTATATCTTTACAAAAAAAGAACAAAAATTATTTATATTAAAAAATATTTAATACTAAAATTTTGATTCCTTAGGATTTTTTCATAATTTTAAAATTTAAGATATATACGAGAGAAAAAAAAAAATGAAAAATGATCCCTATTTATTAAACTTTAACTCCCTTGAGGCACAGGAAAGTGTTAACTTATGACACTCAAACTTAACCGTTATTATTTTTTCATTACATTGAACAAAATACAGAACCAGCCGCCATCAATTTTCATAACACAAAATTAAGGACCAACCTAATTTCCATACGTACACACTATGTTAATATGTATTGTACCGATTGTGCCCGTAATACCTAATTTTACCCTGCACACGCAAAAATAAAGAGTTATTACGAAACACGTCTATGTACTTATATATATATATAAAGAAAAAAAACTAGTTTTTTGTAAATAAATTACTATAGTATACGATAAGATTATTGTTCAAATTGGCTTATTCTCGAGAAAGTAGAGTATTCGGAAGTAGATAATTCGGTGAGTACGGGTAAATATTATTTTGAGCAACGACTGTTTAGCGTTTATAGCGGGTGTTGTGTCATAATTTTAAAAATAGACTCGCGTTAAGGATGCGTTAGGAAAAATAATTAATCTCATTTCAATTATCAGCAAGTGTTCACTGCATAAGGGACTGACGAGTAATAGCATCATAGACATAGATTTATACTTATTCGGGATAGGTATATTTTTTAACACGAGTTAATAATATATTAATTGTCTGTTTTCAACAGTTATTAATATTATAAGATATAAGTATTGTGCTCATATTTAAAAAAAAAAAAAAAATTTATGTCCAGTGAATATAATTATTTTTAGGTAGTTTATTAAAATAGTATACATTTTTTTGTTTTTAGAAAAAGATGCGTATACGAGGTCTGCTCAAAAATTATCAGGATTTTATTTTTAATAATTACAAAAATAAAGTTACATATTATTAAAAGATATCTCGTTCCAAATACTCTCCTCCGGACGATATGCAGTGGTCCCGGCGATCTTGCCATTTTTCAAAAGTCCTTTGGAACTGTTCCAAAGTTAAAGCTTTGAGTTCTGTTGCCGCGTTCGCTTTAATTTCCTCTGTATCTTTAAATCGTTGTCCTTTGAGCGCAGATTTTAGTCTTGGGAAAATAAAATAAAATCACACGGGGGCTGACCAGAAGAATATGGAGGGTGTGGGACCATAAGTATTTTTTATCAATTAGAAATTCACGAATCGACAGCGTTGAATGTGCTGGCGCATTATCGTGGTGAAGAAACCAATTTCCATTTCGCCATTTTTCGGGGCGCTTTTTGCGAATTATCTCTCAAACGTATTAATACGTCTTTATAGAATACCTGATTGACGTTTGTCCATGGGGTACAAATTCATAATGAACAATACCTTTAATATCAAAAAAAAACTATCTGCTATTCGACCTCACTTGACGAGCTTTTTTTGGCCGAGGGGAAAATGTTGTTTTCCACTGAGATGATTGGGAACTTTGTTTCCGGATCGTATCCATAAGCCCACGTCTCGTCACCTGTGATAATATTTTTTTATGAAATCAAAATCAGCAGAACGATTTTTAAGGTCTTGACAAATCGTTAAACGATTTTCCTTATGCTCCAAAGTTAACAATTTGGCAGCTACCCTTTTCATCTATAAATTTTCGGTTAAAATTTCATGACAAGATCCAATCGAGATTTCCGCTTCATTTGCTAACTCACGAACGGTTAATCTGCGGTCATTTCGCACTTTTTCGCTAATTGTTGCCACAACATCATCGTTGCTAGATGTTGACGGTCTTCCAGAACGTGGATCATCTTCAGTTGATTGTCGACCATTCTTGAAACGTTTAAACCACTCGAAAGTCACGGAACGACTTAAGGAATTATCCCCAAAAGCAGTTTTAATCATTGCGTACGTCTCCGTTGCATTTTTGCCAAGTTTCACGCAAAACTTGATGCACACACGTTGTTCATTAATTTCGGACATGCCAAAAACGGCGCACGGAACAAACTGACTGAATTTAACCACGTGTACTACTAAATTGAGATAAGATAGCGACTTCAGGTTTTGTTTAAAATATTCTCTAATACGTGGGGAATAAATCTATATATAATTTAAAACGTTATCATGTATAGATTAGCCGTAATAACATTTGTCCTGGTACTTTTTGAACAGACCTCGTACTTAGTTAAAAAAAAAAAAAAAATATGTTTTAAAACACCAACACGCGTTGAGGGCCAGTGTTGTATAGATGGGAAGTTGGTAAGGTACGATATCTCTATAAAAAAAGTTTAATTTATATCTGTACGGAAATGATAAATCATTTCTAATGAAAAACGCTTCCGAGCAATGCTCGGTTAATTATGGTTATGAAAAATTTTGAGTTTTTAAGATTTCCATCGAAATTTACACTCGACGCGTATAAAACATAATTATTACCTTTCTCTAAAATATTTTTCTATTTCACCGTTAAGTATACAATCGTATACTTAACGGTGAAATAGAAAATTAGTTATTAAAGTTATTATTAGTTAGAAAATTATAATGAAAATTGTATCAAATTTTCGTGAATTTCTGTTATGATATTAATATTCTGACACCATAATGTTGTGTTATTCTATAGTACCTACCTACACAACGCATGCAGATAGTATTAAAACTCCGTTGACAATATGAATCATATTGTTTTGCAAGGAAAATGTAATTTAAAGTGGGTAATAACAACTAATGCGCAGTATCTAATTGATATTCACATTATAAAACGTTTATCAACGCCTAATACCTATTATACGGAGAGTATTAAAGAGTTTGATAAATTACAAAAGAGAATTGTCTGCATAATAATAATGTAGTTTATGTCTGCTCTTGCGAAAGTATTTTCGGAATATTTTAATCATAAACTGGCCGGATTACATAATATTTATTTACAAGAAAAAGAAAACTGTTTTAATCGAACGATCGTTTTATATATTTTTCAATGCGGTATTTACCTACTCCCTAAACCATTAAAATTGTCATACACACCATAAAAAAAAAAGTCTAAAAATAAATACTACCAAGATACGATAAAAACAAATGTTATACCTACTACAGAGTTTGTAGGATACAGTTTGTAATTTGCATTTCTAGGACGAGTTGTACTCATTTTTACACCTATGTACATATTTTTTGATGGAATTCAATAATTGATAATAATTTTTTGATTTACTCATCATTAGTAGTCATTTAAATCCCTAAAAATATCATTAATTGTGCAATTATTACTAATTAGGGAAAATGATTTCCTTAATAGCGGCACAAATTATGTGTCGCTGATGACCAAATTCACTAGATGGTTGGCAATTGATAGTCTGCGAGTCATGTGCGAATATTTCAAACGATATGCTAAATGTATTTTAAAATCGTGTTTTGTTTGCAATTAAACAATGCGATCATATAGTTAACTTATAACTAAAATTGTAATTCAAAATTGTATTTGTAAAAACACTGTTGTTAATCTGCGTCGTTTCACGGTTAATTATAATTACATAGGTACACCTTATTAGACAACTAATAATAATATTTTATAGTAGATAGTTATCTACTATAAAATATGAATTTTTTTTTTTATGGTAGGTAAGTATTTATTCAAGTTGGGTATCGAAATATACCAATATTATATTTTGTTTTAACGATAAAAATATTTAATTAATTATTAAGTGCTTGTATACAAATTAGGCAATACAATTATTATTTATTTATTCGTTATCTATGTACTTAGTAGCATATTTCGAGGTTTTTTTTTTTTTTTACAAATTTAATCACTCAAAAATGTATGTATAGATTATATATTATAAGCACCTGCCTGAAATTTTATTTATACACAATATATCGAAATTTGTTTTCTATACAATATGTGCATTAATCAAATAGATATTATTAGATAATGAATACATTCAAGGTGACGCCCGAATTTTATTTTTATAGGTACTAAAAAATAACTTAATATCGAGAAGATAATATATTAATAGTCAATCGAAATTTCGGTCAAGTAATACGATAAGATTAACCGTACTTGAAGATGGAAAACGTTGACAAATACGAATTATACATACTATTAGTTACATAATATTATATAGTACGGTAAATACCAGATAGGGTTATCTACTCGAATGCCGAATACTCTCAATAAGTGGATATTATTTTTTAAGTATATTAAATTTCGATATTATATTATAGGTGAAATCTGTTTGTATTTTTATCACCAACTGCAATGAGTGGACTGTTCACAAGAATTGTATTCGTCATACCTATAGATTCCGTCATTATGTTATGATATACAAACGCAATATATATATATATATATATATTAAGTTAGTTTCTTACGTTTAAATTGCACGGAGCATTTCATCCGTAGAGCTCAATATTACCAGTACCTATTGATTAACCGCAGCAGAATAAGAGGAGACAGCCATTATAATGGGTAAGTTTTTTTTTCTCCCAATTACCGTGCGCATTTAATGCCTACGTTTCACAGACGAATAATGTTAAATTAAAAAAAAAAAAAAAAACACAAATTGTTAAATTTAAATTTGAATGGTCAATACTCAAAAGTATAACCATAAATCAATTAAAATACTCCGGGCAATGTGTTTTTTTCTCCATATTTTATTGATATAAGTGTAATATTAGTTGTTGTAACCATATTTTAAAACGAGTTAACTGCTAAAGTTAACTTAATTAACTGCCGAGCCAGTTGAATTAAATTGTAAATGTAAGTAAAAAATATTTCACACCACGGTATGCGGCCACTGTTGTAGATGGGAAGCTGGGAAAGTAGGATGTAGAGGGGAAGAAAATTTATATCTGTACGCAACGATAAATCATTGCTAACGAACAACGATTTTGAGCAAAGTTTTCGGTTTATCGGTGTTTTTACGATTTTCATCAAAATGTACACTTGTGAGCGGTTTTTAATTTATACGAAAGTAAATTCGAATATTTTCAAAAATACATTAAAATTCTCTATACAACCCTTTTAATAATCGTAGTGTCCTCCTCTTAACAATTTATAAAAAAACCAATAGGAGCTGTTGGAGAGAAAATATTCTTTAACATTTATTTTATATAAAAAAAAAAAAAACCACCGGCGTGTACGTATACAATGACGAACGATCTCGATATTTACCCAACGAGTTCGTTCGTCATTTCGATAAGTGTCATATCGAACACAATATGACTGTACAATATTTAATATTATTATTCGTCGTGGATATCTGGCAGTCTTTTGAGAGAGATCCGAATATTGTAATCGACTTTCAATCTATTAGTGTATAAATCGAAAGGCTCCCGTCAGGGACCGTATAAAATGTCACTAAAATAACATGTATTGTATCATTGTATTCGTTGGCATTGCAGGAATTTTCAATTTTGTATTGTTATCAATACTTGCTATTGGATCGTTCGCCAGAGATACACCGATAAACGTCCAAAAAACATCCCTTAATTCTCTGGATAATGTTCTGTACGAAGGGAAACAATGGGTGGTATTGGTAGCCGGAACAAGTGGATGGGATCAATATAGACATCAGGTAATGAAATTGTCGAGAAATCATAATTCTTCTAATTATCAGTATACCACAATGTTCAATATTTGTGAGTCTATACAAATATAAATGGATCCCTCCTCGTCGAGTACACTCGAGTGTATATGTCTAACTAGTCGTTTGTTTAGTATATGACTAATTAAATTGCATACGTTTATACTAATTTAGCTAATTTTTAGATATGTGTACTAGACAAATTATGTTTTGTTTAACGAATGAAATAAATAACATTCAATCTACAGTCACAAAAACAAAACAAAATAACCAAAATTAAATAATTATTTAACGCCGCTAATATGTAATGTTCATACACATAAGTTGATTTAGTTACAAGGTTATTATAACGAACTAAAAATAATAAATTATAATAAATATTATTAATTTAATGTATTTTTTTGGTTGTTAATAGATGAAAAACGTTTTGCATAATCAATGTATAAACTATAATCTATAAACCTTGATACATAACGTTGTTCATAATTTCAAACAAAATAAAATTTATTTTTTTTCCCAAAAATATCATATGATAAAATAATAATCGTTTATTTAAAAATGTAATTCACATTACTTATATTTTATTAGGCCGACATATGCCACGCATATCAAATTGTTAAATCAAATGGAATACCAGAAGAAAACATTATAACGATGATGGTGGATGACATTGCAAATAATATAAGGTAACAAATATGTAGGTGCCTTAACCTAATTAAATCATGTGGTAAACTGACAAAAAATACTCGAGCAATTAATGTTGAATTGTTGAAATGTATCGTAACTTTTATTATGATCGAAGTGAAAATGTATAATATTTTGTTATTTATTTATGAGTAAAACTAAAATGCTTACATATTTTACCAAAATGTGGAGTTATTCGTTGAAATTAAAAAAAAAAAATGTTTACACATATCAAGTTTATTAAAACTTATTTGTAATTTCAGTTACACATACCGGTCTGCACTATTTTTATCGATTCGTTATTGTTCATTAAACTTTTATAGAATTTTTCTTTTGTACCTATTTAGTATTTGATTTTTATATTTTATCATTTTGTTATTTTTTTTTGTATTTTCATGTCGTTTTTTACAAAAGAAATCCAATGAGAGGAAAAATATACAACAAGCCCCACAAGATGTTCCGCGGCAAGGACGTTTACCGAGGAATTAAAATAGATTACAAAGGATCCGTAAGATAATTTGTTATAATTAAAGAAATTTAGATATCTACGTTTTAATAATGTACCTAAATCCAATTTAATCTATATTAATTTGCGTTGATAGGATATTAATAGGTTACATTGGAAATTCAACATATTTATTATTTTAATATATAAGCCAACGCACAGTACTCATATTTAATAAATTATATTTTTTATTCTGTTTTTTACCAGGATGTGAACAGTAAAAATTTCTTAAATATCATCACAGGTAATAAAACCGCCATGCAATATACAGGAAGCGGTAAAGTTATTGAAGGGTATGATATTTATTTTATAAAAATAAAATACCAAACATATTTAAGTGGTTTATACTCGAAAATATAACAATAAAATAATTAAATATGAATAAAAAAACCTTGGCAATATATATATATATATTTTTTTTTTAATAGTGTATTAAATAATAATGTTTAATAGTGTTACACACTACTGTTGTTGTAACTTTTCTTGTGCTTAATTTTTTTAATAGATTCCAGTAAATACATAACCAATCGTAAAACTCCAAGCCAAATTATTTCTTCATATTTATTTATTTTAATTTAATTTTATATTTCCATAACAGTATTGCATAAGATTATATTATCAACTGCTAAAGAAACTAAAATAACTATTTTTTTTTTTTCAAATAATTTTTTCGTATGTACATAAAACATGAGTGTCTGTGTATATGATTAAACGATTATTTAACTAAATTAATTTTAATATTATTAATAATAACATAATTCAAGATCGAGAGAAATGGAAGCATAAACACTTGTAGAGTAGTATAAGTCAGAAGAAAAAGACTGAGAAAACAATATTATTAATAAAATAATAATTTATAAAATGAACTGACCAAACAACAATTAATATGCAACATGCTTAATGATTTATTGCTGAGCAGAGTGGTTAATCGAGGTTTTACTATAGTTGTAGCCTAATTGAGAGCGATAATTTAATTTAGAATTATAATTTTCAAAACTGCATTATTGTTAATATTTGTTTCATGTTGTAATGCGACATTAGTACCTGCATAACAGAATTACAGAATTTAAAAACAAATACAATATTATAATCAATTCGTTTGTGGTTAATACATTTTAGTATAATTAAATAGTACATTTAAACACAAGTTGTAATATTTGGTTGCGATTTTGCATTTATTTATTTATTTATTTTTTTATATAAAGAGGACCTCATGATTCAATTTTTATTAACTTTGTCACATACGGTACATCTGGAGTTTTGACTTTCCCGGACAGTTTCCTATTTGCTGATGAACTGGATAACGCTTTTAACGATATGTACATAAATGGAAATTTCGCCAAGGTAAACTGTTAACTAATATTTAAATTGAACTCCCGACGGTGTGCACGCAATACTGTTGTGTACTTAAAAATAATAATTAACAATTATTTATGCATTGTTAAAAGATTTTGTTATACGTCGAAGCCAGCTATTCAGGTACCATGTTTGATGGAATACTAAACGAAAACGCCAACAGTTAGTATAATAATTTTAAACAATGTTTGCTTTAGTATTTGTCAGAAAATGAGTAAATAAAATTGTTGTACGGCTTAAACAGAATTAATTATTTTCTATTAAATTGTTATAGTTTTGGCAGTGACTGCGACTGGACCCAAAGAAAAATCGCATGCGTGCTACTACGTAGGCTTTCCGTATTACACATTCTTAGGCGAACGTTTCGGTGTTGCTTGGATGGAACTCTGGGAAAGTGTATGTTTCAATGACCGTTGTTATCGATTAGTATAACTAAAAAAATAAAACAACAAAAAAATAATACTCATGAACAGCACAGCTCCATCACTAGAGTTAAATTTTCTTCAATTCTACTTCGATAATCTGTAGGGGTGTTCAAAACCTACGAAATTCTAAAAAAAAAAAAACATAAATTTAAGGCATAGAAATAGTTGAAAGTTGAAACCCACAAAAGGCACATCCTTGCCACTAAATGAAATCTGGGCTGGATATAAGGATGGGGGGGGGGACACTCTCACTAAATTTTGGAATTTAGACTACTGAGTCGGCAATTCAATCTGATTTTAAAGACGACAAAACTATAATAATTACTCTTTTTTTTTTTGGGGGGGGGAAGCGTTTTTTTTATTATATACAACTTATAATTTATTATTATCAAAGGACGATACATGAAATGATGGGTAAAACATTTTTTTCGAAAATTTTCATTCACACCACTCTATATGGATTTGTGTAAGCACTGGCTCTGAAAAACATTTTATACATATAGACGTGGCAATTAAAATAGTTTTTAATGTGATTATACACAGCCTGCTATTTTAATAACACCTACGTATATATTCCACACGGTTATGGAATTTCATCTAATTTATATTTTCACTTTATAGTTTACCGGAGATTATTATGCAGCGGACATAACTGTATTCGAGGATTACAGTGAGGTCAGAGGATCTATTGGGGGATCAAACGTAATGATTTACGGTGATTATAGCGTTGGCAGTGATTCTCTCTCGTCGTTTATCGGTTATCTGGACAAAGAAGGTTCAAACGTTCAAACGAAAATTACGAATAAGGTAAATCCATAACCCGCCCCGACTTTTTACTAGTCTATTGTTGGCTAGTAGGCTGTTCGTTTTTTTTTTATTATAAATACCTATAGCAAATTTTTGTACGCCTTTTTCGTCGTCTTTAGACTGCGATGGATGTGACAGCCACTAGTGACGTGATCGAATACAGCATACGAGATCGATTGACCGACAACAAGTTGACCACTTTAGAAAAATACAAATTGGAAATGAAACAGAACAAAAATAACCGAGTGAGTGGCGTATACTCGCGCCTATACTTTATTAACAATTAAAATGCCGCGAACACGAGAAATATTAATCGTTACACAAATATTATACGAGTACATCGTAATGTTATCGTCTATAGAATGTTGTTTTAAACGTTGGTAATTTATTGTTACTATTTTTTAGATGCGATTGATTATTGACCGCACATTCCGGAAAATTTACTCCAAGATCATAGCGGCAAAGCCTGAAATCAGAGACATCGTCGGTGAATACGATGGGCTTCACAACCCACGTTTCTCGTTGAACATTTTCGATTGCTACCGAAACATACTAAACACTATTACTGAACATTGTTTTTCATTGACAAAAGTGCGTATCGGTTTTGATTAAAAATCGTTTAATTTACCGTAAGTTTTTCGAAATAATTTATTGTGTATCAATTACAGAATCCCTATTCGTTGGATTTATTAAACCGTTTCGCCGATATATGCATTGCTGACAACCAAATTCATGGACGAGCCGAAGAAGAAATCCGCGATTCGTGTAAAGACATTCCGAATAATATAGTGAACGTGTTTTAAGATTTTACATGTTCGTCATGCCCTATAATTTGACAATTTCATTTTTCTATATATTATTTTACCCATACAATAAAAATCATAAATAATTAAGTTTTCTGTAGTTTCGATTCGTGTATTCTATTATAAATAAATGCCTTCGTCTTACAATAAATAATGGCAATTTTGTCATACCTACTGTTTGCCTGTAAAAATTACAGGCACGGTCTCTAATCTCATCAATATTTTAAAAATAAAAAAATTAATTATCGGCACTGGTAAGTAAGTACCCACTAGGTCAGTGGCTTATTTTTTTTAAAAAAACGCTTAAACTCAATTCTTATGTTTTTATATTAACTACATATTTAAAAATTATAATTAAAGAATTACAAATTATATTATATATATAAAATCGACATAATTTGCAAAACTAGACCTATGTTTAAAATACAACGAAATAATAGTGGTGTAATGATTTTTTGTGGATTATTATTTGTATTTCGTTAATTATACAATTTAATATACCGGTTTAATCAATGCGTAGGTAAAAAATAATTTGAATATAATTCATAGTAATACCATTGATTTTATAAAATACAAAAACTCTTTAGACACGAATAGAAATTTGATAATATTTAGAAAGTACCTTTTCCCACCTAACCTATCCTCGTAAATTTAAAAACCACAGCATTTCAAAACATGTTTTTAACCGAACTAGGCTCAGAAATGCATTTCATTAGTATGTTAGCAATGATTTATTGTCGAATACAAAATATACTAGGCTTTCGTAACTCCCGTAAGAATACTATTAATATTAACGATATACCTACTGTAATAATTATTAGGATTTTATAATGACAAATTATCATTATTGGTTTATCCTGAAAATTAAATAATATTTTAAAAATAATGCAATTCTGAATTTATTTATAGGCTCAAATAATCAGTTTTAGATAATATTGACCGCCGCATTATAGTGTCCCCCCCACGTTATATATTACTCAACAGCCGTCGATATACTAAACAATTGGTTATTGCTCAAAGAAAAAAAAATAATTTATTGAATATTACTGCCGCCATCTGTATATTATAAAATCAATAATAATACAGACCGTGACTCTATTTGATTTTATTTTAAAATAAGTTTTTTTTGTTTTTTCTTTATTGGCTCCATTTCACTAGATGACTCAATAACGCCGTAACTCGTAAGTACATGAATTATAAAGTTCGACTTGCATGTACACGATTCCATTCGTCAAGAATAACACAATACACAAGTGAAATTGGGCGATAATGATTAAGATCCATTGAGACAATGACCAACGGTCTCAAAAATTAGTAGTAGATAACCTTATTTTGTTTACGAATTCAGCAATAGTCCGAATTTCGACTTGCGTAGTCGAAAACGCCAATATTATCGTACACTCAGTAGTGGTGGAATTTTTCGTTCCTTTTGTTCCAGGCACGATTCCGAATGACTCGTTCCATCGTTCCTTTCGGTACTTTTTACTTTTTACATTACCTACCGAGTGCCGAACCGATCGAAAGAAAGTGATAGGCGACCGCGCCAACGAGGTTAGATAATACATCAGATTTATTTTTGTTGATTTTCAGGTTAACTAGTTTTATGGATTTTCCGAATTACAGTATATAAATTAAACAACCTTATCCTACCTTCCCAACTACAACAGTGACCTACCCATTTTGCGTAGTATGTCCTACCATTTTTTTTCTTCTCCAAATGTTTTACGTTCGTTTAAAGTATCCATTTGATAATGTTGAATATTTACTCGGTAAACACAGAATATCAATTGTATAGAGATTTTCAGTATGAATAAAATACGATAAAAATTACAAATAACCTTGGCTACTATTTTTTTTTTTTTTTTTTAGGCTCAGAACTTTAGATATTCGCATATTTGTTTATAAAGTGCACGTTTTACTTCTGGTTCGATACAAATTCGATCCGCAGTATTTAAATTTTAAATACAAACATTTTTATTACGTGATTTTGAGTATTTCGTCAGGACCGACCGGTCGCCGGAGCTGACTGATCGTCGGGGCCGGCCATACCCGGTCCGCGAGTACTGGGGTCCCATGACGTGACTCCGACGATTTCGTCGCCGCGATGACGGTGGTAATGCGTCCGCGGGTACCGGGGTCCCATACATTCATGCGGCCGTCTAGCGAACGGGCCAGATTATTATAACATAATCGCTGGGCGGATTCGAATTTACGTTAACATATTTTATTTTCAAGACGAGAGGACTGTCGGTCACACTGACATTATTCGAAGGGGGTCACGTATTTTAGGCAATTTTCATTAACGAAATCATTGCGAAAAAAAAAAAAATGCGTAATTTATCGACTTAAATATATTACAAATTTACTCTCGTATAAATTTAAAAACAGCCCCCGGGTCCGCATCACGAATATTTATTGTGTAATCGTGATATTTGTTGGATAACGCGTTCGCGTAAAACAGAATTACAAATACCGTTCAAAGCGAATTTAGAATTTATTGGATACATATTGATTTTAAAAATTTACTCGAACCAGACGTTAAAAAAATCACTTCGCCACGCCGTCGCCATTATTAATTTAACTAATTTATACATACATGTTTTGTTCAATGTGCAAACTATTGTATGATATTTCATAAAGAATCGACACATGTGTATATTTTTGTAAAATATCTAATAAATAAATAAATACTAACTTAAAACTTTGTAATGAAAAGTGTAAACATTACTCGCGTGTTATTATTTCTTTAAAACATTTACTTACCGTCTTGCAGGAATGTAAAAATATAACTTATGGTGTTATTGATATAGTTAGTGGTGGAAACTAACTATAACTTAATGGTACTACAATTATTAGAGAAGGCAATTGAAAAATATTCTACAGGTTATGTTTAAAACATTTTAAAAATTTATACGGATTGTTCAAAGGTTTAATTTTTGTTGATCATTTGAAAAAAAAAAAAAAAAACATGAAAAAATCCTTAAAATATAAACGTTTAGATATCTCTCGTAAACCGTCTATTGTGTTATACATTATTGTTTATAGAACAGCACAATTATATAATACAACGAAAAGACAATTTATTTTATATAATTTTTTATTATTACTATTGGAAACAATCGCTGCTGCGGTGTAGGTGCGCGCTGGCGATAAACGTAGGTATTCGTAAAGAAATAACGATTGTTACATGGGACCCTGGTACCCGCGAACGCGTTTAAAACATTGCCGTAAATTCTAATCGCAATTACGGCGGCCTGTGATTATTATTTTTCCACTCTCCGCAACACAATGCATAACCGCTAATATAATACACTACGCTTAGTATACGTACGTCACGAGTGTACAAACTTCATACCATTGATTATAAATACAGTGGAGCTTCCATTATCCAGTCAATTATCCGCGCTACAAAATTGTTGAACAAATTTATTTTTAGTTTAATTTAATTTAGTTTTATCATTCGTTATGTTCGTTTTATTGTGTTATACATATATACAACCTGGAAAAAATTATGGCCAATCGCAGAAGAAACTCAAGAAGAACAAGAGAAACAAGTGATTACCGAAATTACAAATTTACTGTAATCGATTCCCGGACTCGAAGGAAATAACGAAGTTGATATAAACGACTGGCTAGAAAATGATGCAAATGATTTGGGATTTGAGATTTTGAACGACCGCGAAATTGTTGAGCCTGTAAACGAATCAGAACTGTCTTCTGAAGTTGAAAATAAATATGAAGACGTAGAAAATTATACTGGTCCTACGCCTGGTGAAGCCTTTTACAGCATTAGAGTCAGTAATGCAATAGTATGAACAACAACCAGAGTGTGATTCAGCCGAACTTTTTTTATTATTACAAAGAATAAAGGATTTGGCAGCAAAATTCAATCGAAGTGCAAAAAAAAAAAAAAAAATGATTATTATTTTAAATAAATACAAAAATGTATACACTTTTATTTTACATTATGTATGTATATATTTTTAAATTTTAAATTTCAATTAACTATACTACACACTTTTAACAATATCATATTATACATACAGTACATTAGTTTTTAAATTGTATGTTTAATCATTATTTGATTATCCGCATCCCTCTCGGTCCCAATTAGTGCGGATAATCGACGTCCTACTGTACTAGTATTTATAATACAATGTCCATACCTACATAATACCTAATATTATTATTACAAAACACGTATTACAAATAAATACAATTACATTATTATATTACAATAAAATATCGCATATACGTTGTCACAGTACTTGTGATAACGGCATAGGATCACCACAACTTGTAAATCTATTTAAATATTATCGAGTCGATCGATTTCCGTTTGTATTTTCCTCAAAAATTGCATTAAAATGTATAAAATTATCTCAATACGGGCGTATAGTCGTTTGAATATAGCGCTGCCGAGGAATAGCTCCTCCCTCCCACCCCCGTGCCATTATTCCCGACCGAAGGAATAATAGCACGCAGGGACGTGCTCGCGGGGGTGACGAGGGTGCCATATCACCCACATGACCTTAATTTTTTTTTGATGCGTCGGTTAGTAATCAGTGTTACACCAGATGAAGTATTAGACGAAATATCCAAAAAACCAAGAAATCTATTGTGTATATAACCCAATGGTAATAGTTTTGAAAATGTTCAATTTATTATATCGATTTTATATATATAATAATATAATTTGTGATTCTTAAATAATTAGTTAATACAAAAAAATATTAAAGTTAAGTTTAAGCATTTTATACTGATTATTTCATTATTACGATACCCCTACCTCCCCCCCAAAAAAGTTTGTAAATACGCTACTGTATACATCGTAAGTTGTTAGTCATACTTTAGGATAAAACTTTGTAAAGAAATTAATAGAATTTATAAATTATATCATCGATAACGTGTCTGTGATTTTCTATGTCTATGATGCAAAACCACATCGGGTAGGTTAGGAATGATGATGGTTATGTTGACAAAAACTAATTTTATAATATTCAATAAATTTGCTTTACATTATACGAATTAATAATACTGAAAAATAACTATCTTGAAATTTTCAAAAAAACTATGTAAAACTAATAAAATTTAAAATATACATTTAATTAATATTAATTTAAAATTACTGTCATTAAATTGGAATTTTTATTCCAGATTACTGTTAAAAAAAATATATTACATTTTGATAATAATATATTGATTTGCTTCCATGACTTATACCTGTATATACCTTCACCTCATTAAATACTTATTATTTACCACTATGATAGTCAACATTGTGTATACGCAATTTTTTTTTCTAGAAAATAGGTAAACCCAAAAACTTTAAACATTTTTAATAGTCACTAGAACACCATAAATATCTAATATTAGTTGATAAATGTAAGGTTTTCAACTTTTTATCAAATTGGCTGTAAATGGGTTAATATAAAAGAAGAGAAAATAAAGAATAATTGATAACAAGATTAGTCTGTATTTAAATACATAGTCCTTTTATAATAAATACTCAAAATAGCACCTACAGAATAAAATTGATATTATATTATTAAAATACGTATAATTAAGAAAATGTAATGTAAAAAATAATTTAAAAAAAAATTCAAAATAAAAATTAAATTATTGGAATTGTTAATGTTTGAGTAACATACATATATAACAATTGTAGATTTATATCCTAGAGAACATAAAATAAATCCCATCAAATCCAAGTCTTACAATAGGTACTTATTTAATTTTTTTTTAAGAATTTTGTAAAATAAAACGAGATTGCAAGACCAAGACCACCTTAATTTTGATTTGATCATCACTAACTAATAGTGAATTAGCATTACAGGGAAGCTTAAAGTGGCTATCAATATTAAAAAATATTAAGTTTGACTGAACATTGTCCTAGGTTTGGTTCGATGAATAATATAAGAATTTGATACAGTTAGGATTGGAAAATATAATTTATGTTCGGGTTGATGTAAAAAATCAGGGTTCAACCCATTACTGTTATATGTATTTAATTTGGTTTAAATATTTTACAGAAGAATAGTCTTGACTAAATTGTATAAATATTAATTATCTAATATCACACAAAAGTTTTAACATTAAACACAAAATCATATATATATATATATATATATATATATATATAGATATATGATATATATGCCTATAAAATATCATACTATATTGTAATATAAATCGTACATTTTTTATTGAAAAAAAAAAAAAAAATAGAAAAGAATATAGACAATATAATAGTAGTTTTTCACAGTATAAAATGTATTGGGTAATTATTTTAAAAACAATTATATGGAGTGAAACACTTTTGACTGTAACTATTCCTACTCATGATTTTTTCTCATCTGCGAACATACAATATTGTTTAAATATTTTCCACCAAATACTGTGTCCAAGTTCTAATTTATAATCTAATGGCAGCAGTGAATAAAAATAAATAGTGAGTTCAAATAGGCAGTCGCTCACATTTCATCTCACTGTTATATTATTACTTATAAGTAACTAGAATACACTACTTGCCTAGAAAGTAAAATATGTCTCTCTGCAAGAGTTGTTCACCATCCAAGATTAATGTTGTGTGAAATATTTTTTTATAGATAGTTTAATGGCCCCAAGGATTGAAAATAAATAGTGAGTTCGAACCAGCAGAGTTGATTGCATCATATCCCAATGATTGCTCTGTAATTTAAAATCATATAATAGTTATTAGATACTTGATCAATTACAATTTTTTTTTTTTTTGCTTTGTATACTAAAAAAATATGTACCTATATTCAGTTGTCGAAGGGGAGAGGAGAAAATCCCTCTTGTTATTTTGTACAATATAATAACCCCCTTTTTTTCATAAAAGAAATTAGTTGGTTTAAATAGTTTTGGTAATTGGTTTATAGTTATTTGTATAGGTACTCAAAGTGCACAAAACCTTGTTATATATAAATATGTTTTCTGTTAAAACGTACAGTCTTTATTCTTTATAGAATAATATATATATTTATAATAAAACCAATTGAAATCGCCAAATACAATGATTATTTGAGTTATTATTATTTAGTTATTATTCATGTCAGTGTAAATCATGAAAATAATACAAGTAAGTTACTTTTTATCTATATGATGTCGCTGTTTGGAATAGTTTTTATATTTACAAGAAATATTTCATTAAGTCAAATTATCGATTCAAAGATTTTAGAGACTCACTTATAAAGAACTTTTTGACATGAAAAAAAAGAAATATAATAAAAATATTCTTATACTGATATATTTTAAATTAAGTATTACGCAAGTGAAACAAGACGGTGTCTAATTACTTTTATTGGAAATAATCAATTTTGAAAAAAATTACTGCTACAGCAGTAATGACTAAATGACAAATTGAAGTAGGGTATGATGAAATATTATTTCTAGTGTCAATCAATCGACCTGTTAATTCAACTCCACTTCCACCACACCAAACCGACAACAGACTGTTAGTATAAGCAATTATATACGATAGACAAAGCATTTTTTCCATTTTTCGCAGGCCATTTCAAACCGCAGCTCGTGTTACTCACTTAAACGGTAAAATACGACCGGCTGCTCGAGTTTTTCATTGTCGACGAGATGTGTACACGAAGTTGTTTGAAATATGTTCGTACCGACGTTGATAACAAAAATGTAACGACAGCGACGACCGAAAAGCGATAAGGCGAGTTCGAACAACCGGAAGGGTTGTTGCCGGTAGACAATTCACGAGCGATTAAATATTTCGTCCTGTCATCGGTGGTGACGTGACACGACGATCAGACGGGTGTTAAAGTCATATCCGAAAAGAGTAATGCAACAAAATATAAGGAACGTCGTACACAGCGTATAGATAACCATTATCATCAACGTGATAACGATACATAGATAATTTATAACAATTGGGTATAAAATTACGACAATATTTCATTGTGTGCTGGTACGTCCGCCAGCTTTTATAAAGAATGAGAAATTTTAAAATAACTATTACATTTGTAGTTGGAGTAATTTATTCATAACACATTTCCTCGGGGGGTGGGTGGTGAGGGGGTTGTACCATCAAAAACCAAACCTGCGATCGCCTCTACTATTAAGCATTATGATCCAGTTATCTATCCAAAAATATTAAATTATTAAAAATGTTGTGTACACGGCCCGTATCTAATGCCGTGCCAGAGAGATCTTTTTCAAGTTTCAAAGAAATAAAGACCTACCTAATAAAAAGCACGAAGGAGGGGGAATAAAATTATTTTAATTAGTAATGATTTCAATTTTAAAACTTTTCATTAAATAGGATCGTATAAATGGCTTGGTACTTCTAAGTTATTACCGCAATTAATAGTTACATCTAAATAAGTATTGGACGAGTTATCGAGGAAAATAGACAAATAGGATTATTATAATATATAAATTATAGGTATGTATAAAATACAAATATTGTATAGAATACCAAAACGTAATTCTAAATAATATAAGTATTCTATGTTATTCATTTTACTTTCACATCCCCCATATCCCTGTCAACGCCGCCGCTTATGAAAGAGGGTCGATAGCACCATGGCAACCGCACCCTCGGTCGGGTACGATCGTGCACAGTTTTCCCCTCCGTCGGAACACAATAACCGAGACGGCTCGCCCGGGCATCGCTTTACCGCTCCGACCCTCCTCACACGATAGCTGTCAAACCTTTCGTACGAATGTGTGCCCGTCCCGTTTCGTCTGACCACACCCGACTTGTCGCCGCGTTGTGGCGGCCGTCGACGATCACGCCACGACTGGATAAAGCAATCACGAGCGTTTTGCGAATGTTTCCCAAAAACGAAGCGGCCGACATAATACATTTTTATAATGTCAATAGTATCGAACTAAATAGCAAGCACCTTTGCCGAATCAAACGCACTATTTATTTTCAATCCCAGATGAACTGAACAGGACATAATTAGGTCGAAACTAATGAAATCAACATTCGAAGAAAGTGCGGCCGTCAAAAACGAACATCTCATACAGACAATGGAAAGAGTACAATATTTCTGTTCATAAATAAATGGTAATTATAAATTATAGTTAAATAATTATACAAAAACTTATCATCTATTATATGATTATAAAATGCAGGATACTCATCTTCATGAAGCTATCTACTATAAATAAAATGCCGGTCCAGACAACTGGGACACGTGACCTCTTGTAGTCCACTCAATTTAATCCATAATTTTATGTTTGGCAGATGGGAGAATTAATAGTGAGTATGAATAGTCTAAAAAAGTATATCAATCATTTTAATAATTGTTTAAAACAAATTACTGATTATTATAATGGCGAGATTATATGCGAGCGACTCTGTTGGTTTGAACTCACTATTTTTTATCAATCTCTGCGGGCATCAGATTATAGATTAACACGCGGGCAGAATATTATGACGAAAATACATAAAAAATATTTTAAATATAGCTATGGTCATCTCGTGGACGATAAACAACTCGTGTAATCTAAGTCATAAACAAATTATCTGTTAGTAAAACATTACAAATTGAAATTATGATTAAATATACCTATTCATAACAAATAAAATATGATTGTCAATTGCATCACCGTCATCCAGAGTACTTAAATCAATATTTCAAAGTATGTTTGCCTGTCGACAAATATCTCATGAAGGCGGAGACATATGTACAATTTTTCTGTTCATTAATAAATGGTAGTTATAATTATTTATAAGGTATACCTATTCTTAACAACTTTGTGATGATTATGAATAATAGAACAATCCTCCAGACTACATTTATCAACATTTCACACAACGATTGGCTATCTACAAACATAACATTACGGCGCAGTCATATGTACAATTTTTCTCTTCATAAATCAATGGCAATTATAAATTATGATTAAATAATTATACATAAAATTTTTATCTATTATAAAATTATAAATTGCAGGATAATCCTCTACATGAACATCTATACTACAAAAAAAATGCCGATCCAGACAACTGGGACCCGTGACCTCATGTATTCCACACAATTTGATCCATAATTTTATGTTTGCCGGGCGGGAGCATTAAAAGCGAGTATGAATAGTCAAAACCAAATATATACCAATAACTTTAATAATTGTTTAAAACAATTAACTGATTATTATAATGTTGAGACTAAATGCGAGAGACTCTGTTGGTTTGAACTCAATATTTATTATCAATCCCTGCTGGCATCTGATTATGGATTAACACGCGGGCACAATATCAGGTCGAACATATATTAAATATATTTTAAAAATAGCCACGGTCATCTCGTGGACGATGAACAACTCGTGTATTCGGAGTAATAAACGAATTTTCTGTTTGTAAAACTTTACAAATTATAATTATGATTAAATATACCTATTCGTAACAACTAAAATATGATTGTTAATTGCAGGACCGTCATCCAGAAAACATTAATCAAAATTTCAAATATGTTTAGCTGACGACCAACATCTTATACAGGAGAAGACATGTACAATTTCTTTGTTCAATAATAAATGGTAGTTATAATTATTTATTAGGTATACCTATTTTTAACACCTATAGAATGATTATCAACTATAGGACAATCCACTAGAAAACATTAATCAACATATCAATGAATGTTTAGCTGAGGACCAACATCATAGACAGGCGATGACATGTACTATAACGTTGTTCATTAATAAATGGTAATTATAATTATTTAAAAGGTGTACCTAATCTAAACCCCTTTATAATGATTATAATTATTAGGACAAGCTACCAGATAATTTTTATAAACATTTCAAAGTATGTTTGGCTGTCAACAAATATTTAACACAGGCAAAGACATGTACAAGTACTTTGATTATTAATAAATGGTAATTATAATTATTTATAAGGAATTACTATTCTTAAAACCTATAAAATGATTATCAACTATAGGAAAATCCACCAGAAAACTTCAATCGACATTTAAATGAATGTTAAACTGACGACCAACAACTTATACTGGCGAAGACATGTACAATTACTTTCTTCATTAATAAATGGTAGTTATAAATATTTAAATGGCATACCTATTATTACACCATTATGATGATTATAATCTATAGGACAACCTCCAGAAATCATTATTAAACATTTCGAATGCTGATTGGCTTTCAACAAATATCTCGTGATGGCGAACTCATATGTACAATTTCTCTGTTCATTCAAAAATGGTAGTTATAATTTGTTATAAGGTGTACCTATTCTAAACACCTTTATAATGATTATAATTATTAGGACAAGCTACCAGATAACGTTTATCAACATATCGAACAATGTTTGGCTGTCGACAAATATCTCGTGAAGGTTAGTCATATATAGAATTTCTCTGCTCATTAAATGATGGAAGTTATAATTATTTATAAGGTATACCTACTTATATCACCTATTAAATGATTATTATCTACAGGAAAATCCACCAGAAATCATTAATCAACATTTCAAAGTATGTTTAGCTGAGGACCAACATATTATACAGGCGATGACATGTACTATAACGTTGTTCATTAATAAATGGTAATTATAATTATTTAAAAGGTGTACCTAATCTAAACCCCTTTATAATGATTATAATTATTAGGACAAGCTACCAGATAATTTTTATAAACATTTCAAAGTATGTTTGGCTGTCAACAAATATTTAACACAGGCAAAGACATGTACAAGTACTTTGATTATTAATAAATGGTAATTATAATTATTTATAAGGAATTACTATTCTTAAAACCTATAAAATGATTATCAACTATAGGAATATCCACCAGAAAACTTGAATCGACATTTAAATGAATGTTAAACTGACGACCAACAACTTATACTGGCGAAGACATGTACAATTACTTTCTTCATTAATAAATGGTAGTTATAAATATTTAAATGGCATACCTATTATTACACCATTATGATGATTATAATCTATAGGACAACCTCCAGAAATCATTAATAAACATTTCGAATGATGATTGGCTTTCAACAAATATCTCGTGATGGCGAACTCATATGTACAATTTCTCTGTTCATTCAAAAATGGTAGTTATAATTTGTTATAAGGTGTACCTATTCTAAACACCTTTATAATGATTATAATTATTAGGACAAGCTACCAGATAACGTTTATCAACATATCGAACAATGTTTGGCTGTCGACAAATATCTCGTGAAGGTTAGTCATATATAGAATTTCTCTGCTCATTAAATAATGGAAGTTATAATTATTTATAAGGTATACCTACTTATATCACCTATTAAATGATTATTATCTACAGGAAAATCCACCAGAAATCATTAATCAACATTTCAAAGTATGTTTAGCTGAGGACCAACATATTATACAGGCGATGACATGTACTATAACATTGTTCATTAATAAATGGTAATTATAATTATTTAAAAGGTGTACCTATTGTAAAGACCTTTATAATGATTATAATTTATAGGACATGCTACCAGATTACATTTATAAACATTTCAAAGTATGTTTGGCTGTCGACAAATATTTAATACAGCAAGGACATGTACAATTACATTGATTATTAAAAAATAGTAATTATAATTATTATAAAGAATACCAATTAAAAACTCCTTTGTAATGATTATGATTAATAGGGAAATCCTCCAGGCTACATTTATCAACATATCGAAATACGTTTGGCTGTCGACAAATAACTCGTGATGGCGAAGTCATATGTACAATTTCTCTTTTCATTCAAAAATGGTAGTTATAATTATTTATAAGGTATAACTATTCACAAAACCTTTGTAATGATTATAATTAATAGGGCAGTCCTCCAGACTACATTTATCAACGTTTCGAACTAAGTTTGGCTTTCGACAAATATTTAATACAGGCAAGGACATTTACAATTACATTGATTATTTATAAATGGTAATTTTAATTATTATAAGGCATACTTATTGAAAACACCTTTATAATGATTATGATTAATAGGACAATGCTCCAGACTACATTAATAAAAGTCTCGAACTAAGTTTGATTTCGAGATACATCTCGTGATGGTGGAGTCATATGTACAATTTCTCTGTTCATCCATATATGGTAGTTATAATTATTTATAAGGAATAACTATTCTTGAAACCTTTGTAATGATTATAATTAATAGGAAAATCCTCCAGAATTCATTTATAAACATATCGAAATACGTTTGGCTGCCGACAAATATTTAATACAGTCAAAGACATGTACAATTACATTGATTATTAATAAATGGTAATTATAATTATTATAAGGCATACCAATTGAAAACACTTTTATAATGTTTATGATTAATAGGAAAATCCTCTAGACTACATTAATCAACATTTCAAAGTATGTTTAGCTGAGGACCAACATCATAGACAGGCGATGACATGTACTATAACGTTGTTCATTAATAAATGGTAATTATAATTTCTTAAAAGGTGTACCTCTTCTAAACAGTTTTGTAATGATTTTAATTTATAGGACAAGTTACCAGATAACTATTATAAACATTTCAAAGTATGTTTGGCTGTCGACAAATATTTAATACCCGCAAAGACATGTACTATTACATTGATTATTAATAAATGGTAATTATAATTATTATAAGGTATACCAATTCAAAACGCCTTTATAATGATTATGATTAAAAGGAAAATCCTCTAGACTACATTAATCAAAGTCTCGATCTAAGTTTGGCTTTCGAGAAACATCTCGTGATGGAGGAGTCAAATGTACAATTTCTCTGTTCATTCATTTATGGTAGTTATAATTATATATTAGGTATACCTATTTTTAACACCTATAGAATGATTATCAACTATAGGACAATCCACTAGAAAACATTAATCAACATATCAATGAATGTTTAGCTGAGGACCAACATCATAGACAGGCGATGACATGTACTATAACGTTGTTCATTAATAAATGGTAATTATAATTATTTAAAAGGTGTACCTAATCTAAACCCCTTTATAATGATTATAATTATTAGGACAAGCTACCAGATAATTTTTATAAACATTTCAAAGTATGTTTGGCTGTCAACAAATATTTAACACAGGCAAAGACATGTACAAGTACTTTGATTATTAATAAATGGTAATTATAATTATTTATAAGGAATTACTATTCTTAAAACCTATAAAATAATTATCAACTATAGGAAAATCCACCAGAAAACTTCAATCGACATTTAAATGAATGTTAAACTGACGACCAACAACTTATACTGGCGAAGACATGTACAATTACTTTCTTCATTAATAAATGGTAGTTATAAATATTTAAATGGCATACCTATTATTACACCATTATGATGATTATAATCTATAGGACAACCTCCAGAAATCATTATTAAACATTTCGAATGCTGATTGGCTTTCAACAAATATCTCGTGATGGCGAACTCATATGTACAATTTCTCTGTTCATTCAAAAATGGTAGTTATAATTTGTTATAAGGTGTACCTATTCTAAACACCTTTATAATGATTATAATTATTAGGACAAGCTACCAGATAACGTTTATCAACATATCGAACAATGTTTGGCTGTCGACAAATATCTCGTGAAGGTTAGTCATATATAGAATTTCTCTGCTCATTAAATGATGGAAGTTATAATTATTTATAAGGTATACCTACTTATATCACCTATTAAATGATTATTATCTACAGGAAAATCCACCAGAAATCATTAATCAACATTTCAAAGTATGTTTAGCTGAGGACCAACATATTATACAGGCGATGACATGTACTATAACGTTGTTCATTAATAAATGGTAATTATAATTATTTAAAAGGTGTACCTAATCTAAACCCCTTTATAATGATTATAATTATTAGGACAAGCTACCAGATAATTTTTATAAACATTTCAAAGTATGTTTGGCTGTCAACAAATATTTAACACAGGCAAAGACATGTACAAGTACTTTGATTATTAATAAATGGTAATTATAATTATTTATAAGGAATTACTATTCTTAAAACCTATAAAATGATTATCAACTATAGGAATATCCACCAGAAAACTTGAATCGACATTTAAATGAATGTTAAACTGACGACCAACAACTTATACTGGCGAAGACATGTACAATTACTTTCTTCATTAATAAATGGTAGTTATAAATATTTAAATGGCATACCTATTATTACACCATTATGATGATTATAATCTATAGGACAACCTCCAGAAATCATTAATAAACATTTCGAATGATGATTGGCTTTCAACAAATATCTCGTGATGGCGAACTCATATGTACAATTTCTCTGTTCATTCAAAAATGGTAGTTATAATTTGTTATAAGGTGTACCTATTCTAAACACCTTTATAATGATTATAATTATTAGGACAAGCTACCAGATAACGTTTATCAACATATCGAACAATGTTTGGCTGTCGACAAATATCTCGTGAAGGTTAGTCATATATAGAATTTCTCTGCTCATTAAATAATGGAAGTTATAATTATTTATAAGGTATACCTACTTATATCACCTATTAAATGATTATTATCTACAGGAAAATCCACCAGAAATCATTAATCAACATTTCAAAGTATGTTTAGCTGAGGACCAACATATTATACAGGCGATGACATGTACTATAACATTGTTCATTAATAAATGGTAATTATAATTATTTAAAAGGTGTACCTATTGTAAAGACCTTTATAATGATTATAATTTATAGGACATGCTACCAGATTACATTTATAAACATTTCAAAGTATGTTTGGCTGTCGACAAATATTTAATACAGCAAGGACATGTACAATTACATTGATTATTAAAAAATAGTAATTATAATTATTATAAAGAATACCAATTAAAAACTCCTTTGTAATGATTATGATTAATAGGGAAATCCTCCAGGCTACATTTATCAACATATCGAAATACGTTTGGCTGTCGACAAATAACTCGTGATGGCGAAGTCATATGTACAATTTCTCTTTTCATTCAAAAATGGTAGTTATAATTATTTATAAGGTATAACTATTCACAAAACCTTTGTAATGATTATAATTAATAGGGCAGTCCTCCAGACTACATTTATCAACGTTTCGAACTAAGTTTGGCTTTCGACAAATATTTAATACAGGCAAGGACATTTACAATTACATTGATTATTTATAAATGGTAATTTTAATTATTATAAGGCATACTTATTGAAACACCTTTATAATGATTATGATTAATAGGACAATGCTCCAGACTACATTAATAAAAGTCTCGAACTAAGTTTGATTTCGAGATACATCTCGTGATGGTGGAGTCATATGTACAATTTCTCTGTTCATCCATATATGGTAGTTATAATTATTTATAAGGAATAACTATTCTTGAAACCTTTGTAATGATTATAATTAATAGGAAAATCCTCCAGAATTCATTTATAAACATATCGAAATACGTTTGGCTGCCGACAAATATTTAATACAGTCAAAGACATGTACAATTACATTGATTATTAATAAATGGTAATTATAATTATTATAAGGCATACCAATTGAAAACACTTTTATAATGTTTATGATTAATAGGAAAATCCTCTAGACTACATTAATCAACATTTCAAAGTATGTTTAGCTGAGGACCAACATCATAGACAGGCGATGACATGTACTATAACGTTGTTCATTAATAAATGGTAATTATAATTTCTTAAAAGGTGTACCTCTTCTAAACAGTTTTGTAATGATTTTAATTTATAGGACAAGTTACCAGATAACTATTATAAACATTTCAAAGTATGTTTGGCTGTCGACAAATATTTAATACCCGCAAAGACATGTACTATTACATTGATTATTAATAAATGGTAATTATAATTATTATAAGGTATACCAATTCAAAACGCCTTTATAATGATTATGATTAAAAGGAAAATCCTCTAGACTACATTAATCAAAGTCTCGATCTAAGTTTGGCTTTCGAGAAACATCTCGTGATGGAGGAGTCAAATGTACAATTTCTCTGTTCATTCATTTATGGTAGTTATAATTATATATTAGGTATACCTTTTTTTAACACCTATAGAATGATTATCAACTATAGGACAATCCACTAGAAAATATTAATCAACATATCAATGAATGTTTAGCTGAGGACCAACATCATAGACAGGCGATGACATGTACTATAACGTTGTTCATTAATAAATGGTAATTATAATTATTTAAAAGGTGTACCTAATCTAAACCCCTTTATAATGATTATAATTATTAGGACAAGCTACCAGATAATTTTTATAAACATTTCAAAGAATGTTTGGCTGTCGACAAATATTTAACACAGGCTAAGACATGTACAAGTACTTTGATTATTAATAAATGGTAATTATAATTATTTATAAGGAATTACTATTCTTAAAACCTATAAAATGATTATCAACTATAGGAAAATCCACCAGAAAACGTTAATCAACATTTAAATGAATGTTAAACTGACGACCAACAACTTATACTGGCGAAGACATGTAAAATTACTTTCTTCATTAATAAATGGTAGTTATAATTATTTAAATGGCATACCTATTCTTAACACCATTATGATGATTATAATCTATAGGACAACCTCCAGAAATCATTAATAAACATTTCGAATGATGATTGGCTTTCAACAAATATCTCGTGATGGCGAAGTCATATGTACAATTTCTCTGTTCATTCAAAAATGGTAGTTATAATTTGTTATAAGGTGTATCTATTCTAAACACCTTTATAATGATTATAATTATTAGGACAAGCTACCAGATAACGTTTATCAACATATCGAACAATGTTTGGCTGTCGACAAATATCTCGTGAAGGTTAGTCATATATAGAATTTCTCTGCTCATTAAATAATGGAAGTTATAATTATTTATAAGGTATACCTACTTATATCACCTATTAAATGATTATTATCTACAGGAAAATCCACCAGAAATCATTAATCAACATTTCAAAGTATGTTTAGCTGAGGACCAACATATTATACAGGCGATGACATGTACTATAACATTGTTCATTAATAAATGGTAATTATAATTATTTAAAAGGTGTACCTATTCTATAAACCTTTATAATGATTATAATTAATAGGACAAGCTACTAGATTACATTTATAAACATTTCAAAGTATGTTTGGCTGTCGACAAATAATTAATACAGCAAGGACATGTACAATTACATTGATTATTAAAAAATGGTAATTATAATTATTATAAAGAATACCAATTAAAAACTCCTTTGTTATGATTATGATTAATAGGGAAATCCTCCAGGCTACATTTATCAACATATCGAAATACGTTTGGCTGTCGACAAATAACTCGTGATGGCGAAGTCATATGTACAATTTCTCTTTTCATTCAAAAATGGTAGTTATAATTATTTATAAGGTATAACTATTCACAAAACCTTTGTAATGATTATAATTAATAGGGCAATCCTCCAGACAACATTAATAAAAGCCTCGAACTAAGTTTGGCTTTTGAGATACATCTCGTGATGGTGGAGTCATATGTGCAATTACTTTCTTCATTAATAAATGGTAGTTATAATTATTTAAATGGCATACCTATTCTTAACACCTTTATAATGATTATAATTATTAGGACAAGCTACCAGATAACTTTTATCAACATATCGAACAATGTTTGGCTGTCGACAAATATTTAATACAGGCAAGGACATGTACAATTACATTGATTATTAATAAATGGTAATTATAATAATTATAAGGCATACCAATTGAAAACACCTTTATAATGATTATAATTTATAGGAAATTCCTCTAGAATACATTAATCAACATTTCAAAGTATGTTTAGCTGAAGACCAACATATTATACAGGCGATGACATGTACTATAACATTATTCATTAATAAATGGTAATTATAATTATATAAAAGGTGTACTAATTGTAAAGACCTTTATAATGATTATAATTAATAGGACAAGCTACCAGATTACATTTATAAACATTTCAAAGAATGATTGGCTCTCGACAAATATTTAATACAGGCAAGGACATGTACAAGTACATTGATTATTAATAAATGGTAATTATAATTATTATAAGGCATACCAATTGAAAACACCTTTATAATGATTATGATTAATAGGACAATGCTCCAGACTACATTAATAAAAATCTCGAACTAAGTTTGGCTTTCGAGATACATCTCGTAATGGTGGAGTCATATGTACAATTTCTCTGTTCATCCATATATGGTAGTTATAATTATTTATAAGGAATAACTATTCTTAAAACCTTTGTAATGATTATAATTAATAGGACAATCCTCCAGACTACATTTATCAATATATCGAAATAAGTTTGGCTGACGACAAATATCTCGTGATGGCGGAGTCATATTTAGAATTTCTCTGTTCATTCATATATGGTAGTTATAATTAATTATAAGGTGTACCTATTCTAAACACCTTTATAATGATTATAATTAATAGGACTAGCTACCAGAAAACTTTTATCAACATATCGAACAAGGTTTTGCTGTCGAAAAATATCTCGTGAAGGCGGAGTCATATGTACAAATTTTATTTTCATTGATTAATAGTAGTCAACTATAGGACACTCCACCAGATAACTTTAATCAACATTTAGAAGATTGTTAAGCCGACGATCAACAATTTATACTGGCGAAGACATGTACAAATACTTTGTTCATTAATAAATGGTAGTTATAATTATTTATTAGGTATACTTATATTATGTACCTATAAAATGATTATCAACTTTAGGCCAATCCACCAGAAAACATAAATCAACATTTCAAAGTATGTTTTGCTAAGGACCAACATCATAGACAGACGATGATATGTACTATAACATTGTTCATTAATAAATGGTAATTATAATTATTTAAAAGGTGTACCTATTGTAAAGACCTTTATAATGATTATAATTTATAGGACATGCTACCAGATTACATTTATAAAAATTTCAAAGTATGTTTGGCTGTCGACAAATATTTAATACAGGCAAGGGCATGTACAATTACATTGAATATTAATAAATGGTAATTATAATTATTATAAGGAATACCAATTGAAAACACCTTTATAATGATTATGATTAATAGGACAATGCTCCAGACTACATTAATAAAAGTCTCGAACTAAGTTTGGCTTTCGAGATTCATCTCGTGATGGTGGAGTCATATGTACAATTTCTCTGTTCAATCATATATGGTAGTTATAATTATTTATAAGGTATAACTATTCTTAAAACCTTTGTAATGATTATAATTAATAGGGCAATCCTCCAGACTACATTTATCAACGTTTCGAATTAAGATTGGCTTTCGACAAATATTTAATACAGGCATGGACATGTACAATTACATTGATTATTAATAAATGGTAATTATAATTATTAAAAGGTTTACCAATTCAAAACACCGTTTTAATGATTATAATTTATAGGAAAATCCTCTAGAATACATTATTCAACATTTCTAAGTATGTTTAGCTGAGGACCAACATATTATACAGGCGATGACATGTACTATAACATTGTTCATTAATAAATGGTAATTATAATTATTTAAAAGGTGTACTTATTGTAAAGACCTTTATAATAATTATAATTAATAGGACAAGCTACCAGATTACATTTATAAACATTTCAAAGTATGTTGGCTGTCGACAAATAATTAATACAGGCAAAGACATGTACAATTACATTGATTATTAATAAATGGTAATTATATATATTATAAGGCATACCAATTGAAAACACCTTTATAATGATTATGATTATTAGGACAAGCTACCAGATAACTTTTATAAACATTTCAAAATATGTTTGGCTGTCGACAAATATTTATTTCAGGCAATGACAAGTGCAATTATATTAATTATTAATAAATGGTAATTATAATTATTTATAAGGAATTACTATTCTTAAAACCTATAAAATGATTATCAACTATAGGAAAATCCACCAGTAAACTTTAATCAACATTTAAATGAATGTTAAACTGACGACCAACAAATTATACTGGCGAAGACATGTACAATTACTTACATCATTAATAAATGGTAGTTATAAATATTTAAATGGCATACCTATAATTAACACCATTATGATGATTATAATCTATAGGACAACCTCCAGAAATCATTAATAAACATTTCGAATGATGATTGGGTTTCAACAAATATCTCGTGATGGCGAAGTCATATGTACAATTTCTCTGTTCATTTAAAAATGGTAGTTATAATTATTTATAAGGTGCACCTATTCTAAACACCTTTATAATGATTATTATTATTAGGACAATGCTCCAGACTACATTAATAAAAGTCTCGAACTAAGTTTGGCTTTGGAGATTCATCTCGTGATGGTGGAGTCATATGTACAATTTCTCTGTTCATCCATATATAGTAATTATAATTATTTATAAGGTATAACTATTCTTAAAACCTTTTTTATGATTGTAATTAATAGGACAATCCTCCAGATTTCATTTATCAACATATCGAAATACGTTTGGCTGTCGACAAATATTTAATACCGGCAAAGACATGTACAATTACATTGATTATTAATAAATGGTAATTATAATAATTATAAGGTATACCAATCAAAACAACTTTATAATGATTATGATTAATAGGAAAATCAACTAGACTATATTAATCAACATTTCAAAGTATGTTTAGCTGAGGACCAACATCTTATACAGGCGATGACATGTACTAGAACTTTGTTCATTAATAAATGGTAATTGTAATTTTTTAAAAGGTGTACCTAATCTAAACACCTTTATAATGATTATAATTATTAGGACAAGCTACCAGATAATTTTTATAAACATTTCAAAGTATGTTTGGCTGTCGACAAATATTTAACACAGGCAAAGACATGTACAAGTACTTTGATTATTAATAAATGGTAATTATAATTATTTATAAGGAATTACTATTCTTAAAACCTATAAAATGATTATCAACTATAGGAAAATCCACCAGTAAACTTTAATCAACATTTAAATGAATGTTAAACTGACGACCAACAACTTATACTGGCGAAGACATGTACAATTACTTTCATCATTAATAAATGGTAGTTATAATTATTTAAATGGCATACCTATAATTAACACCATTATGATGATTATAATCTATAGGAAAACCTCCAGAAATCATTAATAAACATTTCGAATGATGATTAGCTTTCAACAAATATCTCGTGATGGCGAAGTCATATGTACAATTTCTCTGTTCATTTAAAAATAGTAATTATAATTTTTAAAAAGGTGTACCTCTTCTAAACACCTTTGTAATGATTATAATTTATAGGACAAGTTACCAGATAACTATTATAAACATTTCAAAGTATGTTTGGCTGTCGACAAATATTTAATACAGGCAAGGACATGTACAAGTACATTGATTATTAATAAATGGTAATTATAATTATTATAAGGCATACCAATTGAAAACACCTTTATAATGATTATGATTAATAGGACAATGCTCCAGACTACATTAATAAAAATCTCGAACTAAGTTTGGCTTTCGAGATACATCTCGTGATGGTGGAGTCATATGTACAATTTCTCTGTTCATCCATATATGGTAGTTATAATTATTTATAAGGAATAACTATTCTTAAAACCTTTGTAATGATTATAATTAATAGGACAATCCTCCAGACTACATTTATCAATATATCGAAATAAGTTTGGCTGACGACAAATATCTCGTGATGGCAAAGTCATATGTACAATTTCTCTGTTCATTTAAAAATGGTAGTTATAATTATTTATAAGGTGCACCTATTCTAAACACCTTTATAATGATTATTATTATTAGGACAATGCTCCAGACTACATTAATAAAAGTCTCGAACTAAGTTTGGCTTTCGAGATTCATCTCGTGATGGTGGAGTCATATGTACAATTTCACTGTTCATCCATATATGGTAGTTATAATTATTTATAAGGAATACCTATTCTAAACACCTTTATAATGATTATAATTAATAGGACTAGCTACCAGAAAACTTTTATCAACATATCGAACAAGGTTTTGCTGTCGAAAAATATCTCGTGAAGGCGGAGTCATATGTACAAATTTTATTTTCATTGATTAATAGTAGTCAACTATAGGACACTCCACCAGATAACTTTAATCAACATTTAGAAGATTGTTAAGCCGACGATCAACAATTTATACTGGCGAAGACATGTACAAATACTTTGTTCATTAATAAATGGTAGTTATAATTATTTATTAGGTATACTTATATTATGTACCTATAAAATGATTATCAACTTTAGGCCAATCCACCAGAAAACATAAATCAACATTTCAAAGTATGTTTTGCTAAGGACCAACATCATAGACAGACGATGATATGTACTATAACATTGTTCATTAATAAATGGTAATTATAATTATTTAAAAGGTGAACCTATTGTAAAGACCTTTATAATGATTATAATTTATAGGACATGCTACCAGATTACATTTATAAACATTTCAAAGTATGTTTGGCTGTCGACAAATATTTAATACAGGCAAGGACATGTACAATTACATTGATTATTTATAAATGGTAATATTTATTATTATAAGGCATACTTATTGAAAACACCATTATGATGATTATAATTTATAGAACATGCTACCAGATTACATTTATAATCATTTCAAAGTATGTTTAGCTGAAGACCAACATCATAGACAGGCGATGACATGTACTATAACCTTGTTCATTAATAAATGGTAATTATAATTTCGTAAAAGGTGTACCTCTTCTAAACAGTTTTGTAATGATTTTAATTTATAGGACAAGTTACCAGATAACTATTATAAACATTTCAAAGTATGTTTGGCTGTCGACAAATATTTAACACACGCAAAGACATGTACTATTACATTGATTATTAATAAATGGTCATTATAATTATTATAAGGTATACCAATTCAAAACGCCTTTATAATGATTATAATTAAAAGGAAAATCCTCTAGACTACATTAATCAAAGTCTCGATCTAAGTTTGGCTTTCGAGAAACATCTCGTGATGGAGGAGTCAAATGTACAATTTCTCTGTTCATTCATTTATGGTAGTTATAATTATTTATTAGGTATACCTTTTTTTAACACCTATAGAATGATTATCAACTATAGGACAATCCACTAGAAAATATTAATCAACATATCAATGAATGTTTAGCTGAGGACCAACATCATAGACAGGCGATGACATGTACTATAACGTTGTTCATTAATAAATGGTAATTATAATTATTTAAAAGGTGTACCTAATCTAAAACCCTTTATAATGATTATTATTATTAGGACAAGCTACCAGATAATTTTTATAAACATTTCAAAGAATGTTTGGCTGTCGACAAATATTTAACACAGGCTAAGACATGTACAAGTACTTTGATTATTAATAAATGGTAATTATAATTATTTATAAGGAATTACTATTCTTAAAACCTATAAAATGATTATCAACTATAGGAAAATCCACCAGAAAACGTTAATCAACATTTAAATGAATGTTAAACTGACGACCAACAACTTATACTGGTGAAGACATGTAAAATTACTTTCTTCATTAATAAATGGTAGTTATAATTATTTAAATGGCATACCTATTCTTAACACCATTATGATGATTATAATCTATAGGACAACCTCCAGAAATCATTAATAAACATTTCGAATGATGATTGGCTTTCAACAAATATCTCGTGATGGCGAAGTCATATGTTTAATTTCTCTCTTCATTCAAAAATGGTAGTTATAATTATTTATAAGGTGTACCTATTCTAAACACCTTTATAATGATTATAATTATTAGGACAAGCTACCAGATAACTTTTATCAACATATCGAACAAGGTTTTGCTGTCGACAAATATCTCGTGAAGGCGGAGTGATATGTACAAATTTTATGTTCATTGATTAATAGTAGTCAACTATAGGACACTCCACCAGATAACTTTATTCAAAATTTAAAAGATTGTTAAGCCGACGATCAACAATTTATACTGGCGAAGACATGAACAAATACATTGTTCATTAATAAATGGTAGTTATAATTATTTATTAGGTATACTTATATTATGTACCTATAAAATGATTATCAACTACAGGACAATCCACCAGAAAACTCAAATCAACATTTCAAAGTATGTTTTGCTAAGGACCAACATCATAGACAGACGATGATATGTACTATAACGTTGTTCATTAATAAATAGTAATTAAAATTATTTATAAGGTATAACTATTCACATAACCTTTGTAATGATTATCATTAATAGGACAATCCTCCAGAATTCATTTTTCAACATATCGAATTACGTTTGGCTGTCGACAAATATTTAATTCCGGCAAAGACATTTACAATTACATTGATTATTAATAAATGGTAATTATAATTAATATAAGGTATACCAATTCAAAACGCCTTTATAATGATTATGATTAAAAGGAAAATCCTCTAGACTACATTAATCAAAGTCTCGAACTAAGTTTGGCTTTCGAGAAACATCTCGTGATGGAGGAGTCAAATGTACAATTTCTCTGTTCATTCATTTATGGTAGTTATAATTATTTATTAGGTATACCTATTTTTAACACCTATAGAATGATTGTCAACTATAGGACATTCCACTAGAAAACATTAATCAACATATCAATGAATGTTTAGCAAAGGACCAACATCATAGACAGGTGATGACATGTACTATAACGTTGTTCATTAATAAATGGTAATTATAATTATTTAAAAGGTGTACCTAATCTAAACCCCTTTATAATGATTATAATTATTAGGACAAGCTACCAGATAATTTTTATAAACATTTCAAAGAATGTTTGGCTGTCGACCAATATTTAACACAGGCAAAGACATGTACAAGTACTTTGATTATTAATAAATGGTAATTATAATTATTTATAAGGAATTACTATTCTTAAAACCTATAAAATGATTATCAACTATAGGAAAATCCACCAGAAAACTTTAATCAACATTTAAATGAATGTTAAACTTACGACCATCAACTTATACTGGCGAAGACATGTACAATTACTTACATCATTAATAAATGGTAGTTATAAATATTTAAATGGCATACCTATAATTAACACCATTATGATGATTATAATCTATAGGACAACCTCCAGAAATCATTAATAAACATTTCGAATGATGATTGGGTTTCAACAAATATCTCGTGATGGCGAAGTCATATGTACAATTTCTCTGTTCATTTAAAAATGGTAGTTATAATTATTTATAAGGTGCACCTATTCTAAACACCTTTATAATGATTATTATTATTAGGACAATGCTCCAGACTACATTAATAAAAGTCTCGAACTAAGTTTGGCTTTGGAGATTCATCTCGTGATGGTGGAGTCATATGTACAATTTCTCTGTTCATCCATATATAGTAATTATAATTATTTATAAGGTATAACTATTCTTAAAACCTTTTTTATGATTGTAATTAATAGGACAATCCTCCAGATTTCATTTATCAACATATCGAAATACGTTTGGCTGTCGACAAATATTTAATACCGGCAAAGACATGTACAATTACATTGATTATTAATAAATGGTAATTATAATAATTATAAGGTATACCAATCAAAACAACTTTATAATGATTATGATTAATAGGAAAATCAACTAGACTATATTAATCAACATTTCAAAGTATGTTTAGCTGAGGACCAACATCTTATACAGGCGATGACATGTACTAGAACTTTGTTCATTAATAAATGGTAATTGTAATTTTTTAAAAGGTGTACCTAATCTAAACACCTTTATAATGATTATAATTATTAGGACAAGCTACCAGATAATTTTTATAAACATTTCAAAGTATGTTTGGCTGTCGACAAATATTTAACACAGGCAAAGACATGTACAAGTACTTTGATTATTAATAAATGGTAATTATAATTATTTATAAGGAATTACTATTCTTAAAACCTATAAAATGATTATCAACTATAGGAAAATCCACCAGTAAACTTTAATCAACATTTAAATGAATGTTAAACTGACGACCAACAACTTATACTGGCGAAGACATGTACAATTACTTTCATCATTAATAAATGGTAGTTATAATTATTTAAATGGCATACCTATAATTAACACCATTATGATGATTATAATCTATAGGAAAACCTCCAGAAATCATTAATAAACATTTCGAATGATGATTAGCTTTCAACAAATATCTCGTGATGGCGAAGTCATATGTACAATTTCTCTGTTCATTTAAAAATAGTAATTATAATTTTTAAAAAGGTGTACCTCTTCTAAACACCTTTGTAATGATTATAATTTATAGGACAAGTTACCAGATAACTATTATAAACATTTCAAAGTATGTTTGGCTGTCGACAAATATTTAATACAGGCAAGGACATGTACAAGTACATTGATTATTAATAAATGGTAATTATAATTATTATAAGGCATACCAATTGAAAACACCTTTATAATGATTATGATTAATAGGACAATGCTCCAGACTACATTAATAAAAATCTCGAACTAAGTTTGGCTTTCGAGATACATCTCGTGATGGTGGAGTCATATGTACAATTTCTCTGTTCATCCATATATGGTAGTTATAATTATTTATAAGGAATAACTATTCTTAAAACCTTTGTAATGATTATAATTAATAGGACAATCCTCCAGACTACATTTATCAATATATCGAAATAAGTTTGGCTGACGACAAATATCTCGTGATGGCAAAGTCATATGTACAATTTCTCTGTTCATTTAAAAATGGTAGTTATAATTATTTATAAGGTGCACCTATTCTAAACACCTTTATAATGATTATTATTATTAGGACAATGCTCCAGACTACATTAATAAAAGTCTCGAACTAAGTTTGGCTTTCGAGATTCATCTCGTGATGGTGGAGTCATATGTACAATTTCACTGTTCATCCATATATGGTAGTTATAATTATTTATAAGGAATACCTATTCTAAACACCTTTATAATGATTATAATTAATAGGAATAGCTACCAGAAAACTTTTATCAACATATCGAACAAGGTTTTGCTGTCGAAAAATATCTCGTGAAGGCGGAGTCATATGTACAAATTTTATTTTCATTGATTAATAGTAGTCAACTATAGGACACTCCACCAGATAACTTTAATCAACATTTAGAAGATTGTTAAGCCGACGATCAACAATTTATACTGGCGAAGACATGTACAAATACTTTGTTCATTAATAAATGGTAGTTATAATTATTTATTAGGTATACTTATATTATGTACCTATAAAATGATTATCAACTTTAGGCCAATCCACCAGAAAACATAAATCAACATTTCAAAGTATGTTTTGCTAAGGACCAACATCATAGACAGACGATGATATGTACTATAACATTGTTCATTAATAAATGGTAATTATAATTATTTAAAAGGTGAACCTATTGTAAAGACCTTTATAATGATTATAATTTATAGGACATGCTACCAGATTACATTTATAAACATTTCAAAGTATGTTTGGCTGTCGACAAATATTTAATACAGGCAAGGACATGTACAATTACATTGATTATTTATAAATGGTAATATTTATTATTATAAGGCATACTTATTGAAAACACCATTATGATGATTATAATTTATAGAACATGCTACCAGATTACATTTATAATCATTTCAAAGTATGTTTAGCTGAAGACCAACATCATAGACAGGCGATGACATGTACTATAACCTTGTTCATTAATAAATGGTAATTATAATTTCGTAAAAGGTGTACCTCTTCTAAACAGTTTTGTAATGATTTTAATTTATAGGACAAGTTACCAGATAACTATTATAAACATTTCAAAGTATGTTTGGCTGTCGACAAATATTTAACACACGCAAAGACATGTACTATTACATTGATTATTAATAAATGGTCATTATAATTATTATAAGGTATACCAATTCAAAACGCCTTTATAATGATTATAATTAAAAGGAAAATCCTCTAGACTACATTAATCAAAGTCTCGATCTAAGTTTGGCTTTCGAGAAACATCTCGTGATGGAGGAGTCAAATGTACAATTTCTCTGTTCATTCATTTATGGTAGTTATAATTATTTATTAGGTATACCTTTTTTTAACACCTATAGAATGATTATCAACTATAGGACAATCCACTAGAAAATATTAATCAACATATCAATGAATGTTTAGCTGAGGACCAACATCATAGACAGGCGATGACATGTACTATAACGTTGTTCATTAATAAATGGTAATTATAATTATTTAAAAGGTGTACCTAATCTAAAACCCTTTATAATGATTATTATTATTAGGACAAGCTACCAGATAATTTTTATAAACATTTCAAAGAATGTTTGGCTGTCGACAAATATTTAACACAGGCTAAGACATGTACAAGTACTTTGATTATTAATAAATGGTAATTATAATTATTTATAAGGAATTACTATTCTTAAAACCTATAAAATGATTATCAACTATAGGAAAATCCACCAGAAAACGTTAATCAACATTTAAATGAATGTTAAACTGACGACCAACAACTTATACTGGTGAAGACATGTAAAATTACTTTCTTCATTAATAAATGGTAGTTATAATTATTTAAATGGCATACCTATTCTTAACACCATTATGATGATTATAATCTATAGGACAACCTCCAGAAATCATTAATAAACATTTCGAATGATGATTGGCTTTCAACAAATATCTCGTGATGGCGAAGTCATATGTTTAATTTCTCTCTTCATTCAAAAATGGTAGTTATAATTATTTATAAGGTGTACCTATTCTAAACACCTTTATAATGATTATAATTATTAGGACAAGCTACCAGATAACTTTTATCAACATATCGAACAAGGTTTTGCTGTCGACAAATATCTCGTGAAGGCGGAGTGATATGTACAAATTTTATGTTCATTGATTAATAGTAGTCAACTATAGGACACTCCACCAGATAACTTTATTCAAAATTTAAAAGATTGTTAAGCCGACGATCAACAATTTATACTGGCGAAGACATGTACAAATACATTGTTCATTAATAAATGGTAGTTATAATTATTTATTAGGTATACTTATATTATGTACCTATAAAATGATTATCAACTACAGGACAATCCACCAGAAAACTCAAATCAACATTTCAAAGTATGTTTTGCTAAGGACCAACATCATAGACAGACGATGATATGTACTATAACGTTGTTCATTAATAAATAGTAATTAAAATTATTTATAAGGTATAACTATTCACATAACCTTTGTAATGATTATCATTAATAGGACAATCCTCCAGAATTCATTTTTCAACATATCGAATTACGTTTGGCTGTCGACAAATATTTAATTCCGGCAAAGACATTTACAATTACATTGATTATTAATAAATGGTAATTATAATTAATATAAGGTATACCAATTCAAAACGCCTTTATAATGATTATGATTAAAAGGAAAATCCTCTAGACTACATTAATCAAAGTCTCGAACTAAGTTTGGCTTTCGAGAAACATCTCGTGATGGAGGAGTCAAATGTACAATTTCTCTGTTCATTCATTTATGGTAGTTATAATTATTTATTAGGTATACCTATTTTTAACACCTATAGAATGATTGTCAACTATAGGACATTCCACTAGAAAACATTAATCAACATATCAATGAATGTTTAGCAAAGGACCAACATCATAGACAGGTGATGACATGTACTATAACGTTGTTCATTAATAAATGGTAATTATAATTATTTAAAAGGTGTACCTAATCTAAACCCCTTTATAATGATTATAATTATTAGGACAAGCTACCAGATAATTTTTATAAACATTTCAAAGAATGTTTGGCTGTCGACCAATATTTAACACAGGCAAAGACATGTACAAGTACTTTGATTATTAATAAATGGTAATTATAATTATTTATAAGGAATTACTATTCTTAAAACCTATAAAATGATTATCAACTATAGGAAAATCCACCAGAAAACTTTAATCAACATTTAAATGAATGTTAAACTTACGACCATCAACTTATACTGGCGAAGACATGTGCAATTACTTTCTTCATTAATAAATGGTAGTTATAATTATTTAAATGGCATACCTATTCTTAACACCATTATGATGGTTATAATCTATAGGACAACCTCCAGAAATCATTAATAAACATTTCGAATGATGATTGGCTTTCAACAAATATTTCGTGATGGCGAAGTCATATGTTTAATTTCTCTGTTCATTCAAAAATGGTAGTTATAATTATTTATAAGGTGTACCTATTCTAAACACCTTTATAATGATTATAATTATTAGGACAAGCTACCAGATAACGTTTATCAACATATCGAACAATGTTTGGCTGTCGACAAATGTCTCGTGAAGGTTAGTCATATATAGAATTTCTCTGTTCATTAAATAATGGAAGTTATAATTATTTATTAGGTATACCTATATTATGCACCTATAAAATGATTATCAACTATAGGACAATCCTACAGAAAACTTAAATCAACATTTCAAAGTATGTTTCGCTGAGGACCAACATCATAGACAGACGATGACATGTACAACTACATTGTTCATAAATAAATGGTAATTATAATTATTTAAATGGTGAACCTATACTAAAGTCCTTCATAATGATTATTATTAATATGACATGCTACCAGTTTACTTTTATCAACACATCGAACAAGGTTTTGCTGTCGACAAATATCTCATGAAGGCGGAGACATAAGGTATAACTATTCTTAAAACCTTTGTAATGATTGTAATTAATAGGACAATCCTCCAGAATTCATTTATAAACATATCGAAATACGTTTGGCTGCCGACAAATATTTAATACAGTCAAAGATATGTACAATTACATTGATTATTAATAAATGGTAATTATAATTATTATAAGGCATACCAATTGAAAACACTTTTATAATGTTTATGATTAATAGGAAAATCCTCTAGACTACATTAATCAACATTTCAAAGTATGTTTAGCTGAGGACCAACATCATAGACAGGCGATGACATGTACTATAACGTTGTTCATTAATAAATGGTAATTATAATTTCTTAAAAGGTGTACCTCTTCTAAACAGTTTTGTAATGATTTTAATTTATAGGACAAGTTACCAGATAACTATTATAAACATTTCAAAGTATGTTTGGATGTCGACAAATATTTAATACCCGCAAAGACATGTACTATTACATTGATTATTAATAAATGGTAATTATAATTATTATAAGGTATACCAATTCAAAACGCCTTTATAATGATTATGATTAAAAGGAAAATCCTCTAGACTACATTAATCAAAGTCTCGGTCTAAGTTTGGCTTTCGAGAAACATCTCGTGATGGAGGAGTCAAATGTACAATTTCTCTCTTCATTCAAAAATGGTAGTTATAATTATTTATAAGGTGTACCTATTCTAAACACCTTTATAATGATTATAATTAATAGGACAAGCTACCAGATTACATTTATAAACATTTCAAAATATGTTTGGCTTTCGACAAATATTTAATACAGGCAAGGACATATACAATTACATTGATTATTAATAAATGGTAATTATATATATTATAAGGCATACCAATTGAAAACACCTTTATAATGATTATGATTTATAGGACAATGCTCCAGACTACATTAATAAACGTCTCGAACTAAGTTTGGCTTTGGAGATTCATCTCGTGATGGTGGAGTCATATGTACAATTTCTCTGTTCATCCATATATAGTAATTATAATTATTTATAAGGTATAACTATTCTTAAAACCTTTGTAATGATTATAATTAATAGGGCAATCCTCCAGACTACATTTATCAACGTTTCGAACTAAGATTGGCTTTCGACAAATATTTAATACAGGCATGGACATGTACAATTACATTGATTATTAATAAATGGTAATTATAATTATTAAAAGGTTTACCAATTCAAAACACCGTTTTAATGATTATAATTTATAGGAAAATCCTCTAGAATACATTATTCAACATTTCTAAGTATGTTTAGCTGAGGACCAACATATTATACAGGCGATGACATGTACTATAACATTGTTCATTTATAAATGGTAATTATAATTATTTAAAAGGTGTACTTATTGTAAAGACCTTTATAATAATTATAATTAATAGGACAAGCTACCAGATTACATTTATAAACATTTCAAAGTATGTTGGCTGTCGACAAATAATTAATACAGGCAAAGACATGTACAATTACATTGATTATTAATTAATGGTAATTATATATATTATAAGGCATACCAATTGAAAACACCTTTATAATGATTATGATTATTAGGACAAGCTACCAGATAACTTTTATAAACATTTCAAAATATGTTTGGCTGTCGACAAATATTTAATTCAGGCAATGACAAGTGCAATTACATTAATTATTAATAAATGGTAATTATAATTATTTATAAGGAATTACTATTCTTAAAACCTATAAAATGATTATCAACTATAGGAAAATCCACCAGTAAACTTTAATCAACATTTAAGTGAATGTTAAACTGACGACCAACAAATTATACTGGCGAAGACATGTACAATTACTTACATCATTAATAAATGGTAGTTATAAATATTTAAATGGCATACCTATAATTAACACCATTATGATGATTATAATCTATAGGACAACCTCCAGAAATCATTAATAAACATTTCGAATGATGATTGGCTTTCAACAAATATCTCGTGATGGCGAAGTCATATGTACAATTTCTCTGTTCATTTAAAAATGGTAGTTATAATTATTTATAAGGTGCACCTATTCTAAACACCTTTATAATGATTATTATTATTAGGACAATGCTCCAGACTACATTAATAAAAGTCTCGAACTAAGTTTGGCTTTCGAGATTCATCTCGTGATGGTGGAGTCATATGTACAATTTCTCTGTTCATCCATATATGGTAGTTATAATTTTTTATAAGGTATAACTATTCTTAAAACCTTTGTAATGATTGTAATTAATAGGACAATCCTCCAGAATTCATTTATGAACGTTTCGAACTAAGATTGGCTTTCGACAAATATTTAATACATGCAAGGACACGTACAAATACATTGATTATTAATAAATGGTAATTATAATTATTTAAAAGGTGTACTTATTGTAAAGACCTTTATAATGATTATAATTAATAGGACAAGCTACCAGATTACATTTATAAACATTTCAAAATATGTTTGGCTTTCGACAAATATTTAATACAGGCAAGGACATATACAATTACATTGATTATTAATAAATGGTAATTATATATATTATAAGGCATACCAATTGAAAACACCTTTATAATGATTATGATTTATAGGACAATGCTCCAGACTACATTAATAAAAGTCTCGAACTAAGTTTGGCTTTGGAGATTCATCTCGTGATGGTGGAGTCATATGTACAATTTCTCTGTTCATCCATATATAGTAATTATAATTATTTATAAGGTATAACTATTCTTAAAACCTTTTTTATTATTGTAATTAATAGGACAATCCTCCAGATTTAATTTATCAACATATCGAAATACGTTTGGCTGTCGACAAATATTTAATACCGGCAAAGACATGTACAATTACATTGATTATTAATAAATGGTAATTATAATAATTATAAGGTATACCAATCAAAACAACTTTATAATGATTATGATTAATAGGAAAATCAACTAGACTACATTAATCAACATTTCAAAGTATGTTTAGCTGAGGACCAACATCTTATACAGGCGATGACATGTACTAGAACTTTGTTCATTAATAAATGGTAATTGTAATTTTTTAAAAGGTGTACCTAATCTAAACACCTTTATAATGATTATAATTATTAGGACAAGCTACCAGATAATTTTTATAAACATTTCAAAGTATGTTTGGCTGTCGACAAATATTTAACACAGGCAAAGACATGTACAAGTACTTTGATTATTAATAAATGGTAATTATAATTATTTATAAGAAATTACTATTCTAAAAACGTATAAAATGATTATCAACTATAGGAAAATCCACCAGTAAACTTTAATCAACATTTAAATGAATGTTAAACTGACGACCAACAACTTATACTGGCGAAGACATGTACAATTACTTTCATCATTAATAAATGGTAGTTATAATTATTTAAATGGCATACCTATAATTAACACCATTATGATGATTATAATCTATAGGAAAACCTCCAGAAATCATTAATAAACATTTCGAATGATGATTAGCTTTCAACAAATACCTCGTGATGGCGAAGTCATATGTACAAATTCTCTGTTCATTTAAAAATGGTAATTATAATTTTTAAAAAGGTGTACTTATTGTAAAGACCTTTATAATGATTATAATTAATAGGACAAGCTACCAGATTACATTTATAAACATTTCAAAATATGTTTGGCTTTCGACCAATATTTAATACAGGCAAGGACATGTACAATTACATTGATTATTAATAAATGGTAATTATAATAATTATAAGGCATACCAATTGAAAACACCTTTATAATGATTATAATTTATAGGAAAATCCTCTAGAATACATTAATCAACATTTCAAAGTAAGTTTAGCTGAAGACCAACATATTATACAGGCGATGACATGTACTATAACATTATTCATTAATAAATGGTAATTATAATTATATAAAAGGTGTACTAATTGTAAAGACCTTTATAATGATTATAATTAATAGGACAAGCTACCAGATTACATTTATAAACATTTCAAAGAATGATTGGCTGTCGACAAATATTTAATACAGGCAAGGACATGTACAATTACATTGATTATTAATAAATGGTAATTATAATTATTATAAGGCATACCAATTGAAAACACCTTTATAATGATTATGATTAGTAGGACAATGCTCCAGACTATATTAATAAAAATCTCGAACTAAGTTTGGCTTTCGAGATACATCTCGTGATGGTGGGGTCATATGTACAATTTCTCTGTTCATCCATATATGGTAGTTATAAATATTTATAAGGAATAACTATTCTTATACCTTTGTAATGATTATAATTAATTGGACAATCCTCCAGACTACATTTATCAATATATCGAAATAAGTTTGGCTGACGACAAATATCTCGTGAAGGCGGAGTCATATGTACAAATTTTATTTTCATTGATTAATAGTAGTCAACTATAGGACACTCCACCAGATAACTTTATACAACATTTAGAAGATTGTTAAGCCGACGATCAACAATTTATACTGGCGAAGACATGTACAAATACTTTGTTCATTAATAAATGGTAGTTATAATTATTTATTAGGTATACTTATATTATGTACCTATAAAATGATTATCAACTTTAGGCCAATCCACCAGAAAACATAAATCAAAATTTCAAAGTATGTTTTGCTAAGGACCAACATCATAGACAGACGATGATATGTACTATAACATTGTTCATTAATAAATGGTAATTATAATTATTTAAAAGGTGTACCTATTGTAAAGACCTTTATAATGATTATAATTTATAGGACATGCTACCAGATTACATTTATAAACATTTCAAAGTATGTTTGGCTGTCGACAAATATTTAATACAGCAAGGACATGTACAATTACATTGATTATTAAAAAATGGTAATTATAATTATTATAAGGAATACCAATTAAAAACTCCTTTGTAATGATTATGATTAATAGGACAATCCTCCAGGCTACATTTATCAACATATCGAAATACGTTTGGCTGTCGACAAATAACTCGTGATGGCAAAGTCATATGTACAATTTCTCTTTTCATTCAAAATTGGTAGTTATAATTATTTATAAGGTATAACTATTCACAAAACCTTTGTAATGATTATAATTAATAGGGCAATCCTCCAGGCTACATTTATCAACGTTTCGAACTAAGTTTGGCTTTCGACAAATATTTAACACCCGCAAAGACATGTACTATTACATTGATTATTAATAAATGGTAATTATAATTATTATAAAGTATACCAATTGAAAAAACCTTTTTTAATGATTATGATTAAAAGGAAAGTCCTCTAGACTACATTAATCAAAGTCTCGAAGTAAGTTTGGCTTTCGAGAAACATCTCGTTATGGAGGAGTCAAATGTACAATTTCTCTGTTCATTCATTTATGGTAGTTATAATTATTTATTAGGTATACCTATTTTTTACACCTATAGAATGATTATCAACTATAGGACAATCCACAAGAAAACATTAATCAACATATCAATGAATGTTTAGCTGAGGACCAACATCTTATACAGGCGATGACATGTACTAAAACGTTGTTCATTAATAAATGGTAATTAAATTATTTAAAAGGTGTACCTAATCTAAACCCCTTTATAATGATTATAATTATTAGGACAAGCTACCAGATAATTTTTATAAACATTTCAAAGTATGTTTGAATGTCGACAAATATTAAACACAGGCACTGACATGTACATGAACTTTGATTGCTAATAAATGGTAATTAAAATTATTTATAAGGAATTACTATTCTTATAACCTATAAAATGATTATCAACTATAGGAAAATCCACCAGAAAACTTTAATCAACATTTCAAAGTATGTTTTGCTAAGGACCAACATCATAGACAGACGATGATATGTACTATAACATTGTTCATTAATAAATGGTAATTATAATTATTTAAAAGGTGTACCTATTGTAAAGACCTTTATAATGATTATAATTTATAGGACATGCTACCAGATTACATTTATAAACATTTCAAAGTATGTTTGGCTGTCGACAAATATTTAATACAGCAAGGACATGTACAATTACATTGATTATTAAAAAATGGTAATTATAATTATTATAAGGAATACCAATTAAAAACTCCTTTGTAATGATTATGATTAATAGGACAATCCTCCAGGCTACATTTATCAACATATCGAAATACGTTTGGCTGTCGACAAATAACTCGTGATGGCAAAGTCATATGTACAATTTCTCTTTTCATTCAAAATTGGTAGTTATAATTATTTATAAGGTATAACTATTCACAAAACCTTTGTAATGATTATAATTAATAGGGCAATCCTCCAGGCTACATTTATCAACGTTTCGAACTAAGTTTGGCTTTCGACAAATATTTAACACCCGCAAAGACATGTACTATTACATTGATTATTAATAAATGGTAATTTTAATTATTATAAAGTATACCAATTGAAAAAACCTTTTTTAATGATTATGATTAAAAGGAAAGTCCTCTAGACTACATTAATCAAAGTCTCGAAGTAAGTTTGGCTTTCGAGAAACATCTCGTTATGGAGGAGTCAAATGTACAATTTCACTGTTCATTCATTTATGGTAGTTATAATTATTTATTAGGTATACCTATTTTTTACACCTATAGAATGATTATCAACTATAGGACAATCCACAAGAAAACATTAATCAACATATCAATGAATGTTTAGCTAAGGACCAACATCTTATACAGGCGATGACATGTACTAAAACGTTGTTCATTAATAAATGGTAATTAAATTATTTAAAAGGTGTACCTAATTTAAAACCCCTTTATAATGATTATAATTATTAGGACAAGCTACCAGATAATTTTTATAAACATTTCAAAGTATGTTTGAATGTCGACAAATATTAAACACAGGCACTGACATGTACATGAACATTGATTGCTAATAAATGGTAATTAAAATTATTTATAAGGAATTACTATTCTTATAACCTATAAAATGATTATCAACTATAGGAAAATCCACCAGAAAACTTTAATCAACATTTCAAAGTATGTTTTGCTAAGGACCATCATTATAGACAGACGATGATATGTACTTATAACATTGTTCATTATTAAATGGTAATTATAATTATTAAAAAGGTGTACCTATTGTAAAGACCTTTATAATGATTATAATTTATAGGACATGCTACCAGATTACATTTATAAACATTTCAAATTATGTTTGGCTGTCGACAAATATTTAATACAGGCAAGGGCATGTACAATTACATTGAATATTAATAAATGGTAATTATAATTATTATAAGGAATACCAATTGAAAACACCTTTATAATGATTATGATTAATAGGACAATGCTCCAGACTACATTAATAAAAGTCTCGAACTAAGTTTGGCTTTCGAGATTCATCTCGTGATGGTGGAGTCATATGTACAATTTCTCTGTTCATCCATATATGGTAGTTATAATTATTTATAAGGTATAACTATTCTTAAAACCTTTGTAATGATTATAATTAATAGGGCAATCCTCCAGACTACATTTATCAACGTTTCGAACTAAGATTGGCTTTCGACAAATATTTAATACAGGCATGGACATGTACAATTACATTGATTATTAATAAATGGTAATTATAATTATTAAAAGGTGTACCTATTGTAAAGACCTTTATAATGATTATAATTTATAGGACATGCTACCAGATTACATTTATAAACATTTCAAAGTATGTTTGGCTGTCGACAAATATTTAATACAGCAAGGACATGTACAATTACATTGATTATTAAAAAATGGTAATTATAATTATTATAAGGAATACCAATTAAAAACTCCTTTGTAATGATTATGATTAATAGGACAATCCTCCAGGCTACATTTATCAACATATCGAAATACGTTTGGCTGTCGACAAATAACTCGTGATGGCAAAGTCATATGTACAATTTCTCTTTTCATTCAAAATTGGTAGTTATAATTATTTATAAGGTATAACTATTCACAAAACCTTTGTAATGATTATAATTAATAGGGCAATCCTCCAGGCTACATTTATCAACGTTTCGAACTAAGTTTGGCTTTCGACAAATATTTAACACCCGCAAAGACATGTACTATTACATTGATTATTAATAAATGGTAATTTTAATTATTATAAAGTATACCAATTGAAAAAACCTTTTTTAATGATTATGATTAAAAGGAAAGTCCTCTAGACTACATTAATCAAAGTCTCGAAGTAAGTTTGGCTTTCGAGAAACATCTCTTTATGGAGGAGTCAAATGTACAATTTCACTGTTCATTCATTTATGGTAGTTATAATTATTTATTAGGTATACCTATTTTTTACACCTATAGAATGATTATCAACTATAGGACAATCCACAAGAAAACATTAATCAACATATCAATGAATGTTTAGCTGAGGACCAACATCTTATACAGGCGATGACATGTACTAAAACGTTGTTCATTAATAAATGGTAATTAAATTATTTAAAAGGTGTACCTAATCTAAACCCCTTTATAATGATTATAATTATTAGGACAAGCTACCAGATAATTTTTATAAACATTTCAAAGTATGTTTGAATGTCGACAAATATTAAACACAGGCACTGACATGTACATGAACTTTGATTGCTAATAAATGGTAATTAAAATTATTTATAAGGAATTACTATTCTTATAACCTATAAAATGATTATCAACTATAGGAAAATCCACCAGAAAACTTTAATCAACATTTTAAAGTATGTTTTGCTAAGGACCATCATTATAGACAGACGATGATATGTACTTATAACATTGTTCATTATTAAATGGTAATTATAATTATTAAAAAGGTGTACCTATTGTAAAGACCTTTATAATGATTATAATTTATAGGACATGCTACCAGATTACATTTATAAACATTTCAAATTATGTTTGGCTGTCGACAAATATTTAATACAGGCAAGGGCATGTACAATTACATTGAATATTAATAAATGGTAATTATAATTATTATAAGGAATACCAATTGAAAACACCTTTATAATGATTATGATTAATAGGACAATGCTCCAGACTACATTAATAAAAGTCTCGAACTAAGTTTGGCTTTCGAGATTCATCTCGTGATGGTGGAGTCATATGTACAATTTCTCTGTTCATCCATATATAGTAATTATAATTATTTATAAGGTATAACTATTCTTAAAACCTTTGTAATGATTATAATTAATAGGGCAATCCTCCAGACTACATTTATCAACGTTTCGAACTAAGATTGGCTTTCGACAAATATTTAATACAGGCATGGACATGTACAATTACATTGATTATTAATAAATGGTAATTATAATTATTAAAAGGTTTACCAATTCAAAACACCGTTTTAATGATTATAATTTATAGGAAAATCCTCTAGAATACATTATTCAACATTTCTAAGTATGTTTAGCTGAGGACCAACATATTATACAGGCGATGACATGTACTATAACATTGTTCATTTATAAATGGTAATTATAATTATTTAAAAGGTGTACTTATTGTAAAGACCTTTATAATAATTATAATTAATAGGACAAGCTACCAGATTACATTTATAAACATTTCAAAGTATGTTGGCTGTCGACAAATAATTAATACAGGCAAAGACATGTACAATTACATTGATTATTAATAAATGGTAATTATATATATTATAAGGCATACCAATTGAAAACACCTTTATAATGATTATGATTATTAGGACAAGCTACCAGATAACTTTTATAAACATTTCAAAATATGTTTGGCTGTCGACAAATATTTAATTCAGGCAATGACAAGTGCAATTACATTAATTATTAATAAATGGTAATTATAATTATTTATAAGGAATTACTATTCTTAAAACCTATAAAATGATTATCAACTATAGGAAAATCCACCAGTAAACTTTAATCAACATTTAAGTGAATGTTAAACTGACGACCAACAAATTATACTGGCGAAGACATGTACAATTACTTACATCATTAATAAATGGTAGTTATAAATATTTAAATGGCATACCTATAATTAACACCATTATGATGATTATAATCTATAGGACAACCTCCAGAAATCATTAATAAACATTTCGAATGATGATTGGCTTTCAACAAATATCTCGTGATGGCGAAGTCATATGTACAATTTCTCTGTTCATTTAAAAATGGTAGTTATAATTATTTATAAGGTGCACCTATTCTAAACACCTTTATAATGATTATTATTATTAGGACAATGCTCCAGATTACATTAATAAAAGTCTCGAACTAAGTTTGGCTTTCGAGATTCATCTCGTGATGGTGGAGTCATATGTACAATTTCTCTGTTCATCCATATATGGTAGTTATAATTTTTTATAAGGTATAACTATTCTTAAAACCTTTGTAATGATTGTAATTAATAGGACAATCCTCCAGAATTCATTTATGAACGTTTCGAACTAAGATTGGCTTTCGACAAATATTTAATACATGCAAGGACACGTACAAATACATTGATTATTAATAAATGGTAATTATAATTATTTAAAAGGTGTACTTATTGTAAAGACCTTTATAATGATTATAATTAATAGGACAAGCTACCAGATTACATTTATAAACATTTCAAAATATGTTTGGCTTTCGACAAATATTTAATACAGGCAAGGACATATACAATTACATTGATTATTAATAAATGGTAATTATATATATTATAAGGCATACCAATTGAAAACACCTTTATAATGATTATGATTTATAGGACAATGCTCCAGACTACATTAATAAAAGTCTCGAACTAAGTTTGGCTTTGGAGATTCATCTCGTGATGGTGGAGTCATATGTACAATTTCTCTGTTCATCCATATATAGTAATTATAATTATTTATAAGGTATAACTATTCTTAAAACCTTTTTTATTATTGTAATTAATAGGACAATCCTCCAGATTTAATTTATCAACATATCGAAATACGTTTGGCTGTCGACAAATATTTAATACCGGCAAAGACATGTACAATTACATTGATTATTAATAAATGGTAATTATAATAATTATAAGGTATACCAATCAAAACAACTTTATAATGATTATGATTAATAGGAAAATCAACTAGACTACATTAATCAACATTTCAAAGTATGTTTAGCTGAGGACCAACATCTTATACAGGCGATGACATGTACTAGAACTTTGTTCATTAATAAATGGTAATTGTAATTTTTTAAAAGGTGTACCTAATCTAAACACCTTTATAATGATTATAATTATTAGGACAAGCTACCAGATAATTTTTATAAACATTTCAAAGTATGTTTGGCTGTCGACAAATATTTAACACAGGCAAAGACATGTACAAGTACTTTGATTATTAATAAATGGTAATTATAATTATTTATAAGAAATTACTATTCTAAAAACGTATAAAATGATTATCAACTATAGGAAAATCCACCAGTAAACTTTAATCAACATTTAAATGAATGTTAAACTGACGACCAACAACTTATACTGGCGAAGACATGTACAATTACTTTCATCATTAATAAATGGTAGTTATAATTATTTAAATGGCATACCTATAATTAACACCATTATGATGATTATAATCTATAGGAAAACCTCCAGAAATCATTAATAAACATTTCGAATGATGATTAGCTTTCAACAAATACCTCGTGATGGCGAAGTCATATGTACAAATTCTCTGTTCATTTAAAAATGGTAATTATAATTTTTAAAAAGGTGTACTTATTGTAAAGACCTTTATAATGATTATAATTAATAGGACAAGCTACCAGATTACATTTATAAACATTTCAAAATATGTTTGGCTTTCGACCAATATTTAATACAGGCAAGGACATGTACAATTACATTGATTATTAATAAATGGTAATTATAATAATTATAAGGCATACCAATTGAAAACACCTTTATAATGATTATAATTTATAGGAAAATCCTCTAGAATACATTAATCAACATTTCAAAGTAAGTTTAGCTGAAGACCAACATATTATACAGGCGATGACATGTACTATAACATTATTCATTAATAAATGGTAATTATAATTATATAAAAGGTGTACTAATTGTAAAGACCTTTATAATGATTATAATTAATAGGACAAGCTACCAGATTACATTTATAAACATTTCAAAGAATGATTGGCTGTCGACAAATATTTAATACAGGCAAGGACATGTACAATTACATTGATTATTAATAAATGGTAATTATAATTATTATAAGGCATACCAATTGAAAACACCTTTATAATGATTATGATTAGTAGGACAATGCTCCAGACTATATTAATAAAAATCTCGAACTAAGTTTGGCTTTCGAGATACATCTCGTGATGGTGGGGTCATATGTACAATTTCTCTGTTCATCCATATATGGTAGTTATAAATATTTATAAGGAATAACTATTCTTATACCTTTGTAATGATTATAATTAATTGGACAATCCTCCAGACTACATTTATCAATATATCGAAATAAGTTTGGCTGACGACAAATATCTCGTGAAGGCGGAGTCATATGTACAAATTTTATTTTCATTGATTAATAGTAGTCAACTATAGGACACTCCACCAGATAACTTTATACAACATTTAGAAGATTGTTAAGCCGACGATCAACAATTTATACTGGCGAAGACATGTACAAATACTTTGTTCATTAATAAATGGTAGTTATAATTATTTATTAGGTATACTTATATTATGTACCTATAAAATGATTATCAACTTTAGGCCAATCCACCAGAAAACATAAATCAAAATTTCAAAGTATGTTTTGCTAAGGACCAACATCATAGACAGACGATGATATGTACTATAACATTGTTCATTAATAAATGGTAATTATAATTATTTAAAAGGTGTACCTATTGTAAAGACCTTTATAATGATTATAATTTATAGGACATGCTACCAGATTACATTTATAAACATTTCAAAGTATGTTTGGCTGTCGACAAATATTTAATACAGCAAGGACATGTACAATTACATTGATTATTAAAAAATGGTAATTATAATTATTATAAGGAATACCAATTAAAAACTCCTTTGTAATGATTATGATTAATAGGACAATCCTCCAGGCTACATTTATCAACATATCGAAATACGTTTGGCTGTCGACAAATAACTCGTGATGGCAAAGTCATATGTACAATTTCTCTTTTCATTCAAAATTGGTAGTTATAATTATTTATAAGGTATAACTATTCACAAAACCTTTGTAATGATTATAATTAATAGGGCAATCCTCCAGGCTACATTTATCAACGTTTCGAACTAAGTTTGGCTTTCGACAAATATTTAACACCCGCAAAGACATGTACTATTACATTGATTATTAATAAATGGTAATTATAATTATTATAAAGTATACCAATTGAAAAAACCTTTTTTAATGATTATGATTAAAAGGAAAGTCCTCTAGACTACATTAATCAAAGTCTCGAAGTAAGTTTGGCTTTCGAGAAACATCTCGTTATGGAGGAGTCAAATGTACAATTTCTCTGTTCATTCATTTATGGTAGTTATAATTATTTATTAGGTATACCTATTTTTTACACCTATAGAATGATTATCAACTATAGGACAATCCACAAGAAAACATTAATCAACATATCAATGAATGTTTAGCTGAGGACCAACATCTTATACAGGCGATGACATGTACTAAAACGTTGTTCATTAATAAATGGTAATTAAATTATTTAAAAGGTGTACCTAATCTAAACCCCTTTATAATGATTATAATTATTAGGACAAGCTACCAGATAATTTTTATAAACATTTCAAAGTATGTTTGAATGTCGACAAATATTAAACACAGGCACTGACATGTACATGAACTTTGATTGCTAATAAATGGTAATTAAAATTATTTATAAGGAATTACTATTCTTATAACCTATAAAATGATTATCAACTATAGGAAAATCCACCAGAAAACTTTAATCAACATTTCAAAGTATGTTTTGCTAAGGACCAACATCATAGACAGACGATGATATGTACTATAACATTGTTCATTAATAAATGGTAATTATAATTATTTAAAAGGTGTACCTATTGTAAAGACCTTTATAATGATTATAATTTATAGGACATGCTACCAGATTACATTTATAAACATTTCAAAGTATGTTTGGCTGTCGACAAATATTTAATACAGCAAGGACATGTACAATTACATTGATTATTAAAAAATGGTAATTATAATTATTATAAGGAATACCAATTAAAAACTCCTTTGTAATGATTATGATTAATAGGACAATCCTCCAGGCTACATTTATCAACATATCGAAATACGTTTGGCTGTCGACAAATAACTCGTGATGGCAAAGTCATATGTACAATTTCTCTTTTCATTCAAAATTGGTAGTTATAATTATTTATAAGGTATAACTATTCACAAAACCTTTGTAATGATTATAATTAATAGGGCAATCCTCCAGGCTACATTTATCAACGTTTCGAACTAAGTTTGGCTTTCGACAAATATTTAACACCCGCAAAGACATGTACTATTACATTGATTATTAATAAATGGTAATTTTAATTATTATAAAGTATACCAATTGAAAAAACCTTTTTTAATGATTATGATTAAAAGGAAAGTCCTCTAGACTACATTAATCAAAGTCTCGAAGTAAGTTTGGCTTTCGAGAAACATCTCGTTATGGAGGAGTCAAATGTACAATTTCACTGTTCATTCATTTATGGTAGTTATAATTATTTATTAGGTATACCTATTTTTTACACCTATAGAATGATTATCAACTATAGGACAATCCACAAGAAAACATTAATCAACATATCAATGAATGTTTAGCTAAGGACCAACATCTTATACAGGCGATGACATGTACTAAAACGTTGTTCATTAATAAATGGTAATTAAATTATTTAAAAGGTGTACCTAATTTAAAACCCCTTTATAATGATTATAATTATTAGGACAAGCTACCAGATAATTTTTATAAACATTTCAAAGTATGTTTGAATGTCGACAAATATTAAACACAGGCACTGACATGTACATGAACATTGATTGCTAATAAATGGTAATTAAAATTATTTATAAGGAATTACTATTCTTATAACCTATAAAATGATTATCAACTATAGGAAAATCCACCAGAAAACTTTAATCAACATTTCAAAGTATGTTTTGCTAAGGACCATCATTATAGACAGACGATGATATGTACTTATAACATTGTTCATTATTAAATGGTAATTATAATTATTAAAAAGGTGTACCTATTGTAAAGACCTTTATAATGATTATAATTTATAGGACATGCTACCAGATTACATTTATAAACATTTCAAATTATGTTTGGCTGTCGACAAATATTTAATACAGGCAAGGGCATGTACAATTACATTGAATATTAATAAATGGTAATTATAATTATTATAAGGAATACCAATTGAAAACACCTTTATAATGATTATGATTAATAGGACAATGCTCCAGACTACATTAATAAAAGTCTCGAACTAAGTTTGGCTTTCGAGATTCATCTCGTGATGGTGGAGTCATATGTACAATTTCTCTGTTCATCCATATATGGTAGTTATAATTATTTATAAGGTATAACTATTCTTAAAACCTTTGTAATGATTATAATTAATAGGGCAATCCTCCAGACTACATTTATCAACGTTTCGAACTAAGATTGGCTTTCGACAAATATTTAATACAGGCATGGACATGTACAATTACATTGATTATTAATAAATGGTAATTATAATTATTAAAAGGTGTACCTATTGTAAAGACCTTTATAATGATTATAATTTATAGGACATGCTACCAGATTACATTTATAAACATTTCAAAGTATGTTTGGCTGTCGACAAATATTTAATACAGCAAGGACATGTACAATTACATTGATTATTAAAAAATGGTAATTATAATTATTATAAGGAATACCAATTAAAAACTCCTTTGTAATGATTATGATTAATAGGACAATCCTCCAGGCTACATTTATCAACATATCGAAATACGTTTGGCTGTCGACAAATAACTCGTGATGGCAAAGTCATATGTACAATTTCTCTTTTCATTCAAAATTGGTAGTTATAATTATTTATAAGGTATAACTATTCACAAAACCTTTGTAATGATTATAATTAATAGGGCAATCCTCCAGGCTACATTTATCAACGTTTCGAACTAAGTTTGGCTTTCGACAAATATTTAACACCCGCAAAGACATGTACTATTACATTGATTATTAATAAATGGTAATTTTAATTATTATAAAGTATACCAATTGAAAAAACCTTTTTTAATGATTATGATTAAAAGGAAAGTCCTCTAGACTACATTAATCAAAGTCTCGAAGTAAGTTTGGCTTTCGAGAAACATCTCTTTATGGAGGAGTCAAATGTACAATTTCACTGTTCATTCATTTATGGTAGTTATAATTATTTATTAGGTATACCTATTTTTTACACCTATAGAATGATTATCAACTATAGGACAATCCACAAGAAAACATTAATCAACATATCAATGAATGTTTAGCTGAGGACCAACATCTTATACAGGCGATGACATGTACTAAAACGTTGTTCATTAATAAATGGTAATTAAATTATTTAAAAGGTGTACCTAATCTAAACCCCTTTATAATGATTATAATTATTAGGACAAGCTACCAGATAATTTTTATAAACATTTCAAAGTATGTTTGAATGTCGACAAATATTAAACACAGGCACTGACATGTACATGAACTTTGATTGCTAATAAATGGTAATTAAAATTATTTATAAGGAATTACTATTCTTATAACCTATAAAATGATTATCAACTATAGGAAAATCCACCAGAAAACTTTAATCAACATTTTAAAGTATGTTTTGCTAAGGACCATCATTATAGACAGACGATGATATGTACTTATAACATTGTTCATTATTAAATGGTAATTATAATTATTAAAAAGGTGTACCTATTGTAAAGACCTTTATAATGATTATAATTTATAGGACATGCTACCAGATTACATTTATAAACATTTCAAATTATGTTTGGCTGTCGACAAATATTTAATACAGGCAAGGGCATGTACAATTACATTGAATATTAATAAATGGTAATTATAATTATTATAAGGAATACCAATTGAAAACACCTTTATAATGATTATGATTAATAGGACAATGCTCCAGACTACATTAATAAAAGTCTCGAACTAAGTTTGGCTTTCGAGATTCATCTCGTGATGGTGGAGTCATATGTACAATTTCTCTGTTCATCCATATATAGTAATTATAATTATTTATAAGGTATAACTATTCTTAAAACCTTTGTAATGATTATAATTAATAGGGCAATCCTCCAGACTACATTTATCAACGTTTCGAACTAAGATTGGCTTTCGACAAATATTTAATACAGGCATGGACATGTACAATTACATTGATTATTAATAAATGGTAATTATAATTATTAAAAGGTTTACCAATTCAAAACACCGTTTTAATGATTATAATTTATAGGAAAATCCTCTAGAATACATTATTCAACATTTCTAAGTATGTTTAGCTGAGGACCAACATATTATACAGGCGATGACATGTACTATAACATTGTTCATTTATAAATGGTAATTATAATTATTTAAAAGGTGTACTTATTGTAAAGACCTTTATAATAATTATAATTAATAGGACAAGCTACCAGATTACATTTATAAACATTTCAAAGTATGTTGGCTGTCGACAAATAATTAATACAGGCAAAGACATGTACAATTACATTGATTATTAATAAATGGTAATTATATATATTATAAGGCATACCAATTGAAAACACCTTTATAATGATTATGATTATTAGGACAAGCTACCAGATAACTTTTATAAACATTTCAAAATATGTTTGGCTGTCGACAAATATTTAATTCAGGCAATGACAAGTGCAATTACATTAATTATTAATAAATGGTAATTATAATTATTTATAAGGAATTACTATTCTTAAAACCTATAAAATGATTATCAACTATAGGAAAATCCACCAGTAAACTTTAATCAACATTTAAGTGAATGTTAAACTGACGACCAACAAATTATACTGGCGAAGACATGTACAATTACTTACATCATTAATAAATGGTAGTTATAAATATTTAAATGGCATACCTATAATTAACACCATTATGATGATTATAATCTATAGGACAACCTCCAGAAATCATTAATAAACATTTCGAATGATGATTGGCTTTCAACAAATATCTCGTGATGGCGAAGTCATATGTACAATTTCTCTGTTCATTTAAAAATGGTAGTTATAATTATTTATAAGGTGCACCTATTCTAAACACCTTTATAATGATTATTATTATTAGGACAATGCTCCAGATTACATTAATAAAAGTCTCGAACTAAGTTTGGCTTTCGAGATTCATCTCGTGATGGTGGAGTCATATGTACAATTTCTCTGTTCATCCATATATGGTAGTTATAATTTTTTATAAGGTATAACTATTCTTAAAACCTTTGTAATGATTGTAATTAATAGGACAATCCTCCAGAATTCATTTATGAACGTTTCGAACTAAGATTGGCTTTCGACAAATATTTAATACATGCAAGGACACGTACAAATACATTGATTATTAATAAATGGTAATTATAATTATTTAAAAGGTGTACTTATTGTAAAGACCTTTATAATGATTATAATTAATAGGACAAGCTACCAGATTACATTTATAAACATTTCAAAATATGTTTGGCTTTCGACAAATATTTAATACAGGCAAGGACATATACAATTACATTGATTATTAATAAATGGTAATTATATATATTATAAGGCATACCAATTGAAAACACCTTTATAATGATTATGATTTATAGGACAATGCTCCAGACTACATTAATAAAAGTCTCGAACTAAGTTTGGCTTTGGAGATTCATCTCGTGATGGTGGAGTCATATGTACAATTTCTCTGTTCATCCATATATAGTAATTATAATTATTTATAAGGTATAACTATTCTTAAAACCTTTTTTATTATTGTAATTAATAGGACAATCCTCCAGATTTAATTTATCAACATATCGAAATACGTTTGGCTGTCGACAAATATTTAATACCGGCAAAGACATGTACAATTACATTGATTATTAATAAATGGTAATTATAATAATTATAAGGTATACCAATCAAAACAACTTTATAATGATTATGATTAATAGGAAAATCAACTAGACTACATTAATCAACATTTCAAAGTATGTTTAGCTGAGGACCAACATCTTATACAGGCGATGACATGTACTAGAACTTTGTTCATTAATAAATGGTAATTGTAATTTTTTAAAAGGTGTACCTAATCTAAACACCTTTATAATGATTATAATTATTAGGACAAGCTACCAGATAATTTTTATAAACATTTCAAAGTATGTTTGGCTGTCGACAAATATTTAACACAGGCAAAGACATGTACAAGTACTTTGATTATTAATAAATGGTAATTATAATTATTTATAAGAAATTACTATTCTAAAAACGTATAAAATGATTATCAACTATAGGAAAATCCACCAGTAAACTTTAATCAACATTTAAATGAATGTTAAACTGACGACCAACAACTTATACTGGCGAAGACATGTACAATTACTTTCATCATTAATAAATGGTAGTTATAATTATTTAAATGGCATACCTATAATTAACACCATTATGATGATTATAATCTATAGGAAAACCTCCAGAAATCATTAATAAACATTTCGAATGATGATTAGCTTTCAACAAATATCTCGTGATGGCGAAGTCATATGTACAAATTCTCTGTTCATTTAAAAATGGTAATTATAATTTTTAAAAAGGTGTACCTCTTCTAAACACCTTTGTAATGATTATAATTTATAGGACAAGTTACCAGATAACTATTATAAACATTTCAAAGTATGTTTGGCTGTCGACAAATATTTAATACATGCAAAGACATGTACAATTACATTGATTATTAATAAATGGTAATTATATATATTATAAGGCATACCAATTGAAAACACCTTTATAATGATTATGATTAATAGGACAATGCTCCAGACTACATTAATAAATGTCTCGAACTAAGTTTGGCTTTCGAGATTCATCTCGTGATGGTGGAGTCATATGTACAATTTCTCTGTTCATCCATATATGGTAGTTATAATTATTTATAAGGTATAACTATTCTTAAAACCTTTGTAATGATAATAATTAATAGGGCAATCCTCCAGGCTATATTTATCAACGTTTCGAGCTAAGATTGGCTTTCGACAAATATTTAATACAGGCAAGGACATGTACAATTACATTGATTATTAATAAATGGTAATTATAATTATTTAAAAGGTGTACTTATTGTAAAGACCTTTATAATGATTATAATTAATAGGACAAGCTACCAGATTACATTTATAAACATTTCAAAATATGTTTGGCTTTCGACCAATATTTAATACAGGCAAGGACATGTACAATTACATTGATTATTAATAAATGGTAATTATAATAATTATAAGGCATACCAATTGAAAACACCTTTATAATGATTATAATTTATAGGAAAATCCTCTAGAATACATTAATCAACATTTCATAGTAAGTTTAGCTGAAGACCAACATATTATACAGGCGATGACATGTACTATAACATTATTCATTAATAAATGGTAATTATAATTATATAAAAGGTGTACTAATTGTAAAGACCTTTATAATGATTATAATTAATAGGACAAGCTACCAGATTACATTTATAAACATTTCAAAGAATGATTGGCTGTCGACAAATATTTAATACAGGCAAGGACATGTACAATTACATTGATTATTAATAAATGGTAATTATAATTATTATAAGGCATACCATTTGAAAACACCTTTATAATGATTATGATTAGTAGGACAATGCTCCAGACTATATTAATAAAAATCTCGAACTAAGTTTGGCTTTCGAGATACATCTCGTGATGGTGGGGTCATATGTACAATTTCTCTGTTCATCCATATATGGTAGTTATAAATATTTATAAGGAATAACTATTCTTATACCTTTGTAATGATTATAATTAATTGGACAATCCTCCAGACTACATTTATCAATATATCGAAATAAGTTTGGCTGACGACAAATATCTCGTGAAGGCGGAGTCATATGTACAAATTTTATTTTCATTGATTAATAGTAGTCAACTATAGGACACTCCACCAGATAACTTTAATCAACATTTAGAAGATTGTTAAGCCGACGATCAACAATTTATACTGGCGAAGACATGTACAAATACTTTGTTCATTAATAAATGGTAGTTATAATTATTTATTAGGTATACTTATATTATGTACCTATAAAATGATTATCAACTTTAGGCCAATCCACCAGAAAACATAAATCAACATTTCAAAGTATGTTTTGCTAAGGACCAACATCATAGACAGACGATGATATGTACTATAACATTGTTCATTAATAAATGGTAATTATAATTATTTAAAAGGTGTACCTATTGTAAAGACCTTTATAATGATTATAATTTATAGGACATGCTACCAGATTACATTTATAAACATTTCAAAGTATGTTTGGCTGTCGACAAATATTTAATACAGCAAGGACATGTACAATTACATTGATTATTAAAAAATGGTAATTATAATTATTATAAGGAATACCAATTAAAAACTCCTTTGTAATGATTATGATTAATAGGACAATCCTCCAGGCTACATTTATCAACATATCGAAATACGTTTGGCTGTCGACAAATAACTCGTGATGGCAAAGTCATATGTACAATTTCTCTTTTCATTCAAAATTGGTAGTTATAATTATTTATAAGGTATAACTATTCACAAAACCTTTGTAATGATTATAATTAATAGGGCAATCCTCCAGGCTACATTTATCAACGTTTCGAACTAAGTTTGGCTTTCGACAAATATTTAACACCCGCAAAGACATGTACTATTACATTGATTATTAATAAATGGTAATTATAATTATTATAAAGTATACCAATTGAAAAAACCTTTTTTAATGATTATGATTAAAAGGAAAGTCCTCTAGACTACATTAATCAAAGTCTCGAAGTAAGTTTGGCTTTCGAGAAACATCTCGTTATGGAGGAGTCAAATGTACAATTTCTCTGTTCATTCATTTATGGTAGTTATAATTATTTATTAGGTATACCTATTTTTTACACCTATAGAATGATTATCAACTATAGGACAATCCACAAGAAAACATTAATCAACATATCAATGAATGTTTAGCTGAGGACCAACATCTTATACAGGCGATGACATGTACTAAAACGTTGTTCATTAATAAATGGTAATTAAATTATTTAAAAGGTGTACCTAATCTAAACCCCTTTATAATGATTATAATTATTAGGACAAGCTACCAGATAATTTTTATAAACATTTCAAAGTATGTTTGAATGTCGACAAATATTAAACACAGGCACTGACATGTACATGAACTTTGATTGCTAATAAATGGTAATTAAAATTATTTATAAGGAATTACTATTCTTATAACCTATAAAATGATTATCAACTATAGGAAAATCCACCAGAAAACTTTAATCAACATTTCAAAGTATGTTTTGCTAAGGACCAACATCATAGACAGACGATGATATGTACTATAACATTGTTCATTAATAAATGGTAATTATAATTATTTAAAAGGTGTACCTATTGTAAAGACCTTTATAATGATTATAATTTATAGGACATGCTACCAGATTACATTTATAAACATTTCAAAGTATGTTTGGCTGTCGACAAATATTTAATACAGCAAGGACATGTACAATTACATTGATTATTAAAAAATGGTAATTATAATTATTATAAGGAATACCAATTAAAAACTCCTTTGTAATGATTATGATTAATAGGACAATCCTCCAGGCTACATTTATCAACATATCGAAATACGTTTGGCTGTCGACAAATAACTCGTGATGGCAAAGTCATATGTACAATTTCTCTTTTCATTCAAAATTGGTAGTTATAATTATTTATAAGGTATAACTATTCACAAAACCTTTGTAATGATTATAATTAATAGGGCAATCCTCCAGGCTACATTTATCAACGTTTCGAACTAAGTTTGGCTTTCGACAAATATTTAACACCCGCAAAGACATGTACTATTACATTGATTATTAATAAATGGTAATTTTAATTATTATAAAGTATACCAATTGAAAAAACCTTTTTTAATGATTATGATTAAAAGGAAAGTCCTCTAGACTACATTAATCAAAGTCTCGAAGTAAGTTTGGCTTTCGAGAAACATCTCGTTATGGAGGAGTCAAATGTACAATTTCACTGTTCATTCATTTATGGTAGTTATAATTATTTATTAGGTATACCTATTTTTTACACCTATAGAATGATTATCAACTATAGGACAATCCACAAGAAAACATTAATCAACATATCAATGAATGTTTAGCTGAGGACCAACATCTTATACAGGCGATGACATGTACTAAAACGTTGTTCATTAATAAATGGTAATTAAATTATTTAAAAGGTGTACCTAATCTAAACCCCTTTATAATGATTATAATTATTAGGACAAGCTACCAGATAATTTTTATAAACATTTCAAAGTATGTTTGAATGTCGACAAATATTAAACACAGGCACTGACATGTACATGAACATTGATTGCTAATAAATGGTAATTAAAATTATTTATAAGGAATTACTATTCTTATAACCTATAAAATGATTATCAACTATAGGAAAATCCACCAGAAAACTTTAATCAACATTTCAAAGTATGTTTTGCTAAGGACCATCATTACAGACAGACGATGATATGTACTTATAACATTGTTCATTATTAAATGGTAATTATAATTATTAAAAAGGTGTACCTATTGTAAAGACCTTTATAATGATTATAATTTATAGGACATGCTACCAGATTACATTTATAAACATTTCAAATTATGTTTGGCTGTCGACAAATATTTAATACAGGCAAGGGCATGTACAATTACATTGAATATTAATAAATGGTAATTATAATTATTATAAGGAATACCAATTGAAAACACCTTTATAATGATTATGATTAATAGGACAATGCTCCAGACTACATTAATAAAAGTCTCGAACTAAGTTTGGCTTTCGAGATTCATCTCGTGATGGTGGAGTCATATGTACAATTTCTCTGTTCATCCATATATGGTAGTTATAATTATTTATAAGGTATAACTATTCTTAAAACCTTTGTAATGATTATAATTAATAGGGCAATCCTCCAGACTACATTTATCAACGTTTCGAACTAAGATTGGCTTTCGACAAATATTTAATACAGGCATGGACATGTACAATTACATTGATTATTAATAAATGGTAATTATAATTATTAAAAGGTTTACCAATTCAAAACACCGTTTTAATGATTATAATTTATAGGAAAATCCTCTAGAATACATTATTCTACATTTCTAAGTATGTTTAGCTGAGGACCAACATATTATACAGGCGATGACATGTACTATAACATTGTTCATTAATAAATGGTAATTATAATTATTTAAAAGGTGTACTTATTGTAAAGACCTTTATAATAATTATAATTAATAGGACCAGCTACCAGATTACATTTATAAACATTTCAAAGTATGTTGGCTGTCGACAAATAATTAATACAGGCAAAGACATGTACAATTACATTGATTATTAATAAATGGTAATTATATATATTATAAGGCATACCAATTGAAAACACCTTTATAATGATTATGATTATTAGGACAAGCTACCAGATAACTTTTATAAACATTTCAAAATATGTTTGGCTGTCGACAAATATTTAATTCAGGCAATGACAAGTGCAATTACATTAATTATTAATAAATGGTAATTATAATTATTTATAAGGAATTACTATTCTTAAAACCTATAAAATGATTATCAACTATAGGAAAATCCACCAGTAAACTTTAATCAACATTTAAATGAAAGTTAAACTGACGACCAACAAATTATACTGGCGAAGACATGTACAATTACTTACATCATTAATAAATGGTAGTTATAAATATTTAAATGGCATACCTATAATTAACACCATTATGATGATTATAATCTATAGGACAACCTCCAGAAATCATTAATAAACATTTCGAATGATGATTGGCTTTCAACAAATATCTCGTGATGGCGAAGTCATATGTACAATTTCTCTGTTCATTTAAAAATGGTAGTTATAATTATTTATAAGGTGCACCTATTCTAAACACCTTTATAATGATTATTATTATTAGGACAATGCTCCAGACTACATTAATAAAAGTCTCGAACTAAGTTTGGCTTTCGAGATTCATCTCGTGATGGTGGAGTCATATGTACAATTTCTCTGTTCATCCATATATGGTAGTTATAATTTTTTATAAGGTATAACTATTCATAAAACCTTTGTAATGATTGTAATTAATAGGACAATCCTCCAGAATTCATTTATGAACGTTTCGAACTAAGATTGGCTTTCGACAAATATTTAATACATGCAAGGACATGTACAAATACATTGATTATTAATAAATGGTAATTATAATTATTTAAAAGGTGTACTTATTGTAAAGACCTTTATAATGATTATAATTAATAGGACAAGCTACCAGATTACATTTATAAACATTTCAAAATATGTTTGGCTTTCGACAAATATTTAATACAGGCAAGGACATATACAATTACATTGATTATTAATAAATGGTAATTATATATATTATAAGGCATACCAATTGAAAACACCTTTATAATGATTATTATTTATAGGACAATGCTCCAGACTACATTAATAAAAGTCTCGAACTAAGTTTGGCTTTGGAGATTCATCTCGTGATGGTGGAGTCATATGTACAATTTCTCTGTTCATCCATATATAGTAATTATAATTATTTATAAGGTATAACTATTCTTAAAACCTTTTTTATGATTGTAATTAATAGGACAATCCTCCAGATTTCATTTATCAACATATCGAAATACGTTTGGCTGTCGACAAATATTTAATACCGGCAAAGACATGTACAATTACATTGATTATTAATAAATGGTCATTATAATAATTATAAGGTATACCAATCAAAACAACTTTATAATGATTATGATTAATAGGAAAATCAACTAGACTACATTAATCAACATTTCAAAGTATGTTTAGCTGAGGACCAACATCTTATACTGGCGATGACATGTACTAGAACTTTGTTCATTAATAAATGGTAATTGTAATTTTTTAAAAGGTGTACCTAATCTAAACACCTTTATAATGATTATAATTATTAGGACAAGCTACCAGATAATTTTTATAAACATTTCAAAGTATGTTTGGCTGTCGACAAATATTTAACACAGGCAAAGACATGTACAAGTACTTTGATTATTAATAAATGGTAATTATAATTATTTATAAGAAATTACTATTCTAAAAACCTATAAAATGATTATCAACTATAGGAAAATCCACCAGTAAACTTTAATCAACATTTAAATGAATGTTAAACTGACGACCAACAACTTATACTGGCGAAGACATGTACAATTACTTTCATCGTTAATAAATGGTAGTTATAATTATTTAAATGGCATACCTATAATTAACACCATTATGATGATTATAATCTATAGGAAAACCTCCAGAAATCATTAATAAACATTTCGAATGATGATTAGCTTTCAACAAATATCTCGTGATGGCGAAGTCATATATACAAATTCTCTGTTCATTTAAAAATGGTAATTATAATTTTTAAAAAGGTGTACCTCTTCTAAACACCTTTGTAATGATTATAATTATTAGGACAAGCTACCAGATAACTTTTATCAACATATCGAACAAGGTTTTGCTGTCGACAAATATCTCGTGAAGGCGGAGTGATATGTACAAATTTTATGTTCATTGATTAATAGTAGTCAACTATAGGACACTCCACCAGATAACTTTATTCAAAATTTAAAAGATTGTTAAGCCGACGATCAACAATTTATACTGGCGAAGACATGTACAAATACATTGTTCATTAATAAATGGTAGTTATAATTATTTATTAGGTATACTTATATTATGTACCTATAAAATGATTATCAACTACAGGACAATCCACCAGAAAACTCAAATCAACATTTCAAAGTATGTTTTGCTAAGGACCAACATCATAGACAGACGATGATATGTACTATAACGTTGTTCATTAATAAATAGTAATTAAAATTATTTATAAGGTATAACTATTCACATAACCTTTGTAATGATTATCATTAATAGGACAATCCTCCAGAATTCATTTTTCAACATATCGAAATACGTTTGGATGTCGACAAATATTTAATACCGGCAAAGACATTTACAATTACATTGATTATTAATAAATGGTAATTATAATTAATATAAGGTATACCAATTCAAAACGCCTTTATAATGATTATGATTAAAAGGAAAATCCTCTAGACTACATTAATCAAAGTCTCGAACTAAGTTTGGCTTTCGAGAAACATCTCGTGATGGAGGAGTCAAATGTACAATTTCTCTGTTCATTCATTTATGGTAGTTATAATTATTTATTAGGTATACCTATTTTTAACACCTATAGAATGATTGTCAACTATAGGACATTCCACTAGAAAACATTAATCAACATATCAATGAATGTTTAGCAAAGGACCAACATCATAGACAGGTGATGACATGTACTATAACGTTGTTCATTAATAAATGGTAATTATAATTATTTAAAAGGTGTACCTAATCTAAACCCCTTTATAATGATTATAATTATTAGGACAAGCTACCAGATAATTTTTATAAACATTTCAAAGAATGTTTGGCTGTCGACCAATATTTAACACAGGCAAAGACATGTACAAGTACTTTGATTATTAATAAATGGTAATTATAATTATTTATAAGGAATTACTATTCTTAAAACCTATAAAATGATTATCAACTATAGGAAAATCCACCAGAAAACTTTAATCAACATTTAAATGAATGTTAAACTTACGACCATCAACTTATACTGGCGAAGACATGTGCAATTACTTTCTTCATTAATAAATGGTAGTTATAATTATTTAAATGGCATACCTATTCTTAACACCATTATGATGGTTATAATCTATAGGACAACCTCCAGAAATCATTAATAAACATTTCGAATGATGATTGGCTTTCAACAAATATTTCGTGATGGCGAAGTCATATGTTTAATTTCTCTGTTCATTCAAAAATGGTAGTTATAATTATTTATAAGGTATACCTATTCTAAACACCTTTATAATGATTATAATTATTAGGACAAGCTACCAGATAACGTTTATCAACATATCGAACAATGTTTGGCTGTCGACAAATGTCTCGTGAAGGTTAGTCATATATAGAATTTCTCTGTTCATTAAATAATGGAAGTTATAATTATTTATTAGGTATACCTATATTATGCACCTATAAAATGATTATCAACTATAGGACAATCCTACAGAAAACTTAAATCAACATTTCAAAGTATGTTTCGCTGAGGACCAACATCATAGACAGACGATGACATGTACAACTACATTGTTCATAAATAAATGGTAATTATAATTATTTAAATGGTGAACCTATACTAAAGTCCTTCATAATGATTATTATTAATATGACATGCTACCAGTTTACTTCTATCAACACATCGAACAAGGTTTTGCTGTCGACAAATATCTCATGAAGGCGGAGACATAAGGTATAACTATTCTTAAAACCTTTGTAATGATTGTAATTAATAGGACAATCCTCCAGAATTCATTTATAAACATATCGAAATACGTTTGGCTGCCGACAAATATTTAATACAGTCAAAGACATGTACAATTACATTGATTATTAATAAATGGTAATTATAATTATTATAAGGCATACCAATTGAAAACACTTTTATAATGTTTATGATTAATAGGAAAATCCTCTAGACTACATTAATCAACATTTCAAAGTATGTTTAGCTGAGGACCAACATCATAGACAGGCGATGACATGTACTATAACGTTGTTCATTAATAAATGGTAATTATAATTTCTTAAAAGGTGTACCTCTTCTAAACAGTTTTGTAATGATTTTAATTTATAGGACAAGTTACCAGATAACTATTATAAACATTTCAAAGTATGTTTGGATGTCGACAAATATTTAATACCCGCAAAGACATGTACTATTACATTGATTATTAATAAATGGTAATTATAATTATTATAAGGTATACCAATTCAAAACGCCTTTATAATGATTATGATTAAAAGGAAAATCCTCTAGACTACATTAATCAAAGTCTCGGTCTAAGTTTGGCTTTCGAGAAACATCTCGTGATGGAGGAGTCAAATGTACAATTTCTCTGTTCATTCATTTATGGTAGTTATAATTATTTATTAGGTATACCTTTTTTTATCACCTATAGAATGATTATCAACTATAGGACAATCCACTAGAAAATATTAATCAACATATCAATGAATGTTTAGCTGAGGACCAACATCATAGACAGGCGATGACATGTACTATAACGTTGTTCATTAATAAATGGTAATTATAATTATTTAAAAGGTGTACCTAATCTAAACCCCTTTATAATGATTATAATTATTAGGACAAGCTACCAGATAATTTTTATAAACATTTCAAAGAATGTTTGGCTGTCGACAAATATTTAACACAGGCTAAGACATGTACAAGTACTTTGATTATTAATAAATGGTAATTATAATTATTTATAAGGAATTACTATTCTTAAAACCTATAAAATGATTATCAACTATAGGAAAATCCACCAGAAAACGTTAATCAACATTTAAATGAATGTTAAACTGACGACCAACAACTTATACTGGCGAAGACATGTAAAATTACTTTCTTCATTAATAAATGGTAGTTATAATTATTTAAATGGCATACGTATTCTTAACACCATTATGATGATTATAATCTATAGGACAACCTCCAGAAATCATTAATAAACATTTCGAATGATGATTGGCTTTCAACAAATATCTCGTGATGGCGAAGTCATATGTACAATTTCTCTGTTCATTCAAAAATGGTAGTTATAATTTGTTATAAGGTGTATCTATTCTAAACACCTTTATAATGATTATAATTATTAGGACAAGCTACCAGATAACGTTTATCAACATATCGAACAATGTTTGGCTGTCGACAAATATCTCGTGAAGCTTAGTCATATATAGAATTTCTCTGCTCATTAAATAATGGAAGTTATAATTATTTATAAGGTATACCTACTTATATCACCTATTAAATGATTATTATCTACAGGAAAATCCACCAGAAATCATTAATCAACATTTCAAAGTATGTTTAGCTGAGGACCAACATCATAGACAGGCGATGACATGTACTATAACGTTGTTCATTAATAAATGGTAATTATAATTTCTTAAAAGGTGTACCTCTTCTAAACAGTTTTGTAATGATTTTAATTTATAGGACAAGTTACCAGATAACTATTATAAACATTTCAAAGTATGTTTGGATGTCGACAAATATTTAATACCCGCAAAGACATGTACTATTACATTGATTATTAATAAATGGTAATTATAATTATTATAAGGTATACCAATTCAAAACGCCTTTATAATGATTATGATTAAAAGGAAAATCCTCTAGACTACATTAATCAAAGTCTCGGTCTAAGTTTGGCTTTCGAGAAACATCTCGTGATGGAGGAGTCAAATGTACAATTTCTCTGTTCATTCATTTATGGTAGTTATAATTATTTATTAGGTATACCTTTTTTTATCACCTATAGAATGATTATCAACTATAGGACAATCCACTAGAAAATATTAATCAACATATTAATGAATGTTTAGCTGAGGACCAACATCATAGACAGGCGATGACATGTACTATAACGTTGTTCATTAATAAATGGTAATTATAATTATTTAAAAGGTGTACCTATTCTATAGACCTTTATAATGATTATAATTAATAGGACAAGCTACTAGATTACATTTATAAACATTTCAAAGTATGTTTGGCTGTCGACAAATAATTAATACAGCAAGGACATGTACAATTACATTGATTATTAAAAAATGGTAATTATAATTATTATAAGGTATACCAATTCAAAACGCCTTTATAATGATTATGATTAAAAGGAAAATCCTCTAGACTACATTAATCAAAGTCTCGAACTAAGTTTGGCTTTCGAGAAACATCTCGTGATGGAGGAGTCAAATGTACAATTTCTCTGTTCATTCATTTATGGTAGTTATAATTATTTATTAGGTATAACTATTCACAAAACCTTTGTAATGATTATAATTAATAGGGCAATCCTCCAGACAACATTAATAAAAGCCTCGAACTAAGTTTGGCTTTCGAGATACATCTCGTGATGGTGGAGTCATATGTACAATTTCTCTGTTCATCCATATATGTTAGTTATAATTATTTATAAGGAATACCTATTCTTAACACCTTTATAATGATTATAATTATTAGGACAAGCTACCAGATAACTTTTATCAACATATCGAACAATGTTTGGCTGTCGACAAATATTTAATACAGGCAAGGACATGTACAATTACATTGATATTAATAAATGGTAATTATAATAATTATAAGGCATACCAATTGAAAACACCTTTATAATGATTATAATTTATAGGAAAATCCTCTAGAATACATAAATCAACATTTCAAAGTATGTTTAGCTGAAGACCAACATATTATACAGGCGATGACATGTACTATAACATTATTCATTAATAAATGGTAATTATAATTATATAAAAGGTGTACTAATTGTAAAGACCTTTATAATGATTATGATTAATAGGACAATCCTTCAGGCTACATTTATCAACATATCGAAATACGTTTGGCTGTCGACAAATAACTCGTGATGGCAAAGTCATATGTACAATTTCTCTTTTCATTCAAAAATGGTAGTTATAATTATTTATAAGGTATAACTATTCACAAAACCTTTGTAATGATTATAATTAATAGGGCAATCCTCCAGGCTACATTTATCAACGTTTCGAACTAAGTTTGGCTTTCGACAAATATTTAACACCCGCAAAGACATGTACTATTACATTGATTATTAATAAATGGTAATTATAATTATTTTAAAGTATACCAATTGAAAAAACCTTTTTTAATGATTATGATTAAAAGGAAAGTCCTCTAGACTACATTAATCAAAGTCTCGAAGTAAGTTTGGCTTTCGAGAAACATCTCGTTATGGAGGAGTCAAATGTACAATTTCTCTGTTCATTCATTTATGGTAGTTATAATTATTTATTAGGTATACCTATTTTTTACACCTATAGAATGATTATCAACTATAGGACAATCCACAAGAAAACATTAATCAACATATCAATGAATGTTTAGCTGAGGACCAACATCTTATACAGGCGATGACATGTACTAAAACGTTGTTCATTAATAAATGGTAATTAAATTATTTAAAAGGTGTACCTAATCTAAACCCCTTTATAATGATTATAATTATTAGGACAAGCTACCAGATAATTTTTATAAACATTTCAAAGTATGTTTGAATGTCGACAAATATTAAACACAGGCACTGACATGTACATGAACTTTGATTGCTAATAAATGGTAATTAAAATTATTTATAAGGAATTACTATTCTTATAACCTATAAAATGATTATCAACTATAGGAAAATCCACCAGAAAACTTTAATCAACATTTCAAAGTATGTTTTGCTATGGACCATCATTATAGACAGACGATGATATGTACTTATAACATTGTTCATTATTAAATGGTAATTATAATTATTAAAAAGGTGTACCTATTGTAAAGACCTTTATAATGATTATAATTTATAGGACATGCTACCAGATTACATTTATAAACATTTCAAATTATGTTTGGCTGTCGACAAATATTTAATACAGGCAAGGGCATGTACAATTACATTGAATATTAATAAATGGTAATTATAATTATTATAAGGAATACCAATTGAAAACACCTTTATAATGATTATGATTAATAGGACAATGCTCCAGACTACATTAATAAAAGTCTCGAACTAAGTTTGGCTTTCGAGATTCATCTCGTGATGGTGGAGTCATATGTACAATTTCTCTGTTCATCCATATATGGTAGTTATAATTATTTATAAGGTATAACTATTCTTAAAACCTTTGTAATGATTATAATTAATAGGGCAATCCTCCAGACTACATTTATCAACGTTTCGAACTAAGATTGGCTTTCGACAAATATTTAATACAGGCATGGACATGTACAATTACATTGATTATTAATAAATGGTAATTATAATTATTAAAAGGTTTACCAATTCAAAACACCGTTTTAATGATTATAATTTATAGGAAAATCCTCTAGAATACATTATTCAACATTTCTAAGTATGTTTAGCTGAGGACCAACATATTATACAGGCGATGACATGTACTATAACATTGTTCATTAATAAATGGTAATTATAATTATTTAAAAGGTGTACCTAATCTAAACCCCTTTATAATGATTATAATTATTGGGACAAGCTACCAGATAATTTTTATAAACATTTCAAAGAATGTTTGGCTGTCGACAAATATTTAACACAGGCTAAGACATGTACAAGTACTTTGATTATTAATAAATGGTAATAATAATTATTTATAAGGAATTACTATTCTTAAAACCTATAAAATGATTATCAACTATAGGAAAATCCACCAGAAAACGTTAATCAACATTTAAATGAATGTTAAACTGACGACCAACAACTTATACTGGCGAAGACATGTACAATTACTTTCATCATTAATAAATGGTAGTTATAATTATTTAAATGGCATACCTATAATTAACACCATTATGATGATTATAATCTATAGGAAAACCTCCAGAAATCATTAATAAACATTTCGAATGATGATTAGCTTTCAACAAATATCTCGTGATGGCGAAGTCATATGTACAAATTCTCTGTTCATTTAAAAATGGTAATTATAATTTTTAAAAAGGTGTACCTCTTCTAAACACCTTTGTAATGATTATAATTTATAGGACAAGTTACCAGATAACTATTATAAACATTTCAAAGTATGTTTGGCTGTCGACAAATATTTAATACACGCAAAGACATGTACAATTACATTGATTATTAATAAATGGTAATTATATATATTATAAGGCATACCAATTGAAAACACCTTTATAATGATTATGATTAATAGGACAATGCTCCAGACTACATTAATAAATGTCTCGAACTAAGTTTGGCTTTCGAGATTCATCTCGTGATGGTGGAGTCATATGTACAATTTCTCTGTTCATCCATATATGGTAGTTATAATTATTTATAAGGTATAACTATTCTTAAAACCTTTGTAATGATAATAATTAATAGGGCAATCCTCCAGGCTATATTTATCAACGTTTCGAGCTAAGATTGGCTTTCGACAAATATTTAATACAGGCAAGGACATGTACAATTACATTGATTATTAATAAATGGTAATTATAATTATTTAAAAGGTGTACTTATTGTAAAGACCTTTATAATGATTATAATTAATAGGACAAGCTACCAGATTACATTTATAAACATTTCAAAATATGTTTGGCTTTCGACCAATATTTAATACAGGCAAGGACATGTACAATTACATTGATTATTAATAAATGGTAATTATAATAATTATAAGGCATACCAATTGAAAACACCTTTATAATGATTATAATTTATAGGAAAATCCTCTAGAATACATTAATCAACATTTCAAAGTAAGTTTAGCTGAAGACCAACATATTATACAGGCGATGACATGTACTATAACATTATTCATTAATAAATGGTAATTATAATTATATAAAAGGTGTACTAATTGTAAAGACCTTTAAAATGATTATAATTAATAGGACAAGCTACCAGATTACATTTATAAACATTTCAAAGAATGATTGGCTGTCGACAAATATTTAATACAGGCAAGGACATGTACAATTACATTGATTATTAATAAATGGTAATTATAATTATTATAAGGCATACCAATTGAAAACACCTTTATAATGATTATGATTAGTAGGACAATGCTCCAGACTATATTAATAAAAATCTCGAACTAAGTTTGGCTTTCGAGATACATCTCGTGATGGTGGGGTCATATGTACAATTTCTCTGTTCATCCATATATGGTAGTTATAAATATTTATAAGGAATAACTATTCTTATACCTTTGTAATGATTATAATTAATTGGACAATCCTCCAGACTACATTTATCAATATATCGAAGTAAGTTTGGCTGACGACAAATATCTCGTGAAGGCGGAGTCATATGTACAAATTTTATTTTCATTGATTAATAGTAGTCAACTATAGGACACTCCACCAGATAACTTTAATCAACATTTAGAAGATTGTTAAGCCGACGATCAACAATTTATACTGGCGAAGACATGTACAAATACTTTGTTCATTAATAAATGGTAGTTATAATTATTTATTAGGTATACTTATATTATGTACCTATAAAATGATTTTCAACTTTAGGCCAATCCACCAGAAAACATAAATCAACATTTCAAAGTATGTTTTGCTAAGGACCAACATCATAGACAGACGATGATATGTACTATAACATTGTTCATTAATAAATGGTAATTATAATTATTTAAAAGGTGTACCTATTGTAAAGACCTTTATAATGATTATAATTTATAGGACATGCTACCAGATTACATTTATAAACATTTCAAAGTATGTTTGGCTGTCGACAAATATTTAATACAGCAAGGACATGTACAATTACATTGATTATTAAAAAATGGTAATTATAATTATTATAAGGAATACCAATTAAAAACTCCTTTGTAATGATTATGATTAATAGGACAATCCTCCAGGCTACATTTATCAACATATCGAAATACGTTTGGCTGTCGACAAATAACTCGTGATGGCAAAGTCATATGTACAATTTCTCTTTTCATTCAAAATTGGTAGTTATAATTATTTATAAGGTATAACTATTCACAAAACCTTTGTAATGATTATAATTAATAGGGCAATCCTCCAGGCTACATTTATCAACGTTTCGAACTAAGTTTGGCTTTCGACAAATATTTAACACCCGCAAAGACATGTACTATTACATTGATTATTAATAAATGGTAATTATAATTATTATAAAGTATACCAATTGAAAAAACCTTTTTTAATGATTATGATTAAAAGGAAAGTCCTCTAGACTACATTAATCAAAGTCTCGAAGTAAGTTTGGCTTTCGAGAAACATCTCGTTATGGAGGAGTCAAATGTACAATTTCTCTGTTCATTCATTTATGGTAGTTATAATTATTTATTAGGTATACCTATTTTTTACACCTATAGAATGATTATCAACTATAGGACAATCCACAAGAAAACATTAATCAACATATCAATGAATGTTTAGCTGAGGACCAACATCTTATACAGGCGATGACATGTACTAAAACGTTGTTCATTAATAAATGGTAATTAAATTATTTAAAAGGTGTACCTAATCTAAACCCCTTTATAATGATTATAATTATTAGGACAAGCTACCAGATAATTTTTATAAACATTTCAAAGTATGTTTGAATGTCGACAAATATTAAACACAGGCACTGACATGTACATGAACTTTGATTGCTAATAAATGGTAATTAAAATTATTTATAAGGAATTACTATTCTTATAACCTATAAAATGATTATCAACTATAGGAAAATCCACCAGAAAACTTTAATCAACATTTCAAAGTATGTTTTGCGAAGGACCATCATTATAGACAGACGATGATATGTACTTATAACATTGTTCATTATTAAATGGTAATTATAATTATTAAAAAGGTGTACCTATTGTAAAGACCTTTATAATGATTATAATTTATAGGACATGCTACCAGATTACATTTATAAACATTTCAAATTATGTTTGGCTGTCGACAAATATTTAATACAGGCAAGGGCATGTACAATTACATTGAATATTAATAAATGGTAATTATAATTATTATAAGGAATACCAATTGAAAACACCTTTATAATGATTATGATTAATAGAACAATGCTCCAGACTACATTAATAAAAGTCTCGAACTAAGTTTGGCTTTCGAGATTCATCTCGTGATGGTGGAGTCATATGTACAATTTCTCTGTTCATCCATATATGGTAGTTATAATTATTTATAAGGTATAACTATTCTTAAAACCTTTGTAATGATTATAATTAATAGGGCAATCCTCCAGACTACATTTATCAACGTTTCGAACTAAGATTGGCTTTCGACAAATATTTAATACAGGCATGGACATGTACAATTACATTGATTATTAATAAATGGTAATTATAATTATTATAAGGCATACCAATTGAAAACACCTTTATAATGATTTTGATTAGTAGGACAATGCTCCAGACTATATTAATAAAAATCTCGAACTAAGTTTGGCTTTCGAGATACATCTCGTGATGGTGGGGTCATATGTACAATTTCTCTGTTCATCCATATATGGTAGTTATAAATATTTATAAGGAATAACTATTCTTATACCTTTGTAATGATTATAATTAATTGGACAATCCTCCAGACTACATTTATCAATATATCGAAGTAAGTTTGGCTGACGACAAATATCTCGTGAAGGCGGAGTCATATGTACAAATTTTATTTTCATTGATTAATAGTAGTCAACTATAGGACACTCCACCAGATAACTTTAATCAACATTTAGAAGATTGTTAAGCCGACGATCAACAATTTATACTGGCGAAGACATGTACAAATACTTTGTTCATTAATAAATGGTAGTTATAATTATTTATTAGGTATACTTATATTATGTACCTATAAAATGATTTTCAACTTTAGGCCAATCCACCAGAAAACATAAATCAACATTTCAAAGTATGTTTTGCTAAGGACCAACATCATAGACAGACGATGATATGTACTATAACATTGTTCATTAATAAATGGTAATTATAATTATTTAAAAGGTGTACCTATTGTAAAGACCTTTATAATGATAATAATTTATAGGACATGCTACCAGATTACATTTATAAACATTTCAAAGTATGTTTGGCTGTCGACAAATATTTAATACAGCAAGGACATGTACAATTACATTGATTATTAAAAAATGGTAATTATAATTATTATAAGGAATACCAATTAAAAACTCCTTTGTAATGATTATGATTAATAGGACAATCCTCCAGGCTACATTTATCAACATATCGAAATACGTTTGGCTGTCGACAAATAACTCGTGATGGCAAAGTCATATGTACAATTTCTCTTTTCATTCAAAATTGGTAGTTATAATTATTTATAAGGTATAACTATTCACAAAACCTTTGTAATGATTATAATTAATAGGGCAATCCTCCAGGCTACATTTATCAACGTTTCGAACTAAGTTTGGCTTTCGACAAATATTTAACACCCGCAAAGACATGTACTATTACATTGATTATTAATAAATGGTAATTATAATTATTTTAAAGTATACCAATTGAAAAAACCTTTTTTAATGATTATAATTTATAGGAAAATCCTCTAGAATACATTATTCAACATTTCTAAGTATGTTTAGCTGAGGACCAACATATTATACAGGCGATGACATGTACTATAACATTGTTCATTAATAAATGGTAATTATAATTATTTAAAAGGTGTACTTATTGTAAAGACCTTTATAATAATTATAATTAATAGGACAAGCTACCAGATTACATTTATAAACATTTCAAAGTATGTTGGCTGTCGACAAATATTTAATACCGGCAAAGACATGTACAATTACATTGATTATTAATAAATGGTAATTATATATATTATAAGGCATACCAATTGAAAACACCTTTATAATGATTATGATTAATAGGACAATGCTCCAGACTACATTAATAAAAGTCTCGAACTAAGTTTGGCTTTCGAGATTCATCTCGTGATGGTGGAGTCATATGTACAATTTCTCTGTTCATCCATATATGGTAGTTATAATTATTTATAAGGTATAACTATTCTTAAAACCTTTGTAATGATAATAATTAATAGGGCAATCCTCCAGGCTACATTTATCAACGTTTCGAACTAAGATTGGCTTTCGACAAATATTTAATACAGGCAAGGACATGTACAATTACATTGATTATTAATAAATGGTAATTATAATTATTTAAAAGGTGTACTTATTGTAAAGACCTTTATAATGATTATAATTAATAGGACAAGCTACCAGATTACATTTATAAACATTTCAAATTATGTTTGGCTGTCGACAAATATTTAATACAGGCAAGGGCATGTACAATTACATTGAATATTAATAAATGGTAATTATAATTATTATAAGGAATACCAATTGAAAACACCTTTATAATGATTATGATTAATAGGACAATGCTCCAGACTACATTAATAAAAGTCTCGAACTAAGTTTGGCTTTCGAGATTCATCTCGTGATGGTGGAGTCATATGTACAATTTCTCTGTTCATCCATATATGGTAGTTATAATTATTTATAAGGTATAACTATTCTTAAAACCTTTGTAATGATTATAATTAATAGGGCAATCCTCCAGGCTACATTTATCAACGTTTCGAACTAAGATTGGCTTTCGACAAATATTTAATACAGGCATGGACATGTACAATTACATTGATTATTAATAAATGGTAATTATAATTATTAAAAGGTTTACCAATTCAAAACACCGTTTTAATGATTATAATTTATAGGAAAATCCTCTAGAATACATTATTCAACATTTCTAAGTATGTTTAGCTGAAGACCAACATATTATACAGGCGATGACATGTACTATAACATTGTTCATTAATAAATGGTAATTATAATTATTTAAAAGGTGTACTTATTGTAAAGACCTTTATAATAATTATAATTAATAGGACAAGCTACCAGATTACATTTATAAACATTTCAAAGTATGTTGGCTGTCGACAAATAATTAATACAGGCAAAGACATGTACAATTACATTGATTATTAATAAATGGTAATTATATATATTATAAGGCATACCAATTGAAAACACCTTTATAATGATTATGATTATTAGGACAAGCTACCAGATAACTTTTATAAACATTTCAAAATATGTTTGGCTGTCGACAAATATTTAATTCAGGCAATGACAAGTGCAATTACATTAATTATTAATAAATGGTAATTATAATTATTTATAAGGAATTACTATTCTTAAAACCTATAAAATGATTATCAACTATAGGAAAATCCACCAGTAAACTTTAATCAACTTTTAAATGAATGTTAAACTGACGACCAACAAATTATACTGGCGAAGACATGTACAATTACATTGATTATTAATAAATGGTAATTATATATATTATAAGGCATACCAATTGAAAACACCTTTATAATGATTATGATTTATAGGACAATGCTCCAGACTACATTAATAAAAGTCTCGAACTAAGTTTGGCTTTGGAGATTCATCTCGTGATGGTGGAGTCATATGTACAATTTCTCTGTTCATCCATATATAGTAATTATAATTATTTATAAGGTATAACTATTCTTAAAACCTTTTTTATGATTGTAATTAATAGGACAATCCTCCAGATTTCATTTATCAACATATCGAAATAGGTTTGGCTGTCGACAAATATTTAATACCGGCAAAGACATGTACAATTACATTGATTATTAATAAATGGTCATTATAATAATTATAAGGTATACCAATCAAAACAACTTTATAATGATTATGATTAATAGGAAAATCAACTAGACTACATTAATCAACATTTCAAAGTATGTTTAGCTGAGGACCAACATCTTATACAGGCGATGACATGTACTAGAACTTTGTTCATTAATAAATGGTAATTGTAATTTTTTAAAAGGTGTACCTAATCTAAACACCTTTATAATGATTATAATTATTAGGACAAGCTACCAGATAATTTTTATAAACATTTCAAAGTATGTTTGGCTGTCGACAAATATTTAACACAGGCAAAGACATGTACAAGTACTTTGATTATTAATAAATGGTAATTATAATTATTTATAAGAAATTACTATTCTAAAAACCTATAAAATGATTATCAACTATAGGAAAATCCACCAGTAAACTTTAATCAACATTTAAATGAATGTTAAACTGACGACCAACAACTTATACTGGCGAAGACATGTACAATTACTTTCATCATTAATAAATGGTAGTTATAATTATTTAAATGGCATACCTATAATTAACACCATTATGATGATTATAATCTATAGGAAAACCTCCAGAAATCATTAATAAACATTTCGAATGATGATTAGCTTTCAACAAATATCTCGTGATGGCGAAGTCATATGTACAAATTCTCTGTTCATTTAAAAATGGTAATTATAATTTTTAAAAAGGTGTACCTCTTCTAAACACCTTTGTAATGATTATAATTTATAGGACAAGTTACCAGATAACTATTATAAACATTTCAAAGTATGTTTGGCTGTCGACAAATATTTAATACACGCAAAGACATGTACAATTACATTGATTATTAATAAATGGTAATTATATATATTATAAGGCATACCAATTGAAAACACCTTTATAATGATTATGATTAATAGGACAATGCTCCAGACTACATTAATAAATGTCTCGAACTAAGTTTGGCTTTCGAGATTCATCTCGTGATGGTGGAGTCATATGTACAATTTCTCTGTTCATCCATATATGGTAGTTATAATTATTTATAAGGTATAACTATTCTTAAAACCTTTGTAATGATAATAATTAATAGGGCAATCCTCCAGGCTATATTTATCAACGTTTCGAGCTAAGATTGACTTTCGACAAATATTTAATACAGGCAAGGACATGTACAATTACATTGATTATTAATAAATGGTAATTATAATTATTTAAAAGGTGTACTTATTGTAAAGACCTTTATAATGATTATAATTAATAGGACAAGCTACCAGATTACATTTATAAACATTTCAAAATATGTTTGGCTTTCGACCAATATTTAATACAGGCAAGGACATGTACAATTACATTGATTATTAATAAATGGTAATTATAATAATTATAAGGCATACCAATTGAAAACACCTTTATAATGATTATAATTTATAGGAAAATCCTCTAGAATACATTAATCAACATTTCAAAGTAAGTTTAGCTGAAGACCAACATATTATACAGGCGATGACATGTACTATAACATTATTCATTAATAAATGGTAATTATAATTATATAAAAGGTGTACTAATTGTAAAGACCTTTATAATGATTATAATTAATAGGACAAGCTACCAGATTACATTTATAAACATTTCAAAGAATGATTGGCTGTCGACAAATATTTAATACAGGCAAGGACATGTACAATTACATTGATTATTAATAAATGGTAATTATAATTATTATAAGGCATACCAATTGAAAACACCTTTATAATGATTATGATTAGTAGGACAATGCTCCAGACTATATTAATAAAAATCTCGAACTAAGTTTGGCTTTCGAGATACATCTCGTGATGGTGGGGTCATATGTACAATTACTCTGTTCATCCATATATGGTAGTTATAAATATTTATAAGGAATAACTATTCTTATACCTTTGTAATGATTATAATTAATTGGACAATCCTCCAGACTACATTTATCAATATATCGAAATAAGTTTGGCTGACGACAAATATCTCGTGAAGGCGGAGTCATATGTACAAATTTTATTTTCATTGATTAATAGTAGTCAACTATAGGACACTCCACCAGATAACTTTAATCAACATTTAGAAGATTGTTAAGCCGACGATCAACAATTTATACTGGCGAAGACATGTACAAATACTTTGTTCATTAATAAATGGTAGTTATAATTATTTATTAGGTATACTTATATTATGTACCTATAAAATGATTATCAACTTTAGGCCAATCCACCAGAAAACATAAATCAACATTTCAAAGTATGTTTTGCTAAGGACCAACATCATAGACAGACGATGATATGTACTATAACATTGTTCATTAATAAATGGTAATTATAATTATTTAAAAGGTGTACCTATTGTAAAGACCTTTATAATGATTATAATTTATAGGACATGCTACCAGATTACATTTATAAACATTTCAAAGTATGTTTGGCTGTCGACAAATATTTAATACAGAAAGGACATGTACAATTACATTGATTATTAAAAAATGGTAATTATAATTATTATAAGGAATACCAATTAAAAACTCCTTTGTAATGATTATGATTAATAGGACAATCCTCCAGGCTACATTTATCAACATATCGAAATACGTTTGGCTGTCGACAAATAACTCGTGATGGCAAAGTCATATGTACAATTTCTCTTTTCATTCAAAATTGGTAGTTATAATTATTTATAAGGTATAACTATTCACAAAACCTTTGTAATGATTATAATTAATAGGGCAATCCTCCAGGCTACATTTATCAACGTTTCGAACTAAGTTTGGCTTTCGACAAATATTTAACACCCGCAAAGACATGTACTATTACATTGATTATTAATAAATGGTAATTATAATTATTATAAAGTATACCAATTGAAAAAACCTTTTTTAATGATTATGATTAAAAGGAAAGTCCTCTAGACTACATTAATCAAAGTCTCGAAGTAAGTTTGGCTTTCGAGAAACATCTCGTTATGGAGGAGTCAAATGTACAATTTCTCTGTTCATTCATTTATGGTAGTTATAATTATTTATTAGGTATACCTATTTTTTACACCTATAGAATGATTATCAACTATAGGACAATCCACAAGAAAACATTAATCAACATATCAATGAATGTTTAGCTGAGGACCAACATCTTATACAGGCGATGACATGTACTAAAACGTTGTTCATTAATAAATGGTAATTAAATTATTTAAAAGGTGTACCTAATCTAAACCCCTTTATAATGATTATAATTATTAGGACAAGCTACCAGATAATTTTTATAAACATTTCAAAGTATGTTTGGCTGTCGACAAATATTTAATACAGGCAAGGGCATGTACAATTACATTGAATATTAATAAATGGTAATTATAATTATTATAAGGAATACCAATTGAAAACACCTTTATAATGATTATGATTAATAGGACAATGCTCCAGACTACATTAATAAAAGTCTCGAACTAAGTTTGGCTTTCGAGATTCATCTCGTGATGGAGGAGTCATATGTACAATTTCTCTGTTCATCCATATATGGTAGTTATAATTATTTATAAGGTATAACTATTCTTAAAACCTTTGTAATGATTATAATTAATAGGGCAATCCTCCAGACTACATTTAACAACGTTTCGAACTAAGATTGGCTTTCGACAAATATTTAATACAGGCATGGACATGTACAATTACATTGATTATTAATAAATGTTAATTATAATTATTAAAAGGTTTACCAATTCAAAACACCGTTTTAATGATTATAATTTATAGGAAAATCCTCTAGAATACATTATTCAACATTTCTAAGTATGTTTAGCTGAGGACCAACATATTATACAGGCGATGACATGTACTATAACATTGTTCATTAATAAATGGTAATTATAATTATTTAAAAGGTGTACTTATTGTAAAGACCTTTATAATAATTAAAATTAATAGGACAAGCTACCAGATTACATTTATAAACATTTCAAAGTATGTTGGCTGTCGACAAATAATTAATACAGGCAAAGACATGTACAATTACATTGATTATTAATAAATGGTAATTATATATATTATAAGGCATACCAATTGAAAACACCTTTATAATGATTATGATTATTAGGACAAGCTACCAGATAACTTTTATAAACATTTCAAAATATGTTTGGCTGTCGACAAATATTTAATTCAGGCAATGACAAGTGCAAATACATTAATTATTAATAAATGGTAATTATAATTATTTATAAGGAATTACTATTCTTAAAGCCTATAAAATTATTATCAACTATAGGAAAATCCACCAGTAAACTTTAATCAACATTTAAATGAATGTTAAACTGACGACCAACAAATTATACTGGCGAAGACATGTACAATTACTTACATCATTAATAAATGGTAGTTATAAATATTTAAATGGCATACCTATAATTAACACCATTATGATGATTATAATCTATAGGACAACCTCCAGAAATCATTAATAAACATTTCGAATGATGATTGGCTTTCAACAAATATCTCGTGATGGCGAAGTCATATGTACAATTTCTCTGTTCATTTAAAAATGGTAGTTATAATTATTTATAAGGTGCACCTATTCTAAACACCTTTATAATGATTATTATTATTAGGACAATGCTCCAGACTACATTAATAAAAGTCTCGAACTAAGTTTGGCTTTCGAGATTCATCTCGTGATGGTGGAGTCATATGTATAATTTCTCTGTTCATCCATATATGGTAGTTATAATTTTTTATAAGGTATAACTATTCTTAAAACCTTTGTAATGATTGTAATTAATAGGACAATCCTCCAGAATTCATTTATGAACGTTTCGAACTAAGATTGGCTTTCGACAAATATTTAATACATGCAAGGACATGTACAAATACATTGATTATTAATAAATGGTAATTATAATTATTTAAAAGGTGTACTTATTGTAAAGACCTTTATAATGATTATAATTAATAGGACAAGCTACCAGATTACATTTATAAACATTTCAAAATATGTTTGGCTTTCGACAAATATTTAATACAGGCAAGGACATATACAATTACATTGATTATTAATAAATGGTAATTATATATATTATAAGGCATACCAATTGAAAACACCTTTATAATGATTATGATTTATAGGACAATGCTCCAGACTACATTAATAAAAGTCTCGAACTAAGTTTGGCTTTGGAGATTCATCTCGTGATGGTGGAGTCATATGTACAATTTCTCTGTTCATCCATATATAGTAATTATAATTATTTATAAAGTATAACTATTCTTAAAACCTTTTTTATGATTGTAATTAATAGGACAATCCTCCAGATTTCATTTATCAACATATCGAAATACGTTTGGCTGTCGACAAATATTTAATAACGGCAAAGACATGTACAATTACATTGATTATTAATAAATGGTAATTATAATAATTATAAGGTATACCAATCAAAACAACTTTATAATGATTATGATTAATAGGAAAATCAACTAGACTACATTAATCAACATTTCAAAGTATGTTTGGCTGTCGACAAATATTTAACACAGGCAAAGACATGTACAAGTACTTTGATTATTAATAAATGGTAATTATAATTATTTATAAGAAATTACTATTTTAAAAACCTATAAAATGATTATCAACTATAGGAAAATCCACCAGTAAACTGTAATCAACATTTAAATAAATGTTAAACTGACGACCAACAACTTATACTGGCGAAGACATGTACAATTACTTTCATCATTAATAAATGGTAGTTATAATTATTTAAATGGCATACCTATAATTAACACCATTATGATGATTATAATCTATAGGAAAACCTCCAGAAATCATTAATAAACATTTCGAATGATGATTAGCTTTCAACAAATATCTCGTGATGGCGAAGTCATATGTACAAATTCTCTGTTCATTTAAAAATGGTAATTATAATTTTTAAAAAGGTGTACCTCTTCTAAACACCTTTGTAATGATTATAATATATAGGACAAGTTACCAGATAACTATTATAAACATTTCAAAGTATGTTTGGCTGTCGACAAATATTTAATACACGCAAAGACATGTACAATTACATTGATTATTAATAAATGGTAATTATATATATTATAAGGCATACCAATTGAAAACACCTTTATAATGATTATGATTAATAGGACAATGCTCCAGACTACATTAATAAAAGTCTCGAACTAAGTTTGGCTTTCGAGATTCATCTCGTGATGGTGGAGTCATATGTACAATTTCTCTGTTCATCCATATATGGTAGTTATAATTATTTATAAGGTATAACTATTCTTAAAACCTTTGTAATGATAATAATTAATAGGGCAATCCTCCAGGCTACATTTATCAACGTTTCGAACTAAGATTGGCTTTCGACAAATATTTAATACAGGCAAGGACATGTACAATTACATTGATTATTAATAAATGGTAATTATAATTATTTAAAAGGTGTACTTATTGTAAAGACCTTTATAATGATTATAATTAATAGGACAAGCTACCAGATTACATTTATAAACATTTCAAATTATGTTTGGCTGTCGACAAATATTTAATACAGGCAAGGGCATGTACAATTACATTGAATATTAATAAATGGTAATTATAATTATTATAAGGAATACCAATTGAAAACACCTTTATAATGATTATGATTAATAGGACAATGCTCCAGACTACATTAATAAAAGTCTCGAACTAAGTTTGGCTTTCGAGATTCATCTCGTGATGGTGGAGTCATATGTACAATTTCTCTGTTCATCCATATATGGTAGTTATAATTATTTATAAGGTATAACTATTCTTAAAACCTTTGTAATGATTATAATTAATAGGGCAATCCTCCAGGCTACATTTATCAACGTTTCGAACTAAGATTGGCTTTCGACAAATATTTAATACAGGCATGGACATGTACAATTACATTGATTATTAATAAATGGTAATTATAATTATTAAAAGGATTACCAATTCAAAACACCGTTTTAATGATTATAATTTATAGGAAAATCCTCTAGAATACATTATTCAACATTTCTAAGTATGTTTAGCTGAGGACCAACATATTATACAGGCGATGACATGTACTATAACATTGTTCATTAATAAATGGTAATTATAATTATTTAAAAGGTGTACTTATTGTAAAGACCTTTATAATAATTATAATTAATAGGACAAGCTACCAGATTACATTTATAAACATTTCAAAGTATGTTGGCTGTCGACAAATAATTAATACAGGCAAAGACATGTACAATTACATTGATTATTAATAAATGGTAATTATATATATTATAAGGCATACCAATTGAAAACACCTTTATAATGATTATGATTATTAGGACAAGCTACCAGATAACTTTTATAAACATTTCAAAATATGTTTGGCTGTCGACAAATATTTAATTCAGGCAATGACAAGTGCAATTACATTAATTATTAATAAATGGTAATTATAATTATTTATAAGGAATTACTATTCTTAAAACCTATAAAATGATTATCAACTATAGGAAAATCCACCAGTAAACTTTAATCAACATTTAAATGAATGTTAAACTGACGACCAACAAATTATACTGGCGAAGACATGTACAATTACATTGATTATTAATAAATGGTAATTATATATATTATAAGGCATACCAATTGAAAACACCTTTATAATGATTATGATTTATAGGACAATGCTCCAGACTACATTAATAAAAGTCTCGAACTAAGTTTGGCTTTGGAGATTCATCTCGTGATGGTGGAGTCATATGTACAATTTCTCTGTTCATCCATATATAGTAATTATAATTATTTATAAGGTATAACTATTCTTAAAACCTTTTTTATGATTGTAATTAATAGGACAATCCTCCAGATTTCATTTATCAACATTTCAAAATATGTTTGGCTTTCGACAAATATTTAATACAGGCAAGGACATATACTATTACATTGATTATTTATAAATGGTAATTATATATATTATAAGGCATATCAATTGAAAACACCTTTATAATGATTATGATTAAAAGGAAAATCCTCTAGACTACATTAAACAAAGTCTCGAACTAAGTTTGGCTTTCGAGAAACATCTCGTGATAGAGGTTTCAAATGTACAATTTCTCTGTTCATTCATTTATGGTAGTTATAATTATTTATTAGGTATACCTATTTTTAACACCTATAGAATGATTATCAACTATAGGACAATCCACTAGAAAACATTAATCAACATATCCATGAATATTTAGCTGAGGACCATCATCTTATACAGGCGATGACATGTACAATTACATTGATATTTAATAAATGGTAATTAAATTATTTAAAAGGTGTACCGAATCTAAACCCTCTTATAATGATTATAATTATTAGGACAAGCTACCAGATAATTTTTATAAACATTTCAAAGTATGTTTGAATGTCGACAAATATTAAACACAGGCACTGACATGTACATGAACTTTGATTGCTAATAAATGGTAATTAAAATTATTTATAAGGAATTACTATTCTTATAACCTATAAAATGATTATCAACTATAGGAAAATCCACCAGAAAACTTTAATCAACATTTCAAAATATGTTTTGCTAAGGACCATCATTATAGACAGACGATGATATGTACTATAACATTGTTCATTAATAAATGGTAATTATAATTATTTAAAAGGTGTACTTATTGTAAAGACCTTTATAATGATTATAATTAATAGGACAAGCTACCAGATTACATTTATAAACATTTCAAAGTATGTTTGGCTGTCGACAAATATTTAATACAGCCAAGGGCATGTACAATTACATTGATTATTAATAAATGGTAATTATAATTATTATAAGGAATACTAATTAAAAACTCCTTTGTAATGATTATGATTAATAGGGCAATCCTCCAGGCTACATTTATCAACATATCGAAATACGTTTGGCTGTCGACAAATATCACGAGATGGCGAAGTTATATGTACAATTTCTCTGTTCATTCAAAAATGGTAGTTATATTTATTTATAAGGTATAACTATTCACATAACCTTTGTAATGATTATAATTAATAGGGCAATCCTCCAGACTACATTTATCAACGTTTCGAACTAAGATTGGCTTTCGACAAATATTTAATACAGGCAAGGACATGTACAATTACATTGATTATTAATAAATGGTAATTATAATTATTATAAGGTTTACCAATTCAAAACACCTTTATAATGATTATAATTTATAGGAAAATCCTCTAGAATACATTATTCAACATTTCTAAGTATGTTTAGCTGAGGACCAACATATTATACAGGCGATGACATGTACTATAACATTGTTCATAAATAAATTGTAATTATAATTATTTAAAAGGTGTACTTATTGTAAAGACCTTTATAATGATTTTAATTAATAGGACAAGCTACCAGATTACATTTATAAACATTTCAAAATATGTTTGGCTTTCAACAAATATTTAATACAGGCAAGGACATATACAATTGCATTGATTATTAATAAATGGTAATTATATATATTATAAGGCATACCAATTGAAAACACCTTTATAATGATTATAATTAATAGGAAAATGTTCCAGACTACATTAATAAAAGTCTCGAAATACGTTTGGCTGTCGACAAATATCTCGAGAGGGCGAAGTTATATGTACAATTTCTCTGTTCACTCAAAAATGGTAATTATAATTATTTAAAAGGTGTACTTATTGTAAAGACCTTTATAATGATTATAATTAATAGGACAAGCTACCAGATTACATTTATCAACATTTCAAAGTATGTTTGCTGTCGACAAATATTTAATACAGGCAAGGGCATGTACAATTACATTGATTATTAATAAATGGTAATTATAATTATTTAAAAGTTGTACTTATTGTAATGACCTTTATAATGATTATAATTAATAGGACAAGCTACCAGATTACATTTATCAACGTTTCGAACTAAGATTGGCTTTCGACAAATATTTAATACACGCAAAGACATGTACAAATACATTGATTATTAATAAATGGTAATTATAATTATTTAAAAGGTGTACTTATTGTAAAGACCTTTATAATGATTATAATTAATAGGACAAGCTACTAGATTACATTTATAAACATTCCAAAGTATGTATGGCTGTCGACAAATATTTAATACAGGCAAGGACATGTACAATTACATTGATTATTAATAAATGGTAATTATAATTATTATGAGGCATACCAATTGAAAACACCTTTATAATGATTATGATTAATAGGACAATGCTCCAGACTACATTAATAAAAGTCACGAACTAAGTTTGGGTTTCGAGTGGAGTCATATGTACAATTTCTCTGTTCATCCATATATAGTAATTATAATTATTTATAAGGTATAACTATTCTTAAAACCTTTTTTATGATTTTAATTAATAGGACAATCCTCCAGATTTCATTTATCAACATATCGAAATACGTTTGGCTGTCGACAAATATTTAATACCGGCAAAGACATGTACAATTACATTGATTATTAATAAATGGTAATTATAATAATTATAAGGTATACCAATCAAAACAATTTATAATGATTATGATTAATAGGATTATCAACTAGACTACATTAATCAACATTTCAAAGTATGTTTAGCTGAGGACCAACATCTTATACAGGCGATGACATGTACTAGAACTTTGTTCATTAATAAATGGTAATTGTAATTTTTTAAAAGGTGTACCTAATCTAAACACCTTTATAATGATTATAATTATTAGGACAAGCTACCAGATAATTTTTATAAACATTTCAAAGTATGTTTGGCTGTCGACAAATATTTAACACAGGCAAAGACATGTACAAGTACTTTGATAATTAATAAATGGTTTTTATAATTATTTATAAGGAATTACTATTCTTAAAACCTATAAAATGATTATCAACTATAGGAAAATCCACCAGTAAACTTTAATCAACATTTAAATGAATGTTAAACTGACGACCAACAACTTATACTGGCGAAGACATGTACAATTACTTTCATCATTAATAAATGGTAGTTATAATTATTTAAATGGCATACCTATAATTAACACCATTATGATGATTATAATCTATAGGACAAACTCCAGAAATCATAAATAAACATTTCGAATGATGATTGGCTTTCAACAAATATCTCGTGATGGCGAAGTCATATGTACAATTTCTCTGTTCATTTAAAAATGGTAATTATAATTTTTAAAAAGGTGTACCTCTTCTAAACACCTTTGTAATGATTATAATTTATAGGACAAGTTACCAGATAACTATTATAAACATTTCAAAGTATGTTTGGCTGTCGACAAATATTTAATACACGCAAAGACATGTACTATTACATTGATTATTAATAAATGGTAATTATTATTATTATAAGGTATACCAATTGAAAAAAACCTTTATAATGATTATGATTAAAAGGAAAGTCCTCTAGACTACATTAATCAAAGTCTCGAACTAAGTTTGGCTTTCGAGAAACATCTAGTGATGGAGGAGTCAAATGTACAAATTCTCAGTTCATTCATTTATGGTAGTTATAATTATTTATTAGGTATACCTATTTTTTACACCTATAGAATGATTATCAACTATAGGACAATCCACAAGAAAACATTAAACAACATATCAATGAATGTTTAGCTGAGGACCAACATCATAGATAGGCGATGATATGTACTATAACGTTGTTTATTAATAAATGGTAATTATAATTATTTAAAAAGTGTACCTATTTTAAACACCTTTATAATGATTATAATTAATAGGGCAATCCTCCAGACTACATTTATCAACGTTTCGAACTAAGATTGGCTTTCGACAAATATTTAATACAGGCATGGACATGTACAATTACATTGATTATTAATAAATGGTAATTATAATTATTAAAAGGATTACCAATTCAAAACACCGTTTTAATGATTATAATTTATAGGAAAATCCTCTAGAATACATTATTCAACATTTCTAAGTATGTTTAGCTGAGGACCAACATATTATACAGGCGATGACATGTACTATAACATTGTTCATTAATAAATGGTAATTATAATTATTTAAAAGGTGTACTTATTGTAAAGACCTTTATAATAATTATAATTAATAGGACAAGCTACCAGATTACATTTATAAACATTTCAAAGTATGTTGGCTGTCGACAAATAATTAATACAGGCAAAGACATGTACAATTACATTGATTATTAATAAATGGTAATTATATATATTATAAGGCATACCAATTGAAAACACCTTTATAATGATTATGATTATTAGGACAAGCTACCAGATAACTTTTATAAACATTTCAAAATATGTTTGGCTGTCGACAAATATTTAATTCAGGCAATGACAAGTGCAATTACATTAATTATTAATAAATGGTAATTATAATTATTTATAAGGAATTACTATTCTTAAAACCTATAAAATGATTATCAACTATAGGAAAATCCACCAGTAAACTTTAATCAACATTTAAATGAATGTTAAACTGACGACCAACAAATTATACTGGCGAAGACATGTACAATTACATTGATTATTAATAAATGGTAATTATATATATTATAAGGCATACCAATTGAAAACACCTTTATAATGATTATGATTTATAGGACAATGCTCCAGACTACATTAATAAAAGTCTCGAACTAAGTTTGGCTTTGGAGATTCATCTCGTGATGGTGGAGTCATATGTACAATTTCTCTGTTCATCCATATATAGTAATTATAATTATTTATAAGGTATAACTATTCTTAAAACCTTTTTTATGATTGTAATTAATAGGACAATCCTCCAGATTTCATTTATCAACATTTCAAAATATGTTTGGCTTTCGACAAATATTTAATACAGGCAAGGACATATACTATTACATTGATTATTTATAAATGGTAATTATATATATTATAAGGCATATCAATTGAAAACACCTTTATAATGATTATGATTAAAAGGAAAATCCTCTAGACTACATTAAACAAAGTCTCGAACTAAGTTTGGCTTTCGAGAAACATCTCGTGATAGAGGTTTCAAATGTACAATTTCTCTGTTCATTCATTTATGGTAGTTATAATTATTTATTAGGTATACCTATTTTTAACACCTATAGAATGATTATCAACTATAGGACAATCCACTAGAAAACATTAATCAACATATCCATGAATATTTAGCTGAGGACCATCATCTTATACAGGCGATGACATGTACAATTACATTGATATTTAATAAATGGTAATTAAATTATTTAAAAGGTGTACCGAATCTAAACCCTCTTATAATGATTATAATTATTAGGACAAGCTACCAGATAATTTTTATAAACATTTCAAAGTATGTTTGAATGTCGACAAATATTAAACACAGGCACTGACATGTACATGAACTTTGATTGCTAATAAATGGTAATTAAAATTATTTATAAGGAATTACTATTCTTATAACCTATAAAATGATTATCAACTATAGGAAAATCCACCAGAAAACTTTAATCAACATTTCAAAATATGTTTTGCTAAGGACCATCATTATAGACAGACGATGATATGTACTATAACATTGTTCATTAATAAATGGTAATTATAATTATTTAAAAGGTGTACTTATTGTAAAGACCTTTATAATGATTATAATTAATAGGACAAGCTACCAGATTACATTTATAAACATTTCAAAGTATGTTTGGCTGTCGACAAATATTTAATACAGCCAAGGGCATGTACAATTACATTGATTATTAATAAATGGTAATTATAATTATTATAAGGAATACTAATTAAAAACTCCTTTGTAATGATTATGATTAATAGGGCAATCCTCCAGGCTACATTTATCAACATATCGAAATACGTTTGGCTGTCGACAAATATCACGAGATGGCGAAGTTATATGTACAATTTCTCTGTTCATTCAAAAATGGTAGTTATATTTATTTATAAGGTATAACTATTCACATAACCTTTGTAATGATTATAATTAATAGGGCAATCCTCCAGACTACATTTATCAACGTTTCGAACTAAGATTGGCTTTCGACAAATATTTAATACAGGCAAGGACATGTACAATTACATTGATTATTAATAAATGGTAATTATAATTATTATAAGGTTTACCAATTCAAAACACCTTTATAATGATTATAATTTATAGGAAAATCCTCTAGAATACATTATTCAACATTTCTAAGTATGTTTAGCTGAGGACCAACATATTATACAGGCGATGACATGTACTATAACATTGTTCATAAATAAATTGTAATTATAATTATTTAAAAGGTGTACTTATTGTAAAGACCTTTATAATGATTTTAATTAATAGGACAAGCTACCAGATTACATTTATAAACATTTCAAAATATGTTTGGCTTTCAACAAATATTTAATACAGGCAAGGACATATACAATTGCATTGATTATTAATAAATGGTAATTATATATATTATAAGGCATACCAATTGAAAACACCTTTATAATGATTATAATTAATAGGAAAATGTTCCAGACTACATTAATAAAAGTCTCGAAATACGTTTGGCTGTCGACAAATATCTCGAGAGGGCGAAGTTATATGTACAATTTCTCTGTTCACTCAAAAATGGTAATTATAATTATTTAAAAGGTGTACTTATTGTAAAGACCTTTATAATGATTATAATTAATAGGACAAGCTACCAGATTACATTTATCAACATTTCAAAGTATGTTTGCTGTCGACAAATATTTAATACAGGCAAGGGCATGTACAATTACATTGACTATTAATAAATGGTAATTATAATTATTTAAAAGTTGTACTTATTGTAATGACCTTTATAATGATTATAATTAATAGGACAAGCTACCAGATTACATTTATCAACGTTTCGAACTAAGATTGGCTTTCGACAAATATTTAATACACGCAAAGACATGTACAAATACATTGATTATTAATAAATGGTAATTATAATTATTTAAAAGGTGTACTTATTGTAAAGACCTTTATAATGATTATAATTAATAGGACAAGCTACTAGATTACATTTATAAACATTCCAAAGTATGTATGGCTGTCGACAAATATTTAATACAGGCAAGGACATGTACAATTACATTGATTATTAATAAATGGTAATTATAATTATTATGAGGCATACCAATTGAAAACACCTTTATAATGATTATGATTAATAGGACAATGCTCCAGACTACATTAATAAAAGTCACGAACTAAGTTTGGGTTTCGAGTGGAGTCATATGTACAATTTCTCTGTTCATCCATATATAGTAATTATAATTATTTATAAGGTATAACTATTCTTAAAACCTTTTTTATGATTTTAATTAATAGGACAATCCTCCAGATTTCATTTATCAACATATCGAAATACGTTTGGCTGTCGACAAATATTTAATACCGGCAAAGACATGTACAATTACATTGATTATTAATAAATGGTAATTATAATAATTATAAGGTATACCAATCAAAACAATTTATAATGATTATGATTAATAGGATTATCAACTAGACTACATTAATCAACATTTCAAAGTATGTTTAGCTGAGGACCAACATCTTATACAGGCGATGACATGTACTAGAACTTTGTTCATTAATAAATGGTAATTGTAATTTTTTAAAAGGTGTACCTAATCTAAACACCTTTATAATGATTATAATTATTAGGACAAGCTACCAGATAATTTTTATAAACATTTCAAAGTATGTTTGGCTGTCGACAAATATTTAACACAGGCAAAGACATGTACAAGTACTTTGATAATTAATAAATGGTTTTTATAATTATTTATAAGGAATTACTATTCTTAAAACCTATAAAATGATTATCAACTATAGGAAAATCCACCAGTAAACTTTAATCAACATTTAAATGAATGTTAAACTGACGACCAACAACTTATACTGGCGAAGACATGTACAATTACTTTCATCATTAATAAATGGTAGTTATAATTATTTAAATGGCATACCTATAATTAACACCATTATGATGATTATAATCTATAGGACAAACTCCAGAAATCATAAATAAACATTTCGAATGATGATTGGCTTTCAACAAATATCTCGTGATGGCGAAGTCATATGTACAATTTCTCTGTTCATTTAAAAATGGTAATTATAATTTTTAAAAAGGTGTACCTCTTCTAAACACCTTTGTAATGATTATAATTTATAGGACAAGTTACCAGATAACTATTATAAACATTTCAAAGTATGTTTGGCTGTCGACAAATATTTAATACACGCAAAGACATGTACTATTACATTGATTATTAATAAATGGTAATTATTATTATTATAAGGTATACCAATTGAAAAAAACCTTTATAATGATTATGATTAAAAGGAAAGTCCTCTAGACTACATTAATCAAAGTCTCGAACTAAGTTTGGCTTTCGAGAAACATCTAGTGATGGAGGAGTCAAATGTACAAATTCTCAGTTCATTCATTTATGGTAGTTATAATTATTTATTAGGTATACCTATTTTTTACACCTATAGAATGATTATCAACTATAGGACAATCCACAAGAAAACATTAAACAACATATCAATGAATGTTTAGCTGAGGACCAACATCATAGATAGGCGATGATATGTACTATAACGTTGTTTATTAATAAATGGTAATTATAATTATTTAAAAAGTGTACCTATTTTAAACACCTTTATAATGATTATAATTAATAGGGCAATCCTCCAGACTACATTTATCAACGTTTCGAACTAAGATTGGCTTTCGACAAATATTTAATACAGGCAAGGACATGTACAATTACATTGATTATTAATAAATGGTAATTATAATTATTATAAGGTTTACCAATTCAAAACAACTTTATAATGATTATAATTTATAGGAAAATCCTCTAGAATACATTATTCAACATTTCTAAGTATGTTTAGCTGAGGACCAACATATTATACAGGCGATGACATGTACTATAACATTGTTCTTTAATAAATGGTAATTATAATTATTTAAAAGGTGTTCTTATTGTAAAGACCTTTATAATGATTATAATTAATAGGACAAGCTACCAGATTACATTTATAAACATTTCAAAGTCTGTTTGGCTGTCGACAAATATTTAATATAGGCAAGGGCATGTACAATTACATTGATTATAATTAATGGTAATTATTATTATTATAAGGTTTACCAATTCAAAACACCTTTATAATGATTATAATTTAAAGGAAAATCCTCTAGAATACATTATTCAACATTTCTAAGTATGTTTAGCTGAGGACCAACATATTATACAGGCGATGACATGTACTATAACATTGTTCATAAATAAATGGTAATTATAATTATTTAAAAGGTGTACTTATTGTAAAGACCTTTATAATGATTTTAATTAATAGGACAAGCTACCAAATTACATTTATAAACATTTCAAAATATATTTGACTTTCAACAAATATTTAATACAGGCAAGGACATGTACAATTACATTGATTTTTAATAAATGGTAATTATAATTATTATAAGGCATACCAATTGAAAACACCTTTATAATGATTATGATTAATAGGACAATGCTCCAGACTACATTAATAATTGTCTCGAACTAAGTTTGGCTTTCGAGATTCATCTCGTGATGGTGGGGTCATATGTACATTTTTTCTGTTCATCCATATATGGTAGTTATAATTATTTATAAGGTATAACTATTCATAAAACCTTTGTAATGACTGTAATTAATAGGACAATCCTCCAGACTACATTTATCAACGTTTCGAACTAAGATTGGCTTTCGACAAATAGTTAATACAGGCAAGGACATGTACAATTACATTGATTATTAATAAATGGTAATTATAATTTTTAAAAAGGTATACCTCTTCTAAACACCTTTATAATGATTATAATTTATAGGAAAATCCTCTAGAATACATTATTCAACATTTCTAAGTATGTTTAGCTGAGGACCAACATATTATACAGGCGATGACATGTACTATAACATTGTTCATTAATAAATGGTAATTATAATTATTTAAAAGGTGTACTTATTGTAAAGACCTTTATAATGATTATAATTAATAGGACAAGCTACCAGATTACATTTATAAACATTTCAAAGTATGTTTGGCTGTCGACAAATATTTAATACAGGCAAGGGCATGTACAATTACATTGATTATTAATAAATGGTAATTATAATTATTATAAGGAATACCAATTAAAAACTCCTTTGTAATGATTATGATTAATAGGACAATCCTCCAGACTACATTAATAAAAGTCTCGAAATACGTTTGGCTGTCGACAAATATCTCGAGATGGCGAAGTTATATGTACATTTTCTCTGTTCACTCAAAAATGGTAGTTATAATTATTTATAAGGTATAACTATTCACATAACCTTTGTAATGATTATAATTAATAGGGCAATCCTCCAGACTACATTTATCAACGTTTCGAACTAAGATTGGCTTTCGACAAATATTTAATACAGGCAAGGACATGTACAAATACATTGATTATTAATAAATGGTAATTATAATTATTTAAAAGGTGTGCTTATTGTAAAGACCTTTATAATGATTATAATTAATAGGACAAGCTACCAGATTACATTTATAAACATTTCAAAATATGTTTGGCTTTCGACAAATATTTAATACAGGCAAGGACATATACAATTACATTGATTATTAATAAATGGTAATTATATATATTATAAGGCATATCAATTGAAAACACCTTTATAATGATTATGATTTATAGGACAATGCTCCAGACTACATAAATAAAAGTCTCGAACTAAGTTTGGCTTTGGAGATACATCTCGTGATGGTGGAGTCATATGTACAATTTCTCTGTTCATCCATATATAGTAATTATAATTATTTATAAGGTATAACTATTCTTAAAACCTTTTTTATGATTGTAATTAATAGGACAATCCTCCAGATTTCATTTATCAACATATCGAAATACGTTTGGCTGTCGACAAATATTTAATACCGGCAAAGACATGTACAATTACATTGATTATTAATAAATGGTAATTATAATTATTATAAGGTTTACCAATTCAAAACACCTTTATAATGATTATAATTTATAGGAAAATCCTCTAGAATACATTATTCAACATTTCTAAGTATGTTTAGCTGAGGACCAACATATTATACAGGCGATGACATGTACTATAACATTGTTCATAAATAAATGGTAATTATAATTATTTAAAAGGTGTACTTATTGTAAAGACCTTTATAATGATTTTAATTAATAGGACAAGCTACCAGATTACATTTATAAACATTTCAAAATATGTTTGGCTTTCAACAAATATTTAATACAGGCAAGGACATAAACAATTGCATTGATTATTAATAAATGGAAATTATATATATTATAAGGCATACCAATTGAAAACACCTTTATAATGATTATAATTAATAGGAAAATGCTCCAGACTACATTAATAAAAGTCTCGAAATACGTTTGGCTGTCGACAAATATCTCGAGAGGGCGAAGTTATATGTACAATTTCTCTGTTCACTCAAAAATGGTAATTATAATTATTTAAAAGGTGTACTTATTGTAAAGTCCTTTATAATGATTATAATTAATAGGACAAGCTACCAGATTACATTTATCAACATTTCAAAGTATGTTTGCTGTCGACAAATATTTAATACAGGCAAGGGCATGTACAATTACATTGATTATTAATAAATGGTAATTATAATTATTATAAGGTTTACCAATTCAAAACAACTTTATAATGATTATAATTTATAGGAAAATCCTCTAGAATACATTATTCAACATTTCTAAGTATGTTTAGCTGAGGACCAACATATTATACAGGCGATGACATGTACTATAACATTGTTCATTAATAAATGGTAATTATAATTATTTAAAAGGTGTACTTATTGTAAAGACCTTTATAATGATTATAATTAATAGGACAAGCTACCAGATTACATTTATAAACATTTCAAAGTCTGTTTGGCTGTCGACAAATATTTAATATAGGCAAGGGCATGTACAATTACATTGATTATAATTAATGGTAATTATTATTATTATAAGGTTTACCAATTCAAAACACCTTTATAATGATTATAATTTATAGGAAAATCCTCTAGAATACATTATTCAACATTTCTAAGTATGTTTAGCTGAGGACCAACATATTATACAGGCGATGACATGTACTATAACATTGTTCATTAATAAATGGTAATTATAATTATTTAAAAGGTGTATCTCTTCTAAACACCTTTGTAATGATTATAATTTATAGGACAAGTTACCAGATAACTATTATAAACATTTCAAAGTATGTTTAGCTGTGGACCAACATATTATACAGGCGATGACATGTACAATTACATTGGTTATTAAAAAATGGTAATTATAATTATTATGAGGCATACCAATTGAAAACACCTTTATAATGATTATGATTAATAGGACAATGCTCCAGACTACATTAATAAAAGTCTCGAACTAAGTTTGGGTTTCGAGATTCATCTCGTGATGGTGGAGTCATATGTACATATTTTCTGTTCATCCATATATGGTAGTTATAATTATTTATAAGGTATAACTATTCTTAAAACCTTTGTAATGATTGTAATTAATAGGACAATCCTCCAGAATTCATTTATAAACATTTCAAATTATGTTTGGCTGTCGACAAATATTTAATTCAGGCAATGACAAGTGCAATTACATTAATTATTAATAAATGGTAATTATAATTATTTATAAGGAATTACTATTCTTAAAACCTATAAAATGATAATCAACTATAGGAAAATCCACCAGTAAACTTTAATCAACATTAAAATGAATTTTAAACTGACGACCAACAAATTATACTGGCGAAGACATGTACAATTACTTTCTTCATTAAAAAATGGTAGTTATAATTAATTAAATGGCATACCTATAATTAACATTATTATGATGATTATAATCTATAGGACAACCTCCAGAAATCATTAATAAACATTTCGAATGATGATTGGCTTTCGAGATTCATCTTGTGATGGTGGAGTCATATGTACAATTTCTCTCTTCATCCATATATGGTAGTTATAATTATTTATAAGGTATAACAATTCTTAAAACCTTTGTAATGATTATAATTAATAGGGCAATCTTCCAGACTACATTTATCAACGTTTCGAACTAAGATTGGCTTTCGACAAATATTTAATACAGGCAAGGACATATAAAATTACATTGATTATTAATAAATGGTAATTATATATATTATAAGGCATATCAATTGAAAACACCTTTATAATGATTATGATTTATAACAATGCTCAAGACTACATTAATAAAATTCTCGAACTAAGTTTAGCTTTCGAGAAACATCTCGTGATAGAGGTTTCAAATGTACAATTTCTCTGTTCATTCATTTATGGTAGTTATAATTATTTATTAGGTATACCTATTTTTAACACCTATAGAATGATTATCACCTATAGGACAATCCATTAGAAAACATTAATCAACATATCAATAAATGTTTAGCTGAGGACCAACATCTTATACAGGCGATGACATGTACTAGAACTTTGTTCATTAATAAATGGTAATTATAATTATTTAAAAGTTGTACTTATTGTAAAGACCTTTATAATGATTATAATTAATAGGACAAGCTACCAGATTACATTTATAAACATTTCAAAGTATGTTTGGCTGTCGACAAATATTTAATACAGGCAAGGACATGTACAATTACATTGATTATTAATAAATGGTAATTATAATTATTATGAGGCATACCAATTGAAAACACCTTTATAATGAATATGATTAATAGGACAATGCTCCAGACTACATTAATAAAAGTCTCGAACTAAGTTTGGGTTTCGAGATTCATCTCGTGATGGTGGAGTCATATGTACATTTTTTCTGTTCATCCATATATGGTAGTTATAATTATTTAGAAGGTATAACTATTCTCAAAACCTTTGTAATGATTGTAATTAATAGGACAATCCTCCAGACTACATTTATCAACGTTTCGAACTAAGATTGGCTTTCGACAAATATTTAATACAGTCAAAGACATGTACAATTACATTGATTATTAATAAATGGTAATTATTATTATTATAATGTATACCAATTGAAAAAACCTTTTTTAATGATTATGATTAAAAGGAAAGTCCTCTAGACTACATTAATCAAAGTCTCGAACTAAGTTTGGCTTTCGAGAAACATCTAGTGATGGAGGAGTCAAATGTACAATTTCTCTGTTCATTCATTTATGGTAGTTATAATTATTTATTAGGTATACCTATTTTTTACACCTATAGAATGATTATCAACTATAGGACAATCCACAAGAAAACATTAATCAACATATCAATGAATGTTTAGCTGAGGACCAACATCATAGACAGGCAAGGACATGTACAATTACATTGATTATTAATAAATAGTAATTAAATTATTTAAAAGGTGTACCTAATCTAAACCCCTTTATAATGATTATAATTATTAGGACAAGCTACCAGATAATTTTTATAAACATTTCAAAGTATGTTTGAATGTCGACAAATATTAAACACAGGCACTGACATGTACATGAACGTTGATTGCTAATAAATGGTAATTAAAATTATTTATAAGGAATTACTATTCTTATAACCTATAAAATGATTATCAACTATAGGAAAATCCACCAGAAAACTTTAATCAACATTTCAAAATATGTTTTGCTAAGGACCATCATTATAGACAGACGATGATATGTACTATAACATTGTTCATTAATAAATGGTAATTATAATTATTTAAAAGGTGTACTTATTGTAAAGACCTTTATAATGATTATAATTAATAGGACAAGCTACCAGATTACATTTATAAACATTTCAAAGTATGTTTGGCTGTCGACAAATATTTAATACAGCCAAGGGCATGTACAATTACATTGATTATTAATAAATGGTAATTATAATTATTATAAGGAATACTAATTAAAAACTCCTTTGTAATGATTATGATTAATAGGACAATCCTCCAGGCTACATTTATCAACATATCGAACTAAGATTGGCTTTCGACAAATATTTAATACCGGCAAAGACATGTACAATTACATTGATTATTAATAAATGGTAATTATAATAATTATAAGGTATACTAATCAAAACAACTTTATAATGATTATGATTAATAGGACAATGCTCCAGACTACACAAATAAAAGTCTCGAACTAAGTTTGGCTTTCGAGATTCATCTCGTGATGGTGGAGTCATATGTACAATTTCTCTGTTCATCCATATATGGTAGTTATAATTATTTATAAGGTATAACTATTCTTAAAACCTTTCTTATGATTATAATTTATAGGAAAATCCTCTAGAATACATTATTCAACATTTCTAAGTATGTTTAGCTAAAGACCAACATATTATACAGGCGATGACATGTACTATAACATTGTTCATTAATAAATGGTAATTATAATTATTTAAAAGGTGTATCTCTTCTAAACACCTTTGTAATGATTATAATTTATAGGACAAGTTACCAGATAACTATTATAAACATTTCAAAGTATGTTTAGCTGTGGACCAACATATTATACAGGCGATGACATGTACAATTACATTGATTTTTAAAAAATGGTAATTATAATTATTTAAAAGGTGTACTTATTGTAAAGAACTTTATAATGATTATAATTAATAGGACAAGCTACCAGATTACATTTATAAACATTTCAAAGTATGTTTGGCTGTCGACAAATATTTAATACAGGCAAGGACATGTACAATTACATTGATTATTAAAAAATGGTAATTATAATTATTATGAGGCATACCAATTGAAAACACCTTTATAATGATTATGATTAATAGGACAATGCTCCAGACTACATTAATAAAAGTCTCGAACTAAGATTGGGTTTCGAGATTCATCTCGTGATGGAGTCATATGTACATATTTTCTGTTCATCCATATGTGGTAGTTATAATTATTTATAAGGTATAACTATTCTTAAAACCTTTGTAATGATTGTAATTAATAGGACAATCCTCCAGAATTCATTTATAAACATTTCAAATTATGTTTGGCTGTCGACAAATATTTAATTCAGGCAATGACAAGTGCAATTACATTAATTATTAATAAATGGTAATTATAATTATTTATAAGGAATTACTATTCTTAAAACCTATAAAATGATAATCAACTATAGGAAAATCCACCAGTAAACTTTAATCAACATTAAAATGAATTTTAAACTGACGACTAACAAATTATACTGGCGAAGACATGTACAATTACTTTCTTCATTAAAAAATGGTAGTTATAATTATTTAAATGGCATACCTATAATTAACATTATTATGATGATTATAATCTATAGGACAACCTCCAGAAATCATTAATAAACATTTCGAATGATGATTGGCTTTCGAGATTCATCTTGTGATGGTGGAGTCATATGTACAATTTCTCTCTTTATCCATATATGGTAGTTATAATTATTTATAAGGTATAACAATTCTTAAAACCTTTGTAATGATTATAATTAATAGGGCAATCTTCCAGACTACATTTATCAACGTTTCGAACTAAGATTGGCTTTCGACAAATATTTAATACAGGCAAGGACATGTACAATTACATTGATTATTAATAAATGGTAATTATAATTATTATAAGGTTTACCAATTCAAAACAACTTTATAATGATTATAATTTATAGGAAAATCCTCTAGAATACATTATTCAACATTTCTAAGTATGTTTAGCTGAGGACCAACATATTATACAGGCGATGACATGTACTATAACATTGTTCATTAATAAATGGTAATTATAATTATTTAAAAGGTGTACTTATTGTAAAGACCTTTATAATGATTATAATTAATAGGACAAGCTACCAGATTACATTTATAAACATTTCAAAGTATGTTTGGCTGTCGACAAATATTTAATACAGGCAAGGGCATGTACAATTACATTGATTATTAATAAATGGTAATTATAATTATTATAAGGAATACCAATTAAAAACTCCTTTGTAATGATTATGATTAATAGGACAATGCTCCAGACTACATTAATAAAAGTCTCGAACTACGTTTGGCTTTCGAGATTCATCTCATGATGGTGGGGTCATATGTACATTTTTTCTGTTCATCCATATATGGTAGTTATAATTATTTATAAGGTATAACTATTCATAAAACCTTTGTAATGATTGTACCTAATAGGACAATCCTCCAGACTACATTTATCAACGTTTCGAACTAAGATTGGCTTTCGACAAATATTTAATACAGGCAAGGACATGTACAATTACATTGATTATAAATAAATGGTAATTATAATTTTTAAAAAGGTATACCTCTTCTAAACACCTTTATAATGATTATAATTTATAGGAAAATCCTCTAGAATACATTATTCAACATTTCTAAGTATGTTTAGCTGAGGACCAACATATTATACAGGCGATGACATGTACTATAACATTGTTCATTAATAAATGGTAATTATAATTATTTAAAAGGTGTACATATTGTAAAGACCTTTATAATGATTATAATTAATAGGACAAGCTACCAGATTAAATTTATAAACATTTCAAAGTATGTTTGGCTGTCGACAAATATTTAATACAGGCAAGGACATGTACAATTACATTGATTATTAATAAATGGTAATTATAATTATTATAAGGTTTACCAATTCAAAACACCGTTATAATGATTATAATTTATAGGAAAATCCTCTAGAATACATTATTCAACATTTCTAAGTATGTTTAGCTAAAGACCAACATATTATACAGGCGATGACATGTACTATAACATTGTTCATTAATAAATGGTAATTATAATTATTTAAAAGGTGTATCTCTTCTAAACACCTTTGTAATGATTATAATTTATAGGACAAGTTACCAGATAACTATTATAAACATTTCAAAGTATGTTTAGCTGTGGACCAACATATTATACAGGCGATGACATGTACTATAACATTGTTCAATAATAAATGGTAATTATAATTATTTAAAAGGTGTACTTATTGTAAAGAACTTTATAATGATTATAATTAATAGGACAAGCTACCAGATTACATTTATAAACATTTCAAAGTATGTTTGGCTGTCAACAAATATTTAATACAGGCAAGGACATGTACAATTACATTGATTATTAAAAAATGGTAATTATAATTATTATGAGGCATACCAATTGAAAACACCTTTATAATGATTATGATTAATAGGACAATGCTCCAGACTACATTAATAAAAGTCTCGAACTAAGATTGGGTTTCGAGATTCATCTCGTGATGGTGGAGTCATATGTACATATTTTCTGTTCATCCATATATGGTAGTTATAATTATTTATAAGGTATAACTATTCTTAAAACCTTTGTAATGATTGTAATTAATAGGACAATCCTCCAGAATTCATTTATAAACATTTCAAATTATGTTTGGCTGTCGACAAATATTTAATTCAGGCAATGACAAGTGCAATTACATTAATTATTAATAAATGGTAATTATAATTATTTATAAGGAATTACTATTCTTAAAACCTATAAAATGATAATCAACTATAGGAAAATCCACCAGTAAACTTTAATCAACATTAAAATGAATTTTAAACTGACGACCAACAAATTATACTGGCGAAGACATGTACAATTACTTTCTTCATTAAAAAATGGTAGTTATAATTATTTAAATGGCATACCTATAATTAACATTATTATGATGATTATAATCTATAGGACAACCTCTAGAAATCATTAATAAACATTTCGAATGATGATTGGCTTTCGAGATTCATCTTGTGATGGTGGAGTCATATGTACAATTTCTCTCTTTATCCATATATGGTAGTTATAATTATTTATAAGGTATAACAATTCTTAAAACCTTTGTAATGATTATAATTAATAGGGCAATCTTCCAGACTACATTTATCAACGTTTCGAACTAAGATTGGCTTTCGACAAATATTTAATACAGGCAAGGACATGTACAATTACATTGATTATTAATAAATGGTAATTATAATTATTATAAGGTTTACCAATTCAAAACAACTTTATAATGATTATAATTTATAGGAAAATCCTCTAGAATACATTATTCAACATTTCTAAGTATGTTTAGCTGAGGACCAACATATTATACAGGCGATGACATGTACTATAACATTGTTCATTAATAAATGGTAATTATAATTATTTAAAAGGTGTACTTATTGTAAAGACCTTTATAATGATTATAATTAATAGGACAAGCTACCAGATTATATTTATAAACATTTCAAAGTATGTTTGGCTGTCGACAAATATTTAATACAGGCAAGGACATGTACAATTACATTGATTATTAATAAATGGTAATTATAATTATTATGAGGCATACCAATTGAAAACACCTTTATAATGAATATGATTAATAGGACAATGCTCCAGACTACATTAATAAAAGTCTCGAACTAAGTTTGGGTTTCGAGATTCATCTCGTGATGGTGGAGTCATATGTACATTTTTTCTGTTCATCCATATATGGTAGTTATAATTATTTATAAGGTATAACTATTCTTAAAACCTTTGTAATGATTGTAATTAATAGGACAATCCTCCAGACTACATTTATCAACGTTTCGAACTAAGATTGGCTTTCGACAAATATTTAATACAGTCAAAGACATGTACAATTACATTGATTATTAATAAATGGTAATTATTATTATTATAAGGTATACCAATTGAAAAAACCTTTTTTAATGATTATGATTAAAAGGAAAGTCCTCTAGACTACATTAATCAAAGTCTCGAACTAAGTTTGGCTTTCGAGAAACATCTAGTGATGGAGGAGTCAAATGTACAATTTCTCTGTTCATTCATTTATGGTAGTTATAATTATTTATTAGGTATACCTATTTTTTACACCTATAGAATGATTATCAACTATAGGACAATCCACAAGAAAACATTAATCAACATATCAATGAATGTTTAGCTGAGGACCAACATCATAGACAGGCAAGGACATGTACAATTACATTGATTATTAATAAATAGTAATTAAATTATTTAAAAGGTGTACCTAATCTAAACCCCTTTATAATGATTATAATTATTAGGACAAGCTACCAGATAATTTTTATAAACATTTCAAAGTATGTTTGAATGTCGACAAATATTAAACACAGGCACTGACATGTACATGAACGTTGATTGCTAATAAATGGTAATTAAAATTATTTATAAGGAATTACTATTCTTATAACCTATAAAATGATTATCAACTATAGGAAAATCCACCAGAAAACTTTAATCAACATTTCAAAATATGTTTTGCTAAGGATCATCATTATAGACAGACGATGATATGTACTATAACATTGTTCATTAATAAATGGTAATTATAATTATTTAAAAGGTGTACTTATTGTAAAGACCTTCATAAAGATTATAATTAATAGGACAAGCTACCAGATTACATTTATAAACATTTCAAAGTATGTTTGGCTGTCGACAAATATTTAATACAGCCAAGGGCATGTACAATTACATTGATTATTAATAAATGGTAATTATAATTATTATAAGGAATACTAATTAAAAACTCCTTTGTAATGATTATGATTAATAGGACAATCCTCCAGGCTACATTTATCAACATATCGAACTAAGATTGGCTTTCGACAAATATTTAATACCGGCAAGGACATGTACAATTACATTGATTATTAATAAATGGTAATTATAATAATTATAAGGTATACCAATCAAAACAACTTTATAATGATTATGATTAATAGGACAATGCTCCAGACTACACTAATAAAAGTCTCGAACTAAGTTTGGCTTTCGAGATTCATCTCGTGATGGTGGAGTCATATGTACAATTTCTCTGTTCATCCATATATGGTAGTTATAATTATTTATAAGGTATAACTATTCTTAAAACCTTTCTTATGATAATAATTAATAGGGCAATCCTCCAGACTACATTTATCAACGTTTCGAACTAAGATTGGCTTTCGACAAATATTTAAGACAGGCAAGGACATGTACAATTACATTGATTATTAATAAATGGTAATTATAATTATTATAAGGTTTACCAATTCAAAACACCGTTATAATGATTATAATTTATAGGAAAATCCTCTAGAATACATTATTCAACATTTCTAAGTATGTTTAGCTAAAGACCAACATATTATACAGGCGATGACATGTACTATAACATTGTTCATTAATAAATGGTAATTATAATTATTTAAAAGGTGTATCTCTTCTAAACACCTTTGTAATGATTATAATTTATAGGACAAGTTACCAGATAACTATTATAAACATTTCAAAGTATGTTTAGCTGTGGACCAACATATTATACAGGCGATGACATGTACAATTACATTGATTTTTAAAAAATGGTAATTATAATTATTTAAAAGGTGTACTTATTGTAAAGAACTTTATAATGATTATAATTAATAGGACAAGCTACCAGATTACATTTATAAACATTTCAAAGTATGTTTGGCTGTCGACAAATATTTAATACAGGCAAGGACATGTACAATTACATTGATTATTAAAAAATGGTAATTATAATTATTATGAGGCATACCAATTGAAAACACCTTTATAATGATTATGATTAATAGGACAATGCTCCAGACTACATTAATAAAAGTCTCGAACTAAGATTGGGTTTCGAGATTCATCTCGTGATGGTGGAGTCATATGTACATATTTTCTGTTCATCCATATATGGTAGTTATAATTATTTATAAGGTATAACTATTCTTAAAACCTTTGTAATGATTGTAATTAATAGGACAATCCTCCAGAATTCATTTATAAACATTTCAAATTATGTTTGGCTGTCGACAAATATTTAATTCAGGCAATGACAAGTGCAATTACATTAATTATTAATAAATGGTAATTATAATTATTTATAAGGAATTACTATTCTTAAAACCTATAAAATGATAATCAACTATAGGAAAATCCACCAGTAAACTTTAATCAACATTAAAATGAATTTTAAACTGACGACCAACAAATTATACTGGCGAAGACATGTACAATTACTTTCTTCATTAAAAAATGGTAGTTATAATTATTTAAATGGCATACCTATAATTAACATTATTATGATGATTATAATCTATAGGACAACCTCCAGAAATCATTAATAAACATTTCGAATGATGATTGGCTTTCGAGATTCATCTCGTGATGGTGGGGTCATATGTACATTTTTTCTGTTCATCCATATATGGTAGTTATAATTATTTATAAGGTATAACTATTCATAAAACCTTTGTAATGATTGTACCTAATAGGACAATCCTCCAGACTACATTTATCAACGTTTCGAACTAAGATTGGCTTTCGACAAATATTTAATACAGGCAAGGACATGTACAATTACATTGATTATAAATAAACGGTAATTATAATTTTTAAAAAGGTATACCTCTTCTAAACACCTTTATAATGATTATAATTTATAGGAAAATCCTCTAGAATACATTATTCAACATTTCTAAGTATGTTTAGCTGAGGACCAACATATTATACAGGCGATGACATGTACTATAACATTGTTCATTAATAAATGGTAATTATAATTATTTAAAAGGTGTACTTATTGTAAAGACCTTTATAATGATTATAATTAATAGGACAAGCTACCAGATTATATTTATAAACATTTCAAAGTATGTTTGGCTGTCGACAAATATTTAATACAGGCAAGGACATGTACAATTACATTGATTATTAATAAATGGTAATTATAATTATTATGAGGCATACCAATTGAAAACACCTTTATAATGAATATGATTAATAGGACAATGCTCCAGACTACATTAATAAAAGTCTCGAACTAAGTTTGGGTTTCGAGATTCATCTCGTGATGGTGGAGTCATATGTACATTTTTTCTGTTCATCCATATATGGTAGTTATAATTATTTATAAGGTATAACTATTCTTAAAACCTTTGTAATGATTGTAATTAATAGGACAATCCTCCAGACTACATTTATCAACGTTTCGAACTAAGATTGGCTTTCGACAAATATTTAATACAGTCAAAGACATGTACAATTACATTGATTATTAATAAATGGTAATTATTATTATTATAAGGTATACCAATTGAAAAAACCTTTTTTAATGATTATGATTAAAAGGAAAGTCCTCTAGACTACATTAATCAAAGTCTCGAACTAAGTTTGGCTTTCGAGAAACATCTAGTGATGGAGGAGTCAAATGTACAATTTCTCTGTTCATTCATTTATGGTAGTTATAATTATTTATTAGGTATACCTATTTTTTACACCTATAGAATGATTATCAACTATAGGACAATCCACAAGAAAACATTAATCAACATATCAATGAATGTTTAGCTGAGGACCAACATCATAGACAGGCAAGGACATGTACAATTACATTGATTATTAATAAATAGTAATTAAATTATTTAAAAGGTGTACCTAATCTAAACCCCTTTATAATGATTATAATTATTAGGACAAGCTACCAGATAATTTTTATAAACATTTCAAAGTATGTTTGAATGTCGACAAATATTAAACACAGGCACTGACATGTACATGAACGTTGATTGCTAATAAATGGTAATTAAAATTATTTATAAGGAATTACTATTCTTATAACCTATAAAATGATTATCAACTATAGGAAAATCCACCAGAAAACTTTAATCAACATTTCAAAATATGTTTTGCTAAGGATCATCATTATAGACAGACGATGATATGTACTATAACATTGTTCATTAATAAATGGTAATTATAATTATTTAAAAGGTGTACTTATTGTAAAGACCTTCATAATGATTATAATTAATAGGACAAGCTACCAGATTACATTTATAAACATTTCAAAGTATGTTTGGCTGTCGACAAATATTTAATACAGCCAAGGGCATGTACAATTACATTGATTATTAATAAATGGTAATTATAATTATTATAAGGAATACTAATTAAAAACTCCTTTGTAATGATTATGATTAATAGGACAATCCTCCAGGCTACATTTATCAACATATCGAACTAAGATTGGCTTTCGACAAATATTTAATACCGGCAAGGACATGTACAATTACATTGATTATTAATAAATGGTAATTATAATTATTATAAGGTTTACCAATTCAAAACAACTTTATAATGATTATAATTTATAGGAAAATCCTCTAGAATACATTATTCAACATTTCTAAGTATGTTTAGCTGAGGACCAACATATTATACAGGCGATGACATGTACTATAACATTGTTCATTAATAAATGGTAATTATAATTATTTAAAAGGTGTACTTATTGTAAAGACCTTTATAATGATTATAATTAATAGGACAAGCTACCAGATTACATTTATAAACATTTCAAAGTATGTTTGGCTGTCGACAAATATTTAATACAGGCAAGGGCATGTACAATTACATTGATTATTAATAAATGGTAATTATAATTATTATAAGGAATACCAATTAAAAACTCCTTTGTAATGATTATGATTAATAGGACAATGCTCCAGACTACATTAATAAAAGTCTCGAACTACGTTTGGCTTTCGAGATTCATCTCATGATGGTGGGGTCATATGTACATTTTTTCTGTTCATCCATATATGGTAGTTATAATTATTTATAAGGTATAACTATTCATAAAACCTTTGTAATGATTGTACCTAATAGGACAATCCTCCAGACTACATTTATCAACGTTTCGAACTAAGATTGGCTTTCGACAAATATTTAATACAGGCAAGGACATGTACAATTACATTGATTATAAATAAATGGTAATTATAATTTTTAAAAAGGTATACCTCTTCTAAACACCTTTATAATGATTATAATTTATAGGAAAATCCTCTAGAATACATTATTCAACATTTCTAAGTATGTTTAGCTGAGGACCAACATATTATACAGGCGATGACATGTACTATAACATTGTTCATTAATAAATGGTAATTATAATTATTTAAAAGGTGTACATATTGTAAAGACCTTTATAATGATTATAATTAATAGGACAAGCTACCAGATTAAATTTATAAACATTTCAAAGTATGTTTGGCTGTCGACAAATATTTAATACAGGCAAGGACATGTACAATTACATTGATTATTAATAAATGGTAATTATAATTATTATAAGGTTTACCAATTCAAAACACCGTTATAATGATTATAATTTATAGGAAAATCCTCTAGAATACATTATTCAACATTTCTAAGTATGTTTAGCTAAAGACCAACATATTATACAGGCGATGACATGTACTATAACATTGTTCATTAATAAATGGTAATTATAATTATTTAAAAGGTGTATCTCTTCTAAACACCTTTGTAATGATTATAATTTATAGGACAAGTTACCAGATAACTATTATAAACATTTCAAAGTATGTTTAGCTGTGGACCAACATATTATACAGGCGATGACATGTACTATAACATTGTTCAATAATAAATGGTAATTATAATTATTTAAAAGGTGTACTTATTGTAAAGAACTTTATAATGATTATAATTAATAGGACAAGCTACCAGATTACATTTATAAACATTTCAAAGTATGTTTGGCTGTCAACAAATATTTAATACAGGCAAGGACATGTACAATTACATTGATTATTAAAAAATGGTAATTATAATTATTATGAGGCATACCAATTGAAAACACCTTTATAATGATTATGATTAATAGGACAATGCTCCAGACTACATTAATAAAAGTCTCGAACTAAGATTGGGTTTCGAGATTCATCTCGTGATGGTGGAGTCATATGTACATATTTTCTGTTCATCCATATATGGTAGTTATAATTATTTATAAGGTATAACTATTCTTAAAACCTTTGTAATGATTGTAATTAATAGGACAATCCTCCAGAATTCATTTATAAACATTTCAAATTATGTTTGGCTGTCGACAAATATTTAATTCAGGCAATGACAAGTGCAATTACATTAATTATTAATAAATGGTAATTATAATTATTTATAAGGAATTACTATTCTTAAAACCTATAAAATGATAATCAACTATAGGAAAATCCACCAGTAAACTTTAATCAACATTAAAATGAATTTTAAACTGACGACCAACAAATTATACTGGCGAAGACATGTACAATTACTTTCTTCATTAAAAAATGGTAGTTATAATTATTTAAATGGCATACCTATAATTAACATTATTATGATGATTATAATCTATAGGACAACCTCTAGAAATCATTAATAAACATTTCGAATGATGATTGGCTTTCGAGATTCATCTTGTGATGGTGGAGTCATATGTACAATTTCTCTCTTTATCCATATATGGTAGTTATAATTATTTATAAGGTATAACAATTCTTAAAACCTTTGTAATGATTATAATTAATAGGGCAATCTTCCAGACTACATTTATCAACGTTTCGAACTAAGATTGGCTTTCGACAAATATTTAATACAGGCAAGGACATGTACAATTACATTGATTATTAATAAATGGTAATTATAATTATTATAAGGTTTACCAATTCAAAACAACTTTATAATGATTATAATTTATAGGAAAATCCTCTAGAATACATTATTCAACATTTCTAAGTATGTTTAGCTGAGGACCAACATATTATACAGGCGATGACATGTACTATAACATTGTTCATTAATAAATGGTAATTATAATTATTTAAAAGGTGTACTTATTGTAAAGACCTTTATAATGATTATAATTAATAGGACAAGCTACCAGATTATATTTATAAACATTTCAAAGTATGTTTGGCTGTCGACAAATATTTAATACAGGCAAGGACATGTACAATTACATTGATTATTAATAAATGGTAATTATAATTATTATGAGGCATACCAATTGAAAACACCTTTATAATGAATATGATTAATAGGACAATGCTCCAGACTACATTAATAAAAGTCTCGAACTAAGTTTGGGTTTCGAGATTCATCTCGTGATGGTGGAGTCATATGTACATTTTTTCTGTTCATCCATATATGGTAGTTATAATTATTTATAAGGTATAACTATTCTTAAAACCTTTGTAATGATTGTAATTAATAGGACAATCCTCCAGACTACATTTATCAACGTTTCGAACTAAGATTGGCTTTCGACAAATATTTAATACAGTCAAAGACATGTACAATTACATTGATTATTAATAAATGGTAATTATTATTATTATAAGGTATACCAATTGAAAAAACCTTTTTTAATGATTATGATTAAAAGGAAAGTCCTCTAGACTACATTAATCAAAGTCTCGAACTAAGTTTGGCTTTCGAGAAACATCTAGTGATGGAGGAGTCAAATGTACAATTTCTCTGTTCATTCATTTATGGTAGTTATAATTATTTATTAGGTATACCTATTTTTTACACCTATAGAATGATTATCAACTATAGGACAATCCACAAGAAAACATTAATCAACATATCAATGAATGTTTAGCTGAGGACCAACATCATAGACAGGCAAGGACATGTACAATTACATTGATTATTAATAAATAGTAATTAAATTATTTAAAAGGTGTACCTAATCTAAACCCCTTTATAATGATTATAATTATTAGGACAAGCTACCAGATAATTTTTATAAACATTTCAAAGTATGTTTGAATGTCGACAAATATTAAACACAGGCACTGACATGTACATGAACGTTGATTGCTAATAAATGGTAATTAAAATTATTTATAAGGAATTACTATTCTTATAACCTATAAAATGATTATCAACTATAGGAAAATCCACCAGAAAACTTTAATCAACATTTCAAAATATGTTTTGCTAAGGATCATCATTATAGACAGACGATGATATGTACTATAACATTGTTCATTAATAAATGGTAATTATAATTATTTAAAAGGTGTACTTATTGTAAAGACCTTCATAATGATTATAATTAATAGGACAAGCTACCAGATTACATTTATAAACATTTCAAAGTATGTTTGGCTGTCGACAAATATTTAATACAGCCAAGGGCATGTACAATTACATTGATTATTAATAAATGGTAATTATAATTATTATAAGGAATACTAATTAAAAACTCCTTTGTAATGATTATGATTAATAGGACAATCCTCCAGGCTACATTTATCAACATATCGAACTAAGATTGGCTTTCGACAAATATTTAATACCGGCAAGGACATGTACAATTACATTGATTATTAATAAATGGTAATTATAATAATTATAAGGTATACCAATCAAAACAACTTTATAATGATTATGATTAATAGGACAATGCTCCAGACTACACTAATAAAAGTCTCGAACTAAGTTTGGCTTTCGAGATTCATCTCGTGATGGTGGAGTCATATGTACAATTTCTCTGTTCATCCATATATGGTAGTTATAATTATTTATAAGGTATAACTATTCTTAAAACCTTTCTTATGATAATAATTAATAGGGCAATCCTCCAGACTACATTTATCAACGTTTCGAACTAAGATTGGCTTTCGACAAATATTTAAGACAGGCAAGGACATGTACAATTACATTGATTATTAATAAATGGTAATTATAATTATTATAAGGTTTACCAATTCAAAACACCGTTATAATGATTATAATTTATAGGAAAATCCTCTAGAATACATTATTCAACATTTCTAAGTATGTTTAGCTAAAGACCAACATATTATACAGGCGATGACATGTACTATAACATTGTTCATTAATAAATGGTAATTATAATTATTTAAAAGGTGTATCTCTTCTAAACACCTTTGTAATGATTATAATTTATAGGACAAGTTACCAGATAACTATTATAAACATTTCAAAGTATGTTTAGCTGTGGACCAACATATTATACAGGCGATGACATGTACAATTACATTGATTTTTAAAAAATGGTAATTATAATTATTTAAAAGGTGTACTTATTGTAAAGAACTTTATAATGATTATAATTAATAGGACAAGCTACCAGATTACATTTATAAACATTTCAAAGTATGTTTGGCTGTCGACAAATATTTAATACAGGCAAGGACATGTACAATTACATTGATTATTAAAAAATGGTAATTATAATTATTATGAGGCATACCAATTGAAAACACCTTTATAATGATTATGATTAATAGGACAATGCTCCAGACTACATTAATAAAAGTCTCGAACTAAGATTGGGTTTCGAGATTCATCTCGTGATGGTGGAGTCATATGTACATATTTTCTGTTCATCCATATATGGTAGTTATAATTATTTATAAGGTATAACTATTCTTAAAACCTTTGTAATGATTGTAATTAATAGGACAATCCTCCAGAATTCATTTATAAACATTTCAAATTATGTTTGGCTGTCGACAAATATTTAATTCAGGCAATGACAAGTGCAATTACATTAATTATTAATAAATGGTAATTATAATTATTTATAAGGAATTACTATTCTTAAAACCTATAAAATGATAATCAACTATAGGAAAATCCACCAGTAAACTTTAATCAACATTAAAATGAATTTTAAGCTGACGACCAACAAATTATACTGGCGAAGACATGTACAATTACTTTCTTCATTAAAAAATGGTAGTTATAATTATTTAAATGGCATACCTATAATTAACATTATTATGATGATTATAATCTATAGGACAACCTCCAGAAATCATTAATAAACATTTCGAATGATGATTGGCTTTCGAGATTCATCTCGTGATGGTGGGGTCATATGTACATTTTTTCTGTTCATCCATATATGGTAGTTATAATTATTTATAAGGTATAACAATTCTTAAAACCTTTGTAATGATTACAATTAATAGGGCAATCTTCCAGACTACATTTATCAACGTTTCGAACTAAGATTGGCTTTCGACAAATATTTAATACAGGCAAGGACATGTACAATTACATTGATTATTAATAAATGGTAATTATAATTATTATAAGGTTTACCAATTCAAAACAACTTTATAATGATTATAATTTATAGGAAAATCCTCTAGAATACATTATTCAACATTTCTAAGTATGTTTAGCTGAGGACCAACATATTATACAGGCGATGACATGTACTATAACATTGTTCATTAATAAATGGTAATTATAATTATTTAAAAGGTGTACTTATTGTAAAGACCTTTATAATGATTATAATTAATAGGACAAGCTACCAGATTATATTTATAAACATTTCAAAGTATGTTTGGCTGTCGACAAATATTTAATACAGGCAAGGACATGTACAATTACATTGATTATTAATAAATGGTAATTATAATTATTATGAGGCATACCAATTGAAAACACCTTTATAATGAATATGATTAATAGGACAATGCTCCAGACTACATTAATAAAAGTCTCGAACTAAGTTTGGGTTTCGAGATTCATCTCGTGATGGTGGAGTCATATGTACATTTTTTCTGTTCATCCATATATGGTAGTTATAATTATTTATAAGGTATAACTATTCTTAAAACCTTTGTAATGATTGTAATTAATAGGACAATCCTCCAGACTACATTTATCAACGTTTCGAACTAAGATTGGCTTTCGACAAATATTTAATACAGTCAAAGACATGTACAATTACATTGATTATTAATAAATGGTAATTATTATTATTATAAGGTATACCAATTGAAAAAACCTTTTTTAATGATTATGATTAAAAGGAAAGTCCTCTAGACTACATTAATCAAAGTCTCGAACTAAGTTTGGCTTTCGAGAAACATCTAGTGATGGAGGAGTCAAATGTACAATTTCTCTGTTCATTCATTTATGGTAGTTATAATTATTTATTAGGTATACCTATTTTTTACACCTATAGAATGATTATCAACTATAGGACAATCCACAAGAAAACATTAATCAACATATCAATGAATGTTTAGCTGAGGACCAACATCATAGACAGGCAAGGACATGTACAATTACATTGATTATTAATAAATAGTAATTAAATTATTTAAAAGGTGTACCTAATCTAAACCCCTTTATAATGATTATAATTATTAGGACAAGCTACCAGATAATTTTTATAAACATTTCAAAGTATGTTTGAATGTCGACAAATATTAAACACAGGCACTGACATGTACATGAACGTTGATTGCTAATAAATGGTAATTAAAATTATTTATAAGGAATTACTATTCTTATAACCTATAAAATGATTATCAACTATAGGAAAATCCACCAGAAAACTTTAATCAACATTTCAAAATATGTTTTGCTAAGGATCATCATTATAGACAGACGATGATATGTACTATAACATTGTTCATTAATAAATGGTAATTATAATTATTTAAAAGGTGTACTTATTGTAAAGACCTTCATAATGATTATAATTAATAGGACAAGCTACCAGATTACATTTATAAACATTTCAAAGTATGTTTGGCTGTCGACAAATATTTAATACAGCCAAGGGCATGTACAATTACATTGATTATTAATAAATGGTAATTATAATTATTATAAGGAATACTAATTAAAAACTCCTTTGTAATGATTATGATTAATAGGACAATCCTCCAGGCTACATTTATCAACATATCGAACTAAGATTGGCTTTCGACAAATATTTAATACCGGCAAGGACATGTACAATTACATTGATTATTAATAAATGGTAATTATAATAATTATAAGGTATACCAATCAAAACAACTTTATAATGATTATGATTAATAGGACAATGCTCCAGACTACACTAATAAAAGTCTCGAACTAAGTTTGGCTTTCGAGATTCATCTCGTGATGGTGGAGTCATATGTACAATTTCTCTGTTCATCCATATATGGTAGTTATAATTATTTATAAGGTATAACTATTCTTAAAACCTTTCTTATGATAATAATTAATAGGGCAATCCTCCAGACTACATTTATCAACGTTTCGAACTAAGATTGGCTTTCGACAAATATTTAAGACAGGCAAGGACATGTACAATTACATTGATTATTAATAAATGGTAATTATAATTATTATAAGGTTTACCAATTCAAAACACCGTTATAATGATTATAATTTATAGGAAAATCCTCTAGAATACATTATTCAACATTTCTAAGTATGTTTAGCTGAGGACCAACATATTATACAGGCGATGACATGTACTATAACATTGTTCATTAATAAATGGTAATTATAATTATTTAAAAGGTGTACTTATTGTAAAGACCTTTATAATGATTATAATTAATAGGACAAGCTACCAGATTACATTTATAAACATTTCAAAGTATGTTTGGCTGTCGACAAATATTTAATACAGGCAAGGGCATGTACAATTACATTGATTATTAATAAATGGTAATTATAATTATTATAAGGAATACCAATTAAAAACTCCTTTGTAATGATTATGATTAATAGGACAATGCTCCAGACTACATTAATAAAAGTCTCGAACTACGTTTGGCTTTCGAGATTCATCTCGTGATGGTGGGGTCATATGTACATTTTTTCTGTTCATCCATATATGGTAGTTATAATTATTTATAAGGTATAACTATTCATAAAACCTTTGTAATGATTGTACCTAATAGGACAATCCTCCAGACTACATTTATCAACGTTTCGAACTAAGATTGGCTTTCGACAAATATTTAATACAGGCAAGGACATGTACAATTACATTGATTATAAATAAATGGTAATTATAATTTTTAAAAAGGTATACCTCTTCTAAACACCTTTATAATGATTATAATTTATAGGAAAATCCTCTAGAATACATTATTCAACATTTCTAAGTATGTTTAGCTGAGGACCAACATATTATACAGGCGATGACATGTACTATAACATTGTTCATTAATAAATGGTAATTATAATTATTTAAAAGGTGTACATATTGTAAAGACCTTTATAATGATTATAATTAATAGGACAAGCTACCAGATTAAATTTATAAACATTTCAAAGTATGTTTGGCTGTCGACAAATATTTAATACAGGCAAGGACATGTACAATTACATTGATTATTAATAAATGGTAATTATAATTATTATAAGGTTTACCAATTCAAAACACCGTTATAATGATTATAATTTATAGGAAAATCCTCTAGAATACATTATTCAACATTTCTAAGTATGTTTAGCTAAAGACCAACATATTATACAGGCGATGACATGTACTATAACATTGTTCATTAATAAATGGTAATTATAATTATTTAAAAGGTGTATCTCTTCTAAACACCTTTGTAATGATTATAATTTATAGGACAAGTTACCAGATAACTATTATAAACATTTCAAAGTATGTTTAGCTGTGGACCAACATATTATACAGGCGATGACATGTACAATTACATTGATTTTTAAAAAATGGTAATTATAATTATTTAAAAGGTGTACTTATTGTAAAGAACTTTATAATGATTATAATTAATAGGACAAGCTACCAGATTACATTTATAAACATTTCAAAGTATGTTTGGCTGTCGACAAATATTTAATACAGGCAAGGACATGTACAATTACATTGATTATTAAAAAATGGTAATTATAATTATTATGAGGCATACCAATTGAAAACACCTTTATAATGATTATGATTAATAGGACAATGCTCCAGACTACATTAATAAAAGTCTCGAACTAAGATTGGGTTTCGAGATTCATCTCGTGATGGTGGAGTCATATGTACATATTTTCTGTTCATCCATATATGGTAGTTATAATTATTTATAAGGTATAACTATTCTTAAAACCTTTGTAATGATTGTAATTAATAGGACAATCCTCCAGAATTCATTTATAAACATTTCAAATTATGTTTGGCTGTCGACAAATATTTAATTCAGGCAATGACAAGTGCAATTACATTAATTATTAATAAATGGTAATTATAATTATTTATAAGGAATTACTATTCTTAAAACCTATAAAATGATAATCAACTATAGGAAAATCCACCAGTAAACTTTAATCAACATTAAAATGAATTTTAAACTGACGACCAACAAATTATACTGGCGAAGACATGTACAATTACTTTCTTCATTAAAAAATGGTAGTTATAATTATTTAAATGGCATACCTATAATTAACATTATTATGATGATTATAATCTATAGGACAACCTCCAGAAATCATTAATAAACATTTCGAATGATGATTGGCTTTCGAGATTCATCTTGTGATGGTGGAGTCATATGTACAATTTCTCTCTTTATCCATATATGGTAGTTATAATTATTTATAAGGTATAACAATTCTTAAAACCTTTGTAATGATTATAATTAATAGGGCAATCTTCCAGACTACATTTATCAACGTTTCGAACTAAGATTGGCTTTCGACAAATATTTAATACAGGCAAGGACATGTACAATTACATTGATTATTAATAAATGGTAATTATAATTATTATAAGGTTTACCAATTCAAAACAACTTTATAATGATTATAATTTATAGGAAAATCCTCTAGAATACATTATTCAACATTTCTAAGTATGTTTAGCTGAGGACCAACATATTATACAGGCGATGACATGTACTATAACATTGTTCATTAATAAATGGTAATTATAATTATTTAAAAGGTGTACTTATTGTAAAGACCTTTATAATGATTATAATTAATAGGACAAGCTACCAGATTACATTTATAAACATTTCAAAGTATGTTTGGCTGTCGACAAATATTTAATACAGGCAAGGGCATGTACAATTACATTGATTATTAATAAATGGTAATTATAATTATTATAAGGAATACCAATTAAAAACTCCTTTGTAATGATTATGATTAATAGGACAATGCTCCAGACTACATTAATAAAAGTCTCGAACTACGTTTGGCTTTCGAGATTCATCTCGTGATGGTGGGGTCATATGTACATTTTTTCTGTTCATCCATATATGGTAGTTATAATTATTTATAAGGTATAACTATTCATAAAACCTTTGTAATGATTGTACCTAATAGGACAATCCTCCAGACTACATTTATCAACGTTTCGAACTAAGATTGGCTTTCGACAAATATTTAATACAGGCAAGGACATGTACAATTACATTGATTATAAATAAATGGTAATTATAATTTTTAAAAAGGTATACCTCTTCTAAACACCTTTATAATGATTATAATTTATAGGAAAATCCTCTAGAATACATTATTCAACATTTCTAAGTATGTTTAGCTGAGGACCAACATATTATACAGGCGATGACATGTACTATAACATTGTTCATTAATAAATGGTAATTATAATTATTTAAAAGGTGTACATATTGTAAAGACCTTTATAATGATTATAATTAATAGGACAAGCTACCAGATTAAATTTATAAACATTTCAAAGTATGTTTGGCTGTCGACAAATATTTAATACAGGCAAGGACATGTACAATTACATTGATTATTAATAAATGGTAATTATAATTATTATAAGGTTTACCAATTCAAAACACCGTTATAATGATTATAATTTATAGGAAAATCCTCTAGAATACATTATTCAACATTTCTAAGTATGTTTAGCTAAAGACCAACATATTATACAGGCGATGACATGTACTATAACATTGTTCATTAATAAATGGTAATTATAATTATTTAAAAGGTGTATCTCTTCTAAACACCTTTGTAATGATTATAATTTATAGGACAAGTTACCAGATAACTATTATAAACATTTCAAAGTATGTTTAGCTGTGGACCAACATATTATACAGGCGATGACATGTACTATAACATTGTTCAATAATAAATGGTAATTATAATTATTTAAAAGGTGTACTTATTGTAAAGAACTTTATAATGATTATAATTAATAGGACAAGCTACCAGATTACATTTATAAACATTTCAAAGTATGTTTGGCTGTCGACAAATATTTAATACAGGCAAGGACATGTACAATTACATTGATTATTAAAAAATGGTAATTATAATTATTATGAGGCATACCAATTGAAAACACCTTTATAATGATTATGATTAATAGGACAATGCTCCAGACTACATTAATAAAAGTCTCGAACTAAGATTGGGTTTCGAGATTCATCTCGTGATGGTGGAGTCATATGTACATATTTTCTGTTCATCCATATATGGTAGTTATAATTATTTATAAGGTATAACTATTCTTAAAACCTTTGTAATGATTGTAATTAATAGGACAATCCTCCAGAATTCATTTATAAACATTTCAAATTATGTTTGGCTGTCGACAAATATTTAATTCAGGCAATGACAAGTGCAATTACATTAATTATTAATAAATGGTAATTATAATTATTTATAAGGAATTACTATTCTTAAAACCTATAAAATGATAATCAACTATAGGAAAATCCACCAGTAAACTTTAATCAACATTAAAATGAATTTTAAACTGACGACCAACAAATTATACTGGCGAAGACATGTACAATTACTTTCTTCATTAAAAAATGGTAGTTATAATTATTTAAATGGCATACCTATAATTAACATTATTATGATGATTATAATCTATAGGACAACCTCCAGAAATCATTAATAAACATTTCGAATGATGATTGGCTTTCGAGATTCATCTCGTGATGGTGGGGTCATATGTACATTTTTTCTGTTCATCCATATATGGTAGTTATAATTATTTATAAGGTATAACTATTCATAAAACCTTTGTAATGATTGTACCTAATAGGACAATCCTCCAGACTACATTTATCAACGTTTCGAACTAAGATTGGCTTTCGACAAATATTTAATACAGGCAAGGACATGTACAATTACATTGATTATAAATAAACGGTAATTATAATTTTTAAAAAGGTATACCTCTTCTAAACACCTTTATAATGATTATAATTTATAGGAAAATCCTCTAGAATACATTATTCAACATTTCTAAGTATGTTTAGCTGAGTACCAACATATTATACAGGCGATGACATGTACTATAACATTGATCATTAATAAATGGTAATTATAATTATTTAAAAGGTGTACATATTGTAAAGACCTTTATAATGATTATAATTAATAGGACAAGCTACCAGATTAAATTTATAAACATTTCAAAGTATGTTTGGCTGTCGACAAATATTTAATACAGGCAAGGACATGTACAATTACATTGATTATTAATAAATGGTAATTATAATTATTATGAGGCATACCAATTGAAAACACCTTTATAATGAATATGATTAATAGGACAATGCTCCAGACTACATTAATAAAAGTCTCGAACTAAGTTTGGGTTTCGAGATTCATCTCGTGATGGTGGAGTCATATGTACATTTTTTCTGTTCATCCATATATGGTAGTTATAATTATTTATAAGGTATAACTATTCTTAAAACCTTTGTAATGATTGTAATTAATAGGACAATCCTCCAGACTACATTTATCAACGTTTCGAACTAAGATTGGCTTTCGACAAATATTTAATACAGTCAAAGACATGTACAATTACATTGATTATTAATAAATGGTAATTATTATTATTATAAGGTATACCAATTGAAAAAACCTTTTTTAATGATTATGATTAAAAGGAAAGTCCTCTAGACTACATTAATCAAAGTCTCGAACTAAGTTTGGCTTTCGAGAAACATCTAGTGATGGAGGAGTCAAATGTACAATTTCTCTGTTCATTCATTTATGGTAGTTATAATTATTTATTAGGTATACCTATTTTTTACACCTATAGAATGATTATCAACTATAGGACAATCCACAAGAAAACATTAATCAACATATCAATGAATGTTTAGCTGAGGACCAACATCATAGACAGGCAAGGACATGTACAATTACATTGATTATTAATAAATAGTAATTAAATTATTTAAAAGGTGTACCTAATCTAAACCCCTTTATAATGATTATAATTATTAGGACAAGCTACCAGATAATTTTTATAAACATTTCAAAGTATGTTTGAATGTCGACAAATATTAAACACAGGCACTGACATGTACATGAACGTTGATTGCTAATAAATGGTAATTAAAATTATTTATAAGGAATTACTATTCTTATAACCTATAAAATGATTATCAACTATAGGAAAATCCACCAGAAAACTTTAATCAACATTTCAAAATATGTTTTGCTAAGGATCATCATTATAGACAGACGATGATATGTACTATAACATTGTTCATTAATAAATGGTAATTATAATTATTTAAAAGGTGTACTTATTGTAAAGACCTTCATAATGATTATAATTAATAGGACAAGCTACCAGATTACATTTATAAACATTTCAAAGTATGTTTGGCTGTCGACAAATATTTAATACAGCCAAGGGCATGTACAATTACATTGATTATTAATAAATGGTAATTATAATTATTATAAGGAATACTAATTAAAAACTCCTTTGTAATGATTATGATTAATAGGACAATCCTCCAGGCTACATTTATCAACATATCGAACTAAGATTGGCTTTCGACAAATATTTAATACCGGCAAGGACATGTACAATTACATTGATTATTAATAAATGGTAATTATAATAATTATAAGGTATACCAATCAAAACAACTTTATAATGATTATGATTAATAGGACAATGCTCCAGACTACACTAATAAAAGTCTCGAACTAAGTTTGGCTTTCGAGATTCATCTCGTGATGGTGGAGTCATATGTACAATTTCTCTGTTCATCCATATATGGTAGTTATAATTATTTATAAGGTATAACTATTCTTAAAACCTTTCTTATGATAATAATTAATAGGGCAATCCTCCAGACTACATTTATCAACGTTTCGAACTAAGATTGGCTTTCGACAAATATTTAAGACAGGCAAGGACATGTACAATTACATTGATTATTAATAAATGGTAATTATAATTATTATAAGGTTTACCAATTCAAAACAACTTTATAATGATTATAATTTATAGGAAAATCCTCTAGAATACATTATTCAACATTTCTAAGTATGTTTAGCTGAGGACCAACATATTATACAGGCGATGACATGTACTATAACATTGTTCATTAATAAATGGTAATTATAATTATTTAAAAGGTGTACTTATTGTAAAGACCTTTATAATGATTATAATTAATAGGACAAGCTACCAGATTACATTTATAAACATTTCAAAGTATGTTTGGCTGTCGACAAATATTTAATACAGGCAAGGGCATGTACAATTACATTGATTATTAATAAATGGTAATTATAATTATTATAAGGAATACCAATTAAAAACTCCTTTGTAATGATTATGATTAATAGGACAATGCTCCAGACTACATTAATAAAAGTCTCGAACTACGTTTGGCTTTCGAGATTCATCTCGTGATGGTGGGGTCATATGTACATTTTTTCTGTTCATCCATATATGGTAGTTATAATTATTTATAAGGTATAACTATTCATAAAACCTTTGTAATGATTGTACCTAATAGGACAATCCTCCAGACTACATTTATCAACGTTTCGAACTAAGATTGGCTTTCGACAAATATTTAATACAGGCAAGGACATGTACAATTACATTGATTATAAATAAATGGTAATTATAATTTTTAAAAAGGTATACCTCTTCTAAACACCTTTATAATGATTATAATTTATAGGAAAATCCTCTAGAATACATTATTCAACATTTCTAAGTATGTTTAGCTGAGGACCAACATATTATACAGGCGATGACATGTACTATAACATTGTTCATTAATAAATGGTAATTATAATTATTTAAAAGGTGTACATATTGTAAAGACCTTTATAATGATTATAATTAATAGGACAAGCTACCAGATTAAATTTATAAACATTTCAAAGTATGTTTGGCTGTCGACAAATATTTAATACAGGCAAGGACATGTACAATTACATTGATTATTAATAAATGGTAATTATAATTATTATAAGGTTTACCAATTCAAAACACCGTTATAATGATTATAATTTATAGGAAAATCCTCTAGAATACATTATTCAACATTTCTAAGTATGTTTAGCTAAAGACCAACATATTATACAGGCGATGACATGTACTATAACATTGTTCATTAATAAATGGTAATTATAATTATTTAAAAGGTGTATCTCTTCTAAACACCTTTGTAATGATTATAATTTATAGGACAAGTTACCAGATAACTATTATAAACATTTCAAAGTATGTTTAGCTGTGGACCAACATATTATACAGGCGATGACATGTACAATTACATTGATTTTTAAAAAATGGTAATTATAATTATTTAAAAGGTGTACTTATTGTAAAGAACTTTATAATGATTATAATTAATAGGACAAGCTACCAGATTACATTTATAAACATTTCAAAGTATGTTTGGCTGTCGACAAATATTTAATACAGGCAAGGACATGTACAATTACATTGATTATTAAAAAATGGTAATTATAATTATTATGAGGCATACCAATTGAAAACACCTTTATAATGATTATGATTAATAGGACAATGCTCCAGACTACATTAATAAAAGTCTCGAACTAAGATTGGGTTTCGAGATTCATCTCGTGATGGTGGAGTCATATGTACATATTTTCTGTTCATCCATATATGGTAGTTATAATTATTTATAAGGTATAACTATTCTTAAAACCTTTGTAATGATTGTAATTAATAGGACAATCCTCCAGAATTCATTTATAAACATTTCAAATTATGTTTGGCTGTCGACAAATATTTAATTCAGGCAATGACAAGTGCAATTACATTAATTATTAATAAATGGTAATTATAATTATTTATAAGGAATTACTATTCTTAAAACCTATAAAATGATAATCAACTATAGGAAAATCCACCAGTAAACTTTAATCAACATTAAAATGAATTTTAAACTGACGACCAACAAATTATACTGGCGAAGACATGTACAATTACTTTCTTCATTAAAAAATGGTAGTTATAATTATTTAAATGGCATACCTATAATTAACATTATTATGATGATTATAATCTATAGGACAACCTCCAGAAATCATTAATAAACATTTCGAATGATGATTGGCTTTCGAGATTCATCTTGTGATGGTGGAGTCATATGTACAATTTCTCTCTTTATCCATATATGGTAGTTATAATTATTTATAAGGTATAACAATTCTTAAAACCTTTGTAATGATTATAATTAATAGGGCAATCTTCCAGACTACATTTATCAACGTTTCGAACTAAGATTGGCTTTCGACAAATATTTAATACAGGCAAGGACATGTACAATTACATTGATTATTAATAAATGGTAATTATAATTATTATAAGGTTTACCAATTCAAAACAACTTTATAATGATTATAATTTATAGGAAAATCCTCTAGAATACATTATTCAACATTTCTAAGTATGTTTAGCTGAGGACCAACATATTATACAGGCGATGACATGTACTATAACATTGTTCATTAATAAATGGTAATTATAATTATTTAAAAGGTGTACTTATTGTAAAGACCTTTATAATGATTATAATTAATAGGACAAGCTACCAGATTACATTTATAAACATTTCAAAGTATGTTTGGCTGTCGACAAATATTTAATACAGGCAAGGGCATGTACAATTACATTGATTATTAATAAATGGTAATTATAATTATTATAAGGAATACCAATTAAAAACTCCTTTGTAATGATTATGATTAATAGGACAATGCTCCAGACTACATTAATAAAAGTCTCGAACTACGTTTGGCTTTCGAGATTCATCTCGTGATGGTGGGGTCATATGTACATTTTTTCTGTTCATCCATATATGGTAGTTATAATTATTTATAAGGTATAACTATTCATAAAACCTTTGTAATGATTGTACCTAATAGGACAATCCTCCAGACTACATTTATCAACGTTTCGAACTAAGATTGGCTTTCGACAAATATTTAATACAGGCAAGGACATGTACAATTACATTGATTATAAATAAATGGTAATTATAATTTTTAAAAAGGTATACCTCTTCTAAACACCTTTATAATGATTATAATTTATAGGAAAATCCTCTAGAATACATTATTCAACATTTCTAAGTATGTTTAGCTGAGGACCAACATATTATACAGGCGATGACATGTACTATAACATTGTTCATTAATAAATGGTAATTATAATTATTTAAAAGGTGTACATATTGTAAAGACCTTTATAATGATTATAATTAATAGGACAAGCTACCAGATTAAATTTATAAACATTTCAAAGTATGTTTGGCTGTCGACAAATATTTAATACAGGCAAGGACATGTACAATTACATTGATTATTAATAAATGGTAATTATAATTATTATAAGGTTTACCAATTCAAAACACCGTTATAATGATTATAATTTATAGGAAAATCCTCTAGAATACATTATTCAACATTTCTAAGTATGTTTAGCTAAAGACCAACATATTATACAGGCGATGACATGTACTATAACATTGTTCATTAATAAATGGTAATTATAATTATTTAAAAGGTGTATCTCTTCTAAACACCTTTGTAATGATTATAATTTATAGGACAAGTTACCAGATAACTATTATAAACATTTCAAAGTATGTTTAGCTGTGGACCAACATATTATACAGGCGATGACATGTACTATAACATTGTTCAATAATAAATGGTAATTATAATTATTTAAAAGGTGTACTTATTGTAAAGAACTTTATAATGATTATAATTAATAGGACAAGCTACCAGATTACATTTATAAACATTTCAAAGTATGTTTGGCTGTCGACAAATATTTAATACAGGCAAGGACATGTACAATTACATTGATTATTAAAAAATGGTAATTATAATTATTATGAGGCATACCAATTGAAAACACCTTTATAATGATTATGATTAATAGGACAATGCTCCAGACTACATTAATAAAAGTCTCGAACTAAGATTGGGTTTCGAGATTCATCTCGTGATGGTGGAGTCATATGTACATATTTTCTGTTCATCCATATATGGTAGTTATAATTATTTATAAGGTATAACTATTCTTAAAACCTTTGTAATGATTGTAATTAATAGGACAATCCTCCAGAATTCATTTATAAACATTTCAAATTATGTTTGGCTGTCGACAAATATTTAATTCAGGCAATGACAAGTGCAATTACATTAATTATTAATAAATGGTAATTATAATTATTTATAAGGAATTACTATTCTTAAAACCTATAAAATGATAATCAACTATAGGAAAATCCACCAGTAAACTTTAATCAACATTAAAATGAATTTTAAACTGACGACCAACAAATTATACTGGCGAAGACATGTACAATTACTTTCTTCATTAAAAAATGGTAGTTATAATTATTTAAATGGCATACCTATAATTAACATTATTATGATGATTATAATCTATAGGACAACCTCCAGAAATCATTAATAAACATTTCGAATGATGATTGGCTTTCGAGATTCATCTCGTGATGGTGGGGTCATATGTACATTTTTTCTGTTCATCCATATATGGTAGTTATAATTATTTATAAGGTATAACTATTCATAAAACCTTTGTAATGATTGTACCTAATAGGACAATCCTCCAGACTACATTTATCAACGTTTCGAACTAAGATTGGCTTTCGACAAATATTTAATACAGGCAAGGACATGTACAATTACATTGATTATAAATAAACGGTAATTATAATTTTTAAAAAGGTATACCTCTTCTAAACACCTTTATAATGATTATAATTTATAGGAAAATCCTCTAGAATACATTATTCAACATTTCTAAGTATGTTTAGCTGAGTACCAACATATTATACAGGCGATGACATGTACTATAACATTGTTCATTAATAAATGGTAATTATAATTATTTAAAAGGTGTACATATTGTAAAGACCTTTATAATGATTATAATTAATAGGACAAGCTACCAGATTAAATTTATAAACATTTCAAAGTATGTTTGGCTGTCGACAAATATTTAATACAGGCAAGGACATGTACAATTACATTGATTATTAATAAATGGTAATTATAATTATTATGAGGCATACCAATTGAAAACACCTTTATAATGAATATGATTAATAGGACAATGCTCCAGACTACATTAATAAAAGTCTCGAACTAAGTTTGGGTTTCGAGATTCATCTCGTGATGGTGGAGTCATATGTACATTTTTTCTGTTCATCCATATATGGTAGTTATAATTATTTATAAGGTATAACTATTCTTAAAACCTTTGTAATGATTGTAATTAATAGGACAATCCTCCAGACTACATTTATCAACGTTTCGAACTAAGATTGGCTTTCGACAAATATTTAATACAGTCAAAGACATGTACAATTACATTGATTATTAATAAATGGTAATTATTATTATTATAAGGTATACCAATTGAAAAAACCTTTTTTAATGATTATGATTAAAAGGAAAGTCCTCTAGACTACATTAATCAAAGTCTCGAACTAAGTTTGGCTTTCGAGAAACATCTAGTGATGGAGGAGTCAAATGTACAATTTCTCTGTTCATTCATTTATGGTAGTTATAATTATTTATTAGGTATACCTATTTTTTACACCTATAGAATGATTATCAACTATAGGACAATCCACAAGAAAACATTAATCAACATATCAATGAATGTTTAGCTGAGGACCAACATCATAGACAGGCAAGGACATGTACAATTACATTGATTATTAATAAATAGTAATTAAATTATTTAAAAGGTGTACCTAATCTAAACCCCTTTATAATGATTATAATTATTAGGACAAGCTACCAGATAATTTTTATAAACATTTCAAAGTATGTTTGAATGTCGACAAATATTAAACACAGGCACTGACATGTACATGAACGTTGATTGCTAATAAATGGTAATTAAAATTATTTATAAGGAATTACTATTCTTATAACCTATAAAATGATTATCAACTATAGGAAAATCCACCAGAAAACTTTAATCAACATTTCAAAATATGTTTTGCTAAGGATCATCATTATAGACAGACGATGATATGTACTATAACATTGTTCATTAATAAATGGTAATTATAATTATTTAAAAGGTGTACTTATTGTAAAGACCTTCATAATGATTATAATTAATAGGACAAGCTACCAGATTACATTTATAAACATTTCAAAGTATGTTTGGCTGTCGACAAATATTTAATACAGCCAAGGGCATGTACAATTACATTGATTATTAATAAATGGTAATTATAATTATTATAAGGAATACTAATTAAAAACTCCTTTGTAATGATTATGATTAATAGGACAATCCTCCAGGCTACATTTATCAACATATCGAACTAAGATTGGCTTTCGACAAATATTTAATACCGGCAAGGACATGTACAATTACATTGATTATTAATAAATGGTAATTATAATAATTATAAGGTATACCAATCAAAACAACTTTATAATGATTATGATTAATAGGACAATGCTCCAGACTACACTAATAAAAGTCTCGAACTAAGTTTGGCTTTCGAGATTCATCTCGTGATGGTGGAGTCATATGTACAATTTCTCTGTTCATCCATATATGGTAGTTATAATTATTTATAAGGTATAACTATTCTTAAAACCTTTCTTATGATAATAATTAATAGGGCAATCCTCCAGACTACATTTATCAACGTTTCGAACTAAGATTGGCTTTCGACAAATATTTAAGACAGGCAAGGACATGTACAATTACATTGATTATTAATAAATGGTAATTATAATTATTATAAGGTTTACCAATTCAAAACAACTTTATAATGATTATAATTTATAGGAAAATCCTCTAGAATACATTATTCAACATTTCTAAGTATGTTTAGCTGAGGACCAACATATTATACAGGCGATGACATGTACTATAACATTGTTCATTAATAAATGGTAATTATAATTATTTAAAAGGTGTACTTATTGTAAAGACCTTTATAATGATTATAATTAATAGGACAAGCTACCAGATTACATTTATAAACATTTCAAAGTATGTTTGGCTGTCGACAAATATTTAATACAGGCAAGGGCATGTACAATTACATTGATTATTAATAAATGGTAATTATAATTATTATAAGGAATACCAATTAAAAACTCCTTTGTAATGATTATGATTAATAGGACAATGCTCCAGACTACATTAATAAAAGTCTCGAACTACGTTTGGCTTTCGAGATTCATCTCGTGATGGTGGGGTCATATGTACATTTTTTCTGTTCATCCATATATGGTAGTTATAATTATTTATAAGGTATAACTATTCATAAAACCTTTGTAATGATTGTACCTAATAGGACAATCCTCCAGACTACATTTATCAACGTTTCGAACTAAGATTGGCTTTCGACAAATATTTAATACAGGCAAGGACATGTACAATTACATTGATTATAAATAAATGGTAATTATAATTTTTAAAAAGGTATACCTCTTCTAAACACCTTTATAATGATTATAATTTATAGGAAAATCCTCTAGAATACATTATTCAACATTTCTAAGTATGTTTAGCTGAGGACCAACATATTATACAGGCGATGACATGTACTATAACATTGTTCATTAATAAATGGTAATTATAATTATTTAAAAGGTGTACATATTGTAAAGACCTTTATAATGATTATAATTAATAGGACAAGCTACCAGATTAAATTTATAAACATTTCAAAGTATGTTTGGCTGTCGACAAATATTTAATACAGGCAAGGACATGTACAATTACATTGATTATTAATAAATGGTAATTATAATTATTATAAGGTTTACCAATTCAAAACACCGTTATAATGATTATAATTTATAGGAAAATCCTCTAGAATACATTATTCAACATTTCTAAGTATGTTTAGCTAAAGACCAACATATTATACAGGCGATGACATGTACTATAACATTGTTCATTAATAAATGGTAATTATAATTATTTAAAAGGTGTATCTCTTCTAAACACCTTTGTAATGATTATAATTTATAGGACAAGTTACCAGATAACTATTATAAACATTTCAAAGTATGTTTAGCTGTGGACCAACATATTATACAGGCGATGACATGTACAATTACATTGATTTTTAAAAAATGGTAATTATAATTATTTAAAAGGTGTACTTATTGTAAAGAACTTTATAATGATTATAATTAATAGGACAAGCTACCAGATTACATTTATAAACATTTCAAAGTATGTTTGGCTGTCGACAAATATTTAATACAGGCAAGGACATGTACAATTACATTGATTATTAAAAAATGGTAATTATAATTATTATGAGGCATACCAATTGAAAACACCTTTATAATGATTATGATTAATAGGACAATGCTCCAGACTACATTAATAAAAGTCTCGAACTAAGATTGGGTTTCGAGATTCATCTCGTGATGGTGGAGTCATATGTACATATTTTCTGTTCATCCATATATGGTAGTTATAATTATTTATAAGGTATAACTATTCTTAAAACCTTTGTAATGATTGTAATTAATAGGACAATCCTCCAGAATTCATTTATAAACATTTCAAATTATGTTTGGCTGTCGACAAATATTTAATTCAGGCAATGACAAGTGCAATTACATTAATTATTAATAAATGGTAATTATAATTATTTATAAGGAATTACTATTCTTAAAACCTATAAAATGATAATCAACTATAGGAAAATCCACCAGTAAACTTTAATCAACATTAAAATGAATTTTAAACTGACGACCAACAAATTATACTGGCGAAGACATGTACAATTACTTTCTTCATTAAAAAATGGTAGTTATAATTATTTAAATGGCATACCTATAATTAACATTATTATGATGATTATAATCTATAGGACAACCTCCAGAAATCATTAATAAACATTTCGAATGATGATTGGCTTTCGAGATTCATCTTGTGATGGTGGAGTCATATGTACAATTTCTCTCTTTATCCATATATGGTAGTTATAATTATTTATAAGGTATAACAATTCTTAAAACCTTTGTAATGATTATAATTAATAGGGCAATCTTCCAGACTACATTTATCAACGTTTCGAACTAAGATTGGCTTTCGACAAATATTTAATACAGGCAAGGACATGTACAATTACATTGATTATTAATAAATGGTAATTATAATTATTATAAGGTTTACCAATTCAAAACAACTTTATAATGATTATAATTTATAGGAAAATCCTCTAGAATACATTATTCAACATTTCTAAGTATGTTTAGCTGAGGACCAACATATTATACAGGCGATGACATGTACTATAACATTGTTCATTAATAAATGGTAATTATAATTATTTAAAAGGTGTACTTATTGTAAAGACCTTTATAATGATTATAATTAATAGGACAAGCTACCAGATTACATTTATAAACATTTCAAAGTATGTTTGGCTGTCGACAAATATTTAATACAGGCAAGGGCATGTACAATTACATTGATTATTAATAAATGGTAATTATAATTATTATAAGGAATACCAATTAAAAACTCCTTTGTAATGATTATGATTAATAGGACAATGCTCCAGACTACATTAATAAAAGTCTCGAACTACGTTTGGCTTTCGAGATTCATCTCGTGATGGTGGGGTCATATGTACATTTTTTCTGTTCATCCATATATGGTAGTTATAATTATTTATAAGGTATAACTATTCATAAAACCTTTGTAATGATTGTACCTAATAGGACAATCCTCCAGACTACATTTATCAACGTTTCGAACTAAGATTGGCTTTCGACAAATATTTAATACAGGCAAGGACATGTACAATTACATTGATTATAAATAAATGGTAATTATAATTTTTAAAAAGGTATACCTCTTCTAAACACCTTTATAATGATTATAATTTATAGGAAAATCCTCTAGAATACATTATTCAACATTTCTAAGTATGTTTAGCTGAGGACCAACATATTATACAGGCGATGACATGTACTATAACATTGTTCATTAATAAATGGTAATTATAATTATTTAAAAGGTGTACATATTGTAAAGACCTTTATAATGATTATAATTAATAGGACAAGCTACCAGATTAAATTTATAAACATTTCAAAGTATGTTTGGCTGTCGACAAATATTTAATACAGGCAAGGACATGTACAATTACATTGATTATTAATAAATGGTAATTATAATTATTATAAGGTTTACCAATTCAAAACACCGTTATAATGATTATAATTTATAGGAAAATCCTCTAGAATACATTATTCAACATTTCTAAGTATGTTTAGCTAAAGACCAACATATTATACAGGCGATGACATGTACTATAACATTGTTCATTAATAAATGGTAATTATAATTATTTAAAAGGTGTATCTCTTCTAAACACCTTTGTAATGATTATAATTTATAGGACAAGTTACCAGATAACTATTATAAACATTTCAAAGTATGTTTAGCTGTGGACCAACATATTATACAGGCGATGACATGTACTATAACATTGTTCAATAATAAATGGTAATTATAATTATTTAAAAGGTGTACTTATTGTAAAGAACTTTATAATGATTATAATTAATAGGACAAGCTACCAGATTACATTTATAAACATTTCAAAGTATGTTTGGCTGTCGACAAATATTTAATACAGGCAAGGACATGTACAATTACATTGATTATTAAAAAATGGTAATTATAATTATTATGAGGCATACCAATTGAAAACACCTTTATAATGATTATGATTAATAGGACAATGCTCCAGACTACATTAATAAAAGTCTCGAACTAAGATTGGGTTTCGAGATTCATCTCGTGATGGTGGAGTCATATGTACATATTTTCTGTTCATCCATATATGGTAGTTATAATTATTTATAAGGTATAACTATTCTTAAAACCTTTGTAATGATTGTAATTAATAGGACAATCATCCAGAATTCATTTATAAACATTTCAAATTATGTTTGGCTGTCGACAAATATTTAATTCAGGCAATGACAAGTGCAATTACATTAATTATTAATAAATGGTAATTATAATTATTTATAAGGAATTACTATTCTTAAAACCTATAAAATGATAATCAACTATAGGAAAATCCACCAGTAAACTTTAATCAACATTAAAATGAATTTTAAACTGACGACCAACAAATTATACTGGCGAAGACATGTACAATTACTTTCTTCATTAAAAAATGGTAGCTATAATTATTTAAATGGCATACCTATAATTAACATTATTATGATGATTATAATCTATAGGACAACCTCCAGAAATCATTAATAAACATTTCGAATGATGATTGGCTTTCGAGATTCATCTTGTGATGGTGGAGTCATATGTACAATTTCTCTCTTCATCCATATATGGTAGTTATAATTATTTATAAGGTATAACTATTCTTAAACCCTTTGTAATGTTTGTAATTAAGAGGACAATCCTCCAGAATTCATTTATGAACATATCGAAATACGTTTGGCTGTCGACAAATATTTAATACATTCAAAGACATGTACAATTACATTGATTATTAAAAAATGGTAATTATAATTATTATGAGGCATACCAATTAAAAACTCCTTTGTAATGATTATGATTAATAGGACAATCCTCCAGGCTACATTTATCAACATATCGAAATACGTTTGGCTGTCGACAAATATCACGAGATGGCGAATTTATATGTACAATTTCTCTGTTCATTCAAAAATGGTAGTTATATTTATTTATAAGGTATAACTATTCACATAACCTTTGTAATGAGTATAATTAATAGGGCAATCCTCCAGACTACATTTATCAACGTTTCGAACTAAGATTGTCTTTCGACAAATATTTAATACAGGCAAGGACATGTACAATTACATTGATTATTAATAAATGGTAATTATAATTATTATACGGCATACCAATTGAAAACACCTTTATAATGATTATGATTAATAGGACAATGCTCCAGACTACACTAATAAAAGTCTCGAACTAAGTTTGGCTTTCGAGATTCATCTCGTGATGGTGGAGTCATATGTACAATTTCTCTGTTCATCCATATATGGTAGTTATAATTATTTATAAGGTATAACTATTCTTAAAACCTTTCTTATGATAATAATTAATAGGGCAATCCTCCAGACTACATTTATCAACGTTTCGAACTAAGATTGGCTTTCGACAAATATTTAATACAGGCAAGGACATGTACAATTACATTGATTATTAATAAATGGTAATTATAATTATTATAAGGTTTACCAATTCTAAACACCGTTATAATGATTATAATTTATAGGAAAATCCTCTAGAATACATTATTCAACATTTCTAAGTATGTTTAGCTAAAGACCAACATATTATACAGGCGATGACATGTACCTTAACATTGTTCATTAATAAATGGTAATTATAATTATTTAAAAGGTGTATCTCTTCTAAACACCTTTGTAATGATTATAATTTATAGGACAAGTTACCAGATAACTATTATAAACATTTCAAAGTATGTTTAGCTGTGGACCAACATATTATACAGGCGATGACATGTACTATAACATTGTTCAATAATAAATGGTAATTATAATTATTTAAAAGGTGTACTTATTGTAAAGACCTTTATAATGATTATAATTAATAGGACCAGCTACCAGATTACATTTATAAACATTTCAAAGTATGTTTGGCTGTCGACAAATATTTAATACAGGCAAGGACATGTACAATTACATTGATTTTTAAAAAATGGTAATTATAATTATTATGAGGCATACCAATTGAAAACACCTTTATAATGATTATGATTAATAGGACAATCCTCCAGAATTCATTTATAAACATTTCAAATTATGTTTGGCTGTCGACAAATATTTTATTCAGGCAATGACAAGTGCAATTACATTAATTATTAATAAATGGTAATTATAATTATTTATAAGGAATTACTATTCTTAAAACCTATAAAATGATAATCAACTATAGGAAAATCCACCAGTAAACTTTAATCAACCTTTAAATGAATTTTAAACTGACGACCAACAAATTATACTGGCGAAGACATGTACAATTACTTTCTTCATTAAAAAATGGTAGTTATAATTAATTAAATGGCATACCTATAATTAACATTATTATGATGATTATAATCTATAGGACAACCTCCAGAAATCATTAATAAACATTTCGAATGATGATTGGCTTTCGAGATTCATCTTGTGATGGTGGAGTCATATGTACAATTTCTCTCTTCATCCATATATGGTAGTTATAATTATTTATAAGGTATAACAATTCTTAAAACCTTTGTAATGATTATAATTAATAGGGCAATCTGCCAGACTACATTTATCAACGTTTCGAACTAAGATTGGCTTTCGACAAATATTTAATACAGGCAAGGACATATAAAATTACATTGATTATTAATAAATGGTAATTATATATATTATAAGGCATATCAATTGAAAACACCTTTATAATGATTATGATTTATAACAATGCTCAAGACTACATTAATAAAATTCTCGAACTAAGTTTAGCTTTCGAGAAACATCTCGTGATAGAGGTTTCAAATGTACAATTTCTCTGTTCATTCATTTATGGTAGTTATAATTATTTATTAGGTATACCTATTTTTAACACCTATAGAATGATTATCACCTATAGGACAATCCACTAGAAAACATTAATCAACATATCAATAAATGTTTAGCTGAGGACCAACATCTTATACAGGCGATGACATGTACTAGAACTTTGTTCATTAATAAATGGTAATTATAATTATTTAAAAGTTGTACTTATTGTAAAGACCTTTATAATGATTATAATTAATAGGACAAGCTACCAGATTACATTTATAAACATTTCAAAGTATGTTTGGCTGTCGACAAATATTTAATACAGGCAAGGACATGTACAATTACATTGATTATTAATAAATGGTAATTATAATTATTATGAGGCATACCAATTGAAAACACCTTTATAATGAATATGATTAATAGGACAATGCTCCAGACTACATTAATAAAAGTCTCGAACTAAGTTTGGGTTTCGAGATTCATCTCGTGATGGTGGAGTCATATGTACATTTTTTCTGTTCATCCATATATGGTAGTTATAATTATTTATAAGGTATAACTATTCTTAAAACCTTTGTAATGGTTGTAATTAATAGGACAATCCTCCAGACTACATTTATCAACGTTTCGAACTAAGATTGGCTTTCGACAAATATTTAATACAGTCAAAGACATGTACAATTACATTGATTATTAATAAATGGTAATTATTATTATTATAAGGTATACCAATTGAAAAAACCTTTTTTAATGATTATGATTAAAAGGAAAGTCCTCTAGACTACATTAATCAAAGTCTCGAACTAAGTTTGGCTTTCGAGAAACATCTAGTGATGGAGGAGTCAAATGTACAATTTCTCTGTTCATTCATTTATGGTAGTTATAATTATTTATTAGGTATACCTATTTTTTACACCTATAGAATGATTATCAACTATAGGACAATCCACAAGAAAACATTAATCAACATATCAATGAATGTTTAGCTGAGGACCAACATCATAGACAGGCAAGGACATGTACAATTACATTGATTATTAATAAATAGTAATTAAATTATTTAAAAGGTGTACCTAATCTAAACCCCTTTATAATGATTATAATTATTAGGACAAGCTACCAGATAATTTTTATAAACATTTCAAAGTATGTTTGAATGTCGACAAATATTAAACACAGGCACTGACATGTACATGAACGTTGATTGCTAATAAATGGTAATTAAAATTATTTATAAGGAATTACTATTCTTATAACCTATAAAATGATTATCAACTATAGGAAAATCCACCAGAAAACTTTAATCAACATTTCAAAATATGTTTTGCTAAGGATCATCATTATAGACAGACGATGATATGTACTATAACATTGTTCATTAATAAATGGTAATTATAATTATTTAAAAGGTGTACTTATTGTAAAGACCTTCATAATGATTATAATTAATAGGACAAGCTACCAGATTACATTTATAAACATTTCAAAGTATGTTTGGCTGTCGACAAATATTTAATACAGCCAAGGGCATGTACAATTACATTGATTATTAATAAATGGTAATTATAATTATTATAAGGAATACTAATTAAAAACTCCTTTGTAATGATTATGATTAATAGGACAATCCTCCAGGCTACATTTATCAACATATCGAACTAAGATTGGCTTTCGACAAATATTTAATACCGGCAAGGACATGTACAATTACATTGATTATTAATAAATGGTAATTATAATAATTATAAGGTATACCAATCAAAACAACTTTATAATGATTATGATTAATAGGACAATGCTCCAGACTACATTAATAAAAGTCTCGAACTAAGATTGGGTTTCGAGATTCATCTCGTGATGGTGGAGTCATATGTACATATTTTCTGTTCATCCATATATGGTAGTTATAATTATTTATAAGGTATAACTATTCTTAAAACCTTTGTAATGATTGTAATTAATAGGACAATCCTCCAGAATTCATTTATAAACATTTCAAATTATGTTTGGCTGTCGACAAATATTTAATTCAGGCAATGACAAGTGCAATTACATTAATTATTAATAAATGGTAATTATAATTATTTATAAGGAATTACTATTCTTAAAACCTATAAAATGATAATCAACTATAGGAAAATCCACCAGTAAACTTTAATCAACATTAAAATGAATTTTAAACTGACGACCAACAAATTATACTGGCGAAGACATGTACAATTACTTTCTTCATTAAAAAATGGTAGTTATAATTATTTAAATGGCATACCTATAATTAACATTATTATGATGATTATAATCTATAGGACAACCTCCAGAAATCATTAATAAACATTTCGAATGATGATTGGCTTTCGAGATTCATCTTGTGATGGTGGAGTCATATGTACAATTTCTCTCTTTATCCATATATGGTAGTTATAATTATTTATAAGGTATAACAATTCTTAAAACCTTTGTAATGATTATAATTAATAGGGCAATCTTCCAGACTACATTTATCAACGTTTCGAACTAAGATTGGCTTTCGACAAATATTTAATACAGGCAAGGACATGTACAATTACATTGATTATTAATAAATGGTAATTATAATTATTATAAGGTTTACCAATTCAAAACAACTTTATAATGATTATAATTTATAGGAAAATCCTCTAGAATACATTATTCAACATTTCTAAGTATGTTTAGCTGAGGACCAACATATTATACAGGCGATGACATGTACTATAACATTGTTCATTAATAAATGGTAATTATAATTATTTAAAAGGTGTACTTATTGTAAAGACCTTTATAATGATTATAATTAATAGGACAAGCTACCAGATTACATTTATAAACATTTCAAAGTATGTTTGGCTGTCGACAAATATTTAATACAGGCAAGGGCATGTACAATTACATTGATTATTAATAAATGGTAATTATAATTATTATAAGGAATACCAATTAAAAACTCCTTTGTAATGATTATGATTAATAGGACAATGCTCCAGACTACATTAATAAAAGTCTCGAACTACGTTTGGCTTTCGAGATTCATCTCGTGATGGTGGGGTCATATGTACATTTTTTCTGTTCATCCATATATGGTAGTTATAATTATTTATAAGGTATAACTATTCATAAAACCTTTGTAATGATTGTACCTAATAGGACAATCCTCCAGACTACATTTATCAACGTTTCGAACTAAGATTGGCTTTCGACAAATATTTAATACAGGCAAGGACATGTACAATTACATTGATTATAAATAAATGGTAATTATAATTTTTAAAAAGGTATACCTCTTCTAAACACCTTTATAATGATTATAATTTATAGGAAAATCCTCTAGAATACATTATTCAACATTTCTAAGTATGTTTAGCTGAGGACCAACATATTATACAGGCGATGACATGTACTATAACATTGTTCATTAATAAATGGTAATTATAATTATTTAAAAGGTGTACATATTGTAAAGACCTTTATAATGATTATAATTAATAGGACAAGCTACCAGATTAAATTTATAAACATTTCAAAGTATGTTTGGCTGTCGACAAATATTTAATACAGGCAAGGACATGTACAATTACATTGATTATTAATAAATGGTAATTATAATTATTATAAGGTTTACCAATTCAAAACAACTTTATAATGATTATAATTTATAGGAAAATCCTCTAGAATACATTATTCAACATTTCTAAGTATGTTTAGCTGAGGACCAACATATTATACAGGCGATGACATGTACTATAACATTGTTCATTAATAAATGGTAATTATAATTATTTAAAAGGTGTACTTATTGTAAAGACCTTTATAATGATTATAATTAATAGGACAAGCTACCAGATTACATTTATAAACATTTCAAAGTATGTTTGGCTGTCGACAAATATTTAATACAGGCAAGGGCATGTACAATTACATTGATTATTAATAAATGGTAATTATAATTATTATAAGGAATACCAATTAAAAACTCCTTTGTAATGATTATGATTAATAGGACAATGCTCCAGACTACATTAATAAAAGTCTCGAACTACGTTTGGCTTTCGAGATTCATCTCGTGATGGTGGGGTCATATGTACATTTTTTCTGTTCATCCATATATGGTAGTTATAATTATTTATAAGGTATAACTATTCATAAAACCTTTGTAATGATTGTACCTAATAGGACAATCCTCCAGACTACATTTATCAACGTTTCGAACTAAGATTGGCTTTCGACAAATATTTAATACAGGCAAGGACATGTACAATTACATTGATTATAAATAAATGGTAATTATAATTTTTAAAAAGGTATACCTCTTCTAAACACCTTTATAATGATTATAATTTATAGGAAAATCCTCTAGAATACATTATTCAACATTTCTAAGTATGTTTAGCTGAGGACCAACATATTATACAGGCGATGACATGTACTATAACATTGTTCATTAATAAATGGTAATTATAATTATTTAAAAGGTGTACATATTGTAAAGACCTTTATAATGATTATAATTAATAGGACAAGCTACCAGATTAAATTTATAAACATTTCAAAGTATGTTTGGCTGTCGACAAATATTTAATACAGGCAAGGACATGTACAATTACATTGATTATTAATAAATGGTAATTATAATTATTATAAGGTTTACCAATTCAAAACACCGTTATAATGATTATAATTTATAGGAAAATCCTCTAGAATACATTATTCAACATTTCTAAGTATGTTTAGCTAAAGACCAACATATTATACAGGCGATGACATGTACTATAACATTGTTCATTAATAAATGGTAATTATAATTATTTAAAAGGTGTATCTCTTCTAAACACCTTTGTAATGATTATAATTTATAGGACAAGTTACCAGATAACTATTATAAACATTTCAAAGTATGTTTAGCTGTGGACCAACATATTATACAGGCGATGACATGTACAATTACATTGATTTTTAAAAAATGGTAATTATAATTATTTAAAAGGTGTACTTATTGTAAAGAACTTTATAATGATTATAATTAATAGGACAAGCTACCAGATTACATTTATAAACATTTCAAAGTATGTTTGGCTGTCGACAAATATTTAATACAGGCAAGGACATGTACAATTACATTGATTATTAAAAAATGGTAATTATAATTATTATGAGGCATACCAATTGAAAACACCTTTATAATGATTATGATTAATAGGACAATGCTCCAGACTACATTAATAAAAGTCTCGAACTAAGATTGGGTTTCGAGATTCATCTCGTGATGGTGGAGTCATATGTACATATTTTCTGTTCATCCATATATGGTAGTTATAATTATTTATAAGGTATAACTATTCTTAAAACCTTTGTAATGATTGTAATTAATAGGACAATCCTCCAGAATTCATTTATAAACATTTCAAATTATGTTTGGCTGTCGACAAATATTTAATTCAGGCAATGACAAGTGCAATTACATTAATTATTAATAAATGGTAATTATAATTATTTATAAGGAATTACTATTCTTAAAACCTATAAAATGATAATCAACTATAGGAAAATCCACCAGTAAACTTTAATCAACATTAAAATGAATTTTAAACTGACGACCAACAAATTATACTGGCGAAGACATGTACAATTACTTTCTTCATTAAAAAATGGTAGTTATAATTATTTAAATGGCATACCTATAATTAACATTATTATGATGATTATAATCTATAGGACAACCTCCAGAAATCATTAATAAACATTTCGAATGATGATTGGCTTTCGAGATTCATCTTGTGATGGTGGAGTCATATGTACAATTTCTCTCTTTATCCATATATGGTAGTTATAATTATTTATAAGGTATAACAATTCTTAAAACCTTTGTAATGATTATAATTAATAGGGCAATCTTCCAGACTACATTTATCAACGTTTCGAACTAAGATTGGCTTTCGACAAATATTTAATACAGGCAAGGACATGTACAATTACATTGATTATTAATAAATGGTAATTATAATTATTATAAGGTTTACCAATTCAAAACAACTTTATAATGATTATAATTTATAGGAAAATCCTCTAGAATACATTATTCAACATTTCTAAGTATGTTTAGCTGAGGACCAACATATTATACAGGCGATGACATGTACTATAACATTGTTCATTAATAAATGGTAATTATAATTATTTAAAAGGTGTACTTATTGTAAAGACCTTTATAATGATTATAATTAATAGGACAAGCTACCAGATTACATTTATAAACATTTCAAAGTATGTTTGGCTGTCGACAAATATTTAATACAGGCAAGGGCATGTACAATTACATTGATTATTAATAAATGGTAATTATAATTATTATAAGGAATACCAATTAAAAACTCCTTTGTAATGATTATGATTAATAGGACAATGCTCCAGACTACATTAATAAAAGTCTCGAACTACGTTTGGCTTTCGAGATTCATCTCGTGATGGTGGGGTCATATGTACATTTTTTCTGTTCATCCATATATGGTAGTTATAATTATTTATAAGGTATAACTATTCATAAAACCTTTGTAATGATTGTACCTAATAGGACAATCCTCCAGACTACATTTATCAACGTTTCGAACTAAGATTGGCTTTCGACAAATATTTAATACAGGCAAGGACATGTACAATTACATTGATTATAAATAAATGGTAATTATAATTTTTAAAAAGGTATACCTCTTCTAAACACCTTTATAATGATTATAATTTATAGGAAAATCCTCTAGAATACATTATTCAACATTTCTAAGTATGTTTAGCTGAGGACCAACATATTATACAGGCGATGACATGTACTATAACATTGTTCATTAATAAATGGTAATTATAATTATTTAAAAGGTGTACATATTGTAAAGACCTTTATAATGATTATAATTAATAGGATAAGCTACCAGATTAAATTTATAAACATTTCAAAGTATGTTTGGCTGTCGACAAATATTTAATACAGGCAAGGACATGTACAATTACATTGATTATTAATAAATGGTAATTATAATTATTATAAGGTTTACCAATTCAAAACACCGTTATAATGATTATAATTTATAGGAAAATCCTCTAGAATACATTATTCAACATTTCTAAGTATGTTTAGCTAAAGACCAACATATTATACAGGCGATGACATGTACTATAACATTGTTCATTAATAAATGGTAATTATAATTATTTAAAAGGTGTATCTCTTCTAAACACCTTTGTAATGATTATAATTTATAGGACAAGTTACCAGATAACTATTATAAACATTTCAAAGTATGTTTAGCTGTGGACCAACATATTATACAGGCGATGACATGTACTATAACATTGTTCAATAATAAATGGTAATTATAATTATTTAAAAGGTGTACTTATTGTAAAGAACTTTATAATGATTATAATTAATAGGACAAGCTACCAGATTACATTTATAAACATTTCAAAGTATGTTTGGCTGTCGACAAATATTTAATACAGGCAAGGACATGTACAATTACATTGATTATTAAAAAATGGTAATTATAATTATTATGAGGCATACCAATTGAAAACACCTTTATAATGATTATGATTAATAGGACAATGCTCCAGACTACATTAATAAAAGTCTCGAACTAAGATTGGGTTTCGAGATTCATCTCGTGATGGTGGAGTCATATGTACATATTTTCTGTTCATCCATATATGGTAGTTATAATTATTTATAAGGTATAACTATTCTTAAAACCTTTGTAATGATTGTAATTAATAGGACAATCATCCAGAATTCATTTATAAACATTTCAAATTATGTTTGGCTGTCGACAAATATTTAATTCAGGCAATGACAAGTGCAATTACATTAATTATTAATAAATGGTAATTATAATTATTTATAAGGAATTACTATTCTTAAAACCTATAAAATGATAATCAACTATAGGAAAATCCACCAGTAAACTTTAATCAACATTAAAATGAATTTTAAACTGACGACCAACAAATTATACTGGCGAAGACATGTACAATTACTTTCTTCATTAAAAAATGGTAGTTATAATTATTTAAATGGCATACCTATAATTAACATTATTATGATGATTATAATCTATAGGACAACCTCCAGAAATCATTAATAAACATTTCGAATGATGATTGGCTTTCGAGATTCATCTTGTGATGGTGGAGTCATATGTACAATTTCTCTCTTTATCCATATATGGTAGTTATAATTATTTATAAGGTATAACAATTCTTAAAACCTTTGTAATGATTATAATTAATAGGACAATCTTCCAGACTACATTTATCAACGTTTCGAACTAAGATTGGCTTTCGACAAATATTTAATACAGGCAAGGACATGTACAATTACATTGATTATTAATAAATGGTAATTATAATTATTATAAGGTTTACCAATTCAAAACAACTTTATAATGATTATAATTTATAGGAAAATCCTCTAGAATACATTATTCAACATTTCTAAGTATGTTTAGCTGAGGACCAACATATTATACAGGCGATGACATGTACTATAACATTGTTCATTAATAAATGGTAAATATAATTATTTAAAAGGTGTACTTATTGTAAAGACCTTTATAATGATTATAATTAATAGGACAAGCTACCAGATTATATTTATAAACATTTCAAAGTATGTTTGGCTGTCGACAAATATTTAATACAGGCAAGGACATGTACAATTACATTGATTATTAATAAATGGTAATTATAATTATTATAAGGTTTACCAATTCAAAACAACTTTATAATGATTATAATTTATAGGAAAATCCTCTAGAATACATTATTCAACATTTCTAAGTATGTTTAGCTGAGGACCAACATATTATACAGGCGATGACATGTACTATAACATTGTTCATTAATAAATGGTAATTATAATTATTTAAAAGGTGTACTTATTGTAAAGACCTTTATAATGATTATAATTAATAGGACAAGCTACCAGATTACATTTATAAACATTTCAAAGTATGTTTGGCTGTCGACAAATATTTAATACAGGCAAGGGCATGTACAATTACATTGATTATTAATAAATGGTAATTATAATTATTATAAGGAATACCAATTAAAAACTCCTTTGTAATGATTATGATTAATAGGACAATGCTCCAGACTACATTAATAAAAGTCTCGAACTACGTTTGGCTTTCGAGATTCATCTCGTGATGGTGGGGTCATATGTACATTTTTTCTGTTCATCCATATATGGTAGTTATAATTATTTATAAGGTATAACTATTCATAAAACCTTTGTAATGATTGTACCTAATAGGACAATCCTCCAGACTACATTTATCAACGTTTCGAACTAAGATTGGCTTTCGACAAATATTTAATACAGGCAAGGACATGTACAATTACATTGATTATAAATAAATGGTAATTATAATTTTTAAAAAGGTATACCTCTTCTAAACACCTTTATAATGATTATAATTTATAGGAAAATCCTCTAGAATACATTATTCAACATTTCTAAGTATGTTTAGCTGAGGACCAACATATTATACAGGCGATGACATGTACTATAACATTGTTCATTAATAAATGGTAATTATAATTATTTAAAAGGTGTACATATTGTAAAGACCTTTATAATGATTATAATTAATAGGACAAGCTACCAGATTAAATTTATAAACATTTCAAAGTATGTTTGGCTGTCGACAAATATTTAATACAGGCAAGGACATGTACAATTACATTGATTATTAATAAATGGTAATTATAATTATTATAAGGTTTACCAATTCAAAACACCGTTATAATGATTATAATTTATAGGAAAATCCTCTAGAATACATTATTCAACATTTCTAAGTATGTTTAGCTAAAGACCAACATATTATACAGGCGATGACATGTACTATAACATTGTTCATTAATAAATGGTAATTATAATTATTTAAAAGGTGTATCTCTTCTAAACACCTTTGTAATGATTATAATTTATAGGACAAGTTACCAGATAACTATTATAAACATTTCAAAGTATGTTTAGCTGTGGACCAACATATTATACAGGCGATGACATGTACTATAACATTGTTCAATAATAAATGGTAATTATAATTATTTAAAAGGTGTACTTATTGTAAAGAACTTTATAATGATTATAATTAATAGGACAAGCTACCAGATTACATTTATAAACATTTCAAAGTATGTTTGGCTGTCGACAAATATTTAATACAGGCAAGGACATGTACAATTACATTGATTATTAAAAAATGGTAATTATAATTATTATGAGGCATACCAATTGAAAACACCTTTATAATGATTATGATTAATAGGACAATGCTCCAGACTACATTAATAAAAGTCTCGAACTAAGATTGGGTTTCGAGATTCATCTCGTGATGGTGGAGTCATATGTACATATTTTCTGTTCATCCATATATGGTAGTTATAATTATTTATAAGGTATAACTATTCTTAAAACCTTTGTAATGATTGTAATTAATAGGACAATCATCCAGAATTCATTTATAAACATTTCAAATTATGTTTGGCTGTCGACAAATATTTAATTCAGGCAATGACAAGTGCAATTACATTAATTATTAATAAATGGTAATTATAATTATTTATAAGGAATTACTATTCTTAAAACCTATAAAATGATAATCAACTATAGGAAAATCCACCAGTAAACTTTAATCAACATTAAAATGAATTTTAAACTGACGACCAACAAATTATACTGGCGAAGACATGTACAATTACTTTCTTCATTAAAAAATGGTAGCTATAATTATTTAAATGGCATACCTATAATTAACATTATTATGATGATTATAATCTATAGGACAACCTCCAGAAATCATTAATAAACATTTCGAATGATGATTGGCTTTCGAGATTCATCTTGTGATGGTGGAGTCATATGTACAATTTCTCTCTTCATCCATATATGGTAGTTATAATTATTTATAAGGTATAACTATTCTTAAACCCTTTGTAATGTTTGTAATTAAGAGGACAATCCTCCAGAATTCATTTATGAACATATCGAAATACGTTTGGCTGTCGACAAATATTTAATACATTCAAAGACATGTACAATTACATTGATTATTAAAAAATGGTAATTATAATTATTATGAGGCATACCAATTAAAAACTCCTTTGTAATGATTATGATTAATAGGACAATCCTCCAGGCTACATTTATCAACATATCGAAATACGTTTGGCTGTCGACAAATATCACGAGATGGCGAATTTATATGTACAATTTCTCTGTTCATTCAAAAATGGTAGTTATATTTATTTATAAGGTATAACTATTCACATAACCTTTGTAATGAGTATAATTAATAGGGCAATCCTCCAGACTACATTTATCAACGTTTCGAACTAAGATTGTCTTTCGACAAATATTTAATACAGGCAAGGACATGTACAATTACATTGATTATTAATAAATGGTAATTATAATTATTATACGGCATACCAATTGAAAACACCTTTATAATGATTATGATTAATAGGACAATGCTCCAGACTACACTAATAAAAGTCTCGAACTAAGTTTGGCTTTCGAGATTCATCTCGTGATGGTGGAGTCATATGTACAATTTCTCTGTTCATCCATATATGGTAGTTATAATTATTTATAAGGTATAACTATTCTTAAAACCTTTCTTATGATAATAATTAATAGGGCAATCCTCCAGACTACATTTATCAACGTTTCGAACTAAGATTGGCTTTCGACAAATATTTAATACAGGCAAGGACATGTACAATTACATTGATTATTAATAAATGGTAATTATAATTATTATAAGGTTTACCAATTCTAAACACCGTTATAATGATTATAATTTATAGGAAAATCCTCTAGAATACATTATTCAACATTTCTAAGTATGTTTAGCTAAAGACCAACATATTATACAGGCGATGACATGTACCTTAACATTGTTCATTAATAAATGGTAATTATAATTATTTAAAAGGTGTATCTCTTCTAAACACCTTTGTAATGATTATAATTTATAGGACAAGTTACCAGATAACTATTATAAACATTTCAAAGTATGTTTAGCTGTGGACCAACATATTATACAGGCGATGACATGTACTATAACATTGTTCAATAATAAATGGTAATTATAATTATTTAAAAGGTGTACTTATTGTAAAGACCTTTATAATGATTATAATTAATAGGACCAGCTACCAGATTACATTTATAAACATTTCAAAGTATGTTTGGCTGTCGACAAATATTTAATACAGGCAAGGACATGTACAATTACATTGATTTTTAAAAAATGGTAATTATAATTATTATGAGGCATACCAATTGAAAACACCTTTATAATGATTATGATTAATAGGACAATCCTCCAGAATTCATTTATAAACATTTCAAATTATGTTTGGCTGTCGACAAATATTTTATTCAGGCAATGACAAGTGCAATTACATTAATTATTAATAAATGGTAATTATAATTATTTATAAGGAATTACTATTCTTAAAACCTATAAAATGATAATCAACTATAGGAAAATCCACCAGTAAACTTTAATCAACCTTTAAATGAATTTTAAACTGACGACCAACAAATTATACTGGCGAAGACATGTACAATTACTTTCTTCATTAAAAAATGGTAGTTATAATTAATTAAATGGCATACCTATAATTAACATTATTATGATGATTATAATCTATAGGACAACCTCCAGAAATCATTAATAAACATTTCGAATGATGATTGGCTTTCGAGATTCATCTTGTGATGGTGGAGTCATATGTACAATTTCTCTCTTCATCCATATATGGTAGTTATAATTATTTATAAGGTATAACAATTCTTAAAACCTTTGTAATGATTATAATTAATAGGGCAATCTGCCAGACTACATTTATCAACGTTTCGAACTAAGATTGGCTTTCGACAAATATTTAATACAGGCAAGGACATATAAAATTACATTGATTATTAATAAATGGTAATTATATATATTATAAGGCATATCAATTGAAAACACCTTTATAATGATTATGATTTATAACAATGCTCAAGACTACATTAATAAAATTCTCGAACTAAGTTTAGCTTTCGAGAAACATCTCGTGATAGAGGTTTCAAATGTACAATTTCTCTGTTCATTCATTTATGGTAGTTATAATTATTTATTAGGTATACCTATTTTTAACACCTATAGAATGATTATCACCTATAGGACAATCCACTAGAAAACATTAATCAACATATCAATAAATGTTTAGCTGAGGACCAACATCTTATACAGGCGATGACATGTACTAGAACTTTGTTCATTAATAAATGGTAATTATAATTATTTAAAAGTTGTACTTATTGTAAAGACCTTTATAATGATTATAATTAATAGGACAAGCTACCAGATTACATTTATAAACATTTCAAAGTATGTTTGGCTGTCGACAAATATTTAATACAGGCAAGGACATGTACAATTACATTGATTATTAATAAATGGTAATTATAATTATTATGAGGCATACCAATTGAAAACACCTTTATAATGAATATGATTAATAGGACAATGCTCCAGACTACATTAATAAAAGTCTCGAACTAAGTTTGGGTTTCGAGATTCATCTCGTGATGGTGGAGTCATATGTACATTTTTTCTGTTCATCCATATATGGTAGTTATAATTATTTATAAGGTATAACTATTCTTAAAACCTTTGTAATGGTTGTAATTAATAGGACAATCCTCCAGACTACATTTATCAACGTTTCGAACTAAGATTGGCTTTCGACAAATATTTAATACAGTCAAAGACATGTACAATTACATTGATTATTAATAAATGGTAATTATTATTATTATAAGGTATACCAATTGAAAAAACCTTTTTTAATGATTATGATTAAAAGGAAAGTCCTCTAGACTACATTAATCAAAGTCTCGAACTAAGTTTGGCTTTCGAGAAACATCTAGTGATGGAGGAGTCAAATGTACAATTTCTCTGTTCATTCATTTATGGTAGTTATAATTATTTATTAGGTATACCTATTTTTTACACCTATAGAATGATTATCAACTATAGGACAATCCACAAGAAAACATTAATCAACATATCAATGAATGTTTAGCTGAGGACCAACATCATAGACAGGCAAGGACATGTACAATTACATTGATTATTAATAAATAGTAATTAAATTATTTAAAAGGTGTACCTAATCTAAACCCCTTTATAATGATTATAATTATTAGGACAAGCTACCAGATAATTTTTATAAACATTTCAAAGTATGTTTGAATGTCGACAAATATTAAACACAGGCACTGACATGTACATGAACGTTGATTGCTAATAAATGGTAATTAAAATTATTTATAAGGAATTACTATTCTTATAACCTATAAAATGATTATCAACTATAGGAAAATCCACCAGAAAACTTTAATCAACATTTCAAAATATGTTTTGCTAAGGATCATCATTATAGACAGACGATGATATGTACTATAACATTGTTCATTAATAAATGGTAATTATAATTATTTAAAAGGTGTACTTATTGTAAAGACCTTCATAATGATTATAATTAATAGGACAAGCTACCAGATTACATTTATAAACATTTCAAAGTATGTTTGGCTGTCGACAAATATTTAATACAGCCAAGGGCATGTACAATTACATTGATTATTAATAAATGGTAATTATAATTATTATAAGGAATACTAATTAAAAACTCCTTTGTAATGATTATGATTAATAGGACAATCCTCCAGGCTACATTTATCAACATATCGAACTAAGATTGGCTTTCGACAAATATTTAATACCGGCAAGGACATGTACAATTACATTGATTATTAATAAATGGTAATTATAATAATTATAAGGTATACCAATCAAAACAACTTTATAATGATTATGATTAATAGGACAATGCTCCAGACTACATTAATAAAAGTCTCGAACTAAGATTGGGTTTCGAGATTCATCTCGTGATGGTGGAGTCATATGTACATATTTTCTGTTCATCCATATATGGTAGTTATAATTATTTATAAGGTATAACTATTCTTAAAACCTTTGTAATGATTGTAATTAATAGGACAATCCTCCAGAATTCATTTATAAACATTTCAAATTATGTTTGGCTGTCGACAAATATTTAATTCAGGCAATGACAAGTGCAATTACATTAATTATTAATAAATGGTAATTATAATTATTTATAAGGAATTACTATTCTTAAAACCTATAAAATGATAATCAACTATAGGAAAATCCACCAGTAAACTTTAATCAACATTAAAATGAATTTTAAACTGACGACCAACAAATTATACTGGCGAAGACATGTACAATTACTTTCTTCATTAAAAAATGGTAGTTATAATTATTTAAATGGCATACCTATAATTAACATTATTATGATGATTATAATCTATAGGACAACCTCCAGAAATCATTAATAAACATTTCGAATGATGATTGGCTTTCGAGATTCATCTTGTGATGGTGGAGTCATATGTACAATTTCTCTCTTTATCCATATATGGTAGTTATAATTATTTATAAGGTATAACAATTCTTAAAACCTTTGTAATGATTATAATTAATAGGGCAATCTTCCAGACTACATTTATCAACGTTTCGAACTAAGATTGGCTTTCGACAAATATTTAATACAGGCAAGGACATGTACAATTACATTGATTATTAATAAATGGTAATTATAATTATTATAAGGTTTACCAATTCAAAACAACTTTATAATGATTATAATTTATAGGAAAATCCTCTAGAATACATTATTCAACATTTCTAAGTATGTTTAGCTGAGGACCAACATATTATACAGGCGATGACATGTACTATAACATTGTTCATTAATAAATGGTAATTATAATTATTTAAAAGGTGTACTTATTGTAAAGACCTTTATAATGATTATAATTAATAGGACAAGCTACCAGATTACATTTATAAACATTTCAAAGTATGTTTGGCTGTCGACAAATATTTAATACAGGCAAGGGCATGTACAATTACATTGATTATTAATAAATGGTAATTATAATTATTATAAGGAATACCAATTAAAAACTCCTTTGTAATGATTATGATTAATAGGACAATGCTCCAGACTACATTAATAAAAGTCTCGAACTACGTTTGGCTTTCGAGATTCATCTCGTGATGGTGGGGTCATATGTACATTTTTTCTGTTCATCCATATATGGTAGTTATAATTATTTATAAGGTATAACTATTCATAAAACCTTTGTAATGATTGTACCTAATAGGACAATCCTCCAGACTACATTTATCAACGTTTCGAACTAAGATTGGCTTTCGACAAATATTTAATACAGGCAAGGACATGTACAATTACATTGATTATAAATAAATGGTAATTATAATTTTTAAAAAGGTATACCTCTTCTAAACACCTTTATAATGATTATAATTTATAGGAAAATCCTCTAGAATACATTATTCAACATTTCTAAGTATGTTTAGCTGAGGACCAACATATTATACAGGCGATGACATGTACTATAACATTGTTCATTAATAAATGGTAATTATAATTATTTAAAAGGTGTACATATTGTAAAGACCTTTATAATGATTATAATTAATAGGACAAGCTACCAGATTAAATTTATAAACATTTCAAAGTATGTTTGGCTGTCGACAAATATTTAATACAGGCAAGGACATGTACAATTACATTGATTATTAATAAATGGTAATTATAATTATTATAAGGTTTACCAATTCAAAACAACTTTATAATGATTATAATTTATAGGAAAATCCTCTAGAATACATTATTCAACATTTCTAAGTATGTTTAGCTGAGGACCAACATATTATACAGGCGATGACATGTACTATAACATTGTTCATTAATAAATGGTAATTATAATTATTTAAAAGGTGTACTTATTGTAAAGACCTTTATAATGATTATAATTAATAGGACAAGCTACCAGATTACATTTATAAACATTTCAAAGTATGTTTGGCTGTCGACAAATATTTAATACAGGCAAGGGCATGTACAATTACATTGATTATTAATAAATGGTAATTATAATTATTATAAGGAATACCAATTAAAAACTCCTTTGTAATGATTATGATTAATAGGACAATGCTCCAGACTACATTAATAAAAGTCTCGAACTACGTTTGGCTTTCGAGATTCATCTCGTGATGGTGGGGTCATATGTACATTTTTTCTGTTCATCCATATATGGTAGTTATAATTATTTATAAGGTATAACTATTCATAAAACCTTTGTAATGATTGTACCTAATAGGACAATCCTCCAGACTACATTTATCAACGTTTCGAACTAAGATTGGCTTTCGACAAATATTTAATACAGGCAAGGACATGTACAATTACATTGATTATAAATAAATGGTAATTATAATTTTTAAAAAGGTATACCTCTTCTAAACACCTTTATAATGATTATAATTTATAGGAAAATCCTCTAGAATACATTATTCAACATTTCTAAGTATGTTTAGCTGAGGACCAACATATTATACAGGCGATGACATGTACTATAACATTGTTCATTAATAAATGGTAATTATAATTATTTAAAAGGTGTACATATTGTAAAGACCTTTATAATGATTATAATTAATAGGACAAGCTACCAGATTAAATTTATAAACATTTCAAAGTATGTTTGGCTGTCGACAAATATTTAATACAGGCAAGGACATGTACAATTACATTGATTATTAATAAATGGTAATTATAATTATTATAAGGTTTACCAATTCAAAACACCGTTATAATGATTATAATTTATAGGAAAATCCTCTAGAATACATTATTCAACATTTCTAAGTATGTTTAGCTAAAGACCAACATATTATACAGGCGATGACATGTACTATAACATTGTTCATTAATAAATGGTAATTATAATTATTTAAAAGGTGTATCTCTTCTAAACACCTTTGTAATGATTATAATTTATAGGACAAGTTACCAGATAACTATTATAAACATTTCAAAGTATGTTTAGCTGTGGACCAACATATTATACAGGCGATGACATGTACAATTACATTGATTTTTAAAAAATGGTAATTATAATTATTTAAAAGGTGTACTTATTGTAAAGAACTTTATAATGATTATAATTAATAGGACAAGCTACCAGATTACATTTATAAACATTTCAAAGTATGTTTGGCTGTCGACAAATATTTAATACAGGCAAGGACATGTACAATTACATTGATTATTAAAAAATGGTAATTATAATTATTATGAGGCATACCAATTGAAAACACCTTTATAATGATTATGATTAATAGGACAATGCTCCAGACTACATTAATAAAAGTCTCGAACTAAGATTGGGTTTCGAGATTCATCTCGTGATGGTGGAGTCATATGTACATATTTTCTGTTCATCCATATATGGTAGTTATAATTATTTATAAGGTATAACTATTCTTAAAACCTTTGTAATGATTGTAATTAATAGGACAATCCTCCAGAATTCATTTATAAACATTTCAAATTATGTTTGGCTGTCGACAAATATTTAATTCAGGCAATGACAAGTGCAATTACATTAATTATTAATAAATGGTAATTATAATTATTTATAAGGAATTACTATTCTTAAAACCTATAAAATGATAATCAACTATAGGAAAATCCACCAGTAAACTTTAATCAACATTAAAATGAATTTTAAACTGACGACCAACAAATTATACTGGCGAAGACATGTACAATTACTTTCTTCATTAAAAAATGGTAGTTATAATTATTTAAATGGCATACCTATAATTAACATTATTATGATGATTATAATCTATAGGACAACCTCCAGAAATCATTAATAAACATTTCGAATGATGATTGGCTTTCGAGATTCATCTTGTGATGGTGGAGTCATATGTACAATTTCTCTCTTTATCCATATATGGTAGTTATAATTATTTATAAGGTATAACAATTCTTAAAACCTTTGTAATGATTATAATTAATAGGGCAATCTTCCAGACTACATTTATCAACGTTTCGAACTAAGATTGGCTTTCGACAAATATTTAATACAGGCAAGGACATGTACAATTACATTGATTATTAATAAATGGTAATTATAATTATTATAAGGTTTACCAATTCAAAACAACTTTATAATGATTATAATTTATAGGAAAATCCTCTAGAATACATTATTCAACATTTCTAAGTATGTTTAGCTGAGGACCAACATATTATACAGGCGATGACATGTACTATAACATTGTTCATTAATAAATGGTAATTATAATTATTTAAAAGGTGTACTTATTGTAAAGACCTTTATAATGATTATAATTAATAGGACAAGCTACCAGATTACATTTATAAACATTTCAAAGTATGTTTGGCTGTCGACAAATATTTAATACAGGCAAGGGCATGTACAATTACATTGATTATTAATAAATGGTAATTATAATTATTATAAGGAATACCAATTAAAAACTCCTTTGTAATGATTATGATTAATAGGACAATGCTCCAGACTACATTAATAAAAGTCTCGAACTACGTTTGGCTTTCGAGATTCATCTCGTGATGGTGGGGTCATATGTACATTTTTTCTGTTCATCCATATATGGTAGTTATAATTATTTATAAGGTATAACTATTCATAAAACCTTTGTAATGATTGTACCTAATAGGACAATCCTCCAGACTACATTTATCAACGTTTCGAACTAAGATTGGCTTTCGACAAATATTTAATACAGGCAAGGACATGTACAATTACATTGATTATAAATAAATGGTAATTATAATTTTTAAAAAGGTATACCTCTTCTAAACACCTTTATAATGATTATAATTTATAGGAAAATCCTCTAGAATACATTATTCAACATTTCTAAGTATGTTTAGCTGAGGACCAACATATTATACAGGCGATGACATGTACTATAACATTGTTCATTAATAAATGGTAATTATAATTATTTAAAAGGTGTACATATTGTAAAGACCTTTATAATGATTATAATTAATAGGATAAGCTACCAGATTAAATTTATAAACATTTCAAAGTATGTTTGGCTGTCGACAAATATTTAATACAGGCAAGGACATGTACAATTACATTGATTATTAATAAATGGTAATTATAATTATTATAAGGTTTACCAATTCAAAACACCGTTATAATGATTATAATTTATAGGAAAATCCTCTAGAATACATTATTCAACATTTCTAAGTATGTTTAGCTAAAGACCAACATATTATACAGGCGATGACATGTACTATAACATTGTTCATTAATAAATGGTAATTATAATTATTTAAAAGGTGTATCTCTTCTAAACACCTTTGTAATGATTATAATTTATAGGACAAGTTACCAGATAACTATTATAAACATTTCAAAGTATGTTTAGCTGTGGACCAACATATTATACAGGCGATGACATGTACTATAACATTGTTCAATAATAAATGGTAATTATAATTATTTAAAAGGTGTACTTATTGTAAAGAACTTTATAATGATTATAATTAATAGGACAAGCTACCAGATTACATTTATAAACATTTCAAAGTATGTTTGGCTGTCGACAAATATTTAATACAGGCAAGGACATGTACAATTACATTGATTATTAAAAAATGGTAATTATAATTATTATGAGGCATACCAATTGAAAACACCTTTATAATGATTATGATTAATAGGACAATGCTCCAGACTACATTAATAAAAGTCTCGAACTAAGATTGGGTTTCGAGATTCATCTCGTGATGGTGGAGTCATATGTACATATTTTCTGTTCATCCATATATGGTAGTTATAATTATTTATAAGGTATAACTATTCTTAAAACCTTTGTAATGATTGTAATTAATAGGACAATCATCCAGAATTCATTTATAAACATTTCAAATTATGTTTGGCTGTCGACAAATATTTAATTCAGGCAATGACAAGTGCAATTACATTAATTATTAATAAATGGTAATTATAATTATTTATAAGGAATTACTATTCTTAAAACCTATAAAATGATAATCAACTATAGGAAAATCCACCAGTAAACTTTAATCAACATTAAAATGAATTTTAAACTGACGACCAACAAATTATACTGGCGAAGACATGTACAATTACTTTCTTCATTAAAAAATGGTAGTTATAATTATTTAAATGGCATACCTATAATTAACATTATTATGATGATTATAATCTATAGGACAACCTCCAGAAATCATTAATAAACATTTCGAATGATGATTGGCTTTCGAGATTCATCTTGTGATGGTGGAGTCATATGTACAATTTCTCTCTTTATCCATATATGGTAGTTATAATTATTTATAAGGTATAACAATTCTTAAAACCTTTGTAATGATTATAATTAATAGGACAATCTTCCAGACTACATTTATCAACGTTTCGAACTAAGATTGGCTTTCGACAAATATTTAATACAGGCAAGGACATGTACAATTACATTGATTATTAATAAATGGTAATTATAATTATTATAAGGTTTACCAATTCAAAACAACTTTATAATGATTATAATTTATAGGAAAATCCTCTAGAATACATTATTCAACATTTCTAAGTATGTTTAGCTGAGGACCAACATATTATACAGGCGATGACATGTACTATAACATTGTTCATTAATAAATGGTAAATATAATTATTTAAAAGGTGTACTTATTGTAAAGACCTTTATAATGATTATAATTAATAGGACAAGCTACCAGATTATATTTATAAACATTTCAAAGTATGTTTGGCTGTCGACAAATATTTAATACAGGCAAGGACATGTACAATTACATTGATTATTAATAAATGGTAATTATAATTATTATAAGGCATACCAATTGAAAACACCTTTATAATGATTATGATTAATAGGACAATGCTCAAGGCTACATTAATAAAAGTCTCGAACTAAGTTTGGCTTTCGAGATTCATCTCGTGATGGTGGAGTCATATGTACAATTTCTCTGTTCATCCATATATGGTAGTTATAATTATTTATAAGGTATAACTATTCTTAAACCCTTTGTAATGTTTGTAATTAAGAGGACAATCCTCCAGAATTCATTTATGAACATATCGAAATACGTTTGGCTGTCGACAAATATTTAATACATTCAAAGACATGTACAATTACATTGATTATTAAAAAATGGTAATTATAATTATTATGAGGCATACCAATTAAAAACTCCTTTGTAATGATTATGATTAATAGGACAATCCTCCAGGCTACATTTATCAACATATCGAAATACGTTTGGCTGTCGACAAATATCACGAGATGGCGAATTTATATGTACAATTTCTCTGTTCATTCAAAAATGGTAGTTATATTTATTTATAAGGTATAACTATTCACATAACCTTTGTAATGAGTATAATTAATAGGGCAATCCTCCAGACTACATTTATCAACGTTTCGAACTAAGATTGTCTTTCGACAAATATTTAATACAGGCAAGGACATGTACAATTACATTGATTATTAATAAATGGTAATTATAATTATTATACGGCATACCAATTGAAAACACCTTTATAATGATTATGATTAATAGGACAATGCTCCAGACTACACTAATAAAAGTCTCGAACTAAGTTTGGCTTTCGAGATTCATCTCGTGATGGTGGAGTCATATGTACAATTTCTCTGTTCATCCATATATGGTAGTTATAATTATTTATAAGGTATAACTATTCTTAAAACCTTTCTTATGATAATAATTAATAGGGCAATCCTCCAGACTACATTTATCAACGTTTCGAACTAAGATTGGCTTTCGACAAATATTTAATACAGGCAAGGACATGTACAATTACATTGATTATTAATAAATGGTAATTATAATTATTATAAGGTTTACCAATTCTAAACACCGTTATAATGATTATAATTTATAGGAAAATCCTCTAGAATACATTATTCAACATTTCTAAGTATGTTTAGCTAAAGACCAACATATTATACAGGCGATGACATGTACCTTAACATTGTTCATTAATAAATGGTAATTATAATTATTTAAAAGGTGTATCTCTTCTAAACACCTTTGTAATGATTATAATTTATAGGACAAGTTACCAGATAACTATTATAAACATTTCAAAGTATGTTTAGCTGTGGACCAACATATTATACAGGCGATGACATGTACTATAACATTGTTCAATAATAAATGGTAATTATAATTATTTAAAAGGTGTACTTATTGTAAAGACCTTTATAATGATTATAATTAATAGGACCAGCTACCAGATTACATTTATAAACATTTCAAAGTATGTTTGGCTGTCGACAAATATTTAATACAGGCAAGGACATGTACAATTACATTGATTTTTAAAAAATGGTAATTATAATTATTATGAGGCATACCAATTGAAAACACCTTTATAATGATTATGATTAATAGGACAATCCTCCAGAATTCATTTATAAACATTTCAAATTATGTTTGGCTGTCGACAAATATTTTATTCAGGCAATGACAAGTGCAATTACATTAATTATTAATAAATGGTAATTATAATTATTTATAAGGAATTACTATTCTTAAAACCTATAAAATGATAATCAACTATAGGAAAATCCACCAGTAAACTTTAATCAACCTTTAAATGAATTTTAAACTGACGACCAACAAATTATACTGGCGAAGACATGTACAATTACTTTCTTCATTAAAAAATGGTAGTTATAATTAATTAAATGGCATACCTATTATTAACATTATTATGATGATTATAATCTATAGGACAACCTCCAGAAATCATTAATAAACATTTCGAATGATGATTGGCTTTCGAGATTCATCTTGTGATGGTGGAGTCATATGTACAATTTCTCTCTTCATCCATATATGGTAGTTATAATTATTTATAAGGTATAACAATTCTTAAAACCTTTGTAATGATTATAATTAATAGGGCAATCTGCCAGACTACATTTATCAACGTTTCGAACTAAGATTGGCTTTCGACAAATATTTAATACAGGCAAGGACATATAAAATTACATTGATTATTAATAAATGGTAATTATATATATTATAAGGCATATCAATTGAAAACACCTTTATAATGATTATGATTTATAACAATGCTCAAGACTACATTAATAAAATTCTCGAACTAAGTTTAGCTTTCGAGAAACATCTCGTGATAGAGGTTTCAAATGTACAATTTCTCTGTTCATTCATTTATGGTAGTTATAATTATTTATTAGGTATACCTATTTTTAACACCTATAGAATGATTATCACCTATAGGACAATCCACTAGAAAACATTAATCAACATATCAATAAATGTTTAGCTGAGGACCAACATCTTATACAGGCGATGACATGTACTAGAACTTTGTTCATTAATAAATGGTAATTATAATTATTTAAAAGTTGTACTTATTGTAAAGACCTTTATAATGATTATAATTAATAGGACAAGCTACCAGATTACATTTATAAACATTTCAAAGTATGTTTGGCTGTCGACAAATATTTAATACAGGCAAGGACATGTACAATTACATTGATTATTAATAAATGGTAATTATAATTATTATGAGGCATACCAATTGAAAACACCTTTATAATGAATATGATTAATAGGACAATGCTCCAGACTACATTAATAAAAGTCTCGAACTAAGTTTGGGTTTCGAGATTCATCTCGTGATGGTGGAGTCATATGTACATTTTTTCTGTTCATCCATATATGGTAGTTATAATTATTTATAAGGTATAACTATTCTTAAAACCTTTGTAATGATTGTAATTAATAGGACAATCCTCCAGACTACATTTATCAACGTTTCGAACTAAGATTGGCTTTCGACAAATATTTAATACAGTCAAAGACATGTACAATTACATTGATTATTAATAAATGGTAATTATTATTATTATAAGGTATACCAATTGAAAAAACCTTTTTTAATGATTATGATTAAAAGGAAAGTCCTCTAGACTACATTAATCAAAGTCTCGAACTAAGTTTGGCTTTCGAGAAACATCTAGTGATGGAGGAGTCAAATGTACAATTTCTCTGTTCATTCATTTATGGTAGTTATAATTATTTATTAGGTATACCTATTTTTTACACCTATAGAATGATTATCAACTATAGGACAATCCACAAGAAAACATTAATCAACATATCAATGAATGTTTAGCTGAGGACCAACATCATAGACAGGCAAGGACATGTACAATTACATTGATTATTAATAAATAGTAATTAAATTATTTAAAAGGTGTACCTAATCTAAACCCCTTTATAATGATTATAATTATTAGGACAAGCTACCAGATAATTTTTATAAACATTTCAAAGTATGTTTGAATGTCGACAAATATTAAACACAGGCACTGACATGTACATGAACGTTGATTGCTAATAAATGGTAATTAAAATTATTTATAAGGAATTACTATTCTTATAACCTATAAAATGATTATCAACTATAGGAAAATCCACCAGAAAACTTTAATCAACATTTCAAAATATGTTTTGCTAAGGACCATCATTATAGACAGACGATGATATGTACTATAACATTGTTCATTAATAAATGGTAATTATAATTATTTAAAAGGTGTACTTATTGTAAAGACCTTTATAATGATTATAATTAATAGGACAAGCTACCAGATTACATTTATAAACATTTCAAAGTATGTTTGGCTGTCGACAAATATTTAATACAGCCAAGGGCATGTACAATTACATTGATTATTAATAAATGGTAATTATAATTATTATAAGGAATACTAATTAAAAACTCCTTTGTAATGATTATGATTAATAGGACAATCCTCCAGGCTACATTTATCAACATATCGAACTAAGATTGGCTTTCGACAAATATTTAATACCGGCAAAGACATGTACAATTACATTGATTATTAATAAATGGTAATTATAAAAATTATAAGGTATACCAATCAAAACAACTTTATAATGATTATGATTAATAGGACAATGCTCCAGACTACACTAATAAAAGTCTCGAACTAAGTTTGGCTTTCGAGATTCATCTCGTGATGGTGGAGTCATATGTACAATTTCTCTGTTCATCCATATATGGTAGTTATAATTATTTATAAGGTATAACTATTCTTAAAACCTTTCTTATGATAATAATTAATAGGGCAATCCTCCAGACTACATTTATCAACGTTTCGAACTAAGATTGGCTTTCGACAAATATTTAAGACAGGCAAGGACATGTACAATTACATTGATTATTGATAAATGGTAATTATAATTATTATAAGGTTTACCAATTCAAAACACCGTTATAATGATTATAATTTATAGGAAAATCCTCTAGAATACATTATTCAACATTTCTAAGTATGTTTAGCTAAAGACCAACATATTATACAGGCGATGACATGTACTATAACATTGTTCATTAATAAATGGTAATTATAATTATTTAAAAGGTGTATCTCTTCTAAACACCTTTGTAATGATTATAATTTATAGGACAAGTTACCAGATAACTATTATAAACATTTCAAAGTATGTTTAGCTGTGGACCAACATATTATACAGGCGATGACATGTACAATTACATTGATTTTTAAAAAATGGTAATTATAATTATTTAAAAGGTGTACTTATTGTAAAGAACTTTATAATGATTATAATTAATAGGACAAGCTACCAGATTACATTTATAAACATTTCAAAGTATGTTTGGCTGTCGACAAATATTTAATACAGGCAAGGACATGTACAATTACATTGATTATTAAAAAATGGTAATTATAATTATTATGAGGCATACCAATTGAAAACACCTTTATAATGATTATGATTAATAGGACAATGCTCCAGACTACATTAATAAAAGTCTCGAACTAAGATTGGGTTTCGAGATTCATCTCGTGATGGTGGAGTCATATGTACATATTTTCTGTTCATCCATATATGGTAGTTATAATTATTTATAAGGTATAACTATTCTTAAAACCTTTGTAATGATTGTAATTAATAGGACAATCCTCCAGAATTCATTTATAAACATTTCAAATTATGTTTGGCTGTCGACAAATATTTAATTCAGGCAATGACAAGTGCAATTACATTAATTATTAATAAATGGTAATTATAATTATTTATAAGGAATTACTATTCTTAAAACCTATAAAATGATAATCAACTATAGGAAAATCCACCAGTAAACTTTAATCAACATTAAAATGAATTTTAAACTGACGACCAACAAATTATACTGGCGAAGACATGTACAATTACTTTCTTCATTAAAAAATGGTAGTTATAATTATTTAAATGGCATACCTATAATTAACATTATTATGATGATTATAATCTATAGGACAACCTCTAGAAATCATTAATAAACATTTCGAAAGATGATTGGCTTTCGAGATTCATCTTGTGATGGTGGAGTCATATGTACAATTTCTCTCTTTATCCATATATGGTAGTTATAATTATTTATAAGGTATAACAATTCTTAAAACCTTTGTAATGATTATAATTAATAGGGCAATCTTCCAGACTACATTTATCAACGTTTCGAACTAAGATTGGCTTTCGACAAATATTTAATACAGGCAAGGACATGTACAATTACATTGATTATTAATAAATGGTAATTATAATTATTATAAGGTTTACCAATTCAAAACAACTTTATAATGATTATAATTTATAGGAAAATCCTCTAGAATACATTATTCAACATTTCTAAGTATGTTTAGCTGAGGACCAACATATTATACAGGCGATGACATGTACTATAACATTGTTCATTAATAAATGGTAATTATAATTATTTAAAAGGTGTACTTATTGTAAAGACCTTTATAATGATTATAATTAATAAGACAAGCTACCAGATTATATTTATAAACATTTCAAAGTATGTTTGGCTGTCGACAAATATTTAATACAGGCAAGGACATGTACAATTACATTTATTATTAATAAATGGTAATTATAATTATTATAAGGCATACCAATTGAAAACACCTTTATAATGATTATGATTAATAGGACAATGCTCAAGGCTACATTAATAAAAGTCTCGAACTAAGTTTGGCTTTCGAGATTCATCTCGTGATGGTGGAGTCATATGTACAATTTCTCTGTTCATCCATATATGGTAGTTATAATTATTTATAAGGTATAACTATTCTTAAACCCTTTGTAATGTTTGTAATTAAGAGGACAATCCTCCAGAATTCATTTATGAACATATCGAAATACGTTTGGCTGTCGACAAATATTTAATACATTCAAAGACATGTACAATTACATTGATTATTAATAAATGGTAATTATTATTATTATAGGGCATACAAATTGAAAGCACCTTTATAATGTTTATGATTAATAGGAAAATCCTCTAGACTACATTAATCAACATTTCAAAGTATGTTTAGCTAAGGACCAACATCATAGACAGGCGATGGCATGTACTATAACGTTGTTCATTAATAAATGGTAATTATAATTTTTAAAAAGGTGTACCTCTTCTAAACACCTTTGTAATGATTATAATTTATAGGACAAGTTACCAGATAACTATTATAAACATTTCAAAGTATGTTTAGCTGTGGACCAACATATTATACAGGCGATGACATGTACTATAACATTGTTCAATAATAAATGGTAATTATAATTATTGAAAAGGTGTACTTATTGTAAAGACCTTTATAATGATTATAATTAATAGAACAAGCTACCAGATTACATTTATAAACATTTCAATGTAAGTTTGGCTGTCGACAAATATTTAATACAGGCAAGGACATGTACAATTACATTGATTATTAAAAAATGGTAATTATAATTATTATGAGGCATACCAATTAAAAACTCCTTTGTAATGATTATGATTAATAGGACAATCCTCCAGGCTACATTTATCAACATATCGAAATACGTTTGGCTGTCGACAAATATCACGAGATGGCGAATTTATATGTACAATTTCTCTGTTCATTCAAAAATGGTAGTTATATTTATTTATAAGGTATAACTATTCACATAACCTTTGTAATGAGTATAATTAATAGGGCAATCCTCCAGACTACATTTGTCAACGTTTCGAACTAAGATTGTCTTTCGACAAATATTTAATACAGGCAAGGACATGTACAATTACATTGATTATTAATAAATGGTAATTATAATTATTATACGGCATACCAATTGAAAACACCTTTATAATGATTATGATTAATAGGACAATGCTCCAGACTACACTAATAAAAGTCTCGAACTAAGTTTGGCTTTCGAGATTCATCTCGTGATGGTGGAGTCATATGTACAATTTCTCTGTTCATCCATATATGGTAGTTATAATTATTTATAAGGTATAACTATTCTTAAAACCTTTCTTATGATAATAATTAATAGGGCAATCCTCCAGACTACATTTATCAACGTTTTGAACTAAGATTGGCTTTCGACAAATATTTAATACAGGCAAGGACATGTACAATTACATTGATTATTAATAAATGGTAATTATAATTATTATAAGGTTTACCAATTCTAAACACCGTTATAATGATTATAATTTATAGGAAAATCCTCTAGAATACATTATTCAACATTTCTAAGTATGTTTAGCTAAAGACCAACATATTATACAGGCGATGACATGTACTATAACATTGTTCATTAATAAATGGTAATTATAATTATTTAAAAGGTGTACTTATTGTAAAGACCTTTATAATGATTATGATTAATAGGACAATCCTCCAGAATTCATTTATAAACATTTCAAATTATGTTTGGCTGTCGACAAATATTTTATTCAGGCAATGACAAGTGCAATTACATTAATTATTAATAAATGGTAATTATAATTATTTATAAGGAATTACTATTCTTAAAACCTATAAAATGATAATCAACTATAGGAAAATCCACCAGTAAACTTTAATCAACCTTTAAATGAATTTTAAACTGACGACCAACAAATTATACTGGCGAAGACATGTACAATTACTTTCTTCATTAAAAAATGGTAGTTATAATTAATTAAATGGCATACCTATAATTAACATTATTATGATGATTATAATCTATAGGACAACCTCCAGAAATCATTAATAAACATTTCGAATGATGATTGGCTTTCGAGATTCATCTTGTGATGGTGGAGTCATATGTACAATTTCTCTCTTCATCCATATATGGTAGTTATAATTATTTATAAGGTATAACAATTCTTAAAACCTTTGTAATGATTATAATTAATAGGGCAATCTGCCAGACTACATTTATCAACGTTTCGAACTAAGATTGGCTTTCGACAAATATTTAATACAGGCAAGGACATATAAAATTACATTGATTATTAATAAATGGTAATTATATATATTATAAGGCATATCAATTGAAAACACCTTTATAATGATTATGATTTATAACAATGCTCAAGACTACATTAATAAAATTCTCGAACTAAGTTTAGCTTTCGAGAAACATCTCGTGATAGAGGTTTCAAATGTAAAATTTCTCTGTTCATTCATTTATGGTAGTTATAATTATTTATTAGGTATACCTATTTTTAACACCTATAGAATGATTATCACCTATAGGACAATCCACTAGAAAACATTAATCAACATATCAATAAATGTTTAGCTGAGGACCAACATCTTATACAGGCGATGACATGTACTAGAACTTTGTTCATTAATAAATGGTAATTATAATTATTTAAAAGTTGTACTTATTGTAAAGACCTTTATAATGATTATAATTAATAGGACAAGCTACCAGATTACATTTATAAACATTTCAAAGTATGTTTGGCTGTCGACAAATATTTAATACAGGCAAGGACATGTACAATTACATTGATTATTAATAAATGGTAATTATAATTATTATGAGGCATACCAATTGAAAACACCTTTATAATGAATATGATTAATAGGACAATGCTCCAGACTACATTAATAAAAGTCTCGAACTATGTTTGGGTTTCGATATTCATCTCGTGATGGTGGAGTCATATGTACATTTTTTCTGTTCATCCATATATGGTAGTTATAATTATTTATAAGGTATAACTATTCTTAAAACCTTTGTAATGATTGTAATTAATAGGACAATCCTCCAGACTACATTTATCAACGTTTCGAACTAAGATTGGCTTTCGACAAATTTTTAATACAGTCAAAGACATGTACAATTACATTGATTATTAATAAATGGTAATTATTATTATTATAAGGTATACCAATTGAAAAAACCTTTTTTAATGATTATGATTAAAAGGAAAGTCCTCTAGACTACATTAATCAAAGTCTCTAACTAAGTTTGGCTTTCGAGAAACATCTCGTGATGGAGGAGTCAAATGTACAATTTCTCTGTTCATTCATTTATGGAAGTTATAATTATTTATTAGGTATACCTATTTTTTACACCTATAAAATGATTATCAACTATAGGAAAATCCACCAGAAAACTTTAATCAATATTTCAAAATATGTTTTGCTAAGGACCATCATTATAGACAGACGATGATATGTACTATAACATTGTTCATTAATAAATGGTAATTATAATTATTTAAAAGGTGTACTTATTGTAAAGACCTTTATAATGATTATAATTAATAGGACAAGCTACCAGATTACATTTATAAACATTTCAAAGTATGTTTGGCTGTCGACAAATATTTAATACACGCAAAGACATGTACTATTACATAGAATATTAATTAATGGTAATTATAATTATTATAAGGCATACCAATTGAAAAAAACCTTTATAATGATTATGATTAAAAGGAAAATCCTCTAGACTACATTAATCAAAGTCTCAAACTAAGTTTGGCTTTCGAGATACATCTCGTGATGAAGTCAAATGTACAATTTCTCTGTTCATCCATATATGATAGTTATAATTATATATAAGGTGTACTTATTCTTAACACCTTTATAATGATTATGATTAATAGGACAATGCTCCAGACTACATTAATAAAAGTCTCGAACTAAGGTTGGCTTTCGAGATTCATCTCGTGATGGTGGAGTCATATGTACAATTTCTCTGTTCATCCATATATGGTTGTTATAGGTATTTATAAGGTATAACTATTCTTAAAACCTTTGTAATGATTATAATTAATAGGGCAATCCTCCAGACTACATTAATCAACGTTTCGAACTAAGATTGGCTTTCGACAAATATTTAATACAGGCAAGGACATGTACAATTACATTGATTATTAATAAATGGTAATTATAATTATTATAAGGTTTACCAATTCAAAACACCGTTATAATGACTATAATTTATAGGAAAATCCTCTAGAATACATTATTCAACATTTCTAAGTATGTTTAGCTGAGGACCAACATATTATACAGGCGATGACATGTACTATAACATTGTTCATTAATAAATGGTAATTATAATTATTTAAAAGGTGTACTTATTGAAAAGACCTTTATAATGATTATAATTAATAGGACAAGCTACCAGATTAAATTTATAAACATTTCAAAGTATGTTTGGCTGTCGACAAATATTTAATACAGGCAAGGACATGTACAATTACATTATTATTAATAAATGGTAATTATAATTATTATAAGGCATACCAATTGAAAACACCTTTATAATGATTATGATTAATAGGACCTTGCTCAAGACTACATTAATAAAAGTCTCGAACTAAGTTTGGCTTTCGAGAAACATCTCGTGATGGAGGAGTCAAATGTACAATTTCTCTGTTCATTCATTTATGGTAGTTATAATTATTTATTAGGTATACCTATTTTTTACACCTATAGAATGATTATCAACTATAGGACAATCCACAAGAAAACATTAATCAACATATCAATGAATGTTTAGCTGAGGACCAACATCATAGACAGGCAAGGACATGTACAATTACATTGATTATTAATAAATGGTAATTAAATTATTTAAAAGGTGTACCTAATCTAAACCCCTTTATAATGATTATAATTATTAGGACAAGCTACCAGATAATTTTTATAAACATTTCAAAGTATGTTTGAATGTCGACAAATATTAAACACAGGCACTGACATGTACATGAACTTTGATTGCTAATAAATGGTAATTAAAATTATTTATAAGGAATTACTATTCTTATAACCTATAAAATGATTATCAACTATAGGAAAATCCACCAGAAAACTTTAATCAATGTTTCAAAATATGTTTTGCTAAGGACCATCATTATAGACAGACGATGATATGTACTATAACATTGTTCATTAATAAATGGTAATTATAATTATTTAAAAGGTGTACTTATTGTAAAGACCTTTATAATGATTATAATTAATAGGACAAGCTACCAGATTACATTTATAAACATTTCAAAGTATGTTTGGCTGTCGACAAATATTTAATACACGCAAAGACATGTACTATTACATAGAATATTAATTAATGGTAATTATAATTATTATAAGGCATACCAATTGAAAAAAACCTTTATAATGATTATGATTAAAAGGAAAATCCTCTAGACTACATTAATCAAAGTCTCAAACTAAGTTTGGCTTTCGAGATACATCTCGTGATGAAGTCAAATGTACAATTTCTCTGTTCATCCATATATGGTAGTTATAATTATATATAAGGTGTACTTATTCTTAACACCTTTATAATGATTATGATTAATAGGACAATGCTCCAGACTACATAAATAAAAGTCTCGAACTAAGGTTGGCTTTCGAGATTCATCTCGTGATGGTGGAGTCATATGTACATTTTTTCTGTTCATCCATATATGGTAGTTATAATTATTTATAAGGTATAACTATTCTTAAAACCTTTGTAATGATTGTAATTAATAGGACAATCCTCCAGACTACATTTATCAACGTTTCGAACTAAGATTGGCTTTCGACAAATTTTTAATACAGTCAAAGACATGTACAATTACATTGATTATTAATAAATGGTAATTATTATTATTATAAGGTATACCAATTGAAAAAACCTTTTTTAATGATTATGATTAAAAGGAAAGTCCTCTAGACTACATTAATCAAAGTCTCGAACTAAGTTTGGCTTTCGAGAAACATCTAGTGATGGAGGAGTCAAATGTACAATTTCTCTGTTCATTCATTTATGGAAGTTATAATTATTTATTAGGTATACCTATTTTTTACACCTATAAAATGATTATCAACTATAGGAAAATCCACCAGAAAACTTTAATCAATATTTCAAAATATGTTTTGCTAAGGACCATCATTATAGACAGACGATGATATGTACTATAACATTGTTCATTAATAAATGGTAATTATAATTATTTAAAAGGTGTACTTATTGAAAAGACCTTTATAATGATTATAATTAATAGGACAAGCTACCAGATTAAATTTATAAACATTTCAAAGTATGTTTGGCTGTCGACAAATATTTAATACAGGCAAGGACATGTACAATTACATTATTATTAATAAATGGTAATTATAATTATTATAAGGCATACCAATTGAAAACACCTTTATAATGATTATGATTAATAGGACCTTGCTCAAGACTACATTAATAAAAGTCTCGAACTAAGTTTGGCTTTCGAGAAACATCTCGTGATGGAGGAGTCAAATGTACAATTTCTCTGTTCATTCATTTATGGTAGTTATAATTATTTATTAGGTATACCTATTTTTTACACCTATAGAATGATTATCAACTATAGGACAATCCACAAGAAAACATTAATCAACATATCAATGAATGTTTAGCTGAGGACCAACATCATAGACAGGCAAGGACATGTACAATTACATTGATTATTAATAAATGGTAATTAAATTATTTAAAAGGTGTACCTAATCTAAACCCCTTTATAATGATTATAATTATTAGGACAAGCTACCAGATAATTTTTATAAACATTTCAAAGTATGTTTGAATGTCGACAAATATTAAACACAGGCACTGACATGTACATGAACTTTGATTGCTAATAAATGGTAATTAAAATTATTTATAAGGAATTACTATTCTTATAACCTATAAAATGATTATCAACTATAGGAAAATCCACCAGAAAACTTTAATCAATGTTTCAAAATATGTTTTGCTAAGGACCATCATTATAGACAGACGATGATATGTACTATAACATTGTTCATTAATAAATGGTAATTATAATTATTTAAAAGGTGTACTTATTGTAAAGACCTTTATAATGATTATAATTAATAGGACAAGCTACCAGATTACATTTATAAACATTTCAAAGTATGTTTGGCTGTCGACAAATATTTAATACACGCAAAGACATGTACTATTACATAGAATATTAATTAATGGTAATTATAATTATTATAAGGCATACCAATTGAAAAAAACCTTTATAATGATTATGATTAAAAGGAAAATCCTCTAGACTACATTAATCAACATATCGAACTAAGATTGGCTTTCGACAAATATTTAATACCGGCAAAGACATGTACAATTACATTGATTATTAATAAATGGTAATTATAAAAATTATAAGGTATACCAATCAAAACAACTTTATAATGATTATGATTAATAGGACAATGCTCCAGACTACACTAATAAAAGTCTCGAACTAAGTTTGGCTTTCGAGATTCATCTTGTGATGGTGGAGTCATATGTACAATTTCTCTCTTCATCCATATATGGTAGTTATAATTATTTATAAGGTATAACAATTCTTAAAACCTTTGTAATGATTATAATTAATAGGGCAATCTGCCAGACTACATTTATCAACGTTTCGAACTAAGATTGGCTTTCGACAAATATTTAATACAGGCAAGGACATATAAAATTACATTGATTATTAATAAATGGTAATTATATATATTATAAGGCATATCAATTGAAAACACCTTTATAATGATTATGATTTATAACAATGCTCAAGACTACATTAATAAAATTCTCGAACTAAGTTTAGCTTTCGAGAAACATCTCGTGATAGAGGTTTCAAATGTACAATTTCTCTGTTCATTCATTTATGGTAGTTATAATTATTTATTAGGTATACCTATTTTTAACACCTATAGAATGATTATCACCTATAGGACAATCCACTAGAAAACATTAATCAACATATCAATAAATGTTTAGCTGAGGACCAACATCTTATACAGGCGATGACATGTACTAGAACTTTGTTCATTAATAAATGGTAATTATAATTATTTAAAAGTTGTACTTATTGTAAAGACCTTTATAATGATTATAATTAATAGGACAAGCTACCAGATTACATTTATAAACATTTCAAAGTATGTTTGGCTGTCGACAAATATTTAATACAGGCAAGGACATGTACAATTACATTGATTATTAATAAATGGTAATTATAATTATTATGAGGCATACCAATTGAAAACACCTTTATAATGAATATGATTAATAGGACAATGCTCCAGACTACATTAATAAAAGTCTCGAACTAAGTTTGGGTTTCGAGATTCATCTCGTGATGGTGGAGTCATATGTACATTTTTTCTGTTCATCCATATATGGTAGTTATAATTATTTATAAGGTATAACTATTCTTAAAACCTTTGTAATGATTGTAATTAATAGGACAATCCTCCAGACTACATTTATCAACGTTTCGAACTAAGATTGGCTTTCGACAAATATTTAATACAGTCAAAGACATGTACAATTACATTGATTATTAATAAATGGTAATTATTATTATTATAAGGTATACCAATTGAAAAAACCTTTTTTAATGATTATGATTAAAAGGAAAGTCCTCTAGACTACATTAATCAAAGTCTCGAACTAAGTTTGGCTTTCGAGAAACATCTAGTGATGGAGGAGTCAAATGTACAATTTCTCTGTTCATTCATTTATGGTAGTTATAATTATTTATTAGGTATACCTATTTTTTACACCTATAGAATGATTATCAACTATAGGACAATCCACAAGAAAACATTAATCAACATATCAATGAATGTTTAGCTGAGGACCAACATCATAGACAGGCAAGGACATGTACAATTACATTGATTATTAATAAATAGTAATTAAATTATTTAAAAGGTGTACCTAATCTAAACCCCTTTATAATGATTATAATTATTAGGACAAGCTACCAGATAATTTTTATAAACATTTCAAAGTATGTTTGAATGTCGACAAATATTAAACACAGGCACTGACATGTACATGAACGTTGATTGCTAATAAATGGTAATTAAAATTATTTATAAGGAATTACTATTCTTATAACCTATAAAATGATTATCAACTATAGGAAAATCCACCAGAAAACTTTAATCAACATTTCAAAATATGTTTTGCTAAGGACCATCATTATAGACAGACGATGATATGTACTATAACATTGTTCATTAATAAATGGTAATTATAATTATTTAAAAGGTGTACTTATTGTAAAGACCTTTATAATGATTATAATTAATAGGACAAGCTACCAGATTACATTTATAAACATTTCAAAGTATGTTTGGCTGTCGACAAATATTTAATACAGCCAAGGGCATGTACAATTACATTGATTATTAATAAATGGTAATTATAATTATTATAAGGAATACTAATTAAAAACTCCTTTGTAATGATTATGATTAATAGGACAATCCTCCAGGCTACATTTATCAACATATCGAACTAAGATTGGCTTTCGACAAATATTTAATACCGGCAAAGACATGTACAATTACATTGATTATTAATAAATGGTAATTATAAAAATTATAAGGTATACCAATCAAAACAACTTTATAATGATTATGATTAATAGGACAATGCTCCAGACTACACTAATAAAAGTCTCGAACTAAGTTTGGCTTTCGAGATTCATCTCGTGATGGTGGAGTCATATGTACAATTTCTCTGTTCATCCATATATGGTAGTTATAATTATTTATAAGGTATAACTATTCTTAAAACCTTTCTTATGATAATAATTAATAGGGCAATCCTCCAGACTACATTTATCAACGTTTCGAACTAAGATTGGCTTTCGACAAATATTTAAGACAGGCAAGGACATGTACAATTACATTGATTATTGATAAATGGTAATTATAATTATTATAAGGTTTACCAATTCAAAACACCGTTATAATGATTATAATTTATAGGAAAATCCTCTAGAATACATTATTCAACATTTCTAAGTATGTTTAGCTAAAGACCAACATATTATACAGGCGATGACATGTACTATAACATTGTTCATTAATAAATGGTAATTATAATTATTTAAAAGGTGTATCTCTTCTAAACACCTTTGTAATGATTATAATTTATAGGACAAGTTACCAGATAACTATTATAAACATTTCAAAGTATGTTTAGCTGTGGACCAACATATTATACAGGCGATGACATGTACAATTACATTGATTTTTAAAAAATGGTAATTATAATTATTTAAAAGGTGTACTTATTGTAAAGAACTTTATAATGATTATAATTAATAGGACAAGCTACCAGATTACATTTATAAACATTTCAAAGTATGTTTGGCTGTCGACAAATATTTAATACAGGCAAGGACATGTACAATTACATTGATTATTAAAAAATGGTAATTATAATTATTATGAGGCATACCAATTGAAAACACCTTTATAATGATTATGATTAATAGGACAATGCTCCAGACTACATTAATAAAAGTCTCGAACTAAGATTGGGTTTCGAGATTCATCTCGTGATGGTGGAGTCATATGTACATATTTTCTGTTCATCCATATATGGTAGTTATAATTATTTATAAGGTATAACTATTCTTAAAACCTTTGTAATGATTGTAATTAATAGGACAATCCTCCAGAATTCATTTATAAACATTTCAAATTATGTTTGGCTGTCGACAAATATTTAATTCAGGCAATGACAAGTGCAATTACATTAATTATTAATAAATGGTAATTATAATTATTTATAAGGAATTACTATTCTTAAAACCTATAAAATGATAATCAACTATAGGAAAATCCACCAGTAAACTTTAATCAACATTAAAATGAATTTTAAACTGACGACCAACAAATTATACTGGCGAAGACATGTACAATTACTTTCTTCATTAAAAAATGGTAGTTATAATTATTTAAATGGCATACCTATAATTAACATTATTATGATGATTATAATCTATAGGACAACCTCTAGAAATCATTAATAAACATTTCGAAAGATGATTGGCTTTCGAGATTCATCTTGTGATGGTGGAGTCATATGTACAATTTCTCTCTTTATCCATATATGGTAGTTATAATTATTTATAAGGTATAACAATTCTTAAAACCTTTGTAATGATTATAATTAATAGGGCAATCTTCCAGACTACATTTATCAACGTTTCGAACTAAGATTGGCTTTCGACAAATATTTAATACAGGCAAGGACATGTACAATTACATTGATTATTAATAAATGGTAATTATAATTATTATAAGGTTTACCAATTCAAAACAACTTTATAATGATTATAATTTATAGGAAAATCCTCTAGAATACATTATTCAACATTTCTAAGTATGTTTAGCTGAGGACCAACATATTATACAGGCGATGACATGTACTATAACATTGTTCATTAATAAATGGTAATTATAATTATTTAAAAGGTGTACTTATTGTAAAGACCTTTATAATGATTATAATTAATAAGACAAGCTACCAGATTATATTTATAAACATTTCAAAGTATGTTTGGCTGTCGACAAATATTTAATACAGGCAAGGACATGTACAATTACATTTATTATTAATAAATGGTAATTATAATTATTATAAGGCATACCAATTGAAAACACCTTTATAATGATTATGATTAATAGGACAATGCTCAAGGCTACATTAATAAAAGTCTCGAACTAAGTTTGGCTTTCGAGATTCATCTCGTGATGGTGGAGTCATATGTACAATTTCTCTGTTCATCCATATATGGTAGTTATAATTATTTATAAGGTATAACTATTCTTAAACCCTTTGTAATGTTTGTAATTAAGAGGACAATCCTCCAGAATTCATTTATGAACATATCGAAATACGTTTGGCTGTCGACAAATATTTAATACATTCAAAGACATGTACAATTACATTGATTATTAATAAATGGTAATTATTATTATTATAGGGCATACAAATTGAAAGCACCTTTATAATGTTTATGATTAATAGGAAAATCCTCTAGACTACATTAATCAACATTTCAAAGTATGTTTAGCTAAGGACCAACATCATAGACAGGCGATGGCATGTACTATAACGTTGTTCATTAATAAATGGTAATTATAATTTTTAAAAAGGTGTACCTCTTCTAAACACCTTTGTAATGATTATAATTTATAGGACAAGTTACCAGATAACTATTATAAACATTTCAAAGTATGTTTAGCTGTGGACCAACATATTATACAGGCGATGACATGTACTATAACATTGTTCAATAATAAATGGTAATTATAATTATTGAAAAGGTGTACTTATTGTAAAGACCTTTATAATGATTATAATTAATAGAACAAGCTACCAGATTACATTTATAAACATTTCAATGTAAGTTTGGCTGTCGACAAATATTTAATACAGGCAAGGACATGTACAATTACATTGATTATTAAAAAATGGTAATTATAATTATTATGAGGCATACCAATTAAAAACTCCTTTGTAATGATTATGATTAATAGGACAATCCTCCAGGCTACATTTATCAACATATCGAAATACGTTTGGCTGTCGACAAATATCACGAGATGGCGAATTTATATGTACAATTTCTCTGTTCATTCAAAAATGGTAGTTATATTTATTTATAAGGTATAACTATTCACATAACCTTTGTAATGAGTATAATTAATAGGGCAATCCTCCAGACTACATTTGTCAACGTTTCGAACTAAGATTGTCTTTCGACAAATATTTAATACAGGCAAGGACATGTACAATTACATTGATTATTAATAAATGGTAATTATAATTATTATACGGCATACCAATTGAAAACACCTTTATAATGATTATGATTAATAGGACAATGCTCCAGACTACACTAATAAAAGTCTCGAACTAAGTTTGGCTTTCGAGATTCATCTCGTGATGGTGGAGTCATATGTACAATTTCTCTGTTCATCCATATATGGTAGTTATAATTATTTATAAGGTATAACTATTCTTAAAACCTTTCTTATGATAATAATTAATAGGGCAATCCTCCAGACTACATTTATCAACGTTTTGAACTAAGATTGGCTTTCGACAAATATTTAATACAGGCAAGGACATGTACAATTACATTGATTATTAATAAATGGTAATTATAATTATTATAAGGTTTACCAATTCTAAACACCGTTATAATGATTATAATTTATAGGAAAATCCTCTAGAATACATTATTCAACATTTCTAAGTATGTTTAGCTAAAGACCAACATATTATACAGGCGATGACATGTACTATAACATTGTTCATTAATAAATGGTAATTATAATTATTTAAAAGGTGTACTTATTGTAAAGACCTTTATAATGATTATGATTAATAGGACAATCCTCCAGAATTCATTTATAAACATTTCAAATTATGTTTGGCTGTCGACAAATATTTTATTCAGGCAATGACAAGTGCAATTACATTAATTATTAATAAATGGTAATTATAATTATTTATAAGGAATTACTATTCTTAAAACCTATAAAATGATAATCAACTATAGGAAAATCCACCAGTAAACTTTAATCAACCTTTAAATGAATTTTAAACTGACGACCAACAAATTATACTGGCGAAGACATGTACAATTACTTTCTTCATTAAAAAATGGTAGTTATAATTAATTAAATGGCATACCTATAATTAACATTATTATGATGATTATAATCTATAGGACAACCTCCAGAAATCATTAATAAACATTTCGAATGATGATTGGCTTTCGAGATTCATCTTGTGATGGTGGAGTCATATGTACAATTTCTCTCTTCATCCATATATGGTAGTTATAATTATTTATAAGGTATAACAATTCTTAAAACCTTTGTAATGATTATAATTAATAGGGCAATCTGCCAGACTACATTTATCAACGTTTCGAACTAAGATTGGCTTTCGACAAATATTTAATACAGGCAAGGACATATAAAATTACATTGATTATTAATAAATGGTAATTATATATATTATAAGGCATATCAATTGAAAACACCTTTATAATGATTATGATTTATAACAATGCTCAAGACTACATTAATAAAATTCTCGAACTAAGTTTAGCTTTCGAGAAACATCTCGTGATAGAGGTTTCAAATGTAAAATTTCTCTGTTCATTCATTTATGGTAGTTATAATTATTTATTAGGTATACCTATTTTTAACACCTATAGAATGATTATCACCTATAGGACAATCCACTAGAAAACATTAATCAACATATCAATAAATGTTTAGCTGAGGACCAACATCTTATACAGGCGATGACATGTACTAGAACTTTGTTCATTAATAAATGGTAATTATAATTATTTAAAAGTTGTACTTATTGTAAAGACCTTTATAATGATTATAATTAATAGGACAAGCTACCAGATTACATTTATAAACATTTCAAAGTATGTTTGGCTGTCGACAAATATTTAATACAGGCAAGGACATGTACAATTACATTGATTATTAATAAATGGTAATTATAATTATTATGAGGCATACCAATTGAAAACACCTTTATAATGAATATGATTAATAGGACAATGCTCCAGACTACATTAATAAAAGTCTCGAACTATGTTTGGGTTTCGATATTCATCTCGTGATGGTGGAGTCATATGTACATTTTTTCTGTTCATCCATATATGGTAGTTATAATTATTTATAAGGTATAACTATTCTTAAAACCTTTGTAATGATTGTAATTAATAGGACAATCCTCCAGACTACATTTATCAACGTTTCGAACTAAGATTGGCTTTCGACAAATTTTTAATACAGTCAAAGACATGTACAATTACATTGATTATTAATAAATGGTAATTATTATTATTATAAGGTATACCAATTGAAAAAACCTTTTTTAATGATTATGATTAAAAGGAAAGTCCTCTAGACTACATTAATCAAAGTCTCTAACTAAGTTTGGCTTTCGAGAAACATCTCGTGATGGAGGAGTCAAATGTACAATTTCTCTGTTCATTCATTTATGGAAGTTATAATTATTTATTAGGTATACCTATTTTTTACACCTATAAAATGATTATCAACTATAGGAAAATCCACCAGAAAACTTTAATCAATATTTCAAAATATGTTTTGCTAAGGACCATCATTATAGACAGACGATGATATGTACTATAACATTGTTCATTAATAAATGGTAATTATAATTATTTAAAAGGTGTACTTATTGTAAAGACCTTTATAATGATTATAATTAATAGGACAAGCTACCAGATTACATTTATAAACATTTCAAAGTATGTTTGGCTGTCGACAAATATTTAATACACGCAAAGACATGTACTATTACATAGAATATTAATTAATGGTAATTATAATTATTATAAGGCATACCAATTGAAAAAAACCTTTATAATGATTATGATTAAAAGGAAAATCCTCTAGACTACATTAATCAAAGTCTCAAACTAAGTTTGGCTTTCGAGATACATCTCGTGATGAAGTCAAATGTACAATTTCTCTGTTCATCCATATATGATAGTTATAATTATATATAAGGTGTACTTATTCTTAACACCTTTATAATGATTATGATTAATAGGACAATGCTCCAGACTACATTAATAAAAGTCTCGAACTAAGGTTGGCTTTCGAGATTCATCTCGTGATGGTGGAGTCATATGTACAATTTCTCTGTTCATCCATATATGGTTGTTATAGGTATTTATAAGGTATAACTATTCTTAAAACCTTTGTAATGATTATAATTAATAGGGCAATCCTCCAGACTACATTAATCAACGTTTCGAACTAAGATTGGCTTTCGACAAATATTTAATACAGGCAAGGACATGTACAATTACATTGATTATTAATAAATGGTAATTATAATTATTATAAGGTTTACCAATTCAAAACACCGTTATAATGACTATAATTTATAGGAAAATCCTCTAGAATACATTATTCAACATTTCTAAGTATGTTTAGCTGAGGACCAACATATTATACAGGCGATGACATGTACTATAACATTGTTCATTAATAAATGGTAATTATAATTATTTAAAAGGTGTACTTATTGAAAAGACCTTTATAATGATTATAATTAATAGGACAAGCTACCAGATTAAATTTATAAACATTTCAAAGTATGTTTGGCTGTCGACAAATATTTAATACAGGCAAGGACATGTACAATTACATTATTATTAATAAATGGTAATTATAATTATTATAAGGCATACCAATTGAAAACACCTTTATAATGATTATGATTAATAGGACCTTGCTCAAGACTACATTAATAAAAGTCTCGAACTAAGTTTGGCTTTCGAGAAACATCTCGTGATGGAGGAGTCAAATGTACAATTTCTCTGTTCATTCATTTATGGTAGTTATAATTATTTATTAGGTATACCTATTTTTTACACCTATAGAATGATTATCAACTATAGGACAATCCACAAGAAAACATTAATCAACATATCAATGAATGTTTAGCTGAGGACCAACATCATAGACAGGCAAGGACATGTACAATTACATTGATTATTAATAAATGGTAATTAAATTATTTAAAAGGTGTACCTAATCTAAACCCCTTTATAATGATTATAATTATTAGGACAAGCTACCAGATAATTTTTATAAACATTTCAAAGTATGTTTGAATGTCGACAAATATTAAACACAGGCACTGACATGTACATGAACTTTGATTGCTAATAAATGGTAATTAAAATTATTTATAAGGAATTACTATTCTTATAACCTATAAAATGATTATCAACTATAGGAAAATCCACCAGAAAACTTTAATCAATGTTTCAAAATATGTTTTGCTAAGGACCATCATTATAGACAGACGATGATATGTACTATAACATTGTTCATTAATAAATGGTAATTATAATTATTTAAAAGGTGTACTTATTGTAAAGACCTTTATAATGATTATAATTAATAGGACAAGCTACCAGATTACATTTATAAACATTTCAAAGTATGTTTGGCTGTCGACAAATATTTAATACACGCAAAGACATGTACTATTACATAGAATATTAATTAATGGTAATTATAATTATTATAAGGCATACCAATTGAAAAAAACCTTTATAATGATTATGATTAAAAGGAAAATCCTCTAGACTACATTAATCAAAGTCTCAAACTAAGTTTGGCTTTCGAGATACATCTCGTGATGAAGTCAAATGTACAATTTCTCTGTTCATCCATATATGGTAGTTATAATTATATATAAGGTGTACTTATTCTTAACACCTTTATAATGATTATGATTAATAGGACAATGCTCCAGACTACATAAATAAAAGTCTCGAACTAAGGTTGGCTTTCGAGATTCATCTCGTGATGGTGGAGTCATATGTACATTTTTTCTGTTCATCCATATATGGTAGTTATAATTATTTATAAGGTATAACTATTCTTAAAACCTTTGTAATGATTGTAATTAATAGGACAATCCTCCAGACTACATTTATCAACGTTTCGAACTAAGATTGGCTTTCGACAAATTTTTAATACAGTCAAAGACATGTACAATTACATTGATTATTAATAAATGGTAATTATTATTATTATAAGGTATACCAATTGAAAAAACCTTTTTTAATGATTATGATTAAAAGGAAAGTCCTCTAGACTACATTAATCAAAGTCTCGAACTAAGTTTGGCTTTCGAGAAACATCTAGTGATGGAGGAGTCAAATGTACAATTTCTCTGTTCATTCATTTATGGAAGTTATAATTATTTATTAGGTATACCTATTTTTTACACCTATAAAATGATTATCAACTATAGGAAAATCCACCAGAAAACTTTAATCAATATTTCAAAATATGTTTTGCTAAGGACCATCATTATAGACAGACGATGATATGTACTATAACATTGTTCATTAATAAATGGTAATTATAATTATTTAAAAGGTGTACTTATTGAAAAGACCTTTATAATGATTATAATTAATAGGACAAGCTACCAGATTAAATTTATAAACATTTCAAAGTATGTTTGGCTGTCGACAAATATTTAATACAGGCAAGGACATGTACAATTACATTATTATTAATAAATGGTAATTATAATTATTATAAGGCATACCAATTGAAAACACCTTTATAATGATTATGATTAATAGGACCTTGCTCAAGACTACATTAATAAAAGTCTCGAACTAAGTTTGGCTTTCGAGAAACATCTCGTGATGGAGGAGTCAAATGTACAATTTCTCTGTTCATTCATTTATGGTAGTTATAATTATTTATTAGGTATACCTATTTTTTACACCTATAGAATGATTATCAACTATAGGACAATCCACAAGAAAACATTAATCAACATATCAATGAATGTTTAGCTGAGGACCAACATCATAGACAGGCAAGGACATGTACAATTACATTGATTATTAATAAATGGTAATTAAATTATTTAAAAGGTGTACCTAATCTAAACCCCTTTATAATGATTATAATTATTAGGACAAGCTACCAGATAATTTTTATAAACATTTCAAAGTATGTTTGAATGTCGACAAATATTAAACACAGGCACTGACATGTACATGAACTTTGATTGCTAATAAATGGTAATTAAAATTATTTATAAGGAATTACTATTCTTATAACCTATAAAATGATTATCAACTATAGGAAAATCCACCAGAAAACTTTAATCAATGTTTCAAAATATGTTTTGCTAAGGACCATCATTATAGACAGACGATGATATGTACTATAACATTGTTCATTAATAAATGGTAATTATAATTATTTAAAAGGTGTACTTATTGTAAAGACCTTTATAATGATTATAATTAATAGGACAAGCTACCAGATTACATTTATAAACATTTCAAAGTATGTTTGGCTGTCGACAAATATTTAATACACGCAAAGACATGTACTATTACATAGAATATTAATTAATGGTAATTATAATTATTATAAGGCATACCAATTGAAAAAAACCTTTATAATGATTATGATTAAAAGGAAAATCCTCTAGACTACATTAATCAACATATCGAACTAAGATTGGCTTTCGACAAATATTTAATACCGGCAAAGACATGTACAATTACATTGATTATTAATAAATGGTAATTATAAAAATTATAAGGTATACCAATCAAAACAACTTTATAATGATTATGATTAATAGGACAATGCTCCAGACTACACTAATAAAAGTCTCGAACTAAGTTTGGCTTTCGAGATTCATCTTGTGATGGTGGAGTCATATGTACAATTTCTCTCTTCATCCATATATGGTAGTTATAATTATTTATAAGGTATAACAATTCTTAAAACCTTTGTAATGATTATAATTAATAGGGCAATCTGCCAGACTACATTTATCAACGTTTCGAACTAAGATTGGCTTTCGACAAATATTTAATACAGGCAAGGACATATAAAATTACATTGATTATTAATAAATGGTAATTATATATATTATAAGGCATATCAATTGAAAACACCTTTATAATGATTATGATTTATAACAATGCTCAAGACTACATTAATAAAATTCTCGAACTAAGTTTAGCTTTCGAGAAACATCTCGTGATAGAGGTTTCAAATGTACAATTTCTCTGTTCATTCATTTATGGTAGTTATAATTATTTATTAGGTATACCTATTTTTAACACCTATAGAATGATTATCACCTATAGGACAATCCACTAGAAAACATTAATCAACATATCAATAAATGTTTAGCTGAGGACCAACATCTTATACAGGCGATGACATGTACTAGAACTTTGTTCATTAATAAATGGTAATTATAATTATTTAAAAGTTGTACTTATTGTAAAGACCTTTATAATGATTATAATTAATAGGACAAGCTACCAGATTACATTTATAAACATTTCAAAGTATGTTTGGCTGTCGACAAATATTTAATACAGGCAAGGACATGTACAATTACATTGATTATTAATAAATGGTAATTATAATTATTATGAGGCATACCAATTGAAAACACCTTTATAATGAATATGATTAATAGGACAATGCTCCAGACTACATTAATAAAAGTCTCGAACTAAGTTTGGGTTTCGAGATTCATCTCGTGATGGTGGAGTCATATGTACATTTTTTCTGTTCATCCATATATGGTAGTTATAATTATTTATAAGGTATAACTATTCTTAAAACCTTTGTAATGATTGTAATTAATAGGACAATCCTCCAGACTACATTTATCAACGTTTCGAACTAAGATTGGCTTTCGACAAATATTTAATACAGTCAAAGACATGTACAATTACATTGATTATTAATAAATGGTAATTATTATTATTATAAGGTATACCAATTGAAAAAACCTTTTTTAATGATTATGATTAAAAGGAAAGTCCTCTAGACTACATTAATCAAAGTCTCGAACTAAGTTTGGCTTTCGAGAAACATCTAGTGATGGAGGAGTCAAATGTACAATTTCTCTGTTCATTCATTTATGGTAGTTATAATTATTTATTAGGTATACCTATTTTTTACACCTATAGAATGATTATCAACTATAGGACAATCCACAAGAAAACATTAATCAACATATCAATGAATGTTTAGCTGAGGACCAACATCATAGACAGGCAAGGACATGTACAATTACATTGATTATTAATAAATAGTAATTAAATTATTTAAAAGGTGTACCTAATCTAAACCCCTTTATAATGATTATAATTATTAGGACAAGCTACCAGATAATTTTTATAAACATTTCAAAGTATGTTTGAATGTCGACAAATATTAAACACAGGCACTGACATGTACATGAACGTTGATTGCTAATAAATGGTAATTAAAATTATTTATAAGGAATTACTATTCTTATAACCTATAAAATGATTATCAACTATAGGAAAATCCACCAGAAAACTTTAATCAACATTTCAAAATATGTTTTGCTAAGGACCATCATTATAGACAGACGATGATATGTACTATAACATTGTTCATTAATAAATGGTAATTATAATTATTTAAAAGGTGTACTTATTGTAAAGACCTTTATAATGATTATAATTAATAGGACAAGCTACCAGATTACATTTATAAACATTTCAAAGTATGTTTGGCTGTCGACAAATATTTAATACAGCCAAGGGCATGTACAATTACATTGATTATTAATAAATGGTAATTATAATTATTATAAGGAATACTAATTAAAAACTCCTTTGTAATGATTATGATTAATAGGACAATCCTCCAGGCTACATTTATCAACATATCGAACTAAGATTGGCTTTCGACAAATATTTAATACCGGCAAAGACATGTACAATTACATTGATTATTAATAAATGGTAATTATAAAAATTATAAGGTATACCAATCAAAACAACTTTATAATGATTATGATTAATAGGACAATGCTCCAGACTACACTAATAAAAGTCTCGAACTAAGTTTGGCTTTCGAGATTCATCTCGTGATGGTGGAGTCATATGTACAATTTCTCTGTTCATCCATATATGGTAGTTATAATTATTTATAAGGTATAACTATTCTTAAAACCTTTCTTATGATAATAATTAATAGGGCAATCCTCCAGACTACATTTATCAACGTTTCGAACTAAGATTGGCTTTCGACAAATATTTAAGACAGGCAAGGACATGTACAATTACATTGATTATTGATAAATGGTAATTATAATTATTATAAGGTTTACCAATTCAAAACACCGTTATAATGATTATAATTTATAGGAAAATCCTCTAGAATACATTATTCAACATTTCTAAGTATGTTTAGCTAAAGACCAACATATTATACAGGCGATGACATGTACTATAACATTGTTCATTAATAAATGGTAATTATAATTATTTAAAAGGTGTATCTCTTCTAAACACCTTTGTAATGATTATAATTTATAGGACAAGTTACCAGATAACTATTATAAACATTTCAAAGTATGTTTAGCTGTGGACCAACATATTATACAGGCGATGACATGTACAATTACATTGATTTTTAAAAAATGGTAATTATAATTATTTAAAAGGTGTACTTATTGTAAAGAACTTTATAATGATTATAATTAATAGGACAAGCTACCAGATTACATTTATAAACATTTCAAAGTATGTTTGGCTGTCGACAAATATTTAATACAGGCAAGGACATGTACAATTACATTGATTATTAAAAAATGGTAATTATAATTATTATGAGGCATACCAATTGAAAACACCTTTATAATGATTATGATTAATAGGACAATGCTCCAGACTACATTAATAAAAGTCTCGAACTAAGATTGGGTTTCGAGATTCATCTCGTGATGGTGGAGTCATATGTACATATTTTCTGTTCATCCATATATGGTAGTTATAATTATTTATAAGGTATAACTATTCTTAAAACCTTTGTAATGATTGTAATTAATAGGACAATCCTCCAGAATTCATTTATAAACATTTCAAATTATGTTTGGCTGTCGACAAATATTTAATTCAGGCAATGACAAGTGCAATTACATTAATTATTAATAAATGGTAATTATAATTATTTATAAGGAATTACTATTCTTAAAACCTATAAAATGATAATCAACTATAGGAAAATCCACCAGTAAACTTTAATCAACATTAAAATGAATTTTAAACTGACGACCAACAAATTATACTGGCGAAGACATGTACAATTACTTTCTTCATTAAAAAATGGTAGTTATAATTATTTAAATGGCATACCTATAATTAACATTATTATGATGATTATAATCTATAGGACAACCTCTAGAAATCATTAATAAACATTTCGAAAGATGATTGGCTTTCGAGATTCATCTTGTGATGGTGGAGTCATATGTACAATTTCTCTCTTTATCCATATATGGTAGTTATAATTATTTATAAGGTATAACAATTCTTAAAACCTTTGTAATGATTATAATTAATAGGGCAATCTTCCAGACTACATTTATCAACGTTTCGAACTAAGATTGGCTTTCGACAAATATTTAATACAGGCAAGGACATGTACAATTACATTGATTATTAATAAATGGTAATTATAATTATTATAAGGTTTACCAATTCAAAACAACTTTATAATGATTATAATTTATAGGAAAATCCTCTAGAATACATTATTCAACATTTCTAAGTATGTTTAGCTGAGGACCAACATATTATACAGGCGATGACATGTACTATAACATTGTTCATTAATAAATGGTAATTATAATTATTTAAAAGGTGTACTTATTGTAAAGACCTTTATAATGATTATAATTAATAAGACAAGCTACCAGATTATATTTATAAACATTTCAAAGTATGTTTGGCTGTCGACAAATATTTAATACAGGCAAGGACATGTACAATTACATTTATTATTAATAAATGGTAATTATAATTATTATAAGGCATACCAATTGAAAACACCTTTATAATGATTATGATTAATAGGACAATGCTCAAGGCTACATTAATAAAAGTCTCGAACTAAGTTTGGCTTTCGAGATTCATCTCGTGATGGTGGAGTCATATGTACAATTTCTCTGTTCATCCATATATGGTAGTTATAATTATTTATAAGGTATAACTATTCTTAAACCCTTTGTAATGTTTGTAATTAAGAGGACAATCCTCCAGAATTCATTTATGAACATATCGAAATACGTTTGGCTGTCGACAAATATTTAATACATTCAAAGACATGTACAATTACATTGATTATTAATAAATGGTAATTATTATTATTATAGGGCATACAAATTGAAAGCACCTTTATAATGTTTATGATTAATAGGAAAATCCTCTAGACTACATTAATCAACATTTCAAAGTATGTTTAGCTAAGGACCAACATCATAGACAGGCGATGGCATGTACTATAACGTTGTTCATTAATAAATGGTAATTATAATTTTTAAAAAGGTGTACCTCTTCTAAACACCTTTGTAATGATTATAATTTATAGGACAAGTTACCAGATAACTATTATAAACATTTCAAAGTATGTTTAGCTGTGGACCAACATATTATACAGGCGATGACATGTACTATAACATTGTTCAATAATAAATGGTAATTATAATTATTGAAAAGGTGTACTTATTGTAAAGACCTTTATAATGATTATAATTAATAGAACAAGCTACCAGATTACATTTATAAACATTTCAATGTAAGTTTGGCTGTCGACAAATATTTAATACAGGCAAGGACATGTACAATTACATTGATTATTAAAAAATGGTAATTATAATTATTATGAGGCATACCAATTAAAAACTCCTTTGTAATGATTATGATTAATAGGACAATCCTCTAGGCTACATTTATCAACATATCGAAATACGTTTGGCTGTCGACAAATATCACGAGATGGCGAATTTATATGTACAATTTCTCTGTTCATTCAAAAATGGTAGTTATATTTATTTATAAGGTATAACTATTCACATAACCTTTGTAATGAGTATAATTAATAGGGCAATCCTCCAGACTACATTTGTCAACGTTTCGAACTAAGATTGTCTTTCGACAAATATTTAATACAGGCAAGGACATGTACAATTACATTGATTATTAATAAATGGTAATTATAATTATTATACGGCATACCAATTGAAAACACCTTTATAATGATTATGATTAATAGGACAATGCTCCAGACTACACTAATAAAAGTCTCGAACTAAGTTTGGCTTTCGAGATTCATCTCGTGATGGTGGAGTCATATGTACAATTTCTCTGTTCATCCATATATGGTAGTTATAATTATTTATAAGGTATAACTATTCTTAAAACCTTTCTTATGATAATAATTAATAGGGCAATCCTCCAGACTACATTTATCAACGTTTCGAACTAAGATTGGCTTTCGACAAATATTTAATACAGGCAAGGACATGTACAATTACATTGATTATTAATAAATGGTAATTATAATTATTATAAGGTTTACCAATTCTAAACACCGTTATAATGATTATAATTTATAGGAAAATCCTCTAGAATACATTATTCAACATTTCTAAGTATGTTTAGCTAAAGACCAACATATTATACAGGCGATGACATGTACTATAACATTGTTCATTAATAAATGGTAATTATAATTATTTAAAAGGTGTACTTATTGTAAAGACCTTTATAATGATTATGATTAATAGGACAATCCTCCAGAATTCATTTATAAACATTTCAAATTATGTTTGGCTGTCGACAAATATTTTATTCAGGCAATGACAAGTGCAATTACATTAATTATTAATAAATGGTAATTATAATTATTTATAAGGAATTACTATTCTTAAAACCTATAAAATGATAATCAACTATAGGAAAATCCACCAGTAAACTTTAATCAACCTTTAAATGAATTTTAAACTGACGACCAACAAATTATACTGGCGAAGACATGTACAATTACTTTCTTCATTAAAAAATGGTAGTTATAATTAATTAAATGGCACCCCTATAATTAACATTATTATGATGATTATAATCTATAGGACAACCTCCAGAAATCATTAATAAACATTTCGAATGATGATTGGCTTTCGAGATTCATCTTGTGATGGTGGAGTCATATGTACAATTTCTCTCTTCATCCATATATGGTAGTTATAATTATTTATAAGGTATAACAATTCTTAAAACCTTTGTAATGATTATAATTAATAGGGCAATCTTCCAGACTACATTTATCAACGTTTCGAACTAAGATTGGCTTTCGACAAATATTTAATACAGGCAAGGACATATAATATTACATTGATTATTAATAATTGGTAATTATATATATTATAAGGCATATCAATTGAAAACACCTTTATAATGATTATGATTTATAACAATGCTCAAGACTACATTAATAAAATTCTCGAACTAAGTTTAGCTTTCGAGAAACATCTCGTGATAGAGGTTTCAAATGTACAATTTCTCTGTTCATTCATTTATGGTAGTTATAATTATTTATTAGGTATACCTATTTTTAACACCTATAGAATGATTATCACCTATAGGACAATCCACTAGAAAACATTAATCAACATATCAATAAATGTTTAGCTGAGGACCAACATCTTATACAGGCGATGACATGTACTAGAACTTTGTTCATTAATAAATGGTAATTATAATTATTTAAAAGTTGTACTTATTGTAAAGACCTTTATAATGATTATAATTAATAGGACAAGCTACCAGATTACATTTATAAACATTTCAAAGTATGTTTGGCTGTCGACAAATATTTAATACAGGCAAGGACATGTACAATTACATTGATTATTAATAAATGGTAATTATAATTATTATGAGGCATACCAATTGAAAACACCTTTATAATGAATATGATTAATAGGACAATGCTCCAGACTACATTAATAAAAGTCTCGAACTATGTTTGGGTTTCGATATTCATCTCGTGATGGTGGAGTCATATGTACAATTTCTCTGTTCATCCATATATGGTTGTTATAGGTATTTATAAGGTATAACTATTCTTAAAACCTTTGTAATGATTATAATTAATAGGGCAATCCTCCAGACTACATTAATCAACGTTTCGAACTAAGATTGGCTTTCGACAAATATTTAATACAGGCAAGGACATGTACAATTACATTGATTATTAATAAATGGTAATTATAATTATTATAAGGTTTACCAATTCAAAACACCGTTATAATGACTATAATTTATAGGAAAATCCTCTAGAATACATTATTCAACATTTCTAAGTATGTTTAGCTGAGGACCAACATATTATACAGGCGATGACATGTACTATAACATTGTTCATTAATAAATGGTAATTATAATTATTTAAAAGGTGTACTTATTGAAAAGACCTTTATAATGATTATAATTAATAGGACAAGCTACCAGATTAAATTTATAAACATTTCAAAGTATGTTTGGCTGTCGACAAATATTTAATACAGGCAAGGACATGTACAATTACATTATTATTAATAAATGGTAATTATAATTATTATAAGGCATACCAATTGAAAACACCTTTATAATGATTATGATTAATAGGACCTTGCTCAAGACTACATTAATAAAAGTCTCGAACTAAGTTTGGCTTTCGAGAAACATCTCGTGATGGAGGAGTCAAATGTACAATTTCTCTGTTCATTCATTTATGGTAGTTATAATTATTTATTAGGTATACCTATTTTTTACACCTATAGAATGATTATCAACTATAGGACAATCCACAAGAAAACATTAATCAACATATCAATGAATGTTTAGCTGAGGACCAACATCATAGACAGGCAAGGACATGTACAATTACATTGATTATTAATAAATGGTAATTAAATTATTTAAAAGGTGTACCTAATCTAAACCCCTTTATAATGATTATAATTATTAGGACAAGCTACCAGATAATTTTTATAAACATTTCAAAGTATGTTTGAATGTCGACAAATATTAAACACAGGCACTGACATGTACATGAACTTTGATTGCTAATAAATGGTAATTAAAATTATTTATAAGGAATTACTATTCTTATAACCTATAAAATGATTATCAACTATAGGAAAATCCACCAGAAAACTTTAATCAATGTTTCAAAATATGTTTTGCTAAGGACCATCATTATAGACAGACGATGATATGTACTATAACATTGTTCATTAATAAATGGTAATTATAATTATTTAAAAGGTGTACTTATTGTAAAGACCTTTATAATGATTATAATTAATAGGACAAGCTACCAGATTACATTTATAAACATTTCAAAGTATGTTTGGCTGTCGACAAATATTTAATACACGCAAAGACATGTACTATTACATAGAATATTAATTAATGGTAATTATAATTATTATAAGGCATACCAATTGAAAAAAACCTTTATAATGATTATGATTAAAAGGAAAATCCTCTAGACTACATTAATCAAAGTCTCAAACTAAGTTTGGCTTTCGAGATACATCTCGTGATGAAGTCAAATGTACAATTTCTCTGTTCATCCATATATGGTAGTTATAATTATATATAAGGTGTACTTATTCTTAACACCTTTATAATGATTATGATTAATAGGACAATGCTCCAGACTACATAAATAAAAGTCTCGAACTAAGGTTGGCTTTCGAGATTCATCTCGTGATGGTGGAGTCATATGTACATTTTTTCTGTTCATCCATATATGGTAGTTATAATTATTTATAAGGTATAACTATTCTTAAAACCTTTGTAATGATTGTAATTAATAGGACAATCCTCCAGACTACATTTATCAACGTTTCGAACTAAGATTGGCTTTCGACAAATTTTTAATACAGTCAAAGACATGTACAATTACATTGATTATTAATAAATGGTAATTATTATTATTATAAGGTATACCAATTGAAAAAACCTTTTTTAATGATTATGATTAAAAGGAAAGTCCTCTAGACTACATTAATCAAAGTCTCGAACTAAGTTTGGCTTTCGAGAAACATCTAGTGATGGAGGAGTCAAATGTACAATTTCTCTGTTCATTCATTTATGGAAGTTATAATTATTTATTAGGTATACCTATTTTTTACACCTATAAAATGATTATCAACTATAGGAAAATCCACCAGAAAACTTTAATCAATATTTCAAAATATGTTTTGCTAAGGACCATCATTATAGACAGACGATGATATGTACTATAACATTGTTCATTAATAAATGGTAATTATAATTATTTAAAAGGTGTACTTATTGAAAAGACCTTTATAATGATTATAATTAATAGGACAAGCTACCAGATTAAATTTATAAACATTTCAAAGTATGTTTGGCTGTCGACAAATATTTAATACAGGCAAGGACATGTACAATTACATTATTATTAATAAATGGTAATTATAATTATTATAAGGCATACCAATTGAAAACACCTTTATAATGATTATGATTAATAGGACCTTGCTCAAGACTACATTAATAAAAGTCTCGAACTAAGTTTGGCTTTCGAGAAACATCTCGTGATGGAGGAGTCAAATGTACAATTTCTCTGTTCATTCATTTATGGTAGTTATAATTATTTATTAGGTATACCTATTTTTTACACCTATAGAATGATTATCAACTATAGGACAATCCACAAGAAAACATTAATCAACATATCAATGAATGTTTAGCTGAGGACCAACATCATAGACAGGCAAGGACATGTACAATTACATTGATTATTAATAAATGGTAATTAAATTATTTAAAAGGTGTACCTAATCTAAACCCCTTTATAATGATTATAATTATTAGGACAAGCTACCAGATAATTTTTATAAACATTTCAAAGTATGTTTGAATGTCGACAAATATTAAACACAGGCACTGACATGTACATGAACTTTGATTGCTAATAAATGGTAATTAAAATTATTTATAAGGAATTACTATTCTTATAACCTATAAAATGATTATCAACTATAGGAAAATCCACCAGAAAACTTTAATCAATGTTTCAAAATATGTTTTGCTAAGGACCATCATTATAGACAGACGATGATATGTACTATAACATTGTTCATTAATAAATGGTAATTATAATTATTTAAAAGGTGTACTTATTGTAAAGACCTTTATAATGATTATAATTAATAGGACAAGCTACCAGATTACATTTATAAACATTTCAAAGTATGTTTGGCTGTCGACAAATATTTAATACACGCAAAGACATGTACTATTACATAGAATATTAATTAATGGTAATTATAATTATTATAAGGCATACCAATTGAAAAAAACCTTTATAATGATTATGATTAAAAGGAAAATCCTCTAGACTACATTAATCAACATATCGAACTAAGATTGGCTTTCGACAAATATTTAATACCGGCAAAGACATGTACAATTACATTGATTATTAATAAATGGTAATTATAAAAATTATAAGGTATACCAATCAAAACAACTTTATAATGATTATGATTAATAGGACAATGCTCCAGACTACACTAATAAAAGTCTCGAACTAAGTTTGGCTTTCGAGATTCATCTTGTGATGGTGGAGTCATATGTACAATTTCTCTCTTCATCCATATATGGTAGTTATAATTATTTATAAGGTATAACAATTCTTAAAACCTTTGTAATGATTATAATTAATAGGGCAATCTGCCAGACTACATTTATCAACGTTTCGAACTAAGATTGGCTTTCGACAAATATTTAATACAGGCAAGGACATATAAAATTACATTGATTATTAATAAATGGTAATTATATATATTATAAGGCATATCAATTGAAAACACCTTTATAATGATTATGATTTATAACAATGCTCAAGACTACATTAATAAAATTCTCGAACTAAGTTTAGCTTTCGAGAAACATCTCGTGATAGAGGTTTCAAATGTACAATTTCTCTGTTCATTCATTTATGGTAGTTATAGTTATTTATTAGGTATACCTATTTTTAACACCTATAGAATGATTATCACCTATAGGACAATCCACTAGAAAACATTAATCAACATATCAATAAATGTTTAGCTGAGGACCAACATCTTATACAGGCGATGACATGTACTAGAACTTTGTTCATTAATAAATGGTAATTATAATTATTTAAAAGTTGTACTTATTGTAAAGACCTTTATAATGATTATAATTAATAGGACAAGCTACCAGATTACATTTATAAACATTTCAAAGTATGTTTGGCTGTCGACAAATATTTAATACAGGCAAGGACATGTACAATTACATTGATTATTAATAAATGGTAATTATAATTATTATGAGGCATACCAATTGAAAACACCTTTATAATGAATATGATTAATAGGACAATGCTCCAGACTACATTAATAAAAGTCTCGAACTAAGTTTGGGTTTCGAGATTCATCTCGTGATGGTGGAGTCATATGTACATTTTTTCTGTTCATCCATATATGGTAGTTATAATTATTTATAAGGTATAACTATTCTTAAAACCTTTGTAATGATTGTAATTAATAGGACAATCCTCCAGACTACATTTATCAACGTTTCGAACTAAGATTGGCTTTCGACAAATATTTAATACAGTCAAAGACATGTACAATTACATTGATTATTAATAAATGGTAATTATTATTATTATAAGGTATACCAATTGAAAAAACCTTTTTTAATGATTATGATTAAAAGGAAAGTCCTCTAGACTACATTAATCAAAGTCTCGAACTAAGTTTGGCTTTCGAGAAACATCTAGTGATGGAGGAGTCAAATGTACAATTTCTCTGTTCATTCATTTATGGTAGTTATAATTATTTATTAGGTATACCTATTTTTTACACCTATAGAATGATTATCAACTATAGGACAATCCACAAGAAAACATTAATCAACATATCAATGAATGTTTAGCTGAGGACCAACATCATAGACAGGCAAGGACATGTACAATTACATTGATTATTAATAAATAGTAATTAAATTATTTAAAAGGTGTACCTAATCTAAACCCCTTTATAATGATTATAATTATTAGGACAAGCTACCAGATAATTTTTATAAACATTTCAAAGTATGTTTGAATGTCGACAAATATTAAACACAGGCACTGACATGTACATGAACGTTGATTGCTAATAAATGGTAATTAAAATTATTTATAAGGAATTACTATTCTTATAACCTATAAAATGATTATCAACTATAGGAAAATCCACCAGAAAACTTTAATCAACATTTCAAAATATGTTTTGCTAAGGACCATCATTATAGACAGACGATGATATGTACTATAACATTGTTCATTAATAAATGGTAATTATAATTATTTAAAAGGTGTACTTATTGTAAAGACCTTTATAATGATTATAATTAATAGGACAAGCTACCAGATTACATTTATAAACATTTCAAAGTATGTTTGGCTGTCGACAAATATTTAATACAGCCAAGGGCATGTACAATTACATTGATTATTAATAAATGGTAATTATAATTATTATAAGGAATACTAATTAAAAACTCCTTTGTAATGATTATGATTAATAGGACAATCCTCCAGGCTACATTTATCAACATATCGAACTAAGATTGGCTTTCGACAAATATTTAATACCGGCAAAGACATGTACAATTACATTGATTATTAATAAATGGTAATTATAAAAATTATAAGGTATACCAATCAAAACAACTTTATAATGATTATGATTAATAGGACAATGCTCCAGACTACACTAATAAAAGTCTCGAACTAAGTTTGGCTTTCGAGATTCATCTCGTGATGGTGGAGTCATATGTACAATTTCTCTGTTCATCCATATATGGTAGTTATAATTATTTATAAGGTATAACTATTCTTAAAACCTTTCTTATGATAATAATTAATAGGGCAATCCTCCAGACTACATTTATCAACGTTTCGAACTAAGATTGGCTTTCGACAAATATTTAAGACAGGCAAGGACATGTACAATTACATTGATTATTGATAAATGGTAATTATAATTATTATAAGGTTTACCAATTCAAAACACCGTTATAATGATTATAATTTATAGGAAAATCCTCTAGAATACATTATTCAACATTTCTAAGTATGTTTAGCTAAAGACCAACATATTATACAGGCGATGACATGTACTATAACATTGTTCATTAATAAATGGTAATTATAATTATTTAAAAGGTGTATCTCTTCTAAACACCTTTGTAATGATTATAATTTATAGGACAAGTTACCAGATAACTATTATAAACATTTCAAAGTATGTTTAGCTGTGGACCAACATATTATACAGGCGATGACATGTACAATTACATTGATTTTTAAAAAATGGTAATTATAATTATTTAAAAGGTGTACTTATTGTAAAGAACTTTATAATGATTATAATTAATAGGACAAGCTACCAGATTACATTTATAAACATTTCAAAGTATGTTTGGCTGTCGACAAATATTTAATACAGGCAAGGACATGTACAATTACATTGATTATTAAAAAATGGTAATTATAATTATTATGAGGCATACCAATTGAAAACACCTTTATAATGATTATGATTAATAGGACAATGCTCCAGACTACATTAATAAAAGTCTCGAACTAAGATTGGGTTTCGAGATTCATCTCGTGATGGTGGAGTCATATGTACATATTTTCTGTTCATCCATATATGGTAGTTATAATTATTTATAAGGTATAACTATTCTTAAAACCTTTGTAATGATTGTAATTAATAGGACAATCCTCCAGAATTCATTTATAAACATTTCAAATTATGTTTGGCTGTCGACAAATATTTAATTCAGGCAATGACAAGTGCAATTACATTAATTATTAATAAATGGTAATTATAATTATTTATAAGGAATTACTATTCTTAAAACCTATAAAATGATAATCAACTATAGGAAAATCCACCAGTAAACTTTAATCAACATTAAAATGAATTTTAAACTGACGACCAACAAATTATACTGGCGAAGACATGTACAATTACTTTCTTCATTAAAAAATGGTAGTTATAATTATTTAAATGGCATACCTATAATTAACATTATTATGATGATTATAATCTATAGGACAACCTCTAGAAATCATTAATAAACATTTCGAAAGATGATTGGCTTTCGAGATTCATCTTGTGATGGTGGAGTCATATGTACAATTTCTCTCTTTATCCATATATGGTAGTTATAATTATTTATAAGGTATAACAATTCTTAAAACCTTTGTAATGATTATAATTAATAGGGCAATCTTCCAGACTACATTTATCAACGTTTCGAACTAAGATTGGCTTTCGACAAATATTTAATACAGGCAAGGACATGTACAATTACATTGATTATTAATAAATGGTAATTATAATTATTATAAGGTTTACCAATTCAAAACAACTTTATAATGATTATAATTTATAGGAAAATCCTCTAGAATACATTATTCAACATTTCTAAGTATGTTTAGCTGAGGACCAACATATTATACAGGCGATGACATGTACTATAACATTGTTCATTAATAAATGGTAATTATAATTATTTAAAAGGTGTACTTATTGTAAAGACCTTTATAATGATTATAATTAATAAGACAAGCTACCAGATTATATTTATAAACATTTCAAAGTATGTTTGGCTGTCGACAAATATTTAATACAGGCAAGGACATGTACAATTACATTTATTATTAATAAATGGTAATTATAATTATTATAAGGCATACCAATTGAAAACACCTTTATAATGATTATGATTAATAGGACAATGCTCAAGGCTACATTAATAAAAGTCTCGAACTAAGTTTGGCTTTCGAGATTCATCTCGTGATGGTGGAGTCATATGTACAATTTCTCTGTTCATCCATATATGGTAGTTATAATTATTTATAAGGTATAACTATTCTTAAACCCTTTGTAATGTTTGTAATTAAGAGGACAATCCTCCAGAATTCATTTATGAACATATCGAAATACGTTTGGCTGTCGACAAATATTTAATACATTCAAAGACATGTACAATTACATTGATTATTAATAAATGGTAATTATTATTATTATAGGGCATACAAATTGAAAGCACCTTTATAATGTTTATGATTAATAGGAAAATCCTCTAGACTACATTAATCAACATTTCAAAGTATGTTTAGCTAAGGACCAACATCATAGACAGGCGATGGCATGTACTATAACGTTGTTCATTAATAAATGGTAATTATAATTTTTAAAAAGGTGTACCTCTTCTAAACACCTTTGTAATGATTATAATTTATAGGACAAGTTACCAGATAACTATTATAAACATTTCAAAGTATGTTTAGCTGTGGACCAACATATTATACAGGCGATGACATGTACTATAACATTGTTCAATAATAAATGGTAATTATAATTATTGAAAAGGTGTACTTATTGTAAAGACCTTTATAATGATTATAATTAATAGAACAAGCTACCAGATTACATTTATAAACATTTCAATGTAAGTTTGGCTGTCGACAAATATTTAATACAGGCAAGGACATGTACAATTACATTGATTATTAAAAAATGGTAATTATAATTATTATGAGGCATACCAATTAAAAACTCCTTTGTAATGATTATGATTAATAGGACAATCCTCCAGGCTACATTTATCAACATATCGAAATACGTTTGGCTGTCGACAAATATCACGAGATGGCGAATTTATATGTACAATTTCTCTGTTCATTCAAAAATGGTAGTTATATTTATTTATAAGGTATAACTATTCACATAACCTTTGTAATGAGTATAATTAATAGGGCAATCCTCCAGACTACATTTGTCAACGTTTCGAACTAAGATTGTCTTTCGACAAATATTTAATACAGGCAAGGACATGTACAATTACATTGATTATTAATAAATGGTAATTATAATTATTATACGGCATACCAATTGAAAACACCTTTATAATGATTATGATTAATAGGACAATGCTCCAGACTACACTAATAAAAGTCTCGAACTAAGTTTGGCTTTCGAGATTCATCTCGTGATGGTGGAGTCATATGTACAATTTCTCTGTTCATCCATATATGGTAGTTATAATTATTTATAAGGTATAACTATTCTTAAAACCTTTCTTATGATAATAATTAATAGGGCAATCCTCCAGACTACATTTATCAACGTTTCGAACTAAGATTGGCTTTCGACAAATATTTAATACAGGCAAGGACATGTACAATTACATTGATTATTAATAAATGGTAATTATAATTATTATAAGGTTTACCAATTCTAAACACCGTTATAATGATTATAATTTATAGGAAAATCCTCTAGAATACATTATTCAACATTTCTAAGTATGTTTAGCTAAAGACCAACATATTATACAGGCGATGACATGTACTATAACATTGTTCATTAATAAATGGTAATTATAATTATTTAAAAGGTGTACTTATTGTAAAGACCTTTATAATGATTATGATTAATAGGACAATCCTCCAGAATTCATTTATAAACATTTCAAATTATGTTTGGCTGTCGACAAATATTTTATTCAGGCAATGACAAGTGCAATTACATTAATTATTAATAAATGGTAATTATAATTATTTATAAGGAATTACTATTCTTAAAACCTATAAAATGATAATCAACTATAGGAAAATCCACCAGTAAACTTTAATCAACCTTTAAATGAATTTTAAACTGACGACCAACAAATTATACTGGCGAAGACATGTACAATTACTTTCTTCATTAAAAAATGGTAGTTATAATTAATTAAATGGCACCCCTATAATTAACATTATTATGATGATTATAATCTATAGGACAACCTCCAGAAATCATTAATAAACATTTCGAATGATGATTGGCTTTCGAGATTCATCTTGTGATGGTGGAGTCATATGTACAATTTCTCTCTTCATCCATATATGGTAGTTATAATTATTTATAAGGTATAACAATTCTTAAAACCTTTGTAATGATTATAATTAATAGGGCAATCTTCCAGACTACATTTATCAACGTTTCGAACTAAGATTGGCTTTCGACAAATATTTAATACAGGCAAGGACATATAATATTACATTGATTATTAATAATTGGTAATTATATATATTATAAGGCATATCAATTGAAAACACCTTTATAATGATTATGATTTATAACAATGCTCAAGACTACATTAATAAAATTCTCGAACTAAGTTTAGCTTTCGAGAAACATCTCGTGATAGAGGTTTCAAATGTACAATTTCTCTGTTCATTCATTTATGGTAGTTATAATTATTTATTAGGTATACCTATTTTTAACACCTATAGAATGATTATCACCTATAGGACAATCCACTAGAAAACATTAATCAACATATCAATAAATGTTTAGCTGAGGACCAACATCTTATACAGGCGATGACATGTACTAGAACTTTGTTCATTAATAAATGGTAATTATAATTATTTAAAAGTTGTACTTATTGTAAAGACCTTTATAATGATTATAATTAATAGGACAAGCTACCAGATTACATTTATAAACATTTCAAAGTATGTTTGGCTGTCGACAAATATTTAATACAGGCAAGGACATGTACAATTACATTGATTATTAATAAATGGTAATTATAATTATTATGAGGCATACCAATTGAAAACACCTTTATAATGAATATGATTAATAGGACAATGCTCCAGACTACATTAATAAAAGTCTCGAACTATGTTTGGGTTTCGATATTCATCTCGTGATGGTGGAGTCATATGTACATTTTTTCTGTTCATCCATATATGGTAGTTATAATTATTTATAAGGTATAACTATTCTTAAAACCTTTGTAATGATTGTAATTAATAGGACAATCCTCCAGACTACATTTATCAACGTTTCGAACTAAGATTGGCTTTCGACAAATTTTTAATACAGTCAATGACATGTACAATTACATTGATTATTAATAAATGGTAATTATTATTATTATAAGGTATACCAATTGAAAAAACCTTTTTTAATGATTATGATTAAAAGGAAAGTCCTCTAGACTACATTAATCAAAGTCTCTAACTAAGTTTGGCTTTCGAGAAACATCTCGTGATGGAGGAGTCAAATGTACAATTTCTCTGTTCATTCATTTATGGAAGTTATAATTATTTATTAGGTATACCTATTTTTTACACCTATAAAATGATTATCAACTATAGGAAAATCCACCAGAAAACTTTAATCAATATTTCAAAATATGTTTTGCTAAGGACCATCATTATAGACAGACGATGATATGTACTATAACATTGTTCATTAATAAATGGTAATTATAATTATTTAAAAGGTGTACTTATTGTAAAGACCTTTATAATGATTATAATTAATAGGACAAGCTACCAGATTACATTTATAAACATTTCAAAGTATGTTTGGCTGTCGACAAATATTTAATACACGCAAAGACATGTACTATTACATAGAATATTAATTAATGGTAATTATAATTATTATAAGGCATACCAATTGAAAAAAACCTTTATAATGATTATGATTAAAAGGAAAATCCTCTAGACTACATTAATCAAAGTCTCAAACTAAGTTTGGCTTTCGAGATACATCTCGTGATGAAGTCAAATGTACAATTTCTCTGTTCATCCATATATGGTAGTTATAATTATATATAAGGTGTACTTATTCTTAACACCTTTATAATGATTATGATTAATAGGACAATGCTCCAGACTACATTAATAAAAGTCTCGAACTAAGGTTGGCTTTCGAGATTCATCTCGTGATGGTGGAGTCATATGTACAATTTCTCTGTTCATCCATATATGGTTGTTATAGGTATTTATAAGGTATAACTATTCTTAAAACCTTTGTAATGATTATAATTAATAGGGCAATCCTCCAGACTACATTAATCAACGTTTCGAACTAAGATTGGCTTTCGACAAATATTTAATACAGGCAAGGACATGTACAATTACATTGATTATTAATAAATGGTAATTATAATTATTATAAGGTTTACCAATTCAAAACACCGTTATAATGACTATAATTTATAGGAAAATCCTCTAGAATACATTATTCAACATTTCTAAGTATGTTTAGCTGAGGACCAACATATTATACAGGCGATGACATGTACTATAACATTGTTCATTAATAAATGGTAATTATAATTATTTAAAAGGTGTACTTATTGAAAAGACCTTTATAATGATTATAATTAATAGGACAAGCTACCAGATTAAATTTATAAACATTTCAAAGTATGTTTGGCTGTCGACAAATATTTAATACAGGCAAGGACATGTACAATTACATTATTATTAATAAATGGTAATTATAATTATTATAAGGCATACCAATTGAAAACACCTTTATAATGATTATGATTAATAGGACCTTGCTCAAGACTACATTAATAAAAGTCTCGAACTAAGTTTGGCTTTCGAGAAACATCTCGTGATGGAGGAGTCAAATGTACAATTTCTCTGTTCATTCATTTATGGTAGTTATAATTATTTATTAGGTATACCTATTTTTTACACCTATAGAATGATTATCAACTATAGGACAATCCACAAGAAAACATTAATCAACATATCAATGAATGTTTAGCTGAGGACCAACATCATAGACAGGCAAGGACATGTACAATTACATTGATTATTAATAAATGGTAATTAAATTATTTAAAAGGTGTACCTAATCTAAACCCCTTTATAATGATTATAATTATTAGGACAAGCTACCAGATAATTTTTATAAACATTTCAAAGTATGTTTGAATGTCGACAAATATTAAACACAGGCACTGACATGTACATGAACTTTGATTGCTAATAAATGGTAATTAAAATTATTTATAAGGAATTACTATTCTTATAACCTATAAAATGATTATCAACTATAGGAAAATCCACCAGAAAACTTTAATCAATGTTTCAAAATATGTTTTGCTAAGGACCATCATTATAGACAGACGATGATATGTACTATAACATTGTTCATTAATAAATGGTAATTATAATTATTTAAAAGGTGTACTTATTGTAAAGACCTTTATAATGATTATAATTAATAGGACAAGCTACCAGATTACATTTATAAACATTTCAAAGTATGTTTGGCTGTCGACAAATATTTAATACACGCAAAGACATGTACTATTACATAGAATATTAATTAATGGTAATTATAATTATTATAAGGCATACCAATTGAAAAAAACCTTTATAATGATTATGATTAAAAGGAAAATCTTCTAGACTACATTAATCAAAGTCTCAAACTAAGTTTGGCTTTCGAGATACATCTCGTGATGAAGTCAAATGTACAATTTCTCTGTTCATCCATATATGGTAGTTATAATTATATATAAGGTGTACTTATTCTTAACACCTTTATAATGATTATGATTAATAGGACAATGCTCCAGACTACATAAATAAAAGTCTCGAACTAAGGTTGGCTTTCGAGATTCATCTCGTGATGGTGGAGTCATATGTACATTTTTTCTGTTCATCCATATATGGTAGTTATAATTATTTATAAGGTATAACTATTCTTAAAACCTTTGTAATGATTGTAATTAATAGGACAATCCTCCAGACTACATTTATCAACGTTTCGAACTAAGATTGGCTTTCGACAAATTTTTAATACAGTCAAAGACATGTACAATTACATTGATTATTAATAAATGGTAATTATTATTATTATAAGGTATACCAATTGAAAAAACCTTTTTTAATGATTATGATTAAAAGGAAAGTCCTCTAGACTACATTAATCAAAGTCTCGAACTAAGTTTGGCTTTCGAGAAACATCTAGTGATGGAGGAGTCAAATGTACAATTTCTCTGTTCATTCATTTATGGAAGTTATAATTATTTATTAGGTATACCTATTTTTTACACCTATAAAATGATTATCAACTATAGGAAAATCCACCAGAAAACTTTAATCAATATTTCAAAATATGTTTTGCTAAGGACCATCATTATAGACAGACGATGATATGTACTATAACATTGTTCATTAATAAATGGTAATTATAATTATTTAAAAGGTGTACTTATTGAAAAGACCTTTATAATGATTATAATTAATAGGACAAGCTACCAGATTAAATTTATAAACATTTCAAAGTATGTTTGGCTGTCGACAAATATTTAATACAGGCAAGGACATGTACAATTACATTATTATTAATAAATGGTAATTATAATTATTATAAGGCATACCAATTGAAAACACCTTTATAATGATTATGATTAATAGGACCTTGCTCAAGACTACATTAATAAAAGTCTCGAACTAAGTTTGGCTTTCGAGAAACATCTCGTGATGGAGGAGTCAAATGTACAATTTCTCTGTTCATTCATTTATGGTAGTTATAATTATTTATTAGGTATACCTATTTTTTACACCTATAGAATGATTATCAACTATAGGACAATCCACAAGAAAACATTAATCAACATATCAATGAATGTTTAGCTGAGGACCAACATCATAGACAGGCAAGGACATGTACAATTACATTGATTATTAATAAATGGTAATTAAATTATTTAAAAGGTGTACCTAATCTAAACCCCTTTATAATGATTATAATTATTAGGACAAGCTACCAGATAATTTTTATAAACATTTCAAAGTATGTTTGAATGTCGACAAATATTAAACACAGGCACTGACATGTACATGAACTTTGATTGCTAATAAATGGTAATTAAAATTATTTATAAGGAATTACTATTCTTATAACCTATAAAATGATTATCAACTATAGGAAAATCCACCAGAAAACTTTAATCAATGTTTCAAAATATGTTTTGCTAAGGACCATCATTATAGACAGACGATGATATGTACTATAACATTGTTCATTAATAAATGGTAATTATAATTATTTAAAAGGTGTACTTATTGTAAAGACCTTTATAATGATTATAATTAATAGGACAAGCTACCAGATTACATTTATAAACATTTCAAAGTATGTTTGGCTGTCGACAAATATTTAATACACGCAAAGACATGTACTATTACATAGAATATTAATTAATGGTAATTATAATTATTATAAGGCATACCAATTGAAAAAAACCTTTATAATGATTATGATTAAAAGGAAAATCTTCTAGACTACATTAATCAAAGTCTCAAACTAAGTTTGGCTTTCGAGATACATCTCGTGATGAAGTCAAATGTACAATTTCTCTGTTCATCCATATATGGTAGTTATAATTATATATAAGGTGTACTTATTCTTAACACCTTTATAATGATTATGATTAATAGGACAATGCTCCAGACTACATAAATAAAAGTCTCGAACTAAGGTTGGCTTTCGAGATTCATCTCGTGATGGTGGAGTCATATGTACATTTTTTCTGTTCATCCATATATGGTAGTTATAATTATTTATAAGGTATAACTATTCTTAAAACCTTTGTAATGATTGTAATTAATAGGACAATCCTCCAGACTACATTTATCAACGTTTCGAACTAAGATTGGCTTTCGACAAATTTTTAATACAGTCAAAGACATGTACAATTACATTGATTATTAATAAATGGTAATTATTATTATTATAAGGTATACCAATTGAAAAAACCTTTTTTAATGATTATGATTAAAAGGAAAGTCCTCTAGACTACATTAATCAAAGTCTCGAACTAAGTTTGGCTTTCGAGAAACATCTAGTGATGGAGGAGTCAAATGTACAATTTCTCTGTTCATTCATTTATGGAAGTTATAATTATTTATTAGGTATACCTATTTTTTACACCTATAAAATGATTATCAACTATAGGAAAATCCACCAGAAAACTTTAATCAATATTTCAAAATATGTTTTGCTAAGGACCATCATTATAGACAGACGATGATATGTACTATAACATTGTTCATTAATAAATGGTAATTATAATTATTTAAAAGGTGTACTTATTGAAAAGACCTTTATAATGATTATAATTAATAGGACAAGCTACCAGATTAAATTTATAAACATTTCAAAGTATGTTTGGCTGTCGACAAATATTTAATACAGGCAAGGACATGTACAATTACATTATTATTAATAAATGGTAATTATAATTATTATAAGGCATACCAATTGAAAACACCTTTATAATGATTATGATTAATAGGACCTTGCTCAAGACTACATTAATAAAAGTCTCGAACTAAGTTTGGCTTTCGAGAAACATCTCGTGATGGAGGAGTCAAATGTACAATTTCTCTGTTCATTCATTTATGGTAGTTATAATTATTTATTAGGTATACCTATTTTTTACACCTATAGAATGATTATCAACTATAGGACAATCCACAAGAAAACATTAATCAACATATCAATGAATGTTTAGCTGAGGACCAACATCATAGACAGGCAAGGACATGTACAATTACATTGATTATTAATAAATGGTAATTAAATTATTTAAAAGGTGTACCTAATCTAAACCCCTTTATAATGATTATAATTATTAGGACAAGCTACCAGATAATTTTTATAAACATTTCAAAGTATGTTTGAATGTCGACAAATATTAAACACAGGCACTGACATGTACATGAACTTTGATTGCTAATAAATGGTAATTAAAATTATTTATAAGGAATTACTATTCTTATAACCTATAAAATGATTATCAACTATAGGAAAATCCACCAGAAAACTTTAATCAATGTTTCAAAATATGTTTTGCTAAGGACCATCATTATAGACAGACGATGATATGTACTATAACATTGTTCATTAATAAATGGTAATTATAATTATTTAAAAGGTGTACTTATTGTAAAGACCTTTATAATGATTATAATTAATAGGACAAGCTACCAGATTACATTTATAAACATTTCAAAGTATGTTTGGCTGTCGACAAATATTTAATACACGCAAAGACATGTACTATTACATAGAATATTAATTAATGGTAATTATAATTATTATAAGGCATACCAATTGAAAAAAACCTTTATAATGATTATGATTAAAAGGAAAATCTTCTAGACTACATTAATCAAAGTCTCAAACTAAGTTTGGCTTTCGAGATACATCTCGTGATGAAGTCAAATGTACAATTTCTCTGTTCATCCATATATGGTAGTTATAATTATATATAAGGTGTACTTATTCTTAACACCTTTATAATGATTATGATTAATAGGACAATGCTCCAGACTACATAAATAAAAGTCTCGAACTAAGGTTGGCTTTCGAGATTCATCTCGTGATGGTGGAGTCATATGTACATTTTTTCTGTTCATCCATATATGGTAGTTATAATTATTTATAAGGTATAACTATTCTTAAAACCTTTGTAATGATTGTAATTAATAGGACAATCCTCCAGACTACATTTATCAACGTTTCGAACTAAGATTGGCTTTCGACAAATTTTTAATACAGTCAAAGACATGTACAATTACATTGATTATTAATAAATGGTAATTATTATTATTATAAGGTATACCAATTGAAAAAACCTTTTTTAATGATTATGATTAAAAGGAAAGTCCTCTAGACTACATTAATCAAAGTCTCGAACTAAGTTTGGCTTTCGAGAAACATCTAGTGATGGAGGAGTCAAATGTACAATTTCTCTGTTCATTCATTTATGGAAGTTATAATTATTTATTAGGTATACCTATTTTTTACACCTATAAAATGATTATCAACTATAGGAAAATCCACCAGAAAACTTTAATCAATATTTCAAAATATGTTTTGCTAAGGACCATCATTATAGACAGACGATGATATGTACTATAACATTGTTCATTAATAAATGGTAATTATAATTATTTAAAAGGTGTACTTATTGAAAAGACCTTTATAATGATTATAATTAATAGGACAAGCTACCAGATTAAATTTATAAACATTTCAAAGTATGTTTGGCTGTCGACAAATATTTAATACAGGCAAGGACATGTACAATTACATTATTATTAATAAATGGTAATTATAATTATTATAAGGCATACCAATTGAAAACACCTTTATAATGATTATGATTAATAGGACCTTGCTCAAGACTACATTAATAAAAGTCTCGAACTAAGTTTGGCTTTCGAGAAACATCTCGTGATGGAGGAGTCAAATGTACAATTTCTCTGTTCATTCATTTATGGTAGTTATAATTATTTATTAGGTATACCTATTTTTTACACCTATAGAATGATTATCAACTATAGGACAATCCACAAGAAAACATTAATCAACATATCAATGAATGTTTAGCTGAGGACCAACATCATAGACAGGCAAGGACATGTACAATTACATTGATTATTAATAAATGGTAATTAAATTATTTAAAAGGTGTACCTAATCTAAACCCCTTTATAATGATTATAATTATTAGGACAAGCTACCAGATAATTTTTATAAACATTTCAAAGTATGTTTGAATGTCGACAAATATTAAACACAGGCACTGACATGTACATGAACTTTGATTGCTAATAAATGGTAATTAAAATTATTTATAAGGAATTACTATTCTTATAACCTATAAAATGATTATCAACTATAGGAAAATCCACCAGAAAACTTTAATCAATATTTCAAAATATGTTTTGCTAAGGACCATCATTATAGACAGACGATGATATGTACTATAACATTGTTCATTAATAAATGGTAATTATAATTATTTAAAAGGTGTACTTATTGTAAAGACCTTTATAATGATTATAATTAATAGGACAAGCTACCAGATTACATTTATAAACATTTCAAAGTATGTTTGGCTGTCGACAAATATTTAATACACGCAAAGACATGTACTATTACATAGAATATTAATTAATGGTAATTATAATTATTATAAGGCATACCAATTGAAAAAAACCTTTATAATGATTATGATTAAAAGGAAAATCCTCTAGACTACATTAATCAAAGTCTCAAACTAAGTTTGGCTTTCGAGATACATCTCGTGATGAAGTCAAATGTACAATTTCTCTGTTCATCCATATATGGTAGTTATAATTATATATAAGGTGTACTTATTCTTAACACCTTTATAATGATTATGATTAATAGGACAATGCTCCAGACTACATAAATAAAAGTCTCGAACTAAGGTTGGCTTTCGAGATTCATCTCGTGATGGTGGAGTCATATGTACATTTTTTCTGTTCATCCATATATGGTAGTTATAATTATTTATAAGGTATAACTATTCTTAAAACCTTTGTAATGATTGTAATTAATAGGACAATCCTCCAGACTACATTTATCAACGTTTCGAACTAAGATTGGCTTTCGACAAATTTTTAATACAGTCAAAGACATGTACAATTACATTGATTATTAATAAATGGTAATTATTATTATTATAAGGTATACCAATTGAAAAAACCTTTTTTAATGATTATGATTAAAAGGAAAGTCCTCTAGACTACATTAATCAAAGTCTCCAACTAAGTTTGGCTTTCGAGAAACATCTAGTGATGGAGGAGTCAAATGTACAATTTCTCTGTTCATTCATTTATGGAAGTTATAATTATTTATTAGGTATACCTATTTTTTACACCTATAAAATGATTATCAACTATAGGAAAATCCACCAGAAAACTTTAATCAATATTTCAAAATATGTTTTGCTAAGGACCATCATTATAGACAGACGATGATATGTACTATAACATTGTTCATTAATAAATGGTAATTATAATTATTTAAAAGGTGTACTTATTGAAAAGACCTTTATAATGATTATAATTAATAGGACAAGCTACCAGATTAAATTTATAAACATTTCAAAGTATGTTTGGCTGTCGACAAATATTTAATACAGGCAAGGACATGTACAATTACATTATTATTAATAAATGGTAATTATAATTATTATAAGGCATACCAATTGAAAACACCTTTATAATGATTATGATTAATAGGACCTTGCTCAAGACTACATTAATAAAAGTCTCGAACTAAGTTTGGCTTTCGAGAAACATCTCGTGATGGAGGAGTCAAATGTACAATTTCTCTGTTCATTCATTTATGGTAGTTATAATTATTTATTAGGTATACCTATTTTTTACACCTATAGAATGATTATCAACTATAGGACAATCCACAAGAAAACATTAATCAACATATCAATGAATGTTTAGCTGAGGACCAACATCATAGACAGGCAAGGACATGTACAATTACATTGATTATTAATAAATGGTAATTAAATTATTTAAAAGGTGTACCTAATCTAAACCCCTTTATAATGATTATAATTATTAGGACAAGCTACCAGATAATTTTTATAAACATTTCAAAGTATGTTTGAATGTCGACAAATATTAAACACAGGCACTGACATGTACATGAACTTTGATTGCTAATAAATGGTAATTAAAATTATTTATAAGGAATTACTATTCTTATAACCTATAAAATGATTATCAACTATAGGAAAATCCACCAGAAAACTTTAATCAATGTTTCAAAATATGTTTTGCTAAGGACCATCATTATAGACAGACGATGATATGTACTATAACATTGTTCATTAATAAATGGTAATTATAATTATTTAAAAGGTGTACTTATTGTAAAGACCTTTATAATGATTATAATTAATAGGACAAGCTACCAGATTACATTTATAAACATTTCAAAGTATGTTTGGCTGTCGACAAATATTTAATACACGCAAAGACATGTACTATTACATAGAATATTAATTAATGGTAATTATAATTATTATAAGGCATACCAATTGAAAAAAACCTTTATAATGATTATGATTAAAAGGAAAATCTTCTAGACTACATTAATCAAAGTCTCAAACTAAGTTTGGCTTTCGAGATACATCTCGTGATGAAGTCAAATGTACAATTTCTCTGTTCATCCATATATGGTAGTTATAATTATATATAAGGTGTACTTATTCTTAACACCTTTATAATGATTATGATTAATAGGACAATGCTCCAGACTACATAAATAAAAGTCTCGAACTAAGGTTGGCTTTCGAGATTCATCTCGTGATGGTGGAGTCATATGTACATTTTTTCTGTTCATCCATATATGGTAGTTATAATTATTTATAAGGTATAACTATTCTTAAAACCTTTGTAATGATTGTAATTAATAGGACAATCCTCCAGACTACATTTATCAACGTTTCGAACTAAGATTGGCTTTCGACAAATTTTTAATACAGTCAAAGACATGTACAATTACATTGATTATTAATAAATGGTAATTATTATTATTATAAGGTATACCAATTGAAAAAACCTTTTTTAATGATTATGATTAAAAGGAAAGTCCTCTACACTACATTAATCAAAGTCTCGAACTAAGTTTGGCTTTCGAGAAACATCTAGTGATGGAGGAGTCAAATGTACAATTTCTCTGTTCATTCATTTATGGAAGTTATAATTATTTATTAGGTATACCTATTTTTTACACCTATAAAATGATTATCAACTATAGGAAAATCCACCAGAAAACTTTAATCAATATTTCAAAATATGTTTTGCTAAGGACCATCATTATAGACAGACGATGATATGTACTATAACATTGTTCATTAATAAATGGTAATTATAATTATTTAAAAGGTGTACTTATTGAAAAGACCTTTATAATGATTATAATTAATAGGACAAGCTACCAGATTAAATTTATAAACATTTCAAAGTATGTTTGGCTGTCGACAAATATTTAATACAGGCAAGGACATGTACAATTACATTATTATTAATAAATGGTAATTATAATTATTATAAGGCATACCAATTGAAAACACCTTTATAATGATTATGATTAATAGGACCTTGCTCAAGACTACATTAATAAAAGTCTCGAACTAAGTTTGGCTTTCGAGAAACATCTCGTGATGGAGGAGTCAAATGTACAATTTCTCTGTTCATTCATTTATGGTAGTTATAATTATTTATTAGGTATACCTATTTTTTACACCTATAGAATGATTATCAACTATAGGACAATCCACAAGAAAACATTAATCAACATATCAATGAATGTTTAGCTGAGGACCAACATCATAGACAGGCAAGGACATGTACAATTACATTGATTATTAATAAATGGTAATTAAATTATTTAAAAGGTGTACCTAATCTAAACCCCTTTATAATGATTATAATTATTAGGACAAGCTACCAGATAATTTTTATAAACATTTCAAAGTATGTTTGAATGTCGACAAATATTAAACACAGGCACTGACATGTACATGAACTTTGATTGCTAATAAATGGTAATTAAAATTATTTATAAGGAATTACTATTCTTATAACCTATAAAATGATTATCAACTATAGGAAAATCCACCAGAAAACTTTAATCAATATTTCAAAATATGTTTTGCTAAGGACCATCATTATAGACAGACGATGATATGTACTATAACATTGTTCATTAATAAATGGTAATTATAATTATTTAAAAGGTGTACTTATTGTAAAGACCTTTATAATGATTATAATTAATAGGACAAGCTACCAGATTACATTTATAAACATTTCAAAGTATGTTTGGCTGTCGACAAATATTTAATACACGCAAAGACATGTACTATTACATAGAATATTAATTAATGGTAATTATAATTATTATAAGGCATACCAATTGAAAAAAACCTTTATAATGATTATGATTAAAAGGAAAATCCTCTAGACTACATTAATCAAAGTCTCAAACTAAGTTTGGCTTTCGAGATACATCTCGTGATGAAGTCAAATGTACAATTTCTCTGTTCATCCATATATGGTAGTTATAATTATATATAAGGTGTACTTATTCTTAACACCTTTATAATGATTATGATTAATAGGACAATGCTCCAGACTACATAAATAAAAGTCTCGAACTAAGGTTGGCTTTCGAGATTCATCTCGTGATGGTGGAGTCATATGTACATTTTTTCTGTTCATCCATATATGGTAGTTATAATTATTTATAAGGTATAACTATTCTTAAAACCTTTGTAATGATTGTAATTAATAGGACAATCCTCCAGACTACATTTATCAACGTTTCGAACTAAGATTGGCTTTCGACAAATTTTTAATACAGTCAAAGACATGTACAATTACATTGATTATTAATAAATGGTAATTATTATTATTATAAGGTATACCAATTGAAAAAACCTTTTTTAATGATTATGATTAAAAGGAAAGTCCTCTAGACTACATTAATCAAAGTCTCGAACTAAGTTTGGCTTTCGAGAAACATCTAGTGATGGAGGAGTCAAATGTACAATTTCTCTGTTCATTCATTTATGGAAGTTATAATTATTTATTAGGTATACCTATTTTTTACACCTATAAAATGATTATCAACTATAGGAAAATCCACCAGAAAACTTTAATCAATATTTCAAAATATGTTTTGCTAAGGACCATCATTATAGACAGACGATGATATGTACTATAACATTGTTCATTAATAAATGGTAATTATAATTATTTAAAAGGTGTACTTATTGAAAAGACCTTTATAATGATTATAATTAATAGGACAAGCTACCAGATTAAATTTATAAACATTTCAAAGTATGTTTGGCTGTCGACAAATATTTAATACAGGCAAGGACATGTACAATTACATTATTATTAATAAATGGTAATTATAATTATTATAAGGCATACCAATTGAAAACACCTTTATAATGATTATGATTAATAGGACCTTGCTCAAGACTACATTAATAAAAGTCTCGAACTAAGTTTGGCTTTCGAGAAACATCTCGTGATGGAGGAGTCAAATGTACAATTTCTCTGTTCATTCATTTATGGTAGTTATAATTATTTATTAGGTATACCTATTTTTTACACCTATAGAATGATTATCAACTATAGGACAATCCACAAGAAAACATTAATCAACATATCAATGAATGTTTAGCTGAGGACCAACATCATAGACAGGCAAGGACATGTACAATTACATTGATTATTAATAAATGGTAATTAAATTATTTAAAAGGTGTACCTAATCTAAACCCCTTTATAATGATTATAATTATTAGGACAAGCTACCAGATAATTTTTATAAACATTTCAAAGTATGTTTGAATGTCGACAAATATTAAACACAGGCACTGACATGTACATGAACTTTGATTGCTAATAAATGGTAATTAAAATTATTTATAAGGAATTACTATTCTTATAACCTATAAAATGATTATCAACTATAGGAAAATCCACCAGAAAACTTTAATCAATGTTTCAAAATATGTTTTGCTAAGGACCATCATTATAGACAGACGATGATATGTACTATAACATTGTTCATTAATAAATGGTAATTATAATTATTTAAAAGGTGTACTTATTGTAAAGACCTTTATAATGATTATAATTAATAGGACAAGCTACCAGATTACATTTATAAACATTTCAAAGTATGTTTGGCTGTCGACAAATATTTAATACACGCAAAGACATGTACTATTACATAGAATATTAATTAATGGTAATTATAATTATTATAAGGCATACCAATTGAAAAAAACCTTTATAATGATTATGATTAAAAGGAAAATCTTCTAGACTACATTAATCAAAGTCTCAAACTAAGTTTGGCTTTCGAGATACATCTCGTGATGAAGTCAAATGTACAATTTCTCTGTTCATCCATATATGGTAGTTATAATTATATATAAGGTGTACTTATTCTTAACACCTTTATAATGATTATGATTAATAGGACAATGCTCCAGACTACATAAATAAAAGTCTCGAACTAAGGTTGGCTTTCGAGATTCATCTCGTGATGGTGGAGTCATATGTACATTTTTTCTGTTCATCCATATATGGTAGTTATAATTATTTATAAGGTATAACTATTCTTAAAACCTTTGTAATGATTGTAATTAATAGGACAATCCTCCAGACTACATTTATCAACGTTTCGAACTAAGATTGGCTTTCGACAAATTTTTAATACAGTCAAAGACATGTACAATTACATTGATTATTAATAAATGGTAATTATTATTATTATAAGGTATACCAATTGAAAAAACCTTTTTTAATGATTATGATTAAAAGGAAAGTCCTCTACACTACATTAATCAAAGTCTCGAACTAAGTTTGGCTTTCGAGAAACATCTAGTGATGGAGGAGTCAAATGTACAATTTCTCTGTTCATTCATTTATGGAAGTTATAATTATTTATTAGGTATACCTATTTTTTACACCTATAAAATGATTATCAACTATAGGAAAATCCACCAGAAAACTTTAATCAATATTTCAAAATATGTTTTGCTAAGGACCATCATTATAGACAGACGATGATATGTACTATAACATTGTTCATTAATAAATGGTAATTATAATTATTTAAAAGGTGTACTTATTGAAAAGACCTTTATAATGATTATAATTAATAGGACAAGCTACCAGATTAAATTTATAAACATTTCAAAGTATGTTTGGCTGTCGACAAATATTTAATACAGGCAAGGACATGTACAATTACATTATTATTAATAAATGGTAATTATAATTATTATAAGGCATACCAATTGAAAACACCTTTATAATGATTATGATTAATAGGACCTTGCTCAAGACTACATTAATAAAAGTCTCGAACTAAGTTTGGCTTTCGAGAAACATCTCGTGATGGAGGAGTCAAATGTACAATTTCTCTGTTCATTCATTTATGGTAGTTATAATTATTTATTAGGTATACCTATTTTTTACACCTATAGAATGATTATCAACTATAGGACAATCCACAAGAAAACATTAATCAACATATCAATGAATGTTTAGCTGAGGACCAACATCATAGACAGGCAAGGACATGTACAATTACATTGATTATTAATAAATGGTAATTAAATTATTTAAAAGGTGTACCTAATCTAAACCCCTTTATAATGATTATAATTATTAGGACAAGCTACCAGATAATTTTTATAAACATTTCAAAGTATGTTTGAATGTCGACAAATATTAAACACAGGCACTGACATGTACATGAACTTTGATTGCTAATAAATGGTAATTAAAATTATTTATAAGGAATTACTATTCTTATAACCTATAAAATGATTATCAACTATAGGAAAATCCACCAGAAAACTTTAATCAATGTTTCAAAATATGTTTTGCTAAGGACCATCATTATAGACAGACGATGATATGTACTATAACATTGTTCATTAATAAATGGTAATTATAATTATTTAAAAGGTGTACTTATTGTAAAGACCTTTATAATGATTATAATTAATAGGACAAGCTACCAGATTACATTTATAAACATTTCAAAGTATGTTTGGCTGTCGACAAATATTTAATACACGCAAAGACATGTACTATTACATAGAATATTAATTAATGGTAATTATAATTATTATAAGGCATACCAATTGAAAAAAACCTTTATAATGATTATGATTAAAAGGAAAATCTTCTAGACTACATTAATCAAAGTCTCAAACTAAGTTTGGCTTTCGAGATACATCTCGTGATGAAGTCAAATGTACAATTTCTCTGTTCATCCATATATGGTAGTTATAATTATATATAAGGTGTACTTATTCTTAACACCTTTATAATGATTATGATTAATAGGACAATGCTCCAGACTACATAAATAAAAGTCTCGAACTAAGGTTGGCTTTCGAGATTCATCTCGTGATGGTGGAGTCATATGTACATTTTTTCTGTTCATCCATATATGGTAGTTATAATTATTTATAAGGTATAACTATTCTTAAAACCTTTGTAATGATTGTAATTAATAGGACAATCCTCCAGACTACATTTATCAACGTTTCGAACTAAGATTGGCTTTCGACAAATTTTTAATACAGTCAAAGACATGTACAATTACATTGATTATTAATAAATGGTAATTATTATTATTATAAGGTATACCAATTGAAAAAACCTTTTTTAATGATTATGATTAAAAGGAAAGTCCTCTAGACTACATTAATCAAAGTCTCGAACTAAGTTTGGCTTTCGAGAAACATCTAGTGATGGAGGAGTCAAATGTACAATTTCTCTGTTCATTCATTTATGGAAGTTATAATTATTTATTAGGTATACCTATTTTTTACACCTATAAAATGATTATCAACTATAGGAAAATCCACCAGAAAACTTTAATCAATATTTCAAAATATGTTTTGCTAAGGACCATCATTATAGACAGACGATGATATGTACTATAACATTGTTCATTAATAAATGGTAATTATAATTATTTAAAAGGTGTACTTATTGAAAAGACCTTTATAATGATTATAATTAATAGGACAAGCTACCAGATTAAATTTATAAACATTTCAAAGTATGTTTGGCTGTCGACAAATATTTAATACAGGCAAGGACATGTACAATTACATTATTATTAATAAATGGTAATTATAATTATTATAAGGCATACCAATTGAAAACACCTTTATAATGATTATGATTAATAGGACCTTGCTCAAGACTACATTAATAAAAGTCTCGAACTAAGTTTGGCTTTCGAGAAACATCTCGTGATGGAGGAGTCAAATGTACAATTTCTCTGTTCATTCATTTATGGTAGTTATAATTATTTATTAGGTATACCTATTTTTTACACCTATAGAATGATTATCAACTATAGGACAATCCACAAGAAAACATTAATCAACATATCAATGAATGTTTAGCTGAGGACCAACATCATAGACAGGCAAGGACATGTACAATTACATTGATTATTAATAAATGGTAATTAAATTATTTAAAAGGTGTACCTAATCTAAACCCCTTTATAATGATTATAATTATTAGGACAAGCTACCAGATAATTTTTATAAACATTTCAAAGTATGTTTGAATGTCGACAAATATTAAACACAGGCACTGACATGTACATGAACTTTGATTGCTAATAAATGGTAATTAAAATTATTTATAAGGAATTACTATTCTTATAACCTATAAAATGATTATCAACTATAGGAAAATCCACCAGAAAACTTTAATCAATGTTTCAAAATATGTTTTGCTAAGGACCATCATTATAGACAGACGATGATATGTACTATAACATTGTTCATTAATAAATGGTAATTATAATTATTTAAAAGGTGTACTTATTGTAAATACCTTTATAATGATTATAATTAATAGGACAAGCTACCAGATTACATTTATAAACATTTCAAAGTATGTTTGGCTGTCGACAAATATTTAATACACGCAAAGACATGTACTATTACATAGAATATTAATTAATGGTAATTATAATTATTATAAGGCATACCAATTGAAAAAAACCTTTATAATGATTATGATTAAAAGGAAAATCTTCTAGACTACATTAATCAAAGTCTCAAACTAAGTTTGGCTTTCGAGATACATCTCGTGATGAAGTCAAATGTACAATTTCTCTGTTCATCCATATATGGTAGTTATAATTATATATAAGGTGTACTTATTCTTAACACCTTTATAATGATTATGATTAATAGGACAATGCTCCAGACTACATAAATAAAAGTCTCGAACTAAGGTTGGCTTTCGAGATTCATCTCGTGATGGTGGAGTCATATGTACATTTTTTCTGTTCATCCATATATGGTAGTTATAATTATTTATAAGGTATAACTATTCTTAAAACCTTTGTAATGATTGTAATTAATAGGACAATCCTCCAGACTACATTTATCAACGTTTCGAACTAAGATTGGCTTTCGACAAATTTTTAATACAGTCAAAGACATGTACAATTACATTGATTATTAATAAATGGTAATTATTATTATTATAAGGTATACCAATTGAAAAAACCTTTTTTAATGATTATGATTAAAAGGAAAGTCCTCTAGACTACATTAATCAAAGTCTCGAACTAAGTTTGGCTTTCGAGAAACATCTAGTGATGGAGGAGTCAAATGTACAATTTCTCTGTTCATTCATTTATGGAAGTTATAATTATTTATTAGGTATACCTATTTTTTACACCTATAAAATGATTATCAACTATAGGAAAATCCACCAGAAAACTTTAATCAATATTTCAAAATATGTTTTGCTAAGGACCATCATTATAGACAGACGATGATATGTACTATAACATTGTTCATTAATAAATGGTAATTATAATTATTTAAAAGGTGTACTTATTGAAAAGACCTTTATAATGATTATAATTAATAGGACAAGCTACCAGATTAAATTTATAAACATTTCAAAGTATGTTTGGCTGTCGACAAATATTTAATACAGGCAAGGACATGTACAATTACATTATTATTAATAAATGGTAATTATAATTATTATAAGGCATACCAATTGAAAACACCTTTATAATGATTATGATTAATAGGACCTTGCTCAAGACTACATTAATAAAAGTCTCGAACTAAGTTTGGCTTTCGAGAAACATCTCGTGATGGAGGAGTCAAATGTACAATTTCTCTGTTCATTCATTTATGGTAGTTATAATTATTTATTAGGTATACCTATTTTTTACACCTATAGAATGATTATCAACTATAGGACAATCCACAAGAAAACATTAATCAACATATCAATGAATGTTTAGCTGAGGACCAACATCATAGACAGGCAAGGACATGTACAATTACATTGATTATTAATAAATGGTAATTAAATTATTTAAAAGGTGTACCTAATCTAAACCCCTTTATAATGATTATAATTATTAGGACAAGCTACCAGATAATTTTTATAAACATTTCAAAGTATGTTTGAATGTCGACAAATATTAAACACAGGCACTGACATGTACATGAACTTTGATTGCTAATAAATGGTAATTAAAATTATTTATAAGGAATTACTATTCTTATAACCTATAAAATGATTATCAACTATAGGAAAATCCACCAGAAAACTTTAATCAATATTTCAAAATATGTTTTGCTAAGGACCATCATTATAGACAGACGATGATATGTACTATAACATTGTTCATTAATAAATGGTAATTATAATTATTTAAAAGGTGTACTTATTGTAAAGACCTTTATAATGATTATAATTAATAGGACAAGCTACCAGATTACATTTATAAACATTTCAAAGTATGTTTGGCTGTCGACAAATATTTAATACACGCAAAGACATGTACTATTACATAGAATATTAATTAATGGTAATTATAATTATTATAAGGCATACCAATTGAAAAAAACCTTTATAATGATTATGATTAAAAGGAAAATCCTCTAGACTACATTAATCAAAGTCTCAAACTAAGTTTGGCTTTCGAGATACATCTCGTGATGAAGTCAAATGTACAATTTCTCTGTTCATCCATATATGGTAGTTATAATTATATATAAGGTGTACTTATTCTTAACACCTTTATAATGATTATGATTAATAGGACAATGCTCCAGACTACATAAATAAAAGTCTCGAACTAAGGTTGGCTTTCGAGATTCATCTCGTGATGGTGGAGTCATATGTACATTTTTTCTGTTCATCCATATATGGTAGTTATAATTATTTATAAGGTATAACTATTCTTAAAACCTTTGTAATGATTGTAATTAATAGGACAATCCTCCAGACTACATTTATCAACGTTTCGAACTAAGATTGGCTTTCGACAAATTTTTAATACAGTCAAAGACATGTACAATTACATTGATTATTAATAAATGGTAATTATTATTATTATAAGGTATACCAATTGAAAAAACCTTTTTTAATGATTATGATTAAAAGGAAAGTCCTCTAGACTACATTAATCAAAGTCTCCAACTAAGTTTGGCTTTCGAGAAACATCTAGTGATGGAGGAGTCAAATGTACAATTTCTCTGTTCATTCATTTATGGAAGTTATAATTATTTATTAGGTATACCTATTTTTTACACCTATAAAATGATTATCAACTATAGGAAAATCCACCAGAAAACTTTAATCAATATTTCAAAATATGTTTTGCTAAGGACCATCATTATAGACAGACGATGATATGTACTATAACATTGTTCATTAATAAATGGTAATTATAATTATTTAAAAGGTGTACTTATTGAAAAGACCTTTATAATGATTATAATTAATAGGACAAGCTACCAGATTAAATTTATAAACATTTCAAAGTATGTTTGGCTGTCGACAAATATTTAATACAGGCAAGGACATGTACAATTACATTATTATTAATAAATGGTAATTATAATTATTATAAGGCATACCAATTGAAAACACCTTTATAATGATTATGATTAATAGGACCTTGCTCAAGACTACATTAATAAAAGTCTCGAACTAAGTTTGGCTTTCGAGAAACATCTCGTGATGGAGGAGTCAAATGTACAATTTCTCTGTTCATTCATTTATGGTAGTTATAATTATTTATTAGGTATACCTATTTTTTACACCTATAGAATGAGTATCAACTATAGGACAATCCACAAGAAAACATTAATCAACATATCAATGAATGTTTAGCTGAGGACCAACATCATAGACAGGCAAGGACATGTACAATTACATTGATTATTAATAAATGGTAATTAAATTATTTAAAAGGTGTACCTAATCTAAACCCCTTTATAATGATTATAATTATTAGGACAAGCTACCAGATAATTTTTATAAACATTTCAAAGTATGTTTGAATGTCGACAAATATTAAACACAGGCACTGACATGTACATGAACTTTGATTGCTAATAAATGGTAATTAAAATTATTTATAAGGAATTACTATTCTTATAACCTATAAAATGATTATCAACTATAGGAAAATCCACCAGAAAACTTTAATCAATGTTTCAAAATATGTTTTGCTAAGGACCATCATTATAGACAGACGATGATATGTACTATAACATTGTTCATTAATAAATGGTAATTATAATTATTTAAAAGGTGTACTTATTGTAAAGACCTTTATAATGATTATAATTAATAGGACAAGCTACCAGATTACATTTATAAACATTTCAAAGTATGTTTGGCTGTCGACAAATATTTAATACACGCAAAGACATGTACTATTACATAGAATATTAATTAATGGTAATTATAATTATTATAAGGCATACCAATTGAAAAAAACCTTTATAATGATTATGATTAAAAGGAAAATCTTCTAGACTACATTAATCAAAGTCTCAAACTAAGTTTGGCTTTCGAGATACATCTCGTGATGAAGTCAAATGTACAATTTCTCTGTTCATCCATATATGGTAGTTATAATTATATATAAGGTGTACTTATTCTTAACACCTTTATAATGATTATGATTAATAGGACAATGCTCCAGACTACATAAATAAAAGTCTCGAACTAAGGTTGGCTTTCGAGATTCATCTCGTGATGGTGGAGTCATATGTACATTTTTTCTGTTCATCCATATATGGTAGTTATAATTATTTATAAGGTATAACTATTCTTAAAACCTTTGTAATGATTGTAATTAATAGGACAATCCTCCAGACTACATTTATCAACGTTTCGAACTAAGATTGGCTTTCGACAAATTTTTAATACAGTCAAAGACATGTACAATTACATTGATTATTAATAAATGGTAATTATTATTATTATAAGGTATACCAATTGAAAAAACCTTTTTTAATGATTATGATTAAAAGGAAAGTCCTCTACACTACATTAATCAAAGTCTCGAACTAAGTTTGGCTTTCGAGAAACATCTAGTGATGGAGGAGTCAAATGTACAATTTCTCTGTTCATTCATTTATGGAAGTTATAATTATTTATTAGGTATACCTATTTTTTACACCTATAAAATGATTATCAACTATAGGAAAATCCACCAGAAAACTTTAATCAATATTTCAAAATATGTTTTGCTAAGGACCATCATTATAGACAGACGATGATATGTACTATAACATTGTTCATTAATAAATGGTAATTATAATTATTTAAAAGGTGTACTTATTGAAAAGACCTTTATAATGATTATAATTAATAGGACAAGCTACCAGATTAAATTTATAATCATTTCAAAGTATGTTTGGCTGTCGACAAATATTTAATACAGGCAAGGACATGTACAATTACATTATTATTAATAAATGGTAATTATAATTATTATAAGGCATACCAATTGAAAACACCTTTATAATGATTATGATTAATAGGACCTTGCTCAAGACTACATTAATAAAAGTCTCGAACTAAGTTTGGCTTTCGAGAAACATCTCGTGATGGAGGAGTCAAATGTACAATTTCTCTGTTCATTCATTTATGGTAGTTATAATTATTTATTAGGTATACCTATTTTTTACACCTATAGAATGATTATCAACTATAGGACAATCCACAAGAAAACATTAATCAACATATCAATGAATGTTTAGCTGAGGACCAACATCATAGACAGGCAAGGACATGTACAATTACATTGATTATTAATAAATGGTAATTAAATTATTTAAAAGGTGTACCTAATCTAAACCCCTTTATAATGATTATAATTATTAGGACAAGCTACCAGATAATTTTTATAAACATTTCAAAGTATGTTTGAATGTCGACAAATATTAAACACAGGCACTGACATGTACATGAACTTTGATTGCTAATAAATGGTAATTAAAATTATTTATAAGGAATTACTATTCTTATAACCTATAAAATGATTATCAACTATAGGAAAATCCACCAGAAAACTTTAATCAATATTTCAAAATATGTTTTGCTAAGGACCATCATTATAGACAGACGATGATATGTACTATAACATTGTTCATTAATAAATGGTAATTATAATTATTTAAAAGGTGTACTTATTGTAAAGACCTTTATAATGATTATAATTAATAGGACAAGCTACCAGATTACATTTATAAACATTTCAAAGTATGTTTGGCTGTCGACAAATATTTAATACACGCAAAGACATGTACTATTACATAGAATATTAATTAATGGTAATTATAATTATTATAAGGCATACCAATTGAAAAAAACCTTTATAATGATTATGATTAAAAGGAAAATCCTCTAGACTACATTAATCAAAGTCTCAAACTAAGTTTGGCTTTCGAGATACATCTCGTGATGAAGTCAAATGTACAATTTCTCTGTTCATCCATATATGGTAGTTATAATTATATATAAGGTGTACTTATTCTTAACACCTTTATAATGATTATGATTAATAGGACAATGCTCCAGACTACATAAATAAAAGTCTCGAACTAAGGTTGGCTTTCGAGATTCATCTCGTGATGGTGGAGTCATATGTACATTTTTTCTGTTCATCCATATATGGTAGTTATAATTATTTATAAGGTATAACTATTCTTAAAACCTTTGTAATGATTGTAATTAATAGGACAATCCTCCAGACTACATTTATCAACGTTTCGAACTAAGATTGGCTTTCGACAAATTTTTAATACAGTCAAAGACATGTACAATTACATTGATTATTAATAAATGGTAATTATTATTATTATAAGGTATACCAATTGAAAAAACCTTTTTTAATGATTATGATTAAAAGGAAAGTCCTCTAGACTACATTAATCAAAGTCTCCAACTAAGTTTGGCTTTCGAGAAACATCTAGTGATGGAGGAGTCAAATGTACAATTTCTCTGTTCATTCATTTATGGAAGTTATAATTATTTATTAGGTATACCTATTTTTTACACCTATAAAATGATTATCAACTATAGGAAAATCCACCAGAAAACTTTAATCAATATTTCAAAATATGTTTTGCTAAGGACCATCATTATAGACAGACGATGATATGTACTATAACATTGTTCATTAATAAATGGTAATTATAATTATTTAAAAGGTGTACTTATTGAAAAGACCTTTATAATGATTATAATTAATAGGACAAGCTACCAGATTAAATTTATAAACATTTCAAAGTATGTTTGGCTGTCGACAAATATTTAATACAGGCAAGGACATGTACAATACATTGATTATTAATAAATGGTAATTATAATTATTATGAGGCATACCAATTGAAAACACCTTTATATTGATTATGATTAATAGGACAATGCTCCAGACTACATTAATAAAAGTCTCGAACTAAGGTTGGCTTTCGAGATTCATCTCGTGATGGTGGAGTCATATGTACAATTTCTCTGTTCATCCATATATGGTAGTTATAATTATTTATAAGGTATAACTATTCTTAAACCCTTTGTAATGTTTGTAATTAAGAGGACAATCCTCCAGACTACATTTATCAACGTTTCGAACTAAGATTGGCATTCGACAAATATTTAATACAGGCAAGGACATGTACAATTACATTGATTATTAATAAATGGTAATTATAATTATTATAAGGTTTACCAATTCAAAACACCTTTATAATGATTATAATTTATAGGAAAATCCTCTAGAATACATTATTCAACATTTCTAAGTATGTTTAGCTGAGGACCAACAAATTATACAGGCGATGACATGTACTATAACATTGTTCATTAATAAATGGTAATTAAAATTATTTAAAAGGTGTACATATTGTAAAGACCTTTATAATGATTATAATTAATAGGACAAGCTACCAGATTAAATTTATAAACATTTCAAAGTATGTTTGGCTGTCGACAAATATTTAATACAGGCAAGGACATGTATAATTACATTGATTATTAATAAATGGTAATTATAATTATTATAAGGCATACCAATTGAAAACACCTTTATAATGATTATGATTAATAGGACAATGCTCAAGGCTACATTAATAAAAGTCTCGAACTATGTTTGGCTTTCGAGATTCATCTCGTGATGGTGGAGTCATATGTACAATTTCTCTGTTCATCCATATATGGTAGTTATAATTATTTATAAGGTATAACTATTCTTAAACCCTTTGTAATGTTTGTAATTAAGAGGACAATCCTCCAGAATTCATTTATGAACATATCGAAATACGTTTGGCTGTCGATAAATATTTAATACATTCAACGAAATGTACAATTACATTGATTATTAATAAATGGTAATTATTATTATTATAGGGCATACAAATTGAAAGCACCTTTATAATGTTTATGATTAATAGGAAAATCCTCTAGACTACATTAATCAACATTTCAAAGTATGTTTAGCTAAGGACCAACATCATAGACAGGCGATGGCATGTACTATAACGTTGTTCATTAATAAATGGTAATTATAATTTTTAAAAAGGTGTACCTCTTCTATACACCTTTGTAATGATTATAATTTATAGGACAAGTTACCAGATAACTATTATAAACATTTCAAAGTATGTTTAGCTGTGGACCAACATATTATACAGGCGATGACATGTACTATAACATTGTTCAATAATAAATGGTAATTATAATTATTGAAAAGGTGTACTTATTGTAAAGACCTTTTTAATGTTTATGATTAATAGGAAAATCCTCTAGACTACATTAAACAAAGTCTCGAACTAAGTTTGTTATTCGAGAAACATCTCGTGATGGAGGTTTCAAATGTACAATTTCTCTGTTCATTCATTTATGGTAGTTATAATTATTTATTAGGTATACCTATTTTTAACACCTATAGAATGATTATCAACTATAGGACAATCCACTAGAAAACATTAATAAACATATCAATGAATGTTTAGCTGAGGACCAACATCTTATACAGGCGATGACATGTACTAGAACTTTGTTCATTAATAAATGGTAATTATAATTATTTAAAAGTTGTACCTTATCTAAACACCTTTATAATGATTATAATTATTAGGACAAGCTACCAGATAATTTTTATAAACATTTCAAAGTATATTTGGCTGTCGAAAAATATTTAACACAGGCAAAGACATGTACAAGTACTTTGATTATTAATAAATGGTAATTATAATTATTATAAGGAATACCAATTGAAAACACCTTTATAATGATTATGATTAATAGGACAATGCGTCAGACTACATTAATAAAAGTCTCGAACTAAGTTTGGCTTTCGAGATTCATCTCGTGATGGTGGAGTCATATGTACAAATTCTCTGTTCATCCATATATAGTAATTATAATTATTTATAAGGTATAACTATTCTTAAAACCTTTGTAATGATTGTAATTTATAGGACAATCCTCCAGATTTCATTTATCAACATATCGAAATACGTTTGGCTGTCGACAAATATTTAATACAGTCAAAGACATGTACAATTACATTGATATTAATAAATGGTAATTATAAATATTATAAGGCATATCAATTGAAAACACTTTTATAATGTTTATGATTAATAGGAAAATCCTCTAGACTACATTAATCAACATTTCAAAGTATGTTTAGCTGAGGACCAACATCTTATACAGGCGATGTTATGTATTAGAACTTTGTTCATTAATAAATGGTAATTGTAATTTTTAAAAAGGTGTACCTCTTCTAAACACCTTTGTAATGATTATAATTTATAGGACAAGTTACCAGATGACTATTATAGACATTCCACAGTATGTTTGGATGTCGACAAATATTTAATACAGTCAAAGACATGTACAATTACATTGACTATTAATAAATGGTAATTATAATTATTATAAGGAATACCAATTGAAAACACCTTTATAATTATTATGATTAATAGGACAATGCGTCAGACTACATTAATAAAAGTCTCGAACTAAGTTTGGCTTTCGAGATTCATCTCTTGATGGTGGAGTCATATGTACAATTTCTCTGTTCATCCATATATGGTAGTTATAATTATTTATAAGGTATAGCTACTCTTAAAACCTTTGTAATGTTTATAATTAATAGGGCAATCCTCCAGACTACATTTATCAACGTTTCAAAGTATGTTTAGCTAAGGAACAACATCATAGACAGGCGATGGCATGTACTATAACGTTGTTCATTAATAAATGGTAATTATAATTTTTGAAAAGGTGTACCTCTTCTAAACACCTTTGTAATGATTATATTTTATAGGACAAGTTACCAGATAACTATTATGAACATTTCAAAGTATGTTTAGCTGTGGACCAACATATTATACAGGCGATGACATGTACTATAACATTGTTCAATAATAAATGGTAATTATAATTATCTAAAAGGTGTACTTATTGTAAAGACCTTTATAATGATTATAATTAATAGGACAAGCTACCAGATTACATTTATAAACATTTCAAAGTATGTTTGGCTGTCGACAAATATTTAATACAGTCAAAGACATGTACAATTACATTGATATTAATAAATGGTAATTATAATTATTATAAGGCATATCAATTGAAAACACTTTTATAATGTTTATGATTAATAGGAAAATCCTCTAGACTACATTAATCAACATTTCAAAGTATGTTTAGCTAAGGAACAACTTCATAGACAGGCGATGGCATGTACTATAACGTTGTTCATTAATAAATGGTAATTATAATTTTTAAAAAGGTGTACCTCTTCTAAACACCTTTGTAATGATTATAATTTATAGGACAAGTTACCAGATTACTATTATAAACATTTCAAAGTATGTTTAGCTGTGGACCAACATATTATACAGGCGATGACATGTACTACAACATTGTTCAATAATAAATGGTAATTATAATTATTTAAAAGGTGTACTTATTGTAAAGACCTTTATAATGATTATAATTAATAGGACAAGTTACCAGATTACATTTATAAACATTTCAAAATATGTTTGGCTTTCGACAAATATTTAATACAGGCAAGGACATATTCAATTACATTGATTATTAATGAATGGTAATTATATATATTATAAGGCATACCAATTGAAAACACCTTTATAATGATTATGATTAATAGGACAATGCTCCAGACTACATTAATAAAAGTCTCGAACTAAGTTTGGCTTTCGAGATACATCTCGTGATGGTGGAGTCATATGTACAAATTCTCTGTTCATCCATATATAGTAATTATAATTATTTATAAGGTATAACTATTCTTAAATCCTTTGTAATGATTGTAATTAATAGGACAATCCTCCAGATTTCATTTATCAACATATCGAAATACGTTTGGCTGTCGACAAATATTTAATACAGTCAAAGACATGTACAATTACATTGATATTAATAAATGGTAATTATAAATATTATTAGGCATATCAATTGAAAACACTTTTATAATGTTTATGATTAATAGGAAAATCCTCTAGACTACATTAATCAACATTTCAAAGTATGTTTAGCTGAGGACCAACATCTTATACAGGCGATGTTATGTATTAGAACTTTGTTCATTAATAAATGGTAATTGTAATTTTTAAAAAGGTGTACCTCTTCTAAACACCTTTGTAATGATTATAATTTATAGGACAAGTTACCAGATGACTATTATAAACATTCCACAGTATGTTTGGATGTCGACAAATATTTAATACAGTCAAAGACATGTACAAGTACTTTGATTATTAATAAATGGTAATTATAATTTTTTATAAGGAATTACTATTCTTAAAACCTATAAAATGATTATCATTTATAGGAAAATCCACCAGTAAACTTTAATCAACATTTAAATGAATGTTAAACTGACGACCAACAACTTATACTGGCAAAGACATGTACAATTACTTTCTTCATTAATAAATGGTAGTTATAATTATTTAAATGGCATACCTATAATAAACACCATTATGATGATTATAATCTATAGGACAACCTCCAGAAATCATTAATAAACATTTCGAATGATGATTGGCTTTCAACAAATATCTCGTGATGGCGAAGTCATATGTACAATTTCTCTTATCATTTAAAAATGGTAGTTATAATTATTTATAAGGTGCACCTATTCTAAACACCTTTATAATGATTATTATTATTAGGACAAGCTACCAGATAACTTTTATCAACTTATCGAACAATGTTTGGCTGTCGACAAATTTTAAATACAGGCAAAGACTTGTACAATTACATTGACTATTAATAAATGGTAATTATAATTATTATAAGGAATACTAATTGAAAACACCTTTATAATTATTATGATTAATAGGACAATGCGTCAGACTACATTAATAAAAGTCTCGAACTAAGTTTGGCTTTCGAGATTCATCTCTTGATGGTGGAGTCATATGTACAATTTCTCTGTTCATCCATATATGGTAGTTATAATTATTTATAAGGTATAACTATTCTTAAAACCTTTGTAATGTTTATAATTAATAGGGCAATCCTCCAGACTACATTTATCAACGTTTCAAAGTATGTTTAGCTAAGGAACAACATCATAGACAGGCGATGGCATGTACTATAACGTTGTTCATTAATAAATGGTAATTATAATTTTTGAAAAGGTGTACCTCTTCTAAACACCTTTGTAATGATTATAATTTATAGGACAAGTTACCAGATAACTATTATAAACATTTCAAAGTATGTTTAGCTGTGGACCAACATATTATACAGGCGATGACATGTACTACAACATTGTTCAATAATAAATGGTAATTATAATTATTTAAAAGGTGTACTTATTGTAAAGACCTTTATAATGATTATAATTAATAGGACAAGTTACCAGATTACATTTATAAACATTTCAAAATATGAATGGCTTTCGACAAATATTTAATACAGGCAAGGACATATACAATTACATTGATTATTAATGAATGGTAATTATATATATTATAAGGCATACCAATTGAAAACACCTTTATAATGATTATGATTAATAGGACAATGCTCCAGACTACATTAATAAAAGTCTCGAACTAAGTTTGGCTTTCGAGATACATCTCGTGATGGTGGAGTCATATGTACAAATTCTCTGTTCATCCATATATAGTAATTATAATTATTTATAAGGTATAACTATTCTTAAATCCTTTGTAATGATTGTAATTAATAGGACAATCCTCCAGATTTCATTTATCAACATATCGAAATACGTTTGGCTGTCGACAAATATTTAATACAGTCAAAGACATGTACAATTACATTGATATTAATAAATGGTAATTATAATTATTATAAGGCATATCAATTGAAAACACTTTTATAATGTTTATGATTAATAGGAAAATCCTCTAGACTACATTAATCAACATTTCAAAGTATGTTTAGCTAAGGAACAACTTCATAGACAGGCGATGTTATGTATTAGAACTTTGTTCAATAATAAATGGTAATTGTAATTTTTAAAAAGGTGTACCTCTTCTAAACACCTTTGTAATGATTATAATTTATAGAACAAGTTACCAGATGACTATTATAAACATTCCACAGTATGTTTGGATGTCGACAAATATTTAATACAGTCAAAGACATGTACAAGTACTTTGATTATTAATAAATGGTAATTATAATTTTTTATAAGGAATGACTATTCTTAAAACCTATAAAATGATTATCATTTATAGGAAAATCCACCAGTAAACTTTAATCAACATTTAAATGAATGTTAAACTGACGACCAACAACTTATACTGGCGAAGACATGTACAATTACTTTCTTCATTAATAAATGGTAGTTATAATTATTTAAATGGCATACCTATAATAAACACCATTATGATGATTATAATCTATAGGACAACCTCCAGAAATCATTAATAAACATTTCGAATGATGATTGGCTTTCAACAAATATCTCGTGATGGCGAAGTCATATGTACAATTTCTCTTATCATTTAAAAATGGTAGTTATAATTATTTATAAGGTGCACCTATTCTAAACACCTTTATAATGATTATTATTATTAGGACAAGCTACCAGATAACTTTTATCAACTTATCGAACAATGTTTGCCTGTCGACAAATTTTAAATACAGGCAAAGACTTGTACAATTACATTGACTATTAATAAATGGTAATTATAATTATTATAAGGCATACCAATTGAAAACACTTTATAATGATTATAGTTTATAGAAAAATCCTCTAGAATACATTAATAAAAGTTTCGAACTAAATTTGGATTTCGAGATACATCTCTTGATGGTGGAGTCATATGTACAATTTCTCTGTTCATTCATATATGGTAGTTATAATTATTTATAAGGTATAACTATTCTTAAACCCTTTGTAATGTTTGTAATTAATAGGACAATCCTCCAGAATTCATTTATGAACTTATCGAAATACGTTTGGCTGTCGACAAATATTTAATACAGTCAAGGGCATGTACAATTACATTGATTATTAATAAATGGTAAATATAATTATTATAAGGAATACCAATTGAAAACACCTTTATAATGATTATGATTAATAGGACAATGCGTCAGACTACATTAATAAAAGTCTCGAACTAAGTTTGGCTTTCGAGATTCATCTCGTGATGGTGGAGTCATATGTACAATTTCTCTGTTCATCCATATATGGTAGTTATAATTATTTATAAGGTATAACTATTCTTAAAACCTTTGTAATGTTTTTGATTAATAGGGCAATCCTCCAGACTACATTTATCAACGTTTCAAAGTATGTTTAGCTAAGGAACAACATCATAGACAGGCGATGGCATGTACTATAACGTTGTTCATTAATAAATGGTAATTATAATTTTTAAAAAGGTGTACCTCTTCTAAACACCTTTGTAATGATTATAATTTATAGGACAAGTTACCAGATGACTATTATAAACATTCCATAGTATGTTTGGATGTCGACAAATATTTAATACACGCAAAGACATGTACAAATACATTGATTATTAATAAATGGTAATTATAATTATTTAAAAGGTGTACTTATTGTAAAGACCTTTATAATGATTATAATTAATAGGACAAGCTACCAGATTACATTTATAAACATTTCAAAGTATGTTTGGCTGTCGACAAATATTTAATACAGTCAAAGACATGTACAATTACATTGATATTAATAAATGGTAATTATAATTATTATAAGGCATATCAATTGAAAACACTTTTATAATGTTTATGATTAATAGGAAAATCCTCTAGACTACATTAATCAACATTTCAAAGTATGTTTAGCTGAGGACCAACATCATAGACAGGCGGTGACATGTATTATAACGTTGTTCATTAATAAATGGTAATTATAATTTTTAAAAAGGTGTACCTCTTCTAAACACCTTTGTAATGATTATAATTTATAGGACAAGTTACCAGATGACTATTATAAACATTCCACAGTATGTTTGGATGTCGACAAATATTTAATACACGCAAAGACATGTACAAATACATTGATTATTAATAAATGGTAATTATAATTATTTAAAAGGTGTACTTATTGTAAAGACCTTTATAATGATTATAATTAATAGGACAAGTTACCAGATTACATTTATAAACATTTCAAATTATGTTTGGCTTTCGACAAATATTTAATACAGTCAAGGGCATGTACAATTACATTGATTATTAATAAATGGTAATTATAATTTTTTATAAGGAATTACTATTCTTAAAACCTATAAAATGATTATCATTTATAGGAAAATCCACCAGTAAACTTTAATCAACATTTAAATGAATGTTAAACTGACGACCAACAACTTATACTGGCGAAGACATGTACAATTACTTTCTTCATTAATAAATGGTAGTTATAATTATTTAAATGGCATACCTATAATAAACACCATTATGATGATTATAATCTATAGGACAACCTCCAGAAATCATTAATAAACATTTCGAATGATGATTGGCTTTCAACAAATATCTCGTGATGGCGAAGTCATATGTACAATTTCTCTTATCATTTAAAAATGGTAGTTATAATTATTTATAAGGTGCACCTATTCTAAACACCTTTATAATGATTATTATTATTAGGACAAGCTACCAGATAACTTTTATCAACTTATCGAACAATGTTTGGCTGTCGACAAATTTTAAATACAGGCAAAGACTTGTACAATTACATTGACTATTAATAAATGGTAATTATAATTATTATAAGGAATACTAATTGAAAACACCTTTATAATTATTGTGATTAATAGGACAATGCGTCAGACTACATTAATAAAAGTCTCGAACTAAGTTTGGCTTTCGAGATTCATCTCTTGATGGTGGAGTCATATGTACAATTTCTCTGTTCATCCATATATGGTAGTTATAATTATTTATAAGGTATAACTATTCTTAAAACCTTTGTAATGTTTATAATTAATAGGGCAATCCTCCAGACTACATTTATCAACGTTTCAAAGTATGTTTAGCTAAGGAACAACATCATAGACAGGCGATGGCATGTACTATAACGTTGTTCATTAATAAATGGTAATTATAATTTTTGAAAAGGTGTACCTCTTCTAAACACCTTTGTAATGATTATAATTTATAGGACAAGTTACCAGATAACTATTATAAACATTTCAAAGTATGTTTAGCTGTGGACCAACATATTATACAGGCGATGACATGTACTACAACATTGTTCAATAATAAATGGTAATTATAATTATTTAAAAGGTGTACTTATTGTAAAGACCTTTATAATGATTATAATTAATAGGACAAGTTACCAGATTACATTTATAAACATTTCAAAATATGAATGGCTTTCGACAAATATTTAATACAGGCAAGGACATATACAATTACATTGATTATTAATGAATGGTAATTATATATATTATAAGGCATACCAATTGAAAACACCTTTATAATGATTATGATTAATAGGACAATGCTCCAGACTACATTAATAAAAGTCTCGAACTAAGTTTGGCTTTCGAGATACATCTCGTGATGGTGGAGTCATATGTACAAATTCTCTGTTCATCCATATATAGTAATTATAATTATTTATAAGGTATAACTATTCTTAAATCCTTTGTAATGATTGTAATTAATAGGACAATCCTCCAGATTTCATTTATCAACATATCGAAATACGTTTGGCTGTCGACAAATATTTAATACAGTCAAAGACATGTACAATTACATTGATATTAATAAATGGTAATTATAATTATTATAAGGCATATCAATTGAAAACACTTTTATAATGTTTATGATTAATAGGAAAATCCTCTAGACTACATTAATCAACATTTCAAAGTATGTTTAGCTAAGGAACAACTTCATAGACAGGCGATGTTATGTATTAGAACTTTGTTCAATAATAAATGGTAATTGTAATTTTTAAAAAGGTGTACCTCTTCTAAACACCTTTGTAATGATTATAATTTATAGGACAAGTTACCAGATGACTATTATAAACATTCCACAGTATGTTTGGATGTCGACAAATATTTAATACAGTCAAAGACATGTACAAGTACTTTGATTATTAATAAATGGTAATTATAATTTTTTATAAGGAATGACTATTCTTAAAACCTATAAAATGATTATCATTTATAGGAAAATCCACCAGTAAACTTTAATCAACATTTAAATGAATGTTAAACTGACGACCAACAACTTATACTGGCGAAGACATGTACAATTACTTTCTTCATTAATAAATGGTAGTTATAATTATTTAAATGGCATACCTATAATAAACACCATTATGATGATTATAATCTATAGGACAACCTCCAGAAATCATTAATAAACATTTCGAATGATGATTGGCTTTCAACAAATATCTCGTGATGGCGAAGTCATATGTACAATTTCTCTTATCATTTAAAAATGGTAGTTATAATTATTTATAAGGTGCACCTATTCTAAACACCTTTATAATGATTATTATTATTAGGACAAGCTACCAGATAACTTTTATCAACTTATCGAACAATGTTTGGCTGTCGACAAATTTTAAATACAGGCAAAGACTTGTACAATTACATTGACTATTAATAAATGGTAATTATAATTATTATAAGGAATACTAATTGAAAACACCTTTATAATTATTGTGATTAATAGGACAATGCGTCAGACTACATTAATAAAAGTCTCGAACTAAGTTTGGCTTTCGAGATTCATCTCTTGATGGTGGAGTCATATGTACAATTTCTCTGTTCATCCATATATGGTAGTTATAATTATTTATAAGGTATAACTATTCTTAAAACCTTTGTAATGTTTATAATTAATAGGGCAATCCTCCAGACTACATTTATCAACGTTTCAAAGTATGTTTAGCTAAGGAACAACATCATAGACAGGCGATGGCATGTACTATAACGTTGTTCATTAATAAATGGTAATTATAATTTTTGAAAAGGTGTACCTCTTCTAAACACCTTTGTAATGATTATAATTTATAGGACAAGTTACCAGATAACTATTATAAACATTTCAAAGTATGTTTAGCTGTGGACCAACATATTATACAGGCGATGACATGTACTACAACATTGTTCAATAATAAATGGTAATTATAATTATTTAAAAGGTGTACTTATTGTAAAGACCTTTATAATGATTATAATTAATAGGACAAGTTACCAGATTACATTTATAAACATTTCAAAATATGAATGGCTTTCGACAAATATTTAATACAGGCAAGGACATATACAATTACATTGATTATTAATGAATGGTAATTATATATATTATAAGGCATACCAATTGAAAACACCTTTATAATGATTATGATTAATAGGACAATGCTCCAGACTACATTAATAAAAGTCTCGAACTAAGTTTGGCTTTCGAGATACATCTCGTGATGGTGGAGTCATATGTACAAATTCTCTGTTCATCCATATATAGTAATTATAATTATTTATAAGGTATAACTATTCTTAAATCCTTTGTAATGATTGTAATTAATAGGACAATCCTCCAGATTTCATTTATCAACATATCGAAATACGTTTGGCTGTCGACAAATATTTAATACAGTCAAAGACATGTACAATTACATTGATATTAATAAATGGTAATTATAATTATTATAAGGCATATCAATTGAAAACACTTTTATAATGTTTATGATTAATAGGAAAATCCTCTAGACTACATTAATCAACATTTCAAAGTATGTTTAGCTAAGGAACAACTTCATAGACAGGCGATGTTATGTATTAGAACTTTGTTCAATAATAAATGGTAATTGTAATTTTTAAAAAGGTGTACCTCTTCTAAACACCTTTGTAATGATTATAATTTATAGGACAAGTTACCAGATGACTATTATAAACATTCCACAGTATGTTTGGATGTCGACAAATATTTAATACAGTCAAAGACATGTACAAGTACTTTGATTATTAATAAATGGTAATTATAATTTTTTATAAGGAATGACTATTCTTAAAACCTATAAAATGATTATCATTTATAGGAAAATCCACCAGTAAACTTTAATCAACATTTAAATGAATGTTAAACTGACGACCAACAACTTATACTGGCGAAGACATGTACAATTACTTTCTTCATTAATAAATGGTAGTTATAATTATTTAAATGGCATACCTATAATAAACACCATTATGATGATTATAATCTATAGGACAACCTCCAGAAATCATTAATAAACATTTCGAATGATGATTGGCTTTCAACAAATATCTCGTGATGGCGAAGTCATATGTACAATTTCTCTTATCATTTAAAAATGGTAGTTATAATTATTTATAAGGTGCACCTATTCTAAACACCTTTATAATGATTATTATTATTAGGACAAGCTACCAGATAACTTTTATCAACTTATCGAACAATGTTTGGCTGTCGACAAATTTTAAATACAGGCAAAGACTTGTACAATTACATTGACTATTAATAAATGGTAATTATAATTATTATAAGGAATACTAATTGAAAACACCTTTATAATTATTATGATTAATAGGACAATGCGTCAGACTACATTAATAAAAGTCTCGAACTAAGTTTGGCTTTCGAGATTCATCTCTTGATGGTGGAGTCATATGTACAATTTCTCTGTTCATCCATATATGGTAGTTATAATTATTTATAAGGTATAACTATTCTTAAAACCTTTGTAATGTTTATAATTAATAGGGCAATCCTCCAGACTACATTTATCAACGTTTCAAAGTATGTTTAGCTAAGGAACAACATCATAGACAGGCGATGGCATGTACTATAACGTTGTTCATTAATAAATGGTAATTATAATTTTTGAAAAGGTGTACCTCTTCTAAACACCTTTGTAATGATTATAATTTATAGGACAAGTTACCAGATAACTATTATAAACATTTCAAAGTATGTTTAGCTGTGGACCAACATATTATACAGGCGATGACATGTACTACAACATTGTTCAATAATAAATGGTAATTATAATTATTTAAAAGGTGTACTTATTGTAAAGACCTTTATAATGATTATAATTAATAGGACAAGTTACCAGATTACATTTATAAACATTTCAAAATATGAATGGCTTTCGACAAATATTTAATACAGGCAAGGACATATACAATTACATTGATTATTAATGAATGGTAATTATATATATTATAAGGCATACCAATTGAAAACACCTTTATAATGATTATGATTAATAGGACAATGCTCCAGACTACATTAATAAAAGTCTCGAACTAAGTTTGGCTTTCGAGATACATCTCGTGATGGTGGAGTCATATGTACAAATTCTCTGTTCATCCATATATAGTAATTATAATTATTTATAAGGTATAACTATTCTTAAATCCTTTGTAATGATTGTAATTAATAGGACAATCCTCCAGATTTCATTTATCAACATATCGAAATACGTTTGGCTGTCGACAAATATTTAATACAGTCAAAGACATGTACAATTACATTGATATTAATAAATGGTAATTATAATTATTATAAGGCATATCAATTGAAAACACTTTTATAATGTTTATGATTAATAGGAAAATCCTCTAGACTACATTAATCAACATTTCAAAGTATGTTTAGCTAAGGAACAACTTCATAGACAGGCGATGTTATGTATTAGAACTTTGTTCAATAATAAATGGTAATTGTAATTTTTAAAAAGGTGTACCTCTTCTAAACACCTTTGTAATGATTATAATTTATAGGACAAGTTACCAGATGACTATTATAAACATTCCACAGTATGTTTGGATGTCGACAAATATTTAATACAGTCAAAGACATGTACAAGTACTTTGATTATTAATAAATGGTAATTATAATTTTTTATAAGGAATGACTATTCTTAAAACCTATAAAATGATTATCATTTATAGGAAAATCCACCAGTAAACTTTAATCAACATTTAAATGAATGTTAAACTGACGACCAACAACTTATACTGGCGAAGACATGTACAATTACTTTCTTCATTAATAAATGGTAGTTATAATTATTTAAATGGCATACCTATAATAAACACCATTATGATGATTATAATCTATAGGACAACCTCCAGAAATCATTAATAAACATTTCGAATGATGATTGGCTTTCAACAAATATCTCGTGATGGCGAAGTCATATGTACAATTTCTCTTATCATTTAAAAATGGTAGTTATAATTATTTATAAGGTGCACCTATTCTAAACACCTTTATAATGATTATTATTATTAGGACAAGCTACCAGATAACTTTTATCAACTTATCGAACAATGTTTGCCTGTCGACAAATTTTAAATACAGGCAAAGACTTGTACAATTACATTGACTATTAATAAATGGTAATTATAATTATTATAAGGCATACCAATTGAAAACACTTTATAATGATTATAGTTTATAGAAAAATCCTCTAGAATACATTAATAAAAGTTTCGAACTAAATTTGGATTTCGAGATACATCTCTTGATGGTGGAGTCATATGTACAATTTCTCTGTTCATTCATATATGGTAGTTATAATTATTTATAAGGTATAACTATTCTTAAACCCTTTGTAATGTTTGTAATTAATAGGACAATCCTCCAGAATTCATTTATGAACTTATCGAAATACGTTTGGCTGTCGACAAATATTTAATACAGTCAAGGGCATGTACAATTACATTGATTATTAATAAATGGTAAATATAATTATTATAAGGAATACCAATTGAAAACACCTTTATAATGATTATGATTAATAGGACAATGCGTCAGACTACATTAATAAAAGTCTCGAACTAAGTTTGGCTTTCGAGATTCATCTCGTGATGGTGGAGTCATATGTACAATTTCTCTGTTCATCCATATATGGTAGTTATAATTATTTATAAGGTATAACTATTCTTAAAACCTTTGTAATGTTTTTGATTAATAGGGCAATCCTCCAGACTACATTTATCAACGTTTCAAAGTATGTTTAGCTAAGGAACAACATCATAGACAGGCGATGGCATGTACTATAACGTTGTTCATTAATAAATGGTAATTATAATTTTTAAAAAGGTGTACCTCTTCTAAACACCTTTGTAATGATTATAATTTATAGGACAAGTTACCAGATGACTATTATAAACATTCCATAGTATGTTTGGATGTCGACAAATATTTAATACACGCAAAGACATGTACAAATACATTGATTATTAATAAATGGTAATTATAATTATTTAAAAGGTGTACTTATTGTAAAGACCTTTATAATGATTATAATTAATAGGACAAGCTACCAGATTACATTTATAAACATTTCAAAGTATGTTTGGCTGTCGACAAATATTTAATACAGTCAAAGACATGTACAATTACATTGATATTAATAAATGGTAATTATAATTATTATAAGGCATATCAATTGAAAACACTTTTATAATGTTTATGATTAATAGGAAAATCCTCTAGACTACATTAATCAACATTTCAAAGTATGTTTAGCTGAGGACCAACATCATAGACAGGCGGTGACATGTATTATAACGTTGTTCATTAATAAATGGTAATTATAATTTTTAAAAAGGTGTACCTCTTCTAAACACCTTTGTAATGATTATAATTTATAGGACAAGTTACCAGATGACTATTATAAACATTCCACAGTATGTTTGGATGTCGACAAATATTTAATACACGCAAAGACATGTACAAATACATTGATTATTAATAAATGGTAATTATAATTATTTAAAAGGTGTACTTATTGTAAAGACCTTTATAATGATTATAATTAATAGGACAAGTTACCAGATTACATTTATAAACATTTCAAATTATGTTTGGCTTTCGACAAATATTTAATACAGTCAAGGGCATGTACAATTACATTGATTATTAATAAATGGTAATTATAATTTTTTATAAGGAATTACTATTCTTAAAACCTATAAAATGATTATCATTTATAGGAAAATCCACCAGTAAACTTTAATCAACATTTAAATGAATGTTAAACTGACGACCAACAACTTATACTGGCGAAGACATGTACAATTACTTTCTTCATTAATAAATGGTAGTTATAATTATTTAAATGGCATACCTATAATAAACACCATTATGATGATTATAATCTATAGGACAACCTCCAGAAATCATTAATAAACATTTCGAATGATGATTGGCTTTCAACAAATATCTCGTGATGGCGAAGTCATATGTACAATTTCTCTTATCATTTAAAAATGGTAGTTATAATTATTTATAAGGTGCACCTATTCTAAACACCTTTATAATGATTATTATTATTAGGACAAGCTACCAGATAACTTTTATCAACTTATCGAACAATGTTTGGCTGTCGACAAATTTTAAATACAGGCAAAGACTTGTACAATTACATTGACTATTAATAAATGGTAATTATAATTATTATAAGGAATACTAATTGAAAACACCTTTATAATTATTGTGATTAATAGGACAATGCGTCAGACTACATTAATAAAAGTCTCGAACTAAGTTTGGCTTTCGAGATTCATCTCTTGATGGTGGAGTCATATGTACAATTTCTCTGTTCATCCATATATGGTAGTTATAATTATTTATAAGGTATAACTATTCTTAAAACCTTTGTAATGTTTATAATTAATAGGGCAATCCTCCAGACTACATTTATCAACGTTTCAAAGTATGTTTAGCTAAGGAACAACATCATAGACAGGCGATGGCATGTACTATAACGTTGTTCATTAATAAATGGTAATTATAATTTTTGAAAAGGTGTACCTCTTCTAAACACCTTTGTAATGATTATAATTTATAGGACAAGTTACCAGATAACTATTATAAACATTTCAAAGTATGTTTAGCTGTGGACCAACATATTATACAGGCGATGACATGTACTACAACATTGTTCAATAATAAATGGTAATTATAATTATTTAAAAGGTGTACTTATTGTAAAGACCTTTATAATGATTATAATTAATAGGACAAGTTACCAGATTACATTTATAAACATTTCAAAATATGAATGGCTTTCGACAAATATTTAATACAGGCAAGGACATATACAATTACATTGATTATTAATGAATGGTAATTATATATATTATAAGGCATACCAATTGAAAACACCTTTATAATGATTATGATTAATAGGACAATGCTCCAGACTACATTAATAAAAGTCTCGAACTAAGTTTGGCTTTCGAGATACATCTCGTGATGGTGGAGTCATATGTACAAATTCTCTGTTCATCCATATATAGTAATTATAATTATTTATAAGGTATAACTATTCTTAAATCCTTTGTAATGATTGTAATTAATAGGACAATCCTCCAGATTTCATTTATCAACATATCGAAATACGTTTGGCTGTCGACAAATATTTAATACAGTCAAAGACATGTACAATTACATTGATATTAATAAATGGTAATTATAATTATTATAAGGCATATCAATTGAAAACACTTTTATAATGTTTATGATTAATAGGAAAATCCTCTAGACTACATTAATCAACATTTCAAAGTATGTTTAGCTAAGGAACAACTTCATAGACAGGCGATGTTATGTATTAGAACTTTGTTCAATAATAAATGGTAATTGTAATTTTTAAAAAGGTGTACCTCTTCTAAACACCTTTGTAATGATTATAATTTATAGGACAAGTTACCAGATGACTATTATAAACATTCCACAGTATGTTTGGATGTCGACAAATATTTAATACAGTCAAAGACATGTACAAGTACTTTGATTATTAATAAATGGTAATTATAATTTTTTATAAGGAATGACTATTCTTAAAACCTATAAAATGATTATCATTTATAGGAAAATCCACCAGTAAACTTTAATCAACATTTAAATGAATGTTAAACTGACGACCAACAACTTATACTGGCGAAGACATGTACAATTACTTTCTTCATTAATAAATGGTAGTTATAATTATTTAAATGGCATACCTATAATAAACACCATTATGATGATTATAATCTATAGGACAACCTCCAGAAATCATTAATAAACATTTCGAATGATGATTGGCTTTCAACAAATATCTCGTGATGGCGAAGTCATATGTACAATTTCTCTTATCATTTAAAAATGGTAGTTATAATTATTTATAAGGTGCACCTATTCTAAACACCTTTATAATGATTATTATTATTAGGACAAGCTACCAGATAACTTTTATCAACTTATCGAACAATGTTTGCCTGTCGACAAATTTTAAATACAGGCAAAGACTTGTACAATTACATTGACTATTAATAAATGGTAATTATAATTATTATAAGGCATACCAATTGAAAACACTTTATAATGATTATAGTTTATAGAAAAATCCTCTAGAATACATTAATAAAAGTTTCGAACTAAATTTGGATTTCGAGATACATCTCTTGATGGTGGAGTCATATGTACAATTTCTCTGTTCATTCATATATGGTAGTTATAATTATTTATAAGGTATAACTATTCTTAAACCCTTTGTAATGTTTGTAATTAATAGGACAATCCTCCAGAATTCATTTATGAACTTATCGAAATACGTTTGGCTGTCGACAAATATTTAATACAGTCAAGGGCATGTACAATTACATTGATTATTAATAAATGGTAAATATAATTATTATAAGGAATACCAATTGAAAACACCTTTATAATGATTATGATTAATAGGACAATGCGTCAGACTACATTAATAAAAGTCTCGAACTAAGTTTGGCTTTCGAGATTCATCTCGTGATGGTGGAGTCATATGTACAATTTCTCTGTTCATCCATATATGGTAGTTATAATTATTTATAAGGTATAACTATTCTTAAAACCTTTGTAATGTTTTTGATTAATAGGGCAATCCTCCAGACTACATTTATCAACGTTTCAAAGTATGTTTAGCTAAGGAACAACATCATAGACAGGCGATGGCATGTACTATAACGTTGTTCATTAATAAATGGTAATTATAATTTTTAAAAAGGTGTACCTCTTCTAAACACCTTTGTAATGATTATAATTTATAGGACAAGTTACCAGATGACTATTATAAACATTCCATAGTATGTTTGGATGTCGACAAATATTTAATACACGCAAAGACATGTACAAATACATTGATTATTAATAAATGGTAATTATAATTATTTAAAAGGTGTACTTATTGTAAAGACCTTTATAATGATTATAATTAATAGGACAAGCTACCAGATTACATTTATAAACATTTCAAAGTATGTTTGGCTGTCGACAAATATTTAATACAGTCAAAGACATGTACAATTACATTGATATTAATAAATGGTAATTATAATTATTATAAGGCATATCAATTGAAAACACTTTTATAATGTTTATGATTAATAGGAAAATCCTCTAGACTACATTAATCAACATTTCAAAGTATGTTTAGCTGAGGACCAACATCATAGACAGGCGGTGACATGTATTATAACGTTGTTCATTAATAAATGGTAATTATAATTTTTAAAAAGGTGTACCTCTTCTAAACACCTTTGTAATGATTATAATTTATAGGACAAGTTACCAGATGACTATTATAAACATTCCACAGTATGTTTGGATGTCGACAAATATTTAATACACGCAAAGACATGTACAAATACATTGATTATTAATAAATGGTAATTATAATTATTTAAAAGGTGTACTTATTGTAAAGACCTTTATAATGATTATAATTAATAGGACAAGTTACCAGATTACATTTATAAACATTTCAAATTATGTTTGGCTTTCGACAAATATTTAATACAGTCAAGGGCATGTACAATTACATTGATTATTAATAAATGGTAATTATAATTTTTTATAAGGAATTACTATTCTTAAAACCTATAAAATGATTATCATTTATAGGAAAATCCACCAGTAAACTTTAATCAACATTTAAATGAATGTTAAACTGACGACCAACAACTTATACTGGCGAAGACATGTACAATTACTTTCTTCATTAATAAATGGTAGTTATAATTATTTAAATGGCATACCTATAATAAACACCATTATGATGATTATAATCTATAGGACAACCTCCAGAAATCATTAATAAACATTTCGAATGATGATTGGCTTTCAACAAATATCTCGTGATGGCGAAGTCATATGTACAATTTCTCTTATCATTTAAAAATGGTAGTTATAATTATTTATAAGGTGCACCTATTCTAAACACCTTTATAATGATTATTATTATTAGGACAAGCTACCAGATAACTTTTATCAACTTATCGAACAATGTTTGGCTGTCGACAAATTTTAAATACAGGCAAAGACTTGTACAATTACATTGACTATTAATAAATGGTAATTATAATTATTATAAGGAATACTAATTGAAAACACCTTTATAATTATTGTGATTAATAGGACAATGCGTCAGACTACATTAATAAAAGTCTCGAACTAAGTTTGGCTTTCGAGATTCATCTCTTGATGGTGGAGTCATATGTACAATTTCTCTGTTCATCCATATATGGTAGTTATAATTATTTATAAGGTATAACTATTCTTAAAACCTTTGTAATGTTTATAATTAATAGGGCAATCCTCCAGACTACATTTATCAACGTTTCAAAGTATGTTTAGCTAAGGAACAACATCATAGACAGGCGATGGCATGTACTATAACGTTGTTCATTAATAAATGGTAATTATAATTTTTGAAAAGGTGTACCTCTTCTAAACACCTTTGTAATGATTATAATTTATAGGACAAGTTACCAGATAACTATTATAAACATTTCAAAGTATGTTTAGCTGTGGACCAACATATTATACAGGCGATGACATGTACTACAACATTGTTCAATAATAAATGGTAATTATAATTATTTAAAAGGTGTACTTATTGTAAAGACCTTTATAATGATTATAATTAATAGGACAAGTTACCAGATTACATTTATAAACATTTCAAAATATGAATGGCTTTCGACAAATATTTAATACAGGCAAGGACATATACAATTACATTGATTATTAATGAATGGTAATTATATATATTATAAGGCATACCAATTGAAAACACCTTTATAATGATTATGATTAATAGGACAATGCTCCAGACTACATTAATAAAAGTCTCGAACTAAGTTTGGCTTTCGAGATACATCTCGTGATGGTGGAGTCATATGTACAAATTCTCTGTTCATCCATATATAGTAATTATAATTATTTATAAGGTATAACTATTCTTAAATCCTTTGTAATGATTGTAATTAATAGGACAATCCTCCAGATTTCATTTATCAACATATCGAAATACGTTTGGCTGTCGACAAATATTTAATACAGTCAAAGACATGTACAATTACATTGATATTAATAAATGGTAATTATAATTATTATAAGGCATATCAATTGAAAACACTTTTATAATGTTTATGATTAATAGGAAAATCCTCTAGACTACATTAATCAACATTTCAAAGTATGTTTAGCTAAGGAACAACTTCATAGACAGGCGATGTTATGTATTAGAACTTTGTTCAATAATAAATGGTAATTGTAATTTTTAAAAAGGTGTACCTCTTCTAAACACCTTTGTAATGATTATAATTTATAGGACAAGTTACCAGATGACTATTATAAACATTCCACAGTATGTTTGGATGTCGACAAATATTTAATACAGTCAAAGACATGTACAAGTACTTTGATTATTAATAAATGGTAATTATAATTTTTTATAAGGAATGACTATTCTTAAAACCTATAAAATGATTATCATTTATAGGAAAATCCACCAGTAAACTTTAATCAACATTTAAATGAATGTTAAACTGACGACCAACAACTTATACTGGCGAAGACATGTACAATTACTTTCTTCATTAATAAATGGTAGTTATAATTATTTAAATGGCATACCTATAATAAACACCATTATGATGATTATAATCTATAGGACAACCTCCAGAAATCATTAATAAACATTTCGAATGATGATTGGCTTTCAACAAATATCTCGTGATGGCGAAGTCATATGTACAATTTCTCTTATCATTTAAAAATGGTAGTTATAATTATTTATAAGGTGCACCTATTCTAAACACCTTTATAATGATTATTATTATTAGGACAAGCTACCAGATAACTTTTATCAACTTATCGAACAATGTTTGGCTGTCGACAAATTTTAAATACAGGCAAAGACTTGTACAATTACATTGACTATTAATAAATGGTAATTATAATTATTATAAGGAATACTAATTGAAAACACCTTTATAATTATTATGATTAATAGGACAATGCGTCAGACTACATTAATAAAAGTCTCGAACTAAGTTTGGCTTTCGAGATTCATCTCTTGATGGTGGAGTCATATGTACAATTTCTCTGTTCATCCATATATGGTAGTTATAATTATTTATAAGGTATAACTATTCTTAAAACCTTTGTAATGTTTATAATTAATAGGGCAATCCTCCAGACTACATTTATCAACGTTTCAAAGTATGTTTAGCTAAGGAACAACATCATAGACAGGCGATGGCATGTACTATAACGTTGTTCATTAATAAATGGTAATTATAATTTTTGAAAAGGTGTACCTCTTCTAAACACCTTTGTAATGATTATAATTTATAGGACAAGTTACCAGATAACTATTATAAACATTTCAAAGTATGTTTAGCTGTGGACCAACATATTATACAGGCGATGACATGTACTACAACATTGTTCAATAATAAATGGTAATTATAATTATTTAAAAGGTGTACTTATTGTAAAGACCTTTATAATGATTATAATTAATAGGACAAGTTACCAGATTACATTTATAAACATTTCAAAATATGAATGGCTTTCGACAAATATTTAATACAGGCAAGGACATATACAATTACATTGATTATTAATGAATGGTAATTATATATATTATAAGGCATACCAATTGAAAACACCTTTATAATGATTATGATTAATAGGACAATGCTCCAGACTACATTAATAAAAGTCTCGAACTAAGTTTGGCTTTCGAGATACATCTCGTGATGGTGGAGTCATATGTACAAATTCTCTGTTCATCCATATATAGTAATTATAATTATTTATAAGGTATAACTATTCTTAAATCCTTTGTAATGATTGTAATTAATAGGACAATCCTCCAGATTTCATTTATCAACATATCGAAATACGTTTGGCTGTCGACAAATATTTAATACAGTCAAAGACATGTACAATTACATTGATATTAATAAATGGTAATTATAATTATTATAAGGCATATCAATTGAAAACACTTTTATAATGTTTATGATTAATAGGAAAATCCTCTAGACTACATTAATCAACATTTCAAAGTATGTTTAGCTAAGGAACAACTTCATAGACAGGCGATGTTATGTATTAGAACTTTGTTCAATAATAAATGGTAATTGTAATTTTTAAAAAGGTGTACCTCTTCTAAACACCTTTGTAATGATTATAATTTATAGGACAAGTTACCAGATGACTATTATAAACATTCCACAGTATGTTTGGATGTCGACAAATATTTAATACAGTCAAAGACATGTACAAGTACTTTGATTATTAATAAATGGTAATTATAATTTTTTATAAGGAATGACTATTCTTAAAACCTATAAAATGATTATCATTTATAGGAAAATCCACCAGTAAACTTTAATCAACATTTAAATGAATGTTAAACTGACGACCAACAACTTATACTGGCGAAGACATGTACAATTACTTTCTTCATTAATAAATGGTAGTTATAATTATTTAAATGGCATACCTATAATAAACACCATTATGATGATTATAATCTATAGGACAACCTCCAGAAATCATTAATAAACATTTCGAATGATGATTGGCTTTCAACAAATATCTCGTGATGGCGAAGTCATATGTACAATTTCTCTTATCATTTAAAAATGGTAGTTATAATTATTTATAAGGTGCACCTATTCTAAACACCTTTATAATGATTATTATTATTAGGACAAGCTACCAGATAACTTTTATCAACTTATCGAACAATGTTTGGCTGTCGACAAATTTTAAATACAGGCAAAGACTTGTACAATTACATTGACTATTAATAAATGGTAATTATAATTATTATAAGGCATACCAATTGAAAACACTTTATAATGATTATAGTTTATAGAAAAATCCTCTAGAATACATTAATAAAAGTTTCGAACTAAATTTGGATTTCGAGATACATCTCTTGATGGTGGAGTCATATGTACAATTTCTCTGTTCATTCATATATGGTAGTTATAATTATTTATAAGGTATAACTATTCTTAAACCCTTTGTAATGTTTGTAATTAATAGGACAATCCTCCAGAATTCATTTATGAACTTATCGAAATACGTTTGGCTGTCGACAAATATTTAATACAGTCAAGGGCATGTACAATTACATTGATTATTAATAAATGGTAAATATAATTATTATAAGGAATACCAATTGAAAACACCTTTATAATGATTATGATTAATAGGACAATGCGTCAGACTACATTAATAAAAGTCTCGAACTAAGTTTGGCTTTCGAGATTCATCTCGTGATGGTGGAGTCATATGTACAATTTCTCTGTTCATCCATATATGGTAGTTATAATTATTTATAAGGTATAACTATTCTTAAAACCTTTGTAATGTTTTTGATTAATAGGGCAATCCTCCAGACTACATTTATCAACGTTTCAAAGTATGTTTAGCTAAGGAACAACATCATAGACAGGCGATGGCATGTACTATAACGTTGTTCATTAATAAATGGTAATTATAATTTTTAAAAAGGTGTACCTCTTCTAAACACCTTTGTAATGATTATAATTTATAGGACAAGTTACCAGATAACATTTATAAACATTTCAAATTATGTTTGGCTGTCGACAAATATTTAATTCAGGCAAGGACATGTACAATTACATTGATTATTTATAAATGGTATATATAATTATTATAAGGTATACCAATTCAAAACAACTTTAGAATGCTTATGATTAATAGGAAAATCCTCTAGACTACATAAATCAACATTTCAAAGTATGTTTAGATGAGGACCAACATCTTATACAGGCGATGACATGTACTAGAACTTTGTTCATTAATAAATGGTAATTATAATTATTTAAAAGGTGTACCTAATCTAAACACCTTTATAATGATTATAATTATTAGGACAAGTTAACAGATAACTATTATAAACATTTCAAAGTATGTTTGGCTGTCGACAAATATTTAATACAGGCAAGGGCATGTACAATTACATTGATTATTAATAAATGGTAATTATAATTATTATAAGGAATACCAATTGAAAACACCTTTATAATGATTATGATTAATAGGACAATGCGTTAGACTACATTAATAAAAGTCTCGAACTAAGTTTGACTTTCGAGATTCATCTCGTGATGGTGGAGTCATATGTACAATTTCTCTGTTCATCCATATATGGTAGTTATAATTATTTATAAGGTATAACTATTCTTAAACCCTTTGTAATGTTTGTAATTAAGAGGACAATCCTCCAGAATTCATTTATGAACATATCGAAATACGTTTGGCTGTCGACAAATATTTAATACAGTCAAAGACATGTACAATTACATTGGTTATTAATAAATGGTTATTATTATTATTATAGGGCATACCAATTGAAAACACCTTTATAATGTTTATGATTAATAGGAAAATCCTCTAGACTACATTAATCAACATTTCAAAGTATGTTTAGCTAAGGAACAACTTCATAGACAGGCGATGGCATGTACTATAACGTTGTTCATTAATAAATGGTAATTATAATTTTTAAAAAGGTGTACCTCTTCTAAACACCTTTGTAATGATTATAATTTATAGGACAAGTTACCAGATAACTATTATAAACATTTCAAAGTATGTTTAGCTGTGGACCAACATATTATACAGACGATGATATGTACTATAACATTGTTCATTAATAAATGGTAATTATAATTATTTAAAAGGTGTACTTATTCTTAACACCTTTATAATGATTATAATTATTAGGACAAGCTACCAGATAACTTTTATAAACATTTCAAATTATGTTTGGCTGTCGACAAATATTTAATTCAGGCAAGGACATGTACAATTACATTGATTATTTTTAAATGGTATATATAATTATTATAAGGTATACTAATTCAAAACAACTTTATAATGCTTATGATTAATAGGAAAATCCTCTAGACTACATAAATCAACATTTCAAAGTATGTTTAGCTGAGGACCATCATCTTATACAGGCGATGACATGTACTAGAACTTTGTTCATTAATAAATGGTAATTATAATTATTTAAAAGTTGTACCTAATCTAAACACCTTTATAGTGATTATAATTTTTAGGACAAGCTACCAGATAATTTTTATAAACATTTCAAAGTATATTTGGCTGTCGACAAATATTTAACACAGGCAAAGACATGTACAAGTACTTTGATTATTAATAAATGGTAATTATAATTTTTTATAAGGAATTACTATTCTTAAAACCTATAAAATGATTATCATTTATAGGAAAATCCACCAGTAAACTTTAATCAACATTTAAATGAATGTTAAACTGACGACCAACAACTTATACTGGCGAAGACATGTACAATTACTTTCTTCATTAATAAATGGTAGTTATTATTATTTAAATGGCATACCTATAATAAACACCATTATGATGATTATAATCTATAGGACTACCTCCAGAAATCATTAATAAACATTTCGAATGATGATTGGCTTTCAACAAATATCTCGTGATGGCGAAGTCATATGTACAATTTCTCTTATCAATTAAAAATGGTAGTTATAATTATTTATAAGGTGCACCTATTCTAAACACCTTTATAATGATTATTATTATTAGGACAAGCTACCAGATAACTTTTATCAACTTATCGAACAATGTTTGGCTGTCGACAAATTTTAAATACAGGCAAAGACTTGTACAATTACATTGTCTATTAATAAATGGTAATTATAATTATTATAAGGAATACCAATTGAAAACACCTTTATAATTATTATGATTAATAGGACAATGCGTCAGACTACATTAATAAAAGTCTCGAACTAAGTTTGACTTTCGAGATTCATCTCGTGATGGTGGAGTCATATGTACAATTTCTCTGTTCATCCATATATGGTAGTTATAATTATTTATAAGGTATAACTATTCTTAAACCCTTTGTAATGTTTGTAATTAAAAGGACAATCCTCCAGAATTCATTTATGAACATATCGAAATACGTTTGGCTGTCGACAAATATTTAATACAGTCAAAGACATGTACAATTACATTGATTATTAATAAATTGTAATTATTATTATTATAGGGCATTCCAATTGAAAACACCTTTATAATGTTTATGATTAATAGGAAAATCCTCTAGACTACATTAATCAACAGTTCAAAGTATGTTTAGCTAAGGAACAACATCATAGACAGGCGATGGCATGTACTATAACGTTGTTCATTAATAAATGGTAATTATAATTTTTGAAAAGGTGTACCTCTTCTAAACACCTTTGTAATGATTATAATTTATAGGACAAGTTACCAGATAACTATTATAAACATTTCAAAGTATGTTTAGCTGTGGACCAACATATTATACAGGCGATGACATGTACTATAACATTGTTCAATAATAAATGGTAATTATAATTATTTAAAAGGTGTACTTATTGTAAAGACCTTTATAATGATTATAATTAATAGAACAAGCTACCAGATTACATTTATAAACATTTCAAATTATGTTTGGCTGTCGACAAATATTTAATTCAGGCAAGGACATGTACAATTACATTGATTATTTATAAATGGTATATATAATTATTATAAGGTATACCAATTCAAAACAAATTTATAATGCTTATGATTAATAGGAAAATCCTCTAGACTACATAAATCAACATTTCAAAGTATGTTTAGATGAGGACCAACATCTTATACAGGCGATGACATGTACTAGAACTTTGTTCATTAATAAATGGTAATTATAATTATTTAAAAGGTGTACCTAATCTAAACACCTTTATAATGATTATAATTATTAGGACAAGTTACCAGATAACTATTATAAACATTTCAAAGTATGTTTGGATGTCGACAAATATTTAATACAGGCAAGGGCATGTACAATTACATTGATTATTAATAAATGGTAATTATAATTATTATAAGGAATACCAATTGAAAACACCTTTATAATGATTATGATTAATAGGACAATGCGTCAGACTACATTAATAAAAGTCTCGAACTAAGTTTGACTTTCGAGATTCATCTCGTGATGGTGGAGTCATATGTACAATTTCTCTGTTCATCCATATATGGTAGTTATAATTATTTATAAGGTATAACTATTCTTAAACCCTTTGTAATGTTTGTAATTAAGAGGACAATCCTCCAGAATTCATTTATGAACATATCGAAATACGTTTGGCTGTCGACAAATATTTAATACAGTCAAAGACATGTACAATTACATTGATTATTAATAAATTGTAATTATTATTATTATAGGGCATTCCAATTGAAAACACCTTTATAATGTTTATGATTAATAGGAAAATCCTCTAGACTACATTAATCAACAGTTCAAAGTATGTTTAGCTAAGGAACAACATCATAGACAGGCGATGGCATGTACTATAACGTTGTTCATTAATAAATGGTAATTATAATTTTTGAAAAGGTGTACCTCTTCTAAACACCTTTGTAATGATTATAATTTATAGGACAAGTTACCAGATAACTATTATAAACATTTCAAAGTATGTTTAGCTGTGGACCAACATATTATACAGGCGATGACATGTACTATAACATTGTTCAATAATAAATGGTAATTATAATTATTTAAAAGGTGTACTTATTGTAAAGACCATTATAATGATTATAATTAATAGAGCAAGCTACCAGATTACATTTATAAACATTTCAAATTATGTTTGGCTGTCGACAAATATTTAATTCAGGCAAGGACATGTACAATTACATTGATTATTAATGAATGGTAATTATATATATTATAAGGCATACCAATTGAAAACACCTTTATAATGATTATGATTAATAGGACAATGCTCCAGACTACATAAATCAACATTTCAAAGTATGTTTAGATGAGGACCAACATCTTATACAGGCGATGACATGTACTAGAACTTTGTTCATTAATAAATGGTAATTATAATTATTTAAAAGGTGTACCTAATCTAAACACCTTTGTAATGATTATAATTTATAGGACAAGTTACCAGATAACTATTATAAACATTTCAAAGTATGTTTAGCTGTGGACCAACATATTATACAGACGATGATATGTACTATAACATTGTTCATTAATAAATGGTAATTATAATTATTTAAAAGGTGTACTTATTCTTAACACCTTTATAATGATTATAATTATTAGGACAAGCTACCAGATAACTTTTATAAACATTTCAAATTATGTTTGGCTGTCGACAAATATTTAATTCAGGCAAGGACATGTACAATTACATTGATTATTTTTAAATGGTATATATAATTATTATAAGGTATACTAATTCAAAACAACTTTATAATGCTTATGATTAATAGGAAAATCCTCTAGACTACATAAATCAACATTTCAAAGTATGTTTAGCTGAGGACCATCATCTTATACAGGCGATGACATGTACTAGAACTTTGTTCATTAATAAATGGTAATTATAATTATTTAAAAGTTGTACCTAATCTAAACACCTTTATAGTGATTATAATTTTTAGGACAAGCTACCAGATAATTTTTATAAACATTTCAAAGTATATTTGGCTGTCGACAAATATTTAACACAGGCAAAGACATGTACAAGTACTTTGATTATTAATAAATGGTAATTATAATTTTTTATAAGGAATTACTATTCTTAAAACCTATAAAATGATTATCATTTATAGGAAAATCCACCAGTAAACTTTAATCAACATTTAAATGAATGTTAAACTGACGACCAACAACTTATACTGGCGAAGACATGTACAATTACTTTCTTCATTAATAAATGGTAGTTATTATTATTTAAATGGCATACCTATAATAAACACCATTATGATGATTATAATCTATAGGACTACCTCCAGAAATCATTAATAAACATTTCGAATGATGATTGGCTTTCAACAAATATCTCGTGATGGCGAAGTCATATGTACAATTTCTCTTATCAATTAAAAATGGTAGTTATAATTATTTATAAGGTGCACCTATTCTAAACACCTTTATAATGATTATTATTATTAGGACAAGCTACCAGATAACTTTTATCAACTTATCGAACAATGTTTGGCTGTCGACAAATTTTAAATACAGGCAAAGACTTGTACAATTACATTGTCTATTAATAAATGGTAATTATAATTATTATAAGGAATACCAATTGAAAACACCTTTATAATTATTATGATTAATAGGACAATGCGTCAGACTACATTAATAAAAGTCTCGAACTAAGTTTGACTTTCGAGATTCATCTCGTGATGGTGGAGTCATATGTACAATTTCTCTGTTCATCCATATATGGTAGTTATAATTATTTATAAGGTATAACTATTCTTAAACCCTTTGTAATGTTTGTAATTAAAAGGACAATCCTCCAGAATTCATTTATGAACATATCGAAATACGTTTGGCTGTCGACAAATATTTAATACAGTCAAAGACATGTACAATTACATTGATTATTAATAAATTGTAATTATTATTATTATAGGGCATTCCAATTGAAAACACCTTTATAATGTTTATGATTAATAGGAAAATCCTCTAGACTACATTAATCAACAGTTCAAAGTATGTTTAGCTAAGGAACAACATCATAGACAGGCGATGGCATGTACTATAACGTTGTTCATTAATAAATGGTAATTATAATTTTTGAAAAGGTGTACCTCTTCTAAACACCTTTGTAATGATTATAATTTATAGGACAAGTTACCAGATAACTATTATAAACATTTCAAAGTATGTTTAGCTGTGGACCAACATATTATACAGGCGATGACATGTACTATAACATTGTTCAATAATAAATGGTAATTATAATTATTTAAAAGGTGTACTTATTGTAAAGACCTTTATAATGATTATAATTAATAGAACAAGCTACCAGATTACATTTATAAACATTTCAAATTATGTTTGGCTGTCGACAAATATTTAATTCAGGCAAGGACATGTACAATTACATTGATTATTTATAAATGGTATATATAATTATTATAAGGTATACCAATTCAAAACAAATTTATAATGCTTATGATTAATAGGAAAATCCTCTAGACTACATAAATCAACATTTCAAAGTATGTTTAGATGAGGACCAACATCTTATACAGGCGATGACATGTACTAGAACTTTGTTCATTAATAAATGGTAATTATAATTATTTAAAAGGTGTACCTAATCTAAACACCTTTATAATGATTATAATTATTAGGACAAGTTACCAGATAACTATTATAAACATTTCAAAGTATGTTTGGATGTCGACAAATATTTAATACAGGCAAGGGCATGTACAATTACATTGATTATTAATAAATGGTAATTATAATTATTATAAGGAATACCAATTGAAAACACCTTTATAATGATTATGATTAATAGGACAATGCGTCAGACTACATTAATAAAAGTCTCGAACTAAGTTTGACTTTCGAGATTCATCTCGTGATGGTGGAGTCATATGTACAATTTCTCTGTTCATCCATATATGGTAGTTATAATTATTTATAAGGTATAACTATTCTTAAACCCTTTGTAATGTTTGTAATTAAGAGGACAATCCTCCAGAATTCATTTATGAACATATCGAAATACGTTTGGCTGTCGACAAATATTTAATACAGTCAAAGACATGTACAATTACATTGATTATTAATAAATTGTAATTATTATTATTATAGGGCATTCCAATTGAAAACACCTTTATAATGTTTATGATTAATAGGAAAATCCTCTAGACTACATTAATCAACAGTTCAAAGTATGTTTAGCTAAGGAACAACATCATAGACAGGCGATGGCATGTACTATAACGTTGTTCATTAATAAATGGTAATTATAATTTTTGAAAAGGTGTACCTCTTCTAAACACCTTTGTAATGATTATAATTTATAGGACAAGTTACCAGATAACTATTATAAACATTTCAAAGTATGTTTAGCTGTGGACCAACATATTATACAGGCGATGACATGTACTATAACATTGTTCAATAATAAATGGTAATTATAATTATTTAAAAGGTGTACTTATTGTAAAGACCTTTATAATGATTATAATTAATAGAACAAGCTACCAGATTACATTTATAAACATTTCAAATTATGTTTGGCTGACGACAAATATTTAATTCAGGCAAGGACATGTACAATTACATTGATTATTAATGAATGGTAATTATATATATTATAAGGCATACCAATTGAAAACACCTTTATAATGATTATGATTAATAGGACAATGCTCCAGACTACATAAATCAACATTTCAAAGTATGTTTAGATGAGGACCAACATCTTATACAGGCGATGACATGTACTAGAACTTTGTTCATTAATAAATGGTAATTATAATTATTTAAAAGGTGTACCTAATCTAAACACCTTTGTAATGATTATAATTTATAGGACAAGTTACCAGATGACTATTATAAACATTCCATAGTATGTTTGGATGTCGACAAATATTTAATACACGCAAAGACATGTACAAATACATTGATTATTAATAAATGGTAATTATAATTATTTAAAAGGTGTACTTATTGTAAAGACCTTTATAATGATTATAATTAATAGGACAAGCTACCAGATTACATTTATAAACATTTCAAAATATGTTTGGCTTTCGACAAATATTTAATACCGGCAAAGACATGTACAATTACATTGATTATTAATAAATGTTAATTATAATAATTATAATGTATACCAATTCAAAACAACTTTATAATGATTATGATTAATAGGAAAATCCACTAGACTACATTAATCAACATTTCAAAGTATGTTTAGCTGAGGACCATCATCTTATACAGGCGATGACATGTACTAGAACTTTGTTCATTAATAAATGGTAATTATAATTATTTAAAAGGTGTACCTAATCTAAACACCTTTATAATGATTATAATTATTAGGACAAGTTACCAGATAACTATTATAAACATTTCAAAGTATGTTTGGATGTCGACAAATATTTAATACAGGCAAGGGCATGTACAATTACATTGATTATTAATAAATGGTAATTATAATTATTATAAGGAATACCAATTGAAAACACCTTTATAATGATTATGATTAATAGGACAATGCGTCAGACTACATTAATAAAAGTCTCGAACTAAGTTTGACTTTCGAGATTCATCTCGTGATGGTGGAGTCATATGTACAATTTCTCTGTTCATCCATATATGGTAGTTATAATTATTTATAAGGTATAACTATTCTTAAACCCTTTGTAATGTTTGTAATTAAGAGGACAATCCTCCAGAATTCATTTATGAACATATCGAAATACGTTTGGCTGTCGACAAATATTTAATACAGTCAAAGACATGTACAATTACATTGATTATTAATAAATTGTAATTATTATTATTATAGGGCATTCCAATTGAAAACACCTTTATAATGTTTATGATTAATAGGAAAATCCTCTAGACTACATTAATCAACAGTTCAAAGTATGTTTAGCTAAGGAACAACATCATAGACAGGCGATGGCATGTACTATAACGTTGTTCATTAATAAATGGTAATTATAATTTTTGAAAAGGTGTACCTCTTCTAAACACCTTTGTAATGATTATAATTTATAGGACAAGTTACCAGATAACTATTATAAACATTTCAAAGTATGTTTAGCTGTGGACCAACATATTATACAGGCGATGACATGTACTATAACATTGTTCAATAATAAATGGTAATTATAATTATTTAAAAGGTGTACTTATTGTAAAGACCTTTATAATGATTATAATTAATAGAACAAGCTACCAGATTACATTTATAAACATTTCAAATTATGTTTGGCTGACGACAAATATTTAATTCAGGCAAGGACATGTACAATTACATTGATTATTAATGAATGGTAATTATATATATTATAAGGCATACCAATTGAAAACACTTTTATAATGATTATGATTAATAGGACAATGCTCCAGACTACATAAATCAACATTTCAAAGTATGTTTAGATGAGGACCAACATCTTATACAGGCGATGACATGTACTAGAACTTTGTTCATTAATAAATGGTAATTATAATTATTTAAAAGGTGTACCTAATCTAAACACCTTTGTAATGATTATAATTTATAGGACAAGTTACCAGATGACTATTATAAACATTCCATAGTATGTTTGGATGTCGACAAATATTTAATACACGCAAAGACATGTACAAATACATTGATTATTAATAAATGGTAATTATAATTATTTAAAAGGTGTACTTATTGTAAAGACCTTTATAATGATTATAATTAATAGGACAAGCTACCAGATTACATTTATAAACATTTCAAAATATGTTTGGCTTTCGACAAATATTTAATACCGGCAAAGACATGTACAATTACATTGATTATTAATAAATGTTAATTATAATAATTATAATGTATACCAATTCAAAACAACTTTATAATGATTATGATTAATAGGAAAATCCACTAGACTACATTAATCAACATTTCAAAGTATGTTTAGCTGAGGACCATCATCTTATACAGGCGATGACATGTACTAGAACTTTGTTCATTAATAAATGGTAATTATAATTATTTAAAAGTTATACCTAATCTAAACACCTTTATAGTGATTATAATTATTAGGACAAGCTACCAGATAATTTTTATAAACATTTCAAAGTATATTTGGCTGTCGACAAATATTTAACACAGGCAAAGACATGTACAAGTACTTTGATTATTAATAAATGGTAATTATAATTTTTTATAATGAATTACTATTCTTAAAACCTATAAAATGATTATCATTTATAGGAAAATCCACCAGTAAACTTTAATCAACATTTAAATGAATGTTAAACTGACGACCAACAACTTATACTGGCGAAGACATGTACAATTACTTTCTTCATTAATAAATGGTAGTTATTATTATTTAAATGGCATACCTATAATAAACACCATTATGATGATTATAATCTATAGGACAACCTCCAGAAATCATTAATAAACATTTCGAATGATGATTGGCTTTCAACAAATATCTCGTGATGGCGAAGTCATATGTACAATTTCTCTTATCAATTAAAAATGGTAGTTATAATTATTTATAAGGTGCACCTATTCTAAACACCTTTATAATGATTATTATTATTAGGACAAGCTACCAGATTACATTTATAAACATTTCAAATTATGTTTGGCTGTCGACAAATATTTAATTCAGGCAAGGACATGTACAATTACATTGATTATTTATAAATGGTATATATAATTATTATAAGGTATACCAATTCAAAACAAATTTATAATGCTTATGATTAATAGGAAAATCCTCTAGACTACATAAATCAACATTTCAAAGTATGTTTAGATGAGGACCAACATCTTATACAGGCGATGACATGTACTAGAACTTTGTTCATTAATAAATGGTAATTATAATTATTTAAAAGGTGTACCTAATCTAAACACCTTTATAATGATTATAATTATTAGGACAAGTTACCAGATAACTATTATAAACATTTCAAAGTATGTTTGGATGTCGACAAATATTTAATACAGGCAAGGGCATGTACAATTACATTGATTATTAATAAATGGTAATTATAATTATTATAAGGAATACCAATTGAAAACACCTTTATAATGATTATGATTAATAGGACAATGCGTCAGACTACATTAATAAAAGTCTCGAACTAAGTTTGACTTTCGAGATTCATCTCGTGATGGTGGAGTCATATGTACAATTTCTCTGTTCATCCATATATGGTAGTTATAATTATTTATAAGGTATAACTATTCTTAAACCCTTTGTAATGTTTGTAATTAAGAGGACAATCCTCCAGAATTCATTTATGAACATATCGAAATACGTTTGGCTGTCGACAAATATTTAATACAGTCAAAGACATGTACAATTACATTGGTTATTAATAAATGGTTATTATTATTATTATAGGGCATACCAATTGAAAACACCTTTATAATGTTTATGATTAATAGGAAAATCCTCTAGACTACATTAATCAACATTTCAAAGTATGTTTAGCTAAGGAACAACTTCATAGACAGGCGATGGCATGTACTATAACGTTGTTCATTAATAAATGGTAATTATAATTTTTAAAAAGGTGTACCTCTTCTAAACACCTTTGTAATGATTATAATTTATAGGACAAGTTACCAGATAACTATTATAAACATTTCAAAGTATGTTTAGCTGTGGACCAACATATTATACAGACGATGATATGTACTATAACATTGTTCATTAATAAATGGTAATTATAATTATTTAAAAGGTGTACTTATTCTTAACACCTTTATAATGATTATAATTATTAGGACAAGCTACCAGATAACTTTTATAAACATTTCAAATTATGTTTGGCTGTCGACAAATATTTAATTCAGGCAAGGACATGTACAATTACATTGATTATTTTTAAATGGTATATATAATTATTATAAGGTATACTAATTCAAAACAACTTTATAATGCTTATGATTAATAGGAAAATCCTCTAGACTACATAAATCAACATTTCAAAGTATGTTTAGCTGAGGACCATCATCTTATACAGGCGATGACATGTACTAGAACTTTGTTCATTAATAAATGGTAATTATAATTATTTAAAAGTTGTACCTAATCTAAACACCTTTATAGTGATTATAATTTTTAGGACAAGCTACCAGATAATTTTTATAAACATTTCAAAGTATATTTGGCTGTCGACAAATATTTAACACAGGCAAAGACATGTACAAGTACTTTGATTATTAATAAATGGTAATTATAATTTTTTATAAGGAATTACTATTCTTAAAACCTATAAAATGATTATCATTTATAGGAAAATCCACCAGTAAACTTTAATCAACATTTAAATGAATGTTAAACTGACGACCAACAACTTATACTGGCGAAGACATGTACAATTACTTTCTTCATTAATAAATGGTAGTTATTATTATTTAAATGGCATACCTATAATAAACACCATTATGATGATTATAATCTATAGGACTACCTCCAGAAATCATTAATAAACATTTCGAATGATGATTGGCTTTCAACAAATATCTCGTGATGGCGAAGTCATATGTACAATTTCTCTTATCAATTAAAAATGGTAGTTATAATTATTTATAAGGTGCACCTATTCTAAACACCTTTATAATGATTATTATTATTAGGACAAGCTACCAGATAACTTTTATCAACTTATCGAACAATGTTTGGCTGTCGACAAATTTTAAATACAGGCAAAGACTTGTACAATTACATTGTCTATTAATAAATGGTAATTATAATTATTATAAGGAATACCAATTGAAAACACCTTTATAATTATTATGATTAATAGGACAATGCGTCAGACTACATTAATAAAAGTCTCGAACTAAGTTTGACTTTCGAGATTCATCTCGTGATGGTGGAGTCATATGTACAATTTCTCTGTTCATCCATATATGGTAGTTATAATTATTTATAAGGTATAACTATTCTTAAACCCTTTGTAATGTTTGTAATTAAAAGGACAATCCTCCAGAATTCATTTATGAACATATCGAAATACGTTTGGCTGTCGACAAATATTTAATACAGTCAAAGACATGTACAATTACATTGATTATTAATAAATTGTAATTATTATTATTATAGGGCATTCCAATTGAAAACACCTTTATAATGTTTATGATTAATAGGAAAATCCTCTAGACTACATTAATCAACAGTTCAAAGTATGTTTAGCTAAGGAACAACATCATAGACAGGCGATGGCATGTACTATAACGTTGTTCATTAATAAATGGTAATTATAATTTTTGAAAAGGTGTACCTCTTCTAAACACCTTTGTAATGATTATAATTTATAGGACAAGTTACCAGATAACTATTATAAACATTTCAAAGTATGTTTAGCTGTGGACCAACATATTATACAGGCGATGACATGTACTATAACATTGTTCAATAATAAATGGTAATTATAATTATTTAAAAGGTGTACTTATTGTAAAGACCTTTATAATGATTATAATTAATAGAACAAGCTACCAGATTACATTTATAAACATTTCAAATTATGTTTGGCTGTCGACAAATATTTAATTCAGGCAAGGACATGTACAATTACATTGATTATTTATAAATGGTATATATAATTATTATAAGGTATACCAATTCAAAACAAATTTATAATGCTTATGATTAATAGGAAAATCCTCTAGACTACATAAATCAACATTTCAAAGTATGTTTAGATGAGGACCAACATCTTATACAGGCGATGACATGTACTAGAACTTTGTTCATTAATAAATGGTAATTATAATTATTTAAAAGGTGTACCTAATCTAAACACCTTTATAATGATTATAATTATTAGGACAAGTTACCAGATAACTATTATAAACATTTCAAAGTATGTTTGGATGTCGACAAATATTTAATACAGGCAAGGGCATGTACAATTACATTGATTATTAATAAATGGTAATTATAATTATTATAAGGAATACCAATTGAAAACACCTTTATAATGATTATGATTAATAGGACAATGCGTCAGACTACATTAATAAAAGTCTCGAACTAAGTTTGACTTTCGAGATTCATCTCGTGATGGTGGAGTCATATGTACAATTTCTCTGTTCATCCATATATGGTAGTTATAATTATTTATAAGGTATAACTATTCTTAAACCCTTTGTAATGTTTGTAATTAAGAGGACAATCCTCCAGAATTCATTTATGAACATATCGAAATACGTTTGGCTGTCGACAAATATTTAATACAGTCAAAGACATGTACAATTACATTGGTTATTAATAAATGGTTATTATTATTATTATAGGGCATACCAATTGAAAACACCTTTATAATGTTTATGATTAATAGGAAAATCCTCTAGACTACATTAATCAACATTTCAAAGTATGTTTAGCTAAGGAACAACTTCATAGACAGGCGATGGCATGTACTATAACGTTGTTCATTAATAAATGGTAATTATAATTTTTAAAAAGGTGTACCTCTTCTAAACACCTTTGTAATGATTATAATTTATAGGACAAGTTACCAGATGACTATTATAAACATTCCACAGTATGTTTGGATGTCGACAAATATTTAATACAGTCAAAGACATGTACAAGTACTTTGATTATTAATAAATGGTAATTATAATTATTTAAAAGGTGTACTTATTGTAAAGACCTTTATAATGATTATAATTAATAGAACAAGCTACCAGATTACATTTATAAACATTTCAAATTATGTTTGGCTGTCGACAAATATTTAATTCAGGCAAGGACATGTACAATTACATTGATTATTTATAAATGGTATATATAATTATTATAAGGTATACCAATTCAAAACAAATTTATAATGCTTATGATTAATAGGAAAATCCTCTAGACTACATAAATCAACATTTCAAAGTATGTTTAGATGAGGACCAACATCTTATACAGGCGATGACATGTACTAGAACTTTGTTCATTAATAAATGGTAATTATAATTATTTAAAAGGTGTACCTAATCTAAACACCTTTATAATGATTATAATTATTAGGACAAGTTAACAGATAACTATTATAAACATTTCAAAGTATGTTTGAATGTCGACAAATATTTAATACAGGCAAGGGCATGTACAATTACATTGATTATTAATAAATGGTAATTATAATTATTATAAGGAATACCAATTGAAAACACCTTTATAATGATTATGATTAATAGGACAATGCGTCAGACTACATTAATAAAAGTCTCGAACTAAGTTTGACTTTCGAGATTCATCTCGTGATGGTGGAGTCATATGTACAATTTCTCTGTTCATCCATATATGGTAGTTATAATTATTTATAAGGTATAACTATTCTTAAACCCTTTGTAATGTTTGTAATTAAGAGGACAATCCTCCAGAATTCATTTATGAACATATCGAAATACGTTTGGCTGTCGACAAATATTTAATACAGTCAAAGACATGTACAATTACATTGGTTATTAATAAATGGTTATTATTATTATTATAGGGCATACCAATTGAAAACACCTTTATAATGTTTATGATTAATAGGAAAATCCTCTAGACTACATTAATCAACATTTCAAAGTATGTTTAGCTAAGGAACAACTTCATAGACAGGCGATGGCATGTACTATAACGTTGTTCATTAATAAATGGTAATTATAATTTTTAAAAAGGTGTACCTCTTCTAAACACCTTTGTAATGATTATAATTTATAGGACAAGTTACCAGATAACTATTATAAACATTTCAAAGTATGTTTAGCTGTGGACCAACATATTATACAGACGATGATATGTACTATAACATTGTTCATTAATAAATGGTAATTATAATTATTTAAAAGGTGTACTTATTCTTAACACCTTTATAATGATTATAATTATTAGGACAAGCTACCAGATAACTTTTATAAACATTTAAAATTATGTTTGGCTGTCGACAAATATTTAATTCAGGCAAGGACATGTACAAGTACTTTGATTATTAATAAATGGTAATTATAATTTTTTATAAGGAATTACTATTCTTAAAACCTATAAAATGATTATCATTTATAGGAAAATCCACCAGTAAACTTTAATCAACATTTAAATGAATGTTAAACTGACGACCAACAACTTATACTGGCGAAGACATGTACAATTACTTTCTTCATTAATAAATGGTAGTTATAATTATTTAAATGGCATACCTATAATAAACACCATTATGATGATTATAATCTATAGGACAACCTCCAGAAATCATTAATAAACATTTCGAATGATGATTGGCTTTCAACAAATATCTCGTGATGGCGAAGTCATATGTACAATTTCTCTTATCATTTAAAAATGGTAGTTATAATTATTTATAAGGTGCACCTATTCTAAACACCTTTATAATGATTATTATTATTAGGACAAGCTACCAGATAACTTTTATCAACTTATCGAACAATGTTTGGCTGTCGACAAATTTTAAATACAGGCAAAGACTTGTACAATTACATTGACTATTAATAAATGGTAATTATAATTATTATAAGGCATACCAATTGAAAACACCTTTATAATGATTATAGTTTATAGGAAAATCCTCTAGAATACATTAATAAAAGTTTCGAACTAAATTTGGATTTCGAGATACATCTCTTGATGGTGGAGTCATATGTACAATTTCTCTGTTCATTCATATATGGTAGTTATAATTATTTATAAGGTATAACTATTCTTAAAACCTTTGTAATGTTTTTGATTAATAGGGCAGTCCTCCAGACTACATTTATCAACGTTTCAAAGTATGTTTAGCTAAGGAACAACATCATAGACAGGCGATGGCATGTACTATAACGTTGTTCATTAATAAATGGTAATTATAATTTTTAAAAACGTGTACCTCTTCTAAACACCTTTGTAATGATTAAAATTTATAGGACAAGTTACCAGATGACTATTATAAACATTCCATAGTATGTTTGGATGTCGACAAATATTTAATACACGCAAAGACATGTACAAATACATTGATTATTAATAAATGGTAATTATAATTATTTAAAAGGTGTACTTATTGTAAAGACCTTTATAATGATTATAATTAATAGGACAAGCTACCAGATTACATTTATAAACATTTCAAAATATGTTTGGCTTTCGACAAATATTTAATACCGGCAAAGACATGTACAATTACATTGATTATTAATAAATGTTAATTATAATAATTATAATGTATACCAATTCAAAACAACTTTATAATGATTATGATTAATAGGAAAATCCACTAGACTACATTAATCAACATTTCAAAGTATGTTTAGCTGAGGATTATCATCTTATACAGGCGATGACATGTACTAGAACTTTGTTCATTAATAAATGGTAATTATAATTATTTAAAAGTTATACCTAATCTAAACACCTTTATAGTGATTATAATTATTAGGACAAGCTACCAGATAATTTTTATAAACATTTCAAAGTATATTTGGCTGTCGACAAATATTTAACACAGGCAAAGACATGTACAAGTACTTTGATTATTAATAAATGGTAATTATAATTTTTTATAAGGAATTACTATTCTTAAAACCTATAAAATGATTATCATTTATAGGAAAATCCACCAGTAAACTTTAATCAACATTTAAATGAATGTTAAACTGACGACCAACAACTTATACTGGCGAAGACATGTACAATTACTTTCTTCATTAATAAATGGTAGTTATTATTATTTAAATGGCATACCTATAATAAACACCATTATGATGATTATAATCTATAGGACAACCTCCAGAAATCATTAATAAACATTTCGAATGATGATTGGCTTTCAACAAATATCTCGTGATGGCGAAGTCATATGTACAATTTCTCTTATCAATTAAAAATGGTAGTTATAATTATTTATAAGGTGCACCTATTCTAAACACCTTTATAATGATTATTATTATTAGGACAAGCTACCAGATTACATTTATAAACATTTCAAATTATGTTTGGCTGTCGACAAATATTTAATTCAGGCAAGGACATGTACAATTACATTGATTATTTATAAATGGTATATATAATTATTATAAGGTATACCAATTCAAAACAACTTTAGAATGCTTATGATTAATAGGAAAATCCTCTAGACTACATAAATCAACATTTCAAAGTATGTTTAGATGAGGACCAACATCTTATACAGGCGATGACATGTACTAGAACTTTGTTCATTAATAAATGGTAATTATAATTATTTAAAAGGTGTACCTAATCTAAACACCTTTATAATGATTATAATTATTAGGACAAGTTAACAGATAACTATTATAAACATTTCAAAGTATGTTTGGCTGTCGACAAATATTTAATACAGGCAAGGGCATGTACAATTACATTGATTATTAATAAATGGTAATTATAATTATTATAAGGAATACCAATTGAAAACACCTTTATAATGATTATGATTAATAGGACAATGCGTTAGACTACATTAATAAAAGTCTCGAACTAAGTTTGACTTTCGAGATTCATCTCGTGATGGTGGAGTCATATGTACAATTTCTCTGTTCATCCATATATGGTAGTTATAATTATTTATAAGGTATAACTATTCTTAAACCCTTTGTAATGTTTGTAATTAAGAGGACAATCCTCCAGAATTCATTTATGAACATATCGAAATACGTTTGGCTGTCGACAAATATTTAATACAGTCAAAGACATGTACAATTACATTGGTTATTAATAAATGGTTATTATTATTATTATAGGGCATACCAATTGAAAACACCTTTATAATGTTTATGATTAATAGGAAAATCCTCTAGACTACATTAATCAACATTTCAAAGTATGTTTAGCTAAGGAACAACTTCATAGACAGGCGATGGCATGTACTATAACGTTGTTCATTAATAAATGGTAATTATAATTTTTAAAAAGGTGTACCTCTTCTAAACACCTTTGTAATGATTATAATTTATAGGACAAGTTACCAGATAACTATTATAAACATTTCAAAGTTTGTTTAGCTGTGGACCAACATATTATACAGACGATGATATGTACTATAACATTGTTCATTAATAAATGGTAATTATAATTATTTAAAAGGTGTACTTATTCTTAACACCTTTATAATGATTATAATTATTAGGACAAGCTACCAGATAACTTTTATAAACATTTCAAATTATGTTTGGCTGTCGACAAATATTTAATTCAGGCAAGGACATGTACAATTACATTGATTATTTTTAAATGGTATATATAATTATTATAAGGTATACTAATTCAAAACAACTTTATAATGCTTATGATTAATAGGAAAATCCTCTAGACTACATAAATCAACATTTCAAAGTATGTTTAGCTGAGGACCATCATCTTATACAGGCGATGACATGTACTAGAACTTTGTTCATTAATAAATGGTAATTATAATTATTTAAAAGTTGTACCTAATCTAAACACCTTTATAGTGATTATAATTTTTAGGACAAGCTACCAGATAATTTTTATAAACATTTCAAAGTATATTTGGCTGTCGACAAATATTTAACACAGGCAAAGACATGTACAAGTACTTTGATTATTAATAAATGGTAATTATAATTTTTTATAAGGAATTACTATTCTTAAAACCTATAAAATGATTATCATTTATAGGAAAATCCACCAGAAAACTTTAATCTACATTTAAATGAATGTTAAACTGACGACCAACAACTTATACTGGCGAAGACATGTACAATTACTTTCTTCATTAATAAATGGTAGTTATTATTATTTAAATGGCATACCTATAATAAACACCATTATGATGATTATAATCTATAGGACTACCTCCAGAAATCATTAATAAACATTTCGAATGATGATTGGCTTTCAACAAATATCTCGTGATGGCGAAGTCATATGTACAATTTCTCTTATCAATTAAAAATGGTAGTTATAATTATTTATAAGGTGCACCTATTCTAAACACCTTTATAATGATTATTATTATTAGGACAAGCTACCAGATAACTTTTATCAACTTATCGAACAATGTTTGGCTGTCGACAAATTTTAAATACAGGCAAAGACTTGTACAATTACATTGTCTATTAATAAATGGTAATTATAATTATTATAAGGAATACCAATTGAAAACACCTTTATAATTATTATGATTAATAGGACAATGCGTCAGACTACATTAATAAAAGTCTCGAACTAAGTTTGACTTTCGAGATTCATCTCGTGATGGTGGAGTCATATGTACAATTTCTCTGTTCATCCATATATGGTAGTTATAATTATTTATAAGGTATAACTATTCTTAAACCCTTTGTAATGTTTGTAATTAAGAGGACAATCCTCCAGAATTCATTTATGAACATATCGAAATACGTTTGGCTGTCGACAAATATTTAATACAGTCAAAGACATGTACAATTACATTGATTATTAATAAATTGTAATTATTATTATTATAGGGCATTCCAATTGAAAACACCTTTATAATGTTTATGATTAATAGGAAAATCCTCTAGACTACATTAATCAACAGTTCAAAGTATGTTTAGCTAAGGAACAACATCATAGACAGGCGATGGCATGTACTATAACGTTGTTCATTAATAAATGGTAATTATAATTTTTGAAAAGGTGTACCTCTTCTAAACACCTTTGTAATGATTATAATTTATAGGACAAGTTACCAGATAACTATTATAAACATTTCAAAGTATGTTTAGCTGTGGACCAACATATTATACAGGCGATGACATGTACTATAACATTGTTCAATAATAAATGGTAATTATAATTATTTAAAAGGTGTACTTATTGTAAAGACCTTTATAATGATTATAATTAATAGAACAAGCTACCAGATTACATTTATAAACATTTCAAATTATGTTTGGCTGACGACAAATATTTAATTCAGGCAAGGACATGTACAATTACATTGATTATTAATGAATGGTAATTATATATATTATAAGGCATACCAATTGAAAACACCTTTATAATGATTATGATTAATAGGACAATGCTCCAGACTACATAAATCAACATTTCAAAGTATGTTTAGATGAGGACCAACATCTTATACAGGCGATGACATGTACTAGAACTTTGTTCATTAATAAATGGTAATTATAATTATTTAAAAGGTGTACCTAATCTAAACACCTTTGTAATGATTATAATTTATAGGACAAGTTACCAGATGACTATTATAAACATTCCATAGTATGTTTGGATGTCGACAAATATTTAATACACGCAAAGACATGTACAAATACATTGATTATTAATAAATGGTAATTATAATTATTTAAAAGGTGTACTTATTGTAAAGACCTTTATAATGATTATAATTAATAGGACAAGCTACCAGATTACATTTATAAACATTTCAAAATATGTTTGGCTTTCGACAAATATTTAATACCGGCAAAGACATGTACAATTACATTGATTATTAATAAATGTTAATTATAATAATTATAATGTATACCAATTCAAAACAACTTTATAATGATTATGATTAATAGGAAAATCCACTAGACTACATTAATCAACATTTCAAAGTATGTTTAGCTGAGGACCATCATCTTATACAGGCGATGACATGTACTAGAACTTTGTTCATTAATAAATGGTAATTATAATTATTTAAAAGTTATACCTAATCTAAACACCTTTATAGTGATTATAATTATTAGGACAAGCTACCAGATAATTTTTATAAACATTTCAAAGTATATTTGGCTGTCGACAAATATTTAACACAGGCAAAGACATGTACAAGTACTTTGATTATTAATAAATGGTAATTATAATTTTTTATAATGAATTACTATTCTTAAAACCTATAAAATGATTATCATTTATAGGAAAATCCACCAGTAAACTTTAATCAACATTTAAATGAATGTTAAACTGACGACCAACAACTTATACTGGCGAAGACATGTACAATTACTTTCTTCATTAATAAATGGTAGTTATTATTATTTAAATGGCATACCTATAATAAACACCATTATGATGATTATAATCTATAGGACAACCTCCAGAAATCATTAATAAACATTTCGAATGATGATTGGCTTTCAACAAATATCTCGTGATGGCGAAGTCATATGTACAATTTCTCTTATCAATTAAAAATGGTAGTTATAATTATTTATAAGGTGCACCTATTCTAAACACCTTTATAATGATTATTATTATTAGGACAAGCTACCAGATTACATTTATAAACATTTCAAATTATGTTTGGCTGTCGACAAATATTTAATTCAGGCAAGGACATGTACAATTACATTGATTATTTATAAATGGTATATATAATTATTATAAGGTATACCAATTCAAAACAACTTTAGATTGCTTATGATTAATAGGAAAATCCTCTAGACTACATAAATCAACATTTCAAAGTATGTTTAGATGAGGACCAACATCTTATACAGGCGATGACATGTACTAGAACTTTGTTCATTAATAAATGGTAATTATAATTATTTAAAAGGTGTACCTAATCTAAACACCTTTATAATGATTATAATTATTAGGACAAGTTAACAGATAACTATTATAAACATTTCAAAGTATGTTTGGCTGTCGACAAATATTTAATACAGGCAAGGGCATGTACAATTACATTGATTATTAATAAATGGTAATTATAATTATTATAAGGAATACCAATTGAAAACACCTTTATAATGATTATGATTAATAGGACAATGCGTTAGACTACATTAATAAAAGTCTCGAACTAAGTTTGACTTTCGAGATTCATCTCGTGATGGTGGAGTCATATGTACAATTTCTCTGTTCATCCATATATGGTAGTTATAATTATTTATAAGGTATAACTATTCTTAAACCCTTTGTAATGTTTGTAATTAAGAGGACAATCCTCCAGAATTCATTTATGAACATATCGAAATACGTTTGGCTGTCGACAAATATTTAATACAGTCAAAGACATGTACAATTACATTGGTTATTAATAAATGGTTATTATTATTATTATAGGGCATACCAATTGAAAACACCTTTATAATGTTTATGATTAATAGGAAAATCCTCTAGACTACATTAATCAACATTTCAAAGTATGTTTAGCTAAGGAACAACTTCATAGACAGGCGATGGCATGTACTATAACGTTGTTCATTAATAAATGGTAATTATAATTTTTAAAAAGGTGTACCTCTTCTAAACACCTTTGTAATGATTATAATTTATAGGACAAGTTACCAGATAACTATTATAAACATTTCAAAGTATGTTTAGCTGTGGACCAACATATTATACAGACGATGATATGTACTATAACATTGTTCATTAATAAATGGTAATTATAATTATTTAAAAGGTGTACTTATTCTTAACACCTTTATAATGATTATAATTATTAGGACAAGCTACCAGATAACTTTTATAAACATTTCAAATTATGTTTGGCTGTCGACAAATATTTAATTCAGGCAAGGACATGTACAATTACATTGATTATTTTTAAATGGTATATATAATTATTATAAGGTATACTAATTCAAAACAACTTTATAATGCTTATGATTAATAGGAAAATCCTCTAGACTACATAAATCAACATTTCAAAGTATGTTTAGCTGAGGACCATCATCTTATACAGGCGATGACATGTACTAGAACTTTGTTCATTAATAAATGGTAATTATAATTATTTAAAAGTTGTACCTAATCTAAACACCTTTATAGTGATTATAATTTTTAGGACAAGCTACCAGATAATTTTTATAAACATTTCAAAGTATATTTGGCTGTCGACAAATATTTAACACAGGCAAAGACATGTACAAGTACTTTGATTATTAATAAATGGTAATTATAATTTTTTATAAGGAATTACTATTCTTAAAACCTATAAAATGATTATCATTTATAGGAAAATCCACCAGTAAACTTTAATCAACATTTAAATGAATGTTAAACTGACGACCAACAACTTATACTGGCGAAGACATGTACAATTACTTTCTTCATTAATAAATGGTAGTTATTATTATTTAAATGGCATACCTATAATAAACACCATTATGATGATTATAATCTATAGGACTACCTCCAGAAATCATTAATAAACATTTCGAATGATGATTGGCTTTCAACAAATATCTCGTGATGGCGAAGTCATATGTACAATTTCTCTTATCAATTAAAAATGGTAGTTATAATTATTTATAAGGTGCACCTATTCTAAACACCTTTATAATGATTATTATTATTAGGACAAGCTACCAGATAACTTTTATCAACTTATCGAACAATGTTTGGCTGTCGACAAATTTTAAATACAGGCAAAGACTTGTACAATTACATTGTCTATTAATAAATGGTAATTATAATTATTATAAGGAATACCAATTGAAAACACCTTTATAATTATTATGATTAATAGGACAATGCGTCAGACTACATTAATAAAAGTCTCGAACTAAGTTTGACTTTCGAGATTCATCTCGTGATGGTGGAGTCATATGTACAATTTCTCTGTTCATCCATATATGGTAGTTATAATTATTTATAAGGTATAACTATTCTTAAACCCTTTGTAATGTTTGTAATTAAAAGGACAATCCTCCAGAATTCATTTATGAACATATCGAAATACGTTTGGCTGTCGACAAATATTTAATACAGTCAAAGACATGTACAATTACATTGATTATTAATAAATTGTAATTATTATTATTATAGGGCATTCCAATTGAAAACACCTTTATAATGTTTATGATTAATAGGAAAATCCTCTAGACTACATTAATCAACAGTTCAAAGTATGTTTAGCTAAGGAACAACATCATAGACAGGCGATGGCATGTACTATAACGTTGTTCATTAATAAATGGTAATTATAATTTTTGAAAAGGTGTACCTCTTCTAAACACCTTTGTAATGATTATAATTTATAGGACAAGTTACCAGATAACTATTATAAACATTTCAAAGTATGTTTAGCTGTGGACCAACATATTATACAGGCGATGACATGTACTATAACATTGTTCAATAATAAATGGTAATTATAATTATTTAAAAGGTGTACTTATTGTAAAGACCTTTATAATGATTATAATTAATAGAACAAGCTACCAGATTACATTTATAAACATTTCAAATTATGTTTGGCTGTCGACAAATATTTAATTCAGGCAAGGACATGTACAATTACATTGATTATTTATAAATGGTATATATAATTATTATAAGGTATACCAATTTAAAACAAATTTATAATGCTTATGATTAATAGGAAAATCCTCTAGACTACATAAATCAACATTTCAAAGTATGTTTAGATGAGGACCAACATCTTATACAGGCGATGACATGTACTAGAACTTTGTTCATTAATAAATGGTAATTATAATTATTTAAAAGGTGTACCTAATCTAAACACCTTTATAATGATTATAATTATTAGGACAAGTTACCAGATAACTATTATTAACATTTCAAAGTATGTTTGGATGTCGACAAATATTTAATACAGGCAAGGGCATGTACAATTACATTGATTATTAATAAATGGTAATTATAATTATTATAAGGAATACCAATTGAAAACACCTTTATAATGATTATGATTAATAGGACAATGCGTCAGACTACATTAATAAAAGTCTCGAACTAAGTTTGACTTTCGAGATTCATCTCGTGATGGTGGAGTCATATGTACAATTTCTCTGTTCATCCATATATGGTAGTTATAATTATTTATAAGGTATAACTATTCTTAAACCCTTTGTAATGTTTGTAATTAAGAGGACAATCCTCCAGAATTCATTTATGAACATATCGAAATACGTTTGGCTGTCGACAAATATTTAATACAGTCAAAGACATGTACAATTACATTGATTATTAATAAATTGTAATTATTATTATTATAGGGCATTCCAATTGAAAACACCTTTATAATGTTTATGATTAATAGGAAAATCCTCTAGACTACATTAATCAACAGTTCAAAGTATGTTTAGCTAAGGAACAACATCATAGACAGGCGATGGCATGTACTATAACGTTGTTCATTAATAAATGGTAATTATAATTTTTGAAAAGGTGTACCTCTTCTAAACACCTTTGTAATGATTATAATTTATAGGACAAGTTACCAGATAACTATTATAAACATTTCAAAGTATGTTTAGCTGTGGACCAACATATTATACAGGCGATGACATGTACTATAACATTGTTCAATAATAAATGGTAATTATAATTATTTAAAAGGTGTACTTATTGTAAAGACCTTTATAATGATTATAATTAATAGAACAAGCTACCAGATTACATTTATAAACATTTCAAATTATGTTTGGCTGTCGACAAATATTTAATTCAGGCAAGGACATGTACAATTACATTGATTATTTATAAATGGTATATATAATTATTATAAGGTATACCAATTCAAAACAAATTTATAATGCTTATGATTAATAGGAAAATCCTCTAGACTACATAAATCAACATTTCAAAGTATGTTTAGATGAGGACCAACATCTTATACAGGCGATGACATGTACTAGAACTTTGTTCATTAATAAATGGTAATTATAATTATTTAAAAGGTGTACCTAATCTAAACACCTTTATAATGATTATAATTATTAGGACAAGTTAACAGATAACTATTATAAACATTTCAAAGTATGTTTGAATGTCGACAAATATTTAATTCAGGCAAGGACATGTACAATTACATTCATTATTAATAAATGGTAATTATAATTATTATAAAGAATACCAATTGAAAACACCTTTATAATGATTATGATTAATAGGACAATGCGTCAGACTACATTAATAAAAGTCTCGAACTAAGTTTGACTTTCGAGATTCATCTCGTGATGGTGGAGTCATATGTACAATTTCTCTGTTCATCCATATATGGTAGTTATAATTATTTATAAGGTATAACTATTCTTAAACCCTTTGTAATGTTTGTAATTAAGAGGACAATCCTCCAGAGTTCATTTATGAACATATCGAAATACGTTTGGCTGTCGACAAATATTTAATACAGTCAAAGACATGTACAATTACATTGATATTAATAAATGGTAATTATAATTATTATAAGGCATATCAATTGAAAACACTTTTATAATGTTTATTATTTTTTTTAAACATTCCACAGTATGTTTGGATGTCGACAAATATTTAATACACGCAAAGACATGTACAAATACATTGATTATTAATAAATGGTAATTATAATTATTTAAAAGGTGTACTTATTGTAAAGACCTTTATAATGATTATAATTAATAGGACAAGTTACAAGATTACATTTATAAACATTTCAAAATATGTTTGGCTTTCGACAAATATTTAATACGGGCAAAGACATGTACAATTACATTGATTATTAATAAATGTTAATTATAATAATTATAAGGTATACCAATTCAAAACAACTTTATAATGATTATGATTAATAGGAAAATCCACTAGACTACATTAATCAACATTTCAAAGTATGTTTAGCTGAGGACCAACATCTTATACAGGCGATGTTATGTATTAGAACTTTGTTCATTAATAAATGGTAATTCTAATTATTTAAAAGGTGTACCTAATTTAAACACCATTATAATGATTATAATTATTAGGACAAGCTACCAGATAATTTTTATAAACATTTCAAAGTATATTTGGCTGTCGACAAATATTGAACACAGGCAAAGACATGTACAAGTACTTTAATTATTAATAAATGGTAATTATAATTTTTTATAAGGAATTACTATTCTTAAACCTATAAAATGATTATCAACTATAGGAAAATCCACCAGTAAACTTTAATCAACATTTAAATGAATGTTAAACTGACGACCAACAACTTATACTGGCGAAGACATGTACAATTACTTTCTTCATTAATAAATGGTAGTTATAATTATTTGAATGGCATACCTATAATAAACACCATTATGATGATTATAATCTATAGGACAACCTCCAGAAATCATTAATAAACATTTCGAATGATGATTGGCTTTCAACAAATATCTCGTGATGGCGAAGTCATATGTACAATTCCTCTGTTCATCCATATATGGTAGTTATAATTATTTATAAGGTATAACTATTCTTAAAACCTTTGTAATGTTTATAATTAATAGGGCAATCCTCCAGACTACATTTATCAACGTTTGAAAGTATGTTTAGCTAAGGAACAACATCATAGACAGGCGATGGCATGTACTATAACGTTGTTCATTAATAAATGGTAATTATAATTTTTAAAAAGGTGTACCTCTTCTAAACACCTTTGTAATGATTATAATTTATAGGACAAGTTACCAGATGACTATTATAAACATTCCATAGTATGTTTGGATGTCGACAAATATTTAATACACGCAAAGACATGTACAAATACAGTGATTATTAATAAATGGTAATTATAATTATTTCAAAGGTGTACTTATTGTAAAGACCTTTATAATGATTATAATTAATAGGACAAGCTACCAGATTACATTTATAAACATTTCAAAATATGTTTGGCTTTCGACAAATATCTAATACCGGCAAAGACATGTACAATTACATTGATTATTAATAAATGTTAATTATAATAATTATAAGGTATACCAATTCAAAACACCTTTGTAATGATTATAATTTATAGGACAAGTTACCAGATAACTATTATAAACATTTCAAAGTATGTTTAGCTGTGGACCAACATATTATACAGACGATGATATGTACTATAACATTGTTCATTAATAAATGGTAATTATAATTATTTAAAAGGTGTACTTATTCTTAACACCTTTATAATGATTATAATTATTAGGACAAGCTACCAGATAACTTTTATAAACATTTCAAATTATGTTTGGCTGTCGACAAATATTTAATTCAGGCAAGGACATGTACAATTACATTGATTATTTATAAATGGTATATATAATTATTTAAAAGGTGTACTTATTGTAAAGACCTTTATAATGATTATAATTAATAGGACAAGCTACCAGATTACATTTATAAACATTTCAAATTATGTTTAGATGAGGACCAACATCTTATACAGGCGATGACATGTACTAGAACTTTGTTCATTAATAAATGGTAATTATAATTATTTAAAAGGTGTACCTAATCTAAACACCTTTATAATGATTATAATTATTAGGACAAGTTAACAGATAACTATTATAAACATTTCAAAGTATGTTTGGCTGTCGAAAAATATTTAATACAGGCAAGAGCATGTACAATTACATTGATTATTAATAAATGGTTATTATAATTATTATAAAGAATACCAATTGAAAACACCTTTATAATGATTATGATTAATAGGACAATGCGTCAGACTACATTAATAAAAGTCTCGAACTAAGTTTGACTTTCGAGATTCATCTCGTGATGGTGGAGTCATATGTACAATTTCTCTGTTCATCCATATATGGTAGTTATAATTATTTATAAGGTATAACTATTCTTAAACCCTTTGTAATGTTTGTAATTAAGAGGACAATCCTCCAGAATTCATTTATGAACATATCGAAATACGTTTGGCTGTCGACAAATATTTAATACAGTCAAAGACATGTACAATTACATTGATTATTAATAAATTGTAATTATTATTATTATAGGGCATTCCAATTGAAAACACCTTTATAATGTTTATGATTAATAGGAAAATCCTCTAGACTACATTAATCAACAGTTCAAAGTATGTTTAGCTAAGGAACAACATCATAGACAGGCGATGGCATGTATTAGAACTTTGTTCATTAATAAATGGTAATTGTAATTATTTAAAAGGTGTACCTAATTTAAACACCATTATAATGATTATAATTATTAGGACAAGCTACCAGATAATTTTTATAAACATTTCAAAGTTTTTTGGCTGTCGACAAATATTTAACACAGGCAAAGACATGTACAAGTACTTTAATTATTAATAAATGGTAATTATAATTTTTTATAAGGAATTACTATTCTTAAACCTATAAAATGATTATCAACTATAGGAAAATCCACCAGTAAACTTTAATCAACATTTAAATGAATGTTAAACTGACGACCAACAACTTATACTGGCGAAGACATGTACAATTACTTTCTTCATTAATAAATGGTAGTTATAATTATTTGAATGGCATACCTATAATAAACACCATTATGATGATTATAATCTATAGGACAACCTCCAGAAATCATTAATAAACATTTCGAATGATGATTGGCTTTCAACAAATATCTCGTGATGGCGAAGTCATATGTACAATTTCTCTGTTCATTCAAAAATGGTAGTTATAATTATTTATAAGGTATAACTATTCACATAACCTTTGTAATGATTATAATTAATAGGACAATCCTCCAGAATTCATTTATGAACATATCGAAATACGTTTGGCTGTCGACAAATATTTAATACAGTCAAAGACATGTACAAATACATTGATTATTAATAAATGGTAATTATAATTATTTAAAAGGTGTACTTATTGTAAAGACCTTTATAATGATTATAATTAATAGGACAAGTTACCAGATTACATTTATAAACATTTCAAAATATGTTTGGCTTTCGACAAATATTTAATACCGGCAAAGACATGTACAATTACATTGATTATTAATAAATATTAATTATAATAATTATAAGGTATACCAATTCAAAACAACTTTATAATGATTATGATTAATAGGAAAATCCACTAGACTACATTAATCAACATTTCAAAGTATGTTTAGCTGAGGACCATCATCTTATACAGGCGATGACATGTACTAGAACTTTGTTCATTAATAAATGGTAATTATAATTATTTAAAAGTTGTACCTAATCTAAACACCTTTATAGTGATTATAATTATTAGGACAAGCTACCAGATAATTTTTATAAACATTTCAAAGTATATTTGGCTGTCGACAAATATTTAACACAGGCAAAGACATGTACAAGTACTTTGATTATTAATAAATGGTAATTATAATTTTTTATAAGGAATTACTATTCTTAAAACCTATAAAATGATTATCACTTATAGGAAAATCCACCAGTAAACTTTAATCAACATTTAAATGAATGTTAAACTGACGACCAACAACTTATACTGGCGAAGACATGTACAATTACTTTCTTCATTAATAAATGGTAGTTATTATTATCTAAATGGCATACCTATAATAAACACCATTATGATGATTATAATCTATAGGACAACCTCCAGAAATCATTAATAAACATTTCGAATGATGATTGGCTTTCAACAAATATCTCGTGATGGCGAAGTCATATGTACAATTTCTCTTATCAATTAAAAATGGTAGTTATAATTATTTATAAGGTGCACCTATTCTAAACACCTTTATAATGATTATTTTTATTAGGACAAGCTACCAGATAACTTTTATCAACTTATCGAACAATGTTTGGCTGTCGACAAATTTTAAATACAGGCAAAGACTTGTACAATTACATTGACTATTAATAAATGGTAATTATAATTATTATAAGGAATACCAATTGAAAACACCTTTATAATTATTATGATTAATAGGACAATGCGTCAGACTACATTAATAAAAGTCTCGAACTAAGTTTGGCTTTCGAGATTCATCTCTTGATGGTGGAGTCATATGTACAATTTCTCTGTTCATCCATATATGGTAGTTATAATTATTTATAAGGTATAACTATTCTTAAAACCTTTGTAATGTTTATAATTAATAGGGCAATCCTCCAGACTACATTTATCAACGTTTCAAAGTATGTTTAGCTAAGGAACAACATCATAGACAGGCGATGGCATGTACTATAACGTTGTTCATTAATAAATGGTAATTATAATTTTTAAAAAGGTGTACCTCTTCTAAACACCTTTGTAATGATTATAATTTATAGGACAAGTTACCAGATGACTATTATAAACATTCCATAGTATGTTTGGATGTCGACAAATATTTAATACACGCAAAGACATGTACAAATACATTGATTATTAATAAATGGTAATTATAATTATTTAAAAGGTGTACTTATTGTAAAGACCTTTATAATGATTATAATTAATAGGACAAGCTACCAGATTACATTTATAAACATTTCAAAATATGTTTGGCTTTCGACAAATATTTAATACCGGCAAAGACATGTACAATTACATTGATTATTAATAAATTGTAATTATTATTATTATAGGGCATTCCAATTGAAAACACCTTTATAATGTTTATGATTAATAGGAAAATCCTCTAGACTACATTAATCAACAGTTCAAAGTATGTTTAGCTAAGGAACAACATCATAGACAGGCGATGGCATGTACTATAACGTTGTTCATTAATAAATGGTAATTATAATTTTTGAAAAGGTGTACCTCTTCTAAACACCTTTGTAATGATTATAATTTATAGGACAAGTTACCAGATAACTATTATAAACATTTCAAAGTATGTTTAGCTGTGGACCAACATATTATACAGGCGATGACATGTACTATAACATTGTTCAATAATAAATGGTAATTATAATTATTTAAAAGGTGTACTTATTGTAAAGACCTTTATAATGATTATAATTAATAGAACATGCTACCAGATTACATTTATAAACATTTCAAATTATGTTTGGCTGTCGACAAATATTTAATTCAGGCAAGGACATGTACAATTACATTGATTATTTATAAATGGTATATATAATTATTATAAGGTATACCAATTCAAAACAAATTTATAATGCTTATGATTAATAGGAAAATCCTCTAGACTACATAAATCAACATTTCAAAGTATGTTTAGATGAGGACCAACATCTTATACAGGCGATGACATGTACTAGAACTTTGTTCATTAATAAATGGTAATTATAATTATTTAAAAGGTGTACCTAATCTAAACACCTTTATAATGATTATAATTATTAGGACAAGTTAACAGATAACTATTATAAACATTTCAAAGTATGTTTGGATGTCGACAAATATTTAATACAGGCAAGGGCATGTACAATTACATTGATTATTAATAAATGGTAATTATAATTATTATAAGGAATACCAATTGAAAACACCTTTATAATGATTATGATTAATAGGACAATGCGTCAGACTACATTAATAAAAGTCTCGAACTAAGTTTGACTTTCGAGATTCATCTCGTGATGGTGGAGTCATATGTACAATTTCTCTGTTCATCCATATATGGTAGTTATAATTATTTATAAGGTATAACTATTCTTAAACCCTTTGTAATGTTTGTAATTAAGAGAACAATCCTCCAGAATTCATTTATGAACATATCGAAATACGTTTGGCTGTCGACAAATATTTAATACAGTCAAAGACATGTACAATTACATTGGTTATTAATAAATGGTTATTAATATTATTATAGGGCATACCAATTGAAATCACCTTTATAATGTTTATGATTAATAGGAAAATCCTCTAGACTACATTAATCAACATTTCAAAGTATGTTTAGCTAAGGAACAACTTCATAGACAGGCGATGGCATGTACTATAACGTTGTTCATTAATAAATGGTAATTATAATTTTTAAAAAGGTGTACCTCTTCTAAACACCTTTGTAATGATTATAATTTATAGGACAAGTTACCAGATAACTATTATAAACATTTCAAAGTATGTTTAGCTGTGGACCAACATATTATACAGACGATGATATTTACTATAACATTGTTCATTAATAAATGGTAATTATAATTATTTAAAAGGTGTACTTATTCTTAACACCTTTATAATGATTATAATTATTAGGACAAGCTACCAGATAACTTTTATAAACATTTCAAATTATGTTTGGCTGTCGACAAATATTTAATTCAGGCAAGGGCATGTACAATTACATTGATTATTAATAAATGGTAATTATAATTATTATAAGGAATACCAATTGAAAACACCTTTATAATGATTATGATTAATAGGACAATGCGTCAGACTACATTAATAAAAGTCTCGAACTAAGTTTGGCTTTCGAGATTCATCTCGTGATGGTGGAGTCATATGTACAATTTCTCTGTTCATCCATATATGGTAGTTATAATTATTTATAAGGTATAACTATTCTTAAAACCTTTGTAATGTTTTTGATTAATAGGGCAATCCTCCAGACTACATTTATCAACGTTTCAAAGTATGTTTAGCTAAGGAACAACATCATAGACAGGCGATGGCATGTACTATAACGTTGTTCATTAATAAATGGTAATTATAATTTTTAAAAAGGTGTACCTCTTCTAAACACCTTTGTAATGATTATAATCTATAGGACAACCTCCAGAAATCATTAATAAACATTTCGAATGATGATTGGCTTTCAACAAATATCTCGTGATGGCGAAGTCACATGTACAATTTCTCTGTTCATTCAAAAATGGTAGTTATAATTATTTATAAGGTATAACTATTCACATAACCTTTGTAATGATTATAATTAATAGGACAATCCTCCAGAATTCATTTTTGAACATATCGAAATACGTTTGGCTGTCGACAAATATTTAATACAGTCAAAGACATGTACAATTACATTGATATTAATAAATGGTAATTATAATTATTATAAGGCATATCAATTGAAAACACTTTTATAATGTTTATGATTAATAGGAAAATCCTCTAGACTACATTAATCAACATTTCAAAGTATGTTTAGCTGAGGACCAACATCATAGACAGGCGGTGACATGTATTATAACGTTGTTCATTAATAAATGGTAATTATAATTTTTAAAAAGGTGTACCTCTTCTAAACACCTTTGTAATGATTATAATTTATAGGACAAGTTACCAGATGACTATTATAAACATTCCACAGTATGTTTGGATGTCGACAAATATTTAATACACGCAAAGACATGTACAAATACATTGATTATTAATAAATGGTAATTATAATTATTTAAAAGGTGTACTTATTGTAAAGACCTTTATAATGATTATAATTAATAGGACAAGTTACCAGATTACATTTATAAACATTTCAAAATATGTTTGGCTTTCGACAAATATTTAATACCGGCAAAGACATGTACAATTACATTGATTATTAATAAATATTAATTATAATAATTATAAGGTATACCAATTCAAAACAACTTTATAATGATTATGATTAATAGGAAAATCCACTAGACTACATTAATCAACATTTCAAAGTATGTTTAGCTGAGGACCATCATCTTATACAGGCGATGACATGTACTAGAACTTTGTTCATTAATAAATGGTAATTATAATTATTTAAAAGTTGTACCTAATCTAAACACCTTTATAGTGATTATAATTATTAGGACAAGCTACCAGATAATTTTTATAAACATTTCAAAGTATATTTGGCTGTCGACAAATATTTAACACAGGCAAAGACATGTACAAGTACTTTGATTATTAATAAATGGTAATTATAATTTTTTATAAGGAATTACTATTCTTAAAACCTATAAAATGATTATCACTTATAGGAAAATCCACCAGTAAACTTTAATCAACATTTAAATGAATGTTAAACTGACGACCAACAACTTATACTGGCGAAGACATGTACAATTACTTTCTTCATTAATAAATGGTAGTTATTATTATTTAAATGGCATACCTATAATAAACACCATTATGATGTTTATAATCTATAGGACAACCTCCAGAAATCATTAATAAACATTTCGAATGATGATTGGCTTTCAACAAATATCTCGTGATGGCGAAGTCATATGTACAATTTCTCTTATCAATTAAAAATGGTAGTTATAATTATTTATAAGGTGCACCTATTCTAAACACCTTTATAATGATTATTATTATTAGGACAAGCTACCAGATAACTTTTATCAACTTATCGAACAATGTTTGGCTGTCGACAAATTTTAAATACAGGCAAAGACTTGTACAATTACATTGACTATTAATAAATGGTAATTATAATAATTATAAGGAAAACCAATTGAAAACACCTTTATAATTATTATGATTAATAGGACAATGCGTCAGACTACATTAATAAAAGTCTCGAACTAAGTTTGGCTTTCAAGATTCATCTCTTGATGGTGGAGTCATATGTACAATTTCTCTGTTCATCCATATATGGTAGTTATAATTATTTATAAGGTATTACTATTCTTAAAACCTTTGTAATGTTTATAATTAATAGGGCAATCCTCCAGACTACATTTATCTACGTTTCCAAGTATGTTTAGCTAAGGAACAACATCATAGACAGGCGATGGCATGTACTATAACGTTGTTCATTAATAAATGGTAATTATAATTTTTGAAAAGGTGTACCTCTTCTAAACACCTTTGTAATGATTATAATTTATAGGACAAGTTACCAGATAACTATTATAAACATTTCAAAGTATGTTTAGCTGTGGACCAACATATTATACAGGCGATGACATGTACTATAACATTGTTCAATAATAAATGGTAATTATAATTATCTAAAAGGTGTACTTATTGTAAAGACCTTTATAATGATTATAATTAATAGGACAAGCTACCAGATAACTTTTATCAACTTATCGAACAATGTTTGGCTGTCGACAAATTTTAAATACAGGCAAAGACTTGTACAATTACATTGATTATTTATAAATGGTATATATAATTATTATAAGGTATACCAATTCAAAACAACTTTATAATGCTTATGATTAATAGGAAAATCCTCTAGACTACATAAATCAACATTTCAAAGTATGTTTAGATGAGGAACAACATCTTATACAGGCGATGACATGTACTAGAACTTTGTTCATTAATAAATGGTAATTATAATTATTTAAAAGGTGTACCTAATCTAAACACCTTTATAATGATTATAATTATTAGGATAAGTTAACAGATAACTATTATAAACATTTCAAAGTATGTTTGGCTGTCGAAAAATATTTAATACAGGCAAGGGCATGTACAATTACATTGATTATTAATAAATGGTAATTATAATTATTATAAAGAATACCAATTGAAAACACCTTTATAATGATTATGATTAATAGGACAATGCGTCAGACTACATTAATAAAAGTCTCGAACTAAGTTTGACTTTCGAGATTCATCTCGTGATGGTGGAGTCATATGTACAATTTCTCTGTTCATCCATATATGGTAGTTATAATTATTTATAAGGTATAACTATTCTTAAACCCTTTGTAATGTTTGTAATTAAGAGGACAATCCTCCAGAATTCATTTATGAACATATCGAAATACGTTTGGCTGTCGACAAATATTTAATACAGTCAAAGACATGTACAATTACATTGGTTATTAATAAATGGTTATTAATATTATTATAGGGCATACCAATTGAAATCACCTTTATAATGTTTATGATTAATAGGAAAATCCTCTAGACTACATTAATCAACATTTCAAAGTATGTTTAGCTAAGGAACAACTTCATAGACAGGCGATGGCATGTACTATAACGTTGTTCATTAATAAATGGTAATTATAATTTTTAAAAAGGTGTACCTCTTCTAAACACCTTTGTAATGATTATAATTTATAGGACAAGTTACCAGATAACTATTATAAACATTTCAAAGTATGTTTAGCTGTGGACCAACATATTATACAGACGATGATATTTACTATAACATTGTTCATTAATAAATGGTAATTATAATTATTTAAAAGGTGTACTTATTCTTAACACCTTTATAATGATTATAATTATTAGGACAAGCTACCAGATAACTTTTATAAACATTTCAAATTATGTTTGGCTGTCGACAAATATTTAATTCAGGCAAGGGCATGTACAATTACATTGATTATTAATAAATGGTAATTATAATTATTATAAGGCATATCAATTGAAAACACTTTTATAATGTTTATGATTAATAGGAAAATCCTCTAGACTACATTAATCAACATTTCAAAGTATGTTTAGCTGAGGACCAACATCATAGACAGGCGGTGACATGTATTATAACGTTGTTCATTAATAAATGGTAATTATAATTTTTAAAAAGGTGTACCTCTTCTAAACACCTTTGTAATGATTATAATTTATAGGACAAGTTACCAGATGACTATTATAAACATTCCACAGTATGTTTGGATGTCGACAAATATTTAATACACGCAAAGACATGTACAAATACATTGATTATTAATAAATGGTAATTATAATTATTTAAAAGGTGTACTTATTGTAAAGACCTTTATAATGATTATAATTAATAGGACAAGTTACCAGATTACATTTATAAACATTTCAAAATATGTTTGGCTTTCGACAAATATTTAATACCGGCAAAGACATGTACAATTACATTGATTATTAATAAATATTAATTATAATAATTATAAGGTATACCAATTCAAAACAACTTTATAATGATTATGATTAATAGGAAAATCCACTAGACTACATTAATCAACATTTCAAAGTATGTTTAGCTGAGGACCATCATCTTATACAGGCGATGACATGTACTAGAACTTTGTTCATTAATAAATGGTAATTATAATTATTTAAAAGTTGTACCTAATCTAAACACCTTTATAGTGATTATAATTATTAGGACAAGCTACCAGATAATTTTTATAAACATTTCAAAGTATATTTGGCTGTCGACAAATATTTAACACAGGCAAAGACATGTACAAGTACTTTGATTATTAATAAATGGTAATTATAATTTTTTATAAGGAATTACTATTCTTAAAACCTATAAAATGATTATCACTTATAGGAAAATCCACCAGTAAACTTTAATCAACATTTAAATGAATGTTAAACTGACGACCAACAACTTATACTGGCGAAGATATGTACAATTACTTTCTTCATTAATAAATGGTAGTTATTATTATTTAAATGGCATACCTATAATAAACACCATTATGATGATTATAATCTATAGGACAACCTCCAGAAATCATTAATAAACATTTCGAATGATGATTGGCTTTCAACAAATATCTCGTGATGGCGAAGTCATATGTACAATTTCTCTTATCAATTAAAAATGGTAGTTATAATTATTTATAAGGTGCACCTATTCTAAACACCTTTATAATGATTATTATTATTAGGACAAGCTACCAGATAACTTTTATCAACTTATCGAACAATGTTTGGCTGTCGACAAATTTTAAATACAGGCAAAGACTTGTACAATTACATTGACTATTAATAAATGGTAATTATAATAATTATAAGGAAAACCAATTGAAAACACCTTTATAATTATTATGATTAATAGGACAATGCGTCAGACTACATTAATAAAAGTCTCGAACTAAGTTTGGCTTTCAAGATTCATCTCTTGATGGTGGAGTCATATGTACAATTTCTCTGTTCATCCATATATGGTAGTTATAATTATTTATAAGGTATTACTATTCTTAAAACCTTTGTAATGTTTATAATTAATAGGGCAATCCTCCAGACTACATTTATCTACGTTTCCAAGTATGTTTAGCTAAGGAACAACATCATAGACAGGCGATGGCATGTACTATAACGTTGTTCATTAATAAATGGTAATTATAATTTTTGAAAAGGTGTACCTCTTCTAAACACCTTTGTAATGATTATAATTTATAGGACAAGTTACCAGATAACTATTATAAACATTTCAAAGTATGTTTAGCTGTGGACCAACATATTATACAGGCGATGACATGTACTATAACATTGTTCAATAATAAATGGTAATTATAATTATCTAAAAGGTGTACTTATTGTAAAGACCTTTATAATGATTATAATTAATAGGACAAGCTACCAGATAACTTTTATCAACTTATCGAACAATGTTTGGCTGTCGACAAATTTTAAATACAGGCAAAGACTTGTACAATTACATTGATTATTTATAAATGGTATATATAATTATTATAAGGTATACCAATTCAAAACAACTTTATAATGCTTATGATTAATAGGAAAATCCTCTAGACTACATAAATCAACATTTCAAAGTATGTTTAGATGAGGAACAACATCTTATACAGGCGATGACATGTACTAGAACTTTGTTCATTAATAAATGGTAATTATAATTATTTAAAAGGTGTACCTAATCTAAACACCTTTATAATGATTATAATTATTAGGATAAGTTAACAGATAACTATTATAAACATTTCAAAGTATGTTTGGCTGTCGAAAAATATTTAATACAGGCAAGGGCATGTACAATTACATTGATTATTAATAAATGGTAATTATAATTATTATAAAGAATACCAATTGAAAACACCTTTATAATGATTATGATTAATAGGACAATGCGTCAGACTACATTAATAAAAGTCTCGAACTAAGTTTGACTTTCGAGATTCATCTCGTGATGGTGGAGTCATATGTACAATTTCTCTGTTCATCCATATATGGTAGTTATAATTATTTATAAGGTATAACTATTCTTAAACCCTTTGTAATGTTTGTAATTAAGAGGACAATCCTCCAGAATTCATTTATGAACATATCGAAATACGTTTGGCTGTCGACAAATATTTAATACAGTCAAAGACATGTACAATTACATTGATTATAAATAAATGGTAATTATAATTATTATAAGGAATACCAATTGAAAACACCTTTATAATGATTATGATTAATAGGACAATGCGTCAGACTACATTAATAAAAGTCTCGAACTAAGTTTGGCTTTCGAGATTCATCTCGTGATGGTGGAGTCATATGTACAATTTCTCTGTTCATCCATATATGGTAGTTATAATTATTTATAAGGTATAACTATTCTTAAAACCTTTGTAATGTTTTTGATTAATAGGGCAATCCTCCAGACTACATTTATCAACGTTTCAAAGTATGTTTAGCTAAGGAACAACATCATAGACAGGCGATGGCATGTACTATAACGTTGTTCATTAATAAATGGTAATTATAATTTTTAAAAAGGTGTACCTCTTCTAAACACCTTTGTTATGATTATAATCTATAGGACAACCTCCAGAAATCATTAATAAACATTTCGAATGATGATTGGCTTTCAACAAATATCTCGTGATGGCGAAGTCATATGTACAATTTCTCTGTTCATTCAAAAATGGTAGTTATAATTATTTATAAGGTATAACTATTCACATAACCTTTGTAATGATTATAATTAATAGGACAATCCTCCAGAATTCATTTTTGAACATATCGAAATACGTTTGGCTGTCGACAAATATTTAATACAGTCAAAGACATGTACAATTACATTGATTATTAATAAATGTTAATTATAATAATTATAAGGTATACCAATTCAAAACAACTTTATAATGATTATGATTAATAGGAAAATCCACTAGACTACATTAATCAACATTTCAAAGTATGTTTAGCTGAGGACCATCATCTTATACAGGCGATGACATGTACTAGAACTTTGTTCATTAATAAATGGTAATTATAATTATTTAAAAGGTGTACCTCTTCTAAACACCTTTGTAATGATTATAATTTATAGGACAAGTTACCAGATAACTATTATAAACATTTCAAAGTATGTTTAGCTGTGGACCAACATATTATACAGACGATGATATGTACTATAACATTGTTCATTAATAAATGGTAATTATAATTATTTAAAAGGTGTACTTATTCTTAACACCTTTATAATGATTATAATTATTAGGACAAGCTACCAGATAACTTTTATAAACATTTCAAATTATGTTTGGCTGTCGACAAATATTTAATTCAGGCAAGGACATGTACAATTACATTGATTATTTATAAATGGTATATATAATTATTTAAAAGGTGTACTTATTGTAAAGACCTTTATAATGATTATAATTAATAGGACAAGCTACCAGATTACATTTATAAACATTTCAAATTATGTTTAGATGAGGACCAACATCTTATACAGGCGATGACATGTACTAGAACTTTGTTCATTAATAAATGGTAATTATAATTATTTAAAAGGTGTACCTAATCTAAACACCTTTATAATGATTATAATTATTAGGACAAGTTAACAGATAACTATTATAAACATTTCAAAGTATGTTTGGCTGTCGAAAAATATTTAATACAGGCAAGAGCATGTACAATTACATTGATTATTAATAAATGGTTATTATAATTATTATAAAGAATACCAATTGAAAACACCTTTATAATGATTATGATTAATAGGACAATGCGTCAGACTACATTAATAAAAGTCTCGAACTAAGTTTGACTTTCGAGATTCATCTCGTGATGGTGGAGTCATATGTACAATTTCTCTGTTCATCCATATATGGTAGTTATAATTATTTATAAGGTATAACTATTCTTAAACCCTTTGTAATGTTTGTAATTAAGAGGACAATCCTCCAGAATTCATTTATGAACATATCGAAATACGTTTGGCTGTCGACAAATATTTAATACAGTCAAAGACATGTACAATTACATTGATTATTAATAAATTGTAATTATTATTATTATAGGGCATTCCAATTGAAAACACCTTTATAATGTTTATGATTAATAGGAAAATCCTCTAGACTACATTAATCAACAGTTCAAAGTATGTTTAGCTAAGGAACAACATCATAGACAGGCGATGGCATGTATTAGAACTTTGTTCATTAATAAATGGTAATTGTAATTATTTAAAAGGTGTACCTAATTTAAACACCATTATAATGATTATAATTATTAGGACAAGCTACCAGATAATTTTTATAAACATTTCAAAGTTTTTTGGCTGTCGACAAATATTTAACACAGGCAAAGACATGTACAAGTACTTTAATTATTAATAAATGGTAATTATAATTTTTTATAAGGAATTACTATTCTTAAACCTATAAAATGATTATCAACTATAGGAAAATCCACCAGTAAACTTTAATCAACATTTAAATGAATGTTAAACTGACGACCAACAACTTATACTGGCGAAGACATGTACAATTACTTTCTTCATTAATAAATGGTAGTTATAATTATTTGAATGGCATACCTATAATAAACACCATTATGATGATTATAATCTATAGGACAACCTCCAGAAATCATTAATAAACATTTCGAATGATGATTGGCTTTCAACAAATATCTCGTGATGGCGAAGTCATATGTACAATTTCTCTGTTCATTCAAAAATGGTAGTTATAATTATTTATAAGGTATAACTATTCACATAACCTTTGTAATGATTATAATTAATAGGACAATCCTCCAGAATTCATTTATGAACATATCGAAATACGTTTGGCTGTCGACAAATATTTAATACAGTCAAAGACATGTACAAATACATTGATTATTAATAAATGGTAATTATAATTATTTAAAAGGTGTACTTATTGTAAAGACCTTTATAATGATTATAATTAATAGGACAAGTTACCAGATTACATTTATAAACATTTCAAAATATGTTTGGCTTTCGACAAATATTTAATACCGGCAAAGACATGTACAATTACATTGATTATTAATAAATATTAATTATAATAATTATAAGGTATACCAATTCAAAACAACTTTATAATGATTATGATTAATAGGAAAATCCACTAGACTACATTAATCAACATTTCAAAGTATGTTTAGCTGAGGACCATCATCTTATACAGGCGATGACATGTACTAGAACTTTGTTCATTAATAAATGGTAATTATAATTATTTAAAAGTTGTACCTAATCTAAACACCTTTATAGTGATTATAATTATTAGGACAAGCTACCAGATAATTTTTATAAACATTTCAAAGTATATTTGGCTGTCGACAAATATTTAACACAGGCAAAGACATGTACAAGTACTTTGATTATTAATAAATGGTAATTATAATTTTTTATAAGGAATTACTATTCTTAAAACCTATAAAATGATTATCACTTATAGGAAAATCCACCAGTAAACTTTAATCAACATTTAAATGAATGTTAAACTGACGACCAACAACTTATACTGGCGAAGACATGTACAATTACTTTCTTCATTAATAAATGGTAGTTATTATTATCTAAATGGCATACCTATAATAAACACCATTATGATGATTATAATCTATAGGACAACCTCCAGAAATCATTAATAAACATTTCGAATGATGATTGGCTTTCAACAAATATCTCGTGATGGCGAAGTCATATGTACAATTTCTCTTATCAATTAAAAATGGTAGTTATAATTATTTATAAGGTGCACCTATTCTAAACACCTTTATAATGATTATTTTTATTAGGACAAGCTACCAGATAACTTTTATCAACTTATCGAACAATGTTTGGCTGTCGACAAATTTTAAATACAGGCAAAGACTTGTACAATTACATTGACTATTAATAAATGGTAATTATAATTATTATAAGGAATACCAATTGAAAACACCTTTATAATTATTATGATTAATAGGACAATGCGTCAGACTACATTAATAAAAGTCTCGAACTAAGTTTGGCTTTCGAGATTCATCTCTTGATGTTGGAGTCATATGTACAATTTCTCTGTTCATCCATATATGGTAGTTATAATTATTTATAAGGTATTACTATTCTTAAAACCTTTGTAATGTTTATAATTAATAGGGCAATCCTCCAGACTACATTTATCTACGTTTCCAAGTATGTTTAGCTAAGGAACAACATCATAGACAGGCGATGGCATGTACTATAACGTTGTTCATTAATAAATGGTAATTATAATTTTTGAAAAGGTGTACCTCTTCTAAACACCTTTGTAATGATTATAATTTATAGGACAAGTTACCAGATAACTATTATAAACATTTCAAAGTATGTTTAGCTGTGGACCAACATATTATACAGGCGATGACATGTACTATAACATTGTTCAATAATAAATGGTAATTATAATTATCTAAAAGGTGTACTTATTGTAAAGACCTTTATAATGATTATAATTAATAGGACAAGCTACCAGATAACTTTTATCAACTTATCGAACAATGTTTGGCTGTCGACAAATTTTAAATACAGGCAAAGACTTGTACAATTACATTGATTATTTATAAATGGTATATATAATTATTATAAGGTATACCAATTCAAAACAACTTTATAATGCTTATGATTAATAGGAAAATCCTCTAGACTACATAAATCAACATTTCAAAGTATGTTTAGATGAGGAACAACATCTTATACAGGCGATGACATGTACTAGAACTTTGTTCATTAATAAATGGTAATTATAATTATTTAAAAGGTGTACCTAATCTAAACACCTTTATAATGATTATAATTATTAGGATAAGTTAACAGATAACTATTATAAACATTTCAAAGTATGTTTGGCTGTCGAAAAATATTTAATACAGGCAAGGGCATGTACAATTACATTGATTATTAATAAATGGTAATTATAATTATTATAAAGAATACCAATTGAAAACACCTTTATAATGATTATGATTAATAGGACAATGCGTCAGACTACATTAATAAAAGTCTCGAACTAAGTTTGACTTTCGAGATTCATCTCGTGATGGTGGAGTCATATGTACAATTTCTCTGTTCATCCATATATGGTAGTTATAATTATTTATAAGGTATAACTATTCTTAAACCCTTTGTAATGTTTGTAATTAAGAGGACAATCCTCCAGAATTCATTTATGAACATATCGAAATACGTTTGGCTGTCGACAAATATTTAATACAGTCAAAGACATGTACAATTACATTGATTATAAATAAATGGTAATTATAATTATTATAAGGAATACCAATTGAAAACACCTTTATAATGATTATGATTAATAGGACAATGCGTCAGACTACATTAATAAAAGTCTCGAACTAAGTTTGGCTTTCGAGATTCATCTCGTGATGGTGGAGTCATATGTACAATTTCTCTGTTCATCCATATATGGTAGTTATAATTATTTATAAGGTATAACTATTCTTAAAACCTTTGTAATGTTTTTGATTAATAGGGCAATCCTCCAGACTACATTTATCAACGTTTCAAAGTATGTTTAGCTAAGGAACAACATCATAGACAGGCGATGGCATGTACTATAACGTTGTTCATTAATAAATGGTAATTATAATTTTTAAAAAGGTGTACCTCTTCTAAACACCTTTGTTATGATTATAATCTATAGGACAACCTCCAGAAATCATTAATAAACATTTCGAATGATGATTGGCTTTCAACAAATATCTCGTGATGGCGAAGTCATATGTACAATTTCTCTGTTCATTCAAAAATGGTAGTTATAATTATTTATAAGGTATAACTATTCACATAACCTTTGTAATGATTATAATTAATAGGACAATCCTCCAGAATTCATTTTTGAACATATCGAAATACGTTTGGCTGTCGACAAATATTTAATACAGTCAAAGACATGTACAATTACATTGATTATTAATAAATGTTAATTATAATAATTATAAGGTATACCAATTCAAAACAACTTTATAATGATTATGATTAATAGGAAAATCCACTAGACTACATTAATCAACATTTCAAAGTATGTTTAGCTGAGGACCATCATCTTATACAGGCGATGACATGTACTAGAACTTTGTTCATTAATAAATGGTAATTATAATTATTTAAAAGGTGTACCTCTTCTAAACACCTTTGTAATGATTATAATTTATAGGACAAGTTACCAGATAACTATTATAAACATTTCAAAGTATGTTTAGCTGTGGACCAACATATTATACAGACGATGATATGTACTATAACATTGTTCATTAATAAATGGTAATTATAATTATTTAAAAGGTGTACTTATTCTTAACACCTTTATAATGATTATAATTATTAGGACAAGCTACCAGATAACTTTTATAAACATTTCAAATTATGTTTGGCTGTCGACAAATATTTAATTCAGGCAAGGACATGTACAATTACATTGATTATTTATAAATGGTATATATAATTATTTAAAAGGTGTACTTATTGTAAAGACCTTTATAATGATTATAATTAATAGGACAAGCTACCAGATTACATTTATAAACATTTCAAATTATGTTTAGATGAGGACCAACATCTTATACAGGCGATGACATGTACTAGAACTTTGTTCATTAATAAATGGTAATTATAATTATTTAAAAGGTGTACCTAATCTAAACACCTTTATAATGATTATAATTATTAGGACAAGTTAACAGATAACTATTATAAACATTTCAAAGTATGTTTGGCTGTCGAAAAATATTTAATACAGGCAAGAGCATGTACAATTACATTGATTATTAATAAATGGTTATTATAATTATTATAAAGAATACCAATTGAAAACACCTTTATAATGATTATGATTAATAGGACAATGCGTCAGACTACATTAATAAAAGTCTCGAACTAAGTTTGACTTTCGAGATTCATCTCGTGATGGTGGAGTCATATGTACAATTTCTCTGTTCATCCATATATGGTAGTTATAATTATTTATAAGGTATAACTATTCTTAAACCCTTTGTAATGTTTGTAATTAAGAGGACAATCCTCCAGAATTCATTTATGAACATATCGAAATACGTTTGGCTGTCGACAAATATTTAATACAGTCAAAGACATGTACAATTACATTGATTATTAATAAATTGTAATTATTATTATTATAGGGCATTCCAATTGAAAACACCTTTATAATGTTTATGATTAATAGGAAAATCCTCTAGACTACATTAATCAACAGTTCAAAGTATGTTTAGCTAAGGAACAACATCATAGACAGGCGATGGCATGTATTAGAACTTTGTTCATTAATAAATGGTAATTGTAATTATTTAAAAGGTGTACCTAATTTAAACACCATTATAATGATTATAATTATTAGGACAAGCTACCAGATAATTTTTATAAACATTTCAAAGTTTTTTGGCTGTCGACAAATATTTAACACAGGCAAAGACATGTACAAGTACTTTAATTATTAATAAATGGTAATTATAATTTTTTATAAGGAATTACTATTCTTAAACCTATAAAATGATTATCAACTATAGGAAAATCCACCAGTAAACTTTAATCAACATTTAAATGAATGTTAAACTGACGACCAACAACTTATACTGGCGAAGACATGTACAATTACTTTCTTCATTAATAAATGGTAGTTATAATTATTTGAATGGCATACCTATAATAAACACCATTATGATGATTATAATCTATAGGACAACCTCCAGAAATCATTAATAAACATTTCGAATGATGATTGGCTTTCAACAAATATCTCGTGATGGCGAAGTCATATGTACAATTTCTCTGTTCATTCAAAAATGGTAGTTATAATTATTTATAAGGTATAACTATTCACATAACCTTTGTAATGATTATAATTAATAGGACAATCCTCCAGAATTCATTTATGAACATATCGAAATACGTTTGGCTGTCGACAAATATTTAATACAGTCAAAGACATGTACAAATACATTGATTATTAATAAATGGTAATTATAATTATTTAAAAGGTGTACTTATTGTAAAGACCTTTATAATGATTATAATTAATAGGACAAGTTACCAGATTACATTTATAAACATTTCAAAATATGTTTGGCTTTCGACAAATATTTAATACCGGCAAAGACATGTACAATTACATTGATTATTAATAAATATTAATTATAATAATTATAAGGTATACCAATTCAAAACAACTTTATAATGATTATGATTAATAGGAAAATCCACTAGACTACATTAATCAACATTTCAAAGTATGTTTAGCTGAGGACCATCATCTTATACAGGCGATGACATGTACTAGAACTTTGTTCATTAATAAATGGTAATTATAATTATTTAAAAGTTGTACCTAATCTAAACACCTTTATAGTGATTATAATTATTAGGACAAGCTACCAGATAATTTTTATAAACATTTCAAAGTATATTTGGCTGTCGACAAATATTTAACACAGGCAAAGACATGTACAAGTACTTTGATTATTAATAAATGGTAATTATAATTTTTTATAAGGAATTACTATTCTTAAAACCTATAAAATGATTATCACTTATAGGAAAATCCACCAGTAAACTTTAATCAACATTTAAATGAATGTTAAACTGACGACCAACAACTTATACTGGCGAAGACATGTACAATTACTTTCTTCATTAATAAATGGTAGTTATTATTATCTAAATGGCATACCTATAATAAACACCATTATGATGATTATAATCTATAGGACAACCTCCAGAAATCATTAATAAACATTTCGAATGATGATTGGCTTTCAACAAATATCTCGTGATGGCGAAGTCATATGTACAATTTCTCTTATCAATTAAAAATGGTAGTTATAATTATTTATAAGGTGCACCTATTCTAAACACCTTTATAATGATTATTTTTATTAGGACAAGCTACCAGATAACTTTTATCAACTTATCGAACAATGTTTGGCTGTCGACAAATTTTAAATACAGGCAAAGACTTGTACAATTACATTGACTATTAATAAATGGTAATTATAATTATTATAAGGAATACCAATTGAAAACACCTTTATAATTATTATGATTAATAGGACAATGCGTCAGACTACATTAATAAAAGTCTCGAACTAAGTTTGGCTTTCGAGATTCATCTCTTGATGGTGGAGTCATATGTACAATTTCTCTGTTCATCCATATATGGTAGTTATAATTATTTATAAGGTATAACTATTCTTAAAACCTTTGTAATGTTTATAATTAATAGGGCAATCCTCCAGACTACATTTATCAACGTTTCAAAGTATGTTTAGCTAAGGAACAACATCATAGACAGGCGATGGCATGTACTATAACGTTGTTCATTAATAAATGGTAATTATAATTTTTAAAAAGGTGTACCTCTTCTAAACACCTTTGTAATGATTATAATTTATAGGACAAGTTACCAGATGACTATTATAAACATTCCATAGTATGTTTGGATGTCGACAAATATTTAATACACGCAAAGACATGTACAAATACATTGATTATTAATAAATGGTAATTATAATTATTTAAAAGGTGTACTTATTGTAAAGACCTTTATAATGATTATAATTAATAGGACAAGCTACCAGATTACATTTATAAACATTTCAAAATATGTTTGGCTTTCGACAAATATTTAATACCGGCAAAGACATGTACAATTACATTGATTATTAATAAATTGTAATTATTATTATTATAGGGCATTCCAATTGAAAACACCTTTATAATGTTTATGATTAATAGGAAAATCCTCTAGACTACATTAATCAACAGTTCAAAGTATGTTTAGCTAAGGAACAACATCATAGACAGGCGATGGCATGTACTATAACGTTGTTCATTAATAAATGGTAATTATAATTTTTGAAAAGGTGTACCTCTTCTAAACACCTTTGTAATGATTATAATTTATAGGACAAGTTACCAGATAACTATTATAAACATTTCAAAGTATGTTTAGCTGTGGACCAACATATTATACAGGCGATGACATGTACTATAACATTGTTCAATAATAAATGGTAATTATAATTATTTAAAAGGTGTACTTATTGTAAAGACCTTTATAATGATTATAATTAATAGAACATGCTACCAGATTACATTTATAAACATTTCAAATTATGTTTGGCTGTCGACAAATATTTAATTCAGGCAAGGACATGTACAATTACATTGATTATTTATAAATGGTATATATAATTATTATAAGGTATACCAATTCAAAACAAATTTATAATGCTTATGATCAATAGGAAAATCCTCTAGACTACATAAATCAACATTTCAAAGTATGTTTAGATGAGGACCAACATCTTATACAGGCGATGACATGTACTAGAACTTTGTTCATTAATAAATGGTAATTATAATTATTTAAAAGGTGTACCTAATCTAAACACCTTTATAATGATTATAATTATTAGGACAAGTTAACAGATAACTATTATAAACATTTCAAAGTATGTTTGGATGTCGACAAATATTTAATACAGGCAAGGGCATGTACAATTACATTGATTATTAATAAATGGTAATTATAATTATTATAAGGAATACCAATTGAAAACACCTTTATAATGATTATGATTAATAGGACAATGCGTCAGACTACATTAATAAAAGTCTCGAACTAAGTTTGACTTTCGAGATTCATCTCGTGATGGTGGAGTCATATGTACAATTTCTCTGTTCATCCATATATGGTAGTTATAATTATTTATAAGGTATAACTATTCTTAAACCCTTTGTAATGTTTGTAATTAAGAGAACAATCCTCCAGAATTCATTTATGAACATATCGAAATACGTTTGGCTGTCGACAAATATTTAATACAGTCAAAGACATGTACAATTACATTGGTTATTAATAAATGGTTATTAATATTATTATAGGGCATACCAATTGAAATCACCTTTATAATGTTTATGATTAATAGGAAAATCCTCTAGACTACATTAATCAACATTTCAAAGTATGTTTAGCTAAGGAACAACTTCATAGACAGGCGATGGCATGTACTATAACGTTGTTCATTAATAAATGGTAATTATAATTTTTAAAAAGGTGTACCTCTTCTAAACACCTTTGTAATGATTATAATTTATAGGACAAGTTACCAGATAACTATTATAAACATTTCAAAGTATGTTTAGCTGTGGACCAACATATTATACAGACGATGATATTTACTATAACATTGTTCATTAATAAATGGTAATTATAATTATTTAAAAGGTGTACTTATTCTTAACACCTTTATAATGATTATAATTATTAGGACAAGCTACCAGATAACTTTTATAAACATTTCAAATTATGTTTGGCTGTCGACAAATATTTAATTCAGGCAAGGGCATGTACAATTACATTGATTATTAATAAATGGTAATTATAATTATTATAAGGAATACCAATTGAAAACACCTTTATAATGATTATGATTAATAGGACAATGCGTCAGACTACATTAATAAAAGTCTCGAACTAAGTTTGGCTTTCGAGATTCATCTCGTGATGGTGGAGTCATATGTACAATTTCTCTGTTCATCCATATATGGTAGTTATAATTATTTATAAGGTATAACTATTCTTAAAACCTTTGTAATGTTTTTGATTAATAGGGCAATCCTCCAGACTACATTTATCAACGTTTCAAAGTATGTTTAGCTAAGGAACAACATCATAGACAGGCGATGGCATGTATTAGAACTTTGTTCATTAATAAATGGTAATTGTAATTATTTAAAAGGTGTACCTAATTTAAACACCATTATAATGATTATAATTATTAGGACAAGCTACCAGATAATTTTTATAAACATTTCAAAGTTTTTTGGCTGTCGACAAATATTTAACACAGGCAAAGACATGTACAAGTACTTTAATTATTAATAAATGGTAATTATAATTTTTTATAAGGAATTACTATTCTTAAACCTATAAAATGATTATCAACTATAGGAAAATCCACCAGTAAACTTTAATCAACATTTAAATGAATGTTAAACTGACGACCAACAACTTATACTGGCGAAGACATGTACAATTACTTTCTTCATTAATAAATGGTAGTTATAATTATTTGAATGGCATACCTATAATAAACACCATTATGATGATTATAATCTATAGGACAACCTCCAGAAATCATTAATAAACATTTCGAATGATGATTGGCTTTCAACAAATATCTCGTGATGGCGAAGTCATATGTACAATTTCTCTGTTCATTCAAAAATGGTAGTTATAATTATTTATAAGGTATAACTATTCACATAACCTTTGTAATGATTATAATTAATAGGACAATCCTCCAGAATTCATTTATGAACATATCGAAATACGTTTGGCTGTCGACAAATATTTAATACAGTCAAAGACATGTACAAATACATTGATTATTAATAAATGGTAATTATAATTATTTAAAAGGTGTACTTATTGTAAAGACCTTTATAATGATTATAATTAATAGGACAAGTTACCAGATTACATTTATAAACATTTCAAAATATGTTTGGCTTTCGACAAATATTTAATACCGGCAAAGACATGTACAATTACATTGATTATTAATAAATATTAATTATAATAATTATAAGGTATACCAATTCAAAACAACTTTATAATGATTATGATTAATAGGAAAATCCACTAGACTACATTAATCAACATTTCAAAGTATGTTTAGCTGAGGACCATCATCTTATACAGGCGATGACATGTACTAGAACTTTGTTCATTAATAAATGGTAATTATAATTATTTAAAAGTTGTACCTAATCTAAACACCTTTATAGTGATTATAATTATTAGGACAAGCTACCAGATAATTTTTATAAACATTTCAAAGTATATTTGGCTGTCGACAAATATTTAACACAGGCAAAGACATGTACAAGTACTTTGATTATTAATAAATGGTAATTATAATTTTTTATAAGGAATTACTATTCTTAAAACCTATAAAATGATTATCACTTATAGGAAAATCCACCAGTAAACTTTAATCAACATTTAAATGAATGTTAAACTGACGACCAACAACTTATACTGGCGAAGACATGTACAATTACTTTCTTCATTAATAAATGGTAGTTATTATTATCTAAATGGCATACCTATAATAAACACCATTATGATGATTATAATCTATAGGACAACCTCCAGAAATCATTAATAAACATTTCGAATGATGATTGGCTTTCAACAAATATCTCGTGATGGCGAAGTCATATGTACAATTTCTCTTATCAATTAAAAATGGTAGTTATAATTATTTATAAGGTGCACCTATTCTAAACACCTTTATAATGATTATTTTTATTAGGACAAGCTACCAGATAACTTTTATCAACTTATCGAACAATGTTTGGCTGTCGACAAATTTTAAATACAGGCAAAGACTTGTACAATTACATTGACTATTAATAAATGGTAATTATAATTATTATAAGGAATACCAATTGAAAACACCTTTATAATTATTATGATTAATAGGACAATGCGTCAGACTACATTAATAAAAGTCTCGAACTAAGTTTGGCTTTCGAGATTCATCTCTTGATGGTGGAGTCATATGTACAATTTCTCTGTTCATCCATATATGGTAGTTATAATTATTTATAAGGTATAACTATTCTTAAAACCTTTGTAATGTTTATAATTAATAGGGCAATCCTCCAGACTACATTTATCAACGTTTCAAAGTATGTTTAGCTAAGGAACAACATCATAGACAGGCGATGGCATGTACTATAACGTTGTTCATTAATAAATGGTAATTATAATTTTTAAAAAGGTGTACCTCTTCTAAACACCTTTGTAATGATTATAATTTATAGGACAAGTTACCAGATGACTATTATAAACATTCCATAGTATGTTTGGATGTCGACAAATATTTAATACACGCAAAGACATGTACAAATACATTGATTATTAATAAATGGTAATTATAATTATTTAAAAGGTGTACTTATTGTAAAGACCTTTATAATGATTATAATTAATAGGACAAGCTACCAGATTACATTTATAAACATTTCAAAATATGTTTGGCTTTCGACAAATATTTAATACCGGCAAAGACATGTACAATTACATTGATTATTAATAAATTGTAATTATTATTATTATAGGGCATTCCAATTGAAAACACCTTTATAATGTTTATGATTAATAGGAAAATCCTCTAGACTACATTAATCAACAGTTCAAAGTATGTTTAGCTAAGGAACAACATCATAGACAGGCGATGGCATGTACTATAACGTTGTTCATTAATAAATGGTAATTATAATTTTTGAAAAGGTGTACCTCTTCTAAACACCTTTGTAATGATTATAATTTATAGGACAAGTTACCAGATAACTATTATAAACATTTCAAAGTATGTTTAGCTGTGGACCAACATATTATACAGGCGATGACATGTACTATAACATTGTTCAATAATAAATGGTAATTATAATTATTTAAAAGGTGTACTTATTGTAAAGACCTTTATAATGATTATAATTAATAGAACATGCTACCAGATTACATTTATAAACATTTCAAATTATGTTTGGCTGTCGACAAATATTTAATTCAGGCAAGGACATGTACAATTACATTGATTATTTATAAATGGTATATATAATTATTATAAGGTATACCAATTCAAAACAAATTTATAATGCTTATGATTAATAGGAAAATCCTCTAGACTACATAAATCAACATTTCAAAGTATGTTTAGATGAGGACCAACATCTTATACAGGCGATGACATGTACTAGAACTTTGTTCATTAATAAATGGTAATTATAATTATTTAAAAGGTGTACCTAATCTAAACACCTTTATAATGATTATAATTATTAGGACAAGTTAACAGATAACTATTATAAACATTTCAAAGTATGTTTGGATGTCGACAAATATTTAATACAGGCAAGGGCATGTACAATTACATTGATTATTAATAAATGGTAATTATAATTATTATAAGGAATACCAATTGAAAACACCTTTATAATGATTATGATTAATAGGACAATGCGTCAGACTACATTAATAAAAGTCTCGAACTAAGTTTGACTTTCGAGATTCATCTCGTGATGGTGGAGTCATATGTACAATTTCTCTGTTCATCCATATATGGTAGTTATAATTATTTATAAGGTATAACTATTCTTAAACCCTTTGTAATGTTTGTAATTAAGAGAACAATCCTCCAGAATTCATTTATGAACATATCGAAATACGTTTGGCTGTCGACAAATATTTAATACAGTCAAAGACATGTACAATTACATTGGTTATTAATAAATGGTTATTAATATTATTATAGGGCATACCAATTGAAATCACCTTTATAATGTTTATGATTAATAGGAAAATCTTCTAGACTACATTAATCAACATTTCAAAGTATGTTTAGCTAAGGAACAACTTCATAGACAGGCGATGGCATGTACTATAACGTTGTTCATTAATAAATGGTAATTATAATTTTTAAAAAGGTGTACCTCTTCTAAACACCTTTGTAATGATTATAATTTATAGGACAAGTTACCAGATAACTATTATAAACATTTCAAAGTATGTTTAGCTGTGGACCAACATATTATACAGACGATGATATTTACTATAACATTGTTCATTAATAAATGGTAATTATAATTATTTAAAAGGTGTACTTATTCTTAACACCTTTATAATGATTATAATTATTAGGACAAGCTACCAGATAACTTTTATAAACATTTCAAATTATGTTTGGCTGTCGACAAATATTTAATTCAGGCAAGGGCATGTACAATTACATTGATTATTAATAAATGGTAATTATAATTATTATAAGGAATACCAATTGAAAACACCTTTATAATGATTATGATTAATAGGACAATGCGTCAGACTACATTAATAAAAGTCTCGAACTAAGTTTGGCTTTCGAGATTCATCTCGTGATGGTGGAGTCATATGTACAATTTCTCTGTTCATCCATATATGGTAGTTATAATTATTTATAAGGTATAACTATTCTTAAAACCTTTGTAATGTTTTTGATTAATAGGGCAATCCTCCAGACTACATTTATCAACGTTTCAAAGTATGTTTAGCTAAGGAACAACATCATAGACAGGCGATGGCATGTACTATAACGTTGTTCATTAATAAATGGTAATTATAATTTTTAAAAAGGTGTACCTCTTCTAAACACCTTTGTAATGATTATAATCTATAGGACAACCTCCAGAAATCATTAATAAACATTTCGAATGATGATTGGCTTTCAACAAATATCTCGTGATGGCGAAGTCACATGTACAATTTCTCTGTTCATTCAAAAATGGTAGTTATAATTATTTATAAGGTATAACTATTCACATAACCTTTGTAATGATTATAATTAATAGGACAATCCTCCAGAATTCATTTTTGAACATATCGAAATACGTTTGGCTGTCGACAAATATTTAATACAGTCAAAGACATGTACAATTACATTGATATTAATAAATGGTAATTATAATTATTATAAGGCATATCAATTGAAAACACTTTTATAATGTTTATGATTAATAGGAAAATCCTCTAGACTACATTAATCAACATTTCAAAGTATGTTTAGCTGAGGACCAACATCATAGACAGGCGGTGACATGTATTATAACGTTGTTCATTAATAAATGGTAATTATAATTTTTAAAAAGGTGTACCTCTTCTAAACACCTTTGTAATGATTATAATTTATAGGACAAGTTACCAGATGACTATTATAAACATTCCACAGTATGTTTGGATGTCGACAAATATTTAATACACGCAAAGACATGTACAAATACATTGATTATTAATAAATGGTAATTATAATTATTTAAAAGGTGTACTTATTGTAAAGACCTTTATAATGATTATAATTAATAGGACAAGTTACCAGATTACATTTATAAACATTTCAAAATATGTTTGGCTTTCGACAAATATTTAATACCGGCAAAGACATGTACAATTACATTGATTATTAATAAATATTAATTATAATAATTATAAGGTATACCAATTCAAAACAACTTTATAATGATTATGATTAATAGGAAAATCCACTAGACTACATTAATCAACATTTCAAAGTATGTTTAGCTGAGGACCATCATCTTATACAGGCGATGACATGTACTAGAACTTTGTTCATTAATAAATGGTAATTATAATTATTTAAAAGTTGTACCTAATCTAAACACCTTTATAGTGATTATAATTATTAGGACAAGCTACCAGATAATTTTTATAAACATTTCAAAGTATATTTGGCTGTCGACAAATATTTAACACAGGCAAAGACATGTACAAGTACTTTGATTATTAATAAATGGTAATTATAATTTTTTATAAGGAATTACTATTCTTAAAACCTATAAAATGATTATCACTTATAGGAAAATCCACCAGTAAACTTTAATCAACATTTAAATGAATGTTAAACTGACGACCAACAACTTATACTGGCGAAGACATGTACAATTACTTTCTTCATTAATAAATGGTAGTTATTATTATTTAAATGGCATACCTATAATAAACACCATTATGATGTTTATAATCTATAGGACAACCTCCAGAAATCATTAATAAACATTTCGAATGATGATTGGCTTTCAACAAATATCTCGTGATGGCGAAGTCATATGTACAATTTCTCTTATCAATTAAAAATGGTAGTTATAATTATTTATAAGGTGCACCTATTCTAAACACCTTTATAATGATTATTATTATTAGGACAAGCTACCAGATAACTTTTATCAACTTATCGAACAATGTTTGGCTGTCGACAAATTTTAAATACAGGCAAAGACTTGTACAATTACATTGACTATTAATAAATGGTAATTATAATAATTATAAGGAAAACCAATTGAAAACACCTTTATAATTATTATGATTAATAGGACAATGCGTCAGACTACATTAATAAAAGTCTCGAACTAAGTTTGGCTTTCAAGATTCATCTCTTGATGGTGGAGTCATATGTACAATTTCTCTGTTCATCCATATATGGTAGTTATAATTATTTATAAGGTATTACTATTCTTAAAACCTTTGTAATGTTTATAATTAATAGGGCAATCCTCCAGACTACATTTATCTACGTTTCCAAGTATGTTTAGCTAAGGAACAACATCATAGACAGGCGATGGCATGTACTATAACGTTGTTCATTAATAAATGGTAATTATAATTTTTGAAAAGGTGTACCTCTTCTAAACACCTTTGTAATGATTATAATTTATAGGACAAGTTACCAGATAACTATTATAAACATTTCAAAGTATGTTTAGCTGTGGACCAACATATTATACAGGCGATGACATGTACTATAACATTGTTCAATAATAAATGGTAATTATAATTATCTAAAAGGTGTACTTATTGTAAAGACCTTTATAATGATTATAATTAATAGGACAAGCTACCAGATAACTTTTATCAACTTATCGAACAATGTTTGGCTGTCGACAAATTTTAAATACAGGCAAAGACTTGTACAATTACATTGATTATTTATAAATGGTATATATAATTATTATAAGGTATACCAATTCAAAACAACTTTATAATGCTTATGATTAATAGGAAAATCCTCTAGACTACATAAATCAACATTTCAAAGTATGTTTAGATGAGGAACAACATCTTATACAGGCGATGACATGTACTAGAACTTTGTTCATTAATAAATGGTAATTATAATTATTTAAAAGGTGTACCTAATCTAAACACCTTTATAATGATTATAATTATTAGGATAAGTTAACAGATAACTATTATAAACATTTCAAAGTATGTTTGGCTGTCGAAAAATATTTAATACAGGCAAGGGCATGTACAATTACATTGATTATTAATAAATGGTAATTATAATTATTATAAAGAATACCAATTGAAAACACCTTTATAATGATTATGATTAATAGGACAATGCGTCAGACTACATTAATAAAAGTCTCGAACTAAGTTTGACTTTCGAGATTCATCTCGTGATGGTGGAGTCATATGTACAATTTCTCTGTTCATCCATATATGGTAGTTATAATTATTTATAAGGTATAACTATTCTTAAACCCTTTGTAATGTTTGTAATTAAGAGGACAATCCTCCAGAATTCATTTATGAACATATCGAAATACGTTTGGCTGTCGACAAATATTTAATACAGTCAAAGACATGTACAATTACATTGGTTATTAATAAATGGTTATTAATATTATTATAGGGCATACCAATTGAAATCACCTTTATAATGTTTATGATTAATAGGAAAATCCTCTAGACTACATTAATCAACATTTCAAAGTATGTTTAGCTAAGGAACAACTTCATAGACAGGCGATGGCATGTACTATAACGTTGTTCATTAATAAATGGTAATTATAATTTTTAAAAAGGTGTACCTCTTCTAAACACCTTTGTAATGATTATAATTTATAGGACAAGTTACCAGATAACTATTATAAACATTTCAAAGTATGTTTAGCTGTGGACCAACATATTATACAGACGATGATATTTACTATAACATTGTTCATTAATAAATGGTAATTATAATTATTTAAAAGGTGTACTTATTCTTAACACCTTTATAATGATTATAATTATTAGGACAAGCTACCAGATAACTTTTATAAACATTTCAAATTATGTTTGGCTGTCGACAAATATTTAATTCAGGCAAGGGCATGTACAATTACATTGATTATTAATAAATGGTAATTATAATTATTATAAGGCATATCAATTGAAAACACTTTTATAATGTTTATGATTAATAGGAAAATCCTCTAGACTACATTAATCAACATTTCAAAGTATGTTTAGCTGAGGACCAACATCATAGACAGGCGGTGACATGTATTATAACGTTGTTCATTAATAAATGGTAATTATAATTTTTAAAAAGGTGTACCTCTTCTAAACACCTTTGTAATGATTATAATTTATAGGACAAGTTACCAGATGACTATTATAAACATTCCACAGTATGTTTGGATGTCGACAAATATTTAATACACGCAAAGACATGTACAAATACATTGATTATTAATAAATGGTAATTATAATTATTTAAAAGGTGTACTTATTGTAAAGACCTTTATAATGATTATAATTAATAGGACAAGTTACCAGATTACATTTATAAACATTTCAAAATATGTTTGGCTTTCGACAAATATTTAATACCGGCAAAGACATGTACAATTACATTGATTATTAATAAATATTAATTATAATAATTATAAGGTATACCAATTCAAAACAACTTTATAATGATTATGATTAATAGGAAAATCCACTAGACTACATTAATCAACATTTCAAAGTATGTTTAGCTGAGGACCATCATCTTATACAGGCGATGACATGTACTAGAACTTTGTTCATTAATAAATGGTAATTATAATTATTTAAAAGTTGTACCTAATCTAAACACCTTTATAGTGATTATAATTATTAGGACAAGCTACCAGATAATTTTTATAAACATTTCAAAGTATATTTGGCTGTCGACAAATATTTAACACAGGCAAAGACATGTACAAGTACTTTGATTATTAATAAATGGTAATTATAATTTTTTATAAGGAATTACTATTCTTAAAACCTATAAAATGATTATCACTTATAGGAAAATCCACCAGTAAACTTTAATCAACATTTAAATGAATGTTAAACTGACGACCAACAACTTATACTGGCGAAGACATGTACAATTACTTTCTTCATTAATAAATGGTAGTTATTATTATTTAAATGGCATACCTATAATAAACACCATTATGATGATTATAATCTATAGGACAACCTCCAGAAATCATTAATAAACATTTCGAATGATGATTGGCTTTCAACAAATATCTCGTGATGGCGAAGTCATATGTACAATTTCTCTTATCAATTAAAAATGGTAGTTATAATTATTTATAAGGTGCACCTATTCTAAACACCTTTATAATGATTATTATTATTAGGACAAGCTACCAGATAACTTTTATCAACTTATCGAACAATGTTTGGCTGTCGACAAATTTTAAATACAGGCAAAGACTTGTACAATTACATTGACTATTAATAAATGGTAATTATAATAATTATAAGGAAAACCAATTGAAAACACCTTTATAATTATTATGATTAATAGGACAATGCGTCAGACTACATTAATAAAAGTCTCGAACTAAGTTTGGCTTTCAAGATTCATCTCTTGATGGTGGAGTCATATGTACAATTTCTCTGTTCATCCATATATGGTAGTTATAATTATTTATAAGGTATTACTATTCTTAAAACCTTTGTAATGTTTATAATTAATAGGGCAATCCTCCAGACTACATTTATCTACGTTTCCAAGTATGTTTAGCTAAGGAACAACATCATAGACAGGCGATGGCATGTACTATAACGTTGTTCATTAATAAATGGTAATTATAATTTTTGAAAAGGTGTACCTCTTCTAAACACCTTTGTAATGATTATAATTTATAGGACAAGTTACCAGATAACTATTATAAACATTTCAAAGTATGTTTAGCTGTGGACCAACATATTATACAGGCGATGACATGTACTATAACATTGTTCAATAATAAATGGTAATTATAATTATCTAAAAGGTGTACTTATTGTAAAGACCTTTATAATGATTATAATTAATAGGACAAGCTACCAGATAACTTTTATCAACTTATCGAACAATGTTTGGCTGTCGACAAATTTTAAATACAGGCAAAGACTTGTACAATTACATTGATTATTTATAAATGGTATATATAATTATTATAAGGTATACCAATTCAAAACAACTTTATAATGCTTATGATTAATAGGAAAATCCTCTAGACTACATAAATCAACATTTCAAAGTATGTTTAGATGAGGAACAACATCTTATACAGGCGATGACATGTACTAGAACTTTGTTCATTAATAAATGGTAATTATAATTATTTAAAAGGTGTACCTAATCTAAACACCTTTATAATGATTATAATTATTAGGATAAGTTAACAGATAACTATTATAAACATTTCAAAGTATGTTTGGCTGTCGAAAAATATTTAATACAGGCAAGGGCATGTACAATTACATTGATTATTAATAAATGGTAATTATAATTATTATAAAGAATACCAATTGAAAACACCTTTATAATGATTATGATTAATAGGACAATGCGTCAGACTACATTAATAAAAGTCTCGAACTAAGTTTGACTTTCGAGATTCATCTCGTGATGGTGGAGTCATATGTACAATTTCTCTGTTCATCCATATATGGTAGTTATAATTATTTATAAGGTATAACTATTCTTAAACCCTTTGTAATGTTTGTAATTAAGAGGACAATCCTCCAGAATTCATTTATGAACATATCGAAATACGTTTGGCTGTCGACAAATATTTAATACAGTCAAAGACATGTACAATTACATTGATTATAAATAAATGGTAATTATAATTATTATAAGGAATACCAATTGAAAACACCTTTATAATGATTATGATTAATAGGACAATGCGTCAGACTACATTAATAAAAGTCTCGAACTAAGTTTGGCTTTCGAGATTCATCTCGTGATGGTGGAGTCATATGTACAATTTCTCTGTTCATCCATATATGGTAGTTATAATTATTTATAAGGTATAACTATTCTTAAAACCTTTGTAATGTTTTTGATTAATAGGGCAATCCTCCAGACTACATTTATCAACGTTTCAAAGTATGTTTAGCTAAGGAACAACATCATAGACAGGCGATGGCATGTACTATAACGTTGTTCATTAATAAATGGTAATTATAATTTTTAAAAAGGTGTACCTCTTCTAAACACCTTTGTTATGATTATAATCTATAGGACAACCTCCAGAAATCATTAATAAACATTTCGAATGATGATTGGCTTTCAACAAATATCTCGTGATGGCGAAGTCATATGTACAATTTCTCTGTTCATTCAAAAATGGTAGTTATAATTATTTATAAGGTATAACTATTCACATAACCTTTGTAATGATTATAATTAATAGGACAATCCTCCAGAATTCATTTTTGAACATATCGAAATACGTTTGGCTGTCGACAAATATTTAATACAGTCAAAGACATGTACAATTACATTGATTATTAATAAATGTTAATTATAATAATTATAAGGTATACCAATTCAAAACAACTTTATAATGATTATGATTAATAGGAAAATCCACTAGACTACATTAATCAACATTTCAAAGTATGTTTAGCTGAGGACCATCATCTTATACAGGCGATGACATGTACTAGAACTTTGTTCATTAATAAATGGTAATTATAATTATTTAAAAGGTGTACCTCTTCTAAACACCTTTGTAATGATTATAATTTATAGGACAAGTTACCAGATAACTATTATAAACATTTCAAAGTATGTTTAGCTGTGGACCAACATATTATACAGACGATGATATGTACTATAACATTGTTCATTAATAAATGGTAATTATAATTATTTAAAAGGTGTACTTATTCTTAACACCTTTATAATGATTATAATTATTAGGACAAGCTACCAGATAACTTTTATAAACATTTCAAATTATGTTTGGCTTTCGACAAATATTTAATTCAGGCAAGGACATGTACAAGTACTTTGATTATTAATAAATGGTAATTATAATTTTTTATAAGGAATTACTATTCTTAAAACCTATAAAATGATTATCATTTATAGGAAAATCCACCAGTAAACTTTAATCAACATTTAAATGAATGTTAAACTGACGACCAACAACTTATACTGGCGAAGACATGTACAATTACTTTCTTCATTAATAAATGGTAGTTATAATTATTTAAATGGCATACCTATAATAAACACCATTATGATGATTATAATCTATAGGACAACCTCCAGAAATCATTAATAAACATTTCGAATGATGATTGGCTTTCAACAAATATCTCGTGATGGCGAAGTCATATGTACAATTTCTCTTATCATTTAAAAATGGTAGTTATAATTATTTATAAGGTGCACCTATTCTAAACACCTTTATAATGATTATTATTATTAGGACAAGCTACCAGATAACTTTTATCAACTTATCGAACAATGTTTGGCTGTCGACAAATTTTAAATACAGGCAAAGACTTGTACAATTACATTGACTATTAATAAATGGTAATTATAATTATTATAAGGCATACCAATTGAAAACACCTTTATAATGATTATAGTTTATAGGAAAATCCTCTAGAATACATTAATAAAAGTTTCGAACTAAATTTGGATTTCGAGATACATCTCTTGATGGTGGAGTCATATGTACAATTTCTCTGTTCATTCATATATGGTAGTTATAATTATTTATAAGGTATAACTATACTTAAACCCTTTGTAATGTTTGTAATTAAGAGGACAATCCTCCAGAATTCATTTATGAACATATCGAAATACGTTTGGCTGTCGACAAATATTTAATACAGTCAAAGACATGTACAATTACATTGATTATAAATAAATGGTAATTATAATTATTATAAGGAATACCAATTGAAAACACCTTTATAATGATTATGATTAATAGGACAATGCGTCAGACTACATTAATAAAAGTCTCGAACTAAGTTTGGCTTTCGAGATTCATCTCGTGATGGTGGAGTCATATGTACAATTTCTCTGTTCATCCATATATGGTAGTTATAATTATTTATAAGGTATAACTATTCTTAAAACCTTTGTAATGTTTTTGATTAATAGGGCAATCCTCCAGAATTCATTTTTGAACATATCGAAATACGTTTGGCTGTCGACAAATATTTAATACAGTCAAAGACATGTACAATTACATTGATTATTAATAAATGTTAATAATAATAATTATAAGGTATACCAATTCAAAACAACTTTATAATGATTATGATTAATAGGAAAATCCACTAGACTACATTAATCAACATTTCAAAGTATGTTTAGCTGAGGACCATCATCTTATACAGGCGATGACATGTACTAGAACTTTGTTCATTAATAAATGGTAATTATAATTATTTAAAAGTTGTACCTAATCTAAACACCTTCATAGTGATTATAATTATAAGACAAGCTACCAGATAATTTTTATAAACATTTCAAAGTATATTTGGCTGTCGACAAATATTTAACACAGGCAAAGACATGTACAAGTACTTTGATTATTAATAAATGGTAATTATAATTTTTTATAAGGAATTACTATTCTTAAACCTATAAAATTATTATCAACTATAGGAAAATCCACCAGTAAACTTTAATCAACATTTAAATGAATGTTAAACTGACGACCAACAACTTATACTGGCGAAGACATGTACAATTACTTTCTTCATTAATAAATGGTAGTTATTATTATTTAAATGGCATACCTATAATAAACACCATTATGATGATTATAATCTATAGGACAACCTCCAGAAATCATTAATAAACATTTCGAATGATGATTGGCTTTCAACAAATATCTCGTGATGGCGAAGTCATATGTACAATTTCTCTTATCAATTAAAAATGGTAGTTATAATTATTTATAAGGTGCACCTATTCTAATTACCTTTATAATGATTATTATTATTAGGACAAGCTACCAGATAACTTTTATCAACTTATCGAACAATGTTTGGCCGTCGACAAATTTTAAATACAGGCAAAGACTTGTACAATTACATTGACTATTAATAAATGGTAATTATAATTATTATAAGGAATACCAATTGAAAACACCTTTATAATTATTATGATTAATAGGACAATGCGTCAGACTACATTAATAAAAGTCTCGAACTAAGTTTGGCTTTCGAGATTCATCTCTTGATGGTGGAGTCATATGTACAATTTCTCTGTTCATCCATATTTGGTAGTTATAATTATTTATAAGGTATAACTATTCATAAACCCTTTGTAATGTTTGTAATTAAGAGAACAATCCTCCAGAATTCATTTATGAACATATCGAAATACGTTTGGCTGTCGACAAATATTTAATACAGTCAAAGACATGTACAATTACATTGGTTATTAATAAATGGTTATTATTATTATTATAGGGCATACCAATTGAAAACACCTTTATAATGTTTATGATTAATAGGAAAATCCTCTAGACTACATTAATCAACATTTCAAAGTATGTTTAGCTAAGGAACAACTTCATAGACAGGCGATGGCATGTACTATAACGTTGTTCATTAATAAATGGTAATTATAATTTTTAAAAAGGTGTACCTCTTCTAAACACCTTTGTAATGATTATAATTTATAGGACAAGTTACCAGATAACTATTATAAACATTTCAAAGTATGTTTAGCTGTGGACCAACATATTATACAGACGATGATATGTACTATAACATTGTTTATTAATAAATGGTAATTATAATTATTTAAAAGGTGTACTTATTCTTAACACCTTTATAATGATTATAATTATTAGGACAAGCTACCAGATAACTTTTATAAACATTTCAAATTATGTTTGGCTGTCGACAAATATTTAATTCAGGCAAGGACATGTACAAGTACTTTGATTATTAATAAATGGTAATTATAATTTTTTATAAGGAATTACTATTCTTAAAACCTATAAAATGATTATCATTTATAGGAAAATCCACCAGTAAACTTTAATCAACATTTAAATGAATGTTAAACTGACGACCAACAACTTATACTGGCGAAGACATGTACAATTACTTTCTTCATTAATAAATGGTAGTTATAATTATTTAAATGGCATACCTATAATAAACACCATTATGATGATTATAATCTATAGGACAACCTCCAGAAATCATTAATAAACATTTCGAATGATGATTGGCTTTCAACAAATATCTCGTGATGGCGAAGTCATATGTACAATTTCTCTTATCATTTAAAAATGGTAGTTATAATTATTTATAAGGTGCACCTATTCTAAACACCTTTATAATGATTATTATTATTAGGACAAGCTACCAGATAACTTTTATCAACTTATCGAACAATGTTTGGCTGTCGACAAATTTTAAATACAGGCAAAGACTTGTACAATTACATTGACTATTAATAAATGGTAATTATAATTATTATAAGGCATACCAATTGAAAACACCTTTATAATGATTATAGTTTATAGGAAAATCCTCTAGAATACATTAATAAAAGTTTCGAACTAAATTTGGATTTCGAGATACATCTCTTGATGGTGGAGTCATATGTACAATTTCTCTGTTCATTCATATATGGTAGTTATAATTATTTATAAGGTATAACTATACTTAAACCCTTTGTAATGTTTGTAATTAAGAGGACAATCCTCCAGAATTCATTTATGAACATATCGAAATACGTTTGGCTGTCGACAAATATTTAATACAGTCAAAGACATGTACAATTACATTGATTATAAATAAATGGTAATTATAATTATTATAAGGAATACCAATTGAAAACACCTTTATAATGATTATGATTAATAGGACAATGCGTCAGACTACATTAATAAAAGTCTCGAACTAAGTTTGGCTTTCGAGATTCATCTCGTGATGGTGGAGTCATATGTACAATTTCTCTGTTCATCCATATATGGTAGTTATAATTATTTATAAGGTATAACTATTCTTAAAACCTTTGTAATGTTTTTGATTAATAGGGCAATCCTCCAGAATTCATTTTTGAACATATCGAAATACGTTTGGCTGTCGACAAATATTTAATACAGTCAAAGACATGTACAATTACATTGATTATTAATAAATGTTAATAATAATAATTATAAGGTATACCAATTCAAAACAACTTTATAATGATTATGATTAATAGGAAAATCCACTAGACTACATTAATCAACATTTCAAAGTATGTTTAGCTGAGGACCATCATCTTATACAGGCGATGACATGTACTAGAACTTTGTTCATTAATAAATGGTAATTATAATTATTTAAAAGTTGTACCTAATCTAAACACCTTCATAGTGATTATAATTATAAGACAAGCTACCAGATAATTTTTATAAACATTTCAAAGTATATTTGGCTGTCGACAAATATTTAACACAGGCAAAGACATGTACAAGTACTTTGATTATTAATAAATGGTAATTATAATTTTTTATAAGGAATTACTATTCTTAAACCTATAAAATTATTATCAACTATAGGAAAATCCACCAGTAAACTTTAATCAACATTTAAATGAATGTTAAACTGACGACCAACAACTTATACTGGCGAAGACATGTACAATTACTTTCTTCATTAATAAATGGTAGTTATTATTATTTAAATGGCATACCTATAATAAACACCATTATGATGATTATAATCTATAGGACAACCTCCAGAAATCATTAATAAACATTTCGAATGATGATTGGCTTTCAACAAATATCTCGTGATGGCGAAGTCATATGTACAATTTCTCTTATCAATTAAAAATGGTAGTTATAATTATTTATAAGGTGCACCTATTCTAATTACCTTTATAATGATTATTATTATTAGGACAAGCTACCAGATAACTTTTATCAACTTATCGAACAATGTTTGGCCGTCGACAAATTTTAAATACAGGCAAAGACTTGTACAATTACATTGACTATTAATAAATGGTAATTATAATTATTATAAGGAATACCAATTGAAAACACCTTTATAATTATTATGATTAATAGGACAATGCGTCAGACTACATTAATAAAAGTCTCGAACTAAGTTTGGCTTTCGAGATTCATCTCTTGATGGTGGAGTCATATGTACAATTTCTCTGTTCATCCATATTTGGTAGTTATAATTATTTATAAGGTATAACTATTCATAAACCCTTTGTAATGTTTGTAATTAAGAGAACAATCCTCCAGAATTCATTTATGAACATATCGAAATACGTTTGGCTGTCGACAAATATTTAATACAGTCAAAGACATGTACAATTACATTGGTTATTAATAAATGGTTATTATTATTATTATAGGGCATACCAATTGAAAACACCTTTATAATGTTTATGATTAATAGGAAAATCCTCTAGACTACATTAATCAACATTTCAAAGTATGTTTAGCTAAGGAACAACTTCATAGACAGGCGATGGCATGTACTATAACGTTGTTCATTAATAAATGGTAATTATAATTTTTAAAAAGGTGTACCTCTTCTAAACACCTTTGTAATGATTATAATTTATAGGACAAGTTACCAGATAACTATTATAAACATTTCAAAGTATGTTTAGCTGTGGACCAACATATTATACAGACGATGATATGTACTATAACATTGTTTATTAATAAATGGTAATTATAATTATTTAAAAGGTGTACTTATTCTTAACACCTTTATAATGATTATAATTATTAGGACAAGCTACCAGATAACTTTTATAAACATTTCAAATTATGTTTGGCTGTCGACAAATATTTAATTCAGGCAAGGACATGTACAAGTACTTTGATTATTAATAAATGGTAATTATAATTTTTTATAAGGAATTACTATTCTTAAAACCTATAAAATGATTATCATTTATAGGAAAATCCACCAGTAAACTTTAATCAACATTTAAATGAATGTTAAACTGACGACCAACAACTTATACTGGCGAAGACATGTACAATTACTTTCTTCATTAATAAATGGTAGTTATAATTATTTAAATGGCATACCTATAATAAACACCATTATGATGATTATAATCTATAGGACAACCTCCAGAAATCATTAATAAACATTTCGAATGATGATTGGCTTTCAACAAATATCTCGTGATGGCGAAGTCATATGTACAATTTCTCTTATCATTTAAAAATGGTAGTTATAATTATTTATAAGGTGCACCTATTCTAAACACCTTTATAATGATTATTATTATTAGGACAAGCTACCAGATAACTTTTATCAACTTATCGAACAATGTTTGGCTGTCGACAAATTTTAAATACAGGCAAAGACTTGTACAATTACATTGACTATTAATAAATGGTAATTATAATTATTATAAGGCATACCAATTGAAAACACCTTTATAATGATTATAGTTTATAGGAAAATCCTCTAGAATACATTAATAAAAGTTTCGAACTAAATTTGGATTTCGAGATACATCTCTTGATGGTGGAGTCATATGTACAATTTCTCTGTTCATTCATATATGGTAGTTATAATTATTTATAAGGTATAACTATACTTAAACCCTTTGTAATGTTTGTAATTAATAGGACAAGCTACCAGATTACATTTATAAACATTTCAAATTATTTTTGGCTGTCGACAAATATTTAATTCAGGCAAGGACATGTACAATTACATTGATTATTTATAAATGGTATATATAATTATTATAAGGTATACCAATTCAAAACAACTTTATAATGCTTATGATTAATAGGAAAATCCTCTAGACTACATAAATCAACATTTCAAAGTATGTTTAGATGAGGACCAACATCTTATACAGGCGATGACATGTACTAGAACTTTGTTCATTAATAAATGGTAATTATAATTATTTAAAAGGTGTACCTAATCTAAACACCTTTATAATGATTATAATTATTAGGATAAGTTAACAGATAACTATTATAAACATTTCAAAGTATGTTTGGCTGTCGAAAAATATTTAATACAGGCAAGGGCATGTACAATTACATTGATTATTAATAAATGGTAATTATAATTATTATAAAGAATACCAATTGAAAACACCTTTATAATGATTATGATTAATAGGACAATGCGTCAGACTACATTAATAAAAGTCTCGAACTAAGTTTGACTTTCGAGATTCATCTCGTGATGGTGGAGTCATATGTACAATTTCTCTGTTCATCCATATATAGTAATTATAATTATTTATAAGGTATAACTATTCTTAAAACCTTTGTAATGATTGTAATTAATAAGACAATCCTCCAGATTTCATTTATCAACATATCGAAATACGTTTGGCTGTCGACAAATATTTAATACCGGCAAAGACATGTACAATAACATTGATTATTAATAAATGTTAATTATAATAATTATAAGGTATACCAATTCAAAACAACTTTATAATGATTATGATTAATTGGAAAATCCACTAGACTACATTAATCAACATTTCAAAGTATGTTTAGCTGAGGACCAACATCTTATACAGGCGATGTTATGTATTAGAACTTTGTTCATTAATAAATGGTAATTGTAATTATTTAAAAGGTGTACCTAATTTAAACACCATTATAATGATTATAATTATTAGGACAAGCTACCAGATAATTTTTATAAACATTTCAAAGTATATTTGGCTGTCGACAAATATTTAATACAGGCAAGGGCATGTACAATTACATTGATTATTAATAAATGGTAATTATAATTATTATAAAGAATACCAATTGAAAACACCTTTATAATGATTATGATTAATAGGACAATGCGTCAGACTACATTAATAAAAGTCTCGAACTAAGTTTGGCTTTCGAGATTCATCTCGTGATGGTGGAGTCATATGTACAATTTCTCTGTTCATCCATATATGGTAGTTATAATTATTTATAAGGTATAACTATTCTTAAAACCTTTGTAATGTTTTTGATTAATAGGGCAATCCTCCAGACTACATTTATCAACGTTTCAAAGTATGTTTAGCTAAGGAACAACATCATAGACAGGCGATGGCATGTACTATAACGTTGTTCATTAATAAATGGTAATTATAATTTTTAAAAAGGTGTACCTCTTCTAAACACCTTTGTAATGATTATAATCTATAGGACAACCTCCAGAAATCATTAATAAACATTTCGAATGATGATTGGCTTTCAACAAATATCTCGTGATGGCGAAGTCATATGTACAATTTCTCTGTTCATTCAAAAATGGTAGTTATAATTATTTATAAGGTATAACTATTCACATAACCTTTGTAATGATTATAATTAATAGGACAATCCTCCAGAATTCATTTTTGAACATATCGAAATACGTTTGGCTGTCGACAAATATTTAATACAGTCAAAGACATGTACAATTACATTGATTATTAATAAATGTTAATTATAATAATTATAAGGTGTACTTATTGTAAAGACCTTTATAATGATTATAATTAATAGGACAAGCTACCAGATTACATTTATAAACATTTCAAAATATGTTTGGCTTTCGACAAATATTTAATACCGGCAAAGACATGTACAATTACATTGATTATTAATAAATGTTAATTATAATAATTATAAGGTATACCAATTCAAAACAACTTTATAATGATTATGATTAATAGGAAAATCCACTAGACTACATTAATCAACATTTCAAAGTATGTTTAGCTGAGGACCATCATCTTATACAGGCGATGACATGTACTAGAACTTTGTTCATTAATAAATGGTAATTATAATTATTTAAAAGTTGTACCTAATCTAAACACCTTCATATTGATTATAATTATTAGGACAAGCTACCAGATAATTTTTATAAACATTTCAAAGTATATTTGGCTGTCGACAAATATTTAACACAGGCAAAGACATGTACAAGTACTTTGATTATTAATAAATGGTAATTATAATTTTTTATAAGGAATTACTATTCTTAAACCTATAAAATTATTATCAACTATAGGAAAATCCACCAGTAAACTTTAATCAACATTTAAATGAATGTTAAACTGACGACCAACAACTTATACTGGCGAAGACATGTACAATTACTTTCTTCATTAATAAATGGTAGTTATTATTATTTAAATGGCATACCTATAATAAAGACCATTATGATGATTATAATCTATAGGACAACCTCCAGAAATCATTAATAAACATTTCGAATGATGATTGGCTTTCAACAAATATCTCGTGATGGCGAAGTCATATGTACAATTTCTCTTATCAATTAAAAATGGTAGTTATAATTATTTATAAGGTGCACCTATTCTAATTACCTTTATAATGATTATTATTATTAGGACAAGCTACCAAATAACTTTTATCAACTTATCGAACAATGTTTGGCTGTCGACAAATTTTAAATACAGGCAAAGACTTGTACAATTACATTGACTATTAATAAATGGTAATTATAATTATTATAAGGAATACCAATTGAAAACACCTTTATAATTATTATGATTAATAGGACAATGCGTCAGACTACATTAATAAAAGTCTCGAACTAAGTTTGGCTTTCGAGATTCATCTCTTGATGGTGGAGTCATATGTACAATTTCTCTGTTCATCCATATTTGGTAGTTATAATTATTTATAAGGTATAACTATTCTTAAAACCTTTGTAATGTTTATAATTAATAGGGCAATCCTCCAGACTACATTTATCAACGTTTCAAAGTATGTTTAGCTAAGGAACAACATCATAGACAGGCGATGGCATGTACAATAACGTTGTTCATTAATAAATGGTAATTATAATTTTTAAAAAGGTGTACCTCTTCTAAACACCTTTGTAATGATTATAATTTATAGGACAAGTTACCAGATGACTATTATAAACATTCCATAGTATGTTTGGCTTTCGACAAATATTTAATACCGGCAAAGACATGTACAATTACATTGATTATTAATAAATGTTAATTATAATAATTATAAGGTATACCAATTCAAAACAACTTTATAATGATTATGATTAATAGGAAAATCCACTAGACTACATTAATCAACATTTCAAAGTATGTTTAGCTGAGGACCATCATCTTATACAGGCGATGACATGTACTAGAACTTTGTTCATTAATAAATGGTAATTATAATTATTTAAAAGTTGTACCTAATCTAAACACCTTTATAATGATTATAATTATTAGGACAAGTTACCAGATAACTATTATAAACATTTCAAAGTATGTTTGGATGTCGACAAATATTTAATACAGGCAAGGGCATGTACAATTACATTGATTATTAATAAATGGTAATTATAATTATTATAAGGAATACCAATTGAAAACACCTTTATAATGATTATGATTAATAGGACAATGCGTCAGACTACATTAATAAAAGTCTCGAACTAAGTTTGACTTTCGAGATTCATCTCGTGATGGTGGAGTCATATGTACAATTTCTCTGTTCATCCATATATGGTAGTTATAATTATTTATAAGGTATAACTATTCTTAAACCCTTTGTAATGTTTGTAATAAAGAGGACAATCCTTCAGAATTCATTTATGAACATATCGAAATACGTTTGGCTGTCGACAAATATTTAATACAGTCAAAGACATGTACAATTACATTGATTATTAATAAATTGTAATTATTATTATTATAGGGCATTCCAATTGAAAACACCTTTATAATGTTTATGATTAATAGGAAAATCCTCTAGACTACATTAATCAACAGTTCAAAGTATGTTTAGCTAAGGAACAACATCATAGACAGGCGATGGCATGTACTATAACGTTGTTCATTAATAAATGGTAATTATAATTTTTGAAAAGGTGTACCTCTTCTAAACACCTTTGTAATGATTATAATTTATAGGACAAGTTACCAGATAACTATTATAAACATTTCAAAGTATGTTTAGCTGTGGACCAACATATTATACAGGCGATGACATGTACTATAACATTGTTCAATAATAAATGGTAATTATAATTATTTAAAAGGTGTACTTATTGTAAAGACCTTTATAATGATTATAATTAATAGAACATGCTACCAGATTACATTTATAAACATTTCAAATTATGTTTGGCTGTCGACAAATATTTAATTCAGGCAAGGACATGTACAATTACATTGATTATTTATAAATGGTATATATAATTATTATAAGGTATACCAATTCAAAACAAATTTATAATGCTTATGATTAATAGGAAAATCCTCTAGACTACATAAATCAACATTTCAAAGTAGGTTTAGATGAGGACCAACATCTTATACAGGCGATGACATGTACTAGAACTTTGTTCATTAATAAATGGTAATTATAATTATTTAAAAGGTGTACCTAATCTAAACACCTTTATAATGATTATAATTATTAGGACAAGTTAACAGATAACTATTATAAACATTTCAAAGTATGTTTGGATGTCGACAAATATTTAATACAGGCAAGGGCATGTACAATTACATTGATTATTAATAAATGGTAATTATAATTATTATAAGGAATACCAATTGAAAACACCTTTATAATGATTATGATTAATAGGACAATGCGTCAGACTACATTAATAAAAGTCTCGAACTAAGTTTGACTTTCGAGATTCATCTCGTGATGGTGGAGTCATATGTACAATTTCTCTGTTCATCCATATATGGTAGTTATAATTATTTATAAGGTATAACTATTCTTAAACCCTTTGTAATGTTTGTAATTAAGAGAACAATCCTCCAGAATTCATTTATGAACATATCGAAATACGTTTGGCTGTCGACAAATATTTAATACAGTCAAAGACATGTACAATTACATTGGTTATTAATAAATGGTTATTATTATTATTATAGGGCATACCAATTGAAAACACCTTTATAATGTTTATGATTAATAGGAAAATCCTCTAGACTACATTAATCAACATTTCAAAGTATGTTTAGCTAAGGAACAACTTCATAGACAGGCGATGGCATGTACTATAACGTTGTTCATTAATAAATGGTAATTATAATTTTTAAAAAGGTGTACCTCTTCTAAACACCTTTGTAATGATTATAATTTATAGGACAAGTTACCAGATAACTATTATAAACATTTCAAAGTATGTTTAGCTGTGGACCAACATATTATACAGACGATGATATGTACTATAACATTGTTCATTAATAAATGGTAATTATAATTATTTAAAAGGTGTACTTATTCTTAACACCTTTATAATGATTATAATTATTAGGACAAGTTACCAGATAACTTTTATAAACATTTCAAATTATGTTTGGCTGTCGACAAATATTTAATTCAGGCAAGGACATGTACAATTACATTGACTATTAATAAATGGTAATTATAATTATTATAAGGAATACCAATTGAAAACACCTTTATAATTATTATGATTAATAGGACAATGCGTCAGACTACATTAATAAAAGTCTCGAACTAAGTTTGGCTTTCGAGATTCATCTCTTGATGGTGGAGTCATATGTACAATTTCTCTGTTCATCCATATTTGGTAGTTATAATTATTTATAAGGTATAACTATTCTTAAAACCTTTGTAATGTTTATAATTAATAGGGCAATCCTCCAGACTACATTTATCAACGTTTCAAAGTATGTTTAGCTAAGGAACAACATCATAGACAGGCGATGGCATGTACAATAACGTTGTTCATTAATAAATGGTAATTATAATTTTTAAAAAGGTGTACCTCTTCTAAACACCTTTGTAATGATTATAATTTATAGGACAAGTTACCAGATGACTATTATAAACATTCCATAGTATGTTTGGCTTTCGACAAATATTTAATACCGGCAAAGACATGTACAATTACATTGATTATTAATAAATGTTAATTATAATAATTATAAGGTATACCAATTCAAAACAACTTTATAATGATTATGATTAATAGGAAAATCCACTAGACTACATTAATCAACATTTCAAAGTATGTTTAGCTGAGGACCATCATCTTATACAGGCGATGACATGTACTAGAACTTTGTTCATTAATAAATGGTAATTATAATTATTTAAAAGTTGTACCTAATCTAAACACCTTTATAGTGATTATAATTATTAGGACAAGCTACCAGATAATTTTTATAAACATTTCAAAGTATATTTGGCTGTCGACAAATATTTAACACAGGCAAAGACATGTACAATTACATTGATTATTAATAAATGGTAATTATAATTATTATAAAGAATACCAATTGAAAACACCTTTATAATGATTATGATTAATAGGACAATGCGTCAGACTACATTAATAAAAGTCTCGAACTAAGTTTGACTTTCGAGATTCATCTCGTGATGGTGGAGTCATATGTACAATTTCTCTGTTCATCCATATATGGTAGTTATAATTATTTATAAGGTATAACTATTCTTAAACCCTTTGTAATGTTTGTAATAAAGAGGACAATCCTCCAGAATTCATTTATGAACATATCGAAATACGTTTGGCTGTCGACAAATATTTAATACAGTCAAAGACATGTACAATTACATTGATTATTAATAAATTGTAATTATTATTATTATAGGGCATTCCAATTGAAAACACCTTTATAATGTTTATGATTAATAGGAAAATCCTCTAGACTACATTAATCAACAGTTCAAAGTATGTTTAGCTAAGGAACAACATCATAGACAGGCGATGGCATGTACTATAACGTTGTTCATTAATAAATGGTAATTATAATTTTTGAAAAGGTGTACCTCTTCTAAACACCTTTGTAATGATTATAATTTATAGGACAAGTTACCAGATAACTATTATAAACATTTCAAAGTATGTTTAGCTGTGGACCAACATATTATACAGGCGATGACATGTACTATAACATTGTTCAATAATAAATGGTAATTATAATTATTTAAAAGGTGTACTTATTGTAAAGACCTTTATAATGATTATAATTAATAGAACATGCTACCAGATTACATTTATAAACATTTCAAATTATGTTTGGCTGTCGACAAATATTTAATTCAGGCAAGGACATGTACAATTACATTGATTATTTATAAATGGTATATATAATTATTATAAGGTATACCAATTCAAAACAAATTTATAATGCTTATGATTAATAGGAAAATCCTCTAGACTACATAAATCAACATTTCAAAGTAGGTTTAGATGAGGACCAACATCTTATACAGGCGATGACATGTACTAGAACTTTGTTCATTAATAAATGGTAATTATAATTATTTAAAAGGTGTACCTAATCTAAACACCTTTATAATGATTATAATTATTAGGACAAGTTAACAGATAACTATTATAAACATTTCAAAGTATGTTTGGATGTCGACAAATATTTAATACAGGCAAGGGCATGTACAATTACATTGATTATTAATAAATGGTAATTATAATTATTATAAGGAATACCAATTGAAAACACCTTTATAATGATTATGATTAATAGGACAATGCGTCAGACTACATTAATAAAAGTCTCGAACTAAGTTTGACTTTCGAGATTCATCTCGTGATGGTGGAGTCATATGTACAATTTCTCTGTTCATCCATATATGGTAGTTATAATTATTTATAAGGTATAACTATTCTTAAACCCTTTGTAATGTTTGTAATTAAGAGAACAATCCTCCAGAATTCATTTATGAACATATCGAAATACGTTTGGCTGTCGACAAATATTTAATACAGTCAAAGACATGTACAATTACATTGGTTATTAATAAATGGTTATTATTATTATTATAGGGCATACCAATTGAAAACACCTTTATAATGTTTATGATTAATAGGAAAATCCTCTAGACTACATTAATCAACATTTCAAAGTATGTTTAGCTAAGGAACAACTTCATAGACAGGCGATGGCATGTACTATAACGTTGTTCATTAATAAATGGTAATTATAATTTTTAAAAAGGTGTACCTCTTCTAAACACCTTTGTAATGATTATAATTTATAGGACAAGTTACCAGATAACTATTATAAACATTTCAAAGTATGTTTAGCTGTGGACCAACATATTATACAGACGATGATATGTACTATAACATTGTTCATTAATAAATGGTAATTATAATTATTTAAAAGGTGTACTTATTCTTAACACCTTTATAATGATTATAATTATTAGGACAAGCTACCAGATAACTTTTATAAACATTTCAAATTATGTTTGGCTGTCGACAAATATTTAATTCAGGCAAGGACATGTACAATTACATTGACTATTAATAAATGGTAATTATAATTATTATAAGGAATACCAATTGAAAACACCTTTATAATTATTATGATTAATAGGACAATGCGTCAGACTACATTAATAAAAGTCTCGAACTAAGTTTGGCTTTCGAGATTCATCTCTTGATGGTGGAGTCATATGTACAATTTCTCTGTTCATCCATATTTGGTAGTTATAATTATTTATAAGGTATAACTATTCTTAAAACCTTTGTAATGTTTATAATTAATAGGGCAATCCTCCAGACTACATTTATCAACGTTTCAAAGTATGTTTAGCTAAGGAACAACATCATAGACAGGCGATGGCATGTACAATAACGTTGTTCATTAATAAATGGTAATTATAATTTTTAAAAAGGTGTACCTCTTCTAAACACCTTTGTAATGATTATAATTTATAGGACAAGTTACCAGATGACTATTATAAACATTCCATAGTATGTTTGGCTTTCGACAAATATTTAATACCGGCAAAGACATGTACAATTACATTGATTATTAATAAATGTTAATTATAATAATTATAAGGTATACCAATTCAAAACAACTTTATAATGATTATGATTAATAGGAAAATCCACTAGACTACATTAATCAACATTTCAAAGTATGTTTAGCTGAGGACCATCATCTTATACAGGCGATGACATGTACTAGAACTTTGTTCATTAATAAATGGTAATTATAATTATTTAAAAGTTGTACCTAATCTAAACACCTTTATAGTGATTATAATTATTAGGACAAGCTACCAGATAATTTTTATAAACATTTCAAAGTATATTTGGCTGTCGACAAATATTTAACACAGGCAAAGACATGTACAATTACATTGATTATTAATAAATGGTAATTATAATTATTATAAAGAATACCAATTGAAAACACCTTTATAATGATTATGATTAATAGGACAATGCGTCAGACTACATTAATAAAAGTCTCGAACTAAGTTTGACTTTCGAGATTCATCTCGTGATGGTGGAGTCATATGTACAATTTCTCTGTTCATCCATATATGGTAGTTATAATTATTTATAAGGTATAACTATTCTTAAACCCTTTGTAATGTTTGTAATAAAGAGGACAATCCTCCAGAATTCATTTATGAACATATCGAAATACGTTTGGCTGTCGACAAATATTTAATACAGTCAAAGACATGTACAATTACATTGATTATTAATAAATTGTAATTATTATTATTATAGGGCATTCCAATTGAAAACACCTTTATAATGTTTATGATTAATAGGAAAATCCTCTAGACTACATTAATCAACAGTTCAAAGTATGTTTAGCTAAGGAACAACATCATAGACAGGCGATGGCATGTACTATAACGTTGTTCATTAATAAATGGTAATTATAATTTTTGAAAAGGTGTACCTCTTCTAAACACCTTTGTAATGATTATAATTTATAGGACAAGTTACCAGATAACTATTATAAACATTTCAAAGTATGTTTAGCTGTGGACCAACATATTATACAGGCGATGACATGTACTATAACATTGTTCAATAATAAATGGTAATTATAATTATTTAAAAGGTGTACTTATTGTAAAGACCTTTATAATGATTATAATTAATAGAACATGCTACCAGATTACATTTATAAACATTTCAAATTATGTTTGGCTGTCGACAAATATTTAATTCAGGCAAGGACATGTACAATTACATTGATTATTTATAAATGGTATATATAATTATTATAAGGTATACCAATTCAAAACAAATTTATAATGCTTATGATTAATAGGAAAATCCTCTAGACTACATAAATCAACATTTCAAAGTAGGTTTAGATGAGGACCAACATCTTATACAGGCGATGACATGTACTAGAACTTTGTTCATTAATAAATGGTAATTATAATTATTTAAAAGGTGTACCTAATCTAAACACCTTTATAATGATTATAATTATTAGGACAAGTTAACAGATAACTATTATAAACATTTCAAAGTATGTTTGGATGTCGACAAATATTTAATACAGGCAAGGGCATGTACAATTACATTGATTATTAATAAATGGTAATTATAATTATTATAAGGAATACCAATTGAAAACACCTTTATAATGATTATGATTAATAGGACAATGCGTCAGACTACATTAATAAAAGTCTCGAACTAAGTTTGACTTTCGAGATTCATCTCGTGATGGTGGAGTCATATGTACAATTTCTCTGTTCATCCATATATGGTAGTTATAATTATTTATAAGGTATAACTATTCTTAAACCCTTTGTAATGTTTGTAATTAAGAGAACAATCCTCCAGAATTCATTTATGAACATATCGAAATACGTTTGGCTGTCGACAAATATTTAATACAGTCAAAGACATGTACAATTACATTGGTTATTAATAAATGGTTATTATTATTATTATAGGGCATACCAATTGAAAACACCTTTATAATGTTTATGATTAATAGGAAAATCCTCTAGACTACATTAATCAACATTTCAAAGTATGTTTAGCTAAGGAACAACTTCATAGACAGGCGATGGCATGTACTATAACGTTGTTCATTAATAAATGGTAATTATAATTTTTAAAAAGGTGTACCTCTTCTAAACACCTTTGTAATGATTATAATTTATAGGACAAGTTACCAGATAACTATTATAAACATTTCAAAGTATGTTTAGCTGTGGACCAACATATTATACAGACGATGATATGTACTATAACATTGTTCATTAATAAATGGTAATTATAATTATTTAAAAGGTGTACTTATTCTTAACACCTTTATAATGATTATAATTATTAGGACAAGCTACCAGATAACTTTTATAAACATTTCAAATTATGTTTGGCTGTCGACAAATATTTAATTCAGGCAAGGACATGTACAATTACATTGACTATTAATAAATGGTAATTATAATTATTATAAGGAATACCAATTGAAAACACCTTTATAATTATTATGATTAATAGGACAATGCGTCAGACTACATTAATAAAAGTCTCGAACTAAGTTTGGCTTTCGAGATTCATCTCTTGATGGTGGAGTCATATGTACAATTTCTCTGTTCATCCATATTTGGTAGTTATAATTATTTATAAGGTATAACTATTCTTAAAACCTTTGTAATGTTTATAATTAATAGGGCAATCCTCCAGACTACATTTATCAACGTTTCAAAGTATGTTTAGCTAAGGAACAACATCATAGACAGGCGATGGCATGTACAATAACGTTGTTCATTAATAAATGGTAATTATAATTTTTAAAAAGGTGTACCTCTTCTAAACACCTTTGTAATGATTATAATTTATAGGACAAGTTACCAGATGACTATTATAAACATTCCATAGTATGTTTGGCTTTCGACAAATATTTAATACCGGCAAAGACATGTACAATTACATTGATTATTAATAAATGTTAATTATAATAATTATAAGGTATACCAATTCAAAACAACTTTATAATGATTATGATTAATAGGAAAATCCACTAGACTACATTAATCAACATTTCAAAGTATGTTTAGCTGAGGACCATCATCTTATACAGGCGATGACATGTACTAGAACTTTGTTCATTAATAAATGGTAATTATAATTATTTAAAAGTTGTACCTAATCTAAACACCTTTATAGTGATTATAATTATTAGGACAAGCTACCAGATAATTTTTATAAACATTTCAAAGTATATTTGGCTGTCGACAAATATTTAACACAGGCAAAGACATGTACAATTACATTGATTATTAATAAATGGTAATTATAATTATTATAAAGAATACCAATTGAAAACACCTTTATAATGATTATGATTAATAGGACAATGCGTCAGACTACATTAATAAAAGTCTCGAACTAAGTTTGACTTTCGAGATTCATCTCGTGATGGTGGAGTCATATGTACAATTTCTCTGTTCATCCATATATGGTAGTTATAATTATTTATAAGGTATAACTATTCTTAAACCCTTTGTAATGTTTGTAATAAAGAGGACAATCCTCCAGAATTCATTTATGAACATATCGAAATACGTTTGGCTGTCGACAAATATTTAATACAGTCAAAGACATGTACAATTACATTGATTATTAATAAATTGTAATTATTATTATTATAGGGCATTCCAATTGAAAACACCTTTATAATGTTTATGATTAATAGGAAAATCCTCTAGACTACATTAATCAACAGTTCAAAGTATGTTTAGCTAAGGAACAACATCATAGACAGGCGATGGCATGTACTATAACGTTGTTCATTAATAAATGGTAATTATAATTTTTGAAAAGGTGTACCTCTTCTAAACACCTTTGTAATGATTATAATTTATAGGACAAGTTACCAGATAACTATTATAAACATTTCAAAGTATGTTTAGCTGTGGACCAACATATTATACAGGCGATGACATGTACTATAACATTGTTCAATAATAAATGGTAATTATAATTATTTAAAAGGTGTACTTATTGTAAAGACCTTTATAATGATTATAATTAATAGAACATGCTACCAGATTACATTTATAAACATTTCAAATTATGTTTGGCTGTCGACAAATATTTAATTCAGGCAAGGACATGTACAATTACATTGATTATTTATAAATGGTATATATAATTATTATAAGGTATACCAATTCAAAACAAATTTATAATGCTTATGATTAATAGGAAAATCCTCTAGACTACATAAATCAACATTTCAAAGTAGGTTTAGATGAGGACCAACATCTTATACAGGCGATGACATGTACTAGAACTTTGTTCATTAATAAATGGTAATTATAATTATTTAAAAGGTGTACCTAATCTAAACACCTTTATAATGATTATAATTATTAGGACAAGTTAACAGATAACTATTATAAACATTTCAAAGTATGTTTGGATGTCGACAAATATTTAATACAGGCAAGGGCATGTACAATTACATTGATTATTAATAAATGGTAATTATAATTATTATAAGGAATACCAATTGAAAACACCTTTATAATGATTATGATTAATAGGACAATGCGTCAGACTACATTAATAAAAGTCTCGAACTAAGTTTGACTTTCGAGATTCATCTCGTGATGGTGGAGTCATATGTACAATTTCTCTGTTCATCCATATATGGTAGTTATAATTATTTATAAGGTATAACTATTCTTAAACCCTTTGTAATGTTTGTAATTAAGAGAACAATCCTCCAGAATTCATTTATGAACATATCGAAATACGTTTGGCTGTCGACAAATATTTAATACAGTCAAAGACATGTACAATTACATTGGTTTTTAATAAATGGTTATTATTATTATTATAGGGCATACCAATTGAAAACACCTTTATAATGTTTATGATTAATAGGAAAATCCTCTAGACTACATTAATCAACATTTCAAAGTATGTTTAGCTAAGGAACAACTTCATAGACAGGCGATGGCATGTACTATAACGTTGTTCATTAATAAATGGTAATTATAATTTTTAAAAAGGTGTACCTCTTCTAAACACCTTTGTAATGATTATAATTTATAGGACAAGTTACCAGATAACTATTATAAACATTTCAAAGTATGTTTAGCTGTGGACCAACATATTATACAGACGATGATATGTACTATAACATTGTTCATTAATAAATGGTAATTATAATTATTTAAAAGGTGTACTTATTCTTAACACCTTTATAATGATTATAATTATTAGGACAAGCTACCAGATAACTTTTATAAACATTTCAAATTATGTTTGGCTGTCGACAAATATTTAATTCAGGCAAGGACATGTACAAGTACTTTGATTATTAATAAATGGTAATTATAATTTTTTATAAGGAATTACTATTCTTAAAACCTATAAAATGATTATCATTTATAGGAAAATCCACCAGTAAACTTTAATCAACATTTAAATGAATGTTAAACTGACGACCAACAACTTATACTGGCGAAGACATGTACAATTACTTTCTTCATTAATAAATGGTAGTTATAATTATTTAAATGGCATACCTATAATAAACACCATTATGATGATTATAATCTATAGGACAACCTCCAGAAATCATTAATAAACATTTCGAATGATGATTGGCTTTCAACAAATATCTCGTGATGGCGAAGTCATATGTACAATTTCTCTTATCATTTAAAAATGGTAGTTATAATTATTTATAAGGTGCACCTATTCTAAACATCTTTATAATGATTATTATTATTAGGACAAGCTACCAGATAACTTTTATCAACTTATCGAACAATGTTTGGCTGTCGACAAATTTTAAATACAGGCAAAGACTTGTACAATTACATTGACTATTAATAAATGGTAATTATAATTATTATAAGGCATACCAATTGAAAACACCTTTATAATGATTATAGTTTATAGGAAAATCCTCTAGAATACATTAATAAAAGTTTCGAACTAAATTTGGATTTCGAGATACATCTCTTGATGGTGGAGTCATATGTACAATTTCTCTGTTCATTCATATATGGTAGTTATAATTATTTATAAGGTATAACTATACTTAAACCCTTTGTAATGTTTGTAATTAATAGGACAAGCTACCAGATTACATTTATAAACATTTCAAATTATTTTTGGCTGTCGACAAATATTTAATTCAGGCAAGGACATGTACAATTACATTGATTATTTATAAATGGTATATATAATTATTATAAGGTATACCAATTCAAAACAACTTTATAATGCTTATGATTAATAGGAAAATCCTCTAGACTACATAAATCAACATTTCAAAGTATGTTTAGATGAGGACCAACATCTTATACAGGCGATGACATGTACTAGAACATTGTTCATTAATAAATGGTAATTATAATTATTTAAAAGGTGTACCTAATCTAAACACCTTTATAATGATTATAATTATTAGGATAAGTTAACAGATAACTATTATAAACATTTCAAAGTATGTTTGGCTGTCGAAAAATATTTAATACAGGCAAGGGCATGTACAATTACATTGATTATTAATAAATGGTAATTATAATTATTATAAAGAATACCAATTGAAAACACCTTTATAATGATTATGATTAATAGGACAATGCGTCAGACTACATTAATAAAAGTCTCGAACTAAGTTTGACTTTCGAGATTCATCTCGTGATGGTGGAGTCATATGTACAATTTCTCTGTTCATCCATATATGGTAGTTATAATTATTTATAAGGTATAACTATTCTTAAACCCTTTGTAATGTTTGTAATTAAGAGGACAATCCTCCAGAATTCATTTATGAACATATCGAAATACGTTTGGCTGTCGACAAATATTTAATACAGGCAAGGACATGTAAAATTACATTGATTATTAATAAATGGTAATTATATATATTATAAGGCATACCAATTGAAAACACCTTTATAATGATTATGATTAATAGGACAATGCTCCAGACTACATTAATAAATGTTCGAACTAAGTTTGGCTTTCGAGATACATCTCGTGATGGTGGAGTCATATGTACAAATTCTCTGTTCATCCATATATAGTAATTATAATTATTTATAAGGTATAACTATTCTTAAAACCTTTGTAATGATTGTAATTAATAAGACAATCCTCCAGATTTCATTTATCAACATATCGAAATACGTTTGGCTGTCGACAAATATTTAATACCGGCAAAGACATGTACAATAACATTGATTATTAATAAATGTTAATTATAATAATTATAAGGTATACCAATTCAAAACAACTTTATAATGATTATGATTAATTGGAAAATCCACTAGACTACATTAATCAACATTTCAAAGTATGTTTAGCTGAGGACCATCATCTTATACAGGCGATGACATGTACTAGAACTTTGTTCATTAATAAATGGTAATTATAATTATTTAAAAGTTGTACCTAATCTAAACACCTTTATAGTGATTATAATTATTAGGACAAGCTACCAGATAATTTTTATAAACATTTCAAAGTATATTTGGCTGTCGACAAATATTTAACACAGGCAAAGACATGTACAATTACATTGATTATTAATAAATGGTAATTATAATTATTATAAAGAATACCAATTGAAAACACCTTTATAATGATTATGATTAATAGGACAATGCGTCAGACTACATTAATAAAAGTCTCGAACTAAGTTTGACTTTCGAGATTCATCTCGTGATGGTGGAGTCATATGTACAATTTCTCTGTTCATCCATATATGGTAGTTATAATTATTTATAAGGTATAACTATTCTTAAACCCTTTGTAATGTTTGTAATAAAGAGGACAATCCTCCAGAATTCATTTATGAACATATCGAAATACGTTTGGCTGTCGACAAATATTTAATACAGTCAAAGACATGTACAATTACATTGATTATTAATAAATTGTAATTATTATTATTATAGGGCATTCCAATTGAAAACACCTTTATAATGTTTATGATTAATAGGAAAATCCTCTAGACTACATTAATCAACAGTTCAAAGTATGTTTAGCTAAGGAACAACATCATAGACAGGCGATGGCATGTACTATAACGTTGTTCATTAATAAATGGTAATTATAATTTTTGAAAAGGTGTACCTCTTCTAAACACCTTTGTAATGATTATAATTTATAGGACAAGTTACCAGATAACTATTATAAACATTTCAAAGTATGTTTAGCTGTGGACCAACATATTATACAGGCGATGACATGTACTATAACATTGTTCAATAATAAATGGTAATTATAATTATTTAAAAGGTGTACTTATTGTAAAGACCTTTATAATGATTATAATTAATAGAACATGCTACCAGATTACATTTATAAACATTTCAAATTATGTTTGGCTGTCGACAAATATTTAATTCAGGCAAGGACATGTACAATTACATTGATTATTTATAAATGGTATATATAATTATTATAAGGTATACCAATTCAAAACAAATTTATAATGCTTATGATTAATAGGAAAATCCTCTAGACTACATAAATCAACATTTCAAAGTAGGTTTAGATGAGGACCAACATCTTATACAGGCGATGACATGTACTAGAACTTTGTTCATTAATAAATGGTAATTATAATTATTTAAAAGGTGTACCTAATCTAAACACCTTTATAATGATTATAATTATTAGGACAAGTTAACAGATAACTATTATAAACATTTCAAAGTATGTTTGGATGTCGACAAATATTTAATACAGGCAAGGGCATGTACAATTACATTGATTATTAATAAATGGTAATTATAATTATTATAAGGAATACCAATTGAAAACACCTTTATAATGATTATGATTAATAGGACAATGCGTCAGACTACATTAATAAAAGTCTCGAACTAAGTTTGACTTTCGAGATTCATCTCGTGATGGTGGAGTCATATGTACAATTTCTCTGTTCATCCATATATGGTAGTTATAATTATTTATAAGGTATAACTATTCTTAAACCCTTTGTAATGTTTGTAATTAAGAGAACAATCCTCCAGAATTCATTTATGAACATATCGAAATACGTTTGGCTGTCGACAAATATTTAATACAGTCAAAGACATGTACAATTACATTGGTTTTTAATAAATGGTTATTATTATTATTATAGGGCATACCAATTGAAAACACCTTTATAATGTTTATGATTAATAGGAAAATCCTCTAGACTACATTAATCAACATTTCAAAGTATGTTTAGCTAAGGAACAACTTCATAGACAGGCGATGGCATGTACTATAACGTTGTTCATTAATAAATGGTAATTATAATTTTTAAAAAGGTGTACCTCTTCTAAACACCTTTGTAATGATTATAATTTATAGGACAAGTTACCAGATAACTATTATAAACATTTCAAAGTATGTTTAGCTGTGGACCAACATATTATACAGACGATGATATGTACTATAACATTGTTCATTAATAAATGGTAATTATAATTATTTAAAAGGTGTACTTATTCTTAACACCTTTATAATGATTATAATTATTAGGACAAGCTACCAGATAACTTTTATAAACATTTCAAATTATGTTTGGCTGTCGACAAATATTTAATTCAGGCAAGGACATGTACAAGTACTTTGATTATTAATAAATGGTAATTATAATTTTTTATAAGGAATTACTATTCTTAAAACCTATAAAATGATTATCATTTATAGGAAAATCCACCAGTAAACTTTAATCAACATTTAAATGAATGTTAAACTGACGACCAACAACTTATACTGGCGAAGACATGTACAATTACTTTCTTCATTAATAAATGGTAGTTATAATTATTTAAATGGCATACCTATAATAAACACCATTATGATGATTATAATCTATAGGACAACCTCCAGAAATCATTAATAAACATTTCGAATGATGATTGGCTTTCAACAAATATCTCGTGATGGCGAAGTCATATGTACAATTTCTCTTATCATTTAAAAATGGTAGTTATAATTATTTATAAGGTGCACCTATTCTAAACACCTTTATAATGATTATTATTATTAGGACAAGCTACCAGATAACTTTTATCAACTTATCGAACAATGTTTGGCTGTCGACAAATTTTAAATACAGGCAAAGACTTGTACAATTACATTGACTATTAATAAATGGTAATTATAATTATTATAAGGCATACCAATTGAAAACACCTTTATAATGATTATAGTTTATAGGAAAATCCTCTAGAATACATTAATAAAAGTTTCGAACTAAATTTGGATTTCGAGATACATCTCTTGATGGTGGAGTCATATGTACAATTTCTCTGTTCATTCATATATGGTAGTTATAATTATTTATAAGGTATAACTATACTTAAACCCTTTGTAATGTTTGTAATTAATAGGACAAGCTACCAGATTACATTTATAAACATTTCAAATTATTTTTGGCTGTCGACAAATATTTAATTCAGGCAAGGACATGTACAATTACATTGATTATTTATAAATGGTATATATAATTATTATAAGGTATACCAATTCAAAACAACTTTATAATGCTTATGATTAATAGGAAAATCCTCTAGACTACATAAATCAACATTTCAAAGTATGTTTAGATGAGGACCAACATCTTATACAGGCGATGACATGTACTAGAACATTGTTCATTAATAAATGGTAATTATAATTATTTAAAAGGTGTACCTAATCTAAACACCTTTATAATGATTATAATTATTAGGATAAGTTAACAGATAACTATTATAAACATTTCAAAGTATGTTTGGCTGTCGAAAAATATTTAATACAGGCAAGGGCATGTACAATTACATTGATTATTAATAAATGGTAATTATAATTATTATAAAGAATACCAATTGAAAACACCTTTATAATGATTATGATTAATAGGACAATGCGTCAGACTACATTAATAAAAGTCTCGAACTAAGTTTGACTTTCGAGATTCATCTCGTGATGGTGGAGTCATATGTACAATTTCTCTGTTCATCCATATATGGTAGTTATAATTATTTATAAGGTATAACTATTCGTAAACCCTTTGTAATGTTTGTAATTAAGAGGACAATCCTCCAGAATTCATTTATGAACATATCGAAATACGTTTGGCTGTCGACAAATATTTAATACAGGCAAGGACATGTAAAATTACATTGATTATTAATAAATGGTAATTATATATATTATAAGGCATACCAATTGAAAACACCTTTATAATGATTATGATTAATAGGACAATGCTCCAGACTACATTAATAAATGTTCGAACTAAGTTTGGCTTTCGAGATACATCTCGTGATGGTGGAGTCATATGTACAAATTCTCTGTTCATCCATATATAGTAATTATAATTATTTATAAGGTATAACTATTCTTAAAACCTTTGTAATGATTGTAATTAATAAGACAATCCTCCAGATTTCATTTATCAACATATCGAAATACGTTTGGCTGTCGACAAATATTTAATACCGGCAAAGACATGTACAATAACATTGATTATTAATAAATGTTAATTATAATAATTATAAGGTATACCAATTCAAAACAACTTTATAATGATTATGATTAATTGGAAAATCCACTAGACTACATTAATCAACATTTCAAAGTATGTTTAGCTGAGGACCATCATCTTATACAGGCGATGACATGTACTAGAACTTTGTTCATTAATAAATGGTAATTATAATTATTTAAAAGTTGTACCTAATCTAAACACCTTTATAGTGATTATAATTATTAGGACAAGCTACCAGATAATTTTTATAAACATTTCAAAGTATATTTGGCTGTCGACAAATATTTAACACAGGCAAAGACATGTACAATTACATTGATTATTAATAAATGGTAATTATAATTATTATAAAGAATACCAATTGAAAACACCTTTATAATGATTATGATTAATAGGACAATGCGTCAGACTACATTAATAAAAGTCTCGAACTAAGTTTGACTTTCGAGATTCATCTCGTGATGGTGGAGTCATATGTACAATTTCTCTGTTCATCCATATATGGTAGTTATAATTATTTATAAGGTATAACTATTCTTAAACCCTTTGTAATGTTTGTAATAAAGAGGACAATCCTCCAGAATTCATTTATGAACATATCGAAATACGTTTGGCTGTCGACAAATATTTAATACAGTCAAAGACATGTACAATTACATTGATTATTAATAAATTGTAATTATTATTATTATAGGGCATTCCAATTGAAAACACCTTTATAATGTTTATGATTAATAGGAAAATCCTCTAGACTACATTAATCAACAGTTCAAAGTATGTTTAGCTAAGGAACAACATCATAGACAGGCGATGGCATGTACTATAACGTTGTTCATTAATAAATGGTAATTATAATTTTTGAAAAGGTGTACCTCTTCTAAACACCTTTGTAATGATTATAATTTATAGGACAAGTTACCAGATAACTATTATAAACATTTCAAAGTATGTTTAGCTGTGGACCAACATATTATACAGGCGATGACATGTACTATAACATTGTTCAATAATAAATGGTAATTATAATTATTTAAAAGGTGTACTTATTGTAAAGACCTTTATAATGATTATAATTAATAGAACATGCTACCAGATTACATTTATAAACATTTCAAATTATGTTTGGCTGTCGACAAATATTTAATTCAGGCAAGGACATGTACAATTACATTGATTATTTATAAATGGTAATTATAATTATTTAAAAGGTGTACTTATTGTAAAGACCTTTATAATGCTTATGATTAATAGGAAAATCCTCTAGACTACATAAATCAACATTTCAAAGTATGTTTAGATGAGGACCAACATCTTATACAGGCGATGACATGTACTAGAACTTTGTTCATTAATAAATGGTAATTATAATTATTTAAAAGGTGTACCTAATCTAAACACCTTTATAATGATTATAATTATTAGGACAAGTTAACAGATAACTATTATAAACATTTCAAAGTATGTTTGGATGTCGACAAATATTTAATACAGGCAAGGGCATGTACAATTACATTGATTATTAATAAATGGTAATTATAATTATTATAAGGAATACCAATTGAAAACACCTTTATAATGATTATGATTAATAGGACAATGCGTCAGACTACATTAATAAAAGTCTCGAACTAAGTTTGACTTTCGAGATTCATCTCGTGATGGTGGAGTCATATGTACAATTTCTCTGTTCATCCATATATGGTAGTTATAATTATTTATAAGGTATAACTATTCTTAAACCCTTTGTAATGTTTGTAATTAAGAGAACAATCCTCCAGAATTCATTTATGAACATATCGAAATACGTTTGGCTGTCGACAAATATTTAATACAGTCAAAGACATGTACAATTACATTGGTTATTAATAAATGGTTATTATTATTATTATAGGGCATACCAATTGAAAACACCTTTATAATGTTTATGATTAATAGGAAAATCCTCTAGACTACATTAATCAACATTTCAAAGTATGTTTAGCTAAGGAACAACTTCATAGACAGGCGATGGCATGTACTATAACGTTGTTCATTAATAAATGGTAATTATAATTATTTAAAAGTTGTACCTAATCTAAACACCTTCATAGTGATTATAATTATTAGGACAAGCTACCAGATAATTTTTATAAACATTTCAAAGTATATTTGGCTGTCGACAAATATTTAACACAGGCAAAGACATGTACAAGTACTTTGATTATTAATAAATGGTAATTATAATTTTTTATAAGGAATTACTATTCTTAAACCTATAAAATTATTATCAACTATAGGAAAATCCACCAGTAAACTTTAATCAACATTTAAATGAATGTTAAACTGACGACCAACAACTTATACTGGCGAAGACATGTACAATTACTTTCTTCATTAATAAATGGTAGTTATTATTATTTAAATGGCATACCTATAATAAACACCATTATGATGATTATAATCTATAGGACAACCTCCAGAAATCATTAATAAACATTTCGAATGATGATTGGCTTTCAACAAATATCTCGTGATGGCGAAGTCATATGTACAATTTCTCTTATCAATTAAAAATGGTAGTTATAATTATTTATAAGGTGCACCTATTCTAAACACCTTTATAATGATTATTATTATTAGGACAAGCTACCAGATAACTTTTATCAACTTATCGAACAATGTTTGGCTGTCGACAAATTTTAAATACAGGCAAAGACTTGTACAATTACATTGACTATTAATAAATGGTAATTATAATTATTATAAGGAATAACAATTGAAAACACCTTTATAATTATTATGATTAATAGGACAATGCGTCAGACTACATTAATAGTAGTCTCGAACTAAGTTTGGCTTTCGAGATTCATCTCTTGATGGTGGAGTCATATGTACAATTTCTCTGTTCATCCATATATGGTAGTTATAATTATTTATAAGGTATAACTATTCTTAAAACCTTTGTAATGTTTATAATTAATAGGGCAATCCTCCAGACTACATTTATCAACGTTTCAAAGTATGTTTAGCTAAGGAACAACATCATAGACAGGCGATGGCATGTACTATAACGTTGTTCATTAATAAATGGTAATTATAATTTTTGAAAAGGTGTACCTCTTCTAAACACCTTTGTAATGATTATAATTTATAGGACAAGTTACCAGATAACTATTATAAACATTTCAAAGTATGTTTAGCTGTGGACCAACATATTATACAGGCGATGACATGTACTATAACATTGTTCAATAATAAATGGTAATTATAATTATTTAAAAGGTGTACTTATTGTAAAGACCTTTATAATGATTATAATTAATAGGACAAGCTACCAGATTACATTTATAAACATTTCAAAGTATGTTTGGCTGTCGTCAAATATTTAATACAGGCAAGGACATGTACAATTACATTGATTATTAATAAATGGTAATTATCATTATTATAAGGAATACCAATTAAAAACTCCTTTGTAATGATTATAATTAATAGGACAATCCTCCAGGCTACATTTATCAACATATCGAAATACGTTTGGCTGTCGACAAATAACTCGTGATGGCGAAGTCATATGTACAATTTCTCTGTTCATTCAAAAATGGTAGTTAAAATTATTTATAAGGTATAACTATTCACATAACCTTTGTAATGATTATAATTAATAGGACAATCCTCCAGAATTCATTTATGAACATATCGAAATACGTTTGGCTGTCGACAAATATTTAATACAGTCAAAGACATGTACAATTACATTGATATTAATAAATGGTAATTATAATTATTATAAGGCATACCAATTGAAAACACCTTTATAATGATTATGATTAATAGGACAATGCTCAAGACTACATTAATAAAAGTCTCGAACTAAGTTTGGCTTTCGAGATACATCTCGTGATGGTGGAGTCATATGTACAAATTCTCTGTTCATCCATATATAGTAATTATAATTATTTATAAGGTATAACTATTCTTAAAACCTTTGTAATGATTGTTATTAATAAGACAATCCTCCAGATTTCATTTATCAACATATCGAAATACGTTTGGCTGTCGACAAATATTTAATACCGGCAAAGACATGTACAATTACATTGATTATTAATAAATGTTAATTATAATAATTATAAGGTATACCAATTCAAAACAACTTTATAATGATTATGATTCATAGGAAAATCCACTAGACTACATTAATCAACATTTCAAAGTATGTTTAGCTGAGGACCAACATCTTATACAGGCGATGTTATGTATTAGAACTTTGTTCATTAATAAATGGTAATTGTAATTATTTAAAAAGTGTACCTAATTTAAACACCATTATAATGATTATAATTATTAGGACAAGCTACCAGATAATTTTTATAAACATTTCAAAGTATATTTGGCTGTCGACAAATATTTAACACAGGCAAAGACATGTACAAGTACTTTAATTATTAATAAATGGTAATTATAATTTTTTATAAGGAATTACTATTCTTAAACCTATAAAATGATTATCAACTATAGGAAAATCCACCAGTAAACTTTAATCAACATTTAAATGAATGTTAAACTGACGACCAACAACTTATACTGGCGAAGACATGTACAATTACTTTTTTCATTAATAAATGGTAGTTATAATTATTTGAATGGCATACCTATAATAAACTCCATTATGATGATTATAATCTATAGGACAACCTCCAGAAATCATTAATAAACATTTCGAATGATGATTGGCTTTCAACAAATATCTCGTGATGGCGAAGTCATATGTACAATTTCTCTGTTCATTCAAAAATGGTATTTATAATTATTTATAAGGTATAACTATTCACATAACCTTTGTAATGATTATAATTAATAGGACAATCCTCCAGAATTCATTTATGAACATATCGAAATACGTTTGGCTGTCGACAAATATTTAATACAGTCAAAGACATGTACAATTACATTGATTATTAATAAATGGTAATTATAATTATTATAAGGCATACCAATTGAAAACACCTTTATAATGATTATGATTAATAGGACAATGCTCAAGGCTACATTAATAAAAGTCTCGAACTAAGTTTGGCTTTCGAGATACATCTCGTGATGGTGGAGTCATATGTACAAATTCTCTGTTCATCCATATATAGTAATTATAATTATTTATAAGGTATAACTATTCTTAAAACCTTTGTAATGATTGTAATTAATAAGACAATCCTCCAGATTTCATTTATCAACATATCGAAATACGTTTGGCTTTCGACAAATATTTAATACAGGCAAGGACATATACAATTACATTGATTATTAATGAATGGTAATTATATATATTATAAGGCATACCAATTGAAAACACCTTTATAATGATTATGATTAATAGGAAAATCCACTAGACTACATTAATCAACATTTCAAAGTATGTTTAGCTGAGGACCATCATCTTATACAGGCGATGATATGTACTAGAACTTTGTTCATTAATAAATGGTAATTATAATTATTTAAAAGTTGTACCTAATCTAAACCCCTTTATAATGATTATAATTATTAGGAAAAGCTACCAGATAACTTTTATAAACATTTAAAATTATGTTTGGCTGTCGACAAATATTTTATTCAGGCAAAGACAAGTGCAATTACATTGATTATTAATAAATGGTAATTATAATTATCTTAAGGTATACCAATTCAAAACACCTTTATAATGATTATGATTAAAAGGAAAATCCTCTAGACTACATTAATCAAAGTCTCGATCAAAGTTAGGCTTTCGAGAAACATCTCTTGATGGAGGAGTCAAATGTACAATTTCTCTGTTCATTCATTTATAGTAGTTATAATTATTTATTAGGTATACCTATTTTTAACACCTATAGAATGATTATCAACTGAAGGAAAATCCACCAGTAAACTTTAATCAACATTTAAATGAATGTTAAACTGACGACCAACAACTTATACTGGCGAAGACATGTACATTTACTTTCTTCATTAATAAATGGTAGTTATAATTATTTAAATGGCATACCTATTGTTAACACCATTATGATGATTATAATCTATAGGACAACCTCCAGAAATCATTAATAAACATTTCGAATGATGATTGGCTTTCAACAAATATCTCGTGATGGTTGAGTCATATGTACAATTTCTCTGTTCATCCATATATGGTAGTTATAATTATTTATAAGGTATAACTATTCTTAAAACCTTTGTTATGATTATAATTAATAGGGCAATCCTCCAGACTACATTTATCAACGTTTCGAACTAAGATTGGCTTTCGACAAATATTTAATACAGGCAAGGACATGTACATTTACATTGATTATTAATAAATGATAATTATAATTATTATAAGGTTTACCAATTCAAAACAACTTTGTAATGATTATAATTTATAGGACAAGTTACCAGATAACTATTATAAACATTTCAAAGTATGTTTAGCTGTGGACCAACATATTATACAGGCGATGACATGTACTATAACATTGTTCAATAATAAATGGTAATTGTAATTATTTAAAAGGTGTACCTAATTTAAACACCATTATAATGATTATAATTATTAGGACAAGCTACCAGATAATTTTTATAAACATTTCAAAGTATATTTGGCTGTCGACAAATATTTAACACAGGCAAAGACATGTACAAGTACTTTAATTATTAATAAATTGTAATTATAATTTTTTATAAGGAATTACTATTCTTAAACCTATAAAATGATTATCAACTATAGGAAAGTCCACCAGTAAACTTTAATCAACATTTAAATGAATGTTAAACTAACGACCAACAACTTATACTGGCGAAGACATGTACAATTACTTTCTTCATTAATAAATGGTAGTTATAATTATTTGAATGGCATACCTATTGTTAACACCATTATGATGATTATTATCTATAGGACAACCTCCAGAAATCATTAATAAACATTTCGAATGATGATTGGCTTTCAACAAATATCTCGTGATGGCGAAGTCATATGTACAATTTCTCTGTTCATTCAAAAATGGTAGTTATAATTATTTATAAGGTGCACCTATTCTAATTACCTTTATAATGATTATTATTATTAGGACAAGCTACCAGATAACTTTTATCAACTTATCGAACAATGTTTGGCTGTCGACAAATTTTAAATACAGGCAAAGACTTGTACAATTACATTGACTATTAATAAATGGTAATTATAATTATTATAAGGAATACCAATTGAAAACACCTTTATAATTATTATGATTAATAGGACAATGCGTCAGACTACATTAATAAAAGTCTCGAACTAAGTTTGGCTTTCGAGATTCATCTCTTGATGGTGGAGTCATATGTACAATTTCTCTGTTCATCCATATATGGTAGTTATAATTATTTATAAGGTATAACTATTCTTAAAACCTTTGTAATGTTTATAATTAATAGGGCAATCCTTTAGTCTACATTTATCAACGTTTCAAAGTATGTTTAGCTAAGGAACAACTTCATAGACAGGCGATGGCATGTACTATAACGTTGTTCATTAATAAATGGTAATTATAATTTTTAAAAAGGTGTACCTCTTCTAAACACCTTTGTAATGATTATAATTTATAGGACAAGTTACCAGATAACTATTATAAACATTTCAAAGTATGTTTAGCTGTGGACCAACATATTATACAGGCGATGACATGTACTATAACATTGTTCAATAATAAATGGTAATTATAATTATTTAAAAGGTGTACTTATTGTAAAGACCTTTATAATGATTATAATTAATAGGACAAGCTACCAGATTACATTTATAAACATTTCAAAGTATGTTTGGCTGTCGTCAAATATTTAATACAGGCAAGGACATGTACAATTACATTGATTATTAATAAATGGTAATTATCATTATTATAAGGAATACCAATTAAAAACTCCTTTGTAATGATTATAATTAATAGGACAATCCTCCAGGCTACATTTATCAACATATCGAAATACGTATGGCTGTCGACAAATAACTCGTGATGGCGAAGTCATATGTACAATTTCTCTGTTCATTCAAAAATGGTAGTTTTAATTATTTATAAGGTATAACTATTCACATAACCTTTGTAATGATTATAATTAATAGGACAATCCTCCAGAATTCATTAATGAACATATCGAAATACGTTTGGCTGTCGACAAATATTTAATACAGTCAAAGACATGTACAATTACATTGATATTAATAAATGGTAATTATAATTATTATAAGGAATACCAATTGAAAACACCTTTATAATGATTATGATTAATAGGACAATGCTCAAGACTACATTAATAAAAGTCTCGAACTAAGTTTGGCTTTCGAGATACATCTCGTGATGGTGGAGTCATATGTACAAATTCTCTGTTCATCCATATATAGTAATTATAATTATTTATAAGGTATAACTATTCTTAAAACCTTTGTAATGATTGTAATTAATAAGACAATCCTCCAGATTTCATTTATCAACATATCGAAATACGTTTGGCTTTCGACAAATATTTAATACAGGCAAGGACATATACAATTACATTGATTATTAATGAATGGTAATTATATATATTATAAGGCATACCAATTGAAAACACCTTTATAATGATTATGATTAATAGGAAAATCCACTAGACTACATTAATCAACATTTCAAAGTATGTTTAGCTGAGGACCATCATCTTATACAGGCGATGATATGTACTAGAACTTTGTTCATTAATAAATGGTAATTATAATTATTTAAAAGTTGTACCTAATCTAAACCCCTTTATAATGATTATAATTATTAGGAAAAGCTACCAGATAACTTTTATAAACATTTAAAATTATGTTTGGCTGTCGACAAATATTTTATTCAGGCAAAGACAAGTGCAATTACATTGATTATTAATAAATGGTAATTATAATTATCTTAAGGTATACCAATTCAAAACACCTTTATAATGATTATGATTAAAAGGAAAATCCTCTAGACTACATTAATCAAAGTCTCGATCAAAGTTAGGCTTTCGAGAAACATCTCTTGATGGAGGAGTCAAATGTACAATTTCTCTGTTCATTCATTTATAGTAGTTATAATTATTTATTAGGTATACCTATTTTTAACACCTATAGAATGATTATCAACTGAAGGAAAATCCACCAGTAAACTTTAATCAACATTTAAATGATTGTTAAACTGACGACCAACAACTTATACTGGCGAAGACATGTACATTTACTTTCTTCATTAATAAATGGTAGTTATAATTATTTAAATGGCATACCTATTGTTAACACCATTATGATGATTATAATCTATAGGACAACCTCCAGAAATCATTAATAAACATTTCGAATGATGATTGGCTTTCAACAAATATCTCGTGATGGTTGAGTCATATGTACAATTTCTCTGTTCATCCATATATGGTAGTTATAATTATTTATAAGGTATAACTATTCTTAAAACCTTTGTTATGATTATAATTAATAGGGCAATCCTCCAGACTACATTTATCAACGTTTCGAACTAAGATTGGCTTTCGACAAATATTTAATACAGGCAAGGACATGTACATTTACATTGATTATTAATAAATGATAATTATAATTATTTTAAGGTTTACCAATTCAAAACAACTTTGTAATGATTATAATTTATAGGACAAGTTACCAGATAACTATTATAAACATTTCAAAGTATGTTTAGCTGTGGACCAACATATTATACAGGCGATGACATGTACTATAACATTGTTCAATAATAAATGGTAATTGTAATTATTTAAAAGGTGTACCTAATTTAAACACCATTATAATGATTATAATTATTAGGACAAGCTACCAGATAATTTTTATAAACATTTCAAAGTATATTTGGCTGTCGACAAATATTTAACACAGGCAAAGACATGTACAAGTACTTTAATTATTAATAAATTGTAATTATAATTTTTTATAAGGAATTACTATTCTTAAACCTATAAAATGATTATCAACTATAGGAAAGTCCACCAGTAAACTTTAATCAACATTTAAATGAATGTTAAACTAACGACCAACAACTTATACTGGCGAAGACATGTACAATTACTTTCTTCATTAATAAATGGTAGTTATAATTATTTGAATGGCATACCTATAATAAACTCCATTATGATGATTATTATCTATAGGACAACCTCCAGAAATCATTAATAAACATTTCGAATGATGATTGGCTTTCAACAAATATCTCGTGATGGCGAAGTCATATGTACAATTTCTCTGTTCATTCAAAAATGGTAGTTATAATTATTTATAAGGTGCACCTATTCTAATTACCTTTATAATGATTATTATTATTAGGACAAGCTACCAGATAACTTTTATCAACTTATCGAACAATGTTTGGCTGTCGACAAATTTTAAATACAGGCAAAGACTTGTACAATTACATTGACTATTAATAAATGGTAATTATAATTATTATAAGGAATACCAATTGAAAACACCTTTATAATTATTATGATTAATAGGACAATGCGTCAGACTACATTAATAAAAGTCTCGAACTAAGTTTGGCTTTCGAGATTCATCTCTTGATGGTGGAGTCATATGTACAATTTCTCTGTTCATCCATATATGGTAGTTATAATTATTTATAAGGTATAACTATTCTTAAAACCTTTGTAATGTTTATAATTAATAGGGCAATCCTTTAGACTACATTTATCAACGTTTTAAAGTATGTTTAGCTAAGGAACAACTTCATAGACAGGCGATGGCATGTACTATAACGTTGTTCATTAATAAATGGTAATTATAATTTTTAAAAAGGTGTACCTCTTCTAAACACCTTTGTAATGATTATAATTTATAGGACAAGTTACCAGATAACTATTATAAACATTTCAAAGTATGTTTAGCTGTGGACCAACATATTATACAGGCGATGACATGTACTATAACATTGTTCAATAATAAATGGTAATTATAATTATTTAAAAGGTGTACTTATTGTAAAGACCTTTATAATGATTATAATTAATAGGACAAGCTACCAGATTACATTTATAAACATTTCAAAGTATGTTTGGCTGTCGTCAAATATTTAATACAGGCAAGGACATGTACAATTACATTGATTATTAATAAATGGTAATTATCATTATTATAAGGAATACCAATTAAAAACTCCTTTGTAATGATTATAATTAATAGGACAATCCTCCAGGCTACATTTATCAACATATCGAAATACGTATGGCTGTCGACAAATAACTCGTGATGGCGAAGTCATATGTACAATTTCTCTGTTCATTCAAAAATGGTAGTTTTAATTATTTATAAGGTATAACTATTCACATAACCTTTGTAATGATTATAATTAATAGGACAATCCTCAAGAATTCATTAATGAACATATCGAAATACGTTTGGCTGTCGACAAATATTTAATACAGTCAAAGACATGTACAATTACATTGATATTAATAAATGGTAATTATAATTATTATAAGGCATATCAATTGAAAACACTTTTATAATGTTTATGATTAATAGGAAAATCCTCTAGACTACATTAATCTACATTTCAAAGTATGTTTAGCTGAGGACCAACATCATAGACAGGCGGTGAAATGTATTATAACGTTGTTCATTAATAAATGGTAATTATAATTTTTAAAAAGGTGTACCTCTTCTAAACACCATTATAGTGATTATAATTATTAGGACAAGCTACCAGATAATTTTTATAAACATTTCAAAGTATATTTGGCTGTCGACAAATATTTAACACAGGCAAAGACATGTACAATTACATTGATTATTAATAAATGGTTATTATTATTATTATAGGGCATACCAATTGAAAACACCTTTATAATGTTTATGATTAATAGGAAAATCCTCTAGACTACATTAATCAACATTTCAAAGTATGTTTAGCTAAGGCACAACATCATAGACAGGCGATGGCATGTACTATAACGTTGTTCATTAATAAATGGTAATTATAATTTTTGAAAAGGTGTACCTCTTCTAAACACCTTTGTAATGATTATAATTTATAGGACAAGTTACCAGATAACTATTATAAACATTTCAAAGTATGTTTAGCTGTGGACCAACATATTATACAGGCGATGACATGTACTATAACATTGTTCAATAATAAATGGTAATTATAATTATTTAAAAGGTATAACTATTCACATAACCTTTGTATTGATTATAATTAATAGGACAATCCTAATTATAATTATTTAAAAGGTGTACTTATTGTAAAGACCTTTATAATAATTATAATTAATAGGACAAGCTACCAGATTACATTTATTAGCATTTCAAAAAATGATTGGCTGTCGACAAATATTAAATACAAGCAAGGACATGTACAATGGCTTTGTTCATTTATAAATGGTAGTTTTAATTATTATTAGACATACCAATTGAAAAAAATCATTATAATGATAATGATTAATAGGAAAAACCTCTAGACTCAATTAATCAAAGTCTCGAACTATGTTTGGCTTTTGAGATACATCTCGTGATGAAGTCAAATGTACAATTTCTCTGTTCATTCATTTATGGTAGTTTTAATTATTCATAAGGTACACCTATTTTTAACACCTATAGAATGATTATCAACTATAGGACAATTCACTAGATAACATTAATCAACATATCAATGAATGTTTTGCTGACGACCAAAAAATTATACAGGCGAATACATTCACAAATACTTTGTTTAATATTAAATGGTAGTTATAATTATTTATTAGGTATACTTATATTATGTACCTATAAAATGATTATCAACTACAGGACAATCCACCAGAAAACTTAAATCAACATTTTAAAGTATGTTTTGCTAAGGACCAACATCATAGACAGACGATGATATGTACTATAACGTTGTTCATTAATAAATGGTAATTATAATTATTTATAAGGTATAACTATTCACATAACGTTTGTAATGATTATAATTAATAGGGCAATCCTCCAGACTACGTTTATCAACATATCGAAATACGTTTGGCTGTCGACAAATATTTAATACCGGCAAAGACATGTACAATTACATTGATTATAATAAATGGTAATTATAATTATTATGAGGCATACCAATTGAAAACAAATTATAATGTTTATGATTAATAGGAAAATCCTCTAGACTACATTAATCAACATTTCAAAGTATGTTTAGCTGAGGACCAACATCATTGACAGGCGGTGACATGTATTATAACGTTGTTCATTAATAAATGGTAATTATAATTTTTTAAAAGGTGTACCTAATCTAAACCCCTTTATAATGATTATAATTATTAGGAAAAGCTACCAGATAACTTTTATAAACATTTAAAATTATGTTTGGCTGTCGACAAATATTTTATTCAGGCAAAGACAAGTGCAATTACATTGATTATTAATAAATGGTAATTATAATTATCTTAAGGTATACCAATTCAAAACACCTTTATAATGATTATGATTAAAAGGAAAATCCTCTAGACTACATTAATCAAAGTCTCGATCAAAGTTAGGCTTTCGAGAAACATCTCTTGATGGAGGAGTCAAATGTACAATTTCTCTGTTCATTCATTTATAGTAGTTATAATTATTTATTAGGTATACCTATTTTTAACACCTATAGAATGATTATCAACTGAAGGAAAATCCACCAGTAAACTTTAATCAACATTTAAATGAATGTTAAACTGACGACCAACAACTTATACTGGCGAAGACATGTACATTTACTTTCTTCATTAATAAATGGTAGTTATAATTATTTAAATGGCATACCTATTGTTAACACCATTATGATGATTATAATCTATAGGACAACCTCCAGAAATCATTAATAAACATTTCGAATGATGATTGGCTTTCAACAAATATCTCGTGATGGTTGAGTCATATGTACAATTTCTCTGTTCATCCATATATGGTAGTTATAATTATTTATAAGGTATAACTATTCTTAAAACCTTTGTTATGATTATAATTAATAGGGCAATCCTCCAGACTACATTTATCAACGTTTCGAACTATGATTGGCTTTCGACAAATATTTAATACAGGCAAGGACATGTACATTTACATTGATTATTAATAAATGATAATTATAATTATTATAAGGTTTACCAATTCAAAACACCTTTATAATGATTATAATTTATAGGAAAATCCTCTAGAATACATTATTCAACATTTCTAAGTATGTTTAGCTTAGGACCAACATATTATACAGGCGTTGACATGTACTATAACGTTGTTCATTAATAAATGGTAATTATAATTATTTAAAAGGTGTACTTATTGTAAAGACCTTTGATAACGATTATAATTAATAGGACAAGCTACCAGATAATTTGTATAAACATTTCAAAGTATGTTTGGCTGTCGACAAATATTTAATACAGGCAAGGACATGTACAATTACTTTGATTATTAATTAATGGTTATTATTATTATTTATAGGGAATTACTATTCTTAAAACCTATTAAATGATTATCAACTATAGGAAAATCCCCCAGAAACTTTAATCAAATTTTAATGAATGTTAAACTGACGACCAACAACATATACTGGCGAAGACATGTACAATTACTTTCTACACTAATAAATGGTAGTTATAATTATTTAAATGGCATACCTATTCTTAACACCATTATGATGATTATAATCTATATGACAACCTCCAGAAATCATTAATAAACATTTCGAATGATGATTGGCTGTCAACAAATATCTCGTGATGGCGAAGTCATATGTACAATTTCTCTGTTCATTCAAAAGTGGTAGTCATAAATATTTATAAGGTGTACCTATTCTAAACACCTTTATAATGATTATAATTATTAGGACTAGCTACCCGATAACTTTTATAAACATTTCAAATTATGTTTGGCTGTCGACAAATATTTAATTTAGGCAATGACAAGTGCAATTACATTGATTATTAATAAATGGTTATTATAATAATTTTAAGGTATACCAATTCAAAACAACTTTATAATGATTATGATTAATAGGAAAATCCTCTAGACTACATTAATGAACATTCCAAAGTATGTTTAGCTGAGGACCAAAATCTTATACAGGCGATGACATGTACTAGAACATTGTTTATTAATAAATGGTAATTATAATTATTTAAAAGGTGTACTAATTGTAAAGACTTTTATAATGATTATAATTAATAGGTCAAGCTACCAGATTACATTTATTAGCATTTCAAAAAATGATTGGCTGTCGACAAATATTAAATACAAGCAAGGACATGTACAATTACATTGATTATTAATAAATGGTAATTATAATTATTATAAGGCATACCCATTAAAACCACCTTTATAATGATTATGAGTAATAGGACAATGCTCCAGACTACATTAATAAAAGTCTCGAACTAAGTTTGGCTTTCGAGATACATCTTGTGATGGTGGAGTCATATGTACAATTTCTCTGTTCATCCATATATGGTAGTTATAATTATTTATAAGGTATAACTATTCTTAAAACCTTTGTAATGATTGTAATTAATAAGACAATCCTCCAGATTTCATTTATCAACATATCGAAATACGTTTGGCTGTCGACAAATATTTAATACCGGCAAAGACATGTACAATTACATTGATTATTAATAAATGTTAATTATAATAATTATAAGGTATACCAATTCAAAACAACTTTATAATGATTATGATTCATAGGAAAATCCACTAGACTACATTAATCAACATTTCAAAGTATGTTTAGCTGAGGACCAACATCTTATACAGGCGATGTTATGTATTAGAACTTTGTTCATTAATAAATGGTAATTGTAATTATTTAAAAGGTGTACCTAATTTAAACACCTTTATAGTGATTATAATTATTAGGACAAGCTACCAGATAATTTTTATAAACATTTCAAAGTATATTTGGCTGTCGACAAATATTTAACACAGGCAAAGACATGTACAATTACATTGATTATTAATAAATGGTTATTATTATTATTATAGGGCATACCAATTGAAAACACCTTTATAATGTTTATGATTAATAGGAAAATCCTCTAGACTACATTAATCAACATTTCAAAGTATGTTTAGCTAAGGCACAACATCATAGACAGGCGATGGCATGTACTATAACGTTGTTCATTAATAAATGGTAATTATAATTTTTGAAAAGGTGTACCTCTTCTAAACACCTTTGTAATGATTATAATTTATAGGACAAGTTACCAGATAACTATTATAAACATTTCAAAGTATGTTTAGCTGTGGACCAACATATTATACAGGCGATGACATGTACTATAACATTGTTCAATAATAAATGGTAATTATAATTATTTAAAAGGTATAACTATTCACATAACCTTTGTATTGATTATAATTAATAGGACAATCCTAATTATAATTATTTAAAAGGTGTACTTATTGTAAAGACCTTTATAATAATTATAATTAATAGGACAAGCTACCAGATTACATTTATTAGCATTTCAAAAAATGATTGGCTGTCGACAAATATTAAATACAAGCAAGGACATGTACAATGGCTTTGTTCATTTATAAATGGTAGTTTTAATTATTATTAGACATACCAATTGAAAAAAATCATTATAATGATAATGAATAATAGGAAAAACCTCTAGACTCAATTAATCAAAGTCTCGAACTATGTTTGGCTTTTGAGATACATCTCGTGATGAAGTCAAATGTACAATTTCTCTGTTCATTCATTTATGGTAGTTTAAATTATTCATAAGGTACACCTATTTTTAACACCTATAGAATGATTATCAACTATAGGACAATTCACTAGATAACATTAATCAACATATCAATGAATGTTTTGCTGACGACCAAAAAATTATACAGGCGAATACATTCACAAATACTTTGTTTAATATTAAATGGTAGTTATAATTATTTATTAGGTATACTTATATTATGTACCTATAAAATGATTATCAACTACAGGACAATCCACCAGAAAACTTAAATCAACATTTTAAAGTATGTTTTGCTAAGGACCAACATCATAGACAGACGATGATATGTACTATAACGTTGTTCATTAATAAATGGTAATTATAATTATTTATAAGGTATAACTATTCACATAACGTTTGTAATGATTATAATTAATAGGGCAATCCTCCAGACTACGTTTATCAACATATCGAAATACGTTTGGCTGTCGACAAATATTTAATACCGGCAAAGACATGTACAATTACATTGATTATAATAAATGGTAATTATAATTATTATGAGGCATACCAATTGAAAACAAATTATAATGTTTATGATTAATAGGAAAATCCTCTAGACTACATTAATCAACATTTCAAAGTATGTTTAGCTGAGGACCAACATCATTGACAGGCGGTGACATGTATTATAACGTTGTTCATTAATAAATGGTAATTATAATTTTTTAAAAGGTGTACCTAATCTAAACCCCTTTATAATGATTATAATTATTAGGAAAAGCTACCAGATAACTTTTATAAACATTTAAAATTATGTTTGGCTGTCGACAAATATTTTATTAAGGCAAAGACAAGTGCAATTACATTGATTATTAATAAATGGTAATTATACTTATCTTAAGGTATACCAATTCAAAACACCTTTATAATGATTATGATTAAAAGGAAAATCCTCTAGACTACATTAATCAAAGTCTCGATCAAAGTTAGGCTTTCGAGAAACATCTCTTGATGGAGGAGTCAAATGTACAATTTCTCTGTTCATTCATTTATAGTAGTTATAATTATTTATTAGGTATACCTATTTTTAACACCTATAGAATGATTATCAACTGAAGGAAAATCCACCAGTAAACTTTAATCAACATTTAAATGAATGTTAAACTGACGACCAACAACTTATACTGGCGAAGACATGTACATTTACTTTCTTCATTAATAAATGGTAGTTATAATTATTTAAATGGCATACCTATTGTTAACACCATTATGATGATTATAATCTATAGGACAACCTCCAGAAATCATTAATAAACATTTCAAATGATGATTGGCTTTCAACAAATATCTCGTGATGGTTGAGTCATATGTACAATTTCTCTGTTCATCCATATATGGTAGTTATAATTATTTATAAGGTATAACTATTCTTAAAACCTTTGTTATGATTATAATTAATAGGGCAATCCTCCAGACTACATTTATCAACGTTTCGAACTAAGATTGGCTTTCGACAAATATTTAATACAGGCAAGGACATGTACATTTACATTGATTATTAATAAATGATAATTATAATTATTATAAGGTTTACCAATTCAAAACACCTTTATAATGATTATAATTTATAGGAAAATCCTCTAGAATACATTATTCAACATTTCTAAGTATGTTTAGCTTAGGACCAACATATTATACAGGCGTTGACATGTACTATAACGTTGTTCATTAATAAATGGTAATTATAATTATTTAAAAGGTGTACTTATTGTAAAGACCTTTGATAACGATTATAATTAATAGGACAAGCTACCAGATAATTTGTATAAACATTTCAAAGTATGTTTGGCTGTCGACAAATATTTAATACAGGCAAGGACATGTACAATTACTTTGATTATTAATTAATGGTTATTATTATTATTTATAGGGAATTACTATTCTTAAAACCTATTAAATGATTATCAACTATAGGAAAATCCCCCAGAAACTTTAATCAAATTTTAATGAATGTTAAACTGACGACCAACAACATATACTGGCGAAGACATGTACAATTACTTTCTACACTAATAAATGGTAGTTATAATTATTTAAATGGCATACCTATTCTTAACACCATTATGATGATTATAATCTATATGACAACCTCCAGAAATCATTAATAAACATTTCGAATGATGATTGGCTGTCAACAAATATCTCGTGATGGCGAAGTCATATGTACAATTTCTCTGTTCATTCAAAAGTGGTAGTCATAAATATTTATAAAGTGTACCTATTCTAAACACCTTTATAATGATTATAATTATTAGGACTAGCTACCCGATAACTTTTATAAACATTTCAAATTATGTTTGGCTGTCGACAAATATTTAATTTAGGCAATGACAAGTGCAATTACATTGATTATTAATAAATGGTTATTATAATAATTTTAAGGTATACCAATTCAAAACAACTTTATAATGATTATGATTAATAGGAAAATCCTCTAGACTACATTAATGAACATTCCAAAGTATGTTTAGCTGAGGACCAAAATCTTATACAGGCGATGACATGTACTAGAACATTGTTTATTAATAAATGGTAATTATAATTATTTAAAAGGTGTACTAATTGTAAAGACTTTTATAATGATTATAATTAATAGGTCAAGCTACCAGATTACATTTATTAGCATTTCAAAAAATGATTGGCTGTCGACAAATATTAAATACAAGCAAGGACATGTACAATTACATTGATTATTAATAAATGGTAATTATAATTATTATAAGGCATACCCATTAAAACCACCTTTATAATGATTATGAGTAATAGGACAATGCTCCAGACTACATTAATAAAAGTCTCGAACTAAGTTTGGCTTTCGAGATACATCTTGTGATGGTGGAGTCATATGTACAATTTCTCTGTTCATCCATATATGGTAGTTATAATTATTTATAAGGTATAACTATTCTTAAAACCTTTGTAATGATTGTAATTAATAAGACAATCCTCCAGATTTCATTTATCAACATATCGAAATACGTTTGGCTGTCGACAAATATTTAATACCGGCAAAGACATGTACAATTACATTGATTATTAATAAATGTTAATTATAATAATTATAAGGTATACCAATTCAAAACAACTTTATAATGATTATGATTCATAGGAAAATCCACTAGACTACATTAATCAACATTTCAAAGTATGTTTAGCTGAGGACCAACATCTTATACAGGCGATGTTATGTATTAGAACTTTGTTCATTAATAAATGGTAATTGTAATTATTTAAAAGGTGTACCTAATTTAAACACCTTTATAGTGATTATAATTATTAGGACAAGCTACCAGATAATTTTTATAAACATTTCAAAGTATATTTGGCTGTCGACAAATATTTAACACAGGCAAAGACATGTACAATTACATTGATTATTAATAAATGGTTATTATTATTATTATAGGGCATACCAATTGAAAACACCTTTATAATGTTTATGATTAATAGGAAAATCCTCTAGACTACATTAATCAACATTTCAAAGTATGTTTAGCTAAGGCACAACATCATAGACAGGCGATGGCATGTACTATAACGTTGTTCATTAATAAATGGTAATTATAATTTTTGAAAAGGTGTACCTCTTCTAAACACCTTTGTAATGATTATAATTTATAGGACAAGTTACCAGATAACTATTATAAACATTTCAAAGTATGTTTAGCTGTGGACCAACATATTATACAGGCGATGACATGTACTATAACATTGTTCAATAATAAATGGTAATTATAATTATTTAAAAGGTATAACTATTCACATAACCTTTGTATTGATTATAATTAATAGGACAATCCTAATTATAATTATTTAAAAGGTGTACTTATTGTAAAGACCTTTATAATAATTATAATTAATAGGACAAGCTACCAGATTACATTTATTAGCATTTCAAAAAATGATTGGCTGTCGACAAATATTAAATACAAGCAAGGACATGTACAATGGCTTTGTTCATTTATAAATGGTAGTTTTAATTATTATTAGACATACCAATTGAAAAAAATCATTATAATGATAATGAATAATAGGAAAAACCTCTAGACTCAATTAATCAAAGTCTCGAACTATGTTTGGCTTTTGAGATACATCTCGTGATGAAGTCAAATGTACAATTTCTCTGTTCATTCATTTATGGTAGTTTAAATTATTCATAAGGTACACCTATTTTTAACACCTATAGAATGATTATCAACTATAGGACAATTCACTAGATAACATTAATCAACATATCAATGAATGTTTTGCTGACGACCAAAAAATTATACAGGCGAATACATTCACAAATACTTTGTTTAATATTAAATGGTAGTTATAATTATTTATTAGGTATACTTATATTATGTACCTATAAAATGATTATCAACTACAGGACAATCCACCAGAAAACTTAAATCAACATTTTAAAGTATGTTTTGCTAAGGACCAACATCATAGACAGACGATGATATGTACTATAACGTTGTTCATTAATAAATGGTAATTATAATTATTTATAAGGTATAACTATTCACATAACGTTTGTAATGATTATAATTAATAGGGCAATCCTCCAGACTACGTTTATCAACATATCGAAATACGTTTGGCTGTCGACAAATATTTAATACCGGCAAAGACATGTACAATTACATTGATTATAATAAATGGTAATTATAATTATTATGAGGCATACCAATTGAAAACAAATTATAATGTTTATGATTAATAGGAAAATCCTCTAGACTACATTAATCAACATTTCAAAGTATGTTTAGCTGAGGACCAACATCATTGACAGGCGGTGACATGTATTATAACGTTGTTCATTAATAAATGGTAATTATAATTTTTTAAAAGGTGTACCTAATCTAAACCCCTTTATAATGATTATAATTATTAGGAAAAGCTACCAGATAACTTTTATAAACATTTAAAATTATGTTTGGCTGTCGACAAATATTTTATTCAGGCAAAGACAAGTGCAATTACATTGATTATTAATAAATGGTAATTATAATTATCTTAAGGTATACCAATTCAAAACACCTTTATAATGATTATGATTAAAAGGAAAATCCTCTAGACTACATTAATCAAAGTCTCGATCAAAGTTAGGCTTTCGAGAAACATCTCTTGATGGAGGAGTCAAATGTACAATTTCTCTGTTCATTCATTTATAGTAGTTATAATTATTTATTAGGTATACCTATTTTTAACACCTATAGAATGATTATCAACTGAAGGAAAATCCACCAGTAAACTTTAATCAACATTTAAATGAATGTTAAACTGACGACCAACAACTTATACTGGCGAAGACATGTACATTTACTTTCTTCATTAATAAATGGTAGTTATAATTATTTAAATGGCATACCTATTGTTAACACCATTATGATGATTATAATCTATAGGACAACCTCCAGAAATCATTAATAAACATTTCGAATGATGATTGGCTTTCAACAAATATCTCGTGATGGTTGAGTCATATGTACAATTTCTCTGTTCATCCATATATGGTAGTTATAATTATTTATAAGGTATAACTATTCTTAAAACCTTTGTTATGATTATAATTAATAGGGCAATCCTCCAGACTACATTTATCAACGTTTCGAACTATGATTGGCTTTCGACAAATATTTAATACAGGCAAGGACATGTACATTTACATTGATTATTAATAAATGATAATTATAATTATTATAAGGTTTACCAATTCAAAACACCTTTATAATGATTATAATTTATAGGAAAATCCTCTAGAATACATTATTCAACATTTCTAAGTATGTTTAGCTTAGGACCAACATATTATACAGGCGTTGACATGTACTATAACGTTGTTCATTAATAAATGGTAATTATAATTATTTAAAAGGTGTACTTATTGTAAAGACCTTTGATAACGATTATAATTAATAGGACAAGCTACCAGATAATTTGTATAAACATTTCAAAGTATGTTTGGCTGTCGACAAATATTTAATACAGGCAAGGACATGTACAATTACTTTGATTATTAATTAATGGTTATTATTATTATTTATAGGGAATTACTATTCTTAAAACCTATTAAATGATTATCAACTATAGGAAAATCCCCCAGAAACTTTAATCAAATTTTAATGAATGTTAAACTGACGACCAACAACATATACTGGCGAAGACATGTACAATTACTTTCTACACTAATAAATGGTAGTTATAATTATTTAAATGGCATACCTATTCTTAACACCATTATGATGATTATAATCTATATGACAACCTCCAGAAATCATTAATAAACATTTCGAATGATGATTGGCTGTCAACAAATATCTCGTGATGGCGAAGTCATATGTACAATTTCTCTGTTCATTCAAAAGTGGTAGTCATAAATATTTATAAGGTGTACCTATTCTAAACACCTTTATAATGATTATAATTATTAGGACTAGCTACCCGATAACTTTTATAAACATTTCAAATTATGTTTGGCTGTCGACAAATATTTAATTTAGGCAATGACAAGTGCAATTACATTGATTATTAATAAATGGTTATTATAATAATTTTAAGGTATACCAATTCAAAACAACTTTATAATGATTATGATTAATAGGAAAATCCTCTAGACTACATTAATGAACATTCCAAAGTATGTTTAGCTGAGGACCAAAATCTTATACAGGCGATGACATGTACTAGAACATTGTTTATTAATAAATGGTAATTATAATTATTTAAAAGGTGTACTAATTGTAAAGACTTTTATAATGATTATAATTAATAGGTCAAGCTACCAGATTACATTTATTAGCATTTCAAAAAATGATTGGCTGTCGACAAATATTAAATACAAGCAAGGACATGTACAATTACATTGATTATTAATAAATGGTAATTATAATTATTATAAGGCATACCCATTAAAACCACCTTTATAATGATTATGAGTAATAGGACAATGCTCCAGACTACATTAATAAAAGTCTCGAACTAAGTTTGGCTTTCGAGATACATCTTGTGATGGTGGAGTCATATGTACAATTTCTCTGTTCATCCATATATGGTAGTTATAATTATTTATAAGGAATAACTATTCTTAAACCCTTTGTAATGTTTGTAATTATTAGGCAATCCTCCAGACTAAATTTATCAGCATATCGAAAAAAGTTTGGCTGTCGACAAATATTTAATACAGGCAAGGACATGTACAATTACATTAATTATTAATTAATGGTTATTATAATTTTTATAAGGAGTACCAATTTAGAACACCATTTTAATGATTATGATTATTAGAACAATCCTCTAGACTACATTAATCAACATTCCAAAGTATGTTTAGCTGAGGACCAACATTTTATACAGGCGATGAAATGTACTATAACTTTGTTCATTTATAAATAGTAATTATAATTATTTAAAAGGTGTACCTATTGTAAACCCCTTTATAATGATTTTAATTATTAGGAAAAGCTACCAGATAACTTTTATAAACATTTAAAATTATGTTTGGCTGTCGACAAATATTTTATTCAGGCAAAGACAAGTGCAATTACATTGATTATTAATAAATGGTTATTATAATTATCTTAAGGTATACCAATTCAAAACACCTTTATAATGATTATGATTAAAAGGAAAATCCTCTAGACTACATTAATCAAAGTCTCGATCAAAGTTAGGCTTTCGAGAAACATCTCGTGATGGAGGAGTCAAATGTACAATTTCTCTGTTCATTCATTTATAGTAGTTATAATTATTTATTAGGTATACCTATTTTTAACACCTATAGAATGATTATCAACTATAGGACAATCCACTAGAAAACATTAATCAACATATCAATGAATGTTTAGCTGAGGACCAACATCATAGACAGGCGATGACATGTACTATAACGTTGTTCATTAATAAATGTTAATTATAATAATTTAAAAGGTGTACCTAATCTAAACCCCTTTATAATGATTATAATTATTAGGACAAGCTACCAGATAACTTTTATAAACATTTCAAATTATGTTTGGCTGTCGACAAATATTTAATTCAGGCAATGACAAGTGCAATTACATTGATTATTAATAAATGGTAATTATAATTATTATAAGGTATACCAATTCAAAACAACTCTATAATTATTATGATTAATAGGAAAATCCTCTAGACTACATTTATCAACATTTCAAAGTATGTTTAGCTGAGGACCAACATCTTATACAGGCGATGACATGTTCTAGAACTTTGTTCTTTAATAAATGGTAATTATAATTATTTATAATGTATACCTATTCTTAACACCTTTATAATGATTATGTTTTAAAATATATCGTACGACCTTCATCCCGATAACCCCTTATGTCCTCGATATAATTTTGTCGCCACATCACAAGATTTGCTTTTTCTGTTAAAGTGCTATTAGGCTTTCTTTTTGTAAATTCAAAATTTAATTCTTTTAATACCCGCCGCAAAGAGGTACAAGGAAAATTTGGTAGAAGTGAATCGTCATTTATGGCTTGAACAATTTTTTATAATATGGGAATTTCATTTTTAAACCAAAACCTATGAATTTTTTGTCGAATCGCATATTTCTCAAAATCGTCAATTTTATCATTTATTGTAATACTAATTTTAGTTTTATGTGTTGGCTTACATTCACCCGTGTTTTTGTATTCACTTATCGTACTTATAACTTTACGCATTCCAATCCCAGAATCACTTGAAATAGACGCTATTAATTCTTTGTACTTAATGTCGGGCTGTATTTGCTTTTTCGCCTTATACAGATTGACAATCATCAGTTTTTGCCTTTTTCCAACAATCTGAAACAATAATTATTAAATTATTTAAAAACTATACAACGTTCAAGATAAAAATTATTCGATTCGTTCATAATTTAGAATTTACGAATTAAGTAGCTCATAGGTATAAGAAGATTTTTCTACGAGTAAAATATTAAGTATAAAATATAAAATATAAAAAATAAAATCAAATTATTATAATTATCATAAGTAAAAATTTCTTACCTGTCCTTTTTGATTTTTTTTTAATGGGTGAAGATATTTTTTTAGAGTCCACATTTGGCTCAGCAGATGTGGTAGGCTGGTTGGTTGAAGCAATTCGTTTAAAGTGTTCATATCAAAAAAATAAACAGTCAAAATAACAGTAAAACAATTAATCAGTAATCGGAGTGAGTAATCGTGCGGTTCATAAACGTAGTAACACAAAAGTATTGACACCCTGTATCAAGTATAATAACAATGATACACACTATACAACGTTACCGACCGTTAACGATTGTGATCGTGCAACGTCGGTATGTCAAATATGTGGGGGATGCGCGAAAACGAACACATTTTGACGGGACACGAATTACTACTCTCAAGGCGCAGAGTATAGGTATACCTACTTATAACACCTACTAAATGATAATTATCTACAGGAAAATCCTCTAGAATACATTAATCAACATTTCAAAGTATGTTTAGATGAGGACCAACATCATAGACAGGCGATGACATGTACTATACTTTGTTCATTAATAAATGGTAAATATAATTATTTAAAAGGTGTACCTATTTTAAACACCTTTATAATGATTATAATTAATAGGACAAGATACCAGTTAACTTTAATCAACATTACGAACAATGTTTGGCCGTCGACAAATATTTAATACAGGCAAAGACATGTACAATTACATTGATCATTAATAAATGGTAATTATAATTATTATATGGTATACCAATTTAAAACACCTTTATATTGATTATGGTTAATAGGAAAATCCTCTAGATCACATTAATCAACATTTCAAAGTATGTTTAGCTGAGGACCAACATCATATACAGGCGATGAAATTTTCTATAACATTGTTTATTAATAAATGGTAATTATAATTATTTAAAAGGTATACCTATTCGAAACACCTTTATAATGATTAAAATTAATAGGACAATCCTACAGACAACATTAATCAATGTTTCTAACTAATTTTGGCTTTCGAGAAACATCACGTGATGGCGGAGTCACATGTACAATTTCTCTGTTCATTCATATATGGTAGTTATATTTATTTATAAGGTATAAGTATTTTTAAAAACTTTGTAAGGATTATTATTAATAGGTTATTCCTCCAGACAACATTTATCAACATTTCGAAATACTTTTGGCTGTCAACAAATATCTCGTGATGGCGAAGTCATATGTAGAATTTTTCTGTTCATTAATTAATGGTAAATATAATTATTTATAAGGTATACCTATTTTTAACACCTATAAAATGATTATCAACTATAGGACAATCCACAAGAAAACTTTAATCAACTTTTCATAGAATATATAGCTGAGGACCAACATCATAGACAGGCGATGACATGTACTATACTTTGTTCATTAATAAATGGTAATTATAATTATTTAAAATGTGTACCTATTTTAAACACTTTCATAATAAATATAATTAATAGGACAAGCTACCAGTTAACTTTAATCAACATTACGAACAATGTTTGGCCGTCGACAAATATTTAATATAGGCAAAAACATGTACAATTACATTGATCATTAATAAATGGTAATTATAATTATTTTAAGGTATACCAATTAAAAACACCTTTATATTGATTATGGTTAATAGGAAAATCCTCTAGATCACATTAATCAACATTTCAAAGTATGTATAGCTGAGGACCAACATCATATACAGGCGATAAAATTTTCTATAAAATTGTTCATTAATAAATGGTAATTATAATAATTTATAAGGAATACCAATTTAGAACACCTTTTTAATGATTATGATTATTAGAACAATCCTCTAGACTACATTTTTCAACGTTTCGAACTATGTTTGGCTTTCGAGAAACATCTCGTGGTGGCGGAGTCACATGTACAATTTCTCTGTTCATTCATATATAGTAGTTATATTTATTTATAAGATATAACTATTTTTAAAAACTTTGTAATGATTATAATAAATAGGATAATCCTCCAGACTACATTTATCAACATATCGAAATACGTTTGGCTGTCGACAAATATCTCGTGATGGCGGAGTCATACGTAGAATTTTTCTGTTCTTTAATTAATGGTTGTTATAATGATTTATGAGTTATACCTATTTTTAATAACTATAAAATGATTATCAGCTATAGGACAATCCACAAGAAAACTTTAATCAACATTTTATATAATGGTTAACTGAAGACCAACATCATAGACAGGCGATGACATGTACTATACTTTGTTCATTAATAAACGGTAATAATAATTATTTAAAAGGTGTACCTATTTTAAACACCTTTATAATGATTATAATTAATAGGACAATCCTCCAGACAACATAAATCAATGTTTCTAACTAAGTTTGGCTTTCGATAAACATCACGTGATGGCGGAGTCACATGTACAATTTCTCTGTTCATTCATGAATGGTAGTTATAATTATTAATAAGGTATAAGTATTTTAAAAAACTTTGTAAAGATTATTATTAATAGGTTATTCCTCCAGACAACATTTATCAACATTTCGAAATACTTTTGGCTGTCAACAAATATCTCGTGATGGCGAAGTCATATGTAGAATTATTCTGTTCATTAATTAATGGTAAATATAATTATTTATAAGGTATACCTATTTTTAACACCTATAAAATGATTATCAACTATAGGACAATCCACAAGAAAACTTTAATCAACATTTCAAAGAATGTTTAGCAGAGGACCAAAATCTTATACAGGCGATGACATGTACTAGAACATTGTTTATTAATAAATGGTAATTATAATTATTTAAAAGGTGTACTAATTGTAAAGACTTTTATAATGATTATAATTAATAGGTCAAGCTACCAGATTACATTTATTAGCATTTCAAAAAATGATTGGCTGTCGACAAATATTAAATACAAGCAAGGACATGTACAATTACATTGATTATTAATAAATGGTAATTATAGTTATTATAAGGCATACCCATTAAAACCACCTTTATAATGATTATGAGTAATAGGACAATGCTCCAGACTACATTAATAAAAGTCTCGAACTAAGTTTGGCTTTCGAGATACATCTTGTGATGGTGGAGTCATATGTACAATTTCTCTGTTCATCCATATATGGTAGTTATAATTATTTATAAGGAATAACTATTCTTAAACCCTTTGTAATGTTTGTAATTATTAGGCAATCCTCCAGACTAAATTTATCAGCATATCGAAAAAAGTTTGGCTGTCGACAAATATTTAATACAGGCAAGGACATGTACAATTACATTAATTATTAATTAATGGTTATTATAATTTTTATAAGGAGTACCAATTTAGAACACCATTTTAATGATTATGATTATTAGAACAATCCTCTAGACTACATTAATCAACATTCCAAAGTATGTTTAGCTGAGGACCAACATTTTATACAGGCGATGAAATGTACTATAACTTTGTTCATTTATAAATAGTAATTATAATTATTTAAAAGGTGTACCTATTGTAAACCCCTTTATAATGATTTTAATTATTAGGAAAAGCTACCAGATAACTTTTATAAACATTTAAAATTATGTTTGGCTGTCGACAAATATTTTATTCAGGCAAAGACAAGTGCAATTACATTGATTATTAATAAATGGTTATTATAATTATCTTAAGGTATACCAATTCAAAACACCTTTATAATGATTATGATTAAAAGGAAAATCCTCTAGACTACATTAATCAAAGTCTCGATCAAAGTTAGGCTTTCGAGAAACATCTCGTGATGGAGGAGTCAAATGTACAATTTCTCTGTTCATTCATTTATAGTAGTTATAATTATTTATTAGGTATACCTATTTTTAACACCTATAGAATGATTATCAACTATAGGACAATCCACTAGAAAACATTAATCAACATATCAATGAATGTTTAGCTGAGGACCAACATCATAGACAGGCGATGACATGTACTATAACGTTGTTCATTAATAAATGTTAATTATAATAATTTAAAAGGTGTACCTAATCTAAACCCCTTTATAATGATTATAATTATTAGGACAAGCTACCAGATAACTTTTATAAACATTTCAAATTATGTTTGGCTGTCGACAAATATTTAATTCAGGCAATGACAAGTGCAATTACATTGATTATTAATAAATGGTAATTATAATTATTATAAGGTATACCAATTCAAAACAACTCTATAATTATTATGATTAATAGGAAAATCCTCTAGACTACATTTATCAACATTTCAAAGTATGTTTAGCTGAGGACCAACATCTTATACAGGCGATGACATGTTCTAGAACTTTGTTCTTTAATAAATGGTAATTATAATTATTTATAATGTATACCTATTCTTAACACCTTTATAATGATTATGTTTTAAAATATATCGTACGACCTTCATCCCGATAACCCCTTATGTCCTCGATATAATTTTGTCGCCACATCACAAGATTTGCTTTTTCTGTTAAAGTGCTATTAGGCTTTCTTTTTGTAAATTCAAAATTTAATTCTTTTAATACCCGCCGCAAAGAGGTACAAGGAAAATTTGGTAGAAGTGAATCGTCATTTATGGCTTGAACAATTTTTTATAATATGGGAATTTCATTTTTAAACCAAAACCTATGAATTTTTTGTCGAATCGCATATTTCTCAAAATCGTCAATTTTATCATTTATTGTAATACTAATTTTAGTTTTATGTGTTGGCTTACATTCACCCGTGTTTTTGTATTCACTTATCGTACTTATAACTTTACGCATTCCAATCCCAGAATCACTTGAAATAGACGCTATTAATTCTTTGTACTTAATGTCGGGCTGTATTTGCTTTTTCGCCTTATACAGATTGACAATCATCAGTTTTTGCCTTTTTCCAACAATCTGAAACAATAATTATTAAATTATTTAAAAACTATACAACGTTCAAGATAAAAATTATTCGATTCGTTCATAATTTAGAATTTACGAATTAAGTAGCTCATAGGTATAAGAAGATTTTTCTACGAGTAAAATATTAAGTATAAAATATAAAATATAAAAAATAAAATCAAATTATTATAATTATCATAAGTAAAAATTTCTTACCTGTCCTTTTTGATTTTTTTTTAATGGGTGAAGATATTTTTTTAGAGTCCACATTTGGCTCAGCAGATGTGGTAGGCTGGTTGGTTGAAGCAATTCGTTTAAAGTGTTCATATCAAAAAAATAAACAGTCAAAATAACAGTAAAACAATTAATCAGTAATCGGAGTGAGTAATCGTGCGGTTCATAAACGTAGTAACACAAAAGTATTGACACCCTGTATCAAGTATAATAACAATGATACACACTATACAACGTTACCGACCGTTAACGATTGTGATCGTGCAACGTCGGTATGTCAAATATGTGGGGGATGCGCGAAAACGAACACATTTTGACGGGACACGAATTACTACTCTCAAGGCGCAGAGTATAGGTATACCTACTTATAACACCTACTAAATGATAATTATCTACAGGAAAATCCTCTAGAATACATTAATCAACATTTCAAAGTATGTTTAGATGAGGACCAACATCATAGACAGGCGATGACATGTACTATACTTTGTTCATTAATAAATGGTAAATATAATTATTTAAAAGGTGTACCTATTTTAAACACCTTTATAATGATTATAATTAATAGGACAAGATACCAGTTAACTTTAATCAACATTACGAACAATGTTTGGCCGTCGACAAATATTTAATACAGGCAAAGACATGTACAATTACATTGATCATTAATAAATGGTAATTATAATTATTATATGGTATACCAATTTAAAACACCTTTATATTGATTATGGTTAATAGGAAAATCCTCTAGATCACATTAATCAACATTTCAAAGTATGTTTAGCTGAGGACCAACATCATATACAGGCGATGAAATTTTCTATAACATTGTTTATTAATAAATGGTAATTATAATTATTTAAAAGGTATACCTATTCGAAACACCTTTATAATGATTAAAATTAATAGGACAATCCTACAGACAACATTAATCAATGTTTCTAACTAATTTTGGCTTTCGAGAAACATCACGTGATGGCGGAGTCACATGTACAATTTCTCTGTTCATTCATATATGGTAGTTATATTTATTTATAAGGTATAAGTATTTTTAAAAACTTTGTAAGGATTATTATTAATAGGTTATTCCTCCAGACAACATTTATCAACATTTCGAAATACTTTTGGCTGTCAACAAATATCTCGTGATGGCGAAGTCATATGTAGAATTTTTCTGTTCATTAATTAATGGTAAATATAATTATTTATAAGGTATACCTATTTTTAACACCTATAAAATGATTATCAACTATAGGACAATCCACAAGAAAACTTTAATCAACTTTTCATAGAATATATAGCTGAGGACCAACATCATAGACAGGCGATGACATGTACTATACTTTGTTCATTAATAAATGGTAATTATAATTATTTAAAATGTGTACCTATTTTAAACACTTTCATAATAAATATAATTAATAGGACAAGCTACCAGTTAACTTTAATCAACATTACGAACAATGTTTGGCCGTCGACAAATATTTAATATAGGCAAAAACATGTACAATTACATTGATCATTAATAAATGGTAATTATAATTATTTTAAGGTATACCAATTAAAAACACCTTTATATTGATTATGGTTAATAGGAAAATCCTCTAGATCACATTAATCAACATTTCAAAGTATGTATAGCTGAGGACCAACATCATATACAGGCGATAAAATTTTCTATAAAATTGTTCATTAATAAATGGTAATTATAATAATTTATAAGGAATACCAATTTAGAACACCTTTTTAATGATTATGATTATTAGAACAATCCTCTAGACTACATTTTTCAACGTTTCGAACTATGTTTGGCTTTCGAGAAACATCTCGTGGTGGCGGAGTCACATGTACAATTTCTCTGTTCATTCATATATAGTAGTTATATTTATTTATAAGATATAACTATTTTTAAAAACTTTGTAATGATTATAATAAATAGGATAATCCTCCAGACTACATTTATCAACATATCGAAATACGTTTGGCTGTCGACAAATATCTCGTGATGGCGGAGTCATACGTAGAATTTTTCTGTTCTTTAATTAATGGTTGTTATAATGATTTATGAGTTATACCTATTTTTAATAACTATAAAATGATTATCAGCTATAGGACAATCCACAAGAAAACTTTAATCAACATTTTATATAATGGTTAACTGAAGACCAACATCATAGACAGGCGATGACATGTACTATACTTTGTTCATTAATAAACGGTAATAATAATTATTTAAAAGGTGTACCTATTTTAAACACCTTTATAATGATTATAATTAATAGGACAATCCTCCAGACAACATAAATCAATGTTTCTAACTAAGTTTGGCTTTCGATAAACATCACGTGATGGCGGAGTCACATGTACAATTTCTCTGTTCATTCATGAATGGTAGTTATAATTATTAATAAGGTATAAGTATTTTAAAAAACTTTGTAAAGATTATTATTAATAGGTTATTCCTCCAGACAACATTTATCAACATTTCGAAATACTTTTGGCTGTCAACAAATATCTCGTGATGGCGAAGTCATATGTAGAATTATTCTGTTCATTAATTAATGGTAAATATAATTATTTATAAGGTATACCTATTTTTAACACCTATAAAATGATTATCAACTATAGGACAATCCACAAGAAAACTTTAATCAACATTTCAAAGAATGTTTAGCAGAGGACCAACATCATTGACAGGCGATGACATGTACTATACTTTGTTCATTAATAAATGGTAATTATAATTATTTAAAAGGTGTACCTATTTTAAACACTTTCATAATGATTATAATTAATAGGACAAGCTACCAGTTAACTTTAATCAACATTACGAATGATGATTGGCCGTCAACAAATATTTAATACAGGCAAAGACATGTACAATTACATTGATCATTAATAAATGGTAATTATAATTATTTAAAAGGTGTACCTATTTTAAACACCTTTATAATGATTATATTTAATAGGACAATCCTCCAGATAAATTTATAAACATTTCAAAGTATGTGTGGCTGTCGACAAATATATAATACAGGCAAATACATGTAGAATTACATTGACTATTTATAAATGGTAATTATAATTATTTATAAGGTATACCTATTCGAAACACCTTTATAATGATTATAATTAATAGGACAATCCTCCAGACTACATTAATCAATGTTTCTTACTAAGTTTGGCTTTCGAGGAACATCACGTGATGGCGGAATCACATGTACAATTTCTCTGTTTTTAATTAATGGTTGTTATAATGATTTATTAGTTATACCTATTTTTAACAACTATAAAATGATTATCAGCTATAGGACAATACACTAGAAAATTTTAATCAACATTTCATAGAATGTTTAGCTGAGGACCAACATCATAGACAAGCGATGACATGTACTGTACTTTGTTTATTAATAAATGGTAATTATAATTATTTAAAAGGTGTACCTATTTTATACACCTTTATAATGATTATAATTAATAGGACAATCCACAAGAAAACTTTAATCAACATTTCATAGAATGTTTAGCTGAGGACCAACATAATAGACAGGTGATGACATGTACTATACTTTGTTCATTAATAAATGGTCAATATAATTATTTAAAAGGTGTACCTATTTTAAACACCTTTATAATGATTATAATTAATAGGACAAGCTACCAGTTAACTTTAATCAACATTACGAACAATGTTTGGCCGTCGACAAATATTTAATACAGGCAAAGACATGTACAATTACATTGATCATTAATAAATGGTAATTTTAATTATTTTAAGGTATACCAATTTAAAACACCTTTATATTGTTTATGGTTAATAGGAAAATCCTCTAGATCACATTAATCAACATTTCAAAATATGTATAGCTGAGGACCAACATCGAATACAGGCGATAAAATTTTCTATAACATTGTTCATTAATAAATGGTAATTATAATAATTTATAAGGAATACCAATTTAGAACACCTTTTTAATGATTATGATTATTAGAACAATCCTCTAGACTACATTTTTCAACGTTTCGACCTATGTTTGGCTTTCGAGAAACATCTCGTGGTGGCGGAGTCACATGTACAATTTCTCTGTTCATTCATATATGGTAGTTATATTTATTTATAAGGTATAACTATTTTTAAAAACTTTGTAATGATTATAATTAATAGGACAATCCTTCAGACTACATTTATCAACATATCGAAATACGTTTGGCTGTCGACAAATATCTCGTGATGGCGGAGCCATATGTAGAATTTTTCTTTTCTTTAATTAACGGTTGTTATAATGATTTATTAGTTTTCCTATTTTTAACAACTATAAAATGATTACCAGCTATAGGACAATACACCAGAAAATTTTAATAAACATTTCATAGAATGTATAGCTGAGGACCAACATCATATACAGGCGATAAAATTTTCTATAACATTGATCATTAATAAATGGTAATTATAATTATTTAAAAGGTGTACCTATTTTAAACACCTTTATAATGATTATAATTAATAGAACAAGCTACCAGATAACTTTTTTAAACATTTCAAAGTATGTTTGGCTGTCGATAAATATTTAATACAGGCAAATACATGTAGAATTACATTGGCTATTTATAAATGGTAATTATAATTATTTATAAGGTAAACCTATTCGAAACACTTTCATAATAATTATAATTAAAAGGACAAGCTACCAGTTAACTTTAATCAACATTACGAACAATGTTTGGCCGTCGACAAATATTTAATACAGGCAAAGACATGTACAATTACATTGATCATTAATAAATGGTAATTATAATTATTTTAAGGTATACCAATTTAAAACACCTTTATATTGATTATTGTTAATAGGAAAATCCTCTAGATCACATTAATCAACATTTCAAAGTATGTATAGCTGAGGACCGACATCATATACAGGCGATACAATTTTCTATAACATTGATCATTAATAAATGGTAATTATAATTATTTAAAAGGTGTACCTATTTTAAACACCTTTATAATAATTATAATTAATAGGACAATCCTCCAGATAACTTTTATAAACATTTCAAAGTATGTGTGGCTGTCGGAAAATATATAATACAGGCAAATACATGTAGAATTACATTGACTATTTATAAATGGTAATTATAATTATTTATAAGGTATACCTATTCGAAACACCTTTATAATGATTATAATTAATAGGACAATCCTCCAGACTACATTAATCAATGTTTCTAACTAAGTTTGGCTTTCGAGGAACATCACCTGATGGCGGAGTCACATGTACAATTTCTCTGTTCATTCATGAATGGTAGTTATAATTATTAATAAGGTATAAGTATTTTTAAAAACTTTGTAAAGATAAAAATTAATAGGTTATTCCTCCAGACTACATTTATCAAAATTTCGAAATACTTTTGGCTGTCGACAAATATCTCGTGATGGCGAAGTCATATGTAGAATTTTTCTGTTCATTAATTAATGGTAAATATAATTATTTATAAGGTATAGCTATTTTTAACATTTATAAAATGATTATCAACTATAGGACAATCCACAAGAAAACTTTAATCAACATTTCAAAGAATGTTTAGCTGAGGACCAACATCATAGACAGGCGATGACATGTACTATACTTTGTTCATTAATAATTGGTAATTATAATTATTTAAAAGGTGTACCTATTTTAAACACCTTTATAATGATTATAATTAATAGAACAAGCTACCAGATAACTTTTTTAAACATTTCAAAGTATGTTTGGCTGTCGATAAATATTTAATACAGGCAAATACATGTAGAATTACATTGGCTATTTATAAATGGTAATTATAATTATTTATAAGGTAAACCTATTCGAAACACTTTCATAATAATTATAATTAATAGGACAAGCTACCAGTTAACTTTAATCAACATTACGAACAATGTTTGGCCGTCGACAAATATTTAATACAGGCAAAGACATGTACAATTACATTGATCATTAATAAATGGTAATTATAATTATTTTAAGGTATACCAATTTAAAACACCTTTATATTGATTATGGTTAATAGGAAAATCCTCTAGATCACATTAATCAACATTTCAAAGTATGTATAGCTGAGGACCAACATCATATACAGGCGATACAATTTTCTATAACATTGATCATTAATAAATGGTAATTATAATTATTTAAAAGGTGTACCTATTTTAAACACCTTTATAATGAATATAATTAATAGGACAATCCTCCAGATAACTTTTATAAACATTTCAAAGTATGTGTGGCTGTCGGAAAATATATAATACAGGCAAATACATGTAGAATTACATTGACTATTTATAAATGGTAATTATAATTATTTATAAGGTATACCTATTCGAAACACCTTTATAATGATTATAATTAATAGGACAATCCTCCAGACTACATTAATCAATGTTTCTAACTAAGTTTGGCTTTCGAGGAACATCACCTGATGGCGGAGTCACATGTACAATTTCTCTGTTCATTCATGAATGGTAGTTATAATTATTAATAAGGTATAAGTATTTTTAAAAACTTTGTAAAGATAAAAATTAATAGGTTATTCCTCCAGACTACATTTATCAAAATTTCGAAATACTTTTGGCTGTCGACAAATATCTCGTGATGGCGAAGTCATATGTAGAATTTTTCTGTTCATTAATTAATGGTAAATATAATTATTTATAAGGTATAGCTATTTTTAACATTTATAAAATGATTATCAACTATAGGACAATCCACAAGAAAACTTTAATCAACATTTCAAAGAATGTTTAGCTGAGGACCAACATCATAGACAGGCGATGACATGTACTATACTTTGTTCATTAATAATTGGTAATTATAATTATTTAAAAGGTGTACCTATTTTAAACACCTTTATAATGATTATAATTAATAGAACAAGCTACCAGATAACTTTTTTAAACATTTCAAAGTATGTTTGGCTGTCGATAAATATTTAATACAGGCAAATACATGTAGAATTACATTGGCTATTTATAAATGGTAATTATAATTATTTATAAGGTAAACCTATTCGAAACACTTTCATAATAATTATAATTAATAGGACAAGCTACCAGTTAACTTTAATCAACATTACGAACAATGTTTGGCCGTCGACAAATATTTAATACAGGCAAAGACATGTACAATTACATTGATCATTAATAAATGGTAATTATAATTATTTTAAGGTATACCAATTTAAAACACCTTTATATTGATTATGGTTAATAGGAAAATCCTCTAGATCACATTAATCAACATTTCAAAGTATGTATAGCTGAGGACCAACATCATATACAGGCGATACAATTTTCTATAACATTGATCATTAATAAATGGTAATTATAATTATTTAAAAGGTGTACCTATTTTAAACACCTTTATAATGATTATAATTAATAGGACAATCCTCCAGATAACTTTTATAAACATTTCAAAGTATGTGTGGCTGTCGGAAAATATATAATACAGGCAAATACATGTAGAATTACATTGACTATTTATAAATGGTAATTATAATTATTTATAAGGTATACCTATTCGAAACACCTTTATAATGATTATAATTAATAGGACAATCCTCCAGACTACATTAATCAATGTTTCTAACTAAGTTTGGCTTTCGAGGAACATCACGTGATGGCGGAGTCACATGTACAATTTCTCTGTTCTTTAATTAATGGTTGTTATAATGATTTATTAGTTATACCTATTTTTAACAACTATAAAATGATTATCAGCTATAGGACAATACACTAGAAAATTTTAATCAACATTTCATAGAATGTTTAGCTGAGGACCAACATCATAGACAAGCGATGACATGTAATGTACTTTGTTTATTAATAAATGGTAATTATAATTATTTAAAAGGTGTACCTATTTTATACACCTTTATAATGATTATAATTATTAGGACAATCCACAAGAAAACTTTAATCAACATTTCATAGAATGGTTAGCTGAGGACCAACATCATAGACAGGCGATGACATGTACTATACTTTGTTTATTAATAAATGGTAATTATAATTATTTAAAAGGTGTACCTATTTTAAACACCTTTATAATGATTATATTTAATAGGACAATCCTCCAGACTTCATTTATCAACATTTCGAAATACTTTTGTCCGTCGACAAATATCTCGTGATGGCGAAGTCATATGTAGAATTTTTCTGTTCATTATTTAATGGTTAATATAATTATTTATAAGGTATGCCTATTTTTAACACCTATAAAATGATTATCAACTATAGGACAATCCACAAGAAAAATTTAATCAACATTTCATAGAATGTTTAGCTGAGGACCAACATCATTGACAGGCGATGACATGTACTATACTTTGTTCATTAATAAATGGTAATTATAATTATTTAAAAGGTGTACCTATTTTAAACACTTTCATAATGATTATAATTAATAGGACAAGCTACCAGTTAACTTTAATCAACATTACGAACAATGTTTGGCCGTCGACAAATATTTAATACAGGCAAAGACATGTACAATTACATTGATCATTAATAAATGGTAATTATAATTATTTAAAAGGTGTACCTATTTTAAACACCTTTATAATGATTATATTTAATAGGACAATCCTCCAGATAAATTTATAAACATTTCAAAGTATGTGTGGCTGTCGACAAATATATAATACAGGCAAATACATGTAGAATTACATTGACTATTTATAAATGGTAATTATAATTATTTTTAAGGTATACCTATTCGAAACACCTTTATAATGATTATAATTAATAGGACAATCCTCCAGACTACATTAATCAATGTTTCTAACTAAGTTTGGCTTTCGAGGAACATCACGTGATGGCGGAGTCACATGTACAATTTCTCTGTTCTTTAATTAATGGTTGTTATAATGATTTATTAGTTATACCTATTTTTAACAACTATAAAATGATTATCAGCTATAGGACAATACACTAGAAAATTTGAATCAACATTTCATAGAATGTTTAGCTGAGGACCAACATCATAGACAAGCGATGACATGTACTGTACTTTGTTTATTAATAAATGATAATTATAATTATTTAAAAGGTGTACCTATTTTATACACCATTATAATGATTATAATTAATAGGACAATCCTCCAGACAACATTAATCAATGTTTCTAACTAAGTTTGGCTTTCGAGAAACATCACGTGATGGCGGAGGTACATGTACAATTTCTTTGTTCATTCATGAATGGTAGTTATATTTATTTATAAGGTATAAGTATTTTTAAAAACTTTGTAAAGATTATAATTAATAGGTTATTCCTCCAGACTTCATTTATCAACATTTCGAAATACTTTTGTCTGTCGACAAATATCTCGTGATGGCGAAGTCATATGTAGAATTTTTCTGTTCATTATTTAATGATTAATATAATTATTTATAAGGTATGCCTATTTTTATCACCTATAAAATGATTATCAACTATAGGACAATCCACAAGAAAAATTTAATCAACATTTCATAGAATGTTTAGCTGAGGACCAACATCATTGACAGGCGATGACATGTACTATACTTTGTTCATTAATAAATGGTAATTATAATTATTTAAAAGTTGTACCTATTTTAAACACTTTCATAATGATTATAATTAATAGGACAAGCTACCAGTTAACTTTAATCAACATTACGAACAATGTTTGGCCGTCGACAAATATTTAATACAGGCAAAGACATGTACAATTACAATGATCATTAATAAATGGTAATTATAATTATTTAAAAGGTGTACCTATTTTAAACACCTTTATAATGATTAAATTTAATAGGACAATCCTCCAGATAAATTTATAAACATTTCAAAGTATGTGTGGCTGTCGACAAATATATAATACAGGCAAATACATGTAGAATTACATTGACTATTTATAAATGGTAATTATAATTATTTTTAAGGTATACCTATTCGAAACACCTTTATAATGATTATAATTAATAGGACAATCCTCCAGACTACATTAATCAATGTTTCTAACTAAGTTTGTCTTTCGAGGAACATCACGTGATGGCGGAGTCACATGTACAATTTCTTTGTTCTTTAATTAATGGTTGTTATAATGATTTATTAGTTATACCTATTTTTAACAACTATAAAATGATTATCAGCTATAGGACAATACACTAGAAAATTTTAATCAACATTTTATAGAATGTTTAGCTGAGGACCAACATCATAGACAAGCGATGACATGTACTGTACTTTGTTTATTAATAAATGGTAATTATAATTATTTAAAAGGTGTACCTATTTTATACACCTTTATAATGATTATAATTAATAGGACAATCCACAAGAAAACTTTAATCAACATTTCATAGAATGGTTAGCTGAGGACCAACATCATAGACAGGCGATGACATGTACTATACTTTGTTTATTAATAAATGGTAATTATAATTATTTAAAAGGTGTACCTATTTTAAACACCTTTATAATGATTATAATTAATAGGACAATCCTCCAGATAACTTTTATAAACATTTCAAAGTATGTTTGGCTGTCGATAAATATTTAATACAGGCAAATACATGTAGAATTACATTGACTATTTATAAATGGTAATTATAATTATTTATAAGGTATACCTATTCGAAACACCTTTATAATGATTATAATTAATAGGACAATCCTCCAGACTACATTAATCAATGTTTCTAACTAAGTTGGGCTTTTGAGGAACATCACGTGATGGCGGAGGTACATGTACAATTTCTTTGTTCATTCATGAATGGTAGTTATATTTATTTATAAGGTATAAGTATTTTTAAAAACTTTGTAAAGATTATAATTAATAGGTTATTCCTCCAGACTACATTTATCAACATTTCGAAATACTTTTGTCTGTCGACGAATATCTCGTGATGGCGAAGTCATATGTAGAATTTTTCTGTTCATTAATTAATGGTTAATATAATTATTTATAAGGTATGCCTATTTTTAACACCTATAAAATGATTATCAACTATAGGACAATCCACAAGAAAAATTTAATCAACATTTCATAGAATGTTTAGCTGAGGACCAACATCATTGACAGGCGATGACATGTACTATACTTTGTTCATTAATAAATGGTAATTATAATTATTTAAAAGTTGTACCTATTTTAAACACTTTCATAATGATTATAATTAATAGGACAAGCTACCAGTTAACTTTAATCAACATTACGAACAATGTTTGGCCGTCGACAAATATTTAATACAGGCAAAGACATGTACAATTACAATGATCATTAATAAATGGTAATTATAATTATTTAAAAGGTGTACCTATTTTAAACACCTTTATAATGATTAAATTTAATAGGACAATCCTCCAGATAAATTTATAAACATTTCAAAGTATGTGTGGCTGTCGACAAATATATAATACAGGCAAATACATGTAGAATTACATTGACTATTTATAAATGGTAATTATAATTATTTATAAGGTATACCTATTCGAAACACCTTTATAATGATTATAATTAATAGGACAATCCTCCAGACTACATTAATCAATGTTTCTAACTAAGTTTGGCTTTCGAGGAACATCACGTGATGGCGGAGTCACATGTACAATTTCTCTGTTCTTTAATTAATGGTTGTTATAATGATTTATTAGTTATACCTATTTTTAACAACTATAAAATGATTATCAGCTATAGGACAATACACTAGAAAATTTTAATCAACATTTCATAGAATGTTTAGCTGAGGACCAACATCATAGACAAGCGATGACATGTACTGTACTTTGTTTATTAATAAATGGTAATTATAATTATTTAAAAGGTGTACCTATTTTATACACCTTTATAATGATTATAATTATTAGGACAATCCACAAGAAAACTTTAATCAACATTTCATAGAATGGTTAGCTGAGGACCAACATCATAGACAGGCGATGACATGTACTATACTTTGTTTATTAATAAATGGTAATTATAATTATTTAAAAGGTGTACCTATTTTAAACACCTTTATAATGATTATAATTAATAGGACAATCCTCCAGATAACTTTTATAAACATTTCAAAGTATGTGTGGCTGTCGGAAAATATATAATACAGGCAAATACATGTAGAATTACATTGACTATTTATAAATAGTAATTATAATTATTTATAAGGTATACCTATTCGAAACACCTTTATAATGATTATAATTAATAGGACAATCCTCCAGACTACATTAATCAATGTTTCTAACTAAGTTTGGCTTTCGAGGAACATCACGTGATGGCGGAGTCACATGTACAATTTCTCTGTTCTTTAATTAATGGTTGTTATAATGATTTATTAGTTATAACTATTTTTAACAACTATAAAATGATTATCAGCTATAGGACAATACACTAGAAAATTTTAATCAACATTTCATAGAATGTTTAGCTGAGGACCAACATCATAGACTAGCGATGACATGTACTGTACTTTGTTTATTAATAAATGATAATTATAATTATTTAAAAGGTGTACCTATTTTATACACCTTTATAATGATTATAATTAATAGGACAATCCTCCAGACAACATTAATCAATGTTTCTAACTAAGTTTGGCTTTCGAGAAACATCACGTGATGGCGGAGGTACATGTACAATTTCTTTGTTCATTCATGAATGGTAGTTATATTTATTTATAAGGTATAAGTATTTTTAAAAACTTTGTAAAGATTATAATAAATAGGTTATTCCTCCAGACTTCATTTATCAACATTTCGAAATACTTTTGTCCGTCGACAAATATCTCGTGATGGCGAAGTCATATGTAGAATTTTTCTGTTCATTATTTAATGGTTAATATAATTATTTATAAGGTATGCCTATTTTTAACACCTATAAAATGATTATCAACTATAGGACAATCCACAAGAAAAATTTAATCAACATTTCATAGAATGTTTAGCTGAGGACCAACATCATTGACAGGCGATGACATGTACTATACTTTGTTCATTAATAAATGGTAATTATAATTATTTAAAAGGTGTACCTATTTTAAACACTTTCATAATGATTATAATTAATAGGACAAGCTACCAGTTAACTTTAATCAACATTACGAACAATGTTTGGCCGTCGACAAATATTTAATACAGGCAAAGACATGTACAATTACATTGATCATTAATAAATGGTAATTATAATTATTTAAAAGGTGTACCTATTTTAAACACCTTTATAATGATTATATTTAATAGGACAATCCTCCAGATAAATTTATAAACATTTCAAAGTATGTGTGGCTGTCGACAAATATATAATACAGGCAAATACATGTAGAATTACATTGACTATTTATAAATGGTAATTATAATTATTTTTAAGGTATACCTATTCGAAACACCTTTATAATGATTATAATTAATAGGACAATCCTCCAGACTACATTAATCAATGTTTCTAACTAAGTTTGGCTTTCGAGGAACATCACGTGATGGCGGAGTCACATGTACAATTTCTCTGTTCTTTAATTAATGGTTGTTATAATGATTTATTAGTTATACCTATTTTTAACAACTATAAAATGATTATCAGCTATAGGACAATACACTAGAAAATTTTAATCAACATTTCATAGAATGTTTAGCTGAGGACCAACATCATAGACAAGCGATGACATGTACTGTACTTTGTTTATTAATAAATGATAATTATAATTATTTAAAAGGTGTACCTATTTTATACACCTTTATAATGATTATAATTAATAGGACAATCCTCCAGACTACATTAATCAATGTTTCTAACTAAGTTGGGCTTTTGAGGAACATCACGTGATGGCGGAGGTACATGTACAATTTCTTTGTTCATTCATGAATGGTAGTTATATTTATTTATAAGGTATAAGTATTTTTAAAAACTTTGTAAAGATTATAATTAATAGGTTATTCCTCCAGACTACATTTATCAACATTTCGAAATACTTTTGTCTGTCGACGAATATCTCGTGATGGCGAAGTCATATGTAGAATTTTTCTGTTCATTAATTAATGGTTAATATAATTATTTATAAGGTATGCCTATTTTTAACACCTATAAAATGATTATCAACTATAGGACAATCCACAAGAAAAATTTAATCAACATTTCATAGAATGTTTAGCTGAGGACCAACATCATTGACAGGCGATGACATGTACTATACTTTGTTCATTAATAAATGGTAATTATAATTATTTAAAAGTTGTACCTATTTTAAACACTTTCATAATGATTATAATTAATAGGACAAGCTACCAGTTAACTTTAATCAACATTACGAACAATGTTTGGCCGTCGACAAATATTTAATACAGGCAAAGACATGTACAATTACAATGATCATTAATAAATGGTAATTATAATTATTTAAAAGGTGTACCTATTTTAAACACCTTTATAATGATTAAATTTAATAGGACAATCCTCCAGATAAATTTATAAACATTTCAAAGTATGTGTGGCTGTCGACAAATATATAATACAGGCAAATACATGTAGAATTACATTGACTATTTATAAATGGTAATTATAATTATTTATAAGGTATACCTATTCGAAACACCTTTATAATGATTATAATTAATAGGACAATCCTCCAGACTACATTAATCAATGTTTCTAACTAAGTTTGGCTTTCGAGGAACATCACGTGATGGCGGAGTCACATGTACAATTTCTCTGTTCTTTAATTAATGGTTGTTATAATGATTTATTAGTTATACCTATTTTTAACAACTATAAAATGATTATCAGCTATAGGACAATACACTAGAAAATTTTAATCAACATTTCATAGAATGTTTAGCTGAGGACCAACATCATAGACAAGCGATGACATGTACTGTACTTTGTTTATTAATAAATGGTAATTATAATTATTTAAAAGGTGTACCTATTTTATACACCTTTATAATGATTATAATTATTAGGACAATCCACAAGAAAACTTTAATCAACATTTCATAGAATGGTTAGCTGAGGACCAACATCATAGACAGGCGATGACATGTACTATACTTTGTTTATTAATAAATGGTAATTATAATTATTTAAAAGGTGTACCTATTTTAAACACCTTTATAATGATTATAATTAATAGGACAATCCTCCAGATAACTTTTATAAACATTTCAAAGTATGTGTGGCTGTCGGAAAATATATAATACAGGCAAATACATGTAGAATCACATTGACTATTTATAAATAGTAATTATAATTATTTATAAGGTATACCTATTCGAAACACCTTTATAATGATTATAATTAATAGGACAATCCTCCAGACTACATTAATCAATGTTTCTAACTAAGTTTGGCTTTCGAGGAACATCACGTGATGGCGGAGTCACATGTACAATTTCTCTGTTCTTTAATTAATGGTTGTTATAATGATTTATTAGTTATACCTATTTTTAACAACTATAAAATGATTATCAGCTATAGGACAATACACTAGAAAATTTTAATCAACATTTCATAGAATGTTTAGCTGAGGACCAACATCATAGACTAGCGATGACATGTACTGTACTTTGTTTATTAATAAATGATAATTATAATTATTTAAAAGGTGTACCTATTTTATACACCTTTATAATGATTATAATTAATAGGACAATCCTCCAGACAACATTAATCAATGTTTCTAACTAAGTTTGGCTTTCGAGAAACATCACGTGATGGCGGAGGTACATGTACAATTTCTTTGTTCATTCATGAATGGTAGTTATATTTATTTATAAGGTATAAGTATTTTTAAAAACTTTGTAAAGATTATAATAAATAGGTTATTCCTCCAGACTTCATTTATCAACATTTCGAAATACTTTTGTCCGTCGACAAATATCTCGTGATGGCGAAGTCATATGTAGAATTTTTCTGTTCATTATTTAATGGTTAATATAATTATTTATAAGGTATGCCTATTTTTAACACCTATAAAATGATTATCAACTATAGGACAATCCACAAGAAAAATTTAATCAACATTTCATAGAATGTTTAGCTGAGGACCAACATCATTAACAGGCGATGACATGTACTATACTTTGTTCATTAATAAATGGTAATTATAATTATTTAAAAGGTGTACCTATTTTAAACACTTTCATAATGATTATAATTAATAGGACAAGCTACCAGTTAACTTTAATCAACATTACGAACAATGTTTGGCCGTCGACAAATATTTAATACAGGCAAAGACATGTACAATTACATTGATCATTAATAAATGGTAATTATAATTATTTAAAAGGTGTACCTATTTTAAACACCTTTATAATGATTATATTTAATAGGACAATCCTCCAGATAAATTTATAAACATTTCAAAGTATGTGTGGCTGTCGACAAATATATAATACAGGCAAATACATGTAGAATTACATTGACTATTTATAAATGGTAATTATAATTATTTTTAAGGTATACCTATTCGAAACACCTTTATAATGATTATAATTAATAGGACAATCCTCCAGACTACATTAATCAATGTTTCTAACTAAGTTTGGCTTTCGAGGAACATCACGTGATGGCGGAGTCACATGTACAATTTCTCTGTTCTTTAATTAATGGTTGTTATAATGATTTATTAGTTATACCTATTTTTAACAACTATAAAATGATTATCAGCTATAGGACAATACACTAGAAAATTTTAATCAACATTTCATAGAATGTTTAGCTGAGGACCAACATCATAGACAAGCGATGACATGTACTGTACTTTGTTTATTAATAAATGATAATTATAATTATTTAAAAGGTGTACCTATTTTATACACCTTTATAATGATTATAATTAATAGGACAATCCTCCAGACTACATTAATCAATGTTTCTAACTAAGTTGGGCTTTTGAGGAACATCACGTGATGGCGGAGGTACATGTACAATTTCTTTGTTCATTCATGAATGGTAGTTATATTTATTTATAAGGTATAAGTATTTTTAAAAACTTTGTAAAGATTATAATTAATAGGTTATTCCTCCAGACTACATTTATCAACATTTCGAAATACTTTTGTCTGTCGACGAATATCTCGTGATGGCGAAGTCATATGTAGAATTTTTCTGTTCATTAATTAATGGTTAATATAATTATTTATAAGGTATGCCTATTTTTAACACCTATAAAATGATTATCAACTATAGGACAATCCACAAGAAAAATTTAATCAACATTTCATAGAATGTTTAGCTGAGGACCAACATCATTGACAGGCGATGACATGTACTATACTTTGTTCATTAATAAATGGTAATTATAATTATTTAAAAGTTGTACCTATTTTAAACACTTTCATAATGATTATAATTAATAGGACAAGCTACCAGTTAACTTTAATCAACATTACGAACAATGTTTGGCCGTCGACAAATATTTAATACAGGCAAAGACATGTACAATTACAATGATCATTAATAAATGGTAATTATAATTATTTAAAAGGTGTACCTATTTTAAACACCTTTATAATGATTAAATTTAATAGGACAATCCTCCAGATAAATTTATAAACATTTCAAAGTATGTGTGGCTGTCGACAAATATATAATACAGGCAAATACATGTAGAATTACATTGACTATTTATAAATGGTAATTATAATTATTTATAAGGTATACCTATTCGAAACACCTTTATAATGATTATAATTAATAGGACAATCCTCCAGACTACATTAATCAATGTTTCTAACTAAGTTTGGCTTTCGAGGAACATCACGTGATGGCGGAGTCACATGTACAATTTCTCTGTTCTTTAATTAATGGTTGTTATAATGATTTATTAGTTATACCTATTTTTAACAACTATAAAATGATTATCAGCTATAGGACAATACACTAGAAAATTTTAATCAACATTTCATAGAATGTTTAGCTGAGGACCAACATCATAGACAAGCGATGACATGTACTGTACTTTGTTTATTAATAAATGGTAATTATAATTATTTAAAAGGTGTACCTATTTTATACACCTTTATAATGATTATAATTATTAGGACAATCCACAAGAAAACTTTAATCAACATTTCATAGAATGGTTAGCTGAGGACCAACATCATAGACAGGCGATGACATGTACTATACTTTGTTTATTAATAAATGGTAATTATAATTATTTAAAAGGTGTACCTATTTTAAACACCTTTATAATGATTATAATTAATAGGACAATCCTCCAGATAACTTTTATAAACATTTCAAAGTATGTGTGGCTGTCGGAAAATATATAATACAGGCAAATACATGTAGAATTACATTGACTATTTATAAATAGTAATTATAATTATTTATAAGGTATACCTATTCGAAACACCTTTATAATGATTATAATTAATAGGACAATCCTCCAGACTACATTAATCAATGTTTCTAACTAAGTTTGGCTTTCGAGGAACATCACGTGATGGCGGAGTCACATGTACAATTTCTCTGTTCTTTAATTAATGGTTGTTATAATGATTTATTAGTTATACCTATTTTTAACAACTATAAAATGATTATCAGCTATAGGACAATACACTAGAAAATTTTAATCAACATTTCATAGAATGTTTAGCTGAGGACCAACATCATAGACTAGCGATGACATGTACTGTACTTTGTTTATTAATAAATGATAATTATAATTATTTAAAAGGTGTACCTATTTTATACACCTTTATAATGATTATAATTAATAGGACAATCCTCCAGACAACATTAATCAATGTTTCTAACTAAGTTTGGCTTTCGAGAAACATCACGTGATGGCGGAGGTACATGTACAATTTCTTTGTTCATTCATGAATGGTAGTTATATTTATTTATAAGGTATAAGTATTTTTAAAAACTTTGTAAAGATTATAATAAATAGGTTATTCCTCCAGACTTCATTTATCAACATTTCGAAATACTTTTGTCCGTCGACAAATATCTCGTGATGGCGAAGTCATATGTAGAATTTTTCTGTTCATTATTTAATGGTTAATATAATTATTTATAAGGTATGCCTATTTTTAACACCTATAAAATGATTATCAACTATAGGACAATCCACAAGAAAAATTTAATCAACATTTCATAGAATGTTTAGCTGAGGACCAACATCATTGACAGGCGATGACATGTACTATACTTTGTTCATTAATAAATGGTAATTATAATTATTTAAAAGGTGTACCTATTTTAAACACTTTCATAATGATTATAATTAATAGGACAAGCTACCAGTTAACTTTAATCAACATTACGAACAATGTTTGGCCGTCGACAAATATTTAATACAGGCAAAGACATGTACAATTACATTGATCATTAATAAATGGTAATTATAATTATTTAAAAGGTGTACCTATTTTAAACACCTTTATAATGATTATATTTAATAGGACAATCCTCCAGATAAATTTATAAACATTTCAAAGTATGTGTGGCTGTCGACAAATATATAATACAGGCAAATACATGTAGAATTACATTGACTATTTATAAATGGTAATTATAATTATTTTTAAGGTATACCTATTCGAAACACCTTTATAATGATTATAATTAATAGGACAATCCTCCAGACTACATTAATCAATGTTTCTAACTAAGTTTGGCTTTCGAGGAACATCACGTGATGGCGGAGTCACATGTACAATTTCTCTGTTCTTTAATTAATGGTTGTTATAATGATTTATTAGTTATACCTATTTTTAACAACTATAAAATGATTATCAGCTATAGGACAATACACTAGAAAATTTTAATCAACATTTCATAGAATGTTTAGCTGAGGACCAACATCATAGACAAGCGATGACATGTACTGTACTTTGTTTATTAATAAATGATAATTATAATTATTTAAAAGGTGTACCTATTTTATACACCTTTATAATGATTATAATTAATAGGACAATCCTCCAGACAACATTAATCAATGTTTCTAACTAAGTTTGGCTTTCGAGAAACATCACGTGATGGCGGAGGTACATGTACAATTTCTTTGTTCATTCATGAATGGTAGTTATATTTATTTATAAGGTATAAGTATTTTTAAAAACTTTGTAAAGATTATAATTAATAGGTTATTCCTCCAGACTTCATTTATCAACATTTCGAAATACTTTTGTCTGTCGACAAATATCTCGTGATGGCGAAGTCATATGTAGAATTTTTCTGTTCATTATTTAATGATTAATATAATTAATTATAAGGTATGCCTATTTTTAACACCTATAAAATGATTATCAACTATAGGACAATCCACAAGAAAAATTTAATCAACATTTCATAGAATGTTTAGCTGAGGACCAACATCATTGACAGGCGATGACATGTACTATACTTTGTTCATTAATAAATGGTAATTATAATTATTTAAAAGGTGTACCTATTTTAAACACTTTCATAATGATTATAATTAATAGGACAAGCTACCAGTTAACTTTAATCAACATTACGAACAATGTTTGGCCGTCGACAAATATTTAATACAGGCAAAGACATGTACAATTACAATGATCATTAATAAATGGTAATTATAATTATTTAAAAGGTGTACCTATTTTATACACCTTTATAATGATTATAATTAATAGGACAATCCACAAGAATACTTTAATCAACATTTCATAGAATGGTTAGCTGAGGACCAACATCATAGACAGGCGATGACATGAACTATACTTTGTTTATTAATAAATGGTAATTATAATTATTTAAAAGGTGTACCTGTTTTAAACACTTTCATAATGATTATAATTAATAGGACAAGCTACCAGTTAACTTTAATCAACATTACGAACAATGTTTGGCCGTCGACAAATATTTAATACAGGCAAAGACATGTACAATTACATTGATCATTAATAAATGGTAATTATAATTATTTAAAAGGTGTACCTATTTTAAACACCTTTATAATGATTATATTTAATAGGACAATCCTCCAGATAAATTTATAAACATTTCAAAGTATGTGTGGCTGTCGACAAATATATAATACAGGCAAATACATGTAGAATTACATTGACTATTTATAAATGGTAATTATAATTATTTTTAAGGTATACCTATTCGAAACACCTTTATAATGATTATAATTAATAGGACAATCCTCCAGACTACATTAATCAATGTTTCTAACTAAGTTTGGCTTTCGAGGAACATCACGTGATGGCGGAGTCACATGTACAATTTCTTTGTTCTTTAATTAATGGTTGTTATAATGATTTATTAGTTATACCTATTTTTAACAACTATAAAATGATTATCAGCTATAGGACAATACACTAGAAAATTTTAATCAACATATCATAGAATGTTTAGCTGAGGACCAACATCATAGACAAGCGATGACATGTACTATACTTTGTTCATTATTAAATGGTAATTATAATTATTTAAAAGGTGTACCTATTTTATACAACTTTATAATGATTATAATTAATAGGACAATCCACAAGAAAACTTTAATCAACATTTCATAGAATGGTTAGCTGAGGACCAACATCATAGACAGGCGATGACATGTACTATACTTTGTTTATTAATAAATGGTAATTATAATTATTTAAAAGGTGTACCTATTTTAAACACCTTTATAATGATTATAATTAATAGGACAATCCTCCAGATAACTTTTATAAACATTTCAAAGTATGTTTGGCTGTCGATAAATATTTAATACAGGCAAATACATGTAGAATTACATTGACTATTTATAAATGGTAATTATAATTATTTATAAGGTATACCTATTCGAAACACCTTTATAATGATTATAATTAATAGGACAATCCTCCAGACTACATTAATCAATGTTTCTAACTAAGTTGGGCTTTTGAGGAACATCACGTGATGGCGGAGGTACATGTACAATTTCTTTGTTCATTCATGAATGGTAGTTATATTTATTTATAAGGTATAAGTATTTTTAAAAACTTTGTAAAGATTATAATTAATAGGTTATTCCTCCAGACTACATTTATCAACATTTCGAAATACTTTTGTCTGTCGACAAATATCTCGTGATGGCGAAGTCATATGTAGAATTTTTCTGTTCATTAATTAATGGTTAATATAATTATTTATAAGGTATGCCTATTTTTAACACCTATAAAATGATTATCAACTATAGGACAATCCACAAGAAAAATTTAATCAACATTTCATAGAATGTTTAGCTGAGGACCAACATCATTGACAGGCGATGACATGTACTATACTTTGTTCATTAATAAATGGTAATTATAATTATTTAAAAGGTGTACCTATTTTATACACCTTTATAATGATTATAATTAATAGGACAATCTACAAGAAAACTTTAATCAACATTTCATAGAATGGTTAGCTGAGGACCAACATCATAGACAGGCGATGACATGTACTATACTTTGTTTATTAATAAATGGTAATTATAATTATTTAAAAGGTGTACCTATTTTATACACCTTTATAATGATTATAATTAATAGGACAATCCTCCAGATAACTTTTATAAACATTTCAAAGTATGTTTGGCTGTCGATAAATATTTAATACAGGCAAATACATGTAGAATTACATTGACTATTTATAAATGGTAATGATAATTATTTATAAGGTATACCTATTCGAAACACCTTTATAATGATTATAATTAATAGGACAATCCTCCAGACTACATTAATCAATGTTTCTAACTAAGTTTGGCTTTCGAGGAACATCACCTGATGGCGGAGTCACATGTACAATTTCTCTGTTCATTCATGAATGGTAGTTATAATTATTAATAAGGTATAAGTATTTTTAAAAACTTTGTAAAGATAAAAATTAATAGGTTATTCCTCCAGACTACATTTATCAAAATTTCGAAATACTTTTGGCTGTCGACAAATATCTCGTGATGGCGAAGTCATATGTAGAATTTTTCTGTTCATTAATTAATGGTAAATATAATTATTTATAAGGTATAGCTATTTTTAACATTTATAAAATGATTATCAACTATAGGACAATCCACAAGAAAACTTTAATCAACATTTCAAAGAATGTTTAGCTGAGGACCAACATCATAGACAGGCGATGACATGTACTATACTTTGTTCATTAATAATTGGTAATTATAATTATTTAAAAGGTGTACCTATTTTAAACACCTTTATAATGATTATAATTAATAGAACAAGCTACCAGATAACTTTTTTAAACATTTCAAAGTATGTTTGGCTGTCGATAAATATTTAATACAGGCAAATACATGTAGAATTACATTGGCTATTTATAAATGGTAATTATAATTATTTATAAGGTAAACCTATTCGAAACACTTTCATAATAATTATAATTAAAAGGACAAGCTACCAGTTAACTTTAATCAACATTACGAACAATGTTTGGCCGTCGACAAATATTTAATACAGGCAAAGACATGTACAATTACATTGATCATTAATAAATGGTAATTATAATTATTTTAAGGTATACCAATTTAAAACACCTTTATATTGATTATGGTTAATAGGAAAATCCTCTAGATCACATTAATCAACATTTCAAAGTATGTATAGCTGAGGACCAACATCATATACAGGCGATACAATTTTCTATAACATTGATCATTAATAAATGGTAATTATAATTATTTAAAAGGTGTACCTATTTTAAACACCTTTATAATGATTATAATTAATAGGACAATCCTCCAGATAACTTTTATAAACATTTCAAAGTATGTGTGGCTGTCGGAAAATATATAATACAGGCAAATACATGTAGAATTACATTGACTATTTATAAATGGTAATTATAATTATTTATAAGGTATACCTATTCGAAACACCTTTATAATGATTATAATTAATAGGACAATCCTCCAGACTACATTAATCAATGTTTCTAACTAAGTTTGGCTTTCGAGGAACATCACGTGATGGCGGAGTCACATGTACAATTTCTCTGTTCTTTAATTAATGGTTGTTATAATGATTTATTAGTTATACCTATTTTTAACAACTATAAAATGATTATCAGCTATAGGACAATACACTAGAAAATTTTAATCAACATTTCATAGAATGTTTAGCTGAGGACCAACATCATAGACAAGCGATGACATGTACTGTACTTTGTTTATTAATAAATGATAATTATAATTATTTAAAAGGTGTACCTATTTTATACACCTTTATAATGATTATAATTAATAGGACAATCCTCCAGACTACATTAATCAATGTTTCTAACTAAGTTGGGCTTTTGAGGAACATCACGTGATGGCGGAGGTACATGTACAATTTCTTTGTTCATTCATGAATGGTAGTTATATTTATTTATAAGGTATAAGTATTTTTAAAAACTTTGTAAAGATTATAATTAATAGGTTATTCCTCCAGACTACATTTATCAACATTTCGAAATACTTTTGTCTGTCGACGAATATCTCGTGATGGCGAAGTCATATGTAGAATTGTTCTGTTCATTAATTAATGGTTAATATAATTATTTATAAGGTATGCCTATTTTTAACACCTATAAAATGATTATCAACTATAGGACAATCCACAAGAAAAATTTAATCAACATTTCATAGAATGTTTAGCTGAGGACCAACATCATTGACAGGCGATGACATGTACTATACTTTGTTCATTAATAAATGGTAATTATAATTATTTAAAAGTTGTACCTATTTTAAACACTTTCATAATGATTATAATTAATAGGACAAGCTACCAGTTAACTTTAATCAACATTACGAACAATGTTTGGCCGTCGACAAATATTTAATACAGGCAAAGACATGTACAATTACAATGATCATTAATAAATGGTAATTATAATTATTTAAAAGGTGTACCTATTTTAAACACCTTTATAATGATTAAATTTAATAGGACAATCCTCCAGATAAATTTATAAACATTTCAAAGTATGTGTGGCTGTCGACAAATATATAATACAGGCAAATACATGTAGAATTACATTGACTATTTATAAATGGTAATTATAATTATTTATAAGGTATACCTATTCGAAACACCTTTATAATGATTATAATTAATAGGACAATCCTCCAGACTACATTAATCAATGTTTCTAACTAAGTTTGGCTTTCGAGGAACATCACGTGATGGCGGAGTCACATGTACAATTTCTCTGTTCTTTAATTAATGGTTGTTATAATGATTTATTAGTTATACCTATTTTTAACAACTATAAAATGATTATCAGCTATAGGACAATACACTAGAAAATTTTAATCAACATTTCATAGAATGTTTAGCTGAGGACCAACATCATAGACAAGCGATGACATGTACTGTACTTTGTTTATTAATAAATGGTAATTATAATTATTTAAAAGGTGTACCTATTTTATACACCTTTATAATGATTATAATTATTAGGACAATCCACAAGAAAACTTTAATCAACATTTCATAGAATGGTTAGCTGAGGACCAACATCATAGACAGGCGATGACATGTACTATACTTTGTTTATTAATAAATGGTAATTATAATTATTTAAAAGGTGTACCTATTTTAAACACCTTTATAATGATTATAATTAATAGGACAATCCTCCAGATAACTTTTATAAACATTTCAAAGTATGTGTGGCTGTCGGAAAATATATAATACAGGCAAATACATGTAGAATTACATTGACTATTTATAAATAGTAATTATAATTATTTATAAGGTATACCTATTCGAAACACCTTTATAATGATTATAATTAATAGGACAATCCTCCAGACTACATTAATCAATGTTTCTAACTAAGTTTGGCTTTCGAGGAACATCACGTGATGGCGGAGTCACATGTACAATTTCTCTGTTCTTTAATTAATGGTTGTTATAATGATTTATTAGTTATACCTATTTTTAACAACTATAAAATGATTATCAGCTATAGGACAATACACTAGAAAATTTTAATCAACATTTCATAGAATGTTTAGCTGAGGACCAACATCATAGACTAGCGATGACATGTACTGTACTTTGTTTATTAATAAATGATAATTATAATTATTTAAAAGGTGTACCTATTTTATACACCTTTATAATGATTATAATTAATAGGACAATCCTCCAGACAACATTAATCAATGTTTCTAACTAAGTTTGGCTTTCGAGAAACATCACGTGATGGCGGAGGTACATGTACAATTTCTTTGTTCATTCATGAATGGTAGTTATATTTATTTATAAGGTATAAGTATTTTTAAAAACTTTGTAAAGATTATAATAAATAGGTTATTCCTCCAGACTTCATTTATCAACATTTCGAAATACTTTTGTCCGTCGACAAATATCTCGTGATGGCGAAGTCATATGTAGAATTTTTCTGTTCATTATTTAATGGTTAATATAATTATTTATAAGGTATGCCTATTTTTAACACCTATAAAATGATTATCAACTATAGGACAATCCACAAGAAAAATTTAATCAACATTTCATAGAATGTTTAGCTGAGGACCAACATCATTGACAGGCGATGACATGTACTATACTTTGTTCATTAATAAATGGTAATTATAATTATTTAAAAGGTGTACCTATTTTAAACACTTTCATAATGATTATAATTAATAGGACAAGCTACCAGTTAACTTTAATCAACATTACGAACAATGTTTGGCCGTCGACAAATATTTAATACAGGCAAAGACATGTACAATTACATTGATCATTAATAAATGGTAATTATAATTATTTAAAAGGTGTACCTATTTTAAACACCTTTATAATGATTATATTTAATAGGACAATCCTCCAGATAAATTTATAAACATTTCAAAGTATGTGTGGCTGTCGACAAATATATAATACAGGCAAATACATGTAGAATTACATTGACTATTTATAAATGGTAATTATAATTATTTTTAAGGTATACCTATTCGAAACACCTTTATAATGATTATAATTAATAGGACAATCCTCCAGACTACATTAATCAATGTTTCTAACTAAGTTTGGCTTTCGAGGAACATCACGTGATGGCGGAGTCACATGTACAATTTCTCTGTTCTTTAATTAATGGTTGTTATAATGATTTATTAGTTATACCTATTTTTAACAACTATAAAATGATTATCAGCTATAGGACAATACACTAGAAAATTTTAATCAACATTTCATAGAATGTTTAGCTGAGGACCAACATCATAGACAAGCGATGACATGTACTGTACTTTGTTTATTAATAAATGATAATTATAATTATTTAAAAGGTGTACCTATTTTATACACCTTTATAATGATTATAATTAATAGGACAATCCTCCAGACAACATTAATCAATGTTTCTAACTAAGTTTGGCTTTCGAGAAACATCACGTGATGGCGGAGGTACATGTACAATTTCTTTGTTCATTCATGAATGGTAGTTATATTTATTTATAAGGTATAAGTATTTTTAAAAACTTTGTAAAGATTATAATTAATAGGTTATTCCTCCAGACTTCATTTATCAACATTTCGAAATACTTTTGTCTGTCGACAAATATCTCGTGATGGCGAAGTCATATGTAGAATTTTTCTGTTCATTATTTAATGATTAATATAATTAATTATAAGGTATGCCTATTTTTAACACCTATAAAATGATTATCAACTATAGGACAATCCACAAGAAAAATTTAATCAACATTTCATAGAATGTTTAGCTGAGGACCAACATCATTGACAGGCGATGACATGTACTATACTTTGTTCATTAATAAATGGTAATTATAATTATTTAAAAGGTGTACCTATTTTAAACACTTTCATAATGATTATAATTAATAGGACAAGCTACCAGTTAACTTTAATCAACATTACGAACAATGTTTGGCCGTCGACAAATATTTAATACAGGCAAAGACATGTACAATTACAATGATCATTAATAAATGGTAATTATAATTATTTAAAAGGTGTACCTATTTTATACACCTTTATAATGATTATAATTAATAGGACAATCCACAAGAATACTTTAATCAACATTTCATAGAATGGTTAGCTGAGGACCAACATCATAGACAGGCGATGACATGAACTATACTTTGTTTATTAATAAATGGTAATTATAATTATTTAAAAGGTGTACCTGTTTTAAACACTTTCATAATGATTATAATTAATAGGACAAGCTACCAGTTAACTTTAATCAACATTACGAACAATGTTTGGCCGTCGACAAATATTTAATACAGGCAAAGACATGTACAATTACATTGATCATTAATAAATGGTAATTATAATTATTTAAAAGGTGTACCTATTTTAAACACCTTTATAATGATTATATTTAATAGGACAATCCTCCAGATAAATTTATAAACATTTCAAAGTATGTGTGGCTGTCGACAAATATATAATACAGGCAAATACATGTAGAATTACATTGACTATTTATAAATGGTAATTATAATTATTTTTAAGGTATACCTATTCGAAACACCTTTATAATGATTATAATTAATAGGACAATCCTCCAGACTACATTAATCAATGTTTCTAACTAAGTTTGGCTTTCGAGGAACATCACGTGATGGCGGAGTCACATGTACAATTTCTTTGTTCTTTAATTAATGGTTGTTATAATGATTTATTAGTTATACCTATTTTTAACAACTATAAAATGATTATCAGCTATAGGACAATACACTAGAAAATTTTAATCAACATATCATAGAATGTTTAGCTGAGGACCAACATCATAGACAAGCGATGACATGTACTATACTTTGTTCATTATTAAATGGTAATTATAATTATTTAAAAGGTGTACCTATTTTATACAACTTTATAATGATTATAATTAATAGGACAATCCACAAGAAAACTTTAATCAACATTTCATAGAATGGTTAGCTGAGGACCAACATCATAGACAGGCGATGACATGTACTATACTTTGTTTATTAATAAATGGTAATTATAATTATTTAAAAGGTGTACCTATTTTAAACACCTTTATAATGATTATAATTAATAGGACAATCCTCCAGATAACTTTTATAAACATTTCAAAGTATGTTTGGCTGTCGATAAATATTTAATACAGGCAAATACATGTAGAATTACATTGACTATTTATAAATGGTAATTATAATTATTTATAAGGTATACCTATTCGAAACACCTTTATAATGATTATAATTAATAGGACAATCCTCCAGACTACATTAATCAATGTTTCTAACTAAGTTGGGCTTTTGAGGAACATCACGTGATGGCGGAGGTACATGTACAATTTCTTTGTTCATTCATGAATGGTAGTTATATTTATTTATAAGGTATAAGTATTTTTAAAAACTTTGTAAAGATTATAATTAATAGGTTATTCCTCCAGACTACATTTATCAACATTTCGAAATACTTTTGTCTGTCGACAAATATCTCGTGATGGCGAAGTCATATGTAGAATTTTTCTGTTCATTAATTAATGGTTAATATAATTATTTATAAGGTATGCCTATTTTTAACACCTATAAAATGATTATCAACTATAGGACAATCCACAAGAAAAATTTAATCAACATTTCATAGAATGTTTAGCTGAGGACCAACATCATTGACAGGCGATGACATGTACTATACTTTGTTCATTAATAAATGGTAATTATAATTATTTAAAAGGTGTACCTATTTTATACACCTTTATAATGATTATAATTAATAGGACAATCTACAAGAAAACTTTAATCAACATTTCATAGAATGGTTAGCTGAGGACCAACATCATAGACAGGCGATGACATGTACTATACTTTGTTTATTAATAAATGGTAATTATAATTATTTAAAAGGTGTACCTATTTTATACACCTTTATAATGATTATAATTAATAGGACAATCCTCCAGATAACTTTTATAAACATTTCAAAGTATGTTTGGCTGTCGATAAATATTTAATACAGGCAAATACATGTAGAATTACATTGACTATTTATAAATGGTAATGATAATTATTTATAAGGTATACCTATTCGAAACACCTTTATAATGATTATAATTAATAGGACAATCCTCCAGACTACATTAATCAATGTTTCTAACTAAGTTTGGCTTTCGAGGAACATCACCTGATGGCGGAGTCACATGTACAATTTCTCTGTTCATTCATGAATGGTAGTTATAATTATTAATAAGGTATAAGTATTTTTAAAAACTTTGTAAAGATAAAAATTAATAGGTTATTCCTCCAGACTACATTTATCAAAATTTCGAAATACTTTTGGCTGTCGACAAATATCTCGTGATGGCGAAGTCATATGTAGAATTTTTCTGTTCATTAATTAATGGTAAATATAATTATTTATAAGGTATAGCTATTTTTAACATTTATAAAATGATTATCAACTATAGGACAATCCACAAGAAAACTTTAATCAACATTTCAAAGAATGTTTAGCTGAGGACCAACATCATAGACAGGCGATGACATGTACTATACTTTGTTCATTAATAATTGGTAATTATAATTATTTAAAAGGTGTACCTATTTTAAACACCTTTATAATGATTATAATTAATAGAACAAGCTACCAGATAACTTTTTTAAACATTTCAAAGTATGTTTGGCTGTCGATAAATATTTAATACAGGCAAATACATGTAGAATTACATTGGCTATTTATAAATGGTAATTATAATTATTTATAAGGTAAACCTATTCGAAACACTTTCATAATAATTATAATTAAAAGGACAAGCTACCAGTTAACTTTAATCAACATTACGAACAATGTTTGGCCGTCGACAAATATTTAATACAGGCAAAGACATGTACAATTACATTGATCATTAATAAATGGTAATTATAATTATTTTAAGGTATACCAATTTAAAACACCTTTATATTGATTATGGTTAATAGGAAAATCCTCTAGATCACATTAATCAACATTTCAAAGTATGTATAGCTGAGGACCAACATCATATACAGGCGATACAATTTTCTATAACATTGATCATTAATAAATGGTAATTATAATTATTTAAAAGGTGTACCTATTTTAAACACCTTTATAATGATTATAATTAATAGGACAATCCTCCAGATAACTTTTATAAACATTTCAAAGTATGTGTGGCTGTCGGAAAATATATAATACAGGCAAATACATGTAGAATTACATTGACTATTTATAAATGGTAATTATAATTATTTATAAGGTATACCTATTCGAAACACCTTTATAATGATTATAATTAATAGGACAATCCTCCAGACTACATTAATCAATGTTTCTAACTAAGTTTGGCTTTCGAGGAACATCACGTGATGGCGGAGTCACATGTACAATTTCTCTGTTCTTTAATTAATGGTTGTTATAATGATTTATTAGTTATACCTATTTTTAACAACTATAAAATGATTATCAGCTATAGGACAATACACTAGAAAATTTTAATCAACATTTCATAGAATGTTTAGCTGAGGACCAACATCATAGACAAGCGATGACATGTACTGTACTTTGTTTATTAATAAATGATAATTATAATTATTTAAAAGGTGTACCTATTTTATACACCTTTATAATGATTATAATTAATAGGACAATCCTCCAGACTACATTAATCAATGTTTCTAACTAAGTTGGGCTTTTGAGGAACATCACGTGATGGCGGAGGTACATGTACAATTTCTTTGTTCATTCATGAATGGTAGTTATATTTATTTATAAGGTATAAGTATTTTTAAAAACTTTGTAAAGATTATAATTAATAGGTTATTCCTCCAGACTACATTTATCAACATTTCGAAATACTTTTGTCTGTCGACGAATATCTCGTGATGGCGAAGTCATATGTAGAATTGTTCTGTTCATTAATTAATGGTTAATATAATTATTTATAAGGTATGCCTATTTTTAACACCTATAAAATGATTATCAACTATAGGACAATCCACAAGAAAAATTTAATCAACATTTCATAGAATGTTTAGCTGAGGACCAACATCATTGACAGGCGATGACATGTACTATACTTTGTTCATTAATAAATGGTAATTATAATTATTTAAAAGTTGTACCTATTTTAAACACTTTCATAATGATTATAATTAATAGGACAAGCTACCAGTTAACTTTAATCAACATTACGAACAATGTTTGGCCGTCGACAAATATTTAATACAGGCAAAGACATGTACAATTACAATGATCATTAATAAATGGTAATTATAATTATTTAAAAGGTGTACCTATTTTAAACACCTTTATAATGATTAAATTTAATAGGACAATCCTCCAGATAAATTTATAAACATTTCAAAGTATGTGTGGCTGTCGACAAATATATAATACAGGCAAATACATGTAGAATTACATTGACTATTTATAAATGGTAATTATAATTATTTATAAGGTATACCTATTCGAAACACCTTTATAATGATTATAATTAATAGGACAATCCTCCAGACTACATTAATCAATGTTTCTAACTAAGTTTGGCTTTCGAGGAACATCACGTGATGGCGGAGTCACATGTACAATTTCTCTGTTCTTTAATTAATGGTTGTTATAATGATTTATTAGTTATACCTATTTTTAACAACTATAAAATGATTATCAGCTATAGGACAATACACTAGAAAATTTTAATCAACATTTCATAGAATGTTTAGCTGAGGACCAACATCATAGACAAGCGATGACATGTACTGTACTTTGTTTATTAATAAATGGTAATTATAATTATTTAAAAGGTGTACCTATTTTATACACCTTTATAATGATTATAATTATTAGGACAATCCACAAGAAAACTTTAATCAACATTTCATAGAATGGTTAGCTGAGGACCAACATCATAGACAGGCGATGACATGTACTATACTTTGTTTATTAATAAATGGTAATTATAATTATTTAAAAGGTGTACCTATTTTAAACACCTTTATAATGATTATAATTAATAGGACAATCCTCCAGATAACTTTTATAAACATTTCAAAGTATGTGTGGCTGTCGGAAAATATATAATACAGGCAAATACATGTAGAATTACATTGACTATTTATAAATAGTAATTATAATTATTTATAAGGTATACCTATTCGAAACACCTTTATAATGATTATAATTAATAGGACAATCCTCCAGACTACATTAATCAATGTTTCTAACTAAGTTTGGCTTTCGAGGAACATCACGTGATGGCGGAGTCACATGTACAATTTCTCTGTTCTTTAATTAATGGTTGTTATAATGATTTATTAGTTATACCTATTTTTAACAACTATAAAATGATTATCAGCTATAGGACAATACACTAGAAAATTTTAATCAACATTTCATAGAATGTTTAGCTGAGGACCAACATCATAGACTAGCGATGACATGTACTGTACTTTGTTTATTAATAAATGATAATTATAATTATTTAAAAGGTGTACCTATTTTATACACCTTTATAATGATTATAATTAATAGGACAATCCTCCAGACAACATTAATCAATGTTTCTAACTAAGTTTGGCTTTCGAGAAACATCACGTGATGGCGGAGGTACATGTACAATTTCTTTGTTCATTCATGAATGGTAGTTATATTTATTTATAAGGTATAAGTATTTTTAAAAACTTTGTAAAGATTATAATAAATAGGTTATTCCTCCAGACTTCATTTATCAACATTTCGAAATACTTTTGTCCGTCGACAAATATCTCGTGATGGCGAAGTCATATGTAGAATTTTTCTGTTCATTATTTAATGGTTAATATAATTATTTATAAGGTATGCCTATTTTTAACACCTATAAAATGATTATCAACTATAGGACAATCCACAAGAAAAATTTAATCAACATTTCATAGAATGTTTAGCTGAGGACCAACATCATTGACAGGCGATGACATGTACTATACTTTGTTCATTAATAAATGGTAATTATAATTATTTAAAAGGTGTACCTATTTTAAACACTTTCATAATGATTATAATTAATAGGACAAGCTACCAGTTAACTTTAATCAACATTACGAACAATGTTTGGCCGTCGACAAATATTTAATACAGGCAAAGACATGTACAATTACATTGATCATTAATAAATGGTAATTATAATTATTTAAAAGGTGTACCTATTTTAAACACCTTTATAATGATTATATTTAATAGGACAATCCTCCAGATAAATTTATAAACATTTCAAAGTATGTGTGGCTGTCGACAAATATATAATACAGGCAAATACATGTAGAATTACATTGACTATTTATAAATGGTAATTATAATTATTTTTAAGGTATACCTATTCGAAACACCTTTATAATGATTATAATTAATAGGACAATCCTCCAGACTACATTAATCAATGTTTCTAACTAAGTTTGGCTTTCGAGGAACATCACGTGATGGCGGAGTCACATGTACAATTTCTCTGTTCTTTAATTAATGGTTGTTATAATGATTTATTAGTTATACCTATTTTTAACAACTATAAAATGATTATCAGCTATAGGACAATACACTAGAAAATTTTAATCAACATTTCATAGAATGTTTAGCTGAGGACCAACATCATAGACAAGCGATGACATGTACTGTACTTTGTTTATTAATAAATGATAATTATAATTATTTAAAAGGTGTACCTATTTTATACACCTTTATAATGATTATAATTAATAGGACAATCCTCCAGACAACATTAATCAATGTTTCTAACTAAGTTTGGCTTTCGAGAAACATCACGTGATGGCGGAGGTACATGTACATTTTCTTTGTTCATTCATGAATGGTAGTTATATTTATTTATAAGGTATAAGTATTTTTAAAAACTTTGTAAAGATTATAATTAATAGGTTATTCCTCCAGACTTCATTTATCAACATTTCGAAATACTTTTGTCTGTCGACAAATATCTCGTGATGGCGAAGTCATATGTAGAATTTTTCTGTTCATTATTTAATGATTAATATAATTAATTATAAGGTATGCCTATTTTTAACACCTATAAAATGATTATCAACTATAGGACAATCCACAAGAAAAATTTAATCAACATTTCATAGAATGTTTAGCTGAGGACCAACATCATTGACAGGCGATGACATGTACTATACTTTGTTCATTAATAAATGGTAATTATAATTATTTAAAAGGTGTACCTATTTTAAACACTTTCATAATGATTATAATTAATAGGACAAGCTACCAGTTAACTTTAATCAACATTACGAACAATGTTTGGCCGTCGACAAATATTTAATACAGGCAAAGACATGTACAATTACAATGATCATTAATAAATGGTAATTATAATTATTTAAAAGGTGTACCTATTTTATACACCTTTATAATGATTATAATTAATAGGACAATCCACAAGAATACTTTAATCAACATTTCATAGAATGGTTAGCTGAGGACCAACATCATAGACAGGCGATGACATGTACTATACTTTGTTTATTAATAAATGGTAATTATAATTATTTAAAAGGTGTACCTATTTTAAACACTTTCATAATGATTATAATTAATAGGACAAGCTACCAGTTAACTTTAATCAACATTACGAACAATGTTTGGCCGTCGACAAATATTTAATACAGGCAAAGACATGTACAATTACATTGATCATTAATAAATGGTAATTATAATTATTTAAAAGGTGTACCTATTTTAAACACCTTTATAATGATTATATTTAATAGGACAATCCTCCAGATAAATTTATAAACATTTCAAAGTATGTGTGGCTGTCGACAAATATATAATACAGGCAAATACATGTAGAATTACATTGACTATTTATAAATGGTAATTATAATTATTTTTAAGGTATACCTATTCGAAACACCTTTATAATGATTATAATTAATAGGACAATCCTCCAGACTACATTAATCAATGTTTCTAACTAAGTTTGGCTTTCGAGGAACATCACGTGATGGCGGAGTCACATGTACAATTTCTTTGTTCTTTAATTAATGGTTGTTATAATGATTTATTAGTTATACCTATTTTTAACAACTATAAAATGATTATCAGCTATAGGACAATACACTAGAAAATTTTAATCAACATTTCATAGAATGTTTAGCTGAGGACCAACATCATAGACAAGCGATGACATGTACTATACTTTGTTCATTAATAAATGGTAATTATAATTATTTAAAAGGTGTACCTATTTTATACAACTTTATAATGATTATAATTAATAGGACAATCCACAAGAAAACTTTAATCAACATTTCATAGAATGGTTAGCTGAGGACCAACATCATAGACAGGCGATGACATGTACTATACTTTGTTTATTAATAAATGGTAATTATAATTATTTAAAAGGTGTACCTATTTTAAACACCTTTATAATGATTATAATTAATAGGACAATCCTCCAGATAACTTTTATAAACATTTCAAAGTATGTTTGGCTGTCGATAAATATTTAATACAGGCAAATACATGTAGAATTACATTGACTATTTATAAATGGTAATTATAATTATTTATAAGGTATACCTATTCGAAACACCTTTATAATGATTATAATTAATAGGACAATCCTCCAGACTACATTAATCAATGTTTCTAACTAAGTTTGGCTTTCGAGGAACATCACCTGATGGCGGAGTCACATGTACAATTTCTCTGTTCATTCATGAATGGTAGTTATAATTATTAATAAGGTATAAGTATTTTTAAAAACTTTGTAAAGATAAAAATTAATAGGTTATTCCTCCAGACTACATTTATCAAAATTTCGAAATACTTTTGGCTGTCGACAAATATCTCGTGATGGCGAAGTCATATGTAGAATTTTTCTGTTCATTAATTAATGGTAAATATAATTATTTATAAGGTATAGCTATTTTTAACATTTATAAAATGATTATCAACTATAGGACAATCCACAAGAAAACTTTAATCAACATTTCAAAGAATGTTTAGCTGAGGACCAACATCATAGACAGGCGATGACATGTACTATACTTTGTTCATTAATAATTGGTAATTATAATTATTTAAAAGGTGTACCTATTTTAAACACCTTTATAATGATTATAATTAATAGAACAAGCTACCAGATAACTTTTTTAAACATTTCAAAGTATGTTTGGCTGTCGATAAATATTTAATACAGGCAAATACATGTAGAATTACATTGGCTATTTATAAATGGTAATTATAATTATTTATAAGGTAAACCTATTCGAAACACTTTCATAATAATTATAATTAAAAGGACAAGCTACCAGTTAACTTTAATCAACATTACGAACAATGTTTGGCCGTCGACAAATATTTAATACAGGCAAAGACATGTACAATTACATTGATCATTAATAAATGGTAATTATAATTATTTTAAGGTATACCAATTTAAAACACCTTTATATTGATTATGGTTAATAGGAAAATCCTCTAGATCACATTAATCAACATTTCAAAGTATGTATAGCTGAGGACCAACATCATATACAGGCGATACAATTTTCTATAACATTGATCATTAATAAATGGTAATTATAATTATTTAAAAGGTGTACCTATTTTAAACACCTTTATAATGATTATAATTAATAGGACAATCCTCCAGATAACTTTTATAAACATTTCAAAGTATGTGTGGCTGTCGGAAAATATATAATACAGGCAAATACATGTAGAATTACATTGACTATTTATAAATGGTAATTATAATTATTTATAAGGTATACCTATTCGAAACACCTTTATAATGATTATAATTAATAGGACAATCCTCCAGACTACATTAATCAATGTTTCTAACTAAGTTTGGCTTTCGAGGAACATCACGTGATGGCGGAGTCACATGTACAATTTCTCTGTTCTTTAATTAATGGTTGTTATAATGATTTATTAGTTATACCTATTTTTAACAACTATAAAATGATTATCAGCTATAGGACAATACACTAGAAAATTTTAATCAACATTTTATAGAATGTTTAGCTGAGGACCAACATCATAGACAAGCGATGACATGTACTACACTTTGTTTATTAATAAATGGTAATTATAATTATTTAAAAGGTGTACCTATTTTATACAACTTTATAATGATTATAATTAATAGGACAATCCACAAGAAAACTTTAATCAACATTTCATAGAATGGTTAGCTGAGGACCAACATCATAGACAGGCGATGACATGTACTATACTTTGTTTATTAATAAATGGTAATTATAATTATTTAAAAGGTGTACCTATTTTAAACACCTTTATAATGATTATAATTAATAGGACAATCCTCCAGATAACTTTTATAAACATTTCAAAGTATGTTTGGCTGTCGATAAATATTTAATACAGGCAAATACATGTAGAATTACATTGACTATTTATAAATGGTAATTATAATTATTTATAAGGTATACCTATTCGAAACACCTTTATAATGATTATAATTAATAGGACAATCCTCCAGACTACATTAATCAATGTTTCTAACTAAGTTGGGCTTTTGAGGAACATCACGTGATGGCGGAGGTACATGTACAATTTCTTTGTTCATTCATGAATGGTAGTTATATTTATTTATAAGGTATAAGTATTTTTAAAAACTTTGTAAAGATTATAATTAATAGGTTATTCCTCCAGACTACATTTATCAACATTTCGAAATACTTTTGTCTGTCGACAAATATCTCGTGATGGCGAAGTCATATGTAGAATTTTTCTGTTCATTAATTAATGGTTAATATAATTATTTATAAGGTATGCCTATTTTTAACACCTATAAAATGATTATCAACTATAGGACAATCCACAAGAAAAATTTAATCAACATTTCATAGAATGTTTAGCTGAGGACCAACATCATTGACAGGCGATGACATGTACTATACTTTGTTCATTAATAAATGGTAATTATAATTATTTAAAAGGTGTACCTATTTTATACACCTTTATAATGATTATAATTAATAGGACAATCCACAAGAAAACTTTAATCAACATTTCATAGAATGGTTAGCTGAGGACCAACATCATAGACAGGCGATGACATGTACTATACTTTGTTTATTAATAAATGGTAATTATAATTATTTAAAAGGTGTACCTATTTTATACACCTTTATAATGATTATAATTAATAGGACAATCCTCCAGATAACTTTTATAAACATTTCAAAGTATGTGTGGCTGTCGGAAAATATATAATACAGGCAAATACATGTAGAATTACATTGACTATTTATAAATGGTAATTATAATTATTTATAAGGTATACCTATTCGAAACACCTTTATAATGATTATAATTAATAGGACAATCCTCCAGACTACATTAATCAATGTTTCTAACTAAGTTTGGCTTTCGAGGAACATCACCTGATGGCGGAGTCACATGTACAATTTCTCTGTTCATTCATGAATGGTAGTTATAATTATTAATAAGGTATAAGTATTTTTAAAAACTTTGTAAAGATAAAAATTAATAGGTTATTCCTCCAGACTACATTTATCAAAATTTCGAAATACTTTTGGCTGTCGACAAATATCTCGTGATGGCGAAGTCATATGTAGAATTTTTCTGTTCATTAATTAATGGTAAATATAATTATTTATAAGGTATAGCTATTTTTAACATTTATAAAATGATTATCAACTATAGGACAATCCACAAGAAAACTTTAATCAACATTTCAAAGAATGTTTAGCTGAGGACCAACATCATAGACAGGCGATGACATGTACTATACTTTGTTCATTAATAATTGGTAATTATAATTATTTAAAAGGTGTACCTATTTTAAACACCTTTATAATGATTATAATTAATAGAACAAGCTACCAGATAACTTTTTTAAACATTTCAAAGTATGTTTGGCTGTCGATAAATATTTAATACAGGCAAATACATGTAGAATTACATTGGCTATTTATAAATGGTAATTATAATTATTTATAAGGTAAACCTATTCGAAACACTTTCATAATAATTATAATTAATAGGACAAGCTACCAGTTAACTTTAATCAACATTACGAACAATGTTTGGCCGTCGACAAATATTTAATACAGGCAAAGACATGTACAATTACATTGATCATTAATAAATGGTAATTATAATTATTTTAAGGTATACCAATTTAAAACACCTTTATATTGATTATGGTTAATAGGAAAATCCTCTAGATCACATTAATCAACATTTCAAAGTATGTATAGCTGAGGACCAACATCATATACAGGCGATACAATTTTCTATAACATTGATCATTAATAAATGGTAATTATAATTAATTAAAAGGTGTACCTATTTTAAACACCTTTATAATGATTATAATTAATAGGACAATCCTCCAGATAACTTTTATAAACATTTCAAAGTATGTGTGGCTGTCGGAAAATATATAATACAGGCAAATACATGTAGAATTACATTGACTATTTATAAATGGTAATTATAATTATTTATAAGGTATACCTATTCGAAACACCTTTATAATGATTATAATTAATAGGACAATCCTCCAGACTACATTAATCAATGTTTCTAACTAAGTTTGGCTTTCGAGGAACATCACGTGATGGCGGAGTCACATGTACAATTTCTCTGTTCTTTAATTAATGGTTGTTATAATGATTTATTAGTTATACCTATTTTTAACAACTATATAATGATTATCAGCTATAGGACAATACACTAGAAAATTTTAATCAACATTTTATAGAATGTTTAGCTGAGGACCAACATCATAGACAAGCGATGACATGTACTACACTTTGTTTATTAATAAATGGTAATTATAATTATTTAAAAGGTGTACCTATTTTATACAACTTTATAATGATTATAATTAATAGGACAATCCACAAGAAAACTTTAATCAACATTTCATAGAATGGTTAGCTGAGGACCAACATCATAGACAGGCGATGACATGTACTATACTTTGTTTATTAATAAATGGTAATTATAATTATTTAAAAGGTGTACCTATTTTAAACACCTTTATAATGATTATAATTAATAGGACAATCCTCCAGATAACTTTTATAAACATTTCAAAGTATGTTTGGCTGTCGATAAATATTTAATACAGGCAAATACATGTAGAATTACATTGACTATTTATAAATGGTAATTATAATTATTTATAAGGTATACCTATTCGAAACACCTTTATAATGATTATAATTAATAGGACAATCCTCCAGACTACATTAATCAATGTTTCTAACTAAGTTGGGCTTTTGAGGAACATCACGTGATGGCGGAGGTACATGTACAATTTCTTTGTTCATTCATGAATGGTAGTTATATTTATTTATAATGTATAAGTATTTTTAAAAACTTTGTAAAGATTATAATTAATAGGTTATTCCTCCAGACTACATTTATCAACATTTCGAAATACTTTTGTCTGTCGACAAATATCTCGTGATGGCGAAGTCATATGTAGAATTTTTCTGTTCATTAATTAATGGTTAATATAATTATTTATAAGGTATGCCTATTTTTAACACCTATAAAATGATTATCAACTATAGGACAATCCACAAGAAAAATTTAATCAACATTTCATAGAATGTTTAGCTGAGGACCAACATCATTGACAGGCGATGACATGTACTATACTTTGTTCATTAATAAATGGTAATTATAATTATTTAAAAGTTGTACCTATTTTAAACACTTTCATAATGATTATAATTAATAGGACAAGCTACCAGTTAACTTTAATCAACATTACGAACAATGTTTGGCCGTCGACAAATATTTAATACAGGCAAATACATGTACAATTACAATGATCATTAATAAATGGTAATTATAATTATTTAAAAGGTGTACCTATTTTAAACACCTTTATAATGATTAAATTTAATAGGACAATCCTCCAGATAAATTTATAAACATTTCAAAGTATGTGTGGCTGTCGACAAATATATAATACAGGCAAATACATGTAGAATTACATTGACTATTTATAAATGGTAATTATAATTATTTTTAAGGTATACCTATTCGAAACACCTTTATAATGATTATAATTAATAGGACAATCCTCCAGACTACATTAATCAATGTTTCTAACTAAGTTTGGCTTTCGAGGAACATCACGTGATGGCGGAGTCACATGTACAATTTCTTTGTTCTTTAATTAATGGTTGTTATAATGATTTATTAGTTATACCTATTTTTAACAACTATAAAATGATTATCAGCTATAGGACAATACACTAGAAAATTTTAATCAACATTTTATAGAATGTTTAGCTGAGGACCAACATCATAGACAAGCGATGACATGTACTGTACTTTGTTTATTAATAAATGGTAATTATAATTATTTAAAAGGTGTACCTATTTTATACACCTTTATAATGATTATAATTAATAGGACAATCCACAAGAAAACTTTAATCAACATTTCATAGAATGGTTAGCTGAGGACCAACATCATAGACAGGCGATGACATGTACTATACTTTGTTTATTAATAAATGGTAATTATAATTATTTAAAAGGTGTACCTATTTTAAACACTTTTATAATGATTATAATTAATAGGACAATCCTCCAGATAACTTTTATAAACATTTCAAAGTATGTTTGGCTGTCGATAAATATTTAATACAGGCAAATACATGTAGAATTACATTGACTATTTATAAATGGTAATTATAATTATTTAAAAGGTGTACCTATTTTAAACACCTTTATAATGATTATATTTAATAGGACAATCCTCCAGATAAATTTATAAACATTTCAAAGTATGTGTGGCTGTCGACAAATATATAATACAGGCAAATACATGTAGAATTACATTGACTATTTATAAATGGTAATTATAATAATTTTTAAGGTATACCTATTCGAAACACCTTTATAATGATTATAATTAATAGGACAATCCTCCAGACTACATTAATCAATGTTTCTAACTAAGTTTGGCTTTCGAGGAACATCACGTGATGGCGGAGTCACATGTACAATTTCTTTGTTCTTTAATTAATGGTTGTTATAATGATTTATTAGTTATACCTATTTTTAACAACTATAAAATGATTATCAGCTATAGGACAATACACTAGAAAATTTTAATCAACATTTTATAGAATGTTTAGCTGAGGACCAACATCATAGACAAGCGATGACATGTACTACACTTTGTTTATTAATAAATGGTAATTATAATTATTTAAAAGGTGTACCTATTTTATACAACTTTATAATGATTATAATTAATAGGACAATCCACAAGAAAACTTTAATCAACATTTCATAGAATGGTTAGCTGAGGACCAACATCATAGACAGGCGATGACATGTACTATACTTTGTTTATTAATAAATGGTAATTATAATTATTTAAAAGGTGTACCTATTTTAAACACCTTTATAATGATTATAATTAATAGGACAATCCTCCAGATAACTTTTATAAACATTTCAAAGTATGTTTGGCTGTCGATAAATATTTAATACAGGCAAATACATGTAGAATTACATTGACTATTTATAAATGGTAATTATAATTATTTATAAGGTATACCTATTCGAAACACCTTTATAATGATTATAATTAATAGGACAATCCTCCAGACTACATTAATCAATGTTTCTAACTAAGTTGGGCTTTTGAGGAACATCACGTGATGGCGGAGGTACATGTACAATTTCTTTGTTCATTCATGAATGGTAGTTATATTTATTTATAAGGTATAAGTATTTTTAAAAACTTTGTAAAGATTATAATTAATAGGTTATTCCTCCAGACTACATTTATCAACATTTCGAAATACTTTTGTCTGTCGACAAATATCTCGTGATGGCGAAGTCATATGTAGAATTTTTCTGTTCATTAATTAATGGTAAATATAATTATTTATAAGGTATAGCTATTTTTAACATTTATAAAATGATTATCAACTATAGGACAATCCACAAGAAAACTTTAATCAACATTTCAAAGAATGTTTAGCTGAGGACCAACATCATAGACAGGCGATGACATGTACTATACTTTGTTCATTAATAATTGGTAATTATAATTATTTAAAAGGTGTACCTATTTTAAACACCTTTATAATGATTATAATTAATAGAACAAGCTACCAGATAACTTTTTTAAACATTTCAAAGTATGTTTGGCTGTCGATAAATATTTAATACAGGCAAATACATGTAGAATTACATTGGCTATTTATAAATGGTAATTATAATTATTTATAAGGTAAACCTATTCGAAACACTTTCATAATAATTATAATTAATAGGACAAGCTACCAGTTAACTTTAATCAACATTACGAACAATGTTTGGCCGTCGACAAATATTTAATACAGGCAAAGACATGTACAATTACATTGATCATTAATAAATGGTAATTATAATTATTTAAAAGGTGTACCTATTTTAAACACCTTTATAATGATTATATTTAATAGGACAATCCTCCAGATAAATTTATAAACATTTCAAAGTATGTGTGGCTGTCGACAAATATATAATACAGGCAAATACATGTAGAATTACATTGACTATTTATAAATGGTAATTATAATAATTTTTAAGGTATACCTATTCGAAACACCTTTATAATGATTATAATTAATAGGACAATCCTCCAGACTACATTAATCAATGTTTCTAACTAAGTTTGGCTTTCGAGGAACATCACGTGATGGCGGAGTCACATGTACAATTTCTTTGTTCTTTAATTAATGGTTGTTATAATGATTTATTAGTTATACCTATTTTTAACAACTATAAAATGATTATCAGCTATAGGACAATACACTAGAAAATTTTAATCAACATTTTATAGAATGTTTAGCTGAGGACCAACATCATAGACAAGCGATGACATGTACTACACTTTGTTTATTAATAAATGGTAATTATAATTATTTAAAAGGTGTACCTATTTTATACAACTTTATAATGATTATAATTAATAGGACAATCCACAAGAAAACTTTAATCAACATTTCATAGAATGGTTAGCTGAGGACCAACATCATAGACAGGCGATGACATGTACTATACTTTGTTTATTAATAAATGGTAATTATAATTATTTAAAAGGTGTACCTATTTTAAACACCTTTATAATGATTATAATTAATAGGACAATCCTCCAGATAACTTTTATAAACATTTCAAAGTATGTTTGGCTGTCGATAAATATTTAATACAGGCAAATACATGTAGAATTACATTGACTATTTATAAATGGTAATTATAATTATTTATAAGGTATACCTATTCGAAACACCTTTATAATGATTATAATTAATAGGACAATCCTCCAGACTACATTAATCAATGTTTCTAACTAAGTTTGGCTTTCGAGGAACATCACCTGATGGCGGAGTCACATGTACAATTTCTCTGTTCATTCATGAATGGTAGTTATAATTATTAATAAGGTATAAGTATTTTTAAAAACTTTGTAAAGATAAAAATTAATAGGTTATTCCTCCAGACTACATTTATCAAAATTTCGAAATACTTTTGGCTGTCGACAAATATCTCGTGATGGCGAAGTCATATGTAGAATTTTTCTGTTCATTAATTAATGGTAAATATAATTATTTATAAGGTATAGCTATTTTTAACATTTATAAAATGATTATCAACTATAGGACAATCCACAAGAAAACTTTAATCAACATTTCAAAGAATGTTTAGCTGAGGACCAACATCATAGACAGGCGATGACATGTACTATACTTTGTTCATTAATAATTGGTAATTATAATTATTTAAAAGGTGTACCTATTTTAAACACCTTTATAATGATTATAATTAATAGAACAAGCTACCAGATAACTTTTTTAAACATTTCAAAGTATGTTTGGCTGTCGATAAATATTTAATACAGGCAAATACATGTAGAATTACATTGGCTATTTATAAATGGTAATTATAATTATTTATAAGGTAAACCTATTCGAAACACTTTCATAATAATTATAATTAATAGGACAAGCTACCAGTTAACTTTAATCAACATTACGAACAATGTTTGGCCGTCGACAAATATTTAATACAGGCAAAGACATGTACAATTACATTGATCATTAATAAATGGTAATTATAATTATTTTAAGGTATACCAATTTAAAACACCTTTATATTGATTATGGTTAATAGGAAAATCCTCTAGATCACATTAATCAACATTTCAAAGTATGTATAGCTGAGGACCAACATCATATACAGGCGATACAATTTTCTATAACATTGATCATTAATAAATGGTAATTATAATTAATTAAAAGGTGTACCTATTTTAAACACCTTTATAATGATTATAATTAATAGGACAATCCTCCAGATAACTTTTATAAACATTTCAAAGTATGTGTGGCTGTCGGAAAATATATAATACAGGCAAATACATGTAGAATTACATTGACTATTTATAAATGGTAATTATAATTATTTATAAGGTATACCTATTCGAAACACCTTTATAATGATTATAATTAATAGGACAATCCTCCAGACTACATTAATCAATGTTTCTAACTAAGTTTGGCTTTCGAGGAACATCACGTGATGGCGGAGTCACATGTACAATTTCTCTGTTCTTTAATTAATGGTTGTTATAATGATTTATTAGTTATACCTATTTTTAACAACTATATAATGATTATCAGCTATAGGACAATACACTAGAAAATTTTAATCAACATTTTATAGAATGTTTAGCTGAGGACCAACATCATAGACAAGCGATGACATGTACTACACTTTGTTTATTAATAAATGGTAATTATAATTATTTAAAAGGTGTACCTATTTTATACAACTTTATAATGATTATAATTAATAGGACAATCCACAAGAAAACTTTAATCAACATTTCATAGAATGGTTAGCTGAGGACCAACATCATAGACAGGCGATGACATGTACTATACTTTGTTTATTAATAAATGGTAATTATAATTATTTAAAAGGTGTACCTATTTTAAACACCTTTATAATGATTATAATTAATAGGACAATCCTCCAGATAACTTTTATAAACATTTCAAAGTATGTTTGGCTGTCGATAAATATTTAATACAGGCAAATACATGTAGAATTACATTGACTATTTATAAATGGTAATTATAATTATTTATAAGGTATACCTATTCGAAACACCTTTATAATGATTATAATTAATAGGACAATCCTCCAGACTACATTAATCAATGTTTCTAACTAAGTTGGGCTTTTGAGGAACATCACGTGATGGCGGAGGTACATGTACAATTTCTTTGTTCATTCATGAATGGTAGTTATATTTATTTATAATGTATAAGTATTTTTAAAAACTTTGTAAAGATTATAATTAATAGGTTATTCCTCCAGACTACATTTATCAACATTTCGAAATACTTTTGTCTGTCGACAAATATCTCGTGATGGCGAAGTCATATGTAGAATTTTTCTGTTCATTAATTAATGGTTAATATAATTATTTATAAGGTATGCCTATTTTTAACACCTATAAAATGATTATCAACTATAGGACAATCCACAAGAAAAATTTAATCAACATTTCATAGAATGTTTAGCTGAGGACCAACATCATTGACAGGCGATGACATGTACTATACTTTGTTCATTAATAAATGGTAATTATAATTATTTAAAAGTTGTACCTATTTTAAACACTTTCATAATGATTATAATTAATAGGACAAGCTACCAGTTAACTTTAATCAACATTACGAACAATGTTTGGCCGTCGACAAATATTTAATACAGGCAAATACATGTACAATTACAATGATCATTAATAAATGGTAATTATAATTATTTAAAAGGTGTACCTATTTTAAACACCTTTATAATGATTAAATTTAATAGGACAATCCTCCAGATAAATTTATAAACATTTCAAAGTATGTGTGGCTGTCGACAAATATATAATACAGGCAAATACATGTAGAATTACATTGACTATTTATAAATGGTAATTATAATTATTTTTAAGGTATACCTATTCGAAACACCTTTATAATGATTATAATTAATAGGACAATCCTCCAGACTACATTAATCAATGTTTCTAACTAAGTTTGGCTTTCGAGGAACATCACGTGATGGCGGAGTCACATGTACAATTTCTTTGTTCTTTAATTAATGGTTGTTATAATGATTTATTAGTTATACCTATTTTTAACAACTATAAAATGATTATCAGCTATAGGACAATACACTAGAAAATTTTAATCAACATTTTATAGAATGTTTAGCTGAGGACCAACATCATAGACAAGCGATGACATGTACTGTACTTTGTTTATTAATAAATGGTAATTATAATTATTTAAAAGGTGTACCTATTTTATACACCTTTATAATGATTATAATTAATAGGACAATCCACAAGAAAACTTTAATCAACATTTCATAGAATGGTTAGCTGAGGACCAACATCATAGACAGGCGATGACATGTACTATACTTTGTTTATTAATAAATGGTAATTATAATTATTTAAAAGGTGTACCTATTTTAAACACTTTTATAATGATTATAATTAATAGGACAATCCTCCAGATAACTTTTATAAACATTTCAAAGTATGTTTGGCTGTCGATAAATATTTAATACAGGCAAATACATGTAGAATTACATTGACTATTTATAAATGGTAATTATAATTATTTAAAAGGTGTACCTATTTTAAACACCTTTATAATGATTATATTTAATAGGACAATCCTCCAGATAAATTTATAAACATTTCAAAGTATGTGTGGCTGTCGACAAATATATAATACAGGCAAATACATGTAGAATTACATTGACTATTTATAAATGGTAATTATAATAATTTTTAAGGTATACCTATTCGAAACACCTTTATAATGATTATAATTAATAGGACAATCCTCCAGACTACATTAATCAATGTTTCTAACTAAGTTTGGCTTTCGAGGAACATCACGTGATGGCGGAGTCACATGTACAATTTCTTTGTTCTTTAATTAATGGTTGTTATAATGATTTATTAGTTATACCTATTTTTAACAACTATAAAATGATTATCAGCTATAGGACAATACACTAGAAAATTTTAATCAACATTTTATAGAATGTTTAGCTGAGGACCAACATCATAGACAAGCGATGACATGTACTACACTTTGTTTATTAATAAATGGTAATTATAATTATTTAAAAGGTGTACCTATTTTATACAACTTTATAATGATTATAATTAATAGGACAATCCACAAGAAAACTTTAATCAACATTTCATAGAATGGTTAGCTGAGGACCAACATCATAGACAGGCGATGACATGTACTATACTTTGTTTATTAATAAATGGTAATTATAATTATTTAAAAGGTGTACCTATTTTAAACACCTTTATAATGATTATAATTAATAGGACAATCCTCCAGATAACTTTTATAAACATTTCAAAGTATGTTTGGCTGTCGATAAATATTTAATACAGGCAAATACATGTAGAATTACATTGACTATTTATAAATGGTAATTATAATTATTTATAAGGTATACCTATTCGAAACACCTTTATAATGATTATAATTAATAGGACAATCCTCCAGACTACATTAATCAATGTTTCTAACTAAGTTGGGCTTTTGAGGAACATCACGTGATGGCGGAGGTACATGTACAATTTCTTTGTTCATTCATGAATGGTAGTTATATTTATTTATAAGGTATAAGTATTTTTAAAAACTTTGTAAAGATTATAATTAATAGGTTATTCCTCCAGACTACATTTATCAACATTTCGAAATACTTTTGTCTGTCGACAAATATCTCGTGATGGCGAAGTCATATGTAGAATTTTTCTGTTCATTAATTAATGGTAAATATAATTATTTATAAGGTATAGCTATTTTTAACATTTATAAAATGATTATCAACTATAGGACAATCCACAAGAAAACTTTAATCAACATTTCAAAGAATGTTTAGCTGAGGACCAACATCATAGACAGGCGATGACATGTACTATACTTTGTTCATTAATAATTGGTAATTATAATTATTTAAAAGGTGTACCTATTTTAAACACCTTTATAATGATTATAATTAATAGAACAAGCTACCAGATAACTTTTTTAAACATTTCAAAGTATGTTTGGCTGTCGATAAATATTTAATACAGGCAAATACATGTAGAATTACATTGGCTATTTATAAATGGTAATTATAATTATTTATAAGGTAAACCTATTCGAAACACTTTCATAATAATTATAATTAATAGGACAAGCTACCAGTTAACTTTAATCAACATTACGAACAATGTTTGGCCGTCGACAAATATTTAATACAGGCAAAGACATGTACAATTACATTGATCATTAATAAATGGTAATTATAATTATTTAAAAGGTGTACCTATTTTAAACACCTTTATAATGATTATATTTAATAGGACAATCCTCCAGATAAATTTATAAACATTTCAAAGTATGTGTGGCTGTCGACAAATATATAATACAGGCAAATACATGTAGAATTACATTGACTATTTATAAATGGTAATTATAATAATTTTTAAGGTATACCTATTCGAAACACCTTTATAATGATTATAATTAATAGGACAATCCTCCAGACTACATTAATCAATGTTTCTAACTAAGTTTGGCTTTCGAGGAACATCACGTGATGGCGGAGTCACATGTACAATTTCTTTGTTCTTTAATTAATGGTTGTTATAATGATTTATTAGTTATACCTATTTTTAACAACTATAAAATGATTATCAGCTATAGGACAATACACTAGAAAATTTTAATCAACATTTTATAGAATGTTTAGCTGAGGACCAACATCATAGACAAGCGATGACATGTACTACACTTTGTTTATTAATAAATGGTAATTATAATTATTTAAAAGGTGTACCTATTTTATACAACTTTATAATGATTATAATTAATAGGACAATCCACAAGAAAACTTTAATCAACATTTCATAGAATGGTTAGCTGAGGACCAACATCATAGACAGGCGATGACATGTACTATACTTTGTTTATTAATAAATGGTAATTATAATTATTTAAAAGGTGTACCTATTTTAAACACCTTTATAATGATTATAATTAATAGGACAATCCTCCAGATAACTTTTATAAACATTTCAAAGTATGTTTGGCTGTCGATAAATATTTAATACAGGCAAATACATGTAGAATTACATTGACTATTTATAAATGGTAATTATAATTATTTATAAGGTATACCTATTCGAAACACCTTTATAATGATTATAATTAATAGGACAATCCTCCAGACTACATTAATCAATGTTTCTAACTAAGTTGGGCTTTTGAGGAACATCACGTGATGGCGGAGGTACATGTACAATTTCTTTGTTCATTCATGAATGGTAGTTATATTTATTTATAAGGTATAAGTATTTTTAAAAACTTTGTAAAGATTATAATTAATAGGTTATTCCTCCAGACTACATTTATCAACATTTCGAAATACTTTTGTCTGTCGACAAATATCTCGTGATGGCGAAGTCATATGTAGAATTTTTCTGTTCATTAATTAATGGTAAATATAATTATTTATAAGGTATAGCTATTTTTAACATTTATAAAATGATTATCAACTATAGGACAATCCACAAGAAAACTTTAATCAACATTTCAAAGAATGTTTAGCTGAGGACCAACATCATAGACAGGCGATGACATGTACTATACTTTGTTCATTAATAATTGGTAATTATAATTATTTAAAAGGTGTACCTATTTTAAACACCTTTATAATGATTATAATTAATAGAACAAGCTACCAGATAACTTTTTTAAACATTTCAAAGTATGTTTGGCTGTCGATAAATATTTAATACAGGCAAATACATGTAGAATTACATTGGCTATTTATAAATGGTAATTATAATTATTTATAAGGTAAACCTATTCGAAACACTTTCATAATAATTATAATTAATAGGACAAGCTACCAGTTAACTTTAATCAACATTACGAACAATGTTTGGCCGTCGACCAATATTTAATACAGGCAAAGACATGTACAATTACATTGATCATTAATAAATGGTAATTATAATTATTTTAAGGTATACCAATTTAAAACACCTTTATATTGATTATGGTTAATAGGAAAATCCTCTAGATCACATTAATCAACATTTCAAAGTATGTATAGCTGAGGACCAACATCATATACAGGCGATACAATTTTCTATAACATTGATCATTAATAAATGGTAATTATAATTAATTAAAAGGTGTACCTATTTTAAACACCTTTATAATGATTATAATTAATAGGACAATCCTCCAGATAACTTTTATAAACATTTCAAAGTATGTGTGGCTGTCGGAAAATATATAATACAGGCAAATACATGTAGAATTACATTGACTATTTATAAATGGTAATTATAATTATTTATAAGGTATACCTATTCGAAACACCTTTATAATGATTATAATTAATAGGACAATCCTCCAGACTACATTAATCAATGTTTCTAACTAAGTTTGGCTTTCGAGGAACATCACGTGATGGCGGAGTCACATGTACAATTTCTCTGTTCTTTAATTAATGGTTGTTATAATGATTTATTAGTTATACCTATTTTTAACAACTATAAAATGATTATCAGCTATAGGACAATACACTAGAAAATTTTAATCAACATTTTATAGAATGTTTAGCTGAGGACCAACATCATAGACAAGCGATGACATGTACTACACTTTGTTTATTAATAAATGGTAATTATAATTATTTAAAAGGTGTACCTATTTTATACAACTTTATAATGATTATAATTAATAGGACAATCCACAAGAAAACTTTAATCAACATTTCATAGAATGGTTAGCTGAGGACCAACATCATAGACAGGCGATGACATGTACTATACTTTGTTTATTAATAAATGGTAATTATAATTATTTAAAAGGTGTACCTATTTTAAACACCTTTATAATGATTATAATTAATAGGACAATCCTCCAGATAACTTTTATAAACATTTCAAAGTATGTTTGGCTGTCGATAAATATTTAATACAGGCAAATACATGTAGAATTACATTGACTATTTATAAATGGTAATTATAATTATTTATAAGGTATACCTATTCGAAACACCTTTATAATGATTATAATTAATAGGACAATCCTCCAGACTACATTAATCAATGTTTCTAACTAAGTTGGGCTTTTGAGGAACATCACGTGATGGCGGAGGTACATGTACAATTTCTTTGTTCATTCATGAATGGTAGTTATATTTATTTATAAGGTATAAGTATTTTTAAAAACTTTGTAAAGATTATAATTAATAGGTTATTCCTCCAGACTACATTTATCAACATTTCGAAATACTTTTGTCTGTCGACAAATATCTCGTGATGGCGAAGTCATATGTAGAATTTTTCTGTTCATTAATTAATGGTTAATATAATTATTTATAAGGTATGCCTATTTTTAACACCTATAAAATGATTATCAACTATAGGACAATCCACAAGAAAAATTTAATCAACATTTCATAGAATGTTTAGCTGAGGACCAACATCATTGACAGGCGATGACATGTACTATACTTTGTTCATTAATAAATGGTAATTATAATTATTTAAAAGGTGTACCTATTTTATACACCTTTATAATGATTATAATTAATAGGACAATCCACAAGAAAACTTTAATCAACATTTCATAGAATGGTTAGCTGAGGACCAACATCATAGACAGGCGATGACATGTACTATACTTTGTTTATTAATAAATGGTAATTATAATTATTTAAAAGGTGTACCTATTTTATACACCTTTATAATGATTATAATTAATAGGACAATCCTCCAGATAACTTTTATAAACATTTCAAAGTATGTTTGGCTGTCGATAAATATTTAATACAGGCAAATACATGTAGAATTACATTGACTATTTATAAATGGTAATTATAATTATTTATAAGGTATACCTATTCGAAACACCTTTATAATGATTATAATTAATAGGACAATCCTCCAGACTACATTAATCAATGTTTCTAACTAAGTTTGGCTTTCGAGGAACATCACCTGATGGCGGAGTCACATGTACAATTTCTCTGTTCATTCATGAATGGTAGTTATAATTATTAATAAGGTATAAGTATTTTTAAAAACTTTGTAAAGATAAAAATTAATAGGTTATTCCTCCAGACTACATTTATCAAAATTTCGAAATACTTTTGGCTGTCGACAAATATCTCGTGATGGCGAAGTCATATGTAGAATTTTTCTGTTCATTAATTAATGGTAAATATAATTATTTATAAGGTATAGCTATTTTTAACATTTATAAAATGATTATCAACTATAGGACAATCCACAAGAAAACTTTAATCAACATTTCAAAGAATGTTTAGCTGAGGACCAACATCATAGACAGGCGATGACATGTACTATACTTTGTTCATTAATAATTGGTAATTATAATTATTTAAAAGGTGTACCTATTTTAAACACCTTTATAATGATTATAATTAATAGAACAAGCTACCAGATAACTTTTTTAAACATTTCAAAGTATGTTTGGCTGTCGATAAATATTTAATACAGGCAAATACATGTAGAATTACATTGGCTATTTATAAATGGTAATTATAATTATTTATAAGGTAAACCTATTCGAAACACTTTCATAATAATTATAATTAAAAGGACAAGCTACCAGTTAACTTTAATCAACATTACGAACAATGTTTGGCCGTCGACAAATATTTAATACAGGCAAAGACATGTACAATTACATTGATCATTAATAAATGGTAATTATAATTATTTTAAGGTATACCAATTTAAAACACCTTTATATTGATTATGGTTAATAGGAAAATCCTCTAGATCACATTAATCAACATTTCAAAGTATGTATAGCTGAGGACCAACATCATATACAGGCGATACAATTTTCTATAACATTGATCATTAATAAATGGTAATTATAATTATTTAAAAGGTGTACCTATTTTAAACACCTTTATAATGATTATAATTAATAGGACAATCCTCCAGATAACTTTTATAAACATTTCAAAGTATGTGTGGCTGTCGGAAAATATATAATACAGGCAAATACATGTAGAATTACATTGACTATTTATAAATGGTAATTATAATTATTTATAAGGTATACCTATTCGAAACACCTTTATAATGATTATAATTAATAGGACAATCCTCCAGACTACATTAATCAATGTTTCTAACTAAGTTTGGCTTTCGAGGAACATCACCTGATGGCGGAGTCACATGTACAATTTCTCTGTTCATTCATGAATGGTAGTTATAATTATTAATAAGGTATAAGTATTTTTAAAAACTTTGTAAAGATAAAAATTAATAGGTTATTCCTCCAGACTACATTTATCAAAATTTCGAAATACTTTTGGCTGTCGACAAATATCTCGTGATGGCGAAGTCATATGTAGAATTTTTCTGTTCATTAATTAATGGTAAATATAATTATTTATAAGGTATAGCTATTTTTAACATTTATAAAATGATTATCAACTATAGGACAATCCACAAGAAAACTTTAATCAACATTTCAAAGAATGTTTAGCTGAGGACCAACATCATAGACAGGCGATGACATGTACTATACTTTGTTCATTAATAATTGGTAATTATAATTATTTAAAAGGTGTACCTATTTTAAACACCTTTATAATGATTATAATTAATAGAACAAGCTACCAGATAACTTTTTTAAACATTTCAAAGTATGTTTGGCTGTCGATAAATATTTAATACAGGCAAATACATGTAGAATTACATTGGCTATTTATAAATGGTAATTATAATTATTTATAAGGTAAACCTATTCGAAACACTTTCATAATAATTATAATTAATAGGACAAGCTACCAGTTAACTTTAATCAACATTACGAACAATGTTTGGCCGTCGACAAATATTTAATACAGGCAAAGACATGTACAATTACATTGATCATTAATAAATGGTAATTATAATTATTTTAAGGTATACCAATTTAAAACACCTTTATATTGATTATGGTTAATAGGAAAATCCTCTAGATCACATTAATCAACATTTCAAAGTATGTATAGCTGAGGACCAACATCATATACAGGCGATACAATTTTCTATAACATTGATCATTAATAAATGGTAATTATAATTAATTAAAAGGTGTACCTATTTTAAACACCTTTATAATGATTATAATTAATAGGACAATCCTCCAGATAACTTTTATAAACATTTCAAAGTATGTGTGGCTGTCGGAAAATATATAATACAGGCAAATACATGTAGAATTACATTGACTATTTATAAATGGTAATTATAATTATTTATAAGGTATACCTATTCGAAACACCTTTATAATGATTATAATTAATAGGACAATCCTCCAGACTACATTAATCAATGTTTCTAACTAAGTTTGGCTTTCGAGGAACATCACGTGATGGCGGAGTCACATGTACAATTTCTCTGTTCTTTAATTAATGGTTGTTATAATGATTTATTAGTTATACCTATTTTTAACAACTATATAATGATTATCAGCTATAGGACAATACACTAGAAAATTTTAATCAACATTTTATAGAATGTTTAGCTGAGGACCAACATCATAGACAAGCGATGACATGTACTACACTTTGTTTATTAATAAATGGTAATTATAATTATTTAAAAGGTGTACCTATTTTATACAACTTTATAATGATTATAATTAATAGGACAATCCACAAGAAAACTTTAATCAACATTTCATAGAATGGTTAGCTGAGGACCAACATCATAGACAGGCGATGACATGTACTATACTTTGTTTATTAATAAATGGTAATTATAATTATTTAAAAGGTGTACCTATTTTAAACACCTTTATAATGATTATAATTAATAGGACAATCCTCCAGATAACTTTTATAAACATTTCAAAGTATGTTTGGCTGTCGATAAATATTTAATACAGGCAAATACATGTAGAATTACATTGACTATTTATAAATGGTAATTATAATTATTTATAAGGTATACCTATTCGAAACACCTTTATAATGATTATAATTAATAGGACAATCCTCCAGACTACATTAATCAATGTTTCTAACTAAGTTGGGCTTTTGAGGAACATCACGTGATGGCGGAGGTACATGTACAATTTCTTTGTTCATTCATGAATGGTAGTTATATTTATTTATAATGTATAAGTATTTTTAAAAACTTTGTAAAGATTATAATTAATAGGTTATTCCTCCAGACTACATTTATCAACATTTCGAAATACTTTTGTCTGTCGACAAATATCTCGTGATGGCGAAGTCATATGTAGAATTTTTCTGTTCATTAATTAATGGTTAATATAATTATTTATAAGGTATGCCTATTTTTAACACCTATAAAATGATTATCAACTATAGGACAATCCACAAGAAAAATTTAATCAACATTTCATAGAATGTTTAGCTGAGGACCAACATCATTGACAGGCGATGACATGTACTATACTTTGTTCATTAATAAATGGTAATTATAATTATTTAAAAGTTGTACCTATTTTAAACACTTTCATAATGATTATAATTAATAGGACAAGCTACCAGTTAACTTTAATCAACATTACGAACAATGTTTGGCCGTCGACAAATATTTAATACAGGCAAATACATGTACAATTACAATGATCATTAATAAATGGTAATTATAATTATTTAAAAGGTGTACCTATTTTAAACACCTTTATAATGATTAAATTTAATAGGACAATCCTCCAGATAAATTTATAAACATTTCAAAGTATGTGTGGCTGTCGACAAATATATAATACAGGCAAATACATGTAGAATTACATTGACTATTTATAAATGGTAATTATAATTATTTTTAAGGTATACCTATTCGAAACACCTTTATAATGATTATAATTAATAGGACAATCCTCCAGACTACATTAATCAATGTTTCTAACTAAGTTTGGCTTTCGAGGAACATCACGTGATGGCGGAGTCACATGTACAATTTCTTTGTTCTTTAATTAATGGTTGTTATAATGATTTATTAGTTATACCTATTTTTAACAACTATAAAATGATTATCAGCTATAGGACAATACACTAGAAAATTTTAATCAACATTTTATAGAATGTTTAGCTGAGGACCAACATCATAGACAAGCGATGACATGTACTGTACTTTGTTTATTAATAAATGGTAATTATAATTATTTAAAAGGTGTACCTATTTTATACACCTTTATAATGATTATAATTAATAGGACAATCCACAAGAAAACTTTAATCAACATTTCATAGAATGGTTAGCTGAGGACCAACATCATAGACAGGCGATGACATGTACTATACTTTGTTTATTAATAAATGGTAATTATAATTATTTAAAAGGTGTACCTATTTTAAACACTTTTATAATGATTATAATTAATAGGACAATCCTCCAGATAACTTTTATAAACATTTCAAAGTATGTTTGGCTGTCGATAAATATTTAATACAGGCAAATACATGTAGAATTACATTGACTATTTATAAATGGTAATTATAATTATTTATAAGGTATACCTATTCGAAACACCTTTATAATGATTATAATTAATAGGACAATGTCCAGACAACATTAATCAATGTTTCTAACTAAGTTGGGCTTTTGAGGAACATCACGTGATGGCGGAGTCACATGTACAATTTCTCTGTTCTTTAATTAATGGTTGTTATAATGATTTATTAGTTATACCTATTTTTAACAACTATAAAATGATTATCAGCTATAGGACAATACACTAGAAAATTTTAATCAACATTTCATAGAATGTTTAGCTGAGGACCAACATCATAGACAAGCGATGACATGTACTGTACTTTGTTTATTAATAAATGATAATTATAATTATTTAAAAGGTGTACCTATTTTATACACCTTTATAATGATTATAATTAATAGGACAATCCTCCAGACAACATTAATCAATGTTTCTAACTAAGTTTGGCTTTCGAGAATCATCACGTGATGGCGGAGGTACATGTACAATTTCTTTGTTCATTCATGAATGGTAGTTATATTTATTTATAAGGTATAAGTATTTTTAAAAACTTTGTAAAGATTATAATTAATAGGTTATTCCTCCAGACTTCATTTATCAACATTTCGAAATACTTTTGTCCGTCGACAAATATCTCGTGATGTCGAAGTCATATGTAGAATTTTTCTGTTCATTATTTAATGGTTAATATAATTATTTATAAGGTATGCCTATTTTTAACACCTATAAAATGATTATCAACTATAGGACAATCCACAAGAAAAATTTAATCAACATTTCATAGAATGTTTAGCTGAGGACCAACATCATTGACAGGCGATGACATGTACTATACTTTGTTCATTAATAAATGGTAATTATAATTATTTAAAAGGTGTACCTATTTTAAACACTTTCATAATGATTATAATTAATAGGACAAGCTACCAGTTAACTTTAATCAACATTACGAACAATGTTTGGCCGTCGACAAATATTTAATACAGGCAAAGACATGTACAATTACATTGATCATTAATAAATGGTAATTATAATTATTTAAAAGGTGTACCTATTTTAAACACCTTTATAATGATTATATTTAATAGGACAATCCTCCAGATAAATTTATAAACATTTCAAAGTATGTGTGGCTGTCGACAAATATATAATACAGGCAAATACATGTAGAATTACATTGACTATTTATAAATGGTAATTATAATAATTTTTAAGGTATACCTATTCGAAACACCTTTATAATGATTATAATTAATAGGACAATCCTCCAGACTACATTAATCAATGTTTCTAACTAAGTTTGGCTTTCGAGGAACATCACGTGATGGCGGAGTCACATGTACAATTTCTTTGTTCTTTAATTAATGGTTGTTATAATGATTTATTAGTTATACCTATTTTTAACAACTATAAAATGATTATCAGCTATAGGACAATACACTAGAAAATTTTAATCAACATTTTATAGAATGTTTAGCTGAGGACCAACATCATAGACAAGCGATGACATGTACTACACTTTGTTTATTAATAAATGGTAATTATAATTATTTAAAAGGTGTACCTATTTTATACAACTTTATAATGATTATAATTAATAGGACAATCCACAAGAAAACTTTAATCAACATTTCATAGAATGGTTAGCTGAGGACCAACATCATAGACAGGCGATGACATGTACTATACTTTGTTTATTAATAAATGGTAATTATAATTATTTAAAAGGTGTACCTATTTTAAACACCTTTATAATGATTATAATTAATAGGACAATCCTCCAGATAACTTTTATAAACATTTCAAAGTATGTTTGGCTGTCGATAAATATTTAATACAGGCAAATACATGTAGAATTACATTGACTATTTATAAATGGTAATTATAATTATTTATAAGGTATACCTATTCGAAACACCTTTATAATGATTATAATTAATAGGACAATCCTCCAGACTACATTAATCAATGTTTCTAACTAAGTTGGGCTTTTGAGGAACATCACGTGATGGCGGAGGTACATGTACAATTTCTTTGTTCATTCATGAATGGTAGTTATATTTATTTATAATGTATAAGTATTTTTAAAAACTTTGTAAAGATTATAATTAATAGGTTATTCCTCCAGACTACATTAATCAATGTTTCTAACTAAGTTTGGCTTTCGAGGAACATCACGTGATGGCGGAGTCACATGTACAATTTCTCTGTTCTTTAATTAATGGTTGTTATAATGATTTATTAGTTATACCTATTTTTAACAACTATATAATGATTATCAGCTATAGGACAATACACTAGAAAATTTTAATCAACATTTTATAGAATGTTTAGCTGAGGACCAACATCATAGACAAGCGATGACATGTACTACACTTTGTTTATTAATAAATGGTAATTATAATTATTTAAAAGGTGTACCTATTTTATACAACTTTATAATGATTATAATTAATAGGACAATCCACAAGAAAACTTTAATCAACATTTCATAGAATGGTTAGCTGAGGACCAACATCATAGACAGGCGATGACATGTACTATACTTTGTTTATTAATAAATGGTAATTATAATTATTTAAAAGGTGTACCTATTTTAAACACCTTTATAATGATTATAATTAATAGGACAATCCTCCAGATAACTTTTATAAACATTTCAAAGTATGTTTGGCTGTCGATAAATATTTAATACAGGCAAATACATGTAGAATTACATTGACTATTTATAAATGGTAATTATAATTATTTATAAGGTATACCTATTCGAAACACCTTTATAATGATTATAATTAATAGGACAATCCTCCAGACTACATTAATCAATGTTTCTAACTAAGTTGGGCTTTTGAGGAACATCACGTGATGGCGGAGGTACATGTACAATTTCTTTGTTCATTCATGAATGGTAGTTATATTTATTTATAATGTATAAGTATTTTTAAAAACTTTGTAAAGATTATAATTAATAGGTTATTCCTCCAGACTACATTTATCAACATTTCGAAATACTTTTGTCTGTCGACAAATATCTCGTGATGGCGAAGTCATATGTAGAATTTTTCTGTTCATTAATTAATGGTTAATATAATTATTTATAAGGTATGCCTATTTTTAACACCTATAAAATGATTATCAACTATAGGACAATCCACAAGAAAAATTTAATCAACATTTCATAGAATGTTTAGCTGAGGACCAACATCATTGACAGGCGATGACATGTACTATACTTTGTTCATTAATAAATGGTAATTATAATTATTTAAAAGTTGTACCTATTTTAAACACTTTCATAATGATTATAATTAATAGGACAAGCTACCAGTTAACTTTAATCAACATTACGAACAATGTTTGGCCGTCGACAAATATTTAATACAGGCAAATACATGTACAATTACAATGATCATTAATAAATGGTAATTATAATTATTTAAAAGGTGTACCTATTTTAAACACCTTTATAATGATTAAATTTAATAGGACAATCCTCCAGATAAATTTATAAACATTTCAAAGTATGTGTGGCTGTCGACAAATATATAATACAGGCAAATACATGTAGAATTACATTGACTATTTATAAATGGTAATTATAATTATTTTTAAGGTATACCTATTCGAAACACCTTTATAATGATTATAATTAATAGGACAATCCTCCAGACTACATTAATCAATGTTTCTAACTAAGTTTGGCTTTCGAGGAACATCACGTGATGGCGGAGTCACATGTACAATTTCTTTGTTCTTTAATTAATGGTTGTTATAATGATTTATTAGTTATACCTATTTTTAACAACTATAAAATGATTATCAGCTATAGGACAATACACTAGAAAATTTTAATCAACATTTTATAGAATGTTTAGCTGAGGACCAACATCATAGACAAGCGATGACATGTACTGTACTTTGTTTATTAATAAATGGTAATTATAATTATTTAAAAGGTGTACCTATTTTATACACCTTTATAATGATTATAATTAATAGGACAATCCACAAGAAAACTTTAATCAACATTTCATAGAATGGTTAGCTGAGGACCAACATCATAGACAGGCGATGACATGTACTATACTTTGTTTATTAATAAATGGTAATTATAATTATTTAAAAGGTGTACCTATTTTAAACACTTTTATAATGATTATAATTAATAGGACAATCCTCCAGATAACTTTTATAAACATTTCAAAGTATGTTTGGCTGTCGATAAATATTTAATACAGGCAAATACATGTAGAATTACATTGACTATTTATAAATGGTAATTATAATTATTTATAAGGTATACCTATTCGAAACACCTTTATAATGATTATAATTAATAGGACAATGTCCAGACAACATTAATCAATGTTTCTAACTAAGTTGGGCTTTTGAGGAACATCACGTGATGGCGGAGTCACATGTACAATTTCTCTGTTCTTTAATTAATGGTTGTTATAATGATTTATTAGTTATACCTATTTTTAACAACTATAAAATGATTATCAGCTATAGGACAATACACTAGAAAATTTTAATCAACATTTCATAGAATGTTTAGCTGAGGACCAACATCATAGACAAGCGATGACATGTACTGTACTTTGTTTATTAATAAATGATAATTATAATTATTTAAAAGGTGTACCTATTTTATACACCTTTATAATGATTATAATTAATAGGACAATCCTCCAGACAACATTAATCAATGTTTCTAACTAAGTTTGGCTTTCGAGAATCATCACGTGATGGCGGAGGTACATGTACAATTTCTTTGTTCATTCATGAATGGTAGTTATATTTATTTATAAGGTATAAGTATTTTTAAAAACTTTGTAAAGATTATAATTAATAGGTTATTCCTCCAGACTTCATTTATCAACATTTCGAAATACTTTTGTCCGTCGACAAATATCTCGTGATGTCGAAGTCATATGTAGAATTTTTCTGTTCATTATTTAATGGTTAATATAATTATTTATAAGGTATGCCTATTTTTAACACCTATAAAATGATTATCAACTATAGGACAATCCACAAGAAAAATTTAATCAACATTTCATAGAATGTTTAGCTGAGGACCAACATCATTGACAGGCGATGACATGTACTATACTTTGTTCATTAATAAATGGTAATTATAATTATTTAAAAGGTGTACCTATTTTAAACACTTTCATAATGATTATAATTAATAGGACAAGCTACCAGTTAACTTTAATCAACATTACGAACAATGTTTGGCCGTCGACAAATATTTAATACAGGCAAAGACATGTACAATTACATTGATCATTAATAAATGGTAATTATAATTATTTAAAAGGTGTACCTATTTTAAACACCTTTATAATGATTATATTTAATAGGACAATCCTCCAGATAAATTTATAAACATTTCAAAGTATGTGTGGCTGTCGACAAATATATAATACAGGCAAATACATGTAGAATTACATTGACTATTTATAAATGGTAATTATAATAATTTTTAAGGTATACCTATTCGAAACACCTTTATAATGATTATAATTAATAGGACAATCCTCCAGACTACATTAATCAATGTTTCTAACTAAGTTTGGCTTTCGAGGAACATCACGTGATGGCGGAGTCACATGTACAATTTCTTTGTTCTTTAATTAATGGTTGTTATAATGATTTATTAGTTATACCTATTTTTAACAACTATAAAATGATTATCAGCTATAGGACAATACACTAGAAAATTTTAATCAACATTTTATAGAATGTTTAGCTGAGGACCAACATCATAGACAAGCGATGACATGTACTACACTTTGTTTATTAATAAATGGTAATTATAATTATTTAAAAGGTGTACCTATTTTATACAACTTTATAATGATTATAATTAATAGGACAATCCACAAGAAAACTTTAATCAACATTTCATAGAATGGTTAGCTGAGGACCAACATCATAGACAGGCGATGACATGTACTATACTTTGTTTATTAATAAATGGTAATTATAATTATTTAAAAGGTGTACCTATTTTAAACACCTTTATAATGATTATAATTAATAGGACAATCCTCCAGATAACTTTTATAAACATTTCAAAGTATGTTTGGCTGTCGATAAATATTTAATACAGGCAAATACATGTAGAATTACATTGACTATTTATAAATGGTAATTATAATTATTTATAAGGTATACCTATTCGAAACACCTTTATAATGATTATAATTAATAGGACAATCCTCCAGACTACATTAATCAATGTTTCTAACTAAGTTGGGCTTTTGAGGAACATCACGTGATGGCGGAGGTACATGTACAATTTCTTTGTTCATTCATGAATGGTAGTTATATTTATTTATAAGGTATAAGTATTTTTAAAAACTTTGTAAAGATTATAATTAATAGGTTATTCCTCCAGACTACATTTATCAACATTTCGAAATACTTTTGTCTGTCGACAAATATCTCGTGATGGCGAAGTCATATGTAGAATTTTTCTGTTCATTAATTAATGGTTAATATAATTATTTATAAGGTATGCCTATTTTTAACACCTATAAAATGATTATCAACTATAGGACAATCCACAAGAAAAATTTAATCAACATTTCATAGAATGTTTAGCTGAGGACCAACATCATTGACAGGCGATGACATGTACTAAACTTTGTTCATTAATAAATGGTAATTATAATTATTTAAAAGGTGTACCTATTTTATACACCTTTATAATGATTATAATTAATAGGACAATCCACAAGAAAACTTTAATCAACATTTCATAGAATGGTTAGCTGAGGACCAACATCATAGACAGGCGATGACATGTACTATACTTTGTTTATTAATAAATGGTAATTATAATTATTTAAAAGGTGTACCTATTTTATACACCTTTATAATGATTATAATTAATAGGACAATCCTCCAGATAACTTTTATAAACATTTCAAAGTATGTTTGGCTGTCGATAAATATTTAATACAGGCAAATACATGTAGAATTACATTGACTATTTATAAATGGTAATTATAATTATTTATAAGGTATACCTATTCGAAACACCTTTATAATGATTATAATTAATAGGACAATCCTCCAGACTACATTAATCAATGTTTCTAACTAAGTTTGGCTTTCGAGGAACATCACCTGATGGCGGAGTCACATGTACAATTTCTCTGTTCATTCATGAATGGTAGTTATAATTATTAATAAGGTATAAGTATTTTTAAAAACTTTGTAAAGATAAAAATTAATAGGTTATTCCTCCAGACTACATTTATCAAAATTTCGAAATACTTTTGGCTGTCGACAAATATCTCGTGATGGCGAAGTCATATGTAGAATTTTTCTGTTCATTAATTAATGGTAAATATAATTATTTATAAGGTATAGCTATTTTTAACATTTATAAAATGATTATCAACTATAGGACAATCCACAAGAAAACTTTAATCAACATTTCAAAGAATGTTTAGCTGAGGACCAACATCATAGACAGGCGATGACATGTACTATACTTTGTTCATTAATAATTGGTAATTATAATTATTTAAAAGGTGTACCTATTTTAATCACCTTTATAATGATTATAATTAATAGAACAAGCTACCAGATAACTTTTTTAAACATTTCAAAGTATGTTTGGCTGTCGATAAATATTTAATACAGGCAAATACATGTAGAATTACATTGGCTATTTATAAATGGTAATTATAATTATTTATAAGGTAAACCTATTCGAAACACTTTCATAATAATTATAATTAAAAGGACAAGCTACCAGTTAACTTTAATCAACATTACGAACAATGTTTGGCCGTCGACAAATATTTAATACAGGCAAAGACATGTACAATTACATTGATCATTAATAAATGGTAATTATAATTATTTTAAGGTATACCAATTTAAAACACCTTTATATTGATTATGGTTAATAGGAAAATCCTCTAGATCACATTAATCAACATTTCAAAGTATGTATAGCTGAGGACCAACATCATATACAGGCGATACAATTTTCTATAACATTGATCATTAATAAATGGTAATTATAATTATTTAAAAGGTGTACCTATTTTAAACACCTTTATAATGATTATAATTAATAGGACAATCCTCCAGATAACTTTTATAAACATTTCAAAGTATGTGTGGCTGTCGGAAAATATATAATACAGGCAAATACATGTAGAATTACATTGACTATTTATAAATGGTAATTATAATTATTTATAAGGTATACCTATTCGAAACACCTTTATAATGATTATAATTAATAGGACAACCCTCCAGACTACATTAATCAATGTTTCTAACTAAGTTTGGCTTTCGAGGAACATCACCTGATGGCGGAGTCACATGTACAATTTCTCTGTTCATTCATGAATGGTAGTTATAATTATTAATAAGGTATAAGTATTTTTAAAAACTTTGTAAAGATAAAAATTAATAGGTTATTCCTCCAGACTACATTTATCAAAATTTCGAAATACTTTTGGCTGTCGACAAATATCTCGTGATGGCGAAGTCATATGTAGAATTTTTCTGTTCATTAATTAATGGTAAATATAATTATTTATAAGGTATAGCTATTTTTAACATTTATAAAATGATTATCAACTATAGGACAATCCACAAGAAAACTTTAATCAACATTTCAAAGAATGTTTAGCTGAGGACCAACATCATAGACAGGCGATGACATGTACTATACTTTGTTCATTAATAATTGGTAATTATAATTATTTAAAAGGTGTACCTATTTTAAACACCTTTATAATGATTATAATTAATAGAACAAGCTACCAGATAACTTTTTTAAACATTTCAAAGTATGTTTGGCTGTCGATAAATATTTAATACAGGCAAATACATGTAGAATTACATTGACTATTTATAAATGGTAATTATAATTATTTATAAGGTATACCTATTCGAAACACCTTTATAATGATTATAATTAATAGGACAATCCTCCAGACTACATTAATCAATGTTTCTAACTAAGTTGGGCTTTTGAGGAACATCACGTGATGGCGGAGGTACATGTACAATTTCTTTGTTCATTCATGAATGGTAGTTATATTTATTTATAAGGTATAAGTATTTTTAAAAACTTTGTAAAGATTATAATTAATAGGTTATTCCTCCAGACTACATTTATCAACATTTCGAAATACTTTTGTCTGTCGACAAATATCTCGTGATGGCGAAGTCATATGTAGAATTTTTCTGTTCATTAATTAATGGTTAATATAATTATTTATAAGGTATGCCTATTTTTAACACCTATAAAATGATTATCAACTATAGGACAATCCACAAGAAAAATTTAATCAACATTTCATAGAATGTTTAGCTGAGGACCAACATCATTGACAGGCGATGACATGTACTATACTTTGTTCATTAATAAATGGTAATTATAATTATTTAAAAGTTGTACCTATTTTAAACACTTTCATAATGATTATAATTAATAGGACAAGCTACCAGTTAACTTTAATCAACATTACGAACAATGTTTGGCCGTCGACAAATATTTAATACAGGCAAATACATGTACAATTACAATGATCATTAATAAATGGTAATTATAATTATTTAAAAGGTGTACCTATTTTAAACACCTTTATAATGATTAAATTTAATAGGACAATCCTCCAGATAAATTTATAAACATTTCAAAGTATGTGTGGCTGTCGACAAATATATAATACAGGCAAATACATGTAGAATTACATTGACTATTTATAAATGGTAATTATAATTATTTTTAAGGTATACCTATTCGAAACACCTTTATAATGATTATAATTAATAGGACAATCCTCCAGACTACATTAATCAATGTTTCTAACTAAGTTTGGCTTTCGAGGAACATCACGTGATGGCGGAGTCACATGTACAATTTCTTTGTTCTTTAATTAATGGTTGTTATAATGATTTATTAGTTATACCTATTTTTAACAACTATAAAATGATTATCAGCTATAGGACAATACACTAGAAAATTTTAATCAACATTTTATAGAATGTTTAGCTGAGGACCAACATCATAGACAAGCGATGACATGTACTGTACTTTGTTTATTAATAAATGGTAATTATAATTATTTAAAAGGTGTACCTATTTTATACACCTTTATAATGATTATAATTAATAGGACAATCCACAAGAAAACTTTAATCAACATTTCATAGAATGGTTAGCTGAGGACCAACATCATAGACAGGCGATGACATGTACTATACTTTGTTTATTAATAAATGGTAATTATAATTATTTAAAAGGTGTACCTATTTTAAACACTTTTATAATGATTATAATTAATAGGACAATCCTCCAGATAACTTTTATAAACATTTCAAAGTATGTTTGGCTGTCGATAAATATTTAATACAGGCAAATACATGTAGAATTACATTGACTATTTATAAATGGTAATTATAATTATTTATAAGGTATACCTATTCGAAACACCTTTATAATGATTATAATTAATAGGACAATCCTCCAGACAACATTAATCAATGTTTCTAACTAAGTTGGGCTTTTGAGGAACATCACGTGATGGCGGAGTCACATGTACAATTTCTCTGTTCTTTAATTAATGGTTGTTATAATGATTTATTAGTTATACCTATTTTTAACAACTATAAAATGATTATCAGCTATAGGACAATACACTAGAAAATTTTAATCAACATTTCATAGAATGTTTAGCTGAGGACCAACATCATAGACAAGCGATGACATGTACTGTACTTTGTTTATTAATAAATGATAATTATAATTATTTAAAAGGTGTACCTATTTTATACACCTTTATAATGATTATAATTAATAGGACAATCCTCCAGACAACATTAATCAATGTTTCTAACTAAGTTTGGCTTTCGAGAATCATCACGTGATGGCGGAGGTACATGTACAATTTCTTTGTTCATTCATGAATGGTAGTTATATTTATTTATAAGGTATAAGTATTTTTAAAAACTTTGTAAAGATTATAATTAATAGGTTATTCCTCCAGACTTCATTTATCAACATTTCGAAATACTTTTGTCCGTCGACAAATATCTCGTGATGTCGAAGTCATATGTAGAATTTTTCTGTTCATTATTTAATGGTTAATATAATTATTTATAAGGTATGCCTATTTTTAACACCTATAAAATGATTATCAACTATAGGACAATCCACAAGAAAAATTTAATCAACATTTCATAGAATGTTTAGCTGAGGACCAACATCATTGACAGGCGATGACATGTACTATACTTTGTTCATTAATAAATGGTAATTATAATTATTTAAAAGGTGTACCTATTTTAAACACTTTCATAATGATTATAATTAATAGGACAAGCTACCAGTTAACTTTAATCAACATTACGAACAATGTTTGGCCGTCGACAAATATTTAATACAGGCAAAGACATGTACAATTACATTGATCATTAATAAATGGTAATTATAATTATTTAAAAGGTGTACCTATTTTAAACACCTTTATAATGATTATATTTAATAGGACAATCCTCCAGATAAATTTATAAACATTTCAAAGTATGTGTGGCTGTCGACAAATATATAATACAGGCAAATACATGTAGAATTACATTGACTATTTATAAATGGTAATTATAATAATTTTTAAGGTATACCTATTCGAAACACCTTTATAATGATTATAATTAATAGGACAATCCTCCAGACTACATTAATCAATGTTTCTAACTAAGTTTGGCTTTCGAGGAACATCACGTGATGGCGGAGTCACATGTACAATTTCTTTGTTCTTTAATTAATGGTTGTTATAATGATTTATTAGTTATACCTATTTTTAACAACTATAAAATGATTATCAGCTATAGGACAATACACTAGAAAATTTTAATCAACATTTCATAGAATGTTTAGCTGAGGACCAACATCATAGACAAGCGATGACATGTACTGTACTTTGTTTATTAATAAATGGTAATTATAATTATTTAAAAGGTGTACCTATTTTATACACCTTTATAATGATTATAATTAATAGGACAATCCACAAGAAAACTTTAATCAACATTTCATAGAATGGTTAGCTGAGGACCAACATCATAGACAGGCGATGACATGTACTATACTTTGTTTATTAATAAATGGTAATTATAATTATTTAAAAGGTGTACCTATTTTAAACACCTTTATAATGATTATAATTAATAGGACAATCCTCCAGATAACTTTTATAAACATTTCAAAGTATGTTTGGCTGTCGATAAATATTTAATACAGGCAAAGACATGTACAATTACATTGATCATTAATAAATGATAATTATAATTAGTTTAAGGTATACCAATTTAAAACACCTTTATATTGATTATGGTTAATGGGAAAATCCTCTAGATCACATTAATCAACATTTCAAAGTATGTATAGCTGAGGACCAACATCATATACAGGCGATAAAATTTTCTATAACATTGATCATTAATAAATGGTAATTATAATTAATTAAAAGGTGTACCTATTTTAAACACCTTTATAATGATTATAATTAATAGGACAATCCTCCAGATAACTTTTATAAACATTTCAAAGTATGTGTGGCTGTCGGAAAATATATAATACAGGCAAATACATGTAGAATTACATTGACTATTTATAAATGGTAATTATAATTATTTATAAGGTATACCTATTCGAAACACCTTTATAATGATTATAATTAATAGGACAATCCTCCAGACTACATTAATCAATGTTTCTAACTAAGTTTGGCTTTCGAGGAACATCACGTGATGGCGGAGTCACATGTACAATTTCTCTGTTCTTTAATTAATGGTTGTTATAATGATTTATTAGTTATACCTATTTTTAACAACTATAAAATGATTATCAGCTATAGGACAATACACTAGAAAATTTTAATCAACATTTCATAGAATGTTTAGCTGAGGACCAACATCATAGACAAGCGATGACATGTACTGTACTTTGTTTATTAATAAATGGTAATTATAATTATTTAAAAGGTGTACCTATTTTATACACCTTTATAATGATTATAATTAATAGGACAATCCACAAGAAAACTTTAATCAACATTTCATACAATGGTTAGCTGAGGACCAACATCATAGACAGGCGATGACATGTACTATACTTTGTTTATTAATAAATGGTTATTATAATTATTTAAAAGGTGTACCTATTTTAAACACCTTTATAATGATTATAATTAATAGGACAATCCTCCAGATAACTTTTATAAACATTTCAAAGAATGTTTGGCTGTCGATAAATATTTAATACAGGCAAATACATGTAGAATTACATTGACTATTTATAAATGGTAATTATAATTATTTATAAGGTATACCTATTCGAAACACCTTTATAATGATTATAATTAATAGGACAATCCTCCAGACTACATTAATCAATGTTTCTAACTAAGTTTGGCTTTCGAGGAACATCACCTGATGGCGGAGTCACATGTACAATTTCTCTGTTCATTCATGAATGGTAGTTATAATTATTAATAAGGTATAAGTATTTTTAAAAACTTTGTAAAGATAAAAATTAATAGGTTATTCCCCCAGACTACATTTATCAAAATTTCGAATTACTTTTGGCTGTCGACAAATATCTCGTGATGGCGAAGTCATATGTAGAATTTTTCTGTTCATTAATTAATGGTAAATATAATTATTTATAAGGTATAGCTATTTTTAACATTTATAAAATGATTATCAACTATAGGACAATCCACAAGAAAACTTTAATCAACATTTCAAAGAATGTTTAGCTGAGGACCAACATCATAGACAGGCGATGACATGTACTATACTTTGTTCATTAATAATTGGTAATTATAATTATTTAAAAGGTGTACCTATTTTAAACACCTTTATAATGATTATAATTAATAGGACAATCCTCCAGATAACTTTTATAAACATTTCAAAGTATGTTTGGCTGTCGATAAATATTTAATACAGGCAAAGACATGTACAATTACATTGATCATTAATAAATGGTAATTATAATTATTTTAAGGTATACCAATTTAAAACACCTTTATTTTGATTATGGTTAATAGGAAAATCCTCTAGATCACATTAATCAACATTTCAAAGTATGTATAGCTGAGGACCAACATCATATACAGGCGATACAATTTTCTATAACATTGATCATTAATAAATGGTAATTATAATTATTTAAAAGGTGTACCTATTGTAAACACCTTTATAATGATTATAATTAATAGGACAATCCTCCAGATGACTTTTATAAACATTTCAAAGTATGTGTGGCTGTCGACAAATATATAATACAGGCAAATACATGTAGAATTACATTGACTATTTATAAATGGTAATTATAATTATTTATAAGGTATACCTATTCGAAACACCTTTATAATGATTATAATTAATAGGACAATCCTCCAGACTACATTAATCAATGTTTCTAACTAAGTTTGGCTTTCGAGGAACATCACGTGATGGCGGAGTCACATGTACAATTTCTCTGTTCATTCATGAATGGTAGTTATATTTATTTATAAGGTATAAGTATTTTTAAAAACTTTGTAAAGATTATAATTAATAGGTTATTCCTCCAGACTACATTTATAAACATTTCGAAATACTTTTGGCTGTCGACAAATATCTCGTGAAGCGAAGTCATATGTAGAATTTTTCTGTTCTTTAATTAACGGTTGTTATAATGATTTATTAGTTTTCCTATTTTTAACAACTATAAAATGATTACCAGCTATAGGACAATACACCAGAAAATTTTAATCAACATTTCATAGAATGTTTAGCTGAGGACCAACATCATATACAGGCGATACAATTTTCTATAACATTGATCATTAATAAATGGTAATTATAATTATTTAAAAGGTGTACCTATTGTAAACACCTTTATAATGATTATAATTAATAGGACAATCCTCCAGATGACTTTTATAAACATTTCAAAGTATGTGTGGCTGTCGACAAATATATAATACAGGCAAATACATGTAGAATTACATTGACTATTTATAAATGGTAATTATAATTATTTATAAGGTATACCTATTCGAAACACCTTTTTAATGATTATGATTATTAGAACAATCCTCTAGACTACATTTTTCAACGTTTCGACCTATGTTTGGCTTTCAAGAAACATGTCGTGGTGGCGGAGTCACATGTACAATTTCTCTGTTCATTCATGAATGGTAGTTATATTTATTTATATGGTATAAGTATTTTTAAAAACTTTGTAAAGATTATAATTAATAGGTTATTCCTCCAGACTACATTTATCAACATTTCGAAATACTTTTGGCTGTCGACAAATATCTCGTGATGGCGAAGTCATATGTAGAATTTTTCTGTTCATTAATTAATGGTAAATATAATAATTTATAAGGTATGCCTATTTTTAACACCTATAAAATGATTATCAACTATAGGACAATCCACAAGAAAACTTTAATCAACATTTCATAGAATGTTTAGCTGAGGACCAACATAATAGACAGGCGATGACATGTACTATACTTTGTTCATTAATAAATGGTAATTATAATTATTTTAAGGTATACCAATTTAAAACACCTTTATATTGTTTATGGTTAATAGGAAAATCCTCTAGATCACATTAATCAACATTTCAAAGTATGTATAGCTGAGGACCAACATCGAATACAGGCCATAAAATTTTCTATAACATTGTTCATTAATAAATGGTAATTATAATAATTTATAAGGAATACCAATTTAGAACACCTTTTTAATGATTATGATTATTAGAACAATTCTCTAGACTACATTTTTCAACGTTTCGACCTATGTTTGGCTTTCGAGAAACATCTCGTGGTGGCGGAGTCACATGTACAATTTCTCTGTTCATTCATATATGGTAGTTATATTTATTTATAAGGTATAATTATTTTTAAAAACTTTGTAATGATTATAATTAATAGGACAATCCTCCAGACTACATTTATCAACATATCGAAATACGTTTGGCTGTCGAAAAATATCTCGTGATGGCGGAGTCATATGTAGAATTTTTCTGTTCTTTAATTAACGGTTGTTATAATGATTTATTAGTTATACCTATTTTTAACAACTATAAAATGATTATCAGCTATAGGACAATACACTAGAAAAATTTAATCAACATTTCATAGAATGTTTAGCTAAGGACCAACATCATAGACAAGCGATGACATGTACTGTACTTTGTTCATTAATAAATGGTAATTATAATTATTTAAAAGGTGTACCTATTTTAAACACTTTCATAATAATTATAATTAATAGGACAAGCTACCAGTTAACTTTAATCAACATTACGAACAATGTTTGGCCGTCGACAAATATTTAATACAGGCAAAGACATGTACAATTACATTGATCATTAATAAATGGTAATTATAATTATTTTAAGGTATACCAATTTAAAACACCTTTATTTTGATTATGGTTAATAGGAAAATCCTCTAGATCACATTAATCAACATTTCAAAGTATGTATAGCTGAGGACCAACATCATATACAGGCGATACAATTTTCTATAACATTGATCATTAATAAATGGTAATTATAATTATTTAAAAGGTGTACCTATTGTAAACACCTTTATAATGATTATAATTAATAGGACAATCCTCCAGATGACTTTTATAAACATTTCAAAGTATGTGTGGCTGTCGACAAATATATAATACAGGCAAATACATGTAGAATTACATTGACTATTTATAAATGGTAATTATAATTATTTATAAGGTATACCTATTCGAAACACCTTTATAATGATTATAATTAATAGGACAATCCTCCAGACTACATTAATCAATGTTTCTAACTAAGTTTGGCTTTCGAGGAACATCACGTGATGGCGGAGTCACATGTACAATTTCTCTGTTCATTCATGAATGGTAGTTATATTTATTTATAAGGTATAAGTATTTTTAAAAACTTTGTAAAGATTATAATTAATAGGTTATTCCTCCAGACTACATTTATAAACATTTCGAAATACTTTTGGCTGTCGACAAATATCTCGTGATGGCGAAGTCATATGTAGAATTTTTCTGTTCTTTAATTAACGGTTGTTATAATAATTTATTAGTTTTCCTATTTTTAACAACTATAAAATGATTACCAGCTATAGGACAATACACCAGAAAATTTTAATCAACATTTCATAGAATGTTTAGCTGAGGACCAACATCATAGACAAGCGATGACATGTACTATACTTTGTTCATTAATAATTGGTAATTATAATTATTTAAAAGGTGTACCTATTTTAAACACCTTTATAATGATTATAATTAATAGAACAAGCTACCAGATAACTTTTTTAAACATTTCAAAGTATGTTTGGCTGTCGATAAATATTTAATACAGGCAAATACATGTAGAATTACATTGGCTATTTATAAATGGTAATTATAATTATTTATAAGGTAAACCTATTCGAAACACTTTCATAATAATTATAATTAATAGGACAAGCTACCAGTTAACTTTAATCAACATTACGAACAATGTTTGGCCGTCGACAAATATTTAATACAGGCAAAGACATGTACAATTACATTGATCATTAATAAATGGTAATTATAATTATTTTAAGGTATACCAATTTAAAACACCTTTATATTGATTATGGTTAATAGGAAAATCCTCTAGATCACATTAATCAACATTTCAAAGTATGTATAGCTGAGGACCAACATCATATACAGGCGATACAATTTTCTATAACATTGGTCATTAATAAATGGTAATTATAATTAATTAAAAGGTGTACCTATTTTAAACACCTTTATAATGATTATAATTAATAGGACAATCCTCCAGATAACTTTTATAAACATTTCAAAGTATGTGTGGCTGTCGGAAAATATATAATACAGGCAAATACATGTAGAATTACATTGACTATTTATAAATGGTAATTATAATTATTTATAAGGTATACCTATTCGAAACACCTTTATAATGATTATAATTAATAGGACAATCCTCCAGACTACATTAATCAATGTTTCTAACTAAGTTTGGCTTTCGAGGAACATCACGTGATGGCGGAGTCACATGTACAATTTCTCTGTTCTTTAATTAATGGTTGTTATAATGATTTATTAGTTATACCTATTTTTAACAACTATAAAATGATTATCAGCTATAGGACAATACACTAGAAAATTTTAATCAACATTTTATAGAATGTTTAGCTGAGGACCAACATCATAGACAAGCGATGACATGTACTACACTTTGTTTATTAATAAATGGTAATTATAATTATTTAAAAGGTGTACCTATTTTATACAACTTTATAATGATTATAATTAATAGGACAATCCACAAGAAAACTTTAATCAACATTTCATAGAATGGTTAGCTGAGGACCAACATCATAGACAGGCGATGACATGTACTATACTTTGTTTATTAATAAATGGTAATTATAATTATTTAAAAGGTGTACCTATTTTAAACACCTTTATAATGATTATAATTAATAGGACAATCCTCCAGATAACTTTTATAAACATTTCAAAGTATGTTTGGCTGTCGATAAATATTTAATACAGGCAAATACATGTAGAATTACATTGACTATTTATAAATGGTAATTATAATTATTTATAAGGTATACCTATTCGAAACACCTTTATAATGATTATAATTAATAGGACAATCCTCCAGACTACATTAATCAATGTTTCTAACTAAGTTGGGCTTTTGAGGAACATCACGTGATGGCGGAGGTACATGTACAATTTCTTTGTTCATTCATGAATGGTAGTTATATTTATTTATAAGGTATAAGTATTTTTAAAAACTTTGTAAAGATTATAATTAATAGGTTATTCCTCCAGACTACATTTATCAACATTTCGAAATACTTTTGTCTGTCGACAAATATCTCGTGATGGCGAAGTCATATGTAGAATTTTTCTGTTCATTAATTAATGGTTAATATAATTATTTATAAGGTATGCCTATTTTTAACACCTATAAAATGATTATCAACTATAGGACAATCCACAAGAAAAATTTAATCAACATTTCATAGAATGTTTAGCTGAGGACCAACATCATTGACAGGCGATGACATGTACTATACTTTGTTCATTAATAAATGGTAATTATAATTATTTAAAAGGTGTACCTATTTTAAACACTTTCATAATGATTATAATTAATAGGACAAGCTACCAGTTAACTTTAATCAACATTACGAACAATGTTTGGCCGTCGACAAATATTTAATACAGGCAAAGACATGTACAATTACATTGATCATTAATAAATGGTAATTATAATTATTTAAAAGGTGTACCTATTTTAAACACCTTTATAATGATTATAATTAATAGGACAATCCTCCAGATAACTTTTATAAACATTTCAAAGTATGTTTGGCTGTCGATAAATATTTAATACAGGCAAAGACATGTACAATTACATTGATCATTAATAAATGGTAATTATAATTATTTTAAGGTATACCAATTTAAAACACCTTTATTTTGATTATGGTTAATAGGAAAATCCTCTAGATCACATTAATCAACATTTCAAAGTATGTATAGCTGAGGACCAACATCATATACAGGCGATACAATTTTCTATAACATTGATCATTAATAAATGGTAATTATAATTATTTAAAAGGTGTACCTATTGTAAACACCTTTATAATGATTATAATTAATAGGACAATCCTCCAGATGACTTTTATAAACATTTCAAAGTATGTGTGGCTGTCGACAAATATATAATACAGGCAAATACATGTAGAATTACATTGACTATTTATAAATGGTAATTATAATTATTTATAAGGTATACCTATTCGAAACACCTTTATAATGATTATAATTAATAGGACAATCCTCCAGACTACATTAATCAATGTTTCTAACTAAGTTTGGCTTTCGAGGAACATCACGTGATGGCGGAGTCACATGTACAATTTCTCTGTTCATTCATGAATGGTAGTTATATTTATTTATAAGGTATAAGTATTTTTAAAAACTTTGTAAAGATTATAATTAATAGGTTATTCCTCCAGACTACATTTATAAACATTTCGAAATACTTTTGGCTGTCGACAAATATCTCGTGAAGCGAAGTCATATGTAGAATTTTTCTGTTCTTTAATTAACGGTTGTTATAATGATTTATTAGTTTTCCTATTTTTAACAACTATAAAATGATTACCAGCTATAGGACAATACACCAGAAAATTTTAATCAACATTTCATAGAATGTTTAGCTGAGGACCAACATCATATACAGGCGATACAATTTTCTATAACATTGATCATTAATAAATGGTAATTATAATTATTTAAAAGGTGTACCTATTGTAAACACCTTTATAATGATTATAATTAATAGGACAATCCTCCAGATGACTTTTATAAACATTTCAAAGTATGTGTGGCTGTCGACAAATATATAATACAGGCAAATACATGTAGAATTACATTGACTATTTATAAATGGTAATTATAATTATTTATAAGGTATACCTATTCGAAACACCTTTTTAATGATTATGATTATTAGAACAATCCTCTAGACTACATTTTTCAACGTTTCGACCTATGTTTGGCTTTCAAGAAACATGTCGTGGTGGCGGAGTCACATGTACAATTTCTCTGTTCATTCATGAATGGTAGTTATATTTATTTATATGGTATAAGTATTTTTAAAAACTTTGTAAAGATTATAATTAATAGGTTATTCCTCCAGACTACATTTATCAACATTTCGAAATACTTTTGGCTGTCGACAAATATCTCGTGATGGCGAAGTCATATGTAGAATTTTTCTGTTCATTAATTAATGGTAAATATAATAATTTATAAGGTATGCCTATTTTTAACACCTATAAAATGATTATCAACTATAGGACAATCCACAAGAAAACTTTAATCAACATTTCATAGAATGTTTAGCTGAGGACCAACATAATAGACAGGCGATGACATGTACTATACTTTGTTCATTAATAAATGGTAATTATAATTATTTTAAGGTATACCAATTTAAAACACCTTTATATTGTTTATGGTTAATAGGAAAATCCTCTAGATCACATTAATCAACATTTCAAAGTATGTATAGCTGAGGACCAACATCGAATACAGGCCATAAAATTTTCTATAACATTGTTCATTAATAAATGGTAATTATAATAATTTATAAGGAATACCAATTTAGAACACCTTTTTAATGATTATGATTATTAGAACAATTCTCTAGACTACATTTTTCAACGTTTCGACCTATGTTTGGCTTTCGAGGAACATCACCTGATGGCGGAGTCACATGTACAATTTCTCTGTTCATTCATGAATGGTAGTTATAATTATTAATAAGGTATAAGTATTTTTAAAAACTTTGTAAAGATAAAAATTAATAGGTTATTCCCCCAGACTACATTTATCAAAATTTCGAATTACTTTTGGCTGTCGACAAATATCTCGTGATGGCGAAGTCATATGTAGAATTTTTCTGTTCATTAATTAATGGTAAATATAATTATTTATAAGGTATAGCTATTTTTAACATTTATAAAATGATTATCAACTATAGGACAATCCACAAGAAAACTTTAATCAACATTTCAAAGAATGTTTAGCTGAGGACCAACATCATAGACAGGCGATGACATGTACTATACTTTGTTCATTAATAATTGGTAATTATAATTATTTAAAAGGTGTACCTATTTTAAACACTTTCATAATAATTATAATTAATAGGACAAGCTACCAGTTAACTTTAATCAACATTACGAACAATGTTTGGCCGTCGACAAATATTTAATACAGGCAAAGACATGTACAATTACATTGATCATTAATAAATGGTAATTATAATTATTTTAAGGTATACCAATTTAAAACACCTTTATTTTGATTATGGTTAATAGGAAAATCCTCTAGATCACATTAATCAACATTTCAAAGTATGTATAGCTGAGGACCAACATCATATACAGGCGATACAATTTTCTATAACATTGATCATTAATAAATGGTAATTATAATTATTTAAAAGGTGTACCTATTGTAAACACCTTTATAATGATTATAATTAATAGGACAATCCTCCAGATGACTTTTATAAACATTTCAAAGTATGTGTGGCTGTCGACAAATATATAATACAGGCAAATACATGTAGAATTACATTGACTATTTATAAATGGTAATTATAATTATTTATAAGGTATACCTATTCGAAACACCTTTATAATGATTATAATTAATAGGACAATCCTCCAGACTACATTAATCAATGTTTCTAACTAAGTTTGGCTTTCGAGGAACATCACGTGATGGCGGAGTCACATGTACAATTTCTCTGTTCATTCATGAATGGTAGTTATATTTATTTATAAGGTATAAGTATTTTTAAAAACTTTGTAAAGATTATAATTAATAGGTTATTCCTCCAGACTACATTTATAAACATTTCGAAATACTTTTGGCTGTCGACAAATATCTCGTGATGGCGAAGTCATATGTAGAATTTTTCTGTTCATTAATTAATGGTAAATATAATTATTTATAAGGTATGCCTATTTTTAACACCTATAAAATGATTATCAACTATAGGCCAATCCACAAGAAAACTTTAATCAACATTTCAAAGTATGTATAGCTGAGGACCAACATCGAATACAGGCGATAAAATTTTCTATAACATTGTTCATTAATAAATGGTAATTATAATAATTTATAAGGAATACCAATTTAGAACACCTTTTTAATGATTATGATTATTAGAACAATACTCTAGACTAAATTTTTTAACGTTTCGACCTATGTTTGGCTTTCGAGAAACATCTCGTGGTGGCGGAGTCACATGTACAATTTCTCTGTTCATTCATATATGGTAGTTATATTTATTTATAAGGTATAACTATTTTTAAAAACTTTGTAATGATTATAATTAATAGGACAATCCTCCAGACTACATTTATCAACATATCGAAATACGTTTGGCTGTTGACAAATATCTCGTGATGGCGGAGTCATATGTAGAATTTTTCTGTTCTTTAATTAATAGTTGTTATAATGATTTATTAGTTTACCTATTTTTAACAACTATAAAATGATTACCAGCTATAGGACAATACACCAGAAAATTTTAATCAACATTTCATAGAATGTTTAGCTGAGGACCAACATCATAGACAAGCGATGACATGTACTCTACTTTGTTTATTAATAAATGGTAATTATAATTATTTAAAAGGTGTACGTATTTTAAACACCTTTATAATGATTATAATTAATAGGACAATCCTCCAGACTACATTTATCAACATATCGAAATACGTTTGGCTGTCGACAAATATCTCGTGATGGCGGAGTCATATGTAGAATTTTTCTGTTCTTTAATTAACGGTTGTTATAATGATTTATTAGTTATACCTATTTTTAACAACTATAAAATGATTATCAGCTATAGGACAATACACTAGAAGAATTTAATCAACATTTCATAGAATGTTTAGCAAAGGACCAACATCATAGACAAGCGATGACATGTACTGTACTTTGTTCATTAATAAATGGTAGTTATAATTATTTAAAAGGTGTACCTATTTTAAACACTTTCATAATAATTATAATTAATAGGACAAGCTACCTGTTAACTTTAATCAACATTACGAACAATGTTTGGCCGTCGACAAATATATAATACAGGCAAAGACATGTACAATTACATTGATCATTAATAAATGGTAATTATAATTATTTTAAGGTATACCAATTTAAAACACCTTTATATTGATTATGGTTAATAGGAAAATCCTCTAGATCACATTAATCAACATTTCAAAGTATGTATAGCTGAGGACCAACATCGAATACAGGCGATAAAATTTTCTATAACATTGATCATTAATAAATGGTAATTATAATTATTTAAAAGGTGTACCTATTGTAAACACCTTTATAATGATTATAATTAATAGGACAATCCTCCAGATGACTTTTATAAACATTTCAAAGTATGTGTGGCTGTCGACAAATATATAATACAGGCAAATACATGTAGAATTACATTGACTATTTATAAATGGTAATTATAATAATTTATAAGGAATACCAATTTAGAACACCTTTTTAATGATTATGATTATTAGAACAATTCTCTAGACTACATTTTTCAACGTTTCGACCTATGTTTGGCTTTCGAGAAACATCTCGTGGTGGCGGAGTCACATGTACAATTTCTCTGTTCATTCATATATGGTAGTTATATTTATTTATAAGGTATAATTATTTTTAAAAACTTTGTAATGATTATAATTAATAGGACAATCCTCCAGACTACATTTATCAACATATCGAAATACGTTTGGCTGTCGAAAAATATCTCGTGATGGCGGAGTCATATGTAGAATTTTTCTGTTCTTTAATTAACGGTTGTTATAATGATTTATTAGTTATACCTATTTTTAACAACTATAAAATGATTATCAGCTATAGGACAATACACTAGAAAAATTTAATCAACATTTCATAGAATGTTTAGCTAAGGACCAACATCATAGACAAGCGATGACATGTACTGTACTTTGTTCATTAATAAATGGTAATTATAATTATTTAAAAGGTGTACCTATTTTAAACACTTTCATAATAATTATAATTAATAGGACAAGCTACCAGTTAACTTTAATCAACATTACGAACAATGTTTGGCCGTCGACAAATATTTAATACAGGCAAAGACATGTACAATTACATTGATCATTAATAAATGGTAATTATAATTATTTTAAGGTATACCAATTTAAAACACCTTTATTTTGATTATGGTTAATAGGAAAATCCTCTAGATCACATTAATCAACATTTCAAAGTATGTATAGCTGAGGACCAACATCATATACAGGCGATACAATTTTCTATAACATTGATCATTAATAAATGGTAATTATAATTATTTAAAAGGTGTACCTATTGTAAACACCTTTATAATGATTATAATTAATAGGACAATCCTCCAGATGACTTTTATAAACATTTCAAAGTATGTGTGGCTGTCGACAAATATATAATACAGGCAAATACATGTAGAATTACATTGACTATTTATAAATGGTAATTATAATTATTTATAAGGTATACCTATTCGAAACACCTTTATAATGATTATAATTAATAGGACAATCCTCCAGACTACATTAATCAATGTTTCTAACTAAGTTTGGCTTTCGAGGAACATCACGTGATGGCGGAGTCACATGTACAATTTCTCTGTTCATTCATGAATGGTAGTTATATTTATTTATAAGGTATAAGTATTTTTAAAAACTTTGTAAAGATTATAATTAATAGGTTATTCCTCCAGACTACATTTATAAACATTTCGAAATACTTTTGGCTGTCGACAAATATCTCGTGATGGCAAAGTCATATGTAGAATTTTTCTGTTCTTTAATTAACGGTTGTTATAATGATTTATTAGTTTTCCTATTTTTAACAACTATAAAATGATTACCAGCTATAGGACAATACACCAGAAAATTTTAATCAACATTTCATAGAATGTTTAGCTGAGGACCAACATCATAGACAAGCGATGACATGTACTCTACTTTGTTTATTAATAAATGGTAATTATAATTATTTAAAAGGTGTACCTATTTTAAACACTTTCATAATGATTATAATTAATAGGACAAGTTACCAGTTAACTTTAATCAACATTACGAACAATGTTTGGCCGTCGACAAATATTTAATACAGGCAAAGACATGTACAATTACATTGATCATTAATAAATGGTAATTATAATTTTTTTAAGGTATACCAATTTAAAACACCTTTATATTGATTATGGTTAATAGGAAAATCCTCTAGATCACATTAATCAACATTTCAAAGTATGTATAGCTGAGGACCAACATCATATACAGGCGATAAAATTTTCTATAACATTGATCATTAATAAATGGTAATTATAATTATTTAAAAGGTGTACCTATTTTAAACACCTTTATAATGATTATAATTAATAGGACAATCCTCCAGATGACTTTTATAAACATTTCAAAGTATGTGTGGCTGTCGACAAATATATAATACAGGCAAATACATGTAGAATTACATTGACTATTTATAAATGGTAATTATAATTATTTATAAGGTATACCTATTCGAAACACCTTTATAATGATTATAATTAATAGGACAATCCTCCAGACTACATTAATCAATGTTTCTAACTAAGTTTGGCTTTCGAGGAACATCACGTGATGGCGGAGTCACATGTACAATTTCTCTGTTCATTCATGAATGGTAGTTATATTTATTTATAAGGTATAAGTATTTTTAAAAACTTTGTAAAGATTATAATTAATAGGTTATTCCTCCAGACTACATTTATAAACATTTCGAAATACTTTTGGCTGTCGACAAATATCTCGTGATGGCGAAGTCATATGTAGAATTTTTCTGTTCATTAATTAATGGTAAATATAATTATTTATAAGGTATGCCTATTTTTAACACCTATAAAATGATTATCAACTATAGGCCAATCCACAAGAAAACTTTAATCAACATTTCAAAGTATGTATAGCTGAGGACCAACATCGAATACAGGCGATAAAATTTTCTATAACATTGTTCATTAATAAATGGTAATTATAATAATTTATAAGGAATACCAATTTAGAACACCTTTTTAATGATTATGATTATTAGAACAATACTCTAGACTAAATTTTTTAACGTTTCGACCTATGTTTGGCTTTCGAGAAACATCTCGTGGTGGCGGAGTCACATGTACAATTTCTCTGTTCATTCATATATGGTAGTTATATTTATTTATAAGGTATAACTATTTTTAAAAACTTTGTAATGATTATAATTAATAGGACAATCCTCCAGACTACATTTATCAACATATCGAAATACGTTTGGCTGTTGACAAATATCTCGTGATGGCGGAGTCATATGTAGAATTTTTCTGTTCTTTAATTAATGGTTGTTATAATGATTTATTAGTTTACCTATTTTTAACAACTATAAAATGATTACCAGCTATAGGACAATACACCAGAAAATTTTAATCAACATTTCATAGAATGTTTAGCTGAGGACCAACATCATAGACAAGCGATGACATGTACTCTACTTTGTTTATTAATAAATGGTAATTATAATTATTTAAAAGGTGTACGTATTTTAAACACTTTCATAATAATTATAATTAATAGGACAAGCTACCTGTCAACTTTAATCAACATTACGAACAATGTTTGGCCGTCGACAAATATATAATACAGGCAAAGACATGTACAATTACATTGATCATTAATAAATGGTAATTATAATTATTTTAAGGTATACCAATTTAAAACACCTTTATATTGATTATGGTTAATAGGAAAATCCTCTAGATCACATTAATCAACATTTCAAAGTATGTATAGCTGAGGACCAACATCGAATACAGGCGATAAAATTTTCTATAACATTGATCATTAATAAATGGTAATTATAATTATTTAAAAGGTGTACCTATTGTAAACACCTTTATAATGATTATAATTAAAAGGACAATCCTCCAGATGACTTTTATAAACATTTCAATGTATGTGTGGCTCTCGACAAATATATAATACAGGCAAATACATGTAGAATTACATTGACTATTTATAAATGGTAATTATAATTATTTATAAGGTATACCTATTCGAAACACCTTTATAATGATTATAATTAATAGGACAATCCTCCAGACTACATTAATCAATGTTTCTAACTAAGTTTGGCTTTCGAGGAACATCACGAGATGGCGGAGTTACATGTACAATTTCTCTGTTCATTCATGAATGGTAGTTATATTTATTTATAAGGTATAAGTATTTTTAAAAACATTGTAAAGATTATAATTAATAGGTTATTCCTCCAGACTACATTTATAAACATTTCGAAATACTTTTGGCTGTCGACAAATATCTCGTGATGGCGAAGTCATATGTAGAATTTTTCTGTTCTTTAATTAACGGTTGTTATAATGATTTATTAGTTTTCCTATTTTTAACAACTATAAAATGATTACCAGCTATAGGACAATACACCAGAAAATTTTAATCAACATTTCATAGAATGTTTAGCTGAGGACCAACATCATAGACAAGCGATGACATGTACTCTACTTTGTTTATTAATAAATGGTAATTATAATTATTTAAAAGGTGTACCTATTTTAAACACTTTCATAATGATTATAATTAATAGGACAAGTTACCAGTTAACTTTAATCAACATTACGAACAATGTTTGGCCGTCGACAAATATTTAATACAGGCAAAGACATGTACAATTACATTGATCATTAATAAATGGTAATTATAATTTTTTTAAGGTATACCAATTTAAAACACCTTTATATTGATTATGGTTAATAGGAAAATCCTCTAGATCACATTAATCAACATTTCAAAGTATGTATAGCTGAGGACCAACATCATATACAGGCCATAAAATTTTCTATAACATTGATCATTAATAAATGGTAATTATAATTATTTAAAAGGTGTACCTATTTTAAACACCTTTATAATGATTATAATTAATAGGACAATCCTCCAGATGACTTTTATAAACATTTCAAAGTATGTGTGGCTGTCGACAAATATATAATACAGGCAAATACATGTAGAATTACATTGACTATTTATAAATGGTAATTATAATTATTTATAAGGTATACCTATTCGAAACACCTTTATAATGATTATAATTAATAGGACAATCCTCCAGACTACATTAATCAATGTTTCTAACTAAGTTTGGCTTTCGAGGAACATCACGTGATGGCGGAGTCACATGTACAATTTCTCTGTTCATTCATGAATGGTAGTTATATTTATTTATAAGGTATAAGTATTTTTAAAAACTTTGTAAAGATTATAATTAATAGGTTATTCCTCCAGACTACATTTATAAACATTTCGAAATACTTTTGGCTGTCGACAAATATCTCGTGATGGCGAAGTCATATGTAGAATTTTTCTGTTCATTAATTAATGGTAAATATAATTATTTATAAGGTATGCCTATTTTTAACACCTATAAAATGATTATCAACTATAGGCCAATCCACAAGAAAACTTTAATCAACATTTCAAAGTATGTATAGCTGAGGACCAACATCGAATACAGGCGATAAAATTTTCTATAACATTGTTCATTAATAAATGGTAATTATAATAATTTATAAGGAATACCAATTTAGAACACCTTTTTAATGATTATGATTATTAGAACAATACTCTAGACTAAATTTTTTAACGTTTCGACCTATGTTTGGCTTTCGAGAAACATCTCGTGGTGGCGGAGTCACATGTACAATTTCTCTGTTCATTCATATATGGTAGTTATATTTATTTATAAGGTATAACTATTTTTAAAAACTTTGTAATGATTATAATTAATAGGACAATCCTCCAGACTACATTTATCAACATATCGAAATACGTTTGGCTGTTGACAAATATCTCGTGATGGCGGAGTCATATGTAGAATTTTTCTGTTCTTTAATTAATAGTTGTTATAATGATTTATTAGTTTACCTATTTTTAACAACTATAAAATGATTACCAGCTATAGGACAATACACCAGAAAATTTTAATCAACATTTCATAGAATGTTTAGCTGAGGACCAACATCATAGACAAGCGATGACATGTACTCTACTTTGTTTATTAATAAATGGTAATTATAATTATTTAAAAGGTGTACGTATTTTAAACACCTTTATAATGATTATAATTAATAGGACAATCCTCCAGACTACATTTATCAACATATCGAAATACGTTTGGCTGTCGACAAATATCTCGTGATGGCGGAGTCATATGTAGAATTTTTCTGTTCTTTAATTAACGGTTGTTATAATGATTTATTAGTTATACCTATTTTTAACAACTATAAAATGATTATCAGCTATAGGACAATACACTAGAAGAATTTAATCAACATTTCATAGAATGTTTAGCAAAGGACCAACATCATAGACAAGCGATGACATGTACTGTACTTTGTTCATTAATAAATGGTAGTTATAATTATTTAAAAGGTGTACCTATTTTAAACACTTTCATAATAATTATAATTAATAGGACAAGCTACCTGTTAACTTTAATCAACATTACGAACAATGTTTGGCCGTCGACAAATATATAATACAGGCAAAGACATGTACAATTACATTGATCATTAATAAATGGTAATTATAATTATTTTAAGGTATACCAATTTAAAACACCTTTATATTGATTATGGTTAATAGGAAAATCCTCTAGATCACATTAATCAACATTTCAAAGTATGTATAGCTGAGGACCAACATCGAATACAGGCGATAAAATTTTCTATAACATTGATCATTAATAAATGGTAATTATAATTATTTAAAAGGTGTACCTATTGTAAACACCTTTATAATGATTATAATTAATAGGACAATCCTCCAGATGACTTTTATAAACATTTCAAAGTATGTGTGGCTGTCGACAAATATATAATACAGGCAAATACATGTAGAATTACATTGACTATTTATAAATGGTAATTATAATAATTTATAAGGAATACCAATTTAGAACACCTTTTTAATGATTATGATTATTAGAACAATTCTCTAGACTACATTTTTCAACGTTTCGACCTATGTTTGGCTTTCGAGAAACATCTCGTGGTGGCGGAGTCACATGTACAATTTCTCTGTTCATTCATATATGGTAGTTATATTTATTTATAAGGTATAATTATTTTTAAAAACTTTGTAATGATTATAATTAATAGGACAATCCTCCAGACTACATTTATCAACATATCGAAATACGTTTGGCTGTCGAAAAATATCTCGTGATGGCGGAGTCATATGTAGAATTTTTCTGTTCTTTAATTAACGGTTGTTATAATGATTTATTAGTTATACCTATTTTTAACAACTATAAAATGATTATCAGCTATAGGACAATACACTAGAAAAATTTAATCAACATTTCATAGAATGTTTAGCTAAGGACCAACATCATAGACAAGCGATGACATGTACTGTACTTTGTTCATTAATAAATGGTAATTATAATTATTTAAAAGGTGTACCTATTTTAAACACTTTCATAATAATTATAATTAATAGGACAAGCTACCAGTTAACTTTAATCAACATTACGAACAATGTTTGGCCGTCGACAAATATTTAATACAGGCAAAGACATGTACAATTACATTGATCATTAATAAATGGTAATTATAATTATTTTAAGGTATACCAATTTAAAACACCTTTATTTTGATTATGGTTAATAGGAAAATCCTCTAGATCACATTAATCAACATTTCAAAGTATGTATAGCTGAGGACCAACATCATATACAGGCGATACAATTTTCTATAACATTGATCATTAATAAATGGTAATTATAATTATTTAAAAGGTGTACCTATTGTAAACACCTTTATAATGATTATAATTAATAGGACAATCCTCCAGATGACTTTTATAAACATTTCAAAGTATGTGTGGCTGTCGACAAATATATAATACAGGCAAATACATGTAGAATTACATTGACTATTTATAAATGGTAATTATAATTATTTATAAGGTATACCTATTCGAAACACCTTTATAATGATTATAATTAATAGGACAATCCTCCAGACTACATTAATCAATGTTTCTAACTAAGTTTGGCTTTCGAGGAACATCACGTGATGGCGGAGTCACATGTACAATTTCTCTGTTCATTCATGAATGGTAGTTATATTTATTTATAAGGTATAAGTATTTTTAAAAACTTTGTAAAGATTATAATTAATAGGTTATTCCTCCAGACTACATTTATAAACATTTCGAAATACTTTTGGCTGTCGACAAATATCTCGTGATGGCGAAGTCATATGTAGAATTTTTCTGTTCATTAATTAATGGTAAATATAATTATTTATAAGGTATGCCTATTTTTAACACCTATAAAATGATTATCAACTATAGGCCAATCCACAAGAAAACTTTAATCAACATTTCAAAGTATGTATAGCTGAGGACCAACATCGAATACAGGCGATAAAATTTTCTATAACATTGTTCATTAATAAATGGTAATTATAATAATTTATAAGGAATACCAATTTAGAACACCTTTTTAATGATTATGATTATTAGAACAATACTCTAGACTAAATTTTTTAACGTTTCGACCTATGTTTGGCTTTCGAGAAACATCTCGTGGTGGCGGAGTCACATGTACAATTTCTCTGTTCATTCATATATGGTAGTTATATTTATTTATAAGGTATAACTATTTTTAAAAACTTTGTAATGATTATAATTAATAGGACAATCCTCCAGACTACATTTATCAACATATCGAAATACGTTTGGCTGTTGACAAATATCTCGTGATGGCGGAGTCATATGTAGAATTTTTCTGTTCTTTAATTAATGGTTGTTATAATGATTTATTAGTTTACCTATTTTTAACAACTATAAAATGATTACCAGCTATAGGACAATACACCAGAAAATTTTAATCAACATTTCATAGAATGTTTAGCTGAGGACCAACATCATAGACAAGCGATGACATGTACTCTACTTTGTTTATTAATAAATGGTAATTATAATTATTTAAAAGGTGTACGTATTTTAAACACCTTTATAATGATTATAATTAATAGGACAATCCTCCAGACTACATTTATCAACATATCGAAATACGTTTGGCTGTCGACAAATATCTCGTGATGGCGGAGTCATATGTAGAATTTTTCTGTTCTTTAATTAACGGTTGTTATAATGATTTATTAGTTATACCTATTTTTAACAACTATAAAATGATTATCAGCTATAGGACAATACACTAGAAGAATTTAATCAACATTTCATAGAATGTTTAGCAAAGGACCAACATCATAGACAAGCGATGACATGTACTGTACTTTGTTCATTAATAAATGGTAGTTATAATTATTTAAAAGGTGTACCTATTTTAAACACTTTCATAATAATTATAATTAATAGGACAAGCTACCTGTCAACTTTAATCAACATTACGAACAATGTTTGGCCGTCGACAAATATATAATACAGGCAAAGACATGTACAATTACATTGATCATTAATAAATGGTAATTATAATTATTTTAAGGTATACCAATTTAAAACACCTTTATATTGATTATGGTTAATAGGAAAATCCTCTAGATCACATTAATCAACATTTCAAAGTATGTATAGCTGAGGACCAACATCGAATACAGGCGATAAAATTTTCTATAACATTGATCATTAATAAATGGTAATTATAATTATTTAAAAGGTGTACCTATTGTAAACACCTTTATAATGATTATAATTAATAGGACAATCCTCCAGATGACTTTTATAAACATTTCAATGTATGTGTGGCTGTCGACAAATATATAATACAGGCAAATACATGTAGAATTACATTGACTATTTATAAATGGTAATTATAATTATTTATAAGGTATACCTATTCGAAACACCTTTATAATGATTATAATTAATAGGACAATCCTCCAGACTACATTAATCAATGTTTCTAACTAAGTTTGGCTTTCGAGGAACATCACGAGATGGCGGAGTTACATGTACAATTTCTCTGTTCATTCATGAATGGTAGTTATATTTATTTATAAGGTATAAGTATTTTTAAAAACATTGTAAAGATTATAATTAATAGGTTATTCCTCCAGACTACATTTATAAACATTTCGAAATACTTTTGGCTGTCGACAAATATCTCGTGATGGCGAAGTCATATGTAGAATTTTTCTGTTCTTTAATTAACGGTTGTTATAATGATTTATTAGTTTTCCTATTTTTAACAACTATAAAATGATTACCAGCTATAGGACAATACACCAGAAAATTTTAATCAACATTTCATAGAATGTTTAGCTGAGGACCAACATCATAGACAAGCGATGACATGTACTCTACTTTGTTTATTAATAAATGGTAATTATAATTATTTAAAAGGTGTACCTATTTTAAACACTTTCATAATGATTATAATTAATAGGACAAGTTACCAGTTAACTTTAATCAACATTACGAACAATGTTTGGCCGTCGACAAATATTTAATACAGGCAAAGACATGTACAATTACATTGATCATTAATAAATGGTAATTATAATTTTTTTAAGGTATACCAATTTAAAACACCTTTATATTGATTATGGTTAATAGGAAAATCCTCTAGATCACATTAATCAACATTTCAAAGTATGTATAGCTGAGGACCAACATCATATACAGGCCATAAAATTTTCTATAACATTGATCATTAATAAATGGTAATTATAATTATTTAAAAGGTGTACCTATTTTAAACACCTTTATAATGATTATAATTAATAGGACAATCCTCCAGATGACTTTTATAAACATTTCAAAGTATGTGTGGCTGTCGACAAATATATAATACAGGCAAATACATGTAGAATTACATTGACTATTTATAAATGGTAATTATAATTATTTATAAGGTATACCTATTCGAAACACCTTTATAATGATTATAATTAATAGGACAATCCTCCAGACTACATTAATCAATGTTTCTAACTAAGTTTGGCTTTCGAGGAACATCACGTGATGGCGGAGTCACATGTACAATATCTCTGTTCATTCATGAATGGTAGTTATATTTATTTATAAGGTATAAGTATTTTTAAAAACTTTGTAAAGGTTATAATTAATAGGTTATTCCTCCAGACTACATTTATAAACATTTCGAAATACTTTTGGCTGTCGACAAATATCTCGTGATGGCGAAGTCATATGTAGAATTTTTCTGTTCTTTAATTAACGGTTGTTATAATGATTTAATAGTTTTCCTATTTTTAACAACTATAAAATGATTAGTAGCTATAGGACAATACACCAGAAAATTTTAATCAACATTTCATAGAATGTTTAGCTGAGGACCAACATCATAGACAAGCGATGACATGTACTCTACTTTGTTTATTAATAAATGGTAATTATAATTATTTAAAAGGTGTACCTATTTTAAACACTTTCATAATGATTATAATTAATAGGACAAGCTACCAGTTAACTTTAATCAACATTACGAACAATGTTTGGCCGTCGACAAATATTTAATACAGGCAAAGACATGTACAATTACATTGATCATTAATAAATGGTAATTATAATTATTTTAAGGTATACCAATTTAAAACACCTTTATATTGATTATGGTTAATAGGAAAATCCTCTAGATCACATTAATCAACATTTCAAAGTATGTATAGCTGAGGACCAACATCATATACAGGCGATAAAATTTTCTATAACATTGATCATTAATAAATGGTAATTATAATTATTTAAAAGGTGTACCTATTTTAAACACCTTTATAATGATTATAATTAATAGGACAATCCTCCAGATGACTTCTATAAACATTTCAAAGTATGTGTGGCTGTCGACAAATATATAATACAGGCAAATACATGTAGAATTACATTGACTATTTATAAATGGTAATTATAATTATTTATAAGGTATACCTATTCGAAACACCTTTATAATGATTATAATTAATAGGACAATCCTCCAGACTACATTAATCAATGTTTCTAACTAAGTTTGGCTTTCGAGGAACATCACGTGATGGCGGAGTCACATGTACAATTTCTCTGTTCATTCATGAATGGTAATTATATTTATTTATAAGGTATAAGTATTTTTAAAAACTTTGTAAAGATTATAATTAATAGGTTATTCCTCCAGACTACATTTATCAACATTTCGAAATACTTTTGGCTGTCGACAAATATCTCGTGATGGCGAAGTCAAATGTAGAATTTTTCTGTTCATTAATTAATAGTAAATATAATAATTTATAAGGTATGCCTATTTTTAACACCTATAAAATGATTATCAACTATAGGACAATCCACAAGAAAACTTTAATCAACATTTCATAGAATGTTTAGCTGAGGACCAACATAATAGACAGGCGATGACATGTACTATACTTTGTTCATTAATAAATTGTAATTATAATTATTTAAAAGGTGTACCTATTTTAAACACTTTCATAATGATTATAATTAATATGACAAGCTACCAGTTAACTTTAATCAACATTACGAACAATGTTTGGCCGTCGACAAATATTTAATACAGGCAACGACATGTACAATTACATTGATCATTAATAAATGGTAATTATAATTATTTTAAGGTATACCAATTTAAAACACCTTTATATTGTTTATGGTTAATAGGAAAATCCTCTAGATCACATTAATCAACATTTCAAAGTATGTATAGCTGAGGACCAACATCGAATACAGGCGATAAAATTTTCTATAACATTGTTCATTAATAAATGGTAATTATAATAATTTATAAGGAATACCAATTTAGAACACCTTTTTAATGATTATGATTATTAGAACAATCCTCTAGACTACATTTTTCAACGTTTCGACCTATGTTTGGCTTTCGAGAAACATCTCGTGGTGGCGGAGTCACATGTACAATTTCTCTGTTCATTCATGAATGGTAGTTATATTTATTTATAAGGTATAAGTATTTTTAAAAACTTTGTAAAGATTATAATTAATAGGTTATTCCTCCAGACTACATTTATCAACATTTCGAAATACTTTTGGCTGTCGACAAATATCTCGTGATGGCGAAGTCATATGTAGAATTTTTCTGTTCATTAATTAATGGTAAATATAATAATTTATAAGGTATGCCTATTTTTAACACCTATAAAATGATTATCAACTATAGGACAATCCACAAGAAAACTTTAATCAACATTTCATAGAATGTTTAGCTGAGGACCAACATAATAGACAGGCGATGACATGTACTATACTTTGTTCATTAATAAATGGTAATTATAATTATTTTAAGGTATACCAATTTAAAACACCTTTATATTGTTTATGGTTAATAGGAAAATCCTCTAGATCACATTAATCAACATTTCAAAGTATGTATAGCTGAGGACCAACATCGAATACAGGCCATAAAATTTTCTATAACATTGTTCATTAATAAATGGTAATTATAATAATTTATAAGGAATACCAATTTAGAACACCTTTTTAATGATTATGATTATTAGAACAATCCTCTAGACTACATTTTTCAACGTTTCGACCTATGTTTGGCTTTCGAGAAACATCTCGTGGTGGCGGAGTCACATGTACAATTTCTCTGTTCATTCATATATGGTAGTTATATTTATTTATAAGGTATAATTATTTTTAAAAACTTTGTAATGATTATAATTAATAGGACAATCCTCCAGACTACATTTATCAACATATCGAAATACGTTTGGCTGTCGAAAAATATCTCGTGATGGCGGAGTCATATGTAGAATTTTTCTGTTCTTTAATTAACGGTTGTTATAATGATTTATTAGTTATACCTATTTTTAACAACTATAAAATGATTATCAGCTATAGGACAATACACTAGAAAAATTTAATCAACATTTCATAGAATGTTTAGCTAAGGACCAACATCATAGACAAGCGATGACATGTACTGTACTTTGTTCATTAATAAATGGTAATTATAATTATTTAAAAGGTGTACCTATTTTAAACACTTTCATAATAATTATAATTAATAGGACAAGCTACCAGTTAACTTTAATCAACATTACGAACAATGTTTGGCCGTCGACAAATATTTAATACAGGCAAAGACATGTACAATTACATTGATCATTAATAAATGGTAATTATAATTATTTTAAGGTATACCAATTTAAAACACCTTTATTTTGATTATGGTTAATAGGAAAATCCTCTAGATCACATTAATCAACATTTCAAAGTATGTATAGCTGAGGACCAACATCATATACAGGCGATACAATTTTCTATAACATTGATCATTAATAAATGGTAATTATAATTATTTAAAAGGTGTACCAATTGTAAACACCTTTATAATGATTATAATTAATAGGACAATCCTCCAGATGACTTTTATAAACATTTCAAAGTATGTGTGGCTGTCGACAAATATATAATACAGGCAAATACATGTAGAATTACATTGACTATTTATAAATGGTAATTATAATTATTTATAAGGTATACCTATTCGAAACACCTTTATAATGATTATAATTAATAGGACAATCCTCCAGACTACATTAATCAATGTTTCTAACTAAGTTTGGCTTTCGAGGAACATCACGTGATGGCGGAGTCACATGTACAATTTCTCTGTTCATTCATGAATGGTAGTTATATTTATTTATAAGGTATAAGTCTTTTTAAAAACTTTGTAAAGATTATAATTAATAGGTTATTCCTCCAGACTACATTTATAAACATTTCGAAATACTTTTGGCTGTCGACAAATATCTCGTGATGGCGAAGTCATATGTAGAATTTTTCTGTTCTTTAATTAACGGTTGTTATAATGATTTAATAGTTTTCCTATTTTTAACAACTATAAAATGATTAGTAGCTATAGGACAATACACCAGAAAATTTTAATCAACATTTCATAGAATGTTTAGCTGAGGACCAACATCATAGACAAGCGATGACATGTACTCTACTTTGTTTATTAATAAATGGTAATTATAATTATTTAAAAGGTGTACCTATTTTAAACACTTTCATAATGATTATAATTAATATGACATGCTACCAGTTAACTTTAATCAACATTACGAACAATGTTTGGCCGTCGACAAATATTTAATACAGGCAAAGACATGTACAATTACATTGATCATTAATAAATGGTAATTATAATTATTTTAAGGTATACCAATTTAAAACACCTTTATATTGATTATGGTTATTAGGAAAATCCTCTAGATCACATTAATCAACATTTCAAAGTATGTATAGCTGAGGACCAACATCATATACAGGCGATAAAATTTTCTATAACATTGATCATTAATAAATGGTAATTATAATTATTTAAAAGGTGTACCTATTTTAAACACCTTTATAATGATTATAATTAATAGGACAATCCTCCAGATGACTTTTATAAACATTTCAAAGTATGTGTGGCTGTCGACAAATATATAATACAGGCAAATACATGTAGAATTACATTGACTATTTATAAATGGTAATTATAATTATTTATAAGGTATACCTATTCGAAACACCTTTATAATGATTATAATTAATAGGACAATCCTCCAGACTACATTAATCAATGTTTCTAACTAAGTTTGGCTTTCGAGGAACATCACGTGATGGCGGAGTCACATGTACAATTTCTCTGTTCATTCATGAATGGTAGTTATATTTATTTATAAGGTATAAGTATTTTTAAAAACTTTGTAAAGATTATAATTAATAGGTTATTCCTCCAGACTACATTTATAAACATTTCGAAATACTTTTGGCTGTCGACAAATATCTCGTGATGGCGAAGTCATATGTAGAATTTTTCTGTTCTTTAATTAACGGTTGTTATAATGATTTATTAGTTTTCCTATTTTTAACAACTATAAAATGATTAGTAGCTATAGGACAATACACCAGAAAATTTTAATCAACATTTCATAGAATGTTTAGCTGAGGACCAACATCATAGACAAGCGATGACATGTACTCTACTTTGTTTATTAATAAATGGTAATTATAATTATTTAAAAGGTGTACCTATTTTAAACACTTTCATAATGATTATAATTAATATGACAAGCTACCAGTTAACTTTAATCAACATTACGAACAATGTTTGGCCGTCGACAAATATTTAATACAGGCAAAGACATGTACAATTACATTGATCATTAATAAATGGTAATTATAATTATTTTAAGGTATACCAATTTAAAACACCTTTATATTGATTATGGTTATTAGGAAAATCCTCTAGATCACATTAATCAACATTTCAAAGTATGTATAGCTGAGGACCAACATCATATACAGGCGATAAAATTTTCTATAACATTGATCATTAATAAATGGTAATTATAATTATTTAAAAGGTGTACCTATTTTAAACACCTTTATAATGATTATAATTAATAGGACAATCCTCCAGATGACTTTTATAAACATTTCAAAGTATGTGTGGCTGTCGACAAATATATAATACAGGCAAATACATGTAGAATTACATTGACTATTTATAAATGGTAATTATAATTATTTATAAGGTATACCTATTCGAAACACCTTTATAATGATTATAATTAATAGGACAATCCTCCAGACTACATTAATCAATGTTTCTAACTAAGTTTGGCTTTCGAGGAACATCACGTGATGGCGGAGTCACATGTACAATTTCTCTGTTCATTCATGAATGGTAGTTATATTTATTTATAAGGTATAAGTATTTTTAAAAACTTTGTAAAGGTTATAATTAATAGGTTATTCCTCCAGACTACATTTATAAACATTTCGAAATACTTTTGGCTGTCGACAAATATCTCGTGATGGCGAAGTCATATGTAGAATTTTTCTGTTCTTTAATTAACGGTTGTTATAATGATTTAATAGTTTTCCTATTTTTAACAACTATAAAATGATTAGTAGCTATAGGACAATACACCAGAAAATTTTAATCAACATTTCATAGAATGTTTAGCTGAGGACCAACATCATAGACAAGCGATGACATGTACTCTACTTTGTTTATTAATAAATGGTAATTATAATTATTTAAAAGGTGTACCTATTTTAAACACTTTCATAATGATTATAATTAATAGGACAAGCTACCAGTTAACTTTAATCAACATTACGAACAATGTTTGGCCGTCGACAAATATTTAATACAGGCAACGACATGTACAATTACATTGATCATTAATAAATGGTAATTATAATTATTTTAAGGTATACCAATTTAAAACACCTTTATATTGTTTATGGTTAATAGGAAAATCCTCTAGATCACATTAATCAACATTTCAAAGTATGTATAGCTGAGGACCAACATCGAATACAGGCGATAAAATTTTCTATAACATTGTTCATTAATAAATGGTAATTATAATAATTTATAAGGAATACCAATTTAGAACACCTTTTTAATGATTATGATTATTAGAACAATCCTCTAGACTACATTTTTCAACGTTTCGACCTATGTTTGGCTTTCGAGAAACATCTCGTGGTGGCGGAGTCACATGTACAATTTCTCTGTTCATTCATGAATGGTAGTTATATTTATTTATAAGGTATAAGTATTTTTAAAAACTTTGTAAAGATTATAATTAATAGGTTATTCCTCCAGACTACATTTATCAACATTTCGAAATACTTTTGGCTGTCGACAAATATCTCGTGATGGCGAAGTCATATGTAGAATTTTTCTGTTCATTAATTAATGGTAAATATAATAATTTATAAGGTATGCCTATTTTTAACACCTATAAAATGATTATCAACTATAGGACAATCCACAAGAAAACTTTAATCAACATTTCATAGAATGTTTAGCTGAGGACCAACATAATAGACAGGCGATGACATGTACTATACTTTGTTCATTAATAAATGGTAATTATAATTATTTTAAGGTATACCAATTTAAAACACCTTTATATTGTTTATGGTTAATAGGAAAATCCTCTAGATCACATTAATCAACATTTCAAAGTATGTATAGCTGAGGACCAACATCGAATACAGGCCATAAAATTTTCTATAACATTGTTCATTAATAAATGGTAATTATAATAATTTATAAGGAATACCAATTTAGAACACCTTTTTAATGATTATGATTATTAGAACAATCCTCTAGACTACATTTTTCAACGTTTCGACCTATGTTTGGCTTTCGAGAAACATCTCGTGGTGGCGGAGTCACATGTACAATTTCTCTGTTCATTCATATATGGTAGTTATATTTATTTATAAGGTATAATTATTTTTAAAAACTTTGTAATGATTATAATTAATAGGACAATCCTCCAGACTACATTTATCAACATATCGAAATACGTTTGGCTGTCGAAAAATATCTCGTGATGGCGGAGTCATATGTAGAATTTTTCTGTTCTTTAATTAACGGTTGTTATAATGATTTATTAGTTATACCTATTTTTAACAACTATAAAATGATTATCAGCTATAGGACAATACACTAGAAAAATTTAATCAACATTTCATAGAATGTTTAGCTAAGGACCAACATCATAGACAAGCGATGACATGTACTGTACTTTGTTCATTAATAAATGGTAATTATAATTATTTAAAAGGTGTACCTATTTTAAACACTTTCATAATAATTATAATTAATAGGACAAGCTACCAGTTAACTTTAATCAACATTACGAACAATGTTTGGCCGTCGACAAATATTTAATACAGGCAAAGACATGTACAATTACATTGATCATTAATAAATGGTAATTATAATTATTTTAAGGTATACCAATTTAAAACACCTTTATTTTGATTATGGTTAATAGGAAAATCCTCTAGATCACATTAATCAACATTTCAAAGTATGTATAGCTGAGGACCAACATCATATACAGGCGATACAATTTTCTATAACATTGATCATTAATAAATGGTAATTATAATTATTTAAAAGGTGTACCAATTGTAAACACCTTTATAATGATTATAATTAATAGGACAATCCTCCAGATGACTTTTATAAACATTTCAAAGTATGTGTGGCTGTCGACAAATATATAATACAGGCAAATACATGTAGAATTACATTGACTATTTATAAATGGTAATTATAATTATTTATAAGGTATACCTATTCGAAACACCTTTATAATGATTATAATTAATAGGACAATCCTCCAGACTACATTAATCAATGTTTCTAACTAAGTTTGGCTTTCGAGGAACATCACGTGATGGCGGAGTCACATGTACAATTTCTCTGTTCATTCATGAATGGTAGTTATATTTATTTATAAGGTATAAGTCTTTTTAAAAACTTTGTAAAGATTATAATTAATAGGTTATTCCTCCAGACTACATTTATAAACATTTCGAAATACTTTTGGCTGTCGACAAATATCTCGTGATGGCGAAGTCATATGTAGAATTTTTCTGTTCTTTAATTAACGGTTGTTATAATGATTTATTAGTTATACCTATTTTTAACAACTATAAAATGATTATCAGCTATAGGACAATACACTAGAAAAATTTAATCAACATTTCATAGAATGTTTAGCTAAGGACCAACATCATAGACAAGCGATGACATGTACTGTACTTTGTTCATTAATAAATGGTAATTATAATTATTTAAAAGGTGTACCTATTTTAAACACTTTCATAATAATTATAATTAATAGGACAAGCTACCAGTTAACTTTAATCAACATTACGAACAATGTTTGGCCGTCGACAAATATTTAATACAGGCAAAGACATGTACAATTACATTGATCATTAATAAATGGTAATTATAATTATTTTAAGGTATACCAATTTAAAACACCTTTATATTGATTATGGTTAATAGGAAAATCCTCTAGATCACATTAATCAACATTTCAAAGTATGTATAGCTGAGGACCAACATCATATACAGGCGATAAAATTTTCTATAACATTGATCATTAATAAATGGTAATTATAATTATTTAAAAGGTGTACCTATTTTAAACACCTTTATAATGATTATAATTAATAGGACAATCCTCCAGATGACTTTTATAAACATTTCAAAGTATGTGTGGCTGTCGACAAATATATAATACAGGCAAATACATGTAGAATTACATTGACTATTTATAAATGGTAATTATAATTATTTATAAGGTATACCTATTCGAAACACCTTTATAATGATTATAATTAATAGGACAATCCTCCAGACTACATTAATCAATGTTTCTAACTAAGTTTGGCTTTCGAGGAACATCACGTGATGGCGGAGTCACATGTACAATTTCTCTGTTCATTCATGAATGGTAGTTATATTTATTTATAAGGTATAAGTATTTTTAAAAACTTTGTAAAGGTTATAATTAATAGGTTATTCCTCCAGACTACATTTATAAACATTTCGAAATACTTTTGGCTGTCGACAAATATCTCGTGATGGCGAAGTCATATGTAGAATTTTTCTGTTCTTTAATTAACGGTTGTTATAATGATTTAATAGTTTTCCTATTTTTAACAACTATAAAATGATTAGTAGCTATAGGACAATACACCAGAAAATTTTAATCAACATTTCATAGAATGTTTAGCTGAGGACCAACATCATAGACAAGCGATGACATGTACTCTACTTTGTTTATTAATAAATGGTAATTATAATTATTTAAAAGGTGTACCTATTTTAAACACTTTCATAATGATTATAATTAATATGACATGCTACCAGTTAACTTTAATCAACATTACGACCAATGTTTGGCCGTCGACAAATATTTAATACAGGCAAAGACATGTACAATTACATTGATCATTAATAAATGGTAATTATAATTATTTTAAGGTATACCAATTTAAAACACCTTTATATTGATTATGGTTATTAGGAAAATCCTCTAGATCACATTAATCAACATTTCAAAGTATGTATAGCTGAGGACCAACATCATATACAGGCGATAAAATTTTCTATAACATTGATCATTAATAAATGGTAATTATAATTATTTAAAAGGTGTACCTATTTTAAACACCTTTATAATGATTATAATTAATAGGACAATCCTCCAGATGACTTTTATAAACATTTCAAAGTATGTGTGGCTGTCGACAAATATATAATACAGGCAAATACATGTAGAATTACATTGACTATTTATAAATGGTAATTATAATTATTTATAAGGTATACCTATTCGAAACACCTTTATAATGATTATAATTAATAGGACAATCCTCCAGACTACATTAATCAATGTTTCTAACTAAGTTTGGCTTTCGAGGAACATCACGTGATGGCGGAGTCACATGTACAATTTCTCTGTTCATTCATGAATGGTAGTTATATTTATTTATAAGGTATAAGTATTTTTAAAAACTTTGTAAAGATTATAATTAATAGGTTATTCCTCCAGACTACATTTATAAACATTTCGAAATACTTTTGGCTGTCGACAAATATCTCGTGATGGCGAAGTCATATGTAGAATTTTTCTGTTCTTTAATTAACGGTTGTTATAATGATTTATTAGTTTTCCTATTTTTAACAACTATAAAATGATTAGTAGCTATAGGACAATACACCAGAAAATTTTAATCAACATTTCATAGAATGTTTAGCTGAGGACCAACATCATAGACAAGCGATGACATGTACTCTACTTTGTTTATTAATAAATGGTAATTATAATTATTTAAAAGGTGTACCTATTTTAAACACTTTCATAATGATTATAATTAATATGACAAGCTACCAGTTAACTTTAATCAACATTACGAACAATGTTTGGCCGTCGACAAATATTTAATACAGGCAAAGACATGTACAATTACATTGATCATTAATAAATGGTAATTATAATTATTTTAAGGTATACCAATTTAAAACACCTTTATATTGATTATGGTTATTAGGAAAATCCTCTAGATCACATTAATCAACATTTCAAAGTATGTATAGCTGAGGACCAACATCATATACAGGCGATAAAATTTTCTATAACATTGATCATTAATAAATGGTAATTATAATTATTTAAAAGGTGTACCTATTTTAAACACCTTTATAATGATTATAATTAATAGGACAATCCTCCAGATGACTTTTATAAACATTTCAAAGTATGTGTGGCTGTCGACAAATATATAATACAGGCAAATACATGTAGAATTACATTGACTATTTATAAATGGTAATTATAATTATTTATAAGGTATACCTATTCGAAACACCTTTATAATGATTATAATTAATAGGACAATCCTCCAGACTACATTAATCAATGTTTCTAACTAAGTTTGGCTTTCGAGGAACATCACGTGATGGCGGAGTCACATGTACAATTTCTCTGTTCATTCATGAATGGTAGTTATATTTATTTATAAGGTATAAGTATTTTTAAAAACTTTGTAAAGGTTATAATTAATAGGTTATTCCTCCAGACTACATTTATAAACATTTCGAAATACTTTTGGCTGTCGACAAATATCTCGTGATGGCGAAGTCATATGTAGAATTTTTCTGTTCTTTAATTAACGGTTGTTATAATGATTTAATAGTTTTCCTATTTTTAACAACTATAAAATGATTAGTAGCTATAGGACAATACACCAGAAAATTTTAATCAACATTTCATAGAATGTTTAGCTGAGGACCAACATCATAGACAAGCGATGACATGTACTCTACTTTGTTTATTAATAAATGGTAATTATAATTATTTAAAAGGTGTACCTATTTTAAACACTTTCATAATGATTATAATTAATAGGACAAGCTACCAGTTAACTTTAATCAACATTACGAACAATGTTTGGCCGTCGACAAATATTTAATACAGGCAACGACATGTACAATTACATTGATCATTAATAAATGGTAATTATAATTATTTTAAGGTATACCAATTTAAAACACCTTTATATTGTTTATGGTTAATAGGAAAATCCTCTAGATCACATTAATCAACATTTCAAAGTATGTATAGCTGAGGACCAACATCGAATACAGGCGATAAAATTTTCTATAACATTGTTCATTAATAAATGGTAATTATAATAATTTATAAGGAATACCAATTTAGAACACCTTTTTAATGATTATGATTATTAGAACAATCCTCTAGACTACATTTTTCAACGTTTCGACCTATGTTTGGCTTTCGAGAAACATCTCGTGGTGGCGGAGTCACATGTACAATTTCTCTGTTCATTCATGAATGGTAGTTATATTTATTTATAAGGTATAAGTATTTTTAAAAACTTTGTAAAGATTATAATTAATAGGTTATTCCTCCAGACTACATTTATCAACATTTCGAAATACTTTTGGCTGTCGACAAATATCTCGTGATGGCGAAGTCATATGTAGAATTTTTCTGTTCATTAATTAATGGTAAATATAATAATTTATAAGGTATGCCTATTTTTAACACCTATAAAATGATTATCAACTATAGGACAATCCACAAGAAAACTTTAATCAACATTTCATAGAATGTTTAGCTGAGGACCAACATAATAGACAGGCGATGACATGTACTATACTTTGTTCATTAATAAATGGTAATTATAATTATTTTAAGGTATACCAATTTAAAACACCTTTATATTGTTTATGGTTAATAGGAAAATCCTCTAGATCACATTAATCAACATTTCAAAGTATGTATAGCTGAGGACCAACATCGAATACAGGCCATAAAATTTTCTATAACATTGTTCATTAATAAATGGTAATTATAATAATTTATAAGGAATACCAATTTAGAACACCTTTTTAATGATTATGATTATTAGAACAATCCTCTAGACTACATTTTTCAACGTTTCGACCTATGTTTGGCTTTCGAGAAACATCTCGTGGTGGCGGAGTCACATGTACAATTTCTCTGTTCATTCATATATGGTAGTTATATTTATTTATAAGGTATAATTATTTTTAAAAACTTTGTAATGATTATAATTAATAGGACAATCCTCCAGACTACATTTATCAACATATCGAAATACGTTTGGCTGTCGAAAAATATCTCGTGATGGCGGAGTCATATGTAGAATTTTTCTGTTCTTTAATTAACGGTTGTTATAATGATTTATTAGTTATACCTATTTTTAACAACTATAAAATGATTATCAGCTATAGGACAATACACTAGAAAAATTTAATCAACATTTCATAGAATGTTTAGCTAAGGACCAACATCATAGACAAGCGATGACATGTACTGTACTTTGTTCATTAATAAATGGTAATTATAATTATTTAAAAGGTGTACCTATTTTAAACACTTTCATAATAATTATAATTAATAGGACAAGCTACCAGTTAACTTTAATCAACATTACGAACAATGTTTGGCCGTCGACAAATATTTAATACAGGCAAAGACATGTACAATTACATTGATCATTAATAAATGGTAATTATAATTATTTTAAGGTATACCAATTTAAAACACCTTTATTTTGATTATGGTTAATAGGAAAATCCTCTAGATCACATTAATCAACATTTCAAAGTATGTATAGCTGAGGACCAACATCATATACAGGCGATACAATTTTCTATAACATTGATCATTAATAAATGGTAATTATAATTATTTAAAAGGTGTACCAATTGTAAACACCTTTATAATGATTATAATTAATAGGACAATCCTCCAGATGACTTTTATAAACATTTCAAAGTATGTGTGGCTGTCGACAAATATATAATACAGGCAAATACATGTAGAATTACATTGACTATTTATAAATGGTAATTATAATTATTTATAAGGTATACCTATTCGAAACACCTTTATAATGATTATAATTAATAGGACAATCCTCCAGACTACATTAATCAATGTTTCTAACTAAGTTTGGCTTTCGAGGAACATCACGTGATGGCGGAGTCACATGTACAATTTCTCTGTTCATTCATGAATGGTAGTTATATTTATTTATAAGGTATAAGTCTTTTTAAAAACTTTGTAAAGATTATAATTAATAGGTTATTCCTCCAGACTACATTTATAAACATTTCGAAATACTTTTGGCTGTCGACAAATATCTCGTGATGGCGAAGTCATATGTAGAATTTTTCTGTTCTTTAATTAACGGTTGTTATAATGATTTATTAGTTATACCTATTTTTAACAACTATAAAATGATTATCAGCTATAGGACAATACACTAGAAAAATTTAATCAACATTTCATAGAATGTTTAGCTAAGGACCAACATCATAGACAAGCGATGACATGTACTGTACTTTGTTCATTAATAAATGGTAATTATAATTATTTAAAAGGTGTACCTATTTTAAACACTTTCATAATAATTATAATTAATAGGACAAGCTACCAGTTAACTTTAATCAACATTACGAACAATGTTTGGCCGTCGACAAATATTTAATACAGGCAAAGACATGTACAATTACATTGATCATTAATAAATGGTAATTATAATTATTTTAAGGTATACCAATTTAAAACACCTTTATATTGATTATGGTTAATAGGAAAATCCTCTAGATCACATTAATCAACATTTCAAAGTATGTATAGCTGAGGACCAACATCATATACAGGCGATAAAATTTTCTATAACATTGATCATTAATAAATGGTAATTATAATTATTTAAAAGGTGTACCTATTTTAAACACCTTTATAATGATTATAATTAATAGGACAATCCTCCAGATGACTTTTATAAACATTTCAAAGTATGTGTGGCTGTCGACAAATATATAATACAGGCAAATACATGTAGAATTACATTGACTATTTATAAATGGTAATTATAATTATTTATAAGGTATACCTATTCGAAACACCTTTATAATGATTATAATTAATAGGACAATCCTCCAGACTACATTAATCAATGTTTCTAACTAAGTTTGGCTTTCGAGGAACATCACGTGATGGCGGAGTCACATGTACAATTTCTCTGTTCATTCATGAATGGTAGTTATATTTATTTATAAGGTATAAGTATTTTTAAAAACTTTGTAAAGGTTATAATTAATAGGTTATTCCTCCAGACTACATTTATAAACATTTCGAAATACTTTTGGCTGTCGACAAATATCTCGTGATGGCGAAGTCATATGTAGAATTTTTCTGTTCTTTAATTAACGGTTGTTATAATGATTTAATAGTTTTCCTATTTTTAACAACTATAAAATGATTAGTAGCTATAGGACAATACACCAGAAAATTTTAATCAACATTTCATAGAATGTTTAGCTGAGGACCAACATCATTGACAAGCGATGACATGTACTCTACTTTGTTTATTAATAAATGGTAATTATAATTATTTAAAAGGTGTACCTATTTTAAACACTTTCATAATGATTATAATTAATATGACATGCTACCAGTTAACTTTAATCAACATTACGACCAATGTTTGGCCGTCGACAAATATTTAATACAGGCAAAGACATGTACAATTACATTGATCATTAATAAATGGTAATTATAATTATTTTAAGGTATACCAATTTAAAACACCTTTATATTGATTATGGTTATTAGGAAAATCCTCTAGATCACATTAATCAACATTTCAAAGTATGTATAGCTGAGGACCAACATCATATACAGGCGATAAAATTTTCTATAACATTGATCATTAATAAATGGTAATTATAATTATTTAAAAGGTGTACCTATTTTAAACACCTTTATAATGATTATAATTAATAGGACAATCCTCCAGATGACTTTTATAAACATTTCAAAGTATGTGTGGCTGTCGACAAATATATAATACAGGCAAATACATGTAGAATTACATTGACTATTTATAAATGGTAATTATAATTATTTATAAGGTATACCTATTCGAAACACCTTTATAATGATTATAATTAATAGGACAATCCTCCAGACTACATTAATCAATGTTTCTAACTAAGTTTGGCTTTCGAGGAACATCACGTGATGGCGGAGTCACATGTACAATTTCTCTGTTCATTCATGAATGGTAGTTATATTTATTTATAAGGTATAAGTATTTTTAAAAACTTTGTAAAGATTATAATTAATAGGTTATTCCTCCAGACTACATTTATAAACATTTCGAAATACTTTTGGCTGTCGACAAATATCTCGTGATGGCGAAGTCATATGTAGAATTTTTCTGTTCTTTAATTAACGGTTGTTATAATGATTTATTAGTTTTCCTATTTTTAACAACTATAAAATGATTAGTAGCTATAGGACAATACACCAGAAAATTTTAATCAACATTTCATAGAATGTTTAGCTGAGGACCAACATCATAGACAAGCGATGACATGTACTCTACTTTGTTTATTAATAAATGGTAATTATAATTATTTAAAAGGTGTACCTATTTTAAACACTTTCATAATGATTATAATTAATATGACAAGCTACCAGTTAACTTTAATCAACATTACGAACAATGTTTGGCCGTCGACAAATATTTAATACAGGCAAAGACATGTACAATTACATTGATCATTAATAAATGGTAATTATAATTATTTTAAGGTATACCAATTTAAAACACCTTTATATTGATTATGGTTATTAGGAAAATCCTCTAGATCACATTAATCAACATTTCAAAGTATGTATAGCTGAGGACCAACATCATATACAGGCGATAAAATTTTCTATAACATTGATCATTAATAAATGGTAATTATAATTATTTAAAAGGTGTACCTATTTTAAACACCTTTATAATGATTATAATTAATAGGACAATCCTCCAGATGACTTTTATAAACATTTCAAAGTATGTGTGGCTGTCGACAAATATATAATACAGGCAAATACATGTAGAATTACATTGACTATTTATAAATGGTAATTATAATTATTTATAAGGTATACCTATTCGAAACACCTTTATAATGATTATAATTAATAGGACAATCCTCCAGACTACATTAATCAATGTTTCTAACTAAGTTTGGCTTTCGAGGAACATCACGTGATGGCGGAGTCACATGTACAATTTCTCTGTTCATTCATGAATGGTAGTTATATTTATTTATAAGGTATAAGTATTTTTAAAAACTTTGTAAAGGTTATAATTAATAGGTTATTCCTCCAGACTACATTTATAAACATTTCGAAATACTTTTGGCTGTCGACAAATATCTCGTGATGGCGAAGTCATATGTAGAATTTTTCTGTTCTTTAATTAACGGTTGTTATAATGATTTAATAGTTTTCCTATTTTTAACAACTATAAAATGATTAGTAGCTATAGGACAATACACCAGAAAATTTTAATCAACATTTCATAGAATGTTTAGCTGAGGACCAACATCATAGACAAGCGATGACATGTACTCTACTTTGTTTATTAATAAATGGTAATTATAATTATTTAAAAGGTGTACCTATTTTAAACACTTTCATAATGATTATAATTAATAGGACAAGCTACCAGTTAACTTTAATCAACATTACGAACAATGTTTGGCCGTCGACAAATATTTAATACAGGCAACGACATGTACAATTACATTGATCATTAATAAATGGTAATTATAATTATTTTAAGGTATACCAATTTAAAACACCTTTATATTGTTTATGGTTAATAGGAAAATCCTCTAGATCACATTAATCAACATTTCAAAGTATGTATAGCTGAGGACCAACATCGAATACAGGCGATAAAATTTTCTATAACATTGTTCATTAATAAATGGTAATTATAATAATTTATAAGGAATACCAATTTAGAACACCTTTTTAATGATTATGATTATTAGAACAATCCTCTAGACTACATTTTTCAACGTTTCGACCTATGTTTGGCTTTCGAGAAACATCTCGTGGTGGCGGAGTCACATGTACAATTTCTCTGTTCATTCATGAATGGTAGTTATATTTATTTATAAGGTATAAGTATTTTTAAAAACTTTGTAAAGATTATAATTAATAGGTTATTCCTCCAGACTACATTTATCAACATTTCGAAATACTTTTGGCTGTCGACAAATATCTCGTGATGGCGAAGTCATATGTAGAATTTTTCTGTTCATTAATTAATGGTAAATATAATAATTTATAAGGTATGCCTATTTTTAACACCTATAAAATGATTATCAACTATAGGACAATCCACAAGAAAACTTTAATCAACATTTCATAGAATGTTTAGCTGAGGACCAACATAATAGACAGGCGATGACATGTACTATACTTTGTTCATTAATAAATGGTAATTATAATTATTTTAAGGTATACCAATTTAAAACACCTTTATATTGTTTATGGTTAATAGGAAAATCCTCTAGATCACATTAATCAACATTTCAAAGTATGTATAGCTGAGGACCAACATCGAATACAGGCCATAAAATTTTCTATAACATTGTTCATTAATAAATGGTAATTATAATAATTTATAAGGAATACCAATTTAGAACACCTTTTTAATGATTATGATTATTAGAACAATCCTCTAGACTACATTTTTCAACGTTTCGACCTATGTTTGGCTTTCGAGAAACATCTCGTGGTGGCGGAGTCACATGTACAATTTCTCTGTTCATTCATATATGGTAGTTATATTTATTTATAAGGTATAATTATTTTTAAAAACTTTGTAATGATTATAATTAATAGGACAATCCTCCAGACTACATTTATCAACATATCGAAATACGTTTAGCTGTCGAAAAATATCTCGTGATGGCGGAGTCATATGTAGAATTTTTCTGTTCTTTAATTAACGGTTGTTATAATGATTTATTAGTTATACCTATTTTTAACAACTATAAAATGATTATCAGCTATAGGACAATACACTAGAAAAATTTAATCAACATTTCATAGAATGTTTAGCTAAGGACCAACATCATTGACAAGCGATGACATGTACTGTACTTTGTTCATTAATAAATGGTAATTATAATTATTTAAAAGGTGTACCTATTTTAAACACTTTCATAATAATTATAATTAATAGGACAAGCTACCAGTTAACTTTAATCAACATTACGAACAATGTTTGGCCGTCGACAAATATTTAATACAGGCAAAGACATGTACAATTACATTGATCATTAATAAATGGTAATTATAATTATTTTAAGGTATACCAATTTAAAACACCTTTATTTTGATTATGGTTAATAGGAAAATCCTCTAGATCACATTAATCAACATTTCAAAGTATGTATAGCTGAGGACCAACATCATATACAGGCGATACAATTTTCTATAACATTGATCATTAATAAATGGTAATTATAATTATTTAAAAGGTGTACCAATTGTAAACACCTTTATAATGATTATAATTAATAGGACAATCCTCCAGATGACTTTTATAAACATTTCAAAGTATGTGTGGCTGTCGACAAATATATAATACAGGCAAATACATGTAGAATTACATTGACTATTTATAAATGGTAATTATAATTATTTATAAGGTATACCTATTCGAAACACCTTTATAATGATTATAATTAATAGGACAATCCTCCAGACTACATTAATCAATGTTTCTAACTATGTTTGGCTTTCGAGGAACATCACGTGATGGCGGAGTCACATGTACAATTTCTCTGTTCATTCATGAATGGTAGTTATATTTATTTATAAGGTATAAGTCTTTTTAAAAACTTTGTAAAGATTATAATTAATAGGTTATTCCTCCAGACTACATTTATAAACATTTCGAAATACTTTTGGCTGTCGACAAATATCTCGTGATGGCGAAGTCATATGTAGAATTTTTCTGTTCTTTAATTAACGGTTGTTATAATGATTTAATAGTTTTCCTATTTTTAACAACTATAAAATGATTAGTAGCTATAGGACAATACACCAGAAAATTTTAATCAACATTTCATAGAATGTTTAGCTGAGGACCAACATCATAGACAAGCGATGACATGTACTCTACTTTGTTTATTAATAAATGGTAATTATAATTATTTAAAAGGTGTACCTATTTTAAACACTTTCATAATGATTATAATTAATATGACATGCTACCAGTTAACTTTAATCAACATTACGAACAATGTTTGGCCGTCGACAAATATTTAATACAGGCAAAGACATGTACAATTACATTGATCATTAATAAATGGTAATTATAATTATTTTAAGGTATACCAATTTAAAACACCTTTATATTGATTATGGTTATTAGGAAAATCCTCTAGATCACATTAATCAACATTTCAAAGTATGTATAGCTGAGGACCAACATCATATACAGGCGATAAAATTTTCTATAACATTGATCATTAATAAATGGTAATTATAATTATTTAAAAGGTGTACCTATTTTAAACACCTTTATAATGATTATAATTAATAGGACAATCCTCCAGATGACTTTTATAAACATTTCAAAGTATGTGTGGCTGTCGACAAATATATAATACAGGCAAATACATGTAGAATTACATTGACTATTTATAAATGGTAATTATAATTATTTATAAGGTATACCTATTCGAAACACCTTTATAATGATTATAATTAATAGGACAATCCTCCAGACTACATTAATCAATGTTTCTAACTAAGTTTGGCTTTCGAGGAACATCACGTGATGGCGGAGTCACATGTACAATTTCTCTGTTCATTCATGAATGGTAGTTATATTTATTTATAAGGTATAAGTATTTTTAAAAACTTTGTAAAGATTATAATTAATAGGTTATTCCTCCAGACTACATTTATAAACATTTCGAAATACTTTTGGCTGTCGACAAATATCTCGTGATGGCGAAGTCATATGTAGAATTTTTCTGTTCTTTAATTAACGGTTGTTATAATGATTTATTAGTTTTCCTATTTTTAACAACTATAAAATGATTAGTAGCTATAGGACAATACACCAGAAAATTTTAATCAACATTTCATAGAATGTTTAGCTGAGGACCAACATCATAGACAAGCGATGACATGTACTCTACTTTGTTTATTAATAAATGGTAATTATAATTATTTAAAAGGTGTACCTATTTTAAACACTTTCATAATGATTATAATTAATATGACAAGCTACCAGTTAACTTTAATCAACATTACGAACAATGTTTGGCCGTCGACAAATATTTAATACAGGCAAAGACATGTACAATTACATTGATCATTAATAAATGGTAATTATAATTATTTTAAGGTATACCAATTTAAAACACCTTTATATTGATTATGGTTATTAGGAAAATCCTCTAGATCACATTAATCAACATTTCAAAGTATGTATAGCTGAGGACCAACATCATATACAGGCGATAAAATTTTCTATAACATTGATCATTAATAAATGGTAATTATAATTATTTAAAAGGTGTACCTATTTTAAACACCTTTATAATGATTATAATTAATAGGACAATCCTCCAGATGACTTTTATAAACATTTCAAAGTATGTGTGGCTGTCGACAAATATATAATACAGGCAAATACATGTAGAATTACATTGACTATTTATAAATGGTAATTATAATTATTTATAAGGTATACCTATTCGAAACACCTTTATAATGATTATAATTAATAGGACAATCCTCCAGACTACATTAATCAATGTTTCTAACTAAGTTTGGCTTTCGAGGAACATCACGTGATGGCGGAGTCACATGTACAATTTCTCTGTTCATTCATGAATGGTAGTTATATTTATTTATAAGGTATAAGTATTTTTAAAAACTTTGTAAAGGTTATAATTAATAGGTTATTCCTCCAGACTACATTTATAAACATTTCGAAATACTTTTGGCTGTCGACAAATATCTCGTGATGGCGAAGTCATATGTAGAATTTTTCTGTTCTTTAATTAACGGTTGTTATAATGATTTAATAGTTTTCCTATTTTTAACAACTATAAAATGATTAGTAGCTATAGGACAATACACCAGAAAATTTTAATCAACATTTCATAGAATGTTTAGCTGAGGACCAACATCATAGACAAGCGATGACATGTACTCTACTTTGTTTATTAATAAATGGTAATTATAATTATTTAAAAGGTGTACCTATTTTAAACACTTTCATAATGATTATAATTAATAGGACAAGCTACCAGTTAACTTTAATCAACATTACGAACAATGTTTGGCCGTCGACAAATATTTAATACAGGCAACGACATGTACAATTACATTGATCATTAATAAATGGTAATTATAATTATTTTAAGGTATACCAATTTAAAACACCTTTATATTGTTTATGGTTAATAGGAAAATCCTCTAGATCACATTAATCAACATTTCAAAGTATGTATAGCTGAGGACCAACATCGAATACAGGCGATAAAATTTTCTATAACATTGTTCATTAATAAATGGTAATTATAATAATTTATAAGGAATACCAATTTAGAACACCTTTTTAATGATTATGATTATTAGAACAATCCTCTAGACTACATTTTTCAACGTTTCGACCTATGTTTGGCTTTCGAGAAACATCTCGTGGTGGCGGAGTCACATGTACAATTTCTCTGTTCATTCATGAATGGTAGTTATATTTATTTATAAGGTATAAGTATTTTTAAAAACTTTGTAAAGATTATAATTAATAGGTTATTCCTCCAGACTACATTTATCAACATTTCGAAATACTTTTGGCTGTCGACAAATATCTCGTGATGGCGAAGTCATATGTAGAATTTTTCTGTTCATTAATTAATGGTAAATATAATAATTTATAAGGTATGCCTATTTTTAACACCTATAAAATGATTATCAACTATAGGACAATCCACAAGAAAACTTTAATCAACATTTCATAGAATGTTTAGCTGAGGACCAACATAATAGACAGGCGATGACATGTACTATACTTTGTTCATTAATAAATGGTAATTATAATTATTTTAAGGTATACCAATTTAAAACACCTTTATATTGTTTATGGTTAATAGGAAAATCCTCTAGATCACATTAATCAACATTTCAAAGTATGTATAGCTGAGGACCAACATCGAATACAGGCCATAAAATTTTCTATAACATTGTTCATTAATAAATGGTAATTATAATAATTTATAAGGAATACCAATTTAGAACACCTTTTTAATGATTATGATTATTAGAACAATCCTCTAGACTACATTTTTCAACGTTTCGACCTATGTTTGGCTTTCGAGAAACATCTCGTGGTGGCGGAGTCACATGTACAATTTCTCTGTTCATTCATATATGGTAGTTATATTTATTTATAAGGTATAATTATTTTTAAAAACTTTGTAATGATTATAATTAATAGGACAATCCTCCAGACTACATTTATCAACATATCGAAATACGTTTGGCTGTCGAAAAATATCTCGTGATGGCGGAGTCATATGTAGAATTTTTCTGTTCTTTAATTAACGGTTGTTATAATGATTTATTAGTTATACCTATTTTTAACAACTATAAAATGATTATCAGCTATAGGACAATACACTAGAAAAATTTAATCAACATTTCATAGAATGTTTAGCTAAGGACCAACATCATAGACAAGCGATGACATGTACTGTACTTTGTTCATTAATAAATGGTAATTATAATTATTTAAAAGGTGTACCTATTTTAAACACTTTCATAATAATTATAATTAATAGGACAAGCTACCAGTTAACTTTAATCAACATTACGAACAATGTTTGGCCGTCGACAAATATTTAATACAGGCAAAGACATGTACAATTACATTGATCATTAATAAATGGTAATTATAATTATTTTAAGGTATACCAATTTAAAACACCTTTATTTTGATTATGGTTAATAGGAAAATCCTCTAGATCACATTAATCAACATTTCAAAGTATGTATAGCTGAGGACCAACATCATATACAGGCGATACAATTTTCTATAACATTGATCATTAATAAATGGTAATTATAATTATTTAAAAGGTGTACCAATTGTAAACACCTTTATAATGATTATAATTAATAGGACAATCCTCCAGATGACTTTTATAAACATTTCAAAGTATGTGTGGCTGTCGACAAATATATAATACAGGCAAATACATGTAGAATTACATTGACTATTTATAAATGGTAATTATAATTATTTATAAGGTATACCTATTCGAAACACCTTTATAATGATTATAATTAATAGGACAATCCTCCAGACTACATTAATCAATGTTTCTAACTAAGTTTGGCTTTCGAGGAACATCACGTGATGGCGGAGTCACATGTACAATTTCTCTGTTCATTCATGAATGGTAGTTATATTTATTTATAAGGTATAAGTCTTTTTAAAAACTTTGTAAAGATTATAATTAATAGGTTATTCCTCCAGACTACATTTATAAACATTTCGAAATACTTTTGGCTGTCGACAAATATCTCGTGATGGCGAAGTCATATGTAGAATTTTTCTGTTCTTTAATTAACGGTTGTTATAATGATTTATTAGTTATACCTATTTTTAACAACTATAAAATGATTATCAGCTATAGGACAATACACTAGAAAAATTTAATCAACATTTCATAGAATGTTTAGCTAAGGACCAACATCATAGACAAGCGATGACATGTACTGTACTTTGTTCATTAATAAATGGTAATTATAATTATTTAAAAGGTGTACCTATTTTAAACACTTTCATAATAATTATAATTAATAGGACAAGCTACCAGTTAACTTTAATCAACATTACGAACAATGTTTGGCCGTCGACAAATATTTAATACAGGCAAAGACATGTACAATTACATTGATCATTAATAAATGGTAATTATAATTATTTTAAGGTATACCAATTTAAAACACCTTTATATTGATTATGGTTAATAGGAAAATCCTCTAGATCACATTAATCAACATTTCAAAGTATGTATAGCTGAGGACCAACATCATATACAGGCGATAAAATTTTCTATAACATTGATCATTAATAAATGGTAATTATAATTATTTAAAAGGTGTACCTATTTTAAACACCTTTATAATGATTATAATTAATAGGACAATCCTCCAGATGACTTTTATAAACATTTCAAAGTATGTGTGGCTGTCGACAAATATATAATACAGGCAAATACATGTAGAATTACATTGACTATTTATAAATGGTAATTATAATTATTTATAAGGTATACCTATTCGAAACACCTTTATAATGATTATAATTAATAGGACAATCCTCCAGACTACATTAATCAATGTTTCTAACTAAGTTTGGCTTTCGAGGAACATCACGTGATGGCGGAGTCACATGTACAATTTCTCTGTTCATTCATGAATGGTAGTTATATTTATTTATAAGGTATAAGTATTTTTAAAAACTTTGTAAAGGTTATAATTAATAGGTTATTCCTCCAGACTACATTTATAAACATTTCGAAATACTTTTGGCTGTCGACAAATATCTCGTGATGGCGAAGTCATATGTAGAATTTTTCTGTTCTTTAATTAACGGTTGTTATAATGATTTAATAGTTTTCCTATTTTTAACAACTATAAAATGATTAGTAGCTATAGGACAATACACCAGAAAATTTTAATCAACATTTCATAGAATGTTTAGCTGAGGACCAACATCATTGACAAGCGATGACATGTACTCTACTTTGTTTATTAATAAATGGTAATTATAATTATTTAAAAGGTGTACCTATTTTAAACACTTTCATAATGATTATAATTAATATGACATGCTACCAGTTAACTTTAATCAACATTACGACCAATGTTTGGCCGTCGACAAATATTTAATACAGGCAAAGACATGTACAATTACATTGATCATTAATAAATGGTAATTATAATTATTTTAAGGTATACCAATTTAAAACACCTTTATATTGATTATGGTTATTAGGAAAATCCTCTAGATCACATTAATCAACATTTCAAAGTATGTATAGCTGAGGACCAACATCATATACAGGCGATAAAATTTTCTATAACATTGATCATTAATAAATGGTAATTATAATTATTTAAAAGGTGTACCTATTTTAAACACCTTTATAATGATTATAATTAATAGGACAATCCTCCAGATGACTTTTATAAACATTTCAAAGTATGTGTGGCTGTCGACAAATATATAATACAGGCAAATACATGTAGAATTACATTGACTATTTATAAATGGTAATTATAATTATTTATAAGGTATACCTATTCGAAACACCTTTATAATGATTATAATTAATAGGACAATCCTCCAGACTACATTAATCAATGTTTCTAACTAAGTTTGGCTTTCGAGGAACATCACGTGATGGCGGAGTCACATGTACAATTTCTCTGTTCATTCATGAATGGTAGTTATATTTATTTATAAGGTATAAGTATTTTTAAAAACTTTGTAAAGATTATAATTAATAGGTTATTCCTCCAGACTACATTTATAAACATTTCGAAATACTTTTGGCTGTCGACAAATATCTCGTGATGGCGAAGTCATATGTAGAATTTTTCTGTTCTTTAATTAACGGTTGTTATAATGATTTATTAGTTTTCCTATTTTTAACAACTATAAAATGATTAGTAGCTATAGGACAATACACCAGAAAATTTTAATCAACATTTCATAGAATGTTTAGCTGAGGACCAACATCATAGACAAGCGATGACATGTACTCTACTTTGTTTATTAATAAATGGTAATTATAATTATTTAAAAGGTGTACCTATTTTAAACACTTTCATAATGATTATAATTAATATGACAAGCTACCAGTTAACTTTAATCAACATTACGAACAATGTTTGGCCGTCGACAAATATTTAATACAGGCAAAGACATGTACAATTACATTGATCATTAATAAATGGTAATTATAATTATTTTAAGGTATACCAATTTAAAACACCTTTATATTGATTATGGTTATTAGGAAAATCCTCTAGATCACATTAATCAACATTTCAAAGTATGTATAGCTGAGGACCAACATCATATACAGGCGATAAAATTTTCTATAACATTGATCATTAATAAATGGTAATTATAATTATTTAAAAGGTGTACCTATTTTAAACACCTTTATAATGATTATAATTAATAGGACAATCCTCCAGATGACTTTTATAAACATTTCAAAGTATGTGTGGCTGTCGACAAATATATAATACAGGCAAATACATGTAGAATTACATTGACTATTTATAAATGGTAATTATAATTATTTATAAGGTATACCTATTCGAAACACCTTTATAATGATTATAATTAATAGGACAATCCTCCAGACTACATTAATCAATGTTTCTAACTAAGTTTGGCTTTCGAGGAACATCACGTGATGGCGGAGTCACATGTACAATTTCTCTGTTCATTCATGAATGGTAGTTATATTTATTTATAAGGTATAAGTATTTTTAAAAACTTTGTAAAGGTTATAATTAATAGGTTATTCCTCCAGACTACATTTATAAACATTTCGAAATACTTTTGGCTGTCGACAAATATCTCGTGATGGCGAAGTCATATGTAGAATTTTTCTGTTCTTTAATTAACGGTTGTTATAATGATTTAATAGTTTTCCTATTTTTAACAACTATAAAATGATTAGTAGCTATAGGACAATACACCAGAAAATTTTAATCAACATTTCATAGAATGTTTAGCTGAGGACCAACATCATAGACAAGCGATGACATGTACTCTACTTTGTTTATTAATAAATGGTAATTATAATTATTTAAAAGGTGTACCTATTTTAAACACTTTCATAATGATTATAATTAATAGGACAAGCTACCAGTTAACTTTAATCAACATTACGAACAATGTTTGGCCGTCGACAAATATTTAATACAGGCAACGACATGTACAATTACATTGATCATTAATAAATGGTAATTATAATTATTTTAAGGTATACCAATTTAAAACACCTTTATATTGTTTATGGTTAATAGGAAAATCCTCTAGATCACATTAATCAACATTTCAAAGTATGTATAGCTGAGGACCAACATCGAATACAGGCGATAAAATTTTCTATAACATTGTTCATTAATAAATGGTAATTATAATAATTTATAAGGAATACCAATTTAGAACACCTTTTTAATGATTATGATTATTAGAACAATCCTCTAGACTACATTTTTCAACGTTTCGACCTATGTTTGGCTTTCGAGAAACATCTCGTGGTGGCGGAGTCACATGTACAATTTCTCTGTTCATTCATGAATGGTAGTTATATTTATTTATAAGGTATAAGTATTTTTAAAAACTTTGTAAAGATTATAATTAATAGGTTATTCCTCCAGACTACATTTATCAACATTTCGAAATACTTTTGGCTGTCGACAAATATCTCGTGATGGCGAAGTCATATGTAGAATTTTTCTGTTCATTAATTAATGGTAAATATAATAATTTATAAGGTATGCCTATTTTTAACACCTATAAAATGATTATCAACTATAGGACAATCCACAAGAAAACTTTAATCAACATTTCATAGAATGTTTAGCTGAGGACCAACATAATAGACAGGCGATGACATGTACTATACTTTGTTCATTAATAAATGGTAATTATAATTATTTTAAGGTATACCAATTTAAAACACCTTTATATTGTTTATGGTTAATAGGAAAATCCTCTAGATCACATTAATCAACATTTCAAAGTATGTATAGCTGAGGACCAACATCGAATACAGGCCATAAAATTTTCTATAACATTGTTCATTAATAAATGGTAATTATAATAATTTATAAGGAATACCAATTTAGAACACCTTTTTAATGATTATGATTATTAGAACAATCCTCTAGACTACATTTTTCAACGTTTCGACCTATGTTTGGCTTTCGAGAAACATCTCGTGGTGGCGGAGTCACATGTACAATTTCTCTGTTCATTCATATATGGTAGTTATATTTATTTATAAGGTATAATTATTTTTAAAAACTTTGTAATGATTATAATTAATAGGACAATCCTCCAGACTACATTTATCAACATATCGAAATACGTTTAGCTGTCGAAAAATATCTCGTGATGGCGGAGTCATATGTAGAATTTTTCTGTTCTTTAATTAACGGTTGTTATAATGATTTATTAGTTATACCTATTTTTAACAACTATAAAATGATTATCAGCTATAGGACAATACACTAGAAAAATTTAATCAACATTTCATAGAATGTTTAGCTAAGGACCAACATCATTGACAAGCGATGACATGTACTGTACTTTGTTCATTAATAAATGGTAATTATAATTATTTAAAAGGTGTACCTATTTTAAACACTTTCATAATAATTATAATTAATAGGACAAGCTACCAGTTAACTTTAATCAACATTACGAACAATGTTTGGCCGTCGACAAATATTTAATACAGGCAAAGACATGTACAATTACATTGATCATTAATAAATGGTAATTATAATTATTTTAAGGTATACCAATTTAAAACACCTTTATTTTGATTATGGTTAATAGGAAAATCCTCTAGATCACATTAATCAACATTTCAAAGTATGTATAGCTGAGGACCAACATCATATACAGGCGATACAATTTTCTATAACATTGATCATTAATAAATGGTAATTATAATTATTTAAAAGGTGTACCAATTGTAAACACCTTTATAATGATTATAATTAATAGGACAATCCTCCAGATGACTTTTATAAACATTTCAAAGTATGTGTGGCTGTCGACAAATATATAATACAGGCAAATACATGTAGAATTACATTGACTATTTATAAATGGTAATTATAATTATTTATAAGGTATACCTATTCGAAACACCTTTATAATGATTATAATTAATAGGACAATCCTCCAGACTACATTAATCAATGTTTCTAACTATGTTTGGCTTTCGAGGAACATCACGTGATGGCGGAGTCACATGTACAATTTCTCTGTTCATTCATGAATGGTAGTTATATTTATTTATAAGGTATAAGTCTTTTTAAAAACTTTGTAAAGATTATAATTAATAGGTTATTCCTCCAGACTACATTTATAAACATTTCGAAATACTTTTGGCTGTCGACAAATATCTCGTGATGGCGAAGTCATATGTAGAATTTTTCTGTTCTTTAATTAACGGTTGTTATAATGATTTATTAGTTATACCTATTTTTAACAACTATAAAATGATTATCAGCTATAGGACAATACACTAGAAAAATTTAATCAACATTTCATAGAATGTTTAGCTAAGGACCAACATCATAGACAAGCGATGACATGTACTGTACTTTGTTCATTAATAAATGGTAATTATAATTATTTAAAAGGTGTACCTATTTTAAACACTTTCATAATAATTATAATTAATAGGACAAGCTACCAGTTAACTTTAATCAACATTACGAACAATGTTTGGCCGTCGACAAATATTTAATACAGGCAAAGACATGTACAATTACATTGATCATTAATAAATGGTAATTATAATTATTTTAAGGTATACCAATTTAAAACACCTTTATATTGATTATGGTTAATAGGAAAATCCTCTAGATCACATTAATCAACATTTCAAAGTATGTATAGCTGAGGACCAACATCATATACAGGCGATAAAATTTTCTATAACATTGATCATTAATAAATGGTAATTATAATTATTTAAAAGGTGTACCTATTTTAAACACCTTTATAATGATTATAATTAATAGGACAATCCTCCAGATGACTTTTATAAACATTTCAAAGTATGTGTGGCTGTCGACAAATATATAATACAGGCAAATACATGTAGAATTACATTGACTATTTATAAATGGTAATTATAATTATTTATAAGGTATACCTATTCGAAACACCTTTATAATGATTATAATTAATAGGACAATCCTCCAGACTACATTAATCAATGTTTCTAACTAAGTTTGGCTTTCGAGGAACATCACGTGATGGCGGAGTCACATGTACAATTTCTCTGTTCATTCATGAATGGTAGTTATATTTATTTATAAGGTATAAGTATTTTTAAAAACTTTGTAAAGGTTATAATTAATAGGTTATTCCTCCAGACTACATTTATAAACATTTCGAAATACTTTTGGCTGTCGACAAATATCTCGTGATGGCGAAGTCATATGTAGAATTTTTCTGTTCTTTAATTAACGGTTGTTATAATGATTTAATAGTTTTCCTATTTTTAACAACTATAAAATGATTAGTAGCTATAGGACAATACACCAGAAAATTTTAATCAACATTTCATAGAATGTTTAGCTGAGGACCAACATCATAGACAAGCGATGACATGTACTCTACTTTGTTTATTAATAAATGGTAATTATAATTATTTAAAAGGTGTACCTATTTTAAACACTTTCATAATGATTATAATTAATATGACAAGCTACCAGATAACTTTAATCAACATTACGAACAATGTTTGGCCGTCGACAAATATTTAATACAGGCAAAGACATGTACAATTACATTGATCATTAATAAATGGTAATTATAATTATTTTAAGGTATACCAATTTAAAACACCTTTATATTGATTATGGTTATTAGGAAAATCCTCTAGATCACATTAATCAACATTTCAAAGTATGTATAGCTGAGGACCAACATCATATACAGGCGATAAAATTTTCTATAACATTGATCATTAATAAATGGTAATTATAATTATTTAAAAGGTGTACCTATTTTAAACACCTTTATAATGATTATAATTAATAGGACAATCCTCCAGATGACTTTTATAAACATTTCAAAGTATGTGTGGCTGTCGACAAATATATAATACAGGCAAATACATGTAGAATTACATTGACTATTTATAAATGGTAATTATAATTATTTATAAGGTATACCTATTCGAAACACCTTTATAATGATTATAATTAATAGGACAATCCTCCAGACTACATTAATCAATGTTTCTAACTAAGTTTGGCTTTCGAGGAACATCACGTGATGGCGGAGTCACATGTACAATTTCTCTGTTCATTCATGAATGGTAGTTATATTTATTTATAAGGTATAAGTATTTTTAAAAACTTTGTAAAGATTATAATTAATAGGTTATTCCTCCAGACTACATTTATAAACATTTCGAAATACTTTTGGCTGTCGACAAATATCTCGTGATGGCGAAGTCATATGTAGAATTTTTCTGTTCTTTAATTAACCGTTGTTATAATGATTTATTAGTTTTCCTATTTTTAACAACTATAAAATGATTACCAGCTATAGGACAATACACCAGAAAATTTTAATCAACATTTCATAGAATGTTTAGCTGAGGACCAACATCATAGACAAGCGATGACATGTACTCTACTTTGTTTATTATTAAATGGTAATTATAATTATTTAAAAGGTGTACCTATTTTAAACACTTTCATAATGATTATAATTAATAGGACAAGTTACCAGTTAACTTTAATCAACATTACGAACAATGTTTGGCCGTCGACAAATATTTAATACAGGCAAAGACATGTACAATTACATTGATCATTAATAAATGGTAATTATAATTTTTTTAAGGTATACCAATTTAAAACACCTTTATATTGATTATGGTTAATAGGAAAATCCTCTAGATCACATTAATCAACATTTCAAAGTATGTATAGCTGAGGACCAACATCATATACAGGCGATAAAATTTTCTATAACATTGATCATTAATAAATGGTAATTATAATTATTTAAAAGGTGTACCTATTTTAAACACCTTTATAATGATTATAATTAATAGGACAATCCTCCAGATGACTTTTATAAACATTTCAAAGTATGTGTGGCTGTCGACAAATATATAATACAGGCAAATACATGTAGAATTACATTGACTATTTATAAATGGTAATTATAATTATTTATAAGGTATACCTATTCGAAACACCTTTATAATGATTATAATTAATAGGACAATCCTCCAGACTACATTAATCAATGTTTCTAACTAAGTTTGGCTTTCGAGGAACATCACGTGATGGCGGAGTCACATTTACAATTTCTCTGTTCATTCATGAATGGTAGTTATATTTATTTATAAGGTATAAGTATTTTTAAAAACTTTGTAAAGGTTATAATTAATAGGTTATTCCTCCAGACTACATTTATAAACATTTCGAAATACTTTTGGCTGTCGACAAATATCTCGTGATGGCGAAGTCAAATGTAGAATTTTTCTGTTCATTAATTAATAGTAAATATAATAATTTATAAGGTATGCCTATTTTTAACACCTATAAAATGATTATCAACTATAGGACAATCCACAAGAAAACTTTAATCAACATTTCATAGAATGTTTAGCTGAGGACCAACGTAATAGACAGGCGATGACATGTACTATACTTTGTTCATTAATAAATGGTAATTATAATTATTTAAAAGGTGTACCTATTTTAAACACTTTCATAATGATTATAATTAATATGACAAGCTACCAGATAACTTTAATCAACATTACGAACAATGTTTGGCCGTCGACAAATATTTAATACAGGCAAAGACATGTACAATTACATTGATCATTAATAAATGGTAATTATAATTATTTTAAGGTATACCAATTTAAAACACCTTTATATTGATTATGGTTATTAGGAAAATCCTCTAGATCACATTAATCAACATTTCAAAGTATGTATAGCTGAGGACCAACATCATATACAGGCGATAAAATTTTCTATAACATTGATCATTAATAAATGGTAATTATAATTATTTAAAAGGTGTACCTATTTTAAACACCTTTATAATGATTATAATTAATAGGACAATCCTCCAGATGACTTTTATAAACATTTCAAAGTATGTGTGGCTGTCGACAAATATATAATACAGGCAAATACATGTAGAATTACATTGACTATTTATAAATGGTAATTATAATTATTTATAAGGTATACCTATTCGAAACACCTTTATAATGATTATAATTAATAGGACAATCCTCCAGACTACATTAATCAATGTTTCTAACTAAGTTTGGCTTTCGAGGAACATCACGTGATGGCGGAGTCACATGTACAATTTCTCTGTTCATTCATGAATGGTAGTTATATTTATTTATAAGGTATAAGTATTTTTAAAAACTTTGTAAAGATTATAATTAATAGGTTATTCCTCCAGACTACATTTATAAACATTTCGAAATACTTTTGGCTGTCGACAAATATCTCGTGATGGCGAAGTCATATGTAGAATTTTTCTGTTCTTTAATTAACGGTTGTTATAATGATTTATTAGTTTTCCTATTTTTAACAACTATAAAATGATTACCAGCTATAGGACAATACACCAGAAAATTTTAATCAACATTTCATAGAATGTTTAGCTGAGGACCAACATCATAGACAAGCGATGACATGTACTCTACTTTGTTTATTATTAAATGGTAATTATAATTATTTAAAAGGTGTACCTATTTTAAACACTTTCATAATGATTATAATTAATAGGACAAGTTACCAGTTAACTTTAATCAACATTACGAACAATGTTTGGCCGTCGACAAATATTTAATACAGGCAAAGACATGTACAATTACATTGATCATTAATAAATGGTAATTATAATTTTTTTAAGGTATACCAATTTAAAACACCTTTATATTGATTATGGTTAATAGGAAAATCCTCTAGATCACATTAATCAACATTTCAAAGTATGTATAGCTGAGGACCAACATCATATACAGGCGATAAAATTTTCTATAACATTGATCATTAATAAATGGTAATTATAATTATTTAAAAGGTGTACCTATTTTAAACACCTTTATAATGATTATAATTAATAGGACAATCCTCCAGATGACTTTTATAAACATTTCAAAGTATGTGTGGCTGTCGACAAATATATAATACAGGCAAATACATGTAGAATTACATTGACTATTTATAAATGGTAATTATAATTATTTATAAGGTATACCTATTCGAAACACCTTTATAATGATTATAATTAATAGGACAATCCTCCAGACTACATTAATCAATGTTTCTAACTAAGTTTGGCTTTCGAGGAACATCACGTGATGGCGGAGTCACATGTACAATTTCTCTGTTCATTCATGAATGGTAGTTATATTTATTTATAAGGTATAAGTATTTTTAAAAACTTTGTAAAGGTTATAATTAATAGGTTATTCCTCCAGACTACATTTATAAACATTTCGAAATACTTTTGGCTGTCGACAAATATCTCGTGATGGCGAAGTCATATGTAGAATTTTTCTGTTCTTTAATTAACGGTTGTTATAATGATTTAATAGTTTTCCTATTTTTAACAACTATAAAATGATTAGTAGCTATAGGACAATACACCAGAAAATTTTAATCAACATTTCATAGAATGTTTAGCTGAGGACCAACATCATAGACAAGCGATGACATGTACTCTACTTTGTTTATTAATAAATGGTAATTATAATTATTTAAAAGGTGTACCTATTTTAAACACTTTCATAATGATTATAATTAATATGACAAGCTACCAGTTAACTTTAATCAACATTACGAACAATGTTTGGCCGTCGACAAATATTTAATACAGGCAAAGACATGTACAATTACATTGATCATTAATAAATGGTAATTATAATTATTTTAAGGTATACCAATTTAAAACACCTTTATATTGATTATGGTTATTAGGAAAATCCTCTAGATCACATTAATCAACATTTCAAAGTATGTATAGCTGAGGACCAACATCATATACAGGCGATAAAATTTTCTATAACATTGATCATTAATAAATGGTAATTATAATTCTTTAAAAGGTGTACCTATTTTAAACACCTTTATAATGATTATAATTAATAGGACAATCCTCCAGATGACTTTTATAAACATTTCAAAGTATGTGTGGCTGTCGACAAATATATAATACAGGCAAATACATGTAGAATTACATTGACTATTTATAAATGGTAATTATAATTATTTATAAGGTATACCTATTCGAAACACCTTTATAATGATTATAATTAATAGGACAATCCTCCAGACTACATTAATCAATGTTTCTAACTAAGTTTGGCTTTCGAGGAACATCACGTGATGGCGGAGTCACATGTACAATTTCTCTGTTCATTCATGAATGGTAGTTATATTTATTTATAAGGTATAAGTATTTTTAAAAACTTTGTAAAGGTTATAATTAATAGGTTATTCCTCCAGACTACATTTATAAACATTTCGAAATACTTTTGGCTGTCGACAAATATCTCGTGATGGCGAAGTCATATGTAGAATTTTTCTGTTCTTTAATTAACGGTTGTTATAATGATTTAATAGTTTTCCTATTTTTAACAACTATAAAATGATTAGTAGCTATAGGACAATACACCAGAAAATTTTAATCAACATTTCATAGAATGTTTAGCTGAGGACCAACATCATAGACAAGCGATGACATGTACTCTACTTTGTTTATTAATAAATGGTAATTATAATTATTTAAAAGGTGTACCTATTTTAAACACTTTCATAATGATTATAATTAATAGGACAAGCTACCAGATAACTTTAATCAACATTACGAACAATGTTTGGCCGTCGACAAATATTTAATACAGGCAAAGACATGTACAATTACATTGATCATTAATAAATGGTAATTATAATTATTTTAAGGTATACCAATTTAAAACACCTTTATATTGATTATGGTTATTAGGAAAATCCTCTAGATCACATTAATCAACATTTCAAAGTATGTATAGCTGAGGACCAACATCATATACAGGCGATAAAATTTTCTATAACATTGATCATTAATAAATGGTAATTATAATTATTTAAAAGGTGTACCTATTTTAAACACCTTTATAATGATTATAATTAATAGGACAATCCTCCAGATGACTTTTATAAACATTTCAAAGTATGTGTGGCTGTCGACAAATATATAATACAGGCAAATACATGTAGAATTACATTGACTATTTATAAATGGTAATTATAATTATTTATAAGGTATACCTATTCGAAACACCTTTATAATGATTATAATTAATAGGACAATCCTCCAGACTACATTAATCAATGTTTCTAACTAAGTTTGGCTTTCGAGGAACATCACGTGATGGCGGAGTCACATGTACAATTTCTCTGTTCATTCATGAATGGTAGTTATATTTATTTATAAGGTATAAGTATTTTTAAAAACTTTGTAAAGATTATAATTAATAGGTTATTCCTCCAGACTACATTTATAAACATTTCGAAATACTTTTGGCTGTCGACAAATATCTCGTGATGGCGAAGTCATATGTAGAATTTTTCTGTTCTTTAATTAACCGTTGTTATAATGATTTATTAGTTTTCCTATTTTTAACAACTATAAAATGATTACCAGCTATAGGACAATACACCAGAAAATTTTAATCAACATTTCATAGAATGTTTAGCTGAGGACCAACATCATAGACAAGCGATGACATGTACTCTACTTTGTTTATTATTAAATGGTAATTATAATTATTTAAAAGGTGTACCTATTTTAAACACTTTCATAATGATTATAATTAATAGGACAAGTTACCAGTTAACTTTAATCAACATTACGAACAATGTTTGGCCGTCGACAAATATTTAATACAGGCAAAGACATGTACAATTACATTGATCATTAATAAATGGTAATTATAATTTTTTTAAGGTATACCAATTTAAAACACCTTTATATTGATTATGGTTAATAGGAAAATCCTCTAGATCACATTAATCAACATTTCAAAGTATGTATAGCTGAGGACCAACATCATATACAGGCGATAAAATTTTCTATAACATTGATCATTAATAAATGGTAATTATAATTATTTAAAAGGTGTACCTATTTTAAACACCTTTATAATGATTATAATTAATAGGACAATCCTCCAGATGACTTTTATAAACATTTCAAAGTATGTGTGGCTGTCGACAAATATATAATACAGGCAAATACATGTAGAATTACATTGACTATTTATAAATGGTAATTATAATTATTTATAAGGTATACCTATTCGAAACACCTTTATAATGATTATAATTAATAGGACAATCCTCCAGACTACATTAATCAATGTTTCTAACTAAGTTTGGCTTTCGAGGAACATCACGTGATGGCGGAGTCACATTTACAATTTCTCTGTTCATTCATGAATGGTAGTTATATTTATTTATAAGGTATAAGTATTTTTAAAAACTTTGTAAAGGTTATAATTAATAGGTTATTCCTCCAGACTACATTTATAAACATTTCGAAATACTTTTGGCTGTCGACAAATATCTCGTGATGGCGAAGTCAAATGTAGAATTTTTCTGTTCATTAATTAATAGTAAATATAATAATTTATAAGGTATGCCTATTTTTAACACCTATAAAATGATTATCAACTATAGGACAATCCACAAGAAAACTTTAATCAACATTTCATAGAATGTTTAGCTGAGGACCAACGTAATAGACAGGCGATGACATGTACTATACTTTGTTCATTAATAAATGGTAATTATAATTATTTAAAAGGTGTACCTATTTTAAACACTTTCATAATGATTATAATTAATATGACAAGCTACCAGATAACTTTAATCAACATTACGAACAATGTTTGGCCGTCGACAAATATTTAATACAGGCAAAGACATGTACAATTACATTGATCATTAATAAATGGTAATTATAATTATTTTAAGGTATACCAATTTAAAACACCTTTATATTGATTATGGTTATTAGGAAAATCCTCTAGATCACATTAATCAACATTTCAAAGTATGTATAGCTGAGGACCAACATCATATACAGGCGATAAAATTTTCTATAACATTGATCATTAATAAATGGTAATTATAATTATTTAAAAGGTGTACCTATTTTAAACACCTTTATAATGATTATAATTAATAGGACAATCCTCCAGATGACTTTTATAAACATTTCAAAGTATGTGTGGCTGTCGACAAATATATAATACAGGCAAATACATGTAGAATTACATTGACTATTTATAAATGGTAATTATAATTATTTATAAGGTATACCTATTCGAAACACCTTTATAATGATTATAATTAATAGGACAATCCTCCAGACTACATTAATCAATGTTTCTAACTAAGTTTGGCTTTCGAGGAACATCACGTGATGGCGGAGTCACATGTACAATTTCTCTGTTCATTCATGAATGGTAGTTATATTTATTTATAAGGTATAAGTATTTTTAAAAACTTTGTAAAGATTATAATTAATAGGTTATTCCTCCAGACTACATTTATAAACATTTCGAAATACTTTTGGCTGTCGACAAATATCTCGTGATGGCGAAGTCATATGTAGAATTTTTCTGTTCTTTAATTAACGGTTGTTATAATGATTTATTAGTTTTCCTATTTTTAACAACTATAAAATGATTACCAGCTATAGTACAATACACCAGAAAATTTTAATCAACATTTCATAGAATGTTTAGCTGAGGACCAACATCATAGACAAGCGATGACATGTACTCTACTTTGTTTATTATTAAATGGTAATTATAATTATTTAAAAGGTGTACCTATTTTAAACACTTTCATAATGATTATAATTAATAGGACAAGTTACCAGTTAACTTTAATCAACATTACGAACAATGTTTGGCCGTCGACAAATATTTAATACAGGCAAAGACATGTACAATTACATTGATCATTAATAAATGGTAATTATAATTTTTTTAAGGTATACCAATTTAAAACACCTTTATATTGATTATGGTTAATAGGAAAATCCTCTAGATCACATTAATCAACATTTCAAAGTATGTATAGCTGAGGACCAACATCATATACAGGCGATAAAATTTTCTATAACATTGATCATTAATAAATGGTAATTATAATTATTTAAAAGGTGTACCTATTTTAAACACCTTTATAATGATTATAATTAATAGGACAATCCTCCAGATGACTTTTATAAACATTTCAAAGTATGTGTGGCTGTCGACAAATATATAATACAGGCAAATACATGTAGAATTACATTGACTATTTATAAATGGTAATTATAATTATTTATAAGGTATACCTATTCGAAACACCTTTATAATGATTATAATTAATAGGACAATCCTCCAGACTACATTAATCAATGTTTCTAACTAATTTTGGCTTTCGAGGAACATCACGTGATGGCGGAGTCACATGTACAATTTCTCTGTTCATTCATGAATGGTAGTTATATTTATTTATAAGGTATAAGTATTTTTAAAAACTTTGTAAAGGTTATAATTAATAGGTTATTCCTCCAGACTACATTTATAAACATTTCGAAATACTTTTGGCTGTCGACAAATATCTCGTGATGGCGAAGTCATATGTAGAATTTTTCTGTTCTTTAATTAACGGTTGTTATAATGATTTAATAGTTTTCCTATTTTTAACAACTATAAAATGATTAGTAGCTATAGGACAATACACCAGAAAATTTTAATCAACATTTCATAGAATGTTTAGCTGAGGACCAACATCATAGACAAGCGATGACATGTACTCTACTTTGTTTATTAATAAATGGTAATTATAATTATTTAAAAGGTGTACCTATTTTAAACACTTTCATAATGATTATAATTAATAGGACAAGCTACCAGTTAACTTTAATCAACATTACGAACAATGTTTGGCCGTCGACAAATATTTAATACAGGCAAAGACATGTACAATTACATTGATCATTAATAAATGGTAATTATAATTATTTTAAGGTATACCAATTTAAAACACCTTTATATTGATTATGGTTAATAGGAAAATCCTCTAGATCACATTAATCAACATTTCAAAGTATGTATAGCTGAGGACCAACATCATATACAGGCGATAAAATTTTCTATAACATTGATCATTAATAAATGGTAATTATAATTATTTAAAAGGTGTACCTATTTTAAACACCTTTATAATGATTATAATTAATAGGACAATCCTCCAGATGACTTCTATAAACATTTCAAAGTATGTGTGGCTGTCGACAAATATATAATACAGGCAAATACATGTAGAATTACATTGACTATTTATAAATGGTAATTATAATTATTTATAAGGTATACCTATTCGAAACACCTTTATAATGATTATAATTAATAGGACAATCCTCCAGACTACATTAATCAATGTTTCTAACTAAGTTTGGCTTTCGAGGAACATCACGTGATGGCGGAGTCACATGTACAATTTCTCTGTTCATTCATGAATGGTAATTATATTTATTTATAAGGTATAAGTATTTTTAAAAACTTTGTAAAGATTATAATTAATAGGTTATTCCTCCAGACTACATTTATCAACATTTCGAAATACTTTTGGCTGTCGACAAATATCTCGTGATGGCGAAGTCAAATGTAGAATTTTTCTGTTCATTAATTAATAGTAAATATAATAATTTATAAGGTATGCCTATTTTTAACACCTATAAAATGATTATCAACTATAGGACAATCCACAAGAAAACTTTAATCAACATTTCATAGAATGTTTAGCTGAGGACCAACGTAATAGACAGGCGATGACATGTACTATACTTTGTTCATTAATAAATTGTAATTATAATTATTTAAAAGGTGTACCTATTTTAAACACTTTCATAATGATTATAATTAATATGACAAGCTACCAGTTAACTTTAATCAACATTACGAACAATGTTTGGCCGTCGACAAATATTTAATACAGGCAACGACATGTACAATTACATTGATCATTAATAAATGGTAATTATAATTATTTTAAGGTATACCAATTTAAAACACCTTTATATTGTTTATGGTTAATAGGAAAATCCTCTAGATCACATTAATCAACATTTCAAAGTATGTATATCTGAGGACCAACATCGAATACAGGCGATAAAATTTTCTATAACATTGTTCATTAATAAATGGTAATTATAATAATTTATAAGGAATACCAATTTAGAACACCTTTTTAATGATTATGATTATTAGAACAATCCTCTAGACTACATTTTTCAACGTTTCGACCTATGTTTGGCTTTCGAGAAACATCTCGTGGTGGCGGAGTCACATGTACAATTTCTCTGTTCATTCATATATGGTAGTTATATTTATTTATAAGGTATAACTATTTTTAAAAACTTTGTAATGATTATAATTAATAGGTTATTCCTCCAGAATACATTTATAAACATTTCGAAATACTTTTGTCTGTCGACAAATATCTCGTGATGGCGAAGTCATATGTAGAATTTTTCTGTTCTTTAATTAACGGTTGTTATAATGATTTATTAGTTTTCCTATTTTTAACAACTATAAAATGATTACCAGCTATAGGACAATACACCAGAAAATTTTAATCAACATTTCATAGAATGTTTAGCTGAGGACCAACATCATATACAGGCGATACAATTTTCTATAACATTGATCATTAATAAATGGTAATTATAATTATTTAAAAGGTGTACCTATTGTAAACACCTTTATAATGATTATAATTAATAGGACAATCCTCCAGTTGACTTTTATAAACATTTCAAAGTATGTGTGGCTGTCGACAAATATATAATACAGGCAAATACATGTAGAATTACATTGACTATTTATAAATGGTAATTATAATTATTTATAAGGTATACCTATTCGAAACACCTTTTTAATGATTATGATTATTAGAACAATCCTCTAGACTACATTTTTCAACGTTTCGACCTATGTTTGGCTTTCGAGAAACATCTCGTGGTGGCGGAGTCACATGTACAATTTCTCTGTTCATTCATGAATGGTAGTTATATTTATTTATAAGGTATAAGTACTTTTAAAAACTTTGTAAAGATTATAATTAATAGGTTATTCCTCCAGACTACATTTATCAACATTTCGAAATACTTTTGGCTGTCGACAAATATCTCGTGATGGCGAAGTCATATGTAGAATTTTTCTGTTCATTAATTAATGGTAAATATAATAATTTATAAGGTATGCCTATTTTTAACACCTATAAAATGATTATCAACTATAGAACAATCCACAAGAAAACTTTAATCAACATTTCATAGAATGTTTAGCTGAGGACCAACATAATAGACAGGCGATGACATGTACTATACTTTGTTCATTAATAAATGGTAATTATAATTATTTTAAGGTATACCAATTTAAAACACCTTTATATTGTTTATGGTTAATAGGAAAATCCTCTAGATGACATTAATCAACATTTCAAAGTATGTATAGCTGAGGACCAACATCGAATACAGGCCATAAAATTTTCTATAACATTGTTCATTAATAAATTGTAATTATAATAATTTATAAGGAATACCAATTTAGAACACCTTTTTAATGATTATGATTATTAGAACAATCCTCTAGACTACATTTTTCAACGTTTCGACCTATGTTTGGCTTTCGAGAAACATCTCGTGGTGGCGGAGTCACATGTACAATTTCTCTGTTCATTCATGAATGGTAGTTATATTTATTTATAAGGTATAAGTACTTTTAAAAACTTTGTAAAGATTATAATTAATAGGTTATTCCTCCAGACTACATTTATAAACATTTCGAAATACTTTTGGCTGTTGACAAATATCTCGTGATGGCGAAGTCATATGTAGAATTTTTCTGTTCTTTAATTAACGGTTGTTATAATGATTTATTAGTTTTCCTATTTTTAACAACTATAAAATGATTACCAGCTATAGGACAATACACCAGAAAATTTTAATCAACATTTCATAGAATGTTTAGCTGAGGACCAACATCATAGACAAACGATGACATGTACTCTACTTTGTTTATTATTAAATGGTAATTATAATTATTTAAACGCTGTACCTATTTTAAACACTTTCATAATGATTATAATTAATAGGACAAGTTACCAGTTAACTTTAATCAACATTACGAACAATGTTTGGCCGTCGACAAATATTTAATACAGGCAAAGACATGTACAATTACATTGATCATTAATAAATGGTAATTATAATTTTTTTAAGGTATACCAATTTAAAACACCTTTATATTGATTATGGTTAATAGGAAAATCCTCTAGATCACATTAATCAACATTTCAAAGTATGTATAGCTGAGGACCAACATCATATACAGGCGATAAAATTTTCTATAACATTGATCATTAATAAATGGTAATTATAATTATATAAAAGGTGTACCTATTTTAAACACCTTTATAATGATTATAATTAATAGGACAATCCTCCAGATGACTTTTATAAACATTTCAAAGTATGTGTGGCTGTCGACAAATATATAATACAGGCAAATACATGTAGAATTACATTGACTATTTATAAATGGTAATTATAATTATTTATAAGGTATACCTATTCGAAACACCTTTATAATGATTATAATTAATAGGACAATCCTCCAGACTACATTAATCAATGTTTCTAACTAAGTTTGGCTTTCGAGGAACATCACGTGATGGCGGAGTCACATGTACAATTTCTCTGTTCATTCATGAATGGTAGTTTTATTTATTTATAAGGTATAAGTATTTTTAAAAACTTTGTAAAGATTATAATTAATAGGTTATTCCTCCAGACTACATTTATAAACATTTCGAAATACTTTTGGCTGTCGACAAATATCTCGTGATGGCGAAGTCATATGTAGAATTTTTCTGTTCTTTAATTAACGGTTGTTATAATGATTTATTAGTTTTCCTATTTTTAACAACTATAAAATGATTACCAGCTATAGGACAATACACCAGAAAATTTTAATCAACATTTCATAGAATGTTTAGCTGAGGACCAACATCATAGACAAGCGATGACATGTACTCTACTTTGTTTATTAATAAATGGTAATTATAATTATTTAAAAGGTGTACCTATTTTAAACACTTTCATAATGATTATAATTAATAGGACAAGCTACCAGTTAACTTTAATCAACATTACGAACAATGTTTGGCCGTCGACAAATATTTAATACAGGCAACGACATGTACAATTACATTGAACATTAATAAATGGTAATTATAATTTTTTTAAGGTATACCATTTTAAAACACCTTTATATTGATTATGGTTAATAGGAAAATCCTCTAGATCACATTAATCAACATTTCAAAGTATGTATAGCTGAGGACCAACATCATATACAGGCGATAAAATTTTCTATAACATTGATCATTAATAAATGGTAATTATAATTATTTAAAAGGTGTACCTATTTTAAACACCTTTATAATGATTATAATTAATAGGACAATCCTCCAGATGACTTTTATAAACATTTCAAAGTATGTGTGGCTGTCGACAAATATATAATACAGGCAAATACATGTAGAATTACATTGACTATTTATAAATGGTAATTATAATTATTTATAAGGTATACCTATTCGAAACACCTTTATAATGATTATAATTAATAGGACAATCCTCCAGATGACTTTTATAAACATTTCAAAGTATGTGTGGCTGTCGACAAATATATAATACAGGCAAATACATGTAGAATTACATTGACTATTTATAAATGGTAATTATAATTATTTATAAGGTATACCTATTCGAAACACCTTTATAATGATTATAATTAATAGGACAATCCTCCAGACTACATTAATCAATGTTTCTAACTAAGTTTGGCTTTCGAGGAACATCACGTGATGGCGGAGTCACATGTACAATTTCTCTGTTCATTCATGAATGGTAGTTATATTTATTTATAAGGTATAAGTATTTTTAAAAACTTTGTAAAGGTTATAATTAATAGGTTATTCCTCCAGACTACATTTATAAACATTTCGAAATACTTTTGGCTGTCGACAAATATCTCGTGATGGCGAAGTCATATGTAGAATTTTTCTGTTCTTTAATTAACGGTTGTTATAATGATTTAATAGTTTTCCTATTTTTAACAACTATAAAATGATTATCAACTATAGGACAATCCACAAGAAAACTTTAATCAACATTTCATAGAATGTTTAGCTGAGGACCAACATAATAGACAGGCGATGACATGTACTATACTTTGTTCATTAATAAATGGTAATTATAATTATTTAAAAGGTGTACCTATTTTAAACACTTTCATAATGATTATAATTAATATGACAAGCTACCAGTTAATTTTAATCAACATTACGAACAATGTTTGGCCGTCGACAAATATTTAATACAGGCAACGACATGTACAATTACATTGAACATTAATAAATGGTAATTATAATTATTTTAAGGTATACCAATTTAAAACACCTTTATATTATTTATGGATAATAGGAAAATCCTCTAGATCACATTAATCAACATTTCAAAGTATGTATAGCTGAGGACCAACATCGAATACAGGCGATAAAATTTTCTATAACATTGTTCATTAATAAATGGTAATTATAATAATTTATAAGGAATACCAATTTAGAACACCTTTTTAATGATTATGATTATTAGAACAATCCTCTAGACTACATTTTTCAACGTTTCGACCTATGTTTGGCTTTCGAGAAACATCTCGTGGTGGCGGAGTCACATGTACAATTTCTCTGTTCATTCATATATGATAGTTATATTTATTTATAAGGTATAATTATTTTTAAAAACTTTGTAATGATTATAATTAATAGGACAATCCTCCAGACTACATTTATCAACATATCGAAATACGTTTGGCTGTCGAAAAATATCTCGTGATGGCGGAGTCATATGTAGAATTTTTCTGTTCTTTAATTAACGGTTGTTATAATGATTTATTAGTTTTCCTATTTTTAACAAATATAAAATGATTACCAGCTATAGGACAATACACCAGAAAATTTTAATCAACATTTCATAGAATGTTTAGCTGAGGACCAACATCATAGACAAGCGATGACATGTACTCTACTTTGTTTATTAATAAATGGTAATTATAATTATTTAAAAGGTGTACCTATTTTAAACACTTTCATAATGATTATAATTAATAGGACAAGTTACCAGTTAACTTTAATCAACATTACGAACAATGTTTGGCCGTCGACAAATATTTAATACAGGCAAAGACATGTACAATTACATTGATCATTAATAAATGGTAATTATAATTTTTTTAAGGTATACCAATTTAAAACACCTTTATATTGATTATGGTTAATAGGAAAATCCTCTAGATCACATTAATCAACATTTCAAAGTATGTATAGCTGAGGACCAACATCATATACAGGCGATAAAATTTTCTATAACATTGATCATTAATAAATGGTAATTATAATTATTTAAAAGGTGTACCTATTTTAAACACCTTTATAATGATTATAATTAATAGGACAATCCTCCAGATGACTTTTATAAACATTTCAAAGTATGTGTGGCTGTCGACAAATATATAATACAGGCAAATACATGTAGAATTACATTGACTATTTATAAATGGTAATTATAATTATTTATAAGGTATACCTATTCGAAACACCTTTATAATGATTATAATTAATAGGACAATCCTCCAGACTACATTAATCAATGTTTCTAACTAAGTTTGGCTTTCGAGGAACATCACGTGATGGCGGAGTCACATGTACAATTTCTCTGTTCATTCATGAATGGTAGTTATATTTATTTATAAGGTATAAGTATTTTTAAAAACTTTGTAAAGGTTATAATTAATAGGTTATTCCTCCAGACTACATTTATAAACATTTCGAAATACTTTTGGCTGTCGACAAATATCTCGTGATGGCGAAGTCATATGTAGAATTTTTCTGTTCTTTAATTAACGGTTGTTATAATGATTTAATAGTTTTCCTATTTTTAACAACTATAAAATGATTAGTAGCTATAGGACAATACACCAGAAAATTTTAATCAACATTTCATAGAATGTTTAGCTGAGGACCAACATCATAGACAAGCGATGACATGTACTCTACTTTGTTTATTAATAAATGGTAATTATAATTATTTAAAAGGTGTACCTATTTTAAACACTTTCATAATGATTATAATTAATAGGACAAGTTACCAGTTAACTTTAATCAACATTACGAACAATGTTTGGCCGTCGACAAATATTTAATACAGGCAAAGACATGTACAATTACATTGATCATTAATAAATGGTAATTATAATTTTTTAAGGTATACCAATTTAAAACACCTTTATATTGATTATGGTTAATAGGAAAATCCTCTAGATCACATTAATCAACATTTCAAAGTATGTATAGCTGAGGACCAACATCATATACAGGCGATAAAATTTTCTATAACATTGATCATTAATAAATGGTAATTATAATTATTTAAAAGGTGTACCTATTTTAAACACCTTTATAATGATTATAATTAATAGGACAATCCTCCAGATGACTTTTATAAACATTTCAAAGTATGTGTGGCTGTCGACAAATATATAATACAGGCAAATACATGTAGAATTACATTGACTATTTATAAATGGTAATTATAATTATTTATAAGGTATACCTATTCGAAACACCTTTATAATGATTATAATTAATAGGACAATCCTCCAGACTACATTAATCAATGTTTCTAACTAAGTTTGGCTTTCGAGGAACATCACGTGATGGCGGAGTCACATGTACAATTTCTCTGTTCATTCATGAATGGTAGTTATATTTATTTATAAGGTATAAGTATTTTTAAAAACTTTGTAAAGGTTATAATTAATAGGTTATTCCTCCAGACTACATTTATAAACATTTCGAAATACTTTTGGCTGTCGACAAATATCTCGTGATGGCGAAGTCATATGTAGAATTTTTCTGTTCTTTAATTAACGGTTGTTATAATGATTTAATAGTTTTCCTATTTTTAACAACTATAAAATGATTAGTAGCTATAGGACAATACACCAGAAAATTATAATCAACATTTCATAGAATGTTTAGCTGAGGACCAACATCATAGACAAGCGATGACATGTACTCTACTTTGTTTATTAATAAATGGTAATTATAATTATTTAAAAGGTGTACCTATTTTAAACACTTTCATAATGATTATAATTAATAGGACAAGCTACCAGTTAACTTGAATCAACATTACGAACAATGTTTGGCCGTCGACAAATATTTAATACAGGCAAAGACATGTACAATTACATTGATCATTAATAAATGGTAATTATAATTATTTTAAGGTATACCAATTTAAAACACCTTTATATTGATTATGGTTAATAGGAAAATCCTCTAGATCACATTAATCAACATTTCAAAGTATGTATAGCTGAGGACCAACATCATATACAGGCGATAAAATTTTCTATAACATTGATCATTAATAAATGGTAATTATAATTATTTAAAAGGTGTACCTATTTTAAACACCTTTATAATGATTATAATTAATAGGACAATCCTCCAGATGACTTTTATAAACATTTCAAAGTATGTGTGGCTGTCGACAAATATATAATACAGGCAAATACATGTAGAATTACATTGACTATTTATAAATGGTAATTATAATTATTTATAAGGTATACCTATTCGAAACACCTTTATAATGATTATAATTAATAGGACAATCCTCCAGACTACATTAATCAATGTTTCTAACTAAGTTTGGCTTTCGAGGAACATCACGTGATGGCGGAGTCACATGTACAATTTCTCTGTTCATTCATGAATGGTAGTTATATTTATTTATAAGGTATAAGTATTTTTAAAAACTTTGTAAAGATTATAATTAATAGGTTATTCCTCCAGACTACATTTATCAACATTTCGAAATACTTTTGGCTGTCGACAAATATCTCGTGATGGCGAAGTCAAATGTAGAATTTTTCTGTTCATTAATTAATGGTAAATATAATAATTTATAAGGTATGCCTATTTTTAACACCTATAAAATGATTATCAACTATAGGACAATCCACAAGAAAACTTTAATCAACATTTCATAGAATGTTTAGCTGAGGACCAACATAATAGACAGGCGATGACATGTACTATACTTTGTTCATTAATAAATGGTAATTATAATTATTTAAAAGGTGTACCTATTGTAAACACCTTTATAATGATTATAATTAATAGGACAATCCTCCAGATGACTTTTATAAACATTTCAAAGTATGTGTGGCTGTCGACAAATATATAATACAGGCAAATACATGTAGAATTACATTGACTATTTATAAATGGTAATTATAATTATTTATAAGGTATACCTATTCGAAACACCTTTTTAATGATTATGATTATTAGAACAATCCTCTAGACTACATTTTTCAACGTTTCGACCTATGTTTGGCTTTCGAGAAACATCACGTGATGGCGGAGTCACATGTACAATTTCTCTGTTCATTCATGAATGGTAGTTATATTGATTTATAAGGTATAAGTATTTTTAAAAACTTTGTAAAGATTATAATTAATAGGTTATTCCTCCAGACTACATTTATCAACATTTCGAAATACTTTTGGCTGTCGACAAATATCTCGTGATGGCGAAGTCATATGTAGAATTTTTCTGTTCTTTAATTAACGGTTGTTATAATGATTTATTAGTTTTCCTATTTTTAACAACTATAAAATGATTACCAGCTATAGGACAATACACCAGAAAATTTTAATCAACATTTCATAGAATGTTTAGCTGAGGACCAACATCATAGACAAGCGATGACATGTACTGTACTTTGTTCATTAATAAATGGTAATTATAATTATTTAAAAGGTGTACCTATTTTAAACACTTTCATAATAATTATAATTAATAGGACAAGCTACCAGTTAACTTTAATCAACATTACGAACAATGTTTGGCCGTCGACAAATATTTAATACAGGCAAAGACATGTACAATTACATTGATCATTAATAAATGGTAATTATAATTATTTTAAGGTATACCAATTTAAAACACCTTTATTTTGATTATGGTTAATAGGAAAATCCTCTAGATCACATTAATCAACATTTCAAAGTATGTATAGCTGAGGACCAACATCATATACAGGCGATACAATTTTCTATAACATTGATCATTAATAAATGGTAATTATAATTATTTAAAAGGTGTACCTATTGTAAACACCTTTATAATGATTATAATTAATAGGACAATCCTCCAGATGACTTTTATAAACATTTCAAAGTATGTGTGGCTGTCGACAAATATATAATACAGGCAAATACATGTAGAATTACATTGACTATTTATAAATGGTAATTATAATTATTTATAAGGTATACCTATTCGAAACACCTTTATAATGATTATAATTAATAGGACAATCCTCCAGACTACATTAATCAATGTTTCTAACTAAGTTTGGCTTTCGAGGAACATCACGTGATGGCGGAGTCACATGTACAATTTCTCTGTTCATTCATGAATGGTAGTTATATTTATTTATAAGGTATAAGTATTTTTAAAAACTTTGTAAAGATTATAATTAATAGGTTATTCCTCCAGACTACATTTATAAACATTTCGAAATACTTTTGGCTGTCGACAAATATCTCGTGATGGCGAAGTCATATGTAGAATTTTTCTGTTCTTTAATTAACGGTTGTTATAATGATTTATTAGTTTTCCTATTTTTAACAACTATAAAATGATTACCAGCTATAGGACAATACACCAGAAAATTTTAATCAACATTTCATAGAATGTTTAGCTGAGGACCAAAATCATAGACAAGCGATGACATGTACTCTACTTTGTTTATTATTAAATGGTAATTATAATTATTTAAAAGGTGTACCTATTTTAAACACTTTCATAATGATTATAATTAATAGGACAAGTTACCAGTTAACTTTAATCAACATTACGAACAATGTTTGGCCGTCGACAAATATTTAATACAGGCAAAGACATGTACAATTACATTGATCATTAATAAATGGTAATTATAATTTTTTTAAGGTATACCAATTTAAAACACCTTTATATTGATTATGGTTAATAGGAAAATCCTCTAGATCACATTAATCAACATTTCAAAGTATGTATAGCTGAGGACCAACATCATATACAGGCGATAAAATTTTCTATAACATTGATCATTAATAAATGGTAATTATAATTATTTAAAAGGTGTACCTATTTTAAACACCTTTATAATGATTATAATTAATAGGACAATCCTCCAGATGACTTTTATAAACATTTCAAAGTATGTGTGGCTGTCGACAAATATATAATACAGGCAAATACATGTAGAATTACATTGACTATTTATAAATGGTAATTATAATTATTTATAAGGTATACCTATTCGAAACACCTTTATAATGATTATAATTAATAGGACAATCCTCCAGACTACATTAATCAATGTTTCTAACTAAGTTTGGCTTTCGAGGAACATCACGTGATGGCGGAGTCACATGTACAATTTCTCTGTTCATTCATGAATGGTAGTTTTATTTATTTATAAGGTATAAGTATTTTTAAAAACTTTGTAAAGATTATAATTAATAGGTTATTCCTCCAGACTACATTTATAAACATTTCGAAATACTTTTGGCTGTCGACAAATATCTCGTGATGGCGAAGTCATATGTAGAATTTTTCTGTTCTTTAATTAACGGTTGTTATAATGATTTATTAGTTTTCCTATTTTTAACAACTATAAAATGATTAGTAGCTATAGGACAATACACCAGAAAATTTTAATCAACATTTCATAGAATGTTTAGCTGAGGACCAACATCATAGACAAGCGATGACATGTACTGTACTTTGTTCATTAATAAATGGTAATTATAATTATTTAAAAGGTGTACCTATTTTAAACACTTTCATAATAATTATAATTAATAGGACAAGCTACCAGTTAACTTTAATCAACATTACGAACAATGTTTGGCCGTCGACAAATATTTAATACAGGCAAAGACATGTACAATTACATTGATCATTAATAAATGGTAATTATAATTATTTTAAGGTATACCAATTTAAAACACCTTTATTTTGATTATGGTTAATAGGAAAATCCTCTAGATCACATTAATCAACATTTCAAAGTATGTATAGCTGAGGACCAACATCATATACAGGCGATACAATTTTCTATAACATTGATCATTAATAAATGGTAATTATAATTATTTAAAAGGTGTACCTATTGTAAACACCTTTATAATGATTATAATTAATAGGACAATCCTCCAGATGACTTTTATAAACATTTCAAAGTATGTGTGGCTGTCGACAAATATATAATACAGGCAAATACATGTAGAATTACATTGACTATTTATAAATGGTAATTATAATTATTTATAAGGTATACCTATTCGAAACACCTTTATAATGATTATAATTAATAGGACAATCCTCCAGACTACATTAATCAATGTTTCTAACTAAGTTTGGCTTTCGAGGAACATCACGTGATGGCGGAGTCACATGTACAATTTCTCTGTTCATTCATGAATGGTAGTTATATTTATTTATAAGGTATAAGTATTTTTAAAAACTTTGTAAAGATTATAATTAATAGGTTATTCCTCCAGACTACATTTATAAACATTTCGAAATACTTTTGGCTGTCGACAAATATCTCGTGATGGCGAAGTCATATGTAGAATTTTTCTGTTCTTTAATTAACGGTTGTTATAATGATTTATTAGTTTTCCTATTTTTAACAACTATAAAATGATTACCAGCTATAGGACAATACACCAGAAAATTTTAATCAACATTTCATAGAATGTTTAGCTGAGGACCAACATCATAGACAAGCGATGACATGTACTCTACTTTGTTTATTATTAAATGGTAATTATAATTATTTAAAAGGTGTACCTATTTTAAACACTTTCATAATGATTATAATTAATAGGACAAGTTACCAGTTAACTTTAATCAACATTACGAACAATGTTTGGCCGTCGACAAATATTTAATACAGGCAAAGACATGTACAATTACATTGATCATTAATAAATGGTAATTATAATTTTTTTAAGGTATACCAATTTAAAACACCTTTATATTGATTATGGTTAATAGGAAAATCCTCTAGATCACATTAATCAACATTTCAAAGTATGTATAGCTGAGGACCAACATCATATACAGGCGATAAAATTTTCTATAACATTGATCATTAATAAATGGTAATTATAATTATTTAAAAGGTGTACCTATTTTAAACACCTTTATAATGATTATAATTAATAGGACAATCCTCCAGATGACTTTTATAAACATTTCAAAGTATGTGTGGCTGTCGACAAATATATAATACAGGCAAATACATGTAGAATTACATTGACTATTTATAAATGGTAATTATAATTATTTATAAGGTATACCTATTCGAAACACCTTTATAATGATTATAATTAATAGGACAATCCTCCAGACTACATTAATCAATGTTTCTAACTAAGTTTGGCTTTCGAGGAACATCACGTGATGGCGGAGTCACATGTACAATTTCTCTGTTCATTCATGAATGGTAGTTTTATTTATTTATAAGGTATAAGTATTTTTAAAAACTTTGTAAAGATTATAATTAATAGGTTATTCCTCCAGACTACATTTATAAACATTTCGAAATACTTTTGGCTGTCGACAAATATCTCGTGATGGCGAAGTCATATGTAGAATTTTTCTGTTCTTTAATTAACGGTTGTTATAATGATTTATTAGTTTTCCTATTTTTAACAACTATAAAATGATTACCAGCTATAGGACAATACACCAGAAAATTTTAATCAACATTTCATAGAATGTTTAGCTGAGGACCAACATCATAGACAAGCGATGACATGTACTCTACTTTGTTTATTAATAAATGGTAATTATAATTATTTAAAAGGTGTACCTATTTTAAACACTTTCATAATGATTATAATTAATAGGACAAGTTACCAGTTAACTTTAATCAACATTACGAACAATGTTTGGCCGTCGACAAATATTTAATACAGGCAAAGACATGTACAATTACATTGATCATTAATAAATGGTAATTATAATTTTTTTAAGGTATACCAATTTAAAACACCTTTATATTGATTATGGTTAATAGGAAAATCCTCTAGATCACATTAATCAACATTTCAAAGTATGTATAGCTGAGGACCAACATCATATACAGGCGATAAAATTTTCTATAACATTGATCATTAATAAATGGTAATTATAATTATTTAAAAGGTGTACCTATTTTAAACACCTTTATAATGATTATAATTAATAGGACAATCCTCCAGATGACTTTTATAAACATTTCAAAGTATGTGTGGCTGTCGACAAATATATAATACAGGCAAATACATGTAGAATTACATTGACTATTTATAAATGGTAATTATAATTATTTATAAGGTATACCTATTCGAAACACCTTTATAATGATTATAATTAATAGGACAATCCTCCAGACTACATTAATCAATGTTTCTAACTAAGTTTGGCTTTCGAGGAACATCACGTGATGGCGGAGTCACATGTACAATTTCTCTGTTCATTCATGAATGGTAGTTATATTTATTTATAAGGTATAAGTATTTTTAAAAACTTTGTAAAGATTATAATTAATAGGTTATTCCTCCAGACTACATTTATAAACATTTCGAAATACTTTTGGCTGTCGACAAATATCTCGTGATGGCGAAGTCATATGTAGAATTTTTCTGTTCTTTAATTAACGGTTGTTATAATGATTTATTAGTTTTCCTATTTTTAACAACTATAAAATGATTACCAGCTATAGGACAATACACCAGAAAATTTTAATCAACATTTCATAGAATGTTTAGCTGAGGACCAACATCATAGACAAGCGATGACATGTACTCTACTTTGTTTATTATTAAATGGTAATTATAATTATTTAAAAGGTGTACCTATTTTAAACACTTTCATAATGATTATAATTAATAGGACAAGTTACCAGTTAACTTTAATCAACATTACGAACAATGTTTGGCCGTCGACAAATATTTAATACAGGCAAAGACATGTACAATTACATTGATCATTAATAAATGGTAATTATAATTTTTTTAAGGTATACCAATTTAAAACACCTTTATATTGATTATGGTTAATAGGAAAATCCTCTAGATCACATTAATCAACATTTCAAAGTATGTATAGCTGAGGACCAACATCATATACAGGCGATAAAATTTTCTATAACATTGATCATTAATAAATGGTAATTATAATTATTTAAAAGGTGTACCTATTTTAAACACCTTTATAATGATTATAATTAATAGGACAATCCTCCAGATGACTTTTATAAACATTTCAAAGTATGTGTGGCTGTCGACAAATATATAATACAGGCAAATACATGTAGAATTACATTGACTATTTATAAATGGTAATTATAATTATTTATAAGGTATACCTATTCGAAACACCTTTATAATGATTATAATTAATAGGACAATCCTCCAGACTACATTAATCAATGTTTCTAACTAAGTTTGGCTTTCGAGGAACATCACGTGATGGCGGAGTCACATGTACAATTTCTCTGTTCATTCATGAATGGTAGTTATATTTATTTATAAGGTATAAGTATTTTTAAAAACTTTGTAAAGGTTATAATTAATAGGTTATTCCTCCAGACTACATTTATAAACATTTCGAAATACTTTTGGCTGTCGACAAATATCTCGTGATGGCGAAGTCATATGTAGAATTTTTCTGTTCTTTAATTAACGGTTGTTATAATGATTTAATAGTTTTCCTATTTTTAACAACTATAAAATGATTAGTAGCTATAGGACAATACACCAGAATATTTTAATCAACATTTCATAGAATGTTTAGCTGAGGACCAACATCATAGACAAGCGATGACATGTACTCTACTTTGTTTATTAATAAATGGTAATTATAATTATTTAAAAGGTGTACCTATTTTAAACACTTTCATAATGATTATAATTAATATGACAAGCTACCAGTTAACTTTAATCAACATTACGAACAATGTTTGGCCGTCGACAAATATTTAATACAGGCAAAGACATGTACAATTACATTGATCATTAATAAATGGGAATTATAATTATTTTAAGGTATACCAATTTAAAACACCTTTATATTGATTATGGTTATTAGGAAAATCCTCTAGATCACATTAATCAACATTTCAAAGTATGTATAGCTGAGGACCAACATCATATACAGGCGATAAAATTTTCTATAACATTGATCATTAATAAATGGTAATTATAATTATTTAAAAGGTGTACCTATTTTAAACACCTTTATAATGATTATAATTAATAGGACAATCCTCCAGATGACTTTTATAAACATTTCAAAGTATGTGTGGCTGTCGACAAATATATAATACAGGCAAATACATGTAGAATTACATTGACTATTTATAAATGGTAATTATAATTATTTATAAGGTATACCTATTCGAAACACCTTTATAATGATTATAATTAATAGGACAATCCTCCAGACTACATTAATCAATGTTTCTAACTAAGTTTGGCTTTCGAGGAACATCACGTGATGGCGGAGTCACATGTACAATTTCTCTGTTCATTCATGAATGGTAGTTATATTTATTTATAAGGTATAAGTATTTATAAAAACTTTGTAAAGGTTATAATTAATAGGTTATTCCTCCAGACTACATTTATAAACATTTCGAAATACTTTTGGCTGTCGACAAATATCTCGTGATGGCGAAGTCATATGTAGAATTTTTCTGTTCTTTAATTAACGGTTGTTATAATGATTTAATAGTTTTCCTATTTTTAACAACTATAAAATGATTAGTAGCTATAGGACAATACACCAGAAAATTTTAATCAACATTTCATAGAATGTTTAGCTGAGGACCAACATCATAGACAAGCGATGACATGTACTCTACTTTGTTTATTAATAAATGGTAATTATAATTATTTAAAAGGTGTACCTATTTTAAACACTTTCATAATGATTATAATTAATAGGACAAGCTACCAGTTAACTTTAATCAACATTACGAACAATGTTTGGCCGTCGACAAATATTTAATACAGGCAAAGACATGTACAATTACATTGATCATTAATAAATGGTAATTATAATTATTTTAAGGTATACCAATTTAAAACACCTTTATATTGATTATGGTTAATAGGAAAATCCTCTAGATCACATTAATCAACATTTCAAAGTATGTATAGCTGAGGACCAACATCATATACAGGCGATAAAATTTTCTATAACATTGATCATTAATAAATGGTAATTATAATTATTTATAAGGTATACCTATTCGAAACACCTTTATAATGATTATAATTAATAGGACAATCCTCCAGACTACATTAATCAATGTTTCTAACTAAGTTTGGCTTTCGAGGAACATCACGTGATGGCGGAGTCACATGTACAATTTCTCTGTTCATTCATGAATGGTAATTATATTTATTTATAAGGTATAAGTATTTTTAAAAACTTTGTAAAGATTATAATTAATAGGTTATTCCTCCAGACTACATTTATCAACATTTCGAAATACTTTTGGCTGTCGACAAATATCTCGTGATGGCGAAGTCAAATGTAGAATTTTTCTGTTCATTAATTAATAGTAAATATAATAATTTATAAGGTATGCCTATTTTTAACACCTATAAAATGATTATCAACTATAGGACAATCCACAAGAAAACTTTAATCAACATTTCATAGAATGTTTAGCTGAGGACCAACATAATAGACAGGCGATGACATGTACTATACTTTGTTCATTAATAAATTGTAATTATAATTATTTAAAAGGTGTACCTATTTTAAACACTTTCATAATGATTATAATTAATATGACAAGCTACCAGTTAACTTTAATCAACATTACGAACAATGTTTGGCCGTCGACAAATATTTAATACAGGCAACGACATGTACAATTACATTGATCATTAATAAATGGTAATTATAATTATTTTAAGGTATACCAATTTAAAACACCTTTATATTGTTTATGGTTAATAGGAAAATCCTCTAGATCACATTAATCAACATTTCAAAGTATGTATATCTGAGGACCAACATCGAATACAGGCGATAAAATTTTCTATAACATTGTTCATTAATAAATGGTAATTATAATAATTTATAAGGAATACCAATTTAGAACACCTTTTTAATGATTATGATTATTAGAACAATCCTCTAGACTACATTTTTCAACGTTTCGACCTATGTTTGGCTTTCGAGAAACATCTCGTGGTGGCGGAGTCACATGTACAATTTCTCTGTTCATTCATATATGGTAGTTATATTTATTTATAAGGTATAACTATTTTTAAAAACTTTGTAATGATTATAATTAATAGGTTATTCCTCCAGAATACATTTATAAACATTTCGAAATACTTTTGTCTGTCGACAAATATCTCGTGATGGCGAAGTCATATGTAGAATTTTTCTGTTCTTTAATTAACGGTTGTTATAATGATTTATTAGTTTTCCTATTTTTAACAACTATAAAATGATTACCAGCTATAGGACAATACACCAGAAAATTTTAATCAACATTTCATAGAATGTTTAGCTGAGGACCAACATCATATACAGGCGATACAATTTTCTATAACATTGATCATTAATAAATGGTAATTATAATTATTTAAAAGGTGTACCTATTGTAAACACCTTTATAATGATTATAATTAATAGGACAATCCTCCAGATGACTTCTATAAACATTTCAAAGTATGTGTGGCTGTCGACAAATATATAATACAGGCAAATACATGTAGAATTACATTGACTATTTATAAATGGTAATTATAATTATTTATAAGGTATACCTATTCGAAACACCTTTTTAATGATTATGATTATTAGAACAATCCTCTAGACTACATTTTTCAACGTTTCGACCTATGTTTGGCTTTCGAGAAACATCTCGTGGTGGCGGAGTCACATGTACAATTTCTCTGTTCATTCATGAATGGTAGTTATATTTATTTATAAGGTATAAGTACTTTTAAAAACTTTGTAAAGATTATAATTAATAGGTTATTCCTCCAGACTACATTTATCAACATTTCGAAATACTTTTGGCTGTCGACAAATATCTCGTGATGGCGAAGTCATATGTAGAATTTTTCTGTTCATTAATTAATGGTAAATATAATAATTTATAAGGTATGCCTATTTTTAACACCTATAAAATGATTATCAACTATAGGACAATCCACAAGAAAACTTTAATCAACATTTCATAGAATGTTTAGCTGAGGACCAACATAATAGACAGGCGATGACATGTACTATACTTTGTTCATTAATAAATGGTAATTATAATTATTTTAAGGTATACCAATTTAAAACACCTTTATATTGTTTATGGTTAATAGGAAAATCCTCTAGATCACATTAATCAACATTTCAAAGTATGTATAGCTGAGGACCAACATCGAATACAGGCCATAAAATTTTCTATAACATTGTTCATTAATAAATGGTAATTATAATAATTTATAAGGAATACCAATTTAGAACACCTTTTTAATGATTATGATTATTAGAACAATCCTCTAGACTACATTTTTCAACGTTTCGACCTATGTTTGGCTTTCGAGAAACATCTCGTGGTGGCGGAGTCACATGTACAATTTCTCTGTTCATTCATGAATGGTAGTTATATTTATTTATAAGGTATAAGTACTTTTAAAAACTTTGTAAAGATTATAATTAATAGGTTATTCCTCCAGACTACATTTATAAACATTTCGAAATACTTTTGGCTGTTGACAAATATCTCGTGATGGCGAAGTCATATGTAGAATTTTTCTGTTCTTTAATTAACGGTTGTTATAATGATTTATTAGTTTTCCTATTTTTAACAACTATAAAATGATTACCAGCTATAGGACAATACACCAGAAAATTTTAATCAACATTTCATAGAATGTTTAGCTGAGGACCAACATCATAGACAAACGATGACATGTACTCTACTTTGTTTATTATTAAATGGTAATTATAATTATTTAAAAGCTGTACCTATTTTAAACACTTTCATAATGATTATAATTAATAGGACAAGTTACCAGTTAACTTTAATCAACATTACGAACAATGTTTGGCCGTCGACAAATATTTAATACAGGCAAAGACATGTACAATTACATTGATCATTAATAAATGGTAATTATAATTTTTTTAAGGTATACCAATTTAAAACACCTTTATATTGATTATGGTTAATAGGAAAATCCTCTAGATCACATTAATCAACATTTCAAAGTATGTATAGCTGAGGACCAACATCATATACAGGCGATAAAATTTTCTATAACATTGATCATTAATAAATGGTAATTATAATTATTTAAAAGGTGTACCTATTTTAAACACCTTTATAATGATTATAATTAATAGGACAATCCTCCAGATGACTTTTATAAACATTTCAAAGTATGTGTGGCTGTCGACAAATATATAATACAGGCAAATACATGTAGAATTACATTGACTATTTATAAATGGTAATTATAATTATTTATAAGGTATACCTATTCGAAACACCTTTATAATGATTATAATTAATAGGACAATCCTCCAGACTACATTAATCAATGTTTCTAACTAAGTTTGGCTTTCGAGGAACATCACGTGATGGCGGAGTCACATGTACAATTTCTCTGTTCATTCATGAATGGTAGTTTTATTTATTTATAAGGTATAAGTATTTTTAAAAACTTTGTAAAGATTATAATTAATAGGTTATTCCTCCAGACTACATTTATAAACATTTCGAAATACTTTTGGCTGTCGACAAATATCTCGTGATGGCGAAGTCATATGTAGAATTTTTCTGTTCTTTAATTAACGGTTGTTATAATGATTTATTAGTTTTCCTATTTTTAACAACTATAAAATGATTACCAGCTATAGGACAATACACCAGAAAATTTTAATCAACATTTCATAGAATGTTTAGCTGAGGACCAACATCATAGACAAGCGATGACATGTACTCTACTTTGTTTATTAATAAATGGTAATTATAATTATTTAAAAGGTGTACCTATTTTAAACACTTTCATAATGATTATAATTAATAGGACAAGCTACCAGTTAACTTTAATCAACATTACGAACAATGTTTGGCCGTCGACAAATATTTAATACAGGCAACGACATGTACAATTACATTGAACATTAATAAATGGTAATTATAATTTTTTTAAGGTATACCATTTTAAAACACCTTTATATTGATTATGGTTAATAGGAAAATCCTCTAGATCACATTAATCAACATTTCAAAGTATGTATAGCTGAGGACCAACATCATATACAGGCGATAAAATTTTCTATAACATTGATCATTAATAAATGGTAATTATAATTATTTAAAAGGTGTACCTATTTTAAACACCTTTATAATGATTATAATTAATAGGACAATCCTCCAGATGACTTTTATAAACATTTCAAAGTATGTGTGGCTGTCGACAAATATATAATACAGGCAAATACATGTAGAATTACATTGACTATTTATAAATGGTAATTATAATTATTTATAAGGTATACCTATTCGAAACACCTTTATAATGATTATAATTAATAGGACAATCCTCCAGATGACTTTTATAAACATTTCAAAGTATGTGTGGCTGTCGACAAATATATAATACAGGCAAATACATGTAGAATTACATTGACTATTTATAAATGGTAATTATAATTATTTATAAGGTATACCTATTCGAAACACCTTTATAATGATTATAATTAATAGGACAATCCTCCAGACTACATTAATCAATGTTTCTAACTAAGTTTGGCTTTCGAGGAACATCACGTGATGGCGGAGTCACATGTACAATTTCTCTGTTCATTCATGAATGGTAGTTATATTTATTTATAAGGTATAAGTATTTTTAAAAACTTTGTAAAGGTTATAATTAATAGGTTATTCCTCCAGACTACATTTATAAACATTTCGAAATACTTTTGGCTGTCGACAAATATCTCGTGATGGCGAAGTCATATGTAGAATTTTTCTGTTCTTTAATTAACGGTTGTTATAATGATTTAATAGTTTTCCTATTTTTAACAACTATAAAATGATTATCAACTATAGGACAATCCACAAGAAAACTTTAATCAACATTTCATAGAATGTTTAGCTGAGGACCAACATAATAGACAGGCGATGACATGTACTATACTTTGTTCATTAATAAATGGTAATTATAATTATTTAAAAGGTGTACCTATTTTAAACACTTTCATAATGATTATAATTAATATGACAAGCTACCAGTTAACTTTAATCAACATTACGAACAATGTTTGGCCGTCGAGAAATATTTAATACAGGCAACGACATGTACAATTACATTGAACATTAATAAATGGTAATTATAATTATTTTAAGGTATACCAATTTAAAACACCTTTATATTATTTATGGATAATAGGAAAATCCTCTAGATCACATTAATCAACATTTCAAAGTATGTATAGCTGAGGACCAACATCGAATACAGGCGATAAAATTTTCTATAACATTGTTCATTAATAAATGGTAATTATAATAATTTATAAGGAATACCAATTTAGAACACCTTTTTAATGATTATGATTATTAGAACAATCCTCTAGACTACATTTTTCAACGTTTCGACCTATGTTTGGCTTTCGAGAAACATCTCGTGGTGGCGGAGTCACATGTACAATTTCTCTGTTCATTCATATATGGTAGTTATATTTATTTATAAGGTATAACTATTTTTAAAAACTTTGTAATGATTATAATTAATAGGTTATTCCTCCAGAATACATTTATAAACATTTCGAAATACTTTTGGCTGTCGACAAATATCTCGTGATGGCGAAGTCATATGTAGAATTTTTCTGTTCATTAATTAATGGTAAATATAATAATTTATAAGGTATGCCTATTTTTAACACCTATAAAATGATTATCAACTATAGGACAATCCACAAGAAAACTTTAATCAACATTTCATAGAATGTTTAGCTGAGGACCAACATAATAGACAGGCGATGACATGTACTATACTTTGTTCATTAATAAATGGTAATTATAATTATTTTAAGGTATACCAATTTAAAACACCTTTATATTGTTTATGGTTAATAGGAAAATCCTCTAGATCACATTAATCAACATTTCAAAGTATGTATAGCTGAGGACCAACATCGAATACAGGCCATAAAATTTTCTTTAACATTGTTCATTAATAAATGGTAATTATAATAATTTATAAGGAATACCAATTTAGAACACCTTTTTAATGATTATGATTATTAGAACAATCCTCTAGACTACATTTTTCAACGTTTCGACCTATGTTTGGCTTTCGAGAAACATCTCGTGGTGGCGGAGTCACATGTACAATTTCTCTGTTCATTCATATATGATAGTTATATTTATTTATAAGGTATAATTATTTTTAAAAACTTTGTAATGATTATAATTAATAGGACAATCCTCCAGACTACATTTATCAACATATCGAAATACGTTTGGCTGTCGAAAAATATCTCGTGATGGCGGAGTCATATGTAGAATTTTTCTGTTCTTTAATTAACGGTTGTTATAATGATTTATTAGTTTTCCTATTTTTAACAACTATAAAATGATTACCAGCTATAGGACAATACACCAGAAAATTTTAATCAACATTTCATAGAATGTTTAGCTGAGGACCAACATCATAGACAAGCGATGACATGTACTCTACTTTGTTTATTAATAAATGGTAATTATAATTATTTAAAAGGTGTACCTATTTTAAACACTTTCATAATGATTATAATTAATAGGACAAGTTACCAGTTAACTTTAATCAACATTACGAACAATGTTTGGCCGTCGACAAATATTTAATACAGGCAAAGACATGTACAATTACATTGATCATTAATAAATGGTAATTATAATTTTTTTAAGGTATACCAATTTAAAACACCTTTATATTGATTATGGTTAATAGGAAAATCCTCTAGATCACATTAATCAACATTTCAAAGTATGTATAGCTGAGGACCAACATCATATACAGGCGATAAAATTTTCTATAACATTGATCATTAATAAATGGTAATTATAATTATTTAAAAGGTGTACCTATTTTAAACACCTTTATAATGATTATAATTAATAGGACAATCCTCCAGATGACTTTTATAAACATTTCAAAGTATGTGTGGCTGTCGACAAATATATAATACAGGCAAATACATGTAGAATTACATTGACTATTTATAAATGGTAATTATAATTATTTATAAGGTATACCTATTCGAAACACCTTTATAATGATTATAATTAATAGGACAATCCTCCAGACTACATTAATCAATGTTTCTAACTAAGTTTGGCTTTCGAGGAACATCACGTGATGGCGGAGTCACATGTACAATTTCTCTGTTCATTCATGAATGGTAGTTATATTTATTTATAAGGTATAAGTATTTTTAAAAACTTTGTAAAGGTTATAATTAATAGGTTATTCCTCCAGACTACATTTATAAACATTTCGAAATACTTTTGGCTGTCGACAAATATCTCGTGATGGCGAAGTCATATGTAGAATTTTTCTGTTCTTTAATTAACGGTTGTTATAATGATTTAATAGTTTTCCTATTTTTAACAACTATAAAATGATTAGTAGCTATAGGACAATACACCAGAAAATTTTAATCAACATTTCATAGAATGTTTAGCTGAGGACCAACATCATAGACAAGCGATGACATGTACTCTACTTTGTTTATTAATAAATGGTAATTATAATTATTTAAAAGGTGTACCTATTTTAAACACTTTCATAATGATTATAATTAATAGGACAAGTTACCAGTTAACTTTAATCAACATTACGAACAATGTTTGGCCGTCGACAAATATTTAATACAGGCAAAGACATGTACAATTACATTGATCATTAATAAATGGTAATTATAATTTTTTTAAGGTATACCAATTTAAAACACCTTTATATTTATTATGGTTAATAGGAAAATCCTCTAGATCACATTAATCAACATTTCAAAGTATGTATAGCTGAGGACCAACATCATATACAGGCTATAAAATTTTCTATAACATTGATCATTAATAAATGGTAATTATAATTATTTAAAAGGTGTACCTATTTTAAACACCTTTATAATGATTATAATTAATAGGACAATCCTCCAGATGACTTTTATAAACATTTCAAAGTATGTGTGGCTGTCGACAAATATATAATACAGGCAAATACATGTAGAATTACATTGACTATTTATAAATGGTAATTATAATTATTTATAAGGTATACCTATTCGAAACACCTTTATAATGATTATAATTAATAGGACAATCCTCCAGACTACATTAATCAATGTTTCTAACTAAGTTTGGCTTTCGAGGAACATCACGTGATGGCGGAGTCACATGTACAATTTCTCTGTTCATTCATGAATGGTAGTTATATTTATTTATAAGGTATAAGTATTTTTAAAAACTTTGTAAAGGTTATAATTAATAGGTTATTCCTCCAGACTACATTTATAAACATTTCGAAATACTTTTGGCTGTCGACAAATATCTCGTGATGGCGAAGTCATATGTAGAATTTTTCTGTTCTTTAATTAACGGTTGTTATAATGATTTAATAGTTTTCCTATTTTTAACAACTATAAAATGATTAGTAGCTATAGGACAATACACCAGAAAATTATAATCAACATTTCATAGAATGTTTAGCTGAGGACCAACATCATAGACAAGCGATGACATGTACTCTACTTTGTTTATTAATAAATGGTAATTATAATTATTTAAAAGGTGTACCTATTTTAAACACTTTCTTAATGATTATAATTAATAGGACAAGCTACCAGTTAACTTGAATCAACATTACGAACAATGTTTGGCCGTCGACAAATATTTAATACAGGCAAAGACATGTACAATTACATTGATCATTAATAAATGGTAATTATAATTATTTTAAGGTATACCAATTTAAAACACCTTTATATTGATTATGGTTAATAGGAAAATCCTCTAGATCACATTAATCAACATTTCAAAGTATGTATAGCTGAGGACCAACATCATATACAGGCGATAAAATTTTCTATAACATTGATCATTAATAAATGGTAATTATAATTATTTAAAAGGTGTACCTATTTTAAACACCTTTATAATGATTATAATTAATAGGACAATCCTCCAGATGACTTTTATAAACATTTCAAAGTATGTGTGGCTGTCGACAAATATATAATACAGGCAAATACATGTAGAATTACATTGACTATTTATAAATGGTAATTATAATTATTTATAAGGTATACCTATTCGAAACACCTTTATAATGATTATAATTAATAGGACAATCCTCCAGACTACATTAATCAATGTTTCTAACTAAGTTTGGCTTTCGAGGAACATCACGTGATGGCGGAGTCACATGTACAATTTCTCTGTTCATTCATGAATGGTAGTTATATTTATTTATAAGGTATAAGTATTTTTAAAAACTTTGTAAAGATTATAATTAATAGGTTATTCCTCCAGACTACATTTATCAACATTTCGAAATACTTTTGGCTGTCGACAAATATCTCGTGATGGCGAAGTCAAATGTAGAATTTTTCTGTTCATTAATTAATGGTAAATATAATAATTTATAAGGTATGCCTATTTTTAACACCTATAAAATGATTATCAACTATAGGACAATCCACAAGAAAACTTTAATCAACATTTCATAGAATGTTTAGCTGAGGACCAACATAATAGACAGGCGATGACATGTACTATACTTTGTTCATTAATAAATGGTAATTATAATTATTTAAAAGGTGTACCTATTGTAAACACCTTTATAATGATTATAATTAATAGGACAATCCTCCAGATGACTTTTATAAACATTTCAAAGTATGTGTGGCTGTCGACAAATATATAATACAGGCAAATACATGTAGAATTACATTGACTATTTATAAATGGTAATTATAATTATTTATAAGGTATACCTATTCGAAACACCTTTTTAATGATTATGATTATTAGAACAATCCTCTAGACTACATTTTTCAACGTTTCGACCTATGTTTGGCTTTCGAGAAACATCACGTGATGGCGGAGTCACATGTACAATTTCTCTGTTCATTCATGAATGGTAGTTATATTGATTTATAAGGTATAAGTATTTTTAAAAACTTTGTAAAGATTATAATTAATAGGTTATTCCTCCAGACTACATTTATCAACATTTCGAAATACTTTTGGCTGTCGACAAATATCTCGTGATGGCGAAGTCATATGTAGAATTTTTCTGTTCATTAATTAATGGTAAATATAATAATTTATAAGGTATGCCTATTTTTAACACCTATAAAATGATTATCAACTATAGGACAATCCACAAGAAAACTTTAATCAACATTTCATAGAATGTTTAGCTGAGGACCAACATAATAGACAGGCGATGACATGTACTATACTTTGTTCATTAATAAATGGTAATTATAATTATTTTAAGGTATACCAATTTAAAACACCTTTATATTGTTTATGGTTAATAGGAAAATCCTCTAGATCACATTAATCAACATTTCAAAGTATGTATAGCTGAGGACCAACATCGAATACAGGCCATAAAATTTTCTTTCACATTGTTCATTAATAAATGGTAATTATAATAATTTATAAGGAATACCAATTTAGAACACCTTTTTAATGATTATGATTATTAGAACAATCCTCTAGACTACATTTTTCAACGTTTCGACCTATGTTTGGCTTTCGAGAAACATCTCGTGGTGGCGGAGTCACATGTACAATTTCTCTGTTCATTCATATATGATAGTTATATTTATTTATAAGGTATAATTATTTTTAAAAACTTTGTAATGATTATAATTAATAGGACAATCCTCCAGACTACATTTATCAACATATCGAAATACGTTTGGCTGTCGAAAAATATCTCGTGATGGCGGAGTCATATGTAGAATTTTTCTGTTCTTTAATTAACGGTTGTTATAATGATTTATTAGTTATACCTATTTTTTACAACTATAAAATGATTATCAGCTATAGGACAATACACTAGAAAAATTTAATCAACATTTCATAGAATGTTTAGCTGAGGACCAACATCATAGACAAGCGATGACATGTACTCTACTTTGTTTATTAATAAATGGTAATTATAATTATTTAAAAGGTGTACCTATTTTAAACACTTTCATAATGATTATAATTAATAGGACAAGCTACCAGTTAACTTTAATCAACATTACGAACAATGTTTGGCCGTCGACAAATATTTAATACAGGCAAAGACATGTACAATTACATTGATCATTAATAAATGGTAATTATAATTATTTTAAGGTATACCAATTTAAAACACCTTTATATTGATTATGGTTAATAGGAAAATCCTCTAGATCACATTAATCAACATTTCAAAGTATGTATAGCTGAGGACCAACATCATATACAGGCGATAAAATTTTCTATAACATTGATCATTAATAAATGGTAATTATAATTATTTATAAGGTATACCTATTCGAAACACCTTTATAATGATTATAATTAATAGGACAATCCTCCAGACTACATTAATCAATGTTTCTAACTAAGTTTGGCTTTCGAGGAACATCACGTGATGGCGGAGTCACATGTACAATTTCTCTGTTCATTCATGAATGGTAATTATATTTATTTATAAGGTATAAGTATTTTTAAAAACTTTGTAAAGATTATAATTAATAGGTTATTCCTCCAGACTACATTTATCAACATTTCGAAATACTTTTGGCTGTCGACAAATATCTCGTGATGGCGAAGTCAAATGTAGAATTTTTCTGTTCATTAATTAATAGTAAATATAATAATTTATAAGGTATGCCTATTTTTAACACCTATAAAATGATTATCAACTATAGGACAATCCACAAGAAAACTTTAATCAACATTTCATAGAATGTTTAGCTGAGGACCAACATAATAGACAGGCGATGACATGTACTATACTTTGTTCATTAATAAATTGTAATTATAATTATTTAAAAGGTGTACCTATTTTAAACACTTTCATAATGATTATAATTAATATGACAAGCTACCAGTTAACTTTAATCAACATTACGAACAATGTTTGGCCGTCGACAAATATTTAATACAGGCAACGACATGTACAATTACATTGATCATTAATAAATGGTAATTATAATTATTTTAAGGTATACCAATTTAAAACACCTTTATATTGTTTATGGTTAATAGGAAAATCCTCTAGATCACATTAATCAACATTTCAAAGTATGTATATCTGAGGACCAACATCGAATACAGGCGATAAAATTTTCTATAACATTGTTCATTAATAAATGGTAATTATAATAATTTATAAGGAATACCAATTTAGAACACCTTTTTAATGATTATGATTATTAGAACAATCCTCTAGACTACATTTTTCAACGTTTCGACCTATGTTTGGCTTTCGAGAAACATCTCGTGGTGGCGGAGTCACATGTACAATTTCTCTGTTCATTCATATATGGTAGTTATATTTATTTATAAGGTATAACTATTTTTAAAAACTTTGTAATGATTATAATTAATAGGTTATTCCTCCAGAATACATTTATAAACATTTCGAAATACTTTTGTCTGTCGACAAATATCTCGTGATGGCGAAGTCATATGTAGAATTTTTCTGTTCTTTAATTAACGGTTGTTATAATGATTTATTAGTTTTCCTATTTTTAACAACTATAAAATGATTACCAGCTATAGGACAATACACCAGAAAATTTTAATCAACATTTCATAGAATGTTTAGCTGAGGACCAACATCATATACAGGCGATACAATTTTCTATAACATTGATCATTAATAAATGGTAATTATAATTATTTAAAAGGTGTACCTATTGTAAACACCTTTATAATGATTATAATTAATAGGACAATCCTCCAGATGACTTCTATAAACATTTCAAAGTATGTGTGGCTGTCGACAAATATATAATACAGGCAAATACATGTAGAATTACATTGACTATTTATAAATGGTAATTATAATTATTTATAAGGTATACCTATTCGAAACACCTTTTTAATGATTATGATTATTAGAACAATCCTCTAGACTACATTTTTCAACGTTTCGACCTATGTTTGGCTTTCGAGAAACATCTCGTGGTGGCGGAGTCACATGTACAATTTCTCTGTTCATTCATGAATGGTAGTTATATTTATTTATAAGGTATAAGTACTTTTAAAAACTTTGTAAAGATTATAATTAATAGGTTATTCCTCCAGACTACATTTATCAACATTTCGAAATACTTTTGGCTGTCGACAAATATCTCGTGATGGCGAAGTCATATGTAGAATTTTTCTGTTCATTAATTAATGGTAAATATAATAATTTATAAGGTATGCCTATTTTTAACACCTATAAAATGATTATCAACTATAGGACAATCCACAAGAAAACTTTAATCAACATTTCATAGAATGTTTAGCTGAGGACCAACATAATAGACAGGCGATGACATGTACTATACTTTGTTCATTAATAAATGGTAATTATAATTATTTTAAGGTATACCAATTTAAAACACCTTTATATTGTTTATGGTTAATAGGAAAATCCTCTAGATCACATTAATCAACATTTCAAAGTATGTATAGCTGAGGACCAACATCGAATACAGGCCATAAAATTTTCTATAACATTGTTCATTAATAAATGGTAATTATAATAATTTATAAGGAATACCAATTTAGAACACCTTTTTAATGATTATGATTATTAGAACAATCCTCTAGACTACATTTTTCAACGTTTCGACCTATGTTTGGCTTTCGAGAAACATCTCGTGGTGGCGGAGTCACATGTACAATTTCTCTGTTCATTCATGAATGGTAGTTATATTTATTTATAAGGTATAAGTACTTTTAAAAACTTTGTAAAGATTATAATTAATAGGTTATTCCTCCAGACTACATTTATAAACATTTCGAAATACTTTTGGCTGTTGACAAATATCTCGTGATGGCGAAGTCATATGTAGAATTTTTCTGTTCTTTAATTAACGGTTGTTATAATGATTTATTAGTTTTCCTATTTTTAACAACTATAAAATGATTACCAGCTATAGGACAATACACCAGAAAATTTTAATCAACATTTCATAGAATGTTTAGCTGAGGACCAACATCATAGACAAACGATGACATGTACTCTACTTTGTTTATTATTAAATGGTAATTATAATTATTTAAAAGCTGTACCTATTTTAAACACTTTCATAATGATTATAATTAATAGGACAAGTTACCAGTTAACTTTAATCAACATTACGAACAATGTTTGGCCGTCGACAAATATTTAATACAGGCAAAGACATGTACAATTACATTGATCATTAATAAATGGTAATTATAATTTTTTTAAGGTATACCAATTTAAAACACCTTTATATTGATTATGGTTAATAGGAAAATCCTCTAGATCACATTAATCAACATTTCAAAGTATGTATAGCTGAGGACCAACATCATATACAGGCGATAAAATTTTCTATAACATTGATCATTAATAAATGGTAATTATAATTATTTAAAAGGTGTACCTATTTTAAACACCTTTATAATGATTATAATTAATAGGACAATCCTCCAGATGACTTTTATAAACATTTCAAAGTATGTGTGGCTGTCGACAAATATATAATACAGGCAAATACATGTAGAATTACATTGACTATTTATAAATGGTAATTATAATTATTTATAAGGTATACCTATTCGAAACACCTTTATAATGATTATAATTAATAGGACAATCCTCCAGACTACATTAATCAATGTTTCTAACTAAGTTTGGCTTTCGAGGAACATCACGTGATGGCGGAGTCACATGTACAATTTCTCTGTTCATTCATGAATGGTAGTTTTATTTATTTATAAGGTATAAGTATTTTTAAAAACTTTGTAAAGATTATAATTAATAGGTTATTCCTCCAGACTACATTTATAAACATTTCGAAATACTTTTGGCTGTCGACAAATATCTCGTGATGGCGAAGTCATATGTAGAATTTTTCTGTTCTTTAATTAACGGTTGTTATAATGATTTATTAGTTTTCCTATTTTTAACAACTATAAAATGATTACCAGCTATAGGACAATACACCAGAAAATTTTAATCAACATTTCATAGAATGTTTAGCTGAGGACCAACATCATAGACAAGCGATGACATGTACTCTACTTTGTTTATTAATAAATGGTAATTATAATTATTTAAAAGGTGTACCTATTTTAAACACTTTCATAATGATTATAATTAATAGGACAAGCTACCAGTTAACTTTAATCAACATTACGAACAATGTTTGGCCGTCGACAAATATTTAATACAGGCAACGACATGTACAATTACATTGAACATTAATAAATGGTAATTATAATTTTTTTAAGGTATACCATTTTAAAACACCTTTATATTGATTATGGTTAATAGGAAAATCCTCTAGATCACATTAATCAACATTTCAAAGTATGTATAGCTGAGGACCAACATCATATACAGGCGATAAAATTTTCTATAACATTGATCATTAATAAATGGTAATTATAATTATTTAAAAGGTGTACCTATTTTAAACACCTTTATAATGATTATAATTAATAGGACAATCCTCCAGATGACTTTTATAAACATTTCAAAGTATGTGTGGCTGTCGACAAATATATAATACAGGCAAATACATGTAGAATTACATTGACTATTTATAAATGGTAATTATAATTATTTATAAGGTATACCTATTCGAAACACCTTTATAATGATTATAATTAATAGGACAATCCTCCAGATGACTTTTATAAACATTTCAAAGTATGTGTGGCTGTCGACAAATATATAATACAGGCAAATACATGTAGAATTACATTGACTATTTATAAATGGTAATTATAATTATTTATAAGGTATACCTATTCGAAACACCTTTATAATGATTATAATTAATAGGACAATCCTCCAGACTACATTAATCAATGTTTCTAACTAAGTTTGGCTTTCGAGGAACATCACGTGATGGCGGAGTCACATGTACAATTTCTCTGTTCATTCATGAATGGTAGTTATATTTATTTATAAGGTATAAGTATTTTTAAAAACTTTGTAAAGGTTATAATTAATAGGTTATTCCTCCAGACTACATTTATAAACATTTCGAAATACTTTTGGCTGTCGACAAATATCTCGTGATGGCGAAGTCATATGTAGAATTTTTCTGTTCTTTAATTAACGGTTGTTATAATGATTTAATAGTTTTCCTATTTTTAACAACTATAAAATGATTATCAACTATAGGACAATCCACAAGAAAACTTTAATCAACATTTCATAGAATGTTTAGCTGAGGACCAACATAATAGACAGGCGATGACATGTACTATACTTTGTTCATTAATAAATGGTAATTATAATTATTTAAAAGGTGTACCTATTTTAAACACTTTCATAATGATTATAATTAATATGACAAGCTACCAGTTAACTTTAATCAACATTACGAACAATGTTTGGCCGTCGAGAAATATTTAATACAGGCAACGACATGTACAATTACATTGAACATTAATAAATGGTAATTATAATTATTTTAAGGTATACCAATTTAAAACACCTTTATATTATTTATGGATAATAGGAAAATCCTCTAGATCACATTAATCAACATTTCAAAGTATGTATAGCTGAGGACCAACATCGAATACAGGCGATAAAATTTTCTATAACATTGTTCATTAATAAATGGTAATTATAATAATTTATAAGGAATACCAATTTAGAACACCTTTTTAATGATTATGATTATTAGAACAATCCTCTAGACTACATTTTTCAACGTTTCGACCTATGTTTGGCTTTCGAGAAACATCTCGTGGTGGCGGAGTCACATGTACAATTTCTCTGTTCATTCATATATGGTAGTTATATTTATTTATAAGGTATAACTATTTTTAAAAACTTTGTAATGATTATAATTAATAGGTTATTCCTCCAGAATACATTTATAAACATTTCGAAATACTTTTGGCTGTCGACAAATATCTCGTGATGGCGAAGTCATATGTAGAATTTTTCTGTTCATTAATTAATGGTAAATATAATAATTTATAAGGTATGCCTATTTTTAACACCTATAAAATGATTATCAACTATAGGACAATCCACAAGAAAACTTTAATCAACATTTCATAGAATGTTTAGCTGAGGACCAACATAATAGACAGGCGATGACATGTACTATACTTTGTTCATTAATAAATGGTAATTATAATTATTTTAAGGTATACCAATTTAAAACACCTTTATATTGTTTATGGTTAATAGGAAAATCCTCTAGATCACATTAATCAACATTTCAAAGTATGTATAGCTGAGGACCAACATCGAATACAGGCCATAAAATTTTCTTTAACATTGTTCATTAATAAATGGTAATTATAATAATTTATAAGGAATACCAATTTAGAACACCTTTTTAATGATTATGATTATTAGAACAATCCTCTAGACTACATTTTTCAACGTTTCGACCTATGTTTGGCTTTCGAGAAACATCTCGTGGTGGCGGAGTCACATGTACAATTTCTCTGTTCATTCATATATGATAGTTATATTTATTTATAAGGTATAATTATTTTTAAAAACTTTGTAATGATTATAATTAATAGGACAATCCTCCAGACTACATTTATCAACATATCGAAATACGTTTGGCTGTCGAAAAATATCTCGTGATGGCGGAGTCATATGTAGAATTTTTCTGTTCTTTAATTAACGGTTGTTATAATGATTTATTAGTTTTCCTATTTTTAACAACTATAAAATGATTACCAGCTATAGGACAATACACCAGAAAATTTTAATCAACATTTCATAGAATGTTTAGCTGAGGACCAACATCATAGACAAGCGATGACATGTACTCTACTTTGTTTATTAATAAATGGTAATTATAATTATTTAAAAGGTGTACCTATTTTAAACACTTTCATAATGATTATAATTAATAGGACAAGTTACCAGTTAACTTTAATCAACATTACGAACAATGTTTGGCCGTCGACAAATATTTAATACAGGCAAAGACATGTACAATTACATTGATCATTAATAAATGGTAATTATAATTTTTTTAAGGTATACCAATTTAAAACACCTTTATATTGATTATGGTTAATAGGAAAATCCTCTAGATCACATTAATCAACATTTCAAAGTATGTATAGCTGAGGACCAACATCATATACAGGCGATAAAATTTTCTATAACATTGATCATTAATAAATGGTAATTATAATTATTTAAAAGGTGTACCTATTTTAAACACCTTTATAATGATTATAATTAATAGGACAATCCTCCAGATGACTTTTATAAACATTTCAAAGTATGTGTGGCTGTCGACAAATATATAATACAGGCAAATACATGTAGAATTACATTGACTATTTATAAATGGTAATTATAATTATTTATAAGGTATACCTATTCGAAACACCTTTATAATGATTATAATTAATAGGACAATCCTCCAGACTACATTAATCAATGTTTCTAACTAAGTTTGGCTTTCGAGGAACATCACGTGATGGCGGAGTCACATGTACAATTTCTCTGTTCATTCATGAATGGTAGTTATATTTATTTATAAGGTATAAGTATTTTTAAAAACTTTGTAAAGGTTATAATTAATAGGTTATTCCTCCAGACTACATTTATAAACATTTCGAAATACTTTTGGCTGTCGACAAATATCTCGTGATGGCGAAGTCATATGTAGAATTTTTCTGTTCTTTAATTAACGGTTGTTATAATGATTTAATAGTTTTCCTATTTTTAACAACTATAAAATGATTAGTAGCTATAGGACAATACACCAGAAAATTTTAATCAACATTTCATAGAATGTTTAGCTGAGGACCAACATCATAGACAAGCGATGACATGTACTCTACTTTGTTTATTAATAAATGGTAATTATAATTATTTAAAAGGTGTACCTATTTTAAACACTTTCATAATGATTATAATTAATAGGACAAGTTACCAGTTAACTTTAATCAACATTACGAACAATGTTTGGCCGTCGACAAATATTTAATACAGGCAAAGACATGTACAATTACATTGATCATTAATAAATGGTAATTATAATTTTTTTAAGGTATACCAATTTAAAACACCTTTATATTTATTATGGTTAATAGGAAAATCCTCTAGATCACATTAATCAACATTTCAAAGTATGTATAGCTGAGGACCAACATCATATACAGGCTATAAAATTTTCTATAACATTGATCATTAATAAATGGTAATTATAATTATTTAAAAGGTGTACCTATTTTAAACACCTTTATAATGATTATAATTAATAGGACAATCCTCCAGATGACTTTTATAAACATTTCAAAGTATGTGTGGCTGTCGACAAATATATAATACAGGCAAATACATGTAGAATTACATTGACTATTTATAAATGGTAATTATAATTATTTATAAGGTATACCTATTCGAAACACCTTTATAATGATTATAATTAATAGGACAATCCTCCAGACTACATTAATCAATGTTTCTAACTAAGTTTGGCTTTCGAGGAACATCACGTGATGGCGGAGTCACATGTACAATTTCTCTGTTCATTCATGAATGGTAGTTATATTTATTTATAAGGTATAAGTATTTTTAAAAACTTTGTAAAGGTTATAATTAATAGGTTATTCCTCCAGACTACATTTATAAACATTTCGAAATACTTTTGGCTGTCGACAAATATCTCGTGATGGCGAAGTCATATGTAGAATTTTTCTGTTCTTTAATTAACGGTTGTTATAATGATTTAATAGTTTTCCTATTTTTAACAACTATAAAATGATTAGTAGCTATAGGACAATACACCAGAAAATTATAATCAACATTTCATAGAATGTTTAGCTGAGGACCAACATCATAGACAAGCGATGACATGTACTCTACTTTGTTTATTAATAAATGGTAATTATAATTATTTAAAAGGTGTACCTATTTTAAACACTTTCTTAATGATTATAATTAATAGGACAAGCTACCAGTTAACTTGAATCAACATTACGAACAATGTTTGGCCGTCGACAAATATTTAATACAGGCAAAGACATGTACAATTACATTGATCATTAATAAATGGTAATTATAATTATTTTAAGGTATACCAATTTAAAACACCTTTATATTGATTATGGTTAATAGGAAAATCCTCTAGATCACATTAATCAACATTTCAAAGTATGTATAGCTGAGGACCAACATCATATACAGGCGATAAAATTTTCTATAACATTGATCATTAATAAATGGTAATTATAATTATTTAAAAGGTGTACCTATTTTAAACACCTTTATAATGATTATAATTAATAGGACAATCCTCCAGATGACTTTTATAAACATTTCAAAGTATGTGTGGCTGTCGACAAATATATAATACAGGCAAATACATGTAGAATTACATTGACTATTTATAAATGGTAATTATAATTATTTATAAGGTATACCTATTCGAAACACCTTTATAATGATTATAATTAATAGGACAATCCTCCAGACTACATTAATCAATGTTTCTAACTAAGTTTGGCTTTCGAGGAACATCACGTGATGGCGGAGTCACATGTACAATTTCTCTGTTCATTCATGAATGGTAGTTATATTTATTTATAAGGTATAAGTATTTTTAAAAACTTTGTAAAGATTATAATTAATAGGTTATTCCTCCAGACTACATTTATCAACATTTCGAAATACTTTTGGCTGTCGACAAATATCTCGTGATGGCGAAGTCAAATGTAGAATTTTTCTGTTCATTAATTAATGGTAAATATAATAATTTATAAGGTATGCCTATTTTTAACACCTATAAAATGATTATCAACTATAGGACAATCCACAAGAAAACTTTAATCAACATTTCATAGAATGTTTAGCTGAGGACCAACATAATAGACAGGCGATGACATGTACTATACTTTGTTCATTAATAAATGGTAATTATAATTATTTAAAAGGTGTACCTATTGTAAACACCTTTATAATGATTATAATTAATAGGACAATCCTCCAGATGACTTTTATAAACATTTCAAAGTATGTGTGGCTGTCGACAAATATATAATACAGGCAAATACATGTAGAATTACATTGACTATTTATAAATGGTAATTATAATTATTTATAAGGTATACCTATTCGAAACACCTTTTTAATGATTATGATTATTAGAACAATCCTCTAGACTACATTTTTCAACGTTTCGACCTATGTTTGGCTTTCGAGAAACATCACGTGATGGCGGAGTCACATGTACAATTTCTCTGTTCATTCATGAATGGTAGTTATATTGATTTATAAGGTATAAGTATTTTTAAAAACTTTGTAAAGATTATAATTAATAGGTTATTCCTCCAGACTACATTTATCAACATTTCGAAATACTTTTGGCTGTCGACAAATATCTCGTGATGGCGAAGTCATATGTAGAATTTTTCTGTTCATTAATTAATGGTAAATATAATAATTTATAAGGTATGCCTATTTTTAACACCTATAAAATGATTATCAACTATAGGACAATCCACAAGAAAACTTTAATCAACATTTCATAGAATGTTTAGCTGAGGACCAACATAATAGACAGGCGATGACATGTACTATACTTTGTTCATTAATAAATGGTAATTATAATTATTTTAAGGTATACCAATTTAAAACACCTTTATATTGTTTATGGTTAATAGGAAAATCCTCTAGATCACATTAATCAACATTTCAAAGTATGTATAGCTGAGGACCAACATCGAATACAGGCCATAAAATTTTCTTTCACATTGTTCATTAATAAATGGTAATTATAATAATTTATAAGGAATACCAATTTAGAACACCTTTTTAATGATTATGATTATTAGAACAATCCTCTAGACTACATTTTTCAACGTTTCGACCTATGTTTGGCTTTCGAGAAACATCTCGTGGTGGCGGAGTCACATGTACAATTTCTCTGTTCATTCATATATGATAGTTATATTTATTTATAAGGTATAATTATTTTTAAAAACTTTGTAATGATTATAATTAATAGGACAATCCTCCAGACTACATTTATCAACATATCGAAATACGTTTGGCTGTCGAAAAATATCTCGTGATGGCGGAGTCATATGTAGAATTTTTCTGTTCTTTAATTAACGGTTGTTATAATGATTTATTAGTTATACCTATTTTTTACAACTATAAAATGATTATCAGCTATAGGACAATACACTAGAAAAATTTAATCAACATTTCATAGAATGTTTAGCTAAGGACCAACATCATAGACAAGCGATGACATGTACTGTACTTTGTTCATTAATAAATGGTAATTATAATTATTTAAAAGGTGTACCTATTTTAAACACTTTCATAATAATTATAATTAATAGGACAAGCTACCAGTTAACTTTAATCAACATTACGAACAATGTTTGGCCGTCGACAAATATTTAATACAGGCAAAGACATGTACAATTACATTGATCATTAATAAATGGTAATTATAATTATTTTAAGGTATACCAATTTAAAACACCTTTATTTTGATTATGGTTAATAGGAAAATCCTCTAGATCACATTAATCAACATTTCAAAGTATGTATAGCTGAGGACCAACATCATATACAGGCGATACAATTTTCTATAACATTGATCATTAATAAATGGTAATTATAATTATTTAAAAGGTGTACCTATTGTAAACACCTTTATAATGATTATAATTAATAGGACAATCCTCCAGATGACTTTTATAAACATTTCAAAGTATGTGTGGCTGTCGACAAATATATAATACAGGCAAATACATGTAGAATTACATTGACTATTTATAAATGGTAATTATAATTATTTATAAGGTATACCTATTCGAAACACCTTTATAATGATTATAATTAATAGGACAATCCTCCAGACTACATTAATCAATGTTTCTATCTAAGTTTGGCTTTCGAGGAACATCACGTGATGGCGGAGTTACATGTACAATTTCTCTGTTCATTCATGAATGGTAGTTATATTTATTTATAAGGTATAAGTATTTTTAAAAACATTGTAAAGATTATAATTAATAGGTTATTCCTCCAGACTACATTTATAAACATTTCGAAATACTTTTGGCTGTCGACAAATATCTCGTGATGGCGAAGTCATATGAAGAATTTTTCTGTTCATTAATAAATGGTAAATATAATAATTTATAAGGTATGCCTATTTTTAACACCTATAAAATGATTATCAACTATAGGACAATCCACAAGAAAACTTTAATCAACATTTCATAGAATGTTTAGCTGAGGACCAACATAATAGACAGGCGATGACATGTACTATACTTTGATCATTAATAAATGGTAATTATAATTATTTAAAAGGTGTACCTATTTTAAACACTTTCATAATGATTATAATTAATAGGACAAGCTACCAGTTAACTTTAATCAACATTACGAACAATGTTTGGCCGTCGACAAATATTTAATACAGGCAAAGACATGTACAATTACATTGATCATTAATAAATGGTAATTATAATTATTTTAAGGTATACCAATTTAAAACACCTTTATATTGTTTATGGTTAATAGGAAAATCCTCTAGATCACATTAATCAACATTTCAAAGTATGTATAGCTGAGGACCAACATCGAATACAGGCCATAAAATTTTCTATAACATTGTTCATTAATAAATGGTAATTATAATAATTTATAAGGAATACCAATTTAGAACACCTTTTTAATGATTATGATTATTAGAACAATCCTCTAGACTACATTTTTCAACGTTTCGACCTATGTTTGGCTTTCGAGAAACATCTCGTGGTGGCGGAGTCACATGTACAATTTCTCTGTTCATTCATGAATGGTAGTTATATTTATTTATAAGGTATAAGTATTTTTAAAAACTTTGTAAAGGTTATAATTAATAGGTTATTCCTCCAGACTACATTTATAAACATTTCGAAATACTTTTGGCTGTCGACAAATATCTCGTGATGGCGAAGTCATATGTAGAATTTTTCTGTTCTTTAATTAACGGTTGTTATAATGATTTAATAGTTTTCCTATTTTTAACAACTATAAAATGATTAGTAGCTATAGGACAATACACCAGAAAATTTTAATCAACATTTCATAGAATGTTTAGCTGAGGACCAACATCATAGACAAGCGATGACATGTACTCTACTTTGTTTATTAATAAATGGTAATTATAATTATTTAAAAGGTGTACCTATTTTAAACACTTTCATAATGATTATAATTAATAGGACAAGTTACCAGTTAACTTTAATCAACATTACGAACAATGTTTGGCCGTCGACAAATATTTAATACAGGCAAAGACATGTACAATTACATTGATCATTAATAAATGGTAATTATAATTTTTTTAAGGTATACCAATTTAAAACACCTTTATATTTATTATGGTTAATAGGAAAATCCTCTAGATCACATTAATCAACATTTCAAAGTATGTATAGCTGAGGACCAACATCATATACAGGCGATAAAATTTTCTATAACATTGATCATTAATAAATGGTAATTATAATTATTTAAAAGGTGTACCTATTTTAAACACCTTTATAATGATTATAATTAATAGGACAATCCTCCAGATGACTTTTATAAACATTTCAAAGTATGTGTGGCTGTCGACAAATATATAATACAGGCAAATACATGTAGAATTACATTGACTATTTATAAATGGTAATTATAATTATTTATAAGGTATACCTATTCGAAACACCTTTATAATGATTATAATTAATAGGACAATCCTCCAGACTACATTAATCAATGTTTCTAACTAAGTTTGGCTTTCGAGGAACATCACGTGATGGCGGAGTCACATGTACAATTTCTCTGTTCATTCATGAATGGTAGTTATATTTATTTATAAGGTATAAGTATTTTTAAAAACTTTGTAAAGGTCATAATTAATAGGTTATTCCTCCAGACTACATTTATAAACATTTCGAAATACTTTTGGCTGTCGACAAATATCTCGTGATGGCGAAGTCATATGTAGAATTTTTCTGTTCTTTAATTAACGGTTGTTATAATGATTTAATAGTTTTCCTATTTTTAACAACTATAAAATGATTAGTAGCTATAGGACAATACACCAGAAAATTATAATCAACATTTCATAGAATGTTTAGCTGAGGACCAACATCATAGACAAGCGATGACATGTACTCTACTTTGTTTATTAATAAATGGTAATTATAATTATTTAAAAGGTGTACCTATTTTAAACACTTTCTTAATGATTATAATTAATAGGACAAGCTACCAGTTAACTTGAATCAACATTACGAACAATGTTTGGCCGTCGACAAATATTTAATACAGGCAAAGACATGTACAATTACATTGATCATTAATAAATGGTAATTATAATTATTTTAAGGTATACCAATTTAAAACACCTTTATATTGATTATGGTTAATAGGAAAATCCTCTAGATCACATTAATCAACATTTCAAAGTATGTATAGCTGAGGACCAACATCATATACAGGCGATAAAATTTTCTATAACATTGATCATTAATAAATGGTAATTATAATTATTTAAAAGGTGTACCTATTTTAAACACCTTTATAATGATTATAATTAATAGGACAATCCTCCAGATGACTTTTATAAACATTTCAAAGTATGTGTGGCTGTCGACAAATATATAATACAGGCAAATACATGTAGAATTACATTGACTATTTATAAATGGTAATTATAATTATTTATAAGGTATACCTATTCGAAACACCTTTTTAATGATTATGATTATTAGAACAATCCTCTAGACTACATTTTTCAACGTTTCGACCTATGTTTGGCTTTCGAGAAACATCACGTGATGGCGGAGTCACATGTACAATTTCTCTGTTCATTCATGAATGGTAGTTATATTGATTTATAAGGTATAAGTATTTTTAAAAACTTTGTAAAGATTATAATTAATAGGTTATTCCTCCAGACTACATTTATCAACATTTCGAAATACTTTTGGCTGTCGACAAATATCTCGTGATGGCGAAGTCATATGTAGAATTTTTCTGTTCATTAATTAATGGTAAATATAATAATTTATAAGGTATGCCTATTTTTAACACCTATAAAATGATTATCAACTATAGGACAATCCACAAGAAAACTTTAATCAACATTTCATAGAATGTTTAGCTGAGGACCAACATAATAGACAGGCGATGACATGTACTATACTTTGTTCATTAATAAATGGTAATTATAATTATTTAAAAGGTGTACCTATTGTAAACACCTTTATAATGATTATAATTAATAGGACAATCCTCCAGATGACTTTTATAAACATTTCAAAGTATGTATAGCTGAGGACCAACATCGAATACAGGCCATAAAATTTTCTTTCACATTGTTCATTAATAAATGGTAATTATAATAATTTATAAGGAATACCAATTTAGAACACCTTTTTAATGATTATGATTATTAGAACAATCCTCTAGACTACATTTTTCAACGTTTCGACCTATGTTTGGCTTTCGAGAAACATCTCGTGGTGGCGGAGTCACATGTACAATTTCTCTGTTCATTCATGAATGGTAGTTATATTTATTTATAAGGTATAAGTATTTTTAAAAACTTTGTAAAGGTTATAATTAATAGGTTATTCCTCCAGACTACATTTATAAACATTTCGAAATACTTTTGGCTGTCGAAAAATATCTCGTGATGGCGGAGTCATATGTAGAATTTTTCTGTTCTTTAATTAACGGTTGTTATAATGATTTATTAGTTATACCTATTTTTTACAACTATAAAATGATTATCAGCTATAGGACAATACACTAGAAAAATTTAATCAACATTTCATAGAATGTTTAGCTAAGGACCAACATCATAGACAAGCGATGACATGTACTGTACTTTGTTCATTAATAAATGGTAATTATAATTATTTAAAAGGTGTACCTATTTTAAACACTTTCATAATAATTATAATTAATAGGACAAGCTACCAGTTAACTTTAATCAACATTACGAACAATGTTTGGCCGTCGACAAATATTTAATACAGGCAAAGACATGTACAATTACATTGATCATTAATAAATGGTAATTATAATTATTTTAAGGTATACCAATTTAAAACACCTTTATTTTGATTATGGTTAATAGGAAAATCCTCTAGATCACATTAATCAACATTTCAAAGTATGTATAGCTGAGGACCAACATCATATACAGGCGATACAATTTTCTATAACATTGATCATTAATAAATGGTAATTATAATTATTTAAAAGGTGTACCTATTGTAAACACCTTTATAATGATTATAATTAATAGGACAATCCTCCAGATGACTTTTATAAACATTTCAAAGTATGTGTGGCTGTCGACAAATATATAATACAGGCAAATACATGTAGAATTACATTGACTATTTATAAATGGTAATTATAATTATTTATAAGGTATACCTATTCGAAACACCTTTATAATGATTATAATTAATAGGACAATCCTCCAGACTACATTAATCAATGTTTCTATCTAAGTTTGGCTTTCGAGGAACATCACGTGATGGCGGAGTTACATGTACAATTTCTCTGTTCATTCATGAATGGTAGTTATATTTATTTATAAGGTATAAGTATTTTTAAAAACATTGTAAAGATTATAATTAATAGGTTATTCCTCCAGACTACATTTATAAACATTTCGAAATACTTTTGGCTGTCGACAAATATCTCGTGATGGCGAAGTCATATGTAGAATTTTTCTGTTCATTAATAAATGGTAAATATAATAATTTATAAGGTATGCCTATTTTTAACACCTATAAAATGATTATCAACTATAGGACAATCCACAAGAAAACTTTAATCAACATTTCATAGAATGTTTAGCTGAGGACCAACATAATAGACAGGCGATGACATGTACTATACTTTGATCATTAATAAATGGTAATTATAATTATTTAAAAGGTGTACCTATTTTAAACACTTTCATAATGATTATAATTAATAGGACAAGCTACCAGTTAACTTTAATCAACATTACGAACAATGTTTGGCCGTCGACAAATATTTAATACAGGCAAAGACATGTACAATTACATTGATCATTAATAAATGGTAATTATAATTATTTTAAGGTATACCAATTTAAAACACCTTTATATTGTTTATGGTTAATAGGAAAATCCTCTAGATCACATTAATCAACATTTCAAAGTATGTATAGCTGAGGACCAACATCGAATACAGGCCATAAAATTTTCTATAACATTGTTCATTAATAAATGGTAATTATAATAATTTATAAGGAATACCAATTTAGAACACCTTTTTAATGATTATGATTATTAGAACAATCCTCTAGACTACATTTTTCAACGTTTCGACCTATGTTTGGCTTTCGAGAAACATCTCGTGGTGGCGGAGTCACATGTACAATTTCTCTGTTCATTCATGAATGGTAGTTATATTTATTTATAAGGTATAAGTATTTTTAAAAACTTTGTAAAGGTTATAATTAATAGGTTATTCCTCCAGACTACATTTATAAACATTTCGAAATACTTTTGGCTGTCGACAAATATCTCGTGATGGCGAAGTCATATGTAGAATTTTTCTGTTCTTTAATTAACGGTTGTTATAATGATTTAATAGTTTTCCTATTTTTAACAACTATAAAATGATTAGTAGCTATAGGACAATACACCAGAAAATTTTAATCAACATTTCATAGAATGTTTAGCTGAGGACCAACATCATAGACAAGCGATGACATGTACTCTACTTTGTTTATTAATAAATGGTAATTATAATTATTTAAAAGGTGTACCTATTTTAAACACTTTCATAATGATTATAATTAATAGGACAAGTTACCAGTTAACTTTAATCAACATTACGAACAATGTTTGGCCGTCGACAAATATTTAATACAGGCAAAGACATGTACAATTACATTGATCATTAATAAATGGTAATTATAATTTTTTTAAGGTATACCAATTTAAAACACCTTTATATTTATTATGGTTAATAGGAAAATCCTCTAGATCACATTAATCAACATTTCAAAGTATGTATAGCTGAGGACCAACATCATATACAGGCGATAAAATTTTCTATAACATTGATCATTAATAAATGGTAATTATAATTATTTAAAAGGTGTACCTATTTTAAACACCTTTATAATGATTATAATTAATAGGACAATCCTCCAGATGACTTTTATAAACATTTCAAAGTATGTGTGGCTGTCGACAAATATATAATACAGGCAAATACATGTAGAATTACATTGACTATTTATAAATGGTAATTATAATTATTTATAAGGTATACCTATTCGAAACACCTTTATAATGATTATAATTAATAGGACAATCCTCCAGACTACATTAATCAATGTTTCTAACTAAGTTTGGCTTTCGAGGAACATCACGTGATGGCGGAGTCACATGTACAATTTCTCTGTTCATTCATGAATGGTAGTTATATTTATTTATAAGGTATAAGTATTTTTAAAAACTTTGTAAAGGTTATAATTAATAGGTTATTCCTCCAGACTACATTTATAAACATTTCGAAATACTTTTGGCTGTCGACAAATATCTCGTGATGGCGAAGTCATATGTAGAATTTTTCTGTTCTTTAATTAACGGTTGTTATAATGATTTAATAGTTTTCCTATTTTTAACAACTATAAAATGATTAGTAGCTATAGGACAATACACCAGAAAATTATAATCAACATTTCATAGAATGTTTAGCTGAGGACCAACATCATAGACAAGCGATGACATGTACTCTACTTTGTTTATTAATAAATGGTAATTATAATTATTTAAAAGGTGTACCTATTTTAAACACTTTCTTAATGATTATAATTAATAGGACAAGCTACCAGTTAACTTGAATCAACATTACGAACAATGTTTGGCCGTCGACAAATATTTAATACAGGCAAAGACATGTACAATTACATTGATCATTAATAAATGGTAATTATAATTATTTTAAGGTATACCAATTTAAAACACCTTTATATTGATTATGGTTAATAGGAAAATCCTCTAGATCACATTAATCAACATTTCAAAGTATGTATAGCTGAGGACCAACATCATATACAGGCGATAAAATTTTCTATAACATTGATCATTAATAAATGGTAATTATAATTATTTAAAAGGTGTACCTATTTTAAACACCTTTATAATGATTATAATTAATAGGACAATCCTCCAGATGACTTTTATAAACATTTCAAAGTATGTGTGGCTGTCGACAAATATATAATACAGGCAAATACATGTAGAATTACATTGACTATTTATAAATGGTAATTATAATTATTTATAAGGTATACCTATTCGAAACACCTTTATAATGATTATAATTAATAGGACAATCCTCCAGACTACATTAATCAATGTTTCTAACTAAGTTTGGCTTTCGAGGAACATCACGTGATGGCGGAGTCACATGTACAATTTCTCTGTTCATTCATGAATGGTAGTTATATTTATTTATAAGGTATAAGTATTTTTAAAAACTTTGTAAAGATTATAATTAATAGGTTATTCCTCCAGACTACATTTATCAACATTTCGAAATACTTTTGGCTGTCGACAAATATCTCGTGATGGCGAAGTCAAATGTAGAATTTTTCTGTTCATTAATTAATGGTAAATATAATAATTTATAAGGTATGCCTATTTTTAACACCTATAAAATGATTATCAACTATAGGACAATCCACAAGAAAACTTTAATCAACATTTCATAGAATGTTTAGCTGAGGACCAACATAATAGACAGGCGATGACATGTACTATACTTTGTTCATTAATAAATGGTAATTATAATTATTTAAAAGGTGTACCTATTGTAAACACCTTTATAATGATTATAATTAATAGGACAATCCTCCAGATGACTTTTATAAACATTTCAAAGTATGTGTGGCTGTCGACAAATATATAATACAGGCAAATACATGTAGAATTACATTGACTATTTATAAATGGTAATTATAATTATTTATAAGGTATACCTATTCGAAACACCTTTTTAATGATTATGATTATTAGAACAATCTTCTAGACTACATTTTTCAACGTTTCGACCTATGTTTGGCTTTCGAGAAACATCACGTGATGGCGGAGTCACATGTACAATTTCTCTGTTCATTCATGAATGGTAGTTATATTGATTTATAAGGTATAAGTATTTTTAAAAACTTTGTAAAGATTATAATTAATAGGTTATTCCTCCAGACTACATTTATCAACATTTCGAAATACTTTTGGCTGTCGACAAATATCTCGTGATGGCGAAGTCATATGTAGAATTTTTCTGTTCATTAATTAATGGTAAATATAATAATTTATAAGGTATGCCTATTTTTAACACCTATAAAATGATTATCAACTATAGGACAATCCACAAGAAAACTTTAATCAACATTTCATAGAATGTTTAGCTGAGGACCAACATAATAGACAGGCGATGACATGTACTATACTTTGTTCATTAATAAATGGTAATTATAATTATTTTAAGGTATACCAATTTAAAACACCTTTATATTGTTTATGGTTAATAGGAAAATCCTCTAGATCACATTAATCAACATTTCAAAGTATGTATAGCTGAGGACCAACATCGAATACAGGCCATAAAATTTTCTTTCACATTGTTCATTAATAAATGGTAATTATAATAATTTATAAGGAATACCAATTTAGAACACCTTTTTAATGATTATGATTATTAGAACAATCCTCTAGACTACATTTTTCAACGTTTCGACCTATGTTTGGCTTTCGAGAAACATCTCGTGGTGGCGGAGTCACATGTACAATTTCTCTGTTCATTCATATATGATAGTTATATTTATTTATAAGGTATAATTATTTTTAAAAACTTTGTAATGATTATAATTAATAGGACAATCCTCCAGACTACATTTATCAGCATATCGAAATACGTTTGGCTGTCGAAAAATATCTCGTGATGGCGGAGTCATATGTAGAATTTTTCTGTTCTTTAATTAACGGTTGTTATAATGATTTATTAGTTATACCTATTTTTTACAACTATAAAATGATTATCAGCTATAGGACAATACACTAGAAAAATTTAATCAACATTTCATAGAATGTTTAGCTAAGGACCAACATCATAGACAAGCGATGACATGTACTGTACTTTGTTCATTAATAAATGGTAATTATAATTATTTAAAAGGTGTACCTATTTTAAACACTTTCATAATAATTATAATTAATAGGACAAGCTACCAGTTAACTTTAATCAACATTACGAACAATGTTTGGCCGTCGACAAATATTTAATACAGGCAAATACATGTAGAATTACATTGACTATTTATAAATGGTAATTATAATTATTTATAAGGTATACCTATTCGAAACACCTTTATAATGATTATAATTAATAGGACAATCCTCCAGACTACATTAATCAATGTTTCTATCTAAGTTTGGCTTTCGAGGAACATCACGTGATGGCGGAGTTACATGTACAATTTCTCTGTTCATTCATGAATGGTAGTTATATTTATTTATAAGGTATAAGTATTTTTAATAACATTGTAAAGATTATAATTAATAGGTTATTCCTCCAGACTACATTTATAAACATTTCGAAATACTTTTGGCTGTCGACAAATATCTCGTGATGGCGAAGTCATATGTAGAATTTTTCTGTTCATTAATAAATGGTAAATATAATAATTTATAAGGTATGCCTATTTTTAACACCTATAAAATGATTATCAACTATAGGACAATCCACAAGAAAACTTTAATCAACATTTCATAGAATGTTTAGCTGAGGACCAACATAATAGACAGGCGATGACATGTACTATACTTTGATCATTAATAAATGGTAATTATAATTATTTAAAAGGTGTACCTATTTTAAACACTTTCATAATGATTATAATTAATAGGACAAGCTACCAGTTAACTTTAATCAACATTACGAACAATGTTTGGCCGTCGACAAATATTTAATACAGGCAAAGACATGTACAATTACATTGATCATTAATAAATGGTAATTATAATTATTTTAAGGTATACCAATTTAAAACACCTTTATATTGTTTATGGTTAATAGGAAAATCCTCTAGATCACATTAATCAACATTTCAAAGTATGTATAGCTGAGGACCAACATCGAATACAGGCCATAAAATTTTCTATAACATTGTTCATTAATAAATGGTAATTATAATAATTTATAAGGAATACCAATTTAGAACACCTTTTTAATGATTATGATTATTAGAACAATCCTCTAGACTACATTTTTCAACGTTTCGACCTATGTTTGGCTTTCGAGAAACATCTCGTGGTGGCGGAGTCACATGTACAATTTCTCTGTTCATTCATATATGGTAGTTATATTTATTTATAAGGTATAACTATTTTTAAAAACTTTGTAATGATTATAATTAATAGGTTATTCCTCCAGAATACATTTATAAACATTTCGAAATACTTTTGTCTGTCGACAAATATCTCGTGATGGCGAAGTCATATGTAGAATTTTTCTGTTCTTTAATTAACGGTTGTTATAAAGATTTATTAGTTTTCCTATTTTTAACAACTATAAAATGATTACCAGCTATAGGACAATACACCAGAAAATTTTAATCAACATTTCATAGAATGTTTAGCTGAGGACCAACATCATATACAGGCGATACAATTTTCTATAACATTGATCATTAATAAATGGTAATTATAATTATTTAAAAGGTGTACCTATTTTAAACACCTTTATAATGATTATAATTAATAGGACAATCCTCCAGATGACTTTTATAAACATTTCAAAGTATGTGTGGCTGTCGACAAATATATAATACAGGCAAATACATGTAGAATTACATTGACTATTTATAAATGGTAATTATGATTATTTATAAGGTATACCTATTCGAAACACCTTTATAATGATTATAATTAATAGGACAATCCTCCAGACTACATTAATCAATGTTTCTAACTAAGTTTGGCTTTCGAGGAACATCACGTGATGGCGGAGTCACATGTACAATTTCTCTGTTCATTCATGAATGGTAGTTATATTTATTTATAAGGTATAAGTATTTTTAAAAACTTTGTAAAGATTATAATTAATAGGTTATTCCTCCAGACTACATTTATCAACATTTCGAAATACTTTTGGCTGTCGACAAATATCTCGTGATGGCGAAGTCATATGTAGAATTTTTCTGTTCATTAATTAATGGTAAATATAATAATTTATAAGGTATGCCTATTTTTAACACCTATAAAATGATTATCAACTATAGGACAATCCACAAGAAAACTTTAATCAACATTTCATAGAATGTTTAGCTGAAGACCAACATAATAGACAGGCGATGACATGTACTATACTTTGTTCATTAATAAATGGTAATTATAATTATTTAAAAGGTGTACCTATTTTAAACACTTTCATAATGATTATAATTAATAGGACAAGCTACCAGTTAACTTTAATCAACATTACGAACAATGTTTGGCCGTCGACAAATATTTAATACAGGCAAAGACATGTACAATTACATTGATCATTAATAAATGGTAATTATAATTATTTTAAGGTATACCAATTTAATACACCTTTATATTGTTTATGGTTAATAGGAAAATCCTCTAGATCACATTAATCAACATTTCAAAGTATGTATAGCTGAGGACCAACATCGAATACAGGCCATAAAATTTTCTATAACATTGTTCATTAATAAATGGTAATTATAATAATTTATAAGGAATACCAATTTAGAACACCTTTTTAATGATTATGATTATTAGAACAATCCTCTAGACTACATTTTTCAACGTTTCGACCTATGTTTGGCTTTCGAGAAACATCTCGTGGTGGCGGAGTCACATGTACAATTTCTCTGTTCATTCATGAATGGTAGTTATATTTATTTATAAGGTATAAGTATTTTTAAAAACTTTGTAAAGATTATAATTAATAGGTTATTCCTCCAGACTACATTTATCAACATTTCGAAATACTTTTGGCTGTCGACAAATATCTCGTGATGGCGAAGTCATATGTAGAATTTTTCTGTTCATTAATTAATGGTAAATATAATAATTTATAAGGTATGCCTATTTTTAACACCTATAAAATGATTATCAACTATAGGACAATCCACAAGAAAACTTTAATCAACATTTCATAGAATGTTTAGCTGAGGACCAACATAATAGACAGGCGATGACATGTACTATACTTTGTTCATTAATAAATGGTAATTATAATTATTTTAAGGTATACCAATTTAAAACACCTTTATATTGTTTATGGTTAATAGGAAAATCCTCTAGATCACATTAATCAACATTTCAAAGTATGTATAGCTGAGGACCAACATCGAATACAGGCCATAAAATTTTCTATAACATTGTTCATTAATAAATGGTAATTATAATAATTTATAAGGAATACCAATTTAGAACACCTTTTTAATGATTATGATTATTAGAACAATCCTCTAGACTACATTTTTCAACGTTTCGACCTATGTTTGGCTTTCGAGAAACATCTCGTGGTGGCGGAGTCACATGTACAATTTCTCTGTTCATTCATATATGGTAGTTATATTTATTTATAAGGTATAATTATTTTTAAAAACTTTGTAATGATTATAATTAATAGGACAATCCTCCAGACTACATTTATCAACATATCGAAATACGTTTGGCTGTCGAAAAATATCTCGTGATGGCGGAGTCATATGTAGAATTTTTCTGTTCTTTAATTAACGGTTGTTATAATGATTTATTAGTTATACCTATTTTTAACAACTATAAAATGATTATCAGCTATAGGACAATACACTAGAAAAATTTAATCAACATTTCATAGAATGTTTAGCTAAGGACCAACATCATAGACAAGCGATGACATGTACTGTACTTTGTTCATTAATAAATGGTAATTATAATTATTTAAAAGGTGTACCTATTTTAAACACTTTCATAATAATTATAATTAATAGGACAAGCTACCAGTTAACTTTAATCAACATTACGAACAATGTTTGGCCGTCGACAAATATTTAATACAGGCAAAGACATGTACAATTACATTGATCATTAATAAATGGTAATTATAATTATTTTAAGGTATACCAATTTAAAACACCTTTATTTTGATTATGGTTAATAGGAAAATCCTCTAGATCACATTAATCAACATTTCAAAGTATGTATAGCTGAGGACCAACATCATATACAGGCGATACAATTTTCTATAACATTGATCATTAATAAATGGTAATTATAATTATTTAAAAGGTGTACCTATTGTAAACACCTTTATAATGATTATAATTAATAGGACAATCCTCCAGATGACTTTTATAAACATTTCAAAGTATGTGTGGCTGTCGACAAATATATAATACAGGCAAATACATGTAGAATTACATTGACTATTTATAAATGGTAATTATAATTATTTATAAGGTATACCTATTCGAAACACCTTTATAATGATTATAATTAATAGGACAATCCTCCAGACTACATTAATCAATGTTTCTATCTAAGTTTGGCTTTCGAGGAACATCACGTGATGGCGGAGTTACATGTACAATTTCTCTGTTCATTCATGAATGGTAGTTATATTTATTTATAAGGTATAAGTATTTTTAAAAACATTGTAAAGATTATAATTAATAGGTTATTCCTCCAGACTACATTTATCAACATTTCGAAATACTTTTGGCTGTCGACAAATATCTCGTGATGGCGAAGTCATATGTAGAATTTTTCTGTTCATTAATTAATGGTAAATATAATAATTTATAAGGTATGCCTATTTTTAACACCTATAAAATGATTATCAACTATAGGACAATCCACAAGAAAACTTTAATCAACATTTCATAGAATGTTTAGCTGAAGACCAACATAATAGACAGGCGATGACATGTACTATACTTTGTTCATTAATAAATGGTAATTATAATTATTTAAAAGGTGTACCTATTTTAAACACTTTCATAATGATTATAATTAATAGGACAAGCTACCAGTTAACTTTAATCAACATTACGAACAATGTTTGGCCGTCGACAAATATTTAATACAGGCAAAGACATGTACAATTACATTGATCATTAATAAATGGTAATTATAATTATTTTAAGGTATACCAATTTAATACACCTTTATATTGTTTATGGTTAATAGGAAAATCCTCTAGATCACATTAATCAACATTTCAAAGTATGTATAGCTGAGGACCAACATCGAATACAGGCCATAAAATTTTCTATAACATTGTTCATTAATAAATGGTAATTATAATAATTTATAAGGAATACCAATTTAGAACACCTTTTTAATGATTATGATTATTAGAACAATCCTCTAGACTACATTTTTCAACGTTTCGACCTATGTTTGGCTTTCGAGAAACATCTCGTGGTGGCGGAGTCACATGTACAATTTCTCTGTTCATTCATGAATGGTAGTTATATTTATTTATAAGGTATAAGTATTTTTAAAAACTTTGTAAAGATTATAATTAATAGGTTATTCCTCCAGACTACATTTATCAACATTTCGAAATACTTTTGGCTGTCGACAAATATCTCGTGATGGCGAAGTCATATGTAGAATTTTTCTGTTCATTAATTAATGGTAAATATAATAATTTATAAGGTATGCCTATTTTTAACACCTATAAAATGATTATCAACTATAGGACAATCCACAAGAAAACTTTAATCAACATTTCATAGAATGTTTAGCTGAGGACCAACATAATAGACAGGCGATGACATGTACTATACTTTGTTCATTAATAAATGGTAATTATAATTATTTTAAGGTATACCAATTTAAAACACCTTTATATTGTTTATGATTAATAGGAAAATCCTCTAGATCACATTAATCAACATTTCAAAGTATGTATAGCTGAGGACCAACATCGAATACAGGCCATAAAATTTTCTATAACATTGTTCATTAATAAATGGTAATTATAATAATTTATAAGGAATACCAATTTAGAACACCTTTTTAATGATTATGATTATTAGAACAATCCTCTAGACTACATTTTTCAACGTTTCGACCTATGTTTGGCTTTCGAGAAACATCTCGTGGTGGCGGAGTCACATGTACAATTTCTCTGTTCATTCATATATGGTAGTTATATTTATTTATAAGGTATAACTATTTTTAAAACTTTGTAATGATTATAATTACTAGGTTATTCCTCCAGAATACATTTATAAACATTTCGATATACTTTTGTCTGTCGACAAATATCTCGTGATGGCGAAGTCATATGTAGAATTTTTCTGTTCTTTAATTAACAGTTGTTATAATGATTTATTAGTTTTCCTATTTTTAACAACTATAAAATGATTACCAGCTATAGGACAATACACCAGAAAATTTTAATCAACATTTCATAGAATGTTTAGCTGAGGACCAACATCATATACAGGCGATACAATTTTCTATAACATTGATCATTAATAAATGGTAATTATAATTATTTAAAAGGTGTACCTATTTTAAACACCTTTATAATGATTATAATTAATAGGACAATCCTCCAGATGACTTTTATAAACATTTCAAAGTATGTGTGGCTGTCGACAAATATATAATACAGGCAAATACATGTAGAATTACATTGACTATTTATAAATGGTAATTATGATTATTTATAAGGTATACCTATTCGAAACACCTTTATAATGATTATAATTAATAGGACAATCCTCCAGACTACATTAATCAATGTTTCTAACTAAGTTTGGCTTTCGAGGAACATCACGTGATGGCGGAGTCACATGTACAATTTCTCTGTTCATTCATGAATGGTAGTTATATTTATTTATAAGGTATAAGTATTTTTAAAAACTTTGTAAAGATTATAATTAATAGGTTATTCCTCCAGACTACATTTATCAACATTTCGAAATACTTTTGGCTGTCGACAAATATCTCGTGATGGCGAAGTCATATGTAGAATTTTTCTGTTCATTAATTAATGGTAAATATAATAATTTATAAGGTATGCCTATTTTTAACACCTATAAAATGATTATCAACTATAGGACAATCCACAAGAAAACTTTAATCAACATTTCATAGAATGTTTAGCTGAAGACCAACATAATAGACAGGCGATGACATGTACTATACTTTGTTCATTAATAAATGGTAATTATAATTATTTAAAAGGTGTACCTATTTTAAACACTTTCATAATGATTATAATTAATAGGACAAGCTACCAGTTAACTTTAATCAACATTACGAACAATGTTTGGCCGTCAACAAATATTTAATACAGGCAAAGACATGTACAATTACATTGATCATTAATAAATGGTAATTATAATTATTTTAAGGTATACCAATTTAATACACCTTTTTATTGTTTATGGTTAATAGGAAAATCCTCTAGATCACATTAATCAACATTTCAAAGTATGTATAGCTGAGGACCAACATCGAATACAGGCCATAAAATTTTCTATAACATTGTTCATTAATAAATGGTAATTATAATAATTTATAAGGAATACCAATTTAGAACACCTTTTTAATGATTATGATTATTAGAACAATCCTCTAGACTACATTTTTCAACGTTTCGACCTATGTTTGGCTTTCGAGAAACATCTCGTGGTGGCGGAGTCACATGTACAATTTCTCTGTTCATTCATATATGGTAGTTATATTTATTTATAAGGTATAATTATTTTTAAAAACTTTGTAATGATTATAATTAATAGGACAATCCTCCAGACTACATTTATCAACATATCGAAATACGTTTGGCTGTCGAAAAATATCTCGTGATGGCGGAGTCATATGTAGAATTTTTCTGTTCTTTAATTAACGGTTGTTATAATGATTTATTAGTTATACCTATTTTTAACAACTATAAAATGATTATCAGCTATAGGACAATACACTAGAAAAATTTAATCAACATTTCATAGAATGTTTAGCTAAGGACCAACATCATAGACAAGCGATGACATGTACTGTACTTTGTTCATTAATAAATGGTAATTATAATTATTTAAAAGGTGTACCTATTTTAAACACTTTCATAATGATTATAATTAATAGGACAATCTACCAGTTAACTTTAATCAACATTACGAACAATGTTTGGCCGTCGACAAATATTTAATACAGGCAAAGACATGTACAATTACATTGATCATTAATAAATGGTAATTATAATTATTTTAAGGTATACCAATTTAAAACACCTTTATATTGTTTATGGTTAATAGGAAAATCCTCTAGATCACATTAATCAACATTTCAAAGTATGTATAGCTGAGGACCAACATCGAATACAGGCCATAAAATTTTCTATAACATTGTTCATTAATAAATGGTAATTATAATAATTTATAAGGAATACCAATTTAGAACACCTTTTTAATGATTATGATTATTAGAACAATCCTCTAGACTACATTTTTCAACGTTTCGACCTATGTTTGGCTTTCGAGAAACATCTCGTGGTGGCGGAGTCACATGTACAATTTCTCTGTTCATTCATATATGGTAGTTATATTTATTTATAAGGTATAACTATTTTTAAAAACTTTGTAATGATTATAATTAATAGGTTATTCCTCCAGAATACATTTATAAACATTTCGAAATACTTTTGTCTGTCGACAAATATCTCGTGATGGCGAAGTCATATGTAGAATTTTTCTGTTCTTTAATTAACGGTTGTTATAAAGATTTATTAGTTTTCCTATTTTTAACAACTATAAAATGATTACCAGCTATAGGACAATACACCAGAAAATTTTAATCAACATTTCATAGAATGTTTAGCTGAGGACCAACATCATATACAGGCGATACAATTTTCTATAACATTGATCATTAATAAATGGTAATTATAATTATTTAAAAGGTGTACCTATTTTAAACACCTTTATAATGATTATAATTAATAGGACAATCCTCCAGATGACTTTTATAAACATTTCAAAGTATGTGTGGCTGTCGACAAATATATAATACAGGCAAATACATGTAGAATTACATTGACTATTTATAAATGGTAATTATGATTATTTATAAGGTATACCTATTCGAAACACCTTTATAATGATTATAATTAATAGGACAATCCTCCAGACTACATTAATCAATGTTTCTAACTAAGTTTGGCTTTCGAGGAACATCACGTGATGGCGGAGTCACATGTACAATTTCTCTGTTCATTCATGAATGGTAGTTATATTTATTTATAAGGTATAAGTATTTTTAAAAACTTTGTAAAGATTATAATTAATAGGTTATTCCTCCAGACTACATTTATCAACATTTCGAAATACTTTTGGCTGTCGACAAATATCTCGTGATGGCGAAGTCATATGTAGAATTTTTCTGTTCATTAATTAATGGTAAATATAATAATTTATAAGGTATGCCTATTTTTAACACCTATAAAATGATTATCAACTATAGGACAATCCACAAGAAAACTTTAATCAACATTTCATAGAATGTTTAGCTGAAGACCAACATAATAGACAGGCGATGACATGTACTATACTTTGTTCATTAATAAATGGTAATTATAATTATTTAAAAGGTGTACCTATTTTAAACACTTTCATAATGATTATAATTAATAGGACAAGCTACCAGTTAACTTTAATCAACATTACGAACAATGTTTGGCCGTCGACAAATATTTAATACAGGCAAAGACATGTACAATTACATTGATCATTAATAAATGGTAATTATAATTATTTTAAGGTATACCAATTTAAAACACCTTTATATTGTTTATGGTTAATAGGAAAATCCTCTAGATCACATTAATCAACATTTCAAAGTATGTATAGCTGAGGACCAACATCGAATACAGGCCATAAAATTTTCTATAACATTGTTCATTAATAAATGGTAATTATAATTATTTATAAGGTATACCTATTCGAAACACCTTTTTAATGATTATGATTATTAGAACAATCCTCTAGACTACATTTTTCAACGTTTCGACCTATGTTTGGCTTTCGAGAAACATCACGTGATGGCGGAGTCACATGTACAATTTCTCTGTTCATTCATGAATGGTAGTTATATTGATTTATAAGGTATAAGTATTTTTAAAAACTTTGTAAAGATTATAATTAATAGGTTATTCCTCCAGACTACATTTATCAACATTTCGAAATACTTTTGGCTGTCGACAAATATCTCGTGATGGCGAAGTCATATGTAGAATTTTTCTGTTCATTAATTAATGGTAAATATAATAATTTATAAGGTATGCCTATTTTTAACACCTATAAAATGATTATCAACTATAGGACAATCCACAAGAAAACTTTAATCAACATTTCATAGAATGTTTAGCTGAGGACCAACATAATAGACAGGCGATGACATGTACTATACTTTGTTCATTAATAAATGGTAATTATAATTATTTTAAGGTATACCAATTTAAAACACCTTTATATTGTTTATGATTAATAGGAAAATCCTCTAGATCACATTAATCAACATTTCAAAGTATGTATAGCTGAGGACCAACATCGAATACAGGCCATAAAATTTTCTTTAACATTGTTCATTAATAAATGGTAATTATAATAATTTATAAGGAATACCAATTTAGAACACCTTTTTAATGATTATGATTATTAGAACAATCCTCTAGACTACATTTTTCAACGTTTCGACCTATGTTTGGCTTTCGAGAAACATCTCGTGGTGGCGGAGTCACATGTACAATTTCTCTGTTCATTCATATATGATAGTTATATTTATTTATAAGGTATAATTATTTTTAAAAACTTTGTAATGATTATAATTAATAGGACAATCCTCCAGACTACATTTATCAACATATCGAAATACGTTTGGCTGTCGAAAAATATCTCGTGATGGCGGAGTCATATGTAGAATTTTTCTGTTCTTTAATTAACGGTTGTTATAATGATTAATTAGTTATACCTATTTTTTACAACTATAAAATGATTATCAGCTATAGGACAATACACTAGAAAAATTTAATCAACATTTCATAGAATGTTTAGCTAAGGACCAACATCATAGACAAGCGATGACATGTACTGTACTTTGTTCATTAATAAATGGTAATTATAATTATTTAAAAGGTGTACCTATTTTAAACACTTTCATAATAATTATAATTAATAGGACAAGCTACCAGTTAACTTTAATCAACATTACGAACAATGTTTGGCCGTCGACAAATATTTAATACAGGCAAAGACATGTACAATTACATTGATCATTAATAAATGGTAATTATAATTATTTTAAGGTATACCAATTTAAAACACCTTTATTTTGATTATGGTTAATAGGAAAATCCTCTAGATCACATTCATCAACATTTCAAAGTATGTATAGCTGAGGACCAACATCATATACAGGCGATACAATTTTCTATAACATTGATCATTAATAAATGGTAATTATAATTATTTAAAAGGTGTACCTATTGTAAACACCTTTATAATGATTATAATTAATAGGACAATCCTCCAGATGACTTTTATAAACATTTCAAAGTATGTGTGGCTGTCGACAAATATATAATACAGGCAAATACATGTAGAATTACATTGACTATTTATAAATGGTAATTATAATTATTTATAAGGTATACCTATTCGAAACACCTTTATAATGATTATAATTAATAGGACAATCCTCCAGACTACATTAATCAATGTTTCTATCTAAGTTTGGCTTTCGAGGAACATCACGTGATGGCGGAGTTACATGTACAATTTCTCTGTTCATTCATGAATGGTAGTTATATTTATTTATAAGGTATAAGTATTTTTAAAAACATTGTAAAGATTATAATTAATAGGTTATTCCTCCAGACTACATTTATAAACATTTCGAAATACTTTTGGCTGTCGACAAATATCTCGTGATGGCGAAGTCATATGTAGAATTTTTCTGTTCATTAATTAATGGTAAATATAATAATTTATAAGGTATGCCTATTTTTAACACCTATAAAATGATTATCAACTATAGGACAATCCACAAGAAAACTTTAATCAACATTTCATAGAATGTTTAGCTGAGGACCAACATAATAGACAGGCGATGACATGTACTATACTTTGTTCATTAATAAATGGTAATTATAATTATTTAAAAGGTGTACCTATTTTAAACACTTTCATAATGATTATAATTAATAGGACAAGCTACCAGTTAACTTTAATCAACATTACGAACAATGTTTGGCCGTCGACAAATATTTAATACAGGCAAAGACATGTACAATTACATTGATCATTAATAAATGGTAATTATAATTATTTTAAGGTATACCAATTTAAAACACCTTTATATTGTTTATGGTTAATAGGAAAATCCTCTAGATCACATTAATCAACATTTCAAAGTATGTATAGCTGAGGACCAACATCGAATACAGGCCATAAAATTTTCTATAACATTGTTCATTAATAAATGGTAATTATAATTATTTAAAAGGTGTACCTATTTTAAACACTTTCATAATGATTATAATTAATAGGACAAGCTACCAGTTAACTTTAATCAACATTACGAACAATGTTTGGCCGTCGACAAATATTTAATACAGGCAAAGACATGTACAATTACATTGATCATTAATAAATGGTAATTATAATTATTTTAAGGTATACCAATTTAAAACACCTTTATATTGTTTATGGTTAATAGGAAAATCCTCTAGATCACATTAATCAACATTTCAAAGTATGTATAGCTGAGGACCAACATCGAATACAGGCCATAAAATTTTCTATAACATTGTTCATTAATAAATGGTAATTATAATAATTTATAAGGAATACCAATTTAGAACACCTTTTTAATGATTATGATTATTAGAACAATCCTCTAGACTACATTTTTCAACGTTTCGACCTATGTTTGGCTTTCGAGAAACATCTCGTGGTGGCGGAGTCACATGTACAATTTCTCTGTTCATTCATATATGGTAGTTATATTTATTTATAAGGTATAACTATTTTTAAAAACTTTGTAATGATTATAATTAATAGGTTATTCCTCCAGAATACATTTATAAACATTTCGAAATACTTTTGTCTGTCGACAAATATCTCGTGATGGCGAAGTCATATGTAGAATTTTTCTGTTCTTTAATTAACGGTTGTTATAAAGATTTATTAGTTTTCCTATTTTTAACAACTATAAAATGATTACCAGCTATAGGACAATACACCAGAAAATTTTAATCAACATTTCATAGAATGTTTAGCTGAGGACCAACATCATATACAGGCGATACAATTTTCTATAACATTGATCATTAATAAATGGTAATTATAATTATTTAAAAGGTGTACCTATTTTAAACACCTTTATAATGATTATAATTAATAGGACAATCCTCCAGATGACTTTTATAAACATTTCAAAGTATGTGTGGCTGTCGACAAATATATAATACAGGCAAATACATGTAGAATTACATTGACTATTTATAAATGGTAATTATGATTATTTATAAGGTATACCTATTCGAAACACCTTTATAATGATTATAATTAATAGGACAATCCTCCAGACTACATTAATCAATGTTTCTAACTAAGTTTGGCTTTCGAGGAACATCACGTGATGGCGGAGTCACATGTACAATTTCTCTGTTCATTCATGAATGGTAGTTATATTTATTTATAAGGTATAAGTATTTTTAAAAACTTTGTAAAGATTATAATTAATAGGTTATTCCTCCAGACTACATTTATCAACATTTCGAAATACTTTTGGCTGTCGACAAATATCTCGTGATGGCGAAGTCATATGTAGAATTTTTCTGTTCATTAATTAATGGTAAATATAATAATTTATAAGGTATGCCTATTTTTAACACCTATAAAATGATTATCAACTATAGGACAATCCACAAGAAAACTTTAATCAACATTTCATAGAATGTTTAGCTGAAGACCAACATAATAGACAGGCGATGACATGTACTATACTTTGTTCATTAATAAATGGTAATTATAATTATTTAAAAGGTGTACCTATTTTAAACACTTTCATAATGATTATAATTAATAGGACAAGCTACCAGTTAACTTTAATCAACATTACGAACAATGTTTGGCCGTCGACAAATATTTAATACAGGCAAAGACATGTACAATTACATTGATCATTAATAAATGGTAATTATAATTATTTTAAGGTATACCAATTTAAAACACCTTTATATTGTTTATGGTTAATAGGAAAATCCTCTAGATCACATTAATCAACATTTCAAAGTATGTATAGCTGAGGACCAACATCGAATACAGGCCATAAAATTTTCTATAACATTGTTCATTAATAAATGGTAATTATAATAATTTATAAGGAATACCAATTTAGAACACCTTTTTAATGATTATGATTATTAGAACAATCCTCTAGACTACATTTTTCAACGTTTCGACCTATGTTTGGCTTTCGAGAAACATCTCGTGGTGGCGGAGTCACATGTACAATTTCTCTGTTCATTCATGAATGGTAGTTATATTTATTTATAAGGTATAAGTATTTTTAAAAACTTTGTAAAGATTATAATTAATAGGTTATTCCTCCAGACTACATTTATCAACATTTCGAAATACTTTTGGCTGTCGACAAATATCTCGTGATGGCGAAGTCATATGTAGAATTTTTCTGTTCATTAATTAATGGTAAATATAATAATTTATAAGGTATGCCTATTTTTAACACCTATAAAATGATTATCAACTATAGGACAATCCACAAGAAAACTTTAATCAACATTTCATAGAATGTTTAGCTGAGGACCAACATAATAGACAGGCGATGACATGTACTATACTTTGTTCATTAATAAATGGTAATTATAATTATTTTAAGGTATACCAATTTAAAACACCTTTATATTGTTTATGATTAATAGGAAAATCCTCTAGATCACATTAATCAACATTTCAAAGTATGTATAGCTGAGGACCAACATCGAATACAGGCCATAAAATTTTCTTTAACATTGTTCATTAATAAATGGTAATTATAATAATTTATAAGGAATACCAATTTAGAACACCTTTTTAATGATTATGATTATTAGAACAATCCTCTAGACTACATTTTTCAACGTTTCGACCTATGTTTGGCTTTCGAGAAACATCTCGTGGTGGCGGAGTCACATGTACAATTTCTCTGTTCATTCATATATGATAGTTATATTTATTTATAAGGTATAATTATTTTTAAAAACTTTGTAATGATTATAATTAATAGGACAATCCTCCAGACTACATTTATCAACATATCGAAATACGTTTGGCTGTCGAAAAATATCTCGTGATGGCGGAGTCATATGTAGAATTTTTCTGTTCTTTAATTAACGGTTGTTATAATGATTTATTAGTTATACCTATTTTTTACAACTATAAAATGATTATCAGCTATAGGACAATACACTAGAAAAATTTAATCAACATTTCATAGAATGTTTAGCTAAGGACCAACATCATAGACAAGCGATGACATGTACTGTACTTTGTTCATTAATAAATGGTAATTATAATTATTTAAAAGGTGTACCTATTTTAAACACTTTCATAATAATTATAATTAATAGGACAAGCTACCAGTTAACTTTAATCAACATTACGAACAATGTTTGGCCGTCGACAAATATTTAATACAGGCAAAGACATGTACAATTACATTGATCATTAATAAATGGTAATTATAATTATTTTAAGGTATACCAATTTAAAACACCTTTATTTTGATTATGGTTAATAGGAAAATCCTCTAGATCACATTCATCAACATTTCAAAGTATGTATAGCTGAGGACCAACATCATATACAGGCGATACAATTTTCTATAACATTGATCATTAAAAAATGGTAATTATAATTATTTAAAAGGTGTACCTATTGTAAACACCTTTATAATGATTATAATTAATAGGACAATCCTCCAGATGACTTTTATAAACATTTCAAAGTATGTGTGGCTGTCGACAAATATATAATACAGGCAAATACATGTAGAATTACATTGACTATTTATAAATGGTAATTATAATTATTTATAAGGTATACCTATTCGAAACACCTTTATAATGATTATAATTAATAGGACAATCCTCCAGACTACATTAATCAATGTTTCTATCTAAGTTTGGCTTTCGAGGAACATCACGTGATGGCGGAGTTACATGTACAATTTCTCTGTTCATTCATGAATGGTAGTTATATTTATTTATAAGGTATAAGTATTTTTAAAAACATTGTAAAGATTATAATTAATAGGTTATTCCTCCAGACTACATTTATAAACATTTCGAAATACTTTTGGCTGTCGACAAATATCTCGTGATGGCGAAGTCATATGTAGAATTTTTCTGTTCATTAATTAATGGTAAATATAATAATTTATAAGGTATGCCTATTTTTAACACCTATAAAATGATTATCAACTATAGGACAATCCACAAGAAAACTTTAATCAACATTTCAAAGTATGTATAGCTGAGGACCAACATCGAATACAGGCCATAAAATTTTCTATAACATTGTTCATTAATAAATGGTAATTATAATAATTTATAAGGAATACCAATTTAGAACACCATTTTAATGATTATGATTATTAGAACAATCCTCTAGACTACATTTTTCAACGTTTCGACCTATGTTTGGCTTTCGAGAAACATCTCGTGGTGGCGGAGTCACATGTACAATTTCTCTGTTCATTCATATATGGTAGTTATATTTATTTATAAGGTATAACTATTTTTAAAAACTTTGTAATGATTATAATTAATAGGTTATTCCTCCAGAATACATTTATAAACATTTCGAAATACTTTTGTCTGTCGACAAATATCTCGTGATGGCGAAGTCATATGTAGAATTTTTCTGTTCTTTAATTAACGGTTGTTATAAAGATTTATTAGTTTTCCTATTTTTAACAACTATAAAATGATTACCAGCTATAGGACAATACACCAGAAAATTTTAATCAACATTTCATAGAATGTTTAGCTGAGGACCAACATCATATACAGGCGATACAATTTTCTATAACATTGATCATTAATAAATGGTAATTATAATTATTTAAAAGGTGAAACTATTTTAAACACCTTTATAATGATTATAATTAATAGGACAATCCTCCAGATGACTTTTATAAACATTTCAAAGTATGTGTGGCTGTCGACAAATATATAATACAGGCAAATACATGTAGAATTACATTGACTATTTATAAATGGTAATTATGATTATTTATAAGGTATACCTATTCGAAACACCTTTATAATGATTATAATTAATAGGACAATCCTCTAGACTACATTTTTCAACGTTTCGACCTATGTTTGGCTTTCGAGAAACATCTCGTGGTGGCGGAGTCACATGTACAATTTCTCTGTTCATTCATGAATGGTAGTTATATTTATTTATAAGGTATAAGTATTTTTAAAAACTTTGTAAAGATTATAATTAATAGGTTATTCCTCCAGACTACATTTATCAACATTTCGAAATACTTTTGGCTGTCGACAAATATCTCGTGATGGCGAAGTCATATGTAGAATTTTTCTGTTCATTAATTAATGGTAAACATAATAATTTATAAGGTATGCCTATTTTTAACACCTATAAAATGATTATCAACTATAGGACAATCCACAAGAAAACTTTAATCAACATTTCATAGAATGTTTAGCTGAGGACCAACATAATAGACAGGCGATGACATGTACTATACTTTGTTCATTAATAAATGGTAATTATAATTATTTTAAGGTATACCAATTTAAAACACCTTTATATTGTTTATGATTAATAGGAAAATCCTCTAGATCACATTAATCAACATTTCAAAGTATGTATAGCTGAGGACCAACATCGAATACAGGCCATAAAATTTTCTTTAACATTGTTCATTAATAAATGGTAATTATAATAATTTATAAGGAATACCAATTTAGAACACCTTTTTAATGATTATGATTATTAGAACAATCCTCTAGACTACATTTTTCAACGTTTCGACCTATGTTTGGCTTTCGAGAAACATCTCGTGGTGGCGGAGTCACATGTACAATTTCTCTGTTCATTCATATATGATAGTTATATTTATTTATAAGGTATAATTATTTTTAAAAACTTTGTAATGATTATAATTAATAGGACAATCCTCCAGACTACATTTATCAACATATCGAAATACGTTTGGCTGTCGAAAAATATCTCGTGATGGCGGAGTCATATGTAGAATTTTTCTGTTCTTTAATTAACGGTTGTTATAATGATTTATTAGTTATACCTATTTTTTACAACTATAAAATGATTATCAGCTATAGGACAATACACTAGAAAAATTTAATCAACATTTCATAGAATGTTTAGCTAAGGACCAACATCATAGACAAGCGATGACATGTACTGTACTTTGTTCATTAATAAATGGTAATTATAATTATTTAAAAGGTGTACCTATTTTAAACACTTTCATAATAATTATAATTAATAGGACAAGCTACCAGTTAACTTTAATCAACATTACGAACAATGTTTGGCCGTCGACAAATATTTAATACAGGCAAAGACATGTACAATTACATTGATCATTAATAAATGGTAATTATAATTATTTTAAGGTATACCAATTTAAAACACCTTTATTTTGATTATGGTTAATAGGAAAATCCTCTAGATGACATTCATCAACATTTCAAAGTATGTATAGCTGAGGACCAACATCATATACAGGCGATACAATTTTCTATAACATTGATCATTAATAAATGGTAATTATAATTATTTAAAAGGTGTACCTATTGTAAACACCTTTATAATGATTATAATTAATAGGACAATCCTCCAGATGACTTTTATAAACATTTCAAAGTATGTGTGGCTGTCGACAAATATATAATACAGGCAAATACATGTAGAATTACATTGACTATTTATAAATGGTAATTATAATTATTTATAAGGTATACCTATTCGAAACACCTTTATAATGATTATAATTAATAGGACAATCCTCCAGACTACATTAATCAATGTTTCTATCTAAGTTTGGCTTTCGAGGAACATCACGTGATGGCGGAGTTACATGTACAATTTCTCTGTTCATTCATGAATGGTAGTTATATTTATTTATAAGGTATAAGTATTTTTAAAAACATTGTAAAGATTATAATTAATAGGTTATTCCTCCAGACTACATTTATAAACATTTCGAAATACTTTTGGCTGTCGACAAATATCTCGTGATGGCGAAGTCATATGTAGAATTTTTCTGTTCATTAATTAATGGTAAATATAATAATTTATAAGGTATGCCTATTTTTAACACCTATAAAATGATTATCAACTATAGGACAATCCACAAGAAAACTTTAATCAACATTTCATAGAATGTTTAGCTGAGGACCAACATAATAGACAGGCGATGACATGTACTATACTTTGTTCATTAATAAATGGTAATTATAATTATTTAAAAGGTGTACCTATTTTAAACACTTTCATAATGATTATAATTAATAGGACAAGCTACCAGTTAACTTTAATCAACATTACGAACAATGTTTGGCCGTCGACAAATATTTAATACAGGCAAAGACATGTACAATTACATTGATCATTAATAAATGGTAATTATAATTATTTTAAGGTATACCAATTTAAAACACCTTTATATTGTTTATGGTTAATAGGAAAATCCTCTAGATCACATTAATCAACATTTCAAAGTATGTATAGCTGAGGACCAACATCGAATACAGGCCATAAAATTTTCTATAACATTGTTCATTAATAAATGGTAATTATAATTATTTAAAAGGTGTACCTATTTTAAACACTTTCATAATGATTATAATTAATAGGACAAGCTACCAGTTAACTTTAATCAACATTACGAACAATGTTTGGCCGTCGACAAATATTTAATACAGGCAAAGACATGTACAATTACATTGATCATTAATAAATGGTAATTATAATTATTTTAAGGTATACCAATTTAAAACACCTTTATATTGTTTATGGTTAATAGGAAAATCCTCTAGATCACATTAATCAACATTTCAAAGTATGTATAGCTGAGGACCAACATCGAATACAGGCCATAAAATTTTCTATAACATTGTTCATTAATAAATGGTAATTATAATAATTTATAAGGAATACCAATTTAGAACACCTTTTTAATGATTATGATTATTAGAACAATCCTCTAGACTACATTTTTCAACGTTTCGACCTATGTTTGGCTTTCGAGAAACATCTCGTGGTGGCGGAGTCACATGTACAATTTCTCTGTTCATTCATATATGGTAGTTATATTTATTTATAAGGTATAACTATTTTTAAAAACTTTGTAATGATTATAATTAATAGGTTATTCCTCCAGAATACATTTATAAACATTTCGAAATACTTTTGTCTGTCGACAAATATCTCGTGATGGCGAAGTCATATGTAGAATTTTTCTGTTCTTTAATTAACGGTTGTTATAATGATTTATTAGTTTTCCTATTTTTAACAACTATAAAATGATTACCAGCTATAGGACAATACACCAGAAAATTTTAATCAACATTTCATAGAATGTTTAGCTGAGGACCAACATCATATACAGGCGATACAATTTTCTATAACATTGATCATTAATAAATGGTAATTATAATTATTTAAAAGGTGTACCTATTTTAAACACCTTTATAATGATTATAATTAATAGGACATTCCTCCAGATGACTTTTATAAACATTTCAAAGTATGTGTGGCTGTCGACAAATATATAATACAGGCAAATACATGTAGAATTACATTGACTATTTATAAATGGTAATTATGATTATTTATAAGGTATACCTATTCGAAACACCTTTATAATGATTATAATTAATAGGACAATCCTCCAGACTACATTAATCAATGTTTCTAACTAAGTTTGGCTTTCGAGGAACATCACGTGATGGCGGAGTTACATGTACAATTTCTCTGTTCATTCATGAATGGTAGTTATATTTATTTATAAGGTATAAGTATTTTTAAAAACATTGTAAAGATTATAATTAATAGGTTATTCCTCCAGACTACATTTATAAACATTTCGAAATACTTTTGGCTGTCGACAAATATCTCGTGATGGCGAAGTCATATGTAGAATTTTTCTGTTCTTTAATTAACGGTTGTTATAATGATTTATTAGTTTTCCTATTTTTAACAACTATAAAATGATTACCAGCTATAGGACAATACACCAGAAAATTTTAATCAACATTTCATAGAATGTTTAGCTGAGGACCAACATAATAGACAGGCGATGACATGTACAATACTTTGTTCATTAATAAATGGTAATTATAATTATTTAAAAGGTGTACCTATTTTAAACACTTTCATAATGATTATAATTAATAGGACAAGCTACCAGTTAACTTTAATCAACATTACGAACAATGTTTGGCCGTCGACAAATATTTAATACAGGCAAAGACATGTACAATTACATTGATCATTAATAAATGGTAATTATAATTATTTTAAGGTATACCAATTTAAAACACCTTTATATTGTTTATGGTTAATAGGAAAATCCTCTAGATCACATTAATCAACATTTCAAAGTATGTATAGCTGAGGACCAACATCGAATACAGGCCATAAAATTTTCTATAACATTGTTCATTAATAAATGGTAATTATAATAATTTATAAGGAATACCAATTTAGAACACCTTTTTAATGATTATGATTATTAGAACAATCCTCTAGACTACATTTTTCAACGTTTCGACCTATGTTTGGCTTTCGAGAAACATCACGTGATGGCGGAGTCACATGTACAATTTCTCTGTTCATTCATGAATGGTAGTTATATTTATTTATAAGGTATAAGTATTTTTAAAAACTTTGTAAAGATTATAATTAATAGGTTATTCCTCCAGACTACATTTATCAACATTTCGAAATACTTTTGGCTGTCGACAAATATCTCGTGATGGCGAAGTCATATGTAGAATTTTTCTGTTCATTAATTAAAGGTAAATATAATAATTTATAAGGTATGCCTATTTTTAACACCTATAAAATGATTATCAACTATAGGACAATCCACAAGAAAACTTTAATCAACATTTCATAGAATGTTTAGCTGAAGACCAACATAATAGACAGGCGATGACATGTACTATACTTTGTTCATTAATAAATGGTAATTATAATTATTTAAAAGGTGTACCTATTTTAAACACTTTCATAATGATTATAATTAATAGGACAAGCTACCAGTTAACTTTAATCAACATTACGAACAATGTTTGGCCGTCGACAAATATTTAATACAGGCAAAGACATGTACAATTACATTGATCATTAATAAATGGTAATTATAATTATTTTAAGGTATACCAATTTAAAACACCTTTATATTGTTTATGGTTAATAGGAAAATCCTCTAGATCACATTAATCAACATTTCAAAGTATGTATAGCTGAGGACCAACATCGAATACAGGCGATAAAATTTTCTATAACATTGTTCATTAATAAATGGTAATTATAATAATTTATAAGGAATACCAATTTAGAACACCTTTTTAATGATTATGATTATTAGAACAATCCTCTAGACTACATTTTTCAACGTTTCGACCTATGTTTGGCTTTCGAGAAACATCTCGTGGTGGCGGAGTCACATGTACAATTTCTCTGTTCATTCATATATGGTAGTTATATTTATTTATAAGGTATCACTATTTTTAAAAACTTTGTAATGATTATAATTAATAGGTTATTCCTCCAGAATACATTTATAAACATTTCGAAATACTTTTGTCTGTCGACAAATATCTCGTGATGGCGAAGTCATATGTAGAATTTTTCTGTTCTTTAATTAACGGTTGTTATAATGATTTATTAGTTTTCCTATTTTTAACAACTATAAAATGATTACCAGCTATAGGACAATACACCAGAAAATTTTAATCAACATTTCATAGAATGTTTAGCTGAGGACCAACATCATAGACAAGCGATGACATGTACTCTACTTTGTTTATTAATAAATGGTAATTATAATTATTTAAAAGGTGTACCTATTTTAAACACTTTCATAATTATTATAATTAATAGGACAAGCTACCAGTTAACTTTAATCAACATTACGAACAATGTTTGGCCGTCGACAAATATTTAATACAGGCAAAGACATGTACAATTACATTGATCATTAATAAATGGTAATTATAATTATTTTAAGGTATACCAATTTAAAACACCTTTATATTGATTATGGTTAATAGGAAAATCCTCTAGATCACATTAATCAACATTTCAAAGTATGTATAGCTGAGGACCAACATCATATACAGGCGATAAAATTTTCTATAACATTGATCATTAATAAATGGTAATTATAATTATTTAAAAGGTGTACCTATTTTAAACACCTTTATAATGATTATAATTAATAGGACAATCCTCCAGATGACTTTTATAAACATTTCAAAGTATGTGTGGCTGTCGACAAATATATAATACAGGCAAATACATGTAGAATTACATTGACTATTTATAAATGGTAATTATAATTATTTATAAGGTATACCTATTCGAAACACCTTTATAATGATTATAATTAATAGGACAATCCTCCAGACTAAATTAATCAATGTTTCTAACTAAGTTTGGCTTTCGAGGAACATCACGTGATGGCGGAGTCACATGTACAATTTCTCTGTTCATTCATGAATGGTAGTTATATTTATTTATAAGGTATAAGTATTTTTAAAAACTTTGTAAAGATTATAATTAATAGGTTATTCCTCCAGACTACATTTATCAACATTTCGAAATACTTTTGGCTGTCGACAAATATCTCGTGATGGCGAAGTCATATGTAGAATTTTTCTGTTCATTAATTAATGGTAAATATAATAATTTATTAGTTTTCCTATTTTTAACAACTATAAAATGATTACCAGCTATAGGACAATACACCAGAAAATTTTAATCAACATTTCATAGAATGTTTAGCTGAGGACCAACATCATAGACAAGCGATGATATGTACTCTACTTTGTTTATTAATAAATGGTAATTATAATTATTTAAAAGGTGTACCTATTTTAAACACTTTCATAATGATTATAATTAATAGGACAAGCTACCAGTTAACTTAAATCAACATTACGAACAATGTTTGGCCGTCGACAAATATTTAATACAGGCAAAGACATGTACAATTACATTGATCATTAATAAATGGTAATTATAATTATTTTAAGGTATACCAATTTAAAACACCTTTATATTGTTTATGGTTAATAGGAAAATCCTCTAGATCACATTAATCAACATTTCAAAGTATGTATAGCTGAGGACCAACATCGAATACAGGCGATAAAATTTTCTATAACATTGTTCATTAATAAATGGTAATTATAATAATTTATAAGGAATACCAATTTAGAACACCTTTTTAATGATTATGATTATTAGAACAATCCTCTAGACTACATTTTTCAACGTTTCGACCTATGTTTGGCTTTCGAGAAACATCTCGTGGTGGCGGAGTCACATGTACAATTTCTCTGTTCATTCATATATGGTAGTTATATTTATTTATAAGGTATAACTATTTTTAAAAACTTTGTAATGATTATAATTAATAGGACAATCCTCCAGACTACATTTATCAACATATCGAAATACGTTTGGCTGTCGACAAATATCTCGTGATGGCGGAGTCATATGTAGAATTTTTCTGTTCTTTAATTAACGGTTGTTATAATGATTTATTAGTTTTCCTATTTTTAACAACTATAAAATGATTACCAGCTATAGGACAATACACTAGAAAATTTTAATCAACATTTCATAGAATGTTTAGCTAAGGACCAACATAATAGACAAGCGATGACATGTACTGTACTTTGTTCATTAATAAATGGTAATTATAATTATTTAAGAGGTGTACCTATTTTAAACACCTTTATAATGATTATAATTAATAGGACAATCCTCCAGATAACTTTTATAAACATTTCAAAGTATGTGTGGCTGTCGACAAATATATATTACAGCCAAATACATGTAGAATTACATTGACTATTTATAAATGGTAATTATAATTATTTATAAGGTATACCTATTCGAAAAACCTTTATAATGATTATAATTAATAGGACAATCCTCCAGACAACATTATTCAATGTTTCTAACTAAGTTTGGCTTTCGAGAAACATCACGTGATGGCGGAGTCACATGTACAATTTCTCTGTTCATTCATGAATGGTTGTTATATTTATTTATAAGGTATAACTATTTTTAAAAACTTTGTAATGATTATAATTAATAGGACAATGCTCCAGACTACATTTATCAACATTTCGAAATACTTTTGGCTGTCGACAAATATCTCGTGATGGCGAAGTCATATGTAGAATTTTTCTGTTCTTTAATTAACGGTTGTTATAATGATTTATTAGTTTTCCTATTTTTAACAACTATAAAATGATTAGTAGCTATAGGACAATACACCAGAAAATTTTAATCAACATTTCATAGAATGTTTAGCTGAGGACCAACATCAAAGACAAGCGATGACATGTACTCTACTTTGTTTATTAATAAATGGTAATTATAATTATTTAAAAGGTGTACCTATTTTAAACACTTTCATAATGATTATAATTAATAGGACAAGCTACCAGTTAACTTTAATCAACATTACGAACAATGTTTGGCCGTCGACAAATATTTAATACAGGCAAAGACATGTACAATTATATTGATCATTAATAAATGGTAATTATAATTATTTTAAGGTATACCAATTTAAAACACCTTTATATTGTTTATGGTTAATAGGAAAATCCTCTAGATCACATTAATCAACATTTCAAAGTATGTATAGCTGAGGACCAACATCGAATACAGGCCATAAAATTTTCTATAACATTGTTCATTAATAAATGGTAATTATAATAATTTATAAGGAATACCAATTTAGAACACCTTTTTAATGATTATGATTATTAGAACAATCCTCTAGACTACATTTTTCAACGTTTCGACCTATGTTTGGCTTTCGAGAAACATCTCGTGGTGGCGGAGTCACATGTACAATTTCTCTGTTCATTCATATATGGTAGTTATATTTATTTATAAGGTATAACTATTTTTAAAAACTTTGTAATGATTATAATTAATAGGACAATCCTCCAGACTACATTTATCAACATATCGAAATACGTTTGGCTGTCGACAAATATCTCGTGATGGCGGAGTCATATGTAGAATTTTTCTGTTCTTTAATTAACGGTTGTTATAATGATTTATTAGTTTTCCTATTTTTAACAACTATAAAATGATTACCAGCTATAGGACAATACACTAGAAAATTTTAATCAACATTTCATAGAATGTTTAGCTAAGGACCAACATAATAGACAAGCGATGACATGTACTGTACTTTGTTCATTAATAAATGGTAATTATAATTATTTAAGAGGTGTACCTATTTTAAACACCTTTATAATGATTATAATTAATAGGACAATCCTCCAGATAACTTTTATAAACATTTCAAAGTATGTGTGGCTGTCGACAAATATATATTACAGCCAAATACATGTAGAATTACATTGACTATTTATAAATGGTAATTATAATTATTTATAAGGTATACCTATTCGAAAAACCTTTATAATGATTATAATTAATAGGACAATCCTCCAGACAACATTAATCAATGTTTCTAACTAAGTTTGGCTTTCGAGAAACATCACGTGATGGCGGAGTCACATGTACAATTTCTCTGTTCATTCATGAATGGTTGTTATATTTATTTATAAGGTATAACTATTTTTAAAAACTTTGTAATGATTATAATTAATAGGACAATGCTCCAGACTACATTTATCAACATTTCGAAATACTTTTGGCTGTCGACAAATATCTCGTGATGGCGAAGTCATATGTAGAATTTTTCTGTTCTTTAATTAACGGTTGTTATAATGATTTATTAGTTTTCCTATTTTTAACAACTATAAAATGATTAGTAGCTATAGGACAATACACCAGAAAATTTTAATCAACATTTCATAGAATGTTTAGCTGAGGACCAACATCATAGACAAGCGATGACATGTACTCTACTTTGTTTATTAATAAATGGTAATTATAATTATTTAAAAGGTGTACCTATTTTAAACACTTTCATAATGATTATAATTAATAGGACAAGCTACCATTTAACTTTAATCAACATTACGAACAATGTTTGGCCGTCGACAAATATTTAATACAGGCAAAGACATGTACAATTACATTGATCATTAATAAATGGTAATTATAATTATTTTAAGGTATACCAATTTAAAACACCTTTATATTGATTATGGTTAATAGGAAAATCCTCTAGATCACATTAATCAACATTTCAAAGTATGTATAGCTGAGGACCAACATCATATACAGGCGATAAAATTTTCTATAACATTGATCATTAATAAATGGTAATTATAATTATTTAAAAGGTGTACCTATTTTAAACACCTTTATAATGATTATAATTAATAGGACAATCCTCCAGATGACTTTTATAAACATTTCAAAGTATGTGTGGCTGTCGACAAATATATAATACAGGCAAATACATGTAGAATTACATTGACTATTTATAAATGGTAATTATAATTATTTATAAGGTATACCTATTCGAAACACCTTTATAATGATTATAATTAATAGGACAATCCTCCAGACTAAATTAATCAATGTTTCTAACTAAGTTTGGCTTTCGAGGAACATCACGTGATGGCGGAGTCACATGTACAATTTCTCTGTTCATTCATGAATGGTAGTTATATTTATTTATAAGGTATAAGTATTTTTAAAAACTTTGTAAAGATTATAATTAATAGGTTATTCCTCCAGACTACATTTATCAACATTTCGAAATACTTTTGGCTGTCGACAAATATCTCGTGATGGCGAAGTCATATGTAGAATTTTTCTGTTCATTAATTAATGGTAAATATAATAATTTATTAGTTTTCCTATTTTTAACAACTATAAAATGATTACCAGCTATAGGACAATACACCAGAAAATTTTAATCAACATTTCATAGAATGTTTAGCTGAGGACCAACATCATAGACAAGCGATGATATGTACTCTACTTTGTTTATTAATAAATGGTAATTATAATTATTTAAAAGGTGTACCTATTTTAAACACTTTCATAATGATTATAATTAATAGGACAAGCTACCAGTTAACTTAAATCAACATTACGAACAATGTTTGGCCGTCGACAAATATTTAATACAGGCAAAGACATGTACAATTACATTGATCATTAATAAATGGTAATTATAATTATTTTAAGGTATACCAATTTAAAACACCTTTATATTGTTTATGGTTAATAGGAAAATCCTCTAGATCACATTAATCAACATTTCAAAGTATGTATAGCTGAGGACCAACATCGAATACAGGCGATAAAATTTTCTATAACATTGTTCATTAATAAATGGTAATTATAATAATTTATAAGGAATACCAATTTAGAACACCTTTTTAATGATTATGATTATTAGAACAATCCTCTAGACTACATTTTTCAACGTTTCGACCTATGTTTGGCTTTCGAGAAACATCTCGTGGTGGCGGAGTCACATGTACAATTTCTCTGTTCATTCATATATGGTAGTTATATTTATTTATAAGGTATAACTATTTTTAAAAACTTTGTAATGATTATAATTAATAGGACAATCCTCCAGACTACATTTATCAACATATCGAAATACGTTTGGCTGTCGACAAATATCTCGTGATGGCGGAGTCATATGTAGAATTTTTCTGTTCTTTAATTAACGGTTGTTATAATGATTTATTAGTTTTCCTATTTTTAACAACTATAAAATGATTACCAGCTATAGGACAATACACTAGAAAATTTTAATCAACATTTCATAGAATGTTTAGCTAAGGACCAACATCATAGACAAGCGATGACATGTACTGTACTTTGTTCATTAATAAATGGTAATTATAATTATTTAAGAGGTGTACCTATTTTAAACACCTTTATAATGATTATAATTAATAGGACAATCCTCCAGATAACTTTTATAAACATTTCAAAGTATGTGTGGCTGTCGACAAATATATATTACAGCCAAATACATGTAGAATTACATTGACTATTTATAAATGGTAATTATAATTATTTATAAGGTATACCTATTCGAAAAACCTTTATAATGATTATAATTAATAGGACAATCCTCCAGACAACATTAATCAATGTTTCTAACTAAGTTTGGCTTTCGAGAAACATCACGTGATGGCGGAGTCACATGTACAATTTCTCTGTTCATTCATGAATGGTTGTTATATTTATTTATAAGGTATAACTATTTTTAAAAACTTTGTAATGATTATAATTAATAGGACAATGCTCCAGACTACATTTATCAACATTTCGAAATACTTTTGGCTGTCGACAAATATCTCGTGATGGCGAAGTCATATGTAGAATTTTTCTGTTCTTTAATTAACGGTTGTTATAATGATTTATTAGTTTTCCTATTTTTAACAACTATAAAATGATTAGTAGCTATAGGACAATACACCAGAAAATTTTAATCAACATTTCATAGAATGTTTAGCTGAGGACCAACATCATAGACAAGCGATGACATGTACTCTACTTTGTTTATTAATAAATGGTAATTATAATTATTTAAAAGGTGTACCTATTTTAAACACTTTCATAATGATTATAATTAATAGGACAAGCTACCAGTTAACTTTAATCAACATTACGAACAATGTTTGGCCGTCGACAAATATTTAATACAGGCAAAGACATGTACAATTACATTGATCATTAATAAATGGTAATTATAATTATTTTAAGGTATACCAATTTAAAACACCTTTATATTGATTATGGTTAATAGGAAAATCCTCTAGATCACATTAATCAACATTTCAAAGTATGTATAGCTGAGGACCAACATCATATACAGGCGATAAAATTTTCTATAACATTGATCATTAATAAATGGTAATTATAATTATTTAAAAGGTGTACCTATTTTAAACACCTTTATAATGATTATAATTAATAGGACAATCCTCCAGATGACTTTTATAAACATTTCAAAGTATGTGTGGCTGTCGACAAATATATAATACAGGCAAATACATGTAGAATTACATTGACTATTTATAAATGGTAATTATAATTATTTATAAGGTATACCTATTCGAAACACCTTTATAATGATTATAATTAATAGGACAATCCTCCAGACTAAATTAATCAATGTTTCTAACTAAGTTTGGCTTTCGAGGAACATCACGTGATGGCGGAGTCACATGTACAATTTCTCTGTTCATTCATGAATGGTAGTTATATTTATTTATAAGGTATAAGTATTTTTAAAAACTTTGTAAAGATTATAATTAATAGGTTATTCCTCCAGACTACATTTATCAACATTTCGAAATACTTTTGGCTGTCGACAAATATCTCGTGATGGCGAAGTCATATGTAGAATTTTTCTGTTCATTAATTAATGGTAAATATAATAATTTATTAGTTTTCCTATTTTTAACAACTATAAAATGATTACCAGCTATAGGACAATACACCAGAAAATTTTAATCAACATTTCATAGAATGTTTAGCTGAGGACCAACATCATAGACAAGCGATGATATGTACTCTACTTTGTTTATTAATAAATGGTAATTATAATTATTTAAAAGGTGTACCTATTTTAAACACTTTCATAATGATTATAATTAATAGGACAAGCTACCAGTTAACTTAAATCAACATTACGAACAATGTTTGGCCGTCGACAAATATTTAATACAGGCAAAGACATGTACAATTACATTGATCATTAATAAATGGTAATTATAATTATTTTAAGGTATACCAATTTAAAACACCTTTATATTGTTTATGGTTAATAGGAAAATCCTCTAGATCACATTAATCAACATTTCAAAGTATGTATAGCTGAGGACCAACATCGAATACAGGCGATAAAATTTTCTATAACATTGTTCATTAATAAATGGTAATTATAATAATTTATAAGGAATACCAATTTAGAACACCTTTTTAATGATTATGATTATTAGAACAATCCTCTAGACTACATTTTTCAACGTTTCGACCTATGTTTGGCTTTCGAGAAACATCTCGTGGTGGCGGAGTCACATGTACAATTTCTCTGTTCATTCATATATGGTAGTTATATTTATTTATAAGGTATAACTATTTTTAAAAACTTTGTAATGATTATAATTAATAGGACAATCCTCCAGACTACATTTATCAACATATCGAAATACGTTTGGCTGTCGACAAATATCTCGTGATGGCGGAGTCATATGTAGAATTTTTCTGTTCTTTAATTAACGGTTGTTATAATGATTTATTAGTTTTCCTATTTTTAACAACTATAAAATGATTACCAGCTATAGGACAATACACTAGAAAATTTTAATCAACATTTCATAGAATGTTTAGCTAAGGACCAACATCATAGACAAGCGATGACATGTACTGTACTTTGTTCATTAATAAATGGTAATTATAATTATTTAAGAGGTGTACCTATTTTAAACACCTTTATAATGATTATAATTAATAGGACAATCCTCCAGATAACTTTTATAAACATTTCAAAGTATGTGTGGCTGTCGACAAATATATATTACAGCCAAATACATGTAGAATTACATTGACTATTTATAAATGGTAATTATAATTATTTATAAGGTATACCTATTCGAAAAACCTTTATAATGATTATAATTAATAGGACAATCCTCCAGACAACATTAATCAATGTTTCTAACTAAGTTTGGCTTTCGAGAAACATCACGTGATGGCGGAGTCACATGTACAATTTCTCTGTTCATTCATGAATGGTTGTTATATTTATTTATAAGGTATAACTATTTTTAAAAACTTTGTAATGATTATAATTAATAGGACAATGCTCCAGACTACATTTATCAACATTTCGAAATACTTTTGGCTGTCGACAAATATCTCGTGATGGCGAAGTCATATGTAGAATTTTTCTGTTCTTTAATTAACGGTTGTTATAATGATTTATTAGTTTTCCTATTTTTAACAACTATAAAATGATTAGTAGCTATAGGACAATACACCAGAAAATTTTAATCAACATTTCATAGAATGTTTAGCTGAGGACCAACATCAAAGACAAGCGATGACATGTACTCTACTTTGTTTATTAATAAATGGTAATTATAATTATTTAAAAGGTGTACCTATTTTAAACACTTTCATAATGATTATAATTAATAGGACAAGCTACCAGTTAACTTTAATCAACATTACGAACAATGTTTGGCCGTCGACAAATATTTAATACAGGCAAAGACATGTACAATTACATTGATCATTAATAAATGGTAATTATAATTATTTTAAGGTATACCAATTTAAAACACCTTTATATTGATTATAGTTAATAGGAAAATCCTCTAGATCACATTAATCAACATTTCAAAGTATGTATAGCTGAGGACCAACATCATATACAGGCGATAAAATTTTCTATAACATTGATCATTAATAAATGGTAATTATAATTATTTAAAAGGTGTACCTATTTTAAACACCTTTATAATGATTATAATTAATAGGACAATCCTCCAGATGACTTTTATAAACATTTCAAAGTATGTGTGGCTGTCGACAAATATATAATACAGGCAAATACATGTAGAATTACATTGACTATTTATAAATGGTAATTATAATTATTTATAAGGTATACCTATTCGAAACACCTTTATAATGATTATAATTAATAGGACAATCCTCCAGACTACATTAATCAATGTTTCTAACTAAGTTTGGCTTTCGAGGAACATCACGTGATGGCGGAGTTACATGTACAATTTCTCTGTTCATTCATGAATGGTAGTTATATTTATTTATAAGGTATAAGTATTTTTAAAAACTTTGTAAAGGTTATAATTAATAGGTTATTCCTCCAGACTACATTTATAAACATTTCGAAATACTTTTGGCTGTCGACAAATATCTCGTGATGGCGAAGTCATATGTAGAATTTTTCTGTTCTTTAATTAACGGTTGTTATAATGATTTATTAGTTTTCCTATTTTTAACAACTATAAAATGATTACCAGCTATAGGACAATACACCAGAAAATTTTAATCAACATTTCATAGAATGTTTAGCTGAGGACCAACATCATAGACAAGCGATGATATGTACTCTACTTTGTTTATTAATAAATGGTAATTATAATTATTTAAAAGGTGTACCTATTTTAAACACTTTCATAATGATTATAATTAATAGGACAAGCTACCAGTTAACTTAAATCAACATTACGAACAATGTTTGGCCGTCGACAAATATTTAATACAGGCAAAGACATGTACAATTACATTGATCATTAATAAATGGTAATTATAATTATTTTAAGGTATACCAATTTAAAACACCTTTATATTGTTTATGGTTAATAGGAAAATCCTCTAGATCACATTAATCAACATTTCAAAGTATGTATAGCTGAGGACCAACATCGAATACAGGCGATAAAATTTTCTATAACATTGTTCATTAATAAATGGTAATTATAATAATTTATAAGGAATACCAATTTAGAACACCTTTTTAATGATTATGATTATTAGAACAATCCTCTAGACTACATTTTTCAACGTTTCGACCTATGTTTGGCTTTCGAGAAACATCTCGTGGTGGCGGAGTCACATGTACAATTTCTCTGTTCATTCATATATGGTAGTTATATTTATTTATAAGGTATAACTATTTTTAAAAACTTTGTAATGATTATAATTAATAGGACAATCCTCCAGACTACATTTATCAACATATCGAAATACGTTTGGCTGTCGACAAATATCTCGTGATGGCGGAGTCATATGTAGAATTTTTCTGTTCTTTAATTAACGGTTGTTATAATGATTTATTAGTTTTCCTATTTTTAAAAACTATAAAATGATTACCAGCTATAGGACAATACACTAGAAAATTTTAATCAACATTTCATAGAATGTTTAGCTAAGGACCAACATCATAGACAAGCGATGACATGTACTGTACTTTGTTCATTAATAAATGGTAATTATAATTATTTAAGAGGTGTACCTATTTTAAACACCTTTATAATGATTATAATTAATAGGACAATCCTCCAGATAACTTTTATAAACATTTCAAAGTATGTGTGGCTGTCGACAAATATATATTACAGCCAAATACATGTAGAATTACATTGACTATTTATAAATGGTAATTATAATTATTTATAAGGTATACCTATTCGAAAAACCTTTATAATGATTATAATTAATAGGACAATCCTCCAGACAACATTAATCAATGTTTCTAACTAAGTTTGGCTTTCGAGAAACATCACGTGATGGCGGAGTCACATGTACAATTTCTCTGTTCATTCATGAATGGTTGTTATATTTATTTATAAGGTATAACTATTTTTAAAAACTTTGTAATGATTATAATTAATAGGACAATGCTCCAGACTACATTTATCAACATTTCGAAATACTTTTGGCTGTCGACAAATATCTCGTGATGGCGAAGTCATATGTAGAATTTTTCTGTTCTTTAATTAACGGTTGTTATAATGATTTATTAGTTTTCCTATTTTTAACAACTATAAAATGATTAGTAGCTATAGGACAATACACCAGAAAATTTTAATCAACATTTCATAGAATGTTTAGCTGAGGACCAACATCAAAGACAAGCGATGACATGTACTCTACTTTGTTTATTAATAAATGGTAATTATAATTATTTAAAAGGTGTACCTATTTTAAACACTTTCATAATGATTATAATTAATAGGACAAGCTACCAGTTAACTTTAATCAACATTACGAACAATGTTTGGCCGTCGACAAATATTTAATACAGGCAAAGACATGTACAATTACATTGATCATTAATAAATGGTAATTATAATTATTTTAAGGTATACCAATTTAAAACACCTTTATATTGATTATAGTTAATAGGAAAATCCTCTAGATCACATTAATCAACATTTCAAAGTATGTATAGCTGAGGACCAACATCATATACAGGCGATAAAATTTTCTATAACATTGATCATTAATAAATGGTAATTATAATTATTTAAAAGGTGTACCTATTTTAAACACCTTTATAATGATTATAATTAATAGGACAATCCTCCAGATGACTTTTATAAACATTTCAAAGTATGTGTGGCTGTCGACAAATATATAATACAGGCAAATACATGTAGAATTACATTGACTATTTATAAATGGTAATTATAATTATTTATAAGGTATACCTATTCGAAACACCTTTATAATGATTATAATTAATAGGACAATCCTCCAGACTACATTAATCAATGTTTCTAACTAAGTTTGGCTTTCGAGGAACATCACGTGATGGCGGAGTTACATGTACAATTTCTCTGTTCATTCATGAATGGTAGTTATATTTATTTATAAGGTATAAGTATTTTTAAAAACTTTGTAAAGGTTATAATTAATAGGTTATTCCTCCAGACTACATTTATAAACATTTCGAAATACTTTTGGCTGTCGACAAATATCTCGTGATGGCGAAGTCATATGTAGAATTTTTCTGTTCTTTAATTAACGGTTGTTATAATGATTTATTAGTTTTCCTATTTTTAACAACTATAAAATGATTAGTAGCTATAGGACAATACACCAGAAAATTTTAATCAACATTTCATAGAATGTTTAGCTGAGGACCAACATCAAAGACAAGCGATGACATGTACTCTACTTTGTTTATTAATAAATGGTAATTATAATTATTTAAAAGGTGTACCTATTTTAAACACTTTCATAATGATTATAATTAATAGGACAAGCTACCAGTTAACTTTAATCAACATTACGAACAATGTTTGGCCGTCGACAAATATTTAATACAGGCAAAGACATGTACAATTATATTGATCATTAATAAATGGTAATTATAATTATTTTAAGGTATACCAATTTAAAACACCTTTATATTGTTTATGGTTAATAGGAAAATCCTCTAGATCACATTAATCAACATTTCAAAGTATGTATAGCTGAGGACCAACATCGAATACAGGCCATAAAATTTTCTATAACATTGTTCATTAATAAATGGTAATTATAATAATTTATAAGGAATACCAATTTAGAACACCTTTTTAATGATTATGATTATTAGAACAATCCTCTAGACTACATTTTTCAACGTTTCGACCTATGTTTGGCTTTCGAGAAACATCTCGTGGTGGCGGAGTCACATGTACAATTTCTCTGTTCATTCATATATGGTAGTTATATTTATTTATAAGGTATAATTATTTTTAAAAACTTTGTAATGATTATAATTAATAGGTTATTCCTCCAGACTACATTTATAAACATTTCGAAATACTTTTGGCTGTCGACAAATATCTCGTGATGGCGAAGTCATATGTAGAATTTTTCTGTTCTTTAATTAACGGTTGTTATAATGATTTATTAGTTTTCCTATTTTTAACAACTATAAAATGATTACCAGCTATAGGACAATACACTAGAAAATTTTAATCAACATTTCATAGAATGTTTAGCTAAGGACCAACATAATAGACAAGCGATGACATGTACTGTACTTTGTTCATTAATAAATGGTAATTATAATTATTTAAGAGGTGTACCTATTTTAAACACCTTTATAATGATTATAATTAATAGGACAATCCTCCAGATAACTTTTATAAACATTTCAAAGTATGTGTGGCTGTCGACAAATATATATTACAGCCAAATACATGTAGAATTACATTGACTATTTATAAATGGTAATTATAATTATTTATAAGGTATACCTATTCGAAAAACCTTTATAATGATTATAATTAATAGGACAATCCTCCAGACAACATTAATCAATGTTTCTAACTAAGTTTGGCTTTCGAGAAACATCACGTGATGGCGGAGTCACATGTACAATTTCTCTGTTCATTCATGAATGGTTGTTATATTTATTTATAAGGTATAACTATTTTTAAAAACTTTGTAATGATTATAATTAATAGGACAATGCTCCAGACTACATTTATCAACATTTCGAAATACTTTTGGCTGTCGACAAATATCTCGTGATGGCGAAGTCATATGTAGAATTTTTCTGTTCTTTAATTAACGGTTGTTATAATGATTTATTAGTTTTCCTATTTTTAACAACTATAAAATGATTAGTAGCTATAGGACAATACACCAGAAAATTTTAATCAACATTTCATAGAATGTTTAGCTGAGGACCAACATCATAGACAAGCGATGACATGTACTCTACTTTGTTTATTAATAAATGGTAATTATAATTATTTAAAAGGTGTACCTATTTTAAACACTTTCATAATGATTATAATTAATAGGACAAGCTACCAGTTAACTTTAATCAACATTACGAACAATGTTTGGCCGTCGACAAATATTTAATACAGGCAAAGACATGTACAATTACATTGATCATTAATAAATGGTAATTATAATTATTTTAAGGTATACCAATTTAAAACACCTTTATATTGATTATGGTTAATAGGAAAATCCTCTAGATCACATTAATCAACATTTCAAAGTATGTATAGCTGAGGACCAACATCATATACAGGCGATAAAATTTTCTATAACATTGATCATTAATAAATGGTAATTATAATTATTTAAAAGGTGTACCTATTTTAAACACCTTTATAATGATTATAATTAATAGGACAATCCTCCAGATGACTTTTATAAACATTTCAAAGTATGTGTGGCTGTCGACAAATATATAATACAGGCAAATACATGTAGAATTACATTGACTATTTATAAATGGTAATTATAATTATTTATAAGGTATACCTATTCGAAACACCTTTATAATGATTATAATTAATAGGACAATCCTCCAGACTAAATTAATCAATGTTTCTAACTAAGTTTGGCTTTCGAGGAACATCACGTGATGGCGGAGTCACATGTACAATTTCTCTGTTCATTCATGAATGGTAGTTATATTTATTTATAAGGTATAAGTATTTTTAAAAACTTTGTAAAGATTATAATTAATAGGTTATTCCTCCTGACTACATTTATCAACATTTCGAAATACTTTTGGCTGTCGACAAATATCTCGTGATGGCGAAGTCATATGTACAATTTCTCTGTTCATTCATATATGGTAGTTATATTTATTTATAAGGTATAACTATTTTTAAAAACTTTGTAATGATTATAATTAACAGGACAATCCTCCAGACTACATTTATCAACATATCGAAATACGTTTGGCTGTCGACAAATATCTCGTGATGGCGGAGTCATATGTAGAATTTTTCTGTTCTTTAATTAACGGTTGTTATAATGATTTATTAGTTTTCCTATTTTTAACAACTATAAAATGATTACCAGCTATAGGACAATACACTAGAAAATTTTAATCAACATTTCATAGAATGTTTAGCTAAGGACCAACATCATAGACAAGCTATGATATGAACTCTACTTTGTTTATTAATAAATGGTAATTATAATTATTTAAAAGGTGTACCTATTTTAAACACTTTCATAATGATTATAATTAATAGGACAAGCTACCAGTTAACTTTAATCAACATTACGAACAATGTTTGGCCGTCGACAAATATTTAATACAGGCAAAGACATGTACAATTACATTGACTATTTATAAATGGTAATTATAATTATTTATAAGGTATACCTATTCGAAACACCTTTATAATGATTATAATTAATAGGACAATCCTCCAGACTACATTAATCAATGTTTCTAACTAAGTTTGGCTTTCGAGGAACATCACGTGATGGCGGAGTTACATGTACAATTTCTCTGTTCATTCATGAATGGTAGTTATATTTATTTATAAGGTATAAGTATTTTTAAAAATTTGTAAAGGTTATAATTAATAGGTTATTCCTCCAGACTACATTTATAAACATTTCGAAATACTTTTGGCTGTCGACAAATATCTCGTGATGGCGAAGTCATATGTAGAATTTTTCTGTTCTTTAATTAACGGTTGTTATAATGATTTATTAGTTTTCCTATTTTTAACAACTATAAAATGATTAGTAGCTATAGGACAATACACCAGAAAATTTTAATCAACATTTCATAGAATGTTTAGCTGAGGACCAACATCGAATACAGGCCATAAAATTTTCTATAACATTGTTCATTAATAAATGGTAATTATAATAATTTATAAGGAATACCAATTTAGAACACCTTTTTAATGATTATGATTATTAGAACAATCCTCTAGACTACATTTTTCAACGTTTCGACCTATGTTTGGCTTTCGAGAAACATCTCGTGGTGGCGGAGTCACATGTACAATTTCTCTGTTCATTCATATATGGTAGTTATATTTATTTATAAGGTATAATTATTTTTAAAAACTTTGTAATGATTATAATTAATAGGACAATCCTCCAGACTACATTTATCAACATATCGAAATACGTTTGGCTGTCGAAAAATATCTCGTGATGGCGGAGTCATATGTAGAATTTTTCTGTTCTTTAATTAACGGTTGTTATAATGATTTATTAGTTATACCTATTTTTAACAACTATAAAATGATTATCAGCTATAGGACAATACACTAGAAAAATTTAATCAACATTTCATAGAATGTTTAGCTAAGGACCAACATCATAGACAAGCGATGACATGTACTGTACTTTGTTCATTAATAAATGGTAATTATAATTATTTAAAAGGTGTACCTATTTTAAACACTTTCATAATGATTATAATTAATAGGACAATCTACCAGTTAACTTTAATCAACATTACGAACAATGTTTGGCCGTCGACAAATATTTAATACAGGCAAAGACATGTACAATTACATTGATCATTAATAAATGGTAATTATAATTATTTTAAGGTATACCAATTTAAAACACCTTTATATTGTTTATGGTTAATAGGAAAATCCTCTAGATCACATTAATCAACATTTCAAAGTATGTATAGCTGAGGACCAACATCGAATACAGGCCATAAAATTTTCTATAACATTGTTCATTAATAAATGGTAATTATAATAATTTATAAGGAATACCAATTTAGAACACCTTTTTAATGATTATGATTATTAGAACAATCCTCTAGACTACATTTTTCAACGTTTCGACCTATGTTTGGCTTTCGAGAAACATCTCGTGGTGGCGGAGTCACATGTACAATTTCTCTGTTCATTCATATATGGTAGTTATATTTATTTATAAGGTATAACTATTTTTAAAAACTTTGTAATGATTATAATTAATAGGTTATTCCTCCAGAATACATTTATAAACATTTCGAAATACTTTTGTCTGTCGACAAATATCTCGTGATGGCGAAGTCATATGTAGAATTTTTCTGTTCTTTAATTAACGGTTGTTATAAAGATTTATTAGTTTTCCTATTTTTAACAACTATAAAATGATTACCAGCTATAGGACAATACACCAGAAAATTTTAATCAACATTTCATAGAATGTTTAGCTGAGGACCAACATCATATACAGGCGATACAATTTTCTATAACATTGATCATTAATAAATGGTAATTATAATTATTTAAAAGGTGTACCTATTTTAAACACCTTTATAATGATTATAATTAATAGGACAATCCTCCAGATGACTTTTATAAACATTTCAAAGTATGTGTGGCTGTCGACAAATATATAATACAGGCAAATACATGTAGAATTACATTGACTATTTATAAATGGTAATTATGATTATTTATAAGGTATACCTATTCGAAACACCTTTATAATGATTATAATTAATAGGACAATCCTCCAGACTACATTAATCAATGTTTCTAACTAAGTTTGGCTTTCGAGGAACATCACGTGATGGCGGAGTCACATGTACAATTTCTCTGTTCATTCATGAATGGTAGTTATATTTATTTATAAGGTATAAGTATTTTTAAAAACTTTGTAAAGATTATAATTAATAGGTTATTCCTCCAGACTACATTTATCAACATTTCGAAATACTTTTGGCTGTCGACAAATATCTCGTGATGGCGAAGTCATATGTAGAATTTTTCTGTTCATTAATTAATGGTAAATATAATAATTTATAAGGTATGCCTATTTTTAACACCTATAAAATGATTATCAACTATAGGACAATCCACAAGAAAACTTTAATCAACATTTCATAGAATGTTTAGCTGAAGACCAACATAATAGACAGGCGATGACATGTACTATACTTTGTTCATTAATAAATGGTAATTATAATTATTTAAAAGGTGTACCTATTTTAAACACTTTCATAATGATTATAATTAATAGGACAAGCTACCAGTTAACTTTAATCAACATTACGAACAATGTTTGGCCGTCGACAAATATTTAATACAGGCAAAGACATGTACAATTACATTGATCATTAATAAATGGTAATTATAATTATTTTAAGGTATACCAATTTAAAACACCTTTATATTGTTTATGGTTAATAGGAAAATCCTCTAGATCACATTAATCAACATTTCAAAGTATGTATAGCTGAGGACCAACATCGAATACAGGCCATAAAATTTTCTATAACATTGTTCATTAATAAATGGTAATTATAATTATTTATAAGGTATACCTATTCGAAACACCTTTTTAATGATTATGATTATTAGAACAATCCTCTAGACTACATTTTTCAACGTTTCGACCTATGTTTGGCTTTCGAGAAACATCACGTGATGGCGGAGTCACATGTACAATTTCTCTGTTCATTCATGAATGGTAGTTATATTGATTTATAAGGTATAAGTATTTTTAAAAACTTTGTAAAGATTATAATTAATAGGTTATTCCTCCAGACTACATTTATCAACATTTCGAAATACTTTTGGCTGTCGACAAATATCTCGTGATGGCGAAGTCATATGTAGAATTTTTCTGTTCATTAATTAATGGTAAATATAATAATTTATAAGGTATGCCTATTTTTAACACCTATAAAATGATTATCAACTATAGGACAATCCACAAGAAAACTTTAATCAACATTTCATAGAATGTTTAGCTGAGGACCAACATAATAGACAGGCGATGACATGTACTATACTTTGTTCATTAATAAATGGTAATTATAATTATTTTAAGGTATACCAATTTAAAACACCTTTATATTGTTTATGATTAATAGGAAAATCCTCTAGATCACATTAATCAACATTTCAAAGTATGTATAGCTGAGGACCAACATCGAATACAGGCCATAAAATTTTCTTTAACATTGTTCATTAATAAATGGTAATTATAATAATTTATAAGGAATACCAATTTAGAACACCTTTTTAATGATTATGATTATTAGAACAATCCTCTAGACTACATTTTTCAACGTTTCGACCTATGTTTGGCTTTCGAGAAACATCTCGTGGTGGCGGAGTCACATGTACAATTTCTCTGTTCATTCATATATGATAGTTATATTTATTTATAAGGTATAATTATTTTTAAAAACTTTGTAATGATTATAATTAATAGGACAATCCTCCAGACTACATTTATCAACATATCGAAATACGTTTGGCTGTCGAAAAATATCTCGTGATGGCGGAGTCATATGTAGAATTTTTCTGTTCTTTAATTAACGGTTGTTATAATGATTAATTAGTTATACCTATTTTTTACAACTATAAAATGATTATCAGCTATAGGACAATACACTAGAAAAATTTAATCAACATTTCATAGAATGTTTAGCTAAGGACCAACATCATAGACAAGCGATGACATGTACTGTACTTTGTTCATTAATAAATGGTAATTATAATTATTTAAAAGGTGTACCTATTTTAAACACTTTCATAATAATTATAATTAATAGGACAAGCTACCAGTTAACTTTAATCAACATTACGAACAATGTTTGGCCGTCGACAAATATTTAATACAGGCAAAGACATGTACAATTACATTGATCATTAATAAATGGTAATTATAATTATTTTAAGGTATACCAATTTAAAACACCTTTATTTTGATTATGGTTAATAGGAAAATCCTCTAGATCACATTCATCAACATTTCAAAGTATGTATAGCTGAGGACCAACATCATATACAGGCGATACAATTTTCTATAACATTGATCATTAATAAATGGTAATTATAATTATTTAAAAGGTGTACCTATTGTAAACACCTTTATAATGATTATAATTAATAGGACAATCCTCCAGATGACTTTTATAAACATTTCAAAGTATGTGTGGCTGTCGACAAATATATAATACAGGCAAATACATGTAGAATTACATTGACTATTTATAAATGGTAATTATAATTATTTATAAGGTATACCTATTCGAAACACCTTTATAATGATTATAATTAATAGGACAATCCTCCAGACTACATTAATCAATGTTTCTATCTAAGTTTGGCTTTCGAGGAACATCACGTGATGGCGGAGTTACATGTACAATTTCTCTGTTCATTCATGAATGGTAGTTATATTTATTTATAAGGTATAAGTATTTTTAAAAACATTGTAAAGATTATAATTAATAGGTTATTCCTCCAGACTACATTTATAAACATTTCGAAATACTTTTGGCTGTCGACAAATATCTCGTGATGGCGAAGTCATATGTAGAATTTTTCTGTTCATTAATTAATGGTAAATATAATAATTTATAAGGTATGCCTATTTTTAACACCTATAAAATGATTATCAACTATAGGACAATCCACAAGAAAACTTTAATCAACATTTCATAGAATGTTTAGCTGAGGACCAACATAATAGACAGGCGATGACATGTACTATACTTTGTTCATTAATAAATGGTAATTATAATTATTTAAAAGGTGTACCTATTTTAAACACTTTCATAATGATTATAATTAATAGGACAAGCTACCAGTTAACTTTAATCAACATTACGAACAATGTTTGGCCGTCGACAAATATTTAATACAGGCAAAGACATGTACAATTACATTGATCATTAATAAATGGTAATTATAATTATTTTAAGGTATACCAATTTAAAACACCTTTATATTGTTTATGGTTAATAGGAAAATCCTCTAGATCACATTAATCAACATTTCAAAGTATGTATAGCTGAGGACCAACATCGAATACAGGCCATAAAATTTTCTATAACATTGTTCATTAATAAATGGTAATTATAATTATTTAAAAGGTGTACCTATTTTAAACACTTTCATAATGATTATAATTAATAGGACAAGCTACCAGTTAACTTTAATCAACATTACGAACAATGTTTGGCCGTCGACAAATATTTAATACAGGCAAAGACATGTACAATTACATTGATCATTAATAAATGGTAATTATAATTATTTTAAGGTATACCAATTTAAAACACCTTTATATTGTTTATGGTTAATAGGAAAATCCTCTAGATCACATTAATCAACATTTCAAAGTATGTATAGCTGAGGACCAACATCGAATACAGGCCATAAAATTTTCTATAACATTGTTCATTAATAAATGGTAATTATAATAATTTATAAGGAATACCAATTTAGAACACCTTTTTAATGATTATGATTATTAGAACAATCCTCTAGACTACATTTTTCAACGTTTCGACCTATGTTTGGCTTTCGAGAAACATCTCGTGGTGGCGGAGTCACATGTACAATTTCTCTGTTCATTCATATATGGTAGTTATATTTATTTATAAGGTATAACTATTTTTAAAAACTTTGTAATGATTATAATTAATAGGTTATTCCTCCAGAATACATTTATAAACATTTCGAAATACTTTTGTCTGTCGACAAATATCTCGTGATGGCGAAGTCATATGTAGAATTTTTCTGTTCTTTAATTAACGGTTGTTATAAAGATTTATTAGTTTTCCTATTTTTAACAACTATAAAATGATTACCAGCTATAGGACAATACACCAGAAAATTTTAATCAACATTTCATAGAATGTTTAGCTGAGGACCAACATCATATACAGGCGATACAATTTTCTATAACATTGATCATTAATAAATGGTAATTATAATTATTTAAAAGGTGTACCTATTTTAAACACCTTTATAATGATTATAATTAATAGGACAATCCTCCAGATGACTTTTATAAACATTTCAAAGTATGTGTGGCTGTCGACAAATATATAATACAGGCAAATACATGTAGAATTACATTGACTATTTATAAATGGTAATTATGATTATTTATAAGGTATACCTATTCGAAACACCTTTATAATGATTATAATTAATAGGACAATCCTCCAGACTACATTAATCAATGTTTCTAACTAAGTTTGGCTTTCGAGGAACATCACGTGATGGCGGAGTCACATGTACAATTTCTCTGTTCATTCATGAATGGTAGTTATATTTATTTATAAGGTATAAGTATTTTTAAAAACTTTGTAAAGATTATAATTAATAGGTTATTCCTCCAGACTACATTTATCAACATTTCGAAATACTTTTGGCTGTCGACAAATATCTCGTGATGGCGAAGTCATATGTAGAATTTTTCTGTTCATTAATTAATGGTAAATATAATAATTTATAAGGTATGCCTATTTTTAACACCTATAAAATGATTATCAACTATAGGACAATCCACAAGAAAACTTTAATCAACATTTCATAGAATGTTTAGCTGAAGACCAACATAATAGACAGGCGATGACATGTACTATACTTTGTTCATTAATAAATGGTAATTATAATTATTTAAAAGGTGTACCTATTTTAAACACTTTCATAATGATTATAATTAATAGGACAAGCTACCAGTTAACTTTAATCAACATTACGAACAATGTTTGGCCGTCGACAAATATTTAATACAGGCAAAGACATGTACAATTACATTGATCATTAATAAATGGTAATTATAATTATTTTAAGGTATACCAATTTAAAACACCTTTATATTGTTTATGGTTAATAGGAAAATCCTCTAGATCACATTAATCAACATTTCAAAGTATGTATAGCTGAGGACCAACATCGAATACAGGCCATAAAATTTTCTATAACATTGTTCATTAATAAATGGTAATTATAATAATTTATAAGGAATACCAATTTAGAACACCTTTTTAATGATTATGATTATTAGAACAATCCTCTAGACTACATTTTTCAACGTTTCGACCTATGTTTGGCTTTCGAGAAACATCTCGTGGTGGCGGAGTCACATGTACAATTTCTCTGTTCATTCATGAATGGTAGTTATATTTATTTATAAGGTATAAGTATTTTTAAAAACTTTGTAAAGATTATAATTAATAGGTTATTCCTCCAGACTACATTTATCAACATTTCGAAATACTTTTGGCTGTCGACAAATATCTCGTGATGGCGAAGTCATATGTAGAATTTTTCTGTTCATTAATTAATGGTAAATATAATAATTTATAAGGTATGCCTATTTTTAACACCTATAAAATGATTATCAACTATAGGACAATCCACAAGAAAACTTTAATCAACATTTCATAGAATGTTTAGCTGAGGACCAACATAATAGACAGGCGATGACATGTACTATACTTTGTTCATTAATAAATGGTAATTATAATTATTTTAAGGTATACCAATTTAAAACACCTTTATATTGTTTATGATTAATAGGAAAATCCTCTAGATCACATTAATCAACATTTCAAAGTATGTATAGCTGAGGACCAACATCGAATACAGGCCATAATATTTTCTTTAACATTGTTCATTAATAAATGGTAATTATAATAATTTATAAGGAATACCAATTTAGAACACCTTTTTAATGATTATGATTATTAGAACAATCCTCTAGACTACATTTTTCAACGTTTCGACCTATGTTTGGCTTTCGAGAAACATCTCGTGGTGGCGGAGTCACATGTACAATTTCTCTGTTCATTCATATATGATAGTTATATTTATTTATAAGGTATAATTATTTTTAAAAACTTTGTAATGATTATAATTAATAGGACAATCCTCCAGACTACATTTATCAACATATCGAAATACGTTTGGCTGTCGAAAAATATCTCGTGATGGCGGAGTCATATGTAGAATTTTTCTGTTCTTTAATTAACGGTTGTTATAATGATTTATTAGTTATACCTATTTTTTACAACTATAAAATGATTATCAGCTATAGGACAATACACTAGAAAAATTTAATCAACATTTCATAGAATGTTTAGCTAAGGACCAACATCATAGACAAGCGATGACATGTACTGTACTTTGTTCATTAATAAATGGTAATTATAATTATTTAAAAGGTGTACCTATTTTAAACACTTTCATAATAATTATAATTAATAGGACAAGCTACCAGTTAACTTTAATCAACATTACGAACAATGTTTGGCCGTCGACAAATATTTAATACAGGCAAAGACATGTACAATTACATTGATCATTAATAAATGGTAATTATAATTATTTTAAGGTATACCAATTTAAAACACCTTTATTTTGATTATGGTTAATAGGAAAATCCTCTAGATCACATTCATCAACATTTCAAAGTATGTATAGCTGAGGACCAACATCATATACAGGCGATACAATTTTCTATAACATTGATCATTAAAAAATGGTAATTATAATTATTTAAAAGGTGTACCTATTGTAAACACCTTTATAATGATTATAATTAATAGGACAATCCTCCAGATGACTTTTATAAACATTTCAAAGTATGTGTGGCTGTCGACAAATATATAATACAGGCAAATACATGTAGAATTACATTGACTATTTATAAATGGTAATTATAATTATTTATAAGGTATACCTATTCGAAACACCTTTATAATGATTATAATTAATAGGACAATCCTCCAGACTACATTAATCAATGTTTCTATCTAAGTTTGGCTTTCGAGGAACATCACGTGATGGCGGAGTTACATGTACAATTTCTCTGTTCATTCATGAATGGTAGTTATATTTATTTATAAGGTATAAGTATTTTTAAAAACATTGTAAAGATTATAATTAATAGGTTATTCCTCCAGACTACATTTATAAACATTTCGAAATACTTTTGGCTGTCGACAAATATCTCGTGATGGCGAAGTCATATGTAGAATTTTTCTGTTCATTAATTAATGGTAAATATAATAATTTATAAGGTATGCCTATTTTTAACACCTATAAAATGATTATCAACTATAGGACAATCCACAAGAAAACTTTAATCAACATTTCAAAGTATGTATAGCTGAGGACCAACATCGAATACAGGCCATAAAATTTTCTATAACATTGTTCATTAATAAATGGTAATTATAATAATTTATAAGGAATACCAATTTAGAACACCATTTTAATGATTATGATTATTAGAACAATCCTCTAGACTACATTTTTCAACGTTTCGACCTATGTTTGGCTTTCGAGAAACATCTCGTGGTGGCGGAGTCACATGTACAATTTCTCTGTTCATTCATATATGGTAGTTATATTTATTTATAAGGTATAACTATTTTTAAAAACTTTGTAATGATTATAATTAATAGGTTATTCCTCCAGAATACATTTATAAACATTTCGAAATACTTTTGTCTGTCGACAAATATCTCGTGATGGCGAAGTCATATGTAGAATTTTTCTGTTCTTTAATTAACGGTTGTTATAAAGATTTATTAGTTTTCCTATTTTTAACAACTATAAAATGATTACCAGCTATAGGACAATACACCAGAAAATTTTAATCAACATTTCATAGAATGTTTAGCTGAGGACCAACATCATATACAGGCGATACAATTTTCTATAACATTGATCATTAATAAATGGTAATTATAATTATTTAAAAGGTGAAACTATTTTAAACACCTTTATAATGATTATAATTAATAGGACAATCCTCCAGATGACTTTTATAAACATTTCAAAGTATGTGTGGCTGTCGACAAATATATAATACAGGCAAATACATGTAGAATTACATTGACTATTTATAAATGGTAATTATGATTATTTATAAGGTATACCTATTCGAAACACCTTTATAATGATTATAATTAATAGGACAATCCTCTAGACTACATTTTTCAACGTTTCGACCTATGTTTGGCTTTCGAGAAACATCTCGTGGTGGCGGAGTCACATGTACAATTTCTCTGTTCATTCATGAATGGTAGTTATATTTATTTATAAGGTATAAGTATTTTTAAAAACTTTGTAAAGATTATAATTAATAGGTTATTCCTCCAGACTACATTTATCAACATTTCGAAATACTTTTGGCTGTCGACAAATATCTCGTGATGGCGAAGTCATATGTAGAATTTTTCTGTTCATTAATTAATGGTAAACATAATAATTTATAAGGTATGCCTATTTTTAACACCTATAAAATGATTATCAACTATAGGACAATCCACAAGAAAACTTTAATCAACATTTCATAGAATGTTTAGCTGAGGACCAACATAATAGACAGGCGATGACATGTACTATACTTTGTTCATTAATAAATGGTAATTATAATTATTTTAAGGTATACCAATTTAAAACACCTTTATATTGTTTATGATTAATAGGAAAATCCTCTAGATCACATTAATCAACATTTCAAAGTATGTATAGCTGAGGACCAACATCGAATACAGGCCATAAAATTTTCTTTAACATTGTTCATTAATAAATGGTAATTATAATAATTTATAAGGAATACCAATTTAGAACACCTTTTTAATGATTATGATTATTAGAACAATCCTCTAGACTACATTTTTCAACGTTTCGACCTATGTTTGGCTTTCGAGAAACATCTCGTGGTGGCGGAGTCACATGTACAATTTCTCTGTTCATTCATATATGATAGTTATATTTATTTATAAGGTATAATTATTTTTAAAAACTTTGTAATGATTATAATTAATAGGACAATCCTCCAGACTACATTTATCAACATATCGAAATACGTTTGGCTGTCGAAAAATATCTCGTGATGGCGGAGTCATATGTAGAATTTTTCTGTTCTTTAATTAACGGTTGTTATAATGATTTATTAGTTATACCTATTTTTTACAACTATAAAATGATTATCAGCTATAGGACAATACACTAGAAAAATTTAATCAACATTTCATAGAATGTTTAGCTAAGGACCAACATCATAGACAAGCGATGACATGTACTGTACTTTGTTCATTAATAAATGGTAATTATAATTATTTAAAAGGTGTACCTATTTTAAACACTTTCATAATAATTATAATTAATAGGACAAGCTACCAGTTAACTTTAATCAACATTACGAACAATGTTTGGCCGTCGACAAATATTTAATACAGGCAAAGACATGTACAATTACATTGATCATTAATAAATGGTAATTATAATTATTTTAAGGTATACCAATTTAAAACACCTTTATTTTGATTATGGTTAATAGGAAAATCCTCTAGATGACATTCATCAACATTTCAAAGTATGTATAGCTGAGGACCAACATCATATACAGGCGATACAATTTTCTATAACATTGATCATTAATAAATGGTAATTATAATTATTTAAAAGGTGTACCTATTGTAAACACCTTTATAATGATTATAATTAATAGGACAATCCTCCAGATGACTTTTATAAACATTTCAAAGTATGTGTGGCTGTCGACAAATATATAATACAGGCAAATACATGTAGAATTACATTGACTATTTATAAATGGTAATTATAATTATTTATAAGGTATACCTATTCGAAACACCTTTATAATGATTATAATTAATAGGACAATCCTCCAGACTACATTAATCAATGTTTCTATCTAAGTTTGGCTTTCGAGGAACATCACGTGATGGCGGAGTTACATGTACAATTTCTCTGTTCATTCATGAATGGTAGTTATATTTATTTATAAGGTATAAGTATTTTTAAAAACATTGTAAAGATTATAATTAATAGGTTATTCCTCCAGACTACATTTATAAACATTTCGAAATACTTTTGGCTGTCGACAAATATCTCGTGATGGCGAAGTCATATGTAGAATTTTTCTGTTCATTAATTAATGGTAAATATAATAATTTATAAGGTATGCCTATTTTTAACACCTATAAAATGATTATCAACTATAGGACAATCCACAAGAAAACTTTAATCAACATTTCATAGAATGTTTAGCTGAGGACCAACATAATAGACAGGCGATGACATGTACTATACTTTGTTCATTAATAAATGGTAATTATAATTATTTAAAAGGTGTACCTATTTTAAACACTTTCATAATGATTATAATTAATAGGACAAGCTACCAGTTAACTTTAATCAACATTACGAACAATGTTTGGCCGTCGACAAATATTTAATACAGGCAAAGACATGTACAATTACATTGATCATTAATAAATGGTAATTATAATTATTTTAAGGTATACCAATTTAAAACACCTTTATATTGTTTATGGTTAATAGGAAAATCCTCTAGATCACATTAATCAACATTTCAAAGTATGTATAGCTGAGGACCAACATCGAATACAGGCCATAAAATTTTCTATAACATTGTTCATTAATAAATGGTAATTATAATTATTTAAAAGGTGTACCTATTTTAAACACTTTCATAATGATTATAATTAATAGGACAAGCTACCAGTTAACTTTAATCAACATTACGAACAATGTTTGGCCGTCGACAAATATTTAATACAGGCAAAGACATGTACAATTACATTGATCATTAATAAATGGTAATTATAATTATTTTAAGGTATACCAATTTAAAACACCTTTATATTGTTTATGGTTAATAGGAAAATCCTCTAGATCACATTAATCAACATTTCAAAGTATGTATAGCTGAGGACCAACATCGAATACAGGCCATAAAATTTTCTATAACATTGTTCATTAATAAATGGTAATTATAATAATTTATAAGGAATACCAATTTAGAACACCTTTTTAATGATTATGATTATTAGAACAATCCTCTAGACTACATTTTTCAACGTTTCGACCTATGTTTGGCTTTCGAGAAACATCTCGTGGTGGCGGAGTCACATGTACAATTTCTCTGTTCATTCATATATGGTAGTTATATTTATTTATAAGGTATAACTATTTTTAAAAACTTTGTAATGATTATAATTAATAGGTTATTCCTCCAGAATACATTTATAAACATTTCGAAATACTTTTGTCTGTCGACAAATATCTCGTGATGGCGAAGTCATATGTAGAATTTTTCTGTTCTTTAATTAACGGTTGTTATAATGATTTATTAGTTTTCCTATTTTTAACAACTATAAAATGATTACCAGCTATAGGACAATACACCAGAAAATTTTAATCAACATTTCATAGAATGTTTAGCTGAGGACCAACATCATATACAGGCGATACAATTTTCTATAACATTGATCATTAATAAATGGTAATTATAATTATTTAAAAGGTGTACCTATTTTAAACACCTTTATAATGATTATAATTAATAGGACATTCCTCCAGATGACTTTTATAAACATTTCAAAGTATGTGTGGCTGTCGACAAATATATAATACAGGCAAATACATGTAGAATTACATTGACTATTTATAAATGGTAATTATGATTATTTATAAGGTATACCTATTCGAAACACCTTTATAATGATTATAATTAATAGGACAATCCTCCAGACTACATTAATCAATGTTTCTAACTAAGTTTGGCTTTCGAGGAACATCACGTGATGGCGGAGTTACATGTACAATTTCTCTGTTCATTCATGAATGGTAGTTATATTTATTTATAAGGTATAAGTATTTTTAAAAACATTGTAAAGATTATAATTAATAGGTTATTCCTCCAGACTACATTTATAAACATTTCGAAATACTTTTGGCTGTCGACAAATATCTCGTGATGGCGAAGTCATATGTAGAATTTTTCTGTTCTTTAATTAACGGTTGTTATAATGATTTATTAGTTTTCCTATTTTTAACAACTATAAAATGATTACCAGCTATAGGACAATACACCAGAAAATTTTAATCAACATTTCATAGAATGTTTAGCTGAGGACCAACATAATAGACAGGCGATGACATGTACAATACTTTGTTCATTAATAAATGGTAATTATAATTATTTAAAAGGTGTACCTATTTTAAACACTTTCATAATGATTATAATTAATAGGACAAGCTACCAGTTAACTTTAATCAACATTACGAACAATGTTTGGCCGTCGACAAATATTTAATACAGGCAAAGACATGTACAATTACATTGATCATTAATAAATGGTAATTATAATTATTTTAAGGTATACCAATTTAAAACACCTTTATATTGTTTATGGTTAATAGGAAAATCCTCTAGATCACATTAATCAACATTTCAAAGTATGTATAGCTGAGGACCAACATCGAATACAGGCCATAAAATTTTCTATAACATTGTTCATTAATAAATGGTAATTATAATAATTTATAAGGAATACCAATTTAGAACACCTTTTTAATGATTATGATTATTAGAACAATCCTCTAGACTACATTTTTCAACGTTTCGACCTATGTTTGGCTTTCGAGAAACATCACGTGATGGCGGAGTCACATGTACAATTTCTCTGTTCATTCATGAATGGTAGTTATATTTATTTATAAGGTATAAGTATTTTTAAAAACTTTGTAAAGATTATAATTAATAGGTTATTCCTCCAGACTACATTTATCAACATTTCGAAATACTTTTGGCTGTCGACAAATATCTCGTGATGGCGAAGTCATATGTAGAATTTTTCTGTTCATTAATTAAAGGTAAATATAATAATTTATAAGGTATGCCTATTTTTAACACCTATAAAATGATTATCAACTATAGGACAATCCACAAGAAAACTTTAATCAACATTTCATAGAATGTTTAGCTGAAGACCAACATAATAGACAGGCGATGACATGTACTATACTTTGTTCATTAATAAATGGTAATTATAATTATTTAAAAGGTGTACCTATTTTAAACACTTTCATAATGATTATAATTAATAGGACAAGCTACCAGTTAACTTTAATCAACATTACGAACAATGTTTGGCCGTCGACAAATATTTAATACAGGCAAAGACATGTACAATTACATTGATCATTAATAAATGGTAATTATAATTATTTTAAGGTATACCAATTTAAAACACCTTTATATTGTTTATGGTTAATAGGAAAATCCTCTAGATCACATTAATCAACATTTCAAAGTATGTATAGCTGAGGACCAACATCGAATACAGGCGATAAAATTTTCTATAACATTGTTCATTAATAAATGGTAATTATAATAATTTATAAGGAATACCAATTTAGAACACCTTTTTAATGATTATGATTATTAGAACAATCCTCTAGACTACATTTTTCAACGTTTCGACCTATGTTTGGCTTTCGAGAAACATCTCGTGGTGGCGGAGTCACATGTACAATTTCTCTGTTCATTCATATATGGTAGTTATATTTATTTATAAGGTATCACTATTTTTAAAAACTTTGTAATGATTATAATTAATAGGTTATTCCTCCAGAATACATTTATAAACATTTCGAAATACTTTTGTCTGTCGACAAATATCTCGTGATGGCGAAGTCATATGTAGAATTTTTCTGTTCTTTAATTAACGGTTGTTATAATGATTTATTAGTTTTCCTATTTTTAACAACTATAAAATGATTACCAGCTATAGGACAATACACCAGAAAATTTTAATCAACATTTCATAGAATGTTTAGCTGAGGACCAACATCATAGACAAGCGATGACATGTACTCTACTTTGTTTATTAATAAATGGTAATTATAATTATTTAAAAGGTGTACCTATTTTAAACACTTTCATAATTATTATAATTAATAGGACAAGCTACCAGTTAACTTTAATCAACATTACGAACAATGTTTGGCCGTCGACAAATATTTAATACAGGCAAAGACATGTACAATTACATTGATCATTAATAAATGGTAATTATAATTATTTTAAGGTATACCAATTTAAAACACCTTTATATTGATTATGGTTAATAGGAAAATCCTCTAGATCACATTAATCAACATTTCAAAGTATGTATAGCTGAGGACCAACATCATATACAGGCGATAAAATTTTCTATAACATTGATCATTAATAAATGGTAATTATAATTATTTAAAAGGTGTACCTATTTTAAACACCTTTATAATGATTATAATTAATAGGACAATCCTCCAGATGACTTTTATAAACATTTCAAAGTATGTGTGGCTGTCGACAAATATATAATACAGGCAAATACATGTAGAATTACATTGACTATTTATAAATGGTAATTATAATTATTTATAAGGTATACCTATTCGAAACACCTTTATAATGATTATAATTAATAGGACAATCCTCCAGACTAAATTAATCAATGTTTCTAACTAAGTTTGGCTTTCGAGGAACATCACGTGATGGCGGAGTCACATGTACAATTTCTCTGTTCATTCATGAATGGTAGTTATATTTATTTATAAGGTATAAGTATTTTTAAAAACTTTGTAAAGATTATAATTAATAGGTTATTCCTCCAGACTACATTTATCAACATTTCGAAATACTTTTGGCTGTCGACAAATATCTCGTGATGGCGAAGTCATATGTAGAATTTTTCTGTTCATTAATTAATGGTAAATATAATAATTTATTAGTTTTCCTATTTTTAACAACTATAAAATGATTACCAGCTATAGGACAATACACCAGAAAATTTTAATCAACATTTCATAGAATGTTTAGCTGAGGACCAACATCATAGACAAGCGATGATATGTACTCTACTTTGTTTATTAATAAATGGTAATTATAATTATTTAAAAGGTGTACCTATTTTAAACACTTTCATAATGATTATAATTAATAGGACAAGCTACCAGTTAACTTAAATCAACATTACGAACAATGTTTGGCCGTCGACAAATATTTAATACAGGCAAAGACATGTACAATTACATTGATCATTAATAAATGGTAATTATAATTATTTTAAGGTATACCAATTTAAAACACCTTTATATTGTTTATGGTTAATAGGAAAATCCTCTAGATCACATTAATCAACATTTCAAAGTATGTATAGCTGAGGACCAACATCGAATACAGGCGATAAAATTTTCTATAACATTGTTCATTAATAAATGGTAATTATAATAATTTATAAGGAATACCAATTTAGAACACCTTTTTAATGATTATGATTATTAGAACAATCCTCTAGACTACATTTTTCAACGTTTCGACCTATGTTTGGCTTTCGAGAAACATCTCGTGGTGGCGGAGTCACATGTACAATTTCTCTGTTCATTCATATATGGTAGTTATATTTATTTATAAGGTATAACTATTTTTAAAAACTTTGTAATGATTATAATTAATAGGACAATCCTCCAGACTACATTTATCAACATATCGAAATACGTTTGGCTGTCGACAAATATCTCGTGATGGCGGAGTCATATGTAGAATTTTTCTGTTCTTTAATTAACGGTTGTTATAATGATTTATTAGTTTTCCTATTTTTAACAACTATAAAATGATTACCAGCTATAGGACAATACACTAGAAAATTTTAATCAACATTTCATAGAATGTTTAGCTAAGGACCAACATAATAGACAAGCGATGACATGTACTGTACTTTGTTCATTAATAAATGGTAATTATAATTATTTAAGAGGTGTACCTATTTTAAACACCTTTATAATGATTATAATTAATAGGACAATCCTCCAGATAACTTTTATAAACATTTCAAAGTATGTGTGGCTGTCGACAAATATATATTACAGCCAAATACATGTAGAATTACATTGACTATTTATAAATGGTAATTATAATTATTTATAAGGTATACCTATTCGAAAAACCTTTATAATGATTATAATTAATAGGACAATCCTCCAGACAACATTATTCAATGTTTCTAACTAAGTTTGGCTTTCGAGAAACATCACGTGATGGCGGAGTCACATGTACAATTTCTCTGTTCATTCATGAATGGTTGTTATATTTATTTATAAGGTATAACTATTTTTAAAAACTTTGTAATGATTATAATTAATAGGACAATGCTCCAGACTACATTTATCAACATTTCGAAATACTTTTGGCTGTCGACAAATATCTCGTGATGGCGAAGTCATATGTAGAATTTTTCTGTTCTTTAATTAACGGTTGTTATAATGATTTATTAGTTTTCCTATTTTTAACAACTATAAAATGATTAGTAGCTATAGGACAATACACCAGAAAATTTTAATCAACATTTCATAGAATGTTTAGCTGAGGACCAACATCAAAGACAAGCGATGACATGTACTCTACTTTGTTTATTAATAAATGGTAATTATAATTATTTAAAAGGTGTACCTATTTTAAACACTTTCATAATGATTATAATTAATAGGACAAGCTACCAGTTAACTTTAATCAACATTACGAACAATGTTTGGCCGTCGACAAATATTTAATACAGGCAAAGACATGTACAATTATATTGATCATTAATAAATGGTAATTATAATTATTTTAAGGTATACCAATTTAAAACACCTTTATATTGTTTATGGTTAATAGGAAAATCCTCTAGATCACATTAATCAACATTTCAAAGTATGTATAGCTGAGGACCAACATCATATACAGGCGATAAAATTTTCTATAACATTGATCATTAATAAATGGTAATTATAATTATTTAAAAGGTGTACCTATTTTAAACACCTTTATAATGATTATAATTAATAGGACAATCCTCCAGATGACTTTTATAAACATTTCAAAGTATGTGTGGCTGTCGACAAATATATAATACAGGCAAATACATGTAGAATTACATTGACTATTTATAAATGGTAATTATAATTATTTATAAGGTATACCTATTCGAAACACCTTTATAATGATTATAATTAATAGGACAATCCTCCAGACTAAATTAATCAATGTTTCTAACTAAGTTTGGCTTTCGAGGAACATCACGTGATGGCGGAGTCACATGTACAATTTCTCTGTTCATTCATGAATGGTAGTTATATTTATTTATAAGGTATAAGTATTTTTAAAAACTTTGTAAAGATTATAATTAATAGGTTATTCCTCCAGACTACATTTATCAACATTTCGAAATACTTTTGGCTGTCGACAAATATCTCGTGATGGCGAAGTCATATGTAGAATTTTTCTGTTCATTAATTAATGGTAAATATAATAATTTATTAGTTTTCCTATTTTTAACAACTATAAAATGATTACCAGCTATAGGACAATACACCAGAAAATTTTAATCAACATTTCATAGAATGTTTAGCTGAGGACCAACATCATAGACAAGCGATGATATGTACTCTACTTTGTTTATTAATAAATGGTAATTATAATTATTTAAAAGGTGTACCTATTTTAAACACTTTCATAATGATTATAATTAATAGGACAAGCTACCAGTTAACTTAAATCAACATTACGAACAATGTTTGGCCGTCGACAAATATTTAATACAGGCAAAGACATGTACAATTACATTGATCATTAATAAATGGTAATTATAATTATTTTAAGGTATACCAATTTAAAACACCTTTATATTGTTTATGGTTAATAGGAAAATCCTCTAGATCACATTAATCAACATTTCAAAGTATGTATAGCTGAGGACCAACATCGAATACAGGCGATAAAATTTTCTATAACATTGTTCATTAATAAATGGTAATTATAATAATTTATAAGGAATACCAATTTAGAACACCTTTTTAATGATTATGATTATTAGAACAATCCTCTAGACTACATTTTTCAACGTTTCGACCTATGTTTGGCTTTCGAGAAACATCTCGTGGTGGCGGAGTCACATGTACAATTTCTCTGTTCATTCATATATGGTAGTTATATTTATTTATAAGGTATAACTATTTTTAAAAACTTTGTAATGATTATAATTAATAGGACAATCCTCCAGACTACATTTATCAACATATCGAAATACGTTTGGCTGTCGACAAATATCTCGTGATGGCGGAGTCATATGTAGAATTTTTCTGTTCTTTAATTAACGGTTGTTATAATGATTTATTAGTTTTCCTATTTTTAACAACTATAAAATGATTACCAGCTATAGGACAATACACTAGAAAATTTTAATCAACATTTCATAGAATGTTTAGCTAAGGACCAACATAATAGACAAGCGATGACATGTACTGTACTTTGTTCATTAATAAATGGTAATTATAATTATTTAAGAGGTGTACCTATTTTAAACACCTTTATAATGATTATAATTAATAGGACAATCCTCCAGATAACTTTTATAAACATTTCAAAGTATGTGTGGCTGTCGACAAATATATATTACAGCCAAATACATGTAGAATTACATTGACTATTTATAAATGGTAATTATAATTATTTATAAGGTATACCTATTCGAAAAACCTTTATAATGATTATAATTAATAGGACAATCCTCCAGACAACATTAATCAATGTTTCTAACTAAGTTTGGCTTTCGAGAAACATCACGTGATGGCGGAGTCACATGTACAATTTCTCTGTTCATTCATGAATGGTTGTTATATTTATTTATAAGGTATAACTATTTTTAAAAACTTTGTAATGATTATAATTAATAGGACAATGCTCCAGACTACATTTATCAACATTTCGAAATACTTTTGGCTGTCGACAAATATCTCGTGATGGCGAAGTCATATGTAGAATTTTTCTGTTCTTTAATTAACGGTTGTTATAATGATTTATTAGTTTTCCTATTTTTAACAACTATAAAATGATTAGTAGCTATAGGACAATACACCAGAAAATTTTAATCAACATTTCATAGAATGTTTAGCTGAGGACCAACATCATAGACAAGCGATGACATGTACTCTACTTTGTTTATTAATAAATGGTAATTATAATTATTTAAAAGGTGTACCTATTTTAAACACTTTCATAATGATTATAATTAATAGGACAAGCTACCATTTAACTTTAATCAACATTACGAACAATGTTTGGCCGTCGACAAATATTTAATACAGGCAAAGACATGTACAATTACATTGATCATTAATAAATGGTAATTATAATTATTTTAAGGTATACCAATTTAAAACACCTTTATATTGATTATGGTTAATAGGAAAATCCTCTAGATCACATTAATCAACATTTCAAAGTATGTATAGCTGAGGACCAACATCATATACAGGCGATAAAATTTTCTATAACATTGATCATTAATAAATGGTAATTATAATTATTTAAAAGGTGTACCTATTTTAAACACCTTTATAATGATTATAATTAATAGGACAATCCTCCAGATGACTTTTATAAACATTTCAAAGTATGTGTGGCTGTCGACAAATATATAATACAGGCAAATACATGTAGAATTACATTGACTATTTATAAATGGTAATTATAATTATTTATAAGGTATACCTATTCGAAACACCTTTATAATGATTATAATTAATAGGACAATCCTCCAGACTAAATTAATCAATGTTTCTAACTAAGTTTGGCTTTCGAGGAACATCACGTGATGGCGGAGTCACATGTACAATTTCTCTGTTCATTCATGAATGGTAGTTATATTTATTTATAAGGTATAAGTATTTTTAAAAACTTTGTAAAGATTATAATTAATAGGTTATTCCTCCAGACTACATTTATCAACATTTCGAAATACTTTTGGCTGTCGACAAATATCTCGTGATGGCGAAGTCATATGTAGAATTTTTCTGTTCATTAATTAATGGTAAATATAATAATTTATTAGTTTTCCTATTTTTAACAACTATAAAATGATTACCAGCTATAGGACAATACACCAGAAAATTTTAATCAACATTTCATAGAATGTTTAGCTGAGGACCAACATCATAGACAAGCGATGATATGTACTCTACTTTGTTTATTAATAAATGGTAATTATAATTATTTAAAAGGTGTACCTATTTTAAACACTTTCATAATGATTATAATTAATAGGACAAGCTACCAGTTAACTTAAATCAACATTACGAACAATGTTTGGCCGTCGACAAATATTTAATACAGGCAAAGACATGTACAATTACATTGATCATTAATAAATGGTAATTATAATTATTTTAAGGTATACCAATTTAAAACACCTTTATATTGTTTATGGTTAATAGGAAAATCCTCTAGATCACATTAATCAACATTTCAAAGTATGTATAGCTGAGGACCAACATCGAATACAGGCGATAAAATTTTCTATAACATTGTTCATTAATAAATGGTAATTATAATAATTTATAAGGAATACCAATTTAGAACACCTTTTTAATGATTATGATTATTAGAACAATCCTCTAGACTACATTTTTCAACGTTTCGACCTATGTTTGGCTTTCGAGAAACATCTCGTGGTGGCGGAGTCACATGTACAATTTCTCTGTTCATTCATATATGGTAGTTATATTTATTTATAAGGTATAACTATTTTTAAAAACTTTGTAATGATTATAATTAATAGGACAATCCTCCAGACTACATTTATCAACATATCGAAATACGTTTGGCTGTCGACAAATATCTCGTGATGGCGGAGTCATATGTAGAATTTTTCTGTTCTTTAATTAACGGTTGTTATAATGATTTATTAGTTTTCCTATTTTTAACAACTATAAAATGATTACCAGCTATAGGACAATACACTAGAAAATTTTAATCAACATTTCATAGAATGTTTAGCTAAGGACCAACATCATAGACAAGCGATGACATGTACTGTACTTTGTTCATTAATAAATGGTAATTATAATTATTTAAGAGGTGTACCTATTTTAAACACCTTTATAATGATTATAATTAATAGGACAATCCTCCAGATAACTTTTATAAACATTTCAAAGTATGTGTGGCTGTCGACAAATATATATTACAGCCAAATACATGTAGAATTACATTGACTATTTATAAATGGTAATTATAATTATTTATAAGGTATACCTATTCGAAAAACCTTTATAATGATTATAATTAATAGGACAATCCTCCAGACAACATTAATCAATGTTTCTAACTAAGTTTGGCTTTCGAGAAACATCACGTGATGGCGGAGTCACATGTACAATTTCTCTGTTCATTCATGAATGGTTGTTATATTTATTTATAAGGTATAACTATTTTTAAAAACTTTGTAATGATTATAATTAATAGGACAATGCTCCAGACTACATTTATCAACATTTCGAAATACTTTTGGCTGTCGACAAATATCTCGTGATGGCGAAGTCATATGTAGAATTTTTCTGTTCTTTAATTAACGGTTGTTATAATGATTTATTAGTTTTCCTATTTTTAACAACTATAAAATGATTAGTAGCTATAGGACAATACACCAGAAAATTTTAATCAACATTTCATAGAATGTTTAGCTGAGGACCAACATCATAGACAAGCGATGACATGTACTCTACTTTGTTTATTAATAAATGGTAATTATAATTATTTAAAAGGTGTACCTATTTTAAACACTTTCATAATGATTATAATTAATAGGACAAGCTACCAGTTAACTTTAATCAACATTACGAACAATGTTTGGCCGTCGACAAATATTTAATACAGGCAAAGACATGTACAATTACATTGATCATTAATAAATGGTAATTATAATTATTTTAAGGTATACCAATTTAAAACACCTTTATATTGATTATGGTTAATAGGAAAATCCTCTAGATCACATTAATCAACATTTCAAAGTATGTATAGCTGAGGACCAACATCATATACAGGCGATAAAATTTTCTATAACATTGATCATTAATAAATGGTAATTATAATTATTTAAAAGGTGTACCTATTTTAAACACCTTTATAATGATTATAATTAATAGGACAATCCTCCAGATGACTTTTATAAACATTTCAAAGTATGTGTGGCTGTCGACAAATATATAATACAGGCAAATACATGTAGAATTACATTGACTATTTATAAATGGTAATTATAATTATTTATAAGGTATACCTATTCGAAACACCTTTATAATGATTATAATTAATAGGACAATCCTCCAGACTAAATTAATCAATGTTTCTAACTAAGTTTGGCTTTCGAGGAACATCACGTGATGGCGGAGTCACATGTACAATTTCTCTGTTCATTCATGAATGGTAGTTATATTTATTTATAAGGTATAAGTATTTTTAAAAACTTTGTAAAGATTATAATTAATAGGTTATTCCTCCAGACTACATTTATCAACATTTCGAAATACTTTTGGCTGTCGACAAATATCTCGTGATGGCGAAGTCATATGTAGAATTTTTCTGTTCATTAATTAATGGTAAATATAATAATTTATTAGTTTTCCTATTTTTAACAACTATAAAATGATTACCAGCTATAGGACAATACACCAGAAAATTTTAATCAACATTTCATAGAATGTTTAGCTGAGGACCAACATCATAGACAAGCGATGATATGTACTCTACTTTGTTTATTAATAAATGGTAATTATAATTATTTAAAAGGTGTACCTATTTTAAACACTTTCATAATGATTATAATTAATAGGACAAGCTACCAGTTAACTTAAATCAACATTACGAACAATGTTTGGCCGTCGACAAATATTTAATACAGGCAAAGACATGTACAATTACATTGATCATTAATAAATGGTAATTATAATTATTTTAAGGTATACCAATTTAAAACACCTTTATATTGTTTATGGTTAATAGGAAAATCCTCTAGATCACATTAATCAACATTTCAAAGTATGTATAGCTGAGGACCAACATCGAATACAGGCGATAAAATTTTCTATAACATTGTTCATTAATAAATGGTAATTATAATAATTTATAAGGAATACCAATTTAGAACACCTTTTTAATGATTATGATTATTAGAACAATCCTCTAGACTACATTTTTCAACGTTTCGACCTATGTTTGGCTTTCGAGAAACATCTCGTGGTGGCGGAGTCACATGTACAATTTCTCTGTTCATTCATATATGGTAGTTATATTTATTTATAAGGTATAACTATTTTTAAAAACTTTGTAATGATTATAATTAATAGGACAATCCTCCAGACTACATTTATCAACATATCGAAATACGTTTGGCTGTCGACAAATATCTCGTGATGGCGGAGTCATATGTAGAATTTTTCTGTTCTTTAATTAACGGTTGTTATAATGATTTATTAGTTTTCCTATTTTTAACAACTATAAAATGATTACCAGCTATAGGACAATACACTAGAAAATTTTAATCAACATTTCATAGAATGTTTAGCTAAGGACCAACATCATAGACAAGCGATGACATGTACTGTACTTTGTTCATTAATAAATGGTAATTATAATTATTTAAGAGGTGTACCTATTTTAAACACCTTTATAATGATTATAATTAATAGGACAATCCTCCAGATAACTTTTATAAACATTTCAAAGTATGTGTGGCTGTCGACAAATATATATTACAGCCAAATACATGTAGAATTACATTGACTATTTATAAATGGTAATTATAATTATTTATAAGGTATACCTATTCGAAAAACCTTTATAATGATTATAATTAATAGGACAATCCTCCAGACAACATTAATCAATGTTTCTAACTAAGTTTGGCTTTCGAGAAACATCACGTGATGGCGGAGTCACATGTACAATTTCTCTGTTCATTCATGAATGGTTGTTATATTTATTTATAAGGTATAACTATTTTTAAAAACTTTGTAATGATTATAATTAATAGGACAATGCTCCAGACTACATTTATCAACATTTCGAAATACTTTTGGCTGTCGACAAATATCTCGTGATGGCGAAGTCATATGTAGAATTTTTCTGTTCTTTAATTAACGGTTGTTATAATGATTTATTAGTTTTCCTATTTTTAACAACTATAAAATGATTAGTAGCTATAGGACAATACACCAGAAAATTTTAATCAACATTTCATAGAATGTTTAGCTGAGGACCAACATCAAAGACAAGCGATGACATGTACTCTACTTTGTTTATTAATAAATGGTAATTATAATTATTTAAAAGGTGTACCTATTTTAAACACTTTCATAATGATTATAATTAATAGGACAAGCTACCAGTTAACTTTAATCAACATTACGAACAATGTTTGGCCGTCGACAAATATTTAATACAGGCAAAGACATGTACAATTACATTGATCATTAATAAATGGTAATTATAATTATTTTAAGGTATACCAATTTAAAACACCTTTATATTGATTATAGTTAATAGGAAAATCCTCTAGATCACATTAATCAACATTTCAAAGTATGTATAGCTGAGGACCAACATCATATACAGGCGATAAAATTTTCTATAACATTGATCATTAATAAATGGTAATTATAATTATTTAAAAGGTGTACCTATTTTAAACACCTTTATAATGATTATAATTAATAGGACAATCCTCCAGATGACTTTTATAAACATTTCAAAGTATGTGTGGCTGTCGACAAATATATAATACAGGCAAATACATGTAGAATTACATTGACTATTTATAAATGGTAATTATAATTATTTATAAGGTATACCTATTCGAAACACCTTTATAATGATTATAATTAATAGGACAATCCTCCAGACTACATTAATCAATGTTTCTAACTAAGTTTGGCTTTCGAGGAACATCACGTGATGGCGGAGTTACATGTACAATTTCTCTGTTCATTCATGAATGGTAGTTATATTTATTTATAAGGTATAAGTATTTTTAAAAACTTTGTAAAGGTTATAATTAATAGGTTATTCCTCCAGACTACATTTATAAACATTTCGAAATACTTTTGGCTGTCGACAAATATCTCGTGATGGCGAAGTCATATGTAGAATTTTTCTGTTCTTTAATTAACGGTTGTTATAATGATTTATTAGTTTTCCTATTTTTAACAACTATAAAATGATTAGTAGCTATAGGACAATACACCAGAAAATTTTAATCAACATTTCATAGAATGTTTAGCTGAGGACCAACATCAAAGACAAGCGATGACATGTACTCTACTTTGTTTATTAATAAATGGTAATTATAATTATTTAAAAGGTGTACCTATTTTAAACACTTTCATAATGATTATAATTAATAGGACAAGCTACCAGTTAACTTTAATCAACATTACGAACAATGTTTGGCCGTCGACAAATATTTAATACAGGCAAAGACATGTACAATTATATTGATCATTAATAAATGGTAATTATAATTATTTTAAGGTATACCAATTTAAAACACCTTTATATTGTTTATGGTTAATAGGAAAATCCTCTAGATCACATTAATCAACATTTCAAAGTATGTATAGCTGAGGACCAACATCGAATACAGGCCATAAAATTTTCTATAACATTGTTCATTAATAAATGGTAATTATAATAATTTATAAGGAATACCAATTTAGAACACCTTTTTAATGATTATGATTATTAGAACAATCCTCTAGACTACATTTTTCAACGTTTCGACCTATGTTTGGCTTTCGAGAAACATCTCGTGGTGGCGGAGTCACATGTACAATTTCTCTGTTCATTCATATATGGTAGTTATATTTATTTATAAGGTATAATTATTTTTAAAAACTTTGTAATGATTATAATTAATAGGTTATTCCTCCAGACTACATTTATAAACATTTCGAAATACTTTTGGCTGTCGACAAATATCTCGTGATGGCGAAGTCATATGTAGAATTTTTCTGTTCTTTAATTAACGGTTGTTATAATGATTTATTAGTTTTCCTATTTTTAACAACTATAAAATGATTACCAGCTATAGGACAATACACTAGAAAATTTTAATCAACATTTCATAGAATGTTTAGCTAAGGACCAACATAATAGACAAGCGATGACATGTACTGTACTTTGTTCATTAATAAATGGTAATTATAATTATTTAAGAGGTGTACCTATTTTAAACACCTTTATAATGATTATAATTAATAGGACAATCCTCCAGATAACTTTTATAAACATTTCAAAGTATGTGTGGCTGTCGACAAATATATATTACAGCCAAATACATGTAGAATTACATTGACTATTTATAAATGGTAATTATAATTATTTATAAGGTATACCTATTCGAAAAACCTTTATAATGATTATAATTAATAGGACAATCCTCCAGACAACATTAATCAATGTTTCTAACTAAGTTTGGCTTTCGAGAAACATCACGTGATGGCGGAGTCACATGTACAATTTCTCTGTTCATTCATGAATGGTTGTTATATTTATTTATAAGGTATAACTATTTTTAAAAACTTTGTAATGATTATAATTAATAGGACAATGCTCCAGACTACATTTATCAACATTTCGAAATACTTTTGGCTGTCGACAAATATCTCGTGATGGCGAAGTCATATGTAGAATTTTTCTGTTCTTTAATTAACGGTTGTTATAATGATTTATTAGTTTTCCTATTTTTAACAACTATAAAATGATTAGTAGCTATAGGACAATACACCAGAAAATTTTAATCAACATTTCATAGAATGTTTAGCTGAGGACCAACATCATAGACAAGCGATGACATGTACTCTACTTTGTTTATTAATAAATGGTAATTATAATTATTTAAAAGGTGTACCTATTTTAAACACTTTCATAATGATTATAATTAATAGGACAAGCTACCAGTTAACTTTAATCAACATTACGAACAATGTTTGGCCGTCGACAAATATTTAATACAGGCAAAGACATGTACAATTACATTGATCATTAATAAATGGTAATTATAATTATTTTAAGGTATACCAATTTAAAACACCTTTATATTGATTATGGTTAATAGGAAAATCCTCTAGATCACATTAATCAACATTTCAAAGTATGTATAGCTGAGGACCAACATCATATACAGGCGATAAAATTTTCTATAACATTGATCATTAATAAATGGTAATTATAATTATTTAAAAGGTGTACCTATTTTAAACACCTTTATAATGATTATAATTAATAGGACAATCCTCCAGATGACTTTTATAAACATTTCAAAGTATGTGTGGCTGTCGACAAATATATAATACAGGCAAATACATGTAGAATTACATTGACTATTTATAAATGGTAATTATAATTATTTATAAGGTATACCTATTCGAAACACCTTTATAATGATTATAATTAATAGGACAATCCTCCAGACTAAATTAATCAATGTTTCTAACTAAGTTTGGCTTTCGAGGAACATCACGTGATGGCGGAGTCACATGTACAATTTCTCTGTTCATTCATGAATGGTAGTTATATTTATTTATAAGGTATAAGTATTTTTAAAAACTTTGTAAAGATTATAATTAATAGGTTATTCCTCCTGACTACATTTATCAACATTTCGAAATACTTTTGGCTGTCGACAAATATCTCGTGATGGCGAAGTCATATGTACAATTTCTCTGTTCATTCATATATGGTAGTTATATTTATTTATAAGGTATAACTATTTTTAAAAACTTTGTAATGATTATAATTAACAGGACAATCCTCCAGACTACATTTATCAACATATCGAAATACGTTTGGCTGTCGACAAATATCTCGTGATGGCGGAGTCATATGTAGAATTTTTCTGTTCTTTAATTAACGGTTGTTATAATGATTTATTAGTTTTCCTATTTTTAACAACTATAAAATGATTACCAGCTATAGGACAATACACTAGAAAATTTTAATCAACATTTCATAGAATGTTTAGCTAAGGACCAACATCATAGACAAGCTATGATATGAACTCTACTTTGTTTATTAATAAATGGTAATTATAATTATTTAAAAGGTGTACCTATTTTAAACACTTTCATAATGATTATAATTAATAGGACAAGCTACCAGTTAACTTTAATCAACATTACGAACAATGTTTGGCCGTCGACAAATATTTAATACAGGCAAAGACATGTACAATTACATTGACTATTTATAAATGGTAATTATAATTATTTATAAGGTATACCTATTCGAAACACCTTTATAATGATTATAATTAATAGGACAATCCTCCAGACTACATTAATCAATGTTTCTAACTAAGTTTGGCTTTCGAGGAACATCACGTGATGGCGGAGTTACATGTACAATTTCTCTGTTCATTCATGAATGGTAGTTATATTTATTTATAAGGTATAAGTATTTTTAAAAATTTGTAAAGGTTATAATTAATAGGTTATTCCTCCAGACTACATTTATAAACATTTCGAAATACTTTTGGCTGTCGACAAATATCTCGTGATGGCGAAGTCATATGTAGAATTTTTCTGTTCTTTAATTAACGGTTGTTATAATGATTTATTAGTTTTCCTATTTTTAACAACTATAAAATGATTAGTAGCTATAGGACAATACACCAGAAAATTTTAATCAACATTTCATAGAATGTTTAGCTGAGGACCAACATCATAGACAAGCGATGACATGTACTCTACTTTGTTTATTAATAAATGGTAATTATAATTATTTAAAAGGTGTACCTATTTTAAACACTTTCATAATGATTATAATTAATAGGACAAGCTACCAGTTAACTTTAATCAACATTACGAACAATGTTTGGCCGTCGACAAATATTTAATACAGGCAAAGACATGTACAATTACATTGATCATTAATAAATGGTAATTATAATTATTTTAAGGTATACCAATTTAAAACACCTTTATATTGATTATGGTTAATAGGAAAATCCTCTAGATCACATTAATCAACATTTCAAAGTATGTATAGCTGAGGACCAACATCATATACAGGCGATAAAATTTTCTATAACATTGATCATTAATAAATGGTAATTATAATTATTTAAAAGGTGTACCTATTTTAAACACCTTTATAATGATTATAATTAATAGGACAATCCTCCAGATGACTTTTATAAACATTTCAAAGTATGTGTGGCTGTCGACAAATATATAATACAGGCAAATACATGTAGAATTACATTGACTATTTATAAATGGTAATTATAATTATTTATAAGGTATACCTATTCGAAACACCTTTATAATGATTATAATTAATAGGACAATCCTCCAGACTAAATTAATCAATGTTTCTAACTAAGTTTGGCTTTCGAGGAACATCACGTGATGGCGGAGTCACATGTACAATTTCTCTGTTCATTCATGAATGGTAGTTATATTTATTTATAAGGTATAAGTATTTTTAAAAACTTTGTAAAGATTATAATTATTAGGTTATTCCTCCAGACTACATTTATCAACATTTCGAAATACTTTTGGCTGTCGACAAATATCTCGTGATGGCGAAGTCATATGTAGAATTTTTCTGTTCATTAATTAATGGTAAATATAATAATTTATTAGTTTTCCTATTTTTAACAACTATAAAATGATTACCAGCTATAGGACAATACACCAGAAAATTTTAATCAACATTTCATAGAATGTTTAGCTGAGGACCAACATCATAGACAAGCGATGATATGTACTCTACTTTGTTTATTAATAAATGGTAATTATAATTATTTAAAAGGTGTACCTATTTTAAACACTTTCATAATGATTATAATTAATAGGACAAGCTACCAGTTAACTTAAATCAACATTACGAACAATGTTTGGCCGTCGACAAATATTTAATACAGGCAAAGACATGTACAATTACATTGATCATTAATAAATGGTAATTATAATTATTTTAAGGTATACCAATTTAAAACACCTTTATATTGTTTATGGTTAATAGGAAAATCCTCTAGATCACATTAATCAACATTTCAAAGTATGTATAGCTGAGGACCAACATCGAATACAGGCGATAAAATTTTCTATAACATTGTTCATTAATAAATGGTAATTATAATAATTTATAAGGAATACCAATTTAGAACACCTTTTTAATGATTATGATTATTAGAACAATCCTCTAGACTACATTTTTCAACGTTTCGACCTATGTTTGGCTTTCGAGAAACATCTCGTGGTGGCGGAGTCACATGTACAATTTCTCTGTTCATTCATATATGGTAGTTATATTTATTTATAAGGTATAACTATTTTTAAAAACTTTGTAATGATTATAATTAATAGGACAATCCTCCAGACTACATTTATCAACATATCGAAATACGTTTGGCTGTCGACAAATATCTCGTGATGGCGGAGTCATATGTAGAATTTTTCTGTTCTTTAATTAACGGTTGTTATAATGATTTATTAGTTTTCCTATTTTTAACAACTATAAAATGATTACCAGCTATAGGACAATACACTAGAAAATTTTAATCAACATTTCATAGAATGTTTAGCTAAGGACCAACATCATAGACAAGCGATGACATGTACTGTACTTTGTTCATTAATAAATGGTAATTATAATTATTTAAGAGGTGTACCTATTTTAAACACCTTTATAATGATTATAATTAATAGGACAATCCTCCAGATAACTTTTATAAACATTTCAAAGTATGTGTGGCTGTCGACAAATATATATTACAGCCAAATACATGTAGAATTACATTGACTATTTATAAATGGTAATTATAATTATTTATAAGGTATACCTATTCGAAAAACCTTTATAATGATTATAATTAATAGGACAATCCTCCAGACAACATTAATCAATGTTTCTAACTAAGTTTGGCTTTCGAGAAACATCACGTGATGGCGGAGTCACATGTACAATTTCTCTGTTCATTCATGAATGGTAGTTATATTTATTTATAAGGTATAAGTATTTTTAAAAACTTTGTAAAGGTTATAATTAATAGGTTATTCCTCCAGACTACATTTATAAACATTTCGAAATACTTTTGGCTGTCGACAAATATCTCGTGATGGCGAAGTCATATGTAGAATTTTTCTGTTCTTTAATTAACGGTTGTTATAATGATTTATTAGTTTTCCTATTTTTAACAACTATAAAATGATTAGTAGCTATAGGACAATACACCAGAAAATTTTAATCAACATTTCATAGAATGTTTAGCTGAGGACCAACATCAAAGACAAGCGATGACATGTACTCTACTTTGTTTATTAATAAATGGTAATTATAATTATTTAAAAGGTGTACCTATTTTAAACACTTTCATAATGATTATAATTAATAGGACAAGCTACCAGTTAACTTTAATCAACATTACGAACAATGTTTGGCCGTCGACAAATATTTAATACAGGCAAAGACATGTACAATTATATTGATCATTAATAAATGGTAATTATAATTATTTTAAGGTATACCAATTTAAAACACCTTTATATTGTTTATGGTTAATAGGAAAATCCTCTAGATCACATTAATCAACATTTCAAAGTATGTATAGCTGAGGACCAACATCGAATACAGGCCATAAAATTTTCTATAACATTGTTCATTAATAAATGGTAATTATAATAATTTATAAGGAATACCAATTTAGAACACCTTTTTAATGATTATGATTATTAGAACAATCCTCTAGACTACATTTTTCAACGTTTCGACCTATGTTTGGCTTTCGAGAAACATCTCGTGGTGGCGGAGTCACATGTACAATTTCTCTGTTCATTCATATATGGTAGTTATATTTATTTATAAGGTATAATTATTTTTAAAAACTTTGTAATGATTATAATTAATAGGTTATTCCTCCAGACTACATTTATAAACATTTCGAAATACTTTTGGCTGTCGACAAATATCTCGTGATGGCGAAGTCATATGTAGAATTTTTCTGTTCTTTAATTAACGGTTGTTATAATGATTTATTAGTTTTCCTATTTTTAACAACTATAAAATGATTACCAGCTATAGGACAATACACTAGAAAATTTTAATCAACATTTCATAGAATGTTTAGCTGAGGAACAACATCAAAGACAAGCGATGACATGTACTCTACTTTGTTTATTAATAAATGGTAATTATAATTATTTAAAAGGTGTACCTATTTTAAACACCTTTATAATGATTATAATTAATAGAACAAGCTACCAGATAACTTTTTTAAACATTTCAAAGTATGTTTTGCTGTCAACAAATATCTCGTGATGGCGAAGTCATATGTAGAATTTTTCTGTTCTTTAATTAACGGTTGTTATAATGATTTATTAGTTTTCCTATTTTTAACAACTATAAAATGATTAGTAGCTATAGGACAATACACCAGAAAATTTTAATCAACATTTCATAGAATGTTTAGCTGAGGACCAACATCATAGACAAGCGATGATATGTACTCTACTTTGTTTATTAATAAATGGTAATTATAATTATTTAAAAGGTGTACCTATTTTAAACACTTTCATAATGATTATAATTAATAGGACAAGCTACCAGTTAACTTTAATCAACATTACGAACAATGTTTGGCCGTCGACAAATATTTAATACAGGCAAAGACATGTACAATTACATTGATCATTAATAAATGGTAATTATAATTATTTTAAGGTATACCAATTTAAAACACCTTTATATTGATTATGGTTAATAGGAAAATCCTCTAGATCACATTAATCAACATTTCAAAGTATGTATAGCTGAGGACCAACATCATATACAGGCGATAAAATTTTCTATAACATTGATCATTAATAAATGGTAATTATAATTATTTAAAAGGTGTACCTATTTTAAACACCTTTATAATGATTATAATTAATAGGACAATCCTCCAGATGACTTTTATAAACATTTTAAAGTATGTGTGGCTGTCGACAAATATATAATACAGGCAAATACATGTAGAATTACATTGACTATTTATAAATGGTAATTATAATTATTTATATGGTATACCTATTCGAAACACCTTTATAATGATTATAATTAATAGGACAATCCTCCAGACTACATTAATCAATGTTTCTAACTAAGTTTGGCTTTCGAGGAACATCACGTGATGGCGGAGTCACATGTACAATTTCTCTGTTCATTCATGAATGGTAGTTATATTTATTTATAAGGTATAAGTATTTTTAAAAACTTTGTAAAGATTATAATTAATAGGTTATTCCTCCAGACTACATTTATCAACATTTCGCAATACTTTTGGCTGTCGACAAATATCTCGTGAGGGCGAAGTCATATGTAGAATTTTTCTGTTCATTAATTAATGGTAAATATAATAATTTATTAGTTTTCCTATTTTTAACAACTATAAAATGATTACCAGCTATAGGACAATACACCAGAAAATTTTAATCAACATTTCATAGAATGTTTAGCTGAGGACCAACATCATAGACAAGCGATGATATGTACTCTACTTTGTTTATTAATAAATGGTAATTATAATTATTTAAAAGGTGTACCTATTTTAAACACTTTCATAATGATTATAATTAATAGGACAAGCTACCAGTTAACTTTAATCAACATAACGAACAATGTTTGGCCGTCGACAAATATTTAATACAGGCAAAGATATGTACAATTACATTGATCATTAATAAATGGTAATTATAATTATTTTAAGGTATACCAATTTAAAACACCTTTATATTGATTATGGTTAATAGGAAAATCCTCTAGATCACATTAATCAACATTTCAAAGTATGTATAGCTGAGGACCAACATCATATACAGGCGATAAAATTTTCTATAACATTGATCATTAATAAATGGTAATTATAATTATTTAAAAGATGTACCTATTTTAAACACCTTTATAATGATTATAATTAATAGGACAATCCTCCAGATGACTTTTATAAACATTTCAAAGTATGTGTGGCTGTCGACAAATATATAATACAGGCAAATACATGTAGAATTACATTGACTATTTATAAATGGTAATTATGATTATTTATAAGGTATACCTATTCGAAACACCTTTATAATGATTATAATTAATAGGACAATCCTCCAGACTACATTTATCAACATATCGAAATACGTTTGGCTGTCGACAAATATCTCGTGATGGCGGAGTCATATGTAGAATTTTTCTGTTCTTTAATTAACGGTTGTTATAATGATTTATTAGTTTTCCTATTTTTAACAACTATAAAATGATTACCAGCTATAGGACAATACACTAGAAAATTTTAATCAACATTTCATAGAATGTTTAGCTAAGGACCAACATCATAGACAAGCTATGATATGAACTCTACTTTGTTTATTAATAAATGGTAATTATAATTATTTAAAAGGTGTACCTATTTTAAACACTTTCATAATGATTATAATTAATAGGACAAGCTACCAGTTAACTTTAATCAACATTACGAACAATGTTTGGCCGTCGACAAATATTTAATACAGGCAAAGACATGTACAATTACATTGACTATTTATAAATGGTAATTATAATTATTTATAAGGTATACCTATTCGAAACACCTTTATAATGATTATAATTAATAGGACAATCCTCCAGACTACATTAATCAATGTTTCTAACTAAGTTTGGCTTTCGAGGAACATCACGTGATGGCGGAGTTACATGTACAATTTCTCTGTTCATTCATGAATGGTAGTTATATTTATTTATAAGGTATAAGTATTTTTAAAAATTTGTAAAGGTTATAATTAATAGGTTATTCCTCCAGACTACATTTATAAACATTTCGAAATACTTTTGGCTGTCGACAAATATCTCGTGATGGCGAAGTCATATGTAGAATTTTTCTGTTCTTTAATTAACGGTTGTTATAATGATTTATTAGTTTTCCTATTTTTAACAACTATAAAATGATTAGTAGCTATAGGACAATACACCAGAAAATTTTAATCAACATTTCATAGAATGTTTAGCTGAGGACCAACATCATAGACAAGCGATGATATGTACTCTACTTTGTTTATTAATAAATGGTAATTATAATTATTTAAAAGGTGTACCTATTTTAAACACTTTCATAATGATTATAATTAATAGGACAAGCTACCAGTTAACTTTAATCAACATTACGAACAATGTTTGGCCGTCGACAAATATTTAATACAGGCAAAGACATGTACAATTACATTGATCATTAATAAATGGTAATTATAATTATTTTAAGGTATACCAATTCAAAACACCTTTATATTGATTATGGTTAATAGGAAAATCCTCTAGATCACATTAATCAACATTTCAAAGTATGTATAGCTGAGGACCAACATCATATACAGGCGATAAAATTTTCTATAACATTGATCATTAATAAATGGTAATTATAATTATTTAAAAGGTGTACCTATTTTAAACACCTTTATAATGATTATAATTAATAGGACAATCCTCCAGATGACTTTTATAAACATTTTAAAGTATGTGTGGCTGTCGACAAATATATAATACAGGCAAATACATGTAGAATTACATTGACTATTTATAAATGGTAATTATAATTATTTATATGGTATACCTATTCGAAACACCTTTATAATGATTATAATTAATAGGACAATCCTCCAGACTACATTAATCAATGTTTCTAACTAAGTTTGGCTTTCGAGGAACATCACGTGATGGCGGAGTCACATGTACAATTTCTCTGTTCATTCATGAATGGTAGTTATATTTATTTATAAGGTATAAGTATTTTTAAAAACTTTGTAAAGATTATAATTAATAGGTTATTCCTCCAGACTACATTTATCAACATTTCGCAATACTTTTGGCTGTCGACAAATATCTCGTGATGGCGAAGTCATATGTAGAATTTTTCTGTTCATTAATTAATGGTAAATATAATAATTTATTAGTTTTCCTATTTTTAACAACTATAAAATGATTACCAGCTATAGGACAATACACCAGAAAATTTTAATCAACATTTCATAGAATGTTTAGCTGAGGACCAACATCATAGACAAGCGATGATATGTACTCTACTTTGTTTATTAATAAATGGTAATTATAATTATTTAAAAGGTGTACCTATTTTAAACACTTTCATAATGATTATAATTAATAGGACAAGCTACCAGTTAACTTTAATCAACATTACGAACAATGTTTGGCCGTCGACAAATATTTAATACAGGCAAAGATATGTACAATTACATTGATCATTAATAAATGGTAATTATAATTATTTTAAGGTATACCAATTTAAAACACCTTTATATTGATTATGGTTAATAGGAAAATCCTCTAGATCACATTAATCAACATTTCAAAGTATGTATAGCTGAGGACCAACATCATATACAGGCGATAAAATTTTCTATAACATTGATCATTAATAAATGGTAATTATAATTATTTAAAAGGTGTACCTATTTTAAACACCTTTATAATGATTATAATTAATAGGACAATCCTCCAGATGACTTTTATAAACATTTCAAAGTATGTGTGGCTGTCGACAAATATATAATACAGGCAAATACATGTAGAATTACATTGACTATTTATAAATGGTAATTATGATTATTTATAAGGTATACCTATTCGAAACACCTTTATAATGATTATAATTAATAGGACAATCCTCCAGACTACATTAATCAATGTTTCTAACTAAGTTTGGCTTTCGAGGAACATCACGTGATGGCGGAGTCACATGTACAATTTCTCTGTTCATTCATGAATGGTAGTTATATTTATTTATAAGGTATAAGTATTTTTAAAAACTTTGTAAAGATTATAATTAATAGGTTATTCCTCCTGACTACATTTATCAACATTTCGAAATACTTTTGGCTGTCGACAAATATCTCGTGATGGCGAAGTCATATGTACAATTTCTCTGTTCATTCATATATGGTAGTTATATTTATTTATAAGGTATAACTATTTTTAAAAACTTTGTAATGATTATAATTAATAGGACAATCCTCCAGACTACATTTATCAACATATCGAAATACGTTTGGCTGTCGACAAATATCTCGTGATGGCGGAGTCATATGTAGAATTTTTCTGTTCTTTAATTAACGGTTGTTATAATGATTTATTAGTTTTCCTATTTTTAACAACTATAAAATGATTACCAGCTATAGGACAATACACTAGAAAATTTTAATCAACATTTCATAGAATGTTTAGCTAAGGACCAACATCATAGACAAGCTATGATATGAACTCTACTTTGTTTATTAATAAATGGTAATTATAATTATTTAAAAGGTGTACCTATTTTAAACACTTTCATAATGATTATAATTAATAGGACAAGCTACCAGTTAACTTTAATCAACATTACGAACAATGTTTGGCCGTCGACAAATATTTAATACAGGCAAAGACATGTACAATTACATTGACTATTTATAAATGGTAATTATAATTATTTATAAGGTATACCTATTCGAAACACCTTTATAATGATTATAATTAATAGGACAATCCTCCAGACTACATTAATCAATGTTTCTAACTAAGTTTGGCTTTCGAGGAACATCACGTGATGGCGGAGTTACATGTACAATTTCTCTGTTCATTCATGAATGGTAGTTATATTTATTTATAAGGTATAAGTATTTTTAAAAATTTGTAAAGGTTATAATTAATAGGTTATTCCTCCAGACTACATTTATAAACATTTCGAAATACTTTTGGCTGTCGACAAATATCTCGTGATGGCGAAGTCATATGTAGAATTTTTCTGTTCTTTAATTAACGGTTGTTATAATGATTTATTAGTTTTCCTATTTTTAACAACTATAAAATGATTAGTAGCTATAGGACAATACACCAGAAAATTTTAATCAACATTTCATAGAATGTTTAGCTGAGGACCAACATCATAGACAAGCGATGACATGTACTCTACTTTGTTTATTAATAAATGGTAATTATAATTATTTAAAAGGTGTACCTATTTTAAACACTTTCATAATGATTATAATTAATAGGACAAGCTACCAGTTAACTTTAATCAACATTACGAACAATGTTTGGCCGTCGACAAATATTTAATACAGGCAAAGACATGTACAATTACATTGATCATTAATAAATGGTAATTATAATTATTTTAAGGTATACCAATTTAAAACACCTTTATATTGATTATGGTTAATAGGAAAATCCTCTAGATCACATTAATCAACATTTCAAAGTATGTATAGCTGAGGACCAACATCATATACAGGCGATAAAATTTTCTATAACATTGATCATTAATAAATGGTAATTATAATTATTTAAAAGGTGTACCTATTTTAAACACCTTTATAATGATTATAATTAATAGGACAATCCTCCAGATGACTTTTATAAACATTTCAAAGTATGTGTGGCTGTCGACAAATATATAATACAGGCAAATACATGTAGAATTACATTGACTATTTATAAATGGTAATTATAATTATTTATAAGGTATACCTATTCGAAACACCTTTATAATGATTATAATTAATAGGACAATCCTCCAGACAACATTAATCAATGTTTCTAACTAAGTTTGGCTTTCGAGGAACATCACGTGATGGCGGAGTCACATGTACAATTTCTCTGTTCATTCATGAATGGTAGTTATATTTATTTATAAGGTATAAGTATTTTTAAAAACTTTGTAAAGATTATAATTAATAGGTTATTCCTCCAGACTACATTTATCAACATTTCGAAATACTTTTGGCTGTCGACAAATATCTCGTGATGGCGAAGTCATATGTAGAATTTTTCTGTTCATTAATTAATGGTAAATATAATAATTTATTAGTTTTCCTATTTTTAACAACTATAAAATGATTACCAGCTATAGGACAATACACCAGAAAATTTTAATCAACATTTCATAGAATGTTTAGCTGAGGACCAACATCATAGACAAGCGATGATATGTACTCTACTTTGTTTATTAATAAATGGTAATTATAATTATTTAAAAGGTGTACCTATTTTAAACACTTTCATAATGATTATAATTAATAGGACAAGCTACCAGTTAACTTAAATCAACATTACGAACAATGTTTGGCCGTCGACAAATATTTAATACAGGCAAAGACATGTACAATTACATTGATCATTAATAAATGGTAATTATAATTATTTTAAGGTATACCAATTTAAAACACCTTTATATTGATTATGGTTAATAGGAAAATCCTCTAGATCACATTAATCAACATTTCAAAGTATGTATAGCTGAGGACCAACATCATATACAGGCGATAAAATTTTCTATAACATTGATCATTAATTAATGGTAATTATAATTATTTAAAAGGTGTACCTATTTTAAACACCTTTATAATGATTATAATTAATAGGACAATCCTCCAGATGACTTTTATAAACATTTCAAAGTATGTGTGGCTGTCGACAAATATATAATACAGGCAAATACATGTAGAATTACATTGACTATTTATAAATGGTAATTATAATTATTTATAAGGTATAACTATTCGAAACACCTTTATAATGATTATAATTAATAGGACAATCCTCCAGACTAAATTAATCAATGTTTCTAACTAAGTTTGGCTTTCGAGGAACATCACGTGATGGCGGAGTCACATGTACAATTTCTCTGTTCATTCATGAATGGTAGTTATATTTATTTATAAGGTATAAGTATTTTTAAAAACTTTGTAAAGATTATAATTATTAGGTTATTCCTCCAGACTACATTTATCAACATTTCGAAATACTTTTGGCTGTCGACAAATATCTCGTGATGGCGAAGTCATATGTAGAATTTTTCTGTTCATTAATTAATGGTAAATATAATAATTTATTAGTTTTCCTATTTTTAACAACTATAAAATGATTACCAGCTATAGGACAATACACCAGAAAATTTTAATCAACATTTCATAGAATGTTTAGCTGAGGACCAACATCATAGACAAGCGATGATATGTACTCTACTTTGTTTATTAATAAATGGTAATTATAATTATTTAAAAGGTGTACCTATTTTAAACACTTTCATAATGATTATAATTAATAGGACAAGCTACCAGTTAACTTAAATCAACATTACGAACAATGTTTGGCCGTCGACAAATATTTAATACAGGCAAAGACATGTACAATTACATTGATCATTAATAAATGGTAATTATAATTATTTTAAGGTATACCAATTTAAAACACCTTTATATTGTTTATGGTTAATAGGAAAATCCTCTAGATCACATTAATCAACATTTCAAAGTATGTATAGCTGAGGACCAACATCGAATACAGGCGATAAAATTTTCTATAACATTGTTCATTAATAAATGGTAATTATAATAATTTATAAGGAATACCAATTTAGAACACCTTTTTAATGATTATGATTATTAGAACAATCCTCTAGACTACATTTTTCAACGTTTCGACCTATGTTTGGCTTTCGAGAAACATCTCGTGGTGGCGGAGTCACATGTACAATTTCTCTGTTCATTCATATATGGTAGTTATATTTATTTATAAGGTATAACTATTTTTAAAAACTTTGTAATGATTATAATTAATAGGACAATCCTCCAGACTACATTTATCAACATATCGAAATACGTTTGGCTGTCGACAAATATCTCGTGATGGCGGAGTCATATGTAGAATTTTTCTGTTCTTTAATTAACGGTTGTTATAATGATTTATTAGTTTTCCTATTTTTAACAACTATAAAATGATTACCAGCTATAGGACAATACACTAGAAAATTTTAATCAACATTTCATAGAATGTTTAGCTAAGGACCAACATCATAGACAAGCGATGACATGTACTGTACTTTGTTCATTAATAAATGGTAATTATAATTATTTAAGAGGTGTACCTATTTTAAACACCTTTATAATGATTATAATTAATAGGACAATCCTCCAGATAACTTTTATAAACATTTCAAAGTATGTGTGGCTGTCGACAAATATATATTACAGCCAAATACATGTAGAATTACATTGACTATTTATAAATGGTAATTATAATTATTTATAAGGTATACCTATTCGAAAAACCTTTATAATGATTATAATTAATAGGACAATCCTCCAGACAACATTAATCAATGTTTCTAACTAAGTTTGGCTTTCGAGAAACATCACGTGATGGCGGAGTCACATGTACAATTTCTCTGTTCATTCATGAATGGTAGTTATATTTATTTATAAGGTATAAGTATTTTTAAAAACTTTGTAAAGGTTATAATTAATAGGTTATTCCTCCAGACTACATTTATAAACATTTCGAAATACTTTTGGCTGTCGACAAATATCTCGTGATGGCGAAGTCATATGTAGAATTTTTCTGTTCTTTAATTAACGGTTGTTATAATGATTTATTAGTTTTCCTATTTTTAACAACTATAAAATGATTAGTAGCTATAGGACAATACACCAGAAAATTTTAATCAACATTTCATAGAATGTTTAGCTGAGGACCAACATCAAAGACAAGCGATGACATGTACTCTACTTTGTTTATTAATAAATGGTAATTATAATTATTTAAAAGGTGTACCTATTTTAAACACTTTCATAATGATTATAATTAATAGGACAAGCTACCAGTTAACTTTAATCAACATTACGAACAATGTTTGGCCGTCGACAAATATTTAATACAGGCAAAGACATGTACAATTATATTGATCATTAATAAATGGTAATTATAATTATTTTAAGGTATACCAATTTAAAACACCTTTATATTGTTTATGGTTAATAGGAAAATCCTCTAGATCACATTAATCAACATTTCAAAGTATGTATAGCTGAGGACCAACATCGAATACAGGCCATAAAATTTTCTATAACATTGTTCATTAATAAATGGTAATTATAATAATTTATAAGGAATACCAATTTAGAACACCTTTTTAATGATTATGATTATTAGAACAATCCTCTAGACTACATTTTTCAACGTTTCGACCTATGTTTGGCTTTCGAGAAACATCTCGTGGTGGCGGAGTCACATGTACAATTTCTCTGTTCATTCATATATGGTAGTTATATTTATTTATAAGGTATAATTATTTTTAAAAACTTTGTAATGATTATAATTAATAGGTTATTCCTCCAGACTACATTTATAAACATTTCGAAATACTTTTGGCTGTCGACAAATATCTCGTGATGGCGAAGTCATATGTAGAATTTTTCTGTTCTTTAATTAACGGTTGTTATAATGATTTATTAGTTTTCCTATTTTTAACAACTATAAAATGATTACCAGCTATAGGACAATACACTAGAAAATTTTAATCAACATTTCATAGAATGTTTAGCTGAGGAACAACATCAAAGACAAGCGATGACATGTACTCTACTTTGTTTATTAATAAATGGTAATTATAATTATTTAAAAGGTGTACCTATTTTAAACACCTTTATAATGATTATAATTAATAGAACAAGCTACCAGATAACTTTTTTAAACATTTCAAAGTATGTTTTGCTGTCAACAAATATCTCGTGATGGCGAAGTCATATGTAGAATTTTTCTGTTCTTTAATTAACGGTTGTTATAATGATTTATTAGTTTTCCTATTTTTAACAACTATAAAATGATTAGTAGCTATAGGACAATACACCAGAAAATTTTAATCAACATTTCATAGAATGTTTAGCTGAGGACCAACATCATAGACAAGCGATGACATGTACTCTACTTTGTTTATTAATAAATGGTAATTATAATTATTTAAAAGGTGTACCTATTTTAAACACTTTCATAATGATTATAATTAATAGGACAAGCTACCAGTTAACTTTAATCAACATTACGAACAATGTTTGGCCGTCGACAAATATTTAATACAGGCAAAGACATGTACAATTACATTGATCATTAATAAATGGTAATTATAATTATTTTAAGGTATACCAATTTAAAACACCTTTATATTGATTATGGTTAATAGGAAAATCCTCTAGATCACATTAATCAACATTTCAAAGTATGTATAGCTGAGGACCAACATCATATACAGGCGATAAAATTTTCTATAACATTGATCATTAATAAATGGTAATTATAATTATTTAAAAGGTGTACCTATTTTAAACACCTTTATAATGATTATAATTAATAGGACAATCCTCCAGATGACTTTTATAAACATTTCAAAGTATGTGTGGCTGTCGACAAATATATAATACAGGCAAATACATGTAGAATTACATTGACTATTTATAAATGGTAATTATAATTATTTATAAGGTATACCTATTCGAAACACCTTTATAATGATTATAATTAATAGGACAATCCTCCAGACAACATTAATCAATGTTTCTAACTAAGTTTGGCTTTCGAGGAACATCACGTGATGGCGGAGTCACATGTACAATTTCTCTGTTCATTCATGAATGGTAGTTATATTTATTTATAAGGTATAAGTATTTTTAAAAACTTTGTAAAGATTATAATTAATAGGTTATTCCTCCAGACTACATTTATCAACATTTCGAAATACTTTTGGCTGTCGACAAATATCTCGTGATGGCGAAGTCATATGTAGAATTTTTCTGTTCATTAATTAATGGTAAATATAATAATTTATTAGTTTTCCTATTTTTAACAACTATAAAATGATTACCAGCTATAGGACAATACACCAGAAAATTTTAATCAACATTTCAAAGTATGTATAGCTGAGGACCAACATCATATACAGGCGATAAAATTTTCTATAACATTGTTCATTAATAAATGGTAATTATAATAATTTATAAGGAATACCAATTTAGAACACCTTTTTAATGATTATGATTATTAGAACAATCCTCTAGACTACATTTTTCAACGTTTCGACCTATGTTTGGCTTTCGAGAAACATCTCGTGGTGGCGGAGTCACATGTACAATTTCTCTGTTCATTCATATATGGTAGTTATATTTATTTATAAGGTATAACTATTTTTAAAAACTTTGTAATGATTATAATTAATAGGACAATCCTCCAGACTACATTTATCAACATATCGAAATACGTTTGGCTGTCGACAAATATCTCGTGATGGCGGAGTCATATGTAGAATTTTTCTGTTCTTTAATTAACGGTTGTTATAATGATTTATTAGTTTTCCTATTTTTAACAACTATAAAATGATTACCAGCTATAGGACAATACACTAGAAAATTTTAATCAACATTTCATAGAATGTTTAGCTAAGGACCAACATCATAGACAAGCTATGATATGAACTCTACTTTGTTTATTAATAAATGGTAATTATAATTATTTAAAAGGTGTACCTATTTTAAACACTTTCATAATGATTATAATTAATAGGACAAGCTACCAGTTAACTTTAATCAACATTACGAACAATGTTTGGCCGTCGACAAATATTTAATACAGGCAAAGAAATGTACAATTACATTGACTATTTATAAATGGTAATTATAATTATTTATAAGGTATACCTATTCGAAACACCTTTATAATGATTATAATTAATAGGACAATCCTCCAGACTACATTAATCAATGTTTCTAACTAAGTTTGGCTTTCGAGGAACATCACGTGATGGCGGAGTTACATGTACAATTTCTCTGTTCATTCATGAATGGTAGTTATATTTATTTATAAGGTATAAGTATTTTTAAAAATTTGTAAAGGTTATAATTAATAGGTTATTCCTCCAGACTACATTTATAAACATTTCGAAATACTTTTGGCTGTCGACAAATATCTCGTGATGGCGAAGTCATATGTAGAATTTTTCTGTTCTTTAATTAACGGTTGTTATAATGATTTATTAGTTTTCCTATTTTTAACAACTATAAAATGATTAGTAGCTATTGGACAATACACCAGAAAATTTTAATCAACATTTCATAGAATGTTTAGCTGAGGACCAACATCATAGACAAGCGATGACATGTACTCTACTTTGTTTATTAATAAATGGTAATTATAATTATTTAAAAGGTGTACCTATTTTAAACACTTTCATAATGATTATAATTAATAGGACAAGCTACCAGTTAACTTTAATCAACATTACGAACAATGTTTGGCCGTCGACAAATATTTAATACAGGCAAAGACATGTACAATTACATTGACTATTTATAAATGGTAATTATAATTATTTATAAGGTATACCTATTCGAAACACCTTTATAATGATTATAATTAATAGGACAATCCTCCAGACTACATTAATCAATGTTTCTAACTAAGTTTGGCTTTCGAGGAACATCACGTGATGGCGGAGTTACATGTACAATTTCTCTGTTCATTCATGAATGGTAGTTATATTTATTTATAAGGTATAAGTATTTTTAAAAATTTGTAAAGGTTATAATTAATAGGTTATTCCTCCAGACTACATTTATAAACATTTCGAAATACTTTTGGCTGTCGACAAATATCTCGTGATGGCGAAGTCATATGTAGAATTTTTCTGTTCTTTAATTAACGGTTGTTATAATGATTTATTAGTTTTCCTATTTTTAACAACTATAAAATGATTAGTAGCTATAGGACAATACACCAGAAAATTTTAATCAACATTTCATAGAATGTTTAGCTGAGGACCAACATCATAGACAAGCGATGACATGTACTCTACTTTGTTTATTAATAAATGGTAATTATAATTATTTAAAAGGTGTACCTATTTTAAACACTTTCATAATGATTATAATTAATAGGACAAGCTACCAGTTAACTTTAATCAACATTACGAACAATGTTTGGCCGTCGACAAATATTTAATACAGGCAAAGACATGTACAATTACATTGATCATTAATAAATGGTAATTATAATTATTTTAAGGTATACCAATTTAAAACACCTTTATATTGATTATGGTTAATAGGAAAATCCTCTAGATCACATTAATCAACATTTCAAAGTATGTATAGCTGAGGACCAACATCATATACAGGCGATAAAATTTTCTATAACATTGATCATTAATAAATGGTAATTATAATTATTTAAAAGGTGTACCTATTTTAAACACCTTTATAATGATTATAATTAATAGGACAATCCTCCAGATGACTTTTATAAACATTTCAAAGTATGTGTGGCTGTCGACAAATATATAATACAGGCAAATACATGTAGAATTACATTGACTATTTATAAATGGTAATTATAATTATTTATAAGGTATACCTATTCGAAACACCTTTATAATGATTATAATTAATAGGACAATCCTCCAGACTAAATTAATCAATGTTTCTAACTAAGTTTGGCTTTCGAGGAACATCTCGTGGTGGCGGAGTCACATGTACAATTTCTCTGTTCATTCATATATGGTAGTTATATTTATTTATAAGGTATAACTATTTTTAAAAACTTTGTAATGATTATAATTAATAGGACAATCCTCCAGACTACATTTATCAACATATCGAAATACGTTTGGCTGTCGACAAATATCTCGTGATGGCGGAGTCATATGTAGAATTTTTCTGTTCTTTAATTAACGGTTGTTATAATGATTTATTAGTTTTCCTATTTTTAACAACTATAAAATGATTACCAGCTATAGGACAATACACTAGAAAATTTTAATCAACATTTCATAGAATGTTTAGCTAAGGACCAACATCATAGACAAGCGATGACATGTACTGTACTTTGTTCATTAATAAATGGTAATTATAATTATTTAAGAGGTGTACCTATTTTAAACACCTTTATAATGATTATAATTAATAGGACAATCCTCCAGATAACTTTTATAAACATTTCAAAGTATGTGTGGCTGTCGACAAATATATATTACAGCCAAATACATGTAGAATTACATTGACTATTTATAAATGGTAATTATAATTATTTATAAGGTATACCTATTCGAAAAACCTTTATAATGATTATAATTAATAGGACAATCCTCCAGACAACATTAATCAATGTTTCTAACTAAGTTTGGCTTTCGAGAAACATCACGTGATGGCGGAGTCACATGTACAATTTCTCTGTTCATTCATGAATGGTTGTTATATTTATTTATAAGGTATAACTATTTTTAAAAACTTTGTAATGATTATAATTAATAGGACAATGCTCCAGACTACATTTATCAACATTTCGAAATACTTTTGGCTGTCGACAAATATCTCGTGATGGCGAAGTCATATGTAGAATTTTTCTGTTCTTTAATTAACGGTTGTTATAATGATTAATTAGTTTTCCTATTTTTAACAACTATAAAATGATTAGTAGCTATAGGACAATACACCAGAAAATTTTAATCAACATTTCATAGAATGTTTAGCTGAGGACCAACATCAAAGACAAGCGATGACATGTACTCTACTTTGTTTATTAATAAATGGTAATTATAATTATTTAAAAGGTGTACCTATTTTAAACACTTTCATAATGATTATAATTAATAGGACAAGCTACCAGTTAACTTTAATCAACATTACGAACAATGTTTGGCCGTCGACAAATATTTAATACAGGCAAAGACATGTACAATTATATTGATCATTAATAAATGGTAATTATAATTATTTTAAGGTATACCAATTTAAAACACCTTTATATTGTTTATGGTTAATAGGAAAATCCTCTAGATCACATTAATCAACATTTCAAAGTATGTATAGCTGAGGACCAACATCGAATACAGGCCATAAAATTTTCTATAACATTGTTCATTAATAAATGGTAATTATAATAATTTATAAGGAATACCAATTTAGAACACCTTTTTAATGATTATGATTATTAGAACAATCCTCTAGACTACATTTTTCAACGTTTCGACCTATGTTTGGCTTTCGAGAAACATCTCGTGGTGGCGGAGTCACATGTACAATTTCTCTGTTCATTCATATATGGTAGTTATATTTATTTATAAGGTATAACTATTTTTAAAAACTTTGTAATGATTATAATTAATAGGACAATCCTCCAGACTACATTTATCAACATATCGAAATACGTTTGGCTGTCGACAAATATCTCGTGATGGCGGAGTCATATGTAGAATTTTTCTGTTCTTTAATTAACGGTTGTTATAATGATTTATTAGTTTTCCTATTTTTAACAACTATAAAATGATTACCAGCTATAGGACAATACACTAGAAAATTTTAATCAACATTTCATAGAATGTTTAGCTAAGGACCAACATCATAGACAAGCGATGACATGTACTGTACTTTGTTCATTAATAAATGGTAATTATAATTATTTAAGAGGTGTACCTATTTTAAACACCTTTATAATGATTATAATTAATAGGACAATCCTCCAGATAACTTTTATAAACATTTCAAAGTATGTGTGGCTGTCGACAAATATATATTACAGCCAAATACATGTAGAATTACATTGACTATTTATAAATGGTAATTATAATTATTTATAAGGTATACCTATTCGAAAAACCTTTATAATGATTATAATTAATAGGACAATCCTCCAGACAACATTAATCAATGTTTCTAACTAAGTTTGGCTTTCGAGAAACATCACGTGATGGCGGAGTCACATGTACAATTTCTCTGTTCATTCATGAATGGTTGTTATATTTATTTATAAGGTATAACTATTTTTAAAAACTTTGTAATGATTATAATTAATAGGACAATGCTCCAGACTACATTTATCAACATTTCGAAATACTTTTGGCTGTCGACAAATATCTCGTGATGGCGAAGTCATATGTAGAATTTTTCTGTTCTTTAATTAACGGTTGTTATAATGATTTATTAGTTTTCCTATTTTTAACAACTATAAAATGATTAGTAGCTATAGGACAATACACCAGAAAATTTTAATCAACATTTCATAGAATGTTTAGCTGAGGACCAACATCAAAGACAAGCGATGACATGTACTCTACTTTGTTTATTAATAAATGGTAATTATAATTATTTAAAAGGTGTACCTATTTTAAACACTTTCATAATGATTATAATTAATAGGACAAGCTACCAGTTAACTTTAATCAACATTACGAACAATGTTTGGCCGTCGACAAATATTTAATACAGGCAAAGACATGTACAATTATATTGATCATTAATAAATGGTAATTATAATTATTTTAAGGTATACCAATTTAAAACACCTTTATATTGTTTATGGTTAATAGGAAAATCCTCTAGATCACATTAATCAACATTTCAAAGTATGTATAGCTGAGGACCAACATCGAATACAGGCCATAAAATTTTCTATAACATTGTTCATTAATAAATGGTAATTATAATAATTTATAAGGAATACCAATTTAGAACACCTTTTTAATGATTATGATTATTAGAACAATCCTCTAGACTACATTTTTCAACGTTTCGACCTATGTTTGGCTTTCGAGAAACATCTCGTGGTGGCGGAGTCACATGTACAATTTCTCTGTTCATTCATATATGGTAGTTATATTTATTTATAAGGTATAACTATTTTTAAAAACTTTGTAATGATTATAATTAATAGGACAATCCTCCAGACTACATTAATCAATGTTTCTAACTTAGTTTGGCTTTCGAGGAACATCACGTGATGGCGGAGTCACATGTACAATTTCTCTGTTCATTCATGAATGGTAGTTATATTTATTTATAAGGTATAAGTATTTTTAAAAACTTTGTAAAGATTATAATTAATAGGTTATTCCTCCTGACTACATTTATCAACATTTCGAAATACTTTTGGCTGTCGACAAATATCTCGTGATGGCGAAGTCATATGTACAATTTCTCTGTTCATTCATATATGGTAGTTATATTTATTTATAAGGTATAACTATTTTTAAAAACTTTGTAATGATTATAATTAATAGGACAATCCTCCAGACTACATTTATCAACATATCGAAATACGTTTGGCTGTCGACAAATATCTCGTGATGGCGGAGTCATATGTAGAATTTTTCTGTTCTTTAATTAACGGTTGTTATAATGATTTATTAGTTTTCCTATTTTTAACAACTATAAAATGATTACCAGCTATAGGACAATACACTAGAAAATTTTAATCAACATTTCATAGAATGTTTAGCTAAGGACCAACATCATAGACAAGCTATGATATGAACTCTACTTTGTTTATTAATAAATGGTAATTATAATTATTTAAAAGGTGTACCTATTTTAAACACTTTCATAATGATTATAATTAATAGGACAAGCTACCAGTTAACTTTAATCAACATTACGAACAATGTTTGGCCGTCGACAAATATTTAATACAGGCAAAGACATGTACAATTACATTGACTATTTATAAATGGTAATTATAATTATTTATAAGGTATACCTATTCGAAACACCTTTATAATGATTATAATTAATAGGACAATCCTCCAGACTACATTAATCAATGTTTCTAACTAAGTTTGGCTTTCGAGGAACATCACGTGATGGCGGAGTTACATGTACAATTTCTCTGTTCATTCATGAATGGTAGTTATATTTATTTATAAGGTATAAGTATTTTTAAAAATTTGTAAAGGTTATAATTAATAGGTTATTCCTCCAGACTACATTTATAAACATTTCGAAATACTTTTGGCTGTCGACAAATATCTCGTGATGGCGAAGTCATATGTAGAATTTTTCTGTTCTTTAATTAACGGTTGTTATAATGATTTATTAGTTTTCCTATTTTTAACAACTATAAAATGATTAGTAGCTATAGGACAATACACCAGAAAATTTTAATCAACATTTCATAGAATGTTTAGCTGAGGACCAACATCAAAGACAAGCGATGACATGTACTCTACTTTGTTTATTAATAAATGGTAATTATAATTATTTAAAAGGTGTACCTATTTTAAACACTTTCATAATGATTATAATTAATAGGACAAGCTACCAGTTAACTTTAATCAACATTACGAACAATGTTTGGCCGTCGACAAATATTTAATACAGGCAAAGACATGTACAATTATATTGATCATTAATAAATGGTAATTATAATTATTTTAAGGTATACCAATTTAAAACACCTTTATATTGTTTATGGTTAATAGGAAAATCCTCTAGATCACATTAATCAACATTTCAAAGTATGTATAGCTGAGGACCAACATCGAATACAGGCCATAAAATTTTCTATAACATTGTTCATTAATAAATGGTAATTATAATAATTTATAAGGAATACCAATTTAGAACACCTTTTTAATGATTATGATTATTAGAACAATCCTCTAGACTACATTTTTCAACGTTTCGACCTATGTTTGGCTTTCGAGAAACATCTCGTGGTGGCGGAGTCACATGTACAATTTCTCTGTTCATTCATATATGGTAGTTATATTTATTTATAAGGTATAACTATTTTTAAAAACTTTGTAATGATTATAATTAATAGGACAATCCTCCAGACTACATTAATCAATGTTTCTAACTTAGTTTGGCTTTCGAGGAACATCACGTGATGGCGGAGTCACATGTACAATTTCTCTGTTCATTCATGAATGGTAGTTATATTTATTTATAAGGTATAAGTATTTTTAAAAACTTTGTAAAGATTATAATTAATAGGTTATTCCTCCTGACTACATTTATCAACATTTCGAAATACTTTTGGCTGTCGACAAATATCTCGTGATGGCGAAGTCATATGTACAATTTCTCTGTTCATTCATATATGGTAGTTATATTTATTTATAAGGTATAACTATTTTTAAAAACTTTGTAATGATTATAATTAATAGGACAATCCTCCAGACTACATTTATCAACATATCGAAATACGTTTGGCTGTCGACAAATATCTCGTGATGGCGGAGTCATATGTAGAATTTTTTTGTTCTTTAATTAACGGTTGTTATAATGATTTATTAGTTTTCCTATTTTTAACAACTATAAAATGATTACCAGCTATAGGACAATACACTAGAAAATTTTAATCAACATTTCATAGAATGTTTAGCTAAGGACCAACATCATAGACAAGCTATGATATGAACTCTACTTTGTTTATTAATAAATGGTAATTATAATTATTTAAAAGGTGTACCTATTTTAAACACTTTCATAATGATTATAATTAATAGGACAAGCTACCAGTTAACTTTAATCAACATTACGAACAATGTTTGGCCGTCGACAAATATTTAATACAGGCAAAGACATGTACAATTACATTGACTATTTATAAATGGTAATTATAATTATTTATAAGGTATACCTATTCGAAACACCTTTATAATGATTATAATTAATAGGACAATCCTCCAGACTACATTAATCAATGTTTCTAACTAAGTTTGGCTTTCGAGGAACATCACGTGATGGCGGAGTTACATGTACAATTTCTCTGTTCATTCATGAATGGTAGTTATATTTATTTATAAGGTATAAGTATTTTTAAAAATTTGTAAAGGTTATAATTAATAGGTTATTCCTCCAGACTACATTTATAAACATTTCGAAATACTTTTGGCTGTCGACAAATATCTCGTGATGGCGAAGTCATATGTAGAATTTTTCTGTTCTTTAATTAACGGTTGTTATAATGATTTATTAGTTTTCCTATTTTTAACAACTATAAAATGATTAGTAGCTATAGGACAATACACCAGAAAATTTTAATCAACATTTCATAGAATGTTTAGCTGAGGACCAACATCATAGACAAGCGATGACATGTACTCTACTTTGTTTATTAATAAATGGTAATTATAATTATTTAAAAGGTGTACCTATTTTAAACACTTTCATAATGATTATAATTAATAGGACAAGCTACCAGTTAACTTTAATCAACATTACGAACAATGTTTGGCCGTCGACAAATATTTAATACAGGCAAAGACATGTACAATTACATTGATCATTAATAAATGGTAATTATAATTATTTTAAGGTATACCAATTTAAAACACCTTTATATTGATTATGGTTAATAGGAAAATCCTCTAGATCACATTAATCAACATTTCAAAGTATGTATAGCTGAGGACCAACATCATATACAGGCGATAAAATTTTCTATAACATTGATCATTAATAAATGGTAATTATAATTATTTAAAAGGTGTACCTATTTTAAACACCTTTATAATGATTATAATTAATAGGACAATCCTCCAGATGACTTTTATAAACATTTCAAAGTATGTGTGGCTGTCGACAAATATATAATACAGGCAAATACATGTAGAATTACATTGACTATTTATAAATGGTAATTATAATTATTTATAAGGTATACCTATTCGAAACACCTTTATAATGATTATAATTAATAGGACAATCCTCCAGACTAAATTAATCAATGTTTCTAACTAAGTTTGGCTTTCGAGGAACATCTCGTGGTGGCGGAGTCACATGTACAATTTCTCTGTTCATTCATATATGGTAGTTATATTTATTTATAAGGTATAACTATTTTTAAAAACTTTGTAATGATTATAATTAATAGGACAATCCTCCAGACTACATTTATCAACATATCGAAATACGTTTGGCTGTCGACAAATATCTCGTGATGGCGGAGTCATATGTAGAATTTTTCTGTTCTTTAATTAACGGTTGTTATAATGATTTATTAGTTTTCCTATTTTTAACAACTATAAAATGATTACCAGCTATAGGACAATACACTAGAAAATTTTAATCAACATTTCATAGAATGTTTAGCTAAGGACCAACATCATAGACAAGCGATGACATGTACTGTACTTTGTTCATTAATAAATGGTAATTATAATTATTTAAGAGGTGTACCTATTTTAAACACCTTTATAATGATTATAATTAATAGGACAATCCTCCAGATAACTTTTATAAACATTTCAAAGTATGTGTGGCTGTCGACAAATATATATTACAGCCAAATACATGTAGAATTACATTGACTATTTATAAATGGTAATTATAATTATTTATAAGGTATACCTATTCGAAAAACCTTTATAATGATTATAATTAATAGGACAATCCTCCAGACAACATTAATCAATGTTTCTAACTAAGTTTGGCTTTCGAGAAACATCACGTGATGGCGGAGTCACATGTACAATTTCTCTGTTCATTCATGAATGGTTGTTATATTTATTTATAAGGTATAACTATTTTTAAAAACTTTGTAATGATTATAATTAATAGGACAATGCTCCAGACTACATTTATCAACATTTCGAAATACTTTTGGCTGTCGACAAATATCTCGTGATGGCGAAGTCATATGTAGAATTTTTCTGTTCTTTAATTAACGGTTGTTATAATGATTTATTAGTTTTCCTATTTTTAACAACTATAAAATGATTAGTAGCTATAGGACAATACACCAGAAAATTTTAATCAACATTTCATAGAATGTTTAGCTGAGGACCAACATCAAAGACAAGCGATGACATGTACTCTACTTTGTTTATTAATAAATGGTAATTATAATTATTTAAAAGGTGTACCTATTTTAAACACTTTCATAATGATTATAATTAATAGGACAAGCTACCAGTTAACTTTAATCAACATTACGAACAATGTTTGGCCGTCGACAAATATTTAATACAGGCAAAGACATGTACAATTATATTGATCATTAATAAATGGTAATTATAATTATTTTAAGGTATACCAATTTAAAACACCTTTATATTGTTTATGGTTAATAGGAAAATCCTCTAGATCACATTAATCAACATTTCAAAGTATGTATAGCTGAGGACCAACATCGAATACAGGCCATAAAATTTTCTATAACATTGTTCATTAATAAATGGTAATTATAATAATTTATAAGGAATACCAATTTAGAACACCTTTTTAATGATTATGATTATTAGAACAATCCTCTAGACTACATTTTTCAACGTTTCGACCTATGTTTGGCTTTCGAGAAACATCTCGTGGTGGCGGAGTCACATGTACAATTTCTCTGTTCATTCATATATGGTAGTTATATTTATTTATAAGGTATAACTATTTTTAAAAACTTTGTAATGATTATAATTAATAGGACAATCCTCCAGACTACATTAATCAATGTTTCTAACTTAGTTTGGCTTTCGAGGAACATCACGTGATGGCGGAGTCACATGTACAATTTCTCTGTTCATTCATGAATGGTAGTTATATTTATTTATAAGGTATAAGTATTTTTAAAAACTTTGTAAAGATTATAATTAATAGGTTATTCCTCCTGACTACATTTATCAACATTTCGAAATACTTTTGGCTGTCGACAAATATCTCGTGATGGCGAAGTCATATGTACAATTTCTCTGTTCATTCATATATGGTAGTTATATTTATTTATAAGGTATAACTATTTTTAAAAACTTTGTAATGATTATAATTAATAGGACAATCCTCCAGACTACATTTATCAACATATCGAAATACGTTTGGCTGTCGACAAATATCTCGTGATGGCGGAGTCATATGTAGAATTTTTCTGTTCTTTAATTAACGGTTGTTATAATGATTTATTAGTTTTCCTATTTTTAACAACTATAAAATGATTACCAGCTATAGGACAATACACTAGAAAATTTTAATCAACATTTCATAGAATGTTTAGCTAAGGACCAACATCATAGACAAGCTATGATATGAACTCTACTTTGTTTATTAATAAATGGTAATTATAATTATTTAAAAGGTGTACCTATTTTAAACACTTTCATAATGATTATAATTAATAGGACAAGCTACCAGTTAACTTTAATCAACATTACGAACAATGTTTGGCCGTCGACAAATATTTAATACAGGCAAAGACATGTACAATTACATTGACTATTTATAAATGGTAATTATAATTATTTATAAGGTATACCTATTCGAAACACCTTTATAATGATTATAATTAATAGGACAATCCTCCAGACTACATTAATCAATGTTTCTAACTAAGTTTGGCTTTCGAGGAACATCACGTGATGGCGGAGTTACATGTACAATTTCTCTGTTCATTCATGAATGGTAGTTATATTTATTTATAAGGTATAAGTATTTTTAAAAATTTGTAAAGGTTATAATTAATAGGTTATTCCTCCAGACTACATTTATAAACATTTCGAAATACTTTTGGCTGTCGACAAATATCTCGTGATGGCGAAGTCATATGTAGAATTTTTCTGTTCTTTAATTAACGGTTGTTATAATGATTTATTAGTTTTCCTATTTTTAACAACTATAAAATGATTAGTAGCTATAGGACAATACACCAGAAAATTTTAATCAACATTTCATAGAATGTTTAGCTGAGGACCAACATCATAGACAAGCGATGACATGTACTCTACTTTGTTTATTAATAAATGGTAATTATAATTATTTAAAAGGTGTACCTATTTTAAACACTTTCATAATGATTATAATTAATAGGACAAGCTACCAGTTAACTTTAATCAACATTACGAACAATGTTTGGCCGTCGACAAATATTTAATACAGGCAAAGACATGTACAATTACATTGATCATTAATAAATGGTAATTATAATTATTTTAAGGTATACCAATTTAAAACACCTTTATATTGATTATGGTTAATAGGAAAATCCTCTAGATCACATTAATCAACATTTCAAAGTATGTATAGCTGAGGACCAACATCATATACAGGCGATAAAATTTTCTATAACATTGATCATTAATAAATGGTAATTATAATTATTTAAAAGGTGTACCTATTTTAAACACCTTTATAATGATTATAATTAATAGGACAATCCTCCAGATGACTTTTATAAACATTTCAAAGTATGTGTGGCTGTCGACAAATATATAATACAGGCAAATACATGTAGAATTACATTGACTATTTATAAATGGTAATTATAATTATTTATAAGGTATACCTATTCGAAACACCTTTATAATGATTATAATTAATAGGACAATCCTCCAGACTAAATTAATCAATGTTTCTAACTAAGTTTGGCTTTCGAGGAACATCACGTGATGGCGGAGTCACATGTACAATTTCTCTGTTCATTCATGAATGGTAGTTATATTTATTTATAAGGTATAAGTATTTTTAAAAACTTTGTAAAGATTATAATTAATAGGTTATTCCTCCAGACTACATTTATCAACATTTCGAAATACTTTTGGCTGTCGACAAATATCTCGTGATGGCGAAGTCATATGTAGAATTTTTCTGTTCATTAATTAATGGTAAATATAATAATTTATTAGTTTTCCTATTTTTAACAACTATAAAATGATTACCAGCTATAGGACAATACACCAGAAAATTTTAATCAACATTTCATAGAATGTTTAGCTGAGGACCAACATCATAGACAAGCGATGATATGTACTCTACTTTGTTTATTAATAAATGGTAATTATAATTATTTAAAAGGTGTACCTATTTTAAACACTTTCATAATGATTATAATTAATAGGACAAGCTACCAGTTAACTTAAATCAACATTACGAACAATGTTTGGCCGTCGACAAATATTTAATACAGGCAAAGACATGTACAATTACATTGATCATTAATAAATGGTAATTATAATTATTTTAAGGTATACCAATTTAAAACACCTTTATATTGTTTATGGTTAATAGGAAAATCCTCTAGATCACATTAATCAACATTTCAAAGTATGTATAGCTGAGGACCAACATCGAATACAGGCGATAAAATTTTCTATAACATTGTTCATTAATAAATGGTAATTATAATAATTTATAAGGAATACCAATTTAGAACACCTTTTTAATGATTATGATTATTAGAACAATCCTCTAGACTACATTTTTCAACGTTTCGACCTATGTTTGGCTTTCGAGAAACATCTCGTGGTGGCGGAGTCACATGTACAATTTCTCTGTTCATTCATATATGGTAGTTATATTTATTTATAAGGTATAACTATTTTTAAAAACTTTGTAATGATTATAATTAATAGGACAATCCTCCAGACTACATTTATCAACATATCGAAATACGTTTGGCTGTCGACAAATATCTCGTGATGGCGGAGTCATATGTAGAATTTTTCTGTTCTTTAATTAACGGTTGTTATAATGATTTATTAGTTTTCCTATTTTTAACAACTATAAAATGATTACCAGCTATAGGACAATACACTAGAAAATTTTAATCAACATTTCATAGAATGTTTAGCTAAGGACCAACATCATAGACAAGCGATGACATGTACTGTACTTTGTTCATTAATAAATGGTAATTATAATTATTTAAGAGGTGTACCTATTTTAAACACCTTTATAATGATTATAATTAATAGGACAATCCTCCAGATAACTTTTATAAACATTTCAAAGTATGTGTGGCTGTCGACAAATATATATTACAGCCAAATACATGTAGAATTACATTGACTATTTATAAATGGTAATTATAATTATTTATAAGGTATACCTATTCGAAAAACCTTTATAATGATTATAATTAATAGGACAATCCTCCAGACAACATTAATCAATGTTTCTAACTAAGTTTGGCTTTCGAGAAACATCACGTGATGGCGGAGTCACATGTACAATTTCTCTGTTCATTCATGAATGGTTGTTATATTTATTTATAAGGTATAACTATTTTTAAAAACTTTGTAATGATTATAATTAATAGGACAATGCTCCAGACTACATTTATCAACATTTCGAAATACTTTTGGCTGTCGACAAATATCTCGTGATGGCGAAGTCATATGTAGAATTTTTCTGTTCTTTAATTAACGGTTGTTATAATGATTTATTAGTTTTCCTATTTTTAACAACTATAAAATGATTAGTAGCTATAGGACAATACACCAGAAAATTTTAATCAACATTTCATAGAATGTTTAGCTGAGGACCAACATCAAAGACAAGCGATGACATGTACTCTACTTTGTTTATTAATAAATGGTAATTATAATTATTTAAAAGGTGTACCTATTTTAAACACTTTCATAATGATTATAATTAATAGGACAAGCTACCAGTTAACTTTAATCAACATTACGAACAATGTTTGGCCGTCGACAAATATTTAATACAGGCAAAGACATGTACAATTATATTGATCATTAATAAATGGTAATTATAATTATTTTAAGGTATACCAATTTAAAACACCTTTATATTGTTTATGGTTAATAGGAAAATCCTCTAGATCACATTAATCAACATTTCAAAGTATGTATAGCTGAGGACCAACATCGAATACAGGCCATAAAATTTTCTATAACATTGTTCATTAATAAATGGTAATTATAATAATTTATAAGGAATACCAATTTAGAACACCTTTTTAATGATTATGATTATTAGAACAATCCTCTAGACTACATTTTTCAACGTTTCGACCTATGTTTGGCTTTCGAGAAACATCTCGTGGTGGCGGAGTCACATGTACAATTTCTCTGTTCATTCATATATGGTAGTTATATTTATTTATAAGGTATAACTATTTTTAAAAACTTTGTAATGATTATAATTAATAGGACAATCCTCCAGACTACATTTATCAACATATCGAAATACGTTTGGCTGTCGACAAATATCTCGTGATGGCGGAGTCATATGTAGAATTTTTCTGTTCTTTAATTAACGGTTGTTATAATGATTTATTAGTTTTCCTATTTTTAACAACTATAAAATGATTACCAGCTATAGGACAATACACTAGAAAATTTTAATCAACATTTCATAGAATGTTTAGCTAAGGACCAACATAATAGACAAGCGATGACATGTACTGTACTTTGTTCATTAATAAATGGTAATTATAATTATTTAAGAGGTGTACCTATTTTAAACACCTTTATAATGATTATAATTAATAGGACAATCCTCCAGATAACTTTTATAAACATTTCAAAGTATGTGTGGCTGTCGACAAATATATATTACAGCCAAATACATGTAGAATTACATTGACTATTTATAAATGGTAATTATAATTATTTATAAGGTATACCTATTCGAAAAACCTTTATAATGATTATAATTAATAGGACAATCCTCCAGACAACATTAATCAATGTTTCTAACTAAGTTTGGCTTTCGAGAAACATCACGTGATGGCGGAGTCACATGTACAATTTCTCTGTTCATTCATGAATGGTTGTTATATTTATTTATAAGGTATAACTATTTTTAAAAACTTTGTAATGATTATAATTAATAGGACAATGCTCCAGACTACATTTATCAACATTTCGGAATACTTTTGGCTGTCGACAAATATCTCGTGATGGCGAAGTCATATGTAGAATTTTTCTGTTCTTTAATTAACGGTTGTTATAATGATTTATTAGTTTTCCTATATTTAACAACTATAAAATGATTAGTAGCTATAGGACAATACACCAGAAAATTTTAATCAACATTTCATAGAATGTTTAGCTGAGGACCAACATCATAGACAAGCGATGACATGTACTCTACTTTGTTTATTAATAAATGGTAATTATAATTATTTAAAAGGTGTACCTATTTTAAACACTTTCATAATGATTATAATTAATAGGACAAGCTACCAGTTAACTTTAATCAACATTACGAACAATGTTTGGCCGTCGACAAATATTTAATACAGGCAAAGACATGTACAATTACATTGATCATTAATAAATGGTAATTATAATTATTTTAAGGTATACCAATTTAAAACACCTTTATATTGATTATGGTTAATAGGAAAATCCTCTAGATCACATTAATCAACATTTCAAAGTATGTATAGCTGAGGACCAACATCATATACAGGCGATAAAATTTTCTATAACATTGATCATTAATAAATGGTAATTATAATTATTTAAAAGGTGTACCTATTTTAAACACCTTTATAATGATTATAATTAATAGGACAATCCTCCAGATGACTTTTATAAACATTTTAAAGTATGTGTGGCTGTCGACAAATATATAATACAGGCAAATACATGTAGAATTACATTGACTATTTATAAATGGTAATTATAATTATTTATAAGGTATACCTATTCGAAACACCTTTATAATGATTATAATTAATAGGACAATCCTCCAGACTACATTAATCAATGTTTCTAACTTAGTTTGGCTTTCGAGGAACATCACGTGATGGCGGAGTCACATGTACAATTTCTCTGTTCATTCATGAATGGTAGTTATATTTATTTATAAGGTATAAGTATTTTTAAAAACTTTGTAAAGATTATAATTAATAGGTTATTCCTCCAGACTACATTTATCAACATTTCGCAATACTTTTGGCTGTCGACAAATATCTCGTGATGGCGAAGTCATATGTAGAATTTTTCTGTTCATTAATTAATGGTAAATATAATAATTTATTAGTTTTCCTATTTTTAACAACTATAAAATGATTACCAGCTATAGGACAATACACCAGAAAATTTTAATCAACATTTCATAGAATGTTTAGCTGAGGACCAACATCATAGACAAGCGATGATATGTACTCTACTTTGTTTATTAATAAATGGTAATTATAATTATTTAAAAGGTGTACCTATTTTAAACACTTTCATAATGATTATAATTAATAGGACAAGCTACCAGTTAACTTAAATCAACATTACGAACAATGTTTGGCCGTCGACAAATATTTAATACAGGCAAAGACATGTACAATTACATTGATCATTAATAAATGGTAATTATAATTATTTTAAGGTATACCAATTTAAAACACCTTTATATTGTTTATGGTTAATAGGAAAATCCTCTAGATCACATTAATCAACATTTCAAAGTATGTATAGCTGAGGACCAACATCGAATACAGGCGATAAAATTTTCTATAACATTGTTCATTAATAAATGGTAATTATAATAATTTATAAGGAATACCAATTTAGAACACCTTTTTAATGATTATGATTATTAGAACAATCCTCTAGACTACATTTTTCAACGTTTCGACCTATGTTTGGCTTTCGAGAAACATCTCGTGGTGGCGGAGTCACATGTACAATTTCTCTGTTCATTCATATATGGTAGTTATATTTATTTATAAGGTATAACTATTTTTAAAAACTTTGTAATGATTATAATTAATAGGACAATCCTCCAGACTACATTTATCAACATATCGAAATACGTTTGGCTGTCGACAAATATCTCGTGATGGCGGAGTCATATGTAGAATTTTTCTGTTCTTTAATTAACGGTTGTTATAATGATTTATTAGTTTTCCTATTTTTAACAACTATAAAATGATTACCAGCTATAGGACAATACACTAGAAAATTTTAATCAACATTTCATAGAATGTTTAGCTAAGGACCAACATCATAGACAAGCGATGACATGTACTGTACTTTGTTCATTAATAAATGGTAATTATAATTATTTAAGAGGTGTACCTATTTTAAACACCTTTATAATGATTATAATTAATAGGACAATCCTCCAGATAACTTTTATAAACATTTCAAAGTATGTGTGGCTGTCGACAAATATATATTACAGCCAAATACATGTAGAATTACATTGACTATTTATAAATGGTAATTATAATTATTTATAAGGTATACCTATTCGAAAAACCTTTATAATGATTATAATTAATAGGACAATCCTCCAGACAACATTAATCAATGTTTCTAACTAAGTTTGGCTTTCGAGAAACATCACGTGATGGCGGAGTCACATGTACAATTTCTCTGTTCATTCATGAATGGTTGTTATATTTATTTATAAGGTATAACTATTTTTAAAAACTTTGTAATGATTATAATTAATAGGACAATGCTCCAGACTACATTTATCAACATTTCGAAATACTTTTGGCTGTCGACAAATATCTCGTGATGGCGAAGTCATATGTAGAATTTTTCTGTTCTTTAATTAACGGTTGTTATAATGATTTATTAGTTTTCCTATTTTTAACAACTATAAAATGATTAGTAGCTATAGGACAATACACCAGAAAATTTTAATCAACATTTCATAGAATGTTTAGCTGAGGACCAACATCAAAGACAAGCGATGACATGTACTCTACTTTGTTTATTAATAAATGGTAATTATAATTATTTAAAAGGTGTACCTATTTTAAACACTTTCATAATGATTATAATTAATAGGACAAGCTACCAGTTAACTTTAATCAACATTACGAACAATGTTTGGCCGTCGACAAATATTTAATACAGGCAAAGACATGTACAATTATATTGATCATTAATAAATGGTAATTATAATTATTTTAAGGTATACCAATTTAAAACACCTTTATATTGTTTATGGTTAATAGGAAAATCCTCTAGATCACATTAATCAACATTTCAAAGTATGTATAGCTGAGGACCAACATCGAATACAGGCCATAAAATTTTCTATAACATTGTTCATTAATAAATGGTAATTATAATAATTTATAAGGAATACCAATTTAGAACACCTTTTTAATGATTATGATTATTAGAACAATCCTCTAGACTACATTTTTCAACGTTTCGACCTATGTTTGGCTTTCGAGAAACATCTCGTGGTGGCGGAGTCACATGTACAATTTCTCTGTTCATTCATATATGGTAGTTATATTTATTTATAAGGTATAACTATTTTTAAAAACTTTGTAATGATTATAATTAATAGGACAATCCTCCAGACTACATTTATCAACATATCGAAATACGTTTGGCTGTCGACAAATATCTCGTGATGGCGGAGTCATATGTAGAATTTTTCTGTTCTTTAATTAACGGTTGTTATAATGATTTATTAGTTTTCCTATTTTTAACAACTATAAAATGATTACCAGCTATAGGACAATACACTAGAAAATTTTAATCAACATTTCATAGAATGTTTAGCTAAGGACCAACATAATAGACAAGCGATGACATGTACTGTACTTTGTTCATTAATAAATGGTAATTATAATTATTTAAGAGGTGTACCTATTTTAAACACCTTTATAATGATTATAATTAATAGGACAATCCTCCAGATAACTTTTATAAACATTTCAAAGTATGTGTGGCTGTCGACAAATATATATTACAGCCAAATACATGTAGAATTACATTGACTATTTATAAATGGTAATTATAATTATTTATAAGGTATACCTATTCGAAAAACCTTTATAATGATTATAATTAATAGGACAATCCTCCAGACAACATTAATCAATGTTTCTAACTAAGTTTGGCTTTCGAGAAACATCACGTGATGGCGGAGTCACATGTACAATTTCTCTGTTCATTCATGAATGGTTGTTATATTTATTTATAAGGTATAACTATTTTTAAAAACTTTGTAATGATTATAATTAATAGGACAATGCTCCAGACTACATTTATCAACATTTCGGAATACTTTTGGCTGTCGACAAATATCTCGTGATGGCGAAGTCATATGTAGAATTTTTCTGTTCTTTAATTAACGGTTGTTATAATGATTTATTAGTTTTCCTATATTTAACAACTATAAAATGATTAGTAGCTATAGGACAATACACCAGAAAATTTTAATCAACATTTCATAGAATGTTTAGCTGAGGACCAACATCATAGACAAGCGATGACATGTACTCTACTTTGTTTATTAATAAATGGTAATTATAATTATTTAAAAGGTGTACCTATTTTAAACACTTTCATAATGATTATAATTAATAGGACAAGCTACCAGTTAACTTTAATCAACATTACGAACAATGTTTGGCCGTCGACAAATATTTAATACAGGCAAAGACATGTACAATTACATTGATCATTAATAAATGGTAATTATAATTATTTTAAGGTATACCAATTTAAAACACCTTTATATTGATTATGGTTAATAGGAAAATCCTCTAGATCACATTAATCAACATTTCAAAGTATGTATAGCTGAGGACCAACATCATATACAGGCGATAAAATTTTCTATAACATTGATCATTAATAAATGGTAATTATAATTATTTAAAAGGTGTACCTATTTTAAACACCTTTATAATGATTATAATTAATAGGACAATCCTCCAGATGACTTTTATAAACATTTTAAAGTATGTGTGGCTGTCGACAAATATATAATACAGGCAAATACATGTAGAATTACATTGACTATTTATAAATGGTAATTATAATTATTTATAAGGTATACCTATTCGAAACACCTTTATAATGATTATAATTAATAGGACAATCCTCCAGACTACATTAATCAATGTTTCTAACTTAGTTTGGCTTTCGAGGAACATCACGTGATGGCGGAGTCACATGTACAATTTCTCTGTTCATTCATGAATGGTAGTTATATTTATTTATAAGGTATAAGTATTTTTAAAAACTTTGTAAAGATTATAATTAATAGGTTATTCCTCCAGACTACATTTATCAACATTTCGCAATACTTTTGGCTGTCGACAAATATCTCGTGATGGCGAAGTCATATGTAGAATTTTTCTGTTCATTAATTAATGGTAAATATAATAATTTATTAGTTTTCCTATTTTTAACAACTATAAAATGATTACCAGCTATAGGACAATACACCAGAAAATTTTAATCAACATTTCATAGAATGTTTAGCTGAGGACCAACATCATAGACAAGCGATGATATGTACTCTACTTTGTTTATTAATAAATGGTAATTATAATTATTTAAAAGGTGTACCTATTTTAAACACTTTCATAATGATTATAATTAATAGGACAAGCTACCAGTTAACTTAAATCAACATTACGAACAATGTTTGGCCGTCGACAAATATTTAATACAGGCAAAGACATGTACAATTACATTGATCATTAATAAATGGTAATTATAATTATTTTAAGGTATACCAATTTAAAACACCTTTATATTGTTTATGGTTAATAGGAAAATCCTCTAGATCACATTAATCAACATTTCAAAGTATGTATAGCTGAGGACCAACATCGAATACAGGCGATAAAATTTTCTATAACATTGTTCATTAATAAATGGTAATTATAATAATTTATAAGGAATACCAATTTAGAACACCTTTTTAATGATTATGATTATTAGAACAATCCTCTAGACTACATTTTTCAACGTTTCGACCTATGTTTGGCTTTCGAGAAACATCTCGTGGTGGCGGAGTCACATGTACAATTTCTCTGTTCATTCATATATGGTAGTTATATTTATTTATAAGGTATAACTATTTTTAAAAACTTTGTAATGATTATAATTAATAGGACAATCCTCCAGACTACATTTATCAACATATCGAAATACGTTTGGCTGTCGACAAATATCTCGTGATGGCGGAGTCATATGTAGAATTTTTCTGTTCTTTAATTAACGGTTGTTATAATGATTTATTAGTTTTCCTATTTTTAACAACTATAAAATGATTACCAGCTATAGGACAATACACTAGAAAATTTTAATCAACATTTCATAGAATGTTTAGCTAAGGACCAACATCATAGACAAGCGATGACATGTACTGTACTTTGTTCATTAATAAATGGTAATTATAATTATTTAAGAGGTGTACCTATTTTAAACACCTTTATAATGATTATAATTAATAGGACAATCCTCCAGATAACTTTTATAAACATTTCAAAGTATGTGTGGCTGTCGACAAATATATATTACAGCCAAATACATGTAGAATTACATTGACTATTTATAAATGGTAATTATAATTATTTATAAGGTATACCTATTCGAAAAACCTTTATAATGATTATAATTAATAGGACAATCCTCCAGACAACATTAATCAATGTTTCTAACTAAGTTTGGCTTTCGAGAAACATCACGTGATGGCGGAGTCACATGTACAATTTCTCTGTTCATTCATGAATGGTTGTTATATTTATTTATAAGGTATAACTATTTTTAAAAACTTTGTAATGATTATAATTAATAGGACAATGCTCCAGACTACATTTATCAACATTTCGAAATACTTTTGGCTGTCGACAAATATCTCGTGATGGCGAAGTCATATGTAGAATTTTTCTGTTCTTTAATTAACGGTTGTTATAATGATTTATTAGTTTTCCTATTTTTAACAACTATAAAATGATTAGTAGCTATAGGACAATACACCAGAAAATTTTAATCAACATTTCATAGAATGTTTAGCTGAGGACCAACATCAAAGACAAGCGATGACATGTACTCTACTTTGTTTATTAATAAATGGTAATTATAATTATTTAAAAGGTGTACCTATTTTAAACACTTTCATAATGATTATAATTAATAGGACAAGCTACCAGTTAACTTTAATCAACATTACGAACAATGTTTGGCCGTCGACAAATATTTAATACAGGCAAAGACATGTACAATTACATTGATCATTAATAAATGGTAATTATAATTATTTTAAGGTATACCAATTTAAAACACCTTTATATTGATTATAGTTAATAGGAAAATCCTCTAGATCACATTAATCAACATTTCAAAGTATGTATAGCTGAGGACCAACATCATATACAGGCGATAAAATTTTCTATAACATTGATCATTAATAAATGGTAATTATAATTATTTAAAAGGTGTACCTATTTTAAACACCTTTATAATGATTATAATTAATAGGACAATCCTCCAGATGACTTTTATAAACATTTCAAAGTATGTGTGGCTGTCGACAAATATATAATACAGGCAAATACATGTAGAATTACATTGACTATTTATAAATGGTAATTATAATTATTTATAAGGTATACCTATTCGAAACACCTTTATAATGATTATAATTAATAGGACAATGCTCCAGACTACATTAATCAATGTTTCTAACTAAGTTTGGCTTTCGAGGAACATCACGTGATGGCGGAGTTACATGTACAATTTCTCTGTTCATTCATGAATGGTAGTTATATTTATTTATAAGGTATAAGTATTTTTAAAAACTTTGTAAAGGTTATAATTAATAGGTTATTCCTCCAGACTACATTTATAAACATTTCGAAATACTTTTGGCTGTCGACAAATATCTCGTGATGGCGAAGTCATATGTAGAATTTTTCTGTTCTTTAATTAACGGTTGTTATAATGATTTATTAGTTTTCCTATTTTTAACAACTATAAAATGATTAGTAGCTATAGGACAATACACCAGAAAATTTTAATCAACATTTCATAGAATGTTTAGCTGAGGACCAACATCATAGACAAGCGATGACATGTACTCTACTTTGTTTATTAATAAATGGTAATTATAATTATTTAAAAGGTGTACCTATTTTAAACACTTTCATAATGATTATAATTAATAGGACAAGCTACCAGTTAACTTTAATCAACATTACGAACAATGTTTGGCCGTCGACAAATATTTAATACAGGCAAAGATATGTACAATTACATTGATCATTAATAAATGGTAATTATAATTATTTTAAGGTATACCAATTTAAAACACCTTTATATTGATTATGGTTAATAGGAAAATCCTCTAGATCACATTAATCAACATTTCAAAGTATGTATAGCTGAGGACCAACATCATATACAGGCGATAAAATTTTCTATAACATTGATCATTAATAAATGGTAATTATAATTATTTAAAAGGTGTACCTATTTTAAACACCTTTATAATGATTATAATTAATAGGACAATCCTCCAGATGACTTTTATAAACATTTCAAAGTATGTGTGGCTGTCGACAAATATATAATACAGGCAAATACATGTAGAATTACATTGACTATTTATAAATGGTAATTATGATTATTTATAAGGTATACCTATTCGAAACACCTTTATAATGATTATAATTAATAGGACAATCCTCCAGACTACATTAATCAATGTTTCTAACTAAGTTTGGCTTTCGAGGAACATCACGTGATGGCGGAGTCACATGTACAATTTCTCTGTTCATTCATGAATGGTAGTTATATTTATTTATAAGGTATAAGTATTTTTAAAAACTTTGTAAAGATTATAATTAATAGGTTATTCCTCCAGACTACATTTATCAACATTTCGAAATACTTTTGGCTGTCGACAAATATCTCGTGATGGCGAAGTCATATGTACAATTTCTCTGTTCATTCATATATGGTAGTTATATTTATTTATAAGGTATAACTATTTTTAAAAACTTTGTAATGATTATAATTAATAGGACAATCCTCCAGACTACATTTATCAACATATCGAAATACGTTTGGCTGTCGACAAATATCTCGTGATGGCGGAGTCATATGTAGAATTTTTCTGTTCTTTAATTAACGGTTGTTATAATGATTTATTAGTTTTCCTATTTTTAACAACTATAAAATGATTACCAGCTATAGGACAATACACTAGAAAATTTTAATCAACATTTCATAGAATGTTTAGCTAAGGACCAACATCATAGACAAGCTATGATATGAACTCTACTTTGTTTATTAATAAATGGTAATTATAATTATTTAAAAGGTGTACCTATTTTAAACACTTTCATAATGATTATAATTAATAGGACAAGCTACCAGTTAACTTTAATCAACATTACGAACAATGTTTGGCCGTCGACAAATATTTAATACAGGCAAAGACATGTACAATTACATTGATCATTAGTAAATGGTAATTATAATTATTTTAAGGTATACCAATTTAAAACACCTTTATATTGATTATGGTTAATAGGAAAATCCTCTAGATCACATTAATCTACATTTCAAAGTATGTATAGCTGAGGACCAACATCATATACAGGCGATAAAATTTTCTATAACATTGATCATTAATAAATGGTAATTATAATTATTTAAAAGGTGTACCTATTTTAAACACCTTTATAATGATTATAATTTATAGGACAATCCTCCAGATGACTTTTATAAACATTTCAAAGTATGTGTGGCTGTCGACAAATATATAATACAGGCAAATACATGTAGAATTACATTGACTATTTATAAATGGTAATTATAATTATTTATAAGGTATACCTATTCGAAACACCTTTATAATGATTATAATTAATAGGACAATCCTCCAGACTACATTTATCAACATTTCGAAATACTTTTGGCTGTCGACAAATATCTCGTGATGGCGAAGTCATATGTACAATTTCTCTGTTCATTCATATATGGTAGTTATATTTATTTATAAGGTATAACTATTTTTAAAAACTTTGTAATGATTATAATTAATAGGACAATCCTCCAGACTACATTTATCAACATATCGAAATACGTTTGGCTGTCGACAAATATCTCGTGATGGCGGAGTCATATGTAGAATTTTTCTGTTCTTTAATTAACGGTTGTTATAATGATTTATTAGTTTTCCTATTTTTAACAACTATAAAATGATTACCAGCTATAGGACAATACACTAGAAAATTTTAATCAACATTTCATAGAATGTTTAGCTAAGGACCAACATCATAGACAAGCTATGATATGAACTCTACTTTGTTTATTAATAAATGGTAATTATAATTATTTAAAAGGTGTACCTATTTTAAACACTTTCATAATGATTATAATTAATAGGACAAGCTACCAGTTAACTTTAATCAACATTACGAACAATGTTTGGCCGTCGACAAATATTTAATACAGGCAAAGACATGTACAATTACATTGATCATTAGTAAATGGTAATTATAATTATTTTAAGGTATACCAATTTAAAACACCTTTATATTGATTATGGTTAATAGGAAAATCCTCTAGATCACATTAATCTACATTTCAAAGTATGTATAGCTGAGGACCAACATCATATACAGGCGATAAAATTTTCTATAACATTGATCATTAATAAATGGTGTTTATAATTATTTAAAAGGTGTACCTATTTTAAACACCTTTATAATGATTATAATTTATAGGACAATCCTCCAGATGACTTTTATAAACATTTCAAAGTATGTGTGGCTGTCGACAAATATATAATACAGGCAAATACATGTAGAATTACATTGACTATTTATAAATGGTAATTATAATTATTTATAAGGTATACCTATTCGAAACACCTTTATAATGATTATAATTAATAGGACAATCCTCCAGACTACATTAATCAATGTTTCTAACTAAGTTTGGCTTTCGAGGAACATCACGTGATGGCGGAGTTACATGTACAATTTCTCTGTTCATTCATGAATGGTAGTTATATTTATTTATAAGGTATAAGTATTTTTAAAAACTTTGTAAAGGTTATAATTAATAGGTTATTCCTCCAGACTACATTTATAAACATTTCGAAATACTTTTGGCTGTCGACAAATATCTCGTGATGGCGAAGTCATATGTAGAATTTTTCTGTTCTTTAATTAACGGTTGTTATAATGATTTATTAGTTTTCCTATTTTTAACAACTATAAAATGATTAGTAGCTATAGGACAATACACCAGAAAATTTTAATCAACATTTCATAGAATGTTTAGCTGAGGACCAACATCATAGACAAGCGATGACATGTACTCTACTTTGTTTATTAATAAATGGTAATTATAATTATTTAAAAAGTGTACCTATTTTAAACACTTTCATAATGATTATAATTAATAGGACAAGCTACCAGTTAACTTTAATCAACATTACGAACAATGTTTGGCCGTCGACAAATATTTAATACAGGCAAAGGCATGTACAATTACATTGATCATTAATAAATGGTAATTATAATTATTTTAAGGTATACCAATTTAAAACACCTTTATATTGATTATGGTTAATAGGAAAATCCTCTAGATCACATTAATCAACATTTCAAAGTATGTATAGCTGAGGACCAACATCATATACAGGCGATAAAATTTTCTATAACATTGATCATTAATAAATGGTAATTATAATTATTTAAAAGGTGTACCTATTTTAAACACCTTTATAATGATTATAATTAATAGGACAATCCTCCAGATGACTTTTATAAACATTTCAAAGTATGTGTGGCTGTCGACAAATATATAATACAGGCAAATACATGTAGAATTACATTGACTATTTATAAATGGTAATTATAATTATTTATAAGGTATACCTATTCGAAACACCTTTATAATGATTATAATTAATAGGACAATCCTCCAGACTACATTAATCAATGTTTCTAACTAAGTTTGGCTTTCGAGGAACATCACGTGATGGCGGAGTTACATGTACAATTTCTCTGTTCATTCATGAATGGTAGTTATATTTATTTATAAGGTATAAGTATTTTTAAAAACTTTGTAAAGTTTATAATTAATAGGTTATTCCTCCAGACTACATTTATAAACATTTCGAAATACTTTTGGCTGTCGACAAATATCTCGTGATGGCGAAGTCATATGTAGAATTTTTCTGTTCTTTAATTAACGGTTGTTATAATGATTTATTAGTTTTCCTATTTTTAACAACTATAAAATGATTAGTAGCTATAGGACAATACACCAGAAAATTTTAATCAACATTTCATAGAATGTTTAGCTGAGGACCAACATCATAGACAAGCGATGATATGTACTCTACTTTGTTTATTAATAAATGGTAATTATAATTATTTAAAAGGTGTACCTATTTTAAACACTTTCATAATGATTATAATTAATAGGACAAGCTACCAGTTAACTTTAATCAACATTACGAACAATGTTTGGCCGTCGACAAATATTTAATACAGGCAAAGACATGTACAATTACATTGATCATTAATAAATGGTAATTATAATTATTTTAAGGTATACCAATTTAAAACACCTTTATATTGATTATGGTTAATAGGAAAATCCTCTAGATCACATTAATCAACATTTCAAAGTATGTATAGCTGAGGACCAACATCATATACAGGCGATAAAATTTTCTATAACATTGTTCATTAATAAATGGTAATTATAATAATTTATAAGGAATACCAATTTAGAACACCTTTTTAATGATTATGATTATTAGAACAATCCTCTAGACTACATTTTTCAACGTTTCGACCTATGTTTGGCTTTCGAGAAACATCTCGTGGTGGCGGAGTCACATGTACAATTTCTCTGTTCATTCATATATGGTAGTTATATTTATTTATAAGGTATAACTATTTTTAAAAACTTTGTAATGATTATAATTAATAGGACAATCCTCCAGACTACATTTATCAACATATCGAAATACGTTTGGCTGTCGACAAATATCTCGTGATGGCGGAGTCATATGTAGAATTTTTCTGTTCTTTAATTAACGGTTGTTATAATGATTTATTAGTTTTCCTATTTTTAACAACTATAAAATGATTACCAGCTATAGGACAATACACTAGAAAATTTTAATCAACATTTCATAGAATGTTTAGCTAAGGACCAACATCATAGACAAGCGATGACATGTACTGTACTTTGTTCATTAATAAATGGTAATTATAATTATTTAAGAGGTGTACCTATTTTAAACACCTTTATAATGATTATAATTAATAGGACAATCCTCCAGATAACTTTTATAAACATTTCAAAGTATGTGTGGCTGTCGACAAATATATATTACAGCCAAATACATGTAGAATTACATTGACTATTTATAAATGGTAATTATAATTATTTATAAGGTATACCTATTCGAAAAACCTTTATAATGATTATAATTAATAGGACAATCCTCCAGACAACATTAATCAATGTTTCTAACTAAGTTTGGCTTTCGAGAAACATCACGTGATGGCGGAGTCACATGTACAATTTCTCTGTTCATTCATGAATGGTTGTTATATTTATTTATAAGGTATAACTATTTTTAAAAACTTTGTAATGATTATAATTAATAGGACAATGCTCCAGACTACATTTATCAACATTTCGAAATACTTTTGGCTGTCGACAAATATCTCGTGATGGCGAAGTCATATGTAGAATTTTTCTGTTCTTTAATTAACGGTTGTTATAATGATTTATTAGTTTTCCTATTTTTAACAACTATAAAATGATTAGTAGCTATAGGACAATACACCAGAAAATTTTAATCAACATTTCATAGAATGTTTAGCTGAGGACCAACATCATAGACAAGCGATGATATGTACTCTACTTTGTTTATTAATAAATGGTAATTATAATTATTTAAAAGGTGTACCTATTTTAAACACTTTCATAATGATTATAATTAATAGGACAAGCTACCAGTTAACTTTAATCAACATTACGAACAATGTTTGGCCGTCGACAAATATTTAATACAGGCAAAGACATGTACAATTACATTGATCATTAATAAATGGTAATTATAATTATTTTAAGGTATACCAATTTAAAACACCTTTATATTGATTATGGTTAATAGGAAAATCCTCTAGATCACATTAATCAACATTTCAAAGTATGTATAGCTGAGGACCAACATCATATACAGGCGATAAAATTTTCTATAACATTGATCATTAATAAATGGTAATTATAATTATTTAAAAGGTGTACCTATTTTAAACACCTTTATAATGATTATAAGTAATAGGACAATCCTCCAGATGACTTTTATAAACATTTCAAAGTATGTGTGGCTGTCGACAAATATATAATACAGGCAAATACATGTAGAATTACATTGACTATTTATAAATGGTAATTATAATTATTTATAAGGTATACCTATTCGAAACACCTTTAAAATGATTATAATTAATAGGACAATCCTCCAGACTACATTAATCAATGTTTCTAACTAAGTTTGGCTTTCGAGGAACATCACCTGATGGCGGAGTCACATGTACAATTTCTCTGTTCATTCATGAATGGTAGTTATATTTATTTATAAGGTATAAGTATTTTTAAAAACTTTGTAAAGATTATAATTAATAGGTTATTCCTCCAGACTACATTTATCAACATTTCGCAATACTTTTGGCTGTCGACAAATATCTCGTGATGGCGAAGTCATATGTAGAATTTTTCTGTTCATTAATTAATGGTAAATATAATAATTTATTAGTTTTCCTATTTTTAACAACTATAAAATGATTACCAGCTATAGGACAATACACCAGAAAATTTTAATCAACATTTCATAGAATGTTTAGCTGAGGACCAACATCATAGACAAGCGATGATATGTACTCTACTTTGTTTATTAATAAATGGTAATTATAATTATTTAAAAGGTGTACCTATTTTAAACACTTTCATAATGATTATAATTAATAGGACAAGCTACCAGTTAACTTAAATCAACATTACGAACAATGTTTGGCCGTCGACAAATATTTAATACAGGCAAAGACATGTACAATTACATTGATCATTAATAAATGGTAATTATAATTATTTTAAGGTATACCAATTTAAAACACCTTTATATTGTTTATGGTTAATAGGAAAATCCTCTAGATCACATTAATCAACATTTCAAAGTATGTATAGCTGAGGACCAACATCGAATACAGGCGATAAAATTTTCTATAACATTGTTCATTAATAAATGGTAATTATAATAATTTATAAGGAATACCAATTTAGAACACCTTTTTAATGATTATGATTATTAGAACAATCCTCTAGACTACATTTTTCAACGTTTCGACCTATGTTTGGCTTTCGAGAAACATCTCGTGGTGGCGGAGTCACATGTACAATTTCTCTGTTCATTCATATATGGTAGTTATATTTATTTATAAGGTATAACTATTTTTAAAAACTTTGTAATGATTATAATTAATAGGACAATCCTCCAGACTACATTTATCAACATATCGAAATACGTTTGGCTGTCGACAAATATCTCGTGATGGCGGAGTCATATGTAGAATTTTTCTGTTCTTTAATTAACGGTTGTTATAATGATTTATTAGTTTTCCTATTTTTAACAACTATAAAATGATTACCAGCTATAGGACAATACACTAGAAAATTTTAATCAACATTTCATAGAATGTTTAGCTAAGGACCAACATCATAGACAAGCGATGACATGTACTGTACTTTGTTCATTAATAAATGGTAATTATAATTATTTAAGAGGTGTACCTATTTTAAACACCTTTATAATGATTATAATTAATAGGACAATCCTCCAGATAACTTTTATAAACATTTCAAAGTATGTGTGGCTGTCGACAAATATATATTACAGCCAAATACATGTAGAATTACATTGACTATTTATAAATGGTAATTATAATTATTTATAAGGTATACCTATTCGAAAAACCTTTATAATGATTATAATTAATAGGACAATCCTCCAGACAACATTAATCAATGTTTCTAACTAAGTTTGGCTTTCGAGAAACATCACGTGATGGCGGAGTCACATGTACAATTTCTCTGTTCATTCATGAATGGTTGTTATATTTATTTATAAGGTATAACTATTTTTAAAAACTTTGTAATGATTATAATTAATAGGACAATGCTCCAGACTACATTTATCAACATTTCGAAATACTTTTGGCTGTCGACAAATATCTCGTGATGGCGAAGTCATATGTAGAATTTTTCTGTTCTTTAATTAACGGTTGTTATAATGATTTATTAGTTTTCCTATTTTTAACAACTATAAAATGATTAGTAGCTATAGGACAATACACCAGAAAATTTTAATCAACATTTCATAGAATGTTTAGCTGAGGACCAACATCATAGACAAGCGATGATATGTACTCTACTTTGTTTATTAATAAATGGTAATTATAATTATTTAAAAGGTGTACCTATTTTAAACACTTTCATAATGATTATAATTAATAGGACAAGCTACCAGTTAACTTTAATCAACATTACGAACAATGTTTGGCCGTCGACAAATATTTAATACAGGCAAAGACATGTACAATTACATTGATCATTAATAAATGGTAATTATAATTATTTTAAGGTATACCAATTTAAAACACCTTTATATTGATTATGGTTAATAGGAAAATCCTCTAGATCACATTAATCAACATTTCAAAGTATGTATAGCTGAGGACCAACATCATATACAGGCGATAAAATTTTCTATAACATTGATCATTAATAAATGGTAATTATAATTATTTAAAAGGTGTACCTATTTTAAACACCTTTATAATGATTATAATTAATAGGACAATCCTCCAGATGACTTTTATAAACATTTCAAAGTATGTGTGGCTGTCGACAAATATATAATACAGGCAAATACATGTAGAATTACATTGACTATTTATAAATGGTAATTATAATTATTTATAAGGTATACCTATTCGAAACACCTTTAAAATGATTATAATTAATAGGACAATCCTCCAGACTACATTAATCAATGTTTCTAACTAAGTTTGGCTTTCGAGGAACATCACCTGATGGCGGAGTCACATGTACAATTTCTCTGTTCATTCATGAATGGTAGTTATATTTATTTATAAGGTATAAGTATTTTTAAAAACTTTGTAAAGATTATAATTAATAGGTTATTCCTCCAGACTACATTTATCAACATTTCGCAATACTTTTGGCTGTCGACAAATATCTCGTGATGGCGAAGTCATATGTAGAATTTTTCTGTTCATTAATTAATGGTAAATATAATAATTTATTAGTTTTCCTATTTTTAACAACTATAAAATGATTACCAGCTATAGGACAATACACCAGAAAATTTTAATCAACATTTCATAGAATGTTTAGCTGAGGACCAACATCATAGACAAGCGATGATATGTACTCTACTTTGTTTATTAATAAATGGTAATTATAATTATTTAAAAGGTGTACCTATTTTAAACACTTTCATAATGATTATAATTAATAGGACAAGCTACCAGTTAACTTAAATCAACATTACGAACAATGTTTGGCCGTCGACAAATATTTAATACAGGCAAAGACATGTACAATTACATTGATCATTAATAAATGGTAATTATAATTATTTTAAGGTATACCAATTTAAAACACCTTTATATTGTTTATGGTTAATAGGAAAATCCTCTAGATCACATTAATCAACATTTCAAAGTATGTATAGCTGAGGACCAACATCGAATACAGGCGATAAAATTTTCTATAACATTGTTCATTAATAAATGGTAATTATAATAATTTATAAGGAATACCAATTTAGAACACCTTTTTAATGATTATGATTATTAGAACAATCCTCTAGACTACATTTTTCAACGTTTCGACCTATGTTTGGCTTTCGAGAAACATCTCGTGGTGGCGGAGTCACATGTACAATTTCTCTGTTCATTCATATATGGTAGTTATATTTATTTATAAGGTATAACTATTTTTAAAAACTTTGTAATGATTATAATTAATAGGACAATCCTCCAGACTACATTTATCAACATATCGAAATACGTTTGGCTGTCGACAAATATCTCGTGATGGCGGAGTCATATGTAGAATTTTTCTGTTCTTTAATTAACGGTTGTTATAATGATTTATTAGTTTTCCTATTTTTAACAACTATAAAATGATTACCAGCTATAGGACAATACACTAGAAAATTTTAATCAACATTTCATAGAATGTTTAGCTAAGGACCAACATCATAGACAAGCGATGACATGTACTGTACTTTGTTCATTAATAAATGGTAATTATAATTATTTAAGAGGTGTACCTATTTTAAACACCTTTATAATGATTATAATTAATAGGACAATCCTCCAGATAACTTTTATAAACATTTCAAAGTATGTGTGGCTGTCGACAAATATATATTACAGCCAAATACATGTAGAATTACATTGACTATTTATAAATGGTAATTATAATTATTTATAAGGTATACCTATTCGAAAAACCTTTATAATGATTATAATTAATAGGACAATCCTCCAGACAACATTAATCAATGTTTCTAACTAAGTTTGGCTTTCGAGAAACATCACGTGATGGCGGAGTCACATGTACAATTTCTCTGTTCATTCATGAATGGTTGTTATATTTATTTATAAGGTATAACTATTTTTAAAAACTTTGTAATGATTATAATTAATAGGACAATGCTCCAGACTACATTTATCAACATTTCGAAATACTTTTGGCTGTCGACAAATATCTCGTGATGGCGAAGTCATATGTAGAATTTTTCTGTTCTTTAATTAACGGTTGTTATAATGATTTATTAGTTTTCCTATTTTTAACAACTATAAAATGATTAGTAGCTATAGGACAATACACCAGAAAATTTTAATCAACATTTCATAGAATGTTTAGCTGAGGACCAACATCATAGACAAGCGATGACATGTACTCTACTTTGTTTATTAATAAATGGTAATTATAATTATTTAAAAGGTGTACCTATTTTAAACACTTTCATAATGATTATAATTAATAGGACAAGCTACCAGTTAACTTTAATCAACATTACGAACAATGTTTGGCCGTCGACAAATATTTAATACAGGCAAAGACATGTACAATTACATTGATCATTAATAAATGGTAATTATAATTATTTTAAGGTATACCAATTTAAAACACCTTTATATTGATTATGGTTAATAGGAAAATCCTCTAGATCACATTAATCAACATTTCAAAGTATGTATAGCTGAGGACCAACATCATATACAGGCGATAAAATTTTCTATAACATTGATCATTAATAAATGGTAATTATAATTATTTAAAAGGTGTACCTATTTTAAACACCTTTATAATGATTATAATTAATAGGACAATCCTCCAGATGACTTTTATAAACATTTTAAAGTATGTGTGGCTGTCGACAAATATATAATACAGGCAAATACATGTAGAATTACATTGACTATTTATAAATGGTAATTATAATTATTTATAAGGTATACCTATTCGAAACACCTTTATAATGATTATAATTAATAGGACAATCCTCCAGACTACATTAATCAATGTTTCTAACTTAGTTTGGCTTTCGAGGAACATCACGTGATGGCGGAGTCACATGTACAATTTCTCTGTTCATTCATGAATGGTAGTTATATTTATTTATAAGGTATAAGTATTTTTAAAAACTTTGTAAAGATTATAATTAATAGGTTATTCCTCCAGACTACATTTATCAACATTTCGCAATACTTTTGGCTGTCGACAAATATCTCGTGATGGCGAAGTCATATGTAGAATTTTTCTGTTCATTAATTAATGGTAAATATAATAATTTATTAGTTTTCCTATTTTTAACAACTATAAAATGATTACCAGCTATAGGACAATACACCAGAAAATTTTAATCAACATTTCATAGAATGTTTAGCTGAGGACCAACATCATAGACAAGCGATGATATGTACTCTACTTTGTTTATTAATAAATGGTAATTATAATTATTTAAAAGGTGTACCTATTTTAAACACTTTCATAATGATTATAATTAATAGGACAAGCTACCAGTTAACTTAAATCAACATTACGAACAATGTTTGGCCGTCGACAAATATTTAATACAGGCAAAGACATGTACAATTACATTGATCATTAATAAATGGTAATTATAATTATTTTAAGGTATACCAATTTAAAACACCTTTATATTGTTTATGGTTAATAGGAAAATCCTCTAGATCACATTAATCAACATTTCAAAGTATGTATAGCTGAGGACCAACATCGAATACAGGCGATAAAATTTTCTATAACATTGTTCATTAATAAATGGTAATTATAATAATTTATAAGGAATACCAATTTAGAACACCTTTTTAATGATTATGATTATTAGAACAATCCTCTAGACTACATTTTTCAACGTTTCGACCTATGTTTGGCTTTCGAGAAACATCTCGTGGTGGCGGAGTCACATGTACAATTTCTCTGTTCATTCATATATGGTAGTTATATTTATTTATAAGGTATAACTATTTTTAAAAACTTTGTAATGATTATAATTAATAGGACAATCCTCCAGACTACATTTATCAACATATCGAAATACGTTTGGCTGTCGACAAATATCTCGTGATGGCGGAGTCATATGTAGAATTTTTCTGTTCTTTAATTAACGGTTGTTATAATGATTTATTAGTTTTCCTATTTTTAACAACTATAAAATGATTACCAGCTATAGGACAATACACTAGAAAATTTTAATCAACATTTCATAGAATGTTTAGCTAAGGACCAACATCATAGACAAGCGATGACATGTACTGTACTTTGTTCATTAATAAATGGTAATTATAATTATTTAAGAGGTGTACCTATTTTAAACACCTTTATAATGATTATAATTAATAGGACAATCCTCCAGATAACTTTTATAAACATTTCAAAGTATGTGTGGCTGTCGACAAATATATATTACAGCCAAATACATGTAGAATTACATTGACTATTTATAAATGGTGTTTATAATTATTTAAAAGGTGTACCTATTTTAAACACCTTTATAATGATTATAATTTATAGGACAATCCTCCAGATGACTTTTATAAACATTTCAAAGTATGTGTGGCTGTCGACAAATATATAATACAGGCAAATACATGTAGAATTACATTGACTATTTATAAATGGTAATTATAATTATTTATAAGGTATACCTATTCGAAACACCTTTATAATGATTATAATTAATAGGACAATCCTCCAGACTACATTAATCAATGTTTCTAACTAAGTTTGGCTTTCGAGGAACATCACGTGATGGCGGAGTTACATGTACAATTTCTCTGTTCATTCATGAATGGTAGTTATATTTATTTATAAGGTATAAGTATTTTTAAAAACTTTGTAAAGGTTATAATTAATAGGTTATTCCTCCAGACTACATTTATAAACATTTCGAAATACTTTTGGCTGTCGACAAATATCTCGTGATGGCGAAGTCATATGTAGAATTTTTCTGTTCTTTAATTAACGGTTGTTATAATGATTTATTAGTTTTCCTATTTTTAACAACTATAAAATGATTAGTAGCTATAGGACAATACACCAGAAAATTTAAATCAACATTTCATAGAATGTTTAGCTGAGGAACAACATCAAAGACAAGCGATGACATGTACTCTACTTTGTTTATTAATAAATGGTAATTATAATTATTTAAAAGGTGTACCTATTTTAAACACCTTTATAATGATTATAATTAATAGAACAAGCTACCAGATAACTTTTTTAAACATTTCAAAGTATGTTTTGCTGTCAACAAATATCTCGTGATGGCGAAGTCATATGTAGAATTTTTCTGTTCTTTAATTAACGGTTGTTATAATGATTTATTAGTTTTCCTATTTTTAACAACTATAAAATGATTAGTAGCTATAGGACAATACACCAGAAAATTTTAATCAACATTTCATAGAATGTTTAGCTGAGGACCAACATCATAGACAAGCGATGATATGTACTCTACTTTGTTTATTAATAAATGGTAATTATAATTATTTAAAAGGTGTACCTATTTTAAACACTTTCATAATGATTATAATTAATAGGACAAGCTACCAGTTAACTTTAATCAACATTACGAACAATGTTTGGCCGTCGACAAATATTTAATACAGGCAAAGACATGTACAATTACATTGATCATTAATAAATGGTAATTATAATTATTTTAAGGTATACCAATTTAAAACACCTTTATATTGATTATGGTTAATAGGAAAATCCTCTAGATCACATTAATCAACATTTCAAAGTATGTATAGCTGAGGACCAACATCATATACAGGCGATAAAATTTTCTATAACATTGATCATTAATAAATGGTAATTATAATTATTTAAAAGGTGTACCTATTTTAAACACCTTTATAATGATTATAATTAATAGGACAATCCTCCAGATGACTTTTATAAACATTTCAAAGTATGTGTGGCTGTCGACAAATATATAATACAGGCAAATACATGTAGAATTACATTGACTATTTATAAATGGTAATTATAATTATTTATAAGGTATACCTATTCGAAACACCTTTATAATGATTATAATTAATAGGACAATCCTCCAGACTACATTAATCAATGTTTCTAACTAAGTTTGGCTTTCGAGGAACATCACCTGATGGCGGAGTCACATGTACAATTTCTCTGTTCATTCATGAATGGTAGTTATATTTATTTATAAGGTATAAGTATTTTTAAAAACTTTGTAAAGATTATAATTAATAGGTTATTCCTCCAGACTACATTTATCAACATTTCGCAATACTTTTGGCTGTCGACAAATATCTCGTGATGGCGAAGTCATATGTAGAATTTTTCTGTTCATTAATTAATGGTAAATATAATAATTTATTAGTTTTCCTATTTTTAACAACTATAAAATGATTACCAGCTATAGGACAATACACCAGAAAATTTTAATCAACATTTCATAGAATGTTTAGCTGAGGACCAACATCATAGACAAGCGATGATATGTACTCTACTTTGTTTATTAATAAATGGTAATTATAATTATTTAAAAGGTGTACCTATTTTAAACACTTTCATAATTATTATAATTAATAGGACAAGCTACCAGTTAACTTAAATCAACATTACGAACAATGTTTGGCCGTCGACAAATATTTAATACAGGCAAAGACATGTACAATTACATTGATCATTAATAAATGGTAATTATAATTATTTTAAGGTATACCAATTTAAAACACCTTTATATTGTTTATGGTTAATAGGAAAATCCTCTAGATCACATTAATCAACATTTCAAAGTATGTATAGCTGAGGACCAACATCGAATACAGGCGATAAAATTTTCTATAACATTGTTCATTAATAAATGGTAATTATAATAATTTATAAGGAATACCAATTTAGAACACCTTTTTAATGATTATGATTATTAGAACAATCCTCTAGACTACATTTTTCAACGTTTCGACCTATGTTTGGCTTTCGAGAAACATCTCGTGGTGGCGGAGTCACATGTACAATTTCTCTGTTCATTCATATATGGTAGTTATATTTATTTATAAGGTATAACTATTTTTAAAAACTTTGTAATGATTATAATTAATAGGACAATCCTCCAGACTACATTTATCAACATATCGAAATACGTTTGGCTGTCGACAAATATCTCGTGATGGCGGAGTCATATGTAGAATTTTTCTGTTCTTTAATTAACGGTTGTTATAATGATTTATTAGTTTTCCTATTTTTAACAACTATAAAATGATTACCAGCTATAGGACAATACACTAGAAAATTTTAATCAACATTTCATAGAATGTTTAGCTAAGGACCAACATCATAGACAAGCGATGACATGTACTGTACTTTGTTCATTAATAAATGGTAATTATAATTATTTAAGAGGTGTACCTATTTTAAACACCTTTATAATGATTATAATTAATAGGACAATCCTCCAGATAACTTTTATAAACATTTCAAAGTATGTGTGGCTGTCGACAAATATATATTACAGCCAAATACATGTAGAATTACATTGACTATTTATAAATGGTAATTATAATTATTTATAAGGTATACCTATTCGAAAAACCTTTATAATGATTATAATTAATAGGACAATCCTCCAGACAACATTAATCAATGTTTCTAACTAAGTTTGGCTTTCGAGAAACATCACGTGATGGCGGAGTCACATGTACAATTTCTCTGTTCATTCATGAATGGTTGTTATATTTATTTATAAGGTATAACTATTTTTAAAAACTTTGTAATGATTATAATTAATAGGACAATGCTCCAGACTACATTTATCAACATTTCGAAATACTTTTGGCTGTCGACAAATATCTCGTGATGGCGAAGTCATATGTAGAATTTTTCTGTTCTTTAATTAACGGTTGTTATAATGATTTATTAGTTTTCCTATTTTTAACAACTATAAAATGATTAGTAGCTATAGGACAATACACCAGAAAATTTTAATCAACATTTCATAGAATGTTTAGCTGAGGACCAACATCATAGACAAGCGATGATATGTACTCTACTTTGTTTATTAATAAATGGTAATTATAATTATTTAAAAGGTGTACCTATTTTAAACACTTTCATAATGATTATAATTAATAGGACAAGCTACCAGTTAACTTTAATCAACATTACGAACAATGTTTGGCCGTCGACAAATATTTAATACAGGCAAAGACATGTACAATTACATTGATCATTAATAAATGGTAATTATAATTATTTTAAGGTATACCAATTTAAAACACCTTTATATTGATTATGGTTAATAGGAAAATCCTCTAGATCACATTAATCAACATTTCAAAGTATGTATAGCTGAGGACCAACATCATATACAGGCGATAAAATTTTCTATAACATTGATCATTAATAAATGGTAATTATAATTATTTAAAAGGTGTACCTATTTTAAACACCTTTATAATGATTATAATTAATAGGACAATCCTCCAGATGACTTTTATAAACATTTCAAAGTATGTGTGGCTGTCGACAAATATATAATACAGGCAAATACATGTAGAATTACATTGACTATTTATAAATGGTAATTATAATTATTTATAAGGTATACCTATTCGAAACACCTTTAAAATGATTATAATTAATAGGACAATCCTCCAGACTACATTAATCAATGTTTCTAACTAAGTTTGGCTTTCGAGGAACATCACCTGATGGCGGAGTCACATGTACAATTTCTCTGTTCATTCATGAATGGTAGTTATATTTATTTATAAGGTATAAGTATTTTTAAAAACTTTGTAAAGATTATAATTAATAGGTTATTCCTCCAGACTACATTTATCAACATTTCGCAATACTTTTGGCTGTCGACAAATATCTCGTGATGGCGAAGTCATATGTAGAATTTTTCTGTTCATTAATTAATGGTAAATATAATAATTTATTAGTTTTCCTATTTTTAACAACTATAAAATGATTACCAGCTATAGGACAATACACCAGAAAATTTTAATCAACATTTCATAGAATGTTTAGCTGAGGACCAACATCATAGACAAGCGATGATATGTACTCTACTTTGTTTATTAATAAATGGTAATTATAATTATTTAAAAGGTGTACCTATTTTAAACACTTTCATAATGATTATAATTAATAGGACAAGCTACCAGTTAACTTAAATCAACATTACGAACAATGTTTGGCCGTCGACAAATATTTAATACAGGCAAAGACATGTACAATTACATTGATCATTAATAAATGGTAATTATAATTATTTTAAGGTATACCAATTTAAAACACCTTTATATTGTTTATGGTTAATAGGAAAATCCTCTAGATCACATTAATCAACATTTCAAAGTATGTATAGCTGAGGACCAACATCGAATACAGGCGATAAAATTTTCTATAACATTGTTCATTAATAAATGGTAATTATAATAATTTATAAGGAATACCAATTTAGAACACCTTTTTAATGATTATGATTATTAGAACAATCCTCTAGACTACATTTTTCAACGTTTCGACCTATGTTTGGCTTTCGAGAAACATCTCGTGGTGGCGGAGTCACATGTACAATTTCTCTGTTCATTCATATATGGTAGTTATATTTATTTATAAGGTATAACTATTTTTAAAAACTTTGTAATGATTATAATTAATAGGACAATCCTCCAGACTACATTTATCAACATATCGAAATACGTTTGGCTGTCGACAAATATCTCGTGATGGCGGAGTCATATGTAGAATTTTTCTGTTCTTTAATTAACGGTTGTTATAATGATTTATTAGTTTTCCTATTTTTAACAACTATAAAATGATTACCAGCTATAGGACAATACACTAGAAAATTTTAATCAACATTTCATAGAATGTTTAGCTAAGGACCAACATCATAGACAAGCGATGACATGTACTGTACTTTGTTCATTAATAAATGGTAATTATAATTATTTAAGAGGTGTACCTATTTTAAACACCTTTATAATGATTATAATTAATAGGACAATCCTCCAGATAACTTTTATAAACATTTCAAAGTATGTGTGGCTGTCGACAAATATATATTACAGCCAAATACATGTAGAATTACATTGACTATTTATAAATGGTAATTATAATTATTTATAAGGTATACCTATTCGAAAAACCTTTATAATGATTATAATTAATAGGACAATCCTCCAGACAACATTAATCAATGTTTCTAACTAAGTTTGGCTTTCGAGAAACATCACGTGATGGCGGAGTCACATGTACAATTTCTCTGTTCATTCATGAATGGTTGTTATATTTATTTATAAGGTATAACTATTTTTAAAAACTTTGTAATGATTATAATTAATAGGACAATGCTCCAGACTACATTTATCAACATTTCGAAATACTTTTGGCTGTCGACAAATATCTCGTGATGGCGAAGTCATATGTAGAATTTTTCTGTTCTTTAATTAACGGTTGTTATAATGATTTATTAGTTTTCCTATTTTTAACAACTATAAAATGATTAGTAGCTATAGGACAATACACCAGAAAATTTTAATCAACATTTCATAGAATGTTTAGCTGAGGACCAACATCATAGACAAGCGATGACATGTACTCTACTTTGTTTATTAATAAATGGTAATTATAATTATTTAAAAGGTGTACCTATTTTAAACACTTTCATAATGATTATAATTAATAGGACAAGCTACCAGTTAACTTTAATCAACATTACGAACAATGTTTGGCCGTCGACAAATATTTAATACAGGCAAAGACATGTACAATTACATTGATCATTAATAAATGGTAATTATAATTATTTTAAGGTATACCAATTTAAAACACCTTTATATTGATTATGGTTAATAGGAAAATCCTCTAGATCACATTAATCAACATTTCAAAGTATGTATAGCTGAGGACCAACATCATATACAGGCGATAAAATTTTCTATAACATTGATCATTAATAAATGGTAATTATAATTATTTAAAAGGTGTACCTATTTTAAACACCTTTATAATGATTATAATTAATAGGACAATCCTCCAGATGACTTTTATAAACATTTTAAAGTATGTGTGGCTGTCGACAAATATATAATACAGGCAAATACATGTAGAATTACATTGACTATTTATAAATGGTAATTATAATTATTTATAAGGTATACCTATTCGAAACACCTTTATAATGATTATAATTAATAGGACAATCCTCCAGACTACATTAATCAATGTTTCTAACTTAGTTTGGCTTTCGAGGAACATCACGTGATGGCGGAGTCACATGTACAATTTCTCTGTTCATTCATGAATGGTAGTTATATTTATTTATAAGGTATAAGTATTTTTAAAAACTTTGTAAAGATTATAATTAATAGGTTATTCCTCCAGACTACATTTATCAACATTTCGCAATACTTTTGGCTGTCGACAAATATCTCGTGATGGCGAAGTCATATGTAGAATTTTTCTGTTCATTAATTAATGGTAAATATAATAATTTATTAGTTTTCCTATTTTTAACAACTATAAAATGATTACCAGCTATAGGACAATACACCAGAAAATTTTAATCAACATTTCATAGAATGTTTAGCTGAGGACCAACATCATAGACAAGCGATGATATGTACTCTACTTTGTTTATTAATAAATGGTAATTATAATTATTTAAAAGGTGTACCTATTTTAAACACTTTCATAATGATTATAATTAATAGGACAAGCTACCAGTTAACTTAAATCAACATTACGAACAATGTTTGGCCGTCGACAAATATTTAATACAGGCAAAGACATGTACAATTACATTGATCATTAATAAATGGTAATTATAATTATTTTAAGGTATACCAATTTAAAACACCTTTATATTGTTTATGGTTAATAGGAAAATCCTCTAGATCACATTAATCAACATTTCAAAGTATGTATAGCTGAGGACCAACATCGAATACAGGCGATAAAATTTTCTATAACATTGTTCATTAATAAATGGTAATTATAATAATTTATAAGGAATACCAATTTAGAACACCTTTTTAATGATTATGATTATTAGAACAATCCTCTAGACTACATTTTTCAACGTTTCGACCTATGTTTGGCTTTCGAGAAACATCTCGTGGTGGCGGAGTCACATGTACAATTTCTCTGTTCATTCATATATGGTAGTTATATTTATTTATAAGGTATAACTATTTTTAAAAACTTTGTAATGATTATAATTAATAGGACAATCCTCCAGACTACATTTATCAACATATCGAAATACGTTTGGCTGTCGACAAATATCTCGTGATGGCGGAGTCATATGTAGAATTTTTCTGTTCTTTAATTAACGGTTGTTATAATGATTTATTAGTTTTCCTATTTTTAACAACTATAAAATGATTACCAGCTATAGGACAATACACTAGAAAATTTTAATCAACATTTCATAGAATGTTTAGCTAAGGACCAACATCATAGACAAGCGATGACATGTACTGTACTTTGTTCATTAATAAATGGTAATTATAATTATTTAAGAGGTGTACCTATTTTAAACACCTTTATAATGATTATAATTAATAGGACAATCCTCCAGATAACTTTTATAAACATTTCAAAGTATGTGTGGCTGTCGACAAATATATATTACAGCCAAATACATGTAGAATTACATTGACTATTTATAAATGGTAATTATAATTATTTATAAGGTATACCTATTCGAAAAACCTTTATAATGATTATAATTAATAGGACAATCCTCCAGACAACATTAATCAATGTTTCTAACTAAGTTTGGCTTTCGAGAAACATCACGTGATGGCGGAGTCACATGTACAATTTCTCTGTTCATTCATGAATGGTTGTTATATTTATTTATAAGGTATAACTATTTTTAAAAACTTTGTAATGATTATAATTAATAGGACAATGCTCCAGACTACATTTATCAACATTTCGAAATACTTTTGGCTGTCGACAAATATCTCGTGATGGCGAAGTCATATGTAGAATTTTTCTGTTCTTTAATTAACGGTTGTTATAATGATTTATTAGTTTTCCTATTTTTAACAACTATAAAATGATTAGTAGCTATAGGACAATACACCAGAAAATTTTAATCAACATTTCATAGAATGTTTAGCTGAGGACCAACATCATAGACAAGCGATGATATGTACTCTACTTTGTTTATTAATAAATGGTAATTATAATTATTTAAAAGGTGTACCTATTTTAAACACTTTCATAATGATTATAATTAATAGGACAAGCTACCAGTTAACTTTAATCAACATTACGAACAATGTTTGGCCGTCGACAAATATTTAATACAGGCAAAGACATGTACAATTACATTGATCATTAATAAATGGTAATTATAATTATTTTAAGGTATACCAATTTAAAACACCTTTATATTGATTATGGTTAATAGGAAAATCCTCTAGATCACATTAATCAACATTTCAAAGTATGTATAGCTGAGGACCAACATCATATACAGGCGATAAAATTTTCTATAACATTGATCATTAATAAATGGTAATTATAATTATTTAAAAGGTGTACCTATTTTAAACACCTTTATAATGATTATAATTAATAGGACAATCCTCCAGATGACTTTTATAAACATTTCAAAGTATGTGTGGCTGTCGACAAATATATAATACAGGCAAATACATGTAGAATTACATTGACTATTTATAAATGGTAATTATAATTATTTATAAGGTATACCTATTCGAAACACCTTTAAAATGATTATAATTAATAGGACAATCCTCCAGACTACATTAATCAATGTTTCTAACTAAGTTTGGCTTTCGAGGAACATCACCTGATGGCGGAGTCACATGTACAATTTCTCTGTTCATTCATGAATGGTAGTTATATTTATTTATAAGGTATAAGTATTTTTAAAAACTTTGTAAAGATTATAATTAATAGGTTATTCCTCCAGACTACATTTATCAACATTTCGCAATACTTTTGGCTGTCGACAAATATCTCGTGATGGCGAAGTCATATGTAGAATTTTTCTGTTCATTTATTAATGGTAAATATAATAATTTATTAGTTTTCCTATTTTTAACAACTATAAAATGATTACCAGCTATAGGACAATACACCAGAAAATTTTAATCAACATTTCATAGAATGTTTAGCTGAGGACCAACATCATAGACAAGCGATGATATGTACTCTACTTTGTTTATTAATAAATGGTAATTATAATTATTTAAAAGGTGTACCTATTTTAAACACTTTCATAATGATTATAATTAATAGGACAAGCTACCAGTTAACTTAAATCAACATTACGAACAATGTTTGGCCGTCGACAAATATTTAATACAGGCAAAGACATGTACAATTACATTGATCATTAATAAATGGTAATTATAATTATTTTAAGGTATACCAATTTAAAACACCTTTATATTGTTTATGGTTAATAGGAAAATCCTCTAGATCACATTAATCAACATTTCAAAGTATGTATAGCTGAGGACCAACATCGAATACAGGCGATAAAATTTTCTATAACATTGTTCATTAATAAATGGTAATTATAATAATTTATAAGGAATACCAATTTAGAACACCTTTTTAATGATTATGATTATTAGAACAATCCTCTAGACTACATTTTTCAACGTTTCGACCTATGTTTGGCTTTCGAGAAACATCTCGTGGTGGCGGAGTCACATGTACAATTTCTCTGTTCATTCATATATGGTAGTTATATTTATTTATAAGGTATAACTATTTTTAAAAACTTTGTAATGATTATAATTAATAGGACAATCCTCCAGACTACATTTATCAACATATCGAAATACGTTTGGCTGTCGACAAATATCTCGTGATGGCGGAGTCATATGTAGAATTTTTCTGTTCTTTAATTAACGGTTGTTATAATGATTTATTAGTTTTCCTATTTTTAACAACTATAAAATGATTACCAGCTATAGGACAATACACTAGAAAATTTTAATCAACATTTCATAGAATGTTTAGCTAAGGACCAACATCATAGACAAGCGATGACATGTACTGTACTTTGTTCATTAATAAATGGTAATTATAATTATTTAAGAGGTGTACCTATTTTAAACACCTTTATAATGATTATAATTAATAGGACAATCCTCCAGATAACTTTTATAAACATTTCAAAGTATGTGTGGCTGTCGACAAATATATATTACAGCCAAATACATGTAGAATTACATTGACTATTTATAAATGGTAATTATAATTATTTATAAGGTATACCTATTCGAAAAACCTTTATAATGATTATAATTAATAGGACAATCCTCCAGACAACATTAATCAATGTTTCTAACTAAGTTTGGCTTTCGAGAAACATCACGTGATGGCGGAGTCACATGTACAATTTCTCTGTTCATTCATGAATGGTTGTTATATTTATTTATAAGGTATAACTATTTTTAAAAACTTTGTAATGATTATAATTAATAGGACAATGCTCCAGACTACATTTATCAACATTTCGAAATACTTTTGGCTGTCGACAAATATCTCGTGATGGCGAAGTCATATGTAGAATTTTTCTGTTCTTTAATTAACGGTTGTTATAATGATTTATTAGTTTTCCTATTTTTAACAACTATAAAATGATTAGTAGCTATAGGACAATACACCAGAAAATTTTAATCAACATTTCATAGAATGTTTAGCTGAGGACCAACATCAAAGACAAGCGATGATATGTACTCTACTTTGTTTATTAATAAATGGTAATTATAATTATTTAAAAGGTGTACCTATTTTAAACACTTTCATAATGATTATAATTAATAGGACAAGCTACCAGTTAACTTAAATCAACATTACGAACAATGTTTGGCCGTCGACAAATATTTAATACAGGCAAAGACATGTACAATTACATTAATCATTAATAAATGGTAATTATAATTATTTTAAGGTATACCAATTTAAAACACCTTTATATTGATTATAGTTAATAGGAAAATCCTCTAGATCACATTAATCAACATTTCAAAGTATGTATAGCTGAGGACCAACATCATATACAGGCGATAAAATTTTCTATAACATTGATCATTAATAAATGGTAATTATAATTATTTAAAAGGTGTACCTATTTTAAACACCTTTATAATGATTATAATTAATAGGACAATCCTCCAGATGACTTTTATAAACATTTCAAAGTATGTGTGGCTGTCGACAAAAATATAATACAGGCAAATACATGTAGAATTACATTGACTATTTATAAATGGTAATTATAATTATTTATAAGGTATACCTATTCGAAACACCTTTATAATGATTATAATTAATAGGACAATGCTCCAGACTACATTAATCAATGTTTCTAACTAAGTTTGGCTTTCGAGGAACATCACGTGATGGCGGAGTTACATGTACAATTTCTCTGTTCATTCATGAATGGTAGTTATATTTATTTATAAGGTATAAGTATTTTTAAAAACTTTGTAAAGGTTATAATTAATAGGTTATTCCTCCAGACTACATTTATAAACATTTCGAAATACTTTTGGCTGTCGACAAATATCTCGTGATGGCGAAGTCATATGTAGAATTTTTCTGTTCTTTAATTAACGGTTGTTATAATGATTTATTAGTTTTCCTATTTTTAACAACTATAAAATGATTAGTAGCTATAGGACAATACACCAGAAAATTTTAATCAACATTTCATAGAATGTTTAGCTGAGGACCAACATCAAAGACAAGCGATGACATGTACTCTACTTTGTTTATTAATAAATGGTAATTATAATTATTTAAAAGGTGTACCTATTTTAAACACTTTCATAATGATTATAATTAATAGGACAAGCTACCAGTTAACTTTAATCAACATTACGAACAATGTTTGGCCGTCGACAAATATTTAATACAGGCAAAGACATGTACAATTATATTGATCATTAATAAATGGTAATTATAATTATTTTAAGGTATACCAATTTAAAACACCTTTATATTGTTTATGGTTAATAGGAAAATCCTCTAGATCACATTAATCAACATTTCAAAGTATGTATAGCTGAGGACCAACATCGAATACAGGCCATAAAATTTTCTATAACATTGTTCATTAATAAATGGTAATTATAATAATTTATAAGGAATACCAATTTAGAACACCTTTTTAATGATTATGATTATTAGAACAATCCTCTAGACTACATTTTTCAACGTTTCGACCTATGTTTGGCTTTCGAGAAACATCTCGTGGTGGCGGAGTCACATGTACAATTTCTCTGTTCATTCATATATGGTAGTTATATTTATTTATAAGGTATAACTATTTTTAAAAACTTTGTAATGATTATAATTAATAGGACAATCCTCCAGACTACATTTATCAACATATCGAAATACGTTTGGCTGTCGACAAATATCTCGTGATGGCGGAGTCATATGTAGAATTTTTCTGTTCTTTAATTAACGGTTGTTATAATGATTTATTAGTTTTCCTATTTTTAACAACTATAAAATGATTACCAGCTATAGGACAATACACTAGAAAATTTTAATCAACATTTCATAGAATGTTTAGCTAAGGACCAACATAATAGACAAGCGATGACATGTACTGTACTTTGTTCATTAATAAATGGTAATTATAATTATTTAAGAGGTGTACCTATTTTAAACACCTTTATAATGATTATAATTAATAGGACAATCCTCCAGATAACTTTTATAAACATTTCAAAGTATGTGTGGCTGTCGACAAATATATATTACAGCCAAATACATGTAGAATTACATTGACTATTTATAAATGGTAATTATAATTATTTATAAGGTATACCTATTCGAAAAACCTTTATAATGATTATAATTAATAGGACAATCCTCCAGACAACATTAATCAATGTTTCTAACTAAGTTTGGCTTTCGAGAAACATCACGTGATGGCGGAGTCACATGTACAATTTCTCTGTTCATTCATGAATGGTTGTTATATTTATTTATAAGGTATAACTATTTTTAAAAACTTTGTAATGATTATAATTAATAGGACAATGCTCCAGACTACATTTATCAACATTTCGAAATACTTTTGGCTGTCGACAAATATCTCGTGATGGCGAAGTCATATGTAGAATTTTTCTGTTCTTTAATTAACGGTTGTTATAATGATTTATTAGTTTTCCTATTTTTAACAACTATAAAATGATTAGTAGCTATAGGACAATACACCAGAAAATTTTAATCAACATTTCATAGAATGTTTAGCTGAGGACCAACATCAAAGACAAGCGATGACATGTACTCTACTTTGTTTATTAATAAATGGTAATTATAATTATTTAAAAGGTGTACCTATTTTAAACACTTTCATAATGATTATAATTAATAGGACAAGCTACCAGTTAACTTTAATCAACATTACGAACAATGTTTGGCCGTCGACAAATATTTAATACAGGCAAAGACATGTACAATTACATTGATCATTAATAAATGGTAATTATAATTATTTTAAGGTATACCAATTTAAAACACCTTTATATTGATTATGGTTAATAGGAAAATCCTCTAGATCACATTAATCAACATTTCAAAGTATGTATAGCTGAGGACCAACATCATATACAGGCGATAAAATTTTCTATAACATTGATCATTAATAAATGGTAATTATAATTATTTAAAAGGTGTACCTATTTTAAACACCTTTATAATGATTATAATTAATAGGACAATCCTCCAGATGACTTTTATAAACATTTTAAAGTATGTGTGGCTGTCGACAAATATATAATACAGGCAAATACATGTAGAATTACATTGACTATTTATAAATGGTAATTATAATTATTTATAAGGTATACCTATTCGAAACACCTTTATAATGATTATAATTAATAGGACAATCCTCCAGACTACATTAATCAATGTTTCTAACTTAGTTTGGCTTTCGAGGAACATCACGTGATGGCGGAGTCACATGTACAATTTCTCTGTTCATTCATGAATGGTAGTTATATTTATTTATAAGGTATAAGTATTTTTAAAAACTTTGTAAAGATTATAATTAATAGGTTATTCCTCCAGACTACATTTATCAACATTTCGCAATACTTTTGGCTGTCGACAAATATCTCGTGATGGCGAAGTCATATGTAGAATTTTTCTGTTCATTAATTAATGGTAAATATAATAATTTATTAGTTTTCCTATTTTTAACAACTATAAAATGATTACCAGCTATAGGACAATACACCAGAAAATTTTAATCAACATTTCATAGAATGTTTAGCTGAGGACCAACATCATAGACAAGCGATGATATGTACTCTACTTTGTTTATTAATAAATGGTAATTATAATTATTTAAAAGGTGTACCTATTTTAAACACTTTCATAATGATTATAATTAATAGGACAAGCTACCAGTTAACTTAAATCAACATTACGAACAATGTTTGGCCGTCGACAAATATTTAATACAGGCAAAGACATGTACAATTACATTGATCATTAATAAATGGTAATTATAATTATTTTAAGGTATACCAATTTAAAACACCTTTATATTGTTTATGGTTAATAGGAAAATCCTCTAGATCACATTAATCAACATTTCAAAGTATGTATAGCTGAGGACCAACATCGAATACAGGCCATAAAATTTTCTATAACATTGTTCATTAATAAATGGTAATTATAATAATTTATAAGGAATACCAATTTAGAACACCTTTTTAATGATTATGATTATTAGAACAATCCTCTAGACTACATTTTTCAACGTTTCGACCTATGTTTGGCTTTCGAGAAACATCTCGTGGTGGCGGAGTCACATGTACAATTTCTCTGTTCATTCATATATGGTAGTTATATTTATTTATAAGGTATAACTATTTTTAAAAACTTTGTAATGATTATAATTAATAGGACAATCCTCCAGACTACATTTATCAACATATCGAAATACGTTTGGCTGTCGACAAATATCTCGTGATGGCGGAGTCATATGTAGAATTTTTCTGTTCTTTAATTAACGGTTGTTATAATGATTTATTAGTTTTCCTATTTTTAACAACTATAAAATGATTACCAGCTATAGGACAATACACTAGAAAATTTTAATCAACATTTCATAGAATGTTTAGCTAAGGACCAACATCATAGACAAGCGATGACATGTACTGTACTTTGTTCATTAATAAATGGTAATTATAATTATTTAAGAGGTGTACCTATTTTAAACACCTTTATAATGATTATAATTAATAGGACAATCCTCCAGATAACTTTTATAAACATTTCAAAGTATGTGTGGCTGTCGACAAATATATATTACAGCCAAATACATGTAGAATTACATTGACTATTTATAAATGGTAATTATAATTATTTATAAGGTATACCTATTCGAAAAACCTTTATAATGATTATAATTAATAGGACAATCCTCCAGACAACATTAATCAATGTTTCTAACTAAGTTTGGCTTTCGAGAAACATCACGTGATGGCGGAGTCACATGTACAATTTCTCTGTTCATTCATGAATGGTTGTTATATTTATTTATAAGGTATAACTATTTTTAAAAACTTTGTAATGATTATAATTAATAGGACAATGCTCCAGACTACATTTATCAACATTTCGAAATACTTTTGGCTGTCGACAAATATCTCGTGATGGCGAAGTCATATGTAGAATTTTTCTGTTCTTTAATTAACGGTTGTTATAATGATTTATTAGTTTTCCTATTTTTAACAACTATAAAATGATTAGTAGCTATAGGACAATACACCAGAAAATTTTAATCAACATTTCATAGAATGTTTAGCTGAGGACCAACATCATAGACAAGCGATGACATGTACTCTACTTTGTTTATTAATAAATGGTAATTATAATTATTTAAAAGGTGTACCTATTTTAAACACTTTCATAATGATTATAATTAATAGGACAAGCTACCAGTTAACTTTAATCAACATTACGAACAATGTTTGGCCGTCGACAAATATTTAATACAGGCAAAGACATGTACAATTACATTGATCATTAATAAATGGTAATTATAATTATTTTAAGGTATACCAATTTAAAACACCTTTATATTGATTATGGTTAATAGGAAAATCCTCTAGATCACATTAATCAACATTTCAAAGTATGTATAGCTGAGGACCAACATCATATACAGGCGATAAAATTTTCTATAACATTGATCATTAATAAATGGTAATTATAATTATTTAAAAGGTGTACCTATTTTAAACACCTTTATAATGATTATAATTAATAGGACAATCCTCCAGATGACTTTTATAAACATTTTAAAGTATGTGTGGCTGTCGACAAATATATAATACAGGCAAATACATGTAGAATTACATTGACTATTTATAAATGGTAATTATAATTATTTATAAGGTATACCTATTCGAAACACCTTTATAATGATTATAATTAATAGGACAATCCTCCAGACTACATTAATCAATGTTTCTAACTTAGTTTGGCTTTCGAGGAACATCACGTGATGGCGGAGTCACATGTACAATTTCTCTGTTCATTCATGAATGGTAGTTATATTTATTTATAAGGTATAAGTATTTTTAAAAACTTTGTAAAGATTATAATTAATAGGTTATTCCTCCAGACTACATTTATCAACATTTCGCAATACTTTTGGCTGTCGACAAATATCTCGTGATGGCGAAGTCATATGTAGAATTTTTCTGTTCATTAATTAATGGTAAATATAATAATTTATTAGTTTTCCTATTTTTAACAACTATAAAATGATTACCAGCTATAGGACAATACACCAGAAAATTTTAATCAACATTTCATAGAATGTTTAGCTGAGGACCAACATCATAGACAAGCGATGATATGTACTCTACTTTGTTTATTAATAAATGGTAATTATAATTATTTAAAAGGTGTACCTATTTTAAACACTTTCATAATGATTATAATTAATAGGACAAGCTACCAGTTAACTTAAATCAACATTACGAACAATGTTTGGCCGTCGACAAATATTTAATACAGGCAAAGACATGTACAATTACATTGATCATTAATAAATGGTAATTATAATTATTTTAAGGTATACCAATTTAAAACACCTTTATATTGTTTATGGTTAATAGGAAAATCCTCTAGATCACATTAATCAACATTTCAAAGTATGTATAGCTGAGGACCAACATCGAATACAGGCGATAAAATTTTCTATAACATTGTTCATTAATAAATGGTAATTATAATAATTTATAAGGAATACCAATTTAGAACACCTTTTTAATGATTATGATTATTAGAACAATCCTCTAGACTACATTTTTCAACGTTTCGACCTATGTTTGGCTTTCGAGAAACATCTCGTGGTGGCGGAGTCACATGTACAATTTCTCTGTTCATTCATATATGGTAGTTATATTTATTTATAAGGTATAACTATTTTTAAAAACTTTGTAATGATTATAATTAATAGGACAATCCTCCAGACTACATTTATCAACATATCGAAATACGTTTGGCTGTCGACAAATATCTCGTGATGGCGGAGTCATATGTAGAATTTTTCTGTTCTTTAATTAACGGTTGTTATAATGATTTATTAGTTTTCCTATTTTTAACAACTATAAAATGATTACCAGCTATAGGACAATACACTAGAAAATTTTAATCAACATTTCATAGAATGTTTAGCTAAGGACCAACATCATAGACAAGCGATGACATGTACTGTACTTTGTTCATTAATAAATGGTAATTATAATTATTTAAGAGGTGTACCTATTTTAAACACCTTTATAATGATTATAATTAATAGGACAATCCTCCAGATAACTTTTATAAACATTTCAAAGTATGTGTGGCTGTCGACAAATATATATTACAGCCAAATACATGTAGAATTACATTGACTATTTATAAATGGTAATTATAATTATTTATAAGGTATACCTATTCGAAAAACCTTTATAATGATTATAATTAATAGGACAATCCTCCAGACAACATTAATCAATGTTTCTAACTAAGTTTGGCTTCGAGAAACATCACGTGATGGCGGAGTCACATGTACAATTTCTCTGTTCATTCATGAATGGTTGTTATATTTATTTATAAGGTATAACTATTTTTAAAAACTTTGTAATGATTATAATTAATAGGACAATGCTCCAGACTACATTTATCAACATTTCGAAATACTTTTGGCTGTCGACAAATATCTCGTGATGGCGAAGTCATATGTAGAATTTTTCTGTTCTTTAATTAACGGTTGTTATAATGATTTATTAGTTTTCCTATTTTTAACAACTATAAAATGATTAGTAGCTATAGGACAATACACCAGAAAATTTTAATCAACATTTCATAGAATGTTTAGCTGAGGACCAACATCAAAGACAAGCGATGACATGTACTCTACTTTGTTTATTAATAAATGGTAATTATAATTATTTAAAAGGTGTACCTATTTTAAACACTTTCATAATGATTATAATTAATAGGACAAGCTACCAGTTAACTTTAATCAACATTACGAACAATGTTTGGCCGTCGACAAATATTTAATACAGGCAAAGACATGTACAATTACATTGATCATTAATAAATGGTAATTATAATTATTTTAAGGTATACCAATTTAAAACACCTTTATATTGATTATGGTTAATAGGAAAATCCTCTAGATCACATTAATCAACATTTCAAAGTATGTATAGCTGAGGACCAACATCATATACAGGCGATAAAATTTTCTATAACATTGATCATTAATAAATGGTAATTATAATTATTTAAAAGGTGTACCTATTTTAAACACCTTTATAATGATTATAATTAATAGGACAATCCTCCAGATGACTTTTATAAACATTTTAAAGTATGTGTGGCTGTCGACAAATATATAATACAGGCAAATACATGTAGAATTACATTGACTATTTATAAATGGTAATTATAATTATTTATAAGGTATACCTATTCGAAACACCTTTATAATGATTATAATTAATAGGACAATCCTCCAGACTACATTAATCAATGTTTCTAACTTAGTTTGGCTTTCGAGGAACATCACGTGATGGCGGAGTCACATGTACAATTTCTCTGTTCATTCATGAATGGTAGTTATATTTATTTATAAGGTATAAGTATTTTTAAAAACTTTGTAAAGATTATAATTAATAGGTTATTCCTCCAGACTACATTTATCAACATTTCGCAATACTTTTGGCTGTCGACAAATATCTCGTGATGGCGAAGTCATATGTAGAATTTTTCTGTTCATTAATTAATGGTAAATATAATAATTTATTAGTTTTCCTATTTTTAACAACTATAAAATGATTACCAGCTATAGGACAATACACCAGAAAATTTTAATCAACATTTCATAGAATGTTTAGCTGAGGACCAACATCATAGACAAGCGATGATATGTACTCTACTTTGTTTATTAATAAATGGTAATTATAATTATTTAAAAGGTGTACCTATTTTAAACACTTTCATAATGATTATAATTAATAGGACAAGCTACCAGTTAACTTAAATCAACATTACGAACAATGTTTGGCCGTCGACAAATATTTAATACAGGCAAAGACATGTACAATTACATTGATCATTAATAAATGGTAATTATAATTATTTTAAGGTATACCAATTTAAAACACCTTTATATTGTTTATGGTTAATAGGAAAATCCTCTAGATCACATTAATCAACATTTCAAAGTATGTATAGCTGAGGACCAACATCGAATACAGGCGATAAAATTTTCTATAACATTGTTCATTAATAAATGGTAATTATAATAATTTATAAGGAATACCAATTTAGAACACCTTTTTAATGATTATGATTATTAGAACAATCCTCTAGACTACATTTTTCAACGTTTCGACCTATGTTTGGCTTTCGAGAAACATCTCGTGGTGGCGGAGTCACATGTACAATTTCTCTGTTCATTCATATATGGTAGTTATATTTATTTATAAGGTATAACTATTTTTAAAAACTTTGTAATGATTATAATTAATAGGACAATCCTCCAGACTACATTTATCAACATATCGAAATACGTTTGGCTGTCGACAAATATCTCGTGATGGCGGAGTCATATGTAGAATTTTTCTGTTCTTTAATTAACGGTTGTTATAATGATTTATTAGTTTTCCTATTTTTAACAACTATAAAATGATTACCAGCTATAGGACAATACACTAGAAAATTTTAATCAACATTTCATAGAATGTTTAGCTAAGGACCAACATCATAGACAAGCGATGACATGTACTGTACTTTGTTCATTAATAAATGGTAATTATAATTATTTAAGAGGTGTACCTATTTTAAACACCTTTATAATGATTATAATTAATAGGACAATCCTCCAGATAACTTTTATAAACATTTCAAAGTATGTGTGGCTGTCGACAAATATATATTACAGCCAAATACATGTAGAATTACATTGACTATTTATAAATGGTAATTATAATTATTTATAAGGTATACCTATTCGAAAAACCTTTATAATGATTATAATTAATAGGACAATCCTCCAGACAACATTAATCAATGTTTCTAACTAAGTTTGGCTTCGAGAAACATCACGTGATGGCGGAGTCACATGTACAATTTCTCTGTTCATTCATGAATGGTTGTTATATTTATTTATAAGGTATAACTATTTTTAAAAACTTTGTAATGATTATAATTAATAGGACAATGCTCCAGACTACATTTATCAACATTTCGAAATACTTTTGGCTGTCGACAAATATCTCGTGATGGCGAAGTCATATGTAGAATTTTTCTGTTCTTTAATTAACGGTTGTTATAATGATTTATTAGTTTTCCTATTTTTAACAACTATAAAATGATTAGTAGCTATAGGACAATACACCAGAAAATTTTAATCAACATTTCATAGAATGTTTAGCTGAGGACCAACATCAAAGACAAGCGATGACATGTACTCTACTTTGTTTATTAATAAATGGTAATTATAATTATTTAAAAGGTGTACCTATTTTAAACACTTTCATAATGATTATAATTAATAGGACAAGCTACCAGTTAACTTTAATCAACATTACGAACAATGTTTGGCCGTCGACAAATATTTAATACAGGCAAAGACATGTACAATTACATTGATCATTAATAAATGGTAATTATAATTATTTTAAGGTATACCAATTTAAAACACCTTTATATTGATTATGGTTAATAGGAAAATCCTCTAGATCACATTAATCAACATTTCAAAGTATGTATAGCTGAGGACCAACATCATATACAGGCGATAAAATTTTCTATAACATTGATCATTAATAAATGGTAATTATAATTATTTAAAAGGTGTACCTATTTTAAACACCTTTATAATGATTATAATTAATAGGACAATCCTCCAGATGACTTTTATAAACATTTTAAAGTATGTGTGGCTGTCGACAAATATATAATACAGGCAAATACATGTAGAATTACATTGACTATTTATAAATGGTAATTATAATTATTTATAAGGTATACCTATTCGAAACACCTTTATAATGATTATAATTAATAGGACAATCCTCCAGACTACATTAATCAATGTTTCTAACTTAGTTTGGCTTTCGAGGAACATCACGTGATGGCGGAGTCACATGTACAATTTCTCTGTTCATTCATGAATGGTAGTTATATTTATTTATAAGGTATAAGTATTTTTAAAAACTTTGTAAAGATTATAATTAATAGGTTATTCCTCCAGACTACATTTATCAACATTTCGCAATACTTTTGGCTGTCGACAAATATCTCGTGATGGCGAAGTCATATGTAGAATTTTTCTGTTCATTAATTAATGGTAAATATAATAATTTATTAGTTTTCCTATTTTTAACAACTATAAAATGATTACCAGCTATAGGACAATACACCAGAAAATTTTAATCAACATTTCATAGAATGTTTAGCTGAGGACCAACATCATAGACAAGCGATGATATGTACTCTACTTTGTTTATTAATAAATGGTAATTATAATTATTTAAAAGGTGTACCTATTTTAAACACTTTCATAATGATTATAATTAATAGGACAAGCTACCAGTTAACTTAAATCAACATTACGAACAATGTTTGGCCGTCGACAAATATTTAATACAGGCAAAGACATGTACAATTACATTGATCATTAATAAATGGTAATTATAATTATTTTAAGGTATACCAATTTAAAACACCTTTATATTGTTTATGGTTAATAGGAAAATCCTCTAGATCACATTAATCAACATTTCAAAGTATGTATAGCTGAGGACCAACATCGAATACAGGCGATAAAATTTTCTATAACATTGTTCATTAATAAATGGTAATTATAATAATTTATAAGGAATACCAATTTAGAACACCTTTTTAATGATTATGATTATTAGAACAATCCTCTAGACTACATTTTTCAACGTTTCGACCTATGTTTGGCTTTCGAGAAACATCTCGTGGTGGCGGAGTCACATGTACAATTTCTCTGTTCATTCATATATGGTAGTTATATTTATTTATAAGGTATAACTATTTTTAAAAACTTTGTAATGATTATAATTAATAGGACAATCCTCCAGACTACATTTATCAACATATCGAAATACGTTTGGCTGTCGACAAATATCTCGTGATGGCGGAGTCATATGTAGAATTTTTCTGTTCTTTAATTAACGGTTGTTATAATGATTTATTAGTTTTCCTATTTTTAACAACTATAAAATGATTACCAGCTATAGGACAATACACTAGAAAATTTTAATCAACATTTCATAGAATGTTTAGCTAAGGACCAACATCATAGACAAGCGATGACATGTACTGTACTTTGTTCATTAATAAATGGTAATTATAATTATTTAAGAGGTGTACCTATTTTAAACACCTTTATAATGATTATAATTAATAGGACAATCCTCCAGATAACTTTTATAAACATTTCAAAGTATGTGTGGCTGTCGACAAATATATATTACAGCCAAATACATGTAGAATTACATTGACTATTTATAAATGGTAATTATAATTATTTATAAGGTATACCTATTCGAAAAACCTTTATAATGATTATAATTAATAGGACAATCCTCCAGACAACATTAATCAATGTTTCTAACTAAGTTTGGCTTTCGAGAAACATCACGTGATGGCGGAGTCACATGTACAATTTCTCTGTTCATTCATGAATGGTTGTTATATTTATTTATAAGGTATAACTATTTTTAAAAACTTTGTAATGATTATAATTAATAGGACAATGCTCCAGACTACATTTATCAACATTTCGAAATACTTTTGGCTGTCGACAAATATCTCGTGATGGCGAAGTCATATGTAGAATTTTTCTGTTCTTTAATTAACGGTTGTTATAATGATTTATTAGTTTTCCTATTTTTAACAACTATAAAATGATTAGTAGCTATAGGACAATACACCAGAAAATTTTAATCAACATTTCATAGAATGTTTAGCTGAGGACCAACATCAAAGACAAGCGATGACATGTACTCTACTTTGTTTATTAATAAATGGTAATTATAATTATTTAAAAGGTGTACCTATTTTAAACACTTTCATAATGATTATAATTAATAGGACAAGCTACCAGTTAACTTTAATCAACATTACGAACAATGTTTGGCCGTCGACAAATATTTAATACAGGCAAAGACATGTACAATTACATTGATCATTAATAAATGGTAATTATAATTATTTTAAGGTATACCAATTTAAAACACCTTTATATTGATTATAGTTAATAGGAAAATCCTCTAGATCACATTAATCAACATTTCAAAGTATGTATAGCTGAGGACCAACATCATATACAGGCGATAAAATTTTCTATAACATTGATCATTAATAAATGGTAATTATAATTATTTAAAAGGTGTACCTATTTTAAACACCTTTATAATGATTATAATTAATAGGACAATCCTCCAGATGACTTTTATAAACATTTCAAAGTATGTGTGGCTGTCGACAAATATATAATACAGGCAAATACATGTAGAATTACATTGACTATTTATAAATGGTAATTATAATTATTTATAAGGTATACCTATTCGAAACACCTTTATAATGATTATAATTAATAGGACAATGCTCCAGACTACATTAATCAATGTTTCTAACTAAGTTTGGCTTTCGAGGAACATCACGTGATGGCGGAGTTACATGTACAATTTCTCTGTTCATTCATGAATGGTAGTTATATTTATTTATAAGGTATAAGTATTTTTAAAAACTTTGTAAAGGTTATAATTAATAGGTTATTCCTCCAGACTACATTTATAAACATTTCGAAATACTTTTGGCTGTCGACAAATATCTCGTGATGGCGAAGTCATATGTAGAATTTTTCTGTTCTTTAATTAACGGTTGTTATAATGATTTATTAGTTTTCCTATTTTTAACAACTATAAAATGATTAGTAGCTATAGGACAATACACCAGAAAATTTTAATCAACATTTCATAGAATGTTTAGCTGAGGACCAACATCATAGACAAGCGATGACATGTACTCTACTTTGTTTATTAATAAATGGTAATTATAATTATTTAAAAGGTGTACCTATTTTAAACACTTTCATAATGATTATAATTAATAGGACAAGCTACCAGTTAATTTTAATCAACATTACGAATAATGTTTGGCCGTCGACAAATATTTAATACAGGCAAAGATATGTACAATTACATTGATCATTAATAAATGGTAATTATAATTATTTTAAGGTATACCAATTTAAAACACCTTTATATTGATTATGGTTAATAGGAAAATCCTCTAGATCACATTAATCAACATTTCAAAGTATGTATAGCTGAGGACCAACATCATATACAGGCGATAAAATTTTCTATAACATTGATCATTAATAAATGGTATTTATAATTATTTAAAAGGTGTACCTATTTTAAACACCTTTATAATGATTATAATTAATAGGACAATCCTCCAGATGACTTTTATAAACATTTCAAAGTATGTGTGGCTGTCGACAAATATATAGTACAGGCAAATACATGTAGAATTACATTGACTATTTATAAATGGTAATTATGATTATTTATAAGGTATACCTATTCGAAACACCTTTATAATGATTATAATTAATAGGACAATCCTCCAGACTACATTAATCAATGTTTCTAACTTAGTTTGGCTTTCGAGGAACATCACGTGATGGCGGAGTCACATGTACAATTTCTCTGTTCATTCATGAATGGTAGTTATATTTATTTATAAGGTATAAGTATTTTTAAAAACTTTGTAAAGATTATAATTAATAGGTTATTCCTCCAGACTACATTTATCAACATTTCGCAATACTTTTGGCTGTCGACAAATATCTCGTGATGGCGAAGTCATATGTAGAATTTTTCTGTTCATTAATTAATGGTAAATATAATAATTTATTAGTTTTCCTATTTTTAACAACTATAAAATGATTACCAGCTATAGGACAATACACCAGAAAATTTTAATCAACATTTCATAGAATGTTTAGCTGAGGACCAACATCATAGACAAGCGATGATATGTACTCTACTTTGTTTATTAATAAATGGTAATTATAATTATTTAAAAGGTGTACCTATTTTAAACACTTTCATAATGATTATAATTAATAGGACAAGCTACCAGTTAACTTAAATCAACATTACGAACAATGTTTGGCCGTCGACAAATATTTAATACAGGCAAAGACATGTACAATTACATTGATCATTAATAAATGGTAATTATAATTATTTTAAGGTATACCAATTTAAAACACCTTTATATTGTTTATGGTTAATAGGAAAATCCTCTAGATCACATTAATCAACATTTCAAAGTATGTATAGCTGAGGACCAACATCGAATACAGGCGATAAAATTTTCTATAACATTGTTCATTAATAAATGGTAATTATAATAATTTATAAGGAATACCAATTTAGAACACCTTTTTAATGATTATGATTATTAGAACAATCCTCTAGACTACATTTTTCAACGTTTCGACCTATGTTTGGCTTTCGAGAAACATCTCGTGGTGGCGGAGTCACATGTACAATTTCTCTGTTCATTCATATATGGTAGTTATATTTATTTATAAGGTATAACTATTTTTAAAAACTTTGTAATGATTATAATTAATAGGACAATCCTCCAGACTACATTTATCAACATATCGAAATACGTTTGGCTGTCGACAAATATCTCGTGATGGCGGAGTCATATGTAGAATTTTTCTGTTCTTTAATTAACGGTTGTTATAATGATTTATTAGTTTTCCTATTTTTAACAACTATAAAATGATTACCAGCTATAGGACAATACACTAGAAAATTTTAATCAACATTTCATAGAATGTTTAGCTAAGGACCAACATCATAGACAAGCGATGACATGTACTGTACTTTGTTCATTAATAAATGGTAATTATAATTATTTAAGAGGTGTACCTATTTTAAACACCTTTATAATGATTATAATTAATAGGACAATCCTCCAGATAACTTTTATAAACATTTCAAAGTATGTGTGGCTGTCGACAAATATATATTACAGCCAAATACATGTAGAATTACATTGACTATTTATAAATGGTAATTATAATTATTTATAAGGTATACCTATTCGAAAAACCTTTATAATGATTATAATTAATAGGACAATCCTCCAGACAACATTAATCAATGTTTCTAACTAAGTTTGGCTTCGAGAAACATCACGTGATGGCGGAGTCACATGTACAATTTCTCTGTTCATTCATGAATGGTTGTTATATTTATTTATAAGGTATAACTATTTTTAAAAACTTTGTAATGATTATAATTAATAGGACAATGCTCCAGACTACATTTATCAACATTTCGAAATACTTTTGGCTGTCGACAAATATCTCGTGATGGCGAAGTCATATGTAGAATTTTTCTGTTCTTTAATTAACGGTTGTTATAATGATTTATTAGTTTTCCTATTTTTAACAACTATAAAATGATTAGTAGCTATAGGACAATACACCAGAAAATTTTAATCAACATTTCATAGAATGTTTAGCTGAGGACCAACATCAAAGACAAGCGATGACATGTACTCTACTTTGTTTATTAATAAATGGTAATTATAATTATTTAAAAGGTGTACCTATTTTAAACACTTTCATAATGATTATAATTAATAGGACAAGCTACCAGTTAACTTTAATCAACATTACGAACAATGTTTGGCCGTCGACAAATATTTAATACAGGCAAAGACATGTACAATTACATTGATCATTAATAAATGGTAATTATAATTATTTTAAGGTATACCAATTTAAAACACCTTTATATTGATTATGGTTAATAGGAAAATCCTCTAGATCACATTAATCAACATTTCAAAGTATGTATAGCTGAGGACCAACATCATATACAGGCGATAAAATTTTCTATAACATTGATCATTAATAAATGGTAATTATAATTATTTAAAAGGTGTACCTATTTTAAACACCTTTATAATGATTATAATTAATAGGACAATCCTCCAGATGACTTTTATAAACATTTTAAAGTATGTGTGGCTGTCGACAAATATATAATACAGGCAAATACATGTAGAATTACATTGACTATTTATAAATGGTAATTATAATTATTTATAAGGTATACCTATTCGAAACACCTTTATAATGATTATAATTAATAGGACAATCCTCCAGACTACATTAATCAATGTTTCTAACTTAGTTTGGCTTTCGAGGAACATCACGTGATGGCGGAGTCACATGTACAATTTCTCTGTTCATTCATGAATGGTAGTTATATTTATTTATAAGGTATAAGTATTTTTAAAAACTTTGTAAAGATTATAATTAATAGGTTATTCCTCCAGACTACATTTATCAACATTTCGCAATACTTTTGGCTGTCGACAAATATCTCGTGATGGCGAAGTCATATGTAGAATTTTTCTGTTCATTAATTAATGGTAAATATAATAATTTATTAGTTTTCCTATTTTTAACAACTATAAAATGATTACCAGCTATAGGACAATACACCAGAAAATTTTAATCAACATTTCATAGAATGTTTAGCTGAGGACCAACATCATAGACAAGCGATGATATGTACTCTACTTTGTTTATTAATAAATGGTAATTATAATTATTTAAAAGGTGTACCTATTTTAAACACTTTCATAATGATTATAATTAATAGGACAAGCTACCAGTTAACTTAAATCAACATTACGAACAATGTTTGGCCGTCGACAAATATTTAATACAGGCAAAGACATGTACAATTACATTGATCATTAATAAATGGTAATTATAATTATTTTAAGGTATACCAATTTAAAACACCTTTATATTGTTTATGGTTAATAGGAAAATCCTCTAGATCACATTAATCAACATTTCAAAGTATGTATAGCTGAGGACCAACATCGAATACAGGCGATAAAATTTTCTATAACATTGTTCATTAATAAATGGTAATTATAATAATTTATAAGGAATACCAATTTAGAACACCTTTTTAATGATTATGATTATTAGAACAATCCTCTAGACTACATTTTTCAACGTTTCGACCTATGTTTGGCTTTCGAGAAACATCTCGTGGTGGCGGAGTCACATGTACAATTTCTCTGTTCATTCATATATGGTAGTTATATTTATTTATAAGGTATAACTATTTTTAAAAACTTTGTAATGATTATAATTAATAGGACAATCCTCCAGACTACATTTATCAACATATCGAAATACGTTTGGCTGTCGACAAATATCTCGTGATGGCGGAGTCATATGTAGAATTTTTCTGTTCTTTAATTAACGGTTGTTATAATGATTTATTAGTTTTCCTATTTTTAACAACTATAAAATGATTACCAGCTATAGGACAATACACTAGAAAATTTTAATCAACATTTCATAGAATGTTTAGCTAAGGACCAACATCATAGACAAGCGATGACATGTACTGTACTTTGTTCATTAATAAATGGTAATTATAATTATTTAAGAGGTGTACCTATTTTAAACACCTTTATAATGATTATAATTAATAGGACAATCCTCCAGATAACTTTTATAAACATTTCAAAGTATGTGTGGCTGTCGACAAATATATATTACAGCCAAATACATGTAGAATTACATTGACTATTTATAAATGGTAATTATAATTATTTATAAGGTATACCTATTCGAAAAACCTTTATAATGATTATAATTAATAGGACAATCCTCCAGACAACATTAATCAATGTTTCTAACTAAGTTTGGCTTTCGAGAAACATCACGTGATGGCGGAGTCACATGTACAATTTCTCTGTTCATTCATGAATGGTTGTTATATTTATTTATAAGGTATAACTATTTTTAAAAACTTTGTAATGATTATAATTAATAGGACAATGCTCCAGACTACATTTATCAACATTTCGAAATACTTTTGGCTGTCGACAAATATCTCGTGATGGCGAAGTCATATGTAGAATTTTTCTGTTCTTTAATTAACGGTTGTTATAATGATTTATTAGTTTTCCTATTTTTAACAACTATAAAATGATTAGTAGCTATAGGACAATACACCAGAAAATTTTAATCAACATTTCATAGAATGTTTAGCTGAGGACCAACATCAAAGACAAGCGATGACATGTACTCTACTTTGTTTATTAATAAATGGTAATTATAATTATTTAAAAGGTGTACCTATTTTAAACACTTTCATAATGATTATAATTAATAGGACAAGCTACCAGTTAACTTTAATCAACATTACGAACAATGTTTGGCCGTCGACAAATATTTAATACAGGCAAAGACATGTACAATTACATTGATCATTAATAAATGGTAATTATAATTATTTTAAGGTATACCAATTTAAAACACCTTTATATTGATTATAGTTAATAGGAAAATCCTCTAGATCACATTAATCAACATTTCAAAGTATGTATAGCTGAGGACCAACATCATATACAGGCGATAAAATTTTCTATAACATTGATCATTAATAAATGGTAATTATAATTATTTAAAAGGTGTACCTATTTTAAACACCTTTATAATGATTATAATTAATAGGACAATCCTCCAGATGACTTTTATAAACATTTCAAAGTATGTGTGGCTGTCGACAAATATATAATACAGGCAAATACATGTAGAATTACATTGACTATTTATAAATGGTAATTATAATTATTTATAAGGTATACCTATTCGAAACACCTTTATAATGATTATAATTAATAGGACAATGCTCCAGACTACATTAATCAATGTTTCTAACTAAGTTTGGCTTTCGAGGAACATCACGTGATGGCGGAGTTACATGTACAATTTCTCTGTTCATTCATGAATGGTAGTTATATTTATTTATAAGGTATAAGTATTTTTAAAAACTTTGTAAAGGTTATAATTAATAGGTTATTCCTCCAGACTACATTTATAAACATTTCGAAATACTTTTGGCTGTCGACAAATATCTCGTGATGGCGAAGTCATATGTAGAATTTTTCTGTTCTTTAATTAACGGTTGTTATAATGATTTATTAGTTTTCCTATTTTTAACAACTATAAAATGATTAGTAGCTATAGGACAATACACCAGAAAATTTTAATCAACATTTCATAGAATGTTTAGCTGAGGACCAACATCATAGACAAGCGATGACATGTACTCTACTTTGTTTATTAATAAATGGTAATTATAATTATTTAAAAGGTGTACCTATTTTAAACACTTTCATAATGATTATAATTAATAGGACAAGCTACCAGTTAACTTTAATCAACATTACGAATAATGTTTGGCCGTCGACAAATATTTAATACAGGCAAAGATATGTACAATTACATTGATCATTAATAAATGGTAATTATAATTATTTTAAGGTATACCAATTTAAAACACCTTTATATTGATTATGGTTAATAGGAAAATCCTCTAGATCACATTAATCAACATTTCAAAGTATGTATAGCTGAGGACCAACATCATATACAGGCGATAAAATTTTCTATAACATTGATCATTAATAAATGGTAATTATAATTATTTAAAAGGTGTACCTATTTTAAACACCTTTATAATGATTATAATTAATAGGACAATCCTCCAGATGACTTTTATAAACATTTCAAAGTATGTGTGGCTGTCGACAAATATATAATACAGGCAAATACATGTAGAATTACATTGACTATTTATAAATGGTAATTATGATTATTTATAAGGTATACCTATTCGAAACACCTTTATAATGATTATAATTAATAGGACAATCCTCCAGACTACATTAATCAATGTTTCTAACTAAGTTTGGCTTTCGAGGAACATCACGTGATGGCGGAGTCACATGTACAATTTCTCTGTTCATTCATGAATGGTAGTTATATTTATTTATAAGGTATAAGTATTTTTAAAAACTTTGTAAAGATTATAATTAATAGGTTATTCCTCCAGACTACATTTATCAACATTTCGAAATACTTTTGGCTGTCGACAAATATCTCGTGATGGCGAAGTCATATGTACAATTTCTCTGTTCATTCATATATGGTAGTTATATTTATTTATAAGGTATAACTATTTTTAAAAACTTTGTAATGATTATAATTAATAGGACAATCCTCCAGACTACATTTATCAACATATCGAAATACGTTTGGCTGTCGACAAATATCTCGTGATGGCGGAGTCATATGTAGAATTTTTCTGTTCTTTAATTAACGGTTGTTATAATGATTTATTAGTTTTCCTATTTTTAACAACTATAAAATGATTACCAGCTATAGGACAATACACTAGAAAATTTTAATCAACATTTCATAGAATGTTTAGCTAAGGACCAACATCATAGACAAGCTATGATATGAACTCTACTTTGTTTATTAATAAATGGTAATTATAATTATTTAAAAGGTGTACCTATTTTAAACACTTTCATAATGATTATAATTAATAGGACAAGCTACCAGTTAACTTTAATCAACATTACGAACAATGTTTGGCCGTCGACAAATATTTAATACAGGCAAAGACATGTACAATTACATTGATCATTAGTAAATGGTAATTATAATTATTTTAAGGTATACCAATTTAAAACACCTTTATATTGATTATGGTTAATAGGAAAATCCTCTAGATCACATTAATCTACATTTCAAAGTATGTATAGCTGAGGACCAACATCATATACAGGCGATAAAATTTTCTATAACATTGATCATTAATAAATGGTAATTATAATTATTTAAAAGGTGTACCTATTTTAAACACCTTTATAATGATTATAATTTATAGGACAATCCTCCAGATGACTTTTATAAACATTTCAAAGTATGTGTGGCTGTCGACAAATATATAATACAGGCAAATACATGTAGAATTACATTGACTATTTATAAATGGTAATTATAATTATTTATAAGGTATACCTATTCGAAACACCTTTATAATGATTATAATTAATAGGACAATCCTCCAGACTACATTTATCAACATTTCGAAATACTTTTGGCTGTCGACAAATATCTCGTGATGGCGAAGTCATATGTACAATTTCTCTGTTCATTCATATATGGTAGTTATATTTATTTATAAGGTATAACTATTTTTAAAAACTTTGTAATGATTATAATTAATAGGACAATCCTCCAGACTACATTTATCAACATATCGAAATACGTTTGGCTGTCGACAAATATCTCGTGATGGCGGAGTCATATGTAGAATTTTTCTGTTCTTTAATTAACGGTTGTTATAATGATTTATTAGTTTTCCTATTTTTAACAACTATAAAATGATTACCAGCTATAGGACAATACACTAGAAAATTTTAATCAACATTTCATAGAATGTTTAGCTAAGGACCAACATCATAGACAAGCTATGATATGAACTCTACTTTGTTTATTAATAAATGGTAATTATAATTATTTAAAAGGTGTACCTATTTTAAACACTTTCATAATGATTATAATTAATAGGACAAGCTACCAGTTAACTTTAATCAACATTACGAACAATGTTTGGCCGTCGACAAATATTTAATACAGGCAAAGACATGTACAATTACATTGATCATTAGTAAATGGTAATTATAATTATTTTAAGGTATACCAATTTAAAACACCTTTATATTGATTATGGTTAATAGGAAAATCCTCTAGATCACATTAATCTACATTTCAAAGTATGTATAGCTGAGGACCAACATCATATACAGGCGATAAAATTTTCTATAACATTGATCATTAATAAATGGTGTTTATAATAATTTAAAAGGTGTACCTATTTTAAACACCTTTATAATGATTATAATTTATAGGACAATCCTCCAGATGACTTTTATAAACATTTCAAAGTATGTGTGGCTGTCGACAAATATATAATACAGGCAAATACATGTAGAATTACATTGACTATTTATAAATGGTAATTATAATTATTTATAAGGTATACCTATTCGAAACACCTTTATAATGATTATAATTAATAGGACAATCCTCCAGACTACATTAATCAATGTTTCTAACTAAGTTTGGCTTTCGAGGAACATCACGTGATGGCGGAGTTACATGTACAATTTCTCTGTTCATTCATGAATGGTAGTTATATTTATTTATAAGGTATAAGTATTTTTAAAAACTTTGTAAAGGTTATAATTAATAGGTTATTCCTCCAGACTACATTTATAAACATTTCGAAATACTTTTGGCTGTCGACAAATATCTCGTGATGGCGAAGTCATATGTAGAATTTTTCTGTTCTTTAATTAACGGTTGTTATAATGATTTATTAGTTTTCCTATTTTTAACAACTATAAAATGATTAGTAGCTATAGGACAATACACCAGAAAATTTTAATCAACATTTCATAGAATGTTTAGCTGAGGACCAACATCATAGACAAGCGATGATATGTACTCTACTTTGTTTATTAATAAATGGTAATTATAATTATTTAAAAGGTGTACCTATTTTAAACACTTTCATAATGATTATAATTAATAGGACAAGCTACCAGTTAACTTAAATCAACATTACGAACAATGTTTGGCCGTCGACAAATATTTAATACAGGCAAAGACATGTACAATTACATTGATCATTAATAAATGGTAATTATAATTATTTTAAGGTATACCAATTTAAAACACCTTTATATTGTTTATGGTTAATAGGAAAATCCTCTAGATCACATTAATCAACATTTCAAAGTATGTATAGCTGAGGACCAACATCGAATACAGGCGATAAAATTTTCTATAACATTGTTCATTAATAAATGGTAATTATAATAATTTATAAGGAATACCAATTTAGAACACCTTTTTAATGATTATGATTATTAGAACAATCCTCTAGACTACATTTTTCAACGTTTCGACCTATGTTTGGCTTTCGAGAAACATCTCGTGGTGGCGGAGTTACATGTACAATTTCTCTGTTCATTCATGAATGGTAGTTATATTTATTTATAAGGTATAAGTATTTTTAAAAACTTTGTAAAGGTTATAATTAATAGGTTATTCCTCCAGACTACATTTATAAACATTTCGAAATACTTTTGGCTGTCGACAAATATCTCGTGATGGCGAAGTCATATGTAGAATTTTTCTGTTCTTTAATTAACGGTTGTTATAATGATTTATTAGTTTTCCTATTTTTAACAACTATAAAATGATTAGTAGCTATAGGACAATACACCAGAAAATTTTAATCAACATTTCATAGAATGTTTAGCTGAGGACCAACATCATAGACAAGCGATGACATGTACTCTACTTTGTTTATTAATAAATGGTAATTATAATTATTTAAAAGGTGTACCTATTTTAAACACTTTCATAATGATTATAATTAATAGGACAAGCTACCAGTTAACTTTAATCAACATTACGAATAATGTTTGGCCGTCGACAAATATTTAATACAGGCAAAGATATGTACAATTACATTGATCATTAATAAATGGTAATTATAATTATTTTAAGGTATACCAATTTAAAACACCTTTATATTGATTATGGTTAATAGGAAAATCCTCTAGATCACATTAATCAACATTTCAAAGTATGTATAGCTGAGGACCAACATCATATACAGGCGATAAAATTTTCTATAACATTGATCATTAATAAATGGTAATTATAATTATTTAAAAGGTGTACCTATTTTAAACACCTTTATAATGATTATAATTAATAGGACAATCCTCCAGATGACTTTTATAAACATTTCAAAGTATGTGTGGCTGTCGACAAATATATAATACAGGCAAATACATGTAGAATTACATTGACTATTTATAAATGGTAATTATGATTATTTATAAGGTATACCTATTCGAAACACCTTTATAATGATTATAATTAATAGGACAATCCTCCAGACTACATTAATCAATGTTTCTAACTAAGTTTGGCTTTCGAGGAACATCACGTGATGGCGGAGTCACATGTACAATTTCTCTGTTCATTCATGAATGGTAGTTATATTTATTTATAAGGTATAAGTATTTTTAAAAACTTTGTAAAGATTATAATTAATAGGTTATTCCTCCAGACTACATTTATCAACATTTCGAAATACTTTTGGCTGTCGACAAATATCTCGTGATGGCGAAGTCATATGTACAATTTCTCTGTTCATTCATATATGGTAGTTATATTTATTTATAAGGTATAACTATTTTTAAAAACTTTGTAATGATTATAATTAATAGGACAATCCTCCAGACTACATTTATCAACATATCGAAATACGTTTGGCTGTCGACAAATATCTCGTGATGGCGGAGTCATATGTAGAATTTTTCTGTTCTTTAATTAACGGTTGTTATAATGATTTATTAGTTTTCCTATTTTTAACAACTATAAAATGATTACCAGCTATAGGACAATACACTAGAAAATTTTAATCAACATTTCATAGAATGTTTAGCTAAGGACCAACATCATAGACAAGCTATGATATGAACTCTACTTTGTTTATTAATAAATGGTAATTATAATTATTTAAAAGGTGTACCTATTTTAAACACTTTCATAATGATTATAATTAATAGGACAAGCTACCAGTTAACTTTAATCAACATTACGAACAATGTTTGGCCGTCGACAAATATTTAATACAGGCAAAGACATGTACAATTACATTGATCATTAGTAAATGGTAATTATAATTATTTTAAGGTATACCAATTTAAAACACCTTTATATTGATTATGGTTAATAGGAAAATCCTCTAGATCACATTAATCTACATTTCAAAGTATGTATAGCTGAGGACCAACATCATATACAGGCGATAAAATTTTCTATAACATTGATCATTAATAAATGGTGTTTATAATAATTTAAAAGGTGTACCTATTTTAAACACCTTTATAATGATTATAATTTATAGGACAATCCTCCAGATGACTTTTATAAACATTTCAAAGTATGTGTGGCTGTCGACAAATATATAATACAGGCAAATACATGTAGAATTACATTGACTATTTATAAATGGTAATTATAATTATTTATAAGGTATACCTATTCGAAACACCTTTATAATGATTATAATTAATAGGACAATCCTCCAGACTACATTAATCAATGTTTCTAACTAAGTTTGGCTTTCGAGGAACATCACGTGATGGCGGAGTTACATGTACAATTTCTCTGTTCATTCATGAATGGTAGTTATATTTATTTATAAGGTATAAGTATTTTTAAAAACTTTGTAAAGGTTATAATTAATAGGTTATTCCTCCAGACTACATTTATAAACATTTCGAAATACTTTTGGCTGTCGACAAATATCTCGTGATGGCGAAGTCATATGTAGAATTTTTCTGTTCTTTAATTAACGGTTGTTATAATGATTTATTAGTTTTCCTATTTTTAACAACTATAAAATGATTAGTAGCTATAGGACAATACACCAGAAAATTTTAATCAACATTTCATAGAATGTTTAGCTGAGGACCAACATCATAGACAAGCGATGATATGTACTCTACTTTGTTTATTAATAAATGGTAATTATAATTATTTAAAAGGTGTACCTATTTTAAACACTTTCATAATGATTATAATTAATAGGACAAGCTACCAGTTAACTTAAATCAACATTACGAACAATGTTTGGCCGTCGACAAATATTTAATACAGGCAAAGACATGTACAATTACATTGATCATTAATAAATGGTAATTATAATTATTTTAAGGTATACCAATTTAAAACACCTTTATATTGTTTATGGTTAATAGGAAAATCCTCTAGATCACATTAATCAACATTTCAAAGTATGTATAGCTGAGGACCAACATCGAATACAGGCGATAAAATTTTCTATAACATTGTTCATTAATAAATGGTAATTATAATAATTTATAAGGAATACCAATTTAGAACACCTTTTTAATGATTATGATTATTAGAACAATCCTCTAGACTACATTTTTCAACGTTTCGACCTATGTTTGGCTTTCGAGAAACATCTCGTGGTGGCGGAGTCACATGTACAATTTCTCTGTTCATTCATATATGGTAGTTATATTTATTTATAAGGTATAACTATTTTTAAAAACTTTGTAATGATTATAATTAATAGGACAATCCTCCAGACTACATTTATCAACATATCGAAATACGTTTGGCTGTCGACAAATATCTCGTGATGGCGGAGTCATATGTAGAATTTTTCTGTTCTTTAATTAACGGTTGTTATAATGATTTATTAGTTTTCCTATTTTTAACAACTATAAAATGATTACCAGCTATAGGACAATACACTAGAAAATTTTAATCAACATTTCATAGAATGTTTAGCTAAGGACCAACATCATAGACAAGCGATGACATGTACTGTACTTTGTTCATTAATAAATGGTAATTATAATTATTTAAGAGGTGTACCTATTTTAAACACCTTTATAATGATTATAATTAATAGGACAATCCTCCAGATAACTTTTATAAACATTTCAAAGTATGTGTGGCTGTCGACAAATATATATTACAGCCAAATACATGTAGAATTACATTGACTATTTATAAATGGTAATTATAATTATTTATAAGGTATACCTATTCGAAAAACCTTTATAATGATTATAATTAATAGGACAATCCTCCAGACAACATTAATCAATGTTTCTAACTAAGTTTGGCTTTCGAGAAACATCACGTGATGGCGGAGTCACATGTACAATTTCTCTGTTCATTCATGAATGGTTGTTATATTTATTTATAAGGTATAACTATTTTTAAAAACTTTGTAATGATTATAATTAATAGGACAATGCTCCAGACTACATTTATCAACATTTCGAAATACTTTTGGCTGTCGACAAATATCTCGTGATGGCGAAGTCATATGTAGAATTTTTCTGTTCTTTAATTAACGGTTGTTATAATGATTTATTAGTTTTCCTATTTTTAACAACTATAAAATGATTAGTAGCTATAGGACAATACACCAGAAAATTTTAATCAACATTTCATAGAATGTTTAGCTGAGGACCAACATCAAAGACAAGCGATGACATGTACTCTACTTTGTTTATTAATAAATGGTAATTATAATTATTTAAAAGGTGTACCTATTTTAAACACTTTCATAATGATTATAATTAATAGGACAAGCTACCAGTTAACTTTAATCAACATTACGAACAATGTTTGGCCGTCGACAAATATTTAATACAGGCAAAGACATGTACAATTACATTGATCATTAATAAATGGTAATTATAATTATTTTAAGGTATACCAATTTAAAACACCTTTATATTGATTATAGTTAATAGGAAAATCCTCTAGATCACATTAATCAACATTTCAAAGTATGTATAGCTGAGGACCAACATCATATACAGGCGATAAAATTTTCTATAACATTGATCATTAATAAATGGTAATTATAATTATTTAAAAGGTGTACCTATTTTAAACACCTTTATAATGATTATAATTAATAGGACAATCCTCCAGATGACTTTTATAAACATTTCAAAGTATGTGTGGCTGTCGACAAATATATAATACAGGCAAATACATGTAGAATTACATTGACTATTTATAAATGGTAATTATAATTATTTATAAGGTATACCTATTCGAAACACCTTTATAATGATTATAATTAATAGGACAATGCTCCAGACTACATTAATCAATGTTTCTAACTAAGTTTGGCTTTCGAGGAACATCACGTGATGGCGGAGTTACATGTACAATTTCTCTGTTCATTCATGAATGGTAGTTATATTTATTTATAAGGTATAAGTATTTTTAAAAACTTTGTAAAGGTTATAATTAATAGGTTATTCCTCCAGACTACATTTATAAACATTTCGAAATACTTTTGGCTGTCGACAAATATCTCGTGATGGCGAAGTCATATGTAGAATTTTTCTGTTCTTTAATTAACGGTTGTTATAATGATTTATTAGTTTTCCTATTTTTAACAACTATAAAATGATTAGTAGCTATAGGACAATACACCAGAAAATTTTAATCAACATTTCATAGAATGTTTAGCTGAGGACCAACATCATAGACAAGCGATGACATGTACTCTACTTTGTTTATTAATAAATGGTAATTATAATTATTTAAAAGGTGTACCTATTTTAAACACTTTCATAATGATTATAATTAATAGGACAAGCTACCAGTTAACTTTAATCAACATTACGAATAATGTTTGGCCGTCGACAAATATTTAATACAGGCAAAGATATGTACAATTACATTGATCATTAATAAATGGTAATTATAATTATTTTAAGGTATACCAATTTAAAACACCTTTATATTGATTATGGTTAATAGGAAAATCCTCTAGATCACATTAATCAACATTTCAAAGTATGTATAGCTGAGGACCAACATCATATACAGGCGATAAAATTTTCTATAACATTGATCATTAATAAATGGTAATTATAATTATTTAAAAGGTGTACCTATTTTAAACACCTTTATAATGATTATAATTAATAGGACAATCCTCCAGATGACTTTTATAAACATTTCAAAGTATGTGTGGCTGTCGACAAATATATAATACAGGCAAATACATGTAGAATTACATTGACTATTTATAAATGGTAATTATGATTATTTATAAGGTATACCTATTCGAAACACCTTTATAATGATTATAATTAATAGGACAATCCTCCAGACTACATTAATCAATGTTTCTAACTAAGTTTGGCTTTCGAGGAACATCACGTGATGGCGGAGTCACATGTACAATTTCTCTGTTCATTCATGAATGGTAGTTATATTTATTTATAAGGTATAAGTATTTTTAAAAACTTTGTAAAGATTATAATTAATAGGTTATTCCTCCAGACTACATTTATCAACATTTCGAAATACTTTTGGCTGTCGACAAATATCTCGTGATGGCGAAGTCATATGTACAATTTCTCTGTTCATTCATATATGGTAGTTATATTTATTTATAAGGTATAACTATTTTTAAAAACTTTGTAATGATTATAATTAATAGGACAATCCTCCAGACTACATTTATCAACATATCGAAATACGTTTGGCTGTCGACAAATATCTCGTGATGGCGGAGTCATATGTAGAATTTTTCTGTTCTTTAATTAACGGTTGTTATAATGATTTATTAGTTTTCCTATTTTTAACAACTATAAAATGATTACCAGCTATAGGACAATACACTAGAAAATTTTAATCAACATTTCATAGAATGTTTAGCTAAGGACCAACATCATAGACAAGCTATGATATGAACTCTACTTTGTTTATTAATAAATGGTAATTATAATTATTTAAAAGGTGTACCTATTTTAAACACTTTCATAATGATTATAATTAATAGGACAAGCTACCAGTTAACTTTAATCAACATTACGAACAATGTTTGGCCGTCGACAAATATTTAATACAGGCAAAGACATGTACAATTACATTGATCATTAGTAAATGGTAATTATAATTATTTTAAGGTATACCAATTTAAAACACCTTTATATTGATTATGGTTAATAGGAAAATCCTCTAGATCACATTAATCTACATTTCAAAGTATGTATAGCTGAGGACCAACATCATATACAGGCGATAAAATTTTCTATAACATTGATCATTAATAAATGGTAATTATAATTATTTAAAAGGTGTACCTATTTTAAACACCTTTATAATGATTATAATTTATAGGACAATCCTCCAGATGACTTTTATAAACATTTCAAAGTATGTGTGGCTGTCGACAAATATATAATACAGGCAAATACATGTAGAATTACATTGACTATTTATAAATGGTAATTATAATTATTTATAAGGTATACCTATTCGAAACACCTTTATAATGATTATAATTAATAGGACAATCCTCCAGACTACATTTATCAACATTTCGAAATACTTTTGGCTGTCGACAAATATCTCGTGATGGCGAAGTCATATGTACAATTTCTCTGTTCATTCATATATGGTAGTTATATTTATTTATAAGGTATAACTATTTTTAAAAACTTTGTAATGATTATAATTAATAGGACAATCCTCCAGACTACATTTATCAACATATCGAAATACGTTTGGCTGTCGACAAATATCTCGTGATGGCGGAGTCATATGTAGAATTTTTCTGTTCTTTAATTAACGGTTGTTATAATGATTTATTAGTTTTCCTATTTTTAACAACTATAAAATGATTACCAGCTATAGGACAATACACTAGAAAATTTTAATCAACATTTCATAGAATGTTTAGCTAAGGACCAACATCATAGACAAGCTATGATATGAACTCTACTTTGTTTATTAATAAATGGTAATTATAATTATTTAAAAGGTGTACCTATTTTAAACACTTTCATAATGATTATAATTAATAGGACAAGCTACCAGTTAACTTTAATCAACATTACGAACAATGTTTGGCCGTCGACAAATATTTAATACAGGCAAAGACATGTACAATTACATTGATCATTAGTAAATGGTAATTATAATTATTTTAAGGTATACCAATTTAAAACACCTTTATATTGATTATGGTTAATAGGAAAATCCTCTAGATCACATTAATCTACATTTCAAAGTATGTATAGCTGAGGACCAACATCATATACAGGCGATAAAATTTTCTATAACATTGATCATTAATAAATGGTGTTTATAATAATTTAAAAGGTGTACCTATTTTAAACACCTTTATAATGATTATAATTTATAGGACAATCCTCCAGATGACTTTTATAAACATTTCAAAGTATGTGTGGCTGTCGACAAATATATAATACAGGCAAATACATGTAGAATTACATTGACTATTTATAAATGGTAATTATAATTATTTATAAGGTATACCTATTCGAAACACCTTTATAATGATTATAATTAATAGGACAATCCTCCAGACTACATTAATCAATGTTTCTAACTAAGTTTGGCTTTCGAGGAACATCACGTGATGGCGGAGTTACATGTACAATTTCTCTGTTCATTCATGAATGGTAGTTATATTTATTTATAAGGTATAAGTATTTTTAAAAACTTTGTAAAGGTTATAATTAATAGGTTATTCCTCCAGACTACATTTATAAACATTTCGAAATACTTTTGGCTGTCGACAAATATCTCGTGATGGCGAAGTCATATGTAGAATTTTTCTGTTCTTTAATTAACGGTTGTTATAATGATTTATTAGTTTTCCTATTTTTAACAACTATAAAATGATTAGTAGCTATAGGACAATACACCAGAAAATTTTAATCAACATTTCATAGAATGTTTAGCTGAGGACCAACATCATAGACAAGCGATGACATGTACTCTACTTTGTTTATTAATAAATGGTAATTATAATTATTTAAAAAGTGTACCTATTTTAAACACTTTCATAATGATTATAATTAATAGGACAAGCTACCAGTTAACTTTAATCAACATTACGAACAATGTTTGGCCGTCGACAAATATTTAATACAGGCAAAGACATGTACAATTACATTGATCATTAATAAATGGTAATTATAATTATTTTAAGGTATACCAATTTAAAACACCTTTATATTGATTATGGTTAATAGGAAAATCCTCTAGATCACATTAATCAACATTTCAAAGTATGTATAGCTGAGGACCAACATCATATACAGGCGATAAAATTTTCTATAACATTGATCATTAATAAATGGTAATTATAATTATTTAAAAGGTGTACCTATTTTAAACACCTTTATAATGATTATAATTAATAGGACAATCCTCCAGATGACTTTTATAAACATTTCAAAGTATGTGTGGCTGTCGACAAATATATAATACAGGCAAATACATGTAGAATTACATTGACTATTTATAAATGGTAATTATAATTATTTATAAGGTATACCTATTCGAAACACCTTTATAATGATTATAATTAATAGGACAATCCTCCAGACTACATTAATCAATGTTTCTAACTAAGTTTGGCTTTCGAGGAACATCACGTGATGGCGGAGTTACATGTACAATTTCTCTGTTCATTCATGAATGGTAGTTATATTTATTTATAAGGTATAAGTATTTTTAAAAACTTTGTAAAGTTTATAATTAATAGGTTATTCCTCCAGACTACATTTATAAACATTTCGAAATACTTTTGGCTGTCGACAAATATCTCGTGATGGCGAAGTCATATGTAGAATTTTTCTGTTCTTTAATTAACGGTTGTTATAATGATTTATTAGTTTTCCTATTTTTAACAACTATAAAATGATTAGTAGCTATAGGACAATACACCAGAAAATTTTAATCAACATTTCATAGAATGTTTAGCTGAGGACCAACATCATAGACAAGCGATGATATGTACTCTACTTTGTTTATTAATAAATGGTAATTATAATTATTTAAAAGGTGTACCTATTTTAAACACTTTCATAATGATTATAATTAATAGGACAAGCTACCAGTTAACTTTAATCAACATTACGAACAATGTTTGGCCGTCGACAAATATTTAATACAGGCAAAGACATGTACAATTACATTGATCATTAATAAATGGTAATTATAATTATTTTAAGGTATACCAATTTAAAACACCTTTATATTGATTATGGTTAATAGGAAAATCCTCTAGATCACATTAATCAACATTTCAAAGTATGTATAGCTGAGGACCAACATCATATACAGGCGATAAAATTTTCTATAACATTGATCATTAATAAATGGTAATTATAATTATTTAAAAGGTGTACCTATTTTAAACACCTTTATAATGATTATAATTAATAGGACAATCCTCCAGATGACTTTTATAAACATTTCAAAGTATGTGTGGCTGTCGACAAATATATAATACAGGCAAATACATGTAGAATTACATTGACTATTTATAAATGGTAATTATAATTATTTATAAGGTATACCTATTCGAAACACCTTTATAATGATTATAATTAATAGGACAATCCTCCAGACTACATTAATCAATGTTTCTAACTAAGTTTGGCTTTCGAGGAACATCACGTGATGGCGGAGTCACATGTACAATTTCTCTGTTCATTCATGAATGGTAGTTATATTTATTTATAAGGTATAAGTATTTTTAAAAACTTTGTAAAGATTATAATTAATAGGTTATTCCTCCAGACTACATTTATCAACATTTCGCAATACTTTTGGCTGTCGACAAATATCTCGTGATGGCGAAGTCATATGTAGAATTTTTCTGTTCATTAATTAATGGTAAATATAATAATTTATTAGTTTTCCTATTTTTAACAACTATAAAATGATTAGTAGCTATAGGACAATACACCAGAAAATTTTAATCAACATTTCATAGAATGTTTAGCTGAGGACCAACATCATAGACAAGCGATGACATGTAGTCTACTTTGTTTATTAATAAATGGTAATTATAATTATTTAAAAGGTGTACCTATTTTAAACACTTTCATAATAATTATAATTAATAGGACAAGCTACCAGTTAACTTTAATCAACATTACGAACAATGTTTGGCCGTCGACAAATATTTAATACAGGCAAAGACATGTACAATTATATTGATCATTAATAAATGGTAATTATAATTATTTTAAGGTATACCAATTTAAAACACCTTTATATTGTTTATGGTTAATAGGAAAATCCTCTAGATCACATTAATCAACATTTCAAAGTATGTATAGCTGAGGACCAACATCGAATACAGGCCATAAAATTTTCTATAACATTGTTCATTAATAAATGGTAATTATAATAATTTATAAGGAATACCAATTTAGAACACCTTTTTAATGATTATGATTATTAGAACAATCCTCTAGACTACATTTTTCAACGTTTCGACCTATGTTTGGCTTTCGAGAAACATCTCGTGGTGGCGGAGTCACATGTACAATTTCTCTGTTCATTCATATATGGTAGTTATATTTATTTATAAGGTATAATTATTTTTAAAAACTTTGTAATGATTATAATTAATAGGTTATTCCTCCAGACTACATTTATAAACATTTCGAAATACTTTTGGCTGTCGACAAATATCTCGTGATGGCGAAGTCATATGTAGAATTTTTCTGTTCTTTAATTAACGGTTGTTATAATGATTTATTAGTTTTCCTATTTTTAACAACTATAAAATGATTAGTAGCTATAGGACAATACACCAGAAAATTTAAATCAACATTTCATAGAATGTTTAGCTGAGGAACAACATCAAAGACAAGCGATGACATGTACTCTACTTTGTTTATTAATAAATGGTAATTATAATTATTTAAAAGGTGTACCTATTTTAAACACCTTTATAATGATTATAATTAATAGAACAAGCTACCAGATAACTTTTTTAAACATTTCAAAGTATGTTTTGCTGTCAACAAATATCTCGTGATGGCGAAGTCATATGTAGAATTTTTCTGTTCTTTAATTAACGGTTGTTATAATGATTTATTAGTTTTCCTATTTTTAACAACTATAAAATGATTAGTAGCTATAGGACAATACACCAGAAAATTTTAATCAACATTTCATAGAATGTTTAGCTGAGGACCAACATCATAGACAAGCGATGATATGTACTCTACTTTGTTTATTAATAAATGGTAATTATAATTATTTAAAAGGTGTACCTATTTTAAACACTTTCATAATGATTATAATTAATAGGACAAGCTACCAGTTAACTTTAATCAACATTACGAACAATGTTTGGCCGTCGACAAATATTTAATACAGGCAAAGACATGTACAATTACATTGATCATTAATAAATGGTAATTATAATTATTTTAAGGTATACCAATTTAAAACACCTTTATATTGATTATGGTTAATAGGAAAATCCTCTAGATCACATTAATCAACATTTCAAAGTATGTATAGCTGAGGACCAACATCATATACAGGCGATAAAATTTTCTATAACATTGATCATTAATAAATGGTAATTATAATTATTTAAAAGGTGTACCTATTTTAAACACCTTTATAATGATTATAATTAATAGGACAATCCTCCAGATGACTTTTATAAACATTTCAAAGTATGTGTGGCTGTCGACAAATATATAATACAGGCAAATACATGTAGAATTACATTGACTATTTATAAATGGTAATTATAATTATTTATAAGGTATACCTATTCGAAACACCTTTATAATGATTATAATTAATAGGACAATCCTCCAGACTACATTAATCAATGTTTCTAACTAAGTTTGGCTTTCGAGGAACATCACCTGATGGCGGAGTCACATGTACAATTTCTCTGTTCATTCATGAATGGTAGTTATATTTATTTATAAGGTATAAGTATTTTTAAAAACTTTGTAAAGATTATAATTAATAGGTTATTCCTCCAGACTACATTTATCAACATTTCGCAATACTTTTGGCTGTCGACAAATATCTCGTGATGGCGAAGTCATATGTAGAATTTTTCTGTTCATTAATTAATGGTAAATATAATAATTTATTAGTTTTCCTATTTTTAACAACTATAAAATGATTACCAGCTATAGGACAATACACCAGAAAATTTTAATCAACATTTCATAGAATGTTTAGCTGAGGACCAACATCATAGACAAGCGATGATATGTACTCTACTTTGTTTATTAATAAATGGTAATTATAATTATTTAAAAGGTGTACCTATTTTAAACACTTTCATAATGATTATAATTAATAGGACAAGCTACCAGTTAACTTAAATCAACATTACGAACAATGTTTGGCCGTCGACAAATATTTAATACAGGCAAAGACATGTACAATTACATTGATCATTAATAAATGGTAATTATAATTATTTTAAGGTATACCAATTTAAAACACCTTTATATTGTTTATGGTTAATAGGAAAATCCTCTAGATCACATTAATCAACATTTCAAAGTATGTATAGCTGAGGACCAACATCGAATACAGGCGATAAAATTTTCTATAACATTGTTCATTAATAAATGGTAATTATAATAATTTATAAGGAATACCAATTTAGAACACCTTTTTAATGATTATGATTATTAGAACAATCCTCTAGACTACATTTTTCAACGTTTCGACCTATGTTTGGCTTTCGAGAAACATCTCGTGGTGGCGGAGTCACATGTACAATTTCTCTGTTCATTCATATATGGTAGTTATATTTATTTATAAGGTATAACTATTTTTAAAAACTTTGTAATGATTATAATTAATAGGACAATCCTCCAGACTACATTTATCAACATATCGAAATACGTTTGGCTGTCGACAAATATCTCGTGATGGCGGAGTCATATGTAGAATTTTTCTGTTCTTTAATTAACGGTTGTTATAATGATTTATTAGTTTTCCTATTTTTAACAACTATAAAATGATTACCAGCTATAGGACAATACACTAGAAAATTTTAATCAACATTTCATAGAATGTTTAGCTAAGGACCAACATCATAGACAAGCGATGACATGTACTGTACTTTGTTCATTAATAAATGGTAATTATAATTATTTAAGAGGTGTACCTATTTTAAACACCTTTATAATGATTATAATTAATAGGACAATCCTCCAGATAACTTTTATAAACATTTCAAAGTATGTGTGGCTGTCGACAAATATATATTACAGCCAAATACATGTAGAATTACATTGACTATTTATAAATGGTAATTATAATTATTTATAAGGTATAACTATTCGAAAAACCTTTATAATGATTATAATTAATAGGACAATCCTCCAGACAACATTAATCAATGTTTCTAACTAAGTTTGGCTTTCGAGAAACATCACGTGATGGCGGAGTCACATGTACAATTTCTCTGTTCATTCATGAATGGTTGTTATATTTATTTATAAGGTATAACTATTTTTAAAAACTTTGTAATGATTATAATTAATAGGACAATGCTCCAGACTACATTTATCAACATTTCGAAATACTTTTGGCTGTCGACAAATATCTCGTGATGGCGAAGTCATATGTAGAATTTTTCTGTTCTTTAATTAACGGTTGTTATAATGATTTATTAGTTTTCCTATTTTTAACAACTATAAAATGATTAGTAGCTATAGGACAATACACCAGAAAATTTTAATCAACATTTCATAGAATGTTTAGCTGAGGACCAACATCAAAGACAAGCGATGACATGTACTCTACTTTGTTTATTAATAAATGGTAATTATAATTATTTAAAAGGTGTACCTATTTTAAACACTTTCATAATGATTATAATTAATAGGACAAGCTACCAGTTAACGTTAATCAACATTACGAACAATGTTTGGCCGTCGACAAATATTTAATACAGGCAAAGACATGTACAATTACATTGATCATTAATAAATGGTAATTATAATTATTTTAAGGTATACCAATTTAAAACACCTTTATATTGATTATAGTTAATAGGAAAATCCTCTAGATCACATTAATCAACATTTCAAAGTATGTATAGCTGAGGACCAACATCATATACAGGCGATAAAATTTTCTATAACATTGATCATTAATAAATGGTAATTATAATTATTTAAAAGGTGTACCTATTTTAAACACCTTTATAATGATTATAATTAATAGGACAATCCTCCAGATGACTTTTATAAACATTTCAAAGTATGTGTGGCTGTCGACAAAAATATAATACAGGCAAATACATGTAGAATTACATTGACTATTTATAAATGGTAATTATAATTATTTATAAGGTATACCTATTCGAAACACCTTTATAATGATTATAATTAATAGGACAATGCTCCAGACTACATTAATCAATGTTTCTAACTAAGTTTGGCTTTCGAGGAACATCACGTGATGGCGGAGTTACATGTACAATTTCTCTGTTCATTCATGAATGGTAGTTATATTTATTTATAAGGTATAAGTATTTTTAAAAACTTTGTAAAGGTTATAATTAATAGGTTATTCCTCCAGACTACATTTATAAACATTTCGAAATACTTTTGGCTGTCGACAAATATCTCGTGATGGCGAAGTCATATGTAGAATTTTTCTGTTCTTTAATTAACGGTTGTTATAATGATTTATTAGTTTTCCTATTTTTAACAACTATAAAATGATTAGTAGCTATAGGACAATACACCAGAAAATTTTAATCAACATTTCATAGAATGTTTAGCTGAGGACCAACATCATAGACAAGCGATGACATGTACTCTACTTTGTTTATTAATAAATGGTAATTATAATTATTTAAAAGGTGTACCTATTTTAAACACTTTCATAATGATTATAATTAATAGGACAAGCTACCAGTTAACTTTAATCAACATTACGAACAATGTTTGGCCGTCGACAAATATTTAATACAGGCAAAGACATGTACAATTACATTGATCATTAATAAATGGTAATTATAATTATTTTAAGGTATACCAATTTAAAACACCTTTATATTGTTTATGGTTAATAGGAAAATCCTCTAGATCACATTAATCAACATTTCAAAGTATGTATAGCTGAGGACCAACATCGAATACAGGCGATAAAATTTTCTATAACATTGTTCATTAATAAATGGTAATTATAATAATTTATAAGGAATACCAATTTAGAACACCTTTTTAATGATTATGATTATTAGAACAATCCTCTAGACTACATTTTTCAACGTTTCGACCTATGTTTGGCTTTCGAGAAACATCTCGTGGTGGCGGAGTCACATGTACAATTTCTCTGTTCATTCATATATGGTAGTTATATTTATTTATAAGGTATAACTATTTTTAAAAACTTTGTAATGATTATAATTAATAGGACAATCCTCCAGACTACATTTATAAACATTTCGAAATACTTTTGGCTGTCGACAAATATCTCGTGATGGCGAAGTCATATGTTGAATTTTTCTGTTCTTTAATTAACGGTTGTTATAATGATTTATTAGTTTTCCTATTTTTAACAACTATAAAATGATTAGTAGCTATAGGACAATACACCAGAAAATTTTAATCAACATTTCATAGAATGTTTAGCTGAGGACAAACATCATAGACAAGCGATGACATGTACTGTACTTTGTTCATTAATAAATGGTAATTATAATTATTTAAGAGGTGTACCTATTTTAAACACCTTTATAATGATTATAATTAATAGGACAATCCTCCAGATAACTTTTATAAACATTTCAAAGTATGTGTGGCTGTCGACAAATATATATTACAGCCAAATACATGTAGAATTACATTGACTATTTATAAATGGTAATTATAATTATTTATAAGGTATACCTATTCGAAAAACCTTTATAATGATTATAATTAATAGGACAATCCTCCAGACAACATTAATCAATGTTTCTAACTAAGTTTGGCTTTCGAGAAACATCACGTGATGGCGGAGTCACATGTACAATTTCTCTGTTCATTCATGAATGGTTGTTATATTTATTTATAAGGTATAACTATTTTTAAAAACTTTGTAATGATTATAATTAATAGGACAATGCTCCAGACTACATTTATCAACATTTCGAAATACTTTTGGCTGTCGACAAATATCTCGTGATGGCGAAGTCATATGTAGAATTTTTCTGTTCTTTAATTAACGGTTGTTATAATGATTTATTAGTTTTCCTATTTTTAACAACTATAAAATGATTAGTAGCTATAGGACAATACACCAGAAAATTTTAATCAACATTTCATAGAATGTTTAGCTGAGGACCAACATCAAAGACAAGCGATGACATGTACTCTACTTTGTTTATTAATAAATGGTAATTATAATTATTTAAAAGGTGTACCTATTTTAAACACTTTCATAATGATTATAATTAATAGGACAAGCTACCAGTTAACTTTAATCAACATTACGAACAATGTTTGGCCGTCGACAAATATTTAATACAGGCAAAGACATGTACAATTACATTGATCATTAATAAATGGTAATTATAATTATTTTAAGGTATACCAATTTAAAACACCTTTATATTGATTATAGTTAATAGGAAAATCCTCTAGATCACATTAATCAACATTTCAAAGTATGTATAGCTGAGGACCAACATCATATACAGGCGATAAAATTTTCTATAACATTGATCATTAATAAATGGTAATTATAATTATTTAAAAGGTGTACCTATTTTAAACACCTTTATAATGATTATAATTAATAGGACAATCCTCCAGATGACTTTTATAAACATTTCAAAGTATGTGTGGCTGTCGACAAATATATAATACAGGCAAATACATGTAGAATTACATTGACTATTTATAAATGGTAATTATGATTATTTATAAGGTATACCTATTCGAAACACCTTTATAATGATTATAATTAATAGGACAATCCTCCAGACTACATTAATCAATGTTTCTAACTAAGTTTGGCTTTCGAGGAACATCACGTGATGGCGGAGTCACATGTACAATTTCTCTGTTCATTCATGAATGGTAGTTATATTTATTTATAAGGTATAAGTATTTTTAAAAACTTTGTAAAGATTATAATTAATAGGTTATTCCTCCAGACTACATTAATCAACATTTCGAAATACTTTTGGCTGTCGACAAATATCTCGTGATGGCGAAGTCATATGTACAATTTCTCTGTTCATTCATATATGGTAGTTATATTTATTTATAAGGTATAACTATTTTTAAAAACTTTGTAATGATTATAATTAATAGGACAATCCTCCAGAATACATTTATCAACATATCGAAATACGTTTGGCTGTCGACAAATATCTCGTGATGGCGGAGTCATATGTAGAATTTTTCTGTTCTTTAATTAACGGTTGTTATAATGATTTATTAGTTTTCCTATTTTTAACAACTATAAAATGATTACCAGCTATAGGACAATACACTAGAAAATTTTAATCAACATTTCATAGAATGTTTAGCTAAGGACCAACATCATAGACAAGCGATGACATGTACTGTACTTTGTTCATTAATAAATGGTAATTATAATTATTTAAGAGGTGTACCTATTTTAAACACCTTTATAATGATTATAATTAATAGGACAATCCTCCAGATAACTTTTATAAACATTTCAATGTATGTGTGGCTGTCGACAAATATATATTACAGCCAAATACATGTAGAATTACATTGACTATTTATAAATGGTAATTATAATTATTTATAAGGTATACCTATTCGAAAAACCTTTATAATGATTATAATTAATAGGACAATCCTCCAGACAACATTAATCAATGTTTCTAACTAAGTTTGGCTTTCGAGAAACATCACGTGATGGCGGAGTCACATGTACAATTTCTCTGTTCATTCATGAATGGTTGTTATATTTATTTATAAGGTATAACTATTTTTAAAAACTTTGTAATGATTATAATTAATAGGACAATGCTCCAGACTACATTTATCAACATTTCGAAATACTTTTGGCTGTCGACAAATATCTCGTGATGGCGAAGTCATATGTAGAATTTTTCTGTTCTTTAATTAACGGTTGTTATAATGATTTATTAGTTTTCCTATTTTTAACAACTATAAAATGATTAGTAGCTATAGGACAATACACCAGAAAATTTTAATCAACATTTCATAGAATGTTTAGCTGAGGACCAACATCAAAGACAAGCGATGACAAGTACTCTACTTTGTTTATTAATAAATGGTAATTATAATTATTTAAAAGGTGTACCTATTTTAAACACTTTCATAATGATTATAATTAATAGGACAAGCTACCAGTTAACTTTAATCAACATTACGAACAATGTTTGGCCGTCGACAAATATTTAATACAGGCAAAGACATGTACAATTACATTGATCATTAATAAATGGTAATTATAATTATTTTAAGGTATACCAATTTAAAACACCTTTATATTGATTATAGTTAATAGGAAAATCCTCTAGATCACATTAATCAACATTTCAAAGTATGTATAGCTGAGGACCAACATCATATACAGGCGATAAAATTTTCTATAACATTGATCATTAATAAATGGTAATTATAATTATTTAAAAGGTGTACCTATTTTAAACACCTTTATAATGATTATAATTAATAGGACAATCCTCCAGATGACTTTTATAAACATTTCAAAGTATGTGTGGCTGTCGACAAATATATAATACAGGCAAATACATGTAGAATTACATTGACTATTTATAAATGGTAATTATAATTATTTATAAGGTATACCTATTCGAAACACCTTTATAATGATTATAATTAATAGGACAATGCTCCAGACTACATTAATCAATGTTTCTAACTAAGTTTGGCTTTCGAGGAACATCACGTGATGGCGGAGTTACATGTACAATTTCTCTGTTCATTCATGAATGGTAGTTATATTTATTTATAAGGTATAAGTATTTTTAAAAACTTTGTAAAGGTTATAATTAATAGGTTATTCCTCCAGACTACATTTATAAACATTTCGAAATACTTTTGGCTGTCGACAAATATCTCGTGATGGCGAAGTCATATGTAGAATTTTTCTGTTCTTTAATTAACGGTTGTTATAATGATTTATTAGTTTTCCTATTTTTAACAACTATAAAATGATTAGTAGCTATAGGACAATACACCAGAAAATTTTAATCAACATTTCATAGAATGTTTAGCTGAGGACCAACATCATAGACAAGCGATGACATGTACTCTACTTTGTTTATTAATAAATGGTAATTATAATTATTTAAAAGGTGTACCTATTTTAAACACTTTCATAATGATTATAATTAATAGGACAAGCTACCAGTTAACTTTAATCAACATTACGAACAATGTTTGGCCGTCGACAAATATTTAATACAGGCAAAGATATGTACAATTACATTGATCATTAATAAATGGTAATTATAATTATTTTAAGGTATACCAATTTAAAACACCTTTATATTGATTATGGTTAATAGGAAAATCCTCTAGATCACATTAATCAACATTTCAAAGTATGTATAGCTGAGGACCAACATCATATACAGGCGATAAAATTTTCTATAACATTGATCATTAATAAATGGTAATTATAATTATTTAAGAGGTGTACCTATTTTAAACACCTTTATAATGATTATAATTAATAGGACAATCCTCCAGATGACTTTTATAAACATTTCAAAGTATGTGTGGCTGTCGACAAATATATAATACAGGCAAATACATGTAGAATTACATTGACTATTTATAAATGGTAATTATGATTATTTATAAGGTATACCTATTCGAAACACCTTTATAATGATTATAATTAATAGGACAATCCTCCAGACTACATTAATCAATGTTTCTAACTAAGTTTGGCTTTCGAGGAACATCACGTGATGGCGGAGTCACATGTACAATTTCTCTGTTCATTCATGAATGGTAGTTATATTTATTTATAAGGTATAAGTATTTTTAAAAACTTTGTAAAGATTATAATTAATAGGTTATTCCTCCAGACTACATTTATCAACATTTCGAAATACTTTTGGCTGTCGACAAATATCTCGTGATGGCGAAGTCATATGTACAATTTCTCTGTTCATTCATATATCTTAGTTATATTTATTTATAAGGTATAACTATTTTTAAAAACTTTGTAATGATTATAATTAATAGGACAATCCTCCAGAATACATTTATCAACATATCGAAATACGTTTGGCTGTCGACAAATATCTCGTGATGGCGGAGTCATATGTAGAATTTTTCTGTTCTTTAATTAACGGTTGTTATAATGATTTATTAGTTTTCCTATTTTTAACAACTATAAAATGATTACCAGCTATAGGACAATACACTAGAATATTTTAATCAACATTTCATAGAATGTTTAGCTAAGGACCAACATCATAGACAAGCTATGATATGAACTCTACTTTGTTTATTAATAAATGGTAATTATAATTATTTAAAAGGTGTACCTATTTTAAACACTTTCATAATGATTATAATTAATAGGACAAGCTACCAGTTAACTTTAATCAACATTACGAACAATGTTTGGCCGTCGACAAATATTTAATACAGGCAAAGACATGTACAATTACATTGATCATTAGTAAATGGTAATTATAATTATTTTAAGGTATACCAATTTAAAACACCTTTATATTGATTATGGTTAATAGGAAAATCCTCTAGATCACATTAATCTACATTTCAAAGTATGTATAGCTGAGGACCAACATCATATACAGGCGATAAAATTTTCTATAACATTGATCATTAATAAATGGTTATTATAATTATTTAAAAGGTGTACCTATTTTAAACACCTTTATAATGATTATAATTTATAGGACAATCCTCCAGATGACTTTTATAAACATTTCAAAGTATGTGTGGCTGTCGACAAATATATAATACAGGCAAATACATGTAGAATTACATTGACTATTTATAAATGGTAATTATAATTATTTATAAGGTATACCTATTCGAAACACCTTTATAATGATTATAATTAATAGGACAATCCTCCAGACTACATTAATCAATGTTTCTAACTAAGTTTGGCTTTCGAGGAACATCACGTGATGGCGGAGTTACATGTACAATTTCTCTGTTCATTCATGAATGGTAGTTATATTTATTTATAAGGTATAAGTATTTTTAAAAACTTTGGAAAGGTTATAATTAATAGGTTATTCCTCCAGACTACATTTATAAACATTTCGAAATACTTTTGGCTGTCGACAAATATCTCGTGATGGCGAAGTCATATGTAGAATTTTTCTGTTCTTCAATTAACGGTTGTTATAATGATTTATTAGTTTTCCTATTTTTAACAACTATAAAATGATTAGTAGCTATAGGACAATACACCAGAAAATTTTAATCAACATTTCATAGAATGTTTAGCTGAGGACCAACATCATAGACAAGCGATGACATGTACTCTACTTTGTTTATTAATAAATGGTAATTATAATTATTTAAAAGGTGTACCTATTTTAAACACTTTCATAATGATTATAATTAATAGGACAAGCTACCAGTTAACTTTAATCAACATTACGAACAATGTTTGGCCGTCGACAAATATTTAATACAGGCAAAGATATGTACAATTACATTGATCATTAATAAATGGTAATTATAATTATTTTAAGGTATACCAATTTAAAACACCTTTATATTGATTATGGTTAATAGGAAAATCCTCTAGATCACATTAATCAACATTTCAAAGTATGTATAGCTGAGGACCAACATCATATACAGGCGATAAAATTTTCTATAACATTGATCATTAATAAATGGTAATTATAATTATTTAAGAGGTGTACCTATTTTAAACACCTTTATAATGATTATAATTAATAGGACAATCCTCCAGATGACTTTTATAAACATTTCAAAGTATGTGTGGCTGTCGACAAATATATAATACAGGCAAATACATGTAGAATTACATTGACTATTTATAAATGGTAATTATGATTATTTATAAGGTATACCTATTCGAAACACCTTTATAATGATTATAATTAATAGGACAATCCTCCAGACTACATTAATCAATGTTTCTAACTAAGTTTGGCTTTCGAGGAACATCACGTGATGGCGGAGTCACATGTACAATTTCTCTGTTCATTCATGAATGGTAGTTATATTTATTTATAAGGTATAAGTATTTTTAAAAACTTTGTAAAGATTATAATTAATAGGTTATTCCTCCAGACTACATTTATCAACATTTCGAAATACTTTTGGCTGTCGACAAATATCTCGTGATGGCGAAGTCATATGTACAATTTCTCTGTTCATTCATATATCTTAGTTATATTTATTTATAAGGTATAACTATTTTTAAAAACTTTGTAATGATTATAATTAATAGGACAATCCTCCAGAATACATTTATCAACATATCGAAATACGTTTGGCTGTCGACAAATATCTCGTGATGGCGGAGTCATATGTAGAATTTTTCTGTTCTTTAATTAACGGTTGTTATAATGATTTATTAGTTTTCCTATTTTTAACAACTATAAAATGATTACCAGCTATAGGACAATACACTAGAATATTTTAATCAACATTTCATAGAATGTTTAGCTAAGGACCAACATCATAGACAAGCTATGATATGAACTCTACTTTGTTTATTAATAAATGGTAATTATAATTATTTAAAAGGTGTACCTATTTTAAACACTTTCATAATGATTATAATTAATAGGACAAGCTACCAGTTAACTTTAATCAACATTACGAACAATGTTTGGCCGTCGACAAATATTTAATACAGGCAAAGACATGTACAATTACATTGATCATTAGTAAATGGTAATTATAATTATTTTAAGGTATACCAATTTAAAACACCTTTATATTGATTATGGTTAATAGGAAAATCCTCTAGATCACATTAATCTACATTTCAAAGTATGTATAGCTGAGGACCAACATCATATACAGGCGATAAAATTTTCTATAACATTGATCATTAATAAATGGTTATTATAATTATTTAAAAGGTGTACCTATTTTAAACACCTTTATAATGATTATAATTTATAGGACAATCCTCCAGATGACTTTTATAAACATTTCAAAGTATGTGTGGCTGTCGACAAATATATAATACAGGCAAATACATGTAGAATTACATTGACTATTTATAAATGGTAATTATAATTATTTATAAGGTATACCTATTCGAAACACCTTTATAATGATTATAATTAATAGGACAATCCTCCAGACTACATTAATCAATGTTTCTAACTAAGTTTGGCTTTCGAGGAACATCACGTGATGGCGGAGTTACATGTACAATTTCTCTGTTCATTCATGAATGGTAGTTATATTTATTTATAAGGTATAAGTATTTTTAAAAACTTTGGAAAGGTTATAATTAATAGGTTATTCCTCCAGACTACATTTATAAACATTTCGAAATACTTTTGGCTGTCGACAAATATCTCGTGATGGCGAAGTCATATGTAGAATTTTTCTGTTCTTCAATTAACGGTTGTTATAATGATTTATTAGTTTTCCTATTTTTAACAACTATAAAATGATTAGTAGCTATAGGACAATACACCAGAAAATTTTAATCAACATTTCATAGAATGTTTAGCTGAGGACCAACATCATAGACAAGCGATGACATGTACTCTACTTTGTTTATTAATAAATGGTAATTATAATTATTTAAAAGGTGTACCTAATTTAAACACTTTCATAATGATTATAATTAATAGGACAAGCTACCAGTTAACTTTAATCAACATTACGAACAATGTTTGGCCGTCGACAAATATTTAATACAGGCAAAGACATGTACAATTACATTGATCATTAATAAATGGTAATTATAATTATTTTAAGGTATACCAATTTAAAACACCTTTATATTGATTATGGTTAATAGGAAAATCCTCTAGATCACATTAATCAACATTTCAAAGTATGTATAGCTGAGGACCAACATCATATACAGGCGATAAAATTTTCTATAACATTGATCATTAATAAATGGTAATTATAATTATTTAAAAGGTGTACCTATTTTAAACACCTTTATAATGATTATAATTAATAGGACAATCCTCCAGATGACTTTTATAAACATTTCAAAGTATGTGTGGCTGTCGACAAATATATAATACAGGCAAATACATGTAGAATTACATTGACTATTTATAAATGGTAATTATAATTATTTATAAGGTATACCTATTCGAAACACCTTTATAATGATTATAATTAATAGGACAATCCTCCAGACTACATTAATCAATGTTTCTAACTAAGTTTGGCTTTCGAGGAACATCACGTGATGGCGGAGTTACATGTACAATTTCTCTGTTCATTCATGAATGGTAGTTATATTTATTTATAAGGTATAAGTATTTTTAAAAACTTTGTAAAGGTTATAATTAATAGGTTATTCCTCCAGACTACATTTATAAACATTTCGAAATACTTTTGGCTGTCGACAAATATCTCGTGATGGCGAAGTCATATGTAGAATTTTTCTGTTCTTTAATTAACGGTTGTTATAATGATTTATTAGTTTTCCTATTTTTAACAACTATAAAATGATTAGTAGCTATAGGACAATACACCAGAAAATTTTAATCAACATTTCATAGAATGTTTAGCTGAGGACCAACATCATAGACAAGCGATGATATGTACTCTACTTTGTTTATTAATAAATGGTAATTATAATTATTTAAAAGGTGTACCTATTTTAAACACTTTCATAATGATTATAATTAATAGGACAAGCTACCAGTTAACTTTAATCAACATTACGAACAATGTTTGGCCGTCGACAAATATTTAATACAGGCAAAGACATGTACAATTACATTGATCATTAATAAATGGTAATTATAATTATTTTAAGGTATACCAATTTAAAACACCTTTATATTGATTATGGTTAATAGGAAAATCCTCTAGATCACATTAATCAACATTTCAAAGTATGTATAGCTGAGGACCAACATCATATACAGGCGATAAAATTTTCTATAACATTGATCATTAATAAATGGTAATTATAATTATTTAAAAGGTGTACCTATTTTAAACACCTTTATAATGATTATAATTAATAGGACAATCCTCCAGATGACTTTTATAAACATTTCAAAGTATGTGTGGCTGTCGACAAATATATAATACAGGCAAATACATGTAGAATTACATTGACTATTTATAAATGGTAATTATAATTATTTATAAGGTATACCTATTCGAAACACCTTTATAATGATTATAATTAATAGGACAATCCTCCAGACTACATTAATCAATGTTTCTAACTAAGTTTGGCTTTCGAGGAACATCACGTGATGGCGGAGTCACATGTACAATTTCTCTGTTCATTCATGAATGGTAGTTATATTTATTTATAAGGTATAAGTATTTTTAAAAACTTTGTAAAGATTATAATTAATAGGTTATTCCTCCAGACTACATTTATCAACATTTCGCAATACTTTTGGCTGTCGACAAATATCTCGTGATGGCGAAGTCATATGTAGAATTTTTCTGTTCATTAATTAATGGTAAATATAATAATTTATTAGTTTTCCTATTTTTAACAACTATAAAATGATTACCAGCTATAGGACAATACACTAGAATATTTTAATCAACATTTCATAGAATGTTTAGCTAAGGACCAACATCATAGACAAGCTATGATATGAACTCTACTTTGTTTATTAATAAATGGTAATTATAATTATTTAAAAGGTGTACCTATTTTAAACACTTTCATAATGATTATAATTAATAGGACAAGCTACCAGTTAACTTTAATCAACATTACGAACAATGTTTGGCCGTCGACAAATATTTAATACAGGCAAAGACATGTACAATTACATTGATCATTAGTAAATGGTAATTATAATTATTTTAAGGTATACCAATTTAAAACACCTTTATATTGATTATGGTTAATAGGAAAATCCTCTAGATCACATTAATCTACATTTCAAAGTATGTATAGCTGAGGACCAACATCATATACAGGCGATAAAATTTTCTATAACATTGATCATTAATAAATGGTTATTATAATTATTTAAAAGGTGTACCTATTTTAAACACCTTTATAATGATTATAATTTATAGGACAATCCTCCAGATGACTTTTATAAACATTTCAAAGTATGTGTGGCTGTCGACAAATATATAATACAGGCAAATACATGTAGAATTACATTGACTATTTATAAATGGTAATTATAATTATTTATAAGGTATACCTATTCGAAACACCTTTATAATGATTATAATTAATAGGACAATCCTCCAGACTACATTAATCAATGTTTCTAACTAAGTTTGGCTTTCGAGGAACATCACGTGATGGCGGAGTTACATGTACAATTTCTCTGTTCATTCATGAATGGTAGTTATATTTATTTATAAGGTATAAGTATTTTTAAAAACTTTGGAAAGGTTATAATTAATAGGTTATTCCTCCAGACTACATTTATAAACATTTCGAAATACTTTTGGCTGTCGACAAATATCTCGTGATGGCGAAGTCATATGTAGAATTTTTCTGTTCTTCAATTAACGGTTGTTATAATGATTTATTAGTTTTCCTATTTTTAACAACTATAAAATGATTAGTAGCTATAGGACAATACACCAGAAAATTTTAATCAACATTTCATAGAATGTTTAGCTGAGGACCAACATCATAGACAAGCGATGACATGTACTCTACTTTGTTTATTAATAAATGGTAATTATAATTATTTAAAAGGTGTACCTAATTTAAACACTTTCATAATGATTATAATTAATAGGACAAGCTACCAGTTAACTTTAATCAACATTACGAACAATGTTTGGCCGTCGACAAATATTTAATACAGGCAAAGACATGTACAATTACATTGATCATTAATAAATGGTAATTATAATTATTTTAAGGTATACCAATTTAAAACACCTTTATATTGATTATGGTTAATAGGAAAATCCTCTAGATCACATTAATCAACATTTCAAAGTATGTATAGCTGAGGACCAACATCATATACAGGCGATAAAATTTTCTATAACATTGATCATTAATAAATGGTAATTATAATTATTTAAAAGGTGTACCTATTTTAAACACCTTTATAATGATTATAATTAATAGGACAATCCTCCAGATGACTTTTATAAACATTTCAAAGTATGTGTGGCTGTCGACAAATATATAATACAGGCAAATACATGTAGAATTACATTGACTATTTATAAATGGTAATTATAATTATTTATAAGGTATACCTATTCGAAACACCTTTATAATGATTATAATTAATAGGACAATCCTCCAGACTACATTAATCAATGTTTCTAACTAAGTTTGGCTTTCGAGGAACATCACGTGATGGCGGAGTTACATGTACAATTTCTCTGTTCATTCATGAATGGTAGTTATATTTATTTATAAGGTATAAGTATTTTTAAAAACTTTGTAAAGGTTATAATTAATAGGTTATTCCTCCAGACTACATTTATAAACATTTCGAAATACTTTTGGCTGTCGACAAATATCTCGTGATGGCGAAGTCATATGTAGAATTTTTCTGTTCTTTAATTAACGGTTGTTATAATGATTTATTAGTTTTCCTATTTTTAACAACTATAAAATGATTAGTAGCTATAGGACAATACACCAGAAAATTTTAATCAACATTTCATAGAATGTTTAGCTGAGGACCAACATCATAGACAAGCGATGATATGTACTCTACTTTGTTTATTAATAAATGGTAATTATAATTATTTAAAAGGTGTACCTATTTTAAACACTTTCATAATGATTATAATTAATAGGACAAGCTACCAGTTAACTTTAATCAACATTACGAACAATGTTTGGCCGTCGACAAATATTTAATACAGGCAAAGACATGTACAATTACATTGATCATTAATAAATGGTAATTATAATTATTTTAAGGTATACCAATTTAAAACACCTTTATATTGATTATGGTTAATAGGAAAATCCTCTAGATCACATTAATCAACATTTCAAAGTATGTATAGCTGAGGACCAACATCATATACAGGCGATAAAATTTTCTATAACATTGATCATTAATAAATGGTAATTATAATTATTTAAAAGGTGTACCTATTTTAAACACCTTTATAATGATTATAATTAATAGGACAATCCTCCAGATGACTTTTATAAACATTTCAAAGTATGTGTGGCTGTCGACAAATATATAATACAGGCAAATACATGTAGAATTACATTGACTATTTATAAATGGTAATTATAATTATTTATAAGGTATACCTATTCGAAACACCTTTATAATGATTATAATTAATAGGACAATCCTCCAGACTACATTAATCAATGTTTCTAACTAAGTTTGGCTTTCGAGGAACATCACGTGATGGCGGAGTCACATGTACAATTTCTCTGTTCATTCATGAATGGTAGTTATATTTATTTATAAGGTATAAGTATTTTTAAAAACTTTGTAAAGATTATAATTAATAGGTTATTCCTCCAGACTACATTTATCAACATTTCGCAATACTTTTGGCTGTCGACAAATATCTCGTGATGGCGAAGTCATATGTAGAATTTTTCTGTTCATTAATTAATGGTAAATATAATAATTTATTAGTTTTCCTATTTTTAACAACTATAAAATGATTACCAGCTATAGGACAATACACCAGAAAATTTTAATCAACATTTCATAGAATGTTTAGCTGAGGACCAACATCATAGACAAGCGATGATATGTACTCTACTTTGTTTATTAATAAATGGTAATTATAATTATTTAAAAGGTGTACCTATTTTAAACACTTTCATAATGATTATAATTAATAGGACAAGCTACCAGTTAACTTAAATCAACATTACGAACAATGTTTGGCCGTCGACAAATATTTAATACAGGCAAAGACATGTACAATTACATTGATCATTAGTAAATGGTAATTATAATTATTTTAAGGTATACCAATTTAAAACACCTTTATATTGATTATGGTTAATAGGAAAATCCTCTAGATCACATTAATCTACATTTCAAAGTATGTATAGCTGAGGACCAACATCATATACAGGCGATAAAATTTTCTATAACATTGATCATTAATAAATGGTTATTATAATTATTTAAAAGGTGTACCTATTTTAAACACCTTTATAATGATTATAATTTATAGGACAATCCTCCAGATGACTTTTATAAACATTTCAAAGTATGTGTGGCTGTCGACAAATATATAATACAGGCAAATACATGTAGAATTACATTGACTATTTATAAATGGTAATTATAATTATTTATAAGGTATACCTATTCGAAACACCTTTATAATGATTATAATTAATAGGACAATCCTCCAGACTACATTAATCAATGTTTCTAACTAAGTTTGGCTTTCGAGGAACATCACGTGATGGCGGAGTTACATGTACAATTTCTCTGTTCATTCATGAATGGTAGTTATATTTATTTATAAGGTATAAGTATTTTTAAAAACTTTGGAAAGGTTATAATTAATAGGTTATTCCTCCAGACTACATTTATAAACATTTCGAAATACTTTTGGCTGTCGACAAATATCTCGTGATGGCGAAGTCATATGTAGAATTTTTCTGTTCTTCAATTAACGGTTGTTATAATGATTTATTAGTTTTCCTATTTTTAACAACTATAAAATGATTAGTAGCTATAGGACAATACACCAGAAAATTTTAATCAACATTTCATAGAATGTTTAGCTGAGGACCAACATCATAGACAAGCGATGACATGTACTCTACTTTGTTTATTAATAAATGGTAATTATAATTATTTAAAAGGTGTACCTAATTTAAACACTTTCATAATGATTATAATTAATAGGACAAGCTACCAGTTAACTTTAATCAACATTACGAACAATGTTTGGCCGTCGACAAATATTTAATACAGGCAAAGACATGTACAATTACATTGATCATTAATAAATGGTAATTATAATTATTTTAAGGTATACCAATTTAAAACACCTTTATATTGATTATGGTTAATAGGAAAATCCTCTAGATCACATTAATCAACATTTCAAAGTATGTATAGCTGAGGACCAACATCATATACAGGCGATAAAATTTTCTATAACATTGATCATTAATAAATGGTAATTATAATTATTTAAAAGGTGTACCTATTTTAAACACCTTTATAATGATTATAATTAATAGGACAATCCTCCAGATGACTTTTATAAACATTTCAAAGTATGTGTGGCTGTCGACAAATATATAATACAGGCAAATACATGTAGAATTACATTGACTATTTATAAATGGTAATTATAATTATTTATAAGGTATACCTATTCGAAACACCTTTATAATGATTATAATTAATAGGACAATCCTCCAGACTACATTAATCAATGTTTCTAACTAAGTTTGGCTTTCGAGGAACATCACGTGATGGCGGAGTTACATGTACAATTTCTCTGTTCATTCATGAATGGTAGTTATATTTATTTATAAGGTATAAGTATTTTTAAAAACTTTGTAAAGGTTATAATTAATAGGTTATTCCTCCAGACTACATTTATAAACATTTCGAAATACTTTTGGCTGTCGACAAATATCTCGTGATGGCGAAGTCATATGTAGAATTTTTCTGTTCTTTAATTAACGGTTGTTATAATGATTTATTAGTTTTCCTATTTTTAACAACTATAAAATGATTAGTAGCTATAGGACAATACACCAGAAAATTTTAATCAACATTTCATAGAATGTTTAGCTGAGGACCAACATCATAGACAAGCGATGATATGTACTCTACTTTGTTTATTAATAAATGGTAATTATAATTATTTAAAAGGTGTACCTATTTTAAACACTTTCATAATGATTATAATTAATAGGACAAGCTACCAGTTAACTTTAATCAACATTACGAACAATGTTTGGCCGTCGACAAATATTTAATACAGGCAAAGACATGTACAATTACATTGATCATTAATAAATGGTAATTATAATTATTTTAAGGTATACCAATTTAAAACACCTTTATATTGATTATGGTTAATAGGAAAATCCTCTAGATCACATTAATCAACATTTCAAAGTATGTATAGCTGAGGACCAACATCATATACAGGCGATAAAATTTTCTATAACATTGATCATTAATAAATGGTAATTATAATTATTTAAAAGGTGTACCTATTTTAAACACCTTTATAATGATTATAATTAATAGGACAATCCTCCAGATGACTTTTATAAACATTTCAAAGTATGTGTGGCTGTCGACAAATATATAATACAGGCAAATACATGTAGAATTACATTGACTATTTATAAATGGTAATTATAATTATTTATAAGGTATACCTATTCGAAACACCTTTATAATGATTATAATTAATAGGACAATCCTCCAGACTACATTAATCAATGTTTCTAACTAAGTTTGGCTTTCGAGGAACATCACGTGATGGCGGAGTCACATGTACAATTTCTCTGTTCATTCATGAATGGTAGTTATATTTATTTATAAGGTATAAGTATTTTTAAAAACTTTGTAAAGATTATAATTAATAGGTTATTCCTCCAGACTACATTTATCAACATTTCGCAATACTTTTGGCTGTCGACAAATATCTCGTGATGGCGAAGTCATATGTAGAATTTTTCTGTTCATTAATTAATGGTAAATATAATAATTTATTAGTTTTCCTATTTTTAACAACTATAAAATGATTACCAGCTATAGGACAATACACCAGAAAATTTTAATCAACATTTCATAGAATGTTTAGCTGAGGACCAACATCATAGACAAGCGATGATATGTACTCTACTTTGTTTATTAATAAATGGTAATTATAATTATTTAAAAGGTGTACCTATTTTAAACACTTTCATAATGATTATAATTAATAGGACAAGCTACCAGTTAACTTAAATCAACATTACGAACAATGTTTGGCCGTCGACAAATATTTAATACAGGCAAAGACATGTACAATTACATTGATCATTAATAAATGGTAATTATAATTATTTTAAGGTATACCAATTTAAAACACCTTTATATTGATTATGGTTAATAGGAAAATCCTCTAGATCACATTAATCTACATTTCAAAGTATGTATAGCTGAGGACCAACATCATATACAGGCGATAAAATTTTCTATAACATTGATCATTAATAAATGGTTATTATAATTATTTAAAAGGTGTACCTATTTTAAACACCTTTATAATGATTATAATTTATAGGACAATCCTCCAGATGACTTTTATAAACATTTCAAAGTATGTGTGGCTGTCGACAAATATATAATACAGGCAAATACATGTAGAATTACATTGACTATTTATAAATGGTAATTATAATTATTTATAAGGTATACCTATTCGAAACACCTTTATAATGATTATAATTAATAGGACAATCCTCCAGACTACATTAATCAATGTTTCTAACTAAGTTTGGCTTTCGAGGAACATCACGTGATGGCGGAGTTACATGTACAATTTCTCTGTTCATTCATGAATGGTAGTTATATTTATTTATAAGGTATAAGTATTTTTAAAAACTTTGGAAAGGTTATAATTAATAGGTTATTCCTCCAGACTACATTTATAAACATTTCGAAATACTTTTGGCTGTCGACAAATATCTCGTGATGGCGAAGTCATATGTAGAATTTTTCTGTTCTTCAATTAACGGTTGTTATAATGATTTATTAGTTTTCCTATTTTTAACAACTATAAAATGATTAGTAGCTATAGGACAATACACCAGAAAATTTTAATCAACATTTCATAGAATGTTTAGCTGAGGACCAACATCATAGACAAGCGATGACATGTACTCTACTTTGTTTATTAATAAATGGTAATTATAATTATTTAAAAGGTGTACCTAATTTAAACACTTTCATAATGATTATAATTAATAGGACAAGCTACCAGTTAACTTTAATCAACATTACGAACAATGTTTGGCCGTCGACAAATATTTAATACAGGCAAAGACATGTACAATTACATTGATCATTAATAAATGGTAATTATAATTATTTTAAGGTATACCAATTTAAAACACCTTTATATTGATTATGGTTAATAGGAAAATCCTCTAGATCACATTAATCAACATTTCAAAGTATGTATAGCTGAGGACCAACATCATATACAGGCGATAAAATTTTCTATAACATTGATCATTAATAAATGGTAATTATAATTATTTAAAAGGTGTACCTATTTTAAACACCTTTATAATGATTATAATTAATAGGACAATCCTCCAGATGACTTTTATAAACATTTCAAAGTATGTGTGGCTGTCGACAAATATATAATACAGGCAAATACATGTAGAATTACATTGACTATTTATAAATGGTAATTATAATTATTTATAAGGTATACCTATTCGAAACACCTTTATAATGATTATAATTAATAGGACAATCCTCCAGACTACATTAATCAATGTTTCTAACTAAGTTTGGCTTTCGAGGAACATCACGTGATGGCGGAGTTACATGTACAATTTCTCTGTTCATTCATGAATGGTAGTTATATTTATTTATAAGGTATAAGTATTTTTAAAAACTTTGTAAAGGTTATAATTAATAGGTTATTCCTCCAGACTACATTTATAAACATTTCGAAATACTTTTGGCTGTCGACAAATATCTCGTGATGGCGAAGTCATATGTAGAATTTTTCTGTTCTTTAATTAACGGTTGTTATAATGATTTATTAGTTTTCCTATTTTTAACAACTATAAAATGATTAGTAGCTATAGGACAATACACCAGAAAATTTTAATCAACATTTCATAGAATGTTTAGCTGAGGACCAACATCATAGACAAGCGATGATATGTACTCTACTTTGTTTATTAATAAATGGTAATTATAATTATTTAAAAGGTGTACCTATTTTAAACACTTTCATAATGATTATAATTAATAGGACAAGCTACCAGTTAACTTTAATCAACATTACGAACAATGTTTGGCCGTCGACAAATATTTAATACAGGCAAAGACATGTACAATTACATTGATCATTAATAAATGGTAATTATAATTATTTTAAGGTATACCAATTTAAAACACCTTTATATTGATTATGGTTAATAGGAAAATCCTCTAGATCACATTAATCAACATTTCAAAGTATGTATAGCTGAGGACCAACATCATATACAGGCGATAAAATTTTCTATAACATTGATCATTAATAAATGGTAATTATAATTATTTAAAAGGTGTACCTATTTTAAACACCTTTATAATGATTATAATTAATAGGACAATCCTCCAGATGACTTTTATAAACATTTCAAAGTATGTGTGGCTGTCGACAAATATATAATACAGGCAAATACATGTAGAATTACATTGACTATTTATAAATGGTAATTATAATTATTTATAAGGTATACCTATTCGAAACACCTTTATAATGATTATAATTAATAGGACAATCCTCCAGACTACATTAATCAATGTTTCTAACTAAGTTTGGCTTTCGAGGAACATCACGTGATGGCGGAGTCACATGTACAATTTCTCTGTTCATTCATGAATGGTAGTTATATTTATTTATAAGGTATAAGTATTTTTAAAAACTTTGTAAAGATTATAATTAATAGGTTATTCCTCCAGACTACATTTATCAACATTTCGCAATACTTTTGGCTGTCGACAAATATCTCGTGATGGCGAAGTCATATGTAGAATTTTTCTGTTCATTAATTAATGGTAAATATAATAATTTATTAGTTTTCCTATTTTTAACAACTATAAAATGATTACCAGCTATAGGACAATACACTAGAATATTTTAATCAACATTTCATAGAATGTTTAGCTAAGGACCAACATCATAGACAAGCTATGATATGAACTCTACTTTGTTTATTAATAAATGGTAATTATAATTATTTAAAAGGTGTACCTATTTTAAACACTTTCATAATGATTATAATTAATAGGACAAGCTACCAGTTAACTTTAATCAACATTACGAACAATGTTTGGCCGTCGACAAATATTTAATACAGGCAAAGACATGTACAATTACATTGATCATTAGTAAATGGTAATTATAATTATTTTAAGGTATACCAATTTAAAACACCTTTATATTGATTATGGTTAATAGGAAAATCCTCTAGATCACATTAATCTACATTTCAAAGTATGTATAGCTGAGGACCAACATCATATACAGGCGATAAAATTTTCTATAACATTGATCATTAATAAATGGTTATTATAATTATTTAAAAGGTGTACCTATTTTAAACACCTTTATAATGATTATAATTTATAGGACAATCCTCCAGATGACTTTTATAAACATTTCAAAGTATGTGTGGCTGTCGACAAATATATAATACAGGCAAATACATGTAGAATTACATTGACTATTTATAAATGGTAATTATAATTATTTATAAGGTATACCTATTCGAAACACCTTTATAATGATTATAATTAATAGGACAATCCTCCAGACTACATTAATCAATGTTTCTAACTAAGTTTGGCTTTCGAGGAACATCACGTGATGGCGGAGTTACATGTACAATTTCTCTGTTCATTCATGAATGGTAGTTATATTTATTTATAAGGTATAAGTATTTTTAAAAACTTTGGAAAGGTTATAATTAATAGGTTATTCCTCCAGACTACATTTATAAACATTTCGAAATACTTTTGGCTGTCGACAAATATCTCGTGATGGCGAAGTCATATGTAGAATTTTTCTGTTCTTCAATTAACGGTTGTTATAATGATTTATTAGTTTTCCTATTTTTAACAACTATAAAATGATTAGTAGCTATAGGACAATACACCAGAAAATTTTAATCAACATTTCATAGAATGTTTAGCTGAGGACCAACATCATAGACAAGCGATGACATGTACTCTACTTTGTTTATTAATAAATGGTAATTATAATTATTTAAAAGGTGTACCTAATTTAAACACTTTCATAATGATTATAATTAATAGGACAAGCTACCAGTTAACTTTAATCAACATTACGAACAATGTTTGGCCGTCGACAAATATTTAATACAGGCAAAGACATGTACAATTACATTGATCATTAATAAATGGTAATTATAATTATTTTAAGGTATACCAATTTAAAACACCTTTATATTGATTATGGTTAATAGGAAAATCCTCTAGATCACATTAATCAACATTTCAAAGTATGTATAGCTGAGGACCAACATCATATACAGGCGATAAAATTTTCTATAACATTGATCATTAATAAATGGTAATTATAATTATTTAAAAGGTGTACCTATTTTAAACACCTTTATAATGATTATAATTAATAGGACAATCCTCCAGATGACTTTTATAAACATTTCAAAGTATGTGTGGCTGTCGACAAATATATAATACAGGCAAATACATGTAGAATTACATTGACTATTTATAAATGGTAATTATAATTATTTATAAGGTATACCTATTCGAAACACCTTTATAATGATTATAATTAATAGGACAATCCTCCAGACTACATTAATCAATGTTTCTAACTAAGTTTGGCTTTCGAGGAACATCACGTGATGGCGGAGTTACATGTACAATTTCTCTGTTCATTCATGAATGGTAGTTATATTTATTTATAAGGTATAAGTATTTTTAAAAACTTTGTAAAGGTTATAATTAATAGGTTATTCCTCCAGACTACATTTATAAACATTTCGAAATACTTTTGGCTGTCGACAAATATCTCGTGATGGCGAAGTCATATGTAGAATTTTTCTGTTCTTTAATTAACGGTTGTTATAATGATTTATTAGTTTTCCTATTTTTAACAACTATAAAATGATTAGTAGCTATAGGACAATACACCAGAAAATTTTAATCAACATTTCATAGAATGTTTAGCTGAGGACCAACATCATAGACAAGCGATGATATGTACTCTACTTTGTTTATTAATAAATGGTAATTATAATTATTTAAAAGGTGTACCTATTTTAAACACTTTCATAATGATTATAATTAATAGGACAAGCTACCAGTTAACTTTAATCAACATTACGAACAATGTTTGGCCGTCGACAAATATTTAATACAGGCAAAGACATGTACAATTACATTGATCATTAATAAATGGTAATTATAATTATTTTAAGGTATACCAATTTAAAACACCTTTATATTGATTATGGTTAATAGGAAAATCCTCTAGATCACATTAATCAACATTTCAAAGTATGTATAGCTGAGGACCAACATCATATACAGGCGATAAAATTTTCTATAACATTGATCATTAATAAATGGTAATTATAATTATTTAAAAGGTGTACCTATTTTAAACACCTTTATAATGATTATAATTAATAGGACAATCCTCCAGATGACTTTTATAAACATTTCAAAGTATGTGTGGCTGTCGACAAATATATAATACAGGCAAATACATGTAGAATTACATTGACTATTTATAAATGGTAATTATAATTATTTATAAGGTATACCTATTCGAAACACCTTTATAATGATTATAATTAATAGGACAATCCTCCAGACTACATTAATCAATGTTTCTAACTAAGTTTGGCTTTCGAGGAACATCACGTGATGGCGGAGTCACATGTACAATTTCTCTGTTCATTCATGAATGGTAGTTATATTTATTTATAAGGTATAAGTATTTTTAAAAACTTTGTAAAGATTATAATTAATAGGTTATTCCTCCAGACTACATTTATCAACATTTCGCAATACTTTTGGCTGTCGACAAATATCTCGTGATGGCGAAGTCATATGTAGAATTTTTCTGTTCATTAATTAATGGTAAATATAATAATTTATTAGTTTTCCTATTTTTAACAACTATAAAATGATTACCAGCTATAGGACAATACACCAGAAAATTTTAATCAACATTTCATAGAATGTTTAGCTGAGGACCAACATCATAGACAAGCGATGATATGTACTCTACTTTGTTTATTAATAAATGGTAATTATAATTATTTAAAAGGTGTACCTATTTTAAACACTTTCATAATGATTATAATTAATAGGACAAGCTACCAGTTAACTTAAATCAACATTACGAACAATGTTTGGCCGTCGACAAATATTTAATACAGGCAAAGACATGTACAATTACATTGATCATTAATAAATGGTAATTATAATTATTTTAAGGTATACCAATTTAAAACACCTTTATATTGTTTATGGTTAATAGGAAAATCCTCTAGATCACATTAATCAACATTTCAAAGTATGTATAGCTGAGGACCAACATCGAATACAGGCGATAAAATTTTCTATAACATTGTTCATTAATAAATGGTAATTATAATAATTTATAAGGAATACCAATTTAGAACACCTTTTTAATGATTATGATTATTAGAACAATCCTCTAGACTACATTTTTCAACGTTTCGACCTATGTTTGGCTTTCGAGAAACATCTCGTGGTGGCGGAGTCACATGTACAATTTCTCTGTTCATTCATATATGGTAGTTATATTTATTTATAAGGTATAACTATTTTTAAAAACTTTGTAATGATTATAATTAATAGGACAATCCTCCAGACTACATTTATCAACATATCGAAATACGTTTGGCTGTCGACAAATATCTCGTGATGGCGGAGTCATATGTAGAATTTTTCTGTTCTTTAATTAACGGTTGTTATAATGATTTATTAGTTTTCCTATTTTTAACAACTATAAAATGATTACCAGCTATAGGACAATACACTAGAAAATTTTAATCAACATTTCATAGAATGTTTAGCTAAGGACCAACATCATAGACAAGCGATGACATGTACTGTACTTTGTTCATTAATAAATGGTAATTATAATTATTTAAGAGGTGTACCTATTTTAAACACCTTTATAATGATTATAATTAATAGGACAATCCTCCAGATAACTTTTATAAACATTTCAAAGTATGTGTGGCTGTCGACAAATATATATTACAGCCAAATACATGTAGAATTACATTGACTATTTATAAATGGTAATTATAATTATTTATAAGGTATACCTATTCGAAAAACCTTTATAATGATTATAATTAATAGGACAATCCTCCAGACAACATTATCCAATGTTTCTAACTAAGTTTGGCTTTCGAGAAACATCACGTGATGGCGGAGTCACATGTACAATTTCTCTGTTCATTCATGAATGGTTGTTATATTTATTTATAAGGTATAACTATTTTTAAAAACTTTGTAATGATTATAATTAATAGGACAATGCTCCAGACTACATTTATCAACATTTCGAAATACTTTTGGCTGTCGACAAATATCTCGTGATGGCGAAGTCATATGTAGAATTTTTCTGTTCATTAATTAATGGTAAATATAATAATTTATAAGGTATGCCTATTTTTAACACCTATAAAATGATTATCAACTTTAGGACAATCCACAAGAAAACTTTAATCAACATTTCATAGAATGTTTAGCTGAGGACCAACATAATAGACAGGCGATGACATGTACTATACTTTGTTCATTAATAAATGGTAATTATAATTATTTAAAAGGTGTACCTATTTTAAACACTTTCATAATGATTATAATTAATAGGACAAGCTAACAGTTAACTTTAATCAACATTACGAACAATGTTTGGCCGTCGACAAATATTTAATACAGGCAAAGACATGTACAATTACATTGATCATTAATAAATGGTAATTATAATTATTTTAAGGTATACCAATTTAAAACACCTTTATATTGATTATGGTTAATAGGAAAATCCTCTAGATCACATTAATCAACATTTCAAAGTATGTATAGCTGAGGACCAACATCATATACAGGCGATAAAATTTTCTATAACATTGATCATTAATAAATGGTAATTATAATTATTTAAAAGGTGTACCTATTTTAAACACCTTTATAATGATTATAATTAATAGGACAATCCTCCAGATGACTTTTATAAACATTTCAAAGTATGTGTGGCTGTCGACAAATATATAATACAGGCAAATACATGTAGAATTACATTGACTATTTATAAATGGTAATTATAATTATTTATAAGGTATACCTATTCGAAACACCTTTATAATGATTATAATTAATAGGACAATCCTCCAGACTACATTAATCAATGTTTCTAACTAAGTTTGGCTTTCGAGGAACATCACGTGATGGAGGAGTCACATGTACAATTTCTCTGTTCATTCATGAATGGTAGTTATATTTATTTATAAGGTATAAGTATTTTTAAAAACTTTGTAAAGATTATAATTAATAGGTTATTCCTCCAGACTACATTTATCAACATTTCGAAATACTTTTGGCTGTCGACAAATATCTCGTGATGGCGAAGTCATATGTAGAATTTTTCTGTTCATTAATTAATGGTAAATATAATAATTTTTAAGGTATGCCTATTTTTAACAACTATAAAATGATTACCAGCTATAGGACAATACACCAGAAAATTTTAATCAACATTTCATAGAATGTTTAGCTGAGGACCAACATCATAGACAAGCTATGATATGAACTCTACTTTGTTTATTAATAAATGGTAATTATAATTATTTAAAAGGTGTACCTATTTTAAACACTTTCATAATGATTATAATTAATAGGACAAGCTACCAGTTAACTTTAATCAACATTACGAACAATGTTTGGCCGTCGACAAATATTTAATACAGGCAAAGACATGTACAATTACATTGATCATTAATAAATGGTAATTATAATTATTTTAAGGTATACCAATTTAAAACACCTTTATATTGATTATGGTTAATAGGAAAATCCTCTAGATCACATTAATCTACATTTCAAAGTATGTATAGCTGAGGACCAACATCATATACAGGCGATAAAATTTTCTATAACATTGATCATTAATAAATGGTAATTATAATTATTTAAAAGGTGTACCTATTTTAAACACCTTTATAATGATTATAATTTATAGGACAATCCTCCAGATGACTTTTATAAACATTTCAACGTATGTGTGGCTGTCGACAAATATATAATACAGGCAAATACATGTAGAATTACATTGACTATTTATAAATGATAATTATAATTATTTATAAGGTATACCTATTCGAAACACCTTTATAATGATTATAATTAATAGGACAATCCTCCAGACTACATTAATCAATGTTTCTAACTAAGTTTGGCTTTCGAGGAACATCACGTGATGGCGGAGTTACATGTACAATTTCTCTGTTCATTCATGAATGGTAGTTATATTTATTTATAAGGTATAAGTATTTTTAAAAACTTTGTAAAGGTTATAATTAATAGGTTATTCCTCCAGACTACATTTATAAACATTTCGAAATACTTTTGGCTGTCGACAAATATCTCGTGATGGCGAAGTCATATGTAGAATTTTTCTGTTCTTCAATTAACGGTTGTTATAATGATTTATTAGTTTTCCTATTTTTAACAACTATAAAATGATTAGTAGCTATAGGACAATACACCAGAAAATTTTAATCAACATTTCATAGAATGTTTAGCTGAGGACCAACATCATAGACAAGCGATGACATGTACTCTACTTTGTTTATTAATAAATGGTAATTATAATTATTTAAAAGGTGTACCTAATTTAAACACTTTCATAATGATTATAATTAATAGGACAAGCTACCAGTTAACTTTAATCAACATTACGAACAATGTTTGGCCGTCGACAAATATTTAATACAGGCAAAGACATGTACAATTACATTGATCATTAATAAATGGTAATTATAATTATTTTAAGGTATACCAATTTAAAACACCTTTATATTGATTATGGTTAATAGGAAAATCCTCTAGATCACATTAATCAACATTTCAAAGTATGTATAGCTGAGGACCAACATCATATACAGGCGATAAAATTTTCTATAACATTGATCATTAATAAATGGTAATTATAATTATTTAAAAGGTGTACCTATTTTAAACACCTTTATAATGATTATAATTAATAGGACAATCCTCCAGATGACTTTTATAAACATTTCAAAGTATGTGTGGCTGTCGACAAATATATAATACAGGCAAATACATGTAGAATTACATTGACTATTTATAAATGGTAATTATAATTATTTATAAGGTATACCTATTCGAAACACCTTTATAATGATTATAATTAATAGGACAATCCTCCAGACTACATTAATCAATGTTTCTAACTAAGTTTGGCTTTCGAGGAACATCACGTGATGGCGGAGTTACATGTACAATTTCTCTGTTCATTCATGAATGGTAGTTATATTTATTTATAAGGTATAAGTATTTTTAAAAACTTTGTAAAGGTTATAATTAATAGGTTATTCCTCCAGACTACATTTATAAACATTTCGAAATACTTTTGGCTGTCGACAAATATCTCGTGATGGCGAAGTCATATGTAGAATTTTTCTGTTCTTTAATTAACGGTTGTTATAATGATTTATTAGTTTTCCTATTTTTAACAACTATAAAATGATTAGTAGCTATAGGACAATACACCAGAAAATTTTAATCAACATTTCATAGAATGTTTAGCTGAGGACCAACATCATAGACAAGCGATGATATGTACTCTACTTTGTTTATTAATAAATGGTAATTATAATTATTTAAAAGGTGTACCTATTTTAAACACTTTCATAATGATTATAATTAATAGGACAAGCTACCAGTTAACTTTAATCAACATTACGAACAATGTTTGGCCGTCGACAAATATTTAATACAGGCAAAGACATGTACAATTACATTGATCATTAATAAATGGTAATTATAATTATTTTAAGGTATACCAATTTAAAACACCTTTATATTGATTATGGTTAATAGGAAAATCCTCTAGATCACATTAATCAACATTTCAAAGTATGTATAGCTGAGGACCAACATCATATACAGGCGATAAAATTTTCTATAACATTGATCATTAATAAATGGTAATTATAATTATTTAAAAGGTGTACCTATTTTAAACACCTTTATAATGATTATAATTAATAGGACAATCCTCCAGATGACTTTTATAAACATTTCAAAGTATGTGTGGCTGTCGACAAATATATAATACAGGCAAATACATGTAGAATTACATTGACTATTTATAAATGGTAATTATAATTATTTATAAGGTATACCTATTCGAAACACCTTTATAATGATTATAATTAATAGGACAATCCTCCAGACTACATTAATCAATGTTTCTAACTAAGTTTGGCTTTCGAGGAACATCACGTGATGGCGGAGTCACATGTACAATTTCTCTGTTCATTCATGAATGGTAGTTATATTTATTTATAAGGTATAAGTATTTTTAAAAACTTTGTAAAGATTATAATTAATAGGTTATTCCTCCAGACTACATTTATCAACATTTCGCAATACTTTTGGCTGTCGACAAATATCTCGTGATGGCGAAGTCATATGTAGAATTTTTCTGTTCATTAATTAATGGTAAATATAATAATTTATTAGTTTTCCTATTTTTAACAACTATAAAATGATTACCAGCTATAGGACAATACACCAGAAAATTTTAATCAACATTTCATAGAATGTTTAGCTGAGGACCAACATCATAGACAAGCGATGATATGTACTCTACTTTGTTTATTAATAAATGGTAATTATAATTATTTAAAAGGTGTACCTATTTTAAACACTTTCATAATGATTATAATTAATAGGACAAGCTACCAGTTAACTTAAATCAACATTACGAACAATGTTTGGCCGTCGACAAATATTTAATACAGGCAAAGACATGTACAATTACATTGATCATTAATAAATGGTAATTATAATTATTTTAAGGTATACCAATTTAAAACACCTTTATATTGTTTATGGTTAATAGGAAAATCCTCTAGATCACATTAATCAACATTTCAAAGTATGTATAGCTGAGGACCAACATCGAATACAGGCGATAAAATTTTCTATAACATTGTTCATTAATAAATGGTAATTATAATAATTTATAAGGAATACCAATTTAGAACACCTTTTTAATGATTATGATTATTAGAACAATCCTCTAGACTACATTTTTCAACGTTTCGACCTATGTTTGGCTTTCGAGAAACATCTCGTGGTGGCGGAGTCACATGTACAATTTCTCTGTTCATTCATATATGGTAGTTATATTTATTTATAAGGTATAACTATTTTTAAAAACTTTGTAATGATTATAATTAATAGGACAATCCTCCAGACTACATTTATCAACATATCGAAATACGTTTGGCTGTCGACAAATATCTCGTGATGGCGGAGTCATATGTAGAATTTTTCTGTTCTTTAATTAACGGTTGTTATAATGATTTATTAGTTTTCCTATTTTTAACAACTATAAAATGATTACCAGCTATAGGACAATACACTAGAAAATTTTAATCAACATTTCATAGAATGTTTAGCTAAGGACCAACATCATAGACAAGCGATGACATGTACTGTACTTTGTTCATTAATAAATGGTAATTATAATTATTTAAGAGGTGTACCTATTTTAAACACCTTTATAATGATTATAATTAATAGGACAATCCTCCAGATAACTTTTATAAACATTTCAAAGTATGTGTGGCTGTCGACAAATATATATTACAGCCAAATACATGTAGAATTACATTGACTATTTATAAATGGTAATTATAATTATTTATAAGGTATACCTATTCGAAAAACCTTTATAATGATTATAATTAATAGGACAATCCTCCAGACAACATTATCCAATGTTTCTAACTAAGTTTGGCTTTCGAGAAACATCACGTGATGGCGGAGTCACATGTACAATTTCTCTGTTCATTCATGAATGGTTGTTATATTTATTTATAAGGTATAACTATTTTTAAAAACTTTGTAATGATTATAATTAATAGGACAATGCTCCAGACTACATTTATCAACATTTCGAAATACTTTTGGCTGTCGACAAATATCTCGTGATGGCGAAGTCATATGTAGAATTTTTCTGTTCATTAATTAATGGTAAATATAATAATTTATAAGGTATGCCTATTTTTAACACCTATAAAATGATTATCAACTTTAGGACAATCCACAAGAAAACTTTAATCAACATTTCATAGAATGTTTAGCTGAGGACCAACATAATAGACAGGCGATGACATGTACTATACTTTGTTCATTAATAAATGGTAATTATAATTATTTAAAAGGTGTACCTATTTTAAACACTTTCATAATGATTATAATTAATAGGACAAGCTACCAGTTAACTTTAATCAACATTACGAACAATGTTTGGCCGTCGACAAATATTTAATACAGGCAAAGACATGTACAATTACATTGATCATTAATAAATGGTAATTATAATTATTTTAAGGTATACCAATTTAAAACACCTTTATATTGATTATGGTTAATAGGAAAATCCTCTAGATCACATTAATCAACATTTCAAAGTATGTATAGCTGAGGACCAACATCATATACAGGCGATAAAATTTTCTATAACATTGATCATTAATAAATGGTAATTATAATTATTTAAAAGGTGTACCTATTTTAAACACCTTTATAATGATTATAATTAATAGGACAATCCTCCAGATGACTTTTATAAACATTTCAAAGTATGTGTGGCTGTCGACAAATATATAATACAGGCAAATACATGTAGAATTACATTGACTATTTATAAATGGTAATTATAATTATTTATAAGGTATACCTATTCGAAACACCTTTATAATGATTATAATTAATAGGACAATCCTCCAGACTACATTAATCAATGTTTCTAACTAAGTTTGGCTTTCGAGGAACATCACGTGATGGAGGAGTCACATGTACAATTTCTCTGTTCATTCATGAATGGTAGTTATATTTATTTATAAGGTATAAGTATTTTTAAAAACTTTGTAAAGATTATAATTAATAGGTTATTCCTCCAGACTACATTTATCAACATTTCGAAATACTTTTGGCTGTCGACAAATATCTCGTGATGGCGAAGTCATATGTAGAATTTTTCTGTTCATTAATTAATGGTAAATATAATAATTTTTAAGGTATGCCTATTTTTAACAACTATAAAATGATTACCAGCTATAGGACAATACACCAGAAAATTTTAATCAACATTTCATAGAATGTTTAGCTGAGGACCAACATCATAGACAAGCTATGATATGAACTCTACTTTGTTTATTAATAAATGGTAATTATAATTATTTAAAAGGTGTACCTATTTTAAACACTTTCATAATGATTATAATTAATAGGACAAGCTACCAGTTAACTTTAATCAACATTACGAACAATGTTTGGCCGTCGACAAATATTTAATACAGGCAAAGACATGTACAATTACATTGATCATTAATAAATGGTAATTATAATTATTTTAAGGTATACCAATTTAAAACACCTTTATATTGATTATGGTTAATAGGAAAATCCTCTAGATCACATTAATCTACATTTCAAAGTATGTATAGCTGAGGACCAACATCATATACAGGCGATAAAATTTTCTATAACATTGATCATTAATAAATGGTAATTATAATTATTTAAAAGGTGTACCTATTTTAAACACCTTTATAATGATTATAATTTATAGGACAATCCTCCAGATGACTTTTATAAACATTTCAACGTATGTGTGGCTGTCGACAAATATATAATACAGGCAAATACATGTAGAATTACATTGACTATTTATAAATGATAATTATAATTATTTATAAGGTATACCTATTCGAAACACCTTTATAATGATTATAATTAATAGGACAATCCTCCAGACTACATTAATCAATGTTTCTAACTAAGTTTGGCTTTCGAGGAACATCACGTGATGGCGGAGTTACATGTACAATTTCTCTGTTCATTCATGAATGGTAGTTATATTTATTTATAAGGTATAAGTATTTTTAAAAACTTTGTAAAGGTTATAATTAATAGGTTATTCCTCCAGACTACATTTATAAACATTTCGAAATACTTTTGGCTGTCGACAAATATCTCGTGATGGCGAAGTCATATGTAGAATTTTTCTGTTCTTCAATTAACGGTTGTTATAATGATTTATTAGTTTTCCTATTTTTAACAACTATAAAATGATTAGTAGCTATAGGACAATACACCAGAAAATTTTAATCAACATTTCATAGAATGTTTAGCTGAGGACCAACATCATAGACAAGCGATGACATGTACTCTACTTTGTTTATTAATAAATGGTAATTATAATTATTTAAAAGGTGTACCTAATTTAAACACTTTCATAATGATTATAATTAATAGGACAAGCTACCAGTTAACTTTAATCAACATTACGAACAATGTTTGGCCGTCGACAAATATTTAATACAGGCAAAGACATGTACAATTACATTGATCATTAATAAATGGTAATTATAATTATTTTAAGGTATACCAATTTAAAACACCTTTATATTGATTATGGTTAATAGGAAAATCCTCTAGATCACATTAATCAACATTTCAAAGTATGTATAGCTGAGGACCAACATCATATACAGGCGATAAAATTTTCTATAACATTGATCATTAATAAATGGTAATTATAATTATTTAAAAGGTGTACCTATTTTAAACACCTTTATAATGATTATAATTAATAGGACAATCCTCCAGATGACTTTTATAAACATTTCAAAGTATGTGTGGCTGTCGACAAATATATAATACAGGCAAATACATGTAGAATTACATTGACTATTTATAAATGGTAATTATAATTATTTATAAGGTATACCTATTCGAAACACCTTTATAATGATTATAATTAATAGGACAATCCTCCAGACTACATTAATCAATGTTTCTAACTAAGTTTGGCTTTCGAGGAACATCACGTGATGGCGGAGTTACATGTACAATTTCTCTGTTCATTCATGAATGGTAGTTATATTTATTTATAAGGTATAAGTATTTTTAAAAACTTTGTAAAGGTTATAATTAATAGGTTATTCCTCCAGACTACATTTATAAACATTTCGAAATACTTTTGGCTGTCGACAAATATCTCGTGATGGCGAAGTCATATGTAGAATTTTTCTGTTCTTTAATTAACGGTTGTTATAATGATTTATTAGTTTTCCTATTTTTAACAACTATAAAATGATTAGTAGCTATAGGACAATACACCAGAAAATTTTAATCAACATTTCATAGAATGTTTAGCTGAGGACCAACATCATAGACAAGCGATGATATGTACTCTACTTTGTTTATTAATAAATGGTAATTATAATTATTTAAAAGGTGTACCTATTTTAAACACTTTCATAATGATTATAATTAATAGGACAAGCTACCAGTTAACTTTAATCAACATTACGAACAATGTTTGGCCGTCGACAAATATTTAATACAGGCAAAGACATGTACAATTACATTGATCATTAATAAATGGTAATTATAATTATTTTAAGGTATACCAATTTAAAACACCTTTATATTGATTATGGTTAATAGGAAAATCCTCTAGATCACATTAATCAACATTTCAAAGTATGTATAGCTGAGGACCAACATCATATACAGGCGATAAAATTTTCTATAACATTGATCATTAATAAATGGTAATTATAATTATTTAAAAGGTGTACCTATTTTAAACACCTTTATAATGATTATAATTAATAGGACAATCCTCCAGATGACTTTTATAAACATTTCAAAGTATGTGTGGCTGTCGACAAATATATAATACAGGCAAATACATGTAGAATTACATTGACTATTTATAAATGGTAATTATAATTATTTATAAGGTATACCTATTCGAAACACCTTTATAATGATTATAATTAATAGGACAATCCTCCAGACTACATTAATCAATGTTTCTAACTAAGTTTGGCTTTCGAGGAACATCACGTGATGGCGGAGTCACATGTACAATTTCTCTGTTCATTCATGAATGGTAGTTATATTTATTTATAAGGTATAAGTATTTTTAAAAACTTTGTAAAGATTATAATTAATAGGTTATTCCTCCAGACTACATTTATCAACATTTCGCAATACTTTTGGCTGTCGACAAATATCTCGTGATGGCGAAGTCATATGTAGAATTTTTCTGTTCATTAATTAATGGTAAATATAATAATTTATTAGTTTTCCTATTTTTAACAACTATAAAATGATTACCAGCTATAGGACAATACACCAGAAAATTTTAATCAACATTTCATAGAATGTTTAGCTGAGGACCAACATCATAGACAAGCGATGATATGTACTCTACTTTGTTTATTAATAAATGGTAATTATAATTATTTAAAAGGTGTACCTATTTTAAACACTTTCATAATGATTATAATTAATAGGACAAGCTACCAGTTAACTTAAATCAACATTACGAACAATGTTTGGCCGTCGACAAATATTTAATACAGGCAAAGACATGTACAATTACATTGATCATTAATAAATGGTAATTATAATTATTTTAAGGTATACCAATTTAAAACACCTTTATATTGTTTATGGTTAATAGGAAAATCCTCTAGATCACATTAATCAACATTTCAAAGTATGTATAGCTGAGGACCAACATCGAATACAGGCGATAAAATTTTCTATAACATTGTTCATTAATAAATGGTAATTATAATAATTTATAAGGAATACCAATTTAGAACACCTTTTTAATGATTATGATTATTAGAACAATCCTCTAGACTACATTTTTCAACGTTTCGACCTATGTTTGGCTTTCGAGAAACATCTCGTGGTGGCGGAGTCACATGTACAATTTCTCTGTTCATTCATATATGGTAGTTATATTTATTTATAAGGTATAACTATTTTTAAAAACTTTGTAATGATTATAATTAATAGGACAATCCTCCAGACTACATTTATCAACATATCGAAATACGTTTGGCTGTCGACAAATATCTCGTGATGGCGGAGTCATATGTAGAATTTTTCTGTTCTTTAATTAACGGTTGTTATAATGATTTATTAGTTTTCCTATTTTTAACAACTATAAAATGATTACCAGCTATAGGACAATACACTAGAAAATTTTAATCAACATTTCATAGAATGTTTAGCTAAGGACCAACATCATAGACAAGCGATGACATGTACTGTACTTTGTTCATTAATAAATGGTAATTATAATTATTTAAGAGGTGTACCTATTTTAAACACCTTTATAATGATTATAATTAATAGGACAATCCTCCAGATAACTTTTATAAACATTTCAAAGTATGTGTGGCTGTCGACAAATATATATTACAGCCAAATACATGTAGAATTACATTGACTATTTATAAATGGTAATTATAATTATTTATAAGGTATACCTATTCGAAAAACCTTTATAATGATTATAATTAATAGGACAATCCTCCAGACAACATTATCCAATGTTTCTAACTAAGTTTGGCTTTCGAGAAACATCACGTGATGGCGGAGTCACATGTACAATTTCTCTGTTCATTCATGAATGGTTGTTATATTTATTTATAAGGTATAACTATTTTTAAAAACTTTGTAATGATTATAATTAATAGGACAATGCTCCAGACTACATTTATCAACATTTCGAAATACTTTTGGCTGTCGACAAATATCTCGTGATGGCGAAGTCATATGTAGAATTTTTCTGTTCATTAATTAATGGTAAATATAATAATTTATAAGGTATGCCTATTTTTAACACCTATAAAATGATTATCAACTTTAGGACAATCCACAAGAAAACTTTAATCAACATTTCATAGAATGTTTAGCTGAGGACCAACATAATAGACAGGCGATGACATGTACTATACTTTGTTCATTAATAAATGGTAATTATAATTATTTAAAAGGTGTACCTATTTTAAACACTTTCATAATGATTATAATTAATAGGACAAGCTACCAGTTAACTTTAATCAACATTACGAACAATGTTTGGCCGTCGACAAATATTTAATACAGGCAAAGACATGTACAATTACATTGATCATTAATAAATGGTAATTATAATTATTTTAAGGTATACCAATTTAAAACACCTTTATATTGATTATGGTTAATAGGAAAATCCTCTAGATCACATTAATCAACATTTCAAAGTATGTATAGCTGAGGACCAACATCATATACAGGCGATAAAATTTTCTATAACATTGATCATTAATAAATGGTAATTATAATTATTTAAAAGGTGTACCTATTTTAAACACCTTTATAATGATTATAATTAATAGGACAATCCTCCAGATGACTTTTATAAACATTTCAAAGTATGTGTGGCTGTCGACAAATATATAATACAGGCAAATACATGTAGAATTACATTGACTATTTATAAATGGTAATTATAATTATTTATAAGGTATACCTATTCGAAACACCTTTATAATGATTATAATTAATAGGACAATCCTCCAGACTACATTAATCAATGTTTCTAACTAAGTTTGGCTTTCGAGGAACATCACGTGATGGCGGAGTTACATGTACAATTTCTCTGTTCATTCATGAATGGTAGTTATATTTATTTATAAGGTATAAGTATTTTTAAAAACTTTGTAAAGGTTATAATTAATAGGTTATTCCTCCAGACTACATTTATAAACATTTCGAAATACTTTTGGCTGTCGACAAATATCTCGTGATGGCGAAGTCATATGTAGAATTTTTCTGTTCTTTAATTAACGGTTGTTATAATGATTTATTAGTTTTCCTATTTTTAACAACTATAAAATGATTAGTAGCTATAGGACAATACACCAGAAAATTTTAATCAACATTTCATAGAATGTTTAGCTGAGGACCAACATCATAGACAAGCGATGATATGTACTCTACTTTGTTTATTAATAAATGGTAATTATAATTATTTAAAAGGTGTACCTATTTTAAACACTTTCATAATGATTATAATTAATAGGACAAGCTACCAGTTAACTTTAATCAACATTACGAACAATGTTTGGCCGTCGACAAATATTTAATACAGGCAAAGACATGTACAATTACATTGATCATTAATAAATGGTAATTATAATTATTTTAAGGTATACCAATTTAAAACACCTTTATATTGATTATGGTTAATAGGAAAATCCTCTAGATCACATTAATCAACATTTCAAAGTATGTATAGCTGAGGACCAACATCATATACAGGCGATAAAATTTTCTATAACATTGATCATTAATAAATGGTAATTATAATTATTTAAAAGGTGTACCTATTTTAAACACCTTTATAATGATTATAATTAATAGGACAATCCTCCAGATGACTTTTATAAACATTTCAAAGTATGTGTGGCTGTCGACAAATATATAATACAGGCAAATACATGTAGAATTACATTGACTATTTATAAATGGTAATTATAATTATTTATAAGGTATACCTATTCGAAACACCTTTATAATGATTATAATTAATAGGACAATCCTCCAGACTACATTAATCAATGTTTCTAACTAAGTTTGGCTTTCGAGGAACATCACGTGATGGCGGAGTCACATGTACAATTTCTCTGTTCATTCATGAATGGTAGTTATATTTATTTATAAGGTATAAGTATTTTTAAAAACTTTGTAAAGATTATAATTAATAGGTTATTCCTCCAGACTACATTTATCAACATTTCGCAATACTTTTGGCTGTCGACAAATATCTCGTGATGGCGAAGTCATATGTAGAATTTTTCTGTTCATTAATTAATGGTAAATATAATAATTTATTAGTTTTCCTATTTTTAACAACTATAAAATGATTACCAGCTATAGGACAATACACCAGAAAATTTTAATCAACATTTCATAGAATGTTTAGCTGAGGACCAACATCATAGACAAGCGATGATATGTACTCTACTTTGTTTATTAATAAATGGTAATTATAATTATTTAAAAGGTGTACCTATTTTAAACACTTTCATAATGATTATAATTAATAGGACAAGCTACCAGTTAACTTAAATCAACATTACGAACAATGTTTGGCCGTCGACAAATATTTAATACAGGCAAAGACATGTACAATTACATTGATCATTAATAAATGGTAATTATAATTATTTTAAGGTATACCAATTTAAAACACCTTTATATTGTTTATGGTTAATAGGAAAATCCTCTAGATCACATTAATCAACATTTCAAAGTATGTATAGCTGAGGACCAACATCGAATACAGGCGATAAAATTTTCTATAACATTGTTCATTAATAAATGGTAATTATAATAATTTATAAGGAATACCAATTTAGAACACCTTTTTAATGATTATGATTATTAGAACAATCCTCTAGACTACATTTTTCAACGTTTCGACCTATGTTTGGCTTTCGAGAAACATCTCGTGGTGGCGGAGTCACATGTACAATTTCTCTGTTCATTCATATATGGTAGTTATATTTATTTATAAGGTATAACTATTTTTAAAAACTTTGTAATGATTATAATTAATAGGACAATCCTCCAGACTACATTTATCAACATATCGAAATACGTTTGGCTGTCGACAAATATCTCGTGATGGCGGAGTCATATGTAGAATTTTTCTGTTCTTTAATTAACGGTTGTTATAATGATTTATTAGTTTTCCTATTTTTAACAACTATAAAATGATTACCAGCTATAGGACAATACACTAGAAAATTTTAATCAACATTTCATAGAATGTTTAGCTAAGGACCAACATCATAGACAAGCGATGACATGTACTGTACTTTGTTCATTAATAAATGGTAATTATAATTATTTAAGAGGTGTACCTATTTTAAACACCTTTATAATGATTATAATTAATAGGACAATCCTCCAGATAACTTTTATAAACATTTCAAAGTATGTGTGGCTGTCGACAAATATATATTACAGCCAAATACATGTAGAATTACATTGACTATTTATAAATGGTAATTATAATTATTTATAAGGTATACCTATTCGAAAAACCTTTATAATGATTATAATTAATAGGACAATCCTCCAGACAACATTATCCAATGTTTCTAACTAAGTTTGGCTTTCGAGAAACATCACGTGATGGCGGAGTCACATGTACAATTTCTCTGTTCATTCATGAATGGTTGTTATATTTATTTATAAGGTATAACTATTTTTAAAAACTTTGTAATGATTATAATTAATAGGACAATGCTCCAGACTACATTTATCAACATTTCGAAATACTTTTGGCTGTCGACAAATATCTCGTGATGGCGAAGTCATATGTAGAATTTTTCTGTTCATTAATTAATGGTAAATATAATAATTTATAAGGTATGCCTATTTTTAACACCTATAAAATGATTATCAACTTTAGGACAATCCACAAGAAAACTTTAATCAACATTTCATAGAATGTTTAGCTGAGGACCAACATAATAGACAGGCGATGACATGTACTATACTTTGTTCATTAATAAATGGTAATTATAATTATTTAAAAGGTGTACCTATTTTAAACACTTTCATAATGATTATAATTAATAGGACAAGCTACCAGTTAACTTTAATCAACATTACGAACAATGTTTGGCCGTCGACAAATATTTAATACAGGCAAAGACATGTACAATTACATTGATCATTAATAAATGGTAATTATAATTATTTTAAGGTATACCAATTTAAAACACCTTTATATTGATTATGGTTAATAGGAAAATCCTCTAGATCACATTAATCAACATTTCAAAGTATGTATAGCTGAGGACCAACATCATATACAGGCGATAAAATTTTCTATAACATTGATCATTAATAAATGGTAATTATAATTATTTAAAAGGTGTACCTATTTTAAACACCTTTATAATGATTATAATTAATAGGACAATCCTCCAGATGACTTTTATAAACATTTCAAAGTATGTGTGGCTGTCGACAAATATATAATACAGGCAAATACATGTAGAATTACATTGACTATTTATAAATGGTAATTATAATTATTTATAAGGTATACCTATTCGAAACACCTTTATAATGATTATAATTAATAGGACAATCCTCCAGACTACATTAATCAATGTTTCTAACTAAGTTTGGCTTTCGAGGAACATCACGTGATGGCGGAGTCACATGTACAATTTCTCTGTTCATTCATGAATGGTAGTTATATTTATTTATAAGGTATAAGTATTTTTAAAAACTTTGTAAAGATTATAATTAATAGGTTATTCCTCCAGACTACATTTATCAACATTTCGAAATACTTTTGGCTGTCGACAAATATCTCGTGATGGCGAAGTCATATGTAGAATTTTTCTGTTCATTAATTAATGGTAAATATAATAATTTATTAGTTTTCCTATTTTTAACAACTATAAAATGATTACCAGCTATAGGACAATACACCAGAAAATTTTAATCAACATTTCATAGAATGTTTAGCTGAGGACAAACATCATAGACAAGCGATGACATGTACTCTACTTTGTTTATTAATAAATGGTAATTATAATTATTTAAAAGGTGTACCTATTTTAAACACTTTCATAATGATTATAATTAATAGGACAAGCTACCAGTTAACTTTAATCAACATTACGAACAATGTTTGGCCGTCGACAAATATTTAATACAGGCAAAGACATGTACAATTACATTGATCATTAATAAATGGTAATTATAATTATTTTAAGGTATACCAATTTAAAACACCTTTATATTGATTATGGTTAATAGGAAAATCCTCTAGATCACATTAATCAACATTTCAAAGTATGTATAGCTGAGGACCAACATCATATACAGGCGATAAAATTTTCTATAACATTGATCATTAATAAATGGTAATTATAATTATTTAAAAGGTGTACCTATTTTAAACACCTTTATAATGATTATAATTAATAGGACAATCCTCCAGATGACTTTTATAAACATTTCAAAGTATGTGTGGCTGTCGACAAATATATAATACAGGCAAATACATGTAGAATTACATTGACTATTTATAAATGGTAATTATAATTATTTATAAGGTATACCTATTCGAAACACCTTTATAATGATTATAATTAATAGGACAATCCTCCAGACTACATTAATCAATGTTTCTAACTAAGTTTGGCTTTCGAGGAACATCACGTGATGGAGGAGTCACATGTACAATTTCTCTGTTCATTCATGAATGGTAGTTATATTTATTTATAAGGTATAAGTATTTTTAAAAACTTTGTAAAGATTATAATTAATAGGTTATTCCTCCAGACTACATTTATCAACATTTCGAAATACTTTTGGCTGTCGACAAATATCTCGTGATGGCGAAGTCATATGTAGAATTTTTCTGTTCATTAATTAATGGTAAATATAATAATTTTTAAGGTATGCCTATTTTTAACAACTATAAAATGATTACCAGCTATAGGACAATACACCAGAAAATTTTAATCAACATTTCATAGAATGTTTAGCTGAGGACCAACATCATAGACAAGCTATGATATGAACTCTACTTTGTTTATTAATAAATGGAAATTATAATTATTTAAAAGGTGTACCTATTTTAAACACTTTCATAATGATTATAATTAATAGGACAAGCTACCAGTTAACTTTAATCAACATTACGAACAATGTTTGGCCGTCGACAAATATTTAATACAGGCAAAGACATGTACAATTACATTGATCATTAATAAATGGTAATTATAATTATTTTAAGGTATACCAATTTAAAACACCTTTATATTGATTATGGTTAATAGGAAAATCCTCTAGATCACATTAATCTACATTTCAAAGTATGTATAGCTGAGGACCAACATCATATACAGGCGATAAAATTTTCTATAACATTGATCATTAATAAATGGTAATTATAATTATTTAAAAGGTGTACCTATTTTAAACACCTTTATAATGATTATAATTTATAGGACAATCCTCCAGATGACTTTTATAAACATTTCAACGTATGTGTGGCTGTCGACAAATATATAATACAGGCAAATACATGTAGAATTACATTGACTATTTATAAATGATAATTATAATTATTTATAAGGTATACCTATTCGAAACACCTTTATAATGATTATAATTAATAGGACAATCCTCCAGACTACATTAATCAATGTTTCTAACTAAGTTTGGCTTTCGAGGAACATCACGTGATGGCGGAGTTACATGTACAATTTCTCTGTTCATTCATGCATGGTAGTTATATTTATTTATAAGGTATAAGTATTTTTAAAAACTTTGTAAAGGTTATAATTAATAGGTTATTCCTCCAGACTACATTTATAAACATTTCGAAATACTTTTGGCTGTCGACAAATATCTCGTGATGGCGAAGTCATATGTAGAATTTTTCTGTTCTTTAATTAACGGTTGTTATAATGATTTATTAGTTTTCCTATTTTTAACAACTATAAAATGATTAGTAGCAATAGGACAATACACCAGAAAATTTTAATCAACATTTCATAGAATGTTTAGCTGAGGACCAACATCATAGACAAGCGATGGCATGTACTCTACTTTGTTTATTAATAAATGGTAATTATAATTATTTAAAAGGTGTACCTATTTTAAACACTTTCATAATGATTATAATTAATAGGACAAGCTACCAGTTAACTTTAATCAACATTACGAACAATGTTTGGCCGTCGACAAATATTTAATACAGGCAAAGACATGTACAATTACATTGATCATTAATAAATGGTAATTATAATTATTTTAAGGTATACCAATTTAAAACACCTTTATATTGATTATGGTTAATAGGAAAATCCTCTAGATCACATTTATCAACATTTCAATGTATGTATAGCTGAGGACCAACATCATATACAGGCGATAAAATTTTCTAAAACATTGATCATTAATAAATGGTAATTATAATTATTTAAAAGGTGTACCTATTTTAAACACCTTTATAATGATTATAATTAATAGGACAATCCTCCAGATGACTTTTATAAACATTTCAAAGTATGTGTGGCTGTCGACAAATATATAATACAGGCAAATACATGTAGAATTACATTGACTATTTATAAATGGTAATTATAATTATTTATAAGGTATACCTATTCGAAACACCTTTATAATGATTATAATTAATAGGACAATCCTCCAGACTACATTAATCAATGTTTCTAACTAAGTTTGGCTTTCGAGGAACATCACGTGATGGCGGAGTCACATGTACAATTTCTCTGTTCATTCATGAATGGTAGTTATATTTATTTATAAGGTATAAGTATTTTTAAAAACTTTGTAAAGATTATAATTAATAGGTTATTCCTCCAGACTACATTTATCAACATTTCGAAATACTTTTGGCTGTCGACAAATATCTCGTGATGGCGAAGTCATATGTAGAATTTTTCTGTTCATTAATTAATGGTAAATATAATAATTTATTAGTTTTCCTATTTTTAACAACTATAAAATGATTACCAGCTATAGGACAATACACCAGAAAATTTTAATCAACATTTCATAGAATGTTTAGCTGAGGACCAACATCATAGACAAGCGATGATATGTACTCTACTTTGTTTATTAATAAATGGTAATTATAATTATTTAAAAGGTGTACCTATTTTAAACACTTTCATAATGATTATAATTAATAGGACAAGCTACCAGTTAACTTAAATCAACATTACGAACAATGTTTGGCCGTCGACAAATATTTAATACAGGCAAAGACATGTACAATTACATTGATCATTAATAAATGGTAATTATAATTATTTTAAGGTATACCAATTTAAAACACCTTTATATTGTTTATGGTTAATAGGAAAATCCTCTAGATCACATTAATCAACATTTCAAAGTATGTATAGCTGAGGACCAACATCGAATACAGGCGATAAAATTTACTATAACATTGTTCATTAATAAATGGTAATTATAATAATTTATAAGGAATACCAATTTAGAACACCTTTTTAATGATTATGATTATTAGAACAATCCTCTAGACTACATTTTTCAACGTTTCGACCTATGTTTGGCTTTCGAGAAACATCTCGTGGTGGCGGAGTCACATGTACAATTTCTCTGTTCATTCATATATGGTAGTTATATTTATTTATAAGGTATAACTATTTTTAAAAACTTTGTAATGATTATAATTAATAGGACAATCCTCCAGACTACATTTATCAACATATCGAAATACGTTTGGCTGTCGACAAATATCTCGTGATGGCGGAGTCATATGTAGAATTTTTCTGTTCTTTAATTAACGGTTGTTATAATGATTTATTAGTTTTCCTATTTTTAACAACTATAAAATGATTACCAGCTATAGGACAATACACTAGAAAATTTTAATCAACATTTCATAGAATGTTTAGCTAAGGACCAACATCATAGACAAGCGATGACATGTACTGTACTTTGTTCATTAATAAATGGTAATTATAATTATTTAAGAGGTGTACCTATTTTAAACACCTTTATAATGATTATAATTAATAGGACAATCCTCCAGATAACTTTTATAAACATTTCAAAGTATGTGTGGCTGTCGACAAATATTTATTACAGCCAAATACATGTAGAATTACATTGACTATTTATAAATGGTAATTATAATTATTTATAAGGTATACCTATTCGAAAAACCTTTATAATGATTATAATTAATAGGACAATCCTCCAGACAACATTAATCAATGTTTCTAACTAAGTTTGGCTTTCGAGAAACATCACGTGATGGCGGAGTCACATGTACAATTTCTCTGTTCATTCATGAATGGTTGTTATATTTATTTATAAGGTATAACTATTTTTAAAAACTTTGTAATGATTATAATTAATAGGACAATGCTCCAGACTACATTTATCAACATTTCGAAATACTTTTGGCTGTCGACAAATATCTCGTGATGGCGAAGTCATATGTAGAATTTTTCTGTTCTTTAATTAACGGTTGTTATAATGATTTATTAGTTTTCTTATTTTTAACAACTATAAAATGATTAGTAGCTATAGGACAATACACCAGAAAATTTTAATCAAGATTTCATAGAATGTTTAGCTGAGGACCAACATCAAAGACAAGCGATGACATGTACTCTACTTTGTTTATTAATAAATGGTAATTATAATTATTTAAAAGGTGTACCTATTTTAAACACTTTTATAATGATTATAATTAATAGGACAAGCTACCAGTTAACTTTAATCAACATTACGAACAATGTTTGGCCGTCGACAAATATTTAATACAGGCAAAGACATGTACAATTACATTGATCATTAATAAATGGTAATTATAATTATTTTAAGGTATACCAATTTAAAACACCTTTATATTGATTATAGTTAATAGGAAAATCCTCTAGATCACATTAATCAACATTTCAAAGTATGTATAGCTGAGGACCAACATCATATACAGGCGATAAAATTTTCTATAACATTGATCATTAATAAATGGTAATTATAATTATTTAAAAGGTGTACCTATTTTAAACACCTTTATAATGATTATAATTAATAGGACAATCCTCCAGATGACTTTTATAAACATTTCAAAGTATGTGTGGCTGTCGACAAATATATAATACAGGCAAATACATGTAGAATTACATTGACTATTTATAAATGGTAATTATAATTATTTATAAGGTATACCTATTCGAAACACCTTTATAATGATTATAATTAATAGGACAATCCTCCAGACTACATTAATCAATGTTTCTAACTAAGTTTGGCTTTCGAGGAACATCACGTGATGGCGGAGTTACATGTACAATTTCTCTGTTCATTCATGAATGGTAGTTATATTTATTTATAAGGTATAAGTATTTTTAAAAACTTTGTAAAGGTTATAATTAATAGGTTATTCCTCCAGACTACATTTATAAACATTTCGAAATACTTTTGGCTGTCGACAAATATCTCGTGATGGCGAAGTCATATGTAGAATTTTTCTGTTCTTTAATTAACGGTTGTTATAATGATTTATTAGTTTTCCTATTTTTAACAACTATAAAATGATTAGTAGCTATAGGACAATACACCAGAAAATTTTAATCAACATTTCATAGAATGTTTAGCTGAGGACCAACATCATAGACAAGCGATGACATGTACTCTACTTTGTTTATTAATAAATGGTAATTATAATTATTTAAAAGGTGTACCTATTTTAAACACTTTCATAATTATTATAATTAATAGGACAAGCTACCAGTTAACTTTAATCAACATTACGAACAATGTTTGGCCGTCGACAAATATTTAATACAGGCAAAGACATGTACAATTATATTGATCATTAATAAATGGTAATTATAATTATTTTAAGGTATACCAATTTAAAACACCTTTATATTGTTTATGGTTAATAGGAAAATCCTCGAGATCACATTAATCAACATTTCAAAGTATGTATAGCTGAGGACCAACATCGAATACAGGCCATAAAATTTTCTATAACATTGTTCATTAATAAATGGTAATTATAATAATTTATAAGGAATACCAATTTAGAACACCTTTTTAATGATTATGATTATTAGAACAATCCTCTAGACTACATTTTTCAACGTTTCGACCTATGTTTGGCTTTCGAGAAACATCTCGTGGTGGCGGAGTCACATGTACAATTTCTCTGTTCATTCATATATGGTAGTTATATTTATTTATAAGGTATAATTATTTTTAAAAACTTTGTAATGATTATAATTAATAGGTTATTCCTCCAGACTACATTTATAAACATTTCGAAATACTTTTGGCTGTCGACAAATATCTCGTGATGGCGAAGTCATATGTAGAATTTTTCTGTTCTTTAATTAACGGTTGTTATAATGATTTATTAGTTTTCCTATTTTTAACAACTATAAAATGATTAGTAGCTATAGGACAATACACCAGAAAATTTAAATCAACATTTCATAGAATGTTTAGCTGAGGAACAACATCAAAGACAAGCGATGACATGTACTCTACTTTGTTTATTAATAAATGGTAATTATAATTATTTAAAAGGTGTACCTATTTTAAACACCTTTATAATGATTATAATTAATAGAACAAGCTACCAGATAACTTTTTTAAACATTTCAAAGTATGTTTTGCTGTCAACAAATATCTCGTGATGGCGAAGTCATATGTAGAATTTTTCTGTTCTTTAATTAACGGTTGTTATAATGATTTATTAGTTTTCCTATTTTTAACAACTATAAAATGATTAGTAGCTATAGGACAATACACCAGAAAATTTTAATCAACATTTCATAGAATGTTTAGCTGAGGACCAACATCATAGACAAGCGATGATATGTACTCTACTTTGTTTATTAATAAATGGTAATTATAATTATTTAAAAGGTGTACCTATTTTAAACACTTTCATAATGATTATAATTAATAGGACAAGCTACCAGTTAACTTTAATCAACATTACGAACAATGTTTGGCCGTCGACAAATATTTAATACAGGCAAAGACATGTACAATTACATTGATCATTAATAAATGGTAATTATAATTATTTTAAGGTATACCAATTTAAAACACCTTTATATTGATTATGGTTAATAGGAAAATCCTCTAGATCACATTAATCAACATTTCAAAGTATGTATAGCTGAGGACCAACATCATATACAGGCGATAAAATTTTCTATAACATTGATCATTAATAAATGGTAATTATAATTATTTAAAAGGTGTACCTATTTTAAACACCTTTATAATGATTATAATTAATAGGACAATCCTCCAGATGACTTTTATAAACATTTCAAAGTATGTGTGGCTGTCGACAAATATATAATACAGGCAAATACATGTAGAATTACATTGACTATTTATAAATGGTAATTATAATTATTTATAAGGTATACCTATTCGAAACACCTTTATAATGATTATAATTAATAGGACAATCCTCCAGACTACATTAATCAATGTTTCTAACTAAGTTTGGCTTTCGAGGAACATCACGTGATGGCGGAGTCACATGTACAATTTCTCTGTTCATTCATGAATGGTAGTTATATTTATTTATAAGGTATAAGTATTTTTAAAAACTTTGTAAAGATTATAATTAATAGGTTATTCCTCCAGACTACATTTATCAACATTTCGCAATACTTTTGGCTGTCGACAAATATCTCGTGATGGCGAAGTCATATGTAGAATTTTTCTGTTCATTAATTAATGGTAAATATAATAATTTATTAGTTTTCCTATTTTTAACAACTATAAAATGATTACCAGCTATAGGACAATACACCAGAAAATTTTAATCAACATTTCATAGAATGTTTAGCTGAGGACCAACATCATAGACAAGCGATGATATGTACTCTACTTTGTTTATTAATAAATGGTAATTATAATTATTTAAAAGGTGTACCTATTTTAAACACTTTCATAATGATTATAATTAATAGGACAAGCTACCAGTTAACTTAAATCAACATTACGAACAATGTTTGGCCGTCGACAAATATTTAATACAGGCAAAGACATGTACAATTACATTGATCATTAATAAATGATAATTATAATTATTTTAAGGTATACCAATTTAAAACACCTTTATATTGTTTATGGTTAATAGGAAAATCCTCTAGATCACATTAATCAACATTTCAAAGTATGTATAGCTGAGGACCAACATCGAATACAGGCGATAAAATTTTCTATAACATTGTTCATTAATAAATGGTAATTATAATAATTTATAAGGAATACCAATTTAGAACACCTTTTTAATGATTATGATTATTAGAACAATCCTCTAGACTACATTTTTCAACGTTTCGACCTATGTTTGGCTTTCGAGAAACATCTCGTGGTGGCGGAGTCACATGTACAATTTCTCTGTTCATTCATATATGGTAGTTATATTTATTTATAAGGTATAACTATTTTTAAAAACTTTGTAATGATTATAATTAATAGGACAATCCTCCAGACTACATTTATCAACATATCGAAATACGTTTGGCTGTCGACAAATATCTCGTGATGGCGGAGTCATATGTAGAATTTTTCTGTTCTTTAATTAACGGTTGTTATAATGATTTATTAGTTTTCCTATTTTTAACAACTATAAAATGATTACCAGCTATAGGACAATACACTAGAAAATTTTAATCAACATTTCATAGAATGTTTAGCTAAGGACCAACATCATAGACAAGCGATGACATGTACTGTACTTTGTTCATTAATAAATGGTAATTATAATTATTTAAGAGGTGTACCTATTTTAAACACCTTTATAATGATTATAATTAATAGGACAATCCTCCAGATAACTTTTATAAACATTTCAAAGTATGTGTGGCTGTCGACAAATATATATTACAGCCAAATACATGTAGAATTACATTGACTATTTATAAATGGTAATTATAATTATTTATAAGGTATACCTATTCGAAAAACCTTTATAATGATTATAATTAATAGGACAATCCTCCAGACAACATTATCCAATGTTTCTAACTAAGTTTGGCTTTCGAGAAACATCACGTGATGGCGGAGTCACATGTACAATTTCTCTGTTCATTCATGAATGGTTGTTATATTTATTTATAAGGTATAACTATTTTTAAAAACTTTGTAATGATTATAATTAATAGGACAATGCTCCAGACTACATTTATCAACATTTCGAAATACTTTTGGCTGTCGACAAATATCTCGTGATGGCGAAGTCATATGTAGAATTTTTCTGTTCATTAATTAATGGTAAATATAATAATTTATAAGGTATGCCTATTTTTAACACCTATAAAATGATTATCAACTTTAGGACAATCCACAAGAAAACTTTAATCAACATTTCATAGAATGTTTAGCTGAGGACCAACATAATAGACAGGCGATGACATGTACTATACTTTGTTCATTAATAAATGGTAATTATAATTATTTAAAAGGTGTACCTATTTTAAACACTTTCATAATGATTATAATTAATAGGACAAGCTACCAGTTAACTTTAATCAACATTACGAACAATGTTTGGCCGTCGACAAATATTTAATACAGGCAAAGACATGTACAATTACATTGATCATTAATAAATGGTAATTATAATTATTTTAAGGTATACCAATTTAAAACACCTTTATATTGATTATGGTTAATAGGAAAATCCTCTAGATCACATTAATCAACATTTCAAAGTATGTATAGCTGAGGACCAACATCATATACAGGCGATAAAATTTTCTATAACATTGATCATTAATAAATGGTAATTATAATTATTTAAAAGGTGTACCTATTTTAAACACCTTTATAATGATTATAATTAATAGGACAATCCTCCAGATGACTTTTATAAACATTTCAAAGTATGTGTGGCTGTCGACAAATATATAATACAGGCAAATACATGTAGAATTACATTGACTATTTATAAATGGTAATTATAATTATTTATAAGGTATACCTATTCGAAACACCTTTATAATGATTATAATTAATAGGACAATCCTCCAGACTACATTAATCAATGTTTCTAACTAAGTTTGGCTTTCGAGGAACATCACGTGATGGCGGAGTCACATGTACAATTTCTCTGTTCATTCATGAATGGTAGTTATATTTATTTATAAGGTATAAGTATTTTTAAAAACTTTGTAAAGATTATAATTAATAGGTTATTCCTCCAGACTACATTTATCAACATTTCGAAATACTTTTGGCTGTCGACAAATATCTCGTGATGGCGAAGTCATATGTAGAATTTTTCTGTTCATTAATTAATGGTAAATATAATAATTTATTAGTTTTCCTATTTTTAACAACTATAAAATGATTACCAGCTATAGGACAATACACCAGAAAATTTTAATCAACATTTCATAGAATGTTTAGCTGAGGACAAACATCATAGACAAGCGATGACATGTACTCTACTTTGTTTATTAATAAATGGTAATTATAATTATTTAAAAGGTGTACCTATTTTAAACACTTTCATAATGATTATAATTAATAGGACAAGCTACCAGTTAACTTTAATCAACATTACGAACAATGTTTGGCCGTCGACAAATATTTAATACAGGCAAAGACATGTACAATTACATTGATCATTAATAAATGGTAATTATAATTATTTTAAGGTATACCAATTTAAAACACCTTTATATTGATTATGGTTAATAGGAAAATCCTCTAGATCACATTAATCAACATTTCAAAGTATGTATAGCTGAGGACCAACATCATATACAGGCGATAAAATTTTCTATAACATTGATCATTAATAAATGGTAATTATAATTATTTAAAAGGTGTACCTATTTTAAACACCTTTATAATGATTATAATTAATAGGACAATCCTCCAGATGACTTTTATAAACATTTCAAAGTATGTGTGGCTGTCGACAAATATATAATACAGGCAAATACATGTAGAATTACATTGACTATTTATAAATGGTAATTATAATTATTTATAAGGTATACCTATTCGAAACACCTTTATAATGATTATAATTAATAGGACAATCCTCCAGACTACATTAATCAATGTTTCTAACTAAGTTTGGCTTTCGAGGAACATCACGTGATGGAGGAGTCACATGTACAATTTCTCTGTTCATTCATGAATGGTAGTTATATTTATTTATAAGGTATAAGTATTTTTAAAAACTTTGTAAAGATTATAATTAATAGGTTATTCCTCCAGACTACATTTATCAACATTTCGAAATACTTTTGGCTGTCGACAAATATCTCGTGATGGCGAAGTCATATGTAGAATTTTTCTGTTCATTAATTAATGGTAAATATAATAATTTTTAAGGTATGCCTATTTTTAACAACTATAAAATGATTACCAGCTATAGGACAATACACCAGAAAATTTTAATCAACATTTCATAGAATGTTTAGCTGAGGACCAACATCATAGACAAGCTATGATATGAACTCTACTTTGTTTATTAATAAATGGAAATTATAATTATTTAAAAGGTGTACCTATTTTAAACACTTTCATAATGATTATAATTAATAGGACAAGCTACCAGTTAACTTTAATCAACATTACGAACAATGTTTGGCCGTCGACAAATATTTAATACAGGCAAAGACATGTACAATTACATTGATCATTAATAAATGGTAATTATAATTATTTTAAGGTATACCAATTTAAAACACCTTTATATTGATTATGGTTAATAGGAAAATCCTCTAGATCACATTAATCTACATTTCAAAGTATGTATAGCTGAGGACCAACATCATATACAGGCGATAAAATTTTCTATAACATTGATCATTAATAAATGGTAATTATAATTATTTAAAAGGTGTACCTATTTTAAACACCTTTATAATGATTATAATTTATAGGACAATCCTCCAGATGACTTTTATAAACATTTCAACGTATGTGTGGCTGTCGACAAATATATAATACAGGCAAATACATGTAGAATTACATTGACTATTTATAAATGATAATTATAATTATTTATAAGGTATACCTATTCGAAACACCTTTATAATGATTATAATTAATAGGACAATCCTCCAGACTACATTAATCAATGTTTCTAACTAAGTTTGGCTTTCGAGGAACATCACGTGATGGCGGAGTTACATGTACAATTTCTCTGTTCATTCATGAATGGTAGTTATATTTATTTATAAGGTATAAGTATTTTTAAAAACTTTGTAAAGGTTATAATTAATAGGTTATTCCTCCAGACTACATTTATAAACATTTCGAAATACTTTTGGCTGTCGACAAATATCTCGTGATGGCGAAGTCATATGTAGAATTTTTCTGTTCTTTAATTAACGGTTGTTATAATGATTTATTAGTTTTCCTATTTTTAACAACTATAAAATGATTAGTAGCAATAGGACAATACACCAGAAAATTTTAATCAACATTTCATAGAATGTTTAGCTGAGGACCAACATCATAGACAAGCGATGGCATGTACTCTACTTTGTTTATTAATAAATGGTAATTATAATTATTTAAAAGGTGTACCTATTTTAAACACTTTCATAATGATTATAATTAATAGGACAAGCTACCAGTTAACTTTAATCAACATTACGAACAATGTTTGGCCGTCGACAAATATTTAATACAGGCAAAGACATGTACAATTACATTGATCATTAATAAATGGTAATTATAATTATTTTAAGGTATACCAATTTAAAACACCTTTATATTGATTATGGTTAATAGGAAAATCCTCTAGATCACATTTATCAACATTTCAATGTATGTATAGCTGAGGACCAACATCATATACAGGCGATAAAATTTTCTAAAACATTGATCATTAATAAATGGTAATTATAATTATTTAAAAGGTGTACCTATTTTAAACACCTTTATAATGATTATAATTAATAGGACAATCCTCCAGATGACTTTTATAAACATTTCAAAGTATGTGTGGCTGTCGACAAATATATAATACAGGCAAATACATGTAGAATTACATTGACTATTTATAAATGGTAATTATAATTATTTATAAGGTATACCTATTCGAAACACCTTTATAATGATTATAATTAATAGGACAATCCTCCAGACTACATTAATCAATGTTTCTAACTAAGTTTGGCTTTCGAGGAACATCACGTGATGGCGGAGTCACATGTACAATTTCTCTGTTCATTCATGAATGGTAGTTATATTTATTTATAAGGTATAAGTATTTTTAAAAACTTTGTAAAGATTATAATTAATAGGTTATTCCTCCAGACTACATTTATCAACATTTCGAAATACTTTTGGCTGTCGACAAATATCTCGTGATGGCGAAGTCATATGTAGAATTTTTCTGTTCATTAATTAATGGTAAATATAATAATTTATTAGTTTTCCTATTTTTAACAACTATAAAATGATTACCAGCTATAGGACAATACACCAGAAAATTTTAATCAACATTTCATAGAATGTTTAGCTGAGGACCAACATCATAGACAAGCGATGATATGTACTCTACTTTGTTTATTAATAAATGGTAATTATAATTATTTAAAAGGTGTACCTATTTTAAACACTTTCATAATGATTATAATTAATAGGACAAGCTACCAGTTAACTTAAATCAACATTACGAACAATGTTTGGCCGTCGACAAATATTTAATACAGGCAAAGACATGTACAATTACATTGATCATTAATAAATGGTAATTATAATTATTTTAAGGTATACCAATTTAAAACACCTTTATATTGTTTATGGTTAATAGGAAAATCCTCTAGATCACATTAATCAACATTTCAAAGTATGTATAGCTGAGGACCAACATCGAATACAGGCGATAAAATTTACTATAACATTGTTCATTAATAAATGGTAATTATAATAATTTATAAGGAATACCAATTTAGAACACCTTTTTAATGATTATGATTATTAGAACAATCCTCTAGACTACATTTTTCAACGTTTCGACCTATGTTTGGCTTTCGAGAAACATCTCGTGGTGGCGGAGTCACATGTACAATTTCTCTGTTCATTCATATATGGTAGTTATATTTATTTATAAGGTATAACTATTTTTAAAAACTTTGTAATGATTATAATTAATAGGACAATCCTCCAGACTACATTTATCAACATATCGAAATACGTTTGGCTGTCGACAAATATCTCGTGATGGCGGAGTCATATGTAGAATTTTTCTGTTCTTTAATTAACGGTTGTTATAATGATTTATTAGTTTTCCTATTTTTAACAACTATAAAATGATTACCAGCTATAGGACAATACACTAGAAAATTTTAATCAACATTTCATAGAATGTTTAGCTAAGGACCAACATCATAGACAAGCGATGACATGTACTGTACTTTGTTCATTAATAAATGGTAATTATAATTATTTAAGAGGTGTACCTATTTTAAACACCTTTATAATGATTATAATTAATAGGACAATCCTCCAGATAACTTTTATAAACATTTCAAAGTATGTGTGGCTGTCGACAAATATTTATTACAGCCAAATACATGTAGAATTACATTGACTATTTATAAATGGTAATTATAATTATTTATAAGGTATACCTATTCGAAAAACCTTTATAATGATTATAATTAATAGGACAATCCTCCAGACAACATTAATCAATGTTTCTAACTAAGTTTGGCTTTCGAGAAACATCACGTGATGGCGGAGTCACATGTACAATTTCTCTGTTCATTCATGAATGGTTGTTATATTTATTTATAAGGTATAACTATTTTTAAAAACTTTGTAATGATTATAATTAATAGGACAATGCTCCAGACTACATTTATCAACATTTCGAAATACTTTTGGCTGTCGACAAATATCTCGTGATGGCGAAGTCATATGTAGAATTTTTCTGTTCTTTAATTAACGGTTGTTATAATGATTTATTAGTTTTCTTATTTTTAACAACTATAAAATGATTAGTAGCTATAGGACAATACACCAGAAAATTTTAATCAAGATTTCATAGAATGTTTAGCTGAGGACCAACATCAAAGACAAGCGATGACATGTACTCTACTTTGTTTATTAATAAATGGTAATTATAATTATTTAAAAGGTGTACCTATTTTAAACACTTTTATAATGATTATAATTAATAGGACAAGCTACCAGTTAACTTTAATCAACATTACGAACAATGTTTGGCCGTCGACAAATATTTAATACAGGCAAAGACATGTACAATTACATTGATCATTAATAAATGGTAATTATAATTATTTTAAGGTATACCAATTTAAAACACCTTTATATTGATTATAGTTAATAGGAAAATCCTCTAGATCACATTAATCAACATTTCAAAGTATGTATAGCTGAGGACCAACATCATATACAGGCGATAAAATTTTCTATAACATTGATCATTAATAAATGGTAATTATAATTATTTAAAAGGTGTACCTATTTTAAACACCTTTATAATGATTATAATTAATAGGACAATCCTCCAGATGACTTTTATAAACATTTCAAAGTATGTGTGGCTGTCGACAAATATATAATACAGGCAAATACATGTAGAATTACATTGACTATTTATAAATGGTAATTATAATTATTTATAAGGTATACCTATTCAAAACACCTTTATAATGATTATAATTAATAGGACAATCCTCCAGACTACATTAATCAATGTTTCTAACTAAGTTTGGCTTTCGAGGAACATCACGTGATGGCGGAGTTACATGTACAATTTCTCTGTTCATTCATGAATGGTAGTTATATTTATTTATAAGGTATAAGTATTTTTAAAAACTTTGTAAAGGTTATAATTAATAGGTTATTCCTCCAGACTACATTTATAAACATTTCGAAATACTTTTGGCTGTCGACAAATATCTCGTGATGGCGAAGTCATATGTAGAATTTTTCTGTTCTTTAATTAACGGTTGTTATAATGATTTATTAGTTTTCCTATTTTTAACAACTATAAAATGATTAGTAGCTATAGGACAATACACCAGAAAATTTTAATCAACATTTCATAGAATGTTTAGCTGAGGACCAACATCATAGACAAGCGATGACATGTACTCTACTTTGTTTATTAATAAATGGTAATTATAATTATTTAAAAGGTGTACCTATTTTAAACACTTTCATAATGATTATAATTAATAGGACAAGCTACCAGTTAACTTTAATCAACATTACGAACAATGTTTGGCCGTCGACAAATATTTAATACAGGCAAAGACATGTACAATTATATTGATCATTAATAAATGGTAATTATAATTATTTTAAGGTATACCAATTTAAAACACCTTTATATTGTTTATGGTTAATAGGAAAATCCTCTAGATCACATAAATCAACATTTCAAAGTATGTATAGCTGAGGACCAACATCGAATACAGGCCATAAAATTTTCTATAACATTGTTCATTAATAAATGGTAATTATAATAATTTATAAGGAATACCAATTTAGAACACCTTTTTAATGATTATGATTATTAGAACAATCCTCTAGACTACATTTTTCAACGTTTCGACCTATGTTTGGCTTTCGAGAAACATCTCGTGGTGGCGGAGTCACATGTACAATTTCTCTGTTCATTCATATATGGTAGTTATATTTATTTATAAGGTATAATTATTTTTAAAAACTTTGTAATGATTATAATTAATAGGTTATTCCTCCAGACTACATTTATAAACATTTCGAAATACTTTTGGCTTTCGACAAATATCTCGTGATGGCGAAGTCATATGTAGAATTTTTCTGTTCTTTAATTAACGGTTGTTATAATGATTTATTAGTTTTCCTATTTTTAACAACTATAAAATGATTAGTAGCTATAGGACAATACACCAGAAAATTTTAATCAACATTTCATAGAATGTTTAGCTGAGGACCAACATCATAGACAAGCGATGATATGTACTCTACTTTGTTTATTAATAAATGGTAATTATAATTATTTAAAAGGTGTACCTATTTTAAACACTTTCATAATGATTATAATTAATAGGACAAGCTACCAGTTAACTTTAATCAACATTACGAACAATGTTTGGCCGTCGACAAATATTTAATACAGGCAAAGACATGTACAATTACATTGATCATTAATAAATGGTAATTATAATTATTTTAAGGTATACCAATTTAAAACACCTTTATATTGATTATGGTTAATAGGAAAATCCTCTAGATCACATTAATCAACATTTCAAAGTATGTATAGCTGAGGACCAACATCATATACAGGCGATAAAATTTTCTATAACATTGATCATTAATAAATGGTAATTATAATTATTTAAAAGGTGTACCTATTTTAAACACCTTTATAATGATTATAATTAATAGGACAATCCTCCAGATGACTTTTATAAACATTTCAAAGTATGTGTGGCTGTCGACAAATATATAATACAGGCAAATACATGTAGAATTACATTGACTATTTATAAATGGTAATTATAATTATTTATAAGGTATACCTATTCGAAACACCTTTATAATGATTATAATTAATAGGACAATCCTCCAGACTACATTAATCAATGTTTCTAACTAAGTTTGGCTTTCGAGGAACATCACGTGATGGCGGAGTCACATGTACAATTTCTCTGTTCATTCATGAATGGTAGTTATATTTATTTATAAGGTATAAGTATTTTTAAAAACTTTGTAAAGATTATAATTAATAGGTTATTCCTCCAGACTACATTTATCAACATTTCGCAATACTTTTGGCTGTCGACAAATATCTCGTGATGGCGAAGTCATATGTAGAATTTTTCTGTTCATTAATTAATGGTAAATATAATAATTTATTAGTTTTCCTATTTTTAACAACTATAAAATGATTACCAGCTATAGGACAATACACCAGAAAATTTTAATCAACATTTCATAGAATGTTTAGCTGAGGACCAACATCATAGACAAGCGATGATATGTACTCTACTTTGTTTATTAATAAATGGTAATTATAATTATTTAAAAGGTGTACCTATTTTAAACACTTTCATAATGATTATAATTAATAGGACAAGCTACCAGTTAACTTAAATCAACATTACGAACAATGTTTGGCCGTCGACAAATATTTAATACAGGCAAAGACATGTACAATTACATTGATCATTAATAAATGGTAATTATAATTATTTAAAAGGTGTACCTATTTTAAACACTTTCATAATGATTATAATTAATAGGACAAGCTACCAGTTAACTTTAATCAACATTTCAAAGTATGTATAGCTGAGGACCAACATCATATACAGGCGATAAAATTTTCTATAACATTGATCATTAATAAATGGTAATTATAATTATTTAAAAGGTGTACCTATTTTAAACACCTTTATAATGATTATAATTAATAGGACAATCCTCCAGATGACTTTTATAAACATTTCAAAGTATGTGTGGCTGTCGACAAATATATAATACAGGCAAATACATGTAGAATTACATTGACTATTTATAAATGGTAATTATAATTATTTATAAGGTATACCTATTCGAAACACCTTTATAATGATTATAATTAATAGGACAATCCTCCAGACTACATTAATCAATGTTTCTAACTAAGTTTGGCTTTCGAGGAACATCACGTGATGGCGGAGTCACATGTACAATTTCTCTGTTCATTCATGAATGGTAGTTATATTTATTTATAAGGTATAAGTATTTTTAAAAACTTTGTAAAGATTATAATTAATAGGTTATTCCTCCAGACTACATTTATCAACATTTCGCAATACTTTTGGCTGTCGACAAATATCTCGTGATGGCGAAGTCATATGTAGAATTTTTCTGTTCATTAATTAATGGTAAATATAATAATTTATTAGTTTTCCTATTTTTAACAACTATAAAATGATTACCAGCTATAGGACAATACACCAGAAAATTTTAATCAACATTTCATAGAATGTTTAGCTGAGGACCAACATCAAAGACAAGCGATGACATGTACTCTACTTTGTTTATTAATAAATGGTAATTATAATTATTTAAAAGGTGTACCTATTTTAAACACTTTCATAATGATTATAATTAATAGGACAAGCTACCAGTTAACTTTAATCAACATTACGAACAATGTTTGGCCGTCGACAAATATTTAATACAGGCAAAGACATGTACAATTACATTGATCATTAATAAATGGTAATTATAATTATTTTAAGGTATACCAATTTAAAACACCTTTATATTGATTATAGTTAATAGGAAAATCCTCTAGATCACATTAATCAACATTTCAAAGTATGTATAGCTGAGGAGCAACATCATATACAGGCGATAAAATTTTCTATAACATTGATCATTAATAAATGGTAATTATAATTATTTAAAAGGTGTACCTATTTTAAACACCTTTATAATGATTATAATTAATAGGACAATCCTCCAGATGACTTTTATAAACATTTCAAAGTATGTGTGGCTGTCGACAAATATATAATACAGGCAAATACATGTAGAATTACATTGACTATTTATAAATGGTAATTATAATTATTTATAAGGTATACCTATTCGAAACACCTTTATAATGATTATAATTAATAGGACAATCCTCCAGACTACATTAATCAATGTTTCTAACTAAGTTTGGCTTTCGAGGAACATCACGTGATGGCGGAGTTACATGTACAATTTCTCTGTTCATTCATGAATGGTAGTTATATTTATTTATAAGGTATAAGTATTTTTAAAAACTTTGTAAAGGTTATAATTAATAGGTTATTCCTCCAGACTACATTTATAAACATTTCGAAATACATTTGGCTGTCGACAAATATCTCGTGATGGCGAAGTCATATGTAGAATTTTTCTGTTCTTTAATTAACGGTTGTTATAATGATTTATTAGTTTTCCTATTTTTAACAACTATAAAATGATTAGTAGCTATAGGACAATACACCAGAAAATTTTAATCAACATTTCATAGAATGTTTAGCTGAGGACCAACATCATAGACAAGCGATGACATGTACTCTACTTTGTTTATTAATAAATGGTAATTATAATTATTTAAAAGGTGTACCTATTTTAAACACTTTCATAATGATTATAATTAATAGGACAAGCTACCAGTTAACTTTAATCAACATTACGAACAATGTTTGGCCGTCGACAAATATTTAATACAGGCAATGACATGTACAATTATATTGATCATTAATAAATGGTAATTATAATTATTTTAAGGTATACCAATTTAAAACACCTTTATATTGTTTATGGTTAATAGGAAAATCCTCTAGATCACATAAATCAACATTTCAAAGTATGTATAGCTGAGGACCAACATCGAATACAGGCCATAAAATTTTCTATAACATTGTTCATTAATAAATGGTAATTATAATAATTTATAAGGAATACCAATTTAGAACACCTTTTTAATGATTATGATTATTAGAACAATCCTCTAGACTACATTTTTCAACGTTTCGACCTATGTTTGGCTTTCGAGAAACATCTCGTGGTGGCGGAGTCACATGTACAATTTCTCTGTTCATTCATATATGGTAGTTATATTTATTTATAAGGTATAATTATTTTTAAAAACTTTGTAATGATTATAATTAATAGGTTATTCCTCCAGACTACATTTATAAACATTTCGAAATACTTTTGGCTTTCGACAAATATCTCGTGATGGCGAAGTCATATGTAGAATTTTTCTGTTCTTTAATTAACGGTTGTTATAATGATTTATTAGTTTTCCTATTTTTAACAACTATAAAATGATTAGTAGCTATAGGACAATACACCAGAAAATTTAAATCAACATTTCATAGAATGTTTAGCTGAGGAACAACATCAAAGACAAGCGATGACATGTACTCTACTTTGTTTATTAATAAATGGTAATATAATTATTTAAAAGGTGTACCTATTTTAAACACCTTTATAATGATTATAATTAATAGGACAATCCTCCAGATAACTTTTATAAACATTTCAAAGTATGTGTGGCTGTCGACAAATATATATTACAGCCAAATACATGTAGAATTACATTGACTATTTATAAATGGTAATTATAATTATTTATAAGGTATACCTATTCGAAAAACCTTTATAATGATTATAATTAATAGGACAATCCTCCAGACAACATTATCCAATGTTTCTAACTAAGTTTGGCTTTCGAGAAACATCACGTGATGGCGGAGTCACATGTACAATTTCTCTGTTCATTCATGAATGGTTGTTATATTTATTTATAAGGTATAACTATTTTTAAAAACTTTGTTATGATTATAATTAATAGGACAATGCTCCAGACTACATTTATCAACATTTCGAAATACTTTTGGCTGTCGACAAATATCTCGTGATGGCGAAGTCATATGTAGAATTTTTCTGTTCTTTAATTAACGGTTGTTATAATGATTTATTAGTTTTCTTATTTTTAACAACTATAAAATGATTAGTAGCTATAGGACAATACACCAGAAAATTTTAATCAAGATTTCATAGAATGTTTAGCTGAGGACCAACATCAAAGACAAGCGATGACATGTACTCTACTTTGTTTATTAATAAATGGTAATTATAATTATTTAAAAGGTGTACCTATTTTAAACACTTTTATAATGATTATAATTAATAGGACAAGCTACCAGTTAACTTTAATCAACATTACGAACAATGTTTGGCCGTCGACAAATATTTAATACAGGCAAAGACATGTACAATTACATTGATCATTAATAAATGGTAATTATAATTATTTTAAGGTATACCAATTTAAAACACCTTTATATTGATTATGGTTAATAGGAAAATCCTCTAGATCACATTAATCAACATTTCAAAGTATGTATAGCTGAGGACCAACATCATATACAGGCGATAAAATTTTCTATAACATTGATCATTAATAAATGGTAATTATAATTATTTAAAAGGTGTACCTATTTTAAACACCTTTATAATGATTATAATTAATAGGACAATCCTCCAGATGACTTTTATAAACATTTCAAAGTATGTGTGGCTGTCGACAAATATATAATACAGGCAAATACATGTAGAATTACATTGACTATTTATAAATGGTAATTATAATTATTTATAAGGTATACCTATTCGAAACACCTTTATAATGATTATAATTAATAGGACAATCCTCCAGACTACATTAATCAATGTTTCTAACTAAGTTTGGCTTTCGAGGAACATCACGTGATGGCGGAGTCACATGTACAATTTCTCTGTTCATTCATGAATGGTAGTTATATTTATTTATAAGGTATAAGTATTTTTAAAAACTTTGTAAAGATTATAATTAATAGGTTATTCCTCCAGACTACATTTATCAACATTTCGCAATACTTTTGGCTGTCGACAAATATCTCGTGATGGCGAAGTCATATGTAGAATTTTTCTGTTCATTAATTAATGGTAAATATAATAATTTATTAGTTTTCCTATTTTTAACAACTATAAAATGATTACCAGCTATAGGACAATACACCAGAAAATTTTAATCAACATTTCATAGAATGTTTAGCTGAGGACCAACATCATAGACAAGCGATGATATGTACTCTACTTTGTTTATTAATAAATGGTAATTATAATTATTTAAAAGGTGTACCTATTTTAAACACTTTCATAATGATTATAATTAATAGGACAAGCTACCAGTTAACTTAAATCAACATTACGAACAATGTTTGGCCGTCGACAAATATTTAATACAGGCAAAGACATGTACAATTACATTGATCATTAATAAATGGTAATTATAATTATTTAAAAGGTGTACCTATTTTAAACACTTTCATAATGATTATAATTAATAGGACAAGCTACCAGTTAACTTTAATCAACATTTCAAAGTATGTATAGCTGAGGACCAACATCATATACAGGCGATAAAATTTTCTATAACATTGATCATTAATAAATGGTAATTATAATTATTTAAAAGGTGTACCTATTTTAAACACCTTTATAATGATTATAATTAATAGGACAATCCTCCAGATGACTTTTATAAACATTTCAAAGTATGTGTGGCTGTCGACAAATATATAATACAGGCAAATACATGTAGAATTACATTGACTATTTATAAATGGTAATTATAATTATTTATAAGGTATACCTATTCGAAACACCTTTATAATGATTATAATTAATAGGACAATCCTCCAGACTACATTAATCAATGTTTCTAACTAAGTTTGGCTTTCGAGGAACATCACGTGATGGCGGAGTCACATGTACAATTTCTCTGTTCATTCATGAATGGTAGTTATATTTATTTATAAGGTATAAGTATTTTTAAAAACTTTGTAAAGATTATAATTAATAGGTTATTCCTCCAGACTACATTTATCAACATTTCGCAATACTTTTGGCTGTCGACAAATATCTCGTGATGGCGAAGTCATATGTAGAATTTTTCTGTTCATTAATTAATGGTAAATATAATAATTTATTAGTTTTCCTATTTTTAACAACTATAAAATGATTACCAGCTATAGGACAATACACCAGAAAATTTTAATCAACATTTCATAGAATGTTTAGCTGAGGACCAACATCAAAGACAAGCGATGACATGTACTCTACTTTGTTTATTAATAAATGGTAATTATAATTATTTAAAAGGTGTACCTATTTTAAACACTTTCATAATGATTATAATTAATAGGACAAGCTACCAGTTAACTTTAATCAACATTACGAACAATGTTTGGCCGTCGACAAATATTTAATACAGGCAAAGACATGTACAATTACATTGATCATTAATAAATGGTAATTATAATTATTTTAAGGTATACCAATTTAAAACACCTTTATATTGATTATAGTTAATAGGAAAATCCTCTAGATCACATTAATCAACATTTCAAAGTATGTATAGCTGAGGAGCAACATCATATACAGGCGATAAAATTTTCTATAACATTGATCATTAATAAATGGTAATTATAATTATTTAAAAGGTGTACCTATTTTAAACACCTTTATAATGATTATAATTAATAGGACAATCCTCCAGATGACTTTTATAAACATTTCAAAGTATGTGTGGCTGTCGACAAATATATAATACAGGCAAATACATGTAGAATTACATTGACTATTTATAAATGGTAATTATAATTATTTATAAGGTATACCTATTCGAAACACCTTTATAATGATTATAATTAATAGGACAATCCTCCAGACTACATTAATCAATGTTTCTAACTAAGTTTGGCTTTCGAGGAACATCACGTGATGGCGGAGTTACATGTACAATTTCTCTGTTCATTCATGAATGGTAGTTATATTTATTTATAAGGTATAAGTATTTTTAAAAACTTTGTAAAGGTTATAATTAATAGGTTATTCCTCCAGACTACATTTATAAACATTTCGAAATACTTTTGGCTGTCGACAAATATCTCGTGATGGCGAAGTCATATGTAGAATTTTTCTGTTCTTTAATTAACGGTTGTTATAATGATTTATTAGTTTTCCTATTTTTAACAACTATAAAATGATTAGTAGCTATAGGACAATACACCAGAAAATTTTAATCAACATTTCATAGAATGTTTAGCTGAGGACCAACATCATAGACAAGCGATGACATGTACTCTACTTTGTTTATTAATAAATGGTAATTATAATTATTTAAAAGGTGTACCTATTTTAAACACTTTCATAATGATTATAATTAATAGGACAAGCTACCAGTTAACTTTAATCAACATTACGAACAATGTTTGGCCGTCGACAAATATTTAATACAGGCAAAGACATGTACAATTATATTGATCATTAATAAATGGTAATTATAATTATTTTAAGGTATACCAATTTAAAACACCTTTATATTGTTTATGGTTAATAGGAAAATCCTCTAGATCACATAAATCAACATTTCAAAGTATGTATAGCTGAGGACCAACATCGAATACAGGCCATAAAATTTTCTATAACATTGTTCATTAATAAATGGTAATTATAATAATTTATAAGGAATACCAATTTAGAACACCTTTTTAATGATTATGATTATTAGAACAATCCTCTAGACTACATTTTTCAACGTTTCGACCTATGTTTGGCTTTCGAGAAACATCTCGTGGTGGCGGAGTCACATGTACAATTTCTCTGTTCATTCATATATGGTAGTTATATTTATTTATAAGGTATAATTATTTTTAAAAACTTTGTAATGATTATAATTAATAGGTTATTCCTCCAGACTACATTTATAAACATTTCGAAATACTTTTGGCTTTCGACAAATATCTCGTGATGGCGAAGTCATATGTAGAATTTTTCTGTTCTTTAATTAACGGTTGTTATAATGATTTATTAGTTTTCCTATTTTTAACAACTATAAAATGATTAGTAGCTATAGGACAATACACCAGAAAATTTAAATCAACATTTCATAGAATGTTTAGCTGAGGAACAACATCAAAGACAAGCGATGACATGTACTCTACTTTGTTTATTAATAAATGGTAATATAATTATTTAAAAGGTGTACCTATTTTAAACACCTTTATAATGATTATAATTAATAGGACAATCCTCCAGATAACTTTTATAAACATTTCAAAGTATGTGTGGCTGTCGACAAATATATATTACAGCCAAATACATGTAGAATTACATTGACTATTTATAAATGGTAATTATAATTATTTATAAGGTATACCTATTCGAAAAACCTTTATAATGATTATAATTAATAGGACAATCCTCCAGACAACATTATCCAATGTTTCTAACTAAGTTTGGCTTTCGAGAAACATCACGTGATGGCGGAGTCACATGTACAATTTCTCTGTTCATTCATGAATGGTTGTTATATTTATTTATAAGGTATAACTATTTTTAAAAACTTTGTAATGATTATAATTAATAGGACAATGCTCCAGACTACATTTATCAACATTTCGAAATACTTTTGGCTGTCGACAAATATCTCGTGATGGCGAAGTCATATGTAGAATTTTTCTGTTCTTTAATTAACGGTTGTTATAATGATTTATTAGTTTTCTTATTTTTAACAACTATAAAATGATTAGTAGCTATAGGACAATACACCAGAAAATTTTAATCAAGATTTCATAGAATGTTTAGCTGAGGACCAACATCAAAGACAAGCGATGACATGTACTCTACTTTGTTTATTAATAAATGGTAATTATAATTATTTAAAAGGTGTACCTATTTTAAACACTTTTATAATGATTATAATTAATAGGACAAGCTACCAGTTAACTTTAATCAACATTACGAACAATGTTTGGCCGTCGACAAATATTTAATACAGGCAAAGACATGTACAATTACATTGATCATTAATAAATGGTAATTATAATTATTTTAAGGTATACCAATTTAAAACACCTTTATATTGATTATAGTTAATAGGAAAATCCTCTAGATCACATTAATCAACATTTCAAAGTATGTATAGCTGAGGACCAACATCATATACAGGCGATAAAATTTTCTATAACATTGATCATTAATAAATGGTAATTATAATTATTTAAAAGGTGTACCTATTTTAAACACCTTTATAATGATTATAATTAATAGGACAATCCTCCAGATGACTTTTATAAACATTTCAAAGTATGTGTGGCTGTCGACAAATATATAATACAGGCAAATACATGTAGAATTACATTGACTATTTATAAATGGTAATTATAATTATTTATAAGGTATACCTATTCGAAACACCTTTATAATGATTATAATTAATAGGACAATCCTCCAGACTACATTAATCAATGTTTCTAACTAAGTTTGGCTTTCGAGGAACATCACGTGATGGCGGAGTCACATGTACAATTTCTCTGTTCATTCATGAATGGTAGTTATATTTATTTATAAGGTATAAGTATTTTTAAAAACTTTGTAAAGGTTATAATTAATAGGTTATTCCTCCAGACTACATTTATAAACATTTCGAAATACATTTGGCTGTCGACAAATATCTCGTGATGGCGAAGTCATATGTAGAATTTTTCTGTTCTTTAATTAACGGTTGTTATAATGATTTATTAGTTTTCCTATTTTTAACAACTATAAAATGATTAGTAGCTATAGGACAATACACCAGAAAATTTTAATCAACATTTCATAGAATGTTTAGCTGAGGACCAACATCATAGACAAGCGATGACATGTACTCTACTTTGTTTATTAATAAATGGTAATTATAATTATTTAAAAGGTGTACCTATTTTAAACACTTTCATAATGATTATAATTAATAGGACAAGCTACCAGTTAACTTTAATCAACATTACGAACAATGTTTGGCCGTCGACAAATATTTAATACAGGCAATGACATGTACAATTATATTGATCATTAATAAATGGTAATTATAATTATTTTAAGGTATACCAATTTAAAACACCTTTATATTGTTTATGGTTAATAGGAAAATCCTCTAGATCACATAAATCAACATTTCAAAGTATGTATAGCTGAGGACCAACATCGAATACAGGCCATAAAATTTTCTATAACATTGTTCATTAATAAATGGTAATTATAATAATTTATAAGGAATACCAATTTAGAACACCTTTTTAATGATTATGATTATTAGAACAATCCTCTAGACTACATTTTTCAACGTTTCGACCTATGTTTGGCTTTCGAGAAACATCTCGTGGTGGCGGAGTCACATGTACAATTTCTCTGTTCATTCATATATGGTAGTTATATTTATTTATAAGGTATAATTATTTTTAAAAACTTTGTAATGATTATAATTAATAGGTTATTCCTCCAGACTACATTTATAAACATTTCGAAATACTTTTGGCTTTCGACAAATATCTCGTGATGGCGAAGTCATATGTAGAATTTTTCTGTTCTTTAATTAACGGTTGTTATAATGATTTATTAGTTTTCCTATTTTTAACAACTATAAAATGATTAGTAGCTATAGGACAATACACCAGAAAATTTAAATCAACATTTCATAGAATGTTTAGCTGAGGAACAACATCAAAGACAAGCGATGACATGTACTCTACTTTGTTTATTAATAAATGGTAATATAATTATTTAAAAGGTGTACCTATTTTAAACACCTTTATAATGATTATAATTAATAGGACAATCCTCCAGATAACTTTTATAAACATTTCAAAGTATGTGTGGCTGTCGACAAATATATATTACAGCCAAATACATGTAGAATTACATTGACTATTTATAAATGGTAATTATAATTATTTATAAGGTATACCTATTCGAAAAACCTTTATAATGATTATAATTAATAGGACAATCCTCCAGACAACATTATCCAATGTTTCTAACTAAGTTTGGCTTTCGAGAAACATCACGTGATGGCGGAGTCACATGTACAATTTCTCTGTTCATTCATGAATGGTTGTTATATTTATTTATAAGGTATAACTATTTTTAAAAACTTTGTTATGATTATAATTAATAGGACAATGCTCCAGACTACATTTATCAACATTTCGAAATACTTTTGGCTGTCGACAAATATCTCGTGATGGCGAAGTCATATGTAGAATTTTTCTGTTCTTTAATTAACGGTTGTTATAATGATTTATTAGTTTTCTTATTTTTAACAACTATAAAATGATTAGTAGCTATAGGACAATACACCAGAAAATTTTAATCAAGATTTCATAGAATGTTTAGCTGAGGACCAACATCAAAGACAAGCGATGACATGTACTCTACTTTGTTTATTAATAAATGGTAATTATAATTATTTAAAAGGTGTACCTATTTTAAACACTTTTATAATGATTATAATTAATAGGACAAGCTACCAGTTAACTTTAATCAACATTACGAACAATGTTTGGCCGTCGACAAATATTTAATACAGGCAAAGACATGTACAATTACATTGATCATTAATAAATGGTAATTATAATTATTTTAAGGTATACCAATTTAAAACACCTTTATATTGATTATGGTTAATAGGAAAATCCTCTAGATCACATTAATCAACATTTCAAAGTATGTATAGCTGAGGACCAACATCATATACAGGCGATAAAATTTTCTATAACATTGATCATTAATAAATGGTAATTATAATTATTTAAAAGGTGTACCTATTTTAAACACCTTTATAATGATTATAATTAATAGGACAATCCTCCAGATGACTTTTATAAACATTTCAAAGTATGTGTGGCTGTCGACAAATATATAATACAGGCAAATACATGTAGAATTACATTGACTATTTATAAATGGTAATTATAATTATTTATAAGGTATACCTATTCGAAACACCTTTATAATGATTATAATTAATAGGACAATCCTCCAGACTACATTAATCAATGTTTCTAACTAAGTTTGGCTTTCGAGGAACATCACGTGATGGCGGAGTCACATGTACAATTTCTCTGTTCATTCATGAATGGTAGTTATATTTATTTATAAGGTATAAGTATTTTTAAAAACTTTGTAAAGATTATAATTAATAGGTTATTCCTCCAGACTACATTTATCAACATTTCGCAATACTTTTGGCTGTCGACAAATATCTCGTGATGGCGAAGTCATATGTAGAATTTTTCTGTTCATTAATTAATGGTAAATATAATAATTTATTAGTTTTCCTATTTTTAACAACTATAAAATGATTACCAGCTATAGGACAATACACCAGAAAATTTTAATCAACATTTCATAGAATGTTTAGCTGAGGACCAACATCATAGACAAGCGATGATATGTACTCTACTTTGTTTATTAATAAATGGTAATTATAATTATTTAAAAGGTGTACCTATTTTAAACACTTTCATAATGATTATAATTAATAGGACAAGCTACCAGTTAACTTAAATCAACATTACGAACAATGTTTGGCCGTCGACAAATATTTAATACAGGCAAAGACATGTACAATTACATTGATCATTAATAAATGGTAATTATAATTATTTAAAAGGTGTACCTATTTTAAACACTTTCATAATGATTATAATTAATAGGACAAGCTACCAGTTAACTTTAATCAACATTTCAAAGTATGTATAGCTGAGGACCAACATCATATACAGGCGATAAAATTTTCTATAACATTGATCATTAATAAATGGTAATTATAATTATTTAAAAGGTGTACCTATTTTAAACACCTTTATAATGATTATAATTAATAGGACAATCCTCCAGATGACTTTTATAAACATTTCAAAGTATGTGTGGCTGTCGACAAATATATAATACAGGCAAATACATGTAGAATTACATTGACTATTTATAAATGGTAATTATAATTATTTATAAGGTATACCTATTCGAAACACCTTTATAATGATTATAATTAATAGGACAATCCTCCAGACTACATTAATCAATGTTTCTAACTAAGTTTGGCTTTCGAGGAACATCACGTGATGGCGGAGTCACATGTACAATTTCTCTGTTCATTCATGAATGGTAGTTATATTTATTTATAAGGTATAAGTATTTTTAAAAACTTTGTAAAGATTATAATTAATAGGTTATTCCTCCAGACTACATTTATCAACATTTCGCAATACTTTTGGCTGTCGACAAATATCTCGTGATGGCGAAGTCATATGTAGAATTTTTCTGTTCATTAATTAATGGTAAATATAATAATTTATTAGTTTTCCTATTTTTAACAACTATAAAATGATTACCAGCTATAGGACAATACACCAGAAAATTTTAATCAACATTTCATAGAATGTTTAGCTGAGGACCAACATCAAAGACAAGCGATGACATGTACTCTACTTTGTTTATTAATAAATGGTAATTATAATTATTTAAAAGGTGTACCTATTTTAAACACTTTCATAATGATTATAATTAATAGGACAAGCTACCAGTTAACTTTAATCAACATTACGAACAATGTTTGGCCGTCGACAAATATTTAATACAGGCAAAGACATGTACAATTACATTGATCATTAATAAATGGTAATTATAATTATTTTAAGGTATACCAATTTAAAACACCTTTATATTGATTATAGTTAATAGGAAAATCCTCTAGATCACATTAATCAACATTTCAAAGTATGTATAGCTGAGGAGCAACATCATATACAGGCGATAAAATTTTCTATAACATTGATCATTAATAAATGGTAATTATAATTATTTAAAAGGTGTACCTATTTTAAACACCTTTATAATGATTATAATTAATAGGACAATCCTCCAGATGACTTTTATAAACATTTCAAAGTATGTGTGGCTGTCGACAAATATATAATACAGGCAAATACATGTAGAATTACATTGACTATTTATAAATGGTAATTATAATTATTTATAAGGTATACCTATTCGAAACACCTTTATAATGATTATAATTAATAGGACAATCCTCCAGACTACATTAATCAATGTTTCTAACTAAGTTTGGCTTTCGAGGAACATCACGTGATGGCGGAGTTACATGTACAATTTCTCTGTTCATTCATGAATGGTAGTTATATTTATTTATAAGGTATAAGTATTTTTAAAAACTTTGTAAAGGTTATAATTAATAGGTTATTCCTCCAGACTACATTTATAAACATTTCGAAATACTTTTGGCTGTCGACAAATATCTCGTGATGGCGAAGTCATATGTAGAATTTTTCTGTTCTTTAATTAACGGTTGTTATAATGATTTATTAGTTTTCCTATTTTTAACAACTATAAAATGATTAGTAGCTATAGGACAATACACCAGAAAATTTTAATCAACATTTCATAGAATGTTTAGCTGAGGACCAACATCATAGACAAGCGATGACATGTACTCTACTTTGTTTATTAATAAATGGTAATTATAATTATTTAAAAGGTGTACCTATTTTAAACACTTTCATAATGATTATAATTAATAGGACAAGCTACCAGTTAACTTTAATCAACATTACGAACAATGTTTGGCCGTCGACAAATATTTAATACAGGCAAAGACATGTACAATTATATTGATCATTAATAAATGGTAATTATAATTATTTTAAGGTATACCAATTTAAAACACCTTTATATTGTTTATGGTTAATAGGAAAATCCTCTAGATCACATAAATCAACATTTCAAAGTATGTATAGCTGAGGACCAACATCGAATACAGGCCATAAAATTTTCTATAACATTGTTCATTAATAAATGGTAATTATAATAATTTATAAGGAATACCAATTTAGAACACCTTTTTAATGATTATGATTATTAGAACAATCCTCTAGACTACATTTTTCAACGTTTCGACCTATGTTTGGCTTTCGAGAAACATCTCGTGGTGGCGGAGTCACATGTACAATTTCTCTGTTCATTCATATATGGTAGTTATATTTATTTATAAGGTATAATTATTTTTAAAAACTTTGTAATGATTATAATTAATAGGTTATTCCTCCAGACTACATTTATAAACATTTCGAAATACTTTTGGCTTTCGACAAATATCTCGTGATGGCGAAGTCATATGTAGAATTTTTCTGTTCTTTAATTAACGGTTGTTATAATGATTTATTAGTTTTCCTATTTTTAACAACTATAAAATGATTAGTAGCTATAGGACAATACACCAGAAAATTTAAATCAACATTTCATAGAATGTTTAGCTGAGGAACAACATCAAAGACAAGCGATGACATGTACTCTACTTTGTTTATTAATAAATGGTAATATAATTATTTAAAAGGTGTACCTATTTTAAACACCTTTATAATGATTATAATTAATAGGACAATCCTCCAGATAACTTTTATAAACATTTCAAAGTATGTGTGGCTGTCGACAAATATATATTACAGCCAAATACATGTAGAATTACATTGACTATTTATAAATGGTAATTATAATTATTTATAAGGTATACCTATTCGAAAAACCTTTATAATGATTATAATTAATAGGACAATCCTCCAGACAACATTATCCAATGTTTCTAACTAAGTTTGGCTTTCGAGAAACATCACGTGATGGCGGAGTCACATGTACAATTTCTCTGTTCATTCATGAATGGTTGTTATATTTATTTATAAGGTATAACTATTTTTAAAAACTTTGTAATGATTATAATTAATAGGACAATGCTCCAGACTACATTTATCAACATTTCGAAATACTTTTGGCTGTCGACAAATATCTCGTGATGGCGAAGTCATATGTAGAATTTTTCTGTTCTTTAATTAACGGTTGTTATAATGATTTATTAGTTTTCTTATTTTTAACAACTATAAAATGATTAGTAGCTATAGGACAATACACCAGAAAATTTTAATCAAGATTTCATAGAATGTTTAGCTGAGGACCAACATCAAAGACAAGCGATGACATGTACTCTACTTTGTTTATTAATAAATGGTAATTATAATTATTTAAAAGGTGTACCTATTTTAAACACTTTTATAATGATTATAATTAATAGGACAAGCTACCAGTTAACTTTAATCAACATTACGAACAATGTTTGGCCGTCGACAAATATTTAATACAGGCAAAGACATGTACAATTACATTGATCATTAATAAATGGTAATTATAATTATTTTAAGGTATACCAATTTAAAACACCTTTATATTGATTATAGTTAATAGGAAAATCCTCTAGATCACATTAATCAACATTTCAAAGTATGTATAGCTGAGGACCAACATCATATACAGGCGATAAAATTTTCTATAACATTGATCATTAATAAATGGTAATTATAATTATTTAAAAGGTGTACCTATTTTAAACACCTTTATAATGATTATAATTAATAGGACAATCCTCCAGATGACTTTTATAAACATTTCAAAGTATGTGTGGCTGTCGACAAATATATAATACAGGCAAATACATGTAGAATTACATTGACTATTTATAAATGGTAATTATAATTATTTATAAGGTATACCTATTCGAAACACCTTTATAATGATTATAATTAATAGGACAATCCTCCAGACTACATTAATCAATGTTTCTAACTAAGTTTGGCTTTCGAGGAACATCACGTGATGGCGGAGTCACATGTACAATTTCTCTGTTCATTCATGAATGGTAGTTATATTTATTTATAAGGTATAAGTATTTTTAAAAACTTTGTAAAGATTATAATTAATAGGTTATTCCTCCAGACTACATTTATCAACATTTCGAAATACTTTTGGCTGTCGACAAATATCTCGTGATGGCGAAGTCATATGTAGAATTTTTCTGTTCATTAATTAATGGTAAATATAATAATTTATTAGTTTTCCTATTTTTAACAACTATAAAATGATTACCAGCTATAGGACAATACACCAGAAAATTTTAATCAACATTTCATAGAATGTTTAGCTGAGGACAAACATCATAGACAAGCGATGACATGTACTCTACTTTGTTTATTAATAAATGGTAATTATAATTATTTAAAAGGTGTACCTATTTTAAACACTTTCATAATGATTATAATTAATAGGACAAGCTACCAGTTAACTTTAATCAACATTACGAACAATGTTTGGCCGTCGACAAATATTTAATACAGGCAAAGACATGTACAATTACATTGATCATTAATAAATGGTAATTATAATTATTTTAAGGTATACCAATTTAAAACACCTTTATATTGATTATGGTTAATAGGAAAATCCTCTAGATCACATTAATCAACATTTCAAAGTATGTATAGCTGAGGACCAACATCATATACAGGCGATAAAATTTTCTATAACATTGATCATTAATAAATGGTAATTATAATTATTTAAAAGGTGTACCTATTTTAAACACCTTTATAATGATTATAATTAACAGGACAATCCTCCAGATGACTTTTATAAACATTTCAAAGTATGTGTGGCTGTCGACAAATATATAATACAGGCAAATACATGTAGAATTACATTGACTATTTATAAATGGTAATTATAATTATTTATAAGGTATACCTATTCGAAACACCTTTATAATGATTATAATTAATAGGACAATCCTCCAGACTACATTAATCAATGTTTCTAACTAAGTTTGGCTTTCGAGGAACATCACGTGATGGAGGAGTCACATGTACAATTTCTCTGTTCATTCATGAATGGTAGTTATATTTATTTATAAGGTATAAGTATTTTTAAAAACTTTGTAAAGATTATAATTAATAGGTTATTCCTCCAGACTACATTTATCAACATTTCGAAATACTTTTGGCTGTCGACAAATATCTCGTGATGGCGAAGTCATATGTAGAATTTTTCTGTTCATTAATTAATGGTAAATATAATAATTTTTAAGGTATGCCTATTTTTAACAACTATAAAATGATTACCAGCTATAGGACAATACACCAGAAAATTTTAATCAACATTTCATAGAATGTTTAGCTGAGGACCAACATCATAGACAAGCTATGATATGAACTCTACTTTGTTTATTAATAAATGGTAATTATAATTATTTAAAAGGTGTACCTATTTTAAACACTTTCATAATGATTATAATTAATAGGACAAGCTACCAGTTAACTTTAATCAACATTACGAACAATGTTTGGCCGTCGACAAATATTTAATACAGGCAAAGACATGTACAATTACATTGATCATTAATAAATGGTAATTATAATTATTTTAAGGTTTACCAATTTAAAACACCTTTATATTGATTATGGTTAATAGGAAAATCCTCTAGATCACATTAATCAACATTTCAAAGTATGTATAGCTGAGGACCAACATCGAATACAGGCGATAAAATTTACTATAACATTGTTCATTAATAAATGGTAATTATAATAATTTATAAGGAATACCAATTTAGAACACCTTTTTAATGATTATGGATATTAGAACAATCCTCTAGACTACATTTTTCAACGTTTCGACCTATGTTTGGCTTTCGAGAAACATCTCGTGGTGGCGGAGTCACATGTACAATTTCTCTGTTCATTCATATATGGTAGTTATATTTATTTATAAGGTATAACTATTTTTAAAAACTTTGTAATGATTATAATTAATAGGACAATCCTCCAGACTACATTTATCAACATATCGAAATACGTTTGGCTGTCGACAAATATCTCGTGATGGCGGAGTCATATGTAGAATTTTTCTGTTCTTTAATTAACGGTTGTTATAATGATTTATTAGTTTTCCTATTTTTAACAACTATAAAATGATTACCAGCTATAGGACAATACACTAGAAAATTTTAATCAACATTTCATAGAATGTTTAGCTAAGGACCAACATCATAGACAAGCGATGACATGTACTGTACTTTGTTCATTAATAAATGGTAATTATAAATATTTAAGAGGTGTACCTATTTTAAACACCTTTATAATGATTATAATTAATAGGACAATCCTCCAGATAACTTTTATAAACATTTCAAAGTATGTGTGGCTGTCGACAAATATATATTACAGCCAAATACATGTAGAATTACATTGACTATTTATAAATGGTAATTATAATTATTTATAAGGTATACCTATTCGAAAAACCTTTATAATGATTATAATTAATAGGACAATCCTCCAGACAACATTAATCAATGTTTCTAACTAAGTTTGGCTTTCGAGAAACATCACGTGATGGCGGAGTCACATGTACAATTTCTCTGTTCATTCATGAATGGTTGTTATATTTATTTATAAGGTATAACTATTTTTAAAAACTTTGTAATGATTATAATTAATAGGACAATGCTCCAGACTACATTTATCAACATTTCGAAATACTTTTGGCTGTCGACAAATATCTCGTGATGGCGAAGTCATATGTAGAATTTTTCTGTTCTTTAATTAACGGTTGTTATAATGATTTATTAGTTTTCTTATTTTTAACAACTATAAAATGATTAGTAGCTATAGGACAATACACCAGAAAATTTTAATCAAGATTTCATAGAATGTTTAGCTGAGGACCAACATCAAAGACAAGCGATGACATGTACTCTACTTTGTTTATTAATAAATGGTAATTATAATTATTTAAAAGGTGTACCTATTTTAAACACTTTTATAATGATTATAATTAATAGGACAAGCTACCAGTTAACTTTAATCAACATTACGAACAATGTTTGGCCGTCGACAAATATTTAATACAGGCAAAGACATGTACAATTACATTGATCATTAATAAATGGTAATTATAATTATTTTAAGGTATACCAATTTAAAACACCTTTATATTGATTATAGTTAATAGGAAAATCCTCTAGATCACATTAATCAACATTTCAAAGTATGTATAGCTGAGGACCAACATCATATACAGGCGATAAAATTTTCTATAACATTGATCATTAATAAATGGTAATTATAATTATTTAAAAGGTGTACCTATTTTAAACACCTTTATAATGATTATAATTAATAGGACAATCCTCCAGATGACTTTTATAAACATTTCAAAGTATGTGTGGCTGTCGACAAATATATAATACAGGCAAATACATGTAGAATTACATTGACTATTTATAAATGGTAATTATAATTATTTATAAGGTATACCTATTCGAAACACCTTTATAATGATTATAATTAATAGGACAATCCTCCAGACTACATTAATCAATGTTTCTAACTAAGTTTGGCTTTCGAGGAACATCACGTGATGGCGGAGTTACATGTACAATTTCTCTGTTCATTCATGAATGGTAGTTATATTTATTTATAAGGTATAAGTATTTTTAAAAACTTTGTAAAGGTTATAATTAATAGGTTATTCCTCCAGACTACATTTATAAACATTTCGAAATACTTTTGGCTGTCGACAAATATCTCGTGATGGCGAAGTCATATGTAGAATTTTTCTGTTCTTTAATTAACGGTTGTTATAATGATTTATTAGTTTTCCTATTTTTAACAACTATAAAATGATTACCAGCTATAGGACAATACACCAGAAAATTTTAATCAACATTTCATAGAATGTTTAGCTGAGGACCAACATCATAGACAAGCGATGATATGTACTCTACTTTGTTTATTAATAAATGGTAATTATAATTATTTAAAAGGTGTACCTATTTTAAACACTTTCATAATGATTATAATTAATAGGACAAGCTACCAGTTAACTTAAATCAACATTACGAACAATGTTTGGCCGTCGACAAATATTTAATACAGGCAAAGACATGTACAATTACATTGATCATTAATAAATGGTAATTATAATTATTTAAAAGGTGTACCTATTTTAAACACTTTCATAATGATTATAATTAATAGGACAAGCTACCAGTTAACTTTAATCAACATTTCAAAGTATGTATAGCTGAGGACCAACATCATATACAGGCGATAAAATTTTCTATAACATTGATCATTAATAAATGGTAATTATAATTATTTAAAAGGTGTACCTATTTTAAACACCTTTATAATGATTATAATTAATAGGACAATCCTCCAGATGACTTTTATAAACATTTCAAAGTATGTGTGGCTGTCGACAAATATATAATACAGGCAAATACATGTAGAATTACATTGACTATTTATAAATGGTAATTATAATTATTTATAAGGTATACCTATTCGAAACACCTTTATAATGATTATAATTAATAGGACAATCCTCCAGACTACATTAATCAATGTTTCTAACTAAGTTTGGCTTTCGAGGAACATCACGTGATGGCGGAGTCACATGTACAATTTCTCTGTTCATTCATGAATGGTAGTTATATTTATTTATAAGGTATAAGTATTTTTAAAAACTTTGTAAAGATTATAATTAATAGGTTATTCCTCCAGACTACATTTATCAACATTTCGCAATACTTTTGGCTGTCGACAAATATCTCGTGATGGCGAAGTCATATGTAGAATTTTTCTGTTCATTAATTAATGGTAAATATAATAATTTATTAGTTTTCCTATTTTTAACAACTATAAAATGATTACCAGCTATAGGACAATACACCAGAAAATTTTAATCAACATTTCATAGAATGTTTAGCTGAGGACCAACATCAAAGACAAGCGATGACATGTACTCTACTTTGTTTATTAATAAATGGTAATTATAATTATTTAAAAGGTGTACCTATTTTAAACACTTTCATAATGATTATAATTAATAGGACAAGCTACCAGTTAACTTTAATCAACATTACGAACAATGTTTGGCCGTCGACAAATATTTAATACAGGCAAAGACATGTACAATTACATTGATCATTAATAAATGGTAATTATAATTATTTTAAGGTATACCAATTTAAAACACCTTTATATTGATTATAGTTAATAGGAAAATCCTCTAGATCACATTAATCAACATTTCAAAGTATGTATAGCTGAGGAGCAACATCATATACAGGCGATAAAATTTTCTATAACATTGATCATTAATAAATGGTAATTATAATTATTTAAAAGGTGTACCTATTTTAAACACCTTTATAATGATTATAATTAATAGGACAATCCTCCAGATGACTTTTATAAACATTTCAAAGTATGTGTGGCTGTCGACAAATATATAATACAGGCAAATACATGTAGAATTACATTGACTATTTATAAATGGTAATTATAATTATTTATAAGGTATACCTATTCGAAACACCTTTATAATGATTATAATTAATAGGACAATCCTCCAGACTACATTAATCAATGTTTCTAACTAAGTTTGGCTTTCGAGGAACATCACGTGATGGCGGAGTTACATGTACAATTTCTCTGTTCATTCATGAATGGTAGTTATATTTATTTATAAGGTATAAGTATTTTTAAAAACTTTGTAAAGGTTATAATTAATAGGTTATTCCTCCAGACTACATTTATAAACATTTCGAAATACTTTTGGCTGTCGACAAATATCTCGTGATGGCGAAGTCATATGTAGAATTTTTCTGTTCTTTAATTAACGGTTGTTATAATGATTTATTAGTTTTCCTATTTTTAACAACTATAAAATGATTAGTAGCTATAGGACAATACACCAGAAAATTTTAATCAACATTTCATAGAATGTTTAGCTGAGGACCAACATCATAGACAAGCGATGACATGTACTCTACTTTGTTTATTAATAAATGGTAATTATAATTATTTAAAAGGTGTACCTATTTTAAACACTTTCATAATGATTATAATTAATAGGACAAGCTACCAGTTAACTTTAATCAACATTACGAACAATGTTTGGCCGTCGACAAATATTTAATACAGGCAAAGACATGTACAATTATATTGATCATTAATAAATGGTAATTATAATTATTTTAAGGTATACCAATTTAAAACACCTTTATATTGTTTATGGTTAATAGGAAAATCCTCTAGATCACATAAATCAACATTTCAAAGTATGTATAGCTGAGGACCAACATCGAATACAGGCCATAAAATTTTCTATAACATTGTTCATTAATAAATGGTAATTATAATAATTTATAAGGAATACCAATTTAGAACACCTTTTTAATGATTATGATTATTAGAACAATCCTCTAGACTACATTTTTCAACGTTTCGACCTATGTTTGGCTTTCGAGAAACATCTCGTGGTGGCGGAGTCACATGTACAATTTCTCTGTTCATTCATATATGGTAGTTATATTTATTTATAAGGTATAATTATTTTTAAAAACTTTGTAATGATTATAATTAATAGGTTATTCCTCCAGACTACATTTATAAACATTTCGAAATACTTTTGGCTTTCGACAAATATCTCGTGATGGCGAAGTCATATGTAGAATTTTTCTGTTCTTTAATTAACGGTTGTTATAATGATTTATTAGTTTTCCTATTTTTAACAACTATAAAATGATTAGTAGCTATAGGACAATACACCAGAAAATTTAAATCAACATTTCATAGAATGTTTAGCTGAGGAACAACATCAAAGACAAGCGATGACATGTACTCTACTTTGTTTATTAATAAATGGTAATATAATTATTTAAAAGGTGTACCTATTTTAAACACCTTTATAATGATTATAATTAATAGGACAATCCTCCAGATAACTTTTATAAACATTTCAAAGTATGTGTGGCTGTCGACAAATATATATTACAGCCAAATACATGTAGAATTACATTGACTATTTATAAATGGTAATTATAATTATTTATAAGGTATACCTATTCGAAAAACCTTTATAATGATTATAATTAATAGGACAATCCTCCAGACAACATTATCCAATGTTTCTAACTAAGTTTGGCTTTCGAGAAACATCACGTGATGGCGGAGTCACATGTACAATTTCTCTGTTCATTCATGAATGGTAGTTATATTTATTTATAAGGTATAAGTATTTTTAAAAACTTTGTAAAGATTATAATTAATAGGTTATTCCTCCAGACTACATTTATCAACATTTCGAAATACTTTTGGCTGTCGACAAATATCTCGTGATGGCGAAGTCATATGTAGAATTTTTCTGTTCATTAATTAATGGTAAATATAATAATTTATTAGTTTTCCTATTTTTAACAACTATAAAATGATTACCAGCTATAGGACAATACACCAGAAAATTTTAATCAACATTTCATAGAATGTTTAGCTGAGGACAAACATCATAGACAAGCGATGACATGTACTCTACTTTGTTTATTAATAAATGGTAATTATAATTATTTAAAAGGTGTACCTATTTTAAACACTTTCATAATGATTATAATTAATAGGACAAGCTACCAGTTAACTTTAATCAACATTACGAACAATGTTTGGCCGTCGACAAATATTTAATACAGGCAAAGACATGTACAATTACATTGATCATTAATAAATGGTAATTATAATTATTTTAAGGTATACCAATTTAAAACACCTTTATATTGATTATGGTTAATAGGAAAATCCTCTAGATCACATTAATCAACATTTCAAAGTATGTATAGCTGAGGACCAACATCATATACAGGCGATAAAATTTTCTATAACATTGATCATTAATAAATGGTAATTATAATTATTTAAAAGGTGTACCTATTTTAAACACCTTTATAATGATTATAATTAACAGGACAATCCTCCAGATGACTTTTATAAACATTTCAAAGTATGTGTGGCTGTCGACAAATATATAATACAGGCAAATACATGTAGAATTACATTGACTATTTATAAATGGTAATTATAATTATTTATAAGGTATACCTATTCGAAACACCTTTATAATGATTATAATTAATAGGACAATCCTCCAGACTACATTAATCAATGTTTCTAACTAAGTTTGGCTTTCGAGGAACATCACGTGATGGAGGAGTCACATGTACAATTTCTCTGTTCATTCATGAATGGTAGTTATATTTATTTATAAGGTATAAGTATTTTTAAAAACTTTGTAAAGATTATAATTAATAGGTTATTCCTCCAGACTACATTTATCAACATTTCGAAATACTTTTGGCTGTCGACAAATATCTCGTGATGGCGAAGTCATATGTAGAATTTTTCTGTTCATTAATTAATGGTAAATATAATAATTTTTAAGGTATGCCTATTTTTAACAACTATAAAATGATTACCAGCTATAGGACAATACACCAGAAAATTTTAATCAACATTTCATAGAATGTTTAGCTGAGGACCAACATCATAGACAAGCTATGATATGAACTCTACTTTGTTTATTAATAAATGGTAATTATAATTATTTAAAAGGTGTACCTATTTTAAACACTTTCATAATGATTATAATTAATAGGACAAGCTACCAGTTAACTTTAATCAACATTACGAACAATGTTTGGCCGTCGACAAATATTTAATACAGGCAAAGACATGTACAATTACATTGATCATTAATAAATGGTAATTATAATTATTTTAAGGTTTACCAATTTAAAACACCTTTATATTGATTATGGTTAATAGGAAAATCCTCTAGATCACATTAATCAACATTTCAAAGTATGTATAGCTGAGGACCAACATCGAATACAGGCGATAAAATTTACTATAACATTGTTCATTAATAAATGGTAATTATAATAATTTATAAGGAATACCAATTTAGAACACCTTTTTAATGATTATGGATATTAGAACAATCCTCTAGACTACATTTTTCAACGTTTCGACCTATGTTTGGCTTTCGAGAAACATCTCGTGGTGGCGGAGTCACATGTACAATTTCTCTGTTCATTCATATATGGTAGTTATATTTATTTATAAGGTATAACTATTTTTAAAAACTTTGTAATGATTATAATTAATAGGACAATCCTCCAGACTACATTTATCAACATATCGAAATACGTTTGGCTGTCGACAAATATCTCGTGATGGCGGAGTCATATGTAGAATTTTTCTGTTCTTTAATTAACGGTTGTTATAATGATTTATTAGTTTTCCTATTTTTAACAACTATAAAATGATTACCAGCTATAGGACAATACACTAGAAAATTTTAATCAACATTTCATAGAATGTTTAGCTAAGGACCAACATCATAGACAAGCGATGACATGTACTGTACTTTGTTCATTAATAAATGGTAATTATAAATATTTAAGAGGTGTACCTATTTTAAACACCTTTATAATGATTATAATTAATAGGACAATCCTCCAGATAACTTTTATAAACATTTCAAAGTATGTGTGGCTGTCGACAAATATATATTACAGCCAAATACATGTAGAATTACATTGACTATTTATAAATGGTAATTATAATTATTTATAAGGTATACCTATTCGAAAAACCTTTATAATGATTATAATTAATAGGACAATCCTCCAGACAACATTAATCAATGTTTCTAACTAAGTTTGGCTTTCGAGAAACATCACGTGATGGCGGAGTCACATGTACAATTTCTCTGTTCATTCATGAATGGTTGTTATATTTATTTATAAGGTATAACTATTTTTAAAAACTTTGTAATGATTATAATTAATAGGACAATGCTCCAGACTACATTTATCAACATTTCGAAATACTTTTGGCTGTCGACAAATATCTCGTGATGGCGAAGTCATATGTAGAATTTTTCTGTTCTTTAATTAACGGTTGTTATAATGATTTATTAGTTTTCTTATTTTTAACAACTATAAAATGATTAGTAGCTATAGGACAATACACCAGAAAATTTTAATCAAGATTTCATAGAATGTTTAGCTGAGGACCAACATCAAAGACAAGCGATGACATGTACTCTACTTTGTTTATTAATAAATGGTAATTATAATTATTTAAAAGGTGTACCTATTTTAAACACTTTTATAATGATTATAATTAATAGGACAAGCTACCAGTTAACTTTAATCAACATTACGAACAATGTTTGGCCGTCGACAAATATTTAATACAGGCAAAGACATGTACAATTACATTGATCATTAATAAATGGTAATTATAATTATTTTAAGGTATACCAATTTAAAACACCTTTATATTGATTATAGTTAATAGGAAAATCCTCTAGATCACATTAATCAACATTTCAAAGTATGTATAGCTGAGGACCAACATCATATACAGGCGATAAAATTTTCTATAACATTGATCATTAATAAATGGTAATTATAATTATTTAAAAGGTGTACCTATTTTAAACACCTTTATAATGATTATAATTAATAGGACAATCCTCCAGATGACTTTTATAAACATTTCAAAGTATGTGTGGCTGTCGACAAATATATAATACAGGCAAATACATGTAGAATTACATTGACTATTTATAAATGGTAATTATAATTATTTATAAGGTATACCTATTCGAAACACCTTTATAATGATTATAATTAATAGGACAATCCTCCAGACTACATTAATCAATGTTTCTAACTAAGTTTGGCTTTCGAGGAACATCACGTGATGGCGGAGTTACATGTACAATTTCTCTGTTCATTCATGAATGGTAGTTATATTTATTTATAAGGTATAAGTATTTTTAAAAACTTTGTAAAGGTTATAATTAATAGGTTATTCCTCCAGACTACATTTATAAACATTTCGAAATACTTTTGGCTGTCGACAAATATCTCGTGATGGCGAAGTCATATGTAGAATTTTTCTGTTCTTTAATTAACGGTTGTTATAATGATTTATTAGTTTTCCTATTTTTAACAACTATAAAATGATTACCAGCTATAGGACAATACACCAGAAAATTTTAATCAACATTTCATAGAATGTTTAGCTGAGGACCAACATCATAGACAAGCGATGATATGTACTCTACTTTGTTTATTAATAAATGGTAATTATAATTATTTAAAAGGTGTACCTATTTTAAACACTTTCATAATGATTATAATTAATAGGACAAGCTACCAGTTAACTTAAATCAACATTACGAACAATGTTTGGCCGTCGACAAATATTTAATACAGGCAAAGACATGTACAATTACATTGATCATTAATAAATGGTAATTATAATTATTTTAAGGTATACCAATTTAAAACACCTTTATATTGTTTATGGTTAATAGGAAAATCCTCTAGATCACATTAATCAACATTTCAAAGTATGTATAGCTGAGGACCAACATCGAATACAGGCGATAAAATTTTCTATAACATTGTTCATTAATAAATGGTAATTATAATAATTTATAAGGAATACCAATTTAGAACACCTTTTTAATGATTATGATTATTAGAACAATCCTCTAGACTACATTTTTCAACGTTTCGACCTATGTTTGGCTTTCGAGAAACATCTCGTGGTGGCGGAGTCACATGTACAATTTCTCTGTTCATTCATATATGGTAGTTATATTTATTTATAAGGTATAACTATTTTTAAAAACTTTGTAATGATTATAATTAATAGGACAATCCTCCAGACTACATTTATCAACATATCGAAATACGTTTGGCTGTCGACAAATATCTCGTGATGGCGGAGTCATATGTAGAATTTTTCTGTTCTTTAATTAACGGTTGTTATAATGATTTATTAGTTTTCCTATTTTTAACAACTATAAAATGATTACCAGCTATAGGACAATACACTAGAAAATTTTAATCAACATTTCATAGAATGTTTAGCTAAGGACCAACATCATAGACAAGCGATGACATGTACTGTACTTTGTTCATTAATAAATGGTAATTATAATTATTTAAGAGGTGTACCTATTTTAAACACCTTTATAATGATTATAATTAATAGGACAATCCTCCAGATAACTTTTATAAACATTTCAAAGTATGTGTGGCTGTCGACAAATATATATTACAGCCAAATACATGTAGAATTACATTGACTATTTATAAATGGTAATTATAATTATTTATAAGGTATACCTATTCGAAAAACCTTTATAATGATTATAATTAATAGGACAATCCTCCAGACAACATTATCCAATGTTTCTAACTAAGTTTGGCTTTCGAGAAACATCACGTGATGGCGGAGTCACATGTACAATTTCTCTGTTCATTCATGAATGGTTGTTATATTTATTTATAAGGTATAACTATTTTTAAAAACTTTGTAATGATTATAATTAATAGGACAATGCTCCAGACTACATTTATCAACATTTCGAAATACTTTTGGCTGTCGACAAATATCTCGTGATGGCGAAGTCATATGTAGAATTTTTCTGTTCATTAATTAATGGTAAATATAATAATTTAAAAGGTATGCCTATTTTTAACACCTATAAAATGATTATCAACTTTAGGACAATCCACAAGAAAACTTTAATCAACATTTCATAGAATGTTTAGCTGAGGACCAACATAATAGACAGGCGATGACATGTACTATACTTTGTTCATTAATAAATGGTAATTATAATTATTTAAAAGGTGTACCTATTTTAAACACTTTCATAATGATTATAATTAATAGGACAAGCTACCAGTTAACTTTAATCAACATTACGAACAATGTTTGGCCGTCGACAAATATTTAATACAGGCAAAGACATGTACAATTACATTGATCATTAATAAATGGTAATTATAATTATTTTAAGGTATACCAATTTAAAACACCTTTATATTGATTATGGTTAATAGGAAAATCCTCTAGATCACATTAATCAACATTTCAAAGTATGTATAGCTGAGGACCAACATCATATACAGGCGATAAAATTTTCTATAACATTGATCATTAATAAATGGTAATTATAATTATTTAAAAGGTGTACCTATTTTAAACACCTTTATAATGATTATAATTAATAGGACAATCCTCCAGATGACTTTTATAAACATTTCAAAGTATGTGTGGCTGTCGACAAATATATAATACAGGCAAATACATGTAGAATTACATTGACTATTTATAAATGGTAATTATAATTATTTATAAGGTATACCTATTCGAAACACCTTTATAATGATTATAATTAATAGGACAATCCTCCAGACTACATTAATCAATGTTTCTAACTAAGTTTGGCTTTCGAGGAACATCACATGATGGCGGAGTCACATGTACAATTTCTCTGTTCATTCATGAATGGTAGTTATATTTATTTATAAGGTATAAGTATTTTTAAAAACTTTGTAAAGATTATAATTAATAGGTTATTCCTCCAGACTACATTTATCAACATTTCGAAATACTTTTGGCTGTCGACAAATATCTCGTGATGGCGAAGTCATATGTAGAATTTTTCTGTTCATTAATTAATGGTAAATATAATAATTTATTAGTTTTCCTATTTTTAACAACTATAAAATGATTACCAGCTATAGGACAATACACCAGAAAATTTTAATCAACATTTCATAGAATGTTTAGCTGAGGACAAACATCATAGACAAGCGATGACATGTACTCTACTTTGTTTATTAATAAATGGTAATTATAATTATTTAAAAGGTGTACCTATTTTAAACACTTTCATAATGATTATAATTAATAGGACAAGCTACCAGTTAACTTTAATCAACATTACGAACAATGTTTGGCCGTCGACAAATATTTAATACAGGCAAAGACATGTACAATTACATTGATCATTAATAAATGGTAATTATAATTATTTTAAGGTATACCAATTTAAAACACCTTTATATTGATTATGGTTAATAGGAAAATCCTCTAGATCACATTAATCAACATTTCAAAGTATGTATAGCTGAGGACCAACATCATATACAGGCGATAATATTTTCTATAACATTGATCATTAATAAATGGTAATTATAATTATTTAAAAGGTGTACCTATTTTAAACACCTTTATAATGATTATAATTAACAGGACAATCCTCCAGATGACTTTTATAAACATTTCAAAGTATGTGTGGCTGTCGACAAATATATAATACAGGCAAATACATGTAGAATTACATTGACTATTTATAAATGGTAATTATAATTATTTATAAGGTATACCTATTCGAAACACCTTTATAATGATTATAATTAATAGGACAATCCTCCAGACTACATTAATCAATGTTTCTAACTAAGTTTGGCTTTCGAGGAACATCACGTGATGGAGGAGTCACATGTACAATTTCTCTGTTCATTCATGAATGGTAGTTATATTTATTTATAAGGTATAAGTATTTTTAAAAACTTTGTAAAGATTATAATTAATAGGTTATTCCTCCAGACTACATTTATCAACATTTCGAAATACTTTTGGCTGTCGACAAATATCTCGTGATGGCGAAGTCATATGTAGAATTTTTCTGTTCATTAATTAATGGTAAATATAATAATTTTTAAGGTATGCCTATTTTTAACAACTATAAAATGATTACCAGCTATAGGACAATACACCAGAAAATTTTAATCAACATTTCATAGAATGTTTAGCTGAGGACCAACATCATAGACAAGCTATGATATGAACTCTACTTTGTTTATTAATAAATGGTAATTATAATTATTTAAAAGGTGTACCTATTTTAAACACTTTCATAATGATTATAATTAATAGGACAAGCTACCAGTTAACTTTAATCAACATTACGAACAATGTTTGGCCGTCGACAAATATTTAATACAGGCAAAGACATGTACAATTACATTGATCATTAATAAATGGTAATTATAATTATTTTAAGGTTTACCAATTTAAAACACCTTTATATTGATTATGGTTAATAGGAAAATCCTCTAGATCACATTAATCAACATTTCAAAGTATGTATAGCTGAGGACCAACATCGAATACAGGCGATAAAATTTACTATAACATTGTTCATTAATAAATGGTAATTATAATAATTTATAAGGAATACCAATTTAGAACACCTTTTTAATGATTATGGATATTAGAACAATCCTCTAGACTACATTTTTCAACGTTTCGACCTATGTTTGGCTTTCGAGAAACATCTCGTGGTGGCGGAGTCACATGTACAATTTCTCTGTTCATTCATATATGGTAGTTATATTTATTTATAAGGTATAACTATTTTTAAAAACTTTGTAATGATTATAATTAATAGGACAATCCTCCAGACTACATTTATCAACATATCGAAATACGTTTGGCTGTCGACAAATATCTCGTGATGGCGGAGTCATATGTAGAATTTTTCTGTTCTTTAATTAACGGTTGTTATAATGATTTATTAGTTTTCCTATTTTTAACAACTATAAAATGATTACCAGCTATAGGACAATACACTAGAAAATTTTAATCAACATTTCATAGAATGTTTAGCTAAGGACCAACATCATAGACAAGCGATGACATGTACTGTACTTTGTTCATTAATAAATGGTAATTATAATTATTTAAGAGGTGTACCTATTTTAAACACCTTTATAATGATTATAATTAATAGGACAATCCTCCAGATAACTTTTATAAACATTTCAAAGTATGTGTGGCTGTCGACAAATATATATTACAGCCAAATACATGTAGAATTACATTGACTATTTATAAATGGTAATTATAATTATTTATAAGGTATACCTATTCGAAAAACCTTTATAATGATTATAATTAATAGGACAATCCTCCAGACAACATTAATCAATGTTTCTAACTAAGTTTGGCTTTCGAGAAACATCACGTGATGGCGGAGTCACATGTACAATTTCTCTGTTCATTCATGAATGGTAGTTATATTTATTTATAAGGTATAAGTATTTTTAAAAACTTTGTAAAGGTTATAATTAATAGGTTATTCCTCCAGACTACATTTATAAACATTTCGAAATACTTTTGGCTGTCGACAAATATCTCGTGATGGCGAAGTCATATGTAGAATTTTTCTGTTCTTTAATTAACGGTTGTTATAATGATTTATTAGTTTTCCTATTTTTAACAACTATAAAATGATTAGTAGCTATAGGACAATACACCAGAAAATTTTAATCAACATTTCATAGAATGTTTAGCTGAGGACCAACATCATAGACAAGCGATGACATGTACTCTACTTTGTTTATTAATAAATGGTAATTATAATTATTTAAAAGGTGTACCTATTTTAAACACTTTCATAATTATTATAATTAATAGGACAAGCTACCAGTTAACTTTAATCAACATTACGAACAATGTTTGGCCGTCGACAAATATTTAATACAGGCAAAGACATGTACAATTATATTGATCATTAATAAATGGTAATTATAATTATTTTAAGGTATACCAATTTAAAACACCTTTATATTGTTTATGGTTAATAGGAAAATCCTCTAGATCACATTAATCAACATTTCAAAGTATGTATAGCTGAGGACCAACATCGAATACAGGCCATAAAATTTTCTATAACATTGTTCATTAATAAATGGTAATTATAATAATTTATAAGGAATACCAATTTAGAACACCTTTTTAATGATTATGATTATTAGAACAATCCTCTAGACTACATTTTTCAACGTTTCGACCTATGTTTGGCTTTCGAGAAACATCTCGTGGTGGCGGAGTCACATGTACAATTTCTCTGTTCATTCATATATGGTAGTTATATTTATTTATAAGGTATAATTATTTTTAAAAACTTTGTAATGATTATAATTAATAGGTTATTCCTCCAGACTACATTTATAAACATTTCGAAATACTTTTGGCTGTCGACAAATATCTCGTGATGGCGAAGTCATATGTAGAATTTTTCTGTTCTTTAATTAACGGTTGTTATAATGATTTATAGGTTTTCCTATTTTTAACAACTATAAAATGATTAGTAGCTATAGGACAATACACCAGAAAATTTAAATCAACATTTCATAGAATGTTTAGCTGAGGAACAACATCAAAGACAAGCGATGACATGTACTCTACTTTGTTTATTAATAAATGGTAATTATAATTATTTAAAAGGTGTACCTATTTTAAACACCTTTATAATGATTATAATTAATAGAACAAGCTACCAGATAACTTTTTTAAACATTTCAAAGTATGTTTTGCTGTCAACAAATATCTCGTGATGGCGAAGTCATATGTAGAATTTTTCTGTTCTTTAATTAACGGTTGTTATAATGATTTATTAGTTTTCCTATTTTTAACAACTATAAAATGATTAGTAGCTATAGGACAATACACCAGAAAATTTTAATCAACATTTCATAGAATGTTTAGCTGAGGACCAACATCATAGACAAGCGATGATATGTACTCTACTTTGTTTATTAATAAATGGTAATTATAATTATTTAAAAGGTGTACCTATTTTAAACACTTTCATAATGATTATAATTAATAGGACAAGCTACCAGTTAACTTTAATCAACATTACGAACAATGTTTGGCCGTCGACAAATATTTAATACAGGCAAAGACATGTACAATTACATTGATCATTAATAAATGGTAATTATAATTATTTTAAGGTATACCAATTTAAAACACCTTTATATTGATTATGGTTAATAGGAAAATCCTCTAGATCACATTAATCAACATTTCAAAGTATGTATAGCTGAGGACCAACATCATATACAGGCGATAAAATTTTCTATAACATTGATCATTAATAAATGGTAATTATAATTATTTAAAAGGTGTACCTATTTTAAACACCTTTATAATGATTATAATTAATAGGACAATCCTCCAGATGACTTTTATAAACATTTCAAAGTATGTGTGGCTGTCGACAAATATATAATACAGGCAAATACATGTAGAATTACATTGACTATTTATAAATGGTAATTATAATTATTTATAAGGTATACCTATTCGAAACACCTTTATAATGATTATAATTAATAGGACAATCCTCCAGACTACATTAATCAATGTTTCTAACTAAGTTTGGCTTTCGAGGAACATCACGTGATGGCGGAGTCACATGTACAATTTCTCTGTTCATTCATGAATGGTAGTTATATTTATTTATAAGGTATAAGTATTTTTAAAAACTTTGTAAAGATTATAATTAATAGGTTATTCCTCCAGACTACATTTATCAACATTTCGCAATACTTTTGGCTGTCGACAAATATCTCGTGATGGCGAAGTCATATGTAGAATTTTTCTGTTCATTAATTAATGGTAAATATAATAATTTATTAGTTTTCCTATTTTTAACAACTATAAAATGATTACCAGCTATAGGACAATACACCAGAAAATTTTAATCAACATTTCATAGAATGTTTAGCTGAGGACCAACATCATAGACAAGCGATGATATGTACTCTACTTTGTTTATTAATAAATGGTAATTATAATTATTTAAAAGGTGTACCTATTTTAAACACTTTCATAATGATTATAATTAATAGGACAAGCTACCAGTTAACTTAAATCAACATTACGAACAATGTTTGGCCGTCGACAAATATTTAATACAGGCAAAGACATGTACAATTACATTGATCATTAATAAATGGTAATTATAATTATTTTAAGGTATACCAATTTAAAACACCTTTATATTGTTTATGGTTAATAGGAAAATCCTCTAGATCACATTAATCAACATTTCAAAGTATGTATAGCTGAGGACCAACATCGAATACAGGCGATAAAATTTTCTATAACATTGTTCATTAATAAATGGTAATTATAATAATTTATAAGGAATACCAATTTAGAACACCTTTTTAATGATTATGATTATTAGAACAATCCTCTAGACTACATTTTTCAACGTTTCGACCTATGTTTGGCTTTCGAGAAACATCTCGTGGTGGCGGAGTCACATGTACAATTTCTCTGTTCATTCATATATGGTAGTTATATTTATTTATAAGGTATAACTATTTTTAAAAACTTTGTAATGATTATAATTAATAGGACAATCCTCCAGACTACATTTATCAACATATCGAAATACGTTTGGCTGTCGACAAATATCTCGTGATGGCGGAGTCATATGTAGAATTTTTCTGTTCTTTAATTAACGGTTGTTATAATGATTTATTAGTTTTCCTATTTTTAACAACTATAAAATGATTACCAGCTATAGGACAATACACTAGAAAATTTTAATCAACATTTCATAGAATGTTTAGCTAAGGACCAACATCATAGACAAGCGATGACATGTACTGTACTTTGTTCATTAATAAATGGTAATTATAATTATTTAAGAGGTGTACCTATTTTAAACACCTTTATAATGATTATAATTAATAGGACAATCCTCCAGATAACTTTTATAAACATTTCAAAGTATGTGTGGCTGTCGACAAATATTTATTACAGCCAAATACATGTAGAATTACATTGACTATTTATAAATGGTAATTATAATTATTTATAAGGTATACCTATTCGAAAAACCTTTATAATGATTATAATTAATAGGACAATCCTCCAGACAACATTATCCAATGTTTCTAACTAAGTTTGGCTTTCGAGAAACATCACGTGATGGCGGAGTCACATGTACAATTTCTCTGTTCATTCATGAATGGTTGTTATATTTATTTATAAGGTATAACTATTTTTAAAAACTTTGTAATGATTATAATTAATAGGACAATGCTCCAGACTACATTTATCAACATTTCGAAATACTTTTGGCTGTCGACAAATATCTCGTGATGGCGAAGTCATATGTAGAATTTTTCTGTTCTTTAATTAACGGTTGTTATAATGATTTATTAGTTTTCCTATTTTTAACAACTATAAAATGATTAGTAGCTATAGGACAATACACCAGAAAATTTTAATCAACATTTCATAGAATGTTTAGCTGAGGACCAACATCATAGACAAGCGATGATATGTACTCTACTTTGTTTATTAATAAATGGTAATTATAATTATTTAAAAGGTGTACCTATTTTAAACACTTTCATAATGATTATAATTAATAGGACAAGCTACCAGTTAACTTTAATCAACATTACGAACAATGTTTGGCCGTCGACAAATATTTAATACAGGCAAAGACATGTACAATTACATTGATCATTAATAAATGGTAATTATAATTATTTTAAGGTATACCAATTTAAAACACCTTTATATTGATTATGGTTAATAGGAAAATCCTCTAGATCACATTAATCAACATTTCAAAGTATGTATAGCTGAGGACCAACATCATATACAGGCGATAAAATTTTCTATAACATTGATCATTAATAAATGGTAATTATAATTATTTAAAAGGTGTACCTATTTTAAACACCTTTATAATGATTATAATTAATAGGACAATCCTCCAGATGACTTTTATAAACATTTCAAAGTATGTGTGGCTGTCGACAAATATATAATACAGGCAAATACATGTAGAATTACATTGACTATTTATAAATGGTAATTATAATTATTTATAAGGTATACCTATTCGAAACACCTTTATAATGATTATAATTAATAGGACAATCCTCCAGACTACATTAATCAATGTTTCTAACTAAGTTTGGCTTTCGAGGAACATCACGTGATGGCGGAGTCACATGTACAATTTCTCTGTTCATTCATGAATGGTAGTTATATTTATTTATAAGGTATAAGTATTTTTAAAAACTTTGTAAAGATTATAATTAATAGGTTATTCCTCCAGACTACATTTATCAACATTTCGCAATACTTTTGGCTGTCGACAAATATCTCGTGATGGCAAAGTCATATGTAGAATTTTTCTGTTCATTAATTAATGGTAAATATAATAATTTATTAGTTTTCCTATTTTTAACAACTATAAAATGATTACCAGCTATAGGACAATACACCAGAAAATTTTAATCAACATTTCATAGAATGTTTAGCTGAGGACCAACATCATAGACAAGCGATGATATGTACTCTACTTTGTTTATTAATAAATGGTAATTATAATTATTTAAAAGGTGTACCTATTTTAAACACTTTCATAATGATTATAATTAATAGGACAAGCTACCAGTTAACTTAAATCAACATTACGAACAATGTTTGGCCGTCGACAAATATTTAATACAGGCAAAGACATGTACAATTACATTGATCATTAATAAATGGTAATTATAATTATTTTAAGGTATACCAATTTAAAACACCTTTATATTGTTTATGGTTAATAGGAAAATCCTCTAGATCACATTAATCAACATTTCAAAGTATGTATAGCTGAGGACCAACATCGAATACAGGCGATAAAATTTTCTATAACATTGTTCATTAATAAATGGTAATTATAATAATTTATAAGGAATACCAATTTAGAACACCTTTTTAATGATTATGATTATTAGAACAATCCTCTAGACTACATTTTTCAACGTTTCGACCTATGTTTGGCTTTCGAGAAACATCTCGTGGTGGCGGAGTCACATGTACAATTTCTCTGTTCATTCATATATGGTAGTTATATTTATTTATAAGGTATAACTATTTTTAAAAACTTTGTAATGATTATAATTAATAGGACAATCCTCCAGACTACATTTATCAACATATCGAAATACGTTTGGCTGTCGACAAATATCTCGTGATGGCGGAGTCATATGTAGAATTTTTCTGTTCTTTAATTAACGGTTGTTATAATGATTTATTAGTTTTCCTATTTTTAACAACTATAAAATGATTACCAGCTATAGGACAATACACTAGAAAATTTTAATCAACATTTCATAGAATGTTTAGCTAAGGACCAACATCATAGACAAGCGATGACATGTACTGTACTTTGTTCATTAATAAATGGTAATTATAATTATTTAAGAGGTGTACCTATTTTAAACACCTTTATAATGATTATAATTAATAGGACAATCCTCCAGATAACTTTTATAAACATTTCAAAGTATGTGTGGCTGTCGACAAATATTTATTACAGCCAAATACATGTAGAATTACATTGACTATTTATAAATGGTAATTATAATTATTTATAAGGTATACCTATTCGAAAAACCTTTATAATGATTATAATTAATAGGACAATCCTCCAGACAACATTATCCAATGTTTCTAACTAAGTTTGGCTTTCGAGAAACATCACGTGATGGCGGAGTCACATGTACAATTTCTCTGTTCATTCATGAATGGTTGTTATATTTATTTATAAGGTATAACTATTTTTAAAAACTTTGTAATGATTATAATTAATAGGACAATGCTCCAGACTACATTTATCAACATTTCGAAATACTTTTGGCTGTCGACAAATATCTCGTGATGGCGAAGTCATATGTAGAATTTTTCTGTTCTTTAATTAACGGTTGTTATAATGATTTATTAGTTTTCCTATTTTTAACAACTATAAAATGATTAGTAGCTATAGGACAATACACCAGAAAATTTTAATCAACATTTCATAGAATGTTTAGCTGAGGACCAACATCATAGACAAGCGATGATATGTACTCTACTTTGTTTATTAATAAATGGTAATTATAATTATTTAAAAGGTGTACCTATTTTAAACACTTTCATAATGATTATAATTAATAGGACAAGCTACCAGTTAACTTTAATCAACATTACGAACAATGTTTGGCCGTCGACAAATATTTAATACAGGCAAAGACATGTACAATTACATTGATCATTAATAAATGGTAATTATAATTATTTTAAGGTATACCAATTTAAAACACCTTTATATTGATTATGGTTAATAGGAAAATCCTCTAGATCACATTAATCAACATTTCAAAGTATGTATAGCTGAGGACCAACATCATATACAGGCGATAAAATTTTCTATAACATTGATCATTAATAAATGGTAATTATAATTATTTAAAAGGTGTACCTATTTTAAACACCTTTATAATGATTATAATTAATAGGACAATCCTCCAGATGACTTTTATAAACATTTCAAAGTATGTGTGGCTGTCGACAAATATATAATACAGGCAAATACATGTAGAATTACATTGACTATTTATAAATGGTAATTATAATTATTTATAAGGTATACCTATTCGAAACACCTTTATAATGATTATAATTAATAGGACAATCCTCCAGACTACATTAATCAATGTTTCTAACTAAGTTTGGCTTTCGAGGAACATCACGTGATGGCGGAGTCACATGTACAATTTCTCTGTTCATTCATGAATGGTAGTTATATTTATTTATAAGGTATAAGTATTTTTAAAAACTTTGTAAAGATTATAATTAATAGGTTATTCCTCCAGACTACATTTATCAACATTTCGCAATACTTTTGGCTGTCGACAAATATCTCGTGATGGCGAAGTCATATGTAGAATTTTTCTGTTCATTAATTAATGGTAAATATAATAATTTATTAGTTTTCCTATTTTTAACAACTATAAAATGATTACCAGCTATAGGACAATACACCAGAAAATTTTAATCAACATTTCATAGAATGTTTAGCTGAGGACCAACATCATAGACAAGCGATGATATGTACTCTACTTTGTTTATTAATAAATGGTAATTATAATTATTTAAAAGGTGTACCTATTTTAAACACTTTCATAATGATTATAATTAATAGGACAAGCTACCAGTTAACTTAAATCAACATTACGAACAATGTTTGGCCGTCGACAAATATTTAATACAGGCAAAGACATGTACAATTACATTGATCATTAATAAATGGTAATTATAATTATTTTAAGGTATACCAATTTAAAACACCTTTATATTGTTTATGGTTAATAGGAAAATCCTCTAGATCACATTAATCAACATTTCAAAGTATGTATAGCTGAGGACCAACATCGAATACAGGCGATAAAATTTTCTATAACATTGTTCATTAATAAATGGTAATTATAATAATTTATAAGGAATACCAATTTAGAACACCTTTTTAATGATTATGATTATTAGAACAATCCTCTAGACTACATTTTTCAACGTTTCGACCTATGTTTGGCTTTCGAGAAACATCTCGTGGTGGCGGAGTCACATGTACAATTTCTCTGTTCATTCATATATGGTAGTTATATTTATTTATAAGGTATAACTATTTTTAAAAACTTTGTAATGATTATAATTAATAGGACAATCCTCCAGACTACATTTATCAACATATCGAAATACGTTTGGCTGTCGACAAATATCTCGTGATGGCGGAGTCATATGTAGAATTTTTCTGTTCTTTAATTAACGGTTGTTAAAATGATTTATTAGTTTTCCTATTTTTAACAACTATAAAATGATTACCAGCTATAGGACAATACACTAGAAAATTTTAATCAACATTTCATAGAATGTTTAGCTAAGGACCAACATCATAGACAAGCGATGACATGTACTGTACTTTGTTCATTAATAAATGGTAATTATAATTATTTAAGAGGTGTACCTATTTTAAACACCTTTATAATGATTATAATTAATAGGACAATCCTCCAGATAACTTTTATAAACATTTCAAAGTATGTGTGGCTGTCGACAAATATATATTACAGCCAAATACATGTAGAATTACATTGACTATTTATAAATGGTAATTATAATTATTTTAAGGTATACCAATTTAAAACACCTTTATATTGTTTATGGTTAATAGGAAAATCCTCTAGATCACATTAATCAACATTTCAAAGTATGTATAGCTGAGGACCAACATCGAATACAGGCCATAAAATTTTCTATAACATTGTTCATTAATAAATGGTAATTATAATAATTTATAAGGAATACCAATTTAGAACACCTTTTTAATGATTATGATTATTAGAACAATCCTCTAGACTACATTTTTCAACGTTTCGACCTATGTTTGGCTTTCGAGAAACATCTCGTGGTGGCGGAGTCACATGTACAATTTCTCTGTTCATTCATATATGGTAGTTATATTTATTTATAAGGTATAATTATTTTTAAAAACTTTGTAATGATTATAATTAATAGGTTATTCCTCCAGACTACATTTATAAACATTTCGAAATACTTTTGGCTGTCGACAAATATCTCGTGATGGCGAAGTCATATGTAGAATATTTCTGTTCTTTAATTAACGGTTGTTATAATGATTTATTAGTTTTCCTATTTTTAACAACTATAAAATGATTAGTAGCTATAGGACAATACACCAGAAAATTTAAATCAACATTTCATAGAATGTTTAGCTGAGGAACAACATCAAAGACAAGCGATGACATGTACTCTACTTTGTTTATTAATAAATGGTAATTATAATTATTTAAAAGGTGTACCTATTTTAAACACCTTTATAATGATTATAATTAATAGGACAATCCTCCAGATAACTTTTATAAACATTTCAAAGTATGTGTGGCTGTCGACAAATATATATTACAGCCAAATACATGTAGAATTACATTGACTATTTATAAATGGTAATTATAATTATTTATAAGGTATACCTATTCGAAAAACCTTTATAATGATTATAATTAATAGGACAATCCTCCAGACAACATTATCCAATGTTTCTAACTAAGTTTGGCTTTCGAGAAACATCACGTGATGGCGGAGTCACATGTACAATTTCTCTGTTCATTCATGAATGGTTGTTATATTTATTTATAAGGTATAACTATTTTTAAAAACTTTGTAATGATTATAATTAATAGGACAATGCTCCAGACTACATTTATCAACATTTCGAAATACTTTTGGCTGTCGACAAATATCTCGTGATGGCGAAGTCATATGTAGAATTTTTCTGTTCATTAATTAATGGTAAATATAATAATTTAAAAGGTATGCCTATTTTTAACACCTATAAAATGATTATCAACTTTAGGACAATCCACAAGAAAACTTTAATCAACATTTCATAGAATGTTTAGCTGAGGACCAACATAATAGACAGGCGATGACATGTACTATACTTTGTTCATTAATAAATGGTAATTATAATTATTTAAAAGGTGTACCTATTTTAAACACTTTCATAATGATTATAATTAATAGGACAAGCTACCAGTTAACTTTAATCAACATTACGAACAATGTTTGGCCGTCGAAAAATATTTAATACAGGCAAAGACATGTACAATTACATTGATCATTAATAAATGGTAATTATAATTATTTTAAGGTATACCAATTTAAAACACCTTTATATTGATTATGGTTAATAGGAAAATCCTCTAGATCACATTAATCAACATTTCAAAGTATGTATAGCTGAGGACCAACATCATATACAGGCGATAAAATTTTCTATAACATTGATCATTAATAAATGGTAATTATAATTATTTAAAAGGTGTACCTATTTTAAACACCTTTATAATGATTATAATTAATAGGACAATCCTCCAGATGACTTTTATAAACATTTCAAAGTATGTGTGGCTGTCGACAAATATATAATACAGGCAAATACATGTAGAATTACATTGACTATTTATAAATGGTAATTATAATTATTTATAAGGTATACCTATTCGAAACACCTTTATAATGATTATAATTAATAGGACAATCCTCCAGACTACATTAATCAATGTTTCTAACTAAGTTTGGCTTTCGAGGAACATCACGTGATGGCGGAGTCACATGTACAATTTCTCTGTTCATTCATGAATGGTAGTTATATTTATTTATAAGGTATAAGTATTTTTAAAAACTTTGTAAAGATTATAATTAATAGGTTATTCCTCCAGACTACATTTATCAACATTTCGAAATACTTTTGGCTGTCGACAAATATCTCGTGATGGCGAAGTCATATGTAGAATTTTTCTGTTCATTAATTAATGGTAAATATAATAATTTATTAGTTTTCCTATTTTTAACAACTATAAAATGATTACCAGCTATAGGACAATACACCAGAAAATTTTAATCAACATTTCATAGAATGTTTAGCTGAGGACAAACATCATAGACAAGCGATGACATGTACTCTACTTTGTTTATTAATAAATGGTAATTATAATTATTTAAAAGGTGTACCTATTTTAAACACTTTCATAATGATTATAATTAATAGGACAAGCTACCAGTTAACTTTAATCAACATTACGAACAATGTTTGGCCGTCGACAAATATTTAATACAGGCAAAGACATGTACAATTACATTGATCATTAATAAATGGTAATTATAATTATTTTAAGGTATACCAATTTAAAACACCTTTATATTGATTATGGTTAATAGGAAAATCCTCTAGATCACATTAATCAACATTTCAAAGTATGTATAGCTGAGGACCAACATCATATACAGGCGATAAAATTTTCTATAACATTGATCATTAATAAATGGTAATTATAATTATTTAAAAGGTGTACCTATTTTAAACACCTTTATAATGATTATAATTAACAGGACAATCCTCCAGATGACTTTTATAAACATTTCAAAGTATGTGTGGCTGTCGACAAATATATAATACAGGCAAATACATGTAGAATTACATTGACTATTTATAAATGGTAATTATAATTATTTATAAGGTATACCTATTCGAAACACCTTTATAATGATTATAATTAATAGGACAATCCTCCAGACTACATTAATCAATGTTTCTAACTAAGTTTGGCTTTCGAGGAACATCACGTGATGGAGGAGTCACATGTACAATTTCTCTGTTCATTCATGAATGGTAGTTATATTTATTTATAAGGTATAAGTATTTTTAAAAACTTTGTAAAGATTATAATTAATAGGTTATTCCTCCAGACTACATTTATCAACATTTCGCAATACTTTTGGCTGTCGACAAATATCTCGTGATGGCGAAGTCATATGTAGAATTTTTCTGTTCATTAATTAATGGTAAATATAATAATTTATTAGTTTTCCTATTTTTAACAACTATAAAATGATTACCAGCTATAGGACAATACACCAGAAAATTTTAATCAACATTTCATAGAATGTTTAGCTGAGGACCAACATCATAGACAAGCGATGATATGTACTCTACTTTGTTTATTAATAAATGGTAATTATAATTATTTAAAAGGTGTACCTATTTTAAACACTTTCATAATGATTATAATTAATAGGACAAGCTACCAGTTAACTTTAATCAACATTACGAACAATGTTTGGCCGTCGACAAATATTTAATACAGGCAAAGACATGTACAATTACATTGATCATTAATAAATGGTAATTATAATTATTTTAAGGTTTACCAATTTAAAACACCTTTATATTGATTATGGTTAATAGGAAAATCCTCTAGATCACATTAATCAACATTTCAAAGTATGTATAGCTGAGGACCAACATCGAATACAGGCGATAAAATTTACTATAACATTGTTCATTAATAAATGGTAATTATAATAATTTATAAGGAATACCAATTTAGAACACCTTTTTAATGATTATGGATATTAGAACAATCCTCTAGACTACATTTTTCAACGTTTCGACCTATGTTTGGCTTTCGAGAAACATCTCGTGGTGGCGGAGTCACATGTACAATTTCTCTGTTCATTCATATATGGTAGTTATATTTATTTATAAGGTATAACTATTTTTAAAAACTTTGTAATGATTATAATTAATAGGACAATCCTCCAGACTACATTTATCAACATATCGAAATACGTTTGGCTGTCGACAAATATCTCGTGATGGCGGAGTCATATGTAGAATTTTTCTGTTCTTTAATTAACGGTTGTTATAATGATTTATTAGTTTTCCTATTTTTAACAACTATAAAATGATTACCAGCTATAGGAAAATACACTAGAAAATTTTAATCAACATTTCATAGAATGTTTAGCTAAGGACCAACATCATAGACAAGCGATGACATGTACTGTACTTTGTTCATTAATAAATGGTAATTATAATTATTTAAGAGGTGTACCTATTTTAAACACCTTTATAATGATTATAATTAATAGGACAATCCTCCAGATAACTTTTATAAACATTTCAAAGTATGTGTGGCTGTCGACAAATATATATTACAGCCAAATACATGTAGAATTACATTGACTATTTATAAATGGTAATTATAATTATTTATAAGGTATACCTATTCGAAAAACCTTTATAATGATTATAATTAATAGGACAATCCTCCAGACAACATTAATCAATGTTTCTAACTAAGTTTGGCTTTCGAGAAACATCACGTGATGGCGGAGTCACATGTACAATTTCTCTGTTCATTCATGAATGGTTGTTATATTTATTTATAAGGTATAACTATTTTTAAAAACTTTGTAATGATTATAATTAATAGGACAATGCTCCAGACTACATTTATCAACATTTCGAAATACTTTTGGCTGTCGACAAATATCTCGTGATGGCGAAGTCATATGTAGAATTTTTCTGTTCTTTAATTAACGGTTGTTATAATGATTTATTAGTTTTCTTATTTTTAACAACTATAAAATGATTAGTAGCTATAGGACAATCCACAAGAAAACTTTAATCAACATTTCATAGAATGTTTAGCTGAGGACCAACATAATAGACAGGCGATGACATGTACTATACTTTGTTCATTAATAAATGGTAATTATAATTATTTAAAAGGTGTACCTATTTTAAACACTTTCATAATGATTATAATTAATAGGACAAGCTACCAGTTAACTTTAATCAACATTACGAACAATGTTTGGCCGTCGACAAATATTTAATACAGGCAAAGACATGTACAATTACATTGATCATTAATAAATGGTAATTATAATTATTTTAAGGTATACCAATTTAAAACACCTTTATATTGATTATGGTTAATAGGAAAATCCTCTAGATCACATTAATCAACATTTCAAAGTATGTATAGCTGAGGACCAACATCATATACAGGCGATAAAATTTTCTATAACATTGATCATTAATAAATGGTAATTATAATTATTTAAAAGGTGTACCTATTTTAAACACCTTTATAATGATTATAATTAATAGGACAATCCTCCAGATGACTTTTATAAACATTTCAAAGTATGTGTGGCTGTCGACAAATATATAATACAGGCAAATACATGTAGAATTACATTGACTATTTATAAATGGTAATTATAATTATTTATAAGGTATACCTATTCGAAACACCTTTATAATGATTATAATTAATAGGACAATCCTCCAGACTACATTAATCAATGTTTCTAACTAAGTTTGGCTTTCGAGGAACATCACGTGATGGCGGAGTCACATGTACAATTTCTCTGTTCATTCATGAATGGTAGTTATATTTATTTATAAGGTATAAGTATTTTTAAAAACTTTGTAAAGATTATAATTAATAGGTTATTCCTCCAGACTACATTTATCAACATTTCGAAATACTTTTGGCTGTCGACAAATATCTCGTGATGGCGAAGTCATATGTAGAATTTTTCTGTTCATTAATTAATGGTAAATATAATAATTTATTAGTTTTCCTATTTTTAACAACTATAAAATGATTACCAGCTATAGGACAATACACCAGAAAATTTTAATCAACATTTCATAGAATGTTTAGCTGAGGACAAACATCATAGACAAGCGATGACATGTACTCTACTTTGTTTATTAATAAATGGTAATTATAATTATTTAAAAGGTGTACCTATTTTAAACACTTTCATAATGATTATAATTAATAGGACAAGCTACCAGTTAACTTTAATCAACATTACGAACAATGTTTGGCCGTCGACAAATATTTAATACAGGCAAAGACATGTACAATTACATTGATCATTAATAAATGGTAATTATAATTATTTTAAGGTATACCAATTTAAAACACCTTTATATTGATTATGGTTAATAGGAAAATCCTCTAGATCACATTAATCAACATTTCAAAGTATGTATAGCTGAGGACCAACATCATATACAGGCGATAAAATTTTCTATAACATTGATCATTAATAAATGGTAATTATAATTATTTAAAAGGTGTACCTATTTTAAACACCTTTATAATGATTATAATTAACAGGACAATCCTCCAGATGACTTTTATAAACATTTCAAAGTATGTGTGGCTGTCGACAAATATATAATACAGGCAAATACATGTAGAATTACATTGACTATTTATAAATGGTAATTATAATTATTTATAAGGTATACCTATTCGAAACACCTTTATAATGATTATAATTAATAGGACAATCCTCCAGACTACATTAATCAATGTTTCTAACTAAGTTTGGCTTTCGAGGAACATCACGTGATGGAGGAGTCACATGTACAATTTCTCTGTTCATTCATGAATGGTAGTTATATTTATTTATAAGGTATAAGTATTTTTAAAAACTTTGTAAAGATTATAATTAATAGGTTATTCCTCCAGACTACATTTATCAACATTTCGAAATACTTTTGGCTGTCGACAAATATCTCGTGATGGCGAAGTCATATGTAGAATTTTTCTGTTCATTAATTAATGGTAAATATAATAATTTTTAAGGTATGCCTATTTTTAACAACTATAAAATGATTACCAGCTATAGGACAATACACCAGAAAATTTTAATCAACATTTCATAGAATGTTTAGCTGAGGACCAACATCATAGACAAGCTATGATATGAACTCTACTTTGTTTATTAATAAATGGTAATTATAATTATTTAAAAGGTGTACCTATTTTAAACACTTTCATAATGATTATAATTAATAGGACAAGCTACCAGTTAACTTTAATCAACATTACGAACAATGTTTGGCCGTCGACAAATATTTAATACAGGCAAAGACATGTACAATTACATTGATCATTAATAAATGGTAATTATAATTATTTTAAGGTTTACCAATTTAAAACACCTTTATATTGATTATGGTTAATAGGAAAATCCTCTAGATCACATTAATCAACATTTCAAAGTATGTATAGCTGAGGACCAACATCGAATACAGGCGATAAAATTTACTATAACATTGTTCATTAATAAATGGTAATTATAATAATTTATAAGGAATACCAATTTAGAACACCTTTTTAATGATTATGGATATTAGAACAATCCTCTAGACTACATTTTTCAACGTTTCGACCTATGTTTGGCTTTCGAGAAACATCTCGTGGTGGCGGAGTCACATGTACAATTTCTCTGTTCATTCATATATGGTAGTTATATTTATTTATAAGGTATAACTATTTTTAAAAACTTTGTAATGATTATAATTAATAGGACAATCCTCCAGACTACATTTATCAACATATCGAAATACGTTTGGCTGTCGACAAATATCTCGTGATGGCGGAGTCATATGTAGAATTTTTCTGTTCTTTAATTAACGGTTGTTATAATGATTTATTAGTTTTCCTATTTTTAACAACTATAAAATGATTACCAGCTATAGGACAATACACTAGAAAATTTTAATCAACATTTCATAGAATGTTTAGCTAAGGACCAACATCATAGACAAGCGATGACATGTACTGTACTTTGTTCATTAATAAATGGTAATTATAATTATTTAAGAGGTGTACCTATTTTAAACACCTTTATAATGATTATAATTAATAGGACAATCCTCCAGATAACTTTTATAAACATTTCAAAGTATGTGTGGCTGTCGACATATATATATTACAGCCAAATACATGTAGAATTACATTGACTATTTATAAATGGTAATTATAATTATTTATAAGGTATACCTATTCGAAAAACCTTTATAATGATTATAATTAATAGGACAATCCTCCAGACAACATTAATCAATGTTTCTAACTAAGTTTGGCTTTCGAGAAACATCACGTGATGGCGGAGTCACATGTACAATTTCTCTGTTCATTCATGAATGGTTGTTATATTTATTTATAAGGTATAACTATTTTTAAAAACTTTGTAATGATTATAATTAATAGGACAATGCTCCAGACTACATTTATCAACATTTCGAAATACTTTTGGCTGTCGACAAATATCTCGTGATGGCGAAGTCATATGTAGAATTTTTCTGTTCTTTAATTAACGGTTGTTATAATGATTTATTAGTTTTCTTATTTTTAACAACTATAAAATGATTAGTAGCTATAGGACAATACACCAGAAAATTTTAATCAAGATTTCATAGAATGTTTAGCTGAGGACCAACATCAAAGACAAGCGATGACATGTACTCTACTTTGTTTATTAATAAATGGTAATTATAATTATTTAAAAGGTGTACCTATTTTAAACACTTTTATAATGATTATAATTAATAGGACAAGCTACCAGTTAACTTTAATCAACATTACGAACAATGTTTGGCCGTCGACAAATATTTAATACAGGCAAAGACATGTACAATTACATTGATCATTAATAAATGGTAATTATAATTATTTTAAGGTATACCAATTTAAAACACCTTTATATTGATTATAGTTAATAGGAAAATCCTCTAGATCACATTAATCAACATTTCAAAGTATGTATAGCTGAGGACCAACATCATATACAGGCGATAAAATTTTCTATAACATTGATCATTAATAAATGGTAATTATAATTATTTAAAAGGTGTACCTATTTTAAACACCTTTATAATGATTATAATTAATAGGACAATCCTCCAGATGACTTTTATAAACATTTCAAAGTATGTGTGGCTGTCGACAAATATATAATACAGGCAAATACATGTAGAATTACATTGACTATTTATAAATGGTAATTATAATTATTTATAAGGTATACCTATTCGAAACACCTTTATAATGATTATAATTAATAGGACAATCCTCCAGACTACATTAATCAATGTTTCTAACTAAGTTTGGCTTTCGAGGAACATCACGTGATGGCGGAGTTACATGTACAATTTCTCTGTTCATTCATGAATGGTAGTTATATTTATTTATAAGGTATAAGTATTTTTAAAAACTTTGTAAAGGTTATAATTAATAGGTTATTCCTCCAGACTACATTTATAAACATTTCGAAATACTTTTGGCTGTCGACAAATATCTCGTGATGGCGAAGTCATATGTAGAATTTTTCTGTTCTTTAATTAACGGTTGTTATAATGATTTATTAGTTTTCCTATTTTTAACAACTATAAAATGATTAGTAGCTATAGGACAATACACCAGAAAATTTTAATCAACATTTCATAGAATGTTTAGCTGAGGACCAACATCATAGACAAGCGATGACATGTACTCTACTTTGTTTATTTATAAATGGTAATTATAATTATTTAAAAGGTGTACCTATTTTAAACACTTTCATAATTATTATAATTAATAGGACAAGCTACCAGTTAACTTTAATCAACATTACGAACAATGTTTGGCCGTCGACAAATATTTAATACAGGCAAAGACATGTACAATTACATTGATCATTAATAAATGGTAATTATAATTATTTTAAGGTATACCAATTTAAAACACCTTTATATTGTTTATGGTTAATAGGAAAATCCTCTAGATCACATTAATCAACATTTCAAAGTATGTATAGCTGAGGACCAACATCGAATACAGGCGATAAAATTTTCTATAACATTGTTCATTAATAAATGGTAATTATAATAATTTATAAGGAATACCAATTTAGAACACCTTTTTAATGATTATGATTATTAGAACAATCCTCTAGACTACATTTTTCAACGTTTCGACCTATGTTTGGCTTTCGAGAAACATCTCGTGGTGGCGGAGTCACATGTACAATTTCTCTGTTCATTCATATATGGTAGTTATATTTATTTATAAGGTATAACTATTTTTAAAAACTTTGTAATGATTATAATTAATAGGACAATCCTCCAGACTACATTTATCAACATATCGAAATACGTTTGGCTGTCGACAAATATCTCGTGATGGCGGAGTCATATGTAGAATTTTTCTGTTCTTTAATTAACGGTTGTTATAATGATTTATTAGTTTTCCTATTTTTAACAACTATAAAATGATTACCAGCTATAGGAAAATACACTAGAAAATTTTAATCAACATTTCATAGAATGTTTAGCTAAGGACCAACATCATAGACAAGCGATGACATGTACTGTACTTTGTTCATTAATAAATGGTAATTATAATTATTTAAGAGGTGTACCTATTTTAAACACCTTTATAATGATTATAATTAATAGGACAATCCTCCAGATAACTTTTATAAACATTTCAAAGTATGTGTGGCTGTCGACAAATATATATTACAGCCAAATACATGTAGAATTACATTGACTATTTATAAATGGTAATTATAATTATTTATAAGGTATACCTATTCGAAAAACCTTTATAATGATTATAATTAATAGGACAATCCTCCAGACAACATTAATCAATGTTTCTAACTAAGTTTGGCTTTCGAGAAACATCACGTGATGGCGGAGTCACATGTACAATTTCTCTGTTCATTCATGAATGGTTGTTATATTTATTTATAAGGTATAACTATTTTTAAAAACTTTGTAATGATTATAATTAATAGGACAATGCTCCAGACTACATTTATCAACATTTCGAAATACTTTTGGCTGTCGACAAATATCTCGTGATGGCGAAGTCATATGTAGAATTTTTCTGTTCTTTAATTAACGGTTGTTATAATGATTTATTAGTTTTCTTATTTTTAACAACTATAAAATGATTAGTAGCTATAGGACAATCCACAAGAAAACTTTAATCAACATTTCATAGAATGTTTAGCTGAGGACCAACATAATAGACAGGCGATGACATGTACTATACTTTGTTCATTAATAAATGGTAATTATAATTATTTAAAAGGTGTACCTATTTTAAACACTTTCATAATGATTATAATTAATAGGACAAGCTACCAGTTAACTTTAATCAACATTACGAACAATGTTTGGCCGTCGACAAATATTTAATACAGGCAAAGACATGTACAATTACATTGATCATTAATAAATGGTAATTATAATTATTTTAAGGTATACCAATTTAAAACACCTTTATATTGATTATGGTTAATAGGAAAATCCTCTAGATCACATTAATCAACATTTCAAAGTATGTATAGCTGAGGACCAACATCATATACAGGCGATAAAATTTTCTATAACATTGATCATTAATAAATGGTAATTATAATTATTTAAAAGGTGTACCTATTTTAAACACCTTTATAATGATTATAATTAATAGGACAATCCTCCAGATGACTTTTATAAACATTTCAAAGTATGTGTGGCTGTCGACAAATATATAATACAGGCAAATACATGTAGAATTACATTGACTATTTATAAATGGTAATTATAATTATTTATAAGGTATACCTATTCGAAACACCTTTATAATGATTATAATTAATAGGACAATCCTCCAGACTACATTAATCAATGTTTCTAACTAAGTTTGGCTTTCGAGGAACATCACGTGATGGCGGAGTCACATGTACAATTTCTCTGTTCATTCATGAATGGTAGTTATATTTATTTATAAGGTATAAGTATTTTTAAAAACTTTGTAAAGATTATAATTAATAGGTTATTCCTCCAGACTACATTTATCAACATTTCGAAATACTTTTGGCTGTCGACAAATATCTCGTGATGGCGAAGTCATATGTAGAATTTTTCTGTTCATTAATTAATGGTAAATATAATAATTTATTAGTTTTCCTATTTTTAACAACTATAAAATGATTACCAGCTATAGGACAATACACCAGAAAATTTTAATCAACATTTCATAGAATGTTTAGCTGAGGACAAACATCATAGACAAGCGATGACATGTACTCTACTTTGTTTATTAATAAATGGTAATTATAATTATTTAAAAGGTGTACCTATTTTAAACACTTTCATAATGATTATAATTAATAGGACAAGCTACCAGTTAACTTTAATCAACATTACGAACAATGTTTGGCCGTCGACAAATATTTAATACAGGCAAAGACATGTACAATTACATTGATCATTAATAAATGGTAATTATAATTATTTTAAGGTATACCAATTTAAAACACCTTTATATTGATTATGGTTAATAGGAAAATCCTCTAGATCACATTAATCAACATTTCAAAGTATGTATAGCTGAGGACCAACATCATATACAGGCGATAAAATTTTCTATAACATTGATCATTAATAAATGGTAATTATAATTATTTAAAAGGTGTACCTATTTTAAACACCTTTATAATGATTATAATTAACAGGACAATCCTCCAGATGACTTTTATAAACATTTCAAAGTATGTGTGGCTGTCGACAAATATATAATACAGGCAAATACATGTAGAATTACATTGACTATTTATAAATGGTAATTATAATTATTTATAAGGTATACCTATTCGAAACACCTTTATAATGATTATAATTAATAGGACAATCCTCCAGACTACATTAATCAATGTTTCTAACTAAGTTTGGCTTTCGAGGAACATCACGTGATGGAGGAGTCACATGTACAATTTCTCTGTTCATTCATGAATGGTAGTTATATTTATTTATAAGGTATAAGTATTTTTAAAAACTTTGTAAAGATTATAATTAATAGGTTATTCCTCCAGACTACATTTATCAACATTTCGAAATACTTTTGGCTGTCGACAAATATCTCGTGATGGCGAAGTCATATGTAGAATTTTTCTGTTCATTAATTAATGGTAAATATAATAATTTTTAAGGTATGCCTATTTTTAACAACTATAAAATGATTACCAGCTATAGGACAATACACCAGAAAATTTTAATCAACATTTCATAGAATGTTTAGCTGAGGACCAACATCATAGACAAGCTATGATATGAACTCTACTTTGTTTATTAATAAATGGTAATTATAATTATTTAAAAGGTGTACCTATTTTAAACACTTTCATAATGATTATAATTAATAGGACAAGCTACCAGTTAACTTTAATCAACATTACGAACAATGTTTGGCCGTCGACAAATATTTAATACAGGCAAAGACATGTACAATTACATTGATCATTAATAAATGGTAATTATAATTATTTTAAGGTTTACCAATTTAAAACACCTTTATATTGATTATGGTTAATAGGAAAATCCTCTAGATCACATTAATCAACATTTCAAAGTATGTATAGCTGAGGACCAACATCGAATACAGGCGATAAAATTTACTATAACATTGTTCATTAATAAATGGTAATTATAATAATTTATAAGGAATACCAATTTAGAACACCTTTTTAATGATTATGGATATTAGAACAATCCTCTAGACTACATTTTTCAACGTTTCGACCTATGTTTGGCTTTCGAGAAACATCTCGTGGTGGCGGAGTCACATGTACAATTTCTCTGTTCATTCATATATGGTAGTTATATTTATTTATAAGGTATAACTATTTTTAAAAACTTTGTAATGATTATAATTAATAGGACAATCCTCCAGACTACATTTATCAACATATCGAAATACGTTTGGCTGTCGACAAATATCTCGTGATGGCGGAGTCATATGTAGAATTTTTCTGTTCTTTAATTAACGGTTGTTATAATGATTTATTAGTTTTCCTATTTTTAACAACTATAAAATGATTACCAGCTATAGGACAATACACTAGAAAATTTTAATCAACATTTCATAGAATGTTTAGCTAAGGACCAACATCATAGACAAGCGATGACATGTACTGTACTTTGTTCATTAATAAATGGTAATTATAATTATTTAAGAGGTGTACCTATTTTAAACACCTTTATAATGATTATAATTAATAGGACAATCCTCCAGATAACTTTTATAAACATTTCAAAGTATGTGTGGCTGTCGACATATATATATTACAGCCAAATACATGTAGAATTACATTGACTATTTATAAATGGTAATTATAATTATTTATAAGGTATACCTATTCGAAAAACCTTTATAATGATTATAATTAATAGGACAATCCTCCAGACAACATTAATCAATGTTTCTAACTAAGTTTGGCTTTCGAGAAACATCACGTGATGGCGGAGTCACATGTACAATTTCTCTGTTCATTCATGAATGGTTGTTATATTTATTTATAAGGTATAACTATTTTTAAAAACTTTGTAATGATTATAATTAATAGGACAATGCTCCAGACTACATTTATCAACATTTCGAAATACTTTTGGCTGTCGACAAATATCTCGTGATGGCGAAGTCATATGTAGAATTTTTCTGTTCTTTAATTAACGGTTGTTATAATGATTTATTAGTTTTCTTATTTTTAACAACTATAAAATGATTAGTAGCTATAGGACAATACACCAGAAAATTTTAATCAAGATTTCATAGAATGTTTAGCTGAGGACCAACATCAAAGACAAGCGATGACATGTACTCTACTTTGTTTATTAATAAATGGTAATTATAATTATTTAAAAGGTGTACCTATTTTAAACACTTTTATAATGATTATAATTAATAGGACAAGCTACCAGTTAACTTTAATCAACATTACGAACAATGTTTGGCCGTCGACAAATATTTAATACAGGCAAAGACATGTACAATTACATTGATCATTAATAAATGGTAATTATAATTATTTTAAGGTATACCAATTTAAAACACCTTTATATTGATTATAGTTAATAGGAAAATCCTCTAGATCACATTAATCAACATTTCAAAGTATGTATAGCTGAGGACCAACATCATATACAGGCGATAAAATTTTCTATAACATTGATCATTAATAAATGGTAATTATAATTATTTAAAAGGTGTACCTATTTTAAACACCTTTATAATGATTATAATTAATAGGACAATCCTCCAGATGACTTTTATAAACATTTCAAAGTATGTGTGGCTGTCGACAAATATATAATACAGGCAAATACATGTAGAATTACATTGACTATTTATAAATGGTAATTATAATTATTTATAAGGTATACCTATTCGAAACACCTTTATAATGATTATAATTAATAGGACAATCCTCCAGACTACATTAATCAATGTTTCTAACTAAGTTTGGCTTTCGAGGAACATCACGTGATGGCGGAGTTACATGTACAATTTCTCTGTTCATTCATGAATGGTAGTTATATTTATTTATAAGGTATAAGTATTTTTAAAAACTTTGTAAAGGTTATAATTAATAGGTTATTCCTCCAGACTACATTTATAAACATTTCGAAATACTTTTGGCTGTCGACAAATATCTCGTGATGGCGAAGTCATATGTAGAATTTTTCTGTTCTTTAATTAACGGTTGTTATAATGATTTATTAGTTTTCCTATTTTTAACAACTATAAAATGATTAGTAGCTATAGGACAATACACCAGAAAATTTTAATCAACATTTCATAGAATGTTTAGCTGAGGACCAACATCATAGACAAGCGATGACATGTACTCTACTTTGTTTATTTATAAATGGTAATTATAATTATTTAAAAGGTGTACCTATTTTAAACACTTTCATAATTATTATAATTAATAGGACAAGCTACCAGTTAACTTTAATCAACATTACGAACAATGTTTGGCCGTCGACAAATATTTAATACAGGCAAAGACATGTACAATTACATTGATCATTAATAAATGGTAATTATAATTATTTTAAGGTATACCAATTTAAAACACCTTTATATTGTTTATGGTTAATAGGAAAATCCTCTAGATCACATTAATCAACATTTCAAAGTATGTATAGCTGAGGACCAACATCGAATACAGGCGATAAAATTTTCTATAACATTGTTCATTAATAAATGGTAATTATAATAATTTATAAGGAATACCAATTTAGAACACCTTTTTAATGATTATGATTATTAGAACAATCCTCTAGACTACATTTTTCAACGTTTCGACCTATGTTTGGCTTTCGAGAAACATCTCGTGGTGGCGGAGTCACATGTACAATTTCTCTGTTCATTCATATATGGTAGTTATATTTATTTATAAGGTATAACTATTTTTAAAAACTTTGTAATGATTATAATTAATAGGACAATCCTCCAGACTACATTTATCAACATATCGAAATACGTTTGGCTGTCGACAAATATCTCGTGATGGCGGAGTCATATGTAGAATTTTTCTGTTCTTTAATTAACGGTTGTTATAATGATTTATTAGTTTTCCTATTTTTAACAACTATAAAATGATTACCAGCTATAGGACAATACACTAGAAAATTTTAATCAACATTTCATAGAATGTTTAGCTAAGGACCAACATCATAGACAAGCGATGACATGTACTGTACTTTGTTCATTAATAAATGGTAATTATAATTATTTAAGAGGTGTACCTATTTTAAACACCTTTATAATGATTATAATTAATAGGACAATCCTCCAGATAACTTTTATAAACATTTCAAAGTATGTGTGGCTGTCGACAAATATATATTACAGCCAAATACATGTAGAATTACATTGACTATTTATAAATGGTAATTATAATTATTTATAAGGTATACCTATTCGAAAAACCTTTATAATGATTATAATTAATAGGACAATCCTCCAGACAACATTATCCAATGTTTCTAACTAAGTTTGGCTTTCGAGAAACATCACGTGATGGCGGAGTCACATGTACAATTTCTCTGTTCATTCATGAATGGTTGTTATATTTATTTATAAGGTATAACTATTTTTAAAAACTTTGTAATGATTATAATTAATAGGACAATGCTCCAGACTACATTTATCAACATTTCGAAATACTTTTGGCTGTCGACAAATATCTCGTGATGGCGAAGTCATATGTAGAATTTTTCTGTTCATTAATTAATGGTAAATATAATAATTTAAAAGGTATGCCTATTTTTAACACTTATAAAATGATTATCAACTTTAGGACAATCCACAAGAAAACTTTAATCAACATTTCATAGAATGTTTAGCTGAGGACCAACATAATAGACAGGCGATGACATGTACTATACTTTGTTCATTAATAAATGGTAATTATAATTATTTAAAAGGTGTACCTATTTTAAACACTTTCATAATGATTATAATTAATAGGACAAGCTACCAGTTAACTTTAATCAACATTACGAACAATGTTTGGCCGTCGACAAATATTTAATACAGGCAAAGACATGTACAATTACATTGATCATTAATAAATGGTAATTATAATTATTTTAAGGTATACCAATTTAAAACACCTTTATATTGATTATGGTTAATAGGAAAATCCTCTAGATCACATTAATCAACATTTCAAAGTATGTATAGCTGAGGACCAACATCATATACAGGCGATAAAATTTTCTATAACATTGATCATTAATAAATGGTAATTATAATTATTTAAAAGGTGTACCTATTTTAAACACCTTTATAATGATTATAATTAATAGGACAATCCTCCAGATGACTTTTATAAACATTTCAAAGTATGTGTGGCTGTCGACAAATATATAATACAGGCAAATACATGTAGAATTACATTGACTATTTATAAATGGTAATTATAATTATTTATAAGGTATACCTATTCGAAACACCTTTATAATGATTATAATTAATAGGACAATCCTCCAGACTACATTAATCAATGTTTCTAACTAAGTTTGGCTTTCGAGGAACATCACGTGATGGCGGAGTCACATGTACAATTTCTCTGTTCATTCATGAATGGTAGTTATATTTATTTATAAGGTATAAGTATTTTTAAAAACTTTGTAAAGATTATAATTAATAGGTTATTCCTCCAGACTACATTTATCAACATTTCGAAATACTTTTGGCTGTCGACAAATATCTCGTGATGGCGAAGTCATATGTAGAATTTTTCTGTTCATTAATTAATGGTAAATATAATAATTTATTAGTTTTCCTATTTTTAACAACTATAAAATGATTACCAGCTATAGGACAATACACCAGAAAATTTTAATCAACATTTCATAGAATGTTTAGCTGAGGACAAACATCATAGACAAGCGATGACATGTACTCTACTTTGTTTATTAATAAATGGTAATTATAATTATTTAAAAGGTGTACCTATTTTAAACACTTTCATAATGATTATAATTAATAGGACAAGCTACCAGTTAACTTTAATCAACATTACGAACAATGTTTGGCCGTCGACAAATATTTAATACAGGCAAAGACATGTACAATTACATTGATCATTAATAAATGGTAATTATAATTATTTTAAGGTATACCAATTTAAAACACCTTTATATTGATTATGGTTAATAGGAAAATCCTCTAGATCACATTAATCAACATTTCAAAGTATGTATAGCTGAGGACCAACATCATATACAGGCGATAAAATTTTCTATAACATTGATCATTAATAAATGGTAATTATAATTATTTAAAAGGTGTACCTATTTTAAACACCTTTATAATGATTATAATTAACAGGACAATCCTCCAGATGACTTTTATAAACATTTCAAAGTATGTGTGGCTGTCGACAAATATATAATACAGGCAAATACATGTAGAATTACATTGACTATTTATAAATGGTAATTATAATTATTTATAAGGTATACCTATTCGAAACACCTTTATAATGATTATAATTAATAGGACAATCCTCCAGACTACATTAATCAATGTTTCTAACTAAGTTTGGCTTTCGAGGAACATCACGTGATGGAGGAGTCACATGTACAATTTCTCTGTTCATTCATGAATGGTAGTTATATTTATTTATAAGGTATAAGTATTTTTAAAAACTTTGTAAAGATTATAATTAATAGGTTATTCCTCCAGACTACATTTATCAACATTTCGAAATACTTTTGGCTGTCGACAAATATCTCGTGATGGCGAAGTCATATGTAGAATTTTTCTGTTCATTAATTAATGGTAAATATAATAATTTTTAAGGTATGCCTATTTTTAACAACTATAAAATGATTACCAGCTATAGGACAATACACCAGAAAATTTTAATCAACATTTCATAGAATGTTTAGCTGAGGACCAACATCATAGACAAGCTATGATATGAACTCTACTTTGTTTATTAATAAATGGTAATTATAATTATTTAAAAGGTGTACCTATTTTAAACACTTTCATAATGATTATAATTAATAGGACAAGCTACCAGTTAACTTTAATCAACATTACGAACAATGTTTGGCCGTCGACAAATATTTAATACAGGCAAAGACATGTACAATTACATTGATCATTAATAAATGGTAATTATAATTATTTTAAGGTTTACCAATTTAAAACACCTTTATATTGATTATGGTTAATAGGAAAATCCTCTAGATCACATTAATCAACATTTCAAAGTATGTATAGCTGAGGACCAACATCGAATACAGGCGATAAAATTTACTATAACATTGTTCATTAATAAATGGTAATTATAATAATTTATAAGGAATACCAATTTAGAACACCTTTTTAATGATTATGGATATTAGAACAATCCTCTAGACTACATTTTTCAACGTTTCGACCTATGTTTGGCTTTCGAGAAACATCTCGTGGTGGCGGAGTCACATGTACAATTTCTCTGTTCATTCATATATGGTAGTTATATTTATTTATAAGGTATAACTATTTTTAAAAACTTTGTAATGATTATAATTAATAGGACAATCCTCCAGACTACATTTATCAACATATCGAAATACGTTTGGCTGTCGACAAATATCTCGTGATGGCGGAGTCATATGTAGAATTTTTCTGTTCTTTAATTAACGGTTGTTATAATGATTTATTAGTTTTCCTATTTTTAACAACTATAAAATGATTACCAGCTATAGGACAATACACTAGAAAATTTTAATCAACATTTCATAGAATGTTTAGCTAAGGACCAACATCATAGACAAGCGATGACATGTACTGTACTTTGTTCATTAATAAATGGTAATTATAATTATTTAAGAGGTGTACCTATTTTAAACACCTTTATAATGATTATAATTAATAGGACAATCCTCCAGATAACTTTTATAAACATTTCAAAGTATGTGTGGCTGTCGACAAATATATATTACAGCCAAATACATGTAGAATTACATTGACTATTTATAAATGGTAATTATAATTATTTATAAGGTATACCTATTCGAAAAACCTTTATAATGATTATAATTAATAGGACAATCCTCCAGACAACATTAATCAATGTTTCTAACTAAGTTTGGCTTTCGAGAAACATCACGTGATGGCGGAGTCACATGTACAATTTCTCTGTTCATTCATGAATGGTTGTTATATTTATTTATAAGGTATAACTATTTTTAAAAACTTTGTAATGATTATAATTAATAGGACAATGCTCCAGACTACATTTATCAACATTTCGAAATACTTTTGGCTGTCGACAAATATCTCGTGATGGCGAAGTCATATGTAGAATTTTTCTGTTCTTTAATTAACGGTTGTTATAATGATTTATTAGTTTTCTTATTTTTAACAACTATAAAATGATTAGTAGCTATAGGACAATACACCAGAAAATTTTAATCAAGATTTCATAGAATGTTTAGCTGAGGACCAACATCAAAGACAAGCGATGACATGTACTCTACTTTGTTTATTAATAAATGGTAATTATAATTATTTAAAAGGTGTACCTATTTTAAACACTTTTATAATGATTATAATTAATAGGACAAGCTACCAGTTAACTTTAATCAACATTACGAACAATGTTTGGCCGTCGACAAATATTTAATACAGGCAAAGACATGTACAATTACATTGATCATTAATAAATGGTAATTATAATTATTTTAAGGTATACCAATTTAAAACACCTTTATATTGATTATAGTTAATAGGAAAATCCTCTAGATCACATTAATCAACATTTCAAAGTATGTATAGCTGAGGACCAACATCATATACAGGCGATAAAATTTTCTATAACATTGATCATTAATAAATGGTAATTATAATTATTTAAAAGGTGTACCTATTTTAAACACCTTTATAATGATTATAATTAATAGGACAATCCTCCAGATGACTTTTATAAACATTTCAAAGTATGTGTGGCTGTCGACAAATATATAATACAGGCAAATACATGTAGAATTACATTGACTATTTATAAATGGTAATTATAATTATTTATAAGGTATACCTATTCGAAACACCTTTATAATGATTATAATTAATAGGACAATCCTCCAGACTACATTAATCAATGTTTCTAACTAAGTTTGGCTTTCGAGGAACATCACGTGATGGCGGAGTTACATGTACAATTTCTCTGTTCATTCATGAATGGTAGTTATATTTATTTATAAGGTATAAGTATTTTTAAAAACTTTGTAAAGGTTATAATTAATAGGTTATTCCTCCAGACTACATTTATAAACATTTCGAAATACTTTTGGCTGTCGACAAATATCTCGTGATGGCGAAGTCATATGTAGAATTTTTCTGTTCTTTAATTAACGGTTGTTATAATGATTTATTAGTTTTCCTATTTTTAACAACTATAAAATGATTAGTAGCTATAGGACAATACACCAGAAAATTTTAATCAACATTTCATAGAATGTTTAGCTGAGGACCAACATCATAGACAAGCGATGACATGTACTCTACTTTGTTTATTAATAAATGGTAATTATAATTATTTAAAAGGTGTACCTATTTTAAACACTTTCATAATTATTATAATTAATAGGACAAGCTACCAGTTAACTTTAATCAACATTACGAACAATGTTTGGCCGTCGACAAATATTTAATACAGGCAAAGACATGTACAATTATATTGATCATTAATAAATGGTAATTATAATTATTTTAAGGTATACCAATTTAAAACACCTTTATATTGTTTATGGTTAATAGGAAAATCCTCTAGATCACATTAATCAACATTTCAAAGTATGTATAGCTGAGGACCAACATCGAATACAGGCCATAAAATTTTCTATAACATTGTTCATTAATAAATGGTAATTATAATAATTTATAAGGAATACCAATTTAGAACACCTTTTTAATGATTATGATTATTAGAACAATCCTCTAGACTACATTTTTCAACGTTTCGACCTATGTTTGGCTTTCGAGAAACATCTCGTGGTGGCGGAGTCACATGTACAATTTCTCTGTTCATTCATATATGGTAGTTATATTTATTTATAAGGTATAATTATTTTTAAAAACTTTGTAATGATTATAATTAATAGGTTATTCCTCCAGACTACATTTATAAACATTTCGAAATACTTTTGGCTGTCGACAAATATCTCGTGATGGCGAAGTCATATGTAGAATTTTTCTGTTCTTTAATTAACGGTTGTTATAATGATTTATAGGTTTTCCTATTTTTAACAACTATAAAATGATTAGTAGCTATAGGACAATACACCAGAAAATTTAAATCAACATTTCATAGAATGTTTAGCTGAGGAACAACATCAAAGACAAGCGATGACATGTACTCTACTTTGTTTATTAATAAATGGTAATTATAATTATTTAAAAGGTGTACCTATTTTAAACACCTTTATAATGATTATAATTAATAGAACAAGCTACCAGATAACTTTTTTAAACATTTCAAAGTATGTTTTGCTGTCAACAAATATCTCGTGATGGCGAAGTCATATGTAGAATTTTTCTGTTCTTTAATTAACGGTTGTTATAATGATTTATTAGTTTTCCTATTTTTAACAACTATAAAATGATTAGTAGCTATAGGACAATACACCAGAAAATTTTAATCAACATTTCATAGAATGTTTAGCTGAGGACCAACATCATAGACAAGCGATGATATGTACTCTACTTTGTTTATTAATAAATGGTAATTATAATTATTTAAAAGGTGTACCTATTTTAAACACTTTCATAATGATTATAATTAATAGGACAAGCTACCAGTTAACTTTAATCAACATTACGAACAATGTTTGGCCGTCGACAAATATTTAATACAGGCAAAGACATGTACAATTACATTGATCATTAATAAATGGTAATTATAATTATTTTAAGGTATACCAATTTAAAACACCTTTATATTGATTATGGTTAATAGGAAAATCCTCTAGATCACATTAATCAACATTTCAAAGTATGTATAGCTGAGGACCAACATCATATACAGGCGATAAAATTTTCTATAACATTGATCATTAATAAATGGTAATTATAATTATTTAAAAGGTGTACCTATTTTAAACACCTTTATAATGATTATAATTAATAGGACAATCCTCCAGATGACTTTTATAAACATTTCAAAGTATGTGTGGCTGTCGACAAATATATAATACAGGCAAATACATGTAGAATTACATTGACTATTTATAAATGGTAATTATAATTATTTATAAGGTATACCTATTCGAAACACCTTTATAATGATTATAATTAATAGGACAATCCTCCAGACTACATTAATCAATGTTTCTAACTAAGTTTGGCTTTCGAGGAACATCACGTGATGGCGGAGTCACATGTACAATTTCTCTGTTCATTCATGAATGGTAGTTATATTTATTTATAAGGTATAAGTATTTTTAAAAACTTTGTAAAGATTATAATTAATAGGTTATTCCTCCAGACTACATTTATCAACATTTCGCAATACTTTTGGCTGTCGACAAATATCTCGTGATGGCGAAGTCATATGTAGAATTTTTCTGTTCATTAATTAATGGTAAATATAATAATTTATTAGTTTTCCTATTTTTAACAACTATAAAATGATTACCAGCTATAGGACAATACACCAGAAAATTTTAATCAACATTTCATAGAATGTTTAGCTGAGGACCAACATCATAGACAAGCGATGATATGTACTCTACTTTGTTTATTAATAAATGGTAATTATAATTATTTAAAAGGTGTACCTATTTTAAACACTTTCATAATGATTATAATTAATAGGACAAGCTACCAGTTAACTTAAATCAACATTACGAACAATGTTTGGCCGTCGACAAATATTTAATACAGGCAAAGACATGTACAATTACATTGATCATTAATAAATGGTAATTATAATTATTTTAAGGTATACCAATTTAAAACACCTTTATATTGTTTATGGTTAATAGGAAAATCCTCTAGATCACATTAATCAACATTTCAAAGTATGTATAGCTGAGGACCAACATCGAATACAGGCGATAAAATTTTCTATAACATTGTTCATTAATAAATGGTAATTATAATAATTTATAAGGAATACCAATTTAGAACACCTTTTTAATGATTATGATTATTAGAACAATCCTCTAGACTACATTTTTCAACGTTTCGACCTATGTTTGGCTTTCGAGAAACATCTCGTGGTGGCGGAGTCACATGTACAATTTCTCTGTTCATTCATATATGGTAGTTATATTTATTTATAAGGTATAACTATTTTTAAAAACTTTGTAATGATTATAATTAATAGGACAATCCTCCAGACTACATTTATCAACATATCGAAATACGTTTGGCTGTCGACAAATATCTCGTGATGGCGGAGTCATATGTAGAATTTTTCTGTTCTTTAATTAACGGTTGTTATAATGATTTATTAGTTTTCCTATTTTTAACAACTATAAAATGATTACCAGCTATAGGACAATACACTAGAAAATTTTAATCAACATTTCATAGAATGTTTAGCTAAGGACCAACATCATAGACAAGCGATGACATGTACTGTACTTTGTTCATTAATAAATGGTAATTATAATTATTTAAGAGGTGTACCTATTTTAAACACCTTTATAATGATTATAATTAATAGGACAATCCTCCAGATAACTTTTATAAACATTTCAAAGTATGTGTGGCTGTCGACAAATATATATTACAGCCAAATACATGTAGAATTACATTGACTATTTATAAATGGTAATTATAATTATTTATAAGGTATACCTATTCGAAAAACCTTTATAATGATTATAATTAATAGGACAATCCTCCAGACAACATTATCCAATGTTTCTAACTAAGTTTGGCTTTCGAGAAACATCACGTGATGGCGGAGTCACATGTACAATTTCTCTGTTCATTCATGAATGGTTGTTATATTTATTTATAAGGTATAACTATTTTTAAAAACTTTGTAATGATTATAATTAATAGGACAATGCTCCAGACTACATTTATCAACATTTCGAAATACTTTTGGCTGTCGACAAATATCTCGTGATGGCGAAGTCATATGTAGAATTTTTCTGTTCTTTAATTAACGGTTGTTATAATGATTTATTAGTTTTCCTATTTTTAACAACTATAAAATGATTAGTAGCTATAGGACAATACACCAGAAAATTTTAATCAACATTTCATAGAATGTTTAGCTGAGGACCAACATCATAGACAAGCGATGATATGTACTCTACTTTGTTTATTAATAAATGGTAATTATAATTATTTAAAAGGTGTACCTATTTTAAACACTTTCATAATGATTATAATTAATAGGACAAGCTACCAGTTAACTTTAATCAACATTACGAACAATGTTTGGCCGTCGACAAATATTTAATACAGGCAAAGACATGTACAATTACATTGATCATTAATAAATGGTAATTATAATTATTTTAAGGTATACCAATTTAAAACACCTTTATATTGATTATGGTTAATAGGAAAATCCTCTAGATCACATTAATCAACATTTCAAAGTATGTATAGCTGAGGACCAACATCATATACAGGCGATAAAATTTTCTATAACATTGATCATTAATAAATGGTAATTATAATTATTTAAAAGGTGTACCTATTTTAAACACCTTTATAATGATTATAATTAATAGGACAATCCTCCAGATGACTTTTATAAACATTTCAAAGTATGTGTGGCTGTCGACAAATATATAATACAGGCAAATACATGTAGAATTACATTGACTATTTATAAATGGTAATTATAATTATTTATAAGGTATACCTATTCGAAACACCTTTATAATGATTATAATTAATAGGACAATCCTCCAGACTACATTAATCAATGTTTCTAACTAAGTTTGGCTTTCGAGGAACATCACGTGATGGCGGAGTCACATGTACAATTTCTCTGTTCATTCATGAATGGTAGTTATATTTATTTATAAGGTATAAGTATTTTTAAAAACTTTGTAAAGATTATAATTAATAGGTTATTCCTCCAGACTACATTTATCAACATTTCGCAATACTTTTGGCTGTCGACAAATATCTCGTGATGGCGAAGTCATATGTAGAATTTTTCTGTTCATTAATTAATGGTAAATATAATAATTTATTAGTTTTCCTATTTTTAACAACTATAAAATGATTACCAGCTATAGGACAATACACCAGAAAATTTTAATCAACATTTCATAGAATGTTTAGCTGAGGACCAACATCATAGACAAGCGATGATATGTACTCTACTTTGTTTATTAATAAATGGTAATTATAATTATTTAAAAGGTGTACCTATTTTAAACACTTTCATAATGATTATAATTAATAGGACAAGCTACCAGTTAACTTAAATCAACATTACGAACAATGTTTGGCCGTCGACAAATATTTAATACAGGCAAAGACATGTACAATTACATTGATCATTAATAAATGGTAATTATAATTATTTTAAGGTATACCAATTTAAAACACCTTTATATTGTTTATGGTTAATAGGAAAATCCTCTAGATCACATTAATCAACATTTCAAAGTATGTATAGCTGAGGACCAACATCGAATACAGGCGATAAAATTTTCTATAACATTGTTCATTAATAAATGGTAATTATAATAATTTATAAGGAATACCAATTTAGAACACCTTTTTAATGATTATGATTATTAGAACAATCCTCTAGACTACATTTTTCAACGTTTCGACCTATGTTTGGCTTTCGAGAAACATCTCGTGGTGGCGGAGTCACATGTACAATTTCTCTGTTCATTCATATATGGTAGTTATATTTATTTATAAGGTATAACTATTTTTAAAAACTTTGTAATGATTATAATTAATAGGACAATCCTCCAGACTACATTTATCAACATATCGAAATACGTTTGGCTGTCGACAAATATCTCGTGATGGCGGAGTCATATGTAGAATTTTTCTGTTCTTTAATTAACGGTTGTTATAATGATTTATTAGTTTTCCTATTTTTAACAACTATAAAATGATTACCAGCTATAGGACAATACACTAGAAAATTTTAATCAACATTTCATAGAATGTTTAGCTAAGGACCAACATCATAGACAAGCGATGACATGTACTGTACTTTGTTCATTAATAAATGGTAATTATAATTATTTAAGAGGTGTACCTATTTTAAACACCTTTATAATGATTATAATTAATAGGACAATCCTCCAGATAACTTTTATAAACATTTCAAAGTATGTGTGGCTGTCGACAAATATATATTACAGCCAAATACATGTAGAATTACATTGACTATTTATAAATGGTAATTATAATTATTTTAAGGTATACCAATTTAAAACACCTTTATATTGTTTATGGTTAATAGGAAAATCCTCTAGATCACATTAATCAACATTTCAAAGTATGTATAGCTGAGGACCAACATCGAATACAGGCCATAAAATTTTCTATAACATTGTTCATTAATAAATGGTAATTATAATAATTTATAAGGAATACCAATTTAGAACACCTTTTTAATGATTATGATTATTAGAACAATCCTCTAGACTACATTTTTCAACGTTTCGACCTATGTTTGGCTTTCGAGAAACATCTCGTGGTGGCGGAGTCACATGTACAATTTCTCTGTTCATTCATATATGGTAGTTATATTTATTTATAAGGTATAATTATTTTTAAAAACTTTGTAATGATTATAATTAATAGGTTATTCCTCCAGACTACATTTATAAACATTTCGAAATACTTTTGGCTGTCGACAAATATCTCGTGATGGCGAAGTCATATGTAGAATATTTCTGTTCTTTAATTAACGGTTGTTATAATGATTTATTAGTTTTCCTATTTTTAACAACTATAAAATGATTAGTAGCTATAGGACAATACACCAGAAAATTTAAATCAACATTTCATAGAATGTTTAGCTGAGGAACAACATCAAAGACAAGCGATGACATGTACTCTACTTTGTTTATTAATAAATGGTAATTATAATTATTTAAAAGGTGTACCTATTTTAAACACCTTTATAATGATTATAATTAATAGGACAATCCTCCAGATAACTTTTATAAACATTTCAAAGTATGTGTGGCTGTCGACAAATATATATTACAGCCAAATACATGTAGAATTACATTGACTATTTATAAATGGTAATTATAATTATTTATAAGGTATACCTATTCGAAAAACCTTTATAATGATTATAATTAATAGGACAATCCTCCAGACAACATTATCCAATGTTTCTAACTAAGTTTGGCTTTCGAGAAACATCACGTGATGGCGGAGTCACATGTACAATTTCTCTGTTCATTCATGAATGGTTGTTATATTTATTTATAAGGTATAACTATTTTTAAAAACTTTGTAATGATTATAATTAATAGGACAATGCTCCAGACTACATTTATCAACATTTCGAAATACTTTTGGCTGTCGACAAATATCTCGTGATGGCGAAGTCATATGTAGAATTTTTCTGTTCTTTAATTAACGGTTGTTATAATGATTTATTAGTTTTCCTATTTTTAACAACTATAAAATGATTAGTAGCTATAGGACAATACACCAGAAAATTTTAATCAACATTTCATAGAATGTTTAGCTGAGGACCAACATCATAGACAAGCGATGATATGTACTCTACTTTGTTTATTAATAAATGGTAATTATAATTATTTAAAAGGTGTACCTATTTTAAACACTTTCATAATGATTATAATTAATAGGACAAGCTACCAGTTAACTTTAATCAACATTACGAACAATGTTTGGCCGTCGACAAATATTTAATACAGGCAAAGACATGTACAATTACATTGATCATTAATAAATGGTAATTATAATTATTTTAAGGTATACCAATTTAAAACACCTTTATATTGATTATGGTTAATAGGAAAATCCTCTAGATCACATTAATCAACATTTCAAAGTATGTATAGCTGAGGACCAACATCATATACAGGCGATAAAATTTTCTATAACATTGATCATTAATAAATGGTAATTATAATTATTTAAAAGGTGTACCTATTTTAAACACCTTTATAATGATTATAATTAATAGGACAATCCTCCAGATGACTTTTATAAACATTTCAAAGTATGTGTGGCTGTCGACAAATATATAATACAGGCAAATACATGTAGAATTACATTGACTATTTATAAATGGTAATTATAATTATTTATAAGGTATACCTATTCGAAACACCTTTATAATGATTATAATTAATAGGACAATCCTCCAGACTACATTAATCAATGTTTCTAACTAAGTTTGGCTTTCGAGGAACATCACGTGATGGCGGAGTCACATGTACAATTTCTCTGTTCATTCATGAATGGTAGTTATATTTATTTATAAGGTATAAGTATTTTTAAAAACTTTGTAAAGATTATAATTAATAGGTTATTCCTCCAGACTACATTTATCAACATTTCGCAATACTTTTGGCTGTCGACAAATATCTCGTGATGGCGAAGTCATATGTAGAATTTTTCTGTTCATTAATTAATGGTAAATATAATAATTTATTAGTTTTCCTATTTTTAACAACTATAAAATGATTACCAGCTATAGGACAATACACCAGAAAATTTTAATCAACATTTCATAGAATGTTTAGCTGAGGACCAACATCATAGACAAGCGATGATATGTACTCTACTTTGTTTATTAATAAATGGTAATTATAATTATTTAAAAGGTGTACCTATTTTAAACACTTTCATAATGATTATAATTAATAGGACAAGCTACCAGTTAACTTAAATCAACATTACGAACAATGTTTGGCCGTCGACAAATATTTAATACAGGCAAAGACATGTACAATTACATTGATCATTAATAAATGGTAATTATAATTATTTTAAGGTATACCAATTTAAAACACCTTTATATTGTTTATGGTTAATAGGAAAATCCTCTAGATCACATTAATCAACATTTCAAAGTATGTATAGCTGAGGACCAACATCGAATACAGGCGATAAAATTTTCTATAACATTGTTCATTAATAAATGGTAATTATAATAATTTATAAGGAATACCAATTTAGAACACCTTTTTAATGATTATGATTATTAGAACAATCCTCTAGACTACATTTTTCAACGTTTCGACCTATGTTTGGCTTTCGAGAAACATCTCGTGGTGGCGGAGTCACATGTACAATTTCTCTGTTCATTCATATATGGTAGTTATATTTATTTATAAGGTATAACTATTTTTAAAAACTTTGTAATGATTATAATTAATAGGACAATCCTCCAGACTACATTTATCAACATATCGAAATACGTTTGGCTGTCGACAAATATCTCGTGATGGCGGAGTCATATGTAGAATTTTTCTGTTCTTTAATTAACGGTTGTTATAATGATTTATTAGTTTTCCTATTTTTAACAACTATAAAATGATTACCAGCTATAGGACAATACACTAGAAAATTTTAATCAACATTTCATAGAATGTTTAGCTAAGGACCAACATCATAGACAAGCGATGACATGTACTGTACTTTGTTCATTAATAAATGGTAATTATAATTATTTAAGAGGTGTACCTATTTTAAACACCTTTATAATGATTATAATTAATAGGACAATCCTCCAGATAACTTTTATAAACATTTCAAAGTATGTGTGGCTGTCGACAAATATATATTACAGCCAAATACATGTAGAATTACATTGACTATTTATAAATGGTAATTATAATTATTTTAAGGTATACCAATTTAAAACACCTTTATATTGTTTATGGTTAATAGGAAAATCCTCTAGATCACATTAATCAACATTTCAAAGTATGTATAGCTGAGGACCAACATCGAATACAGGCCATAAAATTTTCTATAACATTGTTCATTAATAAATGGTAATTATAATAATTTATAAGGAATACCAATTTAGAACACCTTTTTAATGATTATGATTATTAGAACAATCCTCTAGACTACATTTTTCAACGTTTCGACCTATGTTTGGCTTTCGAGAAACATCTCGTGGTGGCGGAGTCACATGTACAATTTCTCTGTTCATTCATATATGGTAGTTATATTTATTTATAAGGTATAATTATTTTTAAAAACTTTGTAATGATTATAATTAATAGGTTATTCCTCCAGACTACATTTATAAACATTTCGAAATACTTTTGGCTGTCGACAAATATCTCGTGATGGCGAAGTCATATGTAGAATTTTTCTGTTCTTTAATTAACGGTTGTTATAATGATTTATTAGTTTTCCTATTTTTAACAACTATAAAATGATTAGTAGCTATAGGACAATACACCAGAAAATTTAAATCGACATTTCATAGAATGTTTAGCTGAGGAACAACATCAAAGACAAGCGATGACATGTACTCTACTTTGTTTATTAATAAATGGTAATTATAATTATTTAAAAGGTGTACCTATTTTAAACACCTTTATAATGATTATAATTAATAGGACAATCCTCCAGATAACTTTTATAAACATTTCAAAGTATGTGTGGCTGTCGACAAATATATATTACAGCCAAATACATGTAGAATTACATTGACTATTTATAAATGGTAATTATAATTATTTATAAGGTATACCTATTCGAAAAACCTTTATAATGATTATAATTAATAGGACAATCCTCCAGACAACATTATCCAATGTTTCTAACTAAGTTTGGCTTTCGAGAAACATCACGTGATGGCGGAGTCACATGTACAATTTCTCTGTTCATTCATGAATGGTTGTTATATTTATTTATAAGGTATAACTATTTTTAAAAACTTTGTAATGATTATAATTAATAGGACAATGCTCCAGACTACATTTATCAACATTTCGAAATACTTTTGGCTGTCGACAAATATCTCGTGATGGCGAAGTCATATGTAGAATTTTTCTGTTCTTTAATTAACGGTTGTTATAATGATTTATTAGTTTTCCTATTTTTAACAACTATAAAATGATTAGTAGCTATAGGACAATACACCAGAAAATTTTAATCAACATTTCATAGAATGTTTAGCTGAGGACCAACATCATAGACAAGCGATGATATGTACTCTACTTTGTTTATTAATAAATGGTAATTATAATTATTTAAAAGGTGTACCTATTTTAAACACTTTCATAATGATTATAATTAATAGGACAAGCTACCAGTTAACTTTAATCAACATTACGAACAATTTTTGGCCGTCGACAAATATTTAATACAGGCAAAGACATGTACAATTACATTGATCATTAATAAATGGTAATTATAATTATTTTAAGGTATACCAATTTAAAACACCTTTATATTGATTATGGTTAATAGGAAAATCCTCTAGATCACATTAATCAACATTTCAAAGTATGTATAGCTGAGGACCAACATCATATACAGGCGATAAAATTTTCTATAACATTGATCATTAATAAATGGTAATTATAATTATTTAAAAGGTGTACCTATTTTAAACACCTTTATAATGATTATAATTAATAGGACAATCCTCCAGATGACTTTTATAAACATTTCAAAGTATGTGTGGCTGTCGACAAATATATAATACAGGCAAATACATGTAGAATTACATTGACTATTTATAAATGGTAATTATAATTATTTATAAGGTATACCTATTCGAAACACCTTTATAATGATTATAATTAATAGGACAATCCTCCAGACTACATTAATCAATGTTTCTAACTAAGTTTGGCTTTCGAGGAACATCACGTGATGGCGGAGTCACATGTACAATTTCTCTGTTCATTCATGAATGGTAGTTATATTTATTTATAAGGTATAAGTATTTTTAAAAACTTTGTAAAGATTATAATTAATAGGTTATTCCTCCAGACTACATTTATCAACATTTCGCAATACTTTTGGCTGTCGACAAATATCTCGTGATGGCGAAGTCATATGTAGAATTTTTCTGTTCATTAATTAATGGTAAATATAATAATTTATTAGTTTTCCTATTTTTAACAACTATAAAATGATTACCAGCTATAGGACAATACACCAGAAAATTTTAATCAACATTTCATAGAATGTTTAGCTGAGGACCAACATCATAGACAAGCGATGATATGTACTCTACTTTGTTTATTAATAAATGGTAATTATAATTATTTAAAAGGTGTACCTATTTTAAACACTTTCATAATGATTATAATTAATAGGACAAGCTACCAGTTAACTTAAATCAACATTACGAACAATGTTTGGCCGTCGACAAATATTTAATACAGGCAAAGACATGTACAATTACATTGATCATTAATAAATGGTAATTATAATTATTTTAAGGTATACCAATTTAAAACACCTTTATATTGTTTATGGTTAATAGGAAAATCCTCTAGATCACATTAATCAACATTTCAAAGTATGTATAGCTGAGGACCAACATCGAATACAGGCGATAAAATTTTCTATAACATTGTTCATTAATAAATGGTAATTATAATAATTTATAAGGAATACCAATTTAGAACACCTTTTTAATGATTATGATTATTAGAACAATCCTCTAGACTACATTTTTCAACGTTTCGACCTATGTTTGGCTTTCGAGAAACATCTCGTGGTGGCGGAGTCACATGTACAATTTCTCTGTTCATTCATATATGGTAGTTATATTTATTTATAAGGTATAACTATTTTTAAAAACTTTGTAATGATTATAATTAATAGGACAATCCTCCAGACTACATTTATCAACATATCGAAATACGTTTGGCTGTCGACAAATATCTCGTGATGGCGGAGTCATATGTAGAATTTTTCTGTTCTTTAATTAACGGTTGTTATAATGATTTATTAGTTTTCCTATTTTTAACAACTATAAAATGATTACCAGCTATAGGACAATACACTAGAAAATTTTAATCAACATTTCATAGAATGTTTAGCTAAGGACCAACATCATAGACAAGCGATGACATGTACTGTACTTTGTTCATTAATAAATGGTAATTATAATTATTTAAGAGGTGTACCTATTTTAAACACCTTTATAATGATTATAATTAATAGGACAATCCTCCAGATAACTTTTATAAACATTTCAAAGTATGTGTGGCTGTCGACAAATATATATTACAGCCAAATACATGTAGAATTACATTGACTATTTATAAATGGTAATTATAATTATTTATAAGGTATACCTATTCGAAAAACCTTTATAATGATTATAATTAATAGGACAATCCTCCAGACAACATTATCCAATGTTTCTAACTAAGTTTGGCTTTCGAGAAACATCACGTGATGGCGGAGTCACATGTACAATTTCTCTGTTCATTCATGAATGGTTGTTATATTTATTTATAAGGTATAACTATTTTTAAAAACTTTGTAATGATTATAATTAATAGGACAATGCTCCAGACTACATTTATCAACATTTCGAAATACTTTTGGCTGTCGACAAATATCTCGTGATGGCGAAGTCATATGTAGAATTTTTCTGTTCTTTAATTAACGGTTGTTATAATGATTTATTAGTTTTCCTATTTTTAACAACTATAAAATGATTAGTAGCTATAGGACAATACACCAGAAAATTTTAATCAACATTTCATAGAATGTTTAGCTGAGGACCAACATCATAGACAAGCGATGACATGTACTCTACTTTGTTTATTAATAAATGGTAATTATAATTATTTAAAAGGTGTACCTATTTTAAACACATTCATAATGATTATAATTAATAGGACAAGCTACCAGTTAACTTTAATCAACATTACGAACAATGTTTGGCCGTCGACAAATATTTAATACAGGCAAAGACATGTACAATTACATTGATCATTAATAAATGGTAATTATAATTATTTTAAGGTATACCAATTTAAAACACCTTTATATTGATTATGGTTAATAGGAAAATCCTCTAGATCACATTAATCAACATTTCAAAGTATGTATAGCTGAGGACCAACATCATATACAGGCGATAAAATTTTCTATAACATTGATCATTAATAAATGGTAATTATAATTATTTAAAAGGTGTACCTATTTTAAACACCTTTATAATGATTATAATTAATAGGACAATCCTCCAGATGACTTTTATAAACATTTCAAAGTATGTGTGGCTGTCGACAAATATATAATACAGGCAAATACATGTAGAATTACATTGACTATTTATAAATGGTAATTATAATTATTTATAAGGTATACCTATTCGAAACACCTTTATAATGATTATAATTAATAGGACAATCCTCCAGACTACATTAATCAATGTTTCTAACTAAGTTTGGCTTTCGAGGAACATCACGTGATGGCGGAGTCACATGTACAATTTCTCTGTTCATTCATGAATGGTAGTTATATTTATTTATAAGGTATAAGTATTTTTAAAAACTTTGTAAAGATTATAATTAATAGGTTATTCCTCCAGACTACATTTATCAACATTTCGCAATACTTTTGGCTGTCGACAAATATCTCGTGATGGCGAAGTCATATGTAGAATTTTTCTGTTCATTAATTAATGGTAAATATAATAATTTATTAGTTTTCCTATTTTTAACAACTATAAAATGATTACCAGCTATAGGACAATACACCAGAAAATTTTAATCAACATTTCATAGAATGTTTAGCTGAGGACCAACATCATAGACAAGCGATGATATGTACTCTACTTTGTTTATTAATAAATGGTAATTATAATTATTTAAAAGGTGTACCTATTTTAAACACTTTCATAATGATTATAATTAATAGGACAAGCTACCAGTTAACTTAAATCAACATTACGAACAATGTTTGGCCGTCGACAAATATTTAATACAGGCAAAGACATGTACAATTACATTGATCATTAATAAATGGTAATTATAATTATTTTAAGGTATACCAATTTAAAACACCTTTATATTGTTTATGGTTAATAGGAAAATCCTCTAGATCACATTAATCAACATTTCAAAGTATGTATAGCTGAGGACCAACATCGAATACAGGCGATAAAATTTTCTATAACATTGTTCATTAATAAATGGTAATTATAATAATTTATAAGGAATACCAATTTAGAACACCTTTTTAATGATTATGATTATTAGAACAATCCTCTAGACTACATTTTTCAACGTTTCGACCTATGTTTGGCTTTCGAGAAACATCTCGTGGTGGCGGAGTCACATGTACAATTTCTCTGTTCATTCATATATGGTAGTTATATTTATTTATAAGGTATAACTATTTTTAAAAACTTTGTAATGATTATAATTAATAGGACAATCCTCCAGACTACATTTATCAACATATCGAAATACGTTTGGCTGTCGACAAATATCTCGTGATGGCGGAGTCATATGTAGAATTTTTCTGTTCTTTAATTAACGGTTGTTATAATGATTTATTAGTTTTCCTATTTTTAACAACTATAAAATGATTACCAGCTATAGGACAATACACTAGAAAATTTTAATCAACATTTCATAGAATGTTTAGCTAAGGACCAACATCATAGACAAGCGATGACATGTACTGTACTTTGTTCATTAATAAATGGTAATTATAATTATTTAAGAGGTGTACCTATTTTAAACACCTTTATAATGATTATAATTAATAGGACAATCCTCCAGATAACTTTTATAAACATTTCAAAGTATGTGTGGCTGTCGACAAATATATATTACAGCCAAATACATGTAGAATTACATTGACTATTTATAAATGGTAATTATAATTATTTTAAGGTATACCAATTTAAAACACCTTTATATTGTTTATGGTTAATAGGAAAATCCTCTAGATCACATTAATCAACATTTCAAAGTATGTATAGCTGAGGACCAACATCGAATACAGGCCATAAAATTTTCTATAACATTGTTCATTAATAAATGGTAATTATAATAATTTATAAGGAATACCAATTTAGAACACCTTTTTAATGATTATGATTATTAGAACAATCCTCTAGACTACATTTTTCAACGTTTCGACCTATGTTTGGCTTTCGAGAAACATCTCGTGGTGGCGGAGTCACATGTACAATTTCTCTGTTCATTCATATATGGTAGTTATATTTATTTATAAGGTATAATTATTTTTAAAAACTTTGTAATGATTATAATTAATAGGTTATTCCTCCAGACTACATTTATAAACATTTCGAAATACTTTTGGCTGTCGACAAATATCTCGTGATGGCGAAGTCATATGTAGAATATTTCTGTTCTTTAATTAACGGTTGTTATAATGATTTATTAGTTTTCCTATTTTTAACAACTATAAAATGATTAGTAGCTATAGGACAATACACCAGAAAATTTAAATCAACATTTCATAGAATGTTTAGCTGAGGAACAACATCAAAGACAAGCGATGACATGTACTCTACTTTGTTTATTAATAAATGGTAATTATAATTATTTAAAAGGTGTACCTATTTTAAACACCTTTATAATGATTATAATTAATAGGACAATCCTCCAGATAACTTTTATAAACATTTCAAAGTATGTGTGGCTGTCGACAAATATATATTACAGCCAAATACATGTAGAATTACATTGACTATTTATAAATGGTAATTATAATTATTTATAAGGTATACCTATTCGAAAAACCTTTATAATGATTATAATTAATAGGACAATCCTCCAGACAACATTATCCAATGTTTCTAACTAAGTTTGGCTTTCGAGAAACATCACGTGATGGCGGAGTCACATGTACAATTTCTCTGTTCATTCATGAATGGTTGTTATATTTATTTATAAGGTATAACTATTTTTAAAAACTTTGTAATGATTATAATTAATAGGACAATGCTCCAGACTACATTTATCAACATTTCGAAATACTTTTGGCTGTCGACAAATATCTCGTGATGGCGAAGTCATATGTAGAATTTTTCTGTTCTTTAATTAACGGTTGTTATAATGATTTATTAGTTTTCCTATTTTTAACAACTATAAAATGATTAGTAGCTATAGGACAATACACCAGAAAATTTTAATCAACATTTCATAGAATGTTTAGCTGAGGACCAACATCATAGACAAGCGATGATATGTACTCTACTTTGTTTATTAATAAATGGTAATTATAATTATTTAAAAGGTGTACCTATTTTAAACACTTTCATAATGATTATAATTAATAGGACAAGCTACCAGTTAACTTTAATCAACATTACGAACAATGTTTGGCCGTCGACAAATATTTAATACAGGCAAAGACATGTACAATTACATTGATCATTAATAAATGGTAATTATAATTATTTTAAGGTATACCAATTTAAAACACCTTTATATTGATTATGGTTAATAGGAAAATCCTCTAGATCACATTAATCAACATTTCAAAGTATGTATAGCTGAGGACCAACATCATATACAGGCGATAAAATTTTCTATAACATTGATCATTAATAAATGGTAATTATAATTATTTAAAAGGTGTACCTATTTTAAACACCTTTATAATGATTATAATTAATAGGACAATCCTCCAGATGACTTTTATAAACATTTCAAAGTATGTGTGGCTGTCGACAAATATATAATACAGGCAAATACATGTAGAATTACATTGACTATTTATAAATGGTAATTATAATTATTTATAAGGTATACCTATTCGAAACACCTTTATAATGATTATAATTAATAGGACAATCCTCCAGACTACATTAATCAATGTTTCTAACTAAGTTTGGCTTTCGAGGAACATCACGTGATGGCGGAGTCACATGTACAATTTCTCTGTTCATTCATGAATGGTAGTTATATTTATTTATAAGGTATAAGTATTTTTAAAAACTTTGTAAAGATTATAATTAATAGGTTATTCCTCCAGACTACATTTATCAACATTTCGCAATACTTTTGGCTGTCGACAAATATCTCGTGATGGCGAAGTCATATGTAGAATTTTTCTGTTCATTAATTAATGGTAAATATAATAATTTATTAGTTTTCCTATTTTTAACAACTATAAAATGATTACCAGCTATAGGACAATACACCAGAAAATTTTAATCAACATTTCATAGAATGTTTAGCTGAGGACCAACATCATAGACAAGCGATGATATGTACTCTACTTTGTTTATTAATAAATGGTAATTATAATTATTTAAAAGGTGTACCTATTTTAAACACTTTCATAATGATTATAATTAATAGGACAAGCTACCAGTTAACTTAAATCAACATTACGAACAATGTTTGGCCGTCGACAAATATTTAATACAGGCAAAGACATGTACAATTACATTGATCATTAATAAATGGTAATTATAATTATTTTAAGGTATACCAATTTAAAACACCTTTATATTGTTTATGGTTAATAGGAAAATCCTCTAGATCACATTAATCAACATTTCAAAGTATGTATAGCTGAGGACCAACATCGAATACAGGCGATAAAATTTTCTATAACATTGTTCATTAATAAATGGTAATTATAATAATTTATAAGGAATACCAATTTAGAACACCTTTTTAATGATTATGATTATTAGAACAATCCTCTAGACTACATTTTTCAACGTTTCGACCTATGTTTGGCTTTCGAGAAACATCTCGTGGTGGCGGAGTCACATGTACAATTTCTCTGTTCATTCATATATGGTAGTTATATTTATTTATAAGGTATAACTATTTTTAAAAACTTTGTAATGATTATAATTAATAGGACAATCCTCCAGACTACATTTATCAACATATCGAAATACGTTTGGCTGTCGACAAATATCTCGTGATGGCGGAGTCATATGTAGAATTTTTCTGTTCTTTAATTAACGGTTGTTATAATGATTTATTAGTTTTCCTATTTTTAACAACTATAAAATGATTACCAGCTATAGGACAATACACTAGAAAATTTTAATCAACATTTCATAGAATGTTTAGCTAAGGACCAACATCATAGACAAGCGATGACATGTACTGTACTTTGTTCATTAATAAATGGTAATTATAATTATTTAAGAGGTGTACCTATTTTAAACACCTTTATAATGATTATAATTAATAGGACAATCCTCCAGATAACTTTTATAAACATTTCAAAGTATGTGTGGCTGTCGACAAATATATATTACAGCCAAATACATGTAGAATTACATTGACTATTTATAAATGGTAATTATAATTATTTTAAGGTATACCAATTTAAAACACCTTTATATTGTTTATGGTTAATAGGAAAATCCTCTAGATCACATTAATCAACATTTCAAAGTATGTATAGCTGAGGACCAACATCGAATACAGGCCATAAAATTTTCTATAACATTGTTCATTAATAAATGGTAATTATAATAATTTATAAGGAATACCAATTTAGAACACCTTTTTAATGATTATGATTATTAGAACAATCCTCTAGACTACATTTTTCAACGTTTCGACCTATGTTTGGCTTTCGAGAAACATCTCGTGGTGGCGGAGTCACATGTACAATTTCTCTGTTCATTCATATATGGTAGTTATATTTATTTATAAGGTATAATTATTTTTAAAAACTTTGTAATGATTATAATTAATAGGTTATTCCTCCAGACTACATTTATAAACATTTCGAAATACTTTTGGCTGTCGACAAATATCTCGTGATGGCGAAGTCATATGTAGAATTTTTCTGTTCTTTAATTAACGGTTGTTATAATGATTTATTAGTTTTCCTATTTTTAACAACTATAAAATGATTAGTAGCTATAGGACAATACACCAGAAAATTTAAATCAACATTTCATAGAATGTTTAGCTGAGGAACAACATCAAAGACAAGCGATGACATGTACTCTACTTTGTTTATTAATAAATGGTAATTATAATTATTTAAAAGGTGTACCTATTTTAAACACCTTTATAATGATTATAATTAATAGGACAATCCTCCAGATAACTTTTATAAACATTTCAAAGTATGTGTGGCTGTCGACAAATATATATTACAGCCAAATACATGTAGAATTACATTGACTATTTATAAATGGTAATTATAATTATTTATAAGGTATACCTATTCGAAAAACCTTTATAATGATTATAATTAATAGGACAATCCTCCAGACAACATTATCCAATGTTTCTAACTAAGTTTGGCTTTCGAGAAACATCACGTGATGGCGGAGTCACATGTACAATTTCTCTGTTCATTCATGAATGGTTGTTATATTTATTTATAAGGTATAACTATTTTTAAAAACTTTGTAATGATTATAATTAATAGGACAATGCTCCAGACTACATTTATCAACATTTCGAAATACTTTTGGCTGTCGACAAATATCTCGTGATGGCGAAGTCATATGTAGAATTTTTCTGTTCTTTAATTAACGGTTGTTATAATGATTTATTAGTTTTCCTATTTTTAACAACTATAAAATGATTAGTAGCTATAGGACAATACACCAGAAAATTTTAATCAACATTTCATAGAATGTTTAGCTGAGGACCAACATCATAGACAAGCGATGACATGTACTCTACTTTGTTTATTAATAAATGGTAATTATAATTATTTAAAAGGTGTACCTATTTTAAACACATTCATAATGATTATAATTAATAGGACAAGCTACCAGTTAACTTTAATCAACATTACGAACAATGTTTGGCCGTCGACAAATATTTAATACAGGCAAAGACATGTACAATTACATTGATCATTAATAAATGGTAATTATAATTATTTTAAGGTATACCAATTTAAAACACCTTTATATTGATTATGGTTAATAGGAAAATCCTCTAGATCACATTAATCAACATTTCAAAGTATGTATAGCTGAGGACCAACATCATATACAGGCGATAAAATTTTCTATAACATTGATCATTAATAAATGGTAATTATAATTATTTAAAAGGTGTACCTATTTTAAACACCTTTATAATGATTATAATTAATAGGACAATCCTCCAGATGACTTTTATAAACATTTCAAAGTATGTGTGGCTGTCGACAAATATATAATACAGGCAAATACATGTAGAATTACATTGACTATTTATAAATGGTAATTATAATTATTTATAAGGTATACCTATTCGAAACACCTTTATAATGATTATAATTAATAGGACAATCCTCCAGACTACATTAATCAATGTTTCTAACTAAGTTTGGCTTTCGAGGAACATCACGTGATGGCGGAGTCACATGTACAATTTCTCTGTTCATTCATGAATGGTAGTTATATTTATTTATAAGGTATAAGTATTTTTAAAAACTTTGTAAAGATTATAATTAATAGGTTATTCCTCCAGACTACATTTATCAACATTTCGCAATACTTTTGGCTGTCGACAAATATCTCGTGATGGCGAAGTCATATGTAGAATTTTTCTGTTCATTAATTAATGGTAAATATAATAATTTATTAGTTTTCCTATTTTTAACAACTATAAAATGATTACCAGCTATAGGACAATACACCAGAAAATTTTAATCAACATTTCATAGAATGTTTAGCTGAGGACCAACATCATAGACAAGCGATGATATGTACTCTACTTTGTTTATTAATAAATGGTAATTATAATTATTTAAAAGGTGTACCTATTTTAAACACTTTCATAATGATTATAATTAATAGGACAAGCTACCAGTTAACTTAAATCAACATTACGAACAATGTTTGGCCGTCGACAAATATTTAATACAGGCAAAGACATGTACAATTACATTGATCATTAATAAATGGTAATTATAATTATTTTAAGGTATACCAATTTAAAACACCTTTATATTGTTTATGGTTAATAGGAAAATCCTCTAGATCACATTAATCAACATTTCAAAGTATGTATAGCTGAGGACCAACATCGAATACAGGCGATAAAATTTTCTATAACATTGTTCATTAATAAATGGTAATTATAATAATTTATAAGGAATACCAATTTAGAACACCTTTTTAATGATTATGATTATTAGAACAATCCTCTAGACTACATTTTTCAACGTTTCGACCTATGTTTGGCTTTCGAGAAACATCTCGTGGTGGCGGAGTCACATGTACAATTTCTCTGTTCATTCATATATGGTAGTTATATTTATTTATAAGGTATAACTATTTTTAAAAACTTTGTAATGATTATAATTAATAGGACAATCCTCCAGACTACATTTATCAACATATCGAAATACGTTTGGCTGTCGACAAATATCTCGTGATGGCGGAGTCATATGTAGAATTTTTCTGTTCTTTAATTAACGGTTGTTATAATGATTTATTAGTTTTCCTATTTTTAACAACTATAAAATGATTACCAGCTATAGGACAATACACTAGAAAATTTTAATCAACATTTCATAGAATGTTTAGCTAAGGACCAACATCATAGACAAGCGATGACATGTACTGTACTTTGTTCATTAATAAATGGTAATTATAATTATTTAAGAGGTGTACCTATTTTAAACACCTTTATAATGATTATAATTAATAGGACAATCCTCCAGATAACTTTTATAAACATTTCAAAGTATGTGTGGCTGTCGACAAATATATATTACAGCCAAATACATGTAGAATTACATTGACTATTTATAAATGGTAATTATAATTATTTATAAGGTATACCTATTCGAAAAACCTTTATAATGATTATAATTAATAGGACAATCCTCCAGACAACATTATCCAATGTTTCTAACTAAGTTTGGCTTTCGAGAAACATCACGTGATGGCGGAGTCACATGTACAATTTCTCTGTTCATTCATGAATGGTTGTTATATTTATTTATAAGGTATAACTATTTTTAAAAACTTTGTAATGATTATAATTAATAGGACAATGCTCCAGACTACATTTATCAACATTTCGAAATACTTTTGGCTGTCGACAAATTTCTCGTGATGGCGAAGTCATATGTAGAATTTTTCTGTTCTTTAATTAACGGTTGTTATAATGATTTATTAGTTTTCCTATTTTTAACAACTATAAAATGATTAGTAGCTATAGGACAATACACCAGAAAATTTTAATCAACATTTCATAGAATGTTTAGCTGAGGACCAACATCAAAGACAAGCGATGATATGTACTCTACTTTGTTTATTAATAAATGGTAATTATAATTATTTAAAAGGTGTACCTATTTTAAACACTTTCATAATGATTATAATTAATAGGACAAGCTACCAGTTAACTTTAATCAACATTACGAACAATGTTTGGCCGTCGACAAATATTTAATACAGGCAAAGACATGTACAATTACATTGATCATTAATAAATGGTAATTATAATTATTTTAAGGTATACCAATTTAAAACACCTTTATATTGATTATGGTTAATAGGAAAATCCTCTAGATCACATTAATCAACATTTCAAAGTATGTATAGCTGAGGACCAACATCATATACAGGCGATAAAATTTTCTATAACATTGATCATTAATAAATGGTAATTATAATTATTTAAAAGGTGTACCTATTTTAAACACCTTTATAATGATTATAATTAATAGGACAATCCTCCAGATGACTTTTATAAACATTTCAAAGTATGTGTGGCTGTCGACAAATATATAATACAGGCAAATACATGTAGAATTACATTGACTATTTATAAATGGTAATTATAATTATTTATAAGGTATACCTATTCGAAACACCTTTATAATGATTATAATTAATAGGACAATCCTCCAGACTACATTAATCAATGTTTCTAACTAAGTTTGGCTTTCGAGGAACATCACGTGATGGCGGAGTCACATGTACAATTTCTCTGTTCATTCATGAATGGTAGTTATATTTATTTATAAGGTATAAGTATTTTTAAAAACTTTGTAAAGATTATAATTAATAGGTTATTCCTCCAGACTACATTTATCAACATTTCGCAATACTTTTGGCTGTCGACAAATATCTCGTGATGGCGAAGTCATATGTAGAATTTTTCTGTTCATTAATTAATGGTAAATATAATAATTTATTAGTTTTCCTATTTTTAACAACTATAAAATGATTACCAGCTATAGGACAATACACCAGAAAATTTTAATCAACATTTCATAGAATGTTTAGCTGAGGACCAACATCATAGACAAGCGATGATATGTACTCTACTTTGTTTATTAATAAATGGTAATTATAATTATTTAAAAGGTGTACCTATTTTAAACACTTTCATAATGATTATAATTAATAGGACAAGCTACCAGTTAACTTAAATCAACATTACGAACAATGTTTGGCCGTCGACAAATATTTAATACAGGCAAAGACATGTACAATTACATTGATCATTAATAAATGGTAATTATAATTATTTTAAGGTATACCAATTTAAAACACCTTTATATTGTTTATGGTTAATAGGAAAATCCTCTAGATCACATTAATCAACATTTCAAAGTATGTATAGCTGAGGACCAACATCGAATACAGGCGATAAAATTTTCTATAACATTGTTCATTAATAAATGGTAATTATAATAATTTATAAGGAATACCAATTTAGAACACCTTTTTAATGATTATGATTATTAGAACAATCCTCTAGACTACATTTTTCAACGTTTCGACCTATGTTTGGCTTTCGAGAAACATCTCGTGGTGGCGGAGTCACATGTACAATTTCTCTGTTCATTCATATATGGTAGTTATATTTATTTATAAGGTATAACTATTTTTAAAAACTTTGTAATGATTATAATTAATAGGACAATCCTCCAGACTACATTTATCAACATATCGAAATACGTTTGGCTGTCGACAAATATCTCGTGATGGCGGAGTCATATGTAGAATTTTTCTGTTCTTTAATTAACGGTTGTTATAATGATTTATTAGTTTTCCTATTTTTAACAACTATAAAATGATTACCAGCTATAGGACAATACACTAGAAAATTTTAATCAACATTTCATAGAATGTTTAGCTAAGGACCAACATCATAGACAAGCGATGACATGTACTGTACTTTGTTCATTAATAAATGGTAATTATAATTATTTAAGAGGTGTACCTATTTTAAACACCTTTATAATGATTATAATTAATAGGACAATCCTCCAGATAACTTTTATAAACATTTCAAAGTATGTGTGGCTGTCGACAAATATATATTACAGCCAAATACATGTAGAATTACATTGACTATTTATAAATGGTAATTATAATTATTTTAAGGTATACCAATTTAAAACACCTTTATATTGTTTATGGTTAATAGGAAAATCCTCTAGATCACATTAATCAACATTTCAAAGTATGTATAGCTGAGGACCAACATCGAATACAGGCCATAAAATTTTCTATAACATTGTTCATTAATAAATGGTAATTATAATAATTTATAAGGAATACCAATTTAGAACACCTTTTTAATGATTATGATTATTAGAACAATCCTCTAGACTACATTTTTCAACGTTTCGACCTATGTTTGGCTTTCGAGAAACATCTCGTGGTGGCGGAGTCACATGTACAATTTCTCTGTTCATTCATATATGGTAGTTATATTTATTTATAAGGTATAATTATTTTTAAAAACTTTGTAATGATTATAATTAATAGGTTATTCCTCCAGACTACATTTATAAACATTTCGAAATACTTTTGGCTGTCGACAAATATCTCGTGATGGCGAAGTCATATGTAGAATTTTTCTGTTCTTTAATTAACGGTTGTTATAATGATTTATTAGTTTTCCTATTTTTAACAACTATAAAATGATTAGTAGCTATAGGACAATACACCAGAAAATTTAAATCAACATTTCATAGAATGTTTAGCTGAGGAACAACATCAAAGACAAGCGATGACATGTACTCTACTTTGTTTATTAATAAATGGTAATTATAATTATTTAAAAGGTGTACCTATTTTAAACACCTTTATAATGATTATAATTAATAGGACAATCCTCCAGATAACTTTTATAAACATTTCAAAGTATGTGTGGCTGTCGACAAATATATATTACAGCCAAATACATGTAGAATTACATTGACTATTTATAAATGGTAATTATAATTATTTATAAGGTATACCTATTCGAAAAACCTTTATAATGATTATAATTAATAGGACAATCCTCCAGACAACATTATCCAATGTTTCTAACTAAGTTTGGCTTTCGAGAAACATCACGTGATGGCGGAGTCACATGTACAATTTCTCTGTTCATTCATGAATGGTTGTTATATTTATTTATAAGGTATAACTATTTTTAAAAACTTTGTAATGATTATAATTAATAGGACAATGCTCCAGACTACATTTATCAACATTTCGAAATACTTTTGGCTGTCGACAAATATCTCGTGATGGCGAAGTCATATGTAGAATTTTTCTGTTCTTTAATTAACGGTTGTTATAATGATTTATTAGTTTTCCTATTTTTAACAACTATAAAATGATTAGTAGCTATAGGACAATACACCAGAAAATTTTAATCAACATTTCATAGAATGTTTAGCTGAGGACCAACATCATAGACAAGCGATGATATGTACTCTACTTTGTTTATTAATAAATGGTAATTATAATTATTTAAAAGGTGTACCTATTTTAAACACTTTCATAATGATTATAATTAATAGGACAAGCTACCAGTTAACTTTAATCAACATTACGAACAATGTTTGGCCGTCGACAAATATTTAATACAGGCAAAGACATGTACAATTACATTGATCATTAATAAATGGTAATTATAATTATTTTAAGGTATACCAATTTAAAACACCTTTATATTGATTATGGTTAATAGGAAAATCCTCTAGATCACATTAATCAACATTTCAAAGTATGTATAGCTGAGGACCAACATCATATACAGGCGATAAAATTTTCTATAACATTGATCATTAATAAATGGTAATTATAATTATTTAAAAGGTGTACCTATTTTAAACACCTTTATAATGATTATAATTAATAGGACAATCCTCCAGATGACTTTTATAAACATTTCAAAGTATGTGTGGCTGTCGACAAATATATAATACAGGCAAATACATGTAGAATTACATTGACTATTTATAAATGGTAATTATAATTATTTATAAGGTATACCTATTCGAAACACCTTTATAATGATTATAATTAATAGGACAATCCTCCAGACTACATTAATCAATGTTTCTAACTAAGTTTGGCTTTCGAGGAACATCACGTGATGGCGGAGTCACATGTACAATTTCTCTGTTCATTCATGAATTTTAGTTATATTTATTTATAAGGTATAAGTATTTTTAAAAACTTTGTAAAGATTATAATTAATAGGTTATTCCTCCAGACTACATTTATCAACATTTCGCAATACTTTTGGCTGTCGACAAATATCTCGTGATGGCGAAGTCATATGTAGAATTTTTCTGTTCATTAATTAATGGTAAATATAATAATTTATTAGTTTTCCTATTTTTAACAACTATAAAATGATTACCAGCTATAGGACAATACACCAGAAAATTTTAATCAACATTTCATAGAATGTTTAGCTGAGGACCAACATCATAGACAAGCGATGATATGTACTCTACTTTGTTTATTAATAAATGGTAATTATAATTATTTAAAAGGTGTACCTATTTTAAACACTTTCATAATGATTATAATTAATAGGACAAGCTACCAGTTAACTTAAATCAACATTACGAACAATGTTTGGCCGTCGACAAATATTTAATACAGGCAAAGACATGTACAATTACATTGATCATTAATAAATGGTAATTATAATTATTTTAAGGTATACCAATTTAAAACACCTTTATATTGTTTATGGTTAATAGGAAAATCCTCTAGATCACATTAATCAACATTTCAAAGTATGTATAGCTGAGGACCAACATCGAATACAGGCGATAAAATTTTCTATAACATTGTTCATTAATAAATGGTAATTATAATAATTTATAAGGAATACCAATTTAGAACACCTTTTTAATGATTATGATTATTAGAACAATCCTCTAGACTACATTTTTCAACGTTTCGACCTATGTTTGGCTTTCGAGAAACATCTCGTGGTGGCGGAGTCACATGTACAATTTCTCTGTTCATTCATATATGGTAGTTATATTTATTTATAAGGTATAACTATTTTTAAAAACTTTGTAATGATTATAATTAATAGGACAATCCTCCAGACTACATTTATCAACATATCGAAATACGTTTGGCTGTCGACAAATATCTCGTGATGGCGGAGTCATATGTAGAATTTTTCTGTTCTTTAATTAACGGTTGTTATAATGATTTATTAGTTTTCCTATTTTTAACAACTATAAAATGATTACCAGCTATAGGACAATACACTAGAAAATTTTAATCAACATTTCATAGAATGTTTAGCTAAGGACCAACATCATAGACAAGCGATGACATGTACTGTACTTTGTTCATTAATAAATGGTAATTATAATTATTTAAGAGGTGTACCTATTTTAAACACCTTTATAATGATTATAATTAATAGGACAATCCTCCAGATAACTTTTATAAACATTTCAAAGTATGTGTGGCTGTCGACAAATATATATTACAGCCAAATACATGTAGAATTACATTGACTATTTATAAATGGTAATTATAATTATTTTAAGGTATACCAATTTAAAACACCTTTATATTGTTTATGGTTAATAGGAAAATCCTCTAGATCACATTAATCAACATTTCAAAGTATGTATAGCTGAGGACCAACATCGAATACAGGCCATAAAATTTTCTATAACATTGTTCATTAATAAATGGTAATTATAATAATTTATAAGGAATACCAATTTAGAACACCTTTTTAATGATTATGATTATTAGAACAATCCTCTAGACTACATTTTTCAACGTTTCGACCTATGTTTGGCTTTCGAGAAACATCTCGTGGTGGCGGAGTCACATGTACAATTTCTCTGTTCATTCATATATGGTAGTTATATTTATTTATAAGGTATAATTATTTTTAAAAACTTTGTAATGATTATAATTAATAGGTTATTCCTCCAGACTACATTTATAAACATTTCGAAATACTTTTGGCTGTCGACAAATATCTCGTGATGGCGAAGTCATATGTAGAATTTTTCTGTTCTTTAATTAACGGTTGTTATAATGATTTATTAGTTTTCCTATTTTTAACAACTATAAAATGATTAGTAGCTATAGGACAATACACCAGAAAATTTAAATCAACATTTCATAGAATGTTTAGCTGAGGAACAACATCAAAGACAAGCGATGACATGTACTCTACTTTGTTTATTAATAAATGGTAATTATAATTATTTAAAAGGTGTACCTATTTTAAACACCTTTATAATGATTATAATTAATAGGACAATCCTCCAGATAACTTTTATAAACATTTCAAAGTATGTGTGGCTGTCGACAAATATATATTACAGCCAAATACATGTAGAATTACATTGACTATTTATAAATGGTAATTATAATTATTTATAAGGTATACCTATTCGAAAAACCTTTATAATGATTATAATTAATAGGACAATCCTCCAGACAACATTATCCAATGTTTCTAACTAAGTTTGGCTTTCGAGAAACATCACGTGATGGCGGAGTCACATGTACAATTTCTCTGTTCATTCATGAATGGTTGTTATATTTATTTATAAGGTATAACTATTTTTAAAAACTTTGTAATGATTATAATTAATAGGACAATGCTCCAGACTACATTTATCAACATTTCGAAATACTTTTGGCTGTCGACAAATATCTCGTGATGGCGAAGTCATATGTAGAATTTTTCTGTTCTTTAATTAACGGTTGTTATAATGATTTATTAGTTTTCCTATTTTTAACAACTATAAAATGATTAGTAGCTATAGGACAATACACCAGAAAATTTTAATCAACATTTCATAGAATGTTTAGCTGAGGACCAACATCATAGACAAGCGATGATATGTACTCTACTTTGTTTATTAATAAATGGTAATTATAATTATTTAAAAGGTGTACCTATTTTAAACACTTTCATAATGATTATAATTAATAGGACAAGCTACCAGTTAACTTTAATCAACATTACGAACAATGTTTGGCCGTCGACAAATATTTAATACAGGCAAAGACATGTACAATTACATTGATCATTAATAAATGGTAATTATAATTATTTTAAGGTATACCAATTTAAAACACCTTTATATTGATTATGGTTAATAGGAAAATCCTCTAGATCACATTAATCAACATTTCAAAGTATGTATAGCTGAGGACCAACATCATATACAGGCGATAAAATTTTCTATAACATTGATCATTAATAAATGGTAATTATAATTATTTAAAAGGTGTACCTATTTTAAACACCTTTATAATGATTATAATTAATAGGACAATCCTCCAGATGACTTTTATAAACATTTCAAAGTATGTGTGGCTGTCGACAAATATATAATACAGGCAAATACATGTAGAATTACATTGACTATTTATAAATGGTAATTATAATTATTTATAAGGTATACCTATTCGAAACACCTTTATAATGATTATAATTAATAGGACAATCCTCCAGACTACATTAATCAATGTTTCTAACTAAGTTTGGCTTTCGAGGAACATCACGTGATGGCGGAGTCACATGTACAATTTCTCTGTTCATTCATGAATGGTAGTTATATTTATTTATAAGGTATAAGTATTTTTAAAAACTTTGTAAAGATTATAATTAATAGGTTATTCCTCCAGACTACATTTATCAACATTTCGCAATACTTTTGGCTGTCGACAAATATCTCGTGATGGCGAAGTCATATGTAGAATTTTTCTGTTCATTAATTAATGGTAAATATAATAATTTATTAGTTTTCCTATTTTTAACAACTATAAAATGATTACCAGCTATAGGACAATACACCAGAAAATTTTAATCAACATTTCATAGAATGTTTAGCTGAGGACCAACATCATAGACAAGCGATGATATGTACTCTACTTTGTTTATTAATAAATGGTAATTATAATTATTTAAAAGGTGTACCTATTTTAAACACTTTCATAATGATTATAATTAATAGGACAAGCTACCAGTTAACTTAAATCAACATTACGAACAATGTTTGGCCGTCGACAAATATTTAATACAGGCAAAGACATGTACAATTACATTGATCATTAATAAATGGTAATTATAATTATTTTAAGGTATACCAATTTAAAACACCTTTATATTGTTTATGGTTAATAGGAAAATCCTCTAGATCACATTAATCAACATTTCAAAGTATGTATAGCTGAGGACCAACATCGAATACAGGCGATAAAATTTTCTATAACATTGTTCATTAATAAATGGTAATTATAATAATTTATAAGGAATACCAATTTAGAACACCTTTTTAATGATTATGATTATTAGAACAATCCTCTAGACTACATTTTTCAACGTTTCGACCTATGTTTGGCTTTCGAGAAACATCTCGTGGTGGCGGAGTCAGATGTACAATTTCTCTGTTCATTCATATATGGTAGTTATATTTATTTATAAGGTATAACTATTTTTAAAAACTTTGTAATGATTATAATTAATAGGACAATCCTCCAGACTACATTTATCAACATATCGAAATACGTTTGGCTGTCGACAAATATCTCGTGATGGCGGAGTCATATGTAGAATTTTTCTGTTCTTTAATTAACGGTTGTTATAATGATTTATTAGTTTTCCTATTTTTAACAACTATAAAATGATTACCAGCTATAGGACAATACACTAGAAAATTTTAATCAACATTTCATAGAATGTTTAGCTAAGGACCAACATCATAGACAAGCGATGACATGTACTGTACTTTGTTCATTAATAAATGGTAATTATAATTATTTAAGAGGTGTACCTATTTTAAACACCTTTATAATGATTATAATTAATAGGACAATCCTCCAGATAACTTTTATAAACATTTCAAAGTATGTGTGGCTGTCGACAAATATATAATACAGGCAAATACATGTAGAATTACATTGACTATTTATAAATGGTAATTATAATTATTTATAAGGTATACCTATTCGAAACACCTTTATAATGATTATAATTAATAGGACAATCCTCCAGACTACATTAATCAATGTTTCTAACTAAGTTTGGCTTTCGAGGAACATCACGTGATGGCGGAGTTACATGTACAATTTCTCTGTTCATTCATGAATGGTAGTTATATTTATTTATAAGGTATAAGTATTTTTAAAAACTTTGTAAAGGTTATAATTAATAGGTTATTCCTCCAGACTACATTTATACACATTTCGAAATACTTTTGGCTGTCGACAAATATCTCGTGATGGCGAAGTCATATGTAGAATTTTTCTGTTCTTTAATTAACGGTTGTTATAATGATTTAATAGTTTTCCTATTTTTAACAACTATAAAATGATTAGTAGCTATAGGACAATACACCAGAAAATTTTAATCAACATTTCAAAGTATGTATAGCTGAGGACCAACATCATATACAGGCGATAAAATTTTCTATAACATTGATCATTAATAAATGGTAATTATAATTATTTAAAAGGTGTACCTATTTTAAACACCTTTATAATGATTATAATTAATAGGACAATCCTCCAGATAACTTTTATAAACATTTCAAAGTATGTGTGGCTGTCGACAAATATATATTACAGCCAAATACATGTAGAATTACATTGACTATTTATAAATGGTAATTATAATTATTTATAAGGTATACCTATTCGAAAAACCTTTATAATGATTATAATTAATAGGACAATCCTCCAGACAACATTATCCAATGTTTCTAACTAAGTTTGGCTTTCGAGAAACATCACGTGATGGCGGAGTCACATGTACAATTTCTCTGTTCATTCATGAATGGTTGTTATATTTATTTATAAGGTATAACTATTTTTAAAAACTTTGTAATGATTATAATTAATAGGACAATGCTCCAGACTACATTTATCAACATTTCGAAATACTTTTGGCTGTCGACAAATATCTCGTGATGGCGAAGTCATATGTAGAATTTTTCTGTTCTTTAATTAACGGTTGTTATAATGATTTATTAGTTTTCCTATTTTTAACAACTATAAAATGATTAGTAGCTATAGGACAATACACCAGAAAATTTTAATCAACATTTCATAGAATGTTTAGCTGAGGACCAACATCATAGACAAGCGATGATATGTACTCTACTTTGTTTATTAATAAATGGTAATTATAATTATTTAAAAGGTGTACCTATTTTAAACACTTTCATAATGATTATAATTAATAGGACAAGCTACCAGTTAACTTTAATCAACATTACGAACAATGTTTGGCCGTCGACAAATATTTAATACAGGCAAAGACATGTACAATTACATTGATCATTAATAAATGGTAATTATAATTATTTTAAGGTATACCAATTTAAAACACCTTTATATTGATTATGGTTAATAGGAAAATCCTCTAGATCACATTAATCAACATTTCATAGAATGTTTAGCTGAGGACCAACATCAAAGACAAGCGATGACATGTACTCTACTTTGTTTATTAATAAATGGTAATTATAATTATTTAAAAGGTGTACCTATTTTAAACACTTTCATAATGATTATAATTAATAGGACAAGCTACCAGTTAACTTTAATCAACATTACGAACAATGTTTGGCCGTCGACAAATATTTAATACAGGCAAAGACATGTACAATTACATTGATCATTAATAAATGGTAATTATAATTATTTATAAGGTGTACCTATTCGAAACACCTTTATAATGATTATAATTAATAGGACAATCCTCCAGACTACATTAATCAATGTTTCTAACTAAGTTTGGCTTTCGAGGAACATCACGTGATGGCGGAGTCACATGTACAATTTCTCTGTTCATTCATGAATGGTAGTTATATTTATTTATAAGGTAAGAGTATTTTTAAAAACTTTGTAAAGATTATAATTAATAGGTTATTCCTCCAGACTACATTTATCAACATTTCGAAATACTTTTGGCTGTCGACAAATATCTCGTGATGGCGAAGTCATATGTAGAATTTTTCTGTTCATTAATTAATGGTAAATATAATAATTTATTAGTTTTCCTATTTTTAACAACTATAAAATGATTACCAGCTATAGGACAATACACCAGAAAATTTTAATCAACATTTCATAGAATGTTTAGCTGAGGACCAACATCATAGACAAGCGATGATATGTACTCTACTTTGTTTATTAATAAATGGTAATTATAATTATTTAAAAAGTGTACCTATTTTAAACACTTTCATAATGATTATAATTAATAGGACAAGCTACCAGTTAACTTAAATCAACATTACGAACAATGTTTGGCCGTCGACAAATATTTAATACAGGCAAAGACATGTACAATTACATTGATCATTAATAAATGGTAATTATAATTATTTTAAGGTATACCAATTTAAAACACCTTTATATTGTTTATGGTTAATAGGAAAATCCTCTAGATCACATTAATCAACATTTCAAAGTATGTATAGCTGAGGACCAACATCGAATACAGGCGATAAAATTTTCTATAACATTGTTCATTAATAAATGGTAATTATAATAATTTATAAGGAATACCAATTTAGAACACCTTTTTAATGATTATGATTATTAGAACAATCCTCTAGACTACATTTTTCAACGTTTCGACCTATGTTTGGCTTTCGAGAAACATCTCGTGGTGGCGGAGTCAGATGTACAATTTCTCTGTTCATTCATATATGGTAGTTATATTTATTTATAAGGTATAACTATTTTTAAAAACTTTGTAATGATTATAATTAATAGGACAATCCTCCAGACTACATTTATCAACATATCGAAATACGTTTGGCTGTCGACAAATATCTCGTGATGGCGGAGTCATATGTAGAATTTTTCTGTTCTTTAATTAACGGTTGTTATAATGATTTATTAGTTTTCCTATTTTTAACAACTATAAAATGATTACCAGCTATAGGACAATACACTAGAAAATTTTAATCAACATTTCATAGAATGTTTAGCTAAGGACCAACATCATAGACAAGCGATGACATGTACTGTACTTTGTTCATTAATAAATGGTAATTATAATTATTTAAGAGGTGTACCTATTTTAAACACCTTTATAATGATTATAATTAATAGGACAATCCTCCAGATAACTTTTATAAACATTTCAAAGTATGTGTGGCTGTCGACAAATATATAATACAGGCAAATACATGTAGAATTACATTGACTATTTATAAATGGTAATTATAATTATTTATAAGGTATACCTATTCGAAACACCTTTATAATGATTATAATTAATAGGACAATCCTCCAGACTACATTAATCAATGTTTCTAACTAAGTTTGGCTTTCGAGGAACATCACGTGATGGCGGAGTTACATGTACAATTTCTCTGTTCATTCATGAATGGTAGTTATATTTATTTATAAGGTATAAGTATTTTTAAAAACTTTGTAAAGGTTATAATTAATAGGTTATTCCTCCAGACTACATTTATAAACATTTCGAAATACTTTTGGCTGTCGACAAATATCTCGTGATGGCGAAGTCATATGTAGAATTTTTCTGTTCTTTAATTAACGGTTGTTATAATGATTTAATAGTTTTCCTATTTTTAACAACTATAAAATGATTAGTAGCTATAGGACAATACACCAGAAAATTTTAATCAACATTTCAAAGTATGTATAGCTGAGGACCAACATCATATACAGGCGATAAAATTTTCTATAACATTGATCATTAATAAATGGTAATTATAATTATTTAAAAGGTGTACCTATTTTAAACACCTTTATAATGATTATAATTAATAGGACAATCCTCCAGATGACTTTTATAAACATTTCAAAGTATGTGTGGCTGTCGACAAATATATAATACAGGCAAATACATGTAGAATTACATTGACTATTTATAAATGGTAATTATGATTATTTATAAGGTATACCTATTCGAAACACCTTTATAATGATTATAATTAATAGGACAATCCTCTAGACTACATTTTTCAACGTTTCGACCTATGTTTGGCTTTCGAGAAACATCTCGTGGTGGCGGAGTCAGATGTACAATTTCTCTGTTCATTCATATATGGTAGTTATATTTATTTATAAGGTATAACTATTTTTAAAAACTTTGTAATGATTATAATTAATAGGAAAATCCTCCAGACTACATTTATCAACATATCGAAATACGTTTGGCTGTCGACAAATATCTCGTGATGGCGGAGTCATATGTAGAATTTTTCTGTTCTTTAATTAACGGTTGTTATAATGATTTATTAGTTTTCCTATTTTTAACAACTATAAAATGATTACCAGCTATAGGACAATACACTAGAAAATTTTAATCAACATTTCATAGAATGTTTAGCTAAGGACCAACATCATAGACAAGCGATGACATGTACTGTACTTTGTTCATTAATAAATGGTAATTATAATTATTTAAGAGGTGTACCTATTTTAAACACCTTTATAATGATTATAATTAATAGGACAATCCTCCAGATAACTTTTATAAACATTTCAAAGTATGTGTGGCTGTCGACAAATATATATTACAGCCAAATACATGTAGAATTACATTGACTATTTATAAATGGTAATTATAATTATTTATAAGGTATACCTATTCGAAAAACCTTTATAATGATTATAATTAATAGGACAATCCTCCAGACAACATTATCCAATGTTTCTAACTAAGTTTGGCTTTCGAGAAACATCACGTGATGGCGGAGTCACATGTACAATTTCTCTGTTCATTCATGAATGGTTGTTATATTTATTTATAAGGTATAACTATTTTTAAAAACTTTGTAATGATTATAATTAATAGGACAATGCTCCAGACTACATTTATCAACATTTCGAAATACTTTTGGCTGTCGACAAATATCTCGTGATGGCGAAGTCATATGTAGAATTTTTCTGTTCTTTAATTAACGGTTGTTATAATGATTTATTAGTTTTCCTATTTTTAACAACTATAAAATGATTAGTAGCTATAGGACAATACACCAGAAAATTTTAATCAACATTTCATAGAATGTTTAGCTGAGGACCAACATCATAGACAAGCGATGACATGTACTCTACTTTGTTTATTAATAAATGGTAATTATAATTATTTAAAAGGTGTACCTATTTTAAACACATTCATAATGATTATAATTAATAGGACAAGCTACCAGTTAACTTTAATCAACATTACGAACAATGTTTGGCCGTCGACAAATATTTAATACAGGCAAAGACATGTACAATTACATTGATCATTAATAAATGGTAATTATAATTATTTTAAGGTATACCAATTTAAAACACCTTTATATTGATTATGGTTAATAGGAAAATCCTCTAGATCACATTAATCAACATTTCAAAGTATGTATAGCTGAGGACCAACATCATATACAGGCGATAAAATTTTCTATAACATTGATCATTAATAAATGGTAATTATAATTATTTAAAAGGTGTACCTATTTTAAACACCTTTATAATGATTATAATTAATAGGACAATCCTCCAGATGACTTTTATAAACATTTCAAAGTATGTGTGGCTGTCGACAAATATATAATACAGGCAAATACATGTAGAATTACATTGACTATTTATAAATGGTAATTATAATTATTTATAAGGTGTACCTATTCGAAACACCTTTATAATGATTATAATTAATAGGACAATCCTCCAGACTACATTAATCAATGTTTCTAACTAAGTTTGGCTTTCGAGGAACATCACGTGATGGCGGAGTCACATGTACAATTTCTCTGTTCATTCATGAATGGTAGTTATATTTATTTATAAGGTAAGAGTATTTTTAAAAACTTTGTAAAGATTATAATTAATAGGTTATTCCTCCAGACTACATTTATCAACATTTCGAAATACTTTTGGCTGTCGACAAATATCTCGTGATGGCGAAGTCATATGTAGAATTTTTCTGTTCATTAATTAATGGTAAATATAATAATTTATTAGTTTTCCTATTTTTAACAACTATAAAATGATTACCAGCTATAGGACAATACACCAGAAAATTTTAATCAACATTTCATAGAATGTTTAGCTGAGGACCAACATCATAGACAAGCGATGATATGTACTCTACTTTGTTTATTAATAAATGGTAATTATAATTATTTAAAAAGTGTACCTATTTTAAACACTTTCATAATGATTATAATTAATAGGACAAGCTACCAGTTAACTTAAATCAACATTACGAACAATGTTTGGCCGTCGACAAATATTTAATACAGGCAAAGACATGTACAATTACATTGATCATTAATAAATGGTAATTATAATTATTTTAAGGTATACCAATTTAAAACACCTTTATATTGTTTATGGTTAATAGGAAAATCCTCTAGATCACATTAATCAACATTTCAAAGTATGTATAGCTGAGGACCAACATCGAATACAGGCGATAAAATTTTCTATAACATTGTTCATTAATAAATGGTAATTATAATAATTTATAAGGAATACCAATTTAGAACACCTTTTTAATGATTATGATTATTAGAACAATCCTCTAGACTACATTTTTCAACGTTTCGACCTATGTTTGGCTTTCGAGAAACATCTCGTGGTGGCGGAGTCAGATGTACAATTTCTCTGTTCATTCATATATGGTAGTTATATTTATTTATAAGGTATAACTATTTTTAAAAACTTTGTAATGATTATAATTAATAGGACAATCCTCCAGACTACATTTATCAACATATCGAAATACGTTTGGCTGTCGACAAATATCTCGTGATGGCGGAGTCATATGTAGAATTTTTCTGTTCTTTAATTAACGGTTGTTATAATGATTTATTAGTTTTCCTATTTTTAACAACTATAAAATGATTACCAGCTATAGGACAATACACTAGAAAATTTTAATCAACATTTCATAGAATGTTTAGCTAAGGACCAACATCATAGACAAGCGATGACATGTACTGTACTTTGTTCATTAATAAATGGTAATTATAATTATTTAAGAGGTGTACCTATTTTAAACACCTTTATAATGATTATAATTAATAGGACAATCCTCCAGATAACTTTTATAAACATTTCAAAGTATGTGTGGCTGTCGACAAATATATAATACAGGCAAATACATGTAGAATTACATTGACTATTTATAAATGGTAATTATAATTATTTATAAGGTATACCTATTCGAAACACCTTTATAATGATTATAATTAATAGGACAATCCTCCAGACTACATTAATCAATGTTTCTAACTAAGTTTGGCTTTCGAGGAACATCACGTGATGGCGGAGTCACATGTACAATTTCTCTGTTCATTCATGAATGGTAGTTATATTTATTTATAAGGTATAAGTATTTTTAAAAACATTGTAAAGATTATAATTAATAGGTTATTCCTCCAGACTACATTTATCAACATTTCGAAATACTTTTGGCTGTCGACAAATATCTCGTGATGGCGAAGTCATATGTAGAATTTTTCTGTTCTTTAATTAACGGTTGTTATAATGATTTAATAGTTTTCCTATTTTTAACAACTATAAAATGATTAGTAGCTATAGGACAATACACCAGAAAATTTTAATCAACATTTCAAAGTATGTATAGCTGAGGACCAACATCATATACAGGCGATAAAATTTTCTATAACATTGATCATTAATAAATGGTAATTATAATTATTTAAAAGGTGTACCTATTTTAAACACCTTTATAATGATTATAATTAATAGGACAATCCTCCAGATGACTTTTATAAACATTTCAAAGTATGTGTGGCTGTCGACAAATATATAATACAGGCAAATACATGTAGAATTACATTGACTATTTATAAATGGTAATTATGATTATTTATAAGGTATACCTATTCGAAACACCTTTATAATGATTATAATTAATAGGACAATCCTCCAGACTACATTAATCAATGTTTCTAACTAAGTTTGGCTTTCGAGGAACATCACGTGATGGCGGAGTCACATGTACAATTTCTCTGTTCATTCATGAATGGTAGTTATATTTATTTATAAGGTATAAGTATTTTTAAAAACATTGTAAAGATTATAATTAATAGGTTATTCCTCCAGACTACATTTATCAACATTTCGAAATACTTTTGGCTGTCGACAAATATCTCGTGATGGCGAAGTCATATGTAGAATTTTTCTGTTCTTTAATTAACGGTTGTTATAATGATTTAATAGTTTTCCTATTTTTAACAACTATAAAATGATTAGTAGCTATAGGACAATACACCAGAAAATTTTAATCAACATTTCAAAGTATGTATAGCTGAGGACCAACATCATATACAGGCGATAAAATTTTCTATAACATTGATCATTAATAAATGGTAATTATAATTATTTAAAAGGTGTACCTATTTTAAACACCTTTATAATGATTATAATTAATAGGACAATCCTCCAGATGACTTTTATAAACATTTCAAAGTATGTGTGGCTGTCGACAAATATATAATACAGGCAAATACATGTAGAATTACATTGACTATTTATAAATGGTAATTATGATTATTTATAAGGTATACCTATTCGAAACACCTTTATAATGATTATAATTAATAGGACAATCCTCCAGACTACATTAATCAATGTTTCTAACTAAGTTTGGCTTTCGAGGAACATCACGTGATGGCGGAGTCACATGTACAATTTCTCTGTTCATTCATGAATGGTAGTTATATTTATTTATAAGGTATAAGTATTTTTAAAAACATTGTAAAGATTATAATTAATAGGACAATGCTCCAGACTACATTTATCAACATTTCGAAATACTTTTGGCTGTCGACAAATATCTCGTGATGGCGAAGTCATATGTAGAATTTTTCTGTTCTTTAATTAACGGTTGTTATAATGATTTATTAGTTTTCCTATTTTTAACAACTATAAAATGATTAGTAGCTATAGGACAATACACCAGAAAATTTTAATCAACATTTCATAGAATGTTTAGCTGAGGACCAACATCAAAGACAAGCGATGACATGTACTCTACTTTGTTTATTAATAAATGGTAATTATAATTATTTAAAAGGTGTACCTATTTTAAACACTTTCATAATGATTATAATTAATAGGACAAGCTACCAGTTAACTTTAATCAACATTACGAACAATGTTTGGCCGTCGACAAATATTTAATACAGGCAAAGACATGTACAATTACATTGATCATTAATAAATGGTAATTATAATTATTTATAAGGTGTACCTATTCGAAACACCTTTATAATGATTATAATTAATAGGACAATCCTCCAGACTACATTAATCAATGTTTCTAACTAAGTTTGGCTTTCGAGGAACATCACGTGATGGCGGAGTCACATGTACAATTTCTCTGTTCATTCATGAATGGTAGTTATATTTATTTATAAGGTATAAGTATTTTTAAAAACATTGTAAAGATTATAATTAATAGGTTATTCCTCCAGACTACATTTATCAACATTTCGAAATACTTTTGGCTGTCGACAAATATCTCGTGATGGCGAAGTCATATGTAGAATTTTTCTGTTCTTTAATTAACGGTTGTTATAATGATTTAATAGTTTTCCTATTTTTAACAACTATAAAATGATTAGTAGCTATAGGACAATACACCAGAAAATTTTAATCAACATTTCAAAGTATGTATAGCTGAGGACCAACATCATATACAGGCGATAAAATTTTCTATAACATTGATCATTAATAAATGGTAATTATAATTATTTAAAAGGTGTACCTATTTTAAACACCTTTATAATGATTATAATTAATAGGACAATCCTCCAGATGACTTTTATAAACATTTCAAAGTATGTGTGGCTGTCGACAAATATATAATACAGGCAAATACATGTAGAATTACATTGACTATTTATAAATGGTAATTATGATTATTTATAAGGTATACCTATTCGAAACACCTTTATAATGATTATAATTAATAGGACAATCCTCCAGACTACATTAATCAATGTTTCTAACTAAGTTTGGCTTTCGAGGAACATCACGTGATGGCGGAGTCACATGTACAATTTCTCTGTTCATTCATGAATGGTAGTTATATTTATTTATAAGGTATAAGTATTTTTAAAAACATTGTAAAGATTATAATTAATAGGTTATTCCTCCAGACTACATTTATCAACATTTCGAAATACTTTTGGCTGTCGACAAATATCTCGTGATGGCGAAGTCATATGTAGAATTTTTCTGTTCTTTAATTAACGGTTGTTATAATGATTTAATAGTTTTCCTATTTTTAACAACTATAAAATGATTAGTAGCTATAGGACAATACACCAGAAAATTTTAATCAACATTTCAAAGTATGTATAGCTGAGGACCAACATCATATACAGGCGATAAAATTTTCTATAACATTGATCATTAATAAATGGTAATTATAATTATTTAAAAGGTGTACCTATTTTAAACACCTTTATAATGATTATAATTAATAGGACAATCCTCCAGATGACTTTTATAAACATTTCAAAGTATGTGTGGCTGTCGACAAATATATAATACAGGCAAATACATGTAGAATTACATTGACTATTTATAAATGGTAATTATGATTATTTATAAGGTATACCTATTCGAAACACCTTTATAATGATTATAATTAATAGGACAATCCTCCAGACTACATTAATCAATGTTTCTAACTAAGTTTGGCTTTCGAGGAACATCACGTGATGGCGGAGTCACATGTACAATTTCTCTGTTCATTCATGAATGGTAGTTATATTTATTTATAAGGTATAAGTATTTTTAAAAACATTGTAAAGATTATAATTAATAGGTTATTCCTCCAGACTACATTTATCAACATTTCGAAATACTTTTGGCTGTCGACAAATATCTCGTGATGGCGAAGTCATATGTAGAATTTTTCTGTTCTTTAATTAACGGTTGTTATAATGATTTAATAGTTTTCCTATTTTTAACAACTATAAAATGATTAGTAGCTATAGGACAATACACCAGAAAATTTTAATCAACATTTCAAAGTATGTATAGCTGAGGACCAACATCATATACAGGCGATAAAATTTTCTATAACATTGATCATTAATAAATGGTAATTATAATTATTTAAAAGGTGTACCTATTTTAAACACCTTTATAATGATTATAATTAATAGGACAATCCTCCAGATGACTTTTATAAACATTTCAAAGTATGTGTGGCTGTCGACAAATATATAATACAGGCAAATACATGTAGAATTACATTGACTATTTATAAATGGTAATTATGATTATTTATAAGGTATACCTATTCGAAACACCTTTATAATGATTATAATTAATAGGACAATCCTCCAGACTACATTAATCAATGTTTCTAACTAAGTTTGGCTTTCGAGGAACATCACGTGATGGCGGAGTCACATGTACAATTTCTCTGTTCATTCATGAATGGTAGTTATATTTATTTATAAGGTATAAGTATTTTTAAAAACATTGTAAAGATTATAATTAATAGGACAATGCTCCAGACTACATTTATCAACATTTCGAAATACTTTTGGCTGTCGACAAATATCTCGTGATGGCGAAGTCATATGTAGAATTTTTCTGTTCTTTAATTAACGGTTGTTATAATGATTTATTAGTTTTCCTATTTTTAACAACTATAAAATGATTAGTAGCTATAGGACAATACACCAGAAAATTTTAATCAACATTTCATAGAATGTTTAGCTGAGGACCAACATCAAAGACAAGCGATGACATGTACTCTACTTTGTTTATTAATAAATGGTAATTATAATTATTTAAAAGGTGTACCTATTTTAAACACTTTCATAATGATTATAATTAATAGGACAAGCTACCAGTTAACTTTAATCAACATTACGAACAATGTTTGGCCGTCGACAAATATTTAATACAGGCAAAGACATGTACAATTACATTGATCATTAATAAATGGTAATTATAATTATTTATAAGGTGTACCTATTCGAAACACCTTTATAATGATTATAATTAATAGGACAATCCTCCAGACTACATTAATCAATGTTTCTAACTAAGTTTGGCTTTCGAGGAACATCACGTGATGGCGGAGTCACATGTACAATTTCTCTGTTCATTCATGAATGGTAGTTATATTTATTTATAAGGTAAGAGTATTTTTAAAAACTTTGTAAAGATTATAATTAATAGGTTATTCCTCCAGACTACATTTATCAACATTTCGAAATACTTTTGGCTGTCGACAAATATCTCGTGATGGCGAAGTCATATGTAGAATTTTTCTGTTCATTAATTAATGGTAAATATAATAATTTATTAGTTTTCCTATTTTTAACAACTATAAAATGATTACCAGCTATAGGACAATACACCAGAAAATTTTAATCAACATTTCATAGAATGTTTAGCTGAGGACCAACATCATAGACAAGCGATGATATGTACTCTACTTTGTTTATTAATAAATGGTAATTATAATTATTTAAAAAGTGTACCTATTTTAAACACTTTCATAATGATTATAATTAATAGGACAAGCTACCAGTTAACTTAAATCAACATTACGAACAATGTTTGGCCGTCGACAAATATTTAATACAGGCAAAGACATGTACAATTACATTGATCATTAATAAATGGTAATTATAATTATTTTAAGGTATACCAATTTAAAACACCTTTATATTGTTTATGGTTAATAGGAAAATCCTCTAGATCACATTAATCAACATTTCAAAGTATGTATAGCTGAGGACCAACATCGAATACAGGCGATAAAATTTTCTATAACATTGTTCATTAATAAATGGTAATTATAATAATTTATAAGGAATACCAATTTAGAACACCTTTTTAATGATTATGATTATTAGAACAATCCTCTAGACTACATTTTTCAACGTTTCGACCTATGTTTGGCTTTCGAGAAACATCTCGTGGTGGCGGAGTCAGATGTACAATTTCTCTGTTCATTCATATATGGTAGTTATATTTATTTATAAGGTATAACTATTTTTAAAAACTTTGTAATGATTATAATTAATAGGACAATCCTCCAGACTACATTTATCAACATATCGAAATACGTTTGGCTGTCGACAAATATCTCGTGATGGCGGAGTCATATGTAGAATTTTTCTGTTCTTTAATTAACGGTTGTTATAATGATTTATTAGTTTTCCTATTTTTAACAACTATAAAATGATTACCAGCTATAGGACAATACACTAGAAAATTTTAATCAACATTTCATAGAATGTTTAGCTAAGGACCAACATCATAGACAAGCGATGACATGTACTGTACTTTGTTCATTAATAAATGGTAATTATAATTATTTAAGAGGTGTACCTATTTTAAACACCTTTATAATGATTATAATTAATAGGACAATCCTCCAGATAACTTTTATAAACATTTCAAAGTATGTGTGGCTGTCGACAAATATATAATACAGGCAAATACATGTAGAATTACATTGACTATTTATAAATGGTAATTATAATTATTTATAAGGTATACCTATTCGAAACACCTTTATAATGATTATAATTAATAGGACAATCCTCCAGACTACATTAATCAATGTTTCTAACTAAGTTTGGCTTTCGAGGAACATCACGTGATGGCGGAGTTACATGTACAATTTCTCTGTTCATTCATGAATGGTAGTTATATTTATTTATAAGGTATAAGTATTTTTAAAAACTTTGTAAAGGTTATAATTAATAGGTTATTCCTCCAGACTACATTTATAAACATTTCGAAATACTTTTGGCTGTCGACAAATATCTCGTGATGGCGAAGTCATATGTAGAATTTTTCTGTTCTTTAATTAACGGTTGTTATAATGATTTAATAGTTTTCCTATTTTTAACAACTATAAAATGATTAGTAGCTATAGGACAATACACCAGAAAATTTTAATCAACATTTCAAAGTATGTATAGCTGAGGACCAACATCATATACAGGCGATAAAATTTTCTATAACATTGATCATTAATAAATGGTAATTATAATTATTTAAAAGGTGTACCTATTTTAAACACATTTATAATTATTATAATTAATAGGACAATCCTCCAGATGACTTTTATAAACATTTCAAAGTATGTGTGGCTGTCGACAAATATATAATACAGGCAAATACATGTAGAATTACATTGACTATTTATAAATGGTAATTATGATTATTTATAAGGTATACCTATTCGAAACACCTTTATAATGATTATAATTAATAGGACAATCCTCCAGACTACATTAATCAATGTTTCTAACTAAGTTTGGCTTTCGAGGAACATCACGTGATGGCGGAGTCACATGTACAATTTCTCTGTTCATTCATGAATGGTAGTTATATTTATTTATAAGGTATAAGTATTTTTAAAAACATTGTAAAGATTATAATTAATAGGTTATTCCTCCAGACTACATTTATCAACATTTCGAAATACTTTTGGCTGTCGACAAATATCTCGTGATGGCGAAGTCATATGTAGAATTTTTCTGTTCTTTAATTAACGGTTGTTATAATGATTTAATAGTTTTCCTATTTTTAACAACTATAAAATGATTAGTAGCTATAGGACAATACACCAGAAAATTTTAATCAACATTTCAAAGTATGTATAGCTGAGGACCAACATCATATACAGGCGATAAAATTTTCTATAACATTGATCATTAATAAATGGTAATTATAATTATTTAAAAGGTGTACCTATTTTAAACACCTTTATAATGATTATAATTAATAGGACAATCCTCCAGATGACTTTTATAAACATTTCAAAGTATGTGTGGCTGTCGACAAATATATAATACAGGCAAATACATGTAGAATTACATTGACTATTTATAAATGGTAATTATGATTATTTATAAGGTATACCTATTCGAAACACCTTTATAATGATTATAATTAATAGGACAATCCTCCAGACTACATTAATCAATGTTTCTAACTAAGTTTGGCTTTCGAGGAACATCACGTGATGGCGGAGTCACATGTACAATTTCTCTGTTCATTCATGAATGGTAGTTATATTTATTTATAAGGTATAAGTATTTTTAAAAACATTGTAAAGATTATAATTAATAGGACAATGCTCCAGACTACATTTATCAACATTTCGAAATACTTTTGGCTGTCGACAAATATCTCGTGATGGCGAAGTCATATGTAGAATTTTTCTGTTCTTTAATTAACGGTTGTTATAATGATTTATTAGTTTTCCTATTTTTAACAACTATAAAATGATTAGTAGCTATAGGACAATACACCAGAAAATTTTAATCAACATTTCATAGAATGTTTAGCTGAGGACCAACATCAAAGACAAGCGATGACATGTACTCTACTTTGTTTATTAATAAATGGTAATTATAATTATTTAAAAGGTGTACCTATTTTAAACACTTTCATAATGATTATAATTAATAGGACAAGCTACCAGTTAACTTTAATCAACATTACGAACAATGTTTGGCCGTCGACAAATATTTAATACAGGCAAAGACATGTACAATTACATTGATCATTAATAAATGGTAATTATAATTATTTTAAGGTATACCAATTTAAAACACCTTTATATTGATTATGGTTAATAGGAAAATCCTCTAGATCACATTAATCAACATTTCAAAGTATGTATAGCTGAGGACCAACATCATATACAGGCGATAAAATTTTCTATAACATTGATCATTAATAAATGGTAATTATAATTATTTAAAAGGTGTACCTATTTTAAACACCTTTATAATGATTATAATTAATAGGACAATCCTCCAGATGACTTTTATAAACATTTCAAAGTATGTGTGGCTGTCGACAAATATATAATACAGGCAAATACATGTAGAATTACATTGACTATTTATAAATGGTAATTATGATTATTTATAAGGTATACCTATTCGAAACACCTTTATAATGATTATAATTAATAGGACAATCCTCCAGACTACATTAATCAATGTTTCTAACTAAGTTTGGCTTTCGAGGAACATCACGTGATGGCGGAGTCACATGTACAATTTCTCTGTTCATTCATGAATGGTAGTTATATTTATTTATAAGGTATAAGTATTTTTAAAAACTTTGTAAAGATTATAATTAATAGGTTATTCCTCCAGACTACATTTATCAACATTTCGAAATACTTTTGGCTGTCGACAAATATCTCGTGATGGCGAAGTCATATGTAGAATTTTTCTGTTCATTAATTAATGGTAAATATAATAATTTATAAGGTATGCCTATTTTTAACACCTATAAAATGATTATCAACTATAGGACAATCCACAAGAAAACTTTAATCAACATTTCATAGAATGTTTAGCTGAGGACCAACATAATAGACAGGCGATGACATGTACTATACTTTGTTCATTAATAAATGGTAATTATAATTATTTAAAAGGTGTACCTATTTTAAACACTTTCATAATGATTATAATTAATAGGACAAGCTACCAGTTAACTTTAATCAACATTACGAACAATGTTTGGCCGTCGACAAATATTTAATACAGGCAAAGACATGTACAATTACATTGATCATTAATAAATGGTTATTATAATTATTATAAGATATACCAATTTAAAACACCTTTATATTGATTATGGTTAATAGGAAAATCCTCTAGATCACATTAATTAACATTTCAAAGTATGTATAGCTGAGGACCAACATCGAATACAGGCGATCAAATTTTCTATAACATTGTTCATTAATAAATGGTAATTATAATAATTTATAAGGAATACCAATTTAGAACACCTTTTTAATGATTATGATTATTAGAACAATCCTCTAGACTACATTTTTCAACGTTTCGACCTATGTTTGGCTTTCGAGAAAAATCTCGTGGTGGCGGAGTCACATGTACAATTTCTCTGTTCATTCATATATGGTAGTTATATTTATTTATAAGGTATAACTATTTTTAAAAACTTTGTAATGATTATAATTAATAGGACAATCCTCCAGACTACATTTATCAACATATCGAAATACATTTGGCTGTCGACAAATATCTCGTGATGGCGGAGTCATATGTAGAATTTTTCTGTTCTTTAATTAACGGTTGTTATAATGATTTATTAGTTTTCCTATTTTTAACAACTATAAAATGATTACCAGCTATAGGACAATACACTAGAAAATTTTAATCAACATTTCATAGAATGTTTAGCTAAGGACCAACATCATAGACAAGCGATGACATGTACTGTACTTTGTTCATTAATAAATGGTAATTATAATTATTTAAAAGGTGTACCTATTTTAAACACCTTTATAATGATTATAATTAATAGGACAATCCTCCAGATAACTTTTATAAACATTTCAAAGTATGTGTGGCTGTCGACAAATATATATTACAGCCAAATACATGTAGAATTACATTGACTATTTATAAATGGTAATTATAATTATTTATAAGGTATACCTATTCGAAAAACCTTTATAATGATTATAATTAATAGGACAATCCTCCAGACAACATTAATCAATGTTTCTAACTATGTTTGGCTTTCGAGAAACATCACGTGATGGCGGAGTCACATGTACAATTTCTCTGTTCATTCATGAATGGTTGTTATATTTATTTATAAGGTATAACTATTTTTAAAAACTTTGTAATGATTATAATTAATAGGACAATGCTCCAGACTACATTTATCAACATTTCGAAATACTTTTGGCGGTCGACAAATATCTCGTGATGGCGAAGTCATATGTAGAATTTTTCTGTTCATTAATTAATGGTAAATATAATTATTTATAAGGTATACCTACTTTTAACACCTATAAAATGATTATCAGCTATAGGACAATACACTAGAAAATTTTAATCAACATTTCATAGAATGTTTAGCTGAGGACCAACATCATAGACAAGCGATGACATGTACTCTACTTTGTTTATTAATAAATGGTAATTATAATTATTTAAAAGGTGTACCTATTTTAAACACCTTTATAATGATTATAATTAATAGAACAAGCTACCAGATAACTTTTTTAAACATTTCAAAGTATGTTTTGCTGTCAACAAATATCTCGTGAAGGCGAAGTCATATGTAGAGTTTCTCTGTTCATTCATATATGGTAGTTATAATTGTTTATGAGGTATAACTATTCTTAAAACCTTTGTAATGATTATAAATAATAGGACAATCCTCCAGATAACTTTTATAAACATTTCAAAGTATGTGTGGCTTTCGACAAATATATAATACAGGCAAATACATGTAGAATTACATTGACTATTTATAAATGGTAATTATAATTATTTATAAAGTATACCTATTCGAAACACCTTTATAATGATTATAATTAATAGGACAATACTCCAGACTACATTAATCAATGTTTCTAACTAAGTTTGGCTTTCGAGAAACATCACGTGATGGCGGAGTCACATGTACAATTTCTATTTTCATTCATGAATGATAGTTATAATTATTTATAAGGTATAAGTATTTTTAAAAACTTTGTAAAGATTATAATTAATAGGTTATTCCTCCAGACTACATTTATCAACATTTCGAAATACTTTTAGCTGTCGACAAATATCTCGTGATGGCGAAGTCATATGTAGAATTTTTCTGTTCATTAATTAATGGTAAATATAATTATTTTTAAGGTATAGCTATTTTTAACACCTATAAAATGATTATCAACTATAGGACAATCCACAAGAAAACTTTAATCAACATTTCAAAGAATGTTTAGCTGAGGACCAACATCATATACAGGCGATGAAATTTTCTATAACATTGTTCATTAATAAATGGTAATTATAATTATTTAAAAGGTGTACCTATTTTAAACACCTTTATAAGGATTATAATTAATAGGACAAGCTACCAGTTAACTTTAATCAACATTACGAACAATGTTTGGCCGTCGACAAATATTTAATACAGGCAAAGACATGTACAATTACATTGATCATTTATAAATGGTTATTATAATTATTATAAGATATACCAATTTAAAACACCTTTATATTGATTATGGTTAATAGGAAAATCCTCTAGATCACATTAATCAACATTTCAAAGTATGTATAGCTGAGGACCAACATCATATACAGGCGATAAAATTTTCTATAACATTGATCATTAATAAATGGTAATTATAATTATTTAAAAGGTGTACCTATTTTAAACACCTTTATAATGATTATAATTAATAGGACAATCCTCCAGATGACTTTTATAAACATTTCAAAGTATGTGTGGCTGTCGACAAATATATAATACAGGCAAATACATGTAGAATTACATTGACTATTTATAAATGGTAATTATGATTATTTATAAGGTATACCTATTCGAAACACCTTTATAATGATTATAATTAATAGGACAATCCTCCAGACTACATTAATCAATGTTTCTAACTAAGTTTGGCTTTCGAGGAACATCACGTGATGGCGGAGTCACATGTACAATTTCTCTGTTCATTCATGAATGGTAGTTATATTTATTTATAAGGTATAAGTATTTTTAAAAACTTTGTAAAGATTATAATTAATAGGTTATTCCTCCAGACTACATTTATCAACATTTCGAAATACTTTTGGCTGTCGACAAATATCTCGTGATGGCGAAGTCATATGTAGAATTTTTCTGTTCATTAATTAATGGTAAATATAATAATTTATAAGGTATGCCTATTTTTAACACCTATAAAATGATTATCAACTATAGGACAATCCACAAGAAAACTTTAATCAACATTTCATAGAATGTTTAGCTGAGGACCAACATAATAGACAGGCGATGACATGTACTATACTTTGTTCATTAATAAATGGTAATTATAATTATTTAAAAGGTGTACCTATTTTAAACACTTTCATAATGATTATAATTAATAGGACAAGCTACCAGTTAACTTTAATCAACATTACGAACAATGTTTGGCCGTCGACAAATATTTAATACAGGCAAAGACATGTACAATTACATTGATCATTAATAAATGGTTATTATAATTATTATAAGATATACCAATTTAAAACACCTTTATATTGATTATGGTTAATAGGAAAATCCTCTAGATCACATTAATTAACATTTCAAAGTATGTATAGCTGAGGACCAACATCGAATACAGGCGATCAAATTTTCTATAACATTGTTCATTAATAAATGGTAATTATAATAATTTATAAGGAATACCAATTTAGAACACCTTTTTAATGATTATGATTATTAGAACAATCCTCTAGACTACATTTTTCAACGTTTCGACCTATGTTTGGCTTTCGAGAAAAATCTCGTGGTGGCGGAGTCACATGTACAATTTCTCTGTTCATTCATATATGGTAGTTATATTTATTTATAAGGTATAACTATTTTTAAAAACTTTGTAATGATTATAATTAATAGGACAATCCTCCAGACTACATTTATCAACATATCGAAATACATTTGGCTGTCGACAAATATCTCGTGATGGCGGAGTCATATGTAGAATTTTTCTGTTCTTTAATTAACGGTTGTTATAATGATTTATTAGTTTTCCTATTTTTAACAACTATAAAATGATTACCAGCTATAGGACAATACACTAGAAAATTTTAATCAACATTTCATAGAATGTTTAGCTAAGGACCAACATCATAGACAAGCGATGACATGTACTGTACTTTGTTCATTAATAAATGGTAATTATAATTATTTAAAAGGTGTACCTATTTTAAACACCTTTATAATGATTATAATTAATAGGACAATCCTCCAGATAACTTTTATAAACATTTCAAAGTATGTGTGGCTGTCGACAAATATATATTACAGCCAAATACATGTAGAATTACATTGACTATTTATAAATGGTAATTATAATTATTTATAAGGTATACCTATTCGAAAAACCTTTATAATGATTATAATTAATAGGACAATCCTCCAGACAACATTAATCAATGTTTCTAACTATGTTTGGCTTTCGAGAAACATCACGTGATGGCGGAGTCACATGTACAATTTCTCTGTTCATTCATGAATGGTTGTTATATTTATTTATAAGGTATAACTATTTTTAAAAACTTTGTAATGATTATAATTAATAGGACAATGCTCCAGACTACATTTATCAACATTTCGAAATACTTTTGGCGGTCGACAAATATCTCGTGATGGCGAAGTCATATGTAGAATTTTTCTGTTCACTAATTAATGGTAAATATAATTATTTATAAGGTATACCTACTTTTAACACCTATAAAATGATTATCAGCTATAGGACAATACACTAGAAAATTTTAATCAACATTTCATAGAATGTTTAGCTGAGGACCAACATCATAGACAAGCGATGACATGTACTCTACTTTGTTTATTAATAAATGGTAATTATAATTATTTAAAAGGTGTACCTATTTTAAACACCTTTATAATGATTATAATTAATAGAACAAGCTACCAGATAACTTTTTTAAACATTTCAAAGTATGTTTTGCTGTCAACAAATATCTCGTGAAGGCGAAGTCATATGTAGAGTTTCTCTGTTCATTCATATATGGTAGTTATAATTGTTTATGAGGTATAACTATTCTTAAAACCTTTGTAATGATTATAAATAATAGGACAATCCTCCAGATAACTTTTATAAACATTTCAAAGTATGTGTGGCTTTCGACAAATATATAATACAGGCAAATACATGTAGAATTACATTGACTATTTATAAATGGTAATTATGATTATTTATAAGGTATACCTATTCGAAACACCTTTATAATGATTATAATTAATAGGACAATCCTCCAGACTACATTAATCAATGTTTCTAACTAAGTTTGGCTTTCGAGGAACATCACGTGATGGCGGAGTCACATGTACAATTTCTCTGTTCATTCATGAATGGTAGTTATATTTATTTATAAGGTATAAGTATTTTTAAAAACATTGTAAAGATTATAATTAATAGGACAATGCTCCAGACTACATTTATCAACATTTCGAAATACTTTTGGCTGTCGACAAATATCTCGTGATGGCGAAGTCATATGTAGAATTTTTCTGTTCTTTAATTAACGGTTGTTATAATGATTTATTAGTTTTCCTATTTTTAACAACTATAAAATGATTAGTAGCTATAGGACAATACACCAGAAAATTTTAATCAACATTTCATAGAATGTTTAGCTGAGGACCAACATCAAAGACAAGCGATGACATGTACTCTACTTTGTTTATTAATAAATGGTAATTATAATTATTTAAAAGGTGTACCTATTTTAAACACTTTCATAATGATTATAATTAATAGGACAAGCTACCAGTTAACTTTAATCAACATTACGAACAATGTTTGGCCGTCGACAAATATTTAATACAGGCAAAGACATGTACAATTACATTGATCATTAATAAATGGTAATTATAATTATTTTAAGGTATACCAATTTAAAACACCTTTATATTGATTATGGTTAATAGGAAAATCCTCTAGATCACATTAATCAACATTTCAAAGTATGTATAGCTGAGGACCAACATCATATACAGGCGATAAAATTTTCTATAACATTGATCATTAATAAATGGTAATTATAATTATTTAAAAGGTGTACCTATTTTAAACACCTTTATAATGATTATAATTAATAGGACAATCCTCCAGATGACTTTTATAAACATTTCAAAGTATGTGTGGCTGTCGACAAATATATAATACAGGCAAATACATGTAGAATTACATTGACTATTTATAAATGGTAATTATGATTATTTATAAGGTATACCTATTCGAAACACCTTTATAATGATTATAATTAATAGGACAATCCTCCAGACTACATTAATCAATGTTTCTAACTAAGTTTGGCTTTCGAGGAACATCACGTGATGGCGGAGTCACATGTACAATTTCTCTGTTCATTCATGAATGGTAGTTATATTTATTTATAAGGTATAAGTATTTTTAAAAACTTTGTAAAGATTATAATTAATAGGTTATTCCTCCAGACTACATTTATCAACATTTCGAAATACTTTTGGCTGTCGACAAATATCTCGTGATGGCGAAGTCATATGTAGAATTTTTCTGTTCATTAATTAATGGTAAATATAATAATTTATAAGGTATGCCTATTTTTAACACCTATAAAATGATTATCAACTATAGGACAATCCACAAGAAAACTTTAATCAACATTTCATAGAATGTTTAGCTGAGGACCAACATAATAGACAGGCGATGACATGTACTATACTTTGTTCATTAATAAATGGTAATTATAATTATTTAAAAGGTGTACCTATTTTAAACACTTTCATAATGATTATAATTAATAGGACAAGCTACCAGTTAACTTTAATCAACATTACGAACAATGTTTGGCCGTCGACAAATATTTAATACAGGCAAAGACATGTACAATTACATTGATCATTAATAAATGGTTATTATAATTATTATAAGATATACCAATTTAAAACACCTTTATATTGATTATGGTTAATAGGAAAATCCTCTAGATCACATTAATTAACATTTCAAAGTATGTATAGCTGAGGACCAACATCGAATACAGGCGATCAAATTTTCTATAACATTGTTCATTAATAAATGGTAATTATAATAATTTATAAGGAATACCAATTTAGAACACCTTTTTAATGATTATGATTATTAGAACAATCCTCTAGACTACATTTTTCAACGTTTCGACCTATGTTTGGCTTTCGAGAAAAATCTCGTGGTGGCGGAGTCACATGTACAATTTCTCTGTTCATTCATATATGGTAGTTATATTTATTTATAAGGTATAACTATTTTTAAAAACTTTGTAATGATTATAATTAATAGGACAATCCTCCAGACTACATTTATCAACATATCGAAATACATTTGGCTGTCGACAAATATCTCGTGATGGCGGAGTCATATGTAGAATTTTTCTGTTCTTTAATTAACGGTTGTTATAATGATTTATTAGTTTTCCTATTTTTAACAACTATAAAATGATTACCAGCTATAGGACAATACACTAGAAAATTTTAATCAACATTTCATAGAATGTTTAGCTAAGGACCAACATCATAGACAAGCGATGACATGTACTGTACTTTGTTCATTAATAAATGGTAATTATAATTATTTAAAAGGTGTACCTATTTTAAACACCTTTATAATGATTATAATTAATAGGACAATCCTCCAGATAACTTTTATAAACATTTCAAAGTATGTGTGGCTGTCGACAAATATATATTACAGCCAAATACATGTAGAATTACATTGACTATTTATAAATGGTAATTATAATTATTTATAAGGTATACCTATTCGAAAAACCTTTATAATGATTATAATTAATAGGACAATCCTCCAGACAACATTAATCAATGTTTCTAACTATGTTTGGCTTTCGAGAAACATCACGTGATGGCGGAGTCACATGTACAATTTCTCTGTTCATTCATGAATGGTTGTTATATTTATTTATAAGGTATAACTATTTTTAAAAACTTTGTAATGATTATAATTAATAGGACAATGCTCCAGACTACATTTATCAACATTTCGAAATACTTTTGGCGGTCGACAAATATCTCGTGATGGCGAAGTCATATGTAGAATTTTTCTGTTCATTAATTAATGGTAAATATAATTATTTATAAGGTATACCTACTTTTAACACCTATAAAATGATTATCAGCTATAGGACAATACACTAGAAAATTTTAATCAACATTTCATAGAATGTTTAGCTGAGGACCAACATCATAGACAAGCGATGACATGTACTCTACTTTGTTTATTAATAAATGGTAATTATAATTATTTAAAAGGTGTACCTATTTTAAACACCTTTATAATGATTATAATTAATAGAACAAGCTACCAGATAACTTTTTTAAACATTTCAAAGTATGTTTTGCTGTCAACAAATATCTCGTGAAGGCGAAGTCATATGTAGAGTTTCTCTGTTCATTCATATATGGTAGTTATAATTGTTTATGAGGTATAACTATTCTTAAAACCTTTGTAATGATTATAAATAATAGGACAATCCTCCAGATAACTTTTATAAACATTTCAAAGTATGTGTGGCTTTCGACAAATATATAATACAGGCAAATACATGTAGAATTACATTGACTATTTATAAATGGTAATTATAATTATTTATAAAGTATACCTATTCGAAACACCTTTATAATGATTATAATTAATAGGACAATACTCCAGACTACATTAATCAATGTTTCTAACTAAGTTTGGCTTTCGAGAAACATCACGTGATGGCGGAGTCACATGTACAATTTCTATTTTCATTCATGAATGATAGTTATAATTATTTATAAGGTATAAGTATTTTTAAAAACTTTGTAAAGATTATAATTAATAGGTTATTCCTCCAGACTACATTTATCAACATTTCGAAATACTTTTAGCTGTCGACAAATATCTCGTGATGGCGAAGTCATATGTAGAATTTTTCTGTTCATTAATTAATGGTAAATATAATTATTTTTAAGGTATAGCTATTTTTAACACCTATAAAATGATTATCAACTATAGGACAATCCACAAGAAAACTTTAATCAACATTTCAAAGAATGTTTAGCTGAGGACCAACATCATATACAGGCGATGAAATTTTCTATAACATTGTTCATTAATAAATGGTAATTATAATTATTTAAAAGGTGTACCTATTTTAAACACCTTTATAAGGATTATAATTAATAGGACAAGCTACCAGTTAACTTTAATCAACATTACGAACAATGTTTGGCCGTCGACAAATATTTAATACAGGCAAAGACATGTACAATTACATTGATCATTTATAAATGGTTATTATAATTATTATAAGATATACCAATTTAAAACACCTTTATATTGATTATGGTTAATAGGAAAATCCTCTAGATCACATTAATCAACATTTCAAAGTATGTATAGCTGAGGACCAACATCATATACAGGCGATAAAATTTTCTATAACATTGATCATTAATAAATGGTAATTATAATTATTTAAAAGGTGTACCTATTTTAAACACCTTTATAATGATTATAATTAATAGGACAATCCTCCAGATGACTTTTATAAACATTTCAAAGTATGTGTGGCTGTCGACAAATATATAATACAGGCAAATACATGTAGAATTACATTGACTATTTATAAATGGTAATTATGATTATTTATAAGGTATACCTATTCGAAACACCTTTATAATGATTATAATTAATAGGACAATCCTCCAGACTACATTAATCAATGTTTCTAACTAAGTTTGGCTTTCGAGGAACATCACGTGATGGCGGAGTCACATGTACAATTTCTCTGTTCATTCATGAATGGTAGTTATATTTATTTATAAGGTATAAGTATTTTTAAAAACTTTGTAAAGATTATAATTAATAGGTTATTCCTCCAGACTACATTTATCAACATTTCGAAATACTTTTGGCTGTCGACAAATATCTCGTGATGGCGAAGTCATATGTAGAATTTTTCTGTTCATTAATTAATGGTAAATATAATAATTTATAAGGTATGCCTATTTTTAACACCTATAAAATGATTATCAACTATAGGACAATCCACAAGAAAACTTTAATCAACATTTCATAGAATGTTTAGCTGAGGACCAACATAATAGACAGGCGATGACATGTACTATACTTTGTTCATTAATAAATGGTAATTATAATTATTTAAAAGGTGTACCTATTTTAAACACTTTCATAATGATTATAATTAATAGGACAAGCTACCAGTTAACTTTAATCAACATTACGAACAATGTTTGGCCGTCGACAAATATTTAATACAGGCAAAGACATGTACAATTACATTGATCATTAATAAATGGTTATTATAATTATTATAAGATATACCAATTTAAAACACCTTTATATTGATTATGGTTAATAGGAAAATCCTCTAGATCACATTAATTAACATTTCAAAGTATGTATAGCTGAGGACCAACATCGAATACAGGCGATCAAATTTTCTATAACATTGTTCATTAATAAATGGTAATTATAATAATTTATAAGGAATACCAATTTAGAACACCTTTTTAATGATTATGATTATTAGAACAATCCTCTAGACTACATTTTTCAACGTTTCGACCTATGTTTGGCTTTCGAGAAAAATCTCGTGGTGGCGGAGTCACATGTACAATTTCTCTGTTCATTCATATATGGTAGTTATATTTATTTATAAGGTATAACTATTTTTAAAAACTTTGTAATGATTATAATTAATAGGACAATCCTCCAGACTACATTTATCAACATATCGAAATACATTTGGCTGTCGACAAATATCTCGTGATGGCGGAGTCATATGTAGAATTTTTCTGTTCTTTAATTAACGGTTGTTATAATGATTTATTAGTTTTCCTATTTTTAACAACTATAAAATGATTACCAGCTATAGGACAATACACTAGAAAATTTTAATCAACATTTCATAGAATGTTTAGCTAAGGACCAACATCATAGACAAGCGATGACATGTACTGTACTTTGTTCATTAATAAATGGTAATTATAATTATTTAAAAGGTGTACCTATTTTAAACACCTTTATAATGATTATAATTAATAGGACAATCCTCCAGATAACTTTTATAAACATTTCAAAGTATGTGTGGCTGTCGACAAATATATATTACAGCCAAATACATGTAGAATTACATTGACTATTTATAAATGGTAATTATAATTATTTATAAGGTATACCTATTCGAAAAACCTTTATAATGATTATAATTAATAGGACAATCCTCCAGACAACATTAATCAATGTTTCTAACTATGTTTGGCTTTCGAGAAACATCACGTGATGGCGGAGTCACATGTACAATTTCTCTGTTCATTCATGAATGGTTGTTATATTTATTTATAAGGTATAACTATTTTTAAAAACTTTGTAATGATTATAATTAATAGGACAATGCTCCAGACTACATTTATCAACATTTCGAAATACTTTTGGCGGTCGACAAATATCTCGTGATGGCGAAGTCATATGTAGAATTTTTCTGTTCACTAATTAATGGTAAATATAATTATTTATAAGGTATACCTACTTTTAACACCTATAAAATGATTATCAGCTATAGGACAATACACTAGAAAATTTTAATCAACATTTCATAGAATGTTTAGCTGAGGACCAACATCATAGACAAGCGATGACATGTACTCTACTTTGTTTATTAATAAATGGTAATTATAATTATTTAAAAGGTGTACCTATTTTAAACACCTTTATAATGATTATAATTAATAGAACAAGCTACCAGATAACTTTTTTAAACATTTCAAAGTATGTTTTGCTGTCAACAAATATCTCGTGAAGGCGAAGTCATATGTAGAGTTTCTCTGTTCATTCATATATGGTAGTTATAATTGTTTATGAGGTATAACTATTCTTAAAACCTTTGTAATGATTATAAATAATAGGACAATCCTCCAGATAACTTTTATAAACATTTCAAAGTATGTGTGGCTTTCGACAAATATATAATACAGGCAAATACATGTAGAATTACATTGACTATTTATAAATGGTAATTATAATTATTTATAAAGTATACCTATTCGAAACACCTTTATAATGATTATAATTAATAGGACAATACTCCAGACTACATTAATCAATGTTTCTAACTAAGTTTGGCTTTCGAGAAACATCACGTGATGGCGGAGTCACATGTACAATTTCTATTTTCATTCATGAATGATAGTTATAATTATTTATAAGGTATAAGTATTTTTAAAAACTTTGTAAAGATTATAATTAATAGGTTATTCCTCCAGACTACATTTATCAACATTTCGAAATACTTTTAGCTGTCGACAAATATCTCGTGATGGCGAAGTCATATGTAGAATTTTTCTGTTCATTAATTAATGGTAAATATAATTATTTTTAAGGTATAGCTATTTTTAACACCTATAAAATGATTATCAACTATAGGACAATCCACAAGAAAACTTTAATCAACATTTCAAAGAATGTTTAGCTGAGGACCAACATCATATACAGGCGATGAAATTTTCTATAACATTGTTCATTAATAAATGGTAATTATAATTATTTAAAAGGTGTACCTATTTTAAACACCTTTATAAGGATTATAATTAATAGGACAAGCTACCAGTTAACTTTAATCAACATTACGAACAATGTTTGGCCGTCGACAAATATTTAATACAGGCAAAGACATGTACAATTACATTGATCATTTATAAATGGTTATTATAATTATTATAAGATATACCAATTTAAAACACCTTTATATTGATTATGGTTAATAGGAAAATCCTCTAGATCACATTAATCAACATTTCAAAGTATGTATAGCTGAGGACCAACATCATATACAGGCGATAAAATTTTCTATAACATTGATCATTAATAAATGGTAATTATAATTATTTAAAAGGTGTACCTATTTTAAACACCTTTATAATGATTATAATTAATAGGACAATCCTCCAGATGACTTTTATAAACATTTCAAAGTATGTGTGGCTGTCGACAAATATATAATGCAGGCAAATACATGTAGAATTACATTGACTATTTATAAATGGTAATTATGATTATTTATAAGGTATACCTATTCGAAACACCTTTATAATGATTATAATTAATAGGACAATCCTCCAGACTACATTAATCAATGTTTCTAACTAAGTTTGGCTTTCGAGGAACATCACGTGATGGCGGAGTCACATGTACAATTTCTCTGTTCATTCATGAATGGTAGTTATATTTATTTATAAGGTATAAGTATTTTTAAAAACTTTGTAAAGATTATAATTAATAGGTTATTCCTCCAGACTACATTTATCAACATTTCGAAATACTTTTGGCTGTCGACAAATATCTCGTGATGGCGAAGTCATATGTAGAATTTTTCTGTTCTTTAATTAACGGTTGTTATAATGATTTATTAGTTTTCCTATTTTTAACAACTATAAAATGATTACCAGCTATAGGACAATACACCAGAAAATTTTAATCAACATTTCATAGAATGTTTAGCTGAGGACCAACATCATAGACAAGCGATGACATGTACTCTACTTTGTTTATTAATAAATGGTAATTATAATTATTTAAAAGGTGTACCTATTTTAAACACTTTCATAATGATTATAATTAATAGGACAAGCTACCAGTTAACTTAAATCAACATTACGAACAATGTTTGGCCGTCGACAAATATTTAATACAGGCAAAGACATGTACAATTACATTGATCATTAATAAATGGTAATTATAATTATTTTAAGGTATACCAATTTAAAACACCTTTATATTGTTTATGGTTAATAGGAAAATCCTATAGATCACATTAATCAACATTTCAAAGTATGTATAGCTGAGGACCAACATCGAATACAGGCCATAAAATTTTCTATAACATTGTTCATTAATAAATGGTAATTATAATAATTTATAAGGAATACCAATTTAGAACACCTTTTTAATGATTATGATTATTAGAACAATCCTCTAGACTACATTTTTCAACGTTTCGACCTATGTTTGGCTTTCGAGAAACATCTCGTGGTGGCGGAGTCACATGTACAATTTCTCTGTTCATTCATATATGGTAGTTATATTTATTTATAAGGTATAACTATTTTTAAAAACTTTGTAATGATTATAATTAATAGGACAATCCTCCAGACTACATTTATCAACATATCGAAATACGTTTGGCTGTCGACAAATATCTCGTGATGGCGGAGTCATATGTAGAATTTTTCTGTTCTTTAATTAACGGTTGTTATAATGATTTATTAGTTTTCCTATTTTTAACAACTATAAAATGATTACCAGCTATAGGACAATACACTAGAAAATTTTAATCAACATTTCATAGAATGTTTAGCTAAGGACCAACATCATAGACAAGCGATGACATGTACTGTACTTTGTTCATTAATAAATGGTAATTATAATTATTTAAAAGGTGTACCTATTTTAAACACCTTTATAATGATTATAATTAATAGGACAATCCTCCAGATAACTTTTATAAACATTTCAAAGTATGTGTGGCTGTCGACAAATATATATTACAGCCAAATACATGTAGAATTACATTGACTATTTATAAATGGTAATTATAATTATTTATAAGGTATACCTATTCGAAAAACCTTTATAATGATTATAATTAATAGGACAATCCTCCAGACAACATTAATCAATGTTTCTAACTATGTTTGGCTTTCGAGAAACATCACGTGATGGCGGAGTCACATGTACAATTTCTCTGTTCATTCATGAATGGTTGTTATATTTATTTATAAGGTATAACTATTTTTAAAAACTTTGTAATGATTATAATTAATAGGACAATGCTCCAGACTACATTTATCAACATTTCGAAATACTTTTGGCGGTCGACAAATATCTCGTGATGGCGAAGTCATATGTAGAATTTTTCTGTTCACTAATTAATGGTAAATATAATTATTTATAAGGTATACCTACTTTTAACACCTATAAAATGATTATCAGCTATAGGACAATACACTAGAAAATTTTAATCAACATTTCATAGAATGTTTAGCTGAGGACCAACATCATAGACAAGCGATGACATGTACTCTACTTTGTTTATTAATAAATGGTAATTATAATTATTTAAAAGGTGTACCTATTTTAAACACCTTTATAATGATTATAATTAATAGAACAAGCTACCAGATAACTTTTTTAAACATTTCAAAGTATGTTTTGCTGTCAACAAATATCTCGTGAAGGCGAAGTCATATGTAGAGTTTCTCTGTTCATTCATATATGGTAGTTATAATTGTTTATGAGGTATAACTATTCTTAAAACCTTTGTAATGATTATAAATAATAGGACAATCCTCCAGATAACTTTTATAAACATTTCAAAGTATGTGTGGCTTTCGACAAATATATAATACAGGCAAATACATGTAGAATTACATTGACTATTTATAAATGGTAATTATAATTATTTATAAAGTATACCTATTCGAAACACCTTTATAATGATTATAATTAATAGGACAATACTCCAGACTACATTAATCAATGTTTCTAACTAAGTTTGGCTTTCGAGAAACATCACGTGATGGCGGAGTCACATGTACAATTTCTATTTTCATTCATGAATGATAGTTATAATTATTTATAAGGTATAAGTATTTTTAAAAACTTTGTAAAGATTATAATTAATAGGTTATTCCTCCAGACTACATTTATCAACATTTCGAAATACTTTTAGCTGTCGACAAATATCTCGTGATGGCGAAGTCATATGTAGAATTTTTCTGTTCATTAATTAATGGTAAATATAATTATTTTTAAGGTATAGCTATTTTTAACACCTATAAAATGATTATCAACTATAGGACAATCCACAAGAAAACTTTAATCAACATTTCAAAGAATGTTTAGCTGAGGACCAACATCATATACAGGCGATGAAATTTTCTATAACATTGTTCATTAATAAATGGTAATTATAATTATTTAAAAGGTGTACCTATTTTAAACACCTTTATAAGGATTATAATTAATAGGACAAGCTACCAGTTAACTTTAATCAACATTACGAACAATGTTTGGCCGTCGACAAATATTTAATACAGGCAAAGACATGTACAATTACATTGATCATTTATAAATGGTTATTATAATTATTATAAGATATACCAATTTAAAACACCTTTATATTGATTATGGTTAATAGGAAAATCCTCTAGATCACATTAATCAACATTTCAAAGTATGTATAGCTGAGGACCAACATCATATACAGGCGATAAAATTTTCTATAACATTGATCATTAATAAATGGTAATTATAATTATTTAAAAGGTGTACCTATTTTAAACACCTTTATAATGATTATAATTAATAGGACAATCCTCCAGATGACTTTTATAAACATTTCAAAGTATGTGTGGCTGTCGACAAATATATAATGCAGGCAAATACATGTAGAATTACATTGACTATTTATAAATGGTAATTATGATTATTTATAAGGTATACCTATTCGAAACACCTTTATAATGATTATAATTAATAGGACAATCCTCCAGACTACATTAATCAATGTTTCTAACTAAGTTTGGCTTTCGAGGAACATCACGTGATGGCGGAGTCACATGTACAATTTCTCTGTTCATTCATGAATGGTAGTTATATTTATTTATAAGGTATAAGTATTTTTAAAAACTTTGTAAAGATTATAATTAATAGGTTATTCCTCCAGACTACATTTATCAACATTTCGAAATACTTTTGGCTGTCGACAAATATCTCGTGATGGCGAAGTCATATGTAGAATTTTTCTGTTCTTTAATTAACGGTTGTTATAATGATTTATTAGTTTTCCTATTTTTAACAACTATAAAATGATTACCAGCTATAGGACAATACACCAGAAAATTTTAATCAACATTTCATAGAATGTTTAGCTGAGGACCAACATCATAGACAAGCGATGACATGTACTCTACTTTGTTTATTAATAAATGGTAATTATAATTATTTAAAAGGTGTACCTATTTTAAACACTTTCATAATGATTATAATTAATAGGACAAGCTACCAGTTAACTTAAATCAACATTACGAACAATGTTTGGCCGTCGACAAATATTTAATACAGGCAAAGACATGTACAATTACATTGATCATTAATAAATGGTAATTATAATTATTTTAAGGTATACCAATTTAAAACACCTTTATATTGTTTATGGTTAATAGGAAAATCCTATAGATCACATTAATCAACATTTCAAAGTATGTATAGCTGAGGACCAACATCGAATACAGGCCATAAAATTTTCTATAACATTGTTCATTAATAAATGGTAATTATAATAATTTATAAGGAATACCAATTTAGAACACCTTTTTAATGATTATGATTATTAGAACAATCCTCTAGACTACATTTTTCAACGTTTCGACCTATGTTTGGCTTTCGAGAAACATCTCGTGGTGGCGGAGTCACATGTACAATTTCTCTGTTCATTCATATATGGTAGTTATATTTATTTATAAGGTATAACTATTTTTAAAAACTTTGTAATGATTATAATTAATAGGACAATCCTCCAGACTACATTTATCAACATATCGAAATACGTTTGGCTGTCGACAAATATCTCGTGATGGCGGAGTCATATGTAGAATTTTTCTGTTCTTTAATTAACGGTTGTTATAATGATTTATTAGTTTTCCTATTTTTAACAACTATAAAATGATTACCAGCTATAGGACAATACACTAGAAAATTTTAATCAACATTTCATAGAATGTTTAGCTAAGGACCAACATCATAGACAAGCGATGACATATACTGTACTTTGTTCATTAATAAATGGTAATTATAATTATTTAAAAGGTGTACCTATTTTAAACACCTTTATAATGATTATAATTAATAGGACAATCCTCCAGATAACTTTTATAAACATTTCAAAGTATGTGTGGCTGTCGACAAATATATATTACAGCCAAATACATGTAGAATTACATTGACTATTTATAAATGGTAATTATAATTATTTATAAGGTATACCTATTCGAAAAACCTTTATAATGATTATAATTAATAGGACAATCCTCCAGACAACATTAATCAATGTTTCTAACTATGTTTGGCTTTCGAGAAACATCACGTGATGGCGGAGTCACATGTACAATTTCTCTGTTCATTCATGAATGGTTGTTATATTTATTTATAAGGTATAACTATTTTTAAAAACTTTGTAATGATTATAATTAATAGGACAATGCTCCAGACTACATTTATCAACATTTCGAAATACTTTTGGCGGTCGACAAATATCTCGTGATGGCGAAGTCATATGTAGAATTTTTCTGTTCACTAATTAATGGTAAATATAATTATTTATAAGGTATACCTACTTTTAACACCTATAAAATGATTATCAGCTATAGGACAATACACTAGAAAATTTTAATCAACATTTCATAGAATGTTTAGCTGAGGACCAACATCATAGACAAGCGATGACATGTACTCTACTTTGTTTATTAATAAATGGTAATTATAATTATTTAAAAGGTGTACCTATTTTAAACACCTTTATAATGATTATAATTAATAGAACAAGCTACCAGATAACTTTTTTAAACATTTCAAAGTATGTTTTGCTGTCAACAAATATCTCGTGAAGGCGAAGTCATATGTAGAGTTTCTCTGTTCATTCATATATGGTAGTTATAATTGTTTATGAGGTATAACTATTCTTAAAACCTTTGTAATGATTATAAATAATAGGACAATCCTCCAGATAACTTTTATAAACATTTCAAAGTATGTGTGGCTTTCGACAAATATATAATACAGGCAAATACATGTAGAATTACATTGACTATTTATAAATGGTAATTATAATTATTTATAAAGTATACCTATTCGAAACACCTTTATAATGATTATAATTAATAGGACAATACTCCAGACTACATTAATCAATGTTTCTAACTAAGTTTGGCTTTCGAGAAACATCACGTGATGGCGGAGTCACATGTACAATTTCTATTTTCATTCATGAATGATAGTTATAATTATTTATAAGGTATAAGTATTTTTAAAAACTTTGTAAAGATTATAATTAATAGGTTATTCCTCCAGACTACATTTATCAACATTTCGAAATACTTTTAGCTGTCGACAAATATCTCGTGATGGCGAAGTCATATGTAGAATTTTTCTGTTCATTAATTAATGGTAAATATAATTATTTTTAAGGTATAGCTATTTTTAACACCTATAAAATGATTATCAACTATAGGACAATCCACAAGAAAACTTTAATCAACATTTCAAAGAATGTTTAGCTGAGGACCAACATCATATACAGGCGATGAAATTTTCTATAACATTGTTCATTAATAAATGGTAATTATAATTATTTAAAAGGTGTACCTATTTTAAACACCTTTATAAGGATTATAATTAATAGGACAAGCTACCAGTTAACTTTAATCAACATTACGAACAATGTTTGGCCGTCGACAAATATTTAATACAGGCAAAGACATGTACAATTACATTGATCATTTATAAATGGTTATTATAATTATTATAAGATATACCAATTTAAAACACCTTTATATTGATTATGGTTAATAGGAAAATCCTCTAGATCACATTAATCAACATTTCAAAGTATGTATAGCTGAGGACCAACATCATATACAGGCGATAAAATTTTCTATAACATTGATCATTAATAAATGGTAATTATAATTATTTAAAAGGTGTACCTATTTTAAACACCTTTATAATGATTATAATTAATAGGACAATCCTCCAGATGACTTTTATAAACATTTCAAAGTATGTGTGGCTGTCGACAAATATATAATGCAGGCAAATACATGTAGAATTACATTGACTATTTATAAATGGTAATTATGATTATTTATAAGGTATACCTATTCGAAACACCTTTATAATGATTATAATTAATAGGACAATCCTCCAGACTACATTAATCAATGTTTCTAACTAAGTTTGGCTTTCGAGGAACATCACGTGATGGCGGAGTCACATGTACAATTTCTCTGTTCATTCATGAATGGTAGTTATATTTATTTATAAGGTATAAGTATTTTTAAAAACTTTGTAAAGATTATAATTAATAGGTTATTCCTCCAGACTACATTTATCAACATTTCGAAATACTTTTGGCTGTCGACAAATATCTCGTGATGGCGAAGTCATATGTAGAATTTTTCTGTTCTTTAATTAACGGTTGTTATAATGATTTATTAGTTTTCCTATTTTTAACAACTATAAAATGATTACCAGCTATAGGACAATACACCAGAAAATTTTAATCAACATTTCATAGAATGTTTAGCTGAGGACCAACATCATAGACAAGCGATGACATGTACTCTACTTTGTTTATTAATAAATGGTAATTATAATTATTTAAAAGGTGTACCTATTTTAAACACTTTCATAATGATTATAATTAATAGGACAAGCTACCAGTTAACTTAAATCAACATTACGAACAATGTTTGGCCGTCGACAAATATTTAATACAGGCAAAGACATGTACAATTACATTGATCATTAATAAATGGTAATTATAATTATTTTAAGGTATACCAATTTAAAACACCTTTATATTGTTTATGGTTAATAGGAAAATCCTATAGATCACATTAATCAACATTTCAAAGTATGTATAGCTGAGGACCAACATCGAATACAGGCCATAAAATTTTCTATAACATTGTTCATTAATAAATGGTAATTATAATAATTTATAAGGAATACCAATTTAGAACACCTTTTTAATGATTATGATTATTAGAACAATCCTCTAGACTACATTTTTCAACGTTTCGACCTATGTTTGGCTTTCGAGAAACATCTCGTGGTGGCGGAGTCACATGTACAATTTCTCTGTTCATTCATATATGGTAGTTATATTTATTTATAAGGTATAACTATTTTTAAAAACTTTGTAATGATTATAATTAATAGGACAATCCTCCAGACTACATTTATCAACATATCGAAATACGTTTGGCTGTCGACAAATATCTCGTGATGGCGGAGTCATATGTAGAATTTTTCTGTTCTTTAATTAACGGTTGTTATAATGATTTATTAGTTTTCCTATTTTTAACAACTATAAAATGATTACCAGCTATAGGACAATACACTAGAAAATTTTAATCAACATTTCATAGAATGTTTAGCTAAGGACCAACATCATAGACAAGCGATGACATATACTGTACTTTGTTCATTAATAAATGGTAATTATAATTATTTAAAAGGTGTACCTATTTTAAACACCTTTATAATGATTATAATTAATAGGACAATCCTCCAGATAACTTTTATAAACATTTCAAAGTATGTGTGGCTGTCGACAAATATATATTACAGCCAAATACATGTAGAATTACATTGACTATTTATAAATGGTAATTATAATTATTTATAAGGTATACCTATTCGAAAAACCTTTATAATGATTATAATTAATAGGACAATCCTCCAGACAACATTAATCAATGTTTCTAACTAAGTTTGGCTTTCGAGAAACATCACGTGATGGCGGAGTCACATGTACAATTTCTCTGTTCATTCATGAATGGTTGTTATATTTATTTATAAGGTATAACTATTTTTAAAAACTTTGTAATGATTATAATTAATAGGACAATGCTCCAGACTACATTTATCAACATTTCGAAATACTTTTGGCTGTCGACAAATATCTCGTGATGGCGAAGTCATATGTAGAATTTTTCTGTTCATTAATTAATGGTAAATATAATTATTTATAAGGTATACCTACTTTTAACACCTATAAAATGATTATCAGCTATAGGACAATACACTAGAAAATTTTAATCAACATTTCATAGAATGTTTAGCTGAGGACCAACATCATAGACAAGCGATGACATGTACTCTACTTTGTTTATTAATAAATGGTAATTATAATTATTTAAAAGGTGTACCTATTTTAAACACCTTTATAATGATTATAATTAATAGAACAAGCTACCATATAACTTTTTTAAACATTTCAAAGTATGTTTTGCTGTCAACAAATATCTCGTGAAGGCGAAGTCATATGTAGAGTTTCTCTGTTCATTCATATATGGTAGTTATAATTGTTTATGAGGTATAACTATTCTTAAAACCTTTGTAATGATTATAAATAATAGGACAATCCTCCAGATAACTTTTATAAACATTTCAAAGTATGTGTGGCTGTCGACAAATATATAATACAGGCAAATACATGTAGAATTACATTGACTATTTATAAATGGTAATTATAATTATTTATAAGGTATACCTATTCGAAACACCTTTATAATGATTATAATTAATAGGACAATACTCCAGACTACATTAATCAATGTTTCTAACTAAGTTTGGCTTTCGAGAAACATCACGTGATGGCGGAGTCACATGTACAATTTCTATGTTCATTCATGAATGATAGTTATAATTATTTATAAGGTATAAGTATTTTTAAAAACTTTGTAAAGATTATAATTAATAGGTTATTCCTCCAGACTACATTTATCAACATTTCGAAATACTTTTAGCTGTCGACAAATATCTCGTGATGGCGAAGTCATATGTAGAATTTTTCTGTTCATTAATTAATGGTAAATATAATTATTTTTAAGGTATAGCTATTTTTAACACCTATAAAATGATTATCAACTATAGGACAATCCACAAGAAAACTTTAATCAACATTTCAAAGAATGTTTAGCTGAGGACCAACATCATATACAGGCGATGAAATTTTCTATAACATTGTTCATTAATAAATGGTAATTATAATTATTTAAAAGGTGTACCTATTTTAAACACCTTTATAAGGATTATAATTAATAGGACAAGCTACCAGTTAACTTTAATCAACATTACGAACAATGTTTGGCCGTCGACAAATATTTAATACAGGCAAAGACATGTACAATTACATTGATCATTAATAAATGGTTATTATAATTATTATAAGATATACCAATTTAAAACACCTTTATATTGATTATGGTTAATAGGAAAATCCTCTAGATCACATTAATCAACATTTCAAAGTATGTTTAGCCGAGGACCAACATCATATACAGGCGATGAAATTTTCTATAACATTGTTCATTAATAAATGGTAATTATAATTATTTAAAAGGTGTACCTATTTTAAACACCTTTATAATGATTATAATTAATAGGACAAGCTACCAGATAACTTTTTTAAACATTTCATAGTATGTTTGGCTGTCAACAAATATCTCGTGAAGGCGAAGTCATATGTACAATTTCTCTGTTTATTTATATATGGTAGTTATAATTATTTATGAGGTATAACTATTCTTAAAACCTTTGTAATGATTATAATTAATAGGACAATCCTCCAGATAACTTTTATAAACATTTCAAAGTATGTGTGGCTGTCGACAAATATTTAATACAAGCAAATACATGTAGAATTACATTGACTATTTATAAATGGTAATTATAATTATTTAAAAGGTATTACTTTGTTCATTTTTAAAGGGTTATTATACTTATTTATATGGTATACTTATTTGTTACACCTTCATAATGATTATGAATAATAGGACAATCCTTTATATTTCATTAATGTATATTTCGAACTATGTTTGGCTGTCGACAATCATCTTATACAGGCATATTTTACAATTTTCTCTTCATAAATCAATGGTAATTATTAATTATGATTAAATAATAATACGTAAAATTTTCATCTATTATATGAATATAAATTGCAAGATATTCCTCTACATGATCCAATCTACTATAATTTAAATGCCTGTCCAGTCAACTGCGACCCGTGAATTCATGTAGTCCACTCAATTTAATCCATAATTTTATGTTTGCCGGGTGGTGAATAAGTTGTGAGTATTATTAGTCAAAGACGAGAGTTTATCAATCATTGTAATATTTGTTTATAACAAATTACTGATTAACATCATGGCTAGATTATATGTGAGCGACTCTGTTTATTTAAACTCACTATTTATTATCAATCCCTTCGGGCATTACATTATGGATTAACACGTGGGCACAATATTAGGTCGAACATACTTCAAATATATTATACATATGACTATGGTCATTATTTGGACAATGAACAACTTGTTTTTGGTGGAGATTTAATCAATTTTTTATTTCAAATAAATATATTAATATATTTATTTCACCAATGATAACTTATGACAAAAATCAACGTGTTTCTCATGGAGACTTTTAAGGTCTTAGTGATAAATGATTGTTGGATGAAAAAGATGATTAAGCAATATTTTAAACACGTTGGGTTCATCTAAAATTGAAGATCAGTGACAAAAAGTAAGAATATTTATTATTTTGCTCTTTTACTTTTCCCCATACCATTGATTATACTTATCAATATATTATATAAGTTCAATAATATACTAATATAATTATCATTGTACATAACTAGTAGTTCCAAAAGGTTTTAGTGTAGATTTGAACTTTTATATTTATTATATTTTTTTTTAAATGCCATTTTCAGATATGGGCTAATCTAAAGAATGGCCTAATTATTATTATCATTGGCGAAGAAACTTCAGCTGGATAAGGTGTTGACGATGCTGGATTGGGACTGGTAAAAAAATTAAATTTTACAATTTTTTCTTTACTTATAAACTTATGAAATTATTAGGTAGTTTGCAAAAAAAAGATTAAGTTATTTTTAATAAAAAGGAAAAATGACAAAATAAATAGCATATAAATACTCATTAAAACCTTACCATATATTCAGAATATTCTCCAAAAACATTAGAAAAATAACTAGTATAACTAAAAATAATTATATTGGAATTATGCTTTATAATAAATTATTTAATTTTTAATTTAAATAATGTATACTTTTTAGATTCATGATTAATTAGATTCCATGTAGTTTGTAAAACTTTTATTTACCATCTTAATTACTATTTTTTTTTTAATAGAACAAACCATGCAATATAATTATACTACTTGTTTTGCTTACAAATTTATCAATCAAATTCATCAATAACCAATAGGTACTAAAATACATTAACTTAAACATAATATGGTTATAACTAGAAATTAAACTAACATTTTGTTTTACATAAATATAGCCACTGGGGAATAAAAAGTGTAACAATTGCTATAACAACATTTATTGTTCCAGATTTCCTTTTAAAGAATGTATTCTACAGAAGTGGGCATGGTTTTATTCTGAGTCATTATTTAGCAATGGACAACATCAATAGGAGTGTCTTATTTGTTCTCTTTATTTAGTACCTGAGTTATTCAGTGTTCAGAATAAAAACAGAATTCTACAAAAATATGCTTTAATAACAATAACAATATCAAGAGTAAAAGTGGTAAGGTTTAAATGCATTTTATTAATGTATTAAAAATAATTATAAGATATGATGTATTTGTTTATTTTGCTAAAATTGTTGCCTAAATTGAAATTATAGGGAAAGACTGTGGTGGTATCCTGAATTAAAAGATAAACCAGTCCTACCAGACCATAGAGACAGTATATCTAAACTTCATATGGAAAGGATTTTAAGTAATTAAATTTAATGTACAAGTTTTAAATGTATCTAATATAAGTATTGTTTTTGTATGCCCCTTTAATTAATTAAAAAAATAAAACAAAAAAGTATTGTTTATTAGGCATCTTCTAGTTATGAGCCTTCTAAAAGTATTGCACCAGCAATTGATCTTGATTTAACAGCAAGAACATCAGAAACCATTAGTTTATGTACACCTACAGTTAAGTAATTACTTATAATATAATTTTTGTATAATAATTTAGCATTAACTAAAATTATGAGTATTAACTGTGTGATTTGTTTAAGAAAAAATTAAAATCTTCTTTTTTGGCACACCAAGGCTTAAAATATACTTACAAAAAAACTATGTTTACTTATAAACATACTTAAATATGGAGTTCATCAATTGTCAAATTATATGTTAAGCAAACATTTGTTTGAAAAACACCAATAGGATCTTTTAATTTTCCATTTGTTTTTGCAGTTGGTCCTCTTGACAAATCTATTTGTATTATTCCACTGTATTAATTTTTTGTGAATCCTTGAAGCTAAACTTTCCTCGCCATCAGTGAGATGATCGTTATTAACATTACACCTCGCATTAAGTTCTGTATTTTCAAGTTCTAAAACAAATCCATCACCAAACTTTATAGGTAAATTATTTATATCTAATGTTTCAAATAAATCGGGATTTATTAGTGGTTTCATATCATAACCATTATTAAAATGTAATTTTTATGTGATAGACATAAACTTTTAGTTAGTTATTATATACTTGCGTTTTTAAACGATATTTCATGAACTTCTGTAAAACTTCCATGTTGATTTCAATGTATAAAACAAAATAACATATAATATAAGAAAAGCAAAAATTAAATGATGATATTTAGACAAATATAATAAATATCCACGTAAACAGCACATTCTAGTGGTTATTTTTAACTGTGCTTCTATTAGAAAATAAATTAATAAATGCATGGTTTCGTGGTGTAACCAAAATACTTATATTTTTTAATGATATTTCACGAAGATCTGTAAAACTTCCATGTTGATTTCACTGTGCAAAATAAAATAAAATTTAATACTAAATGCATGATTGTTTTTAAGAGAATTTTATGTCATTGACAACTAAAATTCAAGGTGATTTTCATACTGAAGTGTATAATGATCGATATATAAGACTTAAAAAATTTTTTGTGTGTCATTTCTAACGAAATATGAATATTTATTTATGAAAAGCATAAAACTAAAATTGAAATACTAGATCATAAATTAATAAATGTTTTGACAATTTAACTTTTTTTTTTTTTAGTAGTATTTTGCACAATAAAATAAAGATAATCCTATTTCAAATGCATCAAAAACTTTAACAATATGATACATTTACATCGGATATAAATACTTAACAATTGAACAACATTATATATTTTAATACAATTAAAACAATTGTAAATTCTTGTCAATATAAATAACATTAATCATCTAGATAATTATTACTCATTATATTTAAGTAAAGTAAGTGTTAATTTAAAAAAAATGAATTATAGTTGAATATTATTAAGTTTAAATTACTAGTAAAATATGAACCAGTCTTTAGATAGCTACTTTTATTTTTTAAAAAAGCACGAATTAGTATTTTCCTTGGCTTGTATGATGACTTAGATTTTAAAATCATTTTAGACTTACAAGGAATTCAGTTGAGTAATTAACTTTAAATTTCAGTAGTTATTTGAGTAATTACATCAAATTTTTACAACAATATAACTTGTAAATATTTTATTTTACAAAATAAATAAAATTATTGAAGTGACATTGTCAGTAAAATAATTTCCTCTTGATCCTTTTAGATGATTGTTTTCACTTTTATTCGTAATAATATTTAAATGTTCATTTAACACATATATTTTGCATCATATTTACTCAACTACATAATTATTTCCAAAAAAGTACCGTGATCTAATGCAGGATCTCTTAGAAATATGGTGCCTCATTATATTTTCCCCTGGCGCTTATACCTCATTTTCCTATTATTTTAATAACTTCAATTATTTATTTAAGGATTTTCTGATCTTTTTTAACTTCTTCACGATGTAAATGCATTTAATTATTATTTAATAAACAGTCTTTTATTTTTGTTCCAAGTTGTAGCACCCTGTGTACAACTTGGACCAGTCTACTAAAAATGATTAAAAACCATGTTTCCAATACCAATAACAACTTGAGACACATACAAATTTTTAAACATTTTTATTTTGTATTTAGAAAAAAAAAAAAAATTAAAAATATATCAATTTTAACAAATTATGTGTTATTATATGTTATTAGAAAAAAAAACCAAAAGAACAAATTTAAAGGAACATTAAAGAATAAATAAAAATCGGAGAAGTCGTCTTGCTGTAAAGTAGTTGTCGAGTGGACCAGGACATAATACACCTTATTAATAATATTTTTAAAAACAATATTTATTACAGGTAATAATAAAATATAAACGTTGTTGAGAAAATTATATATCATAGAAATAAAAAATACTTCAAATTAAGTAATACAACTTTTTAAAATGTATTTAAATTAGCTATATTATAAAAGAAAAAAAAAACACAAGAAATAATTATGCAAAACATAATAAGTACTACGTACTACCTAGTTAATAATATTTATTAAAAGTACAATATAAAAATTATTAAAAATGTTCTAAATCTAAATAATAAAAACAAATACTTCAAATCAAATTATAACACTTTTAAAAATGAATATGAATTAAGAATATTATAAAAATAAAATTAATACTAGGTAATGATTACCTATAGAAAACATAATAATAAATAATTTAGATACAATATAAAAATTATACTTACCATGCAGATTTTGACAAATTCAACTGTTAAGACCGAAGACGAATTGATTTGCTGGGACTTACTATCACACTATTAGGCACGGTAGCGATGTTTTCATCATTCCGAATAGAACGCTGCCGCCCGGTTTTTTAAATTCAACACAGTACCTGTTGTTTCAAACTTTTGGACCAATCTTCGAACTGATGACTCGTTTGGAGTAAAATTACGTCCTAGTCTTGCACGCAATTCGCGTACGGTTTCTGTGGGACTTCCATTGTTTTTGTAAAATGTTTTAATTATCAAAACTTGTTCCTCAGTGGTTATCTGTTCCATAATGCAAATAATCAAAATCAAACGAAAAAACGCCGTTACACAAGAAATCGGAATAATAATAACGAAAATGATGAAACCATGGCAAAAAACCGTCGTGTGAACAAATGCTGTCAGTTTAAAATTTGGCGTTAAATTACGGACACCCGATAGTAATACACACCCACCCCTTTTCGAGTCAGGAACAGACGCTCCTGGTAGTCTAATAACAAACCGCCCCTACCTACAAATCCGAGTAATATACAACAAAATATAAAATGCACTTGAACTGCAATTAACTTCGGACAGGCGAATTTTAACAATTTTCTTATACTAAGACACATTATTATGGTTATTCGGGATTGTTATTTATCTTTGTTCTGGTCCTCGGCGTAGTTTTGTCGTTCTGTTCGGACTCGGTTTACTCGCGGACGACACGCCTCGGAATTCTCGTTAGCGTGTCCAGTTTTTTTTAATTTTGCCATCAACGCGGTGGCTTGGTGCAATTGTGCGGTGCGCTGCAAGTCGGGATAAGTCCTCAGACCGCCGTCGACCAGGCTGATATAACCGCCGAGGACGTGCCGTAGTCTATTTTCGTAGACCGGCAGTTCGGTGGCCACCGCGGACAGCCGGTCGTCAAGCACGCGTACCTGCTCCGTGTAGTCGTCCACTTCGAACGGGCTAGTGAGCGCACGTTCACAGAACACCTCCACGACAGGCGAATTCTGGTTCTCGGTTTCGTACCACAGTTCCAGCACGGTGAGCCCTTCGACCCACTCGGCTTCCAGGGACGCTTGCAAGTGCATTAACGCGCGGCGGTTGTCCCTGGCCAGGGACTCCAGCCGTTTGTCACGCCAGCACTCCCATTCCAGTCTCTCGTCCTGGAACTCTTCGTATAGTTCACCGCGCGCCAGTTTAATTCGATACCCGAATTCGTCTTTCAGCTCCCTGTCCCTTGTAGCCACTAGCGTTTTGTAGTTCTTGGTTATAACCCGCATTATCTTCACCGCTTCGGCTTTGAATCTTTTCTTGCTTACGTCCACAACGGAATTCTTAATCGAAAGTTTGGCTTCCTACGGTTTATAAAAGTATAATTATGGTACGATACGCCAATACGAAAATAAAGGATATGATAGGGATGTACCTGGCGGTAAGAGGAAGGTGGGTTAATGGATAGAGGTTGTTGTAGAGAATATATAATTAACGGAGAACTTGCGATGTATATATAGGGCAGGGTGGAGGGAAATGGGCATTTTCCGGATGGTCTGATGATATTACGGACTTGATAGAGCATTTAGACATTTATTAATGAAACCCTATTAAAAAATGGATTTTCTAGTATACATAGCCTTTAATTACAGTGATTTTAACATTTAGAATTTTCTAGAAAAAATTGTCAAATAAAGCCGGGTGGTGAGAAAAGAAAACAATTTTGGGGTTTTTTTTCGGTGGATTAAAATGACGGTCCGGATAAACTTTAATCTCCCGGCTTGAATTCGGTTTCTGCTCCTAGTAGATAAAGGATGAGCAGTGGTGCATTTAGGGGAAGGGGTAATTGGAGCTAATGTCCCGTTCGCCAAATTTTAGGGGCAGAAGAAATTTGTTTTTTGTTTTTTATAAAAAGAAACTAAGACTCTGTGTAGTAAATCGATTACAGTTTATGAAACAAAAAAAAATACAGCATATTACGGACCAATGAGGCATTATTTTAGCAAATGTAAATTAAAAATAACAAGACTAAAACTGATAAAACCACTGGCAAAATTAATACCGCTTGGTCCATTCGTACTAAGGTACTGCTCACGGGTGGGCGACACTGTTGTAGATAGGAAGTTGGCGACGTAGGATATAGAAAGTAAATTATTTGCCCACTGCCTTTTTAGAACATCCTGTGAATGTAGGCGATTTTTTTTTTTAAGTACAACATAAGGTCGCTAAAATGTTTATTTATCCATTAAATTGAGTCGTTTAATTTGGGATACAACAATTCTTGCTCAGGTAAACACAGTTCACTCAGTCTCACATAGATAGAAGTCTAATAACACACCAAGTAAAATGTTGCCCCTGGGCGCAAAGTGCCTAAATGCATCTCTGGGGACAATGATCAGAAGAGGATAAAAAGGGAAGAGGAAGTAGTCGATTGGCAGTAATTCCGCTATACAGCTAGTGTACACATGTAGGATGACGACAATTGGCTGCTTACGGCGAACTCTTCCCAGCTTTTATCCAAAACCGCGGCCGCTTCGATTTCGTATTGAATTTTGGTCGCCGCGATGAATCTCAACAGCTCGTCGTTCTCCTCGTGGTTGATTATTTTGTCGATTATTAACTGATTCGTTTTCAATAGCACTTCTTCGTAGAACTCGGTTTTCCGCTCGGTCATGGTTTGTCCCTTAAGGCGCTCTCCGTGACCTTGTTACATATTGTTATAAGCATTATGTATATTTACTTGTGATGCAACATAAATCTAGATAAACTTATTGAAAGAATTTCAAAATGAACCCAATGACTGGTGGAATTATATAAGAATAGATGAAAAGACTTATGTTAAGTTGTTAAGGTTAGTTGCTCCGTTTATTGTGAAAAATGATACTGATATGAGAAGAGGGATAACTCCGCACGAAAGACTCTCAGCTATCATAAGATTCTTCGCCACGGGGAAGAAGGATATGGAATTTTCAACTTATCGTTACGATTCGTTGAAATTGTTGCCGGCCAGCATCAATCATCCAATAAATCGTTACAATGTTCTGTTCACACGCAATGATAAATCGTAACAATTCGATCGTTACGAGCGTTAAGTTGCTAGCGTTTTCGTAGCGTGTAAACCTGGCTTAAAACCTCAACGATGAGCGTTTCTCGTTAGAGCGTATTATACGTGCAGACGTATTATTATCGAGCCGTGATATACCTAAGGACGTAAACGACGATTTGACAATTATTCGGGGGACAGGAAAAGCAAAAAAAAAATCTGTTAGACATTTTATATTTTATGATTTGTTTTTTTTTTATCTTCCTATATTTCGATGTGAAATAAGTTCATAAAAAAAATGTACAACCGTTTCCGCTCTAGACTGTCGCTTACGCTACTCAAACGTGTCGATTATATGCCGTCGTCGAATTTAACTCGTGGCGCCTTATGCAGGATAGATAAGTTTCTACTTTTTGAGCAAAACCGAACCGTGTTTTAATGAAACAGTCTGAGCTTACACCTTTCTACCGTCGATAATGTTGATTTTTCCCAAATGTTTCGATACCAAAAGTGTCTCCTTACGCCATTTTGCTTATTAAGGCTCGTTATATTAATGTAACCTGCAATATTATTATTCTTTTTTATTTTTTTATCATTACGTATTATCATTGTTTTGCCGTCCGACGCCATGTGGTCCGCTTCCGAAAGTTCGACGTGTCTCCTGAGCACATTGTCCGCGGTCACGCCGAAATATGGTGGCGGCAGGCCCCCCTTCGATTTGAATTTCAACTGCCACAGCACGGCTTTGGGGTACAGGCCGATCACGACGTCCCCCAGATGGGGGCCCAGGCACCGTCTGACGGCATTCGGGTGAGGGAATTTGTTCCTCGCCTTGGCCCGGGATTTTTTTAATTCGTTCTCCGACCTGTCCACGACAATTCACCGGTATATTACGTTGGTCATTCGCACAAAGTTTACCTACGCCCGATCGTATATAATAATTATACAACTATTTGCATTACAATTAAAAATAAATAAACATTTTGTATTGATTTATCATCAAGTTCGAATTTCAAGATGTATAAAAAATGATGAATTATCAGGGGCGAACGCAGGGGAGGGTTTTCGGGGTCAGACCCTCCCACCACTCGAAATATGAAGACAATTTTTTAAAATTAATTACTCAACCTACAAATTTAATAGTTACAATTAAAATTCTTTCAACTCCCCCTCCCCGAAAATTTTTTTTTGCGTTCTTATACCTCTCTTAAGGATTGTGAAATTTGTAAAAATATATCATGAATATAGACGGTTGTAAATGTTAATGTTTTCAGATTAAAAAAAAAAAAAAAGATGCAAATTAAAAATTATTTTAAACTTTGAAACTAGAAATTATTATTATTATTACATACTTGAATATTGGATACGAAATTTTATAGCTGTGGAGGTCAATATTCGTCCACGAGGCGCTGTTATTCATTTCGATCGTGGTAAATTTTTTTTTTAAATCGAATATATCAATATATGAGTAAAAAATTAATATTATGTTTAACTGTTATTGTAACCATGTGGATTAAATTTGAAAAAAAAAATTACTAAATAGGCATTTTTTTCATGTCTATAATAGATATAATATATTATGATTAGAGTCCGGAACTTACCTAAAAAACTTGAAAAATTGTCATTTTAATGATTATTCAAATAACTTAGTGGACATTTAATTTTTTTAATTTTTTTTATTATTATAATGGGATTTACAATCTGTACCACTGAGGCACAATAAGTAAGTGAGATACGGGTATTAAACCATTAATAAATTACTAAACCAAGTCTACTAAATTATATACATTACAGGAAGAATCTGAGGAAGCCACACATTTTTTGTGTGGGTGGCCACACAATAATGACATTTTTGTTTGATTTGTTTTGTTTAGTTCACTAGGTCACGACATTATTTACGTTTTAACCCTCTTGGAGGGTTGCCAGGAATTTTAGGAATAGCTAGACATTTAACAAAAGGACTGGGTTAAGAAGATAAGCGAAGATTGAACGTTTATAAAATAATTTTGCTTTTTCGTACACAGACAGGATTTTGAGATCAGAATGGATAGTGTGATTGGAGACGTAGGGAGGGGCATTCAGTAATTTAAGTAGTATGATGTATTGAAAGGTTTGAATTTTATTTACAAAAGATTATTTTGCATTGCCCCAAAGTTGGAGGACATTTAAATTTTAAAAAAAATGTATCAGTATTTAAACGTTGAATTTTACTTGCATGTTGTTTTTGATTCAAACTTTTTTCCAATAATATTTGACAATAATTATTAATAACTTAGGTACATTGATGTACATTTAGGAGATAAAAGGATATCGAATACGTTTGAATATTTTGGTTTTTACTTACTGAATTTCTTTCTGTACGTAGGATAGGATGTCATAAATTATATATTATTGGCAATATTGTTTTATCAATTATTTCATGTAGACTTTATTTTTTAGATTATCTAGCTCTAATTCAGCGAGCCTTCTCGTCGATTCATTATTCATTTTTTGAAATCCATCATTCATCAACGATACTTATACGAATATTTTTACTGCCTAGAATAACATATTTCAAGGTTCTTGAACACTTATCGTTCGGAAAAAACATAACATAATATAAGTGACGCTGTAAAGTAGGGTATTTGTAATATTTCGTAACAAAAATGTAATTATATTTTATAACAATATTATGTTCAACTAAAACTATTTTATTAACATCAAAATAGAATATTTTTTTTTTTTAAGAAGTATTACGTATTAAAAGGAATCTACATTTTTTTTGTTGGCATGATTCCTTTTAATTTTGAATTCAGGCGTACAACGTGATAAAATGTGTTATATTTGTTAGCCTTTTCGATAATTCGCGTTTCACAAATAATTACATTTATCAGTAAAGTTCTTTGATTGATATTCGTCCATAACATTAGACGAACATCTTCGACTTAAATTTGTATGACTATCTCGGGATCCTATAAGTCAAAAATGAACTACCAATAATATTATGTTATACAGAATTATATACAATGCAAAAACCAACATACTAAAATATATTGAGAACTCAAAAAGTTTTCCGACATTCAAATTTTGATAAATATAAAAGACACAAACATGCGCAGTATTTTAAAAAGAAATTATTAGTATAATAATTATTATTATTTGTAATAATAATACAAATTAGACCTAGGTATAGGTTTGATTTAAAAGTAATAAAATTAAATACATAAATATCTTCATTAGTTATTTATAATATTTGCCTATGAAATTCCATGTCCTTATGAAGTTTCCCATCATAGCATAGACATTCATCATCCAAAATCATAATTACGGTTTCAGTTGGTGTAAATGCATCTATAATCAATTTTTAAATTATATTTATTGGTGTATTGATAAAATCTTATTTGGATACAAGCATTATTATCATAGTGAGGGGTATTGAGCTTTGGAATTGTGTCACTGCAAGAAATACATATACTAAAATGTGTACTGCATAGGAAACAAACTTGTGCTAATTGTTGTACATTAAAAAATATTTTATTAAATTAATGTATATGTACATTGTACCAGTGATTAAATATAATCAAAGATTATATAAAGATACCTACCTATATTAAGTATTATTAAAATAAATATGAATTGAATCAAATGTTTATATCTGATGGGATGTGTAACCACATTGAAAAGTGAAATTAGTTATTATTCTTTAATAAAACAAATTATAATTTAAATCTTAAAATAAAATATAAACTATATTTTTTTCTACTAAAATATGAAATACCTCCTAGTGACAAATATTCAACATAGTAAAACTGGGCAATACATTATACAAATAATTTAAGTAGTAAAAAAATTAATCAATACACAAATTAAAAACATTTTATCGTCAATAAAATATAATTTAATAATGAACTACACTTCTTTCATTGTATTCATATAATTTAAGGTATTTGATAAGAATATGTTCAACTCCATATTCGAGAATGGATTGGACTAGTGCTAAATAGAACGATGTATTAAATGTGTGTGCAGTAAATTCACAACCATTGGACATCGGTTTATGTAAAATAAACAATTACACCCATACAATGAGATAGGTTATAAATATATACCAGCTGTTATACATGTCGGACAAATAGTTTTACCAAGAAGGACTAGGTTTTAGTACCTTCAGTTGGATTATCGTTATTTTCCATTGGATCAATCATTTCAGTGCCTAAAAGTTAGACTTGTGTTAATAATACAACAATATAGTTTGAAAATTCAATTTTATTTACTTGCGAATAGACTTGGTAATACATGGGCACAGAGCAATTTTTTTTCATAATTAGTAAACACACTTCTCTCAAAATGTGCCGAACATAAATATATGCCACTTATTTGGTTTAATACACCAACATACAAGCCTGGAAAATGACTTGGACCACACTTTTCAATCCAAGCATTACACCTGTAACATTACAAAATTAATATATAGGCGGCACATATACAAATGTATAAGTATTGTTTAAAGCGTATTTAGACATTTTTTGCACCCAGTAGCAAGTACATGTTTTTCTGTTTTTTTTTAATAAAATAAAGAGAAGAAATAAATGAAATTAATGTTTGAAAAGTAAAAATGATACGAAAATACAAAAAAAAAAAAAAAATAATTTAGTTGCCCCGATTTCTTTTAATTAATTGGTATCGGAATATATGTAATAATCTATAAAAAGCCAGAGATACTTGGCCTTAATATCATGTAAGTATTAATTTTAATAGCTCATGTTAAAAATATACTATTTTTATTTTAAAATAATATACAATCAAATTATTGAATCAAATAGAAATAAATGGCATTATTGCAAAACCACTAGATTTTCCATGTTCGATGTCGAATTAAATAAAATATGTTTGTTAAAATAACACCTATTATAAATATGCACAATATTTGCCTTTAAACATGTAAACATGAGATTTTAAAAAATTATTTCTTACTTAACAATATCACGGGGGAAACTGAAAAAAATTGTTGTCTCTCCGGTACACATATCCTGATACTGTTTATTGCAATATAACACATAACAAATTACACCATTAACAGGTTTTGTTTCATCATTACTACAAAACGCCTTCAAACAAAAGATTTATTGTAAAGCAATGCTAACTCAATATTAATTCATAACCCAAATGCAAAGTTCGATTAAATATACAAAATAGCGTGGTAAAAGATGTTTCCTTAATACAATTGCATAGCCCTAGAAATATGTGAAAGGAGGGCAGGAGAAATTATTTATTACTTTGATCATAGTTTGAATATAAATACAGTTTATTTAAGATTGTTTAGTTATAATTAAAAATAACATAACTTTCTTTTTTATCACACTCTGCATTTGACTTGAACATTTTTACTAAATGCCAATAAAATTATTTTTTTTTTTTCAATCCAGGTTTATACTGATGTGAGAATACTATAGGTATACATTTTGATTACTTACCTGTATAAAGTCAATAGAATTGTTACGAGTATAAAGGTCCAGTCTGTAACATGGCGATATTTGTTAGTACAATATTATTAATTTTAAAAATACACGTTAGTTCTTTATATCTAAAACTTACACATTATCATAGTCTAACATTGGTAGATCTTGGTTAATGTCAATATGATTATTCTCATTTAATGTATATTCAGTTTCCATGCTCTCGTTAGAAAAAGTCTAAAACAAAACGAAAGCCGGAAATGTGAAATTGGAAATATAAATTACAAAAATTATTAAATTATTTATAATTAGTCTACATAATAAAACAATTTTTAGTTTTTTAAATTTCATAACATTGTTAATGTTATTTAAACAAGACATTTTAAAATTGCACCCTACTGAAAATGGTAAGGTTCAAAAGAATTTAAAAATACAGTTAATTCAATTTTTTTTAATTACCTCAATGCATTCATCATCAGTGGACTCTTCAAAATTATTTGGTAAACGAATTAAATTAGTTCTGTAACAATGTAGGAAACATGAAAAAATGTATTTGTTTATTTAACACAATGTATTTAATTATCATATAAATTCCCTGTTTATACCTTGGAGGTTAAAAATATTTATATCATAGACATATTAATTATAATTATACATATTAAATTCCTGATCCAACCACGAATTTGTGTCCCTATATTTGTTATTAGTTAAAAAATAAAAAAAACATTTTAAATTCAATGTATGATTTTTTACACTATATTACAAATATAAATTAATTTAATACAAATTAATGCATACAAAACTTAACATAACTACTTTAGTAAACATTTTTTTTTTAATAATATTTTTATAAGGTGTAGTATAAATCTAAATTAATAAAACTAATAGTGTTAATAGTGTTAATAGTGTTGTTAAAATGTTATTATTTATAAGTTCTAACCTTATAGAATAATCAATGAAAATTCTACAACCTAAGAACATTTCTCCCATCATTTTAATACTATAAAATGGAAATTACACATATGGTTGAAAACTTATACTTACACATCGGATGGAGAGTATATTTGAACAGCATTAGTTTCCAATGCACTGGCTGGTTCTAATTCTACAGACTAATAAAACAACAAATAAGAAATGTCTATTAATAAAAAAAAATTTTTTAAAAAATATGGAACACATCTAATAAAGGTTGTCAAAATAAAACTAAGTGTAGTAATACTAAAATATAGTGATTTAAATCACTTTTGTATTAAATTCACTACTTACGGACTCATCATCGGATTTCAATGTAAATTGATTATTAACATTAAGTTTTTTAAGAACTTTCAATACATCATACGGTTTAGAGACCTCATCAAAAGAAGACTAATACATTTTTGAAACAAATAAAAAAATTTAATAAAACAATAGTTATTGCACTAAATAACACAATTTGTAGTAAGGTAATAAAATACTATTTTTCAATTACCTCAGAACTATCACTAAACTCCAGCCTGCAACATGAAAGCCATAACTTTATTTAAAATAATAATTATAGATGCCACATTGTATAAATGTACAATTAATAAAAACTTGCGAAAATAATATTAATGAGAAGCTACAACACGGTTTTATAATATTAAAAACTATATTAATGTTCTCATTTCTAATGCCAGACAACATGAAACTATTCTGGAGATTTAACGAACTATAGGATCTATAAAATTACACTTTATAACCAGATTGTTTAATTTTCATAATACTACTAACCATGGTTAAATTAATTTATTATGTCTATCCAACCATGTGTGTAATAAATCATATTTCCGTTTTATAATATTCATATTTTTACCAGCTCTGTATATTAGATTTTAACAAAACTATGTTATTAAAATGACTATATATTTGTTCTGTACAGTTTACCCTTTGTGGATTTGAAATAAAAACAATATCTTAACACTTACGTAGATATTTTTCTGAATACACTGAGATGGGAATCAAGTAATCTTTCTGATTCTGAGTCTTCATTTGAAGCAGTCTAAAAAGAAGTACATTTATTATATTTGTTAAGGGGATATACAGACTGTATATTTAGTTTATGTAGATCTAATAGCCAGATAAAACAGTAGGAATTGTGATTCTTCACTAAGGTATGTTAAATAAAGAAATTTAATTTTACTGGAAAATGTAAAAAAAATTGATTGATTTAAAAAATAGTTTCAAAAAATTATAGTTCCAATGTATCCTAGTAAAGAACCTAATAAATCTGTCAAACACAATTCCAACAGTGTTGTCTGGTTTTCCGGTCTATAACATCATATCAGTCTATAAAAATGGCCGTTCTCCTTCCCCTTAAATAAATATTAGGCAATAGATAAGTGAAAAAGTTTTATCATTAAGGTGGATGATTATATTGATTAATCAATACTGGGCACCGTCTATCTAGAAATTCAGAACTTTGTGTACATTGTAACTGAGTAACCTAACTATTGTATTTTTCCTGTAAATGCCGAGTAATTTGAATAGTTCCAAATATATTCATAAATAAGATACAAAAATTGTCTAACCATTACACGTGTGTATAAAATATAATAACATAATCTCAAATTGCCGTTAAAGTGCCTCAAAAAAACCCCATAGGTGATGAGAATAAATTTGGTATCAAAATGATATTAGTGATATATTGATTTTAATTAATGACTAATGATTGGCATGTGTGCGTGTGTACTGTGTATATTTCTATCTAGTTCACAATTAAAATATTATATAATTCTTAAATTAAAATCAGTCACAAGGCTGAAGATGATGGTCCAAAGTAGCCTTAACAGAATTAATTTTACAATTTAATTGGAAAAAAAAAACAAGATAAAAATGGCACCGAACAAACTCTTCTATTAAAATGTAATAAATTTTTTTGTAAATAAATTAAAGAATAAAATATCAATGTTATGATTTAAAAATACCATTTAATTCTGCTCTAAATATATATACACAGGTAGTACCTTACTTTTCTCTAATCAAGTTACTAAATTTCAAGATTTTTCAATTGATTATATTTGTAATAAAACTACTTGATTTTTTTTTTTAAATATACTAACTTTTAGTTAGAAATTATCAAAAACTTGCCCAAGCTTGACTATAATATGTAAACAAATTACACATTTTACAAAATTAGAGTAAATTTGAAAAACCACCACCAATTCTAGGGAATTAGTAATAAAATAACAGATTTTTTAAGGTATTAAAAATATTAATTATTACCATATTTTCAGAATAGTCTGTTGAATTTGCATCCGCATATATATCATAAGTCGTGTTGATTGTAGTATTAATTTCAGAGTCTGTTTCGCTAGCACTAGCAAGGCGTATTAATTTTGATAAATAGGGTTCAAGATTGTAATTCTTAAATAAATATAAAAGAAAAAATAACAACAATTAACTAAAATTATTTTTATTTTTTTTTTGTAAGGATCTAAAATATTAAATTTTAATCACCTCAGTGTTATTGCCAGCATTCGAACTATTCAAGTTAACTTTACAATCGCCACTGAAACGACACAAATGTATTGATTTTTTTACATATTACAGTTAAATAATATTATTATTTATCACTTTTATATTTTAATACTTACAATAAATTATTGCCTATTGGTAATTTATGTCTATCTTGTGCAATGGCAATAATTTTAGATTCTACATCTGAGCCGCCCTTAATGGTGGAAGATTAATAATAAAGAAAACAAAATAGATATAAATATTTATTATGAAACGATGTACCAGATAAAATTAGTTATTTAATGTAATTAACATAAACATTAATTTTAGTTAGTGGGCTGATACCTCATTTTACTAATATCCAATATATGCTACAAATATAAAATCATAACTATATTAAGACATACACAATATGAGTGGGTAACTGTTATAGGATAATTTAGTTTTTATCTGAAATCATTTTAAGGGAAGTACGGTTTAACAAATTTGATATATTTAAAATTGTATTAATTTGTAACTACAAAATAAATTACAACTGATTAGGTTTTTTCGATTCAAATTTGTGGCCATTATATGGAACCCAAAAAATTGTAACCTCATAAAATTCTACAATTTTCTTTTTACAAATTTTAAAATTCTATGATTATATAAATAAAAAAATTGAGATGGCCATAACAACTTATGATGTATTTTTGTTAAGTTAAATTTTAAGCAGCAGGAAAATTAAAAATATAACACTCAAATGTTCTGAAAGTTATATCATGTCAAAATGTTTAACACAGTGGCGTAACCATGGGAAGGGATTGTCCTTTTCATACGTTCAAATTAATAAATTTATATTATTGTGTATTTCATTAATTCTAGTACCTACATATCATTTAATTTCTACTTAATCACCTCCACTCATTGCATAACACTGGTTACATCAATATGCTCACGTATATATTTAGTGAAAGTATCATATCTAAAATTACTTTTAATAAAATCGAAAACAACAACAGTTGCTTCGTAAATATTCTCATAATAATTTTCTAGGTTATTAAGAAGATGAACAATAAAGAAATTACCTTCCCATCCAACACACTAATTAAAAAATAGTACAAAATTTTTACAGCACATTCAGAAAAACGTGAAAAAAAAGTGTTTATTTTATAGATAACATAAATACATTTCTAGTCAATTTTACACTAATATATAATCAAGGGAATTATGCATTTAAAAATGATTATTTATATGCAGTTTAAAATAGAAAATTAAATAGGAATATGCAAAAAAAAAAAAATAATAATTTTATAATATAGTGATAAAAATGAACACAAAACTTTATTATTTCTTAAAAAAAAAATGGATAAATTGAGTTATTTGAAAATGTCATAAACAGTGGATGGCAGAAAGGCAATATATGATGTGGCTTCATCAGTAGTGAATTGCAGTCTTCTAAAATCAACAGTGAGATGTCAATGGAATCAATATGAATATGAAATTGATTATGGGTTTACAAATTGGTCAACTCTAAGAAAAAATAGACTTGAAGTAGTACACTAAAATATTAATGTTCAATTACCTCAGTTGTACTATCTTTGTTTTGAGAATTCATATAATTTCTGAAAATATAAAAAAGTTTAATACAAATTAAACAAAATAATGATATACACTTCACAGAAACTTTTTAACACTTACACATCATTGCTCATTTTGTTGTTACTGTCTGATTCCAATTCATCATCAGAAGACTGAACAAATTAAATTAAAAAAAAAAAGGAAAAAATCTATTATTTTTAGTATAAATTACCAATTGTACAGTACATTATTTGGAGTTGTCAATGTTGGGCAACAAAAATCCATGAATAAAAGTATAAAAAACAATCTATAATATATAATTTATATAAAAACACAATGAATGTAAGAAAAAAAACTCAAGTGGAATTAAAAAAGCATTATTCAATTTCATTAAACAACCCTTTTCATACTCATGTTTCAATCATATAAACACCACATATTCTTAAATCTGAAATTCTACTATTATAATCATTGTAGATTGTTGTTGCTCTACACCGAAGTTATTATAATTAATTACCTTACTACTGTCATTTGCATCATTTTCTGGATCTTCAGTATCATTTCTGTAATGAGACAAACATAGTTTCTTACAATACAAAATAATAAAATTATGGATACCACTTCACAGTGGCATATATAGGATTTAATACACAAGAGGTTTAATTAAGATTTATTATGGACTAATAAATAAAATGTGAAACTTATATATAATCTTAAAAAAAAAAAAAACTATTTTTTAAATAAAAACAGATATATCTTTACAATTAAATTAATTTAATACAATTTTTAAATAATTGTTTAAACAAATTACAAATTAAGTAAAACACAAGCAACATTGAGTACTTGATATTGCAATTCATAAGTTAATTTATAGTCTATTCAAAACAACCGCTAACTAATTGACTCTGTGTAATTAATATTTATAACCACCAAGCATTAATAAGTCATACAGTATGATGTAAAAACAAATTGGTTGTAAATAAAACATGACCAAGCTTACTGTAATTTATAAACAAATATTTATTAATTTATTATGTAAGGCATATTTTTTGGGGTGCAGAACACTTTAACTGTGAGCCCCATTCAACCTCCACATAAAACTTTAAACACTTACGCATTGTTACTATTCTCAGAATCAGAGTTATTATCATCATCAACATCATCATGAACATTATTAGGATCCTCATTTAGATCACCTTCAGCATCATCAACATCATTAGGTTCGTCATTTTGATCTGCATCATCATCATCATCTTCTTCTTCTTCTTCTTCTTCTTCTTCTTCCTCTTCTTCTTCTTCTTCTTCCTCTTCTTCTTCTTCTTCTGGATCCTCATTTTGATCTGCATCATCATTAGGATCCTCATTTTGATCTGCATCATCATCATCATCATTAGGATTCTCATTTTGATTTGCATCATCATCATCATCGTCATCGTCATCGTCATCGTCATCGTCATCATCATCGTCATCATCGTCATCATCGTCATCATCATCATCATCATCATGATGATCCTCATTTTGATCTGCATCATCTTCATTAGGATCCTCATTTTGATCAGCATTATCATCAACATCATTAGGATCCTCATTTTGATCATCTTCAGCATCATCATCAGCTTTTCTGCCCATGTCAATCGAATCCTCTGGCAGGGAGTTCTCATCAGCAGAAGTCTAATAAAATACAAATAATTAAATAACAACTATTTGATATATAAACTAGAAAAATATTTAATAAACATTACCTCACTATAGGCATCTTCTTTTCCTGAATCTGAATCTTCATCTCTGTTACATAAAAAAATGTGATTGTTAAAATTGTTTAAAACCATTAATAATTGCCAAAATTTGTATCAAATTATTTGATTACTTACATATTTTCTGTGGATGAACTCGAAGATTCTGAAGTATGAATAATCTGTACATCTTCATCCCTTTCTTCATCGGATTCATCGTCATTCTTTCCGGGAAGAGTAATAAAATTAATAACAAAATAATAATAGTTAGTCATCAATAATAATTATAATTAAATATATTACAATATTAATTTTAAGTACTATACTAACATGAGTAGCAGCCATGTTAAAATTTTCACTGCAAAAACAAAAATGTAAATTTATATTAAAAATGACAATTATAATTCTTTAAATAAATACTGAAACACTTACTTAGTTGTACCCTCTGCAATAAATTCTAATTTGTTAATATTTTTTCGACAAGTTGGGGACGAACTGCCTGGTTGACAGTCCTCATCTAGTGTCTAAAAATACAATAACAATTAAAAAAATATTCATTGGAAGTAACATAGCGATATTATATTGTAATACAATCATACCCCCACAAAATAAAAATACACTTTATAAAAATCCTCATTTAATTGTACTATTTATTTTTTAATAAAAAATATTTAGGTTAGGTTTACATTATCAAATAAATAAATCTAAAAAATATACATACATAATAAAATACAAAAAGAACAAAACATAGTCTGGATTCGAGAAACTACAAACCTTTACACAGAATGAGATGAGATGATATAGATTAAAAGAGTTTTATAAGAGTTTTTCACCTTCAAAATATTGGAATAGAATTATTCTTAAAATCTGTACATTCAAGATTTCTTTATGAATAATTATTGGAGACATTGTCTTGGCTATTCGGGATTTCAAAATCAATAGTATGATATTTTTTAAAACATAGTTTGCAAAATATGATTTAGGAGAAGCTCTCTTTTTCATATATTATGCTTCATGTATCTACACACATCCTAATTATAATACTTTGTTTTGTTCACTTCTTTTTTTTTTTTAGTAGTAGTAATAGCTGAAACAATTATTTCTTTAATAACTATCAAATTATTAAGAATTATAATTATTTGAATAAATTTTGTTCACATACTTTCGTTAATAAATCTCATTTTTTTAAAAAAACTGTTCATGACTTCTACATAATATAGTAACAATAAAGGGACCTTTCCCCTTAAAAGTAATTGTTAATGAAAAAAGTGACTGGAAACTATGTAATTTTAAATAATTTGTATTATCAAATAAGAATTTGTTTCATAGTTTGAATATTTAAATTAGAAAGTCATAATCATTAATTTAAGATTTTACACAGGTAATATTATATAGTGTACTTTATGTATAAAATTTAAGTGTTCTGTAACTAAATTATGGATCTTAATTTAATATAAACATTTCATTAGCTATAGACAGTTAATGCAAGTCTTGTATCATATCCTATAAATTTGGTAAAGTACTAAAAAGAGAATTATTTATCTGAATTACCTTATCATCATCATAAGTATCACCAGAAGTTAAGTCAACACTATAACACCATTAATGTAACAAAAAATTAAATTTGAGTATTAAATATAAGTTACAATTAAAACTTACATTATTGACAAACTTTCTGGTGAAACCTATAACAAATAATAAATTAAATTTGAAGTGCGGTTGTATGATTTCTACACTCCATGACAATTGCATTTCTTTTTAGAAAAATAAATAATCCCAACAATTTTTTTTTTTTTTATAACTACTGTAACTATGTAAATATACAAAATATGTTAAAATACACTGAGCTATGTTACTACTCTCTTATAATTTCAACTTATCTTTGAAGTAATGATGTTATTCTATAAAAAAAACACTATACATAATGTTCAGTATTATGTTTCAATGTATTAATAACTTTTGTGTTTTTAAAAGACCATTGCAAAAAATGTATTTTAGGGCATTAATAAAATTCAGTTTAATAGTAAAAATTATACAAGTTTAATAATTATATTTACCTCATCAATTAAACAATCCTCTTCATCTTCACAATCAGTTAGATCAATACTGTAATATATTTTAAATTAGTATACCATACATTTAATGAGCAGATAAGCAATGTAACACTTACCAATCTGACTTTGAATTTTCATCAACTGGCTCAATTTCCTTTACCTGATAAGATAAAATATAAATATGTAAATGTATAGTAATGTTAATAATATGCACTGTATATATATTAGGAATTAAAACAGTTTTATAACAAATTTTGTTAATCAATAAACAGCTCTAAAATTTGAACAATAAAAACATAATTAATTAATAAAAGAGTTTTTAGATATATATTAAACCAAAGATAGATATTATACTGCTTAAAGTGGTGTATATGTTGTAATATTCACCTCTTTGAAATTATATATACATGTATACTATTAGATCATTAAGTTTCAACAATTAAAGCCATATTATTTTGATAATAAATAATCAATGTGAATTACCTTAGACTTCTTATCACTATTTTGTTCTGTGAGATCAATTCTGTAACAAGAAATAATATATAAGGTATTTAATGATGTTTTAAAAAATAACAGTATTAAAGTATAAAGAAATATATATAAACCATACGTAATACAAGATGTGGAATTTTGGTCACCTGCTTTCCCATTTTCCTAAAAAAAAAAAAAACCAACAAAAACATGAAATCACAATCATTCAATTCTGTGAAATTGATTAATTATAAATAACTACCTCGTCAGAGCTATCCAGAGTAATTCTGTAATTAATATAACAATTATTTAATTAATTAAAATATAACATGTCATAATGTAAAATATGATAACTTACATCTCTGCTGACTTTGATTCATTAGAATCTTCATTGCTACCAGCATCATTTATAACCTAAATAAATAATAATTAAAAAACAATATAAATGTAGAGTTTTAAAATATGTTCATACAATAGAAATATCCAATAAAAATTGACTTGCATTCAAAAAAGAATAAAAATTAAGCAACATTATAAAATAAAACATGTCAATTACCTTACTAAAACCAGTAACAGTAGAATCCATTCTAGAGACAAAAAAAAAATGTAATTTACTAAATCATTAATATAACCACATTCAAATAAACCTGAATAACACTTACAATTCTTGGTCATCATCAGATTCTGTTATAGTACTTTGTTGATTTGTCTCCCTATCTGTTGAACTTGTTACATAGTTCTGTGAAACAAAAAAAATTATCTAATCAGATGTTATGTATTTGAAGTTTATAGTAATAATACTATTGAATAATTATTCACAAAAAAAAAAAAAAAAAATGTAACAAATATTCAACTCAAATTAATGACCATTTGTCTAGGGGAATAGTATCATATTTAGTGTGAATGTAATTAATAAATTAGTTACTAAAATTCTAGATATTATTCAACTAATCTTAAATGTAAGGATCAAAGGGTAAAATAGTGTAAGCAATCAATAGTAATAACATATTGAATTATTATTTTTTAAGTCTTTAAATATGGTTTAATATTATTATAAATCTAAACCAAAACAATATATACAGTATTTGTAAATCACCTTTTTATTGCTTTCATCATTGTCAGTCTCAGTAATTGTGTCATCATTGCTATTGTGAAAAAAATTAATTAAAAATAACCAGTTAATAAATAATACTACACATTTATTTTAATTTTCAAAACTTACTTGTGTTGGTCATTAATTATATATAACTGACAGCCTGATGTATCAACTGAGGTATTCTAAAATAATATTAATAATTTAACGATATAGTTTTACAGTTTATATATTATATATTATTCAATAATTCATTAAACTAAATATTTTTAAAATACTAATATATTTACTTATAGACAGTAATGGGAAAGTTCTATTTTAAAATTGAACTAGTTCAAATTCATCAAATAAAAATATTTACACATTACATTGTTATTTATTATAATAATTCTTATAAAAAGTGACTTTAAGTATATGTGAAACATTTATTTACAACATTATTATGAAATAAATAACTTAAACCCAGATGTATACATCAAGTTATAGAATTTAAACCAAATATTGTAGACATGAAACTGTCCAAAAATTGAAGGTTAAGAAGTAATACTGAACTAACACAATAAAATAAAATGCTTATCTACTTTATAATAATAAATGAAAAACTATAACAATAATACAATGTGGATATTACCACCACAGAAATAAAATTTATGAATTATGAAATCAGTTATTGAAATATTTGTTATAACAGAGCAGTTTTAAAAAATTATTATTTAACATAGTAAGTATTTTCAATAGCTGATAGGTAAAAAAAATATTGAAAAACAGCCAATATAGGTAAAATAATATGTGGGTTTTGGTAACCTAATAAATACTAAACACTGAATAGAATATACACTGTTTATAACTGCATTTTTCTAATTAAGGATAGTAAAAAATGACTTCTGAAAAATACTCGACTCTATATAGAAGCCATGCAATATATTATTAATATTTATAATTATAAATTTTGAATCCTGATTGATGTTTTATTTTAATATAATCTATTATTCATTCATGAAATACAAATTAATGAAATTACATACTAAATAATAAATAACACACACCAGTTTTTCTATACCTAGTAAATAAAATATTAATAATAAACATTAATATGGTCTATGCAATTTAACTTGTCAACAAACCATAAATATAGTTAATTTCTTAAAAATTGAACACAATCATGTTCCATTTATACAATAATTATATATTCTTTCCCATCACTGCTTATAGAGAATAGTTTTTATTGATAATACAATTATTGTGTACTGATATAATTATTTAATATGCAGTTTTAAATAGAAATATGCACAAATTTATATATATATATATATATATATATATATATATATATATATATATATAAGACAAAATAAGTCAAAAAAAAAAAATTGTAGAATAGTGGTTTCTGGGTAACAAATACAATTTTAAATTAAATTAATGTATAAAATTGTATTAAAAACTGTGGTTCTTTTCAGCTATTATGTCTCATTTATTGTTAATATTTAGTTTTACAGTACATTAAAAATTAATTACCTAATTAAAGATAAATGTGAAAGTGAAAAAGATAAAGAGTTGAAATATTGAACTTGAATATTATTTAGTATTTGCATTTGGAGAACTAATTACTATAAACATTGACAGATTAGTCTTATTATTATTTTTAATTATAATGTATTTTAATAATTGTGGGCATGTATTAATTATTAATAACTAGCTACTACTAGGTATTATGAATGATGTTGAGGAGTTATATATATAATTATCTTAGCTTACTTTGAGATAGTCAAATAAAAAAAATTTAGAAAAAAAAAAAAAAAATTTTTTTAAAGAAATTTATTGATTGAAATACATAAAATTGATTTTTGTTTAACTATTAAAACCAAAATGCCTGAATTTAGAAAATTAACTTTCAAACCAAATTTAACTAAATACTATAAATTATTTGATAATAATTCAACAATACATAATCAAATTTACTTTAAGAATCTGAAAACAAATATAATATAGGTAGGTAATTATTTAAAAATAATTAAGAGCAAGAATCTAAGTAATGATTTACCTGAAGAGAATAATTTGAAGAATCAGTTGGATTTTTTCCATGTTTTGTTATGGCAGAGGATTTTTCATTAGTAATTTTTTCTAATTTCTCCAATTTTCTTTTTTTCACCAGTAAATTCTCATGTGTATCAATACTTATAGGTTTGATTTCTTCAGGGGACTCATTAGTTTCTATTTTTCTTTTTTTTACAACCGATGAACCTTAATAAAAATAAAAAGTATATACCTCATATTAATTAATTATAAATCAACTTCCTATGCATATAAATATTAAATAAAATAATAAAAACATTGACCTAACAGATACAATTTTCTTTTTAAAAGATTTCCTACTAAATTGGGTATCTTATAAATTTATTTGAATTGGTAATGTTAAAACTGCAATTTACATTATTTGATTGATATTTATAATTTATTATGATAAACTATAGGCTAATTTATTGTCACATGGTAGGTAGCTAAATTGTCACTTAATAGTAATGTTTCATACCTATGTAGTTATGCTGCACCTTTTCTTCCCTCAAAATAAAATACTTTTTCATTATTATTAGATTAAGATCTTTATCTTTCATTACCAAGCATTTATTTGTTATGGCATATTTTAATTATGCTCAATTGCATATAGGAATGTCTAAAAAAGAAGAAGGTGCCCTGGATTATTTTATCTTTTCACATATAATCTAGAATCACCATACAAATTTGATACTTTGACCATAAAAAATAAATCAGTTTTCCTAAATTATTACTTCTAAAATGTATATTGTTTATTTACAAAACAGTAATTAAAATTAGAAAATAAAGAGATAAAGAGATATATATAGAGGTTTGGTTGGTAATATAAGAACATTTTTTATTCCAATTTCAATGTTGTTAACAATAATAACCATCCACTCTAAATACTGGGACTTCGAGCCACTCCTGATTCTAAAATCTCCTATTTGTAATATTTATTATTATTTTAAGTGTATAAAAATGTTTTTTTTTAGTTTAGCCATTGATCTTATAATATAAATTAGGAGTGGCCTCAGAGAAAATTCCCATAGCCACATTTTTTTTCACTACCAGAAACCAGTTGGATGAAGGATCAGCACAGACTGATTTTCGAATTTATCTAACAGCGCTACCTTTAATGTCGATTCACACTAGTCAGATGGTACACTGTCAGCAAAAAAATTTGTTTAAATACACATATAATAATTCACATTTTAACATTTCTGTTCCATTTATATATAGAGAGAACTGACAGACAAGAGTCTGTCTAGCATTCCATGGGAGAATCTTTTGTCGGAAACGCCTGTGTCTGATAAGTATGAATGAACAGACATATATCCATCTGCTGTCATTCACTAGCAAACCCTACTGCATTTTGAAGTACATACTTATATATAAACTTTTCATTCTAGAAATTTTTTTTATACTTTTCATATGTAACTCATCAGAGACCAAGAATGCCTCTATGCATTGTCACACAAAAATATACTTGAAATTTACACCAAATAATTATCTTATCATTTTCTATACTTGATAAAATTTTCAAAATATTTTGAGCCGTTTACGGACATTTGGAATTTCCAATATTTTTTTTTATAAATGTTAATACAATTTTATATATAACAAAATGAAAAACAGGGAAACTTGAATAATATTAGAACAAATGAATTTACCTTTAATCGTGTCTACCATTAATTGCTTCACCTGACAGTATTTATTAATTGTATAATATTTTCTTAAGTAAGTTTGATATACAGTGGGTCAAAAAAGTCTCCATACATTGATGTTAGATTTTTTCCATTACATATAATGATAATTAAAAAGTTGAATAACTTTATATTTTTAACAATTTATTAAGAAACACATAAAAATTATGTTTTTTAGAAAAATAAATCATATATATTAATTATTTTATTATTTACATGAATATTTATAAATAAATGTAGAAAAAAAACAACAAAAAAGTGTCCATACATAATATGAATATCAGATAAAAATAGTATTGAGATGGGAAAAACTTATTGAGAATTCTGTCATAAATTAAGATAATAATATGGTCTGGCAATAAAACCCAGTGAGCATAGCGAATGTGACAGTAGGTACCCTAGCTATCAGTCATACTGTACGTTTTATTCAATTATTTACATTGAACAATGGAAATACCGATTAGTGTTCGTAAATTAGTAGTTCGACTAAAAGAAGATGGTAATTCTTTCAGAAATATTGCACAAATAATTAAAAAATCGCACTCCACTGTACAATATATTATAAACCAATACAACGAAACTGGTTCTTTTGAAAATCGAAAACATACTGGTCATCCCCAAAAATTAAAACCAAATCAAAAGAGGGCCATTCTAAGGACAGTTGTGGTGGAACCAAAAACTAGTGCAGCCAAACTGGATGGTATGACTGATACTGATTATAATATAAAAGTTGTGCCACAAACCATTCGTAATGTTATTAGAAACGCAGGATATAAAGGTTGTGTAGCTAGGAAAAAACTTTTTATCAGTAAAATAAATAAAAAGAAATGTTTAGATTTAGCGAAGGCATACATTAATAAGGGAAATGATTTTTGGAAATCTGTATTATTCAGTGATAAAAGCAAGTTTAATATTTTTGGTTCAGATGGGTGAGTTATGGTGTGGAGAAAACCTAATAAACAGGTGGATTGCAAAATTTGAGCCCAACAGTAAAACATGGAGGTGGTAATGTATTAGTTTGGGGCTATATGAGCGCTAACTGGTGTTGGTAATTTGGTATTTATCGATGGAATTATGGATCAACATATATATTTAAACATTTTGAGAAAAAATTTGCATGCCAGTAATGAAAAACTAAACATTGGTAATTTATTTATTTTTCAACAAGATAACGACCCAAAACATACTGCAAAAAAAGTTAAAGAATGGTTGTTATACCGAGTGCCAAAGCAACTTAACACACCTCCACAATCACCAGACGTGAATCCGATGGAACATTTTTATGGGATGAAATAGGTAGACATTTAAAAAATTATCAAACTCGAAATAAAGATCAATTGAAAAATGCTATACTTGAAATATGGAACAGTATTGACCCAACTATTACAATAAAATTAGTTGAATCAATGGAAAAGCGAATGCACGAAGTAATTACAGCCAAAGGAGGACTAACTGATCATTAATTATAATAAAGGATAATAATTATTATATTGTATTAAGTTAAAAATATGTATGTTATGTTGTACAGAAACTTTTTTGTTGTTAATTGTCTACATTTATTTATAAATATACATGCAAATAATAAAATAAATAATATGTATGCTTTATTTTTCTAAAAACATAATTTTTATGAGTTTCTTAATAAATTGTTGTTAAAAATATAGTTATTCCACTTTTTAATTATCATTATATGTAATGTAAAAAAATTTAACATCAGTGTACGGAGACTTTTTTAACCCACTGTAGGTTAAAAGAAAATAAAAAATAAATATAATTGGTTTATCAGACCAACGGATTTTCTCAATGGCTGTTGTTGGTTCGAACACATCTATTAAATTTTTTTTTAACATTTCCTAACTTATATAATACTCATTTATGAAAATAATATACAATTAACGAATGCCGACATGAGAAGCCAGTTACCGGAATTTTACTTGTATAACGGTGAACTAGGCAGGTCTCCAATTTAAATATTACAAAAAATATGTCAATAGTCACACGGCCACATGGATAATGTTTGTATTATACGACTTGGAGAATTATTTTTTTTTTTTTTTTTTTGCCCATTTTCAAATAAATCAAGTCTCGTGATAATAACATTAATATAATGTGGAATTTCGTTAAAAAAAAAAAAAAAAAAAAAAAAAAAAAAAAAAAAAAAAAACGAATATGGCTCGCAATTGTAACGCTCGGCGCGTAAATACCGTTGCCCAAAATGTGCACGGTCGTCTCGGTAGGTACATTGTCTATCGATCGTTATTATACACAATGTTTAATTTTCGTACGGAAAATAAATGACATCAGGCACCGCGGTTGCGGGTCACGAGTCGGTAAAATACGACTCGGCTTACGTTTTCTGCGAATGGCACACACGATATTATAACGACGTTCAAGTAGTATAAACAGAACGGTCGATACGTAATGAACAATATAATATTAATACAAATACTGAATGCTTACCCTCGGCTTCCATTTTATTAACGTTTATTAATTATACAGACAATAAACTAAACGCGTAAAGCAAAGAAACGATAAAAAGAATAAACCGCACGAGATGTATTACACTGCGGGACGTTCGGCGTCGGGCGCAATTAAATGGCGGAACGTCTACCAGACCATGTGCTGACGAAAGGCGAATGTACCGAACTGTACCGGCGGACACTTGCGAATAATAGTAAAACTACCACTAGTCGATTCGTCTATTGACGGCGCGGCGTTGAGGCGTCGTGGCGGCACACGTGATGACGATTCGAAATTTGAAAAAAAAAACACGATGGCGAATTTTGTCGTAGAGCAAGCAGGTCGTTGCAGCGACGAATGGAAAATGCAAACGGTGTGTGACGGCCGTCGTTTTACGGGCGGACGCCGGACGGTAAGGTGTCGTGTAGCGTCTCTACCCTGCAGTGATGTAAAGAGCGAGGCCCGAAAATCCCGTGCGTTTGCCAAACACTGCGACGGTGTGCGGGATGCGGTTTCTCGATAAAATCGAACAGCGGTGGTATTACCATATTCGACCGTGGGCGATAACCGCTGTTATCGGTAGTGACCATGAACCGCAGACGTTTATGAAATATTATATTTTATTAATGTGCCACGTAAACACGAATACGCGGTATAGACCATTATTGTATCTATGTTTAAGACCGCGGTAGAAACGATCAATTGTTAAATTGATAACGATATCATAATATTTTCTAACTATGTTGATTATTCCACAATAAATTTCAAAAAATATGTCATGTGCAAATTAATTTTTAATTTTAAAAAGGTTCCGGATATCGTCGCATTGAAGAACAAAATTAGCATTAAAAATTTACTAGGTACATAAAACCATTTATACAATTTTGAGACATATTTCAAGTGTTCGTGTAGGCAGGCATTTTCAATTTATGACTATCTATCAGATTAATCACATCCAACTCCCGTTGATGGAATATGTTTAAAGAAGTTTTTTAGTTTATTCGTGCTTTCATCATCTATAGAGACATAAAGGTATGTTAAAATAAAAAAAATATATTTAGTTTTTTTTTTTTTTTTTTTGTAATGCGTATTATCATATTAAATTATTAACGATAAAACAAATTTAAAAAAAAAAAATTTTAAACTGAAATCAAATAATAATATTTGTCTTAATAATCTTAATGACCAACTTAGGTACTGACTTATTATAAGTTATAAAATATATTTTAAATAATTGATTTGTCTAAACATAATTGTAGATAAATATAATACAGCTCAATAAACAAATTATCTTCTCAGTTATATATCTATTATTTTATGCTATAATATATTGGACTGCAGTATAAATTTCAATTATATCTTAGTGAATTTCTTAGATGAATTGATTACATCAATAAACAAATTTATTTTATGAAAAACCCTTTTCTCTGGGTTTTCTTTAGTATTTCTGTGTTTGTTTTTTTAAAAATACAAACAATTTCAGAAATTGATGCCCCAATGCACCAAGATAATATATTTTATCAATAACCTACTAAGATGTTTTTGATTAAAACAAGTTCATTTGTAAACAATGTACACATTATAACATAGAATATACTAAAAATATATTTTAACCATGACTATTTAAAATTGATCTTTCATGTAGATAAAAATAAGAAAACACTACATTATTTTCGATTTTATGTATTAAAAAAAACTAATCATAATGTCAGTGTACTTTCTTCCAAATAAAATACCTGGATAAATAAAATATTCTCCAACTTGATTTTTGTGTTATGTGAAAATATTATTAATGTACTTGTATATTCTATAGATTTTTATCTACCATGGCAGAAACAGATTTTAGTTATGTAAAAACCGTTGTACGGAGTATATTAACTAGTTCTTCTAGTAGTATGACAATTTCACATTTATTAAAAGACTATACTAATTTAGAAGGTCACCAGTTATCATATGAGACGTTGGGATTCAATTCAGTGTATGCATTACTAAAATCTATGAAAGATATTTTAATAGTAAGTAAATTTAATTATTAGTATGGGGAGTGTAGTCTGTGATTCCAGGATTATAATCACCCATTTGATAGATTATTATACAACTGATTATTTATATTTGTATTGGTTTAGACTGGTTTATTGGTCATTTAGGTCTATGACAGACATGTCAAACATAAAGTATTAACTGGGCCAAAAATATTAAATTGAATACTATAATAAAGTTATTGAACAAATTTAAATTTTATAAATTGTATTCATTAATTACTAAAAATTATATTATTTATTAGACATTTTTTAAATTACAAAAACCATTAAATTTGAACACGAACTAATGGTGGTTGTTGAAAGACAAAATTAGTTGTTTATAATTTACAGACATGCTGCTATGACATCATACAAATTTATCTATATAATTATATAATTTCTATCTATAATACTTATTCAATACCAGGGTCGACATACCTTGTTTACAATAATCTAAGTTGAATGATTATATGGTACCTAGTTGAATAATTATTTATTGTTTGAAATGTGTTTAACTTGTTTTATTGTTTTGTTTGTTTCAAAATATGTATCACAAAATTGAATACACATACTATTCCTATACAATATAACTCTATTAACTTCTTCATACAAACCTATCCGGGGATAAATACTCTAACCTATACAAATAAACTCACTTCACTTGCTTAGGTGGAAGGTTGTGTCTCCCTTCTCAGTTGGAATTTTGGATGTTTAATTTTTTGGCATTACTAACATAAAGATAACTAAGAATTTGTCTAGACACAGATAAAAGATAAATTTAAAAAAAAAATTTATCTATCTGAATATAAATAAGACACAAATTTTAACTGATATATTATTTTTATCAATATCTTATAATAATTATAATATTAAATATTTAAGAACATAAATTTGTTTAGCTTTTCAAAATGCTCGCAATAACAAAAGGTTCATCATAAGTAGTTCTTTTGATCATATAAAAATATCGAAAATCATAAGGCATATTTTTTTATAAGTTTTTGAAGTTTTGATGAAAATCCTATCACATTTCTAAACATGATTAACCGAACTTCACTCAGAATCGGTTTTCGTTAGAAATGATTTATTGTTACGTACAGATATAAAATTATTTTCTCTCTATATCCTATCTTATCAGTGGCCTATTTATTAACGCTATGCTGTACTAGGAGCATACACAAAACAATGGACACCAGCTTTTTATTCTGTAAATACCTACTGAATTTATTATCTAGATATATTAGTTTTGGTAATACTATAATTCATCTTAGATAATCAGACAGACAATTTTGTTAATTATCTAGATAGGAAAAGTGATAGATGATTAATTAATTGATTAAATAATAATTTATCTTAATAATGCTCAACACTGTTTACTGAAAATTAATTTATTTCAGTTGCCACCCAATCCAAATATGCATTCTACAATAAAACTTATTGTAGATCAAAATACTTCACATATTGTAGACTTAATTAGTAAACAAAAATTTAATAAAAAATGGAATGCAAAGAGAAAAGAATATGTTCCTGCTCATAAATTGAATGACTGCAATTCAAATATGAAGTATACTACCAATTCCAATAATCTAGAGAATAATTGCAATGCTCGTGGATATAATTTTGTTAAGAATCATTCATATTCACCAAAACCTAGAGGTTATGTAACAAAGGAACTTAAGAGATTTATTGAAACAATGTGTGGTTCAAATGTAACTAATACACATTGTATACTATTTTAAAACAACCATAATTTTTCTTTATTAATTAGTTTTAAATTTTTTTTAGAATTTGGTTAGTGTTCTAAGACTGAAGTCTGGGCTGATAAATCATCCAGATTATTGTAAATTGAATACATCAAATATTGAAGATTCCATAAATATGTTGAAATCATTTATTTACATTGATAGTAATGGCGTTCACCTTAAAGGTAATAATAAATACCAAGTATTATATCTTTCTTTCCTTTTTCATTTATATTTATATAGATACCATAAATAGTTATCAAGTATGATATGTAATGTAAACATCTTAAAATTTATATTATTATTTTTTAACTATTTGGTGTTTAAAGGCTATTGAAAATTTAAGTATACCTACGTCTTATTTTATATAACAAAATATTTAAAAGAATGATAAATTGAAAATTAACTATGGTATCATAATTCAATATGCACATTTTTCACAATGAATGTAGTAGGTATCTACATAATTGTATATTATATACAATATATTATATAGATATTACCCTCTATATTTTTTTTAACACAGCAGGCAACTATTCTATATGGATATATTAAAATAAGGGTAATATGGTTCAAATTTAAATGTATCAAACTATAAACTAGTAAACTGAAAAAATGATTTTATATGAGTTTATTATTCTGGTATATTATATAATATCCCATAATATTATAGTAACAAACAATTAATTTGCAAGACAATAATAGATAATAATCTTTATTAAACTTTGTTACTCTGTTCAAAATATAAATTAAACTGTATAGTATGAATAAATCTATATATATTATAATATATTTAGATATCAATAATGATATTTATTTTATATTTAATAAATTATTTATATACTTTTTTTTAGATTCCGAATATAATATATGCTATCAAGAAAAAAGATTAAAAACTAGAAACAGACGACCAATTCATAAGGACTATGGATACATGTCAAGAGGTATATATTATTATAGTAAAGACAAACCAATTGGCATTAACCAATTTTAAATCTCTCTTTTGTTCCTTTGATCGTCCTATCCTTGAATACAGTCCTGTCCTATGGGATCCTTCTCCGTCTGGTGGCAGTAACGATGATCGAGCAAGTCCAGTATAAGTTTCCATTTTAATTTCCACTTTTAGTTTCCCCATTTAGTCACCTTCCGATTTAATATCACCCATCCTTATCATGATTACTTCCTCTACACCATGGCCTATGCCTATCTAGCCATATAATTTTAGATACTTGACAATTTTAACGAATACCTTTATGTTACCATTTTCTGGTCGTGATGAAATGTTCAAAACATTCAGATGACTTTTGAGCTATTTGAAATTGTCTAGTTATTTAGTTTTTATTTGGTTTTCTGAAGTTAATTTTGTTAAATTTGTTTAGCATCTTCGAAATGCTCCCAATAGCGAAAGGTTCATAATAAGTTGTTCTTTTGACTATATCAAAATATCAAAAAATTGTAGGTATATGGTTCTTAATAAGCTTTGAAGTTCAGATTTTGACGAAAATCGTAGTATTGACGGCATTTTAGATACTCTATTCCTATTTATGTAAATCAAATGTTTTTGTCCCAACGACGAAAATTTGTCACACGGTTCATCATAAATAGCACTTAATGGTGAAAATGAAAAAAGGTTAATGTAGTCAATTTTTATTTTTATAAGCGTTTTAAGTGCAACTGGATATCGTAAAAATCACTGCATTTCAAAATATGATTAACGAAATCGTTCAAAATCGTTTTTCATTAGCATTGATTCATTATTTGGATTGATTCTATATGGATATAGATTTAATTTCCCTTTATTATTTTATTTTTTTTTTTTTTTTTTTTTTTATTATCCTTTAGTCAAAAATAATCATCGAATTGAAATTTGTTTATATTTAGGCAGTATAAAACCAAGTAGTATAAGATACCTTAAATCTGATGATGGCGATGCTGAGATGTCTGTTAAAAATAGCATTGCAGATTATTACGATTCTGAGGTATCGGCAAGTTTAAATAATTGTTCTGAAGACAAACCTAATCTAGGTAAGTGCTCTTTATAATTATAATTGTAAACTAATTTGTTCACTAAAAACAAAAAAATTAAAGTTAAATTATCTATTATTATATTTAATGATTTACTATATTAATATTGGTTCAGTTTTAAATTTTGATATCGTCAATTGTTATTTTTAAATAAAAAAGAAATACGAATTGCAGGTCTTCCCAAGTCTATTTTAGGTATTACTGAAGATTTTTCTGATGAAAATAATGATTCAGAAATTGATGAATATGGCATGTCAGAGGGTTTAGATTATTCTAGTCATAACAAAACTAAACAGTATTTATTTGGAAATGGACTAGGTAAGAGCTCTTAATATTAATAATGTTTAACTTATTTGATTACTAAAACAAATGAAGTACTTCTTAATATTATCATTAGTTATAAAAACTAAAATTGTTATAAATACTAAAAAAACTCAATAAAATTTTAAATCAAAAAAATAAAAATAAAATATATATATATATAAGGTAATACAAATAAATATAATATATGTAGTAAAGGACAAAAATAAATCTGTCATATAATGTAGATTGTGCATAAATACTAATACTGATGATAATTATAATATTACAAGTACAATCAGACTATTGATAATATAATTAATAACCTAACAATTTTGAATCACCAAGAAAATGTTTCCAATAATTGAGTATTGGAAGAGTTGCATACATAAAATAAAGATAAGGAAAATAATATAAAAAAAAATCAACTGTACAAATAGATTTTAAAAATAATATACTATATCATAGTTTTGTTTAAAAATCGTAATTTCTATATATTCCTTTAAATTCATATTCAAGTATTATTTATTCACATTTGCTGTTTCAAAAAATTACCTGATGATGATTTCTTAAATGAAAACTGATATTTGCATGTATTATGTAATACATTACCTCTGTTTTGTTCTTTTACTACTTATTATATATATATTTAATATAAAATGTATGTTTTACATTTATAATTTATTCTTTTTTATTTCAAATTGATATTAATAAATTATTAATATTTATTTTGGTAGATACTCAACAGAAAACTTATATTAAATCAAATAAAGAATTATCAAATGCCACTGGTTATACTAAAAATGCTTGTTATCTTCCACCACAAAGTTTAAATTTATGTAGTGAAGAAGAAAATAATTTGAGTAAGTACTTTATTATAACTATTTTAAAAATCATATTGTCTTGAAATAAAAATAAACTCACAAATGGATATCTTGTTTAATGTTGCTGTACATTGTTTTTATAGTGCATATTTCTTAAAATTCGCAATTTTAAAATATCACTTTTGCAATGATCTTAACAGTTTTTTTTGAATTAGTTGATTTTTATTTTTTAATAGAAATATTTATAAATTCTTTCTAATAATAATACTGACTGCTTACACAAATAATGTAGGTATAAAATGTTCTGTTATAAAGGAACAAGTTTAATATTTGTTTTATTTTAAAATTCAGTGTATTGATTATTCACATTGATTATAGTTAATACTATTTGTAAGTATTGTTAGTTGATACAATTTATTTATGCAACAGTGAATCATTACATTTTAATATGATACAAAACAAAATTTCCTCACTAATATTTATTTATTATTATTATTATTGTTTTTTTAATTAGGTACAGATGATATACAAAAAATGTCAGGAATTCATCTTAAAACTATTATTAAATCAGATGAAGAATTATCAAATGCCACTGGTTATACTAAAGATGCTTGTTATCTTCCATCACAAAGTTTAAATTTATGTAGTGAAGAAGAAAACAATTTGAGTAAGTACTTTATTATAACTATTTTAAAAATCATATTGTCTTGAAATAAAAATAAACTCACAAATGGATATCTTGTTTAATGTTGCTGTACATTGTTTTTATAGTGCATATTTATTAAAATTCGCAATTTTAAAATATCACTTTTGCAATGATCTTAACAGTTTTTTTGAATTAGTTGATTTTTATTTTTTAATAGAAATATTTATAAATTCTTTCTAATAATAATACTGACAGCTTACACAAATAATGTAGGTACAAAATGTTCTGTTATAAAGGAACAAGTTTAATATTTGTTTTATTTTAAAATTCAGTGTATTGATTATTCACATTGATTATAGTTAATAATATTTGTAAGTATTGTTAGTTGATACAATTTATTTATGCAACAGTGAATCATTACATTTTAATATGATACAAAACAAAATTTCCTCACTAATATTTATTTATTATTATTATTATTGTTTTTTTAATTAGGTACAGATGATATACAAAAAATGTCAGGAATTCATCTTAAAACTATTATTAAATCAGATGAAGAATTATCAAATGCCACTGGTTATACTAAAGATGCTTGTTATCTTCCATCACAAAGTTTAAATTTATGTAGTGAAGAAGAAAATAATTTGAGTAAGTACTTTATTATAACTATTTTAAAAATCATATTGTCTTGAAATAAAAATAAACTCACAAATGGATATCTTGTTTAATGTAGCTGTACATTGTTTTTATAGTGCATATTTATTAAAATTCGCAATTTTAAAATATCACTTTTGCAATGATCTTAACAGTTTTTTTTGAATTAGTTGATTTTTATTTTTTAATAGAAATATTTATAAATTCTGTCTTATAATAATACTAACTGTTTACACAAATAATGTAGGTACAAAATGTTCTGTTATAAAGGAACAAGTTTAATATTTGTTTTATTTTAAAATTCAGTGTATTGATTATTCACATTGATTATAGTTAATACTATTTGTAAGTATTGTTAGTTGATACAATTTATTTATGCAACAATGAATCATTACATTTTAATATGATACAAAACAAAATTTCCTCACTAATATTTATTTATTATTATTATTATTGTTTTTTTAATTAGGTACAGATGATATACAAAAAATGTCAGGAATTCATCTTAAAACTATTATTAAATCAGATGAAAAATTATCAAGTGCCACTGGTTATACTAAAGATGCTTGTTATCCTCCATCAAGGAGTTTAAGTTTATGTAGTGAAGAAGAATATAATTTGAGTAAGTACTTTATTATAACTATTTAAAAAATCATATTGTCTTGAAATAAAAATAAACTCACAAATGGATATCTTGTTTAATGTTGCTATACATTGTTTTTATAGTACATATTTATTAAAATTCGCAATTTTAAAATGTCACTTTTGCAATGATCTTAACAGTTTTTTTGAATTATAGTCGGGTGAATGAAAAGTGGCCGCTGATGCCCATGTTGTTATCAATCGCGCTTTACGTGATTCACTTTGAGAACCCATGACTTATCGAAAAAAAAAAATTGCCAGCGGCCACTTTTCATTCACCCGACTATAGTTGATTTTTATTTTTTTATAGAAATATTTATAAATTCTTTCTTATAATAATACTTACTGCTTACACAAATAATATAGGTACAGAATGTTCTGTTATAAAAGAGCAAATTAATATTTGTTTTATTTTAAATTTCTGTGTATTGATTAATAAAATTGATTATAGTTAATACTATTTGTAAGTAATGTTAATTGATACAAATTTAATTTTCAACAATGAATCATTGCACTTAAATAAATATTTTGTTAAATAAAATAGAAATTAATTAAAAAATGTATTACAATAATTAATATCTATGAAGATATCATAATTGTCTATGGAAGTTAATAAACTCATAACTTTAATAATAATTTTTTAATATTCAAATAATGAGTTCTATTATTTATATATAATTATAGATTATATGTTAATGAATGAGGTACATTTTTAAAATTATTGTTTTATCAAATAAAGTGATTTATAATATCATTTTAATACTTTAGAAGATAATGATTTTGTTTGTCACAAGGTTTATTTAAGTTTTTAGTGTATTAGAACTGTATATAACTGCATGTTAAAAATATTTTTGTTATTTAACATTGTGGGTAATCGTTTGAAAATTGTGGTTTATTGCTCACTATATTAATATAAATTATGTGATTGGTATATCCAGATTTTATAAATCCTAATTTCCTGGATTATTATGTAAATAATTCGAATTATCCAAATTTCGTAGTTGTTTATTTTAAAAGAATAATATATTTAATTTTACAATAAATTATAAAATAACTTTTAGACACAAAATTAACGACTAGTAAGAATTTGATTCAAATCGGGATTTGGAGATATGGATATTTGGATATTATTCACATCCCACCTAGCCTAACCATTGCATTATGTATATAATTACAAAAATTTACTTATACGGTTTTAATTAAAAGCAATTATTTTTCCTTTTTTTTTCGAGTACTCTTCAAAATGCCTAGTTAAATATGATTTTGTTTTTAAAAATTATTTATGTTTAAATATATTTCAGATACAAATCATCATCAGTTTAATAATACTTTCACATCTATGACCCTAAATAAATATCAGACGACACCAAAAATATCTACTGGACGTAATGTAAGTTGTGTGCATTTTTATTATAAATATTTGAATATACAGTGAATCTTTCATATTAGGAAGTCTCGTGGACAACAAAAAAATTTGTCTTATAGAGAAACTTGTTAAAAATATTTTTCTCATAAATAATTGATACATTCAATGTATCAATCATGTTTCCCAAAAATCGATTGTTAGAATAGAAAATTTCGTCATTTAGAAGTTTTACTGTATACATTTTTTTTATGTAGCAATATTAATTTAATTTCTCGAATATTTAAATGTTTTTCACCACCAATATACATCAATATTCATTACATGGTATTTAATTAAATTAGTTACTATGTATATATAAACAAGTGTGTACGCAAAATATAATAACAATGCTATTGTTGTACTGTAGATATATGTAACTAACAAGCACGTATTCACTATCAATTTTCAGGGGGGGGGGGAGAATTTAAATATGTTTTATACATGAACTAAATTATATTATAATATTATTTTAATGAAAATATTATACAGTATAAAATATAATATAATATTGTATACAAACTATAAATAAAGAAAAAAATAGTTAAATACGATTTTATATCTTAAAACAAAGTTACCCTTACTTACTAAAGCACCCACTTTTTGATTTGAACCTTTTCCGATGCACTCATTAGTCAATAAAACACATTTTGCATAATGCTCATTCTAACTTCTTCGAATAAACTAACCAAGAAAACTGTTAACCAAGACATTTGAAATTCTAATTTCCTTTTGACACAACCGGAAAATTATAATTTGAAGAAGGAAGTCATGGATTTATTAATAAATCGTACTTAAATTCATCTTCAGATATTCTAACATCTACATACCATCCAATACTCGAAGTTCTGATAATTCTGGAGTACTTTATGTTAAACCTTTTTTAGTAGTAGACGCACACGAACTTCTTCGGTAGTAATTAATTCTGAATCCAATTCAGCTTGATTTTCTTATGAAAAAAATTAAATATTGACGACTGAGTTAGCATATAACCTTTGATTTTTCAAGAAATGTAAAAAATAAAATGCAACAGTAAACAGAACCCCCCCTCCCATATATACGGGCTTGCTAGCTAATGCGCCCGTTCTACAATGGGATTTGAATAATCCAATAAGTTTTTAAAACCATGTGACAACCAAATTAATATATAATAATCACTATTAATAGCTCATCATGTAACAATTTTATCTAGTTATAAAGTTATCTACTTTTATTCACCTTGACACAATATTCAAAGTAGCTGGCAGCGAATATAAACCTGATTTGAAAAAAATAGTGTAACAATTGTCTTAATATTAAAAATGGCACTAATTTAGAAAAACGATTTTTAATAATTATACAATATCAGTATTTCAATAAATCATAAATTATTACAATGTTCAAAAATTAGCTAATATAAATTTATTTTCAATTTTTTTATTTATTTTTTTTAATTACCACATTTGTGGCCCATGTAAAAAATAAAACGTTCGAGTATTGTTGATGTAAGGAACTGATAATTTAAAAAAATTATATATAATTTTCATAATATAAGAACATATGCCAAGGATAAGCCCCTCTTTAAGTGGTTGAATTTTGGTGAAAATAGTAGTCGTTGGTCATTGAAAAATTACGAATCTTGCCACAGTGCGTCGATCCCAAAGGTGCTATGTGCGATATATTGCCGATTGTTTGTTTATTTTTTGTTAACATTGGTTTCTGGGAGGCAGTCAACGTAATAATAAACGTTCAGGTTATTGAATGTAAAAAAATATTTTTTTTTGCAGTCTAATAAAAAATTCGGTTGCAAGTTAAATACCTATTTTTTTAGCTCTTAGAATGTACTTAACTACTTAGTATATGTTAATAATTTAAAATTCCATATTACTTTTTTACAGTTTGTACTGAAAACTATAAATAGAAAAGGTCTGAAAAGTACAAATGGAATTAAAACGGGTAAGTGTTTTTTTTCTTTTAATTAATTATTTTTTAACAATTTTTTAAGTGTAAACTTGAAATGGTTTAATATGACTTTGAAATTATTATTCTAGTTCGGCAGTTTATCAACCTTTTTATATCTCAGTATCACTTAATTTTGAAAATGTTCACAATAAAGGGAAAACAAGGAAAAGTTTTTATTAGGAACTAAATAATTATGAAAAAATGATTATAATTATGTTATTATCATCTTATTGCCATTATTTATATAACTGGGTTATTATCGAAGTCTTAGAAAATAATATATATCTATAATAAGATTAATAAAACTATGGTTGTAATTATCCTACAATGTAACATAACTTGTTATTAACACCATTGATTTTAGGTTGTACTAAAATTACACCTAATAATAATGATAATTTTTTTTCTCAAATCAATTTCCTTGACAATCCAATGATTGAGAACAATAATTATATTTATGTATTTTTATCAGTATTTTTAAAATGGTCCATTTTATTTAGTCATTATGAAATTTTTTTGGTTGTATTCTATAGTTGTATAATTAATATATAATGTATGCTCTGTATTTATTAGCTGTTTCCAGCTCATCAAATAATGATAAAACTAAATACAGAAATATGATTGTTTCTATTATTTTGAATTCTAAAACTCCAATTGCGGTTAACAATGTATTTAGATTATTTAAAAATAAGTATTGCTATGACTTTCCACTTAAAATATTTGGTTGTATATCAGTTATGGATTTTTTTCGTCTACACCCAGCACTGTTTAAAGTTTGTATACAAAAAAAACCTAGCAAATATAATAATTATTAATTAAATATATATGTAAATACACAGTTGGAAAATGAATATTCTACAAAAAGTATTGTTACAATAGTCAAACAGGAGACAGAGAAACCAAAATGTACAATAAGAAGGTCCTTCATGAATGCATGTAAGTAAATTTTTTTTTATCAATATCTATATAACAATATTATGAACCTTTGATGTGTACATTGGTTCTTAAATTTAATATTAGTGTTACGGATTTCTTGCCTTGTTTCTTATTATTCTAGTTAAGATACATATTTGATTTGTGTCAACTTAAATATATAGTTTAACTTTGTAAATAGTTGCCCATTTTTTCCATATTTTAAGAAACTAGTATATTTAATAAATTTAACTATTTTTTATGATACTAATGTCATATTTGTGGCAAGTAAAAGTAAAATGATTACATTTTTATGAAAATATATTTATGATTTTGTTGACATAGAACTGAAAATTTAAAAAAATTAATTGTTATGTTGTCTTCAAATTATCTAACTTTATCTAAAAAGTTGCTTTGGAAAACTTTTTAAACATTCTTACTACCCTAAAAATTGTCTCAAGACCAAAAATAAATTTTAATCGTATAACTTATAGCTTCCATGCTCACAATCTAATATGGAATTTAGTTTATTAATAAATCTGTAATGAAAAATTGATACAAAATTTTAAATCCACAAAACCAATTATAACACTTCGACTTTTTCTTCACATGTAGTTTATTGTTATGACCAAATTAATTGTAAATAATAACCTACATGAATAATTAATTATTATTTTTTGTATTATGAAGTAGATATTATTATGTATTTTTGTGTTTAGCTTTGTTAGATCAAAATACAGAAAAAAAACCAGTTACACTTTCAGTTACAGCCAAAGAATTTGTATTAAGGTCTAATGCTGCCACAAGTCAATGCAAAAAGGACATTGGTGATGCACAGTAAGTATTAATACATTTATTAATAGACACTAGTCATATAAACAACAAATTTACTTGTTATTAAAATGTGTAGTTTTTTTATTACATTTTATTGACTAAAACAACTTTTATATAACATAAAGTATTTTTGTATGTGAGAAGGTTAGGTTTGGTAAAAGATATTAAGGAATTAAATGTGCATAAATTGTAATGTGTGATTAAGAATTAAAACATGGACATTTAAGTCCAGGGGGATATATAAATAAATCATAATATATTTACTTGCAATTCCTTTATAAAATCATTGTAAAATAAAAAATGTATTTTGAGCAAAATCGTTTTTAGAATTATATAGTTTATTATAATTTTTAAAATTAGGATAAGCGATGTAAATACACAAACAAGCTGTTCTGTAATTTCAAAAAGTATAACAAATTATGAAATATATGACTCGGATATGGTATTAGATTCAATGAAGAAAAAAATGCGTTGTGTTTTAAACAAATACAAAAATGGTATATTGTGTAATGCATTTATGGATATTTATGCTGTAAGTATAAAATATGCATATTGTTAAATTTCAAACATTTCACATAAAAACTAACAAAAATCTTTTTGCTTTACATAGTTAGTAATTATTCGAAATTGTGATTAGGTATTTATTATATTTACTTACCTAAGTTAATAATCCATTTACTTCTCCTTTTTCCAAGTATTTGGAATTGACGGAATTGGTCCTAGAAAACAATATATTACAATAGAACTTAACTTAGAATAATATAACTAACTAAAATGTGTATTTTAAACTTTTATTTCATTCATTAATATCTTATTTTATAGAATGAATACAGTAGCTTTACATTTTCTGACTATGGATTTAGAAGTATGAGAGATATGGCATTTAATTTACCATCTGTATTTTATGTGAAAGAATCCGAAGATGGTTATGATCATGTTCTGTATAATGCCTGTAGACGAAGTGAACTAGATAATAATATAATTGGTGAGTTTGTCATATCGTGTCTGTGATTGTAAATGTGTATAAAGCCTAGGCATTAAATAGATTACTGGCTCTTAGCTATTATAAGCCAATTAGAACCATTATATTTTTCAGATCCAGCGCTATATTATAAAAATATACCGAAGACTGTATTGCATAATCTTTCAATCATTTTTGATAAGAATCGTACTGGTATCAGTTTTGAAAAATTGAAGCATTTATACTGTGTATGTATAGGAATTTAATGTTAGTAACAATTAATGGTTTTCTAATATATATTATTTGTTTTTTTAGACTGAATTTGGGTTGTGTTATGAAACATTAAAATATGGTTTTTCTTCTGAAAAACACATGTTTGAATCATTGAATAAAATGGTTGAAATAAAAGATAATAAGTTGTACACATTGGACCCTTTCGTTTACATAGACTTTGTCAACGAAAATTCCCTCACAGAAATCGCTGTACAAAAAATACGAAATTACACCGATTTGGGGGTAAGTATTCTCTATATCAATAATGATTTTAGAACAGTATTTTTCAACAGTAGATTATTAGAAATATCGTAAATATTCTAGATTTTTAAAAATAATTTCAGTTACAATGATAATACACACTGTACACATAATATTATACGTTTTGTAAATATATCAATCCCAGTGTTACCTAAAAAAAAACTATCATTACGCAATTACGTAATTAATCTAGATTAACCTATCGGTTGATAGGTTGCCAAATGCTAATTTTTATCTTTTAGACTCAGACCTCGCAACAACTATTACGACCCCTACACTGCTACGGAATGCCTTACTATTTATTTTTTTTGTTTTGTTTTTTTAACCCTTCAGGGATTGAATCCTACTAAAAAAATAGAAGCCAGTACCCTTTTCCAGAACGAAAAGTAACTTCGTTTATACAGAATTTCATAACAATCTGCTCAGCTGTTTTGGTGATTGAATCACAAACTTTGACATTTATAATATTAGGAGGATTACAAAACAAAACAAAACACTAAACAATATTAAATATATACCTATTTTAAAAATAAAAGAAAAGAGCTAATATGTATGGTAGATATGTAAATCTTAGTATTTTTTTTATTTTTGAAACATGATAGCATACCTAGCTAGGTTACATGAGTAATAGAAAACAACTTTATAGTTTAATTTTACCTCCTTGTAAATTTGAACAGTGAAGGAGAGGATGTTAGATTTTATACTAGGGGTGGGGGCAACTATTGATTTGATCCATTACTTTTTTTTGTCTAATATAAAGTTGTGAATTCAGATAAGTAAATAGCCGTGAAGTACTTGTATGAAGATATAAGTATAAGTACAACTTATATTTGTATAAAAACATAATAATTTAGTGTATTACTGACATTTTTTTTTTTTTCATTACAGAAGAATCTATTAAATGACGGTAGTGTCTGCAATAAAAACTTTAAATATACTCCATTTCAACTAAATGACGACAAATTATTAATGGTCTTCATGGCTGAAATTTTTCAGCCAAGTTCATTTTATATCCATTTAGAGACAAAACTAGAAACATTAAACAATCTTATGGCCAAACTACAGTTAGTCATTTTTATATAATTAATACACTTAATAATGATTTTTAACACTTCTGTTTCAATTTAGAGAATTTTATGTTAAATACGAAACGAAGTACAAAGTTTCACCAAACTTGTTATTTCCCGAATTAGCATGTTGTTTGCAATTCGAAGATACCATAAAGTGGCACCGAGCTATAATTTTGAATATAGTTGATGAAGACTATGTAAAAGTAAATACTAATTGATTACACTTCTTATTAATTACATATTATATATACAGGGTGATCGACTAACTGAAGACACTCGGAAAGTATTAACTTTATTTTATTATTATTATTATTTTTATTTATTTTTTTTTTGAAAAATCATGAAACAAGCAGCTCTAAAATGTTACATTAATATTATTTTTGGATGGTGAAACTACTACCCACTTTTGAATATGTTGACGAGATATTCCACTTCAAGTTTGTCGTTTCATGGCTAGGAGAAAATAATAGTTTATTTATTTGTGTGGATGCGCGGAACTCCACTACTCTCACTCTACCCACAAAACAACAAACTTGATAGTGGAATATCCTGTCAACGGGTTGACGAAAATTAAAAACTTCAACACTAACATGTATTATAACTAATACATCATCTATTTATGGAACTTTCAGTATAGATTGGAATTGTTGATAATCAAAAATGGTTTCTTCAAATATAAGGGTGACAAAAAATGTCGGTAATGTTATTACACTGTAGTTTCACATAGTTAAAATATTTTAAAAGAAGTATATTATTAAATAAATAGTATGACGTGTGTTTAGATGTATATATATATATATATATATATATATATATATATATTATACAGCCTGTGTAAAATATTTAAAAGACGAAAATTGAAAAATGGTTCAAAATATGTTTAAATATTGTATAAATATTATTAACATACAGAGGTACTTATTTAATTTTATAATGGTAACTACAACGTTAATTTTATATGTTTATTTGTATAATCTTGGCACACACGAAGTTTTACAAAACAAAACCAAAATTATACATTTGTCAACAACCACTAGTTTGTTATTTGAGTGTTAGCCATAATCTCGTAATACATTTTGTAAATTATTATTTAAACCAATAAAACTATTTTCTAAGGTGTCATATGTTGATTATGGATCGATCGAAGTAGTCAAAAAAACTAGAATTAGACTTTTGGCATTAGAGTTTGGTACTGAACCTATTCTAGCCCTACACAGTTGTTTGTTTGAACACGACCATTTCGTGTATAATCGAGAAATCAATGAATTATTTGTTGAAATTGTGGATGGCTTTAAACTAGAGGCTCATACTGGTGGTTATAGAAATCGCAAAGTAATTGCTAAAATTATTGTAGTTTTATAAATACATTATTTAATTGTATTTCAATTATAGGATGGAGACCGTCAAATGATTTTAACATTATATTCAAATTTTGAAAAGTCACGAATAAATATAAACAAATTTTGGTGAGTACCTGCATAATAATGTTTGAATATATTTTCTTTAATCTTAGCTTGAAATAATTTACCTTATACTTAATCAAAATAATGACTCCCAAATTGACCATACAGATATGATATAAGTAAACCAATGTTTATAAGCCTCTAACCAATCTCTAAAAAGAAAATTTTAGTACAAAAAATCTAAATTATATATTGTTTAATTTTCTGTTTTTTTTTTTTTTTTGTCTTTTAGAATGTTTTAATTGATTGTTATAGGTTCTATATTATTACAATAAATATTTAATTCTATGTTTATCAGTGTTCTCATCTAATTTCTATACATATAACATTTTCGATAATATTTACAAATTTAATGTGACAATATTTTATTTGTAACAATTATTGGTTATTTTTATATATATATATATATATATATTATTTTATTTATTGTTTTAATTATAGATTTGTTTTAATTTTACTTTTAGTATTAAAGAACTAAAAAGAATGTTAAGGAATAATAATGGATTATCAATTAGAAGGATGATGTGTACATAAAATACAGAATGATAATAAATTCACACTTTCAGAAGAAGAACAGTTAAACAATTAAAAACTATTAATTTACATAGGAAAGTAATTGGGTACCTAAGATTTTCTATTTATTATATGTTTTTATTTTTATATTTCTTTAAACAAAATCAAAAGTATTGTTTGTAATAACAATATATTTTAAAGATAAATCTTAATTTTTAAATTACTGAAAATGATTATATAATAATGGTTTTTTTTAAAAAAAAAGTTTTCTCTATATAACTGTTTATATGTATATACTAAACTGTTAGATATTATGATACAGAATTTGGGTTTTCTTAATTGACAGAACATAAAATGAACAATGTTAAAATGTGTAAATTTTGTTTGTAGTACGCTTTTTATAATAGTACTTTCTATTATATTTGTACAAATTTATTTTTCTGTATAATAAAAAATAGTTAATAAAGACTTCAAAACTCTTACTTTGTTGGTCCTGTTTTTGTTTAGCTAGTGCTGCCTTGGTCATGGTCTTGTTGTAAAAACAAAACAAGACTGCGGCCCAAAACCAATTTTGATCATCACTACCCACAAGCTTCCCTTTTCAAGTTTTTCGATACTATATATCAACTAGATAATTGTCAATGGGTGAAGTAAAATTTCACTGCTGGTACTAATCTAAAACCGCAAGCTAACCTAACCTACTACTGTCTACATTCTACATTTCTATAGTCCGTGACATGAAAAAGGTGTATAGGAACAAAAATCATTTTAATAGCATGGTTATTTTCGTAAAACTTGTTTATTTATATACAGATGAATATATAATAATATTAAGCTGAATATACTTATGTACTCCTATAACAAAACAAATGTGTGTATATATATATATATATATATAAATATATTACGTGATGTATAAACCACATTGTTATAGTTATCATTATAATATCATTCTATTATAATAAAATTGCTAAAAAAATTCCAGAAATAATATTATTATAATAATAAGTACGTATTATATATATTATATTAAAAACTATATGAGTAATTAATAGTATTATTGTCAAATATACCTAAAATTGATTAATGGCAATAATCGTTGGGGCTACATTATACATTGTTGAAAATAAAACGACCACGTAAGATTCTTCTGCAAAGCGCAATTGAGCATATTATTATCACCTAAAAGGTGAGGAGGCGATATATTTAATATTATATTAACACATAGGTACTTGGTCAAATTATTAATAGAATACGTTGTTAAAATATAGATATAAATATATCACATTTTAAATAATGTGAGAATAAAAATTAAAAAATCCGTACAAATTTAAACGTTAAGAAGGTACTACTTATTCCATCCATCGGCACAATATTTTATAGGTTTTTTTTTTTTATTTATATACGAGTATATTAGAGGTAGATACCCTAAATATTAAATTTCTAATGGATTTATCTTGCGGATAATATATTATTGTGATTATCAATCTACTTAAAGTATGGATTGAAGTACATCTAAAAATATTACAAATTATACTATACAGGAATAGCTTAATTTTGTTTCTAAAGTATCGCATTTTTTTTTTTTTTTTTTTTAACGAATAACAGTTTTAAACAAGGTGTATTATAAATACACTTTACTTTTATATTAAATATGAAATATTATTTTTAATTCTTCAATTACGAAGATACTTTATAACATACGGGACGGCGAGACCTTTTTCGTTTCCACCGTACAAAATCCATTACTGCATATCCTGATAAATCGATTCTTTTGTAAATTTAATTTACATTTATTTCTCGGCTTATTAATTTGTTTAGATTCTGAACGAAGTGATGAATGTATCTACCTATTACGTGTACTTTAATTCTGTTTGTAAACAATTTATTCACCAAAAATATTGCTCCGATAAAAAGACAACGAGAGATTTTTTTTTGTTGCATTTTGGACGTAGTTGGTGCACTGAAGAGGTTTTTTTTTTTTTTTGTCTTTCCGTTTATTCTGGTCAATTGTTTAGCTATTTATAACAATATGAAGTTTTTAAGTTTTTAGTATGATTTTTTGTGGATAAAATTTGTTTGGCATCTTAAAAATGCACAGAAATTTGACACAAGGTTGATTATTTCAAAGTAAAATTATTAAAGTTATTATTTTGATTGTGTAAATATAACGAAAAGGTGTAAGCACATTTTTATTATAAATGTTTGGGTTCAGATTTTGACGGAAATAGTAAAAGTCACGACATTTCAATACATGATTGACCAAACTTCGCTCAGAATCGATTATCGTTGCATACAGATATAAATTAAATTTCTATCTATATCCTATCTTATCAGTGTTCTACTTACTAACACTATCATGTACGATGAGGACAGTATGATAGCGACGATGTACAAAACACCCGCAATGGATGACTGCCTTTTGTATTATTATAATTTTATTTTTTTTTTCGGTTCATTGACGAGACATAATGGTTGTAGGAGTATCGTCCAACTATAACCTTTAAAATTTATTAGAAGTTTGTGTGGCCGTTTATTAAAGGTAGGCACAGGCATGCACCTTTATTGTGCATAGGCGAAAATTTACCAAAATTTTTGAGGGGGGTAATTTTTAAAGTATTTTACTGTATATAAAAAGCCACCTTATCATACATATACGATTAAGTACTCGTAATATTTGAGTAAATTTAAGGGGAGCTAATTTTTCTGTTTGTACTTTTTGAAGGATCATAGTCCAGTTGAGTCTCCCCCCCCCCCAATATCTACCTATGTTATTGCGATATAAATATTTGCTTGTGTGGACTATATTATTAGCTAATATTATAGCTATAAATATAACCGACTTGAAAATTACCTGTCCATTTCATCACTATATACAATTTGAATATACCCATTGGCGCACTTAAGGGGTGGGATTCTCTTAATTTTATTTCTTACTCGTATTATATACATTATCATAATACTGTGCTGCAGAACGACATTTTCAGGAGCGTATTTAGAATCTTGTCTTCGGGTCCAGGGTATATGTATTTATCCAGAGGTCACCGGCTCCGATCCCCTAACCCCCTCCAAAACATACATGTCAACCACCATCTGCACTTGATCTGTCCGTACTAGAGCCAAAAAGTTGGAAATTTATAACGAGTTAAAAAGTTATAAGGTTGATTTAACTTTTAACCTTTGAACCTTTTTTTATTAACTTGAATTATTATTATTTTTTCTACATTAACTTAATAAATAACGAGATAATTTTGAACTATATTTTTAAATTTAAATTTCTTTTAATATTAACACAACATTGAATTTTACTACTTATACTTCTGTATACTATTTAAAATCACAAACTCTAGCGTTTAATCGTTTTCACTACGAGACTAAAATAAACAAAAATTTAACTTAACTTCAGTTAATTAATTAATCGAATTTTCAAATTAACTTTTTACTTGTAGATTAATAAAAGACAAGTATAATACTTTTAACCAATATTTACGTTAATAGCTATTTTTCCTATTAACTCCTATTTACTCGAGCTATTTATATTATTCATTAACTTGCCTGTCTTGAAGGTGCAACGACGAGAATTTAATGGATTACTATGTATTATTAATTATATTACGTATAATAATTATGTATATAAAGTATAACAGATAGGTTAATAAATTAATAATTAAACTAATTATATTATATTACGAGCTGAGAACTAAATATAGTCTATAACTTTATACAACGATAGAGCTTTACCGATGGGACGTGATCCTATATAATTATCAACGCTCGAATTGGGCAAAGAGGACGGATCCCTCTACCATTTTTATTTTTTTCATGCTCCCCGACTACTTTATCTTACCGGGACGGGACAGACAGTATACGAGCTAATACCCGAAATAATTTTTTCCAGATGTAGTTTTCAACTTTTCTCAATAAGTTAATAAAAATTCAAAATATGTAACGATTTTTACGATTTTAATATGTTGGAGATAATAGTTATTTTTGTTTAAATTTTTTCTAACCTAATGACTACGAACATCTATAGATAAATTATGAAAACCCCAGCAAGATTATTTAGTTAATTTTTATTACTGTGCATTGTATTTATTTTTGAGTTATTTAAAAAAAAAAAAAACAACAAATTATTAATTTACTGTTGATAAAATATGTCGAATAAAAATTGGAGATTAATTTTTTTTTTTTTCTTTCATCTACTATTACAACGCGTGTACGACCAACGAAATGTGCATTTCAATTATATTTTAATATAAATGATAACTAACAACGTTTCAGATGTACCATACTGTACGAATTTAAAGTGAGCATAAATTCACGTTTATTAACACATGTTGAATAATAATAATATGTCCTAATGTACTTATATGTTTTTTTACAATACATATAGGACTAGTATATAATTATATAATAAGGTATTGAAATTTCTAATAATAAATGTCTTGTTTAACCATATTACTAATTTTTGTTTTCAAGTGAAAACGCGGCCATTTATAATAATGCAACATACGTTTTTCAAATGTTTCCTTGATCGTAGGGACTATATATTTGCGTATATTTGTTATAATAATTATTCTCGTGTATGCAACTACTATAAGTAATAAGGTAAGACAGTAATCCCCCGTTATCAGCGGATTTTTTAACCGCGGTCGAGTTGTAAATACTCTTTATTTAGTAATCCATACATTTTATCGCTATTATACGAACGCTGTAATTTGATTTAGATAAAGTCAGATGATTTTTGTTATATCGTTAAGTATAACTATACATACGATGCCGTATAAGGAACACATGTTCGATTAATACATATGTAATGGTCAATTGTTCAGTTGTCAGTTGATATTTGTACGTGACACATATACGATATTTCTAATAAATGTAGTGTTTTTAATCTATTAAAACGGTTTCTCAACCTAGAATTGCAATGAAAACGATAAGAAACGAAATTTTAGATAAATTAAAAAGTGGCCGTCACTTGCTAGAAGGTAATAAATGAACTAGTGTTCGAGAAATACGAAAACATGAAGATACAATACGGCGCAGTGTTATGGAAATAACAGCCCATATTGCTGTTAATACGTGTTTTATCATATTGTATATTATTAAAGAGTTTTTAAAATGTAAAAACTAAAACCTAACCAGCTTTTTTACATTGATTTATGGTTTCGTTATCCGCGACGCATAGCTGGAATCCAACCTCCGCGGATAACGAGGGATTACTACTGTACTATACTATTTGATTATTGTTAATGATATCCGGGTAATGCGGGGAGCGTAGTAGTCACCCCCCGACCCCCTCACAAACTCCTACGACAGGGTAAATATTCCTTTCCGGAAAGCTATACTATTATTTTTTTTTTTTTTTTTTTTTTGTACTAAACAGAGCTCGCCGACTATAATTTTCCCAATTCGAGCACTGATTATACACCTATATATACGTATTAATCGTATAGTATTGATAGATACGATTACGGGACGCGCCCGATCGACGATGTGCAAAACATTATATATATATATATATATATTATAAGTGATAATAATATAGTGCCTAATACTGCTGCGGTGTGCGTCGGCCCGCGGCATTATATGAACCGGGCGAAAATCACCCAGTACGTCATGTTGAGCACGGCGAACAGCAGCGGGAAGAACACGCGGGAAAACCGGTCGATCTTCAGTGCTCTGGTGCGATTCCGCTGCGCTTTGGCCGTCGTCGCGGCGGCCGCGGCCGCGACCGCTTGCGGGGGCGGCCGCGGTGCCGGCGGGATCGGATGCCCGTCGATCGATTTAATGTTGTTCTGCAAAGTGTAACGACATCGTTGTAATTACAATACGTACAGGGTGGACCGGCACATGTGCGCGCCAACTCATGTAGCGGACATGACTACTATATTTTTTTTTTTTTTTTTTAGCCCGGCTTCAGCACTCCACTCTCCCAGTCATAATAAACCAAAAACAATTGGAAGCCGTTTCCTTCATTTCCGTCGGTTTTTATACCAATCTGACGTTTCTATATAAATGATTAATGGTTCATGAATACAACGTTGAAGCAACGAACAAACTGTTGTAACTTGTAAATACTACAGATATCTATAATATATTATTTAGTCGGATAAATAGTTTGACAAATAGATATATGAATATCTATAGTATGGCATAGATATTTGTGGCAAATACTGTCTAGATAACAACATAAATTCATTATAATAAAACTCTGTCTTTACATATGTCTGTAAGCATTATACATCATTTCAGCACTCCTAATATTTTATCTCTGGTTGGGCCTATACGTATAACAACATACACCTGAACAGAATGTTATAACATATTTCAATATATATTATACGAAACATAACAATTATTTTTCCGAGGAATAGAAGACTCTATTGGCACCTAACGACTTTAAAATTTCACATTATACCGTTTTTTTTTTTGTCGTCGCCTTTATTTTTGGGGGTGCAATCAATACCCGAACTTTAGATTTCCAAATAGTATCAAAAGTGTCCAAAAGTATTGCTTAAAAAGTAAAATGTAATATTTACTCTGAAGCTGAAGTCAAATGGTTTTTTATTTATCGGTTTCTGCGGTGGCATGTCAGCATCGCCAAGCACAATGTTCACCAAACAATATTCCATTAGAGCCATAAACACGAACCTAAAACACATACGAATGGAAAAATAATTTGTGCGTATAGGCAAATGTAGTTTTAAAACAAAAAAAATAATAATAATCAAAACCAATATAGGACACGCCTACAAATATTGCAAAACAGTTATTTATTTTTTAAAACCACGATTCAAAAATTAATTTACAATTATCATGTTTGTATAGTTTATACGAGTGTAATGCCGGATTAGTGTACTTGATGACTGCATAATTTATACCTACTTATAATAACTACACCGCGATGGCATATAATAATTAATACGATTTTATTTAATCTCGATTATTATAGTTTGTCTTTATTATTATATAGACAGTGAAGACTTGCAAGTATGATAGATAAACAGTAAAAATTCGGGCGTATATAGAATAAGACTCTATAATTATATTTTTATGATTGTACGATTGTAAATTAAAATCAGAACGCAAACTATTTATTGGTCACATTATCCCACCAACTTCTCATCTAATAAGATTAAATAAAGGCTGAACAAATATCTTTATCTTACAAAAGGTCAAATTGTTTTAATAGATTGGTTCGTGGTTCAAAATCCTAGTTTTTGACCTACCTCCCTTCCCATTGTGCTATTGCGTAGGTAGTCATAAAACAAAAACTTTCGAACATAATTTTATATATTATTTAATTCTACAAAAAAATGTTTAGTACGCAATTTGTAACAAATTTAATCGTCTACAATTTATAATATAAGTTTTTTCGTCCTAGATGAATTGATAAACATATATAATCGATAAACTAAATATAGTACAAAACATTCGAAAGCTTTTTGTTGATTGGTTACCTACGCAAGAGTAGTGGTAACTTTTTGGTGAAAAATAATGTCGCCCGCAATATTTTTATGTTCAAACTATAAAGTTTGTCACTACTATTATTAAACTAATCGTTTTTCTTTTTCCAATTTTAGCCTAATTACTAATTAATTAGTTAGGTACGTAAATATATAGTAAATCAAAAATAGAACTCATGCGTTTCATAAACAACCGATTTGTATGACAATTTATCTAAATAATAATATACATATTTATATGAAGATCAATTCAAAATTTGAATTGTTTACTATAATTAAGATGTATGATATTTGACTTACACTGTACACGCAGACATAAAAGTATCGACTGCTTTTAGATACGAAACTGGAGGTAATGCGGCTTGAGATTTAGCATGTTGTGTTGACAATGTCAGTAGCGATGTTACGCCCAATGTCACGCGGGCCGGAGCTGCTTCAGGTTTTATCCAAAACGAAACCCACTTTTTAATTTAAAAAAAATTTAAAAATACATCAGAAAATATTTATAGGATTATTAAACAATAACTATATAATAATAGGAATTCTCAAATTTATTTTCACGTAAAATAAGAGTGATTAAATAGGTACGATTAATGTTTAGGACACCATTAGTACGTATAAATGTTAAAACGTCACAGATCGTCTATAACTCGAGTTTGACTCAAATAAACCAACATATTAATATATCAGTATTTCTGAGTCAAACGATACATATTATTGAATTTCGCTAAGAAATGTATTTATTAGTTGATTATTCTTGTCATATTTAAAATTCAACTTGAACTATCGATCCAACAATACGGAATAGTAAAACCATTCCCGCAATACTTTTTTTCGGCTAAAAATAATCATGAATAAAAATATTTATTATACCCCGAGTAATTTAACTGAATTTTAGTTTTAACATAAAAAGAAAAATTATGTAATTAGTGTAGTAGGGTAAACAATTGCTGCACACTTAATTGATATTCATTGTTGTTGTTTTTTTTTTTTTTTAATAACCTCCCTGATATTAATTTTGTATAATATGATAATTTACTTACCGACATAATGACAATAAGACACGTAGGGATATAAGTGTGAAACAAATAATATCCAAGTCTTCGTTTGAGAACAAAAATCACTTCTAAGCATGTAAAATTTCCTGAAAATTTATTACGATTAAATTCTGTCATGTATAAAATATCAATTCTATTATATTTAAATGTTTTTCTGTTTTTTTGAGATCATTTTTTTGTTTATTTTTTCAATCGCGATTCGTTGAAATAGATACTGTATAGTTAGAATATTTTATTACATTTTTACTCTAATAATGTATTAAAAATTAATATTATATGCGTCCAACAAATATATCTTGAAATTATGAAACTGACAAAAATATACATAGGTTTTTTATTTTTAATACGAAAGAAATTCTACACAATTAAAAAACTTGAAAAACCTTTAATCGATAACTCTCAAATTTGAATAATATTACGTATTCGATAACGTATTTGGAAACGTGTGTGCAATGTTCATATACACGCTTTTTTATGCGGTAATTGACAACGCCCGGGTTAATAAATCACGAGTTTATAATATGATTTATAAATGTAATCAAAAAATAAATAGTCATAACCCTCTGTGAACAACCACCTAAGTAATTTTACAATGAGTTTTCGGATTGTATAATAGGTGGCGCACGAGTTATTTAAAAAAAAAAAAGTGTAAAAACGCGAACAAAGTCGTGGGAAACAGTTACGTCGTATAGTCTTTTGACATAACTTTATAATACAAACACAATTACACTGAAGTGAGTATAACCAGTAATATACGTGTATATAATAATTGTTCAATTTACCGGTAGAGTATACTTGTGTACAGTCGGCAGTTTGATTTTTAACCAATTGTAACTGGGGCAATTCGATATTTTCGTTGACGACCAAGGGGATAATCGGATCCCATTGGAATATCATGTCGTCGGTCGTATGCGACACTGAAATAAATTAGACGTTTCAAATGAAATTATCCGTATTACATTACTATACAGACGGACACATAAAATATTTATCTTACGGCTTTCCATCTGAAGTTTACATTCTTGAGTGTCATGCGGATATATCATAAAGTTCATGGCGCACGACAGTGTTAACGTTAATCTATACAAAAAAAATTATCTGTGATTAATTGCATGGGAAACCGTTGTTTATAACGTTAATATTAAAACGATATCATACTTGACCATATAGAGAATGGTTTTATCTTTATAGAGCCACATATAATGATTTGGAATAGTCATCGTTTGAAACGTTACGGCTTTTGCGTTTTTGAAAAACGAATCCGGTCTCCAAATATTTTTTAACCAATCGACTTCTAATAATCTACAAATTTAATTCATATAACCATACAACTAATAACAATTGAAATATGACTCATGTTTAACAAAATCAACTTATTACAACTGATTCGAAATAAAGGAGAATTATATTTATTATAAATACTAACCTATATTCAGAAGTCATATTTTCTGGCAAACGGAGTCTATGATCTTTCCAAGTTTGAGCAAAAAATATATCAGCAGCGTACGTCTTATAAAAAAAAAAAAAAAAAAAATGTTTTATTTAAATACTAAATATAATTTCTGATTTAATCATTTAATCAACGGTAATCCAATATTTAAATAAGATACCATTGCGTTTTCATCGATTGAATCCAAACCCATTACCGTAACATGAAAAAATACTTTAGTTGCCATTCCGTCTTTTTTCGGCGGTCTCATTTTGTCGTATTGCTTTGCGTCTTCTGGTAGGATATCTCTGAATTCCAAGCATTTCGAATATCTAATTTGAAAACTATTAAAACAATCATTCAAACGAATATTATTAAACCAAATACCTTCATAATACATAGAGTATTATGTACACAAAGTAATGAAGATAAACATTTATATAAATTAAAAATGATATTTATATTATTTCGTTTGAAAACAATTTTTTTTTTTTTTTAGGTTCTGAGCGTAACTTTCTAAACGTGGAACAATTTTCAAAATATTATAGCGTTTATTTTAATTATTAATAGCTATTTCAGCTATTTGAAATTTGCTAAGGTTTTTATTTATTTATTTATTTGGATAGAAATTGTGTAATTTATTTTTATCAGCGTTTTACATTTATTTTAAAAAAACCATTACAAACACGAACAATTTATTTTATAGTCAGAAATTAATATAATTTTCAATTTAAATTTATCATGTTTAACTTAATTTTGCTCTCTGTCGTTTTCGTTTACAATGATTTATCGTTGCGTATAGATATAAATTTAATTACATTAGATATCTTAATCCTAACCTTCCCAACTTCCCACTACAAAAGTAACCGACTCATGGTCAGAAGTATGTCGAATTTTTAGTTTTACATTAAATTTATTTACAAATCAGTGTTATCAGTAAAAAAAAAAAAAAATAAGTCTAATATTTTTGTTTTCATAATACTTCGTGGCCATGAAAATTTCAATATCAATATTTCCTTACATAATAATTTTTGAAAATTATTTAATTCATACCAATGTTCTACGTACTTATAATAAAATATAATAACATTACTTACTTGATAATATATAGGAAAACTACTAGCTTAGTAATGATATCCCCGGATAATGTATTCGATTTAAAATTCTTCATAACTAAACCTAAAGCAATAGATAATATATCATTATATAAATTAATTTTGTTTACCTATATGCCACTTATGTATAATAAAACATCGATCATTTGGACAATTTATTGTACAAGTAGATATTATTTTAATTAATGGACAACATTTTTGGACCACCCCTTTCGTATAGATTTTAGAGAAAAAAAATTCAGACACCTACCTATAGTGTGTTTTATTATTTTTTAAAAAATAGCTTTTTTTTAACTATGGATTTTGTATATAAATTTCCGAGACTAAATAAGAAATGTGTTTGGCTATTCAGTCAATGTTCACGAGCGGAGGGATGTTAAACCACCAGCCCCCCAATGACCCAAGTCCCTGGTGCCCAGCGTCGCAGTTAAGTGTCGTTGCAGACTGTTCAGAGCGACGTAATGCACCATAATAAAGTACAAATAAAAAGTATACCGGTTTATAAATGCAGTCCGCATTTCAATGGTAATTGGTATTGATGTGCACACAAATCTATTATAAATTGTTCATTTTTTTTTTCCTTCTTCTTTTTGTCTTCCCACATCTTCCAAGTGTTTCTTTCATTTATATAGATAGTTTTTACTAAGAGGATGTCACACATCCGTATACATTTCGAAAATATCCTTTAGAATATAGGTACAATAATTAGAACATTCCCATCATCGGATTGCATTAAGTTTTGTAAAGTTTAATTTTGACACAATTTTAAGTACAATATATTCATTGTACTATCGGAGGGTTGTTTTCAATTTAACGTAAAATTGATACTATACTTTTAAGTATTGGTGTTTTATATCGATTTTCGTAAATATATTCCGATATAAGAAAAAAAAAATCCAAAGAAAACATAGATAATTATGTCCTCTATATTGTAATAAAGTTCACTATTTCATTAATATTTTACTGTGGAGGTTCGGGGTTCTCATTCCCGTTAAACGATACTTTACATAAACATTTTAATTTATTTCATAATTAATCGATAATTACTTATACATTTATTTGTAAATAGAATTGAATATTTTTGTGTTGATAAATTTTCACATTACAACAATTTCGTTGAAATTGTCTATACGCAACCCTATAAACACCGGGTATGCGACAATTGATAAAGGAAAGGACCAACCAATTTTCACGTCCGTAATACTTATTTTATTATACTTCCTTACGATCATAATATTTCATAGGAACGTTTATAAAAAAAATTTTTAAAAAAAAAACGACATGAGAGCTGGGTCTGTAAATAAATAGGTATTTGTTGTATTATAAATTCTAGTATTTTAAAATAATTACATATTACATTTTATGAACTAAGTACGGAAAACCAAAAAGTGAAAGGCATTCGCGATACCAGCTATAATGATTATATTGATTTTTCACTTATAACTGGTACAAGGGAAAAATATTTTTCGACGTCGTTTTGACACGTTCTCATATTCGAAATGTCTGAGTGGTTTTTCGGCCAGTATCTACCAGTCTACCCCTATATATGTAATATACCATGGTTATTAAGTTTAAGTACAAGAAGGTTTTTGTAAATTCGGTTTTATAGTCAAGGTAAGTGAAGTGTTTTTAGAAATGCATTTAATTAAAAAAATCTCAATAACCTATACTAAAAAAAAGTGACCTATACAAAGTTAATTCAAATAATTATTGTACATTACATAGATACAAATAACACTTATTATTGTATTATTATTATATAATTATTAATGTTATTATAATATTCAGACTTTTGATGTACAGAAAAATAATTAATACAAAATAATGGCGAGTTGTGTGAATTGCGTTGTCAATCTCCTGTCGAAATATCAAATCATAGTCAATATCAGAGCATCTTACTCTTTGAAGAATGTTTAAAAATATTCCTAACTCCACTTAAAATATATAAGTTATAATCGATAACAATATAGTAAGTACAATAAATAAATTGCATTAACTAATATTACTTTACTAACATCATTGTCAACACCAATTATTATTTTATTTCTATTTATCGTTTATTTAGTAGGTATACGCGTAGTTACGTTTATATAATACCTGTATATTTTAATGATTATTAGTTTTTTTTTTTTTAAGTAATCATGTTAAGTTTTATCAATCAAAATTCATTAAATTTTCATGAAAATAAAATTTATTAAATTATCAATACTACAAATTTGTCCCGTGGTGATTTACCAGGCGCATATCAAAAGGTGTTGTGAAGGGAATTTAAAATTTAAAAAAATACATTTTTTTTCCCCCAAAATGTATCTAGTACTGGATTTAACAACTATAATGGTAAAAATATGTGTTCGTCTATTAAGGTAGGTACGTTTACAACATCGGGTTTATAAATCAGATTATAGATTTCCGGTCATCCGTATATAAGCTGACTAATCTTTACCGTTATACCGTTGGTAATCCCGGTAATCCGAGAGGTTTTTGTCGTCTATATGTTTTGTATTAATTGTATACTAATTCATGGTCATGGTGTAGACGATGTAAATATTGACTGGGATATTTTAGTGTCTAACTATTAATTTTGATCGTTGTATTTTACACACATTTATGACTACCTATAAAATGGTTAACTATGGGACAGTGTCTTATATTTTAGACCCGGGGTCCTATGCCGCCCCCCTTTCTAACATCTGTAGAATATTTCTGGACCCTCGTCCGTGGTTTATAGTTAATCTAAGGGAAGACTGATTTTATCTGTTCTTTTTCCATTATTATATTTTATCGTCTTATTTTATTTTCGAATACTACAAGGTTTCAGAAAAAAAAAAAAAAAATGATTTCTTTTAAAAATTAGATTATTTCTGTATGTATACATATTATATTGTCTATTGCTTTTTTTTATTCGATATATTATAATATATATATATATCTCAGATAATTTAAAAAAAAAAAAATTTACCGTTATACGCGTAAAACTACAACATAATTATTTTAATGATGGCTGTGTAGGGGCGGTTTCGACTTATTTGTATTTATTTTCAAATCACTTGTATTTTTATTTATTAGAATTATAGAAATCGTTCACGAGGAAGAAAAATATCAAGCATTATACATTAAATTAATAACGTGTAATATGGTTCGACGATGACTATACGTATACATGTATATATACTTATATAGGTACTATAAGCCAGCAAACTATTGGTAACTTCGAGAGCACGAGTCAGCCTCAAGTATGCACTCGTGGACAAAAGTTGCTACCTTCGCAAAATCTCCACGACCGTTATATACTTTTTATCGTTCGTTCACGCCAGATTCTTTTATTTTATTATTATTATTTTATTTTTATTTTTTTAATTGCATCTCATATTATACTAAAGTGATGACGTAAAAGAGTTTTAAATGTCTGTGTGTCAAAGAGATTACGAACATTGATACTTGAAAATCCGACCATCTATATAGGTACATATATTAATATATACTGTACATAACATAGCAGGCACAGGGTGTGCCAGGTGTACAGAAAACGAAACTTATTCATTTTGGGCTTTGTTTATTAGTTGAATACTATGTATGTATTATATAATACATATAATATATGTAAAGTATGACAAAATTTTCATTAATTAACCAACAAATCAAACTGATATTACTGCGAGTTTATCAAAATAGTGATATAATATATTAAGATTACACATTTTTCATTTTAATGGGTTTTTTGTGTTTATTATGTCTAGTTTAAAAAATGAAACTATCTCAAATTCGATGATGTTAGTTCTAATTATAATTAATGTTTGAAAATTGCATGTAACAGGTATTTCAAAATAGATTAAATATTTCCATTTATTATTATTACTATTTTTTTTTTTTATATAAATACAGAAATAATACCTAATATTATATAAAAATTAAATTAAATGTTTTACAATTTTGTACATTAATAGCCAAGTTTTTATTTTTAACCTCTATATTGTCTATATAGGGTATACCTCTATAGTATTTTATTAGTTTAAAATAGGCGATCTATATAGGTATAAAAAAATAATAATATGGCCTGTTTTAGGCGAGTGTTAAATTTAAAACAATAACCTCGATAATTTACGGTTTTCCGTATAAAAATTCTACTTCTATCAATGCATCGTGTTATAAAATATGAAAATATCATCGACAAATTTATCATTAGTAAATTTTTAAATTTTAGTTTTACATTAATAATCTTTAATTGAGTTATAAATATATATATATACCTAACGATTATAGATTTAAGATTTATATATTAAAGGTTAATAATGTAAAACTAATATTTAAAAATTTAATAATGATAAATTTATCGACAATATTATCATATTTTATAATACAACGCATTGATAGAAGTAGGATTTTTATACGGAAAACCGTAAATCATCGAGGTTTTTGTTATATACCAAATATATATGGTATATATATATATATTATGTTTCACATGCAATTTTTCAGAACACTTTTACTTCTCAAAGTGAATAGAAAAAAAATGAAATATATATATTTCTTCGGTAGACGTTTTTAGATAAAAGATTATTTTAACAATACGCACAAATGGTTTAAAATTTAATCGTAAACGAAATCAGTATCACGTATTCTTTTTTTTAATTCATAAAGACGAGCGATATGCATGAATGTGCACGATTTACACGGAGATATTATGCTGTTTAATAAACGTGTTTTATCTGTTATACCTATCTATCTTGATAAATATACAAAATGAGAACACTTAAATCCTTCAAGTTATTTTAAACCGCCGCCGACTTCATTTTTTTATATACTAAATTCGTCAGATTCAAAGAGAATCCACTAAATTACGATGATGCGTTCGAAATTAATTTTAAATAATATTTATTCAGTAAATTTTATTTATTTATAATATTTACCTAAGTATTTATGTATTTAAATTGTTTTAATTTTTAATTCGTAATGTTGTTTGCAGTGTCCGTCGTCGATGTATTTAAACCAATCGTCAATTATTCAATATATTTACAGAAAAAATATTTAGTTACATTATTGTACAAGGATATACTCTTACGGTTTTATAATTGTCATTTTCGTAAGCCAATTTATTAAAATTATATAAAACGCGCGTTGTTAATACAATATGAGGTTGAAAACGTATTTCAGCATAGATCGCCTTAATGAACAATTAATTTTGTTTTACATACAGTTTTAAACGGATAACAGTAATGTAGTACCTATAACAATGAACGTACGACAATTATGTTAAACGGATACGATTTTATATCAACGTTTTTTTTTTCGCTGATGGAAAAATGTTGATGAAATTGTTCGGAAATTCGAATAAAACAACGACAGTCCAACAAACACAGTAATTTAGATACTATAATGTGCTCGATATATGTACATTTTATCTGCGAAAAAATATGTAAGTTTATAAAAAAAAAACATTTACTAAAAATAAAATGATTAATTTCTAATGAATACAAATATAATAGTAGTATATTTAATACTAATATATTGTATAAACTGCAAAGTATTTTTCAACCAACTAGCTTAAGAATGGTTTTACGGTAAATAAACTACTCTTCGTTTTGTAATATTTTATATTTCTATATGTGTTCATATATTACGGGTAATGTATAAAAATCAAAATGCTTAAATAGATACAAATACCTTTATGCGATTATCAAATAAAACTATATTAAAATAGGTAATTTGAATAATTTAATTTTTAATTTTTTTTTAAATAAAAAATGACGTAATCTGGCTTCGACAAATATTGTTTTGAAACTAACACCGTGAATTAGTATTAAGATATTTGTATATGAATGTATTTTATAATTATCGGGTAAGGCTTAATAATATATATTATTATTATATAAGAGGTAGGCGTATAAATAGTAAAATGCATAAACCCAATAAAGATACGTATAAAATATAATGATTCGCAATTATATCGTACGATATTATGTTGATGTCTCCCGATTCGACGCGATATAAAATAAAAAATAAAATATATTAATATATATATAATATCTATATAAAAAGAAAAAAACAAAACGATTATTTATTATTATTATTTTTCTATCCGCAATTATATTTTATGTTCTACAGCATATATGCGATCATTCTAGTCGTTCGGAAAGAATATTATAAAAATAAAAACAACAACCGAAAACGACAAAAACGACGACACGTAATAATTTATCGAAAAACTATTATAGACACACGCTATACCTATATATATATATATATATATATATATATATATATATTATAATATATTATCTATTTATCTCTATACATTATATAATTGAACTTACGTGCGTTTATTGTTTTCGACGCGAACAAGATATTATATTATATTAGTCGGCGGCCGGAGTCGCGTCTCAATGTCGGCACATCGTCAACGGATTATTATTAATTACGGAAATCTGGCATTATTTTCGGGTACAGGTGTACGCGTATACATCACACGGAGCCGTCGATCGCATCATGTAACCGGCGAGTGTTCCGCGAGGGCGTTAGAGATTGATTGACTGACTGCTCTCCTCTATTATGGTGTGGCGTGTGTCGTTCCTTCGCCCCTCGACATTATGCCGCATCGTACGTCATTGTGACCCATATTTAGTTCGATCATCAGACACGCCGAATAACCCAAGCAAGTCCATCCCGAGTATATACGATACGTATCGTAAGGAACAGCCAATCGTCGTATTATTTTATTATCTATATATTATTATTATTATTTTTTTTTTTTTCTTTTTTAAATCTTCACATATTTTCTATGAGTTAAATTGCGGGCGGTAGGCAATATCGCTGTATATCGTAATTCTCGCATCGGCATATATTTCCTATTCATTTGAATAAATAATAAATATTTTCTTTTTGCTGATCGTCTTGACTAGCAACATTTTTATTGGATGGTTCTTTTATCGCGTCCCAGCGGTTTTTTGGAAGATTTCTTTTAGTAAATTAGATTTCTATGAAGTTTTTTTCGTTCGATTATTATTATAGAGTTTTTAATAACACTATTTTCAAGCTTTTATCCCTACTCCTTATAATTTGTATAAATGAATATTTTTACATTTATGGATTTCACATGTGGAAACCCCTCGACTTTTTTCAACAACGATTTGAAAAAAGAATATATTTTTAAACGTTTTGATATGCGTAACACCAATGTTGGATTTATCGTTTATGAATTATAACTATACCCTTACCTACTCCTATCAAAATAATGATAAAATAATCATCCTGTGTATATATATATATACATATTAGAAAATAATAATTTACCCTAAACTCGTTTGCTATATTATAATAAATATATGTAACTAATAATAATTTTTATTATTTAAATTAATTAAAATCGATTTAAAATTTGTTTCATATATGTTATAATTAATATTATTATAGAGACACGTGTCTGTCTTTCTTTTTTTTTATTTTATTAATTTCGATTATACTTATTTCGAGAATCTATACATTAACGCACCCGTAATTTATTTCGTTCATTCATACAACAATGCTACTCTTGCGCCTTGTTAATGAATAAAAGTGAAAATATTTTATTTTAATCCAATAATGAATTAATTTAATGATATTCACGAATCAATATGTAAGAATATTTGTATAGTTTTTAAACGACGTTCAGATAATTTATAACGGTAGTAATAATAATAAAACAAGCCTTTGTAAAGAAATATCTAATTAAAAATATAAATTAAAACAATTACGAATATAATAGGTGACTAAATTAAAAAGAAAAATGGCATTAAATAAAAAAAGCTGTAACGATGTATAATTTAATATTCATAAAAGTTAATTCAAAATCGATTAACATAACAATATGTATAATTTGACTTGCTTATTTTATTCTTTTTACAGAAAATTATACTACCGTAGATATATATATATAATACAAAATGACGGACATACATCGCACCATAGGTAGGTCACTGTTGTAGGTGGAAAGTTCAGAATATAGGATATAAATTATAGAAAGGAACTTAATTTATAACCGCAATGATTGCTAACGAATAACGATTCTGAGTGAAATTCGGTAAAAAATGTTGACATATTAAAACGGAAAAGTGTATTAATTTGTAACTATAAAATATATTAAAACTGTCCATGTTTATTCGTCTCATATTGTTGTGTATTTTTATGGATCGAAACAATTTTTATTTACATAAATTGTAAAATAATAAACTGCTGTAATTTTTACAATTTTCATCATAATTTGCACTTGAAACGATTATAAAATAAAAATTATTATAATACGCTTAACTTTTTTCTTTTTCATCATTAAGTAAAACTTATGATTATAAACTAGTGTCAAATGTTCGCATATTTCTTGCTTAGCCAAAACAATTATATATAGCTCAAAAATCGATAGAATGTTTTAAACAATTCTATGAACAAATCCGATCTCTACAATTGTTTTGAACAACAAAAAAATTAAATCGAAAACAATGAAACCGTTACTGACTGTAAATTTTCCCTGTTTTTCCTATTTTTTGTCCCAATTATTTTGAAAATTACAACGAAACTCAAAAAATGACCACCTCAATATACCAACTAGGTCCAAAATACTTTTAGAAAAGGTGCTACACTTAAAAATCATGCAAGATTTCTGGTAGAAAAGCTATTCTCGGACAAAAAAAAGAAAAAAAAGGACTCATCATAGTAAAACCAATTTATTTTTCACTACAATCAAAATCAAAATATAAATGGAAACTTATCGTAAGTTGCAATTTTTTATTTGATTATTTTAACCAACCATATTAACATTAACGAATTAAATTATATTTAATTTTCTAATGATTTACGTGTGTAATATTATTATGTTTTTTTTTTAAAACATTAATTACTTATACAGAGTTTTTTCTGTTTTAGACTCGTCATATATTATTACGAATTTGAGTTGTCATGGTACCTTGCAAAAACTTCAGTGGGGCCGTATTCCACGTTGAAGCCTAATTTTATACACATTATAATATTATATTGTATATAAATGCAAAGTAACTAAGTAATATTTAATAACAATTTTAAAACTTTAGGCGGCGCTGAAAAAATCTATACGATCTTTTCAAAATGTTTGAAATATATTATATTAAATATTTTTCATAAATATTTCCATAAATAATTCCAATTAACTAAATGTACAGTATAAATCAAACTTATTGTACTTATTGTACAGCAAATGCACCAGAAATTTCACATAATATTTCGCATTTTTATCAATAATTATAAACTTAATAATCGAATTTATAAAACATTTGTATAAATATACAAAAAATTACCATGTAGATATGGAATTTTATAGTTTAATCTTTAATTTGCATATTTTAGCATATTAGACTTTTTTCGAGCACATTTTACACAGATTTTAAGAAAGTCAAATATCGTCATGACTTTATATTTATGGATTTTCTTTCTTCGATTAAAGCGCTGCATTATATGCATGTATAAAAAGCAGAGAAAATGTGTAATTAAAATATTTATGTTGTGCGGATATTTTATCATATTTAACTCCTCTAAAACTATTCCGCCTTAACTAGTTAAACATAATATCATATATATTTTAATAATTATTAAATCGTCCATCCTAACTATCCATCGTTAGAGTATAATATGAAAAATAATGTTGATTAGAATGAATCGAAGTGCTTTACACATTTCAAACCGTACCCTTAAAGGTGGTACATATATATATATATATATGCTAAATACATGTTATTTAGATTATATTATTTATACTATAATGTTATATACTGCAAGTATGTACAATAATTATAGGTATATGAAAACTTGACTACGATATTTCTATAAAAAGTCCATCTATATGATAGCAGAGTCTCGATGTTATAATTATTATGTATTCGTATTGTGTTATATTTTTTGTGTATCTTATATTGAACGTTCGAGGACTTTTCATCAAAGACATTTCATACTTCGAACGGGAAAAGAATATTGGACTAATTAATAGTATGTATAATTAAACGGAATATATTACGAAAAATCTCGTATTTGCTGTTGTCATCACTATAACTTAAATAGAGCAAGTAAATAGACGCTGAGTTCTGTGATCAGAACCAAATTTGTACAAAAAGGAACCGAGGATCCGAGGGAGCCGAACGTCTATGGTTTTGCATTTTACAATTTTCTCGTAAGCATGGTAAATCATGTTTAATTACTTAACGAAAACAATGAATACTTTATTTATATAGTTGAGATACTATGAAATAAATAAGTTTTAAACACATAGAGCATAAAGATTAAAAAATTCAATTAGGTACGTGTAATAAATCGTCCTGTATCGTCGCAAAGAGTGATTAAGTGTAAAAAAATTATTCAAAAAAAAAAAAAAAAACATGTTTAAATTAGTGATGTGACATAAATCTGGATTTTAAAATCCATAATTTGGGTTTGACCCTACAGATTTCTCTTTTTTTAAAATCTAAAAATCAAATTCTTAGGTAATTTTATTTGCATTATAAAATGAGATGACTCATTTTATTCATATCAAGGCTTGCTATCATAAACAATTTTTATGAGCAAAACATTGTTTGTCGGGTCAGCTAGTACTATATTATATAAAGTAATATGTATGATTTTTTTTTCTTTGTACTTGTTTATTAAAATAATTTTCTATTTGTGATATTCTATGAATTGTAAAAACCGTATTTAATATTTTATAAGATAAGACAGGGGCGGCCAAACGGTCGAGCGCGGACAATTTCTAAGTCGATCATGTTAGAATTTATTTTTAGGGACACGCGCACGAATTGTTATCGAATTGTCGATAAGTTTTATCTGTTTAATTTTAATCTGGTTTCGTGTGTCAAATGTTTATCGGTCACGAATGTTCATTTTATTGTGTTCTATTGGTGCTTGTTGTATTTAAAATTTATAACTATGAGTGCACATAAGAAACAAAAAACTTTTCATCAAGAATGGGAAATGGATTTTTTTTTTACAATGTTAAAAGACATAGACTATAAAAGTCGATCCTCAAAGGTGAGTATATTGTTAGTAGATCGTGACCAAAAAAAGTTTGGCCGCCCCTGAGATAAGATAATAAGATAATAATAAAAGTTTTATGAAAAATTAATTAATGAACATAAAATCACAAATTTAAAAACTGAAATTACAATTCAGAATAAAAATCCAGATATACAATAAATGTCGGATTTCAAATTCCGAAATCCAAAAATCCGGATTCTCGACCATCGGCAAATCCGGATTTTCCCATCACTAGTTTAAATATCTTATTTCAACCCAACATATGTACGAAAAAAGTTTCCTGGTCATACCATAAATGGCTAGTAGGAACCACTTAACACATAATTGTTAATTAGACACAAAAATTGTAATAAAATAGTAATTTGGTGAGCGTGTGGGTGGTACTTATTGTGTTTCGCCACGTATACATTTTTTTGGAATATCCGCCACTGTCTACCACTATTGCCTTATTTGTCTTAATTAAATTCTCGAACAACGAACATAATATTGATTGGTATACTCTTGCAGTATATTGACCGTGTCTCGTCGGAGGAATTCGCTTGAACCGATAGTATTTATGGATGCGGTCACAAGGAAAATTATGTACAATATACGAAGCGATTTCAATTTGTTTTTCATTCTGACTGTAGCAAAGAATGTGTTCACGAGGTATGTGTTTCTCTGTTTTCCTAGAATATGAACTTCATTACGTATAATACACACATTTTTTTTTTCTGGATGTTAAAACATCGTCTACTAGAAATTCTGCTACGATCATCAACTTCGTGGACGGTTTATAGTTGTGATAGCGAATTCCGTCTAGTTAGGTACATAAACAGGGTGATTATTTTTAAAAATCCGAAACTCTCGTTAATACTTTTCTAGACGTGGTACAATTTTTTAAAATATTTTGATGTTTTTTTTTATAATTTTTTTGAGCTATGTGAACAAAAACGTTATAATTGATTTATAGCTAACGTCTGTATCAGTTTTTCGGAAAAATTACTAGTCACTATCATAATAGACCATATACTAGCCGGCAGTACAAGGTTTATTATGGTCACCACAGCCGGCCTAGGAAAGAAACTAGACATTATTTCGTAGAATAAATGAAATAAAATGAAAAAAATAATTTGTATTGTATTAAAACCATGTCATTATTCCGGGGCACTACACCGCGGCTTGTATTAGAAATAATGATTATATATCCCGCCCCCATCCACACCAACACACATTCCTGTCTACTGCACTGATCAAAATAAATTGATAATATTGTTGACTGTAAGTAGAAAAACATATTTCGAACAGCCGTTCGAAGGTATAATAAACACAAAGAGTTATTGTAAAACATAATAATTAGTTAGATACTTATATTATCGATACGAGCGGTAATTAAAACTTAAAAATGTTTTTTTTGTACGCAATTTGTAATGCTAATTTTTTTTTTTTTAATTTTCCAACACGATTGTACTAAAAAATCCTATTTTAATATATCCCATTAATGAATTGTTCGTTATAAATTTATTTTCAACATGATAACACGATACGATAATATCACGTTAAAAACGAGTAAAAACCAATTTATAACATAATATGATATTTTAACGCGTATAATTCCTTCGGACTTGGATTTATGACTATGTGTACCTCTTGTATCACATTCGTATATAGATAGAAACTGTTTATTAATTAGTTATACTACACTATAATATATATATACCTAACCTAACCTAACCTACTACATACCGGGTAACTGGTAATACATTTAATAGTAAGAAACGTTATAATGAAATATTTATATTAACGTGATTTCTAATTAAAATATTCAAATTATTGTATCGATAGTAATATCATTGAGGTACACAACAGCTGACATTATTATATACAAACAGTGTGCTCCGCGTCGAGTCTCCTCGAAAACTTTTACACAAAAAAAATAAAAAAACCAACCGGGAATCGATGGCCGTACAAGAAACTTACGATAAATAATGCAAATGACAGCTATTATGGTCAATATTCAGTATTTTATAATTGTTATGGTAAGTGCTTTGAATTAAATGCTTTGAATCCTGCTGACTACCTTCTATAGTGATCAAGATTTCTATGTACTATTTTTTTTTTTTTTTTATTCTAACCTTATTTTTCTAGTTATCCTGACGTATTCATTACATATATTAATTGGGTATCGGTTTCTTTTTCGTTATGTTTGTGTAATTGTGTTTGATTATCGTTTTCTAATTTCTATATATTAATTGTGTAAAAGCCCAACTCTTACTTTTCGCGTGTCGGTACCGTGCCCTCAATCTTTCTGTACATATACGGACCGAGGATTCATACCTTACGTCTGTGCGAACCACCGGGCTCTCCACGGAGTCACAATAGAGTAAACCACTCTTTTTTATTTTTTATAAAGCGTTTATTTTATTTACCACCACCCGTGAAAAGTCGTTAGACTTCGTCAGTATATGGTTCTGAGTCGTACTACACGAGTCCGGCTCACTACATTAATTGTTCATTTTTTTTTTTTTTTAACCCTTAATCGGCACAGGATAGGAATCAGGAGTAATCGTTACCAGATTGTTCTATCCTTTCTTATACTATTAAACAAAATTGATGGCGAAACGTCAATAAAATTAAACTTTTCTTTCTTCTCCTATAAACGAAGGACAGCTCTAAAACACCTACAGCAACTGGGTGCTAGTTCTATTTAGAAATAATGTAATAGACGCAGCTGCGTAATCAATGGGGGGGTATCGGGGAATTCAATTCCCCCTTTTGGCATTTTTTTTTATTTTTTTTTATTAGTACTTTTACCATTTCAAAACAAGTAATTGTTTTAACTTTTGACGATTTCTGTTATCTTGTATACAACAACATGTTATACATTTTTTTCAAAGACAACAACACCGCCAAAACTCATTATCAGTTTCCGTGTTTATCCTGTGGCTATTACCCGGTTTTCTCGTTTGACTTTGAATATTCGCTGTTAATTTATGCGATTTAATGTTTTACTTATTACTACATTTTATATGGCATACGTTACATATTCAATAACCAAACATTTCGCTCTTTAGAATCGATTTAATGGATTGGCGATGTCAGTTTCCAAAAGCATACCCATATATCCAGAAGATGGATTGTACAAATTGGCTCTAAAACCAAGAAAATTGTGTTCATTATTATAATATTGCAAAACAAAGTAGATTAATTACTTGACAAAAATATTGTGTACGTGTATTGTGTTTAAAACAGGTCATAGTAATTTTTTTTTAAAATTATTTGTATTTTGAATGATCCCCTAATTACGCCGCTGAATAGACGAACACGTGGTTGTGCTTTGTACAATTGATGAAGTATTTGACGAATGATGAAATCGTACGTTTAGTTATTATTTACTATTTGCACATGTTCCAGTCGCGTTATATTATCGTTCACAGTTAAACATCACCTCGAAAACGGACCGTATGTCGACATAAGTTGAGGTTTCTTAGGTACTGAAACCAATGTCAATTATATGCTTGACTGCGTTATAGTAAAAAAAAAAAAAATTGAATCGCTCGGTAATATCATTTCTAACGACACGAGTAATGTGGTTTTGATGTCGACGCGTTTTTTCTATAATATCGATACCCGATGAAATACTACTGGTCTACTGGGATAATGACTCCATTAGATCACAATGTGTGTGTGTGTTTTTTTTTCTATTATTATTTCTATTATAGCGAATTGCGAAACTGATTTTTACGAAGAATAGAAAATTTATCACGTCACGGTCGTAAACGCGGTATAATATTTACGACGCCACGACGGAAAAACTAATGAAAACGCCTGATAAAATGAACGTATAGGCAACACTACGTACCGCCACGCAAACAACTTTGCGCAGGGGTAATATTCGACGGCGAGTCACGATAAAAGTTTTATTAAAACTTTATTAATTTTAACGAAATATTTATCGTGTACGAAATTACTGTAAAATAAAATAATTCATTTGTCGCGTGGTTCAAATTCAATAAATACAATAATATTGTTATTTATTGTAAAAACTAAACAAATAATTACATTCAAAAGTACGTATCGATGGGACGCTGGCAAATGACGTACGCTGTAAAGTGATATTTAGAGGCGGCTATAAAAATGGCCGTGCAGTCATTTTCTAATTGTTTGATATAAATAACCGAAGGTCTGAATTTCCGAACGATTTGAAGAAAATAAAATATAAATTTAATTTCGAACCACACTAATATAGAAACGATATTTTTTTTCTTTATTCGCCGTCACATAATAATGTATTAAATATTAGAAGAAAAAAAAAAATAAAATGACCATCAATTTCGCTTTTTCGTGACAAAACTTCGTAGACGGTGTCTATACAAAATTTAATAAGGTTTTTATTATTATTGACGTTTTTATGTCACGCGTATATACCGACAGTGGGTTATAAATTATTTGGCGCTCACGTACCGCACAGACCTTGTGTACACAAAACATTAAGTTCTAATAAATATTTTACTGCTATTGGTGATTTGGCATTTTCATAATACTACACTGCGCCAGAAAATCAACTAATAAGGCGGTTGTTATAAAAGTTCTAAAGTCGTCGGGATAAACTAAGAAAATAACCGGTTGGATTCGTAATAAAAAAAAAAAATTTTAAAAACTAATAAAAAAAAAAAATCACTGTACATTTTGCTCGTCGAGACAATTTACTCTCTGGTCATACAAGTTCGTAGAGCGTTATACGTTCGTTAAACGTAAAACTCGAAATTTTCATCTATTCATTGCAAATAAGTTAGTGAATATTAATTGACCGTTGTGTTTTTCCGGTTTCTTTTTTAACGCAGTTTCTTATCCTGTTTAAATGTAATTTGAATACAAACCCGTTTTACTTTTTTTTTTTTTTACGGTCGATTGAAGAATTACATTTTAGGTTTTCTAGTGGTTATTTTTTTCATCGTTAATCGTATACAATATTATAATATTTATGAAAAATCTATTTTCAAATGTACAATATTTTCGATACGGTTTGTAAAATATTGTTTACCAATAGGCGGAACTGCGCGTTAAATTGTATTCATTTCCATTTTTTTTTTTTTTTTTCCGTTTTTCTCTTTCTGCGGTCTCGTTTTAATGACTACAGTGTGAGGGAGGTGTTTCAAATGCGACGATAATGTCCATTCGTATCGCCGGTTAGAGTTGTATTAACAATATTATTAACCGCGTTAATTATAAATACACCCATTGCTATTATTGGCTCGTGCCAAGGTGAGCGAAACAGTATAAGTGTGTCCGACACCGTGTTTCGTATCACGTTTATAATATAATACACTGATCGTACAATACATGCGTAGCTCTCGAAACCTACATGACACCATGTGTATCGATAACGTTTTAAACGGATACCCGCATTTCCCAACCGACGGAGCCGGGGATCTAGGTAACGGTTTTTTATTTTCTTTTTTATGATTTAATTTCCCCCCCTCCCCCTATACATATGTCTATGTAGGTAATCTGTGTTCGATATACGTAAATATGGATGTCCGTCTGTCGGCACAAGATTATCAGTCTCAAAAACTACTGGAGCGATTAATATACGGGTTTTGTTTTTTATCCAAAATGTTTCGCGTTTTCCGGCACGATGGTTCATAGCTACTGCGACCAGACCGTACTCTTTTTCGCAGGACAGTACTATTTTATTGATACATCGTCAACTAGTGTCCTTAACAATAGTGTTAAATACACGAAATTGTACTCAATTTTTTTTTTTTTTTGAAAATATTACGTATCCGCCATGGAGAAAACGTGTATTTAATTAAAATCTACAGAACGAGTTTATATTTTATAAAACCGACTTCAATATCTCCACATATAGCGTACTGTGAAATATATAAATGTCTTTTATTTTTTAAGACAAGATTTACAATCTGTACCACTGAGGCACAATAAGTAAATATTCCAATCCATTAAAAATGTTCTAGTTTTTGTATAAAATTTGAAGAATTTGTCAAAATACGCAAAAATATGCACATTCAAATTTCAGATTTTATATCATTTGACCAGAAATGAATTTATTTCGCACTCTGCCAATATTTTACAATAAATAACAAAAGTTTGGATTGCTATAAGTCAGCGAACCCTGGTGATTATTATAGCGCATATGTCTGTACTTTTATTGTACTAGAAAATCCGTGCCCTGCTTATTAATAATATAATAATAATCGTATTACTAATATAACTCAATCGAGTTCAAATAAACTATTATTAATATTGTACTCGACGGCGGTCATTTCGAAAAATTCAACTAGTCAAATTTTACTTGTAAGTTTAAATTTCATTTTAATTTTGGTAAAAATACTCACGCAAGTTACTTTTATTATACAATTAATTATCGAACTATTTGAACTGTTCGTTTTATTAGACACTATTATACTGTGTACGTTAGATCGCAGACGGAATATAAATTATAGTGACCAGACGTACTTACAACTGAAAATTTGCAACTTGCCGAATGAAAATGAACTTTAGCTTATCATACTATCAAAAATATGCACAGTATTAGACCCTAATATGTTTTAAATATGTAGGAAACGTATTAATAAAGTTTTGTATTTAAAGTTTAATTTTTAAATAATTATATATTAGAATATTTCTTATATTTCCAATGTATTAAGTTTCAAAGTAGTTTCATCATAAAGAAACACACCTAATAAGTTCACTTTGTAATACAGTTTTAATTTTAAATAATTAGTTTTAATAGTTGATAATAGAATTAGAAACAATAGAGTAATCAGATAAAAAAAAACAATTTATATCGATGGAGGTGTCACCTATGGGCAAAATTAATAAAATAGTATATACATTAAACAAGGGAGCGTTTTTTTTTTTATGATAGAGGAGCTCAGTTTTAAAATGTACATTTTTTTGGATTTTGTATATCTTGTCACCATATTTATAGTTAATGAATTCCGTCCTCTAAAATTCGCTTTTTAGTTATTTTCAGTAGAACAATCTAATTATTTTTGTTGATTTACATTGGTAACACAGTTGAACAAAAAAAAAATTGTTATTAATTATTGTACTGCAATCCGTGTGCTGTGCTGGTAGCAATGGTAATAAGTGAAAACACGTAAAACTATCGGCTTTGTTTGTTTACGCGCCAGACAACAAAAGAAAAAAAATGTATATCACAACGTATTGCAATGAACGAAATGATTACTACACAGCAAAAAAAAAAAAAATATATATTTATTTGACATGAAATTCTAACTAAATTCAATTGTAACTTAAATTATTTTTGATGATTAACGGTTTTGAAATGACAAAGTAGAACACTTTTAGTCCATCTCTGCCGAAGTCGGTCTATCCACTTTCCACCTATTTTTTTTTAAAATATCGACATGGACAATAATACATAATGATCTAGCAATAGGAAAGCATTGCTGGGTCAGCTAGTTTTATACAAAGTGGTAAAATTCTATACGATTCTGTAGGGGGAGAACGCTAAAAAACTGCGCTGGTCCGGATCCATGAAAATCTATTGTTCGTCGACAGAAAGATTCTTCCCGGATATTCCCGGAGCGGCGCATGCTATGTTCCCCGTTCCAGTTTGGGTTTATTATTATTGTTTTTTTTTAAATATTTTCTAGATGCGGGTCGATTTGGTCGAAAAACCGAACCGGACTTTAGGTGTTCGGTTTGAATTCGAAAGCCGAACCAAGTATTAAAAAAAAAAAACGAACCGAACTCGAACAAAAAATTCGAAATTCTATGGTTTTATCCAACGGTGTTTGTGTTAAACAATTGTATTTTTGCTATTTTGTAAAACGTAAAATAGTTAATTAATTTTAATATGTCGAGTTGAACGTTCATTCTATAGTTGCATTGTTGTAATTTTTAATTTTAATATTACACAAATAAAATTAAAACCATGATACTGTCCGAACAACGGTTATTTCTTGTGTTATTGAATTATTAACTGTAGACACATAATTATTTTGTCTTTGAACTAATTAAATAGTTAAATCGTAATGATACTGTCTACAAGAACAGGCAAAGCGTACATTAACTCGCCGAACAATATTAAAATTTAAGTCAAAATTGATTATTCATATAAATCGTTATAATTTATAACGGTGGGCCGGAATATTTTAAAAAGGTTGGTAAACAATGATACAATATAAAATTGAGACGGTTATAATCTAAAGTCTAAACCAAAAAGTTAGAACCGATAATATTTAATTTTAATTTAAATAGTATTAAATTGATTATTTTAGTTTTACATAAGACTAAAAAGATTGATTTGACATTTAATTCAGATGATCGGTTCGAAATACGATTAAAAATGTTTGTGTGCACTTCTAGAATTTTCGATACGAAAATTTAATTTTTTTTTCACACATTTATGTATTACCTTGGCATAGGACACGGATGAAACGATTTGGTTGTCACGTTTTTAATATTTTTTTGTTTCGTTCACAATACGACTGTGCACGATAAAAAAACGTGCGAGACAGCTATAATATACAATAATTATATACGGTTTTTTTTTTTATATATATAGAATCCAAAATTAAACTCTAATCGAGCGATAAGTATAAAATGTAAAAAACTCGTCCGTGTAATATACGACTATAAATTAAAGATCGTAATAATAATATTTAAATACAAATTACATTATTATAAATAATAGTTTTTGGTATTTTTTTTTTTTTTCTTCTCCGGGGCCAGTGGAAACGCTATACAATATTACAATAGCGCAATGAACTTTTATTAAAACAATAATAATAATGTAATGTACGCGGTAGAGTTCGTTACTGCGTGCGGGTAAAAAAACTACAGTTATACAATTATTTTCAAACCATATAGTCTTCCCAAGAATAGAAAATGTTCCCAAACTCTTCTATTCTACGTCCCACTTGTAGGTTTTCGAAAATCTCGCGCCCCCCTTCCTATAAATTGAAAAAAAAATCGATCGCCTTTTTTTTGTGTACTTAACAAATAAACTATACAATATTCGGAATGTCTACGTTTTTATTGATGATGATAATTATAAAATATAAATAGTAGTAAATAATAAAATGTAACAATCGATTAAGACGAAATATTATATGTATTAATAAATTAGTATAAAATATTAATAAAAGTAATCAAAAAATGATTAAGTTACACGCTGCGGTCAAACACTTCTAGTCTTTATCGGATATCCGTTACTGATACACGATAATGGATAAAGAGAACCGGTTAATTAATTTTTTTTTCTCTACGTTTTAAAATGAAAATAATGCAATCGATAAAAATTGTATTTCGTAATAACTGCTTGCGCCTCCCCAGCAATGCGTTCACGCCCCCCCCCAGTTTGGGAACCAGTGATCCAAATCCTAATACGAGCGATATTGCATTTTTTTTTACCCACCCCGGGCCATGTGTACGTGGACTTATTGTTGCGTACACGTATTAATTGAATTCCCCTCGTCTATAACCCATACCTTCCCGCCACGAATAAAGTCGACAAGTCCATAAAAAAATGTACATACAATGCGGTTTGCAATAGAATATTTATTATATATTTTTTTTTTTTTATTGTTGTTGTTGTTGTTGTTAAAATTGAAACAAATTAACTATACAACAAGTCCCGGTACACGATTTAGAATAGGGGGACCCGTCGGTATTTGCCTGCTAAACGACCTTTAAATCCGCCACCGGTCCTGCCGGCAATATCGTATTCCGTGCGCTTGTAATTAATTTCATCACCGCGAAACCCATCTACGCTATACACGCCCGGATTTGCGTCAGAGTTGGTGCGTTTATAGGCACTAGTGTTCAACGCCGATCGGAAATCGTCGTCACTTTTCCCACATATTTAAAAAAAAAAAAAAAAAACAAACAAGGTACGATGATATTTTACACACCAAACAATACTGTAATATGGTAATAATTAAAATTTAAAAATTCAAATGTATTTTTTTTTTTATTTCAAATTTCAACTCCGCAAAAATAAAACAAAAATGAATAAAATTAGATTTATATTTAGATATAGATTTACTTTTTTTTTTAATATGATAGATATATGTATTTTGTTAAAACATTAAACCCTGACGTCAAAGCATATTTAAATGACGAACATTTACCGTTTTAGTAAATCGGCAGGACAAAAACAGTTCGGACACTTGTATGCGAAATAATAATGACAATGGCTCCTACACTCGTACCGCAATTATTACGATAAGCAAAATGAATAATAAAATACATAACGTATATGTAACGATTAATACCGTTTTGTATAACCGAACAAAGAAGAAAAAAAAATGGTATATTTTTATTAAAGTTTGACATTTTTATTGCCTTGCATTATTTTTAATTCGGTTAGTGTTTTTTTTTTTTTTGGGTGGGGAGTACTTTCCGGTTACTCGCACGGGGAAAACAGATACGTATATGTCTCTCCTGTGAGATTTCCCGACAAAGTATATAGATTTATTTTTTTTAAATATGATAGATATATGTATTTTGTTAAAACATTAAACCCTGACGTCAAAGGACGCATAGCACTTTAATTTACAATGTATTTCAGAAGTATTCAGCATTTTTAAGAAGCGTACATTTTGTTGTTGTAAAGTAGAAATGTTCGAAATTATGTTTCCTTCTTTTCATTATTATTTAAAGACTATACTATTTGAGAATTTGAGCGTATATTATACGTTTTCATTATTATTGTAATGGACCCATTAAAAATAATGATTATATATATATATATATATGTTTAGATTTTTAAGGAAATTGAAGTATCGAAAAATTAATGTTTTAATACATATGAACGTCGACTATTTCACGTAAGGGTATTGATTTTAAAGATCGCTACCTTGTGCTTCTCCTGTCAAGGTTTATGCGCATTTATATTATAAGGTAAAAACCTTATTACCGAACCAAATTTTTATTCATTTTTGTTTTATTTTTGCGGAGTTAAAATTTGAAAAAAAAAATACATTTTAATTTTTAAATTTTAATTATTACCATATTACAGTAATATTTGGTGTGTAAAATAACATCGTACCTAGTTTGTTTGTTTTTTTTTCCCCATAATGAAATTAACTTTTAACATACTGGTATGTAAATTACTCTATAGACTCTATGGACGGTGTCTATGATGAGTCGTGCGAATAAAAATCACGCACACGTTTCGCTGCACGACTGACGGGTAGTAGGTGGCACTTAGGTACATCGAGATTTGTCTATCGACAATATGTACTCGAATCTAGTGGATACTTTCGTTCGTGGTTAAAAAATCCGTACAGATCTGTTCGTTACTATATGTGAATTTCAAAAATAACTATTGTCAGTATTTGATTTTGTTACCATCGACACGAGTGCACGTGAAAAGTACGAATACATACTCGTACTGTGTTTCAAAACGCCGGAACACAATATTCTGTAGATAGGGGCCAACGCAGGAAAACATTTCGGGGAGGGGGAGGTGGGTTGAAAAAAATGTAAAATATTCAAAAATGTCATATTTTATTACTCTTTAGGTACTCGTATGTATATATATATATATTAATCTATTTTATTTGTAAATCGCATGGGATACTTTGAAATAACTATTACATTTGTAGGTTGGATCATTTATTTTTAAATATTTTCCTGACATTTCTGGGGGGGGGGTAAACCCACTCCTGCGTTTGTCCTTGGCTTTGAAAAATTGAATGATAAATCCCTGTGAGGCGACAAACAAGAAATTTGTTCACTCCGTATAATATAGACAATTATAATGTTTTATTCAAAGACGACCTTCATCGTCTTCACAAGTGTGAACGTTTTTGATCCAGTCTCCCGTGAATTTTAGTTTTCAATGTGTACTGTCATATTTCCAACGAAAATAAAAGTGTAGATTTTCGATAAAGTTACAAGAACATAATAAGTATAGTTTCAGAACGAGGGTACGCAGTGGTGGATATTGAGTGGGAAATTTTGGGTGCTTTAGCCGCCCAGGAAGGTTTTAATCTTTCTATTACACTTATAACATACAATTGTATATAATAATCAAAACTTTTTAAACATAATTTTTTCAATTTATTTTTTCCTCGTGTCAAGCCCCCCCCCACAGACGTGACCAAATATCCGCCTATTAGGGTAGGTACAATGTGAAATCAGAATGCATATTTAATTCGTTTACAATTCTTATTTCGTCATTTATATCGTCGTATGTTTTTGTCGACAGTTTTTCCTAGAGGGCGCTTCCAATACCGAAAACGAATAATATATTAATGTATGCACTAGGCGCTCGTTATGGATCTTGTACTCCGTCGAACTGCATTCCACCACCCCCCCCCCCACAAAATGCGCGTCACCGTGCGTTTGTCTGTGTCAAATAAAACAAAATCAAACACACTTCGTTTCGAAAATCTGTAAATAAAAATAATATTGAAGACACTTTGTTTGGTCGATGGCGGCGGGAAGTTGTTTTATTCGATTTCGAACGCCACGTACACCCCGACCATGTGTGTTCGTAGACTTATTGTTCCGTACACGTATTAATTGAATTCCCCTAGTCTATAACCCAAACGTTCGCACCTGCGACAGTGTACTATCCAGTGACGGATTTAAGGGGTTCGAATAAAGTCGGCAAGTGCATACAAAATGTACCGGTAACATATGAATACCGGTATGTATATGTATATATTGCCGTTTGCAATATAAAATGTATTTATATTTTTTTTTTTTTTTTTTTTTTTACGGTTGTTAAAATTGAAACAAATTAACTATACAATAAGCCCCGGTACACGATTTAGAATAGGGGGCTCCCGTCGGTATTTGCCTGCTAAACGACCTTTAAATCGGCCACTGGTCCTGCCGGCGGTGAAGTATGTAGCGAGCGAAGTGACACACGGTGTATTTTATTATTATTATTATTTTTTTTTTTTTCGTTGTTTTTTTATACTTCACCGGTAGGCCGGCGCACGAAAAAAATATACGCTTTCTCTTTAAATTTTTTTTTTTTCCCCGTCTTTTTTACAGACAACTGTGAGCCGTCAGACGGAAAACCATAGAATGCAGATGACGGAATAACAATACACGTGCATTATTCTTCCTCCCCCCCCTCCCCCTGTGCCCGTAAATGACGGTTCTTGCGCAACGTCCGGCGGCGGCGGCGGTCGAATGCATAGCGAACGAAAGCCAAATTGGCCGCCGTCGTCGGCGGTGCGGATACGGCGCGGTGGCGAGGACACGGTGCGGTGGCGGTGGCGGTGGCGGCGGCGGCGGCGGTGGCGGCGGCGGCGAGGATACGGCGCGGTGGCGGTGCACCGACTACGCGACGGCGCGTACTCGCGCGATAGCGTCCGCGATCGTTGTCGGTAGTTATAGCGTCGACTGTTGACAGTGCGTCTAACCCGTTCCGAACGCGTACGCAGCACGGCAACACTATAATACGTACGACCGTGGTGGTAATAATAATAATAATAATATTGCCGTAGCACAGCAGCGATTTCCCGTCGTCGTGCCGTTCGCGACGTTTGGTCCGGTTATTCAGCAACAACATTGCCGTCGTCATACGTGGTGCGTATTTTATACATAACACAATATTTCGTATTAAATGTGGTTCGAGTAGAAAAACACATAGGTATTACACGGTTTATAGGTATTGTCGTCGGCCGTTGTTGTTATTTTGACGATGATAACTGCGGCTACGCACGCGCGGGCGCGATGCACAGACGGTGTACGCACGCGCGTGTTCGTCCGTATGCGTCCAGGAATTATTTGGCGTGTGTAAGCCGATAGCGCGCGCCTGCATGGAAAACGCGCCGTAGCCACGGCAGTCAGTGTGAACTTAATATTCGTCTACGTTACAATACGTGGATACGTATTTACGAACAGTATATCCGGTTTATCTTTGTTATTTATTATTGATATTATTTTTGTAATTTTTTTTTTGAACATTTTCGCCGGTCGTCGCGTTCGTCCGGTAGGATAGAACAAAAAATAAAATCAAAAACTTTACTTACTGAACGCGTAGCACTTGCCGTTTGTTTGGTGAGTACCGATTCGGTCGTCGTCTTTTTTTTTTTTTTTGTAGTATTTGTCCGTCGTCGCCGTTTAAATTAGTTTTGTGTTGTTTTTTTTTCCGGCTATTTATTTTTCGACTGGATGAATATCACGTACACCACCGGATACCAGAAAAACCATCATGATTTCCCAAAGATTTTCTCTATGATCACCATAGATTTCCGTTGGTGATTTATCCTCTGGTTAGGTCGGTAACCTAATCTCATGATTACCGCAGCATTATCGAAAGTGGTAATCTTATCATTTGTTCCTTGAGCGAGAATACTTAATTAATTCAGAAATAATAAAATAATAAATACATTATAATAGATTTCATTTACTATTAATAGTCATAATATACTAGACATTTACCCCAATTTTTACCTAGTGATTTCCTAAGATTATCACAAGATTTTCGCGAATACCAAACACAATTGCATACTGTCTTCCGCTAGTGTTTTACCCTTTGGGTTTTCGTTTAATGTCAAAAGAAGATAATCAGATCCTTAAACAGGTGATATGAGTGTGTAGAGAAAACCCAGAAGGAAAATTGCCTAATGATATAAATCTGATGTGAAGCCAGCAATAATGAAAATATTAAAACAGAAATAACAGGATATTTACGTAAATGGCGAGTATAGGAGTAATTGGTCCGAACAGCTCGTGTGAAATATAGACAAAGGAGAGGAAAAAATTTGAATTCGCTATTGAACTATTTAAACAAAGAGTGGCTCAGTAATAATATTTATTATAATATCATGATGTGCAATGCTGATCAATTATAATATTATTTTGATTGAAAGTTTTTTATCGAGATTAGATACACCTACCTATTATCTATAGGGCAATAATAATAATTATTATGCATATTATATCTAATATTATTCTACTGATACTGTACTATTCTATGCATATAACACTTGAATTTATTCCTTTGTTACTAAAATCCTAAAAATCGCTTATATAACAATTATTAATTTAGTCATAAAGTAATACAATGGATATTCATTATATTCATTTAAATTGAAACTTGTTTTATATCCATGAATGTAATGTTCATTATTTTTCATATTATTGTTGTTGGTTTTTATTTTTGGATTCTCCCTATCTGCAGTAAAGATTGTATAATAATTGTTGAGTAATTATTATTTTTTTTTTATTTCTTTGTTTATGAGTGCATTTATTGGAACTTTTCCAATGTATCCCATTCTGTTATTTGGTCAGTTGTTTATCATACATAAAATATATTATATACCTATATAAAAGTATGCCCTATGTATACAAATAACACTAGTAAATATGTTATTATTATTATTTTTTTAAACCATTTACAATGAAAGTATTTGTATTAATTGTTCCCTTTTTTTTCCTACCTATATACTTTTAGATAACCATTTACAGGTGTTTTATAGTCCTGTGTTCCATAATATTAAAAAAAAAAAAAAGATAACATTTAAAATGATTCTAAACTCTTATCTTTATTATATACAGATATAAATGTATATTATAATTATTTGCTCGAATACATTTTTTTATAGAAACTACTACTGAATTAATAATTATTAACATATATATATATTTTTTTTAACATTATAAATGGTTCCTAAACGAGTGATAAGATGATTAATTTTATTTATTCGTGTCTCAAATAAATCAGTACATTATCGACCACCTATGAATTCTAATTAGTGTTGGTCAAACATTTTTTTTTATATTTTAAAAACAATTGTATTATTTAACATTCACATGAAACATATTATTTATTTTAGAAAAATGCCGTTATTTGGGAAATCGCCAAAAAACCCTGTGGAGGTAGTAAAACAAATAAAAGAAGCTGTCATTGCTTTAGAAAAAGGAGATAAAAAAATAGAAAAAGTAAGTATAGAAATGTACATTAATTTGAAAAACAAACAATAGTAAAATAATAAAAAAAATACTTCTAATATCCCTTCTTTTATATTTGTTTATTAGATAAATTATTTTATTGTTTCATATGTAATTTTAAATAACCCAATTTATGAGTGTTTACATATTTATTTTTTTATTTTTTTATTATTATATATTCAATTTTATTTTACATACATTTTGTAAAAGTATTTATGTTATTATATAAATGCAATCTGTGGCCCATTTACAACTTCTTTTTGAATAGTATATAATAAAAGATTTAAATTTATATACTTTTCATTTAATTTATCCATTTTTATTTGAGCTTACTGTCATTGTCAGTCAACACATATTTAACTTATTGAATCTTAACAAATTAAAATTTTCTTTTTAATGATTTAAAATAACAAAAAAATCTCGAGAGTACCCCCGTAAACACACTTCTGGGTGCAATATTCATAAGAAAAAAAAAAGTAATAATGAATATATAAAAAATAAAAATACTCATCTAATAATAACTTATGATTGCAATTCGATAAAAGAATATCTGTTAAGTTCATGAACTTAATATTATGATAAAATACTAACTGGTTTAATAGAGATCAAAGTGATGAACTTTTGTTCATTAATAATAATAATAATAATACTGACCAATGGATATTCTCAGCCTAGTTTTAACTAATATTAATGAACTGTTAATACAAAACTACAATTTATTTGTTGCATTATTATTTTATTTAAGGCACAAGAAGATGTGAGTAAGAATCTATTGGTCATTAAGAATTTATTATACGGAACTGCTGACACTGAGCCATTGTCTGATATTGTTGTTGCCCAACTAGCCCAAGAAATGTACAATAATAACTTATTACTCTTGCTGGTACAAAATTTGACAAAAATTGACTTTGAAGTATATATTTAAAACATTTTCATTTCTATGATTTAAATTTGTCAAAACTGTTTTCCAATATTGAAAATATATACAATATTACAGGGCAAAAAGGACGTTGCTCAAGTTTTCAACAATGTACTCCGTAGACAACTGGGTAGCAGATCACCTACTGTTGAACACATCTGTGCTAAATCAGAAATCTTGTTTACCCTTATTGCTGGGTAAGGTAAAGTCCTTGTGGCTACATGTTGAATTCTAGAGCAATAGTTTTATTTGTTTTTGTTTCTTGAATATATTTGTATTATTAGAGTTATATGTTTACAGTAATCATAAAGATAAATAATTGATTTAAATCAATTTGTTAATGTCATAAAATAATTTTTGTTTAACCAAAACAATAAGTATTTCATTATTTGAATTATATTTTTAATTTAAATTTGATCAATTTAAACAATATAATTATTATATTATATTCTGTTTGTACCTCTTTGACAACCTCTATTATCAATCAGATGAAAATCCAGATTTCACTGGTATTAAGAAACACTGATTGATCATTAAAAACATTAATTTTAATTAATTGAGAGTTAACTAAAAAAAGTAAATAGTAAATGAATTTACTATTACATTGGTTGAACGTTTATGATTCATATTTCCGAATATTTTTTTATACCTGTATATTTAATCAGAACAAAGTACAAAACATGTAAACTCAAGGACAGTATTTGATGAATATGTGTGATTGTCCACCTGAAAGGTATGGCAAAATGAAATGTTTGAATTGAATTGAATGCTGTTGTAGTTAATAATAATGCCGGCTAATTAAGTAAAAATTGCTTAGAATCTAAAAAACGGATATGACTAAATACAGTGATGACACCATATAATTATTTGACCATCCAAGTTAGTCAATTGCCAATCAGATTAATCGAAATTAATGAGAAACACGGATTAATTATGTAGATAAATTAGGAGAATTTATTTGTGATTTTATAAATGTAAAATTAATATCACCATAAGATATTTTATAATATAATCATAAGTTCTTACTGAAGTGATATAAAACTATTGATTTAAAGAAAATGTGAAATAACTACCTATAGTAGCAAAATCTTTCTTGGTAATTTGTTTAATACAAGATTAATGTAGTATATTGTTATGCAGTTAATAATATTATTATCTAATATTATCAATAATATATTTAAACATTCATTTTTTTGTAAATTAAATATTGTAATTGTGTGTATAATGAATCCATAATTAACCATTTCTATAGTAAGACACCTGAGTAATTAATGCTATAGATATTGTTATAGTTTTAAATTGAAAAACTAATTGTTTTTTTTTTTTTTGTTAAAGCTATGAACATCAGGAAATTGCACTCAACTGTGGTACCATGTTGCGCGAATGCGCCAGATATGAAGCCTTAGCTAAGATTATGCTCTACTCAAAAGAATTTTTTAATTTCTTCCGTTATGTAGAAGTGTCAACTTTTGATATCGCTTCAGACGCGTTTTCCACATTTAAAGTATGCTCTTATATAATGTTACTATTAAGAATTTTCGTTTTACCCCCTATAATTATATTGTTTTTGTAATTACAGGAATTGCTGACTAGACACAAACCGTTATGCGCAGAATTTCTAGAAATCAACTACGACAAAGTATTTACTCATTACCAACAGTTACTAAACTCTGAAAACTATGTTACTCGTAGACAGAGTCTTAAATTGCTAGGGGAACTGTTGTTAGACCGTCATAATTTTACTGTACGTATTTGTCAATCAATACTATTCTCAGTTAAATAATAATTAAATTTTCTGGTTTGCTTGTTCCAGGTGATGACCCGTTATATATCGAACCCAGACAATTTAAAACTGATGATGAACATGTTAAAAGAAAAATCTAGAAACATTCAGTTCGAAGCTTTCCACGTTTTCAAGGTAAAACATTTGCGAAAATTGTATAGTATGTGTGATATAATATTATTGTTTTGTGTTTATAGGTATTTGTCGCTAACCCTAACAAGCCCAAGCCCATACTCGACATTTTGCTTCGTAATCAAGACAAGCTTGTTGAGTTTTTGACTAGATTTCACACTGAACGATCTGAAGATGAACAGTTCAATGACGAGAAGGCTTATCTGATTAAACAAATCAAAGAGCTGAAACCTACTCCGAGTGATCAATGATTTAGGGTTTATGCAACCCGACTCCATGACTATTCGGGTTGTTAAAAACAAATTTTGCTTGTCATGATTTTGCAATAAGATTATATTTTTAGGGTTAATAATAGAATTATGTATTTGGTTTTTTCGAAGGGCATTTCAAATTTTTACATAAGATATAATATAAAAGTGATATATTAACAGGTTAGTTTGAAAAATAATTTAAATTATATCTGTTTTTATAAAATAGCAATTGAAATTGAAATATTGTACAATCATTTTGTATTAATTGTTACTTTTTGGTAATTTCTATTACTAAACCTATTTTACTTACCCTGTATTTTTAATTTGATCAAGTGTGTATGGATATTTAATGTAGATATTAGTAAAAAAGTTTCTATATTAGAGTGATGTCCCATATGACATTTTGTAAATTAGTTATGTATCTTGTAGATTGTTACTCCATGTTTGGAAACTATCTATACATACTAATACTATACTATTCATAATTTATTATATTTATATACGATAATTATTATGCATTTGAATTTTTTTTTTAGAATTAATATTTATAACTTATCTTTTGAGCTACATGAAAAATGTAATTCAATATATTAAATTTGAACTGTCCTTTTAAGCTAAAATTCAATAAATTTTTAATTTTTGTCATTGTATTTTCTTTATGAATTAATATTCCTACAGTTATTTTATTAACATGTGTTCTTATTATTCAAACATTTTATAATTAAGAGGTATTTTTGTATTTTAATAGTTTGTATAGCTTTATAATAATAATAATAATGTAAAAATTGTACCTTATATTACACAGTTAAAATAAAATTATTCAATTTATGTGAGGAAAACTAGAAAAATAATAATTTGATTTTAATTGTCTGTATATTAATTTAATAATATTATATATAAGCTGCATTAATAATTAATGTAACTTTTTTTTTTTCAATTATAACAATAATTGTATTCCATTTTGTTCGGACAATAATAAAAAAAAATGATTATTGAAATTACTGAATCAGTATTTAATCTCATTTTGTTAACTTACCAGTTTAATAAAAATAAATAAAAATATGATGATGACAAAATACCATAAGCCATTATAATAATAATGAAAAAATAATTTAATTTTAAGTCTGTGCTAATGTATAAATATATTACAACGAAAATATTTTGTAATAAGATTAAAATCTGTAACTAATTATCTACATTGAGTTTTAATGTTTTCAATAAAATGATTAATTATTCAACGGAACAGTTTTTTGGCTAACTCCATAGTTTTCATTAATTAGGCATTTTATTTATTTATAATGTATAATAAATTGATTATACTTAATTACTAACTGACAATCATATTAGGTACTTTAAATAATATTGCTTACCTTATTATTTTATTTTATTTTTGATACATTCTTACAACTACTTCATCAAAATAGTTTTCAGTCAATTTTAAAATTATAATTGGCTTGAATATTTGGTAAAATTATTTATTTCTTTTTTAATATAATGCGAATTATCCTGAACAAAGTAGATTTTTGCGTGGATAACGTTTTCGACGACTGTGAACTAAACGAATGCCAACAAACTGATATACAAATTTGAATACGATTTTTAGAAAAACGATTTATGATGAGTGTTTAGGTGAGTAGTACGGACTACAGTAGCGGCTCGTGATGTTTCTTACAAGGTAGTACATAAAGTACATAGACGAAAATCAGAAAGAGCTTCTTAGGTCCAAAACCTCAGAATTGCCAAAAAATAACCCCCCTAAAATTATGTGTAAAATTTAATCTAAGTCAATTAAATTTATTATAATTATATCATTTGTAAAATGCCGAGTGTATTGCCTATATTTGTGTTTAGTTATTTGCGTTATATTCAAATTTGGCATAGGCCAAAGTTAATTTGTATTATTTTTCTTCGAATGTAAAAATAGAAAAATGATTATTTCAAAATTTTGAAAATATATGTCGTGTAACATAGAGAGAATACAACAATAGACAATTGTTTGTAATAAGTAATTGCCAAATTTAGTATTATTTTATCAAAGTGTAGTATAATGTAATAAACATAGTTGGGATTTTATAGCACTTAAAATTGCATAAAGATACGCTATAATATTACCTTAAATACTACCCCATGAATATTATAATTTATATATTTAATATATATTAAGATATTATAGAATTTTAGAATTTTTTTGGGACTTCAACATATATTTCTATATACATGGCTTGCTTAAAATTATATTAATATTTTTATATGCATAAAATCGGTATAATAAATTGATAATTTTCAAAACTATTACTTTCGTTTAAAATACAATAAAATAATAATGGTATAATAATTTTTTTTATTACTTAATATTAGTAATTCATTAATTACACAATTAAATTTACCTATTTAATCAATGCAATAAATTAAGATAATTTAAATATAATTCATATTAATACTGACCTTGATTTCATTTGAACTTATTTTAAAAGAGAATCCTATGTTTTTGTTTTTTCTTAATGGCTCCATTTCACCCAATGACTCGATAATACTGTAACTCGTAAGTACATAAATTATAATCTTTTAACTTGTGCGAATGCGAGACCACACGTCGTGTCGTCGTCATCCGTCAAGAATAACATATAATACGCAAGTAAAATTGGATTATCAAGAAATACAGTCCATAGAATAAATAATAATGTATAGGGTGAACGGTCTCGAAAATTATTAGTAGATAATATTTTATCTACGAATTCAGCAATAGCCCGTATTTCGACTTGCATAGTGGAAAACACCAATATTATCGTACACTGGTTTTATTTGAAGTGTATAAATAGTTTTATATAAAAATATATTAATGAAATCGACCAAAAATTTAATGTTAAAATATTTTTTTTCTTCCTTTATGATATACAAAATAAACCAACTACAATTGTATTATTGATATGTTTAAATTTCGAGGTATTCAAACATTTGCTGGGGCGGGAGAAACTTCCAATACCCCCCCCCCCCACAAAAATATGTCACTAGGTAAATATGCATATACAAATAACAAAAATAAATAAAAACAGACAATTATTATTTATTAGTAATTTGTCAATTTATAAATCCGAGTTACAATAATCAAAAAACACGTCTATTAAAATGTTATTATTTTATTAATAAAAAATATTAAGATTTTGATTTTTAATATTTATTCATTATGAACTATAATTATTAATGAGTAGTTATTAATTATGATTTATTATTATAATATTAGGTAAAATATGACCAACTTTGATTAAAAACAGGTAAAAGTGCAAAATTATCTCAAAAAGTCCAGAAGTAGTACTAAAATCTAATAAATCGCAAAATGCGTAAAAATATGCAAGATTAAATTTTAAATTTTAATTCACCGAGTCCTGGAGCAAATGTTAAGTTTACTCTGCTATTTCTTAAGAATCTTATTAGAAAAAATATGCAAACGCTATGAAATCGCAATCATGGTAACAAATGTTATTATCGTAATCGTACTAAATGATGACCCAATTGTCGAGATTATTTATAAAATACAAACCAAATGCACATAGAAAATAAACGCACAGAGACGAATTTTATTTTAGGGTCTCCCACTCCACGTCCGGGCTAATTGAAGGCAGACACGCCGCAGTGCTCCGACGGTCTACCGAACCGTTCGTATGCGTATTAATTGTTGTGTGCGTATTGCATAAATCGATTAATTCTAGGAGCTACAGTAATATGTTTACAAAATATTTCCGTGCTCACACTATGAATAATGAATGTTTTAAGTTTTAATAATTAAATTCTTAAAATTAAATATCACGGCCTTACTCTGGATCAAAGACTGACACGGGCTCAACACATTCGAACCAAAATATTAGCATTTAATAATCGTCTTCACATTCTCAAACCCTTATATTGCAATAATAAATACACCACCATCCATTGGAACTAAACTGCTTATGTACAAAACACTATTAAAACCAATTTGGACCTACGGACTTAAGCTTTGGTGTAATGCATAAAACACAAATATCAAGAAAATTCGAACGTTTCAAAACTTGGCTCTTAGAGCTATTGAATGCTCCTCCCTGCGTGTCTAATACCATGCATACCGATTTATAACTTAAATCAATTAACGACGAAGCAAAAATCGTCTATAAAAGATTTCATAAACATTTAAATAATCATCCAAACCAACTAATTAAAAATGTGGCCACTCCCGTTATACCTGGCAACCCTCCAAGACGCCTAAAGCACAAGTGGTGTCACGATATACTAATATAATATAAATTAAATTAACAACAGAAAGTGTCATCAATGGGGGACTTCTTTCATATCACGACTAGGAATTGTAACTTTTATCGCATATTCTTATTGTGTCTATTGATACGGATTTTTTATTACTTGTAAAAAAAAAATAAATTATAATTAATTAATTATGTTACACACATTACAACGACATTCTTAACGAACGATATATTAACAATGTAAGCTAATAAAAAAAATAATATTTTGAGTATAATATTATGTAATGTGGGGTGCGCTTGCATCTAAGCACGAGCCACCACTCGTACAGAACTGCAGTGGACAAGTTATTATTTTAGATGACGTCGGCAAATTGTGAAAAAGTTACTCTGATTTTCTCGTTGCCATTGTCGTCGAATACAAAATGTACAAGTAGTAATGATTGAACAAAACGACCAACACAATTTATAATTATGAAATGTTTTTATTATTAGTTTTTTAAATAATAAAACAAAATGTCTTTGTTACAATTATTATCCTATTATCAAACTATGACACGATAGATTTAGTACAATTTGAACAATGCGGATCCAATGCCAAATAAACAAAAGCTTTAAATACCTATTTTTAAAATTCACGGTGAATTTACAATTATTTATACCTATTGGATTTTTGACCATTTTTATATATTCACGCTTTGCGCAAATGGAAATTATACGAGTATAACAGTAGTGGTTATACTTGACGTTCAATGGGTGGGGGGAGGCTTTTGTAACTTCAGTAAAAAGGCTAAGCTAGAAATGTTTTTGTGCAATGAATAAGGAACGGATTGCAAAAAATTGAAAGTTTCAATGTTCCTCTTCGACCTGAAAAAATGACGACGGACACACGGATTGAAAAATTCGATTATAAGTTGAAGACAACAATTTATCTAATAATGTTATGTTACACGCTTGAAATAAAATTGTAATGGACAAAATTTAATCAACGATGTCAAGATGTAATTTAACGAGATGATTATTTATAATCTATGGTGAAACTGAGAAAATATAATATATTCCCGATTTATAAAATTACAGTCCACCGGTGAGATGAGGGGAGGGCGCTCCCACCTCCTCCTTTATAACCACCACTGGGGTATATTCGTAATACCTACGCAGAATGTTCATGAATTTTACGAATTTCATCAAAATCGGAACATTAAACGATAAAAAGAGTAAAAAAAATTGTGACTTCGGATTTTCAAAATACCACTCGTAAACGGTGCATATAATTTTTGAGAGGTAGGGGGGGGATATGATTGACAAGGACAAAAGAAAAAAAGCTAGCTTTATTGAATAATAATATTTAAAAATATAATTTTTTTTTCCACTTTTACATTGAAAAAATATATATCAATAAGATTATTGACAATAAAACTGCAAGCAAAAAAAAAAAAAAAAATTGATTTTTAATTACAATTAAAATTATAGGGACGATGTCCGACGACCGCAATTCAAAAAAATAAAACTTTTAAGTTCCAAACACTATAATTATCGTATGTTTATGCGCATTTAGTTCAAAATTGGAACACGTATTCAAATAATCGTTTCGAAAGCGACCGCCCGCCAACGAGCACAATTCACGTAGGTGTTGTGTGCGTGTGTGACGTGGATATTGACGTCGCGGGACAAATACTCATACAAATCATGATAAAAACAAACAACGACAACTGCATGCTATCGTATTGTTTGCGTTTTTACTGGGTGGAGGCGCGCCAAACGCCACTCGCCCGTCATCGAAAGCGGTAGTTTCTTATCACTTTCCGTTATCAGACGTGTTTTTTTTTTTATATTTCATTATTTCCATCGTTGATTTGTTGTTTGTGATTTGTGATTTTTGAACGGACAACTTACAAAACACCGATATGACTACGGCGTTCGCTAGACGTTAAGGTATTTTTTTTATTTTCATTCTTGTTCGCAAGTAATCACCGATAATCGTACTATCGACGCCGCTGCCGCCTCTCCTCCGACACCTCTATCCGCCGGAAACCAACGATAAAACACCTCCGGGCTCGTGCAGATCTCCCGATGTCGACGATGCTGTCCAAAAAGATTTTCAAATACCTCGCCTGGGCGCTGTTGTTCGCGTTCGTTTTTCTCTCGCTGCCAAAACTGTGTTCTAGCCACGGTCACCATGACCATGATCACCACCACGGCCACAGCCACAGCCACAGCAAAGGGCACAAACACGCCGAAGCGAAAACAGTGCCTTACGACTTGATGCTGTGGGTTAAAGCGCTGTCCTCTACTGTGGCCATTAGCGTACTGCCGTTTCTGGTGCTCTTCTTCATACCAATCGAAAACAACGACGAACACCAACAGTTCCTCAAAATACTCTTAAGTTTTGCCTCCGGCGGACTGCTGGGTGACGCGTTCTTGCACCTGATCCCACACGCGTTGGCCCCACACAACCATCACGATCACAATGACGACCATCAATGCAGTGTCAATTCGCATTCGTCTGGTGGCGACCACAATCATGGAAACGAGACCACAGTGGGTTTGTGGATTCTGAGCGGTATACTCATGTTTTTGTTTATTGAGAAAATGGTTAGAGTCATCAGAAATGGTCATGGACATTCGCATTCGGGCGCTCCACATACCAAGGAAAAGTTGAGTGATGACGAGTGCGATGATGATAACAGTACAAACGTTAATCAGCCTGGTAATTTTAACACCTATTTGGTTTGGTATTATTAATTGTTATTAGAGTGTTTGCTAAATCAAATGTTTTTATGTTGACATTTGCATTGTACTTAGTTGACCAAGTTCTGTCAGTTTAAATTAATACAATAATTGGGATATCACTTTTATAGAACCTAAACATCAATTATCAGTAGCTGGATGGTTAAACATTGCTGCCGATTTCACACACAACTTTACTGATGGATTAGCTATTGGTGCAGCATACTTGGCCGGTCATAACATTGGTTTGGTCACTACAGTAACAGTATTACTTCATGAAGTACCCCATGAGATTGGAGACTATGCAATTTTAATCAAAGAAGGCAGTACTAAGGGTTATGTAAGTAATCTAAATTCTATAAAATGTAATAACAAATTTTTCCTATGTAATGTCGGGTATAAATCTATTTTATCATTTAATTCTATTTGGTGAAAAAGTAAAAAATCAAAAAAAAAACCATCTGTTAATAACTTACATTAAAAGTTTATTTAATATATACATCCAACATGGTGTTACTTATTATTAAATTTTAATCACTCATGAATATTAAAAATACATTGTTAAACACAAACAATATTAGGAATAGCTTAACTTAAGTTTGTGGTTCTTTCACTGTTCAGTATTTTAATTGAAAATAAAATATGATTGTACGTTTTTAATACTAATAACTATTATAGTTTAATAATAATATACACTTAAAATATGCCATACAGTTAATTTCTAAAATCAGTATAATTTAAGAGCATTTCACTAATATTATATACTATAGGACTTGACTTAAATATTAAACCGGGACATACAATACATCTTACTATTTAAAAAGTTTCATAGGTAATGTTAAAAAACATTTGTCTATGTTCAAATTATTTATTATAGTTAAAATTTGATATAATTTAATATATTTAAGATTATTGTTCAAAATAGGTATGTGGAAGGTATTATCTGAAATAATAAGGCTGATTAAGTCATTAAAAGAGATATTTAAACAAGATACATCTGGTTTAAAATGTGTAAAATAAATATGTTTATATATATTGTTTTTAATTAATGTTATTTAATACATTTAAATAATTATCAACTGTGTGTGTTATTTTATGTATTCATTAAATTAATATATGTGTTTAAATCATACTTAGACTAAAAGTAAAAAATGTTCTATAGGTAAATCGTTAACTGTAAAAATGAATAATAACAAGATTACAAAGGTATTATGTTTATTTTAAATAGCTGTGGTTTAATTGTCGACACGTTTACTTAAGGATTGAGAGATAGTATTAATTATCTTTTTATTTACTAAAATTATTATTTAGTTAATTTTATTTTAGAGTAGCATTTGTTAATTATTATTAATCCACACTGTTAAAATTTATAGGCTATGAAATGTCAGTTGTTAACTGCATTTGGAGCTGTTTGCGGTACATTGGTGTCATTGACATTTGGGAAAGATAGTAAGTTCAATATAACATAACTTGTCATTTTTATTTTATCTTTAAGAGGATTCTAAAACAAAATGCATTGTCTTTCTGATAAATACTTAGGTTAGGTTAGGTCTTGTTCTTTGTCTTTCTGATAAATACTTATGCATTATGCTAATATGTTTATCACATAATCTGTTTTATGGATGTTTAAGTAATGAATTGTACAAATTATTCATTAAAATATTATCTACCCTACTAAACCGGTTTTAAATATTTGAATTTTAAGTCATATACGATTCCCTGTAATTTAAATACAGATAACTTTTTAAAAAAATGTTATCTACTAAAAATAAATACATAATATTTTTTAATTAAAATAAGCTAACATACATCACACCATTGGTGGAACACTGTTGTAGGTGGAAAATTGAGAAGGTAGGATATATACAGTGATTTAATTTATAACGCAATAATAAATCATTGTAAATGAAAAAATATTCTGAGCAAAAAAACTACTAAATAAGTAACAATTGTTTGTGTATTCAACGAATTTGAACATAACCCAAAAATGAATTACAAAATGTGTATCCACATAGACAAAAAAAAACTGACAATAAATTTTAATTACAAAATACTTAAATATTACATGTAAGAATATTTTAAAAATTGCACCATGTCTAAAAAGTGCTAATATAAGTATTTGGTGATCAGTCAAGTCTACGATTATTTTTAACTGAATGAAAACAAAAACACTAAATCATAAATAATAGAAACCATTTTTACGTAAACATTTCCATTTACCCAAAGATTTTTCCGGATTATTAAAAAGACTTAAAGGAAAATAGTGATCTCCCAATTCATATACAAGATTTCTGGTCGAAATGTTTTTTACAGTCATGTTAAAAATAAAAAATAATTTGAGAATTCAGACAAATTTCACAATAGTGTACTGATAATGCATTTTAAAAAAATTTCTATATTTATTATAATATAATAAAATAATGAAACTGAAATAAATATTTATCTTTTGTATTATAAATTAATTTTACTAATTATTGCAGAAAAAATTTGCCATTAAAGAATACCAACACTCATGTTGTATTATAATAGATAACTTTATTTTAAATGCCTATGATGTTTACACACAAGGTTCATTGATCTCTTTTTGTGTGTATCAACTATCTATTATTTATTACTGAAATATTCCTAAATTATCGCCAATTATATTTTCCATTAATACATACACAATATTATAATGATAATTTTGAAATTTATTAAATTTTACACAACTTTAGAAAATTAACAATCAGAAATTGAATATATCTTTTTTCAAAAATTATTGGATATTTTCAATGTATTTCTTCTATTCAAATTTTCAATTTTTACTGTTCAAAGTGTTTGATTAAATAAATTGCATTGTAAAACGCAATTCTATACTCTTTGTATTTATTTTTATAAATTAAACTGTACATAAATTTAGGTTTTGATCATGGTATGGTTTGTATTCCAATATTTCTGATTTACTGGACATTTAGTAAATAATTTGATGTTGCTTACTATTTTTTTTTTAATATATATATATATTTATTATAAGATTTTATTGATTTAGAATTTTTTTTTTTTTAGGCGAAGCTGCTAATTCGTGGATATTACCATTCACAGCTGGTGGTTTCATTTACATCGCGACTGTCAATGTAATTCCAAGTCTTTTAGAACATTCTAGTTTTAAACAGTCCATCAAAGAAATTGTTGCTCTACTTGTTGGTGTTTACTTGATGGTTCTCGTAGCTAAATATGAATAAACAAGCGGGTATCATATGACATGTTTACTTAATCCCAGCTTTATCCACAAGTGGATTATGCATATATATTATGCATAATAATTATTTATAAAGTTAACGAAAATTAACTTTTTATATTATTGTAATTTTGATTTGTTCAAAACTACTCACGAAAAAACAGTTAAATAATAATAATAAAAAAAAAAAACCCAATACTCAAAAATATTTTTTACATTAAGTTTACATTGCATATAATATTCACAAACTATATATATACAAGACTATATATAGTTATTTCATGTTTATCATTATCAAAATAATGATAAAATTAATTAATTTCTAAAGTTAATTTATGATGTATAACATATGATGTATATACAATTTGTATGTATTATAATTTACAATAAACTATCAGTGCTGTTGCAAACAAATATTTGTGAAAAACAAAATCTAGTATTATTTTCTACCAAAGTAGTATGTAAATAATAACAAAGATAATAATTTTTTTTTCAATCAAAAAATTGAAATTTATCATTCCTGAATATAATACAATATGTACTTTATTTAACAACAGGCATAAATAATCATATGACACTAAACTTTAATTCCATTATTATAAGTGAGTTGCTTTTATATACTTGTAAATCTTTTGTGCCTATTTAAATATTTTATTATTTCATTTGTATTATTGAAACATTGATGTATTATTAATTTAAATTTGTTTGTATACTAGTGAATATATTATCACCATAGATATAACTTAATGCCAGTTTTAGTTTTGTTACTCGAATAACCATAAACAAAGCATAACTATAATTTTGTATATCTATACAAAAAAAAAACCCCCATTAATATGGTTTTGATATATCTTATTATTTTTCATTTCATAATAATGGATAATAAAGTTGAATTTACATAACACAACACAACACAATAATATGAAGTAAATCAATTTAATCAAATACAAATAATTTCTTTAACACTATAATGATAATAATTAAATTCATAAAATATTTGAATGTATTAAGAATATAATATTACCTATAAAATATTTAAATCAGGGACATATATTACTATACTATTGACTCTCACAATTGTAGATGATTGTAATGTTAGTATAAAATTAATTTTTGAATTTAAACTATTTAAAATTCAAAAAAAAAAAAAAATAGGTAATTAAGGAACTTTGGGAGAAAAAAATATTAAATATTAATCACAACATTTACAAGTCATGTATTATAATATATGTCCGCGATTCAAATTAAATTCCATATAAAAATACTTTGCTATATTATTAGGTATAGAACTTTAATGACTCGAAAATTAAAATAGATTCTTCTTTTATAGTCAAATAATTAACATTTTTAAAACAAAACAAATGTGTATTTTTTCTGCTGTTGCTATTTGTCGAGTTATGAAAGTTCTACAATAGGTATTTAAATACAACCCTTCCCATAAAAAAAAAAAAAAAGTATTCAAATATTTAAGATTAAAAATAAATACAAATAAAATGTGTTACATGTTAATAAAAGAGCACCGTAGAATAATCTGTTTGGATATCTTAACTAGTATGACTGTACGCTGTATTTGTGTACGGTCCACTGTAAACTGAACTACCGCTAGAAGAAATGGATTTTTTCTGTCTTCTCATTAATAATATAAGCGCTGTTATTACAGTCAAGAGCATGAGAATAAGTCCAGCGATAGCGATACTTATGGCGAAATTCCGCTGAGATATACAAATACTGTCTGGATCGTCCAAAAGCTACAACAAAATTATTTTATTAATTTTTTTAAAATTTTATTTATTCGTTATGTTAGTTCCACTCGGGAATTAAAATTAGCTTTAAAATCAATAATCAACATCCAATAAAACATTTATTTGAACACAATACATTTGTGATCATTTATTTGTAATTATAGGATACATAATGTAAATTACCGGGAAAACTTTAAAAAATTAAAATTTAAAAAATTACAATTTCATTTGTTATCGAATAAACACTTGGATTTTTTTTTTAAATACATTAAATAGTTTTAAATTGATACGATTTTCTAGTCCGAGGAAATATTTGCCCGCAAAGGAGTGCTGACTACTATTTCATTTTTTTTTTTTTTTTTTTTTTTTTTTTTTTTTGAATTAGCATTATGTAAATCACATACGTTTCGTGCCACTTGATCCATTTGTTCGGGATTACCCGAATCCGAACCCTCGTCTACATGGAGGCCACTGTACACTTCTATTGTAGCCGGGATTCCGTCTTTGATCGTTTGGTCGTCTCGTCGAACGCGTTTCGTATTACTGCATTTCGGCGGCTGTAAAACGAATAATTAATATGACGAAAATATTAATTTGTTTAAAGGCTTTTACCGTATTTGCACAACCACCGTTAGCCTTCAAACACAAATTAACGTGGCATTGATAATACACTGACGTGGTGTACGGGAATTTATGAGCTTGGAAGTTGACCACAGCCGTGGTTTTATTAGCGCTGTATTGGAATTGTCCCATAATATCGTTGTCGATGGAACATCTAAAATATAAACAATTACAAATATCAGACACATCTGGTACGCGTCAAACTATTATTGAATACTTATGCAGCGTCGATTGATTTAAAACAAATGTATTTTATCGAAACGGTTTCAAAACACATCAGACCGATTTTACTTAGATATATTTTCTACCGCCTACATACGTACCCATATTTATCGATAAGCCGTTGATCGCCCCAACCTAAACCGTCACGGACTAAACAGTCTGTTATGGACAATCCGAAAGTGTCTTCGCTGTTTATGGATATCACCATCGTCAGAGGATCTCCGATTTTAACGTTTTCGGCGACATCGTGCTTTACGGTTTTTCCAGAAAATATTTTCATGGTACACGTGGGTAATTTGGAAGCTTCAATCAGAGAAGCATCACCGGTTGTACTAGAAAGTTATATTAATATTTGTTGTTTATTAATTATACTCTGTTCATTATATTATTAATTTTGTTACTAAATTAAATAAAGTGACGTATTTCAATCATAAGAATTGAAGAAAAAAAAAAATCGCGTTTACCTCATATTTAATACGTTGGTTAATAACTGATTATTCGTCTGATATTTGCAACGGATATGAAAACCTTTTCCCTGATTTGTAACCAATTTCCTATGAGGTTGTAGAACTATGGTGTTGAAGTACTCAACTAATCCGTCGTTCTGAAATTATTACAAGTACACGTTATAATACATTATAATATATATTATTATGGTTTACAATATATACATACCAAGTATGTACTCATTGTGTTGCAAGATCTCAACGGGAGTTTATAAACCACCGGACTTTTTTCATAGTCAAATTCGGCCATACAGCTTGAATTTTTCGACAGACCCTTTGGGTAAATTATTCCGGTGAACGATCTTGACTTTGTATCGATGGTTACACTTATTTCTTTGTTGTTGCATTCTATGGTTATATCTTTTGACATGTCATTGTTCAAATCTGATTGGCATAGAATTAAATTCGTTAATTTTATTGTTATCCACAAGGACAATTGGTATTTAATATTAACAGTTCAAATTTTAAATAAGTTACATATACCCTGACCAACTCTTCCATAGTAATGATATAATTCTACTATAAAACATCTGTTATTGATTGACCAAGATTGATCAACTGCTTGACCATTTTTAATTAAATAGTAATCAAAAAAAATAAAATAAAATATTATGTAGTGTTCATTCTTTTTAAAACACCAAAATAACTTTAAACCATATGTTGTAATAATTAGGTATTCAATAATTCACCTGAAAAGGCATCATTTGATATCGGATGATCAGCATTGACATAGCAAAATGCAAACTGAAAATTAATAATAATAACAATCAATAATAAATAAGTATGTATTTTAGTAAATTTTATAAGTATTGATGAACCGGCGAAAGTACACTTAAAAAAATAAAATGTATTTCTTATTGAAGGTACCTGTTGAATAAATATGTGTATATGAGTTTTTTTGGACATTTTTTTTTTATAATATGAAAAATCAATAAATTCCAAATATTACACAAGACGAATATTTGTTATTGCGCTATAAACAAAACTTAATGAATATCAAGTAGTTTGCGATAAGTCGACTACAAAAACTAGAAACTTTAAAAAAAAAGTATACTAAATAATTTAATTTAAGGTATACAACTATATTATTGTACAATAAAATCTATTATACGAGAGTATCCAAGAAGAATAATTCTTATGCACGTACAAATAAAATATAAATCATAGAGATATGTAACAATATACTTACTGCACAAAACAGAAAGAATTTCGGTACCATCGTTTAACCCTGAAAATTAAAATAAAATTTAATCAGTATGACATTGCGGAAATCTCCTGTTAATTTAGCAGATGGGTTAATTATATAGTCGGGGAGGAGATTTTGAAAAATCGATGTCTGTGAAACATTTTCGTTGGACGGGAAGGGGAAAAATATTAAATGCCCACCCGTCTACGCCGTGAAAACGAATATATTATAATATAGGTGATGGGTGATTTAAGTGATGGATATTATAATAATATTACGAGAACATACAATAAACGAAAAAAAAAAGTGCCCGGGGGGAGGGGGGGGGCTAGGGTTAAATGCGCCCGTTTCCCACTATATAGTAGGGTATGCCGTTGTGACGGAAAGGCGCGGGGACGTCTACGGAACCTATACCTTCGCGATGACGGGTCGTCTAACCCTAACTTAACCAAAAAAAAGAAAAAAAAGAACCTAAACTAGAGGTATTTGGGGAATACCAAGAGTAATATATCTACGCCTATTATAGGCAGATGGCGGTCCGGGTATTCCGGTGCAGGACGCGTTTTGTAGGCAGGTTACGTATAATATATGGCGGTCGCGACTTACGTTTCGGACGCCTCGACGACGCGGCGGTGGCGCGGGCCGCGGAAAACCCGATGGAAAATCGACGGGACGCGGACGACGAGAACACGGCGGACGGCAGTGTGCAGTGGTCGTAACTCGTAATGGCCGCCGCGACCTGGTGAGCTGCGAGCCACGGAATATTGTTTCGTTCTTTGCGTGTTGGCGGAGGGGAAAGGTTTCGCGTTGCGCAATCCGTTCGAACGAGCCCGACAATACTATTACAATATTGTAGTATTAAGTACACGTCATATCCGTTGGTAGTCGCGAGTCGCACTCGACGCCGCGGCCGCCGGACGAGAGAAGGCGGCCGAGAACCGGTTGTCGGTTCGGCGGTGGGCGGTGCGGGCACCGCGGGTCTTTTGTTTCCGCCCCCGCGACTAGCCGCGACCTCGTCGTCGTCGGCTGCTATACCGCCGCGGCCGACGACGGTTTTACGTAGCACAGTGACTGTCGGTTAGACGTGTTGTACCGGGTACCGTTGTTTTTTTTATTTTTCTATTATTCATTTCTCGGACCGTACACGGTAATACAATGTTACCGTTGTGTTGGGTCGTCGTCGGGGGAAACAAATTCCTCGATAGAAAAACATGGGTATAATAACACCTCATAGAAAATAAATAAATAATACACTATGAAGAGGGCGATGAACTCCATTTAGAATTACAGATAATCCGGTTTTTCATTGAATAAAAAACGTCTAATCGTTACGATTTATTTTGAATAATATCATACGAAAAAAAAAAAATTATATATATATATATATATAATATTGCAGATTTCGGTTTTTTTTTTTTTTTTTTACAAACAATTTTATTTTGTTAAAACGGCAAGTGCGCCGGAGTAGGTACCGCGGCCAAAACGTTTGGCCGCACCGGAGACCGAAAAAAATGTCGTACACACGACAGGCAGATTGTCCTATACATTAATATAATAATAAGATTTCGGTACCGGGTATTGGAATTTTAATATTTTACGCGTATAAAATAGACGCAGCCGCAATTTTATTGTAATAATTTTGTCAATGTCGACGTTGCAAGCCGACGACGAGTATAACGACTCCCGGGGACGTGCCCGTAATATTTACAAGGAGGCACCGTAATAACACGATACTAATAATATTATGCGAGCCGATGACGACACTTTACGTGGTCGTCGTTCGTCACCGTACACGGCGCGCCGTTGCGTAAATATGACCGGCCCGCGGCGGCTGCGGCGGTCGTACACACGTACGCCGCCGCAGCTACCCACTGAGCTTTTGGTCGCCAGCACAACGATATAATATCACCTCGCGCCATTGCTCGTAACTCGATAACTCGTAGGCGAGTATAATATATTACAATACGCCCGCGGCCAAAAACGCGATGATATAATAATATACACGAACAAAAAAAAAAAAAAAAAAATTTTAATTATTTATTATTAATAAATTTAATAATTTTTTCTTCTCGTTTTCCCGTACAGTTTGCCCGTTATCATTTTAACCGATTCTTATGGATCGAAAAGTTTTCGGAAAATGTCTTTCTCGCTACCAAAGTCACCAAATCCAATTTCCATGACACGTATATACCTACTTTTTAAATATTATAAGTAAAGAACCTTAAAAGTTAAAGGTGTCGTTTGAAAAATTTGAACATCCCTGTAGTCGTTTGACGATGATTTTTTTTTCTTCTTTATATATAATATAAATAAAAATAATTTTGGTTGTATTTTAATAAATTATTCTAATATATATATACATATATATATGAGATTTGTATCTAATAAATATTTGACAAGCGTTTTTCAATCTAACGAATGCCGGACAGTGCGGACACCGGTGGCGTATTCGAAAATAAGTAACAGCGTGGAGAGGGGAGGTAGGCAGACACCCCCTCGAAAAAAAAATCCTATTTACGCCACTGATTGCCACTCTCCCTCCCTGTAACACTTATTTCTTTATACTTTTATAATATATAATTTATATGCACATAATAAAGTCAGAAATACAGTTGATATTAATTTATTTATTGACAACAGACTAATTTAGTAAAAAAAAAATGCGATAGTATTTCAAATTTTGATATTTCATCAACACAGAAATAAGATTTTACAATCTTAAATTAATTGATGTTTATTCAATGTGAAAAAAATAATACAAATTTAAATTAATACATATTTAATTATTAGCACGCGCTTCTTTGACCAGTTGTGGGATAATGAATTATGTACACTAAACCGTAAATAATATGAAATACAATTTCGTTAATTTAAATTTCGATTATTTATATAAAAAAATGTATAATCATGAAAAAAATTCTTTAGCATCGCGGACCACTTGAGACCATCAGTTGGAAACCAATGCTATATATCTATTATAGTTTGTGATAAAAATTTTATTTTGCCGATGTATTTGTCAGTGGCGTGTATCTGGTGGGAGAGGGTAGAGGGTTATAACCCTCCCGAAATGTCTTCGATGTACATTTCTTTTAAGATGATGTTTGTTTAATTTAGTCAATAAAAATAATATCCTATTAGAAATGAGCATTAAAAATGTTACCCCCCTCCCCCCGAGAAATATTTTTTTGGGTACGCCACTGGTATTTGTGTACAACAAAAGGTTTAGATGAGAATTTAAACGAAACAATATTACGCCTCACCGCTACTGCGGTGGTTTACTTGTATCACAAAAAAACGAACATTCCTATAATATTATACGAGGTGGGTAAATCAAATAATTTATTACGCTCAGCGTCATCTATTTCGTAGTCGCCTCGTAAAGTAGCACGAGTAGCAGGTGTAGGCGACGGGTTTTCCTGCATTATTTCATAGCAGTTGTAGTGGTGCTGCGTGGGGGGGAGAGAATCATTATTTTTTATCATAAGAACAAACATTTTTCATTTATTTTTCCCCGTATAGTACCTATAACAATATAATAATGCGAAAATTACTAAACTCTGATAATAAGCAAACTATAGCTTGTTATTCACAAGCAACTACTTACATTTTTTTTTTTTAGGAATTTTTACATTTCTCCTTCTATACAGTTACTTCACAAACAGTTGTCGTCTTTCAACGTACCTATATACGATTTAAGATCGTTGTAAACAGGATAACAGTAAATAATCTTTGATTAGAAATTATAACAACGTCAACAGCCAAAAAGGCCAAGGATGGGCTTTTGTACGCCAGTGCGTGAAACTCGAAATATTATATACTTAGGCATATGCATATATATTTATATATACGTACTACCCACTGTATATTATATTATATATTAAGTATATATCGCGGTAATAACTCCTACGTGTGTATCTACGAAATATTATTGTGTCGGCGACGGAGTGAATGGACGATATAAAATACCTACACGTCATGACATCATGTTATTGTAGAAAAAAACGTCCTTGGTCTGTGTTATGGGCATGAGTTTTTTTTAGGTGTATATAAATATGAACGTCCGTAACGAGTAAGTAAGTCACTATTATGGGAATACATGGCCGGTTTCTTTTGGCCGTCGATAATTAATATGGTCATTTCGTCGTAGGTACGTCACATAGTCTAGTAGGTACAGAGGAAAACAAGTAATATTAAAAATAAACTGTGCACGATACTTGCATATAGATATAGGCGTAACATTGATCAATCAATTAAAAGACTTTAATGCTGGTTTGTCAATAAATTAATAATATAATATTGAAATATTTGGTAGGTACATATACATATCAGTAAGGTATATACCTACAACGATTTTGTTTTATATAATTATTAGGCGATAGTTAGTGTATACGTCAGTACCCGGGAATATTCAACGCGAGGGTTAGGTTAATTAATAACGATTAATTCGTGAAAAATAATCACGAATTAATCGCAGAATTATTTTTCATTCATATAACCCGACAATGTGAATTTTAATTGAAACCGGATCCAAAAATGCCAAAATATTTTATTTAACAAGTCGACCATTTCCTTATAATTTGGCTGAAATAAATATCGTATACATTTCAAAATTTCAAATTACTAAATATATACTCATAAATGTTGTATTTTTTACCACTAATAAGGGGAGATATAACCCCTAACCTCCTCCCCGGGTGCGCGCCACTCTGTTTTATGGCTATAATTGTATGCGCTTAATTCGCGTGTTGATTTTTCCGCTATAAAACGTTAGTTTAATTTTTCATGTCACTTTCGTAAATGAAACAATACTTTAGTTCCGGTTCACCTACGACCTACCAATAGGTATATGTATAATTCACGGGATATCGAATGTATATTTTAAGGTATTGGTGTACATAATATATACGATGTGGGCGATGTGGTGGCAAATCATACAGAGATTTCACCTTGTAGAGTACATCCACGCAACCGTGGCCTGTGCAAAATGTTGAATGCCAAGTAACTGAATAATACAAATTTTTATTGTAAAATCGCATCACGCGTATGAATAATAAACATTTTTATTTGTTTAAACTGATGGAGTTATAAACATATATGGTCGGCCTTCAGTCAATTGCCTACGGCTCGTTAATTCTTATATATATATATATACCTTACATATTTTTACTATAGGTACACGTACTAACTATAAAAGAAATCTTCAAAAATTATTTTGCATGGCCTTTAAAATATAATTTTAGAATGTTTTAATGACAAAGCAGGAAGCAGGACGGCAATGATTTTTCAATTTCGTTTCCGGAAAACGGCTGTAGTCAAATTTTGCACTCAAGATGTAAAATTATTATCGAAATAAATAAATAATATTATTTACTTAAATGAAATGGGTAGTTTGTGTAAAATTTAGGTTTTTGATTTTCAATTTTGTGTTTAACTATTTATTTAATTATTATTTAATAAACTATACTATTTTGCTGAGTTTAAATGGAAATAAGCCAGTGTTGGGAAAGTTCCCTTTAAAAAGCAATTCGTTCTCGTTCCTCCTGTAAAAAATAACTCATTCCTTTAAGCAACCTTATTTTTTTTTTTTTTTTATTAATATGTACTGTAAACAAAATCCTAACTAACTTTTTTATATTCTTAATTTTAAAATACTAATATTTTATTTGCTTTGGAAATATATACAACATAAATATTATAGGTTTTCATTAGTCATAAATCACTTGTGTACTTGTGTTTCATAAAGATAAATGCAGTGCAAATTTAAAGGATTTTTAATTGTTGATTCTTTTTGCTAAATTAGTATTTTGGGACTGAAGGATATAATTAAGTTGACTAAAGTTAGATACTTTTCTTAAAATGTATATATTTAAAATCCTAAAAAAAATACCCAATTCTAAAATAAATTCATCAATTCAACTGTAATTCATACCTTCTAAATATATTTAGTATCTATGGGAACAAATTATTATTTATGAAGAGATGCATTATTTAAATTAAAATTTTTTTTTTTCAAATCTTAAAGATAGAAGTATATAATTTGACTTAAACACAATTGAACTAGGTATCTTAAATTTATAGTAGGACAGAATTAGTGGGTGGTAGTTTCTTAAATAGTATGCTCAAGAATCCCACTCCACTACTACAAGCACTCAATGATTTTGTATTTTGTATATACATTTTATGTAATATTTTAATTAGATCGATTTGTATTGATTTTCATTTCTATGGTCAGAAATTAAATCTGGTAATTGAAATACCATAACTAATTTTACATTATTTAACTGCTCACTTTTTCTATTTAAAAGCTAATCTCATTCTTATTCATAAATGCTATACTAATAGAAGTTCAATTTTAAATAGTTTTTAATCAAATTATATAGGGTTCAAAAACGTTTTATTAAAAACACCCAACTAAATAAATATAAATATATATATAAAAAAAAAAACTTAATTTTAAACTTATTCTACCATTAACATTAAAGCACAGAGAACAATAGTATAATTTATTCTTAAATATTTCAAATAATAGGTAGTAAAACAAATTCAATAATAATTCTGTTTATAAAGTAGGTGTTGCAAAATAATGAGGAGCTATTTCTAATAATAATGCAGGTGTTACTACAACCAAATTTTTAATAAATATTTTAGTGGTTTCCAAAAGTTCATCATATAATACCCTGTAACATAAAACAATAAAAGCTATTATTTTATATACATAATAACTAAATAAAACAATTAATATACAATAAAAAAAAAAAGTTGGATTTTAAATGTAATATCATAATATAAATTATCACACTGAGCATTTTTGAAATATTATTTTTAAAGTAACTTATATAAATAGCAAATAATTAAATATTATTTTGTTCAGAGACTAATATTGTACAGTATACTTTATCTTGCTTGTTATGATATTATTTTATATATATAAAAAAAATTATTTTATATTAATATAAAATGGATACATATATTTCCATAAGGTAGTACACTTTTATTTAATCAAAGTGTAGGTAAATAATGTTTAAAAATTAATTTTATATTTTTAATTATTATTATTCATTGTATGCAATTTGTGTAAATTTCTAAATGTTGAGAAATTTACTAACTTTAAATTATTTATAATTAAATTTGGTATTGAGTTGAAATTCATTAAAATCTTTAATAAACAATTGCTTTTCAAATGTTAACATCAGATTTTAAATCAAATTTGATTTTGAATATATAATAATAATATTGTATATAATAAAATAAATTTAAAAACAATAGTTCATTAAGAGTGAACACATGAAAGTATAGAAATTATTATAATTTAATGTTTTATTTTGTCAGTATAGTTTTAAGTTGACAGTTATATTATATTTTTTCAAAAATAATTTTATTTGTTTTAAAATTATTATATTATTTTTAAATGTGGGTATACAGTGTTTATTATTAAATAACATATATTAATTGTAAAGTTATAAAATATGGTTTACCATTGTGGTTGGTTTACATAATTCAGAACAGATTTTGGATGGAAGTAAAGATCTTCTTCGATACCAACAGATCTATAAACTCCTGTATAGTGTAAATAAGCAGCATTTTTAAAAAGACCCATAGCAATACTCCTCACAATTAGTGTGATATCACCTAAATGATATAAGAAGGTCATATTATTAACAATATTTAATTAAAATTTTTAGAATTAATAATATTTATACCTTTACAAGATTTAAGTTTAATCTTTGATTTCTTCATCAAATCTAATAAATGTGTACGAATTTTACGAGCTTTGCATAATTCATTATAATTTATAAAATATCGATGGCACCATTGTTTACTGTATTGACTTTTTTCAAATCCATTGTATACATTTAATAAAGTCAACATATCTCCTTCAGCAACTTCAAAATTTCTTTGCTGTATTTTAGCTTTTTGAATCGTAACACCATACTTAGGACGTACAAATGGATCTTGAAGCTGCAGCATTGACAATATGGACACTATTTCCGATGAACAGCCCATTTCACCAGATTTTATTAATATTCTTGAATGTTTTGCAGGCAATGGCATTTCCGCCATTATTGTTCCGAATTCCTTTGTAAGATTTCCATATTTGTCAATAGCATCTAAAGACTTTAACATTTCCATGGCAAATAGAAGATTTTTTGCTGGTGGTGGACTAAGGAATGGAAATCTTAAAACATTGTCAATATATATGCCTTTAAGCTGTAAAACTACATCAGTTAAATCAGATCTCATCATTTCTGGGGGTGTAGCAATTGTTAAACTATTGTATGCTTCTTGTGTGTATAATCTAAAAAAAAAAAAAATGTAAAAAAACAAGGTGTAATATTTAAATAATATGGAATTGATTATTTAATATTTGCACATACCTATATACTTTTCCAGGTCGCTCTCTTCCTGCACGGCCAGCTCTTTGAATTGCTGATGCTTTAGATATAGGAACAGCAATCAATGAATCAGCTCCAAATTTATAATTAAACCACTTCAGTTTAACAAATCCACAATCAATGACTATAAATAGATCAAAATGGTGAAGTTAAAATACAGTATGGATATTTCCTATGGTAATACATAAAAATTATAATCCATAATTAATAGTTATTAATTATTTCTATTGAGCTATGCACTACTAATACTAATATACTGGGGGTCAAAATTGTTGCACATCAAACATTATTGTACCCTAGTGGATAATATTTTTAATAACTGGGCAATACACAATTTTTTTTTTTTACCAATTTTTCTAAATATTAACCATTAGGTATCTATGAGGAATAGAAATGTAATTAAATTTATCAACATTTGAGAAGCAACAAAATAATTATGGTAATATAAATAATGTATTCATTATAACTAATCTATTTGTGAATTTCTTTCAAAATATTATTTTAATTTAAAGGTATGTACAGTATGTGACAAAAAAATAAAGGCAAATATATATATAACACAAAAAATTCAATATAACAACATTTCACTAATTTTGATCAAATTTAAATACTAATTTGTACATATTAATATTTAGCAGAACCTCTATTAGCTTGAATAGTGGCAAAAATTCTATTTGGAATTGTGTCATAAAGGTTTTTTTTTTTTATAATATATAGTGAAATTTGAGCCCAAGCATTTAAAATTGATTGTTTTAATTTGTGCACTGAATAATATTGTTTAGCATCTTTATAAACATCTTTGGTGAGTAGTCAATAATATTTAGACCTGGAGATTGTGTAACCAATATAATATTGGTATAGAATTTGTTTCAAACCATAATCATTACAGATCATCCTCCAATTTGAAATGTTGACATTATACGTTCATTTTTTCTTAAATCATGATAGTAATACAAATATTCATCAGGACCGTTTAAATTAAATTAATTTTTATCTGAAAACATCACTTTTTTCCATTTTTTTGTCCAATTAATTTTGTTTTTTGAAAAGTTTAACCTTGTTATTTTTAGTACGTTTATTCAGTGATGGTTTTCGTAATAGTTTTTTTTTGTTTTAAATGAGCGTTGGCATATATGCCAGATTGATGGACAATACCACGCGCAGACAAAACAGAATTCGATGCAACTTTTAAAATTGATCGTTTTTCACGATCAGTTAATATTTGTGGTCGACCTTAAACTTTATAGAATTGTAATTTTGGCCAAATTTAATAAAATTATCGAAGTATTACAGATAGAAAATTGTATCATATAATCACTAAATGCGTACCGAAGATAATTGCCTTTATCATTATGCCGCCACAAAACCCAAACAATTCTACAATAAATTTTTATTTATCAGTTTATAATCAAGAAAATAAGATAAAATTGCTATAATTTTGGTATAATCTTAAGTTTATCATTACATAGGATATATAAATAATTTTCAATCAACAATAATTGGTTCCACGCCATATTAATACAATTCATTTTCATTAAATGCTATGCCTTTATCTTTTTGTCACGCACTGTATTTAATACCATTTTTCAAAAACTATTCTTCTGCAGATAATACTTATTTAAAATTAATTTATCTTCATTTAATCATTAAAACTATTTGTTGGCACAAAAATAATTGATTGTACACTATCATATAATATCATTTTCATAATTAAAAACTTACCATGAACAATTCCAGAAATTGTAATCGAAGTCTCTGCAACATTAGTTGAAAAAACTACTTTCCTATATCCTCTAGGTGCTGGTCGAAATGCTTTCAGTTGATCATCATTAGTTAATGTTCCATGCATAGGTACAGGAAGTAATTTTATTCTATATTTTAAAGTATAAATTAGTGGTAATATTATTAATAGTTACAATATTCAATTGCTCATTTAGGTCAAAAAATGGCTAGATCATTTTGATGAACTAGCTTTTTTTTTTACCAAAATACAGTAAATTTAGAAATTGTTCATAGAATAAAATTTAAGACTGAAAATCCATCAAGTTCATACTTATTGTTTGTACTCTTAATGTTGTAATCATCCAATGTATTAACTGCTTGCATTATCTCTTCTTTTCCAGTCAAAAATACCAAAATATCTCCTAGCTCTCCACTTTCATGAATTTTCAATACTGTATTAATTGATTCATCTATATAATTTGGTGTGGGTTCTAAATATTTATATATATATATATATTAATGCTGGTGTAAACTATATTCATTGTTTATTAATTTAAAAATAATTTTATTGTATAAATATTACCATTTAAATAACTAATAGAAGTATGATATGACCTTCCTTCTACACCCAACACAGTCGCAGTGTCATCATCTGGATTTTTACCAGGGTTAAGATTGAAATATGATTTAAGCTGAGTGAAATTCATAGTAGCTGATAAAATGATAAGTCTTAAAGTTGGTCTTTTCTGAAATTTTTTTTTTTTTTTAACTATAATAAAATGGATTACAAGTCGACATAGTTATAAAATACTAACCTTCAAAATTTTTTTAACTAGTCCCATTAAAATATCAGTCATCAAACTTCTTTCATGTATTTCATCCAATATTATTACAGAATAATTTATTAACAATGGGTTGCTCATCATTTCATTTAATAGAATACCTTCGGTAATGTACTATTTACAAAACAATATTTATTTTGTTAAAAAATAAAATGTAAAAATATAAAATATAATTACTAACTTTGATCTTTGTATCCGCTTGACAGCAATTATCAAACCTGACCGAATAGCCTACTGTATGACCGATGCACGTTTTTTGTTCTTGTGCTACACGAGTAGCTAATGATATGGCACTCAGTTTCCTGGGTTCGGTGATTACAATTGATTTATTGAATTTACATAGACCACTATCCATAAGCATCTGAAACAATTGTACATTTATTATTATTGTAATACAAATTAAAAACAAATATATGTATTGCAATTATTTTTGTCTCATAATTTCCATAATTATAAAATTAATTTAATTAAGTGGCATGTTGAAACATACATTGTTTGATAATGAAAATTGAAAGGGATACATGAATAAAACAATGTCTGAAACATCAGTGGGTACTTTAAAAAGGGTTTTGGAAATTGTAAAAAATATTCTTTAACTGATACTGTACTAGTTGTTAGATGAATGTATATTGTGTAAAACATACTTGGGGCACTTGAGTACTTTTTCCACTTCCGGTTGATCCGACTAATATTAGAGTCTGAAACTTTTCACAAAGATATAGAATTTCGTTGCGGTACTTTGTGATAGGTAATTTATCTCGTTGGGATTTCAAATCCAATGACATATACGGATTATAAACAAACAATGAAGATATAGCACCTTCGAAATTAGTATCTTCCGCTCCGTATCCTGGTTTTTCATCTGAAATTAATATTATTAATAATTAAACACATACCGTACAAATGAATCGAACTGATATTATATACATTCAATAAAAATTATAAAATTTCAAGTTTTTTTTTTTTTTTTAAATGTAATCTTATGAATTTAAACGGACACAATTTACAATATTTTATATTCATCAGAATATACATTTTGGATTATTGTTGGTAATAGAAACTTTAAAACTTACCGGCATTTCTAAATCGGAAACTACTCATTTTGACTAATATATTAACACATAAATGGCATTCAACTAAACATAATCTTATACGTCTGAATGATGTTATCCAACTAAAATAGGTCCGACAGTGGACAATTTCTCGATTAAATATTATTATGGAATGTGAAAGATTTATCGATTTCAAATGAATTAGATTATGAATTTTGATTATCAGCTATCAAGCGTCGGCATTCTGCGCGGCGCGTCGGTTGATAATATTTGTTGTTAATATTAATTTTTAGTGATAAAGATAACGATTTGATAAAAACAATTTTTTTTTGTTTGACGTTTTGACGACGATTGTTAAAATATTTGACAAATTTTTTGTCTGTGTTTATAATATAATATATTATGACGATTTTTGTGTTAAAACCACAGAACCTCAGATCATACAGCATTCGGTATGATAATGCGTACCAGTGGACGGAGCTCTCCCGACTCACTCACCGTGGAGGGTAACTGTTTGACCGGAACCGACAGGTATAAATAATAGTAGCAGTCAATTTTTTTTTAAGATTTTTGTTTTCAAAATTGGTCTCTATTTGATCACTATTATAGCAAAAAAATTCTCTGAAATACTTTTAGGCCAAGAGCCAGTCCTGGATTAATGAATATGGAGGTTCGGGTATCATATCCTGTGGCAAGGCTACCATTTCGTCGAATGAATGACCTGCACCCCCTTTACAAATAATATTTTGGCCTGTTTGGAAGTGCTTTTGCACCCCCAGCACTCCGGCTAGTTGCTGAACGTACAACCAGCACATACCCGAGAGAATATCATGTTGGTAAGTAGTTAGTGATAGACATTGTTGTTTTTCTTCATCTTTCACTAAATTTAACAAGGATGATCGACGAAAAATATTAATAACTTTAAAATATTTTAAAAATTAACAAGAGACAATAATTTTCATAACCTTGAATTATAGGAACTTAGCGTATACTCAGTACCAGCACGTGAATACTACGATCAACCACAGAAATTGGAAATCGAATTGCATATTGTTTGAGAGGTACTACCTCTGCTTATATATGGAAAGTTGTAATTTGTGCATATTTAGCAAGAAATTATAACATATATGTAATGTACCTATATGAACTATGATTGTAAAATTAAATACATTTTTAAATCAACATCATTATAATAATATATACTTTTTCAGATGCACTACAGGACATTAAAGTTGAATGTTGAATGGTTGACACATTCACAAATATAAGATGTGCAGAAATAAGTGTATCGGACAACAAAATGAAAAAGAACTTTGATGATTAACATATTTTATATATAAAAATAATTGAGCGTTAAAAAAAAAAAAAATCAAATAAACCTTCAGTCAATTTTTGTAATATTAGTTTAATTAGCATACATTTTAATTTTATAATTCTATTATTTAAAAATATCACAATTTATATTATGTATTTATTTTTTTTATTGTAGTTTACACATGTACTATTTTGAGAAAAAATTTCACTTTTGTCACAAATTGGATATCCATATGATGCTGTTAAAATTTACATTTACAATTTTTTTTTTTTGTATTTAGTATTTTCAATTTAGTATTTATGTGTTTATAATTTATATAATTTAATTTCAAAATGATTTGTTTTTAAATATTGTTATCCAGTGATTTATTATAAATACTTTGTGTTAGGAATTATTTAATCGAACTAATTTTTTCAAATTCCATTAATCATTTAAAAGATTATTTTTTTATTAATTAATTTTAATTATTTTGTTATACATTACCGTTCTATTACTTGCTAATGATTTTTTAGTGCTTATATAATACTTCATATCTTGTTTTGTATTATACATATATTTTATATTTATTATTTTGTTTGTTTGGTTTTTTTTTTGATATATATATATATAAATTTTTATTAATTAAATTTGATTTTGTATAACTTTTAGATTTGAGGGAAATGAAGAATGTTTGTTTGACTGTATGTATGCATCTCACTTCAACTAGAATGTATGTCAATGTATTTTCCATGAGTTATATAAGGTTTTATCAATTTTAAATACAGGCAGAAATAATTTGTAATTGCATTTTCATTACAAAATTAAAAAAAAAAAAAAAACAACTTTTATTATTACTATAATATATTGGTTGATAAATGAGAAGGGATTATAAGTAGGCAAGCTAATAACATTAAATATACAATTATTTATAATTAATAATGCCAATAAGTAATAATGAGTATTTAATTTAGCGATAATAGTTTGTCTGTAATCTGTTAAATGAATAGTGAAATATTATCTTTCTTGCTTGTCTTTTTTCTTTATGAAAATGGTGATAATGCAAATTGGCGAGAAACAATGAATTAAACGGGTCCGGTACATTTGCACCCCCAACCTGGAATTTCATAAAACAAAATTTTACCTAAAATTGTTATTCTACATTTACAAATTTGTAATCGAAAATTCCGAATTTGTACATCTCTCTGAACACGAAAAAATGGATTTTAACTTTTATGGTGCAAATATAGCGTTACGCCAGCACCCCACATTTTGTACTAGTACAATAATAAATTAGTCGAATAATAGTCGAACGGCGCTACCATTCTTATCTGTACAAATTATACAACACAATATTAAATGTGTGAGTTTTGCAAATGCTGAAAGGTTATTACGTTTATATCATTCTCTTATGTGTACTAATTGTACTGGTGAAAGATCTTTTTCCCAATTAATATTATTAAAAACCGTATTACGATCTTCACTGTCACAAAACAATGTGTAGAATTTTGGAATTTTGACCATCGAGAGTGAATTTGTAAAAGTTCTAGACCTACGATGATATTATCCGAACATTTTCAAATGAAAAAGCTAGAAAAAAAAGGGCTAAGCATGGGGATGAAGAGGATAGACAAGTTGCAACGATGACAATGACTTCTATTTTTATAATAAATATAAATATATTTTAGTATTTACCTACGATTTAAAAATGTATTGGACAAACTAAATGTTTTCAATTTGGCATGATTATGTATTAAATATTATTTATATTCATAAATATTTTTTTGGGCAATTAGGCCCATCTGACTAATATACGTAAGGTCCACGAAACATTTAATCCAGCACTGGTCGAGCTGTGCCATTATTTCCGATTAAGGGAATAATGACATATGTAATTTGGGAGGAGGAGCTCCTCCTCGACAGCGCTGTATTCAAAGGACTATACGCGCGTATTGAGATAATTCTATACATTTGAATGCGATTTTTGGAGAAAAAAACAAACGAAAATCGATCGACGCAAAAATATTCAAATGGATTTACAAGTAGTGGTGGTCCTGCGTCGTTAACACAAGTACTGTGATAACGTATACGCAGAGCCGTATTTAGGGGGAGGGCACGGGTGGGCACATGCCCATGGGTGACATGTCTAAGGGACGGTAAAATAATTAAGCCATATAAGTTTAAACAATTTAATAGGTCATCGTGAAGCTTAAAGGGCCTTTAAGGCCCAACGCTGTTATTACAAGATCGTTACTAAACGGATTCGCTAACCAAGACGGGTCATCAGTTCGTCGCCGGGAAGTAGGATGGCCCCTCTATATTGTTAGTTTTTAATATTGAAATACATAAAACGAAATATTAAATGTGCGGTAAGTAATTAAAAACATTAAGATGAAATATGTGTAATATTGATAATTAGAGGTGTGGGAGAGGGTGGTGGGCGGCATAAATGTATGCCCGAGGGCGCCAAAATGTTAAATACGGCCCTGCGTTTATGCGATGTGCGATATTTTATTATAACATTAGCAATATTATAATAATATTTTTGTAATTATTTCGTTATTACGTATTTTATTGGGCATTGATTTCTAAAGCGGTTTTTGTATTTTTAAATATTAACAATAAATAGATAGGTTTGTGTACACTAACGCACGTATACTAGCCGCGACGTGTTGTGTTGCGGGGAGTGGAAAATTATAATCACCGTGGCCGCCGTGGACTCTGATCAGTCGTCGTCGATTCACACGGTGGTTTAAATGCGTCCGCGGGTACCAGGGTCCCATGTAACAATCGTTATTTCTTACGAATACCTACGTTTATAGCCAGCGCGTACTCTTACACACCGCGCCGGTGATTATTTCCAATGGTAATGGACAACAAAAATTATATAAAACAATTTGTATTTCGGTTGTATTAATTGTGCCGTTCTGTAAACAACAATGTATAAACAACGTATACGGTTTATGAGAGAAATCTAAACGTTTATTTTTTAATTTCTTTATTTTTCCTAAAATTATGCCGTTTGTGAGATTAATATAATATACCAAGTAGTTTTTTTTTTTAGGATTTTTTTTTTCAAGATGATAAATACAAATCAAACCTTTCAAATGTTTTACTTTTTCTAAACATAATCTGTTATGAATATTTTTCAAATCTTTAATAATTATAGGTACCATTAAATTATAGTTATATTTTTGCATTCCAGTAAGATAGTTAGTCGATTTTTAGAAGAAATAATAACAAGCGAGTAATGACGACAGTTTTCATTACAAAGTCTTAATAAGTTGGTAATTATTTATTTTACAAAAAATACTCCAAACTAAATTTTACAAGCGTGTCGATTTTGTATATTGCATACACTAGTTTTCACATTGTACATGTATAATTTAAAATTATTTAAATTAATAACGTCACGTTCGGGTAAATGTTTAGATCAATATGTAATCCAATAAGTTTTAAAATCACTTTGAACGATATTTTTAATTATGTTTCACACGAACGCGTTTTCGAACAAATCTCACGATTACACAATAAATACTCGTTATACGGACCCGGAGTCCGTTTTTAAATTTATACGATCAATTGTACTTTTATTTTGTTTTATCCCTCCGCCCCCCACAAAAAAAAAAAATTAATAAAAGTCGCCTAAAATACGCGACCCGTTTGAATAACGGCAGCGCGACATCGTTCTCTCGAAAATCATCGTAAAAATAATATACGCAAGCGCAAAGGTAAAATCCGGCCGGCGATTATTAATAATAATCATCTGGTCAGTTCGCGAGACGACCGCGTGTATGCATGGGACCCCGGTACCCGCGGACGCATATAAACCACCGTGCGAATCGACGACGACGGCGATCCGTGTGAATCGACTACGACGACGACGGCGATCCGTGTGAATCGACTACGACGACGACGGCGATCCGTGTGAATCAACGACGACGACGGCGGCGGCGGCGATCCGTGTGAATCGCTCGCGCGCGGGTTCACATCATGGGACCCCGGTACGCGCGGACGCATTTAAACCGCCGTGTGAATCGACGACGACGATCCGTGTGAATCGCTCGCGCGCGGAGTCGCGTCGTGGGACCCCGGGATCCGCGGACCGGGTACGGCTGGCTCCGGCTGCCGATCGGCCCCGGCGAAATACGCGAAATTACGCAATGAAAACGTTTCTATTCGAAATTCGAGTACTGCCGATCGATTTTGTATCGAACCAAAAGTTAAAACGTACGATTTCTAAACAAATATGCGAACGCCCGAATAGCCGAGCGTTGGTTATTTGTCATTTTATCGTATTTTATGCCTACCGAAAACTTAAATAATTTATTTATTCTGTTTTTACCGAAATATTCAGCTTTATCAAATGGATACTTTACACGAACGTAACAAATTTAAAAAAAAAAAAAAAAAACAAACAAATGGTAGGACATTGGACGTTGTTCGCGAAATTGGCAGGCCACTGTTGTAGGCGGGTAATTGGGAAGGTGGGATACAACACAATGCTGCGTAATTTATACGCTGTAACCCGGAGAATCCATAAAACTAGTTAACCCGAAAATCAGTAAAAATAATTCTGATGTATCTCAATAATTATTTGTTTTTTTTTCTTGTTTTTAATTTAATAGAAAACCCGTGTTTTAAAAAGATAATTTTTTTTTCAAATAAAATACTTTTAGTCGACAAATCCGCATCATCGTGGGGTAATGCGTGAAAAAAATCGAAGCATTTACCTTACAGAAATTAAAAAAAATTACGAATAGTTTTATTTTCAAAATTAAAGTATTGAGAATTTAAAAATAATGTTCAAATAAAATACCATTTGGCGAATATATTAAATTATGACATAAAAAAATTAGGGTGATTTTAATAACTGAGAATGAAAAAAAAAAGTTTTCATAAAACTAATACATATTTCTCGTTACGCTCAGAATACCCTCCCCAAAAAAAAAAAAAAAAACATCAAAGTTTTATTTATGCGCATCATTTAAAATATTAATGTAAAACATTATATAACAAAACATTTTATAAACCTATCTTTTAAATACACATATTTTTTATAATGTACGTCATTTTTTATCGTATTTTATCACGTACTCTGTGGTACACTTGGTCTATATATGCTCATGGTCTGAGTACGTCTCTCGCTCAATTTATTCAATTGGTGCGACGTAATTAATAGTTTTTTTTTTTTATTTCCGTGTTTTTTTTGGCGAAACGTCTACAAACAAAACGCGTAATATAAAACAGGAAAACAATGGGTTTCGATACGTGCGGACTTGATACCTTATGTATTTGTCTAATACGCAATAGGACTACCTAAATGTCACTTATTTGTTATATGAAACACTTAAAATATAATAATAAATCAAATTACTGAACCGTCATCATTTTTTATATCCAAACACGATTTTTTTGGTAATCAAATTTACAACTAAAAAAAAAAAAAAAAATCGTGAAGAGAACGAATTTATTGCAATTAGGATCTAATCGGAGAGGGGGTCAGGTATTCGGTTTTGTGCGAATTGCATTTTTTTTTTCGGCTTTTCAAAAATGCTCGAATGTGACGACGACGGCGTGTATTGCGCCGCAAGACGAAAATGGTAACGCACGACGCCTTAGATGTCCCACATAGGCAATCAAACGTGTTTAAGCGTACGGCGGTGTTGATGCAGTGGGTCGCGCGAAGTTAAAGGCGTTTTTTACCCCGTTAAATAGATTGTACTATTCGCCTGCCGCCCACTTGACGAACGGAGGACGTTTTAATCGAAATCGCTGTTATAATAGAAAAAAAAAAAAAATAATAAAAAAATAATATATATATCTATATAGATAAAAAATACACACCGTCCGATTAGTGTTAATCGTTCTGCGGCCAACGTACGCGATAAACAAAATTCCACAAGTCGTTTAGGAATTTATTTTCGTTATGGAACGTTTATAATGTCATGTCGAGTGTACGATAATTATAATACTACGTGTCACAGAAATAAGAAACGGATTTACACGATATATTCGACGAGATATTGTATTTCATTTATTATTTGTATGTGTTACGCTTCGAAGTATATTTGCATATCGGCAAAAAGTGAACATAAAGCCGTTTTTTTTTTTTTTTTTTTTTTTTTTTTTATTATCGAATTCTTCGATTATAATATTCGTACGCCCGTGGCCGCGATTGTAATTATAGAAATACGCGAAAAATCACATAATGCGCACGAATAATTTACAAATATCCCTTAAATATATCAAATAAAAGTATAGGCGTTAAATCGTTTCCATACTTCTCGACGGATTTCAAATATCGAATAAAAATACGCATATCCGCATAAATTCGTTTAGCGTGGACGTTTCTGGAATGTGCCCGAAGGACGGCATTATGCTAATATAATTATCAAATGTTAATTCGATCGTATACTTCGTGTACCACAAAAAAATAGGAGAAAACCGACCGTGTTGGTCCAGGAGGGATATTGTTTGGAATTGCGTGTCGTCGTCGAAACCGAAAATAAAAAAAACCAAGCAATTTTCACGGCGATTTCGAAAGAAAGAAAGAAAAAAAAAATTTTAAAAAAAAACCAAGCAATTTACCAACTTAACAAATATTCGAATGCAATTTACAAGTGTAGACAGAATTATTTGCCGTATTTATGATCGAAGAAACTTTCGGCATTATCCGCGCAACACCGTGCTAATTTGTTAGAAAACATATGTACTCATACATGTGTATGTTGAATTTTACAGATAACACGGTTGTATCGGATTTTTCGATTAGTTTTTTTTTTTTAAAAAATAAGCGCACATGTGCAGCACAGATATATATATTCTTTATGCGCTGTGAAAATTCGGCATTTTTTATAATGATACGTGTAAATCAGTCTGGCGCCAAACCGTTTGTAAAAATTGCGAATTGCCGTCGGTACATTTTTAAATACTATATTAATATAATTGTTGTACTATCCGATGATGGTTTTTTTTTTTTTTTTTTAATTCGAAACCAGTCGTATTTGCACTATTTACCTAAGACCGGATTATCCGAAAGTCTAATAAATCCGGATTATCCGAGAGTCTGATAAATCCGGATTTCGATATCCGAAATATTATGTTTCGAATTTCAAAATCCGACATTTTTCTTATTTTTATAAGTAAAACAACGATTGCCGGGTCATATAGTAATATATTATTTAAATTACAGTGTAAAATGTTTGATTTTTTTTCGATGTACTTGTTTTTTTTTTTTTTAAATACATTTGTGATATTTTTTCGATTATAAAAACGTATTTAATGTTTTACACTTTTAACGCTATTAACCATAGTTATGATAATAATAATAGTTTTATGAAAAATATAAAATCACAAAAAAAACGAAATTTGGTTATTTCAGATAGAAATCCAAATTTGAAAATCTGAAATCCGGATTTACAATAAATTTCAAATTTCGGGATCCGAAAATTCGGATTTTTCCCGTCATTTTATTTGCACACGACCACACTCCACGTTACTACTACACAAGGATTTTTAGATTCTGTCTTGCGGTTCTACCTAACCTATTTTTTCTTTATTTTTCTGTAAACACTTTTTCTACCAGATCTAACTCCGTCCGATCTATACACTTCGATACTATTTCCGGTACAAAAATGTATCCAGTTAATACTACAAAGAGATCATTTTTCGATACATATATATATATATATATATATAATTTTGCATTAGTTGTTTAACGCGGCCAGAAAAAACTGCCGAAAAATTACGAAAAAACGGCAAAAACACGATTTCGTCAAATTCGAGTTTTATCATTTTTTTGTTTTAAATTGTTTTAATTTATGTCGATTTTCACGGGCTGCCGTGGCAACAATGAAAAAACACGACTACCTCGCTCAGAATCGTTATTCGTGTGCAATTTATCGTGCATGCAGATATAAATTAAATTCCTATCTAAACACTACGTTTCCAATTTCCCGCCTAACAACAGCGGCCCACGATTTTATTTCGCGTTTATTCGATTGTATCCCGTCGTATATTGTCGCCGGGTCGATTTATATCGAACGATCAAATAAAAATATTATCAGATTCGCGAACACGCAGTTTTCCGGCCGTATTTGGCCGCGACCTTGCGCATGGAAAATCGGCCACCGGTACACGGTCCACGGCCCAAATACCGTGTGGTCTACGTCGAATATGGTTAAAAAAAAAAAAAAAAAAACACACAAAAATACATAAAACGCCGTACATATTATAAAATATTAAAAAAAAAAAAAAAAAAAAATACCCTAACGGACGCGGACGATTAAAATAATAACGCCGGCCGATAAAAATCGAATATTTACACCAAAGCTGCGGCCCGGCGAGTCGTATCGCCGATTATTTTACAATAATAATATTATACGTGGCATATATGTAATTGACTAATCGCAATGCCATAAAGCCAAACGAAATAAAATTTTTATCGTATTTCGATTATCCGTACTAATATATTATAAAGCAAAACCATAGCGAGTGCCCATTAAATTACCGCTAAGGGGCACCGAAATGTTTTTTTGCGATGTAAAAAAAAGTAGTGTAATGTCCTCTCGTTTCGGTATTAATACGTATTACACCCAGAACAAAGAGACTTTTTCACCGGTTACCTTCACCTGTGGATTCGAACTCATTATAGCCACGCATCCTAATATAATTGAAATACATCATATACTTCTATTCCAATATTCCGATAAATTATAGTGTACGTTTTGAACAATTTTTTTTTTTTTATTACATATAGGCGGGCAGGTTATAACGTTATTAACTTTATCAATACCGTTCTGTAAAACATTAATCTTGGCTGTTGAGATTGAACGTAATTTCGTATCGCATTTAATTCAAATATTTGGTGCGATAGTAAAACATCATAGATGTTGTGTGTTTTAAATGTTTATTGTATTGTATTCAATTTCTTCGTCATCTATAAGAGTGTAGGCGAGTTCAAGGCCGTATAGGTATAATGGACCCTCGAAATGTTTCCAAAATAAATACATTTGAGCAAAACTCTAAAAAAAAAAGGTCATTAATTCGATTGAAAAGAAAAATCATGAACCTACCCCCTCTCTCAAACATTTACCCCAGCTACGAAATTGTAATCAAATTATGAATTAAAAAAATTAAAACCTTATTTTTTTTAAAATTTGTTTTATCTGTCTATAAACAACATTCCTATACGAGAAATCTTGCAAAATATCGACAAAAGAGCTTTTTTGGTATTTTATTTGATTATCCTTATAGTTTCTTTAATATAGGGGAAAATTCAGGAAATCTGGAATATTAACGCAATAACAGTTTTCTGTTATTTTTGATTAAATTTTAATTCAGTTTTAAAAGTAATCGTATAGAACCGAAATTTTTACTAAAGAATATTATCTCTTTCTAGATATGCTTAAACAGTGGTTCCAAATATTCTTAAGCGGTGGTGCCCTTTTGTAGACAAAATTGAGCAGCGGTGCCCTTCTGTGAAAACCACGAGGAAATTGCATTTGAAACAACTCATAAGAAAAAATAACGGCACAACACTTCATTTTTTCTATACCATTTAGTACAACTTATGATGAAACTAAGGGCACATAAAACAAAACAAAACTCGAATATTCGTTTATTTTTTTTTTTTTTTTAAATTGCACCACATCTAAAAATAAAAATACTGAGCCGAAATCAACCTATTGCAGCGTTTTATTTTGATCCGGTTTATGCCAATTTCAAAGACAAATTGTTAAATCAAAAATTAACCTCCTAAATGCCGACTAGACGAAATGTTAGTCAGATACCACCTTTGACGATATTGACGTTTGGAACAAGAGTTTTGGTCGATAAGTTATTTACAGAAAGAATAATAATGCGCACACCATAGTACAACCGTAATACATTCATTGCTTAGGTTAGGTTATTGTAAATATATGTATATTTTTTTTTCGTATAGTCCGCGGTGCCCCTGGTATAGGCTCGTAGTGCCCCTAGGGTGCTTAGCTTGGGAACCACTGTGCTAAAATGTTCAAAACATTCCGGCAAAATTGCTGATCTATTTATGTAAAGCCATTAAAAATGTTCTGTTTTTAGCTTTTCAACAATGCTCGAGAATTCGACACAAAGTTCACCATACGTTAAAATAGCAAAAATTTGAACGTAATGCAATAACTTTTTTTTTATAATCGTTAAAATTTCCATTATTTTTTTTTTAATATAAAAATCGTTTAAATCACGATTAACACTAATTTCGGTGCTCTGAATCGTCAGCAACGATTAATCGAAATTCCCCTCTGTACCTACCTTTCCGACATCACACCTACAACAGCGTGGCCCGCCCACAATAGTATTTTATTTAAATTTGTTTTTTTTTTTTTTGCATTCTATACACAAACAAATGTGAAATAACCCTTCTGGTTAGGTATTCATGGTATTGTGTGGCGATGTTTCTTAATTATCGATTTTTTCGATAAAAACAAGTGTTGTAGACCGTAAAAAAAAAAAAAAAAAAAAAATATTCCAACAACGGAAAAATGTTAATATAATGAACAAGTGACAATGAATAGGTATGGACAGGATATACATATATAGACCACAGTGCTATCGTTTCGTTTCACCGATCCCGACACAGGCCACACATAACATATTGTATTGTATTAAAATCTGCGGAAATGATAAATCACATTGCGTTTGAAAAACGATTCTGAGCGTAATCTCGATACGTGTTTATTCCGTTGCCTGACGGTTTTCAATATTTTCGAACGGATGTTGAATTACCACCACCTTGTTATATTTTCCGCGAGTAATTGCAATGCGTTATTAAGATTATAATAACTGACAATATTACACCGTTAATATCTAAAGTATGTATAAATGTCTATTGAACCGACGGTTTCGCGAATAATAAAATACTCACCGCGATGTAAACAAAAATTATAAATAAAACTAATTTCGTTGAGCTTTTCCAAATTTGTTCGTTTCACTTGTGAATGATGCCGAGAAAAACACAAAAAAAAAAAAAAAATACAAAATTTCGAATAAACTTATGCGTTCGAATGCTATTTTTATTCATAATGTTCGGAAGAAAAATTATATAACTGTATTATCTTTTCAGTTTACATACTATATATTTATATAAATAAATAACTTGTAGAATTATCGTAAAAAAACGAATTTTAAATCGTAAAATAAAACGTTCGAATCTCTTTTTGTTCGACGATTATTTTTGAAAACCAATTTATGTACCGAATTTATGCGTGCCACTAGAGTTTCTGTATCCAATTATAAAACACACAAAAAAAAAGCAATTCAATTACCTACAAACGCGTTTTCTGCGAGTAAATAAACCATTTTCTGGACAAAGCAATGTACGTATAGTAAATTAGTATCTATTCGATGGGCATTGGGTACCTAATTTCGATTGTTTGTACGGAAATTAACGAAGTTGAACGACAACTAACACTATAATAATTTATTAGTAAATAGCAAGTTATTATAATAACTAACAATATTATACTGTTAATATCTAAAGTATGTATAAATGTCTATTAAACCGACGGTTTCGCGAATAATAAAATACTTACCGCGATGTAAACTAAAAAAAAAAAATAAAACTAATTTCGTTGAGCTTTTCCAAATTTGTTCGTTTCACTTGTGAATGATGCCGAGAAAAAATACAAAATTTCGAATAAACTTATGCGTTCGAATGCTATTTTTATTCATATGTCCGGAAGAAAAATTATATAACTGTATTATCATTTCAGTTAACATACTATATATTTATATAAATAAATAACTTGTAGAATTATCGTAAAAAACGTATTTTAAATCGTAAATTAAAACGTTTTTTGTTCGGCGATTATTTTTGAAAACCAATTTATGTACCGAATTTATGTGTGCCACTTGAGTTTCTATATACAATTATAAAAAAAAAAAAGCAAAATCACAACTTACAAACGCGTTTTCTGCGAGTAAATAAACTATTTTCTGGACAAAGAAATTAACGAAGTTGAACGACAACTAACACTATAATAATTTATTAGCAAGTACGTTAATAACACCGGACAGATTTTTTTGGTTTTTTTCTTTTTTTTAACGTAGGCATACGCAGTTAATTTATTAAGTAGTCGGGAAATTATGTATGTTTGAGACGATAATATATATATATATATATATCTACTAGATATTATTATTATTATTTTGTTAATAAATGTTATCTTTAGTTGAATTGTTTAAGAAGTTATTCCTATACGTCAATATAGGTAATTGAACTTGTATAAAATAATACGAATATTTACCCACACGCGTCATTACAGACGATTAGTAGATTAGTTATATTAATCAACGTTACTCATATTTAAAATATTGCAATATTATATAATAACCTATATTTGAGCTGCTATAATACGGTGGCCGATACATATTTTATTACTAAGCACACACGTAACATGATTAGTTTTCTCGTTTGATTATGTAGTGCGCGTAATTCTGAATTTTCATCACGCAATAATATTATTATAATAATGGAAAATTGTAATTATGAATTTTCTAGATTTAACGTGTATGCGTTGTAATGGGATCGGTCAGAATTATTGCCTATGGTTAATCATAATACAGGGTGCGGCAGAGCCGACTGACGAGTTTTGATGGGCTATAAATAACGAACAGTAAAACTTAGACAAAAGGTTTTTTTTTATTTAAATCAGTATACAATCGCATTTTTAAAATTTATTTTTTGAAAATTATATCTCCAAGATGGCGGCCGTCAGCATTAATACACTGTTGTAGACGATCTTTGAAGCTCTCATATGATTTTCGGCACATTTCGACTGGTATTGCCTCGACTTCCGCGGTGATTTTCTGTTTAATTTCTTCTATGGTATGTGGGCGATGTCTGAAAACCTTATCCTTAAGGTAGCCCCAGAGGAAAAAATCACACATGCTTAAATCTGAGGACCGTGCTGGCCAGTCTATGTCTCCTCTCAGAGAGACTAACCGCTCAGGGAAAATTTGTCGCAAGACAGCAAGTGAAATTCTAGCTGTGTGCGCTGTAGCTCCGTCTTGCGGAAACCACACATCTCCCAAATCATGTTCTTCAGCCATTTCCTCCAACCTATGCTGCAGATAAGTTTCCAACATCACAACATAACTAGCGGACGTGACAGTGACGGTCCTGTTCTCGTCCTCAAAAAAGTAGTGGCCGATCACGCCAAATTGGGACACAGCACACCACACTGTCACTTTAGGAGAGTGGAGTGGTCTTTCATGAAGCTGCCGTGGGTTATTTGTAGCCCAGTATCGAAAATTTTGTTTATTTACAGTTCCAGAAATATGAAAATGGGCCTCATCGCTACAGAAAAAAAGTTGATATCGGAGGAATTTGCAGAAGAATTTGCTGACAGAGATTTTTACGGTTGCCTTAGTCAGTAGCATTTAACTCTTGGACAAGCATTAATTTATAGGAATGGAATGATAAATCTTCGTGAAGAATTCTCCTCAAAGAATGGTCTGAGATTCCTAAAGCTAAAGCGTGTTTCCGGGCTGAGCGTCTTGGTGACTGCTCAATTGACTCTCTAACCAACTGCACATTTTCGGGAGTTCTTACCGTTCTGGGCGCTCCGTGTCCAAGTCTACTTAGGGTACTTCCAGTTTCTTCCAAATGCCGTATCCACAATTTGATAGTGTTTGCAGAAGGAACAGATGCAGCACGTGGAATGCCGAAGTGTATACGAAAAGCCCTTTGTGTAGCGATCACAGAACGATTATTTTCGTAATACGCACGCACGACGAAACCACGATGTACACCTGTCCAGACCATGATTACGAATAAAAACGGTATTGCCGTACAATTCAAAATATACCACTTATTAAGGCCTGCTCTTATCTTATCACAGGCTAATGACCTCGTTAATCTCGCCAGTCGGCTCTGCCGCACCCTGTGGCTACAGAGGAGCAACTATAAGACGATTTGCATACGTAATGAATTACTCGTATACAGCGCGAAATCGTTAAAACAATTATAACCCAATTAAAGTTGTCTGAATACATTTGCGATACGTCGTTTGGCGACGTTTTCGGTATGAATCGGTACCGGGGCCGGAAAAAGGGGGCAAAAAATACCCGGGGCCGCCGAAATCCTTAATCCGCTTTTCTTTCATTAATATATATGTGTACACATATGAAAATTATCTCTCCTATACCTCCGTGTCCGTTTATTTATTATATTATTTTATGTGCCCTACATAAATAACGCGTGCGTCGAAAGTTTCGACTAACCAAACCGTACGGTAATAATATATTATGGCATACTCGAAACAAAAAACGTACATCCGGACATAAAATAAAACGTATACATAATATATTTTTATATATATACGACGATATGGTTTGAATCGAACACACGCATATATATTTTTCTGTTGTATTTGTATTTATTATTATTATTATTATTTTTTTTTTCGAGTTTTGACCAATTGTATTACGACGACATCGTCGGTCGATTAATACTTTTTGCGTGCGCGCGCGCGTGCGCTGCATTTGCATTGTGTTCTACACGAATTCATTCGTGTTTACTTCCGGACATCGCGGAAGCCATTTAAAACGGCCGGTATAAAAGGAACGCGGTTTCATTTCCTACGGGGAAAAAACACACGGGGGAAAAAAAAAAAAAAAAAAAAAAAAAAAAAAAAAAAAACCCCAATAAATGACGGCCGTTCGTCTGTCCGGAATTCATTGCAGTGCGCGCCCGACTGGACTCCGGACGACGGCCACCGGCGTAATATTATTATCTAGGCACGCGAAAATGTCCGTTCGAAAACTATCGATAATATATAATAATATTATTATTATTATTATTATATTGCCGTACTGCGTAATCAGGTAACAAAACGTATTAAACATATTATTATTAATTTGTCTATAATGCACATTTTATATAGAGAGTGCACGATCATATTTATGTCTGTTAATACAATATATTATCTACGATATCCCCGTTATTGTATATTGCCATAGGTATTACGTAAACACCGTAGATATATATTTTTTATAATATTACAAACAAAAATCAATGTACGCAAAGTCTCGGCCGAGTTAACGAAAATAATTAACTCGATTATGTCAAGTCGAACAAACAAAAATCATGTCTTCAGTAAAAAGTTACCGACAAATAAATCGATCTAGTGCGATGTTGAAATGCAAACAAAATATTTTCTTAACTATCAGTTGGTAAAAAGTCAATTTTTTTTTTCGCTTATAAAAATCGGCACGATGACAATTGTATTGCTATATACCTACTGATAATCTAATACTATGTATACTGTATAGGCGACACGTAACAAACAACACATTATCGTTAATATATGTGTAATTAATAAAAATTGTATTACAACAGAACACGTAAATCGCAGTACTAACAGCCAATATTAATATTAATATTTCGAAAAAAAACCATTCGACTTCATTTCGTTAACTTAACTGGATGTGTATACAAATTAACTATACGAATATTGAAGTTTATATAATGGAAACATAAACCAGTAAATGTTAATTTAAATTTATTCACTTAATAAAAAGAAAGATTTGAAACATCTTTCTTTTTTTCTAAAATATTTTTAAAAAATGTCCAACAAATCTATTATACGCAGATATCTGTAAATTCGAACACAGGCAGACGATGGAAGTTCCAACATCATCTCGATTTTTAAATTTAAATTTCTGAGTTCCCTTGGTTACAGAGTAAAATTAAAAACTACTTTAATTAGTTAAACCAGTTAAACGAGCTCCGCTCAGTATAGTTTTTTGTTTAAATTTAAATTATCCATATGCTTCCCAACTTTCCATTTAACGGTGGTCTGATGCAAAGTATAATATATCAGTCATTTTTTTTTCTGATTTTCTAAATTCAATGTAACAGCATGCGTGTCGGTACAATTATTTATTATGGAATTCTTTCCTATGTACACACACTGAATCCGCTATGCATGGTGGCGCTGAAAACTGTCACTCAGTGGCGTCATTTCAGTTTTTCAATCGGCCTATTTAATTGGGAAAAACCGCTCGTAAATTTAAAGTATTTATGTGTACCTCGTTTGCGTCGCTTTAGTAGTTTTATATTTTTCTAGATGGGCCAAAACTTTGGCTGGACTTTAAAAATAAGTTTAACTTTTGAACTGATAAATGCCTACCTTTGTATATATTAGTTAATTCGAAGTGAATAATAATTATTATTCGTTTATGGAATTTCAATACTCCGTGGGGCCAGCAGTAATAGCCAATAATATATAAAATAGGTGGGTATTTAAATTTACAACTTAAATACTTATACTTTCCACCCACAACAGTGGCCTACCCTTGGTGCGAATTATGTGACCGAGTCTCTTTTTCTTTTCTTTTTTTTTTACTGTTTTCGATCCTGTACGTACTTTTATAATACTGAAACACGTCCAGATTATTAAATTATTTGTTTAGTTTCTACGAACCCGTATTAAAATTTATAGGCAATTCAACTGATACGTGTGAACTTTATTCACGCTAAAACACGTGAAATAATTTATCAATATTACCAATGGCAAAGAACAATAAAAACAAAACGGTTTTATTCTGAGCCTCAAAGATTAAACATAATCGTAATACAAGAACTCGAGAACACCAGATTGTACATTTGTTATTTAACTTGCTTAATAATATACCGAAATTAATCTATATCTACACTAAACCAATCTATTATGTACATGCATATTTTGTTGAATTTCCAAATATAAACGGGTTGGTTAAGGTACATACCTTATCGTATGATAATAATCGTATATGCTGTATAGGCGCATAACCGATATGGATTATAAAAACCAAAAAAAAAAAAAAACCATGAGCCTTGAAACTTCCAAAAACAACATGTGTGACTAAATTATAGTAATCGTTGTAATTATAGTACCTAATCACCGAATTTTCTCATATATGCAGTTAAAATACCTAAAATCATAATCTTAATATAATGCCATTAATACTTATACGTTCGAGGTGGGGGTTCAAAACACAAACTACACTCTTATACTCCTGGCTCTACAGAAAAGGAAAAGAAAAAAAAAACCAATAATAATGTATTATGTAAACGCATGAGTATTAAAGCTCGGGTGTCGTTTCAGTAAAAATCTAGTAAAATTGCTTATAGTATTGCACGAAATTACCACAAACACTTGCACTTCAACAAAATAACAAGATTTCGTTATAAATTTGTTGGGTAGGTAACAATTTTAATAATAATTATAATAGGCATTAAAAATTCGAATGAAAACGTAAAAATTTCGCGTACAAAATTGAATAGTCTACTCCACATTTTTTTTTTTTTTATAATTAGGTTGAAAATAAGATTACAAAAACGATACGAAACGCATGTTGTAACTCGGTCGGCGATAAATTCACCCGGTAGGAAAAAATATAAAAAAATGTGGAAAATATGCAAACGAGCACCGAATATTACTCGACCTCGAGTTCGGTATATTTCACATTTACCCGCTATTTGCGTGGTTTTACAATAATTGTATTGCATAGGGCGAGGGCACATCTGTGTGCATAGGAATAAAAAAAATAACAATATTTCGTTATAAATTCGTTGGGTAGACAACGATTTTAATAATAATTATAATAGGCATATGCAATACTTGTTACCATTACATTAGAGCGTTGTTATTGTTATTCATATTTTACTTATTTGATATTATTTATTTAGTTTTGTTTTATAAATTGCATGTTTATTTTAATTTTAAATATATGATGCCTGACACGGAAGAAAAAAAAAAGTAGGCATTAAAAATTCGAATGAAAACGTAAAAATTTCGCGAACAAAATTGAATAGTCTAACCTAACCTACTACACATTTTTTTTTTTTTATATACAATTAGGTTGAAAATAGGATTATTAAAAACGGAACGAAACGCATGTTGTAACTCGTTCGGCGATAAATTCCACCCGGTAGGAAAAAAATATAAAAAAATGTGGAAAATATGCAAACGAGCACCGAATATTACTCGACCTCGAGTTCGGTATATTTCACATTTACCCGCTATATGCGTGGTTTTACAAATAATCGTATTGCATAGGGCGAGGGGGATAGAAATAATATAATAAAAGAAAAATACAATAACATAGGTGGCTAATATTACACGGACACGTTTACTTAATTTTATTAATAATATTATGTACGCCGCCATGTCATTCGTCGTGAATTCGAACCTATACAAACACACACGCGCGCGTGCGCCGCACGTCACGGTGCAGATAAATCCACTTTGCCCGGTGCGGTTAAAATCGTCAAACGCACTACTGGCAGCGACGTATAATTATTATTTTAATTAGTGAAATACATTTGCGAACACGCGTTGTCGACGGTAAAATGCGCGTATGTAATAAAGGTACGTTACGATAACGCGACAAATTAATTTTTATATTTTCCGTAGGCATTACGAATATTGTTGTTTGTTTGTAATTCTATCCTTATAATAAAAAAAACAAAACAAAACAAAAAAAAACAAAAAAACAAAAAACACCTCGCCGTATCAAATCGTCAAACGGTATTAGCTTATAGTATTGGTGCCAGCGCGGACGCTGGCTGCAGAGATATGAAAAATGTTAAATTTTCGCCGACGTTGTGCCGAATTTTTGGCGCCGAGTCGAATGTTCATCGCCAATCGACTTTGCCGATTTCAATACGATATTTTTATATTATTTATTCGTGTGTTGTTATTACGGGAAACATTGCGAACAAACTGCGTCCGCAATGTTCTCAATAAGTGTTTTGTATTTTTTTTTTTTTAAATTTTTTTGTTTTTTTTATGTATACACCTAGCTATATAACTAATTAAGAATTATTATGTAATTAAAAAAAAAAAAAAAACTATAGCTCGGTATTTAACGTTTATATAATAGTATATAAGTATGCAGCGATTAAATAAAGGTTTTATTTAACGTCGGACTTATCAATTTATTTGGGTTTCTTGACGACCGGACCTTGGTTTTTTTTATATGGTTCGTTGTTAATGAAACCTTGATAATGTTGGTAAACATTAGCGGACCTAAAATATGTTATAATATATTAATATTGTACTAAAAAAACGTCTTGTGCAATTAGATAGACGTGCCTACATCATTTTATATAGTCGCATGATATTCCAATTGTAAAACGTTCGTTAGGTGCACCCAATTGCCGAGATTATTTTCGGAGTGCCATCACGGGCATTATTCACGACTAATTTGTATTGTAAAATATCGACCAAATAGTAAGTCCGGTAACTATACTATATATATACTGTTTTTTTTTTTTTTTAAATTATTTTTATTTATTGTATGTGCACCCATATATTGTTTTATTTAATTTTAAGAACACGAACGTATATTTAAGTAGAACTACGCGATAAATTGACACAAAGGACCGTCGGATTTTTGAGATGAATTATATACAACAAAACCGAAAATGAATAACTCGGGAGGATTACAAAATGTATTTTGATTTTCGATTGTTTTAATAATACTACATTAACTAAACTTGTGCATTTTTATTGTATATGCAAGCGTAGATATAACCAATTTGGAGGGGTTGATTTTTGCATATACCCAATTGCATATATTAATAAACTATTGTTTTTTTTATTTAATTACTTGAACACCGAGATAGCAGTTAAATTATATAACGAATAAATTTGTCGTTATTAACATTTAAATAATTGGTGTAAAATTATAATTCCTTTTTTTTCGGTCCATTATCTATTCAAACTCTTCGTCCAGTATCATTGTCAAAAATCGTAACTTATATTACTATATTAAACAAAAGTTAGGATATAGAGGAGAATATTATTTATATCTGTACGCAATCATTGCTAACGAAAAACGATTCTGAGCAAAGCTCAGTTCGATTCATGTTTTGAAATACCGTAAGTTTTAAGATATTCATTAAAATTTACATTTAACGCGTACAAAAACGCATTAATATATTACCTACTTTTCACCATTAAGTATGCAATTTATAATGGACTTTGTGTACAATTTTCGTGCATTTTTGTACAGTTTTATTAAATTAATTCGAAAAACAATAAATTAAAATGCTTATGGTTCAAAAATGACCAGAATGTATTGAGAACTTGCCCACATCTAGAAAGGCCTAATGTAAATATTATGTACAAATTTCAGGCTCTTGCGATAATTTTTAACCGAGTTACAACAAAAAGAAAATATCGAAAACAATGAAATTGTTCGAGTTGCCGTAAATGTTCTCGTTTTTCTCTCAATTATCAAGAAAACCAGAACGAAAATCAACAAAATTACCTCTTCAATGCACTAACCATAATCCAAATGCTATCAGAAAAGGTGCTACACTTGAAAGTCGGAGCGAGATGTTTGGTAAAAAAGTAAAAAAACAGAAAAAAAACACCGCAGTAAAACCAATACGTTCATTCACATTCTTCGTTTCGCTCAGAATTTAAAACATATATTTAATGAAAAATATAGTACATAAGTTTTTAGTTTTCAAAAAAAAAAACATATCGATTCCGTTAACAGTTTATTTATTACCAACTTATTAATAATATTAATTAAGATTTCTATTAGATAACATATAACAATAAAATATTTCAATCAAAACATAATATAACATCATAAATATATTTTATACATAAACAATCGGATACTCTGTAAAAAAATTAAATATACTTTACGGTGACCTTTTTGCTGAGATAGCCGTATGGTTTTTAGATTCCTTTTCGAGAACGTTTTCTATTAAATGTTGTAACGTCTGAAATTGTAAAAATCCAAAAAAAAAAAAATCTATAAATATAAGATAAAATAGTAAATACAATAGAACAATATTATACATAATGATGATTATATATATATATATATTTTTTTAGAACGTTTACCAAATTATTTAATTATGCTTTGAGCATTTGTTTTTATTTTCATATAATTAATTTATTATTTTTGTAAATAAAAATCTCAATAATATATCTTTAATTTATAGATACATATATAATAACTATAAAAAAACAAAGTCTAAATAAATCATTTCGTAAGAAACATAATAAAATATTTACTTGGGGTTTACAGTGTTCTTCGAGCCAACTGAACACACAAGCGGATAGTTCAGTAAAATTATTAACATTTATGTTGCAAAATGTAAAAAATAACTCATCGATAATAGTCTGAAACTATAAAATATAATTATATATTACACAAGTATCCAATACTATAAATAAATATGAAAAAATACCATTTTTTTTTTTTTTTTTTTAGTACATCAGATAGGCTATAATTTCAGTTAAGTCGGCAGTTATTGTGTTGAGTCGTATACTCAATAACAAATCAAACAAATAACAAGCAATTTGATTAATTTATTTAAAAATTAGTATTACTCAGAGATATACCACCAAAATTTTAAGTCTTTAGGACAAGCGATTTGGTCTGGGCGTTGACCAGTGTGTAAGTGTACATCTTCCTTTATATATATATATATATTTTTTGTATATAATATTTGACTAATAATTACTAAAATATTAGATTTGTATAAAATAATAAGCTATTTCGAAATAAATTATATACTTTATGTATACAATTGTTACAATATCTTTCAATATACTTTTTGTTGAAAAAAATAAAATAAAATACATGTACGCGGTTATTTATCCAGGTTATTTATTATTTATTATTGCCAATAGTAAACTTTTATGTTGGATCAAAATTGTTGTAAATTCCCATATAAGCACGAATATCCTATAATCGCACATGATGTAAATACCTACTGACAGTCGTATCAGTGGTTTTTTTTTCGTAGTGTAACGTATTATATCATTTTCTAAAACGAAAAATGAAATTCGATTTATAAGTTCGGAAAGAGAAAGAGATAGTATGTAAAGGGCGAAAATGTCGATATATTAGGCAGCGGGCTGATGGAGGTGCTGTAAAAAAAAAAAAAAAAACAGTATATAGCTACACTATTAATGACGAATAACAATTCCATTTTAGACAATATTGTTGAGCAGTAATCACCATGCTGAGATATGTTAGGCGGATATAGTTAAAAAAAAATTCGATTGGCATGGTTTACGGGAATATTGGCAACGAAAAGCTACAAATTCCACATTTACCCTGCCCGATAAAACTACGTAATTAGAAGTGAACTTATGATGAACATCTCGGCGTTGGGGATTTAAAATTTAACTAAATTTTGTTTTATGTTATTCACTATTTTATTTTATTTACATATACGTAACGATTTCCTATTTGTGAATATATCATTTACCGTTTAAAATATAGTTATAATAATAAACTTGGCAAGGTCGCTAGGTTCAATAACGCGCGCAATTGTATTGCATCTTCGCTAACAATACCATATTTACAAAAGTGGATCGTATTGTGATAAGTTTGAGAACCTCTGGTCTAATCATACTGTTGAAGGTTCACAAATAACCAAATGTATGCAATTAAATAATAATACATTAGCATATTTTAAATTAAAAAAACAACAATTTCAATATACTTTACATCGAGTTGTTATAACTAGATAAGTATATAACGATTAGAGATTCAAGCAGCAAAATAATTTGAAAAATGCAGTGGAATTACATATATTAAAGTGTTTAGTTGTTTTTAATTCTACGGATTTTAAATAAAAATTGTACAAATTTATTAAAACACGAAGTCTAAAATAAATGAAAAAAAAAACCACTTAATTTCTTACTGAACATACTGTAGCAAAATTAGTGACTCGTTCCATAGTGCTGGGGGAGGGGAGGGAGTTTTATACATGTGTTTATACTTGATTACAATTATTTTATTTTTTGTTCTTTATCGAACAGTCAATAAAATATCTTCATTTCAATTAATCTACCAACGGCTATAGTTACCATTTGAAATTTGTCTTCGTCCGGAATTCTAGTTTCGACGTGACCCATTGGAATTTGTTGAGCTTTTACCATTTGTTCGTAATTTGCTTGCATAATTCGTAATGCGACGACTTCTTTTCGCAAAGCATTACGTTCGTCTTCCAATTTCTTCTTTTGCAACAGCAAGTACTAATTATTAAATATTGAAACGATATTAATAAAATCAAATCACAATTAATAACAGTAGGTTAGGTTAGTTATAATATTAAACATTGCCTATTTTAAACCGAATGATAGAAAACGAAGGGGAAAACAATTATTGATCAAGATAATTTATTGCGTGGAATTGTATTACTATTTGTGTCTAACGATTCAATTAAAAGCCAATATCCATTATAAATAACACAACATATAAAACTATATAACTTATAATCGAGTTCAACAAAATATAATCTCGTTACTGTTCCGAGATTTGTACCTATGCAGTTCAGCGTACAAAACATTAATGATTTTTGATCAATATAGAGATTAGACGTGATATTATTGTCACAACAATTACACATGTTTTTAAATGGGATCGATTGATATTAACGAAGATAATGAGGTTAATGAACTCTGCTTCAATGAAAACCAATTGAAGTACTTGTTCAGAATGAGAAACGGGAGATTACACCGATACATAATAATTAATGTAATACAAATCTCTATTAAATGTATTAAATAATAACATCAGGGGCATAATATTCTCTAATAAAAACGATCGTTGGATTTTCGGAATCTATGTCACAGTTCAGTCGGTGTATGTGTATGTAACTAAATATATTTATATTTCATTTATGTTAATAGATGATATTTTCGAATACAACTGTAAGCTGTTTGTATAGAACTAATCATGATACACTAAAATAATAAGTTGTGACAATAATATAAATGTTAAAAAAATGTATGATATATACATATATATATATATATATATATATATATATATATATATGAAATAATAAAATAAAAAATGTAATAGAAATTATAGAAAATAATCATAATTTCGATATAAATAACGACTTAGAGATGTTGAATAGCTTAGATAACGTTTTCATTAGTTCTGTATTGGAGTAGTGGAATATTTATAACTTTAAAGGTGCCCTGACCGCAAATAGATACGGAATCCGCATATTTCTTCATGTATTAAATTTAGTTTGTATTTTTTATATTTATGATATTGTTATTTGTTGAGTGTTTGCAGTTAAAACGTTTTTGTTGTGTTCTTATATCGATAGAAAATTTAATTTAATTCCATTAGAAATACTTTACAATTTTTAATTGCAATATTTTATTTCGTATTTTCATATTCAATACAAATATTTCCAGATGTTTATAAAATGTTTAATGGACATTTTATTAGTATTATATTTATAAGACCAGGAAAAGATATTTGAGTTTTATGCAAACCGACCATGCAATTAACTGTTAATTAATTATAACATACTTGTATATAATCTATGGATTTTTGTAATACTGTTGCTTTGCTAAGTTTATAACCGCTGCTATCGGTTTGCTGACAGGTCGGCACTAAATCTTGTAGGCAATCGTAACCTTTTTTAATAGCGTCGCGGCGCTTTTGTTCGGCTTGAGTGTGCGCTTCCCGCCGTCTTTCTTTGTAGTTGTTTGGCGAACCTTTTTCTTCACTGTCATCATCTTCTACGTGGAAAAACAAAGTTAATTTTTTTTAAATTTTTACATCAAACCATTAATTATGGTTTGAATTATTACAATAAATACTAAATATTACAATAACAACACTACAAGAATAGATAGAAAGAAACAAGCTGCTAATTAGAAAAAAAAAAAATAATAAAAAAAATACGCTAATTTAAAATAATTGAAGAAAGAATTATACAATGCAGACATGAAATGTTTTGAAGAACAACAAGATTTAACTTACAATCTTATTAGTCTACCTTATTGGTACGAGTAATTATGAAGAGACCCGCTATATGGACTGTGATACTACTGACATCAACAATCTAGACGGGCCAATATTTTCATCCTACACTAAATGTATAACTTATATGGTATAAGTTGTTTATGCCGAATTTCATTTATGATGAAACATCTGCACATCAGCAATTCTTGCACCGTAACTATAAAAATCATGTTTAAGCAAAATCAATTCAACCTGATCAATTATTATATGAAAAGTAAGAAAATGATAGGTGTATTTAATGTAACTTTTAAGTAACATTAACAGGTAAAACCCATAAAAGTTCAAATCAGATTAAAATAAAATAAATTAGTTGGTTCGTAAAGTTAAAAAATTGTCTGGTTTTAACTTAACTTTTAAAGTTAATATTTTAGAAATAATTTGTAAAATTAAATATTGGGAATTTGTTTAAAAAGAAGCTAAAACGTACCGTGGCCGCTACTACTACTATGATTTCCAGTGTGAAGGGAACTTCCACTACTAGACCGACTGAACGGGTTTGAATTTCGGATTGGACTAGATGGTTCGACTTTCATGTCTAAAAAAAAAAAAAAAAAAATTTAATTACACTAAAAGAAATCGGTATTTAAAAAAAATTGTAATTTTTCGAGATCCTAATGGAATATTTACAAATAAAAATCAATTCAGTTCAATAATTGTGGCAACAGAGAGACTTATATAAATATATGTATAGTAAAAATATCAACAGGTATTATGGATATTATAATACGGGAATATGTTCAATTTATATTACCATCGACTTACCATCGCTATCTCTAGAATCCATGATTTATTTTTGAAGATTTAAACGTATCACTAAAAAAATAAAAAAATAAATACATTAATTTATTAGGCATTGACGAACTTTTGTCTATTTCATACAAATCGGTTATAATAATTATGCATAATTTTACAATTGAGCGGTAACCTGTGGCGTAGCCAGGTGGAGATGGGGCGGGACCAGTGTGTGTTATGTGTCCCCCTCCCCATCAACAGGTGGTAATTTTGAAAATTACTTTTTACGTGTTCGAATGGTACGTAATATTAAGTATTTTTGTCAGATAGCCGATAAGTGCCTACAATAATAACTAACGGTATATTATAATTACTACTAGTGAACCATTAAAAAAAAAAAAAAAAAAATAAAAATATAACCGACTTTTTCATTATTGTCGTATTATTTTATGGGAAACCGATCGTTTCTAGGTCAAGTGTGCGTGCGTATTGAAAAATCAACCTCGCCCCCCCGAATTTTTTTTTTTCCGGTTTGGTCAATAATGTTGTTTGCGTATTAAATAACTCGTTCTTGTTGGAACCGTTATGGAGGCGCGCACAATAAAATGGAGGCATCCGATAATAATTTAGGCGAATCTAAAAGGACGAATAGACACGAATAATCGTGTGGAATATGTACGAATGGATTTGTGAATAATTTACACACCCAAATAAAAATATACAATATAGACAACACGCCGGCGTATACAAGCAAAACATCACTGTTATATTGTTTAAATAAGTATTGGTAGGTATATTTAAAATAAATAAATCTTAATTATTTTACGTATTAAGGAGAGAGAAACATTTTTATTAGATTAACAAAAAAAATGGCAACATTGTCTGTCTGGGAAACATGTTGACTGAAATTTAGAAGAAGAAAAAAAATTATAATACGGGTTCCCAATATTTACCGACAAACAGTTTGAAAATAACCTTGGAATTAAATTCTATTGATTTCCACACCGAGTACCCGTAATAGCGTTTCCAGACCAGGGGTAAGAGCCGCTCCCCACCAGGGGCGAGAGATCAGAATTTTGTTGAGATTCAGATCAATAATATATAAATTACTAAAAAAAAAAAAAACACCGAATAAAAATTACGACGTAGGTATTTTATATTTTCGAGTACTTGTACCTTTATAATTTGAAAATCCACGAAAAATGTCGAAGGGGAGTCCGAGGTTTTTACAAATCTGAAAACGGGGAGTGAAATTCATTACACGTATCCTCCACTACTCCTGCGAAAAAACTACGAAATTTCCGTACGCGTCTAAACACTAAATAGGTAACGCTAATCGAACAATAATATTAATGTCATAATATTCGATTGTATTGAATCATACGAACAATAATATCATTATGAAATTTATTGACATTGATAAGAATGAAGTGCTGTCGATTTTGATACGGAAAATTAACAGCGCCCCCCGCCCCCTAAAAAAAAAAAAAATTATTGTTATTATTAAACAACAAGTAAAACAATACGAACGCGATTATAAAAAACCCGTATGAATATTCGGGCGACGGTATTGAAATATTACAGATAAAAAAAAAAAAAAATAAATAAATAAACGTCGCTACCGGCGGCTGGCTACTTACCGGTTATAATAATAATAATAATAATTATTATTATTATCGCGAATCCGGCGCGGAAGATAACGACGGCACCAAGATGATATCGGCCCGTGCACACCTACGGCGATGGTCCCGTGCGAACACAGCAGCGTATCAGTCGACGGGCGCCGTAAGAATACGACTGCGGCCGGTTCGCGGGAAAACGCATGGCCCCCGGGCCTCCGCGGTTGGTTGCGTCCGTCGTCCGGAGGAACGCCGTCGTCGTCGTCGCCGTCGCGGTCGCGGTCGCGGTCGTCGTCGTCGTCGTCGTCGTCGTCGTAGTCGTAGTCGTAGTCGCCTTTATCGCGTTCGCGCCGAGCGGACGACGCGCGCCGTCGGATGCCGCGGCGGTTGCTCTAGTCCCATCGGTCGGCCCCGTTCTTAACGCTACCGGATCGACGGTTGTCGTGTTGGATCCCCGGCGGCCCGTTAATTATTTATCGTAATCACCATTTGTACGGGCATTATTATTTACGGTCCACAAGACGGCGCGCGGCGGCAAACCCCGGGGCACGGGGCCTATCGTCATCGGCCGCGGTGATAACGACGTCCGCGCGCGCCGCGGTGATAACGACGTCACGTCCCGCGGTGATAGCGCGGCGCGCGTGCGCGGGCCATTGGCCGGGAACGACCTGCCGTACGCCGCCGGTGCCCGCCTCACCACGTCCGACGCTCGCTCGGCGGTACGAGATTGTAATAATACCAATAATACTTAACGTTTAATATTATTATCGTTCCAACGTCCGCGGTTTTACTTTTTACTTATCTACCTAATAGGTTTCGATTGCGATGTTTATTCTTTCCCAAAACCACCGTCATTTCGGATAACCTATTGACACCGATATGTGCCGTGCCGTATCCAGGGGGGTGGACGGTGGGGGCACCCTAGTCACGGCCCCCCTTCATTGGCCGTATTTTTTTTTTATCATAATCGTTTCGTGTTTATGTTACTTATTATTATGGCGATATATTTTCATATTTTATCGATGGAGTATTTTCAAATGTAATCAACGAAATAAACGTTTACGTATAATTTCAGGTTTTTTTTTAAATTTTTTATCTAGCTGTTGAGAAATCCGGCTACGCCACTGAATGTAGGTTGTCGATAATTTTATCGTTGTTTTATTACCCGTCGTTATTTAATCATTTGTCGATCAATCTCGGATGCTGGCCTATAGTCGACAAATAACGTAATAATACAGGAGAATTGAATTTTACAACATTTAATATAAATCCGGATTTCCGGTTATTTTTTTTTTTGTTCGTAATAAAATACAGTACCTAATCGTCGTCGTTGCCATGGGTACCCATAGGCAATTTATCAGGGAGGGCACCAACAAGTACATAAAAAAAAAATATATGTATTCTTTGCAAACTACGAAATGTCAGATTATATGCTGTTTATTCGTTATGAAATAAAAGCTGAAGTCTTCGCGGTTGTTCTATTGCATACCTCCTAACCTTAACCTTTTAATGAATTTTCATTTTTTTTTCTATTAACTCTTTCTCGATGACCGTTAAATCGTGAATTTAATCGGTCTTTACCTGTCGTAGACCGAATACAAGTTTTAACTCTTCGTATGGTACCAAATTACCTGTCCGCTGTATAACTTGTAACTGCTAAAAGATAGACAAATTTCTAATGCAATTGTAATGCTAGGGAAAAATATTTTGCTATGTTCTAATAATGTCCATGCTTCGGCAGGCTTTTTTTTTGTCATGAACTATATCAACTTTCACTTTCGGCTAACAAATTTTGTCTTTTCTCATATAACGGACGTACGATACGTTATTATTAAGAAAGATGCGTTTGCGGAGTTAGTCGTTTGCACATCATTAATATTTCAGGTCAATTATTTGGTTGGTCGTTTTCGTTTCATCCCATGCTTAATGATTCCGCATTACCATACTAGTATTACGGTACCTATCTAGTACGATGGCACGATCGGTTCAATAGTTTTGTATATATGTTTGTTTTAAGTTTTCGATTAACGAATCTAGTCAAACTCATGATGATTACATATTTTTTTTGATAATCGTTTATTAATATTTGAGCTATAGTCGTATTTTGGACATAAGTGGCTTTTGCCTTTTAATTTCCGGTCTTTAAAACAGAATTTTAACGTTTCAATAAGTTAGTTTTTTAAGTAATACGTTTTCGGTCATGAAAGCCAAAGTAATACGCGGTAGAGCTCTGAAATGACGGGTCTCCGCGGGCAATAAAGCTAGCATGGAATGGTTCACGTTAACAATGATAAAATTGACTATTCTAATCAATTTAATTTTTGCTTATTAAACGTTTTATTAAATTAGTTCTTTAATTCATTTAAGCCTATTAATAAATTGCCGATAACCAGCCGACTAGTATTTAGACCATGCTGATAACAATGTTTGGACGAAAAATTACACGTTACGGCGCCGTGTGCCCTTTTTTTTTTTTTTTTTTTTATTTTGCTACCGGCAATACCCCCGCCTCCCGGAATGACCGTGAGGCTCTACTTCGGGAGGCAGGTCGCTATCATTTATTTAAAAAAAAAAATGAACACACAAACAAATAAGTACAAGATTTAAAAACCCGTTTTCCCCTACGACGGGGCGGGCTCACATAAAATGTGTACATAAACTCCGCGATCCTACCGGGGAATGGGCAGTAGCCGGGCCGAAGCCCAATTGCTGCCCTTACACTAGTAGGGGGGGACACTTCCTACCGGCCCCACGGCCGGCGGTCTGTCGTCTACAGGGCCGCGATCAACGACGCCGGCGGGGCGCCGTGTGCCTAATGCAAAACCTAACGTAACAATCTCCCCTAACCTAACCCATAGTGATGCAAATGCCAAAGAAAAACTAAACATTATTTTATCGCTCACCTATATATATATATATATTATATTCGAAGTTTTGATTTTGATTTTGGTAAATTCGATTAAGTTGTGTCGCCACAACGCGTAATAATATCTCGGAGTCACCCTTGTTGACCACCCTTCAGCTCGGAGTTATCGCGACTCGCCTCTGTGTATGCTTTTCTCACGCGTGCCCGTGTTTGGTAGCGCTCGCGTATAAATCGCCCGTGGACACGTCGTACGGCGGTACACAATAATTCTATTACAATATTGTGTAGTTGTGTGGGCGACGACGTATGACACGCGCACAATATTATCTTGTGGGTTTGTGATGATGGGTTTCTATTACGCGATCTTTACTGCGGGCGGTTTTGAAATAGGCCATAAAATCGTAACAATAATGGACCGAGAATATTATTCGCCGGGGTATTTTGTAATATTTCGACGCCAGTGACCGACATCATGGCGCCAAATGCCTCAAATATATAATGTATATTTAAATTGCCCCGCCTTCCCCTTTCCAAAATATACCGAGACACGAGTTACCGAAATTGTACAGTGCATATCAGGGAGAACTTGATTTGTGCTGTATCGTGACGTTTTTTTTTTTTTTATCGATAACATTACCCAATTATTTGTTATAAGTAAACCAAAAAAGCCAAAATAACCGATTAGTTTTCAAACTGATAACTTTTTTGTTATTTTGTGTTATAAAAAAAAAAAAAGAAGCACGTTACGACACACACAACGTTCGTCCGAATGTGCTGTGAAATTTCGGTAGTTCCACTATGAATGGTTTTTCATATACATTTTATTTTACACCAAACAAATACTTGTGATGATGACACGGGATTTTTATTTTATAGAGAATTTGAATAATTTTGGGTTGATAAATTACTGTTTATTCAAAAATGTCGTCAAATTTGCCTATACGCAAACCTTTAAATACGGGTGATTATATATATATATTATTATTATGACCTTCAATAGGGATAAATAGTCATAAAACGAAAAACTCGATTAAAAAATTACTTCTTACTTTGATTAAAAATTTACTGTGTTTCGCAATACAGTGGCAGTGGCGTGCCCAGGCATTTTTAATGGGGAAATTAAAAACCGGATCCGAATATTCCAATTATTATTCGATAAGTCAATATTTTTCTTGTAACTGAAATATATACCAATATTAAACTACTTAATATATAGTAATACTCATAGTCGTTGTATTTTTAATTCAATGTAGGTGTCCTTCCCCTCGCATGCCACTGCTGTGTTTTCCTATAGATTTATATTATATTCAACAAGTATATAGAAATATCAAAAAAAATGTATGGTTTTTTTTTTTTGCAAATTCAAATTTTGTTATCGTATCCTGTTGTTGTAAAATAATCGGTAATAATATTATACGGGTGAATTGGTTGGGTTGCGCGGTCAGGCGAGTGGATAAAAATATATTTTTCTAACATCTCGCCGGAAATATTCGCGTCATTACACCCGTATGATTGTGAAATTCATACAGATAGACGACTTTTTTATTATAATAACCGATATCAGTTAACGCATAGGGGTTTTGATGGAACGGCCAATGTTATAGGTCGTCAACCTCTTCTTGGTTTGTCGTTAAAAATTACATTTTTTTATCGGACATATATAAATACGCTGTTATATTATGCTGTGACGTATTCACGGGGGTGTTATAGGGGAATATAACCACCTCGGGGAAAACTCGAGGGCCCCGGATTATTTGATTGCTTAAATTAAACACGAGTCAGGTAATGTAGTTGATAACGTCGTATACTATATATATAAAATAATAATTTTCTACATTAGAGTAAAGTAACAAGAAACAATTATTTTGGGAGACTTTCTAGTCAAACTCCACGTGGTGTCTACTGAGTAACTCTAATAGCCTGGACTAATCTAACCTGGACAAACGTGAGTTTTCTCAAAATATATATGCCAGACCTAACTCATGTACAAGATAAAATACGTCGGGGTCCATTTCATGACGTTATTGAAATTCTGGATTCAACTTGAGGCTACCCCCTCTTTGACTCCTTTTTCTTTTTTTTAGCATCTATTAATGTGATGGTTAGTGATATCATCACTATTCATTACATTCAAATTTTAATTTCTTTATACTTTTCAAAAAGAATGTGTTATAATATGTAGGCATAGGTATTATAATAATAAATTAATGATTTCAATTCCATAATAAAAAATACAATATTTTTTTTATTTATTTTTGTTTTTTATAAAATACAATTCAATATATATAAAACTATAAAAGGTAACATTTTAAATTTTGTTCAAATGTTAATTTATATATATATATATATATATATAGGCGATTCGATCAGATTATATTTTGTAATTAAGGAACTCGAAATTTATATGTGAAAAGATTGAACTTGTTTTTTTTTTATTATTAAAACATTCTAATGAATATTGTTATTATAATTTGAAATATTGTGCAAACGGTTGATATATTATAATATATTATCGAGATCACAATAATACAATAGAATAAATATTCCGTGATTATATAATTTAGATAGTATAATATACTATAATGATAAAATTGTATTTTGAGCTTTGAGCCTTATCGGCAGTATTATAAAAGTCGACTATTGAGACTAAAAAAAAAAAAATCGATACAAATGTATATTGTGGTTATATGTATATATATATATATAAAAGTAAAAAAAAAATAGCTTTATTAGTGAAGTAGGTATAAAAATAAAAAAATATAATTTAAGTTAATTTTAAATACGTTTAGTCAACAGTACAACAAATAATATTCGTATATACTATTTATTATTGTCAGAGACGCGGTTTCACCGGCCACTCGAATTTATTTTGACTTTCGAAAAAAATAAAAATGTTTTGTAAATTTAATAATATGTAATATAATTATAAAAGTACAAAAGCACGTAAAAAATGTCATTAAATTATATAGGTAGGTATATATATATATATATATATTATTTATTCATGATGCGTCTGCAAAAGTGTCTCATCAGTATCCTCCGTTCTTGGGCTGGGGCGCGGCGTAAGATCCCTTAACGCCAGCACTCGGGTAGCCCGGTGCCGCGGCGGGATAGCTCGGGCCGGCCGCAGACGGGAAACCGGGCGCCGCAGATGGGTAACTGGGTGCGGACGACGGGTAACCGCCTGGAGCTGCGGCCGACGGGAAGCCCGGGGCCGACGAAGGGTAGCTCGGCGAAGCCGGCGCGTAGCCTCCCGGACCGGCGGGATTGGCGCCGGGTTGGGGTTTCGCTTCGCCCTCGTAGTTGACCTTGGCGTTGAAACCGTTTTCGTCGGCGGTGTATGTGACCACTTGGTTACGGCCGTCCGGCAACAGAACGCTGTACTCTCCGGTTACACGTTTGCCGTCGCTGTTGGCTTCGTGTTTGAAGTCCGTGTTGGTGGGCGCGTCCTTTACTTGGTAGGCGAAGTTGAACGGTTCGGGCTGTAAAAATATCGCACGCGGGTTAGATTAGTTTAGGCCAGGTCGAGGCATTTGTCGAGAGTTTTTAAGCCCCAGCCAACCGTAATTCCCGATCCGCTCAGAATATGACGGGACGTTCGCCGGTTTAGAGACAGAACGTACGCGGGATTTAACCGACAGGACGGAGGTTCCGCACAATATATACCTTAGACTACAAATTGTATTATATAATATGATGGGTACGATTGAATTTGTACGGAGCGCGTATAAACCCGGAATGTACAAATCTTGATCCTATACATCTGGACCACGCATATCTGTTTCATGTCCCTTAGATGTGTGCACGTCCAGAGTTCTACTGTCCCAGATTTATTTTAAGCCCACGGCCGGTGTTCCCTTCGAAGACCCTGGGTCCGGTGGCGGTACGCCGTCGCCGCTCCAGCACCACGATCGCCCGCTAATAGCACCTGACGCTAATGCGCGGACGGTTGGCGGTAGGCGCAAGCCACAGAACCCTGGGTTCTTTATTGTCCCAGATTTCTACATTCCCGGTTTGTACGTGGACCCGATTTGTGCACGGGCATACGATTGCGGGTACCTATATAAGGGGTGAAGGTAAAGGGTGGATCGCCAGCCACCCTTCCCCTTGGATCGTAGTTTTATAAATTGGTATTATATATTTTCCGAGTTTTACCACGGATTGAAAATAACCAACCGTTGATTTAATAATTTTTCCACATTTTATTTCAACCATGTAACACACTTTTAGGGAAATTTTAAAGAAAAATCATCTTATACCCGCGCTTTTCAATCTGCGTGTCTGTAATTACGTTTTCCGGGTCAATGGGAACATTGAAAATTTCAGTTTTTTTTAACAATTGTCTAGTGACGCCTAATACTAATTTAAGTTATTTTAACATGGAGAGGGGGGTTTGGGTGTTTTACTATTTTCTCCTTCCTCCTCTCTTGAACGTCAAGTATAACCGCTACTGAGAACTGCATTGTCAGAACACTGTAGCCAACTATGATAATGCAACTTTCGTCGACTCGAAAATACGAAAAAGAAAACTGTAGAGCGTTCATCAAATGATGTAACCTATACGTCCATCACTATAGTTTCTGCAAATAACGATGGGACGGTACACGTAACTACGTATAATATACTCGTATATTAATACGAAACGATAATTTGTTGGCTTTTTCTCATTCACCTCGCCTCGTATTTTCCCGACTGTTTAACTGGTTATTAAAAATGATGAAAATAAAACGCGATGAGATGAAAACGAGTATTATATAACAATAGCAATATGTATTAAAATTTAAAATTAAAACACAATATTGTTCAAAACGGCAAAAAATATATTACCAACTATACATATAGGAAAATGACAAAATCAAATTTTTTGCGTAGGTAGTTAATAACGTGTATATGTGGGTTTAACGTACGAGCTCAAAATTGTTTGAGTTATTTAAGTTTTGGTCGCTCGTAATAATATATAATATATGAACCGGTTATTTATGAAAGAAGCTAAGTCATAGTTTTTTGAAAAATGGTAACACTAAAAAAATTCTACTAAAATGTATTTTAGAAATTAATTATCATACATTTGAATATAAGTATGTTATCTTAGAATAAAATTGAATTTTTGTGATTTAAAATTTCGAACAAAAAACAATTATTTTTTATTTGTCCTTAATATTATAAATCGTTGTTTATCCAGTATTAATATATTATTGAAAATCAAATTAGATACTCATGTGAGCTGTCCGTAACTTATGTACCTACATAATAAGGTTTTTACGATAGTAATATATACAATTACGAAATAAATTGGATTTCGCATTGATACTTTAAACTAATAGTAGCTAGAATATAAAACAAGCGACTTTTATATCCTTATACACGTATACGGTTAGGGGAAAAACTATATCGGAGTAGAGGAAAGTTTGTCTGCTAAACATAACGTCACTCGAATGTTACCGAATGTATAAGTGATTATTACGTTGTTTTTTTTTTTTTGTGTAGGTAGGCACTATATAATTATTTTGTTAATACGCGAAACAAAACGTTATTCGAACGACCAAAGAATAGCCAATAAGTCCGAAAACAATTCGCGGAAATTCCTACGTACATAGGAAAAATGTTTCCTAATGTAAACCTAACCTAGCTAGAAATAAACATACTTCTGAGTTTCCGTCTGATCCTCCTGCAGGCGGCGCGACAGGGTTTTGGCCTTTGTGTCCATAATCTCCTGACGGTACACTTGTGCCCGTACCACCGTATCCTGGATTACTGTTGCCGGCTGGACTTCCGTATTGGGCACTGGCGAACGACGTTAAGAATACGCTCAGAACTAAAACGATAGCGACCTGAAAACAATTAGAAAATATATGACTATTGGTATAAATACCATGGTACGTGTATTTTTATACACCAGCATTATTGTAAGTAATAATAACACGGGTTAATGTTTTAGACGATTATTGTGACATAAATGTTCTATTACATTAACGTTTTGAAATCTACAAATAAATATCTGGCACTCGACAATTAAAACAATAATATTATTATTTTTGTTTTTTTTTTTTTTTTAATTTTTATAATTCTAAAGTTTACAAAGAGCACAAATAAATACTATGGGTATCTGCTTTATTTCGTTTCGTATTTTTTTTTTTTTATTTTTTTATATTTACAATGAGCACTTCAGGAAGTATGAAATATTGCGGGAAAAAATAAAAATGTGAATAGTACAAATGACAATTACCAGCTGGTTATTACCTCTGTCTATTGTTTGTGTTATTGTAGATATAATACGTATAATATCTATATGTGAATTACAGAGAAAATACAGCGTTATAGATGTACGTATTTTAAGGACAAATCATCAGAGGTCATAACGGGTTTAGATGAAACCATATATGTATTATATATATATATATTGTTTTAGTATAATAATTGATTAAAATCGATTTATTAACATCGAATTGCATTGCAAATGATAAAGCAATTTATAATTAAATACCTATACAAATACATAAATTCAAATAATGATTATTTTTACACATTTTTTTTCTTTCGATTGTTAGTAATTTTCATTGGAATTACGTTTTTTGTTTTAAATTACGGAATGGGTATCAATACATGTTTCGGATGAAATTGATTTTTTTTTTTTTTTCGTAAACGGAATAAAAAGTGATTTCAACACATAACGAAATATAATTCGCAATCCGAATGTCGTTATTTCACTGAGTCCATGAAATATCAATAAAATGTTAATTTATTAAAACTATTTATGACTAATGTATAAAAAAAAAAAAAAAATGATCAAATGCGTAGATCTAAAAATTGTAATAATAAACAGCACCATGTCTTGCGAAATTACTAAAAATTGATTTTGTAATTTTATAGATGCATATTAAATACATTTTTAATTTCAAAGAAGCCACTAGATAAATTATGAAAATTGCACATTAAACTAAAACTGTAACTGAAAAAACGTAGGATTAGAAAAATGTAATTTTTGTCATTGTTATTTTTATTAAATAAAAATTCTTAAGAACTCGAGTTCAAAAAAGAAAATTAATCATTTTTAATTTGGCTATTTAAATATTTAAAATCAATTATTAGATGATTTGTCTATGTTTATTAAGTTGTCTATAAATATTATATCAATTTTTTAACAATACTTATTTTACCGAATCGATAAAATGTATTTGTTTAAGTTTTACAATTATGTTTATTGAGCGCATTATATAAATATCGATATATTATCATTAATAAATATATTTTAAATAATAATATTTCGGTACTGGTAGTAATATAATAAAATAAATACAATATTTTACGACATTTGAAAGTTTTCATTATATAACAGTTATATATATAAAAAAAAAAAAAAAAAAAAACTATTATACGTTACTACTCGGGAAATTTTAATCGTATAATAATTGTCCGTTTGTATTACTATTGTAAACGATCGTGTTTTTAATTTTATTATATTATCGAATTTTTGATATTTGACTGTATTGTAGGTAGGTAATCCAATAACCAATAAAATATTATATTAGACACAAACCATAGTCCGCGTAACAATTATTACAACGTTTAATTTAATTATTTCAATTACACAATAGGCAATGATAAGTACGTATAAGTACAATATCAAATATCAAACAGACCATAATAGAATGAACTTTGTAAAAAAAAAAAAAAAAATATATATATATATATATATAATACAATTAGGTGGTACACACGGCGCATAACGTTTTTGAAATTTGAACCGAGATATCGGAACGTGTTGAACCGTAAATATAATATATTATTATAAATTGGGCATTGTAAAAAAAAAAAAAAACCTATCATCTAATATTACATATTGTTGCGTATACCGTTATGAACGTTAAATTTAAATAAAATAACACGATGATTTTTCCTTACCTTCTGTTGGCTCATAGTGACGGCGGTGCGTTTTGCGGGCGATCGGCGTGATATAATAATTAATTCGCGTGGACGCGAATACAGTTTATTACAATAATTTGTTATTATCGAAACGGCGTCTTGACGTTCTTCAAGACGGACGGTCGGCGGTTTTATGTTGACGGCGGAGAATCGAATAAGATACGTGTGGCAGCTGCGAACGTAAAAGTATTGTATTTCGCTCGTTCGACGGTACTATCGCGAATGATTTACTCTGAACGCGGCGGGATGTCTTATATAGTCGGGGGCGACTCCCGACTCGAAATGCAATCGCGAAATTAGCATATAGTACGATGCAAGATCTAGGTTGTGTGTATATACGTACATCACGTATATTATATAGGTATAAAACCGACCGAGATGGCACCGCGGCGGGTTGGTTCACAATCTCATCTATATAATCAGCCCCGGTCGTCGTCGTCATCCGATTCCGATTCACCTATATATATATATATATATATATATATTATATGATGTAACTATACACCACGCTACTCTCGCGATACTAAACTGAGGTCAAGTGTCATTACCGGAGGCGATTTCGTGATCTTCCTCTATATAGTATAATATAAACGACTACGACTACGACTACGACTACGACGACGACGACGACGACGACGACGACGACGACGATTGCGGGTTATTTATCGCGGGAATTGCCCGGGATGTTACGTCGTAGTATACCTATATTATATTAGATTCTCGCACGGTAAAATTACACGTGTACGATACCTCGATATACTTCGTGAATCATGATTCGTATATAATAAAAATATAATCCAGAAAGAAAGAAAGAAAGAAAAAAACCGTTGCGGGTATAAACGCCGACTTGCCCCGTCGCCGCCACCGCCGCCACCGCCGTGAATAGGTACAGGAATAAAAAATAAAAATACTATAAGCGATTATTGTCGATTGGAAATCGTATTGTAGGCGAAGAAATTGCAAACACGCAAACACCGTTCGCGGTTTCGAGTGTTTGCGCAGGCTTTTGGGCGGACAGGCGGCTAAGTAAAGCATGAAGAGTGCTGTTTAGAGAGAGAGAGAGAGAGAGACAAAAAATGTCCATTATTCAAATCATCGTGTTGTCGAGGGGCGGTGAATATGTCAAAACGTCAATTTATTAACAGCATCCGTCGGTAAATATCCCGCAGACGATTCGAACTTAAAACGCAACTAAATCGCGTCTATATTATCCGCGATAATGGTCGCCACGATATTCCGTTGGGAATTTTCCCTGAATTTTTCACGATCTTTTTTTTTAATACCCAGAGATGAAATTAGGCGTATTCCGCCCACCGTTCTAGAAAATAATCTGCCCAAAAAGCTTGGGTCTAGCCAAAGCCGTACAAAACTTTGGCACCAATTTGTGGTTGGGGCGGTGGGGGGAGGGGTTACAACGTTTTTACTAATCTATTTAATTCAGAATTTTACTACAAAAATATAGGGGATGTGAACCACTAGAACCCCCGATCTCCCATTCCCAGATACGACCTTAGGCCCAATCAACGCCCTCAATTAAAAAAAAAAAAAAAAAAACTGTCGCTATTAATATAGTAGCCAAAGATAGTGGTGTGTCGAAGCAATTATTTCGGGGCGGTTAAAGAAATCAACAAGTTGTTTGATCAAACGCCATTCATTCACTTTTTTTAAGTGTCCATACAATTTTTATTTAAAATGTCATTTCTGTTATTTCAGTTTTAATAATAACATGATAATATGTTTACTAATCGAATTCGACAAGTGCAGCTAAATTTGTAAGACAATTATAAAAACTATTTTTATTTTTTAGTTTGTGAGGGCACCGTAAATGTATTTTCGCCTCTAGTAATTAATCCTATCGCCACGCCACGCCAGCCTGTCTCTGGGCCCAATATCGACGGGAGTTATAATACGTAAATAATATTATAATAATAATATGACGTTAAAATTGTATTTCTTTTGAATTAAATACATTTCAACAATTTTTTTAATAGGTCAATTGAACTACGAAAAGTAGTTCACTTTACTACTACTTTATTCCAATGCAATTTTAAAATAGTATTATCATTCATAGTTTAGTTAAATAATATTTTCAAATTTATAATTTAAACAAATAATATTATGTTTGGAAAAGAATCGTTTCAATCAATTTTGCATATTTCCCCCCCTCCCCCCCCGAAATTTTGATTTCACGAAAATTTTTTAGAGTTTGAAATTAAAATCTCCAAGAAATATTCCGGATTTTCGTCGACTTTTCCAGGTTTTCAGAAACCGCGGCCACCACTATAGTCAATATACTAGTATTTATATTCATATATTATTATAGTAAAACCTATATAAATATGGAAACGGTTGGGACCGGATTTTCTTTCCGTTTTTTACAGGTTAGTAAAAAAGGTAGTAAAAAATAAAATATATATATTGATATTAATTAGTTATTGCATACATAACATTTTCGATTCTTTTAACAGTCTTTCAGCGATTTGACGAGCGATTAGCCTGTATCGTGTTTCTGTTTGTCCAGAAATAGGTGTATTGGTTGGCTGTAGCACTTATCAACCACCATCCCAAATCAAATTATTACATTTTTCGTTTTTGCATTTGATTTCGGTATTTCTTTTCGTCTGCCCATTACCCATAATGTAAATTAAATATAATTATAATTGTATTATAGTCTCGTAAAACGTCTGCGGTCTATATTACCCGTTGTTGTGTGTATAGCCCACGGGGTTTAAACGTCCATACCGTATGTATATAATTATTATTATTGTGACCCCAAATGATAATAATTGTAATTCGAAATAATAGATAATAGGTGTATCCGCGGATGATGCAAACTATAAACATAATAATATTATTATAATTTACCGAAGATTATGTTTATCTGGGTTTTTTTATTTTTATTATCATTATTGTATATAAATGGAACGCACGAGAAAACCTTGCCAGTCTGTACATTTTGTCGAAAACACGCACTTTACGTTTGGTATTAAAAATTAGTCGGGTTTTTTTTTTTTTTTTTTTTGTGCACGATTCGTGACTATATTGACGGCCGATGGGTGTAACTCAAAATGTTCACCGAAATTATTTCCACATCGGGCATATAATTATAACGTCGGTCTACAAAATGTTTAATAACGCATTTCTATGTAAATGATAAAGTATATTATAATGTTATTTGTTATTTGCAACAAAAAACGAATTTCGATTAAATATAATACCCATTAATAATAATCGTTTTCCTTCGAATCGATTAAGAGTAATCAGTGGCGTATTTACTGGGAGTGATGAGGTAGTTATATCTACAACGTCTTATTGTAAATTAAAATTATATTTACTGAATCACCCCCGTGATTCAATAATGTCTTAATACTGTCTCAATAATTAAACACGCGGAGAATTAAACTGGCTATAAAAAAAAAAAAAAATTAATAAAATTAAACCGTAAAACTTAAAACAGGATTTGGTTGATTAGCAATGTGTAACCAAGATAAGTATCCAAAGATATTTATTTTATTTTCGAAATCTTATGCATTTCGCCAGTTTTTTCTACATTTACTCCCTTTCCCCTCACAACATACTTTTTCTTATACAAAAAGATTGAATATCTTAAAAATTCAATTAAGGAAGTAATTATTTGATTATTTTAATTATTCACTATTAACTACATATTACGATAAAATAACTATTTCGAACGCAAATTACAATAATTAGTATTTAATAATTTTATAACACTATATACAAGTGTTTAAATCCAATGATATAAAAAATATTATGCATAGATGATTCGGATGACGGTGTTCAGAAAAATCACTGGAATATAGTCATGACCATATAATTATAGGATGACGTCGCATATTTTCGTTTCACTATTCAATATTATAATGTTATACTGAAACATATTTTCAAGGCAATAGTTCAAAATATTAGGACGGACGATTAACAATTAAAACTATTTTAATATATTTTAAAACACGATTTGGTTATTAGTACCTACGTTCCGGTGTTCGGTGACGTAATTTTAATTTATGCGTGTGTGTATAGGGATGACCGCGAAAAAATGTAGTCAATTCTCTAATATTTATATCTAAATATCAACTTAATTTATAAGCCTTAATAGTCGTTATTTAATTATTCGATATGTAAAATGAAATGTTTTATTCTTTTTTCATACATAATTCGATTAAAAAAAAAAAAAAACCTAATTTACCGCTAAAACCCACTCTTTAAAACATAATAAGTCGGCTCCATTGCTAAATCATTATCATATCTACACGTGTCTGGCAACCAAATGTAAAGGTAACCTAACCGACGAAGGCCTCGAGGGTCACGGGGCTGTCTTTGGAATGTCGTCGTCGTCTACGGCATTTTATCTCTAAAACTGATTTTAAAGAACTTATCGTTTGTTTTACGTGAATACGTTTTTGCTATAGGTATTTGCCTATAACCAGGACGTTTGCATATTTCTGCTTATTCAAAATCTGATACGAATTCATGTCATAATTACGTACAACCGAAACACAAAAATTTATGTTGCAATATTTCATTAAATATTCGTGATTTTGCAAATCTAAAGCTTTCTAAAAATATTAATGCATATTATGTTTAGAAATCAATGCGATTGAAGTAAATATTATACCAATATGATTTAATATTTACTGTATTTGATACATTAAAATTGTTTATGTTTAGGACTTGGCGAATAATGCTTCAAGATCTACAATCGAAAAATATAAAAACAATTTTTTTTTTTTTGAGTAATTATGCATTTTTAGGTTTATTCCCGTATAAATATATATATAAAAAATAAATAAATAAAAACAATAATAATAATTGCTCGTTTAAACTATTTTTAGTGCACTTGGGTGCACATAGTTCGTTGTTTTTTTTTTAGCGCATACAGTTCCTAGCCCTGCCCATAATATTTCGAAAATAATTCCGATCTCGATAATTATGCGTCTACAAATTAGTATATTATTATCGCTATGTAAGATATTGCGCACATATCGCATACGGGCACCTACCTACTAATAATTTACACATCGCGGCGATCGCTTGTCATATATGTATAATAATTGCGTTCGATTTGAAATAAAAAAAAAAAAAAAAAAAAAATCCATCATAGTAATAATTAAACTATTGCGTACATATTATGTTTGCATTATGCATGAGCCGCAAGTCCGCAAGAGGGTGATAGAGTACACCCGTATCTCTGTGCAAATATATAGGTATCTACACGATACAATTGTACGCAATGCATGAATATATAAATTTTAAAAGCATTGTTTGCTTATGCATATACATGTATCGTATCGCGGTAATATTTATAGACTATTATATCGATATCGTAACGCGCGAATAACAATAATCAAATTGCATTTTGCACAGTTCAATGTATTTTTCTACCGACAATACAATTATTGTAATCCTACGACTTCACACCCATGTCCAACACGGGCATAACACCGGGCGAATTCTTTAAGGGCGGGGCACGCGGTGGCCAAACTCCATTGGCTATGTAAAACACGGGTCTATTTCCCTCCTCTCCCAATATACATATAAATCAGTATTGAAATAAATAGTCAGTAGTAATAGACAAGATTCAAATATTATAACAAAAATTCACAGGCGGGGCGGCACTGCAGTTTCAAAAAGCAAAAATATATCACGTACCCATTGAACAGCTCGGTAACCGAATACAATTATCGGCCACTGTTCTAAACGGGAAGTTGGGGAGATAGGATTGAATGGTATATCTATACGTAGCGATAAAACGAAAAACGATTCTGAGCGAAGTTCGTTTAAAATATGTTTTGATAAATTTGAAAATTATAATCATTTGCAACTACAAAACAAATTTACAACTGTTTTTTTCGTCTCAAATTGTCGAGCATTTATTTCGGGTCAAACGAATTTTATATTCCAATAAAACTAAATAGAAAATTTAAAATGGCTCGGCCACGTCTAGAATGTGCTAATTTTTAACCGACAAACAAAATCGAAAAAAACAGAAAACGGTATTGCGTACATTTTCCGATATTTTTTTCCAACTATTACGAACTATACTACAAAGGAAATAAAAAAAAAAACGATCCTACTCCAATGCACCAATTAGACCAATAATTCGTTACCACCCTTGGTGATCTGAGTAAGATTTCTGATAGGAAAGTTGTTTACGGATAGAAAAAAGAAAAACACGCACACATCATAGTAAAGCCAATACATTCCTTCGGTACGTTCAGTATCTAAAATAGTAATAAAAAAAAAAAAAAAAAAAACGTGTTCTCGTAAGTCACAAACACCACACACTCGTATTATAAATTGTTTACTATGCCGCGGTAGTTCTAAATTATTATACGTGTTTGTTTTTTTTACGATCGTTGCCGTGTGGCCAAAGTGAAAAAAAAAAAAAAGAAGCAATCGATTAACGACTTCTGCAGAGATCTATGACGGTTATCTATATTATACCTGGCTAGTGCACAGTATTGTTGCATAACTTTTTATACGCGTATACGTTAAATTTCTACTATATATAGTTAAGTACCTCCTACTACTCCTCTATTACACGATCTCATCGCAAATAAGTTTTACACGTTACGAGTGTAATTGCAGCGGCGAGCATTAGTCAAATATGGGTTAACGGATACAAAAAAAAAAAAAAAAAAAAAAGAAGAAAAATGAATAAAAAAAAGTAATAATTTAATATAAACTCGCTATTTCTTGTATATATATTTGTACACTTGTAATCGGTTTTTAATGTTGATGCGAATATTATTTTTACTGCGGGCATATCCCAGCCAGGCAATAGAAAAATATTATTACGGCATAATAATGTCATCTTTCGCTATACGTACTCGACAACTATAAAGTAATAATAATTATTGTATCTAGAGAATGGAATTATGTGCACTAAAAATTTGCTAAATATGCAGAGTAAAAATGCATATGCGCACCAATATAAAATAATTCATTAACAAAATTTGTATACGGCGTATTTATTTTTAAGCGAGCAGTAGTGTCAAATTATCTACGAAGAAAAATCACGAAAAATCACGAAGAAAATTGAGAAAATATACATGTCTGATACCAATTAAAAAAAAAACATTGATAATAAGACAAGTAAAAAAATCACAGCTGTGTAATTAATTATTTTTTTCGATAACACTATAACTGTATGGATATTATTAACGCCGTGTTGCAAAATGGAACCATGTTAGGCGGTGTTAATTTTTTTTTTCTCTCCTAAATCAAGAGAAATTGAAATTAATTGTTGACCGACATATTAATTTTCCTTTTTTTATTATTGTATTATTTAGATTTGGAAAGAAGTAAAAAGTTAATTTATTCGTTAAGAATGTATTAAATATGCGAATTGCGTGCGTTTATAACAAATTATGCCTTAAATAATATATGCGTCAATATGGAAAATACAATTTTTATATGAAATCAGTTTGATTTGGAACATCCACAATGCCTTTGCCTCGGGGTCGTGCATATAATTCCGATCTTTAATTGTAATATATAAGCGTTCAATCGATGAACGGTTTTTTTTGTTTCGTGATTTACCATGTTAACCCGCGGGTTTGACTTTAAATTATAATTTTACAATACACGCTTTGAGCATATACCTATAACGGCACGTACGTTAATTAATATTACGACGGACTTATGCGCTATAAATTAAATATTATAATACCGCAAATAATTTAATAATCGGTATTAAATAATTTTCAGTCATTATAATATATAATACGTTAACAATTAAGGCACTCCGTTCGTAATAATTTAATCCCATATAGGTATTTTATTTTGGTATACGAATGCGATTATATTATTATACTATTAATCGTCGGACGGATAATAGGTAACGTATTTTAATTTATTGCTAAAAAAAAAAAAAAAAAAAGAAATACAACATAATCGTATAAATAATTGGTATTAAATGTTTTTTTTCCCCCACCATATCATTATATTATTTATTATTATTATTTACACAAATTATACACTTCTCCTGTACAATAATATATTTTTTAATTATTAAAATCAAATAAAATCCGTTGAATAACACTGGCAAATAATAAAAGTTTTATATTTAATTTTAATGGCATGTAAACGAGGAAAAAAAAACATTTTTCAGTTCGTAAAACATTAGATAAAAAAAAAAAACCTGACACTTTGCACCATGAACGGGCCACTGTAGTAGAGTGGAAATTGAAAAGGTGGGATATAGAGGGGAATTTAATTTACATTTTTACGTAATGATAAATCGATTCTGAGCGAAGTTCAGTTAATCATGCTTTAAAATGCCGTCATTTTTATGATTTCCATCAAAATTTGCAATTAACGCCAATAAAACAGAACTATTACATAACCTTAAATTGTTTTATATTTCTCCATTAAGAATACAATTTATAACGAATTTCGTGTCAAATTTTCGTGCATTTCTGTTGGGCCAAAACAAACTTTTATTTAGCGAATTCGACAAAAACAAACCTTTAAATAGTTCCAAAATGTTCCAAAAAATTTGTCCACTACGCCTAGAAAAGTCTAATATTAAAAAAAAAAAGTAAGACAATTAACAAATATTACAGATAGTTATTTTGCGATTTATCAATAAATAACGATAATATACACTATAGGTATACGAACTATTCAAATTACGCGTGTTTTTAACATTATAAAGTAAGGAAAGAATTTTAACACGGCCCCCTCCCTCCTTACGTTGCGATTTAAACTTCAGTGCATATGCATAACTGATATATGTAAAGATTATTATAACAAATAATATGTTTTCTTTAATAATTAAAAAAAAAAAAAAAAATAATAAAAAATTATAAACAAATTTAGCGCGATCAAATGTCCGTGCCATTGTTAAAGTATTAAACAGTACCATTATAATAATTTATAGCAGTCGCACACAAATTGAATCCGTTTATAATTATTATTATTAATTTATGGCGGTTTATGTGTGAATAAATAAAATAATTAGTTGCTTATATATATATATATATGTGTTACTAATAAAACACGTTAAATCGTATATTTATTATTATAATAAAATACTACAGTTCATTTTAGGCACTAATAATACTTTTTATTACTGGTATTTAGATAATAATACTAATTTGACAAATAATTTATTTATATTATCCACAAAATAGTATTGGTACATCTTTATACAAAAAGAAAGTACCGGCTCGAAAGTACAAATATGTAGCTGCGGTGATTTTAGATAAGAACATTTTTTTTTTATTCGCCTGTCGACTTTAACAGACATATTTTGAGTATTCGTTAAAAAACTGTGTATCAATATTGGAAGTAACGAAAAAAAAATATATATATATATATATATATATATATATATTTTGTTTAAATTATTATTATTAAAAACAAGGCAATTTAAAATGTAAATCGTTGAAAATAATGTGAAATTGATGTAAAATTGACGGTAAACTTTCTATCTTTTACGTCATATTTTAAATATGCATGTTTATGTATAATTCCATATTATGAATTTAATATTCGTGTTGAGCAATGGACATGTATTTGGATTGAACCCACGAAGATTTGTTGTAGGTAGGTATAGATACTTATAAATATACTATTTTCAATAAAATAGTATTCGTATGTCATAAAAGAATTCAAATTTTTATTTTTATTATATAAAAAAAAACGTAAATAATAATAATAATAATAAAAAAAAAAAAATGTTTAGATTGTGTGTATATATAGGTAGGACTTTTAAGGTACGTAATTATATTTTTCGTAACACACAATAAAATATACTTATATAAAATCGATTGCAGTGTTAGAAACCTACTGAAATCTGATATCTAACAATAATTTCACAGTGAAATCGACAAATCATTCATTCGGAATTCACAATCTATAATTACTATGCCTATGTATATATACTTAGATAATACGTGTACAAATTGTTGAAAAAAAAAAAAAAAAATTATATACAATTGCCGAATAATATCTTTATATATAATTGACACGGGCAAGTTATTGTAATTTTATTAGTGAAAAAAAGAAAAAATCATCCTTGCGAGTCTGTAATAATATAGTATCGGATAGTAGACATCGTCAGACAATCATTCCGATTGCGAACGGTGTATTTTTTTTGTGTCTGTATTTCTAAAATATATAAACGGGCGAAAATTCAGCTACGCGAAAACATAATTAAATAATTTTATTATTTTGTAAGATACCCGCCCGACGGCGTAAAGTAAATGGTTCGGAAATTATTAGGTTTATACAAGTTCGGGGAGTTTAATTATTGTGAAAATCGAGAAAAATCGAGAATCATTTATGTGTTAGTGTTGTACATCAAACCTATAAACCTTTCATATTTTTTTGATTTTTTTTTAAAAACGTATTTAATAGTCAACAAGATATTATTAAATCTTAAACGTCGTTAAATTAATAATAAGACTAATCGAAGTAACTATATATCAAGTAATATGCGAGCCAGTGGCGTGCACAGAGTGGAGGGAGGGTTTATAACTTAACCTCTTATTAGCTTAAAAATAGCAACAACTACGAGTATTTATTTAGTAAATCAATTTGTGAAACGTATATTATATTTCAGCCAAGTCACAAGAAAAAACTCGATTTAGATTGAACACAAACATTGTCGATTTATTCACGATTATTGTTTAGGTACAGCATCCCCCCTCCCCCGTTGAAAATTCCCGGACGTGAGTTTATTGACGCGAGCTTTTAGTTATTAAAATATAGAATGAAAAACCAACTCCTTTGCAGGCACAGTTAAAACACCGTGGAATGTTATTTTGATTTCCAGAAAATTAAAACATTGTCCCGACAAAAAAAAAAAAAATAAATTGGCCACTCCTCCTTATTATAAGTGCCGAATTTTGCCGCAGTGGGGTTGTGTCCTTATAAAAAGTGCGTATATGGTTACGACACCGGGAACATTATAACATGACGTGTATATATATAAATAAAAAAATAAAGACAAAAACCCAGTTAATAATATTATCATGACTAATCTATAATGACGACTATACGCCTCCTAGTGCGTTTTAAATTCGTCGCATGCGCGTATACAACAGGTGTGTCGTGGATATTCGCCGCCAAAACCACCGAAACCCGTACGTCCGCGGTCGTCGCTTGTGGGATTTAATGGTTTTTCGTATATATATTATGTAGTTCCCATCGTTGACAGTAAAAAAAAAATAAAAAAAAAAAGAAAAAGAAAAAAGTTCCCAGTGATTTGGCAGCGCGAAACGATTGTCATCGCACCGTCCCGCACGGAAATAATATTCCCATTACAATAATTTAACCGCGGCGGTGGTTAACGAGAAAAAATATGACGCGTCACCACACCCGTGCGTCGTTAACAAATTTTTGATATTTTTTTTTCCTTCTTACTATATTTGACATTTTCGAAACTTGATAGTACTTATAAAAAATATTTATCGTTTAAATGTGCTAATTGCGTTATGTATACGAAAATCGGAAATGGTTATATTTCATCAAATAGTGTTAGATTAGGTCAGCAATACTACAGTTGTTCCGATATTATCGACTGTAGTAAAACAAATATTTCATCAAACTCTACATATACTTTATAGAGATATCCTTTAATATAAATATTAAAAACTGACGTCACTATAGAATTTTTTATTGTAATGTCAGCGCTTTATTAAGTTACGACCAGTGACAATCTCTAGTTTATTTCAGTGGAGTCATTTCAGTAATATTGCTAGACTGAGACAATGTTTTATTGCAGTTTATGCCAACTAAACAGTTATAAGGGAGGGTTTTTATCGAAAAAAAAACGGGTTTCTCATTATGCTACATACTAGGGACTGAAGCGAAGTTGACTGGTGTATTTGTATATTTTACATGTGACTTTTTGTTTTTAAAGTAACGCGAACACGATATTAATTTTGCATTTATAGGATACCACGAAAAATACAATCACGAACACGAAATTGCATTGGATTTTTACATTAAAAAATACGTACGGTATGCACATAAATATGGCGGACACGTACAATATTAACGAGATTATCGAGACCGATTTTTATTTTTTTATAAATTTCGTGACGGCGTATTATAACCCTAAGACCATTAGAAGAGTTTAATGCCGGGAGGCGAAAACAATACAAAACAATCTCACGCCCCGAAAATCTCGTACGTCACGGTACAATAATAATATTTATGATACAATAAAGCAAGACCGATCTTTCGGTGTATCGGAAAATCTAAAAACGCATTGTTTCGTTCAACCGCGTGGAGAAATATTGCGAGCTCGTTGTGCAAATGTGTGCACGCAGTGGCGTGCGCAGGGGTGGCAGGAGGTCAGGGGTCAAATCGGCTTAAAAATAGAACAAATATGTGTATTTATTTAGTGATTGAGTATTTATCTTGTAATATATAATAATAATAATTGTATATTTCAGCCAAAGTCAAGAAAAAGAAAAAAGTTCGATTTATCGAATAGAAGTTTTCCGATCCGGTTTTTAAATGGGAATTAATTTATTCCCAAAGGTTACGTACCTCTACACACGCGAAGTTTTCTACGTTTTTTTTGCATTATTATTATTTAGGTACATCGTTTTCCATTGAACATTTCTGGGTATATCACCGATAGTATACGTACATTTGTCCGGATAAATTTCATATCGGGATTACAAAGAAACAAATAGACACAAATCGATCGTCGGACATAACAATGAATTATGTTTAATCAAAAATGATAAAATACATCCGAAACCCAACAGTTCGATAATATTTTATTGTTTGTTACTAACCAAAATTAAGTGCAGACAACTAAATTTCCATTGGGTCCAGCGTTCAATTTTACCGATTGTTCCGATTGGCATTTCTTACCAGTAATCTAAACTAATTACGTATCGGAGAATTTTGGACGATTGCGGTTTTTTTGTTGTTGAAGTTTTGGTTTTTCATGTCGATTTTACACGTTTTATTGGTTAATTATTTTGCAATGGAATCGAATTTTATCGGCTCCGTCGAATATGAAGATAATGAGCGTGTAACCGTGAGTGGTCTGTAGATGGCCGTAAAATACTATGCAATGTAGGAAATATATTTTAGTGAAAAAAAGTGAAAACGTTGGTATTAGGAAATACTTTGTGCCAGTGATAAGATCACATTCCATTAAGTCATTATCCAACGTTTCAACGCAATCTGAGTATTTTGGTATGCAAAAATAACATTCAAACAGGTCCACCGTTCGTTGGAATTTTGAATAGCAAAGATAAGTCTCAGGAAATTATGTAAACAAAAAAATATTAATCTAGGTACTTGCCGAAGAATAAAAAGAATAACAATAATTACATTTGTTATCCCGGCAAATTTACCGAAATCCGGTTTACCCAATACGGAGTTACAACATCTTCAATTAACTATTAAATGTAACTGGTTACAATTTGTTTTGTAACATGTAATAAAAAAAATACGCGCAACTTGAGTTACAAAAATCGTCTTGAGTTGCGATTGCCAATTATTATTTCAACTAACTCTATACAAGTAAAAATATAAATTATTTACTACATTATTTCAAATATTAACTTGGGTTAGTATAATTCGATCATTTGCTAAAGCTATTTTATAACAACATTAGTTTTTTTTTTTTTACATTCGTCGTTCATAACATTTTTTTTTTTTTTTTTTTTTTAATATTTTACGATATCGTCATTATTTAAATTTGAAGTTTGAAAACCGCGATTTTGCGCCAACGATGTTCTTAACGCGTGTTGCAGAACTTATTATGGTAGGTTAGTATGGTCGTAACCAGGGTTGGGATTTTGTAGCATTTGCATATTTCTTATAAGAACTACCACAGTAAGCTTAACATTTGTTTTATAACTCGGAGAACTAAAATATCTAATCTTGCGTATTTTTGCGGTTTTAGTGCTATTTCTCGACTTTATGAGATATTTGTTTACATTCGTACCGGTTTTTAATCAAAATTGGTCATATATTATCTAATATAATAATAATAATAATAATAATAATAAATTAATATTAAAATCAAAATCCTAATATTTTTTATTAATAAAATAATAACATTTTAATAGACGTGGTTTTTTTGATTATCGTCAATGATGACAATGGGTAAATTACTAATAAACAGTGATTGTCTGTTTTTCGTTGTTTCTAGCATGTTATGTTGTTTGCATTGTATATTTTTTAGCGCATTTTTTATGCAATTTCAATTTTTGTGTGCTATAAAATCCCAACCCTGGCCGTAACGTTATTATTGGAGATCTAAATTGCTGCACATATTTTAATTTTATTTTGGGGGGAGGGGGGGGGTGTGTGATACGCCTATTGTCAGTTGCCTAAAATCAGAGTTGGCCAGCTCGTGTCCAGCTATGTACACCGTGTAAACCGTACGCTCGAGACCGTCCCTGTGTATAGGTGTGGCAACATACCGGTAAATTCCGCACAGTTACAGGCGGGGTACACCCACACGTCGCGGGTTACCACGACCAGGGTGCTCGCACGGTGCGATTCGTGCGCCAATACCGGAGGTACCCACACTAATAAGGTGTCGTCTTTCTCTCGGTAGAAGAAAAAAAAAAAAAAAAAAACACACGGGCACGACACACGTCGTACCCGTCTATTATGTGTCGTGAGCCGCCCCGTGCGAGTATACATATATAATATAATATTTATACGTATCTATATGTAGGCACATTACCCACGGGCACGCATAGGTATGCGCCGTGTAATAATAACGATAATAATAATAATAATAATAATAATATATGTAAGCCGTGTGTAATATACCATAATATACAGGGTGATTCGCCGGGGAGAATCGTCGGTTCATATTCGATTATCTTATAAGGAAAACATTACGAGCGAATTCCATTTTGGCCTTTTCGGGCGGTTTTTCGTTGCTCGACCGACACTCTGTGCCGTGAAAACCGCGTGTGCCGAGTGGGCACTTTGACCGTGGACATCGAAGCTTTATACGAATACGAGGAGCCGATGAAATTCGAAAAGGGCCTCGTGTTTTGGCTATACAAACACACTCGGGCCTCAACTCGGAGACCTCGGTTTTTGATGGTAGGCGTAGTACGCAGGTCGTCTACAGGACATACCGGGGATCTAGGAACCTTGATAGTATGTACGATAATATATTCTTCAAAATCGTAACAAATTAGACAATATAACAAATTTTCAACTTTCATCCGACGTTGCCTTGAAAATCTATTGACGACTTTGTTGATAGCTATATATTTTCGTGCGTTTATTGTCTATACATAAATTATATAACACGTCCAGGGGGGGGGAGATACTGAGCAGCAATTTGACCCCAATATAAGTTTCTCGAATGCGAGTGTAATTGAAACAATGCCAATATTTGAAAGGGGAAGCTCATTAAGTTAATCGGGGGCTAAAGTAGGGGGGAGCGTAAGGAAAATCAGTCCCCCTACCACTGACTGCGCTTAAAAAGTGCCCTCTTCAACATATTCGTCAAAGGTCATCGTACCTTTAAATTGAATCAAAATGATTTTTATTCTATTCAAAATAACTATTTGTTTTTACAACACCAAATATAATTGTAAACAATTATTTTATTGAATTTTTTTTTTTTTTAAGTTTGACCATTGATAGAGAATATTATTACCGTGGCTCAAATTAGTTTATGATCGTATAACAATTCGTAATAAAATAATTATGAATGCTCATACAAACTGATATAGACGACGTTATAGTTAAATCACTAGAAGCCAGCGCAATCGGTGTTTATCATGTTTCAAACAATAAAAATGAAAAAATACTATTATGCACTTACAATGAAATACTAAGAAAAATATGTAATTAATGTTACTATTATATCGATATTCTCTATATTTATAGTTTTCCAGCGAAGCGATTAATTTTATTTTTCTTTTCTGGTTCGGCAAATTAATGGATTAATATAATATTCCTTAATGATTTATTATTCAGCACAACACTGCATGGAACGCTTAAAATAAAATACGGGTCACAGTACCCTTTGCCAATTTTGTGTCACTGAGAGTACTCGAATTAGAACACAATTATTTATAATTATAATGTATTGCTGCGTTTTTACATCGTTTCTATATCATCACAGTCGTATCACGGTGTTTTTTTTCTAGTATTGAAAATTACTTAAACACATCCGCTTTTGGAACGTTTTTGTCATGCTGTTCATTTACTCGAAATCTTAAAAAAAAAAAAAAAATATATATATATATATATATATATATAGTAAAACCTCTCTATAACGGACTCTCTAAAAGACGAAATCCTCCTTATAAGGGATGCCAATAGTTTTCGTAATTCATTAAGCAAATGTTTACGTGTTAAATTTGTTATAATTTTTTATTAACCTCGCGGTTTTTAATATATATATATATATATATATTTTAAAATTAAAATAGCGTATCGATAAACACTAATCAGAAAACAATTTTTCAAATCACTATTGGTATTAAATAAAACATTATTTTTCTGTAAAATTTCAAAAAATTAAAAATTGCGAAGTGGGGAGTGGGAATTTGTGATTGGGGATCAATGAAAAATAAAAAGCCGAAACGTCAAAATCTATCATTAAAGACGTGTCGAAAATAATTAAGTTACTTATTTTTTATTATTTTTTTTTTTGTTTTCAAATTGTCTACCAATATTTAAGTCGTTTAATCCCTGCCCGCGAGTCGTTGAAAAATTAAAAGACACCCAATGGAATTGTATTATTTTTTGTTGTTGTTGTTGTTGATAATTCCCATTGTGTCGGGACGGCGGGCATAATAATGTACGGCGGGGTGACACACCCTGTATACAGGCGTATGTACGCGATATATATTATATCGACCGCGCTCGGCGTGCGGTACAGGTACACACGCCGAGCGCGAAATCAAGGCGACCGCCGCCGCCGCCGCCGCCGCCGCGGTTAGGTTACAGGTATAGGCAAAGATTGCGGGCGTTATGTAATTGTCCGCGTCGCGCATCCTCGTTACGGGCTGGCGGCCGCCGATGCAAAAAACGGCCCGTACGATTCCCCGGCAACGCAGGCACCTACGTTATAATATTATTATAATACTACGCGTACACAATAACGCAACGTTGTGGCGAAACGTTATAATAATGTCACGTTTACGTGGGCGTCGCTCGACGCGCCGCGGACGACTCAAGGATTCTACCGGCGGCGGCGGCGGCTCCGGGCTCCGGTTGCTTCGCGGGCACTCGGTTACGGATTTATGCCAACGCAACAACAATGCCGCGCGATTTAGAACGAACAAAAAAAAAAAACCAAACAAACAAACGAAATACAATAATAATAATAATAATAATAATAATATTCGTAAATACGCGGCTGCGACGGAGACGACGGTCGCGGGCGCCCACGCCGGGCCCGGCGACTGACGGCGGTACCGAGGACGTGCGCGCGGCCGCGGGTCCTATACATTGTAATAAAGGGTGTAGGATACCATAATATACCTGTACCTATGACTAAACCTACCGCTTGTCCGTGGAAAATCGTCGCGTCAAAGGTAAGGTATGTTAAAGTTAAGGTTATGTATTGTTATAAATACTCTGTGCGCGCCTGGTTCGCGGGCGTCATGGAAAAAAAAAAAAACAAAACAAAACGGCGTTTGCGGCCGTGAGCCGGAGCGTGAATGGATATTATTATAATTAGCGGCGAGCCGATATGACATTTTTTCCGGCGTCCATTGTTTCCTATTCGATTTTTAAAATAGAAATGATGATGACCCTAATTGCCCATATTCCGGTGATATTATTGACGATTTTTCTCAAAAACATCCATACATCGGTTTTGAAGGGGAAAAAAATCCCGATATCCGGTATACGCTACCGCTATAAAATCGACATCCTAACCGATATTGTAACTCGTAACCACTGATATTATGCCGGTTGAAAACCCTATTGTTTTAAACCTCTATTTTTCATATTCCAGAGATGGTGTTGACAGCATTTTCTCTACAAATATCGGTTTTGAGCGAAAAAATCCCCATATCATCAATATCGGCCGATCGGCTTATCGAAATTTCATGTAATTTTTCAAAAACCGGTGAAATATTTCGATTTATTAGTATTTAAAAAAAGGTAATAATTTTTTTTTTTTTTTAATAAATTACAGGAGAAACAACACCCAATAATACACAATCTAGAAAGTATACAAATCGTGAATGTACGGATTTCCAAGTTTGAAATTTCTAACATTTTACGTCCCGGTTAGTCGGTTTACGTCTGGTTCTGGCGGTCTACAGCTTTCGATATCTGTAAAAACCCGGAATTTGTTTTCGAGATTTGTTCATTCGTAACTGGTAGTGTCGATATCGATGTATGTATGTCTTTATAAAAAAAATCCGGTGTTCTGGCCGAATCGATAAAATCTCGTTTTAAGCACGAGAATACATTAATATGTTTATGGACCGTTTTTGAACATGCGTCGGATTTTCCATCCTAGCGAATGTTACGGTTGACGAAATTTTCTAATTTTATACGTCTTTACGTATAAATACAATACGGCTTTCTGAACTGACGAAGACCAGAGACGGTTTTTAGACAGGGGGGGGACATAGTTACCTCGTTTTAAATCACGAAATATAATCAATTGATAGTTAAACGATGAATATCGATAACGAGATAAAGGTCTATGCCTACGTGTGGTACAAAGGGCTAGCGGTATTGAGTTATTGACATGAAACGATATACCGGTTTATATTTTCGGTTATTCGATATTTACGGTATTTTAATATAAAACGCAAAATTAATTTTTTTTTAAAATACACAATTATTACAATATCATTATTGAATACCAATAATAACACTACAACTATAGATTTGAAAAATGAACGAAAGGATTATTAAACTTGATAATCTTACACACCGAAACGATAAATCGATACCGATTTAAGAAGACTAGATAAAAAATGAGTTCCCAAACCCTGAATAGATCTACAAATAAATGTTATTTTAAATAAATATTATCCGTTCGGTTTATTAGTAAACCGATTTTAATAATCGAAAAAACCGAATACTCTAAATAACCGAATAACCGATTTTCGATATATTGAAACATCGAGATAAGAGTGTATTAATATTATAATTTATAAAAATTATTAATTGTGATGAAATAATTATTTGAATTGTATCATTTATAAAATATGTTAACTAAATATAGTTTTAATATTACAATATATTATAATTATGTTTTTGTGTATATTGAACTTTGGTTAGAAATATTCGAGTGAATATTTGTTATTAACAATTTAGATTTTAATACGGTTTTAATCATACTAATACCACTACACGACACATATAAATTATATAAAACAACAAAATATTATTTTACAGGTATCAGTAAAAAACAATTCAATAATTCTCAGATCGAGAATATTATGAATCGATAATACATAACACTTATAGATTCTTCAATAGTTGAACACACTATGTGGAAACATCAAAAACAAACACTCGTATACCTTAATTTTGTAAAACCACGCAAAACATATAGAAATGTCTGTGTGTATATATCTTGTAAATACCATATGACATAAAAATATAAAATACCATTATTATTACCATCCATTATATTACATTTATACTCGTAATTTTATTCCTCTTATGCATCTTAATTTATTTCTTATTTTAATCAATAGAACATTACCCAAACCGGCCGAACCACTGACCCGGGCGATGTTGGGCCACACCTACTATATAGTATAACTCGTATATATAAATTAGACGAAATTGAGTTTTGTTGGTAACAGCTAATCTCGAGAACAACTAAACGATGCGGTTTTTACTGTTACTACATGGCTACTTCTCCGACGTGGTTATAGGTTTACATTTAGGCTCACAGAACAAAAAGTACGAACAATTGCATTTAATTTTGTAAAAATAATATATATACATATATATATATATATTTAGACTGAAAAAAATACGTCAATATGTAAAACGAATTAGAAGTGAATAGTGTGAATATGATTTGATATTAAGCCAAAAACAGTTTTGGCAATCTTAAGCAATATTACGGTGATAAAAATATCATTAATAAATGGACCACAACTGAAGTGATATTAGAAATAATAATTCTTGATGATTCACAATTATGTTTGTCATAGTTTTTAATCTTAAATAATATGAAATATTAACAACATACTTAACAAAAGATATTTTAGATTCTAAGCGAAGCAAATATATCTTTTTCCGTCCTTTCGTTGGTTTTTCTATGATGTATGATTTTTATTTTCTGTCCATGGACAACTTTTCTACCAGACAACCTACTCCAATTTTTAAGTGTGAGATCATTCCGAAAGGCATTTTAAATCTAGTTAGTGCATTAAAGAGGTCATATTTTGATTTTCGTTGTAATTTTATGTCGTTGATAGTTACAGGACGTTTTACGACAATAAAAGCAATAATAAATATATATATATATATTTTTTGTTACTCAGTTAAAAACAAGTGTAAAAGTCTGAAATTTTCATAGAATATTAATATTAGCTATTTCTAAAGGTGGATAAATCTTCAAAACATTCTTAGCATTTTTAAAATGTCTTGGCATTTTAAGTTTTCAAGGTATTTTATTTTGATTTATATGGATTAAACTGACCAAGACTGACCAGAAATACACGAAAATTTTACACAAGATACATCATAAGTGGTATTTAATGATAAAAAAAAAAAAAATAAAGTTGAGCGTATTTAAATAATAATTTTTTTTTAAGTGCTAATTTTGAAAAAAAAACTTAAAAGTTATGGCATTTCGCATACTAGCGTACTATTTTTCTTACATGAATACTAAATGTTCAACCCCACAGAAATACACGCAAATTGTATACAAAGTTCGTCATAAATTGTAAACTTAACAGTGAAAAGAAAACAATTTGAAGGTAACGTAATAATTCTGTTTTATAGGCGTTAATTGTAAATTTTGATGAAAATCTTACAAATGACCTAGAACTTTAAAACATGATTTAAAACTGAACTCTGCTCAGAATTATTTTACGTTTGCATTGATTTATTCTATATATATATATATGTACATTCGAGACGGTATTTTATTTTTTTATAAACAAGTACAAATAATATTGTGTGAATATATTAAATTATTTGTCGAATTAGTATTATTTTTATTACCTAAATGCCAGTAATAAACAGTATATTAGTACTTATAATAAACCGTAATTATTTTATTTATTTGAACATTAACCGCTATAAATAATTAATTATATTTCTAAGCCATTCGATTTATGTACGCTCTGCTATAAATTATTATTACAGTAGTGCATAATACTTTAATAACGGCACGAGCATTGATCGCGCTAAATCTGTTTCTAATTTTTTATTTATTTTTTAATTATTAAAAAAAAACATATATAATATAATAATCTTTATATAGTTATGTATATGCATTTAAGATTGAATCGAAGCATGCAGAGGTACCGCGTTAGCATTATTTTCCCGTAATTATAATAATAGTTAAATACCCGTAATTATAACGGTTCGTACTATTATTATTATAAATCGCAAAATTATTATCTATACTATTATTTTACACTATTGTATTCGGCGGTAAACGCATGGGGATTGGGTAGAAATAAAATGTATTTATTTAGTTAAAAAAAAAAAAAATAATAAATAGAAATAGCCTAAGACAGAAGGTATTACCGACATGACCAGATAAACGGGAACGACCATAGTCCGACAACCGGTTGCCACTTACAAATAGGACATAACTATTGAAAAAATAAATAAATAAAAATTTGAGACTAGGGGAAAAGCAGTAAGGAAAATCAACTGAATAAAATTTATATTTTTATTTATATAGAATATATTATAGTTACAGGTTTTCGGAGATTTGGTTCTGGTTTCCCAGGTTAAGCAGAATTCAAAACAAAAACAAGAAATTATTAAATTACGAGATATGTGACCGTTGACATGACGAGACGGAGGAGATAAAATACGAAGTGAAAAACGTCTGCTAAAATATGGCGTTGACACTTAATACTGTACGTTTTTATAATTTATAACCTACATATCCATAATACCATGTACAATAAACTACATTTTATTAATAATTATAATTATTCACCAACATTATAATTACAGGAAACACTTGTTAGTTAAAAAAAACATCGCAGTTAAAATAGCCGAAGAGATGAAGACAAATGTTTTCACTATAGCTAATGAAGCCTTGAAATAACTGATAAAACGGTAAGGAAATCAATTCGCTTATAGTAGTAACCAGCACCAGCCACACCAACATCACATCATCATTACCAGGACAGTTTTAGTATTGATTACATGTTTTAATATTATTAGGGGTAGGCCGATACTTATAAACCTATGTCTATAAATGTCTCTGATGAAATATTCGTTAAAAAAAAAAAAATCCCCGGGTTTTCAACCGATAAAAAACGATTAATTTCAATACCAACTCGTAGTTTTCGATTTGAAATATCGAATATTGTTTTATATCGGTTGAATGTATCGGAATATCGAATATCGGGGAAAAGTGATATCGGCCCACCCCTAAATATTATGTATTATAATGTAATGCGTTTAAAATTTATTTTTGTGACCGTCACTACCATAAATAAACGTTTGGGATGTAATGCGGGTGGGCCACGAGAAAAAACGGGACGTGGTGAGACGCGTTGAGTAGAAGGAAACACAGATAGGTACAACGTAAAATTGGTACAAGAGCGATGCTGAAAGAGAGGACAACGCACATTTGAAGAGGTAGAGGAACAGAGAAGAGCTCAGCTATGCAGTTTTCAAAACTGAAAAGTCAGTTGTCGACTGTACACCAAGAAATGGCCAAAAACGGAAATCAAATGAAAAAAGACGTGGTTACTGCTCATGGACGTGCCACTGCTGTTGGTGGGAAGTTGGGAAGGTAGGATTCATAGAGGAATTAAATTCATATATATATATATATATATATATATATACAGCGATAAATGACAATTATATTCTTCATTTTTTTTTTTGTTTTCTAGTATTTCACTTTTTCCGTTAAATTTCAATCGGTTTTTTAGGTAAAAATACATATTTTAAATAAAAAAAAAAAAAAAAAAAACAACTTGTTGTTGGTTATACTTGGTAATAAACTGCGTTTATACCGAATGTACTTAGTACGGCCTACTTTGATATTCACATGGCCCGCTCTGCATAACATAATTGGTTTCTCCTGTAATTTTATCTTTTCGTAATTTGTTTTCCCGTGCAACTTTTAAGGATTACGTGTGTGGCATATGACGCAACAACACAATCACACACTCGATCGGAAATATTGTGTAAAATTAACAGAGAGAATAAAATGTAGAACGTTTGATGACCGAAACATCACCTTGTGCCGATTCGTATTTTCCACTCGTAGAAATTACCCGTTGATATTGTAATGGTTATTATTTTTTTTTTTCTTCCGAGTAAAACTATCATCATCAACATGACGCGACACTATCGAAATAATTACGTCGGCAATTCAATTTACACCGTTATAATTTCAATTAAGATTGTACTTTCGAGGTTGCACAAGACCGTATATATTATATATTATAAATACGACGGAAAAATGTAAAACTTTCTTCCGAACGAAATGAACACAAGCGTGTACCTCTAACAGATACATTATTTTCGGGCAGTACGTTTAATGGTTGTTTTTTTCTTTTCTTGTTTGTACCCGTAGCTTTCAAATTTTTCTATTTTGTCGTTCGCACAACGCGTTTATTATTATTATTATTATTTTTTGTCCGTCCGTTTGTTGATTTCGTAACACCGGGCGATGCGAAAATGTGCGGCTATTTATTTTACGGGCCCGTGTCTATAAGGCGGGCGGCAAGCGCAGTATACTTTCAAATATTCGCACATTTTCGTACACGTCTTATATAAATAATAATAAAACAACAAAATACCAACCGAGTAAATAAACGCTATACATATATAATGTATATAGGACGTTATATGATCGAAACAGCCACCCGTACCGTACGTAAAATAATATATTACACTATTACGACGCGGACATCTCTCCCGTGCGTTTTCATCGTATACACAATATAATATGTAATATTATAATATAACGCGTCTGTACATATATATATATATATATATAAATATTTTTTTTTATTTCATTTATTATTTATTATTTATCGGGTTTGCCGCCGCACAAATCCCGCCGGGGTTCTCGTTAATTTTAATTTTTATCGGCCGACGTCGTGTCCGTATAAACCGCCTACGCTTTTTGACGGCCCCGCGTACGCGGGCACGGACGCGTATAGATAGGTATGAGGCGCGCATACCTCTGCACCCGCCGTATTCAAATTACATAATATTATAATATATTGTCGTCTGTAGAAATATTGACGTCTCCGCGGCAGTGCCATATACAAGAATATAAAATATACGTGTCGGTACACAGTCGACGACGTAGGTGACTTCCTGTAGAAGAGCGTGTAAAAGTAAGAACGGGGAGAAAATGAATAAAAAATATCATTTATTAAAAATTGTTTTATATGTTAATGTCGCGGAAACGAGTGTACCTACTGTATATATTTATTATTTTTTGTACACGCGGGCGAAAGAAAAAAAAAAATAAATAAAAAACCGCTCGGTGCTGTTATTACCTATATATTATAAATAAGAAAGCTCCGCGCGAAAGGAACAAGATAGGTACGCGCGAACGATCGTTTTACTATAAATTAGGTGGGTAGGTGGGTGGTATACGTGTATATATATATATATATAGGTAAATTTTTTTTTATTTTTTATATCGTTTATTTCAATTGTATAATTCCGTGATCGTCCGGGAATTATTATTGCCGACGAGACTCGTAGAACGTACACGTTCGTGTATATTCTTGTGCACCGTGTACAGGGTGTCGCATCATTGCCGACACCTACCGGGGTAAAAAATCCAATTCCATTATTTTCATTACAAAATATTTATATTACGTTTTTTTTTTTTTTTTTTTTTTTATTATTTTCGAAATTATTTGAAGATAGCAGCCGTTTTTATATAGGGTCCGAATATTATACGGTATCAAATTATACACGGTTTGTCTGTAAACTAAACAAAAATTATTAAAAAAAAAAAAATCACTAAACGTCAACATTTTCAGAAGAACAAACTCTATAAAACATTTTTTTTTTTACCAAAACATAAAATTGTAATTAAATTATGAATATTTTCTATGAATAATTATGAATATTATACGAATCGTTTTAATTGCTACGAGTCGTATAAAACAAAAATAACAGATTGTTTTAATTATCACGGGAGATATCACAATTGGCATATATTTATGGGACATCCTGTATATAATATTACACTATTAATACACTCGGATACATTATTTAAAAATAATAACAGCAATAGTCAGCACCGTAGTCGTCGTCGGATATGTACCGCAGAAACAACGTTTTCGCCGCAAATAGCGAATGCACGTTTGCTCTAAAAAAAAAAAAAAACCATCGTCTCATCTCTCTCACTCTCTTTCTCTCTCCATATCTGAATCTCCATCTCGATCCGAAACACGATTTTAATTAGCCAGCGAAAAATATTATGCCAAATATTTAATACTCCGTGTATTATATATATATATATATATATAACTACAATACAATACTACTACACTTTATCGGCACGTTCGAATTTTAGTGTTTTTTTTTTTTTTTTTAACAATCTCCGAATTTTTGTTCGGCGATTGTTAAAAAATGATTATGCAATCGTCGCGTCGTCGTAACGAGTGAAACAGTTTACGGTTTTTGTGCTACGCCGGGCGACTATGGAAATGATTAAAAATAAGATATAAGGTTTTTATTTTTTTCCTCTACAATTTCGTTACTCGAGTGATTTATCGTGCGAGTTATGGTTGATAAAAAAAAAAACCAAAAAAAACTTTATTTGATTTTTCTTAATAAATATAAAAACCGGAGAAAAACGTGAAAATTTACAGCAATATTGGCAATAATTTAGAAATAAAATAGAAATAACCTGAGACATGAGGTATTATCGATATGACCAGGCGACAATCGGGAACGACCACAACCGGTTGTCGCTTGCAAATAGGACATAATTATTGAGAAAAACAATTTGAGACTAGGGGAAAAGCGGTAAGGAAAATCAACTGAATAAAATTTATATTTTTATTTACTTAGAATATATTATAGTTACAGTTTTCAGGAGATTTGGTTCTGGTTTCCCAGGTTAAGAAGAATTCAAAACAAAAACAAGAAATTATTAAACTACGAGATATGTAACCGTTGACATAACGAGAGGGAGGAGATAAAATACGAAGTGAAAAAACGTCTGTTAAAATATGTAATGGCGTTGACACTTAATACTGTACGTTTTTATAATTTATACCTACATATCCATAATACCATGTACAATAAACTACATTTTATTAATAATTATAATTATTCACCAACATTATAATTACAGGAAACACTTGTTAGTTAAAAAAACATCGCAGTTAAAATAGCCGAAGAGATGAAGACAAATGGTTTCAAGACAACAAAAATATAGGGGCCCAACATGTTAATGTTTCCATTTGTAACAATTGGCAAAATCCAACAATAATTCCACACAGAACTTTAACAAATCGCTGATAAAAATAAGAATAACACTAAATAATGTGCATTTTATAATAATTCCAATTGATTATTTATTTTAATAAATTATTTTTATTTTCGTCAGCAATTATATTTAAATATCATCGTTGTTAATATTTATTGATAAATCTTTCTCTATATACATAGAATAGATACACAACTGAACTTGTCCTGAAGTATCGACAAACTGAGCCAGGTTTTTATTTTGCTCATAGAAGAGAAACTTCTCTCACGAGTTGCTCAGCTGATAGGTACATTGATAATTCACGTCCGGAGAACGTCGGTCAATTTTATTTTGTCGTGTAACAAAGGGAATTCAGAAAAAACCAATAAATATTCATTAAGAAATCGAAATTTAACCGGATTGCTTTGAGATATTGTCAGATCCGCATCTGATCGCCAAGGGTCAACATTTTGAAATCTTTGCGTGGTACGTGCTATGGATTTTGTCCAAAAGCGACGTATCGTCATTTGTTGTCAGTTTATTTTTCAGAAAACACTGTTTAGAATAGTTCAGAAAAATGTTTCGAATAATGTACCGCCGGGCGGAATATTGGCATCTTTTTAAGGTACGGCGTGAACGTTTTTGAGCATCTTTACTAACCCAACAATATAATTAAAACTGATTCTTAGCGTCTACTAGGAATCTAAAAATGTATTAAAAACGACGTCAAAGACAACTGACAATGGGAATTATTCGAACGTTTAAAGTATAATATTATAAATATTCCAAATATGGAAATTTAACAAATAATTGTTCTAACATTGAAATGTGGTGGAAAAGATTTTCTTTCGAGATAAACTTTTATTTTTTTATATAATTATTATTTACCTACGGGCAGGCTACCTCGTAAACGTCGTTTGCGCGTTGTTAATATATCGTATATGAAATCGGAAGAATAAAAAAAAAAAAAAAAAATCAATAAAATTATATACTTTATATATAATATTAAATAAAAGACGTACGTATAATATAGGACATCATATTGAAATGTATTTATTTAGTCCGCGGTAAACAATTTTAACGTGAAACGTTATTTTCAAAAAAAAAAAAAAAAGTTCAAGGGTGTCACGATGAGCTACCTATAATTTTGTATACATACGAGTACGAGAGATATTGCCGTGGCCTTTATTTATGAAATCGTGCGATAAAATATGAGAAAAAAAAACCATTTCACTTGAAATTAATAGTAATTGACCGTTCGTTACGAATTATAAATGAAATAAAAATCCGTTCATGACATGTTCATAGTGTAAACATCCACGGGATAATCGCCGCCGATATCCGTTCCAAGGACGGGCCGTTACAAATACACAGACGGTATTTCAAACGTTCTCGGCACACACGATCGGAGTTTTATTTATTTATTTATAAATTTTTTTTTTAAATCTCGTTTAATGACCGACACACACACGCACGCGCGTTCAGAAAACATCGCGTATATTGCGCGGACACGGGACACATCGACTCGTCGCTGACATGAACGTTCGATAACGTCGCCGTCGTCATCGTATGGGGCTAACCTGTCCCATACGCGTATAAAATATTTTATTCTGAACCTATTCTCGTCTGGCGTCGCTCTGTGCGCAGAACGTCCGCTACTATTACCTCTTCAGTTATTATTACATATCGTTATTATCGTTATGCGTATTGTGCGCGAATCGTGCATAAATCAACGGCGGCGGCGGCGGCGGCGGCGGCGTCCACGGCCGCGTATTTATAGGCGTACCTACCGCCCGTCGGCCGACGGACGACACACGTTCGACACCGCTGTGTTATCATAAAGTTCCGGCGGCGGCGGCGGCGGCGATGCAATCGATAGTAATAACCGATAAATATTTATAATATATTGTTGTTGTTGGACGCGGACAAACCTAACCTAACCTAACCTTTACGCGTATTAAATTGTACGGTCGGACGGGGAAAACGTGTAGCGTTCATTCTATTAGGAGGAGTCCATTATATATTATAAATATATTTTACGACACGGCCGCGGCAGCAGCTTCCTGCAGCTATAAATTGTTGTGTTTTCCTAATAAACGTACATATATTACCTAGGCATCAATTTTTTTTTTTTTTTTCCACCTAGACGTCTAATACAAAAAAAAAAAAAAAAAAACATACTATACGATTATTATCGGTACACACAGTAGGTACACAACGTATAATAATTTATACGTTCTGCGTTAAAACATTTACCCGGGATTTTCTACCCGATTTTACTACCAGCCTCTTCGTCGGATTTGTTTGTGTTTTATGTTTTCTGTTATCGAAATCGTCGATAATTTAAACAAATCATATCAATTATTTTCCGTTATGATACCTTCATAAATACTTTCAAATACATTTGTCCTTTTCACGTATCATCTCATAGTAAGATTCTTCAGTATTTGTTTTGTTATTATTATTTTTTTTTTAAATACCGTATTAAACTATTAAACTGATATTATGTGAGTACTATCATATAAAACCGTGTAGTATAGATAGCTAAAATTAATCATTGGTTGTAATTTCAATGGCGCATTTGCAATTCATCCGCACGCATCAATTTCATGTAAGGAATACATTTTAAACAATTATAAAAAGTATTTGAAAATAAGTATTCGATTTCACGTTTAAATAATATTTAAAATACAATACTTAGTAATTATTTCTGTATAAGTATTTAAAATACGTATTAGAATAGTTGAAAAGTATTCAAATACATTACAAGTCTGGTATCTATTGTATAACGGACTTTAATAACATAGGTATTTATTTGTAACCTACGAATAATTAGGTAACCATAACTAATAATGCCGTTTATAAATTGTATAATTATGTGTCATCTAATAACAACATTATAGTACAGTCTAATATAATGTTTGCAGTGACCGTTACTGTTATTATAGAATCTAGTTGTCGCCATTAATATATAAATTTATTAAAGTGGTTTAAAACCGATTGTTTGGATTAACATTTAAACATTAAAAAAAATTTAATTTTCGCGTTTGAAAACGATTTCAGTATTTCACCTACCAATTAGTACATAGCAGTATTAATTTAAAGGTGACTTTATGATTAGAATAAGCTTTACAACTTTCGTGAATAGGTACCACTTAATTTTATTTTTGACGCATACTTGACATACATGTACAATGCATTGAATAAATACGTTTATGATATTATTATCCAATAAATTCTTTGTCTGAGTGATATCCTTCGACAAAGACGAGTAGTACATTTTATTTGTGCCATTGTGCGTTGTAAGTGTATTTATTCTGAAATAATAATAATAATAATAAGATAAAACAATATTGCATGTTATCGATTTGAGTGATGTATAGTATTTAAACAATACGGAACCGTATCAATATTAAGGACACGATCGGTTTAATATAAGTGGGAAGTTCGAAAGACGGGCTACGATTAGAATAGGATATTTTACGGTTTAAATCCCGAACGGTAAATTATTGCAAACAAAAAAAAAAAACGATTCTGAGCGAAACTTGGTCGGAACAATTTTAATTGAAAACTCTATTAATTCGTATCTATTACAAGGAAATATCGACAAAAAGAAATAATAATAACCTCCCCAATACGCCCCAACCAATAAACTATAATAATATGACCGATTATTATTGACGGTATATTTAATAGTAATAGTAGCTGACATAACCATATTTTATTATATTTCAATCGGAGATTGTGTTATTGACGAGAGAAACACTCGACTTGCCGATATTGGGCAGTCGTCGAGAGAAATACGTTTTGTTTATAATCATCTCTCTCTCTCTCTAATATTGAATCGAGTTGATGATAGTAATAATGATGCGTGTCGAGTTAAACGGATAATTCGTTTAGTGCGTCGAGTTTATGCCGGGTAATTTTGCGGATGGCGTAAATTGCCGCATAATATTCATATATATGTATATATATAGCAATTATGTAAAAAAAAAAAAAAAAAATAAGGCAGTGTATATGTTTAAATTTCAAAGATTTACACGGATAGAGAAAATTGCGAAACGATCAGAAAAAAAAAAAAAAAAAAACGGTTAATAAACGTTTAATAATAATTTTTAACTCGGAATCGTTTATGTTTTTTTTTTTTTCTTTCTTTCTTTCTTTCTTTCAAACGCACGCTATAAACACGGTGTTTAAATTCAAAAATAATAATACACCTGCACTATATTATATATAATATATGCTGTTCCGCAGCGGCGAGAGAGTGAAACGATTATTGCTCAACATTGAAAGATTTAATTTTTTTTTTTCTTTCTATCTCTTTCCAATAGTCTTCCTCTACTTATATATATATATACATACAGTTAAAAAACTATTGGCGGTACGAAAAATAATAATATTTATATTATTTATTTATTTTTTTTTTTTTGTTAGCGTGTGTGTCAGAGACGGTTAATAATAATTTATCGGAGTTTGTCGTTTCGTACACGTTTATAATATACGTGTACGGGATGCACATCGATATTGTTTTGCGATGCCATTGCCAATATATTACAATAAGTTACGTCTTAAAATATTCAATCCGAATTATTCTGTACACGATTCCAAAGGTAGGCGTAGACCATATATATATATAATTGAAACTTACGTTTTATTTAATGATACATTTATTTGTTATTGACGCACAATAATATTATAATATCGGTTAAAATACTAAAGTGTTTTTTTAAACGGACTCTCCGTGCGCCGCAACAATTTATTGTTTAGTATTTTCTATTTTTTTTTTTTTTTTTTTTTTTTTTTTTTATGACAAGCAATGCAGTGCAATCCGTGTTATATGTTATACACGACTCGGTTTGAGAGAAAAAAAAATATATTAAAAAAACCAAAAGACGAATTAAAATTAATTATATATATATATATAGAAGTTACCGGTATACCGAGTAGACGGATTATTGTAATAAAATTGGTACGTTGAAACGAGATGAAAAAAACGGCAAGTAGATGTGTACGGGTACACGCGATTTGTCCGGCGAGAGTAACTATAAAAAAGCAGAACGCAATCTGACACTTTCTGGCTTGTAATTCATTTATAACTTATATTAATGTTTATGCGTTAAAAAAAAAAAATCTGTTGTTTGTGAAACCAAATATTGCCGATGTCGCAGTACACCTAGGGTGCATATATTGTAAATATTATTTTACTAATAATATATATAAAACTATACGACGTTATGCATTTAAATATAATTTTTTTTTTTTTTCTATGTGTTAGGTCAATAATAAAACGAGGATACAGTAATATTATAGTAAGATAAAATAATTATTACAACACAACAACATAAACCAAATAGTAGTAGCCATATATATTTAATGTTTTTTTATTGGCACGTAATGTACCAATGTAAGACGATTGTAAAATATTTATGTTAAAAAATAATAATAATAATAAATAAATAATTGCGCACCTAATTCTTCTGTAACATGTGTAAGTAGGTAATTGCGACAATAATCGTATTATTATATTCCGCGTTCGATCGATATCACGATAAATTGTATACATTTCCAGCTCCTTTATGGTATATCTCGCAAGGTTTTTGTATTATAGTAATGTAGTATTTTTGCGTCATCGCGCATATTATACATTTATAGTACAAGCAATATATATATATTATAATAAAAATAATAGCAGGAAACATATCGTCGAGTATATATGAAAAAAAAAAAAAAAAAAAAAATGAATATACACGACGATATAATGAATAATATACATACAATTAAAGAGTATTTCGAATTACACAATTTCGCCAATATCGATCGCGTTTAATATGCGTTTTTCAATATAAAATATATTTCTCTGTAAACCGTCGGACCAACACACAGACATCGGGACAAATACGAATACGAATGCAAATTATTGTTAACACATCTCCGGCGACTGTCGGGAATATTAATAAGTTCTGGTCAGTGCGATTACTCCGGTTTTAATTTCCGGACTACCGACATTAGTACGTTTATAACACGGTGTCGTTAAAACGGTTTGGCAATCAAATAGTTTTTTTTAAATTTATTAAAACGTTCTAGCCTCATACCTATGTGACACCCGTTTATATAATATGCCCGTATATTATATATAAATATATATATATATATATATATATATATATATATATATATATATATATATATATAATTTTGTTATCTTATTAAAATTGAACCGAATACATATCTTTAAGATTTAATTTTAAAGTAAGTATTCGATCGAATATGTAATAAAAAAAAACGCGATTAAAAACTACTATTAAAACAACAACAACAACAACAATAATAATAACTGACCGTGCGACGTACAAATAAAAACTGATAGAGTGATAAGGTTTTAAATACGCTTTTGTGTGTCCATTCGACAGACCGTTTTAAACACGCGAACGCGGTTTAGTTTTGAAAACGAATTTTTACGCTAAATCAAACCGCTTCGAGTTATTTACACGGCAAGAAAATGTTTTATTTTCAAAAAGATTAGATTTTAAACCGTCGTTTTAACACGTCGTCACGTGTAAACTAGTTTATAGATCTATCGTTACAATGTTTTCAACGATAACGGTATACGCAATTTTCGACTAATTGAAGTAGATAACGAAACAATTATTCCCTTCAAATTTAATTTCATCAGAACATGTAATTCATCATTCTTGAACTATCCCTAGCCTTGCTATTAAAATCGATGTCATTCCAGGTCGGATAAATCTAATTAATCTGCTTATAAATCGACACCACTGAGATCGGCTGCTAAGTAAATAATATTATAATAACATAATATACATTGCAATTATAATATTATAATTGAATTGTTAAAAAATATAGTTCATGGTAACGTTAACATATGTTATGACAACATTTCATTACAATGAGAAGCACAGGAATAAAGAAACAGATCTAAAAATAATAACGCTTGTAAATCGGGTTGGAATTCAACGATGAGAATGTACCATGCAAGTTACTCCTTCCGTCTGTGGTGTGATGCCCATCGTCAAAGAAAACCCCATGGCAATGACGCAGAGGTGTAAGTGTAAGGCGACAAAATGGAACATTAATAATAAAGTCTGTACATTCGATAAAAGTAAAGGTACACAATTACGATATGTAAGCATAATTTAATTTCCTCTTACTTTTTATACGTACATTGCACACGTCTGTAGCCCAGGATGCTATAGTTATATTTCGAGCAATTGAATGTAACCACAACTCCCGGGTACTATATTTTCGAATATTCCTAAAAATTAAAACATTTTAGCAAACGCAATTTGTTAAAATTCCTTAAAACGTTTTAATTTTATGGAATATTCGAAGTTATAAAATCGAGTACAAAGAGACAATAAGCTGACGTCGATAATTTGCGCTCGGCCGGCTGTTCGGTCACACACACACACACACACACACGACTGTTGTGGCGAGAGCGCAATTTATCGACGTCAGCTTATGGTCTCCTGGTATACGATTTTCGAATTTTAATAAATTGCTATAACCCGGTTATTTTTTTTTAACGTACGCGTGTAGGATTTGCACTATTATGCGTAGGACCGTTGGGTGCATTTCTTATACAGAGTACCTCCATTCAGATTTGCCAAACATGTATATCTTCGCGGGTTTAACGCTAAAAGAAATACGCTCGGGACCCACCCATAGTTGAATATCAGAAAATCCCTTCCCGTTCTTTTACGGCGATGATCAATTACTACGGACAAAGTCCATCGGAAGGGATTTGATAAAATCCATCTAAATGTAAGGAACTTGTGTGGGAGTCCGAGCCACTATCTCCTATTACCGAATCCCGTCGAGATATTCTCAGTCCAAAAATCAGAACGGACGGGAGGAATACTTTTAATATGTTGTGTGCACAATAGAATTATATATATATATATTATTAAAGACACGTTTAAAAACAACCGAGTTACGGTTACGTCGTTTTATTTAACAAAATGTATACAATTTATAGATGTATTTTTTTTTGAAAAATAACTATAACGATTAATAATAATAGCTTAAGACAGCGGCTACCGATGTGTACGCCACAGTGTCTTTACAGGGGCGCCGCGTCAACCGATAACTCTGGTCAAAAAATGTATACGATTATTATAATATTTCCAAATTATCCATTGAAATTTTATAAATTTTTATCTTAAAACAAAACAAAAAAAAAATTAAACATATCTAGGACACTGTGAGACAACTTCGGTTCCAAAAGGGCACAGTTTAGTATTATTTGCTGTTATATTTGATTTATATTATACTAACCTATTATTAATACCTATATTATTTCTTTATCTATTTCGATAGTTTTCTTCTCATAAAATCTTACTAAAGCGTCGCTCAATTTTGTATATAACTACTAATACTAAACCGACTATCGACTACCAAGTATAGTAGGTAAAGGTTTATAGTATTTGGATTGTTACTGTTCTGTATCTTACGGTTTTGAACAATTATTTGTTTCGTTATAATTTCTGCGAGCCGCTTTGTAATACATTTATTATTTTAACAAATTGGGCCGATGGACATTTCGCTCCACCCTTAGAAAACCTGAAATTACGTTTTAAACTACGTTAAAAACATTGATTTCTTTGTTTAAAACGTTTTAAACAAATTTTGTGGTAAATTTCACGTAATATATAACTAATTATGTAGAAATGGTAATTATACTAAATATTTACTAAATACTTATAAATTCCGGCTGATCATATTTATTTTTTAATTCCAGTCTTTTATATTATTAAACGAATTACTTTTCAGAAATAAACAATAGTTACCTAAAAATAGTTGTACACAGACTACAGAGAAAAACCTTGGGCACATTTTTTAGTTTATTAAGTTAGTCAAGTTTTAATTATACTGCTGAGTGCTGCCATTAGAACAAGGGCTCGAGGTAATTTGTATACGTTTATTAATAGATTAACTAATGACTAATGTATACACTACAGTTTACAGTTGACTGTGTAGTACATGATATCAAATATAAAATTGAATAATTAAATGGTTAATATTATTATAATATTAAAAACGTTTAAAACAAGACCGTGTGTTTAAAACGTTTTAAACATGTTTAAACGTTTCGTTTAAAACACTTTGAAACCCTATGCGTCACGGATGAAAATAATATTAACTCAAGAGGACGTCAAAACCTGCATTTTGCCATCTCCGTTTATTTAACGGCATATAATTCGCAATATAGCGAAAAAGGCGTTTTCGTACTTCCAGGAGGAAGTGTTAAGAGCACGCAGGCCACTTGAATGATACAAACTTGATTTTGGTGCCGAAATATACTCCCGAGCAGTTGTATATTTACTGTATGTTAGTAAAACAGTTTTTTTTTTTTTTTTTTTTAAACATTTGTTTCCAAACCGATTTTATTTACGCTTGAATATCAGCCGACAATTTTATAAAATCGACAAAATAAAGATTGAAAAAAAAAAAAAAAAAAAACAAAACTGTTTTACGGCGTTGGAAAAAGGAACCGGGGGAAATTGGAAGACGGTTAAAAATTCGAGAAAATAGTCGGAGAGGGTTTGGATTACCGTCGAAAACGGGAACGGGAACCGCCGGGGTAATGAAAAAAAAAAAAAAAAAAATTAGCGTTTTATTATACGAGATTATTATAATCTTACACGCGTCTGTTCCGTACACGTAAATGAGAAATATTCACGTTACGAAAATACAATAAGGTTAAAATCGTACGCGATACACGATAATAATTCGTGTACTTATATCGCCGGATGGTATCCGGTAGACCGAGTGTGTAACGTATTATATTATTCGATAATGTAATATGCGTATGTGTAAGTGTATTAATCTGTATTCGATATATTTTAAAATAAATTTCAAACTTTATTCAAAAAAATAATAGTAAGAAAAAAAAAAAAAAAGAAGTAAAATCATCATTTTCTTATTCTTCTTCTCCTCCTACCTTCCCGCCTTTATACACAGTACATAGAAAAAATACGCGTGTCGAAAATATTTAAAAATAAAACGCGAAATCAAATTTTTGAGGAAGACAATCCGAAAAGTATCACCCAAAGTCGTATATATATACATATATGTAGGTACACATATTACAATTAATACTAAAAAAAAAACAAATAAAATAGACATAATATTTTTTCCGTAAACTTAATTAAAAACACAATAATAATAATAATAATAATATTGTCGCCACTGTATATATTATTATTATTCGCATAACGGTTTTGGTCGTACTCGATAGTAATTTACGACTCTGAGAAATCGTCTGTGATACGGGTTCAAATTAGAATTGGGCATGAAATCCGAATATCTCGAATTATCCGAATAATCCGGATTTATGGATTCACTTTTTTTATGCGACTAGTAATTAATTTTGTTTTAATTGTAATAGAAATTTAAAACAATGGATATACCCTCTATTACTCTATAGAATTAAATTTATTAGAATTTTTAAAAATAATACAATTGGATCGATGAGCAGCAAAATTAAGTCGGATAACCCGTGAAATTCGGATTTGAAAAATCCGAATATGCCCATCCCCAGTTCAAATATGCTTTACACTGATCATATTTGCGATATATCATTTTTTTTTTTTTTTTTCATTTAATAATTTTTTGAATCGCATTCAATTAGATCGTATGCAGTACTTATAAGACAGCGAAATTATTATTATTATTATTGTTATTATAATATCGCATATTTCAACGACAGTTTATGTTTTCACGAGAGTAACACAGATCAATCGATTTATAAATAAAACTTAAATATTAAAAAAAAAAAAAAAAATATAGGTACAGAATTTTAAATCAACGCGACGGCAATACTTATTACCACGGTGTTAGGAGATAATAATAATAATCAAAAGCGGAAGAGACAGAAGGTCCGACAATTCCCGCGGCTTCGTTGCCACTGTTCCGTTTATAAAGTCGAACACATTATTTTTATGGATTTGCTTTTTTATGTGACTAGTAATTAGTTTGGTTTTATTGTAATAGAAATTTAAAACAATGGATACACTATTAAAATATAGAATTAAATAAAAAAAAAAAAAAATGGATCAATGAGCAGCAAAATTAAGTCGGATAATCCATGAGATTCGAAAAATCCTTTACGACTTTACACCGCTGTCGAATTACATTTTTTTTTTTATTTGTAATATTCTAAAAAAAAAAAAAAAAAAACATTGTGATTTTTTTCTATTCATTTCCCGCGAACATTGATAAATAATCATTGAACAATATTCCAAATAAATCTAAAATATAGCCGCGAATGAGTATAGACAATGCGTCATGGGCAACGCTCGATTTTACAGCGGAAACATTTTTTAAAAATGTTTTCGACTCTACACCAAATGGAACAGAGGAGAAGAAATTATCCGACCTTATATCTTCTAAGAACTTGCTAATAATAACGATAAGTGTTATGAATTATAAATATTATACACATATTATTTATACACACTATTCGATTAACACCGAACGCTCAACCTCAAAGAGTTTAAAATTACGCTTACGATAAAATAATGTACGACAATATTAATGAGCACCCCAAAAATTTAAAATTTAAAACGAAAATCATCGGGTTTCCCGTGAATATTAAGAGAGCAGCACGTCGACCTCGCCGTTGTTCTCGACGGCTTTGCGCCGTTTGTCCTGCTGCTTGATGAACACGCTCAGTCGGTTCAACAAGAACTGTTTGTCGTGTCCTTCGAGGACGAGCTGCTTGCGCAGAACCACGATCATCTTCTTGTTGGATTTCATCACGGTGTGATAGTAATAGACGACGCACAGCAGCGTCAACACCAATGAGAGCACAAAGTTGGCACTGGTCAGTATTTCGTAACCGGCCACCGCCCACTGGGGCGTGGTGCGCACAAAGTCCATCGCTACCCTCCAGACGGATGGCAGCCCCTTGAACGGCCCGCAAGACCGGGACGGCGTTATTTTTGACATTGTCGTCAGCCACGTGGCCGCGCACACCACGCACGACACGAGCAACATGGACATGATCATGGTGTGCGTGCGGGACGGACTGTACACCTTTTGGGCCAGGCTGTAGTTGACGATACATGTGAACCTCTTGATGTAGAACATGATGATCATCGACACCAGACCCAAGGCCGGCAACAGGCTTACGTAGAACGTGCCCAGCCACACAATTATCTGGACGTAGATGACGTCCAGCACGTGCTTTGCCAGGTTTAGTTCCTGTTCGCATATAACCTGGAACAGGTTGCTCTTGAAGTGTCTGATCAGTATGCTGCGCGGGCAGCTGATCAAGACAGTTATGCCGATCTTGCACGCCACGTCCACGATGAGCAGCTTGTACATGATCTTGCCCACGTACGTCTCCCAACACAGCGGGGAATTACACAGCGCGCTGGAGCACTGCGATTTTTCCCGGACGCAGTGGATGAGTTTGTAAATGGAGCCCAGCAGTACCGTTAACAGTGACAGTTTGACGAATATTATCCTGAGTATACAGGTGCGACTCTCTTGGTACATGGAACGGTTCTCAAATTTCAAAAAAATATCGAAAATGATGGGCAACACGATGTTGTAAAACGTTATGGCCACGGGCGTGGAAAACTCCAACAGGAACGCCCACAAGAACGATTGCTCGCGTTGCAGTAATTTGATCGAATAATAAAACGTCAAGTACACGGAGAAACTGGCCGACGCGATCATGGCGAACACCAGAAACGATATGAGCATCCGGATGACCGTGACGTTGCCGCGGTGTTTGCCGCGGCGCTGGTTGTCGTATTTCGGCCGGTCGGCGATCAAAAACGAACGCAGTTCGTCGTAGATCGCTTTTTGCTTCAGCACCGCCGAAATCTTGTGGTTGATGCAAAAGTCCCAGCCGACGAATATGCTGTTCGAGTACAGATAGTATTGCACTTGCGTCTCGATCATTCTCTGCTTGAACCCCTCGATTGATTTCCGGACGATGATCAGGAAGAACAGGACGAAATAGCTGACGGCCGACACCACGTACGCCAACGATATTTGATACGTGAACAATTCGGCCACCCTGAACCGTCTATTCGGGTAGTAACTGTAGTACATCGGCATCGTCTCCACCCAGCCCGTACCCTGAATTACGTCCATCACGTAGTGTATGTTCAACCGGGGCCTGACCGGCCGGGTCGCGTTCTCGTAGATGGCACTGCAGCACTCGATCGACGCACTCTCGTTACTCGACCCGCACTCCTCCCACAGGTCCGGTCCGACGCCCTCTTTGAATTCCACCCAATAGGTGGACGGCAGTATCAACATAACGGATATCACGACCATTGTGAACGCGTTCAGGAAAATCAACAGTTTGATGAACACGAAAAATTCCACTACGCCTGTACCGCAATGTCCTTCCACTATTTTCAGACTGGACCTCCACAAATGAAATCTGTTATAGAACTCCAGCCATTTTGTTTTCAAATAAATACACACTTTCCGCTTTTGCCACTTGAGTTGTTGGAGCCCTTGTAGTCGAAACGCGTCTGCGCTCTAAACAAAAAAAAATATAAAATAAATAATAAAACACAAGGTAGGATTAGGTGCTCGCGGACAGACCAACGTTGTAGGCGGTGAGTTGGAAAGTCGGGAACGTATCAGCAATAGAGGGGTAAAATTTTACGATTTATACTAGTTTCGTCAATATTTTAACGCTTATATATATATATATATATATATATATATATATATATATATATATAAAAAAAAAAAAAATTGGTGATTACGTATTTACGATATTTGTATATGGCCATTTTTTACGATAAACAATGTGTGGTATTTTCGAGCATTTTTGATATGCCAAACAAATTTAATCTACATAAAACAAAATATAAACAAAAATTTAAAGAAAAAACGCCAGAATGAATGTTTAGAGAATTGTGTCATTTGTTCCACGTCTAGAAAGGGCTTATATAAGTATTGGGTGAACATTTCATGTTTGTACGATTATTTTTCACTGAATGACGACAAAACCGAAAATAACATAAACCGTTGTTGCGTAAAATATTTCCGTTTTCCACAAATTAATAACCTCACCCGGAACCAAACTCGGAGACTTTGAGGGTGTTAGGTATATATAATTTTTTTATTATTCGATTTGATTTTGGAAAAACAACTTTAAACCTCATTATGAAAACCGAAAGTCAATCGGGAAGAAACGAATGAAAAGTTAAGGTAGTTATAGTTTAGGTATACCATATGTACGCATAGTTTTTTATTTTATGGTATTTATGATTTTATACGAATTATTTGTAATTGTCAATTTGTGCGATTTAATAGCCCCCGTAAGGGGGTAATCCAGAACAATGGGCCATAAACGCGATTATTTAATGAACATATCCGTTGTATAAAGCCGCGAAAAGTATATATTTTGTATAATGGTTTGATAAAAAAAAAAAAAAAAAAAAAAAAAAAAAATCGTTACCTTCCAGATTAAAGTTAAACAGTATACGTAATTCGTATTATTATACTCGTAATAAAATTGTTGGCAGTGATATTGTAATGTAAAATAATGCGTATTGTTGAACATTCGAATTAATAACGCGTTTTTGTTATTGTTCATAGATTAATGTGCATCAAAGAGTGTCAGGGCGGGAGAGTGTAAGGCAACAGTTGTTCGGTTCACTTGAGCGAAAATATCGAATCACGCATATGGTTTCGTATAATTTCACACCCCACCCCCCCCCCCACTCGTTCCCTTACGAGTTTTGTCGGTTTTTTTTTTAGTACCATACGATACGTATACAGTGTATAGACACATACAAATGTAACGCGAATTCCGTTTATTGTTATTATTTTTTTCGAATTTGAATTCGATAACGACGAGCGAAAGTGATTCGACTACAATAGTATTTCAGCTTGAAATCCACCGTAGAGAAAACACGGAAAAAAGATTTGTATTATTAATTTGTTTTATGGCTACCCACATTAAAAGCAGGAAAGTGCGAACAGGGTAATATGCATGTAAATATGTAAATGTCGCACGGTGTCTTCCCTTAATCGTAATTGTTATGTTCAAGTATGTTTATTTCTAATTACGTTTGCGTTTTAATATAAACGCTATGAACGCGCGGCAATACTCACTTTTAGTTTAGCTTTTAATTCCTTTTTATGAGCCATGCTAATCGGCATTGTTTTTATTTTCATGATTTCTTCCCATATGAGTTCTTCGTTGGACAAATTCTCTATTATACGAACAAAATAATAATAATAATAATAATAAAAAAAAACGGTTGAAAGTTATTGCGATTTTTTTGCAGCGTTGTTTTATTATTTGGATAGTGTAATTTACATCAAAAAAAAAAAAGCAAACCAAAAAATCCCTACAATCGCGTATCATTACCGGATAGATCGGGCATAAGTGATATTTGTATTTCGGTGTTGCAGGCCATGGTGTTTTGACACAGAGTCCCGTATTCCGCAGGTTTTTTGGTGGCTGTCGCTTGATATCGTACATTTCCGTTATTGATTTTTTTCCTGGCTGCGCAATACAATAAACAACAGTTATTTTTTTCAATATAATTTTTATATATATACAATGCATATCGTTATAATAATATGTAAAAAAAAAAAAAAAAAAAAATATAAACTAAACGCGCCATCAAAGACCTTTGTTAGATTAAACTTTAAACCCGATTATAATATGTGTATAGATTGACTCTGTTTCTGTACAATAACGGTATTGAAAATTCTATCGTTTTCATCATTTTTTTTTTTTATATAACATATATATTTTAACAAAAAAATAATCATTCGAGTACCTCTACCTATTTTCGTTGCAATTTCGCATTGTTACGCAATTATATTTTTTGTGGACAATAAAGACGGCATATTTTTTGGTTTACGTTAGTGAAATGTGTGTGTGTGTGTGGGGGGGGGGGCTATAATAATTGATAAATATTTTAAATCCAACTTCCTAGTTAGAAATCAACGGAATCAAACGCCGCAGGATAAATCAATTTGAATAACTGCGAATATCGTTTACCTACCTGTTGTCCGTTTTAAACAAACATTACAACTACGTATAATTTAAACACACTTGTAAACGATTTTGAGTAGTTATTATTTTATATTGTATTTAGAATACATATACAAGAGTACGAATACAGATACTTTCGAAATGTATTTATAAATACTTAATATTTTGTACAATTTAATTTCTTACGCATAGTTTGCAAAAAGAAAACAAAACCGCACTAATTAAATTATGATTTGAATATAACTATTTGCAAAAAAAATGCACTCTTTTCACACGTTAGAATATATAATTTTAAATACATGTACCTACAATTAATATAAAACAAAAATAATATTAATAAACTATATATAAAAATATTCGTTTGGAAGGCGCACAATAATTACGATTTGAAGGGGTTTTGTGTAGGCAATTTCGATGACGTTTTCACGTCGGTATCTACCGATAACATTATTGTTTATGGGCTTGGGACAGTTCTACCCCCGTGATAACTGAAAAGCTGGCAAGTCCGCGAAAGAAACGAAATTATGTTTTCCCTTTTGACCTACCTTCGACGTGATTTTGCACAACAAATCGAGGATTATTGTCGACGAAGTTCCGACGTGAGCTCGCGAAGCGGTCGAATGGAAATAGTCGAAGGCCCAAAAGGAAGCAATATTAGGGAATATTAGGGTTATGTTCAATATTTTTTTTTTCTTATTAGGCGTACGGGGGAAAAACTGGTCCCATCCCTAATATCCTAATATCCTCTAATCACAATTTGTCTGTGCGGGACATTCACCAGGCTATCAAAATTTACCCAAATACAAAACTACAATGGCGCCCAGTATCGAATAAACGATTATAAATTAATTATCGATTTTACGTGTACGTTTGCCATAACTAAATACAAACGAGCACGTTTATCCGTTCAAAATTCACGAATGAAGTTCGTGAATTTTCGATAAACTTTGTGTCAAAGATTGACCCTCAATGAGTGAACAGAAGATATTGACCGAATCGAAAAAAGGTAAAAGGGATTTTGTATGAGTGGTCCAAGTTTCCGATCAGAGGAAAAAGTGTTAAAATGACCCACCCTATTGTACAACCAACGTATGCAATCGTGTTCGAAAAAACTATACGCTATCAGGTTCTTCCCGATTATCCATAAATTTCAACATAATATAGATTAGTGATTGGGCGGTTATAGTCGTTTTTTATTTATATCGTCATAGTATTTTTGAAATACATACATACCACTGTGAGTGCTTATATAGTAGCGAAAATTATAGGCACTCGAATTCAAAGAAATCACAGAGACTAGGCCTCAAGTTAGTAAAAATCAATAGTATTATTAACTCTAAATGAACTCGGGTTCATTTACAAAAGGAACTTTGAACTTTGTCAAGTTTTTTAATACATATAAACTAATTTACGAACTTAGTTTCAATTCTATGATTATCGACTCGTTCAGAAACTTAGTTCAATTTGAAGTTTACGAACTAGTTCACGAACAAGTTTATATTTTAAACGAACGTTCCAAAGTCTGCATACAACGCAACGGCATAACTTTAAACAAATAACGGTCCAGTATGAAGAACCTAATGCATTAATAATTATCGTCCTGCTCGTATAATAGAATTTCCAAAAAACATTATTCGAACATACTCGTAAAATTATCATGCAACACAAATCTAAAAAAAACACACCCGTGAACAGCGGATTTCCGTGTCACCAGATTCGAATTTCCCCATAACCGTCTTATTACCATAATTCAATTTGAGTAGTCTTTAGGGGTGTTTGAGCATAAAAATCGTTTGAGCGGGGTTGAAACCCCCAAAGGCACAACTTTGATATTAACGCCATCCATATACAAAATCATATCCCATTTGGGGTATTAAAAGCTAAAAAAAACACCCTCCTCCCGCATAAAAACGATGGTTAAATATTATATTTATAGTATGTGGGGGACTTATGAAATCAAATAAAATATAAGTGAAAATAAATAGTTTTTAAAAATGTATTCGAGTAAAATTGTCAACGAATAATCTTTATAGTAAACTTAAGAAGATTGAAAATAAAATTTAAAATAAATAGTTAATTTTAATACTTTTTATTTTAAAACAATTTTTCCATACTGTTAAAAATGTAGAAAAAAAAAAAAAATCCTATTTGATTGTTTCTATAATGGACATAAAAACTATATAGGACATAGGAGACGACTGAAATCTATATGTACTTAAGCGTCTATAGCGATGAGAATTTGAGAATTTTTCTCGTCGGAGAAATTGCTCCTCGTTTTTCCGTCGCCACTTACACTACGTGATAAATGCCAAATAAAATGATTTTTATTGGATTCCATACCTGCCGTTCTCGTTTTGTTACTGGGCAACAAAGTCGAGAGCTTATTCGGATTCCTCTTGAACGCCTCTAAATCCGCCTCCATACCCGGATAACTTTCTTGATAGAATTCCGAGCCAGCTTCTTCCCAAACGTCTATACATTGCGATCTCTTTTTTCTTTCGTTTTCCGACATCCTAAAGCTACAGACAGAAAATTAATCGCATACGCCCTTAATAGAAAAATCGATATTTAGATATTCGCCCGGTCTCGTCTCGTCCCGTTACCTGCAGAATCAGTTTCAATATATTATTTTTAAATATAATTATTTCGTGTAGAATTTCACGAAATGCTCGTACATTTTTTTTGTTAAAACTTCATTGTGCGTTTCGACCGTTTCTTGTGTTCAATTGTGATTTTCATTTCTGGAAATAAGACAAAAAAATGTCAAGTGTATTTTCAAAGAACGATTTGTTGAAATATAAAAAACATTTAAATTTTCTACCAGCTAAATAAGCGTCATTTTAAAAAAAAAAAAAATATCAGCGTATTTCTTTTTATGTGCTTATTATGTTTGATTATTTGTTTGTGTTTTTTTTCCGAGTGCATTTGGACCGGTCCAAAAAAAATAATAAAAACTAATAAAACAGTTATTTTTCGATAAATTTAATGATCGCGACATCTATAGAAATCTTTTTTAAGCTTTGTAAATGTGAGGGAAACTTTGTTTTACCCAGTCGACCATAATATCACGAGAAAAGAAAAGAAAAAAAAAATCCGGGTCCACCCTAACCTACAGTAGTTTTCGAGTAAATTGAAAATCAATATCACGTCATATCCAAGATCGTGTTGTCGTGTTTGATTGTCACGATGAGCAGAAATCACTTTGAACGATAACTTTATCCAGTTTACGCGAACGTGTTTTTGGGTAAAAAAAAATAAATCGTACATTTATTACACGACAGATAATTTATTCGTGTTTAGGACTTGACGACGGTCTCGCGTTTTAAAATTTATATTCACATTGAATATGTACAGTTCTAACGGTTTCTTATAAAACGGCCCATACGCAACCCGTTGGATAACGATGGTGGTGTGACCTACTCTCAATAACGAGAAAAAAAAATAAATATAAAATTATTTTGTACGACATTGCAAGGCGGGCATTAGAAGTGCGGCACGGGAATGTGTCGAGTGTAAAATAGTCAATAATAATAATAATAATAATAATAATCGCGCTCGATTACGGTGTTAACAATATTTGAGAACGGCCCGCAAACTGCATTATAATACCGTGTGCACGGGGATGCATTTAAAACAATAGGGAACACGTTCAGCGCGATATAAAAGTATAAATAGGCCATCACGTCGAGTAGCAGCAGTGGACCACTCGAGTAGATATTTTTAAAGAGCGTTTTAAGTGTATGTTGTTGTACGGGACATGCAAGTGTGCTGCACCACGCGTAACACTACTGAGCTCTAAACAAAAAAAAATTACACCGAACAAAGCTATTTCGCGTCCATTCCCCATCCCGTGCACACGGACGTTTATTGCGAGCAAATAAAACGGTATTTTTTTACAAACTAGGTAATAGCTACGTAACGCAATAACCGTACTATTAGGAGGGCGCGGTTAATTTATATTTTGATCCGTCAGTGATATCAACAAATTCAGCTGGGTAACAAAAAAAAAAAAAAAAAATGTTTCCCCTCTAATTTTCAGACGTTCTAAATGATTTCCAGAGGTCCAGCGACCTCGATCAAATTTATCAACAAAATAATCTGTTTTATTTGTTTTTAAATTTTTTCTGTATAAATAATTGTTTCTTAACGGTAGTTTTTAAGGATGATTCGTCAAGAGTTTCAAAAATGAAATTCCATTCGAACTAAATAAGGGTCAATTTAAAAAAATAAATATATATATATATATATATATATTAGTCTCGTATTTGTTTTTATTTCTTTGCTAATTATTTTTGATTATTCGTGCGAGAGAAATGTCTCTTTACCCAGCCAAACGAAAAACGGGGGGGGGGAAAGAGGGGAAAGGAAAAAAGAAAATCCTGGTCCAACCTAATAACTAATTATTATAATAATATCGTAATAGGTATAATTCACCGGGTACAGGAAATTCCCAGTGGAAAAGGTACATTTAGGGCCACGTTGAGGCGAGACCCGGGTAACTGATTAGAGAAATGGACATAGAGAGGATGCTATGCTTGTCAGGATGGTATTAACCATTGGCCGCAAACCGAGAATGAGTCGACGAGGCAGTCAAATCTTTGTAACTCGAGTTCCGATGAGAGAACGTCGGGCACATCCTGCCAAAGAACAGCGACGGCATTTGGTGGCGGGCGGGTGGAGCACGAGGGTGCCAGTCACGTCTACGGGGAATCTTCTGAAGGGAGAAAAAGTATCATTTTGCACCCAAAAAAAAAAAAAAAAACAACAGACGAAAATATCAAAATAAAATGAACTAGTACACTAGCCCGAACTTTTAATATATTTAATTTAAAAAAAAAAAAAAAAAATTTCTTTCCATTATAGTAATATAATATACGATACAATATATATAATTTAGCCCCCCCTCTCACATTTGAAAAACTTCACTGGTACGCAAGTGTTCGTGTGCGCATAGTCTAAAACTGGTATATAAAAATAATTTCATCGTCGCATTTGTTAAGGCGTTGCCGTTATCGATCGACGCCGAACGAATTATTTTTAAACGAACATTTTTCCCGAATATAAACGAAAATGTTCGTACCCATGCAATACGCAGTTTTGTCGAAATACATAACTATTGTCTGGCATACAATATTTATATTGTATATACATTCGAATATTTTGTGGCGCGGAATTGTTTCGAAATCTAGCTTAAAAAAAAAAAAACACGCTTATATGCTTTAAAAATAATGTGTAAATCGAGCTAAAATATGTTCTAAAAAACGATATTATAGTCCAAAAATACGCAATAATTCGAAAAATAAAATTTAGGATTTAAGCTCCTTATACCATAAACAGTATTTATATTTGAATATGTTTAATCTTTCAAAAAAAAAAAAAATGTAAATTCTAAAAGTCCCTACCTAACTGTACTTATTATAATATAACGCGTAATTGTTTGCTGGTGCAGCAATGTAATGAATTGTCTCTATTATATATATAAAAAAAAAAAAAAAAAAACAGCAATAATTAGGCAGATAGACGCTTGACAGATTTTCTTATATAATTTATAGGTTGCAAATAGGAACATTATTCTTTTTCTAAGCAGAAAATGATAAAAAAAAAAAAAAACTTTTTTAGTTTCATTGTGCCGATCATAATTATCATGAAATATTTCACACTGGAAAACGGGCGGTGTGGCTATACAGGAGGACATTGCAGCGCTGCGGGTATATTTTGTATACAAAATGAAAAAAAACATCATTTCTTTTTTTTTTTTTTTTTTTTTTGTCATACTATATAATTGCGAATTATATGTAAAAAAAAAAAACTGAAGGGGGAACAAGGGTGGTTCTTAACAAGCCCATTACGGGGGGCATATTTTCCGTATAATATTTACGCACCTCACTTTAGTGCTTACAGTACACTATTAGAGTCTCCCGAAGTAGTGCCTGACGGCGTTTCCGGGAGGCAGGGGTATTGCCGGTTTAAAAAAAAAAAAAAATAAAAAAAGTACACTATTAGAGTGACTTGATTAATACACACAAACAAAAATCGGTGCTACCCTTGGAATCGCAAGTTTCTCTCCCGCCCCCTCCATAGCTACCAGGTTGGGATAGGTGTGTTTTAGATAAAACAGGCAACAGTAATAAATCGGTCTAGGATCCTGAACCAGAAATCTATGTCCTATATACCGCCGTCGGAACCTACGTTCCCCGAGCTCAACAATTGGATATATTATTTTTTTTATATATTCGATGTCGGGAGTGGCCGCGGGAGCGACGTAAACCGATGGAAAAGTAAATTTGATAAATTTTTTTTTTTATTTGAATTAACGATACATTAGTAGTGTGTAGGTACACCGCCAACAGCATTTTTACGAGTTTAAAGAATATAAAATTATCCGGTTTTTTAAACGATAACGCAAAACTCTATGGACCCCGCCGAGCCGTACGCCCGGCAATGTAATTTTTGTATTTTTACAAAGAATTTCAATTTTTTTTTTTTTTATAATCCTAATATTTACAGTCCGAGCTTGCGAAACGGTTTTAATTGTTCGGCCGTCCCCGTATCGGTTTCCGAGTTTTAATCGAATATTTGAATAAGTTCTCGACCGGTATCCGCTCGCCGAATATTTATCGGCCAGCGCGATACGTAATGAATTATCATTGTAACGGTCCGTCGGCGACACCGGGCGGCGGTCGTACCGTGTACGCCGTAAACGTAATTCGGGTTGTCGGCCGTACACGACAATTTGCGTTTAAACGGCACGGGAAAGAACGGCCGCGGCGAGTGTACTTATTAGTACGCGCGTATTAAATGTTACTTACCGGAAACGACGATGACGCGGTCGAGCGTCAGCGGCGGCTGCGGCTGCGGCTGCGGCTGCGGCGGCGGCGGCGGCGGCGGCGGCGGTGGCGGCGGTGGCGGCGGCGGCGGAGCGACTGCGGCGGTCGTCCGCGGCGCGTCGGGGCGGCGAACAGATCGGCGGACAGCCGCCGTGACGGGCGTACCGGTGACGGTCGTGCCGTGTCGCCGTCATGACGTAGACGCGCCGCCGCCGCCGCCGACGACGACGACGACGACGACGACGACGTCGACGGCGTGTCCGTCCGTCCGTCCGTCGTGTGTTGGTCGTGCGTTTATATAAAATATTATAGAAAATAAAAAAAAAAAAAAAAAAGAGAAGAAAAACGGCGAAATATCCGTTAGTGCCGTTAGCCGAGGGGACACGGGGGGATGGCGGCCGACGCCGCGTTCATATTATTTCGGTACTCGGTCGCGCGGCGCTCTCGGCGGCGGCGGCGGGTCAGCCGATGAGCGTGTGCGCGCGGTGGGTTTTTCGCCATTCCGCGAGAGCCGCCGATCGATAGCCACCCACCGCCACCCCCGGCGTCACCGTCGCCGCCGCCGCCGCCGCCGCCCTCACTTCTACCACTTTTTTCCCTCGATCGGTCCCGGCCACGTCATCGCTGGCTGCACCCCGTTTGTGCGCGCCCGTCCGGTTTACAGAACGATATTTCCGACGACGACGACCCGCCGCCGCCGTGCCACAGAGGACTCCACTCGCCGTACCTATACGTACACCGCGCGCGCGTGTCCCACACACCGCCGCCACCCACGGCGCTCCGACGCACGCAATCAAATAATACCGCCACGCGTACATACGGCAATATTTTACGTCAGGGGCGTACCCCCATGCCGGGCACGTTGTCTATTTTCATAAAGAAATATGTTTACTTAGTTACGAACTGAAATCGATTTTTTTTTTTTTTTTTTTTTTTTTAAAACCGTTCTTAGCAGAATTAAAAACATATTCTTATAGAGTATAATTTTTACAGTCGAAGATTGTTTTTGATTTTTTTAACTTAACACATAAAAACGAATTAGGTATCTCCACCTCTGAACTTACTACCTACACATATAGTCGAAGATCACTTTTTTTCATTAAACGAACAAAATTAACTATAGCTCGAAAAAAAATGTTAAGTGCACTACTATCCCTGAGTACCCGTCAGACGTCCCAACGTTTGCGGGGATCGTCCCAAATTTCGTACCACTTTCGATACGAATATCGTTATACTTATGTAATTAAACACATTTTTTTTTTTTTTTTATTGCTTATAAATTTATAAAAGTAAACGTGTATATTATTTTATTTCATTATCATAATAATATTAATCAACAAGTGCCTATTGTTACTCGTAGTATATATGAAAAAGTCCAAAATTGTCCATATTGGAAAATATGCCGTTTTACTGTTGTAAAAATTAATATTAGATATCCAGATAAAAGTATAATAATTAATTCGAGAGTTTTATACTTGTACATTATCCAAAATAGGTGTCCGTTACTCGTTAGAACGTTGGTTGGTTTTCTCCTTTTGGACAGGGAGATTACTAATATCATTATAGTAATTATATACAGTTTTTTTAGCCCGATATGTTACGCGTGTACATATTGTATCGATAAACAGCAACAGTTTTATATTATTTTTTTTTCTTTTCACGACGACTATAATAATAATTAGGTATCCGCCGTATAACCAACAAGTATTTCGTTGAAATCGCGGCAGTATATAGGCACATTACGACTAGCGTAGGAATACATTTTAAAATGGCATTTTTTCGAGTGCAAATTATTATATATATGTATTAAAAAAAAAAAAAAAAAAAAACAATACTTTTTAGCCGTGCGTGTAAAATAATAGATTTTATACATCCGTTTATATAAAACGTACAACAGTGGTTTAAAAACTGTGGGGCGAACCTCCCCCGAGAGACACGGGCACTTAAAAAGGGAGGAGCTGAGTGAAAACTGTATTCGTCCGTTTCTAGACCATTAGACTTTCAGGTTTTTGGAACCACAACACAATTGATGTATAACTCAAAATCAGACAAAGAGCTATGCGTATATTAATATCAACGATTTTTTTTTTTTTTTTTTTAAATATACATATATAAATAAATATAAAAAATATGTAGCATAAGAAACATACAAATCTGGAGTATTATATAAGTTGTGCTTACACACCAATGACTGGTTAGGATATAAAAAAATCGTTATCGGTTATAATGGAAACAGCAAAGGCGAAGAATCTAATACGTGACTGAATATGAAAGAATTCCTCAGAATGAGGGATACGTGGAAAAAATTACCATTTTTACCACATAGAGTAATTTAAATTTGATCAACAAAAGTCTGTAAAACGAGATGATACGGCGTTGAGGTTTTATTTATTGTTTAAAAAAAACATTTGTATAGAATTATATTATATCTATAATTTTTCTGTCAAGATGTTTTTTAATTTATTTTCCTTAATTCCTATCATAAACATGAAACTCTCGAGGCAGTACAAAATCGTTTTCTCCGTTTACCATCTTTCGAAGTTGGACACGTCTACAACGTTCTGGTTATGATTGGAGTATGATCGGATTTTAATAGTGAAATCATTAAACGAGCGAATAAGTTACCCCTTTATTATTACGTTTTTACTGAAATGATTAAATAACCGAATATACTTGCGTTAATTTTTTTTATTTTAAAACTAATTCGAAATGCGCGAGACGGTTTTACTATTGATAATTACGGAAGCACATTTCAGTCGATTGTCGATTATTAAAAATTATTTCAATTAAGTGACTAGTATGTTGTTGGGTTTTTTTTTTTTTTTTTTTTTTACAATTGTGTAAACCGAACTCGCGTACTAATTATAATCTTGAATGCAATATTTACATAGGTACTGTTACACGTCCACTTGTCGTTCTGTGCAATCTGTGTTTTTCACAACTCCCCGTCAATAAATAAATACATAAATAAACGAATAAATACATAAATGTTATCATGCCCGTATAATACACTTACCGGCCCGTCATACGCGCGTATATTTTATTCGATATTGATTTTTATTATATTTTTTTTTTTTCCGCGATATTGTAACGTGGTATTGTTTGATGATATTGACGATATTATTAATAATACTACGGATAATCTTGAATGTATCGTGCGCGACGTCCGGCCGCGCCGCGAGACCGACTCATAAATAATAATTTTATACGACTCCCCCCCGCCCCGCCCGCCCCCCGCCGTGACGGTATTGCCGGCAAGGAATGAGGCGGCCCGGATCGCCCGGCGGGGTTATCGTACCTCGGCAACGTGTGCGGCGACGGCGAGGGACGAGGACTTTTGCGCCGCATCGAATGTCCGTCCGTCGTGGTTCGTGCGGATGTGTGTGCGCTAGAATTGGAAAATAGAAAGGAAAAAAAAAAAAGAAAACAGAATAAGAAAGAAAGACAGAGAACGCGCTATACACGTTATATTATGAGACACAAAAAAAAAAAATTAAAAAAAATACACGATATTATCGAACTCTTACTAACCTGCGGACGGGTTAGGTTAGGGGAGGTGGGTTCGGTTTTTTTCTTATTTTACTTTTCTATACTTTAGACCGGCGGTTCCCAAACTGCGCGCCGCCAACCGGCCCGTTCCGGCGCTTCGATAAACACGAAAAATTAAATATATTTTCAAAAATAACCTAAACCCAACCCTAACCCAAGCGAAAAATGTATTGCGGTTTTATTATGGTGCGTGTGCTGTCGTTTTTCGGTCCGTAACTAACCATTCGACCAGAAATCTTGCTACAATCGTCAACATTCGTCGGGGGTAGTTTCTGGCAAACGTCCTGACCGTTTGTCGAATAAAGGAGCAGGTCAATTCTCTGATTGTTTTTTTTCTTACATTTATCGTCAAAATAGGAAAAATCCGAAACAAACAGAGAACGGTTTCTATTAATTTTGATTCGGTATTTCAATACAGTAATGTATAATCTTGAAGTGTTCACCTAATACTCGTATCGGCACTTTCTGGACGTGGTGCAATTTTCATTATATTCTTGAAGTTTTCAGGTTATTTATTGATATTGGACATTTTCTAGTTTATTGTGGTATTGTATGCAAATCAAATTTATTTTGGCCCGATAAAAATGCACAGCAATTTGATCCATGGTTCATCAAGGGTTCTACCGAATGGTAACAAAAAAAAAATTTTAAAAATGTTACCGACGTTACGTTGGTATTTAAGCGTTTAAAGTTCAAACTTCTGCGGGGTATTCACACGAGGGTACCGCGGCGGAATTCTATCTAAAAAAAATGAACCGCCGTCTAAAAAGATTGCGAGCCACTGCTTTAAGACTGTTTGTTCGCTATATTACGTACGGGACATTTGTATAATATTACCTACAAAAGGTGCTATTATATACAACGGGTACCTCCTCCAGAGACGGATTGGCTAATAATTTTCGGCCTCATTCATATGAAACAAAATTCATAGGGCCTCCCAAGAACACATTTGTGTGGTGGGGGTGCTAAAATTCCATACGACCGTACGGGTTACAAATCGTATGCCGCCCATCTCGTCCATTTTCCGACAAAAAACAATAACAATTATAATTTCAATCAAATATCTTACGCGATATTTGTGTAGGTTATTTCTTTATAATTATTATCAACAGATATATGGCAAACTTTACCATACCGACACACAATGAACATTTCAACAACGTACATTTTTAATACTGGGAGTTTTTTTTTAGCATTTCCAATAAATTATAATGGGCATAGCGGACCCCACACGAGGACCGGCCCGCCGGGAAAATTCCCGATTTCCCAATAGGCCGATCCGCCCCTGGGTACCTCTGTACGGCCATGTTTTAGGTTATTTTTTGCAGTTCACAAAAGACCACGCCTTACGTGGGAAACTCTCGTGGCTCGTAGACTTCGATGATTCCCGTCATAACAAAAAAAAAGGATCCCTACGACACGCGTTGAAGTGGGTTTTTCATTATTTTACTCTTGAACTTTTTTAATATAACGCCATTAAAATAATAATAATAATAAAAAAAAAAATCAATTTTAAAAGTTTCGTTACGCCGGCGCCCGCATATTGTTATAATGTTTTATCGTTTGTACAGATTTGTAACCTTAACATTTTATATCTGTGCTCCCTCTCCAAACCCCACAAAAATCGTTGTCATGGGATTTGTGGGGAGGAAGGGTAGGCATATTCAGGGATGGATAGTAATCAGTTACACGTGTATCAAAGAAAATCTAGAAAATGTCGAATATCAATCAATAACCTAAAAACACGCAGAATATATTGAAAATTGCGCCACGTCCAGAAAGTGCCGGTATGAGTATTAGGGGATCATTTCAAGATTATTCATTCTAACTGTATTCAAATACCAAAAATAAACTCAAACATGTAACTCGTAATAATTTGTTTTGTAACTTTTAATAAAAAATACACGTAAGTAACCTAATAAGTAACGAAAATTGTCTTGAGTTCGGCACTATTTATTTCTACTTACTTATTGAAATTGTTTTTTTTTTAAATATTATTATTATTATCATTATCGCTAAAGAAATCCGTTATTCCAAAATGAATAATTGAAAATCGATAGGATACCAACACACACGGCTAACCATGATTAATTTCAATTTATGATAAAAAAAAAAAAAAAAAAAAATTATTTTAAATATTAACATAATAAGTTAGTATAATAATTATAAATATTTTTTTTAATTTATATTATTTTTTTTTTCAAAATAATTTTATTGACTGTAACTATTTTTCTCTAATTCGTAACTTTTAATGTAACTCAGTCACATCGTGTAACTTGTAACTCGTAAGTTGTAACCGGCCGCCTGAAATTACGAGTAACGAGTAACTATAGATTATCGTGTGTGCAGTTGCACACTGTGCGTAACTGTAATTTGTTACAGTTACGGCGTTTCGGTTGAGCTATAAGACTTGAGCACTTGAGGTGGTCTCTATCAAACATCGAGCCGAACATAAGAATATTGTCGATAAAAAAAAAAGTTGTTGCTACAACACTGTTAACTAGAAAATGTCCAATATCAATAAATAACCTAAAAACATCAAGAATATAATGAAAATTGCACCACGTCCAGAAAGTGCCGATACGAGTATTAGGTGAACACATCAAGATTATACATTACTGTATTGAAATACCGAATCGAAATGAATAGAAACCGTTCTCTGTTTGTTTCGGATTTTTCCTATTTTGACGATAAATGTAAGAAAAAAAACAATCAGAGAATTGACCTGCTCCTTTATTCGACAAACGGACAGGACGTTTGCCAGAAACTACCCCCGACGAATGTTGACGATTGTAGCAAGATTTCTGGTCGAATGGTTAGTTACGGACCGAAAAACGACAGCACACGCACCATAATAAAACCGCAATACATTTTTCGCTTGGGTTAGGGTTGGATTTAGGTTATTTTTGAAAATATATTTAATTTTTCGTGTTTTTCGAAGCGCCGGAACGGGCTCGTTGGCGGTGCGCAGTTTGGGAACCACCGGTCTAAAGTATAAAACACCAATAATTGATGGTTAATTATTTGTTTTCATTATATATATATTATTATTTATATTACATACTAATCAATTACTATAATCATTCACGTTAATTGATTAATCCGTTGTTATAATTATCATTATCTTCGATAAAAAAACAAAAAAAAAGGAGAGTCATTCCGTATATTGTGTAGTTTTTTTGTAAAAAGTTAACAATGAAGTGTTATTGGATTTACACCGCGTGTGGGGGGAGGGGGCGAGTGAGGACGGTAGGGCGATTTTTGAAAATCGACAAAAACGGACGCGAGGAATAAAATAGGTTGGAGACCACTGGGCCACGGGGACGAGACCCGTTATTACAGTACAATAATATAAATACGTACCGGGACGATGAGTAGTGGCAAGGCGACTTGCGGGGCGTTTTGTTGCCCGGAAAAGTGGAGCGAATCGAATTGCGGTACCCTGCGTGCAACCCGCGCGCGCAGCTCTACATAATAACACCGGCGGGCGCGCACGCCGTTAATATTTTAATATAACGAGCCCGCCGGCGGGGTCGTTTTCCGATAAAAAAAAAAACTCTACGCCGACGTTATAATATTTCCGGATGCGTGTACGCCGTCGATCGGATTCGTATCCGGAACACCGTATCCGACAGCGGTGGCAGTGGCAGCCGGTAGCAATAACACCGCAGCGGCCGGCCAGCGCGGACGACGATCGGAACGTGAAATATTTATATTTAAAATATAATTAGACGAACCCGGCGCACTCGTTAGCGGATTTATTGGTTTCGCGACGGGATATATCCGAGAGAGAAAGAGCCCGGGGAGAGAGAGCTTTCGCTCCGCTGACTTTATTATTATTATTATTATTACATTATAGTATACTCTGTGGTGCGTGTGTTTAACCCCACGTGTACATTATATATATACACACACACACACACACACACATAATGGAACCAGGTCCGCACCCCTTTTACGCCGTCGCCGCGGTATGCGCGTATACAGAGCGATTCCTTTATGCCGGATCAAGTTATAGACCGACCGCAATACTTCTCAGAGCTCCGCCGACCGCTTGCTTTCAACAGCTTGGTGTTCGACGGCCGACGTGTCGGGTTCGCGTCCCGGAGCGTCGGTTTCTGCAACGGCCCACAGCTGATCGAAATAAAGCTCCTATACTAATTATTTTTATTTCCATTGAAATTAAAACGCCTTACAATGGTATAACAAAATAATTAAATAAAAAACTGCTACATTTGTGCTCGACTTTTGTTCTCACTACTACGCACAGCCGACGATGGACCTCGTGTAAAAATATCAACCGTTTCCGGTTTAATCCACAAAAAATCAAATACAATTTGAAATAACTCGTAAACGTCTAATGCCTGTAAATAACTTCAAAAAACGCCAGAATGTGTTGAAAATTCTTGTTCGTCTAGAAAGGGCTAATTTTATTGTTTTGTGAACATATCAAGATTTTAGGATTATTTTTAACCGGATTACAACAAAAAAAAAAAAACCAAAACGAAAATCCAAATAAGGCATTCTCACAGCACCAACTAGATTCGAAATTCTTTCAGATAAGGAGCCACACTTGAAAATCAGAACAAGATTTCTAGTGGAAAAGTTGTTCACAGTCATGGGCGGGGGGGAAGGGCACGCCATAGTAAAACCAATAGGTCCTCTCTAGATTATGAATTATATCTTTTTTAATAAATAGTTTTTATGTGAAAAGTTATAAAATATGTCAGATAACGGGGTGAAAGAAACCGGTAACACATGACTGGCAGCGTCATTCTACCATACGGAAACTATGGTTCCCCGTTATGACAAGGGTCTGAATAATGGTGGAAACTTTTTGTTGGAAATAGCGTTCGCGTTTTTTTCCCCTGTGTAACATTACATTTTTTTTTTAAAAATATGTATATATATATATATTTTACTTGTTTTTATTGCCGAACGGAACTCACTCTCTGGACGTACCTCGCGTATATTAATAATTTTAAGTCTGTCGGAGTAGTGGCGTCAAAGATCGACTTCACCTACCCCCGGCCCATTCCCCGTGCATTAAACTCGAAACAATAGCTCTTTTGATGAGGGTGCGGTCTCCCTAGCGGGAAACACGATGTATTATTTTTATTTTTATTTATTTGTCAATTGTACAATAAAAAAAAAAAAAAAAAAACATTGCGAGAAGGGGTGTGCTCGTATCTCGGTTAAATATATACGTATTATTATATTTCTATTACTACAATAACACTCACGACTACGACGTCGTCCGGGCATTTCATATTATTGACATTATTAATTGAATTTCGAGTACGCCATTTATAAAAAATATTATTATTATTATTATTGTGACAATGCGCGCAGTGGCGGTGTGCAGGGTGTGGGGTCGCTATAAGAAAATCCATACAATTACAATGGCGATGACGGAAATTGAAAATTGATTTTGTATGGCGCGATGCCATACACTTGCCACCAAACCAAACGTACCGTAACTTGTACAATTGTGTCTTTCTCACGAGGAAAACCGTACAAGTTTTTTTTTTTTTTTTTTATGCCCCCGGGGCTTTATTATTTTAACGACCTGGTGGTCTTTATAAATATGTTTAACAGGATATTTCTTACATACTTGATGTTAACATATACATTACACATTGATGAAGTCTCACTTCCAATGATGTGGCTCCTGTACTTAATTTAAACACTTAAACTAAGTCGTATGGTTTCAGACGCTTAAGCCGTCTAATGTCTTTGGAGTTGTCTAACAGTTGGACGGCCATTTGATTGATATGGTGATCTAATCTCATTTCGTATTTGCGAGCAAACTTTTGGATTTCACCTGCTATTGTAGGCAGCATCATATCACGGTGAACCGTACGAATGAAAATTTAAAATACTATCGGGGCCGTTGTTGTGATGTCGCCGTCGCAGTTGGCCAAGTGAAGTGGCTTCTGTCCGTTTCTTCTGTTTTTCCAACGGATTTCCGGGGCGAAATTTTACGCGGTGTTGGTGTAAAACAGTCCGAAACGCCATTAAAATCGGTTGTACAGATCAAACACCTTAGATTCTCCGCAGATCCGCAGATGATAAACGGTTTTTCAAAAGAAAAAAAAAGACAATATATTATTGTAAAACGCCGTCGCGGTTGGGTATGCACCGTCATAATGAATGGGCGGGGGGAAGAAAAAAAATAAAATCGGAATGTGATAATAAATCGACTGTTTGCCGATATTGTATAACGGTAGAGAAGCATACTGTATCTATTAAACAATATCGCCAGTTATCGTTTTCCATCGTTTGGCCGTACAATTACGCATAGGCACTGTTATGAACCCCTAATTATATTATGTTATAATTTAAGGTATCCGGTTACCAGACGATCTACAGAAAGAAGAAGAAGAAGAAGAAGAAGAAGAATTTCTATCTCTGTGTGTTCGGTTAATTTCTCTGAAATTTTTCACGTGTCGAAATCGAAACAATTCGAATATAAACCGTTCGTATTTCGTTCAAACAACGATTTACAGTTTTATACGTTTTATTCGATTATTTACATTGAACAAACGTACTGGTCGTCCCCAAAAATTAATATAAAATCAAATGAGGGCCATTCTAAGGACAGTTGTGGTGGAACCAAAAACTAGTGCACCCAAACTGGTTGGTATGATTGATCCTGACTATAATATAAAAGTTGTGCCACAGACCATTCGTAATGTTATTAGAAACGAAGGATATAAAGGTTGTGTAGCTAGGTAAAAACATTTTATTAGTAAAATAAATAAAAAGAAACGTTTAGATTTTGCGAAGGCACGCATTAATAAGGGAAATAATTTTTGGAAATCTGTATTATTCAGTGATGAAAGCAAGTTTAATATTTTTGGTTCAGATGGGCGAGTTATGGTGTGGAGAAAACCTAATAAACAGACGGATTGCAAAAATGTGTGCAGTAAAACAGTAAAACATGGAGGTGGTAATGTATTCGTTTGAGGCTGTATGAGCGCTAATTGGTGTTGGTAATTTGGTATTTATCGATGGAATTATTGATCAACATATATATTTAAACATTTTGAGAAATAATTTGCATGCCAGTGGTGAAAAACTAAACATTGGTAATTCTTTTATTTTTCAACAAGATAACGACCCAAAACATACCGCAAAAAAAGTTAAAGAATGGTTGTCATACCGAGTGCCAAAGCAACTTAACACACCTCCACAATCACCAGACATGAATCCGATAGAACATTTATGGGATGAAATAGGTAGACGTTTAAAAAATTATCAAACTCGAAACAAAGATCAATTGAAAAATGCAATACTTGAAAAATGGAACAGTATTGACCCTACTGTTACAATAAAATTAGTTGAATCAATGGAAAAGCGAATGCATGAAGTAATTACAGCTACAGGAGGACAAACTGACCATTAATTATAATAAAGTGATAATAATTATTATATAGTATTAAGTTAAAAATATTTATGTTATGTTGTACGGGAACTTTTTTGTTGTTATTTGTCTACATTCATTTATAAATATACATGTAAATAATAAAATAATTAATATATATGCTTTATTTTTCTAAAAACATAATTTTTATTTGTTTCTTAATAAATTGTTATTAAAAATATAAAGTTATTCAACTTTTTAATTATCATTATGTGTAATGAAAAAAATCTAACATCAGTGTACTTTTTTCACTCACTGTATATCAACCGCGGGACAATCGTCTGAAATGCGGTAAAAAAAAAAAAAAAAAAATGAACGAATTTATAATTAACGTTTTCGCGCAGTGGTAATTATGTCATGTGCTCCGCACTCGTGATGATATTAGACAACTACACAAAGCACAAGACCGTCGTCTTTCAAAAAATACCCTTCTCACTGAAACTAAATAGTAGGGTGGTGAGATTAAGAGTATTAAGCCTAGGGATTCGAAAAGCAACTCGGGCAACGAGAACCCGGGAACCAACAGAACCGCGTGTACAATAATAACCCGTTAAGAAATTTACCATTCAGAGCCATCTCCTTTCGATTTGTTTATAATCACCCGGTATATACAATTTTTATCGAGATCGTCGATAATTTCCTTTACAGATTATTGTAAAAACTAAAACTTCGTCGACTCGCCCCGTGCGTAGTCCGTCATTCGGCATTTTTTTTTTTCTTCTCGCCAAAGCCAAACAATATATTGTTATGAACCTCGGATTATATTATGTTATAATATAAGATATCAGGTTACCAGACGATCTACAGAAATCGTACGACAGGTCGTTGTCGGGTCGATGGGGGTTTTTGCCAGAATAATACATTGGACTGTAACGGCTTGACACGGTCTGGTTCCCACCGTGGGATAATTAGTCTTTTTTTTTTTTTTTGGTGATATTCCAACCTACGGGGGGAACTCTACCCGTCAGCACAATCCTTCCCACGAAGTCTGGTATTATTAGAGAGAGCATTCGGCCCAAACTTTGTTTATTTGTATATATATACCGGATGCGGCGGAGCCGGCTGATGAGTTTCCAGGAGCTACAAATAACGGACATTAAAACTCAGAGAAAAACGATTTGTTTCGTTAAAATAATTAGGAAATCCCATTTTTTTCTTTGAAGTTTTGATAAGCTTTTCGGCACGTTTCGATTGGTACAGCCGCGATTACTTCAGTGATTCTCTCCGTCAAGTCATCTATCGTATGGGGGTGATGTTTGAAAACCTTATTCTTAAGCAACCAAATCGCACACGCTTAAATCGGGGGAGCGTGCAGGCTAGCCTACGTCACCCCTCAGTAAGACCAACCGGCCAGTGAACGTTTGTCGCAAAAACAGCAAGCGAAATTCGAGCTGTGCGCGCTCGAGCCCCGAATTTTTAAAACCTCACGTCTCCCAAGTCTTGTTCTTCAGCCGTTTCCTCCAACCTGCGCTGCAAATAAGTTTCCGACATCATAACATTCCCAAATAAGTTTCCGGGCAGAGCGACTTGGTGACCGCTCAATTGCCTCTCTAACTTACTTCACATTTTCGGCGGTTCTTACCGTTCCAGATGCTCCGCGTCCACGTACGCTTAGGGTACTTCCAGACTTTTTCAATTTTCGAATCCAAAATTTAATAGTGTTCACATCAGGGACAGATTCGTTGCGTGGAATGCCGAGATGTAGACGAGAATCCCTTTGTGTAGCTAATCACGGAATAATTATTATCAAAATACGCGAGAACGACGAAACCTCGATGTACATCTGTCCAGACCATGATTACGACTATGAACAGCATAACCGTGTAATTCAAAATAGACCACTAATATAGGCCTGGGTTTATCCTATCATAAACTAATGAATTCATTTAACTCGTCAGTCGGCTCTGCCGCACCCTGTATATATATATATATATATATATTATTTCTTTAACATTGCAATTTACTTAATACTAAAATATAGTTGTATAATTTTTTACTAATTCGTGTGTGTGTTCACAATTTATTTATTTGTTGTGGATTCGTTTAATAAGTACATTTTATACAGCACGCAATTACGCGGCGACACGACAAACACGCCGTATACGGCAACTAAAGGCCGTTTATTTAACGTTTGTAACAATATAATACGACGTGCAGTGCGAACTTTGGTGTTTTCCATTAAATTATTTTACAACTCCTGGTCGCGTTACAAGTACTCGCTCGCGGCCGGTTTGCCTTGATAAAACGTTCCGGCAGTAGTGCTCTACTAGAGTGTATACAGCTCAAATAGCAATTGAACATTATTATTATTAATGCACTCGTGTACACTATTACAAAGATTGCACGCGACTAAATATACGAGGCCTGTTCAAAAAGTTCCCCAACTATAATGCCTGAAAATAGAAAATGTATAGTATCGTACATGTTATTAAATTAAAATAAAATAGAGATAAGCAGATATCTTTTTAATTAAATCTCAAATGTTTATTGCTATTTAACCGTTAACCGTGCGCGTTCAAAGTAGACGAGTCGTGTGTATTGTGCGATTTTTAAGATGAATAACATTCACGAACAAAGTATTAACATTAAATTTTGTGTTAAACTATGTAAATCTTTTACTGAGGACTCATAAAATGTTGCAAAATGCTTATGGTGATCAGTGTTTAGGACGTACTCAGTGTTACGACTGGTTTAAACGTTTTAAAGACGGTCGGGAATCAGTTAATGACGACTCAAGTTCAGGACGTCCGTCGACATCGACAGACGTTGCTCGTGTGACAAATGTCAATAAAATTGTGCGGTCTAATAGACGTCTAACTGTTTAATTATCCTGGTAGAAAAACTTGGAATGCACCGCGTTGCAGCAAAATTTGTCCCTCGGTTGATGTCGCAAGATCAGTAAGACAACCGCGTAACCATCTGTCAAGAATTGTTAGATCGCACAAATGATGATACGAGTATGTTCATGGAACAAATTATAACGGGTGATGAGACGTGGGTCTATGGCTATGTTATTGAGACAAAAGTCCAATCATCACAGTGGGTTGGTAAATTTTCTCCAAGACCAAAAAAAGCTCGTCAGGTCAGATCAAACGTCAAAGTCCTGTTAACGGTTTTTTTTTTTGACAACCTGGGAGTTATTCATCACGAATTTCTACCTGCAGGACAAACTGTTAACCGATAGTACTATTTAGAAGTATTAAATCGTCTTCGAGAAAAAGTGCGGAGCAAAAGGCTTGAAGTGTGGAAGAAAAACTCATGGTTTCTCCATCACGACAATGTTCCGGCACACACTTTCTTGTTAATTCGAGATTTTTGCGTGAAAAATCACATGGCTGTGCTTCCTCATCCACCATATTCTTCCGACTTGGTACCAGCAAACTTTTTTTTATTTCCAAAACTATAATTTCCGTTAAAGGGACAAAGATTTTCTACGATAGACGAAATAAAAGAAAATTCCCTAACGGGGCTACGAGTAATTCCAGAAACTGCTTTCCAGGATTGCTTTCAATAACGGAAACGTCGTTGGCAAAAGTGTATAAACCAAGAGAGAGAACACTTCGAGGGCGATAAGTCTCAATAGCTTGTAGGTAAGCACTATAAATAAAAAATTTAAAATTTCGGGAACTTTTTGAACGGGCCTCGTATATTATTACACGGAAAGTCCGGGTGTTGTACATTGTTGCAGTGTCGGCGGTTAATGTTTGTGGAGTTCGCGACTAGCACGTTATTATATTATTTACAGAGAAATCAACACATACGACCATATGTACAGTTTTTTTTACGCAATTATAAATAACAAACAAATATCACTGCCGGATGCAAATCATTTTCGTGATAAAAACCTGAGCCGCCACAATAATATTATTATTTTTACCGCTCTCCGCGGTCTTCTCGGTCCGCCCGCGGTGGTTATGATCCCGCTCGAAATGTCTTCGATATACATTTCGGTGATTTCTATTTAATTCAACCAATAAAATCAATATCTCATTTTGCGTGACAATTTCAAATGTAACCCCAAGTCCACCGGTGAGTATTTTTTGTTTTGGCTACGCCGCCGATCAATATACGTAGGTACGCGTTTTTTCTATTTTATTTGGCACCTACAGGGCCACGGAGTGTTGGGTGAGAAATTTTTTAAAAAAATGTCTCCAAAACTACTTATTTTCTATACTCGGGTAGTTTTTATTAAAACAAGCCAGTTTAGAGAATAGATAGAATTAAATACCTTTTTATAGCAGTAATCCAATTGCGAAAAGATAAACGGCTATCATTAAACGCCTTCTAAATATCTGCTATATAATATCTGCCTTCTAATATCTATCTTTCATAGACATGTCTAAATCTATATTGTATATATTGTGGGGTTGGCAAATTTGTATAACGTTGCGTGCCAATCTGGTTTTGTATTATTTTTCCCTCGGTGAGATAAAATCACGAAAAATATTATATATAAGTAAAATTGTAAAAATGTTCATACTTATTGTATTTACTAATAATTTATATCTATATAAATAATGGAATTTCTAATGGTTTACAAATAAAAGATTTAATAAAAATACTCACGTATCGATTACTTTTTATCAATTTGCTTTTGCGCGTTTCTTGCGACAGTATTCCTATTGCAAAAAAAAAAATAAACCAAGGGTGAGTTTTGATAACGCGCAAAACCATTGCTCGAGTGTTTCTATGGATGGGTACATATAATTATGCAATAAAAATATATGAATAGACAAAAAAAAAAAAAAAAATAGGTATTTTCGAATAGTATACTGTTAAATAAATCCGCCGCCGGCAACAAACGGTTTCCGAGTGGTGATGAGTGTGCACTGTAGCCCCCCCCCAGCTCGGGCCATGAAACGTACAAAATTCTTACTTGACATTTTCAAAACGGTTGAAGTTTTGTCACGAGGAAGTGATAGCTGGTAATGTTGGTAAATACTGATATATGGAAATTTTAAAATTCAACTTCGGCCCGCCACTGACACCGACTACCACTGCCCTTGTGGGAATCGAAATCGTTGGATTTATATACTATGGACGCCGGATTCTGAATTAGATTTCCAAAAAGTCCTAGAAACTTACGAGTTGCGATGGTTGTTCTACAACGCGATTGGTTACAGGACGTTTTTAAGTAATACGATTATATTTTTTTAGAAAAAAAAAAAATGTACTATTGTTAATATACGAACGTAATAAGTATTAGTAACAGTGGTCATTAACAGAAAATGTTATTGGGATTTTAAACCGTTGTGCATTGCAATAAAATATAATTTGTTATTTACAAGATTTTAGAATCAGATTTATTTGTATAATCATTCGTACGGAACTACTTATCTAATATTTATATTATTGAATTTTACGAGAGACTGTTGGTGTTAGATTAGCGCTCTTGAGGTTTCACTTTATCGCCTGAACAACGGGGGAAATTGCCCCCCGCCAGGAAAAATTTCCTAGGGGCTAAGCCCTAACTGCTAAAATACATACATTTCCGTCCCCCCCATAATTTGTCGAATATTGAAACAAAACTCGAAACGTACAAATAATCGTTGACGTTTTATAAAGACAATAAATACAAATGATTTAAACCGAATAAAAACGATTAAAATTAACTTTTTGGCAAATTAATTTGTCAGGAATTGGGACAATATTACAAAAAAAAAAAAAAAAAAAAAAATAAACGTAATATTTTTCAAGAGTATTTTGAATATAATTATTTCAAGTATACACTACAAAAAAAAAAAAAAAAAAAATGTCTGAAAACTATTTCAGACAATTAAATTACGTAGTTTTCGGTAAGCATTAAAAAAAAAATAATAATAATTTTCCATAAATGTTCAGACCTCTACGGTTAGGACAGATTGGGAATTTTACACGAAGCATTTGTCGCTGCGAGAGCACTGAAAATAGATTCTCGTCCCGGAGAAAATTAAATAAAACCTTGGCTACTTGCCGGGATATTCAGTGCACATTTTCTTGTCGGAAACCCATTGCAGCGTGTTTTTTTTTTTTTTTTTTACGAAACGTGGTAATATTTGTCTTGCGTTTTGAAATATGATTTAAATCGCACACACATAATGTTCAGCAGTGCATTACACTTTGGGTTACACTATACGTAATACGCTTATATTATATTATGGATTTATTAATTGTTTTTTTGAATTGTCACCGTGATTCACGGGTGTGCGATAAAACAATTTCACCCGACTAATAACCATTACGAAATGCCAACGTTTCATTGCTAATTTATTTACTTTGTACCGCAGACCTCGGAATGAACGAGTACAAACGAGTTCGTCCATCCGTTCAAATTGTACGGACGAAACACGAATTTTTGTATTTAAATGAAATTCACATTTGGTCCGGAGAATACAGAAACGTGTTCAGAAATTTGGCGCCCGGGTGCAAATGTTTTTCCGCCCGCCCACCATAACAAAAAAAAATATTTTACAGTAGATAATGTTTTTTTTTTTTTTTTTTTTTTTTTTTTTTTTTGAATTGTCAAAGGTCATAATTATTTATTAACGAAAAATTGGCCATGTATAATAATAACGCCCGGGGTGATCGCCCCTCTAAATACCTCTCTGCCTGCATACGACCACTCACCATGGTGGGTACGAAAACCTCCCGAAGTAGTGTTTTATGGCGTTTCCGGGAGGCGGGTGTATTGCCGATTTAAAAATGAAAACAAATTTTTAAAAAAAGTTACGAAAACCTATCCTACCCGTTGGCCCAAACCTGATAACGCTCCAAGGAAATAATTTTTCTATACGCGTGAACCTAAAACCTGGTCGATGAAAACCCACGACGGGCTTAGACGACAAAATGGGTTCGGATAAAAAAAAAATAATCGAATGCCTAAACATGTGCCATATGGCACGCATTTTATTTTTCGTGCTCCAAAGTGCCATTTTAGTGTAACTAATCATTGCAGTGGCGTAATTACAAATGGGAGGGAATATGAAAAATTTCTTATGGCCAACCTACCCACGGGTCTGCCTCGTGAGGGGGGGGGGGTCCGCCTTTTTCACACCCTCTTTAAGCCCAATCATCGCACATAAGTTTTGCAACATATTATAATACGTTTATAAAATATAATATTAAACTCAAACGTGTACACAAGGTACAAAATACCGTACTCAGAGTCTAAGGCTGGGCGCACACCTAAAGAGCAAAACTGCTCGGAGCTGTTTGGACATCATTAGAACATGTGTAAAGTAATTGACGCGCGCACACTAATCAGTCAATATCAACACACGTCAAGACAAAACAAAACATGTTCGGTCTTGATCAGTCCGGTTCTATTTTTGCAATAAAAATCCCGAGCAAAATACGAAAACCAAAAGTCACTTGTTTATTTTACGACTAGTACATTACCGAACACGTTATTTTAATACAAAAATTATGAAGTCGAACGTTGCTGAACTAGTGCGAGTGAAATTTTTGAATTTAATCTCGTCTTCACGTAATTCGGCAAAAAAATTTAAAATCGTATTATTTTCTAACGGTTTTTTGTTTATTTCATGCATCCAAATTTTGCGTTTTTTTTTTTTTACTCCTTTCGCTATTTAATAAAAATTGCCACATAAGCGGCACAATGACGTCGTCTTCGTCAGAACTCATCTTGACGACTGGTGTTTAATAACAAAAATGAATCCAGAATTATTTGTGTCTTGTTCTGTTCTGTTTTGTCAGTGTGAATGGAATTTATTCCGAGCTGTTTGGAACAAAATGTTCCAAACAGCTCGGGGCAGTTTTACTCTTTAGGTGTGCGCCCAGCCTAAGACTCCAGAAAATATTATCTAGTTATCTTGGTTTTTGCGCAAATTTGTCAAGGATTTTTTTTATTTTTCGACAAATTCGTATTTTGTAGCATGAATCAAACTAATGATTTGTTAAAAATGCCCACAGAGGGGGAAGGTCTAACCCTACCCTCCGTAAATACGTCGCTGCTCCAGTGCCCAAACATCCCTCGCCCACAGTCTGTTGTTTAAGTTAACGATATAAATCACGGAGAAAAAAAAAGAAAAAAACCAATCTCTCAACCGAGATTCGATCCCCATCCCAACAAATCCGCCGACTGACGTGATTTGTTTTCGTTTACGATGTTATTATATTGGTGACGCAAAATCGGAATTACGTTTTTTTACGGCTACGGATTACTAAAAACATTAAATCTGCTTTATCTCACTATATAATACGATACATGATGATATATTTAATCAAAAAAATATTGTGCGTCCGGCGTGGGGCGGTTCCAGAATTTATTTACGGGGCGGGTCCAGAAATTATTCACGGGGCGGATAGGGGGAGGTTTACGGATCCGGTTTTACGACTGCTATAAACAAATGTAGTGAAATGATTATATTAATCTAAAATAATTAAATGGTTTTTTTTTTTTTTTTTTTTTTACAATTACAATTTATAGAAAATGCCTTTTTATGAGATTTGGGGGCGTAGGGCCCTCATTGAATCCATAACGTACGAATGACTTTTTTTTTTTAAATTTATTTTGTAGGGAATAATTAGAAACTTTATTATTTAAAGTTTCACCCCTTCATTTCGAAGTGTAAAGAATTCCAAAAAAAAACCACTCGATCATTATTCACAAAGCAGTTGACTTTACTGGATTAGATGTTGATGATGTTAAACTGTACAAAAGTGAGTTTTATATATAGAAAATTAAACTAGTAAAATATTTAATTAATTAACTATTTACCGACACAGTATTATTACCAAAATTGGTAATTTGCCTAGTCAGGCACACACAATTGTTTATTATAGATAAAAATGTATTTAATGGGCATGACTTTTATTCTAACTTTTGTATACCAATATATATATTAATGATGACTAGGGCTCGGATTTTATAGCATTTGTTAATTATTATAGGATACAGATGAAAATAAAAGAGGGAGCTATTGAATTGTTTTATGCACCAGGGAATCGAAATATGAAATTTTATGTGGCTATATTTTACTAATATGCATAATATAATAATTTATTTTGTACTTGTTACAAATATTGTTTGTATTGAATGGCAAATGGTGGAAAAATTATGTATTTTTTGTGAAACCATAAGCTAATAACCTAACCATATTATAATCTATAGTTAAGTATAAATTTTTTAAATATACGGTTTTTTTTAATTGTTAACAGAAGGAAAAAAACTTTTCTTTATTGCTATTTTTAATGTTTTTATGGCATAGTATAGAGTTTAATAAACAATTTTTTAGATCATATTTGAGTTATTTGTACAGTGTTTTAAAATCGGAACCCTGATCATGATTAATACATTTATACAAATAATATATATGCATAGTATTTATTGTCCTGCTAGTTATACTCTGCAAAAGTAATAATATTATTAGATATCGTAAGGAAAAAAAATATATTATATTTAGCTATATTTTAGCATATATTTACAACAACTTCATAGAGATGTTCTGTGCCACGAGCCAGATATTGAAATAAAATTACACAAGTCTGAATTTGTTTGGAATGTAAATAATTTCACAATAAAATTACATGTCCAAACAATTAGTTAATAAAACAGAGTGACGTGAAGTTGTTTGTTTGTGGTTAAACTGTCTAATTTTGGTCTGGTTCTGGGCAGTGTTATATATGCTCTCCCATTTGTCAAGCGATGTCGGGCATGGTCCGCATTATCCCATCCCGGAAGTGGATACTTGTGGGCATATGTACTAGATGGTGTATTACAATTATCAGTATTGTTTAAATTAACAAAATATAATATAGACTCACGTTTATACTTTTAAAATATAATATGTATAGGTTCATTTATATTTTTTCTGTTGTAGTCATCAAAACTATACACACCAACAAGGCGATAAACATCTGCGCCGGCAGTTCATATCCCCCAAAACATCCAACTTATTTTTATGTGCTGTTGGTGATTTCGACTATTCCTTTCGAAGAATGCATTTTAATGGTTTTCGCATGTAGGATGATTTATTTGATTGCACTGTCGCAGATCATCAAGTCAGGTACCTGTTAATCGGCAACAATTAATACATACTCTAAACATTTGGTTAACTGTTCAGTAAAAAAAAAAAAAAGACTTAATAATTAAACGAAGAAATAGAAATATCTAACTAATTAATGATCATAATTGTATTATTACATTGAATTACTTACATGTCTAACGAGTAATCATTTTGAACAGAACGCAGAAAACAAGCGATTGTGTCTATAGTGTACAATTAAATGTATTATTGTAATAAAAATAAATATTTGTACGGATATGTCGGATCAGTTGGAACTAGCTCGAAGTTATAAAAATTATCCAAAAAAAAAAACAAAAAAGAAAAGAAAAGAAAATATCTATCAATATTATAACTATTTTATCTATTCCGTGATAACACTATATAATATATTACCACAAAATTTTGTTAAGTTTCATTTAATCTGTGATACTACCGCGTTTCGTTATCTACGGTGGTATCTATCTGTGCTGTGGCGATGGTTCTATGCAAAAAATAACAACGATAACATTATCATTGAAAATAACGCAGAATCCACTTTTACCGTTCATATTTTTTTCCAGTAGGTGTACATTAACTATATCAGACCTGGTTACCGTTTTAATATATTTTGCTTGGAATAATCAAAAAAAAAAAAATAAAAAAATCAAAACGTTTCGATACGGACAAATATGTCGTTTTTGTTTAACGCGGGTTTGGCAAAATGCATTAAACGTATCGTGCCCGTTGTGAAATGTAAAAATAATTTATTTTATTGCACAAACCAAACCAAAACGTATTGCAAAGCGGAACGGAATATGTGTACGTCAATTAGGTATAGTACACCTTTACCTAGAGCGACCACACCAATGCTCTTCGGTTTTTCCCTACTCGGTTTGCTCGGATTCGTCGACGAGGAAATCGACGAGGAGCTCAAATTGATCAATACCATTAAAAGAGGAATATTATTTTTACAAGTAACATTTTAAAACCGTATAAACCGTACCGTTATATTGTACCGTTGTGAATTTTACCTAGCACAATACTCTTGTCGGACGCACATAGTTTCTGATTAATATTATTCTGGTAACTAGGGCATTTGATTGCAATGTCCTAGATTCTAGAATTCATTTATAATGCAATTGGGTATTGATTATACAGCAACCGTTTGTAACTATTGAATTAACAACATTATGATTATAAACTATTGTTTGTCTTGCATATAAATGTGTACACCATTACATAATAGGATTTGCTTCCATAAATATATACTACTTGCAGCGGGTACATTACATAGCGTATAATATTACAACCAAACGTTCATCATAATATTTTCACGAATTCATTTATTGTTTTGTGTATTTTAGAAAGATGACTATGATGCATTTGAAAAAACCATGCACGATGCTCTTGAGATGGCTTACAATTTACAACATTTCGACGGTCTAACTTATGTGTACGATGTATTAGCAAACGGGGCATTTATGCAAAAGGACTATGTAAACGCGGAAAAACTTTTTGTGATGGTCATGCAACGGTTAATGTCTAAAGGAGCCCGTGAATATGACCTAAATATTTTACATATTAGTCTCAAACTTGCTAAGATCTACGATGCTCAAAATAATTACAGGTGTTTATTAATAATTGAATTTTAAAAACGAAAAAAAGACAACTGTCTTCTTACTCTGTATTATAATATTATGTAGTTTTTAAAAAAAAACAAAAACACTAAAGACAATATCAGACAGGTGCCTCTTTTTATTAATCTAATAAATGTCTTAACATAAACAATAAAATATTGAGATTAATGAAATTAATTCAGTGAGGATTATTTGAAAACATTAATTTCATGATGCCATTATATAATATAATATGCATTATAATTGGTTTTATGTAAATGTTTTCAATATTTACTACATCAAATCAATATTTAATTTTATTTTACAATATTTATCAACACAATAAGGTTAAAAATGCCAGAAAAATCTGAGTTTATTTAATTCAAATTTTTAGTAAAGTAATGCAACAAATTCAAATTAATAAAACAAAAATAACTCAATATTTAAAAAAAAAAAAAAACATTTTCCATAGAAAATTAAGAAGCTATGATTAAATTAAAATTTTAACTGAACATGTATTGTGTTCTTATTGAAAGTATCATTTTAGAGAGTTATTCACTTAATTTAACAATTATTATTATATATTATTTTGTTTAAATCCAATATTAAACTATAACTATATACTATTTTTTTTTTTTTTTTTTTTTTATTAAATATATCACAATATATTTGTTTGACTTTTAATACAATATTAATATAATTTTTTCAGTAAATGTGAAATTGGCTATGGATTCTGTTTAAATCACCTAGAGGAAGTGTTGCATAATGATCCAAAAAATGAAGATGCTTTGGGTTTATATTCTTTGTCATTGGACTCCTATGCTCGTTATTTATTGAAACAAGGACATACACAGGAAGCGTTTTACAATTTTAAAAAATCTTATGAGATGTGTGTTAAATTAAATGGTGAGATATTTGAAATGAATGTCATCCTGTTGAATGACATGGCCACCTTGAGTTATGTTCATGGGCATGTAGAAGATGCACTAAAATTTTTAAAGAAGGCAGTAAAAATTGGTCAACATCTTCCTGACATGGAAACATTCTCATCTGTGTACATAAATCTGGGTAACATTTATATTAAACAAGGAATGTTAGAAGAAGCAGAAAAGCATTGTATTGAAGGTATGAAAAATGCTAAAAGACATCATTATGAAGAAGGCAAACAAGAAGCAAATCATTGTTTGGCAGAAATTAAGAGTATTATGGCTATGTAAATAATTAATGACTACTTTCATACTTTCAGTGAAATTTTTTTTTGTTTTGTAGACTATTGAAATCCAAAATATGTTAGTTTCATAATTTTATTGGAACGCGTTTCATTTTTCTCAATTCTAAATGGACAGTTTTTACTGTATAATAGATAAAATCACATTGCATCTGTATGTTTTTCTTGTGTAGTTACAGATGTGTTTATTTTACTTAAGTACATTTTAAAATAATATACCGTAGTAACTTTACACAATATTCTATGTGACATAAATTAGTAGTAATAATTTCCAGTTATTTATTATTTGAATATATTACTGTTTTTTTTTTTTTAAATTTTTCTTTTTAATATTACATAATTGGCCAAGTATTAAGAATATAAATAGTATTACTCAATGATGAATAATATGGATTAGCTATTGTTCGCTTGTGTATAATATGTGATAGATATAATTAGCAGTATAGTTTTAAGTTGTTTTTGAGCATTGTATTTTATATTATTATTATTTTAACTTTGTGAAAAAAAAAAAAATTAATTTTTGAATTTCAATACTCCCAAGTTAATATAGTGTTTAAGTAGTTTAATAATTTACAATTCAAAATTGTTAAAAAAAAAAAAAACATGTTTTTATAAAGTACCTACTTAAGAAAAGGTAAAAACTTAAAAATCTCAATTTCAATAATATTGTAATAATGACAACAGAATCTTTTTCAATGTAAATAATGAAATATAATACAGTACAAAACTTACTATGATTATTTTGAAAATATAACAAATAATTATCTATGTTAAATTTAATTTTTATTTTTTTTTTTATTGTAACACACATAGTATTTACTATTTGAAATTAAAAATATTTAGTGGTCAATGTCTTTTGTGTAGAATACATTGTTAATTTATTTTAATATTGCGATAAAAATAATTTAATCTTGTCAGGAAAACTATTTTGAATGTTTTATACAATTAGGCATACACAGAAAGATTACTTGAATAATTGTTTTGTTTTTATTGTTATTTTTTTTTTTTATTTGTTATTATAATTTCTATTAATTTGTTTTACACTATTCCTTTTCTATTACAAATACTATTAGCATTGTCGACACTTAGATTTAAATGTAGAAATTAGTAATAAAGTTACCAATGCAACAATCATTCAAGTATGTATATTAGTGATACGATCTGGTTAGATTTCTAGACATAACTTAAGTACTTAAGTAGGTTAGGTTAGGTTTTAACCTTATGGCTTTAATGTGTTTACCTACTGGTATGACAATCTATAGATTTCATTAAATGTTTCATTATTTATAATATTTTATTAGATTAATATCATTGTACCGTTTAGTTATTATTAAGATTTCTAGTCACAAACTATATTTACATCATAATGTACTCGTAATTGAACAAATAAAAATAAAAATGATTGTAATCATCCATAATTGAAATTAAATGTTTTTTATTTTATTTTTTCCTTCTAATTTTGTTTAAATGTCTAACCATATACATCAAAAAAATAGTCCAGTCAATAAAGTATTATTACCTGGACAAAATTCCCGTAGTCTTGAAATTTGGCATTCCCAGCAGGGCCGGATTGGACGATTTCAGTCAGTCTTGTTCATTATTTAACCGGCCCAGTATCAAAAAAATATAAATATCCCGAAAACAATAGATGACCATGGTAGACAAATTGGTTCAGCAAATTAATTTCCAATTGTAAAATTGAATAAAATATGAAAAACATTTTGGCCCTTCGTGCTGAGCTTGATCGTACGCAAGGCCTGTTGCCAGTAATAAGTTTTTCACTATCAAAAACTACTAACTTAACAGAAAATGTACAGCTATATAGATTTGTTAAGCTCTTAATCTCTACTAATATTCCAAATATGTTAAATTCGTGTGTTTATATGTGGGGGGTAATCTCTGGAACAACTGTACGGATTCTAATATTTCTTTCACTAATAGAAAGCTACACTATCCTCGAGTAACATAGATTGTATTATATTCCGGAATCCAACCCCAAAAGGGTAGCTCACATGGAGATATTTTTAGTACGTAAACCTAATTATTTATGTTGATTTCTGTGTTACATTTAAATGAAAAAAATAACAGTTGTTATTTACCTATTTAATTTAGTTGTCACGAGAAAGAGAGTCGCGGTTTTAAATGAGATTAAAAAGATAGAAAAAAACCAAATAAAATATTGTTTTAGCAGTTCGATACCATTTAGGAAAAAGTGGTCAGATTGAATTAAATTAATCATATATATAATACTGCATAATATTATGTTTGGTTCCGATCCGTAGACCGTTGGCATTTAAAACGCATTTGTTTTTGTGAATCAGGTGAGGATAGTGGGTGGCATTGGTGTGACGTCGTAACGTTAAGTAAGATTTTAGTGATCTAAAAACAAAGTCATCTTAACTTTTTATTATTAATTTAATAATATTTAAATTGTGTTTTATGAATATTGATTTGCTGTCTGGGTGTACTAAACCAGCGGTCGTCAACATTTTGGACCTCACGGACCACTAAATCCATAACTCTAAATTCTACGGACCACTAATGTCTTATATACCAAGTTAAAAAAAAAAAAAATAATAAAATTAACGCATATTTTATAAAATATCAATAAAGGGTTTTATTATTAATAACAAAATTATTTAAGTTAATTTAATTATTGATTACAAAAAAAAAAATTAGCTTAATATAAAACTGTTAAGTATTAAACAAGTTTTAATGTGCGATTTGTTCTTGCTTGTTTTGAATAAGTTTGTGCATTTTTGGCTCCAATGAAGTAACTGCAAGACGGATAGCTCTATTAATTTCAAGCGTAGACCGGTATCGAGTTTTAATAGCTGTGACTGATGAATATGTTTTTTCGCATAAATACATGATTGAAAATTGAATTAAAATTTTCATAGCTTTTTCACTCAGCAATGGGTATTCGCTTTTAACGGAGAGCCAAAATTGAGATTTTAATAGAGTTGACTTGAATTTAGATTTAATTGTGCTGTCGGATGATAAATCGACGAGGCATTTTTTTTCATTCATATTTAAATTGTTGTTTCCAATATTTGCTACAAATGGATTTATTATCCACATATTTCCATGTCTCGGATCTTATTTTTTCGGGAAATAACGATCGAAAGATTCTGTGAGTGATTGTAGATGCTGTTGAACAATAACTAGCACTAGCTGGTTAGGAAACCGTCGTTGGAAATTATGTCTATTTATTTTATAACATGCGATAATAATGACACTATTATTACGCGTTTATTCTTATTTGTTGTAAACTGAATCAACGTACAACGATATTATACACTACATTTGTATATTACGATTATAAACTCACAACATTACAAATAATGTTCAAATTTTTCTGTGGACCGCCAAATTTTTACCGTGGACCACCGGTTGGCGACCGCTGTACTAAACATTCCTACCGCAATCGGGGAAAAAAAAAAAAAAAAAGTCCTAAACGTAGACTATACAATTTCCCTTGCCCTCCCCCTGGAATACGAACTAAATCCACCACTGGATTAGGTATTACTGTAGTTAACTTTAGTTTAGATTTTTCGTTTTACTGCTCGAGTCCATTTTTTTTTTTTTTTTTTGCGTAATATTATGCGGTTTACTTCGAAAATAAACAATCTACACATATTTTATGGTTTGGTACGTATTTTTACAACCGATCACACAACTCGTTATCTTTTTGTATTAAATATTATATTCCAGTAGGTAATTTTCTATTAGGTATTAGTAAACTGAAAAAACGTGAAAAATTATTTCGTTGTTCAACAGCAGAATTGACTTTACAATCGAACCGGAACCGATACCGATATTAAAAATTTCACATTAATAAGAACCAGTTACTGGAACCGAAATTAAAATTGTTTCTAAATACCTAACCGGAACCGGTAAAATCATTAAAGTCGCAGATATGTTCAAATATTGTATAATACCTACTCGTTTGTGTACGATATCTCGCCGGCACGTGTCAAAAACGGGAATGTCAAGTGATGTCAGACGCGAGTTGAGCGATTATCAGCTACGGATGATTGGGAGGTCAGGATGGGGAGTGACGGCGGTGGAATAAGATATTTGCCGAACTAAGGCCGATAACTACGCAGCAGAGACGACGACTAATAGTTTTATTCATCTTGTTCGTGCAACTTTGGAATACGGACTTGTAGGTATAGTCTTAGTTTTATTCTTCTTGGACTATACCTACTAGTCCATATTCCGAAGTTGCACGAACCGGATATAATTTAATATTAACATTATAATGCTGTTATAGAAGGAATGAACCGTACAGTGTGTTATATATTGTTAAATTAATAATAAAAAGTAAAGATATTACTTTATCATAATAGATAGCCAGAAAAAAACAAAACATTATTTGTCAATTTTCTGGTCAACCATTTTCGCATTACCACAATATTACGACAATAACACCATTACATTAAGTTGCATATTATGTTATTAAACTATAGGGTCCCGTATCATTTTTTCTTTTTTTTTTTTTTTAACGCTTATACTCGAAGTTCGTCTTTATAGACATTCGACGTATGTCACGCAGAATTCAATATGGTACAAATTTCGTTTGACAGTTTATTGCATTTTTCCGGAAATTCTTGGTTGGAAGGTCATTTTTTTAAATTTTTTTTCTAGCAATTTTAATGCATTTTCTACTTTTCGTAGTTATACTCGTATTTGTATTTTTTTTTTTTTTTTTGTTTACCGAAGTCTGAGGTATTATAATTGTATATATTATACGAATGTGATATTAAAACCGGCGGAATTGTTCGACAGAAAGATAAAATATTTTCAACCTATAATATACGTCTGTATAACTTGTATGCGAATCAAAGTAGTATTTCTGCATTTAAAACGTGTTAATCTGTCAAACACCGATTGTATTTTTTTGTTCGAAAATATTATAATATACTTTACAATTGTCCTATATACCAGATTTAACGGTAAGAAAACACTAACATAGATAATATGTATTTATTTACCCGCATATTATGACTTTCTCTAATTATTACGGTTTAATTAGTAAAAAAAAAAAAAAATTAACGATATAATGAAAAACCGTGCCGTGATTATTTATTTTAAACGAGATTTATAAGTTCTAAGCGTATATTTTTTTTTAATTTCAATAAAATATTAATTCATCGACGTTTTTGAATCATTTTAACACATTTTTTTTTGAAAGATTTCCAGGTCATCAAGTTCCGGACCCCTAGTCCACGTATTATAGAAATTGACACGTCCGGCCAGCGCGCCGGCGGTGTACATTAACGAAATACGATTTCAAGTCTACGGCGGACTAATTAACAAGACAACACAAAAGAGATTATTATAAAAAATTATATACCCACGCGTGTAACCTCCGTATCAGGCACATTGAAAGAAATCGGAGACGCTTATGATTTTCACGGTGCTTTGACCACGCGAGTGTACCGCGGATAGGTATGGGGATCGCGCGTGTGCATGTATGTATATATATATATAAGATGCCGGTTGCCGAGTAGGAACCAACACATCCCGGTGAATCGCATTCGAGTTAACGTCGCACATCCCGGCAGAATTATTTTTAAAACGCGCAATTCGTATTATTATTACCCGTCCGTCGTAACCCGAGGAGAACCGGCCGGCATCACCACAGACATGACACCGCCGTCCGTAAGATTTCCGTTCGTTTGCGCCGTCGTCGTCGTCGTCGCCGCCGCCGCCGTGCCGGTCCCGACGCCGCCAAACGCCTCGGAACAGCCGCAGCCGCGGGACGACGCGAGATCCGCGGCCGGCGGCCTCGGCTCGGCACTCTGGTCGGTGTTGGACGGCTGCTTGGCGGCGGACTCGGCCGAACCGGCCGCGGTGTGCCTTAAGTCGAAAGCGCTCGCCGCGCTCGACCGGGCCATCGCCAAGCCCACCGTGACCGTCGCCGACGGAGTGTCGCTGAGTTCCCGGGCGGGCAGGTCCCTGCGGACCGACCCGTCGGCCGGAGAAGCCGACCGCGCCGCCCTCGAAGCCGCCAAGGACCCGGACCACAAGAGCGCCCTGTTGGACGACATGCTGGTCAACCGGTTGGACGAGCTCGTGTCCACCAAGGGAATCGTTCTGGACGGATGGGCCGTACAAGAAGGTGAGTTCCGTGTTATATACCTACCGGGCAGTGGCGTATATGGACACAATTGTGCGGGATCGCTGCAATGGACGGTGGTTTTCAAAAAAAAAATATTTAATAGTAGCCACCGTGTTATACCGAATAAAGCACTTAAAAAGTCACAGGATTACTATTACTTAAATGGTCTTATCGGGTTTTAACGAATTTTCGAAATTCAATTCCGTTAGGCAAAGGCCGATAAGTACCGTCTCAATCCTCTTAATATTATTTTCTATACATCTATGACCCTAAGCACATCAGTACGAGTGACGGACGCAATAATACAATTATCACAAACACTCTTATTTTACTATGTCCCCTGAACAATTATAATTAAGATTACATTTTTCGGTCGAATTTTTTTTTTTTTTTTTTTTTTTTTTTTTTTTGGGGGGGGGGCGATAAACTTCGCAGTTAAACAGATAAACTTCGGCCCGTTCGCCGGACACTGGGGACAGCCGCGTGCGGTTTTCACGACTCGTCCGTTTCCCTGCCCCTACCGATCCATAAGTGTTTTATCCGGACAAATATTGTTTTTTTTATTCGTTTTAAATTTCGTTATTCCAGGTCGCGGTAAGAAAAAGGAACAAAAGGCATTGATGCAAGCCGTAGTTTTGGCCGGCACAATGGCCGTCGCCGTCTTGGGACCGCTGTCGATCAAGTTTATCGCCCTGTTGGCGGCCAAGGCCCTGTTGATCGGCAAAATCGCCCTGCTGTTGGCCGGTATTTTGTCGTTCAAGAGTCTTCTGCAGCCGCAACAGAGCAGCAAACCCGTCTTGGTCGAAAAGACGCATTATTACGATTACAACAGTAACGCGGTCAACTACAACGCGCAGGACGTAGGCAGCGGCGGCGGCGGCGGCGGCGGCGGCGGCTACAGCAGCGGCGGCGGCGGCTACAGCAGCGGCGCCCCTGCCGACGCGCACGACTGGGCGTACTCGGGCCAAAAGCAATAGATTCGCTCCCGTCGTCCCACCGCATAATTTAATATCAATAATTCAATCTATAATAATATTAATCGATTTTGCGTTTGTTTGTCGGATTCGCGTGCAAATGCATTTATTTATTTAATTTTTTTTTGTTCTGTTGTACATAACGGATTACCGAATGTCGGACGCAAGTGCAGTACTCCCGTTTTGAATTATTTATTATAATATATATATATATATATGTATTTGTATTTATTTATTTATTTTCGAATAATAAAATTGTTTCATATCATCGTATAAAATATTTATATTTTTATTTTTTTATTATCTTTTACCTATACCGAGAGTAGAGAAATGCGTAAGCAAACTAAGAGCACAGTGTTTAATCATTTCCATCGCCGTTGGCAATTTTTCGTTACTGAATGAAACGAAAAATCGATTGGCTTTAATAAAAAAAAAAAAATATATATAAACAAATATATATTAGGGTGGTCTTTATTGTATAGGTGAGACGAATTTTTTTCAACTTTTTCAACTTTGGCTACCACCAGACATTGTGCAAAACAATTGAAAAATAATTTGCTTTTGGTTAGGTGAAGTACCATAAGCGTTGGTTAACCATAAAGCGTGCCCTAAAAGGGATTACAGTACATACAAATTATGGTTTTTCGCGATTACGGCAAAAAAAAAAAAATATATTTATACAGGCAATACAGGCAAAAAAAAAAAAAAAATAAATAAAAAAATAACTTATACAGGCATTTTGTAATAGGCAAACAATTTAAAAAAAAAAAAATACATACTTTTTAAATTAAATTTCCTATAATAATATTGTTTTACCGTTTTTTTTTTTTTCATTAAACAACACATTTACCCACAGAATAACAAACGGACATACCTCGCGCTATGTGCGGGCTACTGATGAAGTCGGGAAGTCGGGAATATGCGATATAGACGGAAATTTTATTTAAATCTGTATGCAGCGATAAATGATTGCTAATGAAAAACGATTTTGAACGAAGTTCGGTAATACATATTTTGATAAATTAGAATTTAAAATTGTATTATTTCGTAAATACTAAATATACTAGATAATTGTCCGTGATTTTTCGTTACAAATTGTTGTGTATTTTTATGAGGATAAAAATGTTTTATTCGCATACATTGGAATTGTACAATAAATTATCATCAACATTTGAACTTTAAACGATTATCAAAAACAAAAAAAAAAAAAAAAAAACGTTTAAGGTCGACGTATTTCTCTTTCGTTATTTTAAGTACAATTTATGATGAAACTTGTGACAAATTTTCGTGCATCTCTGAGTGGTCAAATAATTGTATTATCATATTATTTGGAAAGTTAGTACGCTAGTACGCGAAATACCGTAATTACGATTTTCATAAAAAAAAAAAAAATTGGTAAGTAAACAATTCTCCGATTTGTTCACGCCCGACACCGTTACAAATGGGACAAACATTTCCAACAGGTGTGGTATGAACGGTTCTTCTAGATTTCCGATAGTATTTCGTAAAAAATGAAAAAACTGACAATAAAATCGACGATACCTCGGTTTTATTATTGACGATTTCTACTACAACCATCCAGTATCGTTTTTCGATTGCAATGATTTACTGAATTGTTTTCATTATATGAACATTACCCAATGTCGCACATCGTCTCAACTAACTCGTACAACGTTGGCCTAACCATTTTTACGATTATATTTAAAAACGTAATCGTTTTTTATTTCTTTCAGTTAAACCGAAAGGTTTGTAATATTACTACGGTTTAATACAATATTTACCATACAATTACCGATTACACGGTTTTATATTTCTAAAAAGTTTTCGACAGATAATATTTTTAAATAAATAATAAGCGGCGAGTGGGGAATAATCAAAAACGATGAGATAGAAACAAAACAAAATATTTTTCCTTAACATGACCATGTTAAGGAAAAAAAAGAAAAAAGACTGCTCCACATTGTGGCAGTCTAAAGAGCATGACTTAAGGAAGCACTGGAAGACACAGGCAGTGGATATGATACCTAAACTGGAGACAAGGTTCCATGACGTGATGGTCATAGATGGTCATCTATCTAAGAATAATATCAAGACATAATATGAATTATAACTTTATATTCGTTTTACTGATATTTTTTAATTTTTTTTTTTTTTTTTTTTGTAATATTATTTGTAATAATTAGTGATTATTATGTTTTACACATAAATAATATTATCGTATTTTTTCCGACTTATCCTTGTTTCGTTTCATTGTGTATCGTTAGGAATACGTTTGTTTTGCAAATCTATAGATTTCTGATATGTCATTTCAGATAGCCTGTTGACGATCTAAACGTCAATGATAAAACTTATACAACCATACACAAATAACACGATATTATTATAAATATTTTATTATGAAAATAAAACTGAATATAAAAATGTTGGCTCAGTAGTCGTGTTACAAGAGCATTTAACAGATTTAATTAATTATATCCAATGCGGGTACAGTCAGCAATTTTTTTTTTTTTTTGAAATATTAATTATTAAAAAAGTTAAATAAATAATAATACTAAAAAAAAAAAAAAAAAAATGTAAAACACGAATTTCTGGTACTTTCATAGATAATGTGTTGAACAATATGTCGACAATTGTAAAACGCCGACTAGGTTGGCTTCGAAATGTTGTCATCTGCAAACTAATAAGGGGGGGGGGGTAAAATATCTTAAACCGATTTTAAAGGAATATTCGTTTGTTTTATGTTTTAAACACATTTTTGCGGCTATATCGCCCGTTATAGAAAAACGCTTTCGTCGAACTCCACTTACAGTGACGAAAAACTGTAAACGTCACTGGGATTTATATTTGTTGAGCGTTGTGTCGGTTTAGGTTTATCTAACAAGCATAGCAAAAGGACCGTCGACAATTTGGAAATCCGCATATATGAAATCTAATATTTTTTTTTATCGAACTGAAAAATGTTCATTAAGACAACTATTAAAAAAAATGACGATTTTTCGGGAAATAATTAATAGGTTCAAAAAAAAAAAAAAAAAAAAAATAACTCAACCGCACCTTATTTCTAATGGAAATCCTGCAGGATACGCGTGCGTACGGCCTATGCTACTGCCATTGTTATGCTCGGATTTCTCGTTTAATTATTATTTTTTTTTTTTTAGTTTAATAATTATTACATTTTATAACGAACTCGACTACCAATCTATTTGTTCTGTTTACACTTATCGCAAAAATCTCTATACGCGTTTATTATACTGTACCGTGTAACCGAGCGAAACGGCGTAAATTCTGAATGTTATTATTCGACATGCCCGCACGTATGCACCCAACTCGCCGTTTATTGTTTTCTCTCTCAAAACCTACACTATCATTAATTTTATTATACTGCGATCATTATAACAATTATAATATAAAAAAAATATAAGCATTTTATCTCGGTAAAAGTTTATTGCGCACAATGGGTTCAAATTTAACGGTAACACGAAATATTTCGGCCGGATGATCTTGAATTCGGTTCAGGTTTTTTCCGGCGGATAGACCGAATTGAAAATACGAATAGTGTTTGAAAATATTGAATTTTTAATACGCTTTATGCTCGGGGCGTGTGCAGTAAAAGTAAAGTTATCTTGAATAGGAACGAGAAATTACTGTGAATGAATTTTTTACAATCGTAATTTTTTAAAGATATTTTGACTTTTAATGTTATTTTGACACGCGGTGTTTGAAATATTTCAATTTATTAGTAATATTTATTTTTGTAAATAAATTACAGGGGAAATAATAACTAATATTATTATATACAAATAACAATAAAACGTTTCACTAATTTGAACATTTTTATCGCATTTAAGGAGAATATAGCACATTGGCGCACGCACTGTAAGGTACATTTAAATATTCGCTTTTGAACTGTGTGTTAACGTGTGTGCGCACGACGTGCTTATCAAAAGAATCTTCTGTTTAAAAAAAATGAACCACAAATTTTCCAATATGGATTTATTCGTTGATGAAATTTAAAATCGTAATTATTATCCAGGATGCTCTATTATAGTTAATTTTGTTTGGCACAATATTTTGACATTTTTTTTTTTTTTTTTTATGCAAGTATAGTTGCCTATTTTAAACGACATATGGAAATAACGATCTGTTGAATGCATTTTACAATTGATTATACAATAGTGGACAATTAATGATAATGTCAATTCCCTATAATTAGATCGAAATGTAACTTATATATGAGGGCATTAGTTTCAAAGTGTACAATCTCCATGTTCCAGGGGAGGAGGAGCGTCGGTGGGAGGCGGCCAGAGCGGCGGCGGCAGCGGCAGCAGCAGCAGCAGCAGCAGCAGCAGCAGCGGCTGCAGCAGCAGAGGCACCGCCGGAGCGTCGGCGACAGCGTCGACGGCAGTAGCAGCTGATGCACTTAAATTGCAGTCGTACAACTGTATATATTGTGTGCGTTCATTATACTATATATGTAAAATTGCGTTTTATTCTTTCCAAAAGAAAAGATTGTAATTATTTAGGTGTAAGTTTTGTTGATATTTAAAGAGTTTGTTTTTCACGTCAAAAGAAAATAATGTATATATACTTTAGTTTCGTAAGGATTTGTAAATACCTAGTTGTTAATATCAATGTGAGCCCGCCCCGCGAAGGGGAAAACGGGATTTTATTATGTGTACATATTTATTACGTGTTTTTTCCATTTTTAATAAATGATGGTGGCGGGCCGGTAGCATTTCCGCAAAGCCAGTCCCCGGCCCGTCATCGATGCCACACAAAAAAAAAAAAAAAAAAAAAATCTCCATGTTCCATAAAAATTGAGATATCATCGTTGCATATTCAATTGTCAGCGCTGAATTCGAATAACTCACTATATTTGAGCGAAAGGGTCTATCTCCGGTGTATTTTAAGATTGAAAATTGCATTTAGTTTCAAAAAGTACAATCTCCTTTGACAAGTTTGTTTCAAAACGTACAATCTCACTATTGTCGAGCAAAATGGTCAATCTCCAGTGTATTTTTAAGCTTAAAAATAACATTTAGTTTCAAAACGTACATAAATTAATCTCGTATTAATCTCTAATCAAAGAATATTTTTCATGAGTTTTACTATACAAGTAGATTTATAAAAATACATTGTACACCGTTTTGACGGATTTTCGCTTATCGATAATGACGTCTTAATGATCATTGTCAATAATATTCTATTATTTTACGTTAGGTTAGGTTACATTATTAGACCTCCAGAACAGTGCCATTTTGCTTTTCCAAAAATGAAATGAATGATTATTACAAAGAATTCAAAAGGCGTAGTGTTAATCTCCTACTGTTAGTTTCATACTGTACAATCTCCAAACAAAATGATGTTAGAACTAAAACAAAATCTTGTATTTTTAAGCAAAAAACTGGGAAATCATCTCTGCATAACTATATGAAAAGGTTAAAAAAATCCGAATGGAAAAAAAACATTTTTTGATTAAGTTATTCGTATTTTTGGTTTTCTGAAAATTTAGTGAACGAGATTGTACACTTTGAAACTAGTGCCCTCATATATATATATATATATATATATTAAAATACTAATTCCGATGATGGATCATGATGGTTTTCTTGTCCATACCAGCTGCCAAAAATTTCATTAATTTATATATATATATATATATATATATATATAAATGCAGCGAAATTGTGTTGTTGACGCCATAACTTGAGAACGGCTCGACCGATTTGACTGATTTTTTTTGCTGTGTTCGTCATTGTCAGAACAAGGTTTTGAAAACTACTGGGAAACCTACCGGATAAGTCGGAAATACGGAGCCCCTTTTTTTTTGAAAAAGAAATTTGCTGATTTACCATGGAAACCAAATATAGTATAAAATAATAATACAGACAAAACGGCGTGTTTTGTTACCGTAGTTACCAAAGCGTAACGCTAAATCGGTAATACTTTTCCCACAAAATATACAAATAAAGCTAGAGTGATCAGGCGACATTTTGTTATGACTCTCAAAATGAGGTGAAGTAATTCCACTCCGGTCGATACATATATATAGACCGGACATTCCATACCATACCAATTTCCCGTAAAACTATGCTTTTCAATTACCATAAATAAGGCGCATGACCATACATTAAACGTTATGGGTTTACACCTAACCGTCAAATTTTTTTTCCATGGTCAATTGTCCGTGGTTTTGCGTGTCTCATGTAAACAAAATCTATTTGTGTTGGCCCCAGAATGTGATACTCTTAACATGGTGTATCCAGAAATATTTAATGCCCCCCGGCCAATTGAAACTTAAAAAAAATAATTTAATTAGATTTAGACAGAAAAAATATTTAAGAAAAAAAGCACACGCCATAATAAAACCAATACATTCCACATTTCGTTCTGAATTTTAAAACGATTTTTGTTCAATAATGTACACGGGCAAAGCCCGTACTGTGGGAAGGGCTAGACGATTCTGGATAACTAACAAACTTGATCCGAGCAAGGCCGGGCGATAGCAGCGAGTTACTTATAAAACATGATTTATTCACGTCTAAACAATTTTAATGTAATGAGGTGAATTTAATGAAGATAATCAATATTTTACAATTAATTTAGCGAAATATTACATTAGACAGTAAAATAGTTAATTTGAAATATCACAGACTTCAAACACTGTTTATAGGTGCCTTAAAATGTGAATACCGAATAAACTGGAACGATCTAAAATTTCAAATAATTTAATTTGTATTTATTGTACTTTTTAACAGTAAATTTTGTTAATTTCCATGTCATGTCATTTTTTCGAACAGGTGTATAATCATTAACAATATAACAATTTAATTATTGTTTTTTCTAAGTTGGTAATCTCTAATTATACATTCACTGTGGCGATCACAGACATTTATCTATGATACTGCGAAAATACGTGGGCGTCACTGTTGTAGGATCAATAACTATAAATCATTGCTAACAAAAACCGATTTTGAGCAAAGTTCGGTTGAATTAAAATTGAAAATTATATTAATTTGTAACGGAAAATTAAATAACAATTGTACACGTTTTTTATTCGTCTAAAATTATTGAGTCTTTTTATAGAGGCAAAAGAGATAACTCTTATATCAACTCTTATTTTACTCTTTTATTATTCACATAATTGGAAAATATCGGCTGGGCAAAACTTCAAATGCTTATAAAAAAAAAAAAATGATTTGCCTACGGACAACTTTCGATATTTTTTTATAGCCACGAGAATAACTTCATATGTTGAAACCTGTGTCAAATTTTCGAGAATTTCGGAAAAGCCAAAACAATTTTATCCACATTAAAATCAAATGAAAAGTAAAAAAAAAAATCGAATATTTCTAATTAAAAAAACGTCAGAATAATTTAAAAACCACGTCTAGAAAGTATTCGGTAAATATTTCAGGAGTTTCAATGAAAAACAACAAATAAATATAATGGAAAATAACAAAAACCGTTATTCTACGTTCTTCCCGGGGTTTTCCTCGTTATTAAAAAAACTAAAAGGAAAATAAAAAATTCTATGTCTAACTAACTAGAACTATAATGCTATACAAAAATACAATAAAGTTTTCGATTGGAGAATGATATCTGGTTTAATAGTAAAACTAATCTATTCCTCGCTGCGATCAAAATCTAAAGAACATAAATTATTTTTTTTATTTGTAGAATATGACGGCCTAGTCCCGGATTGGATCTGTGACTGTTATAAGTAATGGGTAGAAATACGTCTGGCAGTAAGGTTCAAACAGGAAATTTGAACTTCGAGATATGAAATTCGAACTAGAAATGTTACACGGGGTATTGTTACTACGGACGGTGTTCAATATTTTCTTAAATACGAACAATTTTTTTTTCACATTTTAATAACCATAAAAGAGGATTTTTTTTTTTTTTTTTTTTATCTCAAAGTTAATTAATCTTTTGCAAATTAACTATAGATATAAATGTTAAAATGTTTCAACTAGTACAATTAAATACTCGAAAAAAGTGTAAAAGTCGTTTTCAAGTAAACTTCGAGTACGTTTGTGAAAAAGTATTATCCGTTTACGTTAGGACGGTGGGTCCAATGGTATGCACGTAAGAACAAAATATGCGTATTATTACACGAAAATAATTATCAAAAAAATCAACCATGCCGCGCCATACGGACATACGCGCGTACGGCGGCGTAAACGCTAAAAGCGTAGGCGCACGGACCGCACGGGCCCGGATCGAGATTTCCAACGCGAAATGTCCGCCTAATTAAACGTTAAAATGAGAAAATAGCGTCCTACAAGCGGGAGACGTCGGAAGAAAGTATCGATATCCCCGAAACGCTTGTGGTTTCCCCGGTGTTTCGGTCACGGGCGTTTGCCGTGCATTGTATATATAAGCTGCTTGCCGGCCAGTAACAATCATCACATCCCGACGGATCGCATTCGAGTTGACGACGCGGTTATTATATTTTTAAAACGCGCAATTCGTATTATTATTATTATTATTACCCGTCCGTCGTAACCCGAGGAGAACCGGCCGGCATCACCACAGACATGACACCGCCGACCGTAAGATTTCCGTTCGTTTGCGCCGCCGCCGTCGTCGTCGTCGTCGCCGCCGCCTCGATAGCCCGCGCCGCCGCCGTGCCGGTCTCGACGCCGCCAAACGCCTCGGAACAGCCGCAGCCGCGGGACGACGCGAGATCCGCGGCCCGCGGCCTCGGCTCGGCACTCTGGTCGGTGTTGGACGGCTGCTTGGCGGCGGACTCGGCCGAACCGGCCGCGGTGTGCCTCAAGTCGAAAGCGCTCGCCGCGCTCGACCGGGCCATCGCCAAGCCCACCGTGACCGTCGCCGACGGAGTGTCGCTGAGTTCCCGGGCGGGCAGGTCCCTGCGGACCGACCCGTCGGCCGGAGAAGCCGACCGCGCCGCCCTCGAAGCCGCCGCGGACCCGGACCACAAGAGCGCCCTGTTGGACGACATGCTGGCCAACCGGTTGGACGAGCTCGTGTCCACCAAGGCGATCGTTCTGGACGGATCGGCCGTACAAGAAAGTGAGTTTCGTGTATTTGCCCGTACATGCCGGGCAACGGCCAATATGCGCTGTTTTCACGACTTCGTTTTTAATGCTTTTCGATTTTCCCCCACGTCAGGTCGCGGTAAGAAAAAGCAACAAAAGACAATGATGCAAGCCGTCATGATGGTCGGCATGATGGCTGTCGCCGTCCTCGTGCCGATGTCGTTCAGTTTCATCAGCCTACTGACCGCCAAGGCCCTGTTGATCAGCAAAATCGCACTGGTCATGTCCGGTCTGTTGTCGCTGAAAAAACTCCTCCAGCCCAGCCCGAGCAGCAGTCATACAATCGACGTGCTGGCCGAACCGCAACACCATTACAGCCACAACACCGAACACGATGCTAACAACAGTCACAACATGGCGTACTCAGGCTATTCGAAATAGACCCTCTATTGTGGGTTACAATCGACAATAACGCGATGACTTATTAATTTAATATTTATTCGTTTATAAACCGTGTGCGGTTCGTATTGTGCCTCGTTGAATCCTCGTTATAGTATATTCGATTGTGAAGCAACGGACCCGCCAATGGTTTTATACTATACACTTGTATTTTAAATTAATATTATTTTCAATTAAAATATTTTTATACCGACGCAAAAGCTATAATGTTATTCTACCCATTCCTCTTTTGGGCGTCCGCAATAAAAGAAAAAAAAACATATTCCCGCCGGTGAGCACTTACGCACAACAAAGCCGAATCGCAGTGAAAATTTCCCTCACAGCGTATTTCGCTAACATTTCTAGCGTATAATATTTGCTGTACAAAAATAATACATCCCTGTTTCGCCGATCGCACGAATAACGCGTTTTTAAAACGTTCGTGTTTTTTGTGTTTTCTTATTTTCTTGCATATAGGTGACCAAAATTCGAATAATTACCACATACTTATATTCAGGGGCGCAATTTCGATAAAAAAAAAAAATAAAAAATTGGCGGCGCTGAATTCCTCCCCCCCACCCTACCAGGAAAAAGTACTTGTACAAAAACACTTCATATTGGTCGTACAGACAAATTTAAAAATATGTTACGGATTCAAAACACGATCATTTCCATTTTGATGGTTAGGTGGTAATTACTATAATAAGAAATACATTTACCCTATTATATATAGTTAATTTACTAACTCTTATTAATTCTTTTGGTTGTAAAAAAAAAAAAAAAAAAATGATGTGTGCATTATAAATACTGTGGGCTTAGACAGTTGTTAATACACAGATATACGAAATTATCTCTTCTTAACATATACATGCCGCTAACGTATAGGTGTAATTAAAACAAATAGGTAATGAACAAGACCAAATTCAATATTTGTATACATGAAATAAACTTAACATTTACAGCCGAATTGGGAAAATTGGACGTTTGAAAATCTAAAAACCGGTGGGTTTTATGATATTGTAATCTATTTCGTTAAAACTACATGTAAAACCTATGTTAACAACATTTTAGAAAACTATACCGTTGATGCATAAATACGAAAACAACACGGGGGTGGTAAGCACACACCCATGCCCCTCCCCCCTCCCCCCCGTTGTAGCACCTATGCTTATAGTAGAATCGGGTGGCTCAATCTTAATCGTTTGTGCAAAAAAACGTATATGTGTGATTTGGAGAAAAAAAAAGTGTAATAATTAGTTTCTCCCCCCCCTCCTCTTAAATACCGTTTTTTATACACTTTTACTGAAATCTGTAGGTCGATTACTCATGAAATAACGTCGTTCAACGCTTAGTTTATTTCATAATTAATTCGGTTACTCGTGGATTTTAATGATTGGAACAATTTCAAATAGGTTTGTAAAAAAACGCCCTCGTTCGATTTTAAATACCTATCTAATAACGATTATTATCAATACATGTCTGGTAATTGTATATTGTACAATAATAATTGAAGGTACCAGTACCTACAGAGATGATAGCGTTCTTGACATTATTACAAGATCTATCTGTGATATTTAAGAGTTAATCTAAAAAAGATTTAGTTATTTACAACAATGCCAATATATATATATATATATATATATATATATATATATATAAAAAGGGGATCCGGAGGCATTTTATCAATAAATTGAATAATTATTCAATCACGGTGTATGTTCGCGCCGCCACTGTGGGTACCTACCTAGTCCGGTAAAGTGACGTCAACAGTCGGATACAACAACAAAAAAAAGGGAGTGGGGAAACCTATTGTTCAATAAATCAAGCATTCCTTGGCTTAAATATATATATATTCCGAGATTAAATTAGGTACTTTGACACTCTACATAGAGACCTAGCCGTCCCAACAGTCCAAAACGTCGCAAAAAATTTCTACAAACGCACACACTCTAAATTCCACAGTCATCGTAATCCCTTGATCTCTGAGCTATCCTCCAACGCTATTCCTGGTGACCCCAGAAGGCGTCTTAAACGTACCTGGTGTCGTGACCTTCTAGTCTAAAATTGTATATACCTCTACCTCCCCATAATTTGTAATACCACTCTCTCTTGCTAGCACACTAAAACCTTAACCTAAAATCCTGACCTTAAGTGCCTCCAATGGGCGGCTTCTTATATCCAGCTTCTCAAGCCATGTTTCTTCCATCACATGCACTTATTGTAAAACAACACTTATAGATTGGGTATAATAAAAAAAAAAAAAAAAAAAGGTACTAAATAAATACACATATTTATTGTATTTTTTAGATTGTCCGGTACAACAATGTACAATGTACACCGATATATATATATATATTTCTTTCATAAAAGTGTAGTACAGCCACTCATAATATTCCATCATTTTCTATTTAACATATTAATGGTATTATTGTTTTATGTGCCACCAGTTGTTAGTGGACTTTCTGTTTTTAAACCAGTTAACACGGATACGCACATAGATATAATAATAGAGACCGTTTTCTAATTTATTATAATTAATACGAAAATATTATCATACACTGGGTGTTCTCGATTATATTAGTAAATTATTCTTGCGGTTCAAACATTAATTAGACGGTTTAGTCGAACTAATTTATGATGTTTTTTTTTTTTTTTTTTTTTTTTTATACTGACATACAGTACGTTTCCAACAGCATATAAATAGATTTTGATCGAAATGGTTTTTTTTCCAGGACGATCGGATCTACCAAAGTACACGTTTCGAGCAATTGCCAACGTTTTGACCATTGTGTACATCGCAGCGCATTTTCTGAAATAGAAACAACGTGTTTATTAGAACCTGGCGATAAAATTAGGTGTTGTCGAATAAGAAAATGTGAGTTTATTTGCACGCTCGTACACCCATAGACGCGTGTTTAGTTATTTTACGCCCCGGACAAGAACAAATGTCCCCAATACGAATTTCTTCAGTAAAATAGTTGTAAAAAAAAAAAAAAAATAAAAAATAATAATAATACATCATGGTGTAAACCTGTACACTCAGAATCTAAACACATTTTGGGTTTATATGAAAAATACATAGGTACACTGGTACACATAAGTGTAACAGGTACGTTTATTATAAATCGTACAAATTTATACACTTATTAGAAGCTACACAATTGTAGCATTACATTATGTCCCTATAAAATGTATAGTATTGTTACGAGCACGTCGATTATCTATACAAATAATTGTGATTGTAATATAATTATTATTATTTTTTTATCAGCCAAATACCATACGTCGATACGGTTTCCAAAACGGCTTAAACATTTAGTGTAACAGTTCGAGTAAAACACACTGTATATTTTGTGCTTTTTTTTTTTTTTTTTTTCTGCCTGTATACACGATTTCGACCACAATACTCAGTCCAATGTGCAACAGATGCGATTTTGTTTCAAACTATATATTTATTATATGCATACTTCGTAAAATAATTATATACGTGCAGTGCACGAGTTCCTGATAAACATATTTAACGACGCCGTTGAACATTACATTTGTTTATTACATTATTTATTTTTTTTTTTATATATAATAATAATTCTTAAGGTACACACTATACACCCAACGGTAGATAAACTACTATAGTAATGATGATTATGTACAAAACGAGAATGTTTTTAACATATTATATATTCATTAGAATTGTAATAAAAATGTTTAAATATGCCTTATATTTATGTAACTGATCTGTGTACGAAATGAAGATTGTAGATGTGTCAGAGTTCACTTTAATGGTACGTCATCCTATTCCTATACGCCTTTATCCCACTCTAATAGGGTCAACTATTTTTTGCCCTTGGCGTCACTTATTTGTTCCATCACCGTTTGTTCATCTACTTCGCACGCCATCGTATCTTATTCTTATTGACTTGATAAGATTTACCACGCATCAAAAACAATCATGTAATAGGTAAATAACTATATTGATATATCGTATCTAAATGTACAGGACGAACCTTGAAATTCGAATATTAATTCACAGATAAATATGTCTACCGATAAAAAACGTTTGGCGCATCGAAATTTGAATGTATTTCTCTTTAGTCGGCCCAAGCTAATCATACCGCCCTGTACTATTTATTTCATTATTTCTATTTCTATGATTATTTTGTTTAGAACCAAATGGTTATAATGAATAAGATTCATAAAAATCATGCGTTATTCATCATCGTATGTAATCTGCTTTGCTTACGAATTTTCAGCGTGTGCGCCAAACCAAAAACTGAATTTCTCGATAAAAATAATAGTAAGTGTTGATTAAATTAGGATTTTAAAAATACTACGGATATAAAATAAAATTGAACAATTTTATTTTAAATTATTACTTTAAAGTATTACCTATATTTAAATAGTTAATATATAACCATTTAAAATATTTATTCTACAACTCGTAAATGAATAAAAAAAAATTAAAAAAAAAAATACTTTTTAACCTTTAAATCCTAAATATAAGTATAATTTTTGTAGGTTTGAGATTGTTGTTTTAGATTTGTACATGAACAAAACTTTTAATTTTATTTATCAAAATTGTATAAAAAAAAAAAAAAAAAACATCAAAAATAAATATATAAATGTAAAAAATCTGTAGAATTAGAAAATAACATAGTCAGGAGTATTGAATAAATTGTGTATAAGTACGACCGGTTTCGATTTAAAAAATCATCATGAGGTAATAGAACAGAAAAAGGCGAACAATTATACGCAAAAAAAAAAAAAAATCTGCATTACGTAATTTAATATATTTTATTTATCCAAGACCACGGACATTGATTGTGAAAATTTTTGATTTTATTGTTTTTTTAGATTATGATGTTACTACGATTTATAGACTCAGGAATATATCTGCTTTGATCACCAATGGTATGTATACGATTAAATTTTATAATAATTTGTTTAAAACCGTACAAAATAACAATTTGTTTATTTAAATAAATAAATAAATAAATATGTGTGTTTAAAATATTTTAAAATCACAATATTGACATTTCATCGTTTTAGTTTTTAAATATTATCATACCCAACAATTGGAAAATGTGTTTATAACTATGCAAAGAGAACAAAAGTTTACTTAAAGTACATACTGTGATTTTATGCTATTTTGGTATAGGTGGCAGTTATATGGACCAATTATATATGGAGAATGATTATGATTCGATTGAAATTTATTCGAGGACAAATTCCATTGGTCTCCCGATAGAATACAACAGAAATGATTTAATTCTAAACACGAACGTAAACGAATTATTTACCAACGGATGGTTTCAAACTAATGAATATACAAAACTTGTTTACATCTCATCATACATGAATAACATAACTGTTGAATCCGACGGTAATATAATATTAAATGTTTCAACGTTGTTATCAATAAATCGAATGCATAATATTTTTTTAAATAGGAACCATTTGTTCAGATGACTATGGCAAAATTGAAAAAGAAACAAAGCCGAATATTTCGTGTAATATAACATATATAATTTGATTAATAAGTAACTAAGTCGCATTAATAACCGAAAGTATTATTATATTAAAGAATTTTAATTTTTTGGTCATATATTATGTTGTCGCCGTTGTTGGTAAACCATTAAATAATTAAATGTTGGACGTAACATTCGTAGAGCGAACAATTTTGTAAACGGACAAAATAATATTAGCTTAGAATAAAAACCAATGACTAAGAATAGTTTTCGACCCGTACTACCGTAATAATTGGTTTCTTCGGCGGTGATCGGGACCGTTTTATAATTATTTTAATTGAATTCTTATTATGTGGAAATTACCGATTTTCTATCGCTTCAACGAAATACAATATATGTTTTTATTTTAAATAGACGAAAAAATTGTATATTTAACAAATTTAAAATTAATTTTTTATTATATTCGGCGACTATTTATAAACCGCGGGTGATTTTTAATTGAAACTATTAATATTTTATCAATTATTTCCAGTCAAATATTCCCCTAATGTATGCTACCCAGCTTTGAGTTATAGAAGGTATGCTGAATTTGAAAAGACTATTTTATCGTTAGACTGGGTACCCGTCAAAAATCAAACTTGTTTAACAATCACGTATATATATATAGTTCAAGTTCAAAAACCGTTTATTTGATAAACATACACGATGAAAATAATACTATGATATCTTCTACCGCGTTTAAAATTGGTGTAAGTTCGATATGCTCGATTAACCTAGTTTCTATATTTATTCTTTGTGCAATAATAAGTTAATCAACTAATTGATCAATTTTTGTATACAGGATCAAATACAAACACTGAAAATTACAGATATGGCTCTTACGAAAGACAAAAAATATCGATTGTCAATCGGTACTCAGATACTGAATATGAATTATGATGAGTTTAATAACTACAGAACAATGTTTGCGCTCTTACGAATAGCCCAATATTCTAACCAGGGTAAATACTACATACTCGTAAATATATAAAACGCTGATATATGAAAAAAAAAAAAATCATTTAAAAAATAATTGGACAAAATTTGCACCGTCGGCGAGCCACTGTTATAGCTGGGATTTGGGAATGTAGGATATAGAAGAGAATTTAATTTATATCTGTACGCAACGTTAAATCTCTGTTAACGAAAAACGATTCTGAGATGAGTGCGGTAAAACTGATTTGATATATTCAAATTGAAAATTACAACTGTCAGTGTTTTTTCATCTCAAACTTTTTGAGTATTTTTATGGAGTCCAAAAAGTTTAAATCAAGCCTACACTAGAAAATAGCGAAATTACGGGATTCAAATGATTATCATTAAAATTTCAATTTGAAATTATAAAAAAACTACTACATTACGCTTATAATGAACCTTGTGTAAAATGTTCAAGTATTTCTGCTCGGTTTAAACATTTTGACCCTCATAAAAACGAACAAAACTCGAAAATATTAAATAACTATTAATAGGTCAAAAATCACCAGAATATTTGAAAAATTTGGCTTAATTTGAAAAATTGAATATTTTGTGAAAACTTCTACGTGAAAAGTTTCTACGATTATTTTTAACCGAATTACAAAAAAAAAAAAAAAAAACGAAAATAATGATACCAATATTCAAGTCAAATTAAAATAATGTTCTGAATAAAAAAAGACTGATTTATTGTAAAAAAAAAAATAAAATAGTAAAATTAAAAGCTTCCGATAATTCGATGTTGGATAAAATAACTGTACTACCTTAGCTACATTATTATTTTTGGACTAATAAAAATATAATTTAATATAAAAAATACATAATATTTAAAATATATTAAATTAATATAAATTATTACTTCTGTTTGATAACAATTAATTAAACGTATTCGAATGCTATGTTCCTAAAAAATGTAATAGATTCCTATATAAATTAATAAGTAAATTTAAATGCATACGTAATATATAATTATTAATAACGCGAAAAAAAAAAATTAAATTACAATTGTCTGTGTTTTGTCATCTCGAATTAGAAAATAGCTTAATTTCTTAAAAATGTCTTAAAATTTGAACTTTAATATATTATTCAAAAATAATAATTCATATTATGAAATTGTCAAGTGCTATGTTTCTAAAAGTATTAAATAGATTCATATATATGTTTATAAACGTACATAAATAGTTTTTTTATATACTGGATACATTAAGTGTGTAATGTATACATGGATAAAATATATATAATATATAAGAATTAATAAACGCAAACAAATAAAAATGTGATATCGAATATGTTTGTATTTGTCTTAGACGAAGAAGAATATCGAATACTATTTAGAAATGAATTTGATAGACACGTCCCAAGATCATTCACAATACTCGGGTTCACAGGTAATATCGAATAACGTAAATTATACAGGGCGCAGCGGAGCCGGCTGATGAGTTTTGAGGAGCTACAAATAACGGACATTAAAACTCGAAAACGAGAAAAACGGTTTGTTTCGTTAGAATAATTAGGAAATCCCATTTTTTTTCAATTATGTTTGTGAGAATGAGATCGTCGAGATGGCGGCCGTCAGCAACAATACATTGCTGTAGGCAGTCTCTGAAGTCTCGATAAGATTTTCGGCACGTTTCGATTGGTACGGCCGCGATTACTTCAGTGATTCTGTCCGTCGGGTCATCTATCGTATGAGGGCGATGTTTGAAAACCTTATTCTTAAGCAACCACCGGAGGAAAAATCGCAAACGCTTAAATCGGGGGAGCGTGCCGGCCAGCCTACGTCACCCATCAGTAAGACCAACCGCTCAGGGAACGTTTGTCGCAAAACAGCAAGCGAAATTCGAGCTGCGCGCGCTCGAGCCCCGAATTTTTAAAACCTCACGTCTCCCAAGTCTTGTTCTTCAGCCGTTTCCTCCAACCTGCGCTGCAAATAAATTTCCGACATCATAACATTCCCAAAGCAACCGTGTGTTTCCGGGCGACCGCTCAATTGCCTCTCTAACCTACTGCACATTTTCGGCGGTTCTTACCGTTCCAGATGCTCCGCGTACACGTCCGCTTAGGGTACTTCCAGACTTTTTCAAAAGTTCGAATCCAAAATTGAATAGTGTTCACATTAGGGACGGATTCGTTGAGTGGAATACCGAGATGTAGACGAGAATCCCTTTGTGTAGCTAATCGCGGAATAATTATATTGAAAATACGTGCGAACGACGAAACCGCGATGTACACTTGTCCAGACCATGATTACGACTAAGAACAGCATAACCGTACAATTCAAAACAGACCACTAGTATAGGCCTGTGTTTATCCTATCATAAACTAATGATTTCATTTAACTCGTCAGTCGGCTCTGCCGCACCCTGTACGTAGATAAAAGCGTACTTTTTTTTTAATTCGTACCTAATGACTAAACGGTCTACGTACACCAATATATAGATAATTTATAATAAGTTTATACTATGTGATAAATGGTTACGGGCAACAAAAAAAAAAAAAAAAAAAAAATACTATGTGAAATAAGATTAACAAATAAAAAACATATTGAATTCAAATCATCCGTTATATCGTGATTGAATGCAATTGTAATTTTGCGTAATTCAAATAGTATTTGAATCTAGATTCTAATCCAGATCACTCGCTGGCATTGTCTAAGTTCACAAATTTGTGTTCAAATGGTGGACGGGAAACATTCGACTCAAAATGTATTTGTCCTCCTGGATTCAAAGGAGAGTTTTGCGAGACAGGTAATTCAATTATTAAGTTTTAAATATAGTTGTTTAGTATACGTACGGCATAATCAAAATAGTAACGTTTTAACGAGTGAAATAGTACCTTTACACTATCGCAGTTTTTATTTAGACAATTATATTACTTATTAGATTACCGGATATTATTTTAATATAGCCGGTACGCAAAATACTGTGATTTATACGATATCTATCAACATTTTAACTTTTTTAAACGTTTGTAAAAAAAACAACTTCATAAGGCTGAAAATTATATTTCTTAACACTTAGTACAAATTATGATGAATCTTTTATCAAATTTGTAAGCTTTTTTTTCCAGGGCCAAAACAATTTTACTCGTATAAAACCCAATGAAAATTAAAAAACCACGACAATTTTAAATGGCTATAAATAGCTCAAAATTCGAAAGCATTTTTTTAACATTTTACCATGTTTACAGAGAGCTAACATGAATATTAGTCGAAATTTCAGGTAGTTTTTAATGAGATTATCACAAAAAAAAAAAAAAACAACGAAATCGAAAGTAACGAAAAACCACCATTACGTAAATATGTAATATTTCTCGGGGTTTCCTCGATATTAACGAATCTACAAAGTAACTAAAAACCTCACAATAGTCCGTTTGTTGTGTTTTTCGATTGGAACAAGATTTCTAGTAGAAAAGTTGTTAACAGACACAAAAATAATAACACACGTCGGCGATGTGCTATCATTGTAAAATCAATATTTGTATATCACACATTTTGCAGGTTGTGGCCCGAATTTATTTGGCGCCGATTGTACCGGTGTTTGTTCTATGTATTCAAGCAAACAGTGTCGGGGTATATTGATGTGCACGAGTTATGGATGCAAGTGCCCGGCAGGACTACACGGCCCGTTGTGTAGTGACGGTATGAATATTTTACTTCTGCGAGCATTAACATTAAAAAAAAAAAAAAAAAGAAATAATTGTAAACGAACGAACAAAAGCTTAAAAAATAATGTGCTCACTCCTGGCCCATTTGGACAGGCTCGCGTGGAGGATTTCTCGAGGGAAAGCGCGGCGGGACAGGGTTATGAAAAACAAAAATCAACAAAAAACACATGTCAATTATTAACCAATAGTATTATATCTATATTATTATAACCAATACAAAAAAAGTGTACACGTGTTTCAGTCAAAAACTCAAATAATTATAATTTTTCAACTACACACTATGCTTCAGAAATGTGGCGGGTGTATGTTTAATTGTATACGCGCGTATTTAGACAATGGGTTTTTAAATAAGTGATTTAACATCCACCAAAACATTAGTAAATAACAACGTGTAATAGTGTTAAAATTTTAAAATACAAGAAGTTAATGTTTATGTTATATTCTAGGTACCTATTATTCGTTTTTTCAATACGTTTTTTTTTTTTTCTTTTTTTTCGGAAATTTAGAGTGTAAACCGGGTTATTATGGTGCCAATTGCGAACAAAAATGCTCGTCGACATGTTTTAATAACACGTGCGATCAATATACGGGCATTTGTTCGAAAGAATGTATTACTGGATACGTGCCGCCGAATTGCCGAGAAAGTAAATTATAATCTACTAACAGTTTTAGTTTTTTTTTTTTTTTTTTTTTTTCTTGCCAATTGTGCACACTCGTCATTATTCCATATGAATTAGATCAAAATATGATCAAGGGCTTCGAAAACACATCTAACAATGTAATATTTCATATTTCTAATCGACAAATTGTATGGTGGGCGGGATGATAGGGTGTGCCCCCATATAGGACGTTGGTGTTGTTCCGGATTTTATGAATTGTGAGGTGAGTTTGTAGCTTCGGATGTCAACACTGCCGAAACGTATGCTGCGAGTTGCCTAAGGAAGTGCGTAAAATGTAAGAGGGAGAAATTAAGTTTTAAACTCGCATGCTGTTCACATTTAACTCAGTGACATAAAAAATAAAATATAACCTACTTGGTTTTAACGGAGAATGTCCTAAAAAGCTGTAAATAACACTTTTGAGATTATCTTTAAAATCTACCGAGGTCTGTAACAAATTAAAAATTGTACGTTGAGACATAGTGACGCGTGTATAGGCCATAGTAGTCTGACGCATTCATTTAGTGACACTGAAGTCTATAGATTTAAAAGAAAGTCTTAAAAATAGGTATTGTTTTTAACATTTTAAAGTTTTCTTCAATTTTGGTCCAGTGTATTTTTCTTTTTCTTTATGTTATACAGTTGTACTAAATTATGAAGGAGTTGAATTTTGTTCATCGTTCAGGCATTGCGTTTATTGATATTATATTTATATGTTTTATGTTGATTATGGATTTGGTGATTGAGTCCTTCTTAATTTGTTCCAAATTCCTCATGTTATATTTTATGCAATAAACAGTGACGTATTTATGTTGGGAGGGAGGGTCATCCACAAAACAACACCCCGACTTTTTTTTATTGTTTTTTAATGTGGTAAAAAAATATAATTTTAATTTGTCACTATTCAACATGTTAAATATGTACTGACTGTTGTCTGTTGATAACTAATGACGTATTGTGAGATAAAAATATGTTAAAATAAATTTATATAATTAAATGTAAAGTATATAAATTTATATGTCTTATAATACATTTTCCAGACTCGAAAAATTTATAAAAAAACCCCATTGCTAATAGGTATGTGCAGTATGTATATAATGGGTTATAATGCGTGTTTTTATTTTCATAGAATATCCTTACCTTATTGAACCACCAACACAAATTTCAAACACATATGAGAGAATAGAGATAAAATTGAATTTTTTTCAAGCTAATATAGGCGGGGATAAAAATATGAAACTGAAATATTATCAATTATTTATTAAGGTAAGTTTTCAGACGTAATATTTATATTGTTTTAACGCAGATCTGTGCGGCAGGGTGGACCAAGCTTAAATGATGGTTAAAAAGAGCAATTGAAGAGTTGCATACATATATTTACGCACTGGTCATCACCTACTATATTTATGGTTAGGTTAGGTCTGGAAAAAAACGCCTATTTTGGTTTTTAACATTAAAGCAATCACGACGACCATGATAGTTTTTCGCTCATGATGTAAACTCTTTTTGAAATATTAACTAAATTACCCTTATATTCTTTTAAATACATATACCTATACAATATAACTTTATTGATTTTCACATAGAACAAGGGTAAGTCGTCTAACCAAGCATGTTGGCTTTATTTAAATTTAATCAATGAAAAACCACTGCTAAAATCGGTATTTCTTATTACATTTATGTTTTCCGGATCAATTTCTGTTGGAGAAAAAAGTGGAGATAGGGATATATTTACAGGTATATACTTGTGAATAATATTCAGACCGGAAGATTGGGGGTACACGAATTAATATAGATTTTACAATTTTTTTTTAAAATTACATTTGTAAAATCCTTCAATCCGAAGTTATTTTTTTACAATTTAAATCTAACCATATTATAGGTAATTAAACATTCTCCAAATCTGGAATAAAAAATACTAACTGTAATAATCACAATTGAGAAAAACTATTTTTTTCTTTTTTTTTTTTTTTTGTAATAAAGCCTTAATAGCAGAATAACTTTTATTTCAAATTATTATTCATTTTTTATATATATATATATATATATATATATATATATATATATATATATATATTGATATATTATATTTTGAATAGATTTGTTTTAAATTTAATCACTGAGGTCTGAGAGATTACGTATTTTAAAATGAGTGACGATCGTCCTTTCTTATTTTTTGTAGCATTAGATGTATTTTGTTATATTTTTTCGGTGGGAAGTCATTAAAACCCACAGATCGAGAAAAAAAAAATTGCCTATATTTATTAATTTATTTGTAAATATACTATTACGCTGACAAATTGAAAACTATATTAAACGAAACTTAAATTAATATTACATTTTATTATATATGTTTCAAGTCAAAAGAAGACCAACTTACAAGTACCACACCTTTAAAAGTATTAAGCAAAAATACTCACACGGAAATTTTAAGTGATTTAACACCGGACACCCTTTATGAAGTCGGCGTTTTGGTTATTACTGACGAAGGGAACTTTAACGATCAAAATTTAGTATACGGTCAATACAGGACAGACTGTAAACGTAAGTCTTTCGAATAGATGTTTCGTTTAAGAAATTAGTCATTGAACGCATTACGCATAATATCAGTATTAATAAAATTACTGAATTACTTTACGTCACAAATCGTATTCAAATTGAGAATACAGATAAATACTTTTTGTGTATTCGACGTATTTAATTGTCTAACAGTTGAAAGTTTCGTTAAATAGTTTTACGGTTTTACCATATAGTTCTACAATAAATATAATAATCATTTTTTCTCTATACCTCACAGAACCTCAAATCAACGATTATGACATTGAATTAATACCTGGAGTAAAAAGCGTTAACATAACGTGGAATAAAGTAAGTGTATTTATCAGGTATTGCAATAATTTATTGTTAATTCATCATTCAACAATAATATTTAAAATTATAATGACTGTCGGTCAATGTAAAGCACCATTGTTTAACACCTATGCCTGTTACACATACACGATTTTGAATTTGCAGATAATTACTAAAAAAAATGAATGCAATATTAACGCGTATGTTTTAACATTAACGTTAAACCAATCAAAAAATTACATTTCTGGTATACAAGAAATATTATTGAGTGCAGTCAATGGTCACGTAATTGACGATCTCAATCCTGGTTATCGGTACAACATTACAATGACTGCTAAAACTTCTAAAGGGCCCTTAAAGTCATCGCCTAGTTATTCATTTGTCCCCTTCATGCCGGGTAAACATTAGCGTTAACTCAATGATCAAACGTAATGATGGTTTTAATTAAATTTTAAATGTATAGACGACGACGTCAAGATAAAAGATATCGTTACGACTACCGAAAATGATAAAATTAAAATATCGTGGAAGTTAGGATCATCGGGTCATCCATACGATACTTTAGTTAAAAACCCAGTGACGTGGAACATCAGTTACAAAGTAAAATTAATACGTTTAACCATTATTAGTTTCTTACACAACTTATTTAACATTAATCACGACAATATAATTTTGCGGATTGTTCGAATAATTCCCAGTTGTTATATATAAATTTTATGTTTTATATCTGTGTATACGAATACTGCTGGCGCCACTGGTCCAATATATCCGTATATGCCTCTATTGCCTATAACAGTGGTTCCCAAACTATTTTTAATTCACGCCACCCTAAAAATTAAAAAAAATAATTGCGCCTCCCCTATAAAATTAAATTACAAATTTATAGTATTTAAATATACAAACATTTTTATTTTTATGACAATATAAGTTAACAGTAAATATTATTAAACTTCAATTTAAAGTATTATAAAATATTTTTATTTTTATGAAAAAAAAAAAAAAAAAAAAAAAAACAATGAGTATTAATATTTAAACTTAATGCGAACAATGTGCTTGTTTTCCGTTTAATAATTCTTCAAAATTAGGTAGCAATGTTGTGACAGCCACACGCATTTCTTTTTCAATATTAAGTTTTGATCGATATTTTGATTTTAATACAGCAACTGCAGAAAAGCCTGCTTCGCATAAATACGATGCCGCAAATGGTAGTAGTATACGCAAAGCTTTGTTGGATATTTCAGGATATTCATCTGTAATGCTGTTCCAAAATCCTTGAAGTGAAAATGTAGAAAATTTCATTCGTAACGAAGAATCAGATGAAATATCGATTAATTGTTCTTCTTCAGTAGTTGTGAAATTTGGTAATGGTTTTTCACTAAACGGATCTTTAATCCAATTGTATTGTACGATGTCTTCTGGAAAATATTTCTCGAAATGATTTTTAAGAGTCATCAGATGATCAGAAATTATTTTTAGTGTGCTCATTGGTAACCCAAGATCATTATCTTTAAGAAACCTTTTTAAAAGTGAAAAACACGTGGTTTTACCGTTTTCTTCGGTCAGTTTCCTTTGCCATAAGTAGATTTTTTTAATAAAAGCAACCACTTTATCATATAATTGCAGAATATGAGTTTCTTTACCTTGTAAAGATGTGTTGAGTATATTTAGTTTTCAAAAATATCACATAAATACGCTAATTTAATTACAAAATCACTATCAATAAACTTGTTAAAGTCATTATGACCTTCTTCACTCAAATAAGTGTAAAGTTCTTGTTTAAGTTCGAACACTCGTACTAGTACGTTTCCTTTTGATAGCCATCTAGAATTACAATAAAACAGTAACGCAGTATGCTCTGCTCTCCCATTTCTTCACATAACTTTTTAAAGAACCTTGCTTTAACAGGCCTTGTTTTTATGTAGTTAACTACTTTTATAACTGTTTGAAGTACGGTATTTAACGATGGACACATATTTTTTGATGCTAAAGGTTCTCGATGAATAACACAATGAGTCTATATCATTTCTGGCGCTTTTTGTCGTATTAAAGCCTGAAGTCCATCATAATGACCAGCCATAGCTCGATCCCCATCTGTGCATACACCCAAACAGTTTTCCCAATTAATATTATTACAATTCAATAAGTCATTAGTGATATCAAACAAGGTTTTAGCCTTACTGTCTCCGAAAATTGGTTTGCAAAATAATAACTCTTCTATAATATTTGTTTTGTCCATAAAATGAATATAACATATCAAGTGTGCGTCTTTATTACTATCGGTAGCTTCGTCAAGTTGAACTGCTAAAATTTTGTTTCTTAATTTATTAATAGGCTGTTCATTTATATTTTCAAAAATATCATGAATTCGGCGACTTATTGTATTATTTGAACAAGGGAATATTTTTAAGTCGGTTTGCAGTAGATTCAGACACAGTTTGGGAACCGCTGGCCTATAATATATATATATATATGAAAAACGTGTAAATTGTATTTAATTTCTAGCTCAATAGAATATTCAGTTGTTCATTGGAAGAAATAGAAAATGGTAATTGGACGACAATTCAAATTTACAATCAAACCAACTACGAGATATTCGATATAGTGTCCAACTCTCAATACTGTATAAAAGTCGGTGTACACAATAACGCAATTCAACCAGAAAACAAGGTGTATTTATATACACCACCGTCCAGTAAACTAATCAATATGATTCTGACATTTGCAACGATTTTATCATGTACATTTGTTTGTTTTAGACCCACAAATAAAACTCGAAGTCGATAACGATCATCCAATCACCGTAACGAAAAACACGGTAAATGTTCATTGGAATGCCGATACTATCAACTGTACAAAACTAAACGGATTCTTAATGAATTATTACATTGAATTAAAGGTCGTTGTCCATATATAACCATTAACAGTTATTTACTATCCATATAATACCCAAATGATTTTTCCGTATAGGACACGAGTAGTAACATTTTACAAATAAGTGAAACGAAACAAAACTACATTTCGTTCGATAATCTCAATTCGAATACTTCATACGAAATGAAAGTTTTTATTAAAACCCATTTTGGTTATAATCCTGAACAATTTCTATTTTTCGGTTTTACGACTAAACTCGAAAGTGAGTTGACCAATATATTTTTATTAAACTAAGAATATCTTAATGGTGACTTGACACATTATAGATTTGAAGCCGGTCGACGATTTAATGGTTTATAAAAAGAGTGTGAAGAGCCGTATGATAGGCCTTCGTTGGAGCTTTTTGTCGGCCAATACAAATTTGAATGGATTTTTAGTTTCATTTAATGAAAATTTAACAAACGATCTTGTCGTTCCACCCACCAAATGTTCTGCTTGGCCGGAGTACTATTGCCATACGTTTAATAATTTGAATATGAATAAAAGTCATATTACACCTTATACAGTCAAAGTACGTGCGTCATAAGTTTCTCCAAATATATTATTATTTCCGCCAAAATAAATTAATCGCTTAATACAAACATTTTCTTTCGAATATTATAGATAAGACCCACGACACTCGATTACCCAAATGGTGGGATCGCATCGTCCATTTCTTTCCACACCAACGACGGATGTAAGCTAAATTTAAGTTATATTTACAGTAAACTCGATAATTAGTAATTTCTGAATTGGTGAGAGTGTGCATTTTCGTTGCAGTGTGAGAAAGTATGTAAAGTGTTTAAAGAATGCGATGCGGAAAATGTAACAAAACCCTGATGTTCATGCGTACAATTAATATACGAATATGTACGAAATCGATACGTACTTACGAACATGGGAGAAGAGGATAGCTTAGGGAAAAATCAAATATCTCGGGCTCACACTCGACCAAAGACTAACCTGGGCTCATCACATTAGAATCAAAAGTTTAGCACTGAAACATCGTCTCCGTATCTTAGAAACCCTTATTAAACAATAATAACTCCACCTCTATTAAAACCAAACTTCTGATCTACAAAACACTTCTCAAACCCATATGGACATACGGACTCCAACTTTGGGGCAACGCTAAAAAGACTAACATACTAAACATACATAACAAACATTCAAAAACATCGCTCTCCGAAAAATATTGAACGCCCCACCCAACGTGTCTAATCATACCCTTCATAGTGACACCAAACTCAAAACAATTAACGACGAAGCAAAAACTTTTTATAAAAGATTCCATTACAAACTTAACAACCACCCTAACGAACTCATAAAAAACTTGGCTACTCCCACCATTCCTGGAAATCCACCGATACGCCTGAAGCGTAAGTGGTGTCGTGATCTCTTAAGATAAGTAAAAATTAAAAAAAAAAAAAAAACCACAGAAAGTACTATCGATGGGTTTGTTCTTTCATTAAATTTTCCACGTCAAACAATGTAACTGTCATCAAATATTCTTATTGTGTCTATCTGATACAGATTGTGTATTACGTTAAAAAAAAAAAAAAAAAACTTACGAACATAGTATTAGATCAAACTGTTGAGATTTCAGTAAAAAAAATGTATGTATAGAAAACAGAATTATCAATTAGTGGAATTTTTCGTTTCGGCTAGTTTTGAATAATTCATTTTTGGTAGTCTTATTCGATAATTTTAATATTTCGCCTATATAGTAATATATATTTTTGGTATTTTGTTATATTCTTCTTGTATACAGTACCCGATTCTCCGGTAAATGTCAATGCGAAATTCGTCGGCAATACAACTATCACTCTGCAATGGGATATTCCGTGGATATTCAATAGTGCATTGAAAATGTTCGTCATAAACGTTGAAGACATTTCGCCTTCGGGTATTGTGAACATTGTGAACACGGTTGATAATATCAGTCCAATAGAAATCCAAATCGACGAAGAATTGCCTACTTATAGCTATACGGTAATATAAATGAATAAATAATAAACCAATGTAATATTAAGGTTTACTGGTCATAAATGATTGTATTTGTATTTTATTTCGATATTCAAATACGTTATATATAATACGTTTGCTCTGTATTACTGTAATGAATTATGTAATAGAGGTTTTTTTTTAATTTTTACATTTTAACTTTTCACTATCCCGAGTAAATTATTTTCATTTAGTAGCTCGTCTTAGAAAAAAAAAAAAAAAAAAACAAAAAAAACCACTTATTATGTGAAATATTATACTCTTATTAACCACGAATTTGTTTTTCAGGTAACAAATCTTAAACCTGGATTCACGTATTCATTTGGAGTGTTGGTCGTATCCAAATCTTTATGGTATAGTGCTCCGGCTAGAATTGCCGTTACAACACTTTCGGAAAATAATTAATAAAATATTATTATACTCATATTATTTATAATTGTTATATATTCTTATTATGATTAAGTTGCAAGATAGCATACAAAAGGGGAATTTAATTTAAATCTGAACGTTTAATCTTCGGTAGCGAATAACAATTTAGATTAAGTTCGTTAAAAATGATGAATTAAAATTGAATATTATAATCCTTTATAACTACAAAATACATTTAAATTGTCCGTTTCTATATTTTGTTCTGAAATTGTTGTGTATTTTTATAGTGCTGGAAATGTTTTGTCCCTCATAAATCGGAAAATAGCAAAATGATATTGTCCCGTGGTTTATAACGATTTTTGTCAAAATTAAAAAGTTAAAAAAATATATAACTAAATATATTGGAATTTATTTGAGACACTCAACATTTTCTCAACCAAATAAATTATTTATTATCTATTTATTTATATATATACGTATATATATATATATAAGCGAATGTCTGTTTGTCCTTTATGCATTCCTACACTATTCATCTGATCGCCATGAAACTTTGTGAAGTTGTTGAGTACACAAGTTTCTGGCACATTACATCCTATTTTATCCCATTCTATCCATTAATACGTTCAAGATCATTAATACGTTGCTAGGAAAACTATCGTTGCTTAGTTACCAAAGAACGTATTTTTTTTATTTTTTTATTTTTTCGTTATTCTATATATATATATATATATATAAAAGCGAAAAGCCAAATACCGCTCATTTGCGCTCACTGATCAACACTCTGATCAATCCGCTGGACCTTGAGACTTGAAATTTTGGTGGCACATATCTTATGGTGTAGGTATGAGATAAGAAAGAATTTTTGGAAATCTATCCCCTAACGGGGTGTTCGCACATGGATTTTTCCGATATTTCATTTCTTGGTTACCTTAACGACACGGATAAAACTAAAAAAAAAAAAAACGGTTGTTACTATTATTAGGTTGAGTTTGTCACGGGCAAGAAAGTACTCCTATAAAAAAGATTAGCTGACCCAGCAACGCTTTGCTATTGCTAGATATTGCTATTGCAATTTTATTATGTATTATTGTCCTGCTCATGACGCTATTTAAAACAAAAAAAAAAAAAAATAGGCGGAAAGTGAGTAGGCCATCTTCAGCAAACTAAATGTGTTCTATTTTGTCATTTCAACAGCTAATCAACAAAAATAATTTAAGTCACAATTTCATGTCAAAAAAATATTTATTTTATTTTTACTGTGACATAATCATTTCGGTCATTGCAATGCTTTATGATATACGCCTTTTTTTTTGTTTTCTGGCTCGTAAACAAACGAAGCTGATGGTTTTACGTATTTTCACTTATTACCATTGTGATACCCGCACAGCACAGAGATTGCACTACAAAACATAATAAGTTTTTTTTTCATCCGTGTTACCAAGGTAACCCTTTAAATCAACAAAAAAAATTCGATTTTTGTACAAACAATACCTAAAAACCAACTTCAATAGCTGCAAATCCAATCGTCAAATTATAGGAAACGGACGGAATTGTCCGATAAGATCGACGATAGCAACCGAATACGACCGTATTTTTTCGGACGCGTTTAGTCGTACTATTTGAAAATCAACATTTTTCAACAATATCTATACAAATTTTCATTAACATGTGTTTATTTACTATATTATATAGAAAAAAAATTCCAAAAATACCACTTTAAACTTAAAATTAAGCTCTAAAATTCGAAAATTTGCAAAAAATAGCAACAACAAATTTCGTATATTCGACACCAGGGAAGTACGACATTAATTTGTGTCTTATTCAAAATGCTCTAGGTGTTTCCAAAAAAAAAAAAAAAAAATATCATTTGCTATAATCACTCAAAACAATTTATAAATCTCTTATTAAACCCATGTGGTCCTACGGCATTGAACTGTGGGAAGCCGCAAAAATATCAAATATCAATAAATTACAAACCTTCCAATCTAAAGACTTACGTCGAATCCTAAACGCTCCTCCATATGTCTCAAATGAAACAATACACGAAGACCTACACCTCCTCACAGTTAAACAAACAGCTATATCTCGATATAAAAACTTCCATAAGCGACTTATCAACAATTGAAACACACTCATAACACGACCATCTTCTCACACCCTTTCCCGAAATCCCCCTAGACGTCTAAAAAGGTCTTGGTGTAGAGACCTTCTCCTCCAACCATAAAGATACCCCCCCCACATTAACACTTAGGCTAATAAGTAACGTTCATGCATTATTATTTAAAATAAAGTAGAGTCAGTAGGAGATGATCAGTTGCTTCACAAGTCGTTACATGCTATTATATTATTTGTTTTTTTCCCCACAATTACTTATTGTACTATTATACAGATTGTAATTGTATTTTTTCTAATAAAAAAAAAAAAAAAAAATTTGCTATAATTCCCGAGCCCTGCTGATAACCAATGGACATTGTAATTATATTAGAATATACAGTAGAAACCGCTTATTAGAAACACGGATAATTGATACAATCGCATTATTCAAACAAAATGTCCCGGGACGGACCGGCCGTATATTAGAACATTGAAAATAAATCAGATTATTGAAACATCACATTGGTTATTTGAAACAATTATTTCGGTTATTTATTGAAGAATTCCGGTTATTTGGCGATAACCAAATGTACTATAATCTTATCTTTGCTGTCGTTACGTTTATTTTTACTGTACTTTATCGTAAGTACAGTACCTATATAAGAATGTTCTTCCCTATCGTTTGTAGTTCGGTTTCAGCGTGCGTACGTAAAGGTGATTAGTGTTTCGTTTTTCTAAAAATCTAAAAATGTCTAAACGCCAAGATTTAAGTTCGAAACAGAAGGGCGAGTTATTAAAGTCATACGATGTGCTTCCAAAAATTAGTTCACGTGATGCCGCAGCTCGTTTAAACGTTTCTCAGTCCTCATTAAATATGATTTTAAAAGATCGTTTGTACATTGAACGCGCAACAATGGAAAACGAAACTAGTAGTCGGAAAAGAAATAGAGCTTGAAAAGAAGAAGTTGTAGACAAAGCGTTAAAGGAATGGTTTTTACAAGTGAGAAAAAAATATGCCCGTATTAATGGTCCACTTTTACGTCAAAAAGCAGAAGACTTGGCAAAGAAACCGGGGAAAGACAAATTTGTTGCGACGGAAGGATGGTTTCAACGTGGGAAGAAAAGGGAGAACATCAGCGTCATTAAAACACGTGGAGAGCAAGGGGAAGTCCAGTACCGTGCGGACGAAATAGGTTTTGAGCAGCATTACTCGTACGAAAATATGGTTATGGAGTTACTCGACGGAAAAAAGCGAACTTCGATACATACATATTTTAAATCCATTTAATAATGTACATTTGTACTTTTTTAAATACATATACATGTTAACATAAATATATTTTTCATTTTTTTTTTTTTTTTTTTTTTTTTTTTTTTAGTACAAATCATACCAATCGCTAATTAGAAACAATCGGTTAATTGACACATTTCACCTTGGTCCCAAACGTATCATTACGAATAATATAAAATCAACCGATGCGATATACAATTTAATGTACGACGAATATCAAATCAAATATATCCATGTTTCAGTTTTTATTGTTTATTTTAGTTTATGTATCTGTCGGTACAATTGAGAATAATTATTTATTTTTAATTAATTAATTACGCGCATTTTTATGTAGAATTTTTTTTTTTAATATCTCAAAATAAATTATATTCATACCAGTGAGTATTGTTATTATTTTGAAAATGCGTGATTTATCGCAATATTATAATAACGGAATAACCATGATCCACGGATGAGCAATAACCGCAATTGCGCGTTAGTCCGCGGTTGGTAATTATCAGCTTTGCCGATCGCAGTCGCATTTACGGCCGACGTAATATTTTTGTCCGGGGCCGGCGTCCGCGCATTTCCAGTCGGAACGATGCGGTTCCGAGTTAATGGTAAACCGCCGCACAGTGTGATGAATCACAGATCCAGGTGGACAAATCTCACTAAATGTGTATTGTTATATATATATATATATATATATATACTACACTATATTAACTTTTATTTTATCATTAAATCTATTTAAATGACATATTTCGCCAAGAAAAAAAAAAAAAAAAAAATTATTTTTCTACATTTTCTGGTGACGAAGTTATTGGTCATTGTCAATCATTGTGTCAACTATTAACAAAGGTAAAAACTTCCTCGGGTAGTTTATTTATTTTTGATTTTGGCAGTCCTCTTGTCTTCGATATTATCGGGTCAGATTGCTGTAGCATCATGCGAATAAGGTCTGTAATTGTGTTCATTCGGCTACTTTTTCGGGTATGTGTTTCACGAACTCTTCTGTATATTTTATTACTGGCTTCTTGTGGCTCTTCTCACATAATACCAATAAGGTAATAATACAGATTTGGCGACTGCAGCTCCGTGGAGTAGAATTTTATGCACGCTCACAGGCATTCTATACCAAGAATATTTTTCAACATACAGTGCAACAGTTACACGTGCAAACGAGTCAAAATTGTCAATATTTATTTGATAGCCACTCGATAACGCTATCATTATCACACCAAACTTCCGTATAAGGTCTTCATCTAGACCAGTAATTTTAGATGATTCTTGGTAATCTTGGTTTTGAAAAAAATACGACCGAATTTCGTGTTAGGTTAGGTTAGGTACGGGCTCGGGAATTATAGCAAATGCTAATGTTGTTTTTTTTTTTTTTTTGGAAACTCCTAGAGCATTTTGAATAAGACACAAATTAGTGTCGTACTTCCCTGATGTCATATACGAAATTTGTTGTTACTGAGCTTAATTTTAAGTTTAAAGTGGTATTTTTGGAATTTTTTTTCGATATAATATAGGAAATAAACACATGTTAATGAAAATTTGTATAGATATTGTTGAAAAATGTTGATTTTCAAATAGTACGACTAAACGCGTCCGAAAAAATACGGTCGTATTCGGTTGCTATCGTCGATCTTATCGGACAATTCCGTCCGTTTCCTATAATTTGACGATTGGATTTATAGCTATTGAAATTGGTTTTAGGTATTGTTTTTTTGTAATTATCATTAATCCATAGATGGACGAGAGAAACGTCGGTATTGGTTTGTTGTCTGTCTATACTATGAACTATACTATTTGTGAAGAGAAACATCCGGATTTTTGGATTCCAGAATCCGAAAATTTATGTCCCGAATTCCGAAATTCATAATTTGACTTCACCGTACAGATTTCTATTTTTAATCTCTAAATCGAATCCTTAGGTAATTTTTTTTTACATTATAAAATGAATTTAAAATAATTTTATTAATTTCAAGGCGTGCTGCCGTAAACAATTTGTTATGCGTAAAATAACATTTGCCGGGTCTGCTAGTAATATATTACGCGTATGAATTATAGTGTAATATGTATAATTTTGTTCGTTGTACTTGTTTTTTAAAATAAATTTCTATTTGTGATATATTGGTGTCTGTGTACTGATTTATTTTCAAGTATAAAAACGTATTTAACGTTTTACACATTTAGTGCTATGAACAATCAGATAATCGTTTTATGAGAAATCAATTAAAGAATATAAAATCACAATTTTAAAACCATAAATTTGAATTCAATACCCGGATCTGCAATAAATATCGGATTTATTGGATTTTCGGATAATCTGGGTTTGTCATATCAGTAATACTTTCAAGTAGCAATTTTATAAACATTTTTTTAAATTTTTATTATTGATTTAATTAGTGTGAAAATTGAGGGGAATATATCATATAGTTTAATACATTTAGTTGTTTCTGTGAATTTTTGAGATAGAAAAAGACAATATTATATTCGTTCAATATGTTTGGGAAAAATACGTCTATTCAAATTCGGTATTGTATAGCAGTGTTATCGTTTAAGAAAATGTAAGTTTTATTTCGCATGCGCGCGCCACAGGAGTTTCAATATTTTGACATTAGGCTCAAAATATGTATTTTGACGACCTCTGATCGTCCTGGGAAAACTCCATATAAAAATCTAAGTCCATCCGGCAGAAATTAGGAATGTTACCGTTTGAATAAAAAACATACTAATATAATAGAAGTGGTTTTTTTTTTGTTTCTGCCTGTAAACACTATATCGACCACAATACTTGCTCCGATCTTCAACATAGGTGGTGGTTTTCGTTTTGGAATTTGGAGCGTTTGGAATTTTTTAAAAATGACTTATATACACGCGAACGAAACATTTGTTTAACGCACACGTTTCAACGTAGTTTTACTAGTAAATTATAAAATAAATATGTTCATGATTTCGTATTACGAAAAATTATATCATGATAAATTCATATAAAAAATATATTATATTGGTGTATGAATATTTAATATTTAATATAGTCAATAACGTTTTTTTTTTTTTTTTTTTTTTTTAAATTTAAATGGGATTTGCACGTTGTAATAATTAATAGTAATTGGTGTTTTACGACCTTTTCGCGTATCGGGTAAAGTACCGGAGGGATTGTTGCCCGATAAACTTATCTAAAAGTACACGGTTTAAAAATTCTTTATTTCTGCGTTTTAATATAATTATTTTATTTTAAATAATTATCTATGTATATGTCAACTAGTCGATAATAGTTCTGTATAAAACAAGAATGGTTTTTTTTTTTTTTTTGATCATTTAATTCTTATACTAAATATTTATCCGGAATTATAAATATAGATTGTAGATGTCATAGTTCATTGTATATATTTTTATTGTCTCCTTAGTCTGGTTCGCCCCCCCCCCCTCGACGTGGTGGACAAATAATAATCTTATCATTACCACTAACCGTCTCACTACTCCAAATGACATCGTATCAAAAACAAATATATGATTAAAAAAAAAAAAAAAAAAAAAAACGTATATTTTGTCTAAACACATTTTTAATTCAGTCGCATAATAATTTTACGTTTGCGCCGTTATATTACCCGAATGATAATTGTTGAAATCGAAACCGGTACGTACTTACATGCAACTAATACAATAATGCTCCAGGCTTTGTTTTTTTTTTTTTTTTTTTTAACGCTTCAATATTTAATTTTGATAATGTATGTTCATCTTTTAGTCAACGCGATACAGTCATATTGAATTATACAATTTATTTTATTTATTCTATTAAATTTTTTTTGATTTTTTTTTTTAGATTATTAAAGCGAAAACAATATGTACCGAATGAACAAACTGTATGAAAAACATACGTTATTGATTATCGTGAGTTTTCTGTTTTGTTTACGAATTTCCAACGTACGTGCCGAACTGAAAACCGAATTTATCTCGCATAACAAATGTAAGAGTTTTTTTTTTTTTTTTTATATATATTATGTTTTTAATAATACTAATTGAGAAAACAAAAAAAAAAAAAAAAAAATTACTATTTAATTGAAATTTACGAATTTAAAGCATTACTTATGCCTATACAGTTATTATTATGTAAAAAAATTTTTTATATATATATATATTATTGACTAAAAAAAAATTATTTTTTCGATTCTTTAAATTCTAAATTAAAGTAATATATATATGTCCCATAATTTTGAGATATTTTTATAATATGATACGCATTCGAACAATTCGAAAAATCCGTTCAATCGTGTGTCACGCGACGAAATACATGTTTTTTTTTTTTTTTTTTAGATTTCGACGTTACTACGATTTACAGAATCGCGAATGAATCCGCATTGAACAACACCGGCGATCGTACGTATTATACGACAACGTATTTTTTTTACCGCTTTAACTAAAACTGCAAAATAACGGGGACGGAGGGCCGACGAGTCGGTCGCCAATTGTTACCGAATCGGTTTCCGGGCACTGGGTAGTCAATAATAATAATAATAATAATAATAATAATAAGTCTTTTTGAGAGGAATGGCGGGATGGGAGGGCGACGGGCGATATTTGCTAGAGATTTAGATCAAGACAAAATTACGACAATTTTATATATATTTTTTTTTTTTTTTATCTTACCGAAATGGTTAATTTTTCTGGAATCGATTCGTTACAAATGTCATCCGTACGATAAACATTTTTAGATATTTCCCAACTATCGAAATGCGCGCCGTGCGTGTTTATCCCCGGGCGAACGGTGTGCAAACGATTTGCGACAAAACGGTTAAAAAGATTCTTAGATTTTATAGTTTAATAAAATTATCGTCGATTGTTAAAACGATTGTAAATATTGTCTTTTAGTACCGCCGAGCGCACTATATGTCGTTTAATACAACATAAAAAGTCGGTTTGCGTCCCCAATACCTTAGCGTTTTCATGGAGTTTTCACAAACGAGTATTGGCACCTGATAGAATTAAATCAGATACGCCACTGTTTGCGTACGAATTGGATCAGCTAGTAATTCTTGGCGAATTATTTTAGTTGTTTAGCTGTCGTTTTTTTTAACAACATATTACACAATGTTTCCCCCTGTCCAGCCGATGATTGCAGCAAATACCCTGCGCTCGGAATTTAAACAATTGTTAGCCATAGTAATATACTCGTAAATATTAATTTTGTATACAAATAATAATTTATTCGGAATATTACTTAAACAATTGGTTTTTTTTTTTTAAATAATATATTCAGAATATTATTCTAGTATACTAGTATACCAACAGTGTTGTTATCCATAAAAATATTTGATTTTGAATTAATATTTATTACATAATACCGATACCCCGTAATGGTTAATGAATTTTATGATCACGATTATTGCCATTATGAATACGCTATCTGGGTAATCTCCTCACCTACTGTCTCGGCTTTCCTTTAAAACCCCACTCTCCGCCATTACCCGCTTTTCAACAACTTTCCCCGTCTTTACTCTTTATTCGTCATTTAATTCGATGTTCTGCCTACTTGGGCTTGGGCGTTGTCCCGTTTTTAAATAAATAAAAATAAAATTATGTTCAAGTGAAACTTAAATAATCCTATGAGTGTTGTAAATAAAAATACGGACTTAATTCGCACCATTGGGGGGGACACTGTTGTAGGTGGGAACACGGGCGGGTAGAATGCATAAAGGAGAATTTAATTTATATCTGTACGCAACGATAAAATATCGCAAACGAAAAACGATTCTAAGCGAAATTCGATAAAAATGTTTTCGTATATCCATTCAAATTGAAAATTCTATTAATCTGTTAAACTTCAAGATAAATAACAATTGTCCGTGTTTTTCGTCTACTACGTTTGTGTATTTTTATGGAGCCAAATAAGATTTATACACGTAAATTGGACATTAACAAAATGCCGTAATTTTTACTATTTTCATTAAAATTACCAATTTAAACGCTGATAAAAAAAAAAAAAAAAAAAAAAGTTGTTGCTATCAACTCAACTGTTTCCTATTTCATCATTAAGTATAGTTTATGATGAAACTCGTGCCGAGTTTTTTGTGAGTTTCTGCTCTTTCAAACAATTTTATCGACATTAATCTAAATAAAAACTAACCGGACTAAATGCAAACTACAAAAGAAATCAAAAAAAAAATACCTCTCCAGTGCACCAATAAGATATCAAAATGTTTTCATTAAAATTTTCATTGCAACAAGATATCTGGTAGAAAAGTTCTTCAAAGACGGAAAAAAAACACACGTCATAGTAAAACCAATACATAATAATGCCATTAATAACATAATTGATTTTTTTTTTTAAGATAACATGCACCAGTTGAACAAATTGGTTAACTTGCCTAGCTTTGCGTATTATTATTATTTTTTCCTCGGCGTAATATTCAGTATTCATATATAAAAACAGTTTATTTTTTTTATTTTCATCTGTATCACCAATATAACCCATAAATCAACAAAAAAATAATTTGATTTTCGTTTCAAAAATACCAAAAGACCTGAACGAGCCACACTTTAGAGGTTGAATTTCGAAATAAATAAACGTAGCGATAATCCTTCCCCAGAGAATCGCTGATCATAACAGTGAAAACAGAACCGAATCCGTTAAGCGGTACTCGAGATTACCTGTTACCAATAACACTCAATTTCACATTTTTAAAAAAAAAAGAAAAAAAAAGTCTTATGTGTTAATCCAGAAACACCTGTTGCTTAATTTCTAACCGTACCCCGCTCCCCTCTTAGACCGCACACAGTTTCACTTTTTTCTCGATCGCTCTCTGTTTAATATTAAATCGTAAATACTAGTTAAAGGTTTAATGTTTTTACGTGTAACGGAGAAAATATCATTGTCGGCCATTTTAACATTTTATGAATTTAACATAAAAAATATGGCGGATTTCCACACAAATTGTCATACCTTATGTCACTCCTCGGGGGGGGGATGCAATTTTCAAAAATCCTCCCTTAACGGGATGCTTACGGTATAAAAGGTAAATGTCAAAATTTCAAGTTTTCCAACGGTTTAGGCAGGCAGTGCATTGGCAGATCAGAAGTCAGTCAGTTTTTCGTTTTATATTCTATACAGATGACGGCTATTCAATTGAAATACATTCAAGAACAGATTCCATCGGGTTGCCGGTTGAAAACAATTATACAATTTCAAAAAAAAATGTAAACGAATTATTCAATAACAGATTTGTTACAACTAATGCCTATATCACACCATATACGGAACAAATAACCGTTAGATCTGACGGTAAGATGATTTTTTTTATAGATATGTATTATTATTATTATTATTATTACTATATTATTGTCGTTAATAAATTTGAACGTATAACATTTAAATAGGAACCATTTGCTCAAAAGGTAACGATGGCATACAACTGTACGCCGTTACAAATGTTACAACAATAGGTACAGCCAATCAAGGTAATTTTAAAATTGAAATTTGATCATAGTATTTTAATAATCAGTACGAATAATAACGGTCGACCGTTTTATTATAACGCAAACAATTTTGGTGTTTTGCCATGTATTGGCACGTTGTTGGTAAATCATAATTTCAATTAAAACGAATGATGTTAATCGATAAACAAATGTATTCATTTATTGAAATAATGAAGAACGAATTATTAAAACCCACCCGTTTGTTGAGGAATGAATCTTATCAACTGTTATTGTTAGTTATGAATATATTTTGTAGATGTACGACCGTGTGTCACCAGTCGCATACGTGTTTATTTGAACGAACGCAAAATTAAACCGCACTGGTTTGATATTTTCACGAAACTGTAAATACTTAATTGTCAGCTAAATAATTGTGTGGTGTTGCATCCCGTCAGTCTGAGTTACACTTTACTTACGAACCGTGCATTTTTCATTAAAACCATTATTGTTTTATTAATAATTTTCAGATACATACTATCCCGCCTTGGGATATCAAAACGAACTTGACACCGGTGGTATTTTGAACGACTCTAACGATCGGACGTTTTTAACCCTAAATTGGACACCCGTTGAAGAACAAACGTGTTTAACAATTACATATATACACGAGCTGACGAGCAGCGTCAATTATAATAATATCGAGATTACTATAGCCGACGGATATAGCGATGAGATCGCTAATGTTCAACTGGAAAATGGCGTAAGTTCAATAGGCACGTTCTGTGTTATGGTTTCTAAGTGTAGGCGCCTCGTACCTACGTTTAAGGCACGGATCTCGTTATGTTATACCGATATTAAGTAGTAAACGTTCGTCGCGTAAACGGTGGACCAATAAACTAACCAAATAATCTAATTTTGTATATAGAAAGAAATACGAACATTAAGAATTACGGACATGGCTCTTAAGAAAAATACAGAATATAATTTGACAATCGTTTTTAAGAGAGATGAGCATTATAAACACAACCACCTACGCGGATCGTTTGCACTCTTACGAATCGCCCATTGTCCAAATCAAGGTACATTATGTTTATACACATAACTCGTATACGATGTTAGAGTTGTATGCCAGTCATTAAAATACGAGGCGTGTCCCAAAAGTAACGTTTCCATAATTATAATAATCGAAATGAGCTTTATTCAAAATATGCTTTACACGGGCATATATACAGTACTTATGAGTTATTTTTCCACATAATCGCCATTCACTTGGATGCATTTTTCAGGGCGCACCGTAAGTTTTTGTATGCCCGCCTCATAGAAACTCGCCGCCAGCTCCTTATATTTAGATATTGGGTGACTTTAGTCTTCGCTTCTTCATCTGTCTCAAACCGTTTTCCTCCCAAATGTTTCTTTAAGTTCAAGAACAAATGGTAGTCGGACGGGGCAAGATCTGGGCTATAAGGGGGATGGGAGATCACATCCCAACCAAACATTTCCAAGAGAGCTTTTGTGTCACGGGCAATGTGGAGCCGGGCATTGTCATGCAAGAGACAAACCCCCTTCGTCAGCATTTAAAATGGCTAGTGCTGCAAATCTCTATGGCCATCGTTTTTTTTTTTTTTTTTTTAAATACTAATTTTATTGAAACATTTTAAATAATAATCTGCAATATCAAATGAGGTTTAAATGCTAATTTATTTCATCGATATGATATAATAATAAATATATATATATATATTAGTATAATAAAAAATGCTCACGATCGTTATTTGTAATAATTATAATAACTGAAATCTACTGAAAATTGAATGTTTGAAAAATTACTGTCTCTGTTGGATTTTGATTTTTGGATCGGTAAAAGTATATTTTTCGTATAAAACGAAAATACGATTCGATGCGGCTGTGTTTTCTATCAAAATAGACTTATATGTTATGCGAATTATACCGACCGTCCCAACAATCGGATAAAACGTTTACTTTTGAATTCGTCATGTAGTTTATTTAAAAACGATTTTTCCACATTTTTGAAATTGAACTTTCAAACCCTACAATATTTGATTTTTTCTTTTCAATTATAATTTCTAAAAAGTGGAAAAATCGATTTCATGTTTTTCCGATAACTATAACAATCGGCAAATGATCGATATCGTTAAACAACACCTCTTATAGGCCGTAACCCCCGCTGTAATTCAATTGTGAAAACTGTTTTGCACGGGACACACTTATGCTCTTTCCGTATTTAAAGTGGAATTACCAAAATTGCACAGCATATTAAGAAGTAGCGTGCCCTTTATTTTTGATTTTCTACAAATAAATGAAAACGCGGAAATAACAGAAAGTTTCCAAACCGATAGCTTTTACTGTTATTATGTCATCAACAAAATAAGGCACGCTACGACACAGATAATTTTATTCTGAATGTGAATTCGCAATTTTGGTAGTAGTTCCCCGATGGATACGGTTGTAAGTGTATAGTTGTCCCGCGCGAAACGGTTTTTCTTATAGAATTCATTTTGTATCACGATGACACAACGATTGCGTGCGATAAAGACACGGGACTACTTTTACATTTATTTGAATATTTCCGAGTTGACAAAATACGAGTGGTCCCTTTATGGTGATCTTTTAAATGTAAACGAAAATTTCCAATTTTACAAAAATTAGAGAAAATTTGGAAAATCGGCATCAATCGCGATAAACATTCGACTGTTCCACTATTAAAACTTTACACAGATATATAAATAACATCAAATATGTATTAAGTCGTATAAACAAATAAATCGTAATTTACCTAAATACGTATATTATATATTTGATTTTACTTTAGACGAAGAAGACGTTTCAGTTATTTCTCCGCATCCATTGGTCCGTGATTCGCTATTTACGGAACCAATACCTTTCGGCGTATTTGGTTCTGCAGGTAATATAAAACAGGTAACAAAAATTATTACCGGTAGATAAACGATCGGATACTTTTAATAGACCTCCGCATATAGTGGCTAAAGACTACGCAATATAGACAACAGGTAATAGTAAAAAGTATTAAACTAATAAGTATACCGAGATTAAGCCAATGCTTCAATCGGGGTCGGGGTCGCCGTTTCTTTTATCAATACATTTCAACGTATCCCTTTTTAATTTTTCACGATAGACGATATCGTTGTCACGTATGAACATATAAAGACATGTAGACCGTCAGGTAACATCTTTTTTTATTACACTTTAGTGTCCCCTTCTAAACATTTCAGTGTATCGTTTGATTATGAACAAATGTTGATAAACAAAAACACAATACATATTTCTTCACATTTCAAGCCCAAAGAATCGCATTCTATAATTATTGGCGTAGTTAATTTCGCAGTGTTGTGTTTATTTCCATTTGAGGAGGGGTTGACGAGACGGTAAATAGCTTGGAACCGACATTTGGCCGAGAATAGGGGTAGTAGGGATTTCGGAATTGGTCATACAAATAGACACACTATTGACATACTAAATATTGACGTTATAGTAATTGTCGGTTTTACTTATATTTATATATGAGTGGGGGGGGAGAGGGGGGGTGAAGAATAGTCTCTTCGGTCTGTCCCATTTAAAAGTTGATTTACCGGAATAAATAATATCACACGGATTCCGGAAATAATCATACAAATGCATACTATAATAACATAGTAAATATCGGAATGAAAAATATGATTACAATATTCAAATATAGCCGTAAAAGGAGCCATTTTTGGAGCATATAGATAAATAACAAATCACTAGATCACTTGTATAGCCACGCATTAAAAATTAATGTTATATTTTTGGATTGTCGAAATATATAGAACAGTCGGACTTCAAGAGGTCAGTTAACTGTTTAAATGGTGGATTAACACTTGGACTGGATTCAAAATGTATTTGCCCTTCTGGTTTCAAAGGAGAGTTTTGTGAGACGGGTAATTCAATTTGTCTATTTCAAATATGATGGCATACACATAATAATATTAATAATAGGTACCTTTCTGAATTAACCGCCTTCCACCGATATCGTTAAAACATAATTAATTTTTATGTGTACACGTATACATATATATATATATATATTTTTTAATAATATATTAATATAATTTTTTTTTTGAAATTCTCAAATGGCCCATTGAAATGGGACATTTGGGCGTGACTGTTTGGATAGGACCGTCTTAGCGGCGGCCCTTTTAGACGTATGGGCTATTTGGACGTAAAAAGTACTTTTACGCGAATTCACATAAATAGTTTTGAACCATTTAGCGATTTGATATTATTTACACATTACTGTTGCCACAACTGTTGAACGTTTTTAGTATTATTTCCATACAAGGACATAAATTATTAAAATAATTTTGACATAATTCCAAATACGAGTGTATATAAATATTGATTGGAGCCTATTAACTCGTAGAAAATTATTACCACCGCGACAAAATTTCGTATTAAAAAACATTTCCCTAAGTGTATCATTACACAATTACAAAAAAATAAAGCAATTTTTTTTTTTTTAAATATTAGATTTACAATTTTTAGATTCTTGGTTTATTTTAGTAATTTTTAGTGAAAAGTGTTAAAAAAGAAATTGTAAATAATATCATACAAATAAACAAAATCAACATATTATTTATATATAGTTTCGTTTTTTTTTCACGTCCAAAGAGGATGTGCAAAAATAGCCACGCACAAATGTCCCAAGACACGTTTAACATACCACCCCAACCGAGCAGTGACGTGTTCTAACGGGTTAACATCCGAAAAAAGTTTCATGAACACGAAAAAGTAAAAAAAAAAAAAAATAAATTAAATATAGCCCATTTTTCAGGTTGTGGTCCGAATTTATACGGACGCGATTGTACCGGTGTTTGTTCGATGAATCCGAGTAAGCAGTGTCGTGGTATGCTCATGTGCACGAAGTCTCACGGGTGTGCGTGTCCAGCGGGTCTAACTGGTCGGTTCTGTAACGAAGGTGAGTACAATACGTTTTATAGATAAAATCCATATCGCACAGTTTTTAAATGTGACGTGTAAATTGACTTTTTTTTTTTTTAAATTATTGTTCATTTGTTTTGACTAGATTGTAAATCGGACAAATACGGTGTCGATTGTAGGCAGACATGCTCGTCGACATGTTACAACAGTACGTGCGACCAATACACGGGTTTATGTACCCGAGGTTGTTCTAATGGATACGTGCCACCGTATTGCCGAGAAAGTAAAACACAGTATTTTTTTTTTTAATTTTTTTTTTTACCTCTCTCCAATTAATTTTATTCAAAATAAATAGTATTGTTTTATTTGGATTTTGAGTTCAGTACACTCGGAGTTCTTCCATGTTTGTTAAATAATACAATATAACGTACCGTATTTTGTTTCATTGTAATGCATATTTTTCGATATTTTAGAATATCCTTACATACTTGAACCGCCAGCGGAAATTTCTGTTACAAATGACACAATTGTGATACAATTGAATTTTCAACCGTATAACATATGCGGGGATAAAAATCTGACACTGATGTTGTACCGATTAATTTATAAGGTAAGAAAACATTGGAATTAATTGATTTTCGAAAACTACATACACTACGTACCTGTTAAATGTTGAAATCTAATCGATGATAATTAAATCATTCGAGTCCTGAACCAGTAGGCACAATTTTGCTAAATAAACATCTAACTTTTTAGCAAAGTGGTCCGCGAGCATAAATAATACGTCTATCCGTTAGACTCGCCAGACGTATACATTAATGTGGCCAGTAAGTAATGTTATAAGTACATGTGTACACAAGTATTCAACTAAGGCCTAAGTCGAAGATTAAGATTAAGATTCTAAGCAATACGAATGACTTTAAATTGTAAAATTATTAAATGACAATCCATCACAAGTATATTATGCCTACGAAAATTATCATTAGTATTACATTTTACTATAATCAATTAATGCATCCAGTCGTCGGATAATGACAAATACGTAGTATTGTGTTTTTTCATTAATGTTTTCATATCAAAATTTTATTCAAATTTAAAATATATATATATTTTTTAAAAATTTTAATATTTTATTCGAGTACTAATTTCTTAAGCAACTTTTGTTGTTCTGCAGGCGTCCAATGAGGACAGATTTTCAAATTCCGAATTAAAAATTATAAGCCGAAATAAATACATCTACAACGAAACTATAAGAGATTTAATACCGGATACCGCATATCAAATCGGCGTTTTGGTTATAACCCAAGACGGGAACTTTAACTATCAAGATATAGTATACGGCCAATATAGGACATTGTGTATACGTAAGCATAAATAAAATAGTTTTTTTTTTTTTTAAAATTCAATTACAAATTGAAATGCAAGAATGCATAGTTAAATCTCATTTGTAATAATATCATTTATCAACTGTTCGTGATCGGTTGATAATTATTAGTAACATAATGTATCAAGGAATCAAACCGGGTTTTTAAAATATATGAAATACGGGGTGCGGCAGAGCCGACTGACGAGTTTTGATGGGCTATAAATAACAAACAGTAAAACTTAGAGAAAAGGTTTTTTTTTTAAATTTAAATCAGCATTCAATCCCATTTTTAAAAATTATTTTTTGAAAATTATATCTCCAAGATGGCGGCCGTCAGCATTGATACACTGCTGTAGACGATCTCTGAAGCTCTCATATGACTATCGGCACATTTCGACTGGTATGGTCTCGACTTCCACGGTAATTTTCTATTTAATTTCTTCTATGGTATGTGGGCGATGTCTGAAAACCTTATCCTTAAGGTAGCCCCAGAGGAAAAAATCACACATGCTTAAATCTGGGGACCGTGCTGGCCAGCAAGAAGAAGAATTCTCCTCAAAGAACGGTCTGAGATTCCCAAAGCTACAGCGTGTTTCCGGGCTGAGGCAGTCTTGGTGACCGCTCAATTGACTCTCTAATCAACTGCACATTTTCGGGGGTTCTGACCGTTCTGGGTGCTCCGTGTCCAAGTCTACTTAGGGTACTTTCAGTTTCTTCCAAATGTGCCGTATCCACAATTTTATAGTGTTAGCAGAAGGAATAGATTCAGCACGTGGAATGCCGAAGTGTATACGAAAAATTTGTGTAGTGATCACAAAACGATTATTTTCGTTATACGCACGCACGACCAAACCACGATGTACACCTGTCCAGACCACGATTACGAACAAAAACGGCATTACCGTACAATTCAAAATATACCACTTATTAAAGCCCGCTCTTATCTTATCACAGGCTAATGACCTCATTAAACTCGTCAGTCGGCTCTGCCGCACCCTGTATAATACTGTTTCGACCGGTAAAAAACGGTGACAAGCAAATTTTGAAACCTGTCTTTACAAGCGAAACCAACTCCTCGGCGAATTGCATCGAGGCAGTAAATGTTGCAGTAGAGTTAAATTCCCCTGTTGGAGTTGTCATAATACCTCCTTACATTCATAGGTATTTGAGTAAAAGTATATTTGAACATTTTAAACGCCGCGAGTATTTTAAATACGTTTTCGAGTATTGAATAGGAATATAATTAGATATTTTTTTTGTTTTTTTTTTTAATACCTGATTGAGATATCAAATACAAATATAATATATTAGAAAAAGATTTGTATTTGTTTGATACATGTTAAATAATTGTATATAATCACAATAGTGTACAATGTTGGCGAGCCAGCATATAAATTGTATATTGCAACTCTACGTAATTTCTATCATTTCAAAATGTTTTAAATACCTATCTTTTTTGTTTAATACTGCAATGAACATTCATTTTTCATTTTTTTGTTTTTTTTTTAAGAACCTCAAATAACTGATTATAACGTTCAACTAATTCCTGAAGTGAAAAGCGTCAACATAACGTGGAATAAAGTGAGTGTTATTAATGTTTTTATATAATTATTGTTAGATAATCAACCCCTATCAAGGGTCATGCGTGAATACTCATACACAAAACCGTTTTTTATTTACAGATCATTGCTAAAAATTTCGAATGCAAAGTTCACGAATATGAGTTGACGTTAACTTTAAACCAATCGCGAAATGTAATATCTGGTATTCAAAAGATTATATCGAGTTCAGATAGTGGTCACGTAATCGACGATCTCTATCCGGGTTATCAGTACAGCATAACGATGACTCCTAAAACGTCTAAAGGGTCGTTAAAGGAATCGCCCGCCTATTCTTTTGTTCCCTTTATGCCGGGTATTAGGTAACAAAACATTATCGTAATAAATAATTTCAATTTTTTTTTTTTTTTTTTTTATAGTCGATGACGTGATAATAAATGATATCGTTACGACCGTCGAATATAATATAATTGATGTGTCGTGGAAGTTGGGATCGTCTGTTTATCCGCACGGTTCTGTAGTCAAAAACCCAGTAACGTGTGTGGTTAGATACAAAGTAATTTTTTATCAAATGAAATTAATAATAGTACCCTAAATACGTTCAAAAATTAATATTATATCTTATACATATATATCAATGGTTATATTATATTACATCTAGTATAATACTACTTGTATTGCACACCTGCGTGTGTGCGACTACACCACGTGTTAGTAAATATCAGTAAATTGCGTACGAAAAATTGAGATCAAATTAAACATTTCTAGCTCAATAGAATATTCAGTTGTTCTCAGAAAGAAATAGAAAACAGTAATTGGACGTCGATAGAAATTTACAACCGAACAAACTACAAAATATACAATACGGTGCCCAATTCGCAATACTATATACAAGTGTATGTTTCAAATAATAAAAGCAAAAATATTACTCATCGAGAAAATATGGCGTTTTTATATATACCGCCGTCAAGTAATTTATTACCAACACTAAATAATTGTATTTAAAACACTTACATAATATCAATTTGTTTTGCGTAGATCCGCAAACAAAACCCGAAATCGATGTCTATCATCCAATTTCTGTGACGAATAATTCGGTAAATGTTCAATGGAATGCCGACACTATCAACTGTACAAAACTAAACGGATTCTTAATGAAATATTACATTGAATTAAAGGTCGTTGTCCATATATAACCATTAACAGTTATTTACTATCCATATAATACCCAAATGATTTTTCCGTATAGGACACGAGTAGTAACATTTTACAAATAAGTGAAACGAAACAAAAGTACATTTCGTTCGATAATCTCAATTCGAATACTTCATACGAAATGAAAGTTTTTATTAAAACCCATTTTGGTTATAATCCTGAACAATTTCTATTTTACAATTTTACGACTAAACCCGAAAGTGAGTTGACCAATATATTTTTATTAAACTAAGAATATCTTAATTGTGACTTGACACGTTATAGATTTGAAGCCGGTCGACGATTTAATGGTTTATAAAAAGAGTGTGAAGAGCCGTATGGTAGGCCTTCGTTGGAGCTTTTTGTCGGCCAATACAAATTTGAATGGATTTCTAGTTTCATTTAATGAAAATTTAACAAACGATCTTGTCGTTCCACCCACCAAATGTTCTGCTTGGCCGGAGTACTATTGCCATACGTTTAAAAAGTTGAAATTTATGATTTATCAGGGTAAAACGTATACATTTAATGTACGTACATCATATGTTGCCCCGAAAATCGCATTATCAAAATTAATACAAGATACTTAAAATATATATATATCATAGATACAGGCCGTGACATCTGATTTTCCTAATGGTGGGCCGGTATCGTCCATTTCATTCAAGGGCAACTACGGATGTAAGTTAAACGTTATTTATAGTAGTCCCTCGGTAATTTGAAGCAATGGAAAGAGAGTAAAAAAAAGAAAAGAAATAATTTAGACTTAAAGGGCTGAAATAATATTGTATTCCAGAAGATGTAATGGATAAGCCATGTTATTACGTACCTTCATATAAGCACATATACAATAATATGTTCAAACTGTTCAAAGTCGATACGTACAAGCATAATACATTTTTCGTATTATAGTTATTTTCTAAAATATTTGAATTGAAATGTTCGATTTACTATGATAGTTATGTCTACAGTGTTTTTGTGTTTTCCCCGTACAGTACCCGACACTCCGCTTAATTTCAAACCTTATGCGGTTGACAACACTACTATTACTCTGCAATGGGATATTCCGTGGATGTTCAACGGTGAATTGGATTTGTTTGTCATCAACGGAGAAGGCAGTTCATTTTTAGAATATGAAAACACGTATGATAGTTATGGGTCAATAGAAATCCTAATCGAAAAAGAATTGCCGACCTATTACTATACGGTAATATAGACAATTTGTTTTAAAAAGCAATGCAACCTGATAGGCGTGGTTAGTCGTATGCACAACTTGTACAATGTATTGCTGTTGGCGTGCTGCTTGGATAAGTGACTGATAAAAAAATAAAAATAAAACTGTGGTACGAGGCGTTACTATTAAATATTTAATAATTCAAACGTTATAGTGTTTGTTGGGTACATATATAATATATATTTTATATATATATATATTCGGTCGGTTCTAATTTATATTGGCTGCAATTTTTTTAAAAAAAACATTTTTTACAGTACCTTTTTATTCTGTTTTACTTAGCAAATAAAATAAATCTGCACAAATTTGGGATCGATTCCTCAACTCCTTTCTGTGGCTCAAGTGGGTTAAAAATCGAGAAATAAGGTTATTTTGAAGTTTAAGTATTGGGTACATTAAAAAAATTACATTTTATCTTTTTTATGTAAAACTATTTATTAACTATACGTTGTAGTAATCAACTATTTTTTTATTTTTTAACTTTAATATTTCGAATTGTAACAAAAAAAAAAAAAAATGAAATATAACCCTTATTCTCCAATTTCAACACACTTGTGCCACGGGACGGGGTTGAGTAATCGATCCCGAATTTCGCGGATAATTTTTTTTATTTGGTGTATAGATCAAAATAATAAGGTACTGTTAACAAAATTGGAAAATAAATAAATACAAAAAAAAAAAAAAAAATGGGTCGTATATCCTCCAATACACTACTTGTGCTTATGCAATATAATTTGTATTAACCTGACCACATGTTATGTTCAATAATAATTACATTTATATTGTACATTGTTTCTGTATTAACTGCGAATTCGTCCGTTTAATATATTATATTATGTTATAGGTGGAAGGTCTAAAACCGGGATCCACGTATTCATTTCGATTGTCGGCCTCAACCAAACATGATCGGTACAGTTCTCCGGCCAACATTACCGTCACAACGCACGGATAATATGAATAAATAAATATTTATAAATATTATCATTGTTATACGCTTATTCTTGTACTATAATATAATAATAGTTTTATAGTATTTGGGTTTTAATACACATTATACGCTCTAAGGTATCAAGTGGTAACATTTGTTACGAATGCTAACAATATTCTATAAATTATATTCTATTACAAGCCCCGTGACGGTTGAACTATTTAAAATATTATCATAAACGAATATCTTGTGTCTTATGTAATATTTGATGTCATCATTACAGCGCACGCTGAATTATATTTATTATGTCGTATATTATACTAATCAACATCAATGGCGAATCGTTCAGACTTTTATTAATCTCAATACCGTGTGTACGAGGTGTGGCTATTAAACAACGAGACATTAGAAAACTTTTTATTAACAAATTATAATAATTTAAAAATTCCCCCCCTCTCTATAAACTCCCCTACGTTTCTGAAGCATCGCTTCATTTGTGTTTTCCATTGGTCAAAACACTGTTGGAAATTGTTTTCTTGTAATGCCTTCAAATACCTCTGTCGATTATGTTCTTACATAATCAATGTGTGCCTTGTAACGGGTTTTTAATAATATCGAAAAGAGCCGAATGTCTTTACGGAACGGGATCTGGTGAATATGGGAGGTGTTGCAGCACCGGGGTTCGATTCTTGGCCAGATACTGTTTTACATATAAAGCAGTATGAGCTTTTTATCTTTTTATGCCCGAGTGAGGTTTTTAGGCATCATTTTAACGCAGACATTTGTTGTGTTCAAAATTGATCGTGCAACATTTGTCTTTTTGTCAATGTTAACCGTTTTACAGCTATTATTATAATGAGCTCATTCGCCGATTATTTTGTACCATATCATTTATTTTTGACATTTAATCATCAGTGCTTTTTTTTTTTTTTTTTTTGAGAAGCATGGACAATCCACAGGTTGTTCGTCTTTTGTATTCATTACGAACCGATCGTGCCACACAAAGACACATACTCGTGACATAACAGCGTCGTCAGCAAGCCGAAAATGTCCGCCGCAGCAGATTTTCCGAGTTTCACTTGAAATTTTCAATTAATACACTGCTCAAACGTGTTCGTCCGGCATAACTTCGACGTAAAGAATGTACGAAGTGAAGTTAAACAACGCTCACACGTGAACTATAGAATGGACACTGGCTAGACCGGTACTATTGTCCGATGCGGTGATATTCATATATTATAAATATACCAACATTGTGCCCTCATCTGTACGCGCCTTACCGTTAGTTTGACGTTATTATTAAATGGCCACGAGTTTCGCGCGTTGCTGTGTAAAAATCGAGGGGAAATTAAAACATATATTCGGGTAGGCAAACATTCGTGCGTCTTTGACGAAAACTAGGCGTGAACGGACGACCATCACGGCATAATAGTCATGTAGTACGACCTGCGAAATTCCGTTTGAATTTATTTTTTAACATGTCACCGGAAATATTGTTGACGATTTAGACTTAATTGGAGACCGCCGCGGTATCTCGTTGCCACTATAGTGCTTTTTATCGTTTCCGTAGTTTATTGTTGACCCGCGGTCAAATTGTTATCAATTTACGTGCATATGCACACTGTGCGCAACGCGACGGTTTTTGTCGAATTTTTTAATATGCCAAAATAATGCGTGATTTATACAATATTGTAAGTCCGCCCAGTACACTGCACATGCAACTCGTATGAAACGCTACGAGATTCTTAATAGTATCGGTTTTGTTGTATGCAGTACCTTGTTGCACCCGTGGTCTGTATATAGTCTATATCAGGGGTATCCAGCGTTTTTTTTTTGTTTTTTTTTTTTTTTTATACGGCGGTCCATATCTGAGATACGTTTCGGCATCGCGGGCCAAATTTTTTTTAGACATTGATAGAGAGGAAATGGAACTGAAGATAAACGAGAATTATTTTATGTAACTATAATTTTACAAAGGGAAAAATGATTTGATTGTGATAAGTTGACAGATACTTAATGATAAGTTTGGAATTGTTCGTCTTTTGAAATTTCGCGGTAGTTCGGATCACACTTGGATGTTCCAACTAGCAGCGCCGCTCGTAAATTAGCCCGTCACTTGAGTAGGTACTATACTTTGATTTGACGTTTTTCATTTTTGAAATATGATGTCGATTGTAGGCAAACATGCTCGTCGACATGTTACAATAATACGTGCGATCAATACACGGGTTTATGTTCCCGAGGTTGTTATAATGGATACGGCGCCACCGAATTGCCGAGAAAGTAAAATACAGTATTTTTTTTTTACCTCTCTCTAAATAATTTTATTAAAAATCAATTGAATCATTTTATTTCGATTTTGAGTTTAGTACACTCGGAGTTCTTCCAAGTTTGTAAAATAATACAATATTAAGTACCTATTTTGCTTCATAGTAATATTTTAGAATATCCTTACATTATTGTACCGCCAACGCAAATTTCTGTTACATATGACACAATTGAGATGCAATTGAATATTCAACTGTATGACTTAGGCAGAGATAAAAACCTGACACTGAAATATTATCAATTATTTTATAAGGTAAGTTTTTAGAAAACATTGAATGTGTATAACTATACTGATACTGTTAAATTGTACCATTTCATTGATTTTTTTTTTCATAAAATTTCAAGTAAATTAGCTTGACTTTTTGTATACAAAATAAAATACTTCATACCATGTCACTACTAATCGTAGTAAAAAGGGGAATTTAATTTACACCGGACTCGCATCAATATATCATTGCTAACGGAAAATAATTCTGAGTGAAGTGTAGTTAATCATGTTTTGAAAAGCCGTATTTTTTTTATGATTTTCATCAAAATTTACACTTACGTTAAAAAAAAAAAAAAATTATTAAACCAAGCTCAACTTTGTTCTTTTTGAGTACAACGCAAGATGAACCTTGTGTGAACTTGTCAAGCATGTGTTGTAGGCCAAATTATTTTTATCCATATAAATCCAAATAAAAACAAAAAAAAAAAAAAACTCGAAAACTTAATAAATATCTACAAATAGTTCTAAAATAGCCAGAATTTTTTGAACATTTGTCCACCTGGGAATAATATATATATTCTATATTCTGTAAAAATGTCAGGCATTTGCAATTTGTTTAAACTATAATTGCCGGAAATGTTCCCGTTTTTCTTTCGATTTGTCCAAATTATTAAGAATACTCCAACGAAAATCCATAATAATGCTCGAGAATAATTGCTACCATTGAAATTCGGAACAGAATGTCCAGTAGAAAAATTGTTTACAAACTGAATAAAAAAAAAAAAAAAAGAGCTCAGAATCAAAAACTTATATTCGTCGCACTCGTTTCCAAAGTAGCTGTAATTTCATTGGATACCGATGAAATGGAGATGGAGGTCGCCTTTATCTTTATCTTTGATTAAAATACTTAATGTATCTATCACGAAAATATAATATATATACATTTATATTAGTTTTGTATCTTATAATATTTCATTAATGTTTTCATATCAAATTTAAAATATATATATATTTTATTGAGTATTGATTTCGTAAGCAACTTTTGTTTTTCTGTAGTCGTTGTATGATGAGAAATTTGCAAATTCCGAATTAAAAATTATAAACCGAAAAAAATACATCTACGCCGAAATTTTAAATGATTTAATACGAAATACAGCGTATGAAGTTCGGCGTTTTGGTTATAACCCAAGACGGGAGCTTTAACGATCGAGATATAGTATACGGCCAATATAAGACATCGTGTATACGTAAGTGTAATTATCAGAACAAACGTTTAGTTTAATTAGGTATTGAATTGAAGAATGCAAGATGAAATCTCGTTTGCAATTAAACAATTTATATACTATTCATAAACAATCGGTGATTATATCTGAAAGTATCAAGGAATCGAACCGGATTTTTAAAATACAAAACCGATTCGACCGGTTAAAAAACAATTATAATCGTGTAACAGGTGAATCTAACTCTAATTGACTAAGAGAGTTTATTTTTCTGTGCGGGGTTAAATTCGTCTGTGTTACACTTGTAGCAAAACTTTCATACATTCTATGCAACTATTTAAGTAAAAGTATTTTTGAACACTTTGAACGCTACAGGTATTTAAAATACGTCTGCGAGTGTGGAATACATTTTTATTCAATTTTTGTTTTTAGGCTTAAAGTACTTACTTAGTTGTACCTAGAGGTAACCACCAATATACTATCTGTATTTATTTAATGATTAGTTAATAGTATACGATTTATTAGTTCTACAATTTTCGTGGATTTTGCAATGAACTTAAAATAATATTTTCTTTGTAGAACCTAAAGTGTATGATTATGATATTAAACCGATACCTGATGAAGAAAAACGTCAACATAACGTAGAGTAAAGTAAGTATAATAATTTATATTATAATATTTATTATTAGGTAATTCACTATTCAACATTTCACGATAATACGTATACTTCACTAACTGAATTTTCTAAAATATAGGCAATATATGCCCTCCGGAAGTACAATAATAATAATGCATTAAATGACCAAATAATATCAATAAATGACCGTATGACTCAAAATTCCCTAAGAATGCAAACAACAGTTGCAATATTAAAATGATACTATCAGCCTCTACATTCCATGTAACAAATTTCAATATACATGTATGCGTATTAACGTATTAGAGCAAAAGAAAAAATAAAAAAAATGCAAAATGCATCGTGTTCCAGGCCTAACCTAACTATTATAGCATAATATTTTCAAAATATTCAAAGAAATGTACTAGTATAATATAATAATAACATTAAACATTTTTTGAATTGTAGATATCCGTTTATTTAGTTTCATGGTGTTTTTCGTACTATCTAGTTTTGGACGACTGTCAAGAGTCTACTGTATAACTCTGTTACTCGAAAAATATTGAAATTTTCAAAATAATATTGTCACCAGTCTTTATGTCTATGATGTTTTGTATTCTTATTGTACAGTATCCAACGCTCCTCTTAATTTCAAACCACAAGTGGTTGGCTACAGTACTATCGCTCCACAATGGGATAGTCAACGGTGATTTGGATGTGTTTATCATCAACGGAGAAGACATTTCATTTTTAGAAAATGAAAACACGATTGATAATATCGATCCAGTAGATATCCAAATCGACGAAGAATTGCCAACCTATTACTATACGGTAATAAAAACCGTTTTGTTTTAAAAAGCAATGCAATTTTATAGGCATAGTTAATTATTATTCTTCCTTGTGTTCTTAGACACAACCCTTCTCCCAAATTCTTTTCGTGTTTATGTATTGAAATTATAGTTTTCTAAAATTATATTATCATAGGTGTTCTATGTAGTTTTAACAAAATAAAATACAATATTATAAAAGAGTAAAAGTACCGCCTGTACATAGATTTTTCGATCTCCTACTTTTCCCAATTCAACAGCAAAATAAGTTTATTTATGTGTATAAATACATTTTTTTTTTTATTTACATGCTTAACATAACGTATCCTAGTTAATTATATTTATTAACAACGAAATTTGTATTATTACGTTGTTATTAGCCGTCAATTTTTTTTATATTGCAGGTGGACTAATCTAAAACCGGGAATCACGTATTCATATGGAATTTTGACCGTATCCAATTCTATGCGGGGGGTACAGTTCTCTGACCAAAATTACCGTCGCAACGTTCGCGGATCATGACTGTTTATAAATATTATTATTATGCGCTTCTTTATCTAATATTACATACAAAAAGATATATAATTTTTTTACATTATCTATATGATTAGCTGGCAATATTGTAGTTTTTAAGTTGTTTCCTGTATTCTGATGCGGGATGTTAAATTGTTAAATTGAGAACAATTATCGTGGAAAATTATATACCCTACTATAGTTTTCGCTTACGGTGCATATTGCACGGGTATTAATCATTGGTATTCGGGTGAAAATATAATCACCGTTATAACCTACACATCTATCACTAAATTTTTAACCAAATACTTGTTAACGAATAATGTCGTGAATAGATTTTTTTTTTTTTTTTTTTTTCTTAATATATACGTTTAGATTTTCAAATATATTACGCTTTAGGTTTTTTAATTAGTACATTTTGTTACAATATTTATAATATTCTATAATATAGACTGTTTATTTATAATAATACAAATAAATAAATATCTTACGTCTTATTAAATACTTCTGTTGTTACAGCGTTTTGGTACAGCGCACGCTGCATTATATTCAGCGGCGTATTTACGGGGGCAGTGCAGCCCTTTAAAACTTATTATTATTATTTTTTTTTTTTTTTTTGGTTTTTGTTATTTTAAATCGTTAAATATCGATTTTAACATCTATTGCAATAAATGCAATTCTCGATCATTGTTTTGGAAACCCGATTCGAATTTTATACAAAAGTTATAATAAAAATATAAAAGGCCAAATCTATCATGTTAGCTCACCCGGAAGACGAAGTTGAAGGTTTACCGTAAATCATGCTAATAAACTAGAGTTCCAGGGCTTTTGTAAAACGGAAATTCGATAAAAATTTGAAACGTGCAACCGATACATCTGAGAACCGTGGACATTTGCAATACAAATACAATTAAACGTAAAGCGTATATATATATATATATATATTATTATATAAGCTTTTCACCATTCCCTCTCAAAATAAGTGATAAATACGCCACCGATTGTATTTGACTTTTCAGACTTTTTAGTACAGCATTTTTTTTCGTGTGTTGTTATGTAAAAATCTAGGGGAAATTGAAATATATTCGTGTAAGTAAACACTCTTGCGTCTTTTATGAAAACAAGGCGTGAAACGTGAACGGACGACCGTCATCACGTAGTACGAACAACGATATTCCGTTAGAATTTTTCTTTTATAACATATTATCGAAAATATCGTGTCGACAATTTTAGAGACCGATTGCATTGCCGATACTGCAGTATCGCTTTTTATCGTTTCCGTAGTTTATTAGACGCCTGGAATTGTTTAAACGGTTTTATTTTCACTCTAAATTATTTATTTAGATATTTTTGGGCAGGCATTTATATTATAATATAATTTTTTTTTATTTTAAACTATCAATAAAAGTCTTAATTGTTTTGCCAACCAAAATACACGTCATTTCTAACCGAATTCGAGTGGTTTTTTTTTTTTTTTGTCGCGGCGATGTGTAATACGCACTATACCTTTGGTGACCGGATATAATAATTCAAAAAATAGAACGTTTTAAAACTTAGCTTCTCGATCATAAAAAAAAAAAACCCCATCCCTTAAGAGCATTGGCCGATGTGTAAACTATTTTACCCATTTTGCCCCATAGGTGATCTCCATTTATTTAAACGGTTAGGTTACTCTATAATAATTATATTTCTATAATCAGCTTTAAAAACTAATTATTCGAAATTATAATTTCATTACAATGACAACTTTAATTAGGTGTGTGTATTTATGATGAAAATCCTTTGAAAATATAAGAAATATTTGAATATATAATTATTGAGAGAAAAAAACTAAATTAATATGTTTCCTACATATTTAAAACATACTAGGATATAAAAAATTGACATGTGTTTGATTGTATGATGAACTAAAGTCCCCTCTTTTGTGGCAAATTGCAAATTTTTAGTAGTAAGATCATTTTTTTTTTTTTTTTTTAAACAAATTATTTACCTTTCGACTAGATGAAGCAGCATGATGCTGCATGCTATTTAAATGTTTTTTTATTGATATGATTTTTTTTATATTGCTGCGACCGCTATTTTATATATAAAATTCGCAGTACACATTATGAGGAGTTATTCAAGTCGGTTTTACAAAAAAAACCCAAAAACTCATTCTGTAGATTTGAATTAAATACACATTTTCTACGCGGTGGGCTGAATCGTACAACAGTCTAACAATTACATTTACCGTCTGGAGGTTTGGACCGTTTAGTTAATGACATTGTTGGTCTGCGAATTTTTGCATTCTGTAATGTGATAGTACCACATAATATACGATTACTATCGGTTATTAGCAATATCGACCAATATTATTATATTTAACCGCGGTTCATATTATAAAATATTATCTTGCATTGCATTACGCGTGCCGTATCGTAAAAAATATAAATAAATTATCACATTGGCAAAACATATCGTATGCATGCCCGTAATATTTTTTTTTTTTTTATTAACAAAAACGAGTACAATCGCATACGCCAAACACTATTGTTGAGGACACTAGTATGATCAAATGCATTTGATGTCCACTACGAAAAAGTAGTGTACGCCCGGCGGTCGCCCGTAACTATACGAGCAGCTGCTGTGTTGTCGCCGACGAAATAACGCAATCATTTCAAAAAATTACGACCAAATAAGGTTTTTGTAGTTTCGAGATTGGATACGGGATTAAACGCAAAAAACGGACGCGCAGAACGGAATTTACAGCGGACCAATCGAGTTACCGTGTCGGTACATTTCCCCCGGGGCGGTTCGCAAACGTTTCGCACACCGACAATAATAATAATAATAATAATAATAATAATACAGCGGCAATATTCTAGTTGCGGTCGACTAGTAGTAATAAACCGGAGAAAATGAAATCCCGTCCGGGTTAATGTCACCAATATCGTATCGCGTCCGGGTATTATTTTTGTTATCAGTAATGCTTATTGCGGTGTAATAGAAATACGGTGTACACGCCATTTGGGAATTGCCGCGTGGCCCCGGTATCGAGAAACATCCGTCGGCGTAATACAATTATCGGTCCCGGGAGGATTTCCGTCTAGCGGACCGGCGTCCGGTATAAAAGGGTCCCGGGGCCTCACTGCGAACTCAAGTGCTGTCCGTGCCGTCGACAAGACACAACTATCACCAGACCGCCGTCTCTCCCCGTCGCATCTCCGCGCAATCGGTGAGTATAAATATTATACGTAATATCGTATTTTTACGTTTCCTTTTCGGTCCACGTACACTCGTACAAGTCACGTGGAAACGTCTCCGGTGGTTTTGTATTTCCGCAACACTATAAATAATCTCCTAACGTCCCGACGCCGTTTAGTTTCATTTCATTTTTTTTTTTTTTTTTTTTTAGACACTCTGAGCGTAGTGAACACATTTTCTACCGGAAATCTCTTCTTTTTTTTTTTTTTTTGATTTCCCTTGTAATACCTACGCGATAACAGTTACTCTTGTTTTTCGATTTTATTGATAATTCGGTGAAACATAACCATAGCGGTTGATCTTATGCGGACGTAGCCAACAGACTAATACAACGTACAATTTAAAATCATTAAAAAAAAAAAAAAAATGTTTAACCGAATTTCGCTCAAAATCGTTTTTCGTTTGTATCCTACCATTTCGACCTTCCCATCGTCTATAACAAACAGTGGCCCGGCCACGGTGAGAAATATGTCCGGGTGATTTCTGTATTAAAATATGGAATAAACCTGCGAGATATTCGAATTTAAAATAGTATCAAAAATCGCGTTTCCTTCTTAAATTAATATTTTTACCCTTTTACATATGCAACCGTCGTTAGCCTATATTAACGCATCGTGATCCCGGTAAATCGCAAATGAAAAAAAAAAAAAAAAAATCGTCTTCGTGCCCTTCGCCTATTTTTCCGACTATACATATTTATTATATATATATATTCGTGGTCATATCGATAAATCTCGGTCCGCTTTGGTATTGTCTATAATACTAACAGATTAAAACTAATAATGATATAAAAACATATTGAATATTATCTTTTTTATAATTAAGAAAAACACTGCTTTGACTGCTTTTTGTGACCAAGGGGCAACACATTGGACACATTCTCGTGCTATTTTCGTTAATTCCAATAGCTTTTGAATTTGAATTTGTGACCGAAAACACTTGTGATTTGTCTAAATGATTGTCTAAGTTCAGAATACTTTACATATAAAATCATTACATTTTTTTAATAGTTTATTTCCCGTCGTAGAGAGTGTTTTTTTTTTTACAAATTAAATAACGAAAATGTTTCCATGTCCGCGTTAGAGAGGTCAATTTCATTTAAACCGGGTCTGTTGACATATTCCGTTATAAGGAAGATTTTCCGTCTCCTAGAGAGGTTTTACTGTGCTTTAAACATTATATAGAAAACTATCGTTCGCGGCCAGTGAATTTCGCTAGGTGAAATTTTGCCGGATGTTTATCGAGTAGGCTCGACGTAGGAAAAAAAAAAAAAAAATAAAATAAAATAATAATTACTCGTATTGATCGACGGACGTTACTTCTACAGCCGAACACGGTATCATCACGCCAAACACGCACACCCGTACGGAAATCATCGCCATCGACATGAACTTCAAGAGCACCGTCGCCGTATTCCTGCTGATCGTCGTGCTGATGTTCGCCATGGACTCCGCCGACGGGTTCAGAAAACCGCCGTTCAACGGAAGCATTTTCGGAAAGCGTACCAGCTCCGCTCCGGGTACGGTATACGGATGATAATATTTTTTATTAAGAAAAAAATATACAATCTGTAAGGTTCATTTACAATAAGCATATATGCGGTATTTGTGGGTTTTTAACGTGATTTAGCCTGACTTAAGGAACTACCCAACAGTAGCACTTATGGCGTGAGGGGAATGATAATATAAATACAAAACGCGTACGATATTAATAAAATAAAATGGCTCGTTCAGCGCGGTCAAAAAGGTTGCAAGTCAGCAGTACACTGTTTGTCAACTCGTCGAGTTTAGCGTTTAGAAACGATTCCGCGACTTCGTTTCGTTCACACCCCGATCGGTTCGACGGTTTTGTCGTGATATTTTGTTGTGTCTGTCGAAAACGCAGGCGGTTATAATGAAAATGTGATCATCGAATACGCGTACTTTCGAATTACACGTTTTTCAAAACGCATTATTCCGCACAGTACACGCGTCATCAGTACGAATTTCCGTTATTATAGCTTACCTACAATAGACACTTGCGTATCAAATATTGTTTATCGCACCGAACTATTGTAATTTAATTCATCTAGTGTGTTTTGCGGTTTGATTCCCGACCGTCTTCCACCATAGTCGTGATGGCGTATCGTATTTTATTATTAATAACATATATTGTATTGTATCATGTAATAATATAATTTATTTATTTTTTTTTTTTTTGTTTTTTCCGCCCCATTATACAGAATACGAAATCCCCGGAAAAACCATTTACAACATGTGCGAACTTGCGTCGGACGCTTGCCAGACTTGGTTCCCGAACCCAGAGAAGAAATGAAATGCCCACAGCATCGTCGCTATCGTCCGTAGTATCGTAGAAGTATACAAGTTTTTCCCGGAACGTTTAAATATGTAATTCCGTTAAGAGGGGAAAAAAAAAAAAAAAAAAAAAAAATGTATTAGTAAAAATGTAGTCGAATAATGAATTTTTTTTTTTTTTATGTTTTCTAATAAAATGCTTGTCAATTGAAATACAAACATATCCAGAGCGTTTTGTAATACCTGCACAATATATTCCACACCTAAAATATCCCGAAAATGATAAAAACATTTATAAAAAAGATAGGAAAAACACACTTTCGAACACGTTCTGCTGTTTGGCGGACGAGGTGAACCGTCGAAATTCAACTGTATTTTCCACTTGTAGGATTATACGAATAAATAACACGATAAAAAAAAAATAATAATAAAACGTTAATTTCGTGTTGATCGTCAAAAAAAAAATTACATCGTATGTAATATTGGTGAACATATACAAATAGAAAATAAAACATTTTGTTTTTTTTTTTTCTTCAAAATATTATATCGTTCGCGATGGGTTTCGTGCGTACCGCAAGTATACGTACACGCACCGGACGGCGTAAAACCGTAAACCCAGCGGAAACCGGTAAAATCTCTGTAAAAAATGTCGAAAAAAAAAAAAAAAAAAAAAACGGTTTTACAAGTGTAAAAATACAAATACAAATATATATATATATTTATAAACGGGGCGTCGTGTCGTCGTCGGTCGTACACGATATAATATTATTGTTGTTACGTTCTAGTGGGCGGGATGGGCAGGGGATTGGCGTCCGGCGGCGCGGGGGGAAACCCGTCGTCGCGGCCGCGTACCGGCGGTGGGAAAAGAAACGGCAAAAACCTCCGTCGCCGGGCCGTCCGGTCGCAGTACACGTTGTTCCGGTGTTGGGTGCGGTGTCGCGTTGCCCAGGTCCCCGCGTCTTCGTCTTCGTCGTCTTCGTCGTCGTCTCAGCGCCCGGCCGTCCACCGATACCCACGCCCCGAATACTATGCGTTCGCTGTTGCACGCAGCCCCGGCGCACCCGCAACAACACCGTCAGAAATCCGCCCGGATTTGCGTTTGAACTCGGAACGCGTCGATTCCCCCGGGGGTTTATCCGGAGACATTTTTTTTTCCCTCCCCTTTCGTTTTTTTTTTTTTTTTCCCCACCCGTTTATTTCCCATTTTCCCGCGCGCCCGACATGCGTCCCGCCGTCTCGTCCCGCGGGCTGTGGCAGCTCGCCGCCGCCGCCGCCGCCGTCCTGTTGGTGGCCGGGCTCCCGGACGCCGTCCGGTCCGTCGAATCGTCCGCCGACCCGAAACGTAAGTAACCTTTACACGCTAATAATATCAGTGCCGACGTCCCGATCGTGTTGACCACCGTTAAAGTCACCGCGAACGACGCCGGGGGGGAGCCTGTTGGGGTACGGGCGGCAGAGTTTTAAAACCGTCGCGGGGAAATCGGATTTCGGGGAGAACTATGGACGAACCGCGATTCTTCCCCATTATTAACCGTCGACCAAGTCAACAACGGAAATTGAAACCAACAAAATTACAAGTTATCTAACGATACGACTACGTACATTTTCCCGAGATTTGTATGTACGTTCTTGTATATTTTTATTTTTTATTTTTATAGACGGCAGGGGGAGTTACCCCGTATAGCCAAACTCGACGCTTACAAATGTCTCGTCGAACATGTTCTTTTTTTTTTTTTCTAGATAACCTAGTTTTGACCGTGCGATTTTATACCGCTGCTTTTGGATTTTTTTTTTTATTATACTCATATTATGAATAATATTATATCGTCATGAACGTTAGCTATTACTATAGTACGGAAGTAATTTTCTAATCCAAAATCCGTATATAACCGAACACTTTGTGTGTTCGTTCGATACGACAATAATATATTATATAGGTACGCTTCAGATATTATAATCGATAGAAAAAAAAAAATCGTCGATTTTACATCATATTACGTAAATATATCACAACACTCCGGGAATGGCACGATGACGATGATTGTCTGCAATGGAGTATTGTAATTTTTTTTTTTTTTTTTAGCGGCGTTTCATTAGCAATCAAATGTGTCGGTTTAACAAAATTACGATCGTTAAAAGAACAGTAACGATATAATGTTATTAGGTAACATATTATACTCGCTCGTCCGAAACAATCTAGTCTTAGCAATGGTTATATATATATATATATATATATATATATATATATATATATAATTACAAACTGTTTACATAATAATTATTACAAGTCGATTAAAAAAAAAAAATAAAAATAAAAAAATTCGACCAAATACTCTTGTATTTGATACTGCGGTTGAACAATAGTATAGAGTGTGAGAGGAATGCGTTTAATTTATATATGCGGGCAGTGAGAAAATATTGCACATGCGAATGCAGTAAAAACGCTCGACAAGAAAGTTACGTCCGACAACTTTTACGGCGAAAGATAATTGGACACGGTGGAAATAAATAATTTTATTCGAACCGGTACCCAATTTTCAAAATTCTCAACGCTCGAAGATTTATCGTAGCTTTCGTGTATTATCAGTGGCACACGGACACCACTCTGTATATCGTTAAAATATACGTTTTGCGAATTTAAATCGTTTATAGTTAAATTGTATTACGAAAACGTGTATATTTCTCATGCACATAATATTTCAAACGACGTATTATTTTAATAGTTTCATTTCTAAATGTTTTATGTATCGTGTTTTTTTTTTTTTTTCTTTAACCATAGGAACAACTTTGTTAATAAATTAGATACAGTTGAATTATTTACCATTCGAACAAAAAGTGCTTTTATATATAATAAATTCATAAACTAGAGTTTCGATTAGAGTTCTTCACATGACGGCACCGGTCCTATCCGTGAACTCGATAAAGTTGTGTAAATAATACTACTAAATACTATATAATCGCGATGCAATCCATTTCGAATAATGTAAATTAATAATTACGCTTGTATTGTATACTTAAAAAAAAATATATATATATATATATATATTGTCACCGAACAATAATATAATATAATAACTATTGTATTTTTAAATAATTTAAAAACGTCTAAATTATATTTATTTTTTTTTCCCCCGGGTTATCTATTTAATATTATAGTACTCGAGAAACACTATTATTTAACGAGTTCCAGTTTAATATAAGTACAGTGTCTCTCGCTAAATATCATTGGCACACTCGGGCAATCGTGTTTAGCGCCTCTATTCAACATGGGTAGAAATTTGATTACGTTTTTAGCAAAGCCAAGATTTTACATACATTAACATATAATAGGCGACAATGCCTACGCCAGTTTATTATATTTTCAAAATATTTCCTACTGCCGTATGTATTTCATTTTTAAACTGTATTTTGAGCTAATTTTTATATTTTTTTTTTTTTTTTTTTTTTGGGGTGGGGGATAGAAATAAATTTGTTTTGAATGTCTTTTATTGCATTCAATTCGGAAATAGTCGTGGTTATTTTATACACGGTTGTAATCACGGAATTATAGTAACTGTCAAAAGCTATCGTGGAAGCTGCTAATCAACACACTTCTCGATAGTCGATCACAGTGTGGACTCTATCGTTATATTTTGCCGTCTGGTCGGCGGTTCGCGTGCGTTTCTATTTGAATACACAAATCCTATCGAAAACCACTCTACTGTCATCGAGTGGGGCCGGCCACCGTCTCTTGATAATAGTAAAACTATCGTGCACTATCATCGATGCCAGCGACTAGCACGGTAGTGATTAACGATCATTGTAGTGGACATTTCAGCGTGTCCGTTGGGGTTCGACATTCGAGTTTTAGAAACCGCCGGGCCCGTAATATATTATTGGACGACCCGCGCAATTGTGCGCTGGAAACAAATGCCATATAATAATATTAATAAAAAAAAACACAAAACAATATTATGATTATTATTATTATAAATATATAATGGATCCATTGATCGCGAGCACCGGACGACAATATAATATGTCCGCCCCCCCCCCGGGCGTCCTCATACTTACGTCATTCCGGTCACGTACGTATAAATAAATATTGCTTACGATTTCCGAACGTATTGCCAATGATCCGACTATATATATATATATACTATATATTAATATAGTATGTGACGACTATCCGATTCTCGTCTATCTGACGACTGTCAGTCGCTTTCCCTCCCACTTCTCGTATCTATAAAAAAAAAAATAATATCGGTATTCGGTAACGATACTCTCGGTGTTAACAACTCGCAATATGCCAAACCGGAGTCACCGTCGTTTGAAGTCTGTCGGCATCATCATAAAATTCGTGGTGGCCAATGTTCGAGCATATTCGACCTCTAGTACCGTCTCGTCTCACAAACCAATCCTTCGGCTGTAGTCTCCACCGCCGACATCTTCCGATTCGGTCATCCTCCCAAAGCGCCAGTAGTAAATTTTAACTCGTCCGTGTATCGTGGCCGGTCCATCGCAGTCTCCTGTTTTCTCTTGTTTTTTTTTTTTTTTTTTTGTTTTTATATGGCTTCTAACATATGTTTTTCTCCAAAAACGTCATCTGTACTTAATTGTTTTTTTTCCATCGTATCCCCTCTTCGGTTATGTTAACCTTTACTGGTCCACAGATCTTCAGTAAAATTTTCCTTTCGAGAGTGTATTTTTACACCGTTTTCCTCGGACCCCGAAATCCGTACAATACGCATAACTAGTCGTATTAAGACAGTATATAACAATGTTTACATATTCAAATTATTACCTTATCGCTACACGGTACGATAACGACAAGGTAATATGAATAGTATAGATATTATTTTAGATGCCTAGTGGAGATGTGCTTTAAATCCTCGCAGAAAATACAGATTTTTTTTTGGTAAGTATAAAATTCCTCCAAAATATTCGCACGCCATACCTGTCAAAAGACTCAAACGATTACCTTCTAGCCGGTAGTATTTTAATTTGAAACGTTTTTCTTAAACAAAAAAACGTTTACGGAAATCTAAAATATTGAACGTAAGCGGACAGGCGATAGTTCGACAATACGAGTTGACAATTTTTTTTTATTTTTTATTTATTGTTTCTGGGTTCCCTGACGGTTCTCACGGGAAAAAGTTTAACCACAGTCAACCCCAGACCGAGGACCGGCGTAACATTCGGATTTCGTTCGCGATAATCATCAATTATCTGTTGCGTTCACCGTTGCTGTTTGCCGTCTCCACCTGAAACGCCTGGGCGCGGCCTTGCGAAAGTCGCGTAAAATGTTAACGATAAATCATCGATTTGTTACGAACGTTAATAATAAAAATAAAAAAAACAATATAATCCGATGGCTGTGTAATAGAACGACGAACGGCCAAATACGGATAACCGGCGTTAACCGTTCGGCGTACAACAAACAAATCAGCCGCCCGCGTTATCTATTTGGGCGTTTTTCTAGAGCTGTTGCGGGCCAAACGGAAATCGGTACGTAACGTCCGCGGACAACCGCGAAATCCGCATTACAAGTGTGGCCCCGTTTCATCAATAAATGATATTATTGATTTTCAACCGCAGTGTCGCATCGAAACCTAACCCGTACGTATTATTATCGTTATTATTATTATGTGCATAACGGTATCGCGGTTCGGATTTTTTCTATTTTTTTTTTTTTTTATCGGAATTTCACACACACACACGCACTCTCATTGTTTGTCCCGGACAATTAATCGTATGCGTTCGGCCGGGATGGCAAAATAATATTTCCCGTTCGGAACGAATTCGTCCGTCGCCGTCGTTCGGATACGTCATGACCGTCTGAATTCGTATTCTACATAAATATCGTGTTTACATGTGTCAAATGCCGTTTTCTGAATGGCCAGGTGGGGAGAAATAAAAAAAAAAAAAAAAAAAAATGCAACACAATGCCGTTTACGATGAATAGCGTATATTATTATAGGCGGGTGCCACCCATGCCGCCGCCTTCGTCGTTCGGTAATTTCGGATAATAATAATAATATTATATTATCAGATATTTATATTGTTTTGACGGCATGACGTGACCGAGCGGGAATCGTTTTTAACGGGTTTTTTTTTGTCGAAAATAAAAAAATGTATAATAACAAATAACAATTAGCTTTCAGACGCGCCTCCCGCCCTGCCCCTTCGTAATTGAAAACGATTTCGATTAGATTTCGATTGCTGTACGGGGTGCCCGCCGTCCAATTATCGGACGATTTTCGAATGATATGCGAACGATATTCGACGATGTTTTGCCGGTGTTCAACGTTTCCGTTTGGATTGCAGACAGACGTGTAACGAATTATTAATGCAAACTCACAGATCGAGACAAGTCGTTTATCGCGAATAAGATAGTTTTTTTTTTTTTTTATATCGTCGAATGTGAACACGTAGTTCTTAATTATTGTATAATATATGTAAGAAAATTTCAAAACGAAAATGCCCGCGAATCATATACAATAGTCTTGAAACTCGGGGACTGAATAATTAATGCTGTTACTGCAGCTGCACATGCCATACAATATTATAATAATTACGTACGGCATTAGTTTCGATAGCCGACCATTATTACCACTTGCACCGTTGTATTTGTTATACGACTACCGCCGGTGTACTCGTATATACAAAAAAAAAAAAAAATGTTTAAAAAATACTCAGTGTACACCGTCTGTTTGTGTACGTATACAATGTAGTCATATGGTACACTAATAAAATAACATTATTGTGTTGTCGTGGTGTTTTCGATCGTCAGTGGGGCTGCGGGAGGTTCTCCTCTCCGAGTGAAAAGAAGCGAAAGAAAAACCATCCGGTGGACACGCGTATTTCCATTTTCGAGAGCGTTGTTTATAATTTATATATATATATATATGTCTAGCAGAGGCGAAAACACGAGAATTTTCGTCGGCGTGCGTATGATAACAATATGCTTGTCGTACGTAAAAAAAAAAAAAAAGGTAATTTCTCCATCCGTACAGTGGAAAACTCTTTGGAACGAAACTCCGGCCGGAGACGTATTCAGAAATACAGTACCCGGGTGCTAATGTTATTCTTCCAGCCCCCCCCCCCCCATAAAAAATGTATTATACTAGATAATGTGTTGTTTTTTTTTTTTTTTTTAATTGTAAAAGATCTAAATTATTTATTAACAAAAGACTGGCCGTGTAAAAAAAAAAAAATGCCGCCCTTAAAAACTCTTCCGCCCGGGTCGATCGCTCCCTCTAGCCAGCCACCCCTCCGCCCACTAACGAAGTCTCTGTCACCGGTACAAGAGACCTAAGAGAATATTTCCGTTTGGCGGGTAGTTTAAAGGCGAAACCATTCGAATTTCGCGCCTATTATTGAAATGGGCGACGACAACCGCAAAACATTAACTCGGCCAACAGTCCAAAACGCTCCGACCTTAAGCGTATAAAAAAATTCGCTCGTGTTTCACAGAATAAAGCGAAAAATTGTATTAGTTCAACGCAGTAGGTACAATCACTATATAGACTAATGTCGATATTGATGTACAATAATATATAATCATCGACAATAATTTCGTCGATGCGCGTGGAAATCGCAGAGTTGTATATTAAAACAGTAGTTTAGTTTCTAGTCAAACGATTTTCAATTACAATAGCACTTATTTATTGTTTGCTGCGAACGTATATTCGCACAGCCCGACCTTTCAACTGGCCTTTTTTTTTCTTTCTTTTTTTTTTTTGGTGGTATCGCGACCTACGAGGGGAACTCTACCCGTCAGGGCAATCCTTCCCCCGCAGGTGCATCGTTTATTCAACAGAACTACAATTGTATTATAAAGTCCCGTTTACCCCGGCGAGCGGGGCGGGCTCACAGTGATTGTACAGTAGCGTTTTGTGCAGCGTTAGGGCCGAAACCCGCATGCTGCCCTTACAATGTAATAATAATAGCTTGGCTAGCACTGGTCTAGGGTTCTGGGCGCTCTTCTTCCTCCCTCGTCGAGAGGACCTCCTTCACGAAGTTGTCTGTTTACTCCCGTCTTCCATTATTCTCCCCACTGCCGTTTCCGGGGTGAAGGCTCAGCCCGTTGCCGTCTCCGGCTCCATTCGTTGCCTCCACCATCGGTCGCAGTGGAAGAAGGCGTGGTCCGCGTCGTCCACGGGGGCCTGGCAGCCGTGGCACTCCGGGGTGCCCAGCCTCCCAATCTTATGCAGGTACTGGCCGAAGAAGCCGTGACCCGATAGGAATTGGGTGAGAGGTGGTAGTTGGTGTTGCCCGAACTTCCTGGACACCCGAGGCACCACCTCCGGGATCAGTCTTCGGGTCCAGGCGCCGGTCTCGGCCCGGTCCCACTTCTCCTGCCACTTCCGCAGCGTTTCCGCCCTTGTCTCCTGCGCCGTCGGGAGCTGCTGTCCGTCCCTCTTCGCGCTCCGCCGCCTGTTTCAACTGGCCTACCTTGAAACCAAGCCCGACGCCACAAGTTAAATTAAAAATACAATTTTTTCATTTAATCAAGTTAAGTTGTTTTTTTCCCCCCCCCGTAAACTATCAAACAGTGTAAACGATTGAAATTCGAATTAGCGAATTATTTTATATTGAAAAAAAAGATAAATATTTTATACACGCCGAATACAAAATCGGAACGAAATCTTTTTTTGTTGTTTTCCATACGATTTTTTTTTGTATTGATTTACCGGCGGTACGCAGTGATTCAGATTTCGTTGTGAAATATTATTTAATAATAAGTTGAAATATGATACCGTGGCGCGTATAAATTGTCAAAACGAAATCGCTGCGTTACCGAGCGGGTAGTCCGAAATGGCGCGAAACGAGTCGAGTTTTCGCGTGTAATACGGAATTATAAACTACTGTGTAGTGACTAACGTCCGAGACTACGTCCGTTTAGATGTACGGATTTTTTCAGAACGATAAGGTGATGAGAAATTAAACCCCGAAAAAGAACGTTATTTAAACGACTCGGCCCGAGTCGTTTCGTAACGCGACGGTTAAAATAATTAAAAAAAAAAAAAAAAAAAAAAAAAAAAAACGATAATATTATGACGATGGTGTAAAACGTCTTCGAGAAACATTGTCCTGTTACCGTTTGGCTCTCCGATCGAACGTTTTACATTACTGTTTTGGCGGACGCGCGGTGCGTCGCGGAGTTTACGTGAAAAATTGCCGTGATTCGGCCCGGCGGCTTTTATTATTATTTTCCATTACATACACACATACATATATATATATATATAATATAGAAATATCGACGGAAAAAAAAAATAAAAAAAAAAAAAAATCCTATATAATAGCCGGTAGTACCAATAATAATTGAACACCCGCGGCGACAATAATATTATTTTTATTAATCCCCCCCCCCGGTTCGCCGCGGTCCGACCCGCTCCAAGACGCCGCGAGATAATCCCGGGGAGTAAACAATAATATTACTTTTTATCGACACGACAATAATGGCGTCTTTTGTGCGTTTCGTCTGCCGTATACATTATTATAATAATTAGGTACGTGTTTGAATAATAAAAGTCCGGCATATAATATCGGGCGGGCGTGCGGTAGAGACGCGAACAAAAAAAAAAAAAAAAAACACAAACAATACAATATCGTAAATGAGAATAGTGTAAGGCCGGCCGCACGCCAAAAGAGCAAAACTGCTTTAAACAGTGTTAGTCAGCCTAATACAGTTTTTTTTAAAAATGGAACATAGGGAATTACGTTGTATACGCACATCGATGTAAGACGAAAACAAAACGAAAACATTTATGCTTTAAACACCGTCCGTCATGACTAATACTGTCTGAAGTGTTTACATTTTTCATTTTAGTCGTGAATAATCTTTTTATTTTTGTATTTTCATGCGTTCAAATGTAATTTAAACAATATTGTTATTTATAATTATAATTATTATATGATAATTAATTATAGCTTTAAACAATTATATTGATGAACAAGAACAAAAAAAAAAAAAAAAAAAACAAGCACAAATGACTTGATTTTTTGAAAATGGACACGATTTATATTCTTTACGAGTAGGACAAGATGGCGGGCAAAATACGAGTAATTACTACAGTGCTTTTGCATCCAATGTCACATCACCTATGACGGGACAGTAGCAGTTCATACGATTAAGTTTAGAAGTATACCATTTTTATATAAAAAAATAAATAATAATACGAAGAAAGAAAAACAGTAACAATTATTAATTTCAATTTAATATTTAACATTTATAGTATAAACAGTTAAATATCAAAACAAAATATCCTTATAAAGTATACCTGTATAATGTCTTACCGAAATGTAATTAAAAGCCTTTCTTCTGGAGAAATACTTCTTCTGATATGAGTGTCTTCTTTTCTAATTTCCTCTCCTGTTCTCCTGTACGATAAAATCAAAAGTTGTAATACCAACCACGTGTATAGTTTTTGAATTTTTTTTCATCCGATCGTAATTCACATACAAACGATACGATAACATTGTGAGTGATACGTTTTTTGTTTAATATGGATGGTTACCCATAATTTTTTTTATTTTTTTTTCCTGTTCTTCGAAATTGTGTAAAAGGCACCACATGGGCAAAAGGCAGCCTCTCGGTCAGACGACATTTTGGATACTACATATAGATTTATAAAATGTATTGTTTGTCTTGTCTTGTCTTGACTAGCCGATATGCGCGTACATACGTTTTTAGTTGACTAAAACAAAAATGACTAACGCAGTTTTGCTCTTTTGGTGTGCGGCCGGCCTTAAAATACGCTCAAAGTATTATTATTCGTGTATATTTTGTATGCTTATATCGCCGAAGTGAGCCATAACGGCAAGCGAAAATGTTTATTTACTCTCAGCTTGCCCGTGTCGCGTGCGGTTTTTATATGTACATTTTTCCTTTTTCATACAACACGACGGGTGTTTGCAAAGAAAAAAAAAACAACAGCCTCTGCCCAAATCTAACCCGCGGGCAATCACCTAATCGCACAGTGATACGGGGAGGCGGCGTCAAGATAATTTACGTTACTAAAGCGAAGGGGGCACAGTACTCCGGAATCGTGTCCGGCAGAGACGTCAGAATAAAACAACGACGACTAAATGCATTTTACCTACCGAAAATTGTCGTTTGTGCACAATAATTTAACTAGAAATCGGTCGATTTTGCTGTTTGCGGTTTTTTTTTTTTTTTTTACTGCTGCGGCTACACTGATTTACGAGGCATTTCTGCAACACGTATCCTATTGAAAAACCGCCATATTACCTACTCGGCGCTACCGTATTTACAAAATATGTTAACGAAACCACTTAAATGTAATTAGAAAAAAAAAAATGAATATTGTTCGAAAAAAATACCATCGTTTTCCGTTGTATTATTGTTATTTTTTTTATTGCAAAACCGCATTTATAGTAAATCCAATTTGATGAAAATGCGCATTGGTTTTCGTACACAATTTACGATTGTTGTTAATATTTTGCGCGAAAAAAAAATAAAATAAATAAATTGCCAGTAAAAATTAAATAATTATTATTATTTTTTTTTTCCATAATCCGTATTGAAACATTCGAAACAAACGATTATAGTATATAGTAAAGTCGTTCGACTGGTTTGAATTGAGATTTTTGCGCTCTGTTTAAACGCGTATACCTAACAACTATATATACAGCTGAGAATATTATTATTTTTTTTTTTTTTGTATTATAGAACATGTATAGTTATTTTTTAAATACCTTTTTCCGAAAGCACTTAACCCGTAGTGATTATTATTATTATTATTATTTACATTCCTGTACAATTCCATTTAAAGAAAATAACGACCGTTGATATACATTTCGCCCGTTGCTAATTTTCTACCTGCACACCGACCGTTGTGTGTACGTGCGGCAGAACGTTAAACGTTATTCTATTGATTTATTTTTGTGTTAAAAATCGCAACACGCGTGTACGGTCCACGAATAATATTTTCGAAGCATATTGCTAGGATCTTATACGGTCGGTAAACACGATAATTCTGTCAATGCGGAAACGGAAGTTCGGTCGGCAATTATTACAGGTGGAAGTTACACGGGCGCGTAACCAGGATTTTTTTTTGTAAACGGGGAGTGAGGAGGTCCGCGATAAAAATGTACTTGCGTGGGTTACCGTCGCGGTATACGGCTTAGAAGACGACCAATATTATCGTGTATTTGACATAGTAATAACTGAAATTTTCACGATAAATAATTATATCAAATATGAAATAGAATCATCGATAAGTACACGTTTTATAACACCACCTCCCCCCCCTCCCCCTTACCTCCTTCCACCGAAACATTATTTAGGAAATAACTTATAAATTCCTGGCCTAAACACGGGCTTGGCCAAAAGAAAGTTAACACCACCTCCCCCCCAAAACAATAAAGTTTACAAAAATCACCGTAAAGGTCCGCGATGGTACACGGTTGGCTCAGACACGTGATGCGCAGAGAAAATACCGAAACGGTTTTTGTGATCTGCCGACCAGATGGCAAAATGACCCCCGCAACCACCCGGAAATAGCTGGGCGGGATGTGGTGCAAAAGAGATTTGGAAGGGCGCTGTGAGAATTATAATGGACGGATATATAGTATTGGCGGCGACACCTTAAGAGTTTATGAACAGAGCTATGAAAACCCCGTTGGTAAACGATGAAGAATAAGACAAATTAAATAAATGCATAATAATAATTTCGACAATCGGCAATGTTTAACCGCGCGTATTCGCACGATCGCGTGTTTTTATTTTTTATTATATTTTTTTTTTTTTATCGATTGGGCGGATGTCAACGATTAAAAATATATACATATATACACGATTTTTTCTACGTTTTTAACGATACTCACGGAGACGCCGAAGGTTTTTTACTTTATATATATGTTTTTTTTTTTTTTTTTTCATACTTATTCTATACTTTACGATTTTCGCGTCAACAGTGTTTGATGTTTTATTATACCGTGACCTAATACACCAAACGTTGCAAATATTACAAATCGGTCGATACACAGATCCGCGGGTACTTTTTTTTTTTTTTTTAAATTTCGATCGACACAGCTGCTCGCAGATACATATATATATATATATATATATATATATAGGTACGGACGGTAGCAGAGAAAAAAAAAAAAAAATTATCTATATAATATCGAATTATTGAATAATAGTTATTGCATAACGCGATTTGACCTTGTTTCTTCGTGCCTGCGTTCAGCTCTCACCGAATTGTGTCGCAAGTGAAAGGATAGGACTCGCGGTGGTATTCTCGCGCGGTGACGGCCGCCGCGCGGATACTCGCGCCGACGAACGCGCAGTACAAATTCATTAGAATAATAACAATCGTACCCGGGTAAAACCTAACACGTACGTACAGTTTCGCGGGCGTGCGCGATTTCCCGTTGGCAGTGAAAATGTATTTAAAAGAGGAAAAAAATTGTAAAAAAAAAAAGAATCAATAATAACGGACACGGCCAACGCAATTTCCACGGGACCCGTAGTGTATTCATTCCGCGTTGGCGTAGGTTACGGTTGTGTTGGGATAGGTTAGGTCGTAAAAAAAAAAAAAAAATGTTTTTTTTATTAAGTTTTTATTACAGCCACCCGGGGCTGGTCCGGCGGGACGAACAGTTTTCCGACAATCGTTAAAACCGTTTACGCATTGACGTGTTAAAATACACGCGCGCGCGCGTTATTATTACAAAAAAAAAAAAAATAAAAAATATTGCGCCCGTAAAAATTCAATTTCACCTGTCGGCAAAAATTAAAAAAATTATCAACGACGGTAAGTTTCGACGCAAAGTGCATTTATAAATATTGTTTTTTTGTTTTTTTTGCTGCTGCTCTAAAACAATGGATTTCGCGTAACATTTATTACGACCACTTGAATGTAAAATAATCATTTATTTATCCGCTCTTTTCCCTGTTGACGTGTTTTGACGTGCAAAAGCCGAATATTTACCGTACTCACGTATACCATACGCCGTCGTTCGGTTTCGTGAAATATGATAATATTTTTATAGACGCGAACCAAAAAAAAAAAAAATAAAAAAATAAAAAAAATATTGATTTTTTTTTCTTCTATTCTTTAATGGGAACACACTCGTGTTAGAAATGTCGTGGGAATCGGCGTGTCAAAAATTGAAACAGCGCACGTTTTACAATTTTACAAATTGTTTTTTTTTTTGTAGTTGTTCTTTCTATTTTACAATTTAATTATACGACATTTTTCCATTCTGTATATTATTATTTCGTAGACCTTGAAAAAATCGCTCGTATTATTTACGGAATAAAAAAAATATATATACTACGATTACAAGCAAAAAAAAAAAAAAAAAATAAATATATATAAATAAATAAATAATAATAATACAAAATAGGTAATCGAAATATAATATTCTGATATTAAATCATGCGACGTTGCGCCGAGATCTATTATTCGAGATTGACACTCGTAGCCGATGTTCGAGGTCGAGTTTTGGCGTTTATTATTTCCCTGACTAGGAAACACGAAATGTTCCGACACTTTGTCGGGCCATCGATATTACAAGTGTACACCCGATATTTTATTTATTTTTTTTTTTTTAATATTATACCAGTGAGATTTCGATCAGAAGACTCGTTCGGATAATCAACAATATCGTGGCGGGGACAGTGGTTTCTGGTAGGATTTTTGAAAAACTCACTTTACGATCAAGGCCATAGGGTTTTTACACTAGAAATGCGGATTTTTATTTATTTTTTTTTTTGCCAGGGTTTTCTATGTCACACTGGGGGGGGGGGTAAACCAGTCGATCCTTGGTAGTTAACCAATAGCTCCATTCGGAATCGGTCGAGTTTTCGCGAAAATTATTTCCCGACTAGGAAACGCGAAATGTTCCGACACTTTTTCGGGCGATCGATATTACAAGTACATTATTTTTTTTTTATATATATATATATATATATATATTATACCAGTAAATGGGATTATTTTCGGCAACTGACGAGATTTATTGCGTTTTCAAAAATACATACCCGCTGGTCATACGGTAATTATATTATAGTACAGTCCAAACGAATTACACGATTTACATTTAGTAATTATTGTTCCAAACGTAGTACGCGGTGCGCGGAATAATTTCCACGCATATTTGGCGTGAGTGTACACCCGGCTGAAGGATGTTTGTTTTTTTTTTTTTTGTTATTCGTTTATTCGAGATATATATATTTTTTTTTTTTTTTTATTTCCTGTACGCCGTGCGTCGCATGTAAAAACGACGGGTACCGTAAAACCCGACGAATAATATTCTAAGGCCATACAAGACGAAATTCGGGGGGGAAAAAAAAAACACGCACACAAACGACTCGCGCGAAGAGTCCCAGCAACAGCGCCGCAGTATAAACCTTAATGTACGGTACGAGTAAAACGCGCCGCGATCCACGCTGTTGCGTTCCATTAAAATAAAGTAAAATATATTTCTAAAAAAAAAAAAATTTACGTCAAAAATAATTGTATACGCGATTACCCGCGGTCCGTTAAGCGTCCAATGACGTCCGAATGTAAATTATTCGATACGGCTACGGACAGATACAAACGGAGGAGAACGCACGCGTTATCCGCCGATCCGTCCGAAAATGTTCCTCGAGTTCGCCCCTAATAAGTTCACCCACTTTACCATACACGATTTATAGAAGTACATTTATAAAAGAAAAAAAAAAGGTCGAATCATATTTTTGTATTCAATAGTGTCAGTGTTGGCTATATTACCAGGGGTGACCCACCTGGAAGAGACTCGGGTAAAATGCACAGTTAAAAAGCACAGTAAAATGAAAATTATGTAAGAGCATAGGGGGGGGGGATAAAAAAACAAAGATTCTTAACTATTGCAATAATCCATACATAAAAAACTTATACGTTACGTGTCAACAATAATCGCCAATTTAAATGTTATAAATTCGAAAAACACTATTGACAATTGTAATATTTTCAAATAAATATTTTTATATTTAAATTTAAAAAAAAAAAAAAAAAATGTTTTATATTAGTAAAAAATATGTTTTACGTATATAGTTTATAGTTTATACGACGTGTGTGTGTGTTTATGTTCGTTTTTCATTTGTTCATGTCTATTGAAACGATTTCGATCAAAAGACTCGTTCGGATAATCAACAATATCGTGGCGGGGACAGTGGTTTCTGGTAGGGTTTTTGAAAAACTCACTTTACGATCAAGGCCATAGTGTTTTTACACTAGAAATGTGGATTTTTATTTATTTATTTATTTTTTTTTTTTTTTTACCAGGGTTTTCTTTGTCACACTGGGGGAAACATTAAAACAGTCGATCATGGCGTCCTGTAGTTAACCAATAGCTCCACTCGGAATCGTTTATTTTTTCCAACGTTTTATCGTGTTTAGATTATATATATATATATGTATATATTTTTTAATTATCTATTTATGCCTGAAACGCTTAATTCGCACGACCGGTGGCGGAATTACGGGGGCGGTTCCCACGCAAGAGGTGTGGTCTCTCTACTAGGAGTCATATTTAAACGTATACCGGTTGTTCGTGTGATTATTCGAATAATAATTTGTTATAATTTCATTTTTCTTTTTACTTTTCATTCCTAAACGAACGTCGTGAAAAAAAAAAAAACAAAATAAAAGTGGGAAAAAAAAAGGGGACCGGTATAAAATTAACGAATTTTCAAACTCTGTGTTTGACCATTGCCAATGGGTAAAACGAGAAATTAATAGTAGCAGTCCATTGCTAATGGACCAGAAAAAAAAAAAAAATGATACCGTAACTATCAAAAAAATAAATAAATCGCCCAAGACGTTGGTTTTTCGTTAATATAATAAACGACGGAAAAGTGTAACGAAAATCCGCAGCGGCCATGCGAAATCGTTTAAACGCGTTTCTTTTAAAACAGTCGCAGAGTGTAATAAATGTCCTATACGCGTAGGTGTAGATTTTATTTTAATGTAAAAAAAAAAAAAAAAATAACCACACTGTATATTTTTAGATAGGTATACTTAATCCGTCCCGCAAAACGCGACGTATGTACGTCGTCATCGCATTGTCACGCATCGATTTAAACTCTTTCCAGATAAGGTTTTTATACATCTCTAAACGTCGCTACGAGTAATATATTTTTTTTTTTTTTATCGTTAATCCGTGCCGACAATCGTTATTTACCATTTAGTTTTGGACATAAAGCACGTAAATTAACATATTAAAATATATATATATATATATATATATATATACACGCATTAAAATATCGAATCGTTTTAGTCGTAGATAATATTAAAATATTATACACCCGACGTGTTTTCAATAGCGTATTAATATTTATTTAATTTTTCATATTATACATTATAATATTAAAATATAGAATAATAAACGTACAGCGTTTTTAATTGCCGTATGTATGTTAGTGGTCATATAGAGGGCAATTTATAAATTGCAGGCCTTGAATCTTAATGACGAATTCCAAGGTTTTAGTCGATTTTTTTCTTTAAATGTTTTAATTTCGTAATAATATTAATAAAATTTCCCATAAAACGGCCCGCCGAGTTGATTTACCGGACGGACGTCGATGCAGTAAAATAAAAAATAAAAAACTCGTAAAATTGATTTCGGTTAGTATTGCGCTTATAAATGCGGGAAATCGTACTCAAAACAATATAACATAGTTTCGGTATACAGAGTTTTTTTTTTTTTTTTTTTTTTTTAAATCGCCCGAAAGCTTTTATTGTAACGATCAAAATATCTTTAACGATTCGTTATCAAAGGTGTATATAAATACATTACAAGTATTTAAAAAAAAAACAAAGAAAAGAAGGTATACAGAGCGATCAACTAACTGTGTAACATACTCGTTATCTCGGAAAGTACTAACTTTTCTCGGATTATATATATTTATTTATTATTTTTTTTTTTGACAATTTAAGAACCAAGCGGCTCTAATATGTCACATTAGCGTTATTTTTTTTTTTGTCACCATTGTTTCACCATTGTATATTATGCAGACGTACGTTTCGTACGCAATCCTGTATTTTTATTTTTTTTTTTATTATTATCGTACATACCGATAGAAAATACACCACGTCATGTCGGCGTATACTGAACCGTCGTCGAGTGTTACGCAACAACCTTATTTATTTTTATATACCATCGCAAACCGTATATGCACATAAACTCATTCGGACTAACCAACATTATTACAATATGTAATTGCACAAAGAGAAAGTGTTGGAAATAGTTTTAATTTAAATATTTAAATACAAAATATAACGCGAATATGACTCGTACGCGGGGGGGGAGGGGCATTCGTCGTAATAATAATAATATTATTCCGCCTGTGCTTTTGCGCGGGTGGCGAATCGATAGGCCGTTGAAAAAATATGTTTTTGTAATTCGTAGGTGGAACCAGAAATGGCGTCCAGAAACGCAATCGTCGCGCAACACGATTTGTCCAATTATTATTCGTGAGGTTTTTCGAACAATCCTTACAGTTTCGCAAAATAAACGTGTCAATATATTTGATTACAAATATTTTAAAAGACGATTATTCTATTGACCACCGGGTGTTATTTAATTATTTAACGAGATTAATACAACCTAACCTAACCACTACTTGCATTTGATTTGATAGTTTCACAAAATCCGGGGTGTACAACGACAAAGACAGGCTATCTTCGGTATGCACCGTCAGTCGAACACTGCGTTCGGTACTCACTTTTGGTTTGAAGTAAATACTAAAAGGCCGACCCCACACAGGCACACGCCTGTCGACCCGAAACAGGAATTTAACTGATTCGTCCCACTCAGATCGGGATGTTGTTCCGTGATCAACCAAGTGCCAAAAGTCGTTTTCCGACCGTCTAAGAATGATTTTTGTTCGTAAATTGTGTTCTATTGCGTTGTACAAAAGACAAAAGGGAATGGCGATCGGCCCCATGAACTCCGTCCGAACGACACGCATGGGTTTATTACGGTTTTCGTCTGTTCATGAACCGAACCGATTGCGAGTCAAAAGTGTGCCCGTTGTGCCGGTAGTGGCGTTCAACCCACGCGGGGAACAAACACATTACGGTATTGACGGCGTATAAGGCGGCGTGCGTACGTAACACACACACATATTGACGACAAGTAGCGAAAACAAATTACGAAAATTACACCGTGCGCTTGCAAAACGTACGGACGCGACGGCGTCGCGGCGACGGAGAGAGTTGGCCTCGTCGTTGCAACGGGATTCGCCGGGTCCGGCGAAAGTTGGCCCGTCGGTGGATTTTAACGCGCCGAATATTGTGCCCGGGATGGCGCACCTCGGGCCGACCGCAGGTGTAAATAATAATACGCACGGCGCCCCGTTATCGTCGTCGTTCTTGTTGCTACCGTTGTAATCGTTACGACGATTGCCATTCGCCGTCGCGCAGACGGGATCCGTGCCCGGGCGGGCCGCCGGCCGCGAGCGACACGAACAAATGCCGCGCGAGAACTACGGCGGCCCGCGGCGACGGTACAAAAACGTGTCGTCCGCATGTAAACGATACGCGAATACAAACGTACACGACAACGATACCTGTACATATCTTCGCGTATCTCGTGTCCGCGCGTGTCATTTCTAACAATTCGTACCGCGCACATGTTTGCAGCTTGGACGCACTGCCTGGACGGGGCCTTCGAACGGCTCGAAACAATCCATTTTAAAATTAAAAATATTTAATATTTTGTTCATTCGATAATACAATAAATATTTAATAACTATTAAACGCTGTTGATTATTGAGTGAACATAATAAATTATATAGGTCCTTTTGAACATTTGTTTTTGTTCGTACTACACAAAGTCTGTCCGTGCATAGAAATCGTCAATGGGTGTAAGGAGAGGTCACTTTAGGTCTTGGATTTCTGCAGGGAATCGGGTAAAATGAAACTCGTCGGTTACAGATAAAACGTATTACAATGTTACATTTATGTTTATGTCGGTAAAACAAAATAGGAACTTTTAAACTAGATACAAAAAGAGAATATGTATGAGCTCAATAAGCGCAACTAGGGAGATGCTGGGGGTGCTACAGTACCCCTCAGCCTTAAAAAAAAAAAAAAAAAAACTAAAAACAATATGAAGACATTTTCAAAAATATATTTTTTATGATTGGTACAATGCAGCGATGCAGGCTCACACATACGATTTAAGACAGTACATGTTTGCTATCTGTACTAAAAATTGTTCTAGACACAACGCCCACTGTTGTTATACAAAAATATTAGTGTGTATGTTTTTTTTTTATTGTGCGTTGGATAATAGTAATTTTAATTATTACTTATCGATGGAAGGACATCTGGGGGTGTGAGTGGTGGCCCCCACGCGTCCGGGACCATTACATAATTTCAGCACCTCTTGAATTTGGGCTCTAGTTGCGCAAATGATCGGCTCTGAAATAAAACTAAAGAAACCTTCTCTTAATTGTAATATTATTCTAGGCGTGTCGGTTTAGAAAATAAACATTGCCGTTGATTTCAATATAAACAGCGAACTATAGAGATTCCGAATACCTCTAAGACAACGTTTCCATTGGTTTTCTATTGGAGGAGTCGCGTATTTTATAATACTAGGTCGAGAAAAACATTTTTAAAAATATCTCGAGTGTACGGACAGATTTCAAAAATAATATTCGATATGTTTTAGATCAATAATAAACGAATTTCAAACCCGTGTCACGGCCGTCTCTTTTTACAGTCTGTTCTATTAATCATACTGCTGCTCTTATTCTCTGCTGCCCACGGGCCTTTTTACAGTTTTACTGTTAGGTTTTCACTGTACATCGCACGAAACAAGAAAATGTATTTATTTATTTATTTCCTTGTTATCACTGGTCGCGTGTAATAGAATTTTAAATTTTCGCCCGATTACGTGATTATTTTTCTAGTTTTCCGTGCGACCGTGTTGTCGGAATAATAATTCATATCGAAGTGTACTTGGCCTGTCATTTTCCGCACGATAATTGATACGTTTAATGACTTTTCTGTGCGCACACAGAATAGTTTTCGACCAGAAGGCGCGTCTTCTGGTCGAAAAACTTCACAGGAGCTCACATTTCGTGCAGGGTTTCGTTACTGTCTTTCGTTTCGGATCTTTTCGATCACGATATTTTCATACGATAATAATAGATGCCCCGAGATAATAACAAAAAATAATAATAATGTCCGTGTAATCTGTTGCGCCGGCCGGGATTCGATAATGATATAACATTTCCCGCGATTTATTTCCGTAATTTGTTCCCCTAACCCCTCGCCGCCGACCGCAAAACGTCGTGTATGCGAATATAAAAAAATAATAACAATAATAATTCGTCGACAAAATAAATAAATAAAAATCCGCTCGTCTTCGAGAGTAAATAATATCATAGGTCTGGGCCGCGTTTGCGAAGTGGATAGAAGAATGAAAATTGGCGTGCGCAGTAATATATTATTGTACTTTTCGACTCGTGATCAGGTCTAAATTCGTGCGGTAGCACACGATTCACGAATTTTTGCGGGTTTTAAAGGTACGGTCGCGGAGAGTTCACCGTAAATCTACATTGCGAGTATTTTTTTTTTCAAATATAATATGTTTGAAATTAATTTTTCGAAACATAAAACCTTATCGTCGAAAATTGCACGGAACTTTAATCTGTAATGTGTTTTAGATGTATTTAGCGTTTATTTGTTCGTACCATAAAAGCAACCGATTGTTAAAGTAATGATTTTTATTTTATTAGTATTTGACGATTCGTAATAGTTATTCGAGTGTATTTATTTGCATTATTATACCCAAACGGACTTGTTAAAAACAGACGTGACGTTTTTTTGATTTACCTAAACCGTTTGGATAAAATTCTTCTTTTTTTTTAAAAGGAAATCGGAGAAACGAAAACTGTGCGATTTCGAGTAAAGATTGATTTCAAATGTCTCCCCTGCCAAAGAGGACCTGCGCATAAACTGAGGCAAAGTTTCTTGAATCGCCAACCGAAAGATTGGTTTAAGTTTTTTTTTTTTTAGGAACTTAAAAATGCCTAGGTACACCCAACGCATAATCCTATAAATATATAAAAAGCCAGGCCTTTTTTTTTGTATCACGATTCTGACGACGCTATTAAACATTTTTACGATTTTTTTTTCTCGCAAAACTGTTCAAAATACTCCCCCCCCACCCGAGTGTACGCGAGTCACCCGTTTTCCAATTTTTGGTCTTGGGGGGACGAGAAGGAAGGCTCCGATGTACTATGACGTACCACGTTTCTGACGACGCTATTGAACTTTTTTTACGATTCTTTTTCTCGCAAAACTGTACAAAATACTCCCCCCCCTCCGAGTGTACGCGAGTGTTGTATAGAAAATACAGATCACATTATTACCATTATAACTATTACTACTGCATTAGCAGTGTAAAGGGCACAAGTTGATAAGCGCGGTATCAAAACTAATAATATCGAAAATTAGTAAAACCATATTGATTGTCAGCATCGTCCGGTTACACGATTATATGTACCACGTCATTCGGCCATTCGCCAGTGTAACGTGACTGTGACATTGTAATTTATAATGTTAGATCAGTGTTTCCCAACCTTTTTATCACCACGGACCACTTCGACAATATTTTATAGGTCGCCAGGACCACCTCAATTTTACGAAAACTAGGATGCCTTTTTTTTGTGTGCACTCATTAACAAGAATACAAAAAAATTTATCGTTAACTTTTATTATTTTACATTACATTTTATTACTATACTTCACTAATATATAATTATACTTCAATTTATTACTCTGACACCTAGACACTTATAAAAGTGGAAAATGCTTATCGGTCTACAGCAGCAACAACGATAAGATAACCGTATAATATACGGTTCCTCGATAAGTCGTAATTTTTTTTCGCTATTTAAAAAAAAATAAAAAAAATAATTAATTTGTAATAGAAATCGAAGAAAAAAATCTATGGGACCGCGGACCACCTTTTTTTTTTTTCGTTTAAACCGTCAATACCCCCGCCTCCCGGAAATGTCGGGAGGCGGGTCATCATCATTTATTGATGAAACGAAAAATTCAATTAGATAATTTTAACGAAATCCCGTTTTCCCCTATGGCGGGGCGGGCTCACATGTCAAAAATTTACAAAAAATGTCGTGCCCTACGGCGGGATTGGCAGTAGCCGGGCCGAAGCCCACTCGCTGCCCTCACAAAGCCGGGGGGAGACACTAGCGACCGCGGGGCCGCTGTCAACGACGGCGGCGATGCGCTCGAAGAAGGCGCACGCCGGCGACGTGGAGGGCTCGGCGCTGCCGTTCCGCCGGCTCCTTCCCCGCGATGACGGCTCCGGCGAGGTCGACCACGGCTTCCCCGTGGTCTGGGGACTCCAGCACGACGACACCACCGAGTCGCCCGGTTCGAACGGGCCGATCCCCCGGACCAGACGCTCCCTATCCCCGTCGAACGCCTCGCAGCGCGTCAGGGTACGGATGGCGTCGTACCGCAGACCACGGACCGCCGGTCGGGGAACACCGTGTGAGATGCTTCAGACGTTTGGTGTTAGTCACGCTTTGCCTATCGATAATTCGTATTCGAACGATAGGATAACGGATTTTCGGCTATCGTGAAATTGCATACACTTTCTATCCGGCAAAACGTACTGTTCTGTCAATTGCCGAATACACATCGCGTACGAGTGCTTTCGGTATTTAAATTAAAAAAAAACACATAGACACTTCAGACGTTCGCGTTATAATCATATGTTGAACGCAGTACTATTTGTAAATATCATTAATTGATATGTGAATAAGAAATTCAAATTGAAATAATTATAGAACGTGTAATACGATAATGAAATTATAGAAAGCCGTAACAGTTTGCATTTACGTTCAAAACTGCGCACGGACGGAGCCGGGTACATTCGGCTGGTACCCGCATATGCCTTGTTTATTACCGTGACTAAAAAATCGAAAACGTCCGACTCGGAACGAATAATAAATTTTTACGGTTTCGCCGACCCCTCCCCCAATCCCGAATGACACCACCACAGTTTAACGCGGTGACCGACGGGCACATTATCGATAAATTACCGTGTAAGCGTTTCGTTATAATATCGTCGTTTTTGCGTACCATATAATAAAAAAAAAAAAAAAAAACGCGTCGTATTTTGTTTTTCTCCGATACGAATTTGTTCACAGACAACTTATCAGAGTTTTTTTTTTTTTTTTTTTTTTAGAGGAGGACGCGTGAGCATTCCAACGAGTATATAATATATTGTTAGTACAAAGTTCGGCGGAACCTCCAAACTCATAACCCGCCGTTTTTTTATCGTTTTCTTTTCGTTAATTATAAATCGTTACAACGGAAAAGAAAAACTGCAAATATGATGATTGGTCATGTAAAAAATGAAAAAAGTAATTTTTTTTTTTTTTAAAACGAAACGATAGAAAGTACAATAATATATTTGATCGTTACCGGATGAAGCCATCACCTATATTATACAGTAGTCAACATAAAATTTTTTTTTTTTATTGCAGGCCAGATACATATTTATATTTTAGAAAATATGATTTAGTTTGCCAATAACGTTTTGGTAGGCGATTCGAAATTTCAAATTTTACTCGATCGATATTGTTCTATAAACACCGCAACTCTTTTGGATATTTTTGCCCTATATATAAAACTGCAGTTTTGCTCTGCCCTATTCAATGTGTAAAGAGAACAAAAAAAAAAACGGAAATAAAATTCCCACCCGCCCCCCGACTGTCATAGACGCCGAAGACGACGACAGCTATCGCCGGTGGTCACGTTCTGTTTTTATTTTTGTGTTGCAGGGGAAAAAAAAAAAAAAAAAAAAACATGAATACAATTTACGTTAATACGCGAGTATTATCACTTTTTCGGTACATTCGTATTTATATACACCTAACAGTAATATAATAAAATCGTTCGTTCGACTATCATTGAAAAACAGAGAGTTTCACGCGGTTATTTATCGTGTTTTAAAAACGTACATGAAAAAAAAAAACCAAAACTATGATATAGTTGGGAAATCGATACAGTATTGAAGGGACCCGTATCCGAGTTCGAACCAATCGTCGCGGTTTTATCGATCGACTATAAGTTTTAGGCTTCAGGTTTACACGCTCAGGACATAAAATTCCCTTGGCAATTTATCGGGTTTGGACCGACATGCCTGCCGGTAGGTTACGGTTTTCCATTTGCCCTCCGCTTTATCCCGCAAGACCCGTGTTTGGTTTTTCGTCGACCGGGTTTAAATTCGAGACATTAATCTCCTCGTTTGTCCACTAATTTCCTTGGGACGTCGACATGTTCGACATGACCAATAATACGTTCCGGTAAATAGATTACCAGAGAGTGGGAATCCAGAAATGATAATAACCGGAAAACATAAATCCAGAAAGTAGTAATCCCGCTGCGAGAAATAATCGAAACCTGGAAATCTGCGTCGCGTAAAATTACTTTTTTTTTTTTTGTTTTCCGTTTATTTAACGTTCCGGCCGGTTATGTTGCCGGAATATTAAGTTGTGTTTTGTAAAACTCCGAAAACGCCACGAGAGTCCTAAATCCGAGTAGGTTCCGTCGGGACTCGGAGGGCCGAACCCGGTGTGCGAACAAGCGTCCGTTTGACCGACACGGGGTCGCCCATAAATACGTAAACACAAAACCGAAAACGTTATACAGTAAAAAAATCCGCTAAAAATCGTCGCGGGACGGTTATTTAGCTGCTCGTTTGGCAGAAGAAGAAAAAAAATAAAACCCCGGTACAAATCTAGGGGCGTTACTATGGTTTATAACGGGAACGGGTAAAAACAATAGGATAGATTAGATAGGCATTATTATAATTACAGGGTGTTTCAAAATGATTCATCCGATCACGAACTGATATAGTTCGGCAACGGTTAATCGCAGGTTAATGACCAATGTATTAATGGAAAGATTAGATAACTAAGTTTATTTTAAGTTATCTAGTTGTTAAATTTGGCACCGTAATCGTTAGTGACGTAACTTAATTAGTTGTTATCGAAATGTCGGCCGAGCAACAAAAGGCGTTTTGTGTGCTCCGCTTTGAGAAGTGCGAGTCTGTTATTACCGTGCAGCGTGATTTTCGTTGAAATTTTATCATTGAACCTCCAACAGCCCAGAGTATTCGAAGATGGCATAAAACCTTCCAAGAAACTGGTTGCTTATGTAAAGGGAAGTCATCAGGTAGACCAAGAACTTCGGATGAAAATGTTGAACAAATTCGAGAAAGTTTTGTAAGAAGTCCACGGAAATCAGTTCGTCACTACTGCAAGCCGATGGAGATGATTTCATTTTACAACTATATGGAGCACCACCACATTGGTCCTTAGAAGTACGCAAATTTCTTAACGATCAGCTACCACAGAAATGGATCGGTCGCTGTAGTGCTTACAATATGTGATTTTTTTCTCTGGGGTTACATAAAAAGCATTGTTTATGTACCTCCCCTTCCAAAAGATCTTGACGAATTGAAAAGTCGCATTACAGACGCCATCAACTTGGTTACAGTCGACACGCTTCAACAGGTTTATGAGGAATTTGAATATCGCTTAGATGTGTGTCGTGCAAGTAAGGGGTGTCACATTGAACATTTATAAGCATTGTACCTAAAACTTAAAATAATCCATTAAAATGTAAAATTAATTCTAACATGATCAATCAAATTTTACAATAAATATGATTATTTGAAATCGGATGAATCATTTTGAAACACCCTGTATTATTTATCGACGGCGACGATTACCGTCGCGAACACCGACGGTTATTTGTCCCCATCGACGCGCGGTCGTATAAATTATTTATTTTTTATTTTTTTTTTTTTTTATACCCGTCGGCTTCGTCGACCGAGCGGCCGTCGCGCTATTTCGTCCGAGCGTAGGTTTTAATATATTGTATTTTTTTTTTTTTTTTTTTTTTTTATTGCCCTCCCCCCCATCCCATCCCATCGCACAGTTTCTCCTCTTTCTCGCCGGTCGCGTCATGTGTAAATATATACCACCTACCCGTAAGGTACACACAAGAATATATTGACGATTATTTTTTTTTTTATTATTATTTTTAAAGGTGCGCAATGGCAACTCGCGTCGCGTCGCACAGTCGGTTTGGCCGGGTCAACGGACACGCATATATATTTCTATATTATACACGACGCACCTCGCCGGCATTATTATTATTATTATTATTATTATTATTATTAGTATTACGCTCACGGGTGAATTTTTATTATTTAAAAAAAATAAAATAAAATTGTCCACTACTCTTGCGGACTGTCCGGTGCCCGCAGTCCGGTCACGAAACCTACCGTAGTCAACATATTATATACTTGGATGTTTTATAAAAAAAAAAGTAATAAATCAATTGCAGACTTATCTCTGCGCTGTGCGGATTATCGTCGTGCCGGGGACAATATTCTCTAAAACAGTATTATCAACAACAGTACAGTGTGACGGTGAATATTTATCACGATCCGCATACAGGCAGCGATAATCCACCAAGATTTATTCCACTTCAATTCGATTTCCATAAAACAATTATAATTATTTTATTGTTAATAGTGTTCACAGTTCGAATAAATATTAAATTTACTTTAAAAAACGAATACGACGAAGAAAATCGTACATACAGAGTGCGGCAGAGCCGACTGACGAGTTTCGATGGGCTATAAATAACGAACAGTAAAACTTAGAGAAAAGGATTGTTTTTTTTATTTAAATCAGTATTCAATCTCATTTTTAAAAATTATTTTTTGAAAATTATATCTCCAAAATGGCGGCCGTCAGCATTGATACACTGTTGTAGACGATCTCTGAAGCTCTCATATGATTTCCGGCACATTTCGACTGGTACGGCCGCAACTTCCACGGTGATTTTCTGTTTAATTTCTTCTATGGTGTGCGGGCGATGTCTGTTAACCTTATCCTTAAGGTAACCCCGTAGGAAAAAAATCACACATGCTTAAATCTGGGGACCGTGCTGGCAAGCAAGAAGAAGAATCAAAGAACGGTCTGAGATTCCCAAAGCTACAGCGTGTTTCCGGGCTGAGGCAGTCTTGGTGACCGCTCAATTGACTCTCTAACCAACTGCACATTTTCGGGGGTTCTTACCGTTCTGGGTGCTCCGCGTCCAAGTCTACTTAGGGTACTTTCAGTTTCTTCCACAATTCGATAGTGTCAGCAGAACGAACAGATTCAGCACGTGGAATGCCGCCGAAGTGTATACGAGAAAAGCCCTTCGTGTAGCGATCACAGAACGATTATTTTCGTAATACGCACGCACGACGAAACCACGATGTACACCTGTCCAGACCACGATTACGAATAAAAACGGCATTACCGTACAATTCGAAACTTATTAAGGCCTGCTCTTATCTTATCACAGGCTAATGACCTCATTAAACTCGTCAGTCGGCTCTGCCGCACCCTGTATTACACTGTAACATTTTTTTTTTTTTTTGCTGACGGGCCATTTTGTATTTGGCTACTCGCTCTCCCGTCGTTTTTTTTTTTTTTTTCATAAAATATTTTCAGGAAATTATCGGTAGGGTAAAACGGAAACGTTGACCCAATAACCCGATTACTAATCGACGGGTGGAATGCAAATAGTCGTACCGTAAGTTACCGGTGGCTTCTAGTTTATAACTGAGTTAATCGACCGATACAATCGGCAGACGGACGAAACGGTCGATTTGAAAAATTATCATTTCAAAGTGGATTGAAATGTACAACACTCAAATGGAATTGGTGGAGGTACGGTTATATATTGTCGGGCGGACCGTCCGCCTTTGGTCCCGGTGTAGCGCCGGCGTATTTATTCGTCCGTTTCGGTTCGGAGGCGGTCGGCCGGTCGGTCGGAGTATACCGGCCGGGTCTACAGTGTCGGTTGACGCGCGCGAACCGGATAAAATCCGAGGATGGCCGAGAGGGCGGAAAATAAAAAAAACAAGGAAATTAAAAAAAAAAAAAAAAAAAAAAACCACTAATCGCGCAGACCCGACGCCACGTCTCGGGCGTGTAGGTTTACCCGTTCTGCAGTGCAGGTTGGGTTCGTAATAGTAATAATAATAAAAAAAAAAAAAATAATAATAATATCGCGGACAGCTACCTACGCGCGGTATCCGCCCACGCGCGCCCGCGGTCATTACGGTAATAACGGATATTATTATTATTTTTTTTTTTTTTTTTTAATAATATTTTTATTACTATACGGTTGTGCGTGTACGCTACGCCGGCCCGGAATAATAACGATAATAACGCGTGCCCGGTTTATAAGACTCGCGAAACAAAACGCGAAAAATATTCTTATACACATTATCCGGCGTGACCGTCGAATGTTTGGCTGGATTTAGTGGGCAAATTCAGCCGGTCGTGTTCGTTATGGGGTCCGTTATTTTGTTATTTGTTCATTTCGTCGAGTTTTTAACTTTTTTAGTTTTTTTTAGGAAATACGAATCCATACATTGTAAACGCATCGATATGTGCGTATTATTTACGCACGCAACGGAATAAAAATAGACGGAGAAGATGTCACGTCCGCCCGGTAATTGCAGACCGGCCAATTGAAGGAGAATTCTGTTTTCAACATTACGAGGTCACGAGTCGAAATCCTTTGATTACTTTGATTTTTTTTTTTTGTTTTTCTCATTATCAGACACGTTGTCGTGATTTTGTACTATTGTTCGACAAACTTCGAGCCGAGCTTTTATTTCGGCATCGCGGTCTTTGTGTAACACACAAGAGCGGTCCCACAATGGCGGACGACGTCCACCTACCTCGGGAATAATACGCTCAGTATCGACGTCCGTTCTTTAGCTTTTTATAAGTACTATTTTATAAAAATAATATAATATTTTTTACGGTCGACCGTCGGCCGAGCACTAAAAATCCAGCCTTACTCCTGGCGACGGTGTATTGACGGGCGGTGCACCGCCGGTAACATTATTTCGCGACTACCCGTCACGTTTGTTCATGCGAACCGGCGAACTCCGCTCGCCTAGATGTAGTTGGCTGCTCCGGTTGCGTTTGGTTGGTCAAGACTCCGACAACAAAGGCTATTGGCCTACTTTACCGACTAGGCGGTAACACGAGTTTACTCGTTACTTGTTTACCGGAATTTATTTTATGGACACAATTTCGTACGTTGCTGCTGTATTGTTGTCGTCGTTGGAGACCTCGTTGGAGCGAGGCATAGTTGGCGAACGCGCGTGTCTTCGTGCCACGTGGTGATTCGGGCATTCGGTCACGATGTAATCCATACACGGACACACACACATTATGGTTCATGGTTCTCTTTACACGTGCGCATAATGGTGACGGCTCGTTGGCGATGAGGAAGGTGCGCGCGTCCTATTCTGCCTCGAGTGATTATTACCTCTCGGCTCTTCTTTCGAGATTTAGAGCCAGGTTCCATTTTTGAATAGATTTCATTATTTTTCTCTCTCTCTGTAATTTATAATAATTGCATTATACCAATCCTACCTGCTTTTATGTCACGGCGTTATATTATTATTAATTATTTATTGTTTAATTGCTATTATGTACACGGCAGTGAAGTAAAGAGGAATGTGCATTGAAGGGATGGGGAGGGGAATACGTATTCATTATTTCTAAGATAGGCCACAGCTTAGTGTCCCCGCACCCGGAAAAATGCCCGGGTTAGGTTATACAATAAAAATTATTTATTTTATTTATTCTGCAAAATAATATCTAGTTTCCTTTCTGGGCCGGCCGGCTATAGTGACCATAAACCTTTGTACTATCAGCTAGTTTAAGGTCTATGATAGTGACTAGTGAGTTCTCCGGCAAACCAATAAGGACGTTAGCTATCGGCTGGCAGTGTAGCGTCGTGAGGCATTTCCGTTCTTGTCAGTGTGTCGAATACCAAAATAACGTTCCAGATCATGTAATCATGTCAAATTGTTAACGAAAGATTGATTATCTTTATATTTTTTTCATTGAATCCGTCGGGTTAATAATAAAGATAATTTGTATTTATTATATTTCGTGTTAATAATAAACAAAAAAAAAAAAAAAAAATCATGCGGATGGATTCAATCCCAAATGTATACGTCGTCCGCGGTATAGATAATTCAAATCGCATTGTGACTTAATCGCATTTTGTTAATATCAACACGAGGATATAACTGCTACTCGTAAATATCGTCTGAACCAAAGTATGGCTTTAGCAAACTAGAACAGTAGCTTTTGTTGTCAAGTGCCGCAAATAAACTCGAGAGTCAACTGATTCGGTGTTTGCGGGCATAGTGTAGCACCAAGTACCTTGGCGAGTTTACCATCGGTTATTATTATCTTAAAAAATTGATATTATTACCGTGTAAAATATTTATAGTGGGGCCGGGGAAACTATTGAAATAATAAGATAACGACGTCCGACAATTCTCGTAGCCTAAAACTTGCTCTCTAACCGAAAATAAACTGTGTTCGTTCGCGTAATCGTGTATCGTGTTCATAAAAAAAAATCGCCAGTAGAAATGTAGGGCATACACGTTTATCCTTGAACTATGTTTGTCTTGCACATGGTTTCATTAACACACCCTCCCCCCCCCCGGATAAGAACTCTTATTATTGCACACTCCGAAAAATACACTTAACCCTAGAATAGTAACGTTATACTATTATTACAGTATAGGCAATGATACGTAAATTTTACGTACAACATTTTTTTTTTTTTTTTTTTTAATAATCTGGTAATTTAACCGTACTTTTTTTTATATTTATTTGTTTTATACACAAACAAAATATGTTGTATAATACAGTTTTAATTATAACAAAAGAAATAAACATGCTAAAATTATAATATAAATTATACATTTTTATACTTTAAATAAATTTGTTGTTTAAAATAAATGTCTCTTTTTAAATATAACGAAATATCAACATTATAGACTTCATAACATAACATAATAGACCGTATTTATACATTTTTAGTCTTTCAATAAATTTAAAAAAAAAACAACAAAATTTTATAATTTTGATTATATTATATGATGTATTTTTTTAAAATAATTTGTATATAACTAATCTGTATCTCGTCTTCTTATTGTACCCAAGTGGTATAGATTGTAGATTGCATTTAAAAAAAAAAAAAAAAAAAAGGGTTAAAATGCAAGAGAATAACACTAACTTATCGTGGAGTATTATTATTACTATAAATACCAATACTAATCAAGTAAGAATAATATTGTATTCAATTTGAACTCCGAATGAACTCCGAAGATCTACTATTTTTCAATAAAATTGGCATTATTATTAACAAAAATGATCAAGTCGCAAAGCGATTTAAATTACCTAATACATAATAGCAATTAAACAATAAATAATTAATAATGATATAATAACATAACATAAATAGGTAGGTACTATCATATAATACTGGTAGAAAAATAATAAAAATGTGCAGGGTGTAAAAATGTTCGAAAAAGTGACTCCCCGATGTATACATATATATATAATTGCGGAAGAATCTCCGAGAGTAAAAATTGTCGAAATAAGTTATTGGCCAACAAATACAACTGGAGGAGTAAAATTTGCCGGTTAGTCTGAAAAAATGTTACTCCGTGTACATTTTTACTGGAGGGAGTGGCGAATTGCCTGCGAGGCACCGGTCTCGTCGTTCATGGCAGGAATTCCGTGTCATCGTCAACGGCAAAACCCGAATTCATTATTCGACCGGACCCGTTTATACTACGAACGATAAAAAGACAAATTAATTCTATAAAACATCTCCAAAAAAAACTCGACCCCCAAATCGTATTCATTTTTTTTTTTTTTTTCAAATACGATTTTAGTGTAACGAGCCGTCGACGGTTTATTTTTGTTTCGGCGTACCCGTTCGTCGTAATTGGTTTTATATGCTTCACGCGCGACGAATATTTTATCCGGTTAATAAATTATTGTTCGCGTTAAAAAATTCGATTAAAACAAATCCATCGTAATTCGTCGAGTCCACTGATTTCGTATTAATCGCATAATACTAAAACGAAGACGAGAGAGAGAGAGAGAGAGAGAGAACTGATTGAGAACGTGACAATCAATGCGGGTAATGTAATAGTTGAAGGAGGTGAATCGAAATGGAGACGTTTGGACACGATCGAGAGTGATAATATGACGTGGCGTTGATGCAGGGGTGTGCGTGTAGACGATGCGGGGAGCCCGAGACGAGGTGGTCGACCCAAAAAATAGTCGTGGAAATGTCCGAGGGAGAAGAAAGAAAATCAGACGTAGTGGGGTCGGTCGTCCATCAAAAAAAAAAAAAATCATCTCGCCGCTCGGCATCGACTATAGCAAATAATTCGTCACCCGATCAAATAAGATTTCGACGACTTTTGTTTCTCCTGTACCGTTCTCGAAAAAAAAAAATAATAATAAAAATAATAGATCGTTTAGTCTCGCTACGGTCCAATTATCAAAACGGACGCCGGACCGGACAAAACAGTATATATATATACCTACGACTAGTGCACAAATCGTCATTACAATACATAATATGATTTTTGGTATCTGGAAAATAACGAGTAAAAATAAACTGCATTGAAAACATAATAAGATACTTATAGGTACACCTACCTATACTTTAACCTCGATTTTTTTTTTTTTTAATTCACAATAAACCGTCCGTCACCCGTAACCGCACAAGAATAAGAATATATATATCGTATAGAAAAACCGCACGCGTCAAAAAATAGTTAATTGAATAATAATATTATTATTTTTTTTTTTATTCCGATAGGTAAATAAAAGTAGGCGACTATACCGGAAAATATGATTTATACATATCTATATCTTATAAAATATACAATACAAATATTATATATATATATATTATGTGTGGAAAATATCAACAAAAAAAAAAAAAAAAAAAAATGTAAAAACACTGCCCTATATATATATATACAATTGAGGAAGTTACGTTAATTGTGTTATTTCCGCATGGTACGGTTTTGCAAAATACTAAATATTCACCGTACAGTTATTTGGTTTATAAACGAATCTTTGTCATTTATTTTCTTCTTATTATTATTCTTCGGTTATACCGTATAATTTCTATCCCGCCCCCTTTTTTTTTTTATCTACATTTTATAACTTTCTGCCGATTTATCACACCCCGACGCTCTCAACTCGAATCGTCTTCAACGCCATCAAATCCACATTTTTTTCTGTGTTCGACAGAATGCTGGGTTCATAGTGGTTCAATGTCCTCCTCGTGTGAGTTGAGCACAGGAGCTGGAGGCTGAAGTCCCCCATGAGATTTATAAGACGGGGCTAAGTCCCCCATGAATCTCATTTAAAAAAACCATCCATATGTGCCACGTACTTCCATAAGATATTAGCTTAAATATCCACATGACAAAATAATAATAATTAATCAACCGAGAATAATAACCGTTTTCGTTGATATTGATAAATGATAAACTATGATTAGATAACGTGTATTGATTTTGGTTATTAAATCACTATTAAAGATAAGATAATATCTTGTTATTACATCACACGGTCTAAATGTCATGCGAACGCCCTACTTTTAATTCATTTTTTTCTTATTTTTTTTTTTTTTTATTCTAAAAAAAAACAATGAATATTTACAATCTGTAGCATTTGTACAATAAGCATATACGATAATTACAGAATATTTACATAGCATGGATAATATTGAGGAGGGAGGCTGTCCAGTGACAGAACCCTCAGGTTTTAATTCATAACGATACAAATCCGAGCCCTGATATAAGACTGAAATTTAGAAACCTACCTTGAGACTCTATCAAAAGTTATAGTCGGAAAAGTTCAATGCAGATACGAATGGGAAAACCGTGATAAGCTAAATCTGATTGTAAACCCAACGGAACAAGTGCCGGGCTTTGACCTGCCCAGAAGAGCCCGGGTCAGACTAAATATGTCACACGCACATGACACACGCTATATAAATGCGGAGGTTATATTTATATCTTATATTGTGTTATCCTACTGTCTATTATATATTTATATTTGTTAAGAATGCGATATCTGAGCCATACGAAATAATAATTACATCACAACCGAGAACCAAATAACGACTTGTTTGGGCGTGAAACATATTATGTATATAAATATTATTAAAACGCAGAAGCAAAACCCTCTGCTTAAGTAATTTTGTGCCACAACTATTTTGGCGGCCTACATCGATTTTGACTGATGACTTTTTTTTTTCGCTTTTTTAACCCGTACAAGCATATCGAAAACAGCGAGCCACCTATGATATTTCGAAAACCTGTGGTCAGCGGCGTCCCGTCGGTTGTACGTAATTCGGCTATTGTAAATCTATAATATTCTCGTTACTATTATTATCGATCGATGTAGGTTGGTGTGTCGCGTGTACAGACCACGCGAATGATTTATGTGCGGTTTTGGGCCGATTAAACAACAATCGTGATGCGGTCGTAAACCCATTGCAGTATTGCAATAATTGCAGTGATTAAAAAAAAAAAAAAAAATAAATAAATACATTTCGCATTCAAGGCGTTAAACGAGCGAAACAAATAGAACATTTTTAATACGTCTCGAGGTGGTAAAAAAAAATACCGCGATCACCAGCAACCGAGAATAATATTATCGTAATCAATTATTATGATTATAGGTTATACTCGGCGGAAATTTTTTTTTTTTTTTATCGAAAAACCATACGATTGGTAGGCACAGACGAGGCGCGTGATGGCGGCCGAGTTACACCACCGGTATACTTAAGTACACCGTTTGAGTACAACAATTACGGTCAAGCTCGTAGCTTGGAGGAGTGATTTAGGTGTTAAAACACCACTCCTCCCCACAGTCCTCTCAGCCGTATTCAAGGCAGAAATACTAGGCATATATATATATATATATATATATATATATATATATATACTAAATAATGATTCGGGTTTTTTTTTTTTTTTTTATCAAATGTGTAGTTAGACTAGGGTGACCATAAACCTAGAATTCGGGACATTTTAGTTACCTAACTAAATATAATAATATTAAAAAAAAAAACAAAATAAATGTGTGCTGTATAATAAAATATTAATACGTACACAAAAATACAAAAAATTACATATATAATTTGATATGACGGCAGGTAAATTTCTTCTTCTGATATTTTTGTGCACTTTTGTGCTGAACTAATTGCATCGAATAAATTAGATACTTTTAATAAAATATTATATAAAACGCATTACATGAATCATGTTTTAAAATGTGTTTTCACAATGATAATTGATAATTCGATAGTATCAATCGATAAACGATTTTTTTTTTTTGTTCGTCTGTCCACAACAAATAATCCGGTTGAAATAATCCGCTCTGCTGCAGCATTTGTACCCGGCGTTGCCAAAGAATATTCTACGATTGCTGATATATTAGTTCAGTTATAAATTAACGTATAACTTTTGTCGGGACAACGGGACGTATGGTCACCCTAAGTTAGACAATTGTATTTTATAATCGACACATGATTATTTACTGTGGAAATTGATGATACAGGGTGTGGCGCGGTTACTTCCTCATCTGAAACTCTCGCAACTGAGCGGCTATTAATAGTAGACCGTTGGTTTATGGCTTGTTCGAAAGCACGGTATCTAAGGTTTTTGTGATAAATAATTCAGTGTCAACAATGCAGTGGACAAAACAAAAGCGTGCGTTGGCCGTGGAGGTCTACTTTTCTTTCAGCCGTTCGATCATCGCAACTCAGCGTGCTTTCAGAAACCGATTCCATATCGTGTGCCTGATCGGAAATCGATTTGTTTGTGGGCGGACACGTTCAGGGATACCGGTAGTGTGCAGAAGAAACATAATGGACCTTCCAGAACCGTCAAGACGTCATAAAACATCGATTTTAAAATCCCCTAGGCGATCTGCACACAAACATTCGGCTGCTTTAGGGATGTCTAGTCGCACAGTGAGACGAATTCTTCACGAGGAACATAATTTTCACCCATACAAATTGGTAGTAGTGCAACAACCTGATCCACGCGATTATGTTGCACGAAGAAATGCATGTGAAGCCTTCCTCGAGCACCTGCCTCAGGACGACCTTGTCTTCTTTAGTGACGAGGCACATTTCCATATTTCAGGATGTGTGAACAAACAAACATCCGATATTGAGGCCCCACTAACCCGAGAGAACTTCACGAGCAGCCTCTGCATACAGAACGTGTGACTGTTTGGTGTGCAATATCCAGAATCGGCATTAGTGGCCCATGGTTCTTTGAAGAGAACGAAAGAGCAGTTACGGTTAATTCTGAACGTTATGTCCGTTGTGATTGTGGATTTTTTTCTACCCAAACATAAAGAAAGGAATGTAGGGGAAGTGTGGTTTTAACAGGATGGCGCCACGGCTCACACGACAAGAAGGTCAATGAATATCTTGCGTGAACACTTCCCCGAACGGCTCATCTCTCTTAGAGACGATCTTCAGTGCCCCAGCACGATCACCAGAATTAGTCCCATGTGATTTTTTTCCTGTGGGACTACCTTAAATCGTTGATATACACGGATCGTCCAAATATCCTTCGTCATCTCGATAACAATATTTGTGCTGCTATTGCCGACATAAGCACATATATGCTGGCAAATGTGGACAGAAATTTCAAATTCCGACTATCTCAGTGCATTGACGAGAACGGTGGCCACCTTCGAGATGTAGTATTTAAAACCAAATAAAATGAAACTTTAAATTTACCTCTATACACAGAAAAAATAATTAAATCAACGTTTAGCATTTGTTTAACGTTACAATATGGAACATTGTATTATTCATAGACGATTATTATTTTATAAAACCAAAAAAGGCCGCAATTGATCTGTTGACCTAAAATGTATTGATATATAAAAAACCGCATTCGGTAAGCTCCCGGTCAATTTTTTTTCTTTTTTTTTTTTTTAGTTAAACCGGCAATAAGCCCGCCTCCCGGAAACGCCGTGACGCACTAATTCGGGAGGCGGGTCGCCATAATTTATTGATAAATGAAAATACAATTAATTTAAATGTAAAAATCCCGTTTTCCCCTAAGGCGGGGCGGGCTCACAGTACAACAATTCTTGCCCTACCGTGGGAATGGGCAGTAGCCAGGCCGATGCCCACTTGCTGCCCTCACAGGTTTTAGGAGGGGAACTTCCGGCCGGCTCCTTCTCCGCGATGACGACCACAGCGAAGTCGACCCCACGGCTTCCCAATGGTCTGGTGACTTCAGCATGAGCGATACCACCAAGTCACCCGGTCCGAAAGGACCGATCCTCCGGACCAGGCGCTCCCTATCCCCGTCAAACGCCTCGCAGCGCATCAGGGTATGGAGAGCGTCGTCATCCACCTCGTTCTGCTCACTGGGAAATCCGCAGTGAGAACACCCGGGGGACGGAGCTCGCCCGATCCGGTGAAGGAACGAGTAGAAGCATCCCGTGAATAGCTGAATGGCTCCCGGTCGCCTATACGGAAGCATCAGCTGCTGTTGGACATTTTTATCGATAAACGTCTGCGGACCGCCTCGAAAATTCTAGAATTATTTAAGTGATAAGATTGTGTGACCCGTCCCCCCTCACATACACAAGTTGTATTTAAATATTAAATAAAAAAAACACTCCTCTTTAAAAAAAAAAAAAAAATCCTGGCCACACGCCTGACTACGGTGTTCGATTACGTTTATCATAATCGTTAATAACACCTCCTCGTTCGTTTATTGATTTATATAAATTGGAAATAATTTGTCGAAAACGACATCGGCGCGCGGTTTAAACGCGCTCGTTCCATTGCTGTATTGAATACTTTTATAGTTACTGCACCTTCGATGACAATCCAAAAAAAAAAAAAAAAAATAAAAAATCACGACGATTATTTGACGACCGTGCGCGTCTCGTTTACATATCAATACAAGTAGGTACTTATAACGGTGCGAGAAGGAGGAAATTACTAATTAAACGTTATTTGTTTTAATTTTAATAAATAAACAGGTTGACAGATATAAAAAGTCTTTGGTGAAAATATTTGAACGATTACATTTTGCCGCCATATTAAAATATGAAAAATAGGCAATATATTGCATTGAACCCGAAAATATGCTCTAATATACAATTTCGTTTTACCTATGTGCACTGTCAATGACAATTCGTCTATATTTCTCGATATACTCCCGTTGGGCGGCATAAAGCCAATAAAAATGTTCGAACCTAAACATCCGCTCTCTCTAGTAACGGATAAACAATTTTAGTCGTTGAAAGTGAAATGCTGCGATATTATTGTATTATGATTTCGCTATCCGGGACCCGGGGAGTGGTTTCAATCGCATTTCTAGCCGGCCGAAATCATGTAATATTATTGAACTAAAAATTACGAAAAACCGGTGTAGTTTTACTATTTATATTTTTGCTAAACCTTATACAATATTGTATACCTCTTAATAATATAATATTGTGTATATTATACATGCGTAAAGCAACAAACAACGTATTATTGTATGTATTGTGTGCACATACACTACACATAAATCGCAGTAGGCACCTCCGTAGAGAACAGCTAATTTAAATTGAATTTCCAAAAAAAATCATTCGTCTTCAACTCCAGTTTAACTAAACTGGATGTTTTTTTTTTTATCAAATTAACTGTGAAAAGTTAAGTATATACGATGGAAACTTAATGTTAATAATTTGACGATAAAAAAAAAAAAAAATTAACTAGTCAACTGACCTCCCACCTTTGGAAATTTGTACCAATTGAAATTGAAATAATTAAAAAGTTAGTTTTTCATTTTTAAAACGCACGTAAACGTTTCTACGATTTTTTCGGGATTTATAGTGAATTTGTTGAGATTTAAAACGGTTTATTCTAAGGTTTATCAGTGAATGTGTACATTTACGGCCTATTAAAATGTAGGCCAGCTGACTGGCAGTATCTCATTGTATAACAGTTTTGTAGACACGGTTTTTTTTTTTCCGCTCCGGGAGTTTGTTCCAAAGTGAAATATAAAAAATCAAATCGACAGATATATCCGGAACAATGTACACATAAAATGGGTTTCGCGTGTTATCTCGTTTAAAAAATCCCGTTGGAACCTTATTATTATTATTACGATTTACGACCGAAAATTCCGCTGACATCACTGCACGTCGAGTTCCTGTAGGTCGCGCATAGAGGAAACGTACTGTAAAAACGATGTTCTCTCGGCGTTATTATTTTTTTTTTTTTTTTTTTTTATCTTTTTCTATTTTCCTCCGTAATTTTTTTTTTTTATCCGTGGCGTATAGGCGCCCATCGGACTCGCTGTTTATACGAGTATTTCTATTATAGTGTTCGGAGTACTTTTCAAAGTATACGTATGGCCCGCAGTTATAAAACTACCGTGGTCATTTTAAAAGTTCATTGGGATTTATCAGCGTTGTCCGAACGCTTTTTTTTTGTTTTTTGGTTTTAGTTCGTTTTTCCAGGACCTATGATTGAGCAAAACAAAGAAATTTCACCAATATAAATATAGCTGGTGAAATCAAATACCTTAGCAACAACCAGGTGAATGGGTATATGGTTTCCATGCATGATAATGACGTACTTACATTCCCTCGAACTAGCACAGTATTATTTATTACATTATATCAATCGAAAATCCACGATAAGTCGTGATCCCGGGCACAATGGTAACCACCAACCCACAAAACCCGGTACGACACATTCGATTCCCGGCCAAAACCGATCGGTTTGAATAGTTGCGAATTTATCGATTTTTAAATATAATTTCTGAACGATTACGAACTCAGAGTATGAAATTGATTTCATTTGCGATCTCATTAAACGATTTGTGGTGTTGTAGCAGCTTTTTTTTTTTTTTTTTCTTTAACAACCTCCAATATTATTTTAATCAATTATCATTTGCAGGTTGTGCCGATAAGTATCAGGCGCTATCGGGTAGCTGCTAAAAAAATAACGATTTCGACGCGCTATTAATATTATTACAATCAAAAAAGATTTTGGTGCCAAATCGCACATCGCATTCTGTATGTTATTTTTATATATATATATATTTTTTTTTTTTATTGGCGTTGTAAAGCATTTTTATTTTTTGGAAAATAGATTTTTTTTTTTTTCACCCCCTAATAATAAAGTTGGCATAACGAATATTTTTCAACGAGTTTAATAGATACCTATAATAATAATATAAGTACCTGTATTGTATATATTTATTGTAATTAGTCTTGTTTTAGAAAATAGCGCTAGTAGAAAATATTGTGTTGTAAATTATTATTCCCGGGCAAGAAACGTTATGGTAAAAAATCTATAAACCGGGACTTCTCGAAAATCAAATTGATCAGATATTATTTTAATTACAAAATCCATTCACTATGGAAACGGTTTCTATTCGGATAGGACATCGGAACGAAGCGACAATATGGAATGGTATATGTTTGAATACGTTTCAAAATTAATTAAACTTAAAAAAAAAAAAAAAAAACTTTCTTTGACATTTTATTGGATCGTTTTGCCGATACTATAATATTATTACATGAAATCGAAATGTCGAAACGGATGCGTCTCGGAGTGTCGGAAAATGAAAAGTTAAATAATATTTCACCTGTCCCTAATATCGTTTAATCGTTGTGTCGTCGTTAATATAATTTAATCGTCGTATAAATCAAAATAATACTGTAACCCGGACACGCTGCATCGTAAAATTTCTTCATTTCCTTCTTGTGACCATAACAATCCTCTTAGAGTTTTCGCCGCCAAAACAACATCACGCCGTCTGTCCTATTCCCTAGGCCAACCGCAAAGGCCGTTCTCCCGAGATTTCCAATCCCGGCACCGGTCAAACATTTTATTCGCCTCGTTTATGGTGTCACCCATTGCAAAAATCAAGAGCATTTGACGTCTCTACGTATTATTCGGGATCGTCTTCGTGAAGTTTTCGTTCAGTCTGGCGAGTGGAGTTGTCCGCGCTTCACATAAGGCCGTATACGAAGCGTGGTATTGACATCACTACATACAAAGCCTTTATTTAGTTTTTTCTTTTGTACCTATTTTACTTGAAATCTTTGAAATTTTTAACATATTGTCGGCACTTGAGGTTTTCTGATGGATGTGCATTGCTCTCGATTAGTTTGAGTATTTCGTTTTTAACTATATATTTTGATAATTATTTTGTTTTCCTTCTGACTTTTTCCCGGGGTTCTAAATGTATATATGTTCCCGGCCAAATAAACTACACGCCCGGCAATAATTACGGTTACACAACGGAATAAATTACGAATACGTACCGCACAGCGGAAACAATCGTAAACGCGGGAATACAAAACAAAACAAACTCTTCTGCTCCGCCACCGTTTATCTGCAATCCGCTGCTGTAAATAACATTATGATGTTCACACCTTCTTTTGATTTCCCTCCTCCTCCCAACGATATTCCCATGCAATCCGTATCCGTATCGTGTCTTAACACACACTCAAACACTATTTACTTTGCAGTACAACAGACTAAACGAAATATACTCGTGTATGTATATATATATATATGTTCTGAACATTTTATTCTGACGAGAGTTACAGCTGTCGAATGTTATCCGGTTTTTTTTTTTTTTTCTCAGAGCCGTACCTAAAAATTATTATATTTTAACCTACATATTAAACAAGCAACTTGAAAAAAAAAAAAAACCATATAGTTTACGTATATGGTACGTAGGGGCTTTGTATTATTTGCTGTTATGTTTAATTAAATTATACTAACTTTTATTATAATTTTAAATTTTAATCAAATCATGTTATCTATCATAACCTACCAAATATCTGTTTAAGGTACATTTATTGATGCGACTAAGATAAAATGTCTGGTTCGAGGCTAACATAACCCCCGAGAAATCTGTATAAATATATATATATAGAGTCTATTGAAAATGTTAAACTTAAATATCGTTACATTTTCACCGTAATGCACATATAAAAAAATAATAATATCAGACATAAATATAAATTTATTGTAGATAAACCTAACATTATATTATGCACGTATTAAACGAAATATTTGAAAGTGTAGGGTACTAATTCATACACTGAAGGTATTATAACTTAACCTTCTCCCCCCAGCTCCTCATAATTGCACCACTGGGTACATTTAATAATAATTAAAATATTTTAATCTCGCTATAGTTGACTTTTGTTCGTAAATATGAATATTTACTGGTTTTATATGAATATGACTAGAGAGCATTCTATAATCAGGTCGACTGGCGTTAAACTCGCCTTCTTTATAATGGTTACTTTGTCATGGTTGACGCCATTATTTGTCCAAACCCTAACGACACCTGGCTAGAGTGCTCGAGCGCCAGTTTCGGACGAAATACGAATAGTTTTCTATATGGGAAAATAACGTGCGAGTGAGTGTCTGAAAATACAAACCCGCGAGTGTACGTGTACCGGGCATAATAATAAATCGTGTCGATGGATTAATTTAAAAAAAAAATAAATAAAAACTATTCGTCCGTTTTGAAAACGGCATCACGCGAACAATATGAACGGCAAGGCAAGGCTCTTGTATATTTACTTGCAGAGTGCGCTTACCGGTTCTGCGGAATTAACGCGACGATTGCGCAGTGTTGTAAAATATTCATAATCATTCATAATATTATTGTTGTTCGTTGTCTTTTCAATAACGAGCCGTAAACTATATTACTTCCGGTCGTCTATTAACCGTATAAAACAATCAAAAACGAATTAATATTGATCGAGTTCCTTGACGAAAAACAGTTACAACTACCAACGATAATAATTGACGATTATTTTAATACAAAAAAAAAAATAAACGTTTTTTTATTTGCAAAATAACGAACGCCAATTATTATTTGAAGGTTTCTGGTAAAATATGTTAAGGTTTCGTGAATTTAGTTTCTTTATTTTTCTTCATTTTTAAAAACCGTACAAATAAAACACACCGTATAAAAATTACATTTTTTTTTTTTTTACTTTTCACTACGCGCTATAACGAATAATTAATTTCAGAAGTCAAATTTAACACAAAATGTTAAAATTATGTCGAAAATTGTTCAAGTTAGATTTTTTCTCTGGTAAAATTCAATACGTTCGTATATATAAACAATCAACACTTTTTAAGACATTTATAAAATTATCGTTTTGTTTTATACTGAAGGTCGAATACGAAAATCAATGGTAGAACCCCACAGTGTTTAAAAGAAAAATCGTTTTCCATGTTCAGCTGGGTCTTGGATTACACGCGTAAACTTTGTGTCTATCCAATGTGAAAAAAATACATTAAAACGATTTGATTTTTCCAGTTTTATAGGGCGTTTTTAGTGCGACTCAAGCTGATTTTTTGTATTTTTATTTGAAGGGGAAGTGGTTAGGAAGTGCTGTGTGAGCATTTTTTTTTTTTTGTTAGGATTTGAAATGTTTATTTTGTAAAAGGTTTTTAGTCGATCAAGTACCACAGCCTTTAATAATTAAATAATTCCGGACAACCGTTAGCGGTTACAAATGCCGGGCGGCCGTAAACCACTAAACGAAATACGCAACGGCGTAAGTAACGATATTTCGTTTACGATATTTTTCTTTCGAAAACGCATCAGGTACAGGTATAATACGGTCGTAAACAATTCCGGAGTTTCCTGGGCAGAATAATATGACGGAACAAAGAAAATTACGCTATTGTGATGGCTGCGGCGGCAGTGGGCCCGCCGTGGGACAAGGACAGTCGGTAGATATACACGCATTTTACCTTATATAGGTAAAGTCGTATACCGTATTTGTACGAACGTACGCGCATAATGACGAACGGAATACCTAATGCGTATACGTTATAAATAATTATTATTTTTGTGTTATACAGAGAGAGCCCCGGCGAAACCCCCGCACGAGATCCGCCCGCGTGCAAGTCACATATTTATCGACCGCCGAACGTTACTTGGATTTTGTCTAATTTACCGTTGAAAAGAATCTTCTAAATGAATAAATATTTTTGTTTTTTTTTTTTTTTTTTTTAATTTTACATCTATAAATAATACCAATCGAGTCGATTGTACAACGCCGATCCGTCGTCTCGTTTAATCGGCTCACCACCACATTCCGGGATCGCTCTGTATATTTTTATTTTTCTTTATTATACATTCATGCCGTACCTACGCATTTGTTTCGTCGTCTCGCGGTCGTCGCATACAACGATATTATTATAAGGACTCGATTTTTATTGTTTCTCGTTACATATTGATCGAGCACAATGCACAACAAGAACACAACTCGTAAGTAACGATGGCCTCCCCTAAATCACCCCTCCATTATAAAATACAAATGCATGGCATTGCGTAAAATATATCGTTATATATATATATAATATCCTTAAAAGTAATTTTGTCTGCGTGAAACGAACGAGTAGGTCGGAGCGCGGGACACCGAAGAAAGTAAATAAGAAAAATGATAATTCTAACATAGAGATGAACGAAAATTACGAGAGGATAAATCGCGATAGTATGGCCAGAGATTAGAAGAAATGCGGAGAAACACGGGGAAAGATGATGAGAGTATACGCGAAGATAATAATATGCTGGTGGAGAGGATGATGTGCAAGAGGAGAATAAGAGTTAGGGGGGAAAGGCGAAGAAGAAGAATTTGCGGTACACAAATACCTGAAGTACGCGGATTTCGTTTTCTTCGATAAATCAAAAAAAAGGAACCATTTACAACGTTGTCGATAGTGAAAAACTGTGTTTTTGGCGCGTACCTTACAATTATAATAATATATTCGGGCTCTCGATATGAGTCTCTGCCGGTTCGACTACGCAAATATTAGCGTACGTCTATCATTAACACCAACTCGTCCCGCCCGCCCACTAAAATTTTCGAGGAAGTTCGGCGGTGTCGTCTTCTGTATACGTCGTTCACCCACACGCGCGTTCAAGGTTTATCGATATCGTGTTATTTGTTCGGTTTTTTTAATATATTTTTTATTTATCAATTTATAAAGACGTGTTGGCGTTCGGCGGCCGCGACGACGTCATGTCGACAATAATAATAATAATAATAATTGCGTGTAATAACGTCCGAGGCGTGTATCCATTGTTGGCACAAACGCCATCGGCCGTTCGTGTGGCGGTAGAACCGCACGGTTACCAATGGGGGTTTTCGATGCGTGTGCCCGGTACTAAACAACGGGTAGGCCGCGCGGACGTTTCGACCGAATCCGCGAAACGCATACGATTAATGGACGCGGCGCGAAAATTTCGAACCGCACCCGGGACACACCGCCGGCGCATTTATAAATATTTTTACCGGTCGTTGTTCCGGCGCGTTCGATCCTGTCGTAATAATATTATAACATCTTTTATATATATATATATATATATATATATATATATATATATATATATATATACACGAGATAATAATTTGTTCAATATGTCCGATAAGACTTGTTTTGGCTACGTTCAATAAAGAAGTGTTGATATATATTTTGTAAAATTAATATTTGTCCGGCAGGTTTTCTCGGGAAGGGGAAGGTGTTTTTTTTTTTTTTTTCATCGATTAATTGTACAAAAAACCAATATTTCTATGACGCGTTCAACGCGCTGGCGTTATAACCCGGTATTTAGTTGTCATTTTTAAAAGAAAATATTATTGCCTATACCCGTGGAAAATAACAACAATTATAATACATTGTTTTCGTATGCGGGATAGGCGCGACTCCCGTTGTTTCGTGCAATAAATAAATAGACAAAAAAAAAAAATAACTAAACTGTTTTATTATTATTTAAGTATTTTATGTGCGCAAAATATTATTACGTAAGACGATCCGAGAGGAACCGCTGCAGATACCCCGTCAAAAACGACTAAATCGTTTTAGGTTTCACCGAGGACGATGACTTCATTGGGGAGCACTATTGTTAGGTTTGAACGTGAAGGATTTTTTTTTTTTTCTTTCAATTTCCCGACAGCTGGGTACTATTACCCGTAGTCGACAAATTATAATATACAATTAATTATAATCGAGTATGGAAATCTAAATTTTTATTTTTTTTTTTCAATTTGTTACCGACAACTGTGGATGATTCGTGTGAATATTATTGCCCCACCGCCGCCGCCGCCGCCATCGTTTATTTATGTAAAAAAAAAAAAAAAGAATTTACAAAAATACATCCTTTGATGGGGATGCCCAGGCGACCTCCTATTGGACCCCCTTACATCGTGATCATAACCTAGCTGAAGCTGTTGTTCATGATCTTCACGACCAAGTTGACGGGCGCTAGCGGGTCAAGAAAGCTGGTACGTCCCCTGAGGTCCTCTTCTCGGCCCAGAAACCTAACTAGTCCGATCGTGTAGCACTGTGTTCGGTTTTTACAAGCTATACAATTGCGTTCTTTGGTCGATTCTGTGCTCGGCACCCGGCCGCCCAGGCGCGGTAAATTATTAAGGTCTGTCGTGCTCGGCATCGATACGCGGGGGCGATCCGTTAAGTTCTGATTGGATGTGTAGACCCACAGCGACCGGTCGGTTTCATAACCGTTACTATTTGCTTGTGGATTCCGGGCGTCGGTCTTTTGTGTTGTTTTAGATACGACGCGCGTATCGGCTAGTCCGGTGCGTATACGTGTTAAAAGAAAGAAAAAAAAAAAAAATGTCAACGAGTAGAAAAACAAAACAACAACAACAACGAAAAAAACTCCCCGAAGAATTTTACGCGAATATTACGAGGTGCGACAATAAAACAACGAGACTTTTTGAATAAAAGTTGTTTATTTTAAAAATGTTATAATTTAATGATTATCACCTTCAAAGTACCTTCCCTCAGCATCAATACACTGTTGCATACGTCGCTGCCATTCTTGAAAACAGTGTTGCCAATTGCTTTCATTCAGCCCTTTTAGAAGTTCTGCCGTTTTCATTTTTACGTCATCAACTGTTTGAAAATGGGAAATGAAATAAGAAGAAGTCACAAGGAGCAAGGTCTAGCGAGTACGGGGGATGTTGAAGTACAGACATTTTTTTTTCAGTTAAAAAACGTTGAATTGAAAATGCACTGTGAGCTGGAGCATTGTCTTGGTGAAGAACCCAGCCATTTTTCCATAGATCTGGTCGCTTCTTTCTGACACGTTCTCTTAATTTAATTAATACCTCTTTATAATAATATTGATTAATTCATTTTGTCGATTTTTTCATCGTTTTCGTTTGTTGAAGACGTGGTAGGACGTCCAGAACGATCATCGTCTTCGACGTCCTCCCTTCCACTACAAAACCGTTTGTGCCATTCAAAAACACGAGCTCTTGATAAACATTCTTCACCATAAACTCCACATAACATTCGAAACGATTCCGGGGCAGTTTTTTTTAATTTAACAAGAAATTTAATGTTAACACGTGTTGTTCGATTTTTATATCTAACATTTTTCGGCAGTATAGTCGAACTCGCACTAATAACAAGGCTACTAACGTATAAGAAAATGAATCGATGCCATCAGTGTTCATAGTACTTTTAGATAAGTGTTTTCTAATCATATTTCAATAATCGTTTTATAGATAACGTTAATAGTTTAGGTTATGTTTAGAAAGTCTCGTTATTTTATTGTCGCACCTCGTATAACTGTTGTGAACGTATATACGGATTGTTCCGGCAGGCCTCCTTACACCCCGGTCGAAAGTTAGAAAAAAAAAAAAAAAAAAATGATTTGGGGCTATCGGCCGGGCGGTTGAAAGAAACAATAATCACGCCGCGGTATTGGTAATATTTAACAGCCGCGAGAGACCGGGGAAAGGGGGGAAAATAAAAAAAAAACCCATCGGTTATTGTCGTCGTCGCAAGTATAACATACACCGGACGGAATGGAAACGTTCACGCACGCATCTCACCCCCCTTACAGTGCGTACGTATTATACGCATTATATTATTAATTTATTATTTTTTTTTTTTTTATTTCTATAACAAGACCGGATAGTCATTATACGGTCGGGCGTGCGCGTGCGGGCACGGGTGTATTATACTTGTAACACGTGAGACGTGTTAAATAATGGAAAGAGGGCTCCGTTCCAAAGTCTCGACCTTATACGTCGCGGGAGCGACGCGTGCAAACGCCTCCGACGCGAAACTACGTAAATGGAATTATTACGTACTCCCGTCGGTATAAATAATAATAATAGTAATAATATATATATTGTGCAACGTCTTCGTTCGTCACCGTCGCGCCATTATTTTTTTATACGTTTAACTTCTTTTTTTTTTTTTAACGGTTTGCGGTGTTGTTCTCGGGCGGCGTACGCTGCCCGTGCACAGTTTACGCGCTCGCCCCGTATATGAAAATATACAGGCGCGTGTCTGAATGATTCGTCCGAATACAATAAAATTCAAATGTTCATTTGAATAATCGGGTTAGGATACGGTTTACATATTCAGTCGTGTACATTGAGTTTTAGGCGTAACACTCGCGAATGTCCACCTCCCTTACCTGCACGACACACATCCGACCGATATTCGAATGCCTCATAATCCCGTTGAACCATTTGTCTATAAATCATAGAACCTAGTCGACTGTAAAACAAATCGATAGCGTCTGTAATGCGACTTTTCAATTCATCGTGATTTTTTTTGGACGGGGATATTTACGTAAACACATTGCTTTTTATGTAACCCCGATGCAAAAAAAAAATCCACCGATCGTAAGGCCCGTTGAACGGGGAGAACAAAATGCAGCGCCATTAGCGCTGATAGGCGACCGGATCCATCGCTGTGGCAGCTGATCGATAAGAAATTCGTGGACATCTGGGGACCAAATGGTGTGCGGCGATGCTTGGTGGCCTTGTTGTAAGATGTTGTAAGCATCTCCGCCGGCTCGCAATTGTGGGAATGGCCATTCTTTAATCATTTGTAGGTACGAAACGCTTGTTATTGTGTTCCCATCAAAGAAAAACAGTCCAAACACACAATATTATACCGAGAACAATTGCTTGTCGGCCCGCTACGCGCGGTGTGCGGTCACATGGTGCAGGGCACACGACACTATTGCCATACCGTCGTTTTAGATGTTCCGTTCGGAACAAAGGATCGTTTTTTTTTTTTTTTTTTTATATTATTTATAATACAGTTTTACTAGGGGGCTGTTATAGGGAGGGTACGATATTCCGAGCACTTCTTCCCCCCCCCTGTGGTAGAATTAACGGCCGTTTAGACGGCAAACGCCGACGGGGCACCGCCTAAATTATATATAGTTAATTTTTTTTTTTTTCAACTTTTACCGCAACAATATGGATAAATAAATATTGTTTTATATCGCAAACTGCAATATTTAACCGATACATTTTGTCCGAGGACCAATACATTTCGTACGGATTTGCCGACTTTATTCGAACCATTAAATCCGCCACTGCTCCCCCCTCGAACGTTCAAGTCCGGATTACCGAGCCGTTATATTTCAAAACCGACAAAACCAATATAGTTTTCATCGTTTTTTCGTAAAATGTATAAATGGACGAGAATGATGGGCGGCAATCTTTTTTTTTCGATGCCGGGCAATTTTTAATCACACGCCCCTCCGTCGGTTTTTATTAGCGCCGGTATGGGCAGTATATTTCTACGTCAATAAAATTATCCTGGAATATATTTATCCCCTGTAAATGTACACTAGTATAACCTCTCCCCTCACCCCATTCAATTTTACTGCAGTGTCCCTCGTGAAAATGCGCTCGCGAAATGTAAATTTATCATTACGTTTACGATTAAAATGCAACGAGGGGATGAATATATTCTACGTTTGCTCAACTACCCGGTAAACATTTCTCGATGGCGACAATATATCCTATGCTATTCTTACGTCTACGATAAATTCAAATTCACTATAAAAAAAATCGATAAGAACGCAATCAATTATAATAATCATAATTGCCCGGTTACAAATATTTAGTTAACATTTTCGAAAAATAATTTAAATTTTGTCGAATAGTGCGCGATCGATCGCATTCCGTTGAAAATTGTATTTCACTTGCGACGAACGATCGTTCATCATTGCGTACGTTACATTAAAAACTAAATCACCCACACACAACGTTATTTCTATTCTCTCGTTTTCGTCTCGAGTCGTAATAAACTGTGTTAGCTAACGCAATGGAACCGAATTAACCGTAATGATATTACACGTATGATATACCGGCTGAGCTGCAGTCGATTAGAGGAGTGTGCTGCACGTGCCCCACCGCGGTTGTTGCCCACAACGGCAATGGGAATAGGAAATGTATACCTATTATTAATAATAATAATACAAAAAAAAAAAAACGAAAAAGAAAATACCCTTTGTCGGGCCTGTGATGTATATTATATACGAACCGAAACGAGTCGGGGATGTTAATTGTTAGTTCGAGCGCGGACCATGTAAAATTAAATAATATCACGTCATTATAATATATAATATTATATTGTATACGGTTTTGTTTTGTTTTTTTTTTTTTTTTTTTTTTTTTCTGTTTAATAAAGAACAGGTAGGTACTGTCTGGACAAAGTATAGAAACAATGCGCGGTATCCATTTTACAGCGTATAAATATTATTATCGTCCAGGCACGTATCCAACACATGTGTGTGTGTGTGTGTGTGTGGGGGGGGGCAGGAGAGTGGAGTTCAACAAATTTTAACTTATTTACAAGCGGAGTGGGGCCGCTCTTTACCTCGTGCATCGAGTATTTATTTGTATTTTGTATATATACGATAATTTTATTTTAAAAAAGAAATATGTACGGGGCGAAATAAATAGTCGAATGCATTTATTGAATCTTAATCGTTTTAACCGAATGTACAAATAGATTATTAACGTTTTACAGCCGCCAGATAAAGTGCCTCCATATGAAATATGATGATATGAGGAGACCAATTTGTTCGTATGAAAGAATGAAAAATCGCAGGCGAATTTAACAAAGTATATCCGTTGAATCGTATGAAAATATAATTTTTAAATGATTATTAAATCGATAGTGTTGTCTTATTAAGCGTGGATTAAATATTTCAAATTGTCATCACGATAATGTCTTGTTATAAGAACAGTATAATTGTTAAAATTATAGTTATTTTATCAAGACAAATATGTATATAATATCTACAATTGATAATATATTCGATTCTGAGCGAGGCCAAATATTGGTTTTACTATGATGTGTGTGTGTGTGTTGTTTTTTTTGTTTTTTTGAAGGTAGCATATAATAAAATTGAAAATTGTAAATCCAAAAATAATTGACAATTGTCGGCTAGCATTTTAAATGATTTATGTAATTCTTAACGAAACTCGAAATATTCTGTTTTTCTTAAAACAAATTCGTTCTAATAATATTATAACAATTAGCGCTGTGCCGTCTCTTCAGGTGCGAAAATCACCTTATACCTTATACGAGACGGTTTTTTTTTTTTTTTATTACGAACAGTTAATAGAAAAAAAAAAAAAATAATGTAATGAAGCCGTTGTACTAAAAATGTACTTTGTTAATTGTACGGTCCGCATAGTTCACTGGCAGTTATAGGAGAGGTGGTGATAATATGCGAAATATGTTCGCCCCTTCCTCGGGGTGATGTAAAGAACCGCCCCCGGTTTATTTGTACTGCGTGTAGTTTTTTGTGTATTGTATTTTTTTTTTTGGAACAAGGCGGCTATTAGAAAGTTTCCGTTCGACCGATTTCGTACATTTGACATATTAATACATATCACCTCGTAGACCAGCGGTACCCAAAGTGTGCGCCGTCGACCACATTACACTGGTCTAAAATATATATTCAATTAAAAGAATAGAAATTTCAAACCTCCCTGGGAGGTACGGTTTTCCTATTGTGTTTTTTTGGGGTATATAAATCCTAGAATTTTGGTTCTGCCTAGTATAATTGTACCCTTCGGCATATGAACTTAAGGGGTATACGTATATTCTGGCATAATCGTACCGGGAGTCGGGGCTATAGGGGTTCGATTTGATCGTTCCATCGGCCGACCGCCGTCTGCATAACAACATGTGCCACCCGCGGGTGTCCTCCCGAGCGAAAATTATCGACATCAGGCTTCTGGTCTCCCGGTACTCAATTTTCGAATAAATAGCTTGTAACTTTGGTTGTTGTTTAACATACGCGGGTGGGATCTCGCTAATAATTATTGGACTGTTACAGCGGGCGCTAAATATTAATAGTAACCCTTTTTCCGATTTGTTGATCAATTATATCTAGGCGGGATTTGGTGATAGCAGAATGGGTTTAACGTGAAAAAATTTGGCTCAGACCCCCGCACAAGCCCATCCCGTTGTTGGATATCGTAAAATCCCTTCCAATCGATCAGATCAACAATTATAGGAAATGCTTATTTTATCAAGGGCGCTATGAGACAACCTCAGGTTCGACAGGGCGCAGCGAGACGAAAAAGTGTGGGAACTGCTGTAATAGACAGATTTTTTATGGTTATTTCAATATTTATTTAATAGGAGTGCACTCGAATTATGATGGGGGTATTTTTTTTTTTTTTTCAATCTTACCTACGGTACGATAACAGGAAAATAAATCACGGGTACTTGGTATCGGTGAATTAATAAGGTACGTACGTGAAGTACACTATATTCAAGACTACGAGTTGCGTGGGTTTTCCGTAAAAACTGTCGCAAATTGAATAATCATCAAATAATGGACCGAAAAAAAAAAAAAAAAAAAAAAAACAAAACAAAATAATGTCTCACCGAATAATTTTTATACGTACGCATCCCGTCACGTCGTTTATAAATTAACAATAAACGCGGCCGCGATGCCACGATATTATCGTATTTACCGAATGTTCCGCGCCATTATAGTATTAGTTATAGGTACGTTTTGGTTTTTTTTTTTAAATTTTTACGAATCAAAAAAAATAAAATATATATATATATATATAAATATAATATTACCTCACTGGTACAGGAAGTTTTATTATAATATTAAATTAACCCCCCCGAACACAATATATTGTTGTACGGTATAGCAAAACGATATCATCATTAACGAATCGACCTTACCTACTTAAAATATATTATTAAATTTCCAAAGCACTTGGTGTATTTACTTAACCGTAAAGTCGTGCTTCGCTCCCTTGCTTACATTAATTGGTCCGGGGGGAATCAATGCGTGAACGAATTTTATGCGCGTACGAGAAGGAAAATGTTAATTTAATTATATTATAATAACGGTCTTTGTGTTGCCTTACTTGTCGGGCACGGAGGTGGGCAGATACGCACAGGTATATACAAAGTCATAATAACGTCTGTATAAAATTGCGAACGATTTGCAATTCAGATCGAATTTCAAAGTCGTTTAAAAAAAAAAAAAAAAAAAAAGTATATGTATATATTTTTTATTACGAGTACGTTTCAGTCTCTGCAATTACATACCGTTATTATTATTATTATTATTATTTTTTTTTCCAGAATAATATATTATGAATATATATATATATATATTCTCTTCTTCGACTGCGCACGACTTGTGGGTATACTTAAAAAAATATCTTATACGATTATGTAACGCGGTGAAATGATCTTTCGAGTGTTTTCATAACTCTTTTTTTTTTCTTCTTCTTCTTTTTATTATTATTAGTTCGGTGAAGTTAAATATAGTTCCTGAAATGCATACACATATCATAGTTACCGAGTATACGGCCTACAATTAACGCACTTGGGTTTGCGCGTCGGTTTTTTCACCCTCCGCAATATAGTAGGTCAAGATCGTGCGACTTATCATAAAACAAAAACGAAATAAATACCGCGTATACTATAATAGTCACGTAAAATCGTACTACACATTTTCAGTTATAGTACGAGGTTTTTTTTTTTTTTCCATTTTTATTTTCGCAAATAGCTTGTATTAAAAAAAAAAAAAAAAAAACACCTAGCCGAGTTCGTGTCTATAATAATATAGTAATACAGTGACTCCTTGTTACGCGATAATTTTTTTTCTCATAATTAACTCGTGACAAAATTAAATCGGGTACGTACATTCGGAATTTAAGGTGAACTCGGTATGGACTTTCGTCAGTTATCGACACGCCGGTAAACACAGGATAATATATAGGTATCGATAATTCGGGCGCCTTGGAGTTATTCAAAAAAAAAAAAAAAAGAAAGTCGTATGATATATAGCGATAAAATAACGATAATATGTAAATAATTTCAAGCGCACGATTTTATCAAACTATATATAGAAATATATTCCGAGATTATATTGTCAATGTGTAAAACGTGTAAAACGCGGGTCGTTCATAACAAATGTAATATTGTTTAGCGATAGAAATATTATCGAACAGTGTATTATATACAGTAGAACTCCAATTATCCGGACTAATTAATGTCAAGGGTGGTCCGGATAAGCAAATATCCGGATGATTGACATATGATATATCAAAAGTTATATACACACGTAACCATAAACAAATATGTAATTTTATTAGATATTCAACTGAAACAAAATAAGCTTTAATTAAAGTACATACGTGACATAATTTAAAACCAAAAAAAAAGCTGACTTGGCACATAATTTATTTTATTTTGAAAAATGATGATATTTTAGTTTGCTTCATAGTTGACTTTCTCTTTAGAGCAGCTAGGTCTCTCAATCTTCTTAATTGCAACAATTGAGTGGTGTTTGATTCTTCTTGTCTCTCAAACCATTTAAACGCCAAATCCAATGCATCAAAAGCTTCAGAATGAGACGGCCCATTTTCACCTTCAGTCAAATCGTCAGTTTTTCTCGTCCGGTTAATTGGACGTCCGGATGATTGGCGTTCGGATAATTGGAGTTCTACTGTACATTGTTTTCAATGCAATTCGCCTGTTATTTTTGCAAAAAGATAACATTGAGTAACCAGCAGTGTAGTTATACAGTCGGCGGCGTCGTTTGAAAAAAGTATCACTTACGGGATTTACAAATTGTTCACCAAAAAAAAAATGAAAAACAATGGAATACTACACAAAAGCTTTTATTAATATTATCGACAATAGTTATATTGATAATTTGTGTTAAATATTAAATCGATAGCTGATCTCGATTCTTAACAACAGGTAAAAGTGGTAGACGCGTTGTAGTAATCTTACAAAAAAATCTAACTCGTCCGTTTCATACGCACTCGTCTAAAATTCGTGGGCGTACGTTATTACGTACTCTGTGTACTCAATGGTCATTTATTATTTACACAGACATACAAAATTATGGACTGCGCTTTCCATCCCATTCATCATGGTCATTGATAGTTCGAATTGAACGAGAGAGACAGATAGATATTATATACGGATAGAATATTGCGGGGGGGGGGCTATCATGGAGTAAACTACGATTTATAATTAATTTGTCCAAGATTTTTATCACAAATAATATGATTAAGTCATTCAATAGCTATGTAGCTATTTTGTAGTATGTATTATTATTATTTGTTTTTCCCATGCTATCCCCTAACAGATGATTATCCGTCTCTTTTTTTACTCAACAAATACTATTTTATTTGTCTTTCTACACGCAGTCCGTATCTCGACATGCCTAATCAATGTTGCCATTTTGGTGGTTTTCTCACTGAATCAGATGGATTTAGCATATTTACGGTGAAAAAAAAAAAAATTATATTTAGCGGTTAATATAAGTTATTTAGTGGTTCTGTAGAAACTAGTAATGTGATTTCTAGTGTGATTTGCATTCAAAAATGTTATATTATATTCTGACTCATAGTATTATACCTCCGCAATATTTTTTGAATTTTTCCGATAATGATTGATAAAACGTGAACACTGCGATTAAAACCATGGTTATACACTGATATTATACCATTATTATCTATTGCGATAACATAATATTTGGGTAACGTATTTTGATAGTAATATGTAAAATACATATAATAATAATAGTAGTAATTTTATCTAGGGTATAATAAAACATGGTTTCAAAATTCTGATTATACGTATGAATTATCAATCTTTCTTCTCCAATATATTATAGAAAATGCGTTTTACTTTTTTTTAGTGGATAACTTGGTGGGTTTTATTTATTTATAGTGTAATTCGGCGACAATTTTCTACTCAATTATTTTGAACCTTATCAAGTGGATTTTGAAAATCATACTTGGCAATACAGATGCCTATGGTAATTACTACCAAACTAATAACTTGTAACCATTCTATTATAATATTTCTGGTATCAAAAGCGCGATTATTCGTGGGTTAACAAAAATTAGATTTTACTGCCCCGTGAAAAAAGGCATGATAGCGGTCTCTACTTATTGCTATCTCTTATCGACGCCACTATAGTGAAATGATTTAGAATGTAGTGTAATATCTTCATATTACCTACTATTATTTTGTTATCATATAAATAAATTAAATAGGATAAAAAAAAAAAATAAAAAAAATTTGTTGTCGTATTATAAAATATATACAATAAGGTATTTTAAATGTGCAACAAATAATATTATTATATTGAATATACATTTTTTATTAAAATTCCAACGGACTAACTATAGGTATAAAAATTTAATACTTAAATGCTTCAATAGTCATCACTTCCATGTATGTTCACTTAAAATTATTGTATAATTTTGAACACATCAAACCTATAAATACCAATGACCGACATCCATGCCAACTGCTAATATATTATAACATGTATAACTATTAAGGTATAATTATTAAGAAGATAATATAGGAAAATCGTTTTAAGATTCACTAAATATTCGTGTTAGATTCTGAGCGTACTGCTATATGTACAATATGTGCTAAATTTTGCTCTATTCATCAAATTCCAGGATGGTTTCTATTAGAAAATGTTATCTAGTTGATACGTTGGGAAGATCATAATTTGATGTTCTTTGTAGTTGGGAAAATTTACTCAATTTCTGTTATTTTTAATTTTGATTTTTTTTTTTTTTATTATAACTCAGCGATAAATAATCGTAGAACCTGAAACTTGGTGCAATTTTCAAAATATTTTAGTATTTTTTTTTTTTTGAGATATTAATAACAACTATTCTAAATTTTCGATGTCATTTTTTATTATTATTTTTTTTTTTGTGGATACAAATGTAATTTATTTTTATCGGCGTTTTATAGTCAAATTTAGTTTAAATATGTATTAAATACACAAAAAATTGTAATTTATTTTGTAGTTACAAATAAAATTTATCAAAACATGTTCGCAATGATTTATCGTACAAATATAAATTAAAATACCCAACTTTCCCAACTTCCCACCTAAAACCATGGTGTGAAGCATGTCGGCTTTTTAATAATAATATATATATTGTAGTTCCTTTAAAACCGTTTTTATGCATAGGTATTACTTTGTGTAAACAGTCGAATATTTACAAAAAAAAAAAAAAAAAAAAACACCTGAAATTATAATTAAAACACTTGAAAAAATATATTAGGTATGATATTATTTTTCGAGTCCCGTCACGAGTATTTTATGTAATTTTAACCACAAAAAGAACGGAACAATGTTTTCATATTTTCGATATAATTACATTACGAAAATAATTATCGGAGTTTGTAAAACAAATACAATATTTAGATTTTAAAACGATAATAAATTGTTTGTTTGTTATTTGTAATATGGGAAATATATATATATAAATAAAAATCGTTGCTGCAATGAAATTCCTTCCCGTACCAGTCCGGTTTTTCGCGACCAAAATTCGGTTAGTCAATTTTTAGATTATTCAGTCCGATTGATTTTAACATACTGGTTTTTTACGAACAATTTATTTCAGTATTAAAATACGCTCATAAACATCAGGAACCAATTACCTAGGTATTATTATAATAAGAACGCAGTAGGTACGCATTGCCATATTACGTCGTTGTAACGACCATTGTTGTTTTTTCTTTCTTTCTTTTATCCCGATCCGGGATATCCGGTCCCACAATCGTATAAAGCGTACAGGTTTATTTTTTTTAAGTGTTTTTTTTTATTTTTTATGCATATTATAATATTATCGCAATTGCAGACACAGTGCGCTGCACTAATATCCCTGGACTCGTTAACAAACCGAGCCGGCGATTACTCGTTATATTATAATCTATATATTATTATTATTTTTTAACATCGCGAGGGGGGTAATTATTATGTTTTCCTCCCGAATCAAGATTATCCACGGTTTGTCTCCCGTCGTGTCTCCGATTATATATATATATATATATAATATAATATATAACCTGCGAATCGAAACTGGCCGGCGACACTATATATTTACGGTCGTTCAACTTGACATTTTTTTTTTTTATTATTAAAAATTATCATCATTCCTTAACATTAAATGTACGTCCATTGCGGAAAAAAAAGTAATCATAGGCTTATCCGTACTCATTGCGATATATTCGCCTTTTTTTTTTTTTTTGTTTTTTTTTATAGGAAGGGCCATAATTGAATTACAATAAATCTCGACAATTACCCCGGGCATTACCCGAACGCAATATTGAAATGAATAAAAAAAAGACTATTACACATTACGCTCAAATTTTTTTGTTGTTGACTGTTGTGCGCAACTTATGATGATTTTCGTCCAAGAAAACTCTATTCACAAATAACAAAACCTAATAAAAACTAAAAAATACTCGAAGAAATCAAATGCTTATAAATAACATAATTATAACCCGTGAACCTTTACAGGTATTTACGATTATTTTTAACCGAGTTACAACAGAAAGAAAATAATTGAAAACAATTGCCGTACATTTTCCCGTCTTTCCTATGTTTTTCTCTCGGTTTTTCCCAATTATTATGAAAACTATAACTAATATCAAAAAAAAAAAAAAAAAATAATAATAATAATAATATGATCTCCCCGATGCATCACTAAATCTAAAATTCTTTCAGAAAACGTTTCGCCTCGCTCAGAATCTAACGAAATCAATCACGTTTAGCGTACAATTTCAGTAAATAATCTAACTGTATGTTCTATCGCCAAGTATATTATTAAATTATTACTTATAAAATAAAATATATAAAACAACAATTAAAACTATAAGCGGTGTGACGTATTTAAAAGACCGATATAATTACAGTTGGTAACAAAAAAAAAAAATAAATAAAATAATAACAGGGAACACGATCAGCTCCTACAAACACACGCTTCTATTGAAAAACCGTTTACTTTAATCCGATTCTGAATATTTTAGACGTAGGCACTACCGGTACAAGAATATAATTTATTACGGGTCATAATTTACGGTCATGACTCACGGATAAGACCGTGGGTACAAAAGTAATATTCAGTATAATAGTATAATTCAGTAATATATTCTCATAATCTATAATAATTGTGTTACATTTATCAAGATTACGACTACTGGGGTATTTGACGTTAGCCATACGATTTTAGTTGTCCAGTACAGTGCATTATAGTATTTTATAATAGTGTTTAGAACGAAAATGTTGAATTAAAATGTACCCGCCACCCACCCCCAAATAAAAAGAAAAAAGAAATAAACCATATTAAACGAATTATTTGTACGAAAAATTTTTACTATTTCAACCGAATTTTTACATGACGGGCAAAACAAAATAACACAGACCAAACGTGATATTATTTTCAATTTGGAAAATTATACAATAAATTGAAAAAAAAAAAAAAAAAAAAAAAAAAAAAAAAATGATATCAGAATTTTGTTTTGATCGAGTCGTTGGGACTATACATACGTATAGTGTGACGTACGCACGAATCGTGCAAGAAAATCGTATTCATATAGACGGTTTACCCTTCGGTATTCCATCGAGCCGTGATCGTCTAGTGGTTAGGACCTTGCGTTGTGGCCGCAATAACCCAGGTTCGAATCCTGGTCACGGCACAAAATATTTTTGCAGAAAATAAATGGAAAATGCGACGCCGTCACGGTCCGCGCGTAATTTCCCTCCGTGTATAAGCAAACGCACTAAGACGCGGTTGCGGCCGTCCGAGTCCATTCAGTCGTGAATAAAAAATATCAATAGATATATTTTTTTTTTTCTTTCGTTTTCAGTATTATTTTTGTAAATCGACGTGGGCCATTGTTATACTCGGCCCCGGTCGTATAACCTTACCGACTTTTACCAAAAAAAAAAAAAAAAGCGAATATAAATTATCTTTTTCTTTTTTTTGTTTTTCTCCGTCCGTTTTACTATTTTCTATATAATGCCGTCTAATGTATACCGTTTAAAATAAAGAGTTAATATTTTATGGGAGTAAGTGGGAGACACGAATGCTATTTTTCAAATAAGAACCGCGGGTGACTGAGCCCCGTGTCATAATTATCGTGGGGGGGGGCTTTAGCCACTCTAAGCCCCGCTAAACAAATGGCGCCCATGTTACGCTTAACTGACAAGAAATGAAAATATTCAGTACTCGTACCCAAGGCCGAGTACTTGTTGTTTATCTGATAAAAACGTACATACTTAAGTAGTTTTTTTTTTTTTTTTTTTTTTTTATGGAAATGACAGAAGCGACTATAAATGGATTATCGGGTGCCCCCAAATTCTGAGCCAGTACTTTTTTACCGGCATGTGCTTTTCTTTTATAATCGTTGCCAAAAACGCTATTGTAAGATTGACACCGTAACCTTATTATTTTTCTCTATCTATCGTTCACTGATAAATTATTAAATTTATTCAATTATTATTGAAATAAACGGAACAAAATAGAAAATTACACAATTGATAAACGATTTACAACAATAAAAACGAATAAACATCGTGATCGCATAACTGGTAAGTGATAGGTAATTTGGCGCGTAGACGTTATCACTCTGCTATGGACGTATTGCCATAGAGCAGCGTTTTTTAATGTTTTTTTTTATATCCATGGAACCTTTTTTTTTTTTATCCACTTTTATCGTGGAACCCCTACTTTGTTTCAATAGTTTTAATGCGACATTTTATATAAAGAATATTTGAAACAAAAATGATAAAAAATTAATTGAAATTAAGCTCGTTGATTTTTGTAAACAATTTTGCTTAAATAGGCAATTTAAGCAGCCAAATTTGATAAAAAAAAAAAAAAAAAAATCGATCTTTTAATTCGGAAGCGTGTCCAACAAAAAAAAAAGGCCGCACCTCGTCCCTTAGGTCAAAAATTAAGTTAGTATCATACATTATAAGTTATGTAAAGGAAAAGAAATATGTACACTTCCCATGTCCTCGCATAGGATTTTGGATAAACGATTATCTAGAAGCCGAGATTTTACGAGGTTTATGATTTTGACGGTCTCATCAAGAGCATACTAATAACTGGTTGATAACATTTTTGCGACGTGTGCCTGCCTGTGCGGTCGTGCAGTGGCTACTACGAGAACAGTTTTTGGCAATATTTTTAGTACGCTGTACAGTTGCATTAACCATACTACTCGTAGCCTTTGCTCCATCGGTACAGATACACAACGCAGTTATGGCGTAATGTTCTCTTAACGTTATTATTGTAAATTTAGCGAATTTGATATTATTTGAACACCTATCTAGTTGTAACAATAGCTGACAGATTGCAAACTCGCGACGATTACCTTGTCGAAAATTTCAGATTTACCGAACGAAATTAAACAAATTGGTGTTGGAGGAGGCACACCCCCTACACCTTAAATTCGTCGTCGTCTAGTAACACTAATCCGTTATTCGGCGAATATCAAACGAATGGTGCACAGAGAGACATAGCGAACACATACCAAGTCAGCCGTATTAATATTACCCTCTATATATATATATATATATATATATATATGATGTTATTATAATATAAAATAATAATAAAAACGCGTATAATACGAATTGTTATAATTTTTACACCACAACGCGGTTTAGTGTGTGTCGGTGTTTATTATTTATGTTTTATCGAACAATAATTTCTCGCCGTTATTTACGGGACAACGTCGTTGAACAACGCGCGTGCGCATAGCGATATTTTCGTGAGAAAAAAAATAATAGTTACAGGTAGACCAAAAAAAAAAAAAAAAAAAGAAAAAAAAAACACAACGAATAACGACGAATAGCTGTTTTCGGACTTTACGAGTCGCCCATATCGGAATTCCGGTGCCTACGCGTGTAAAAAAACACACACCGCCCGTCCGTCTACAATAATAATTCATGTGATTTTTGTAGGCGTCGTGTAGGCATATACGCTGAAATACCGGTTTTCCAATGTGATTTATAATATTTTTTTTTTTTTTTTATAATATACTTATTTTTATTTTTTATAATATACGATAATACTTTTGATCGTAGTGGGGTACTACTGCGTTGTATACCTATCCGCCGTCCGCTATCATAAATTATTATCGCATTTAACAATACAATCGGCAATCGAAATAATATAGATAAGTCGATATTATTTCCGTAGTGCCGACGACCGGCGGAGGGACGATAATAGTTCTCTAATTCGATCTCGTAATATTTTTACGTTTTTTATTGTTTGTTTACAAAATATATATTAATGTATATCACCTAACCCGTCGTTAGTAGAAAAATTATTATACTCTTTTCAGACTATACTAAACGGTAAAAAGTACGTTTTACTATTTGTCTGTTTTCGACAATTTCGTTATAAAACTCAACTGTTATTAATTGTCAATCGTCAGTACAATGAATACTGGTCCACTACTTATATATCAGAATCACTTATACACTAGTATCCAGCCGTGATCGTCTAGTGGTTAGGACCTTGCGTTGTGGCCGCAATAACCCAGGTTCGAATCCTGGTCACGGCACAGTTAGTTTTTGCAAAATTTTTCGACGAAATGCGAACGGGCAACCATCGCCGTGTATCATTATACCGTTTTCCGACCTACGCGGTTTTTTTTCGTACGTTTTTATTACGTTTTTATTGCGACGGTTCGCTATACGTTATTTTATTAACGGAAAAATATTTGATCTTTTATTTATTATTAATGTGGGTTTTTTTTTTTTTTTTTTAAATAAAATAAGATCATGTAAACATAATTTACATTTACGATTTTATACGAAAATGTATTTTAATTTGTATTATTATTTTTTTTTTTTTTTTTTTCAGTCCAATACAAAGTGAATTGTAACGATGATTACATGACGGTCGACATTAAAAAAACCGACGACATAAAACATATTTATTTGAATCAAATGAAATTTTATCCAGGTAATAAAAAAATGTTTTGTATTATATTGTATTTTATCAAAAACGTTTGTTTGAAATTTTCATTTTAGACATATCTGAAAAAAAAAAAAAAAAAAAAAAAAAAGGAATGATTATTTTGTTTTGATTGTTTTTTGATCATTTCGATACGAATTTGCAAAATTTAGCGCTATGGAAAGCACGAATACGATAAGACTAAAACGTTTAAGAGCACGCGCGCTCAGGGTTTACGGTGCTGTTACGATTTCTAGACATTTTTCCTTGTAGTCAATATTTTGAAAATAAAATCACAAAAAAAAAAAAAAAAAATGTCTACTTATTTTATTACACATTTTTACGTCCGTTTATTTTTTCTCTATACCGTATACACAGAGCTCGCTTGCCAACCGGTTCACAAGAAAAACCTCATACAGTTCAGACTGTCGTTGGTGGACGTGTTCAAATGCGGGGTGACCAAAGTGGTGAACCAGGGAACCGTAAGTTTGCCGTCCGACAACGGTTGGAAAAAAAAAAAAAAAAAAAAAAAAAAATCCGAAATTATCGAAAATCCTAATAACGCACGCGGACCCGTTCATTTTTATTGGATTGTTATCGTCGTTGTAGGGCATGGCCACGTACTACCATCAGATAGTGATCGAGAAAGACGGCGGCCGCGCCAACGAAGAGCTCAAGTCTCTGCTGAACGTCAAGTGTTGGTTTTCCGGAAACGAAAATCACACGGTGGCCAAGAGGAACGTGCTTCCTGCCGGGTTTCAAGAACCGGAGTGAGTAACCGTTTACCGTAATTATACCAATTGTATAATAGTGCCGCGTGTTGCCGGCATAACCGGCACAATCGAGTATTCGCGGCCCGGGCCCCGGGAAACGTGACGTCGAAAAACTAAGTAGTAATAATAATAATAATAGGTATTTTTTACGAGCTGTAACCGTACCCGGCGTTGCCGGCGGCGTGTTAGGTTAGGTTCGGTGTCTGATCGACCTCTAGTCCATATTATTTCGAGAAAAAAAAATAAGCATTCGCCGCGTACCGTTGATTTTTTTTTAATAATTATTTACGTTTGTATGAAACAAATGTCGCGGGCGTTTGTCCGCGTTGTGCCGGTCGCCCCGGGGCAACCAGACCCCCCGACGAAAATACTATCGATTGTTCTATTGGTAAATGTCCAAAAATTCCAATGTGAGTACCGTAAGTACGCGAAACTGGGTAGCTATTCTTTTTTTTTTTGAAAATATTTCAGCGTACCGTTTTTTGTTGTTGTTGTTAATTTGGTACATAATGGTACGGGCACAAAGACAACCCGGTCCGGTTATCGTTTGGCATTCGCGTCCCCCCGCAGACCGCATTCGAACGTGTCGGGATCCCCGGCGAATGTATAGGACGAAAAAAAGAAAAAAAAAAAAAAAAAACCCCCGTCGTAACTTTAATAAACCAATGTATTGGCGCCGATGCCGTCCGTCCGGACGCCGAAATTTGCTCGCCGGCGCGCTCACGGGCGTATTTTAATGATTAATTTATTATTATCCGATTGTGTGGATTTTCATTTTCCCCGGTAGGTGCGCGTTGTACGGAGTTGGCTACCGGCGGCCGACGGAATCGAATTACGGTGGCCGATCGAAAAATCGTGCCGGCGAATATTGCCGTTGTTCCCTATAGACGCACCGCGGCGTACATAAATCAATTAAGTGACCGCGCGGCGCTCCCCGGATCCCCGGAGACGTACGCCGCACCGTGTTGCAAATTGTATTTTCGCCGACCGAAATGACATGTCCGCCCGCCGGAATTCGCCGGCCCGAAGGCCGTCGCTCGCCCGGTCGTTCTCGATTTTAATCTGCTTACGGGCTCGTTTAGCCAGCTGCTAGCTAGTCAACTCGCCCAGCGCAATCATATTTACAAGCCCAATGCCCCCGGGTTACTTTACTCGCTACTCGCTGGCGTTTGAAATTATTACCTAAGTAAACCGTGTGCCGTGTGCCGTCATAGTTGATAGTGAACTTTTTTCTTTTTCTTTTTTTTTGGTGGTGGTATCGCAACTCTACCCGTCAGGGCAATCCTTCCCCCCGGTTGATAGGGAACTAGTTGCGGGTTTCCGGACGTACCTGGTTTCAAGTGTCTACAAAATGTCGACGGAAATATTTTGTCATTGTGTTTAGTCCATGCCATAAAAAAAGGCGTTAAAAACAAAAAGAGTAAAGCGGAAAAGGCGGCGAAACGTGTGGACGAAACCTTGGACGAACCGACGCGAGTGTATGTATGTATGTTGAAAGAAGAAGAAAAAAAAAAAATGTTTTATTCTAATAAAAACGTATTCACAACACGTGTTTTTACTGGGTAGGTTAGTTGACTACTGAGCGAGTGGAATGTTTTGCGTGTGATCATCACTAGCCGACTCGCCCGCTTCTGAACTCGCCAACTTCTATCTGATTTTCTAAGTGGGTTTTATAGGAATTTGTTTTCCGGTATTTTTTTTTTTTTATTATTTATTCTACTTCACATCCGGTTTTAGACGAAACCCCTCTGAAGAGTTAGGTGTTCCGTAGGGTCCGAGCGTTGTTCAGGTGGACACTTTAAATGTGGGCGAACATTGACAAAAGACAAATAACGGATTAACCCCTCGAGTAACTTTTTAAAAAAAAAATAAATAGAAAACTTATTTTTTTTTATCGAACTCATATTGTCCTTTATTATCGTATTACATAAAAAATTGTTTTCGAAACTCACAAGCACTTAAAAAATGGTGGTTAATAACATATAACCGCCACGACTCTAGCGATATTAAATTATAAGTAATTATAAGTATACAAATGTAATTACAAGTTTATTATTTTGTGTGAAACGTTTTTTGAAAAGCGGTTTTGATCTGACGTTAAGCACAATGCTACATTGCATGTAGAGCATTCCCATCTGGTTCATTTCGGTTTTTCTTTTGTGGAGCAGTTATGGCGTCTACGAATAGTACAACTCTTTGGCAAGTGTGCTACATTTGCAAATCGCGTTTCCAAAGGCACGTTAGGTTTGAAACGGTTTACTATATCTTTCGATTGAGGTAGTTTTCCTCTTGGAGATGTAAATGGAATGCCAACTAGACCAGCAACTACTGCCAATCGGAAATCCTTCAAAGGAATTGGTTTCCCTTGAATTTTTATTTTAAATAATAAATAAGAATTAGCGACGGAAACATCTAAAAAGTGAAAGAATATTCTATGCCACCATATTTTGCTCTTTCTATTGATTTCATAGTGGGATTTCATCATATCAGCATAATCAACATACCCCATATGCTTTCACCAATTTAGGACACGTTAGGGTGGTCGATGATCCATCATTTGCTTTTCTCAAGCAAGTTGTAAGTTCATCAGGATCGTGATAATTAGAGAGAAATTGAATTGGACGATTGTCTTTCTATTTGATCCATGACACATTTGTCGTTGATATTCTTCCCTCACTATCCCCTCTTTTCATAAGTTTTTCATTAATTTGATCTATAGGGAGTCCTTTCTTATTGCCTCTCACAGTTCCACAAACATATATATTATTTTCAAACAAATCTTCCACGAGACCAAGTGAATAAAAAAAAAATTAAAATACCTCTTATAACGTCTGTAACATCGTCTTCAAAATCAAATTCATCTCCAATTATAGATTCACAGTCGCTCGGTATTTATTCGAATATTTCGAATAATTGATCGTGGCTAAGGTCGTCAATATTTATTTTGTCATTCATCGTAGATTCGCAGTGGTATATAATTGTAACCACCTACAAATTCAAAAAATAACATAAAATGAATACATTTTCGGTAAAATGAATTGTATAATTATGCAATATGCATACTTACAAATATTATAAAAACGTTCGGTGAAACTCAATTCATTAAAAAATGTAACAGTGAATGACAAAATTTTAACGAAAATATACGAGGGAAAAATTGATTAACGGATTGATTAAATATAATAACGGATTTTAATATCAGTAACGTAGTTTTGGAGCGAATTTTTTTTTTCGACTATAGAGTGACCAACTGTACCGATTAATGGTGGTTTCAATAAAATACCACCACTACGAAAAGGGTAAAACAAAATACAAAAAGGTGGTTTCAATAACATACCACCACGATTCAACGGATTAAGTGCTAAAATAGGAAGACGATATTATTATTTTCGAGAAAAATTAATATTATTATATTTATGCTGTGACGTAGTAGTTGAGTACATAGACGTTATGTACAGAGTGTTGAGTGGGGGGGGGTCCCCCGTAGTTTTTATATTTTTTTTAAAAAAAAAAAAACCATTTGTATCCACCACACACTTGCTCACGTGGGTCGCGAAAAATGTAGGCCTAAAAAAGTGGGCCGCGAGTCCAAAAAGGTTGAAGACCACTGCTCTACAATACGGGCACAATTATTTTGTTATTACGCCACGGCGTGATTGTTTGTCGTTTTCTTGCGGTAAACAATTACCGGGTTTTTTATTTATTTATTTATTTTTTTCCCTTCTCTCCGACGCGTTACCCAACACACCGTTGGGATTACAGAGTATGTCGGATTCGCTATAGAAAAACCGTAGCTATTTACACCTGTTATTCAAACCGTTTTCGCGGCGCATCGGTCCGCGGTCCAATTTCGTAATTATAATAATATAAATATAGCGAACGCGGTCTCGGGCGGAACGCCACCCGGTGTGTGTGCGGTTCGTGTCGGGCACGATTTTTTTTTCTCTTTCCAAATTTGCGCGTGTTGGACGCAAATAATTATCGTTGTTGTTATTTTGGCGTTTGTCGGTTTTACAACGACGGCCGTACGGCGGCCGACAGAGACGGGTCGTCGAAAAACAAAAAAAAAATCATCTATTTGCCAAATATACTGGCGTAATTTATTATTATCGCGGTCGAGAATATTCCCGCGTCCGAGCGCAGTTACCCGTTTGAGCGTAGGGCCCACATCACACTACACGGTTTCGACCGTACGGCAAAAACATCGGACGGCGACGTTTTGTTAGAGGCGCGAAGAAGAGCGTATACGAGGTGCGACAATAAAATAACGAGACTTTCTAAACATAACCTAAACTATTAACGTTATCTATAAAACGATTATTGAAATATGATTAGAAAACACTTATCTAAAAGTACTATGAACACTGATGGCATCGATTCATTTTCTTATACGTTAGTAGCCTTGTTATTAGTGCGAGTTCGACTATACTGCCGAAAAATGTTAGATATAAAAATCGAACAACACGTGTTAACATTAAATTTCTTGTTAAATTAAAAAAAACTGCCCCGGAATCGTTTTGTATGTTATGTGGAGTTTATGGTGAAGAATGTTTATCAAGAGCTCGTGTTTTTGAATGGCACAAACGGTTTTGTAGTGGAAGGGAGGACGTCGAAGACGATGATCGTTCTGGACGTCCTACCACGTCTTCAACAAACGAAAACGTTGAAAAAATCGACAAAATTAATTAATCAATATTATTATAAAGAGGTATTAATTAAATTAAGAGAACGTGTCAGAAAGAAGCGACCAGATCTATGGAAAAATGGCTGGGTTCTTCACCAAGACAATGCTCCAGCTCACAGTGCATTTTCAATTCAACGTTTTTTAACTGAAAAAAAAATTTCTGTACTTCAACATCCCCCGTACTCGCCAGACCTTGGTCCTTGTGACTTCTTCTTATTTCCTTCTTATTTCTTTTCCCATTTTCAAACAGTTGATGACGTAAAAATGAAAACGGCAGAACTTCTAAAAGGGCTGAATGAAAGCAATTGGCAACACTGTTTTCAAGAATGGCAGCGACGTATGCAACAGTGTATTGATGCTGAGGGAAGGTACTTTGAAGGTGATAATCGTTAAATTATAACATTTTTAAAATAAACAACTTTTATTCAAAAAGTCTCGTTATTTTATTGTCGCACCTCGTACGCTTTCATATTATACGGTCACGGCAAAATGCCGGTGCGATAAGCTTAGTGGCGTACGGCGGCCAAATGGTGATGACGAATGAAAATGCACATTTTCGCATTATACGGTTTTATTCGTTGCGGCTGAGTTCGATCCAGTCACATCAGTCACTTCGAGACACGGATAAACTTAAACTCGTAGTAATACATCAAAAAAAAAAAAGCACATGACATACGGAAATAATTAAAAAAACTTATTTTCATCATTTCGTAAGTCATTAAATAATGTATAAAATAATCCCACTTCTTCTTCTTCTTCTTCTCTCCTAGCATTAATTATCGGATGTACCCAAAAAACACGATTTTTCTGTTGTCTTTTGCGGCGACGATTGTTGCACCACAGTGCGACTTGAGCGTTCTTATAAAACTAAACCCGTACAGTAGTATACTAAGCATAGGAACCCTGCATAAATCGTGTTTTACCGTAATAATGTGTAATGAGCCACTGATCCGATTTTTTGCCGTACGGTCAAAACCGTGTAGTGTGAAATGACCCTAAGCGTTTTCGCTCTGTCCGGCGGCGTGCCCCCCGGCAATTTCAACGGTACGACGACGCGCGGGTCTAGCGGCTACCGGATCGGAAAACGCCGATTTCCATTCGGCAAACCGATTTTTTCCACTCTCGTCACTCGCGGCCACAAGTTTCAAAATTTTATTGCCCAACTCTGAAAACTCGGGTTTTTCGGGCCGACGTCCGCTGCGCGCGGCGTTGGCCTCTTGCCAACCTCTTTTAACCGAATGTCGGACGCGAATAACTCGCGACGTTTTGGCGAAAGTATCGAAAACCGCGGAGACTATGACGTAAACCGTGATAACCGCGACACCGGTTGTGTATACCGTAATACACTGTATGGTTTTTTTTTTATTTTTTTTTTTTTATCGTACCTACGTAATATAGTAATATTAAACGACACGAGTACGAATCGTGTTCGTCGTACACTCCGGACTAACCCCGCGCACTATAAAACACGAACTGCCTATAATCGTGTACGGACCATATGCGAAACATAATGGAAACAATCAAATCGTACATATAGTATAATGCGTATGGCAAATAGTAGTATAACAACAATACAGCCCGCAGACTCGGGTAAAATAATTTTTAAATGTATTCCGAACGCACGCGCAAAATTGCATCCTGAACACGCGACAAACAATATAGTATTTTCATAATATTCCGCGTACTTTGCAAAAAGGCATGCGGAATATTTTACAAATACAATCGGTAACGCGACCCGAAACAATAAAAATAATATTCTAAACTACGTGCGAACCCACAAAAAAAGGTTGAAAAGTGTAGGGACCTACTAGTCTAGGCCAATCTAATATCCTTGTCCATCTTAACATTGTTCTAACATTTTTTTTTTTTTTTAACTGTAAAAGTGCCTTCACTGGAAGGTATCTTTAATCCGTCCTTCACGTCAAAAAACACCAAATTCATCAATTTCACTTATTGTTCAAATTATGAAACAGATTGTGGAAATAAAAAAACTAAGTAATAAAAAAAAAAAAAAAAACTACGTGCCAATGTAATATACCTAGTCGATATAACTTTCACGATGAATGATAATAACTGATAAGTAACATAGGTCTCGTCTATTGTATTTGATTTAAATTGCATAGAACAACTATTCCGGAGTCGGGAAAAACGTCACTAGAATTACCGGAAAATTCGCATGTTTAAGGTAATGCGTGTAAAAATCCGAGTTAACCGAAAAATTATTTTCCGGGGGGCATAAAAAAGCACACTGTTTTTTTTTTTTTTTTTTTGATAGAATCTGATACGAGAGTGGCAAAAAAACAATTTTTTTTTCTTTTTGGTCCGGAAGGAACATTTACGGTCGAACGAGGGGCGGAATACGTTTGGCGAAAACTGTGTTTGTTTTTTTTTTTTTTTTTTTTTAACGCTTTTCCATAATGAATTCCACACGGAGATTCGTCCGGGCGTGTCAACGGTTTTGACGACCCCGATGTCTCGTTTATCCCGCTAAACCTTCGTCTGTTCACCGTCTTGTTGTCGTATAAACAGGGACTTGGAGATCACCACATCGCTGACGAAAACCGCCCCGGTGCCCATGCTCAAGGTGGGCGTGCGACAGGGCGACAATATCGTCAACGGCGAACTCAACGTCAACCCGGGCACCCCGCTCCAAATGGAAATATCCCTGGACAACACGAGCGCGCCCATTTACGGGCTGCTGGTCAACTACATGCACGTGACCGACACCAAAGCGCAGGAGGAGATAATCATATTCAAAGGGTGAGTCGCGGAAGCGGTTTTTTTTTTTTTTTTTTTTTTTAATCTATTACAGTTTTAACTCGCTTAAGACGCTCCTCTTTAAGGGACCAGCTGCACGTAGCCGTGCCGACGGTGGAGAATATAAAAAAAAAAAAAAAAAAAAAAAATCAATCGTATTCGTAAAATTCGAAATGTACTCGGCGGTAGGGTACGCGTAGTGGATATTAAAATAATAAAATCATAGTCCGTAATAATAAACTATTGACTGCAAGTGCATAATTTATAGGCGTATTTCGGAGACAACGTCGCCCGTGGTCGGTGCCAGACGGAGACTGTCTGACCGTACGACTTAAAACGCCGTGTCGGCAAGTGTCTGTCGAAAGGCCTCGGGAGTAAGCCCCTCAATCGTCCTAAATAGACCTCGTATACAGACAGAAAGAAAAAAAAACCTATAAAATAAAATCCGCACGGAACGAACGTATTTCAATCGAGATTTCTCATACATGTTTTTTTTTTTTTTTTTTTAAGCCTTACTAGCCCCCGTCTAGGTTTTTAGCTGCTAATGCTAAACCTTTCCGGGCGTCAGATGTATGCCGGTCGGCCTGTTTCTCGCGTACATTTCCGACGCGGTCGTACATATTACGGTATAATATTTTTATTATAAAAGCAGCGTTGACCATTTTTTTTTTTTGTTTTTTCTTATTGATTTCAAACCGCGTACATTGGATTCGGTATTCTTAATGTAATTCGATTTTCGCATTCCGTTTCGTCCAGATTCTTATTCCACTATGACGATACACGAATAATATTTTTAAAACCGTCGCCGATTTACTAAAATTTCTCGTTGGTCCAGACGATTATCGGACTAGCCCGGGCAAAACGGTAAATTAATGTCGAAACGAACTCGCCGTTTATACAACTCGTTTTTTTTTTTTTTTTGTTTCGTTCTTTACGACTATTTATTTATTTTTTTTTATTTAAAACTATACAAAAGGAAATGACACCGGCATACACAATGTGTGTTCGAATAATATTTTGATAAAATTGAACGCAAAAATAAATCTCACCGTGGATTAACGTACACGATAAAATTAGTTGTGAAACGAAATGGTTCCTATCAAAATTATCTTTATACAATAACGATCGTTTTTATTTTTATTTTTACAGATGTTCGGTGGATCCGTATCTGTTTGAAAACTTTAACACGGACGACGGCGACTCTCTGAAAGCAAAATTCAGAGCGTTCAAATTCCCCGAGTCTTCGTATGTGCAATTCAAAGGCACCGTCAACGTCTGTTTAGACAAATGCAACGGGGTCAGTGGATAATTTAATTTTTGTTATCAGTCTTTTTTTTCTGGATTATAGACATCTAATTCGGACCGAATCGCACTCAATCCTAGAGTGAGAGAGAGGAATGGAGGCATTCCTCTCTATCCGTTGTTTTTTCTTTCCAATTCGAACCTCTAGGTCCTTTTATTATTATTATTATTATTAAATCATTCGAGCAACGGTACTTATAATACCTAGGTTAGTACTTTTTCCACGTGAATTCTACTCCATCACCGCTTTAGTTTATTTATTTCGACTGTTGTAGGAATCACGCCGCGTCCATTGTAATCTTATCATCCTTATAACGTCTACTACAACTCGTACTTTGAAATACCTATGCGTTCTTCTTGCTTCTCCGGTCTTTGCAATATTTTCTGTTATTTTGTATTATTACACCGTCAAATGGTAACTCGCGAATTAAATACCGCCAATTACTAAAATACTATCACAACGATTTGTTGCATTAGGTACTTTATATATATATATATATAAGGTCCATACGACGACGTGTTTAACAGAATAATATCATACGAGTAATTATAATGTATGGGTGTAAAATAAATATCATTAAAAACGAATTTCATTGGATTGACAAAGTGCGAATAGAGAAAAAAAAAAACACGTGTCGTTACGTTTGTCGACACGTACGTCTGCGCCTTATTTCAATAGAAAATGGCAATTAATCCGTAGACGAGATTCGTATCTCGTTACCGTTGAAAAACGCATTGCTCCGGAGCTGTATGTACGTGCCATTATTGTACGCATAATTTATTTTCAAATTAAATTTAAAACGAGATAATATATCTTCCGATTACATCTGTACCGTTAAAAACCGAGACCGCATTTTCTGCGGTGTACACCGAACCGACCAATATTATAATAATAATAATAATAATAATAATAATAATAAGACTGCACTATCAGCTTATGTAATTTAGTAGGTACGGACTGTGTTGGCATTGCCTACGACCGACTGCGTTTATATTGCGGAGCTGGTTAAACGTGTTTTTTTTTTTTTTTTTTTTTTTTTTTTTAAATTCGCGTATAAATATATAAATAATACATAAATATTTATGTTTAACGAACGTGCGTGGGGAAAAATAAAATAAAAAAAAAATTAATATTTTATATACAATACTACAATCTCTACAATACTATAATATATTGTATACGTCCAATAACCGACGACGAATAATAATATAAAACCCGTAATATTTTAAGCTCGTTTGAGTTTCATTGGGTATTAAGTCAGTAATCATACGAACCGAAATGTATATATATATATATATATATATATATATATATATATATTTAAAAAAAAAAATTAGTTTTATATATTTACAAAACATTATTGGCCGTCGAAAATGACGCGCCAGTATTCAATTTTCCACCTAACCTCGCGCGTATTTAGTAACAATTTATCCTACCGACCGTTGACGATAAACGTTGTCGTTTTTACAGGTGGACTGCAGCAACGGCAAAGTGGGCTACGGAAGGAAGAGACGAGAAATCAGCGGCAACCCGCCGGACACGAATAAGGTGTTCGAAGTGTCCATGACCACGTTCATCAAGGTGGAATACAAAAACGAAATGGCCCGAGACAAAGGTTATTATAACAACGACAAACACGACAGCGGAATCGTCGTGTTTATTACGCGCACATATCACTCCGGCCCCGACCATTCGGAATTATCGAAAATCCTCCATACGTTCGTGTGACAATTTTCATAATTTTATCGACCTTAACGTTTTCACGTTATCGCAGAAAAAAAAAAAATAAATACAGTGCGTGTGATCGGATTGTTGAGGTTACAGCCCCGCCCGCGGTTCAAATTGATGTACACTCTATATTTATGGGCTCAATTTGGTATGCATTTTTTTACGAACGTCTAGGACATTTTATACGATTGTCGTTGGCCGGCAATTGCGAATTTTCATACTAACGTCACACTAATCGTAGCCGGCCCCTATGTTGATCAATTAACATCATTAATGTAAATCTTCAATACAAATTTGTGTATACGCAAAGCCGATAATTGTATAGGCCAATCCACGTCCCCGGCCCGGCCGTTGTTTTATCCCCGTTTTCCGTAGACAAAATTGGTTACGTTTTTTTTTTTTTTTTTTTTTGTTTTAATTATCGGCAATAAAATAACGTGACGTTGTTCGCAGTAAAATTGGAAATCGACTCGTCGGACGACCGGGCCAACCGGACCAACGCGCTGGACAACAGGCTGAAAAACGCCAACGTCCGGGGCGCCACCGCGGACGGGACCGATCAAATGCGAGTGGACAACGAAGAGATCCGGGAAGAGCTCAAGTACACGTTGCTGGAGACCAACTCGGGCCCGGGTGCCCGGGAACCTTACGCCGCCGCCGTCTTCGGGGCAGCGCTGCTGTTGTTGGCCGCCAACGTCCGCCTCTGAACAAAGGGGTCTCCCCTTCCAACCGCCCCATCCCCCACGAGTATATCTACGCTATCGTCTAACCACTCTAACCTTACTTTTATTTATTAACTTTTACTTTTTGTATGTTTTTTTTTTTTTGTCCCTTATCGTCCACAAATGTTCGGAATCTTACCAAAAAAAAAAAAAAAATATATATATATCGTTTTCCTATATCGCGTTGTACGAAATGTACCCCGAAATGGACAAAAATTACGTAGACACAATATTGATAATAGAAAAAATTCACTCTAAAGTCTGAACGGTTATTCACACAAACTATATATATACCTATTTATTTTTAAAAAAATGAATAACCACCGCCCCCCCCATCCCCATAAAATTAGTTGGTACTCTGATTTATTACGAGTAATAATATTATTAATATTCTAATATTGATTACATTTTTTTTTTTTTTTATAATATGATCTGCTCGTATACATTAATATAAGTATTAAGTTATTATTTTTGTTCTTATAAAAGTATCGTGGATTGGAACGTTATTTATTTGTTCTAATAAAATATCTACTAATAACATTTTTTATTTTACATTTTGTATAATTTATATGATTATAGTATTTTAATTCTTAATATTCGAAACTGTAACAATTATTAAGTTGATATATTATAATTTTTAAAAATTACTATTTATATGTACTTATAATAAAAATACCGATGTCGGTGCATAATATATAATTAATATTAAATATATTCTTTGACGTATTACGATTGTTGTTGTTTTCGGAACATTTCTGCGACGTTTTTGTTTAATTTCGATTCGAAATGGATTTTGTATTATCGATTTTTCGATAACCGTGACAATTTACGTTGGTATATCAATACGGAAAATGACTATATTCGTATATCGAAATGCCCAATGCATTTTCGCTGAGAATACCGCTATTTATTGAAAGGATTAACTGTGCGCATTGTATAATTTTATCGTAAAACCGCGGTCCTTCGTTTTCTCCGTTAATATCATCAAAACGATAATAAACCTGATTATATTCGGTATATCCACTTGAGAGGACGTTGCCACACTTTGTGTATTTAAGGCGTAGGGCATAGGCAATTTTAACGAAATTTTTTTTTTTTTTGTATAACGTGAAAATAATCAAAAAATAATATTTCCAGTGAGCATAAGGTCTCCCGTATGGCTCGTTGCCATTATCGCGAGTATTAATAATTAATTATTATTGCGGTGCATTCGCGATAAAAAAATTTGCCAAAAAACGTGTTCACGCTATAACAGAAAAATTACCCTTCAAAGTAATTTCAGAGTTTCATGAAACTCGTATTAAAAAATATGTATAGATGACAACATTTTAGAGATAGCCTCATTCGGAGGTACACACAAAAAAAAAAAACCGTATTTTACATTTATTTTAGAATAACTAACGTTTTTTTTTTTTTTTTTTAAGAACAATTGTCATATCAAAAAAAAAAAAAAATAAACCCAATGAGGTTGTCCCGTCTCCTGAAAATATTGTTTTTTGTAAATTTTGCGATCATTGTTTTAACTCTAAAACCTCTTTCGATGAAATTTTCATTTTTTTTTTTTTTTCTACGTAGACATATTTTTACGACATAAAATCATCATCGGCCCACATGAATACAAAAAATGCCAGTCCACGTTGCGGGTGTTTTGCACGTCGGTAGGATATAGTGAGGAATTTAATTTTTACGTATACGCAACGATAAGTCATTGCTAACGAACAACGAAGTTTTTCAAATATCCCGAAATGCCGTGGTTTTTACGATTTTCGTTAATACTCGCACTTTACATTCGCTCATAAAAAATAAAACAATGCCCCATTTTTTTCTTTTTACACTTTTTTGACTTGTGATTACCCGAACTTTGTTTCTAATTTTCGTATATTTCTACCGAGCCGACAATAATTTAATTATTATTGGTTCGACAGAAAGAACGCGAAATTTCGTAATTTTTACGATTTCCATTATACCCCTAATGACATTTTCTTTGCGATCCTGGGTTAATATCAAACGACAATATTTCCGTTGTTTTAAGTAAATTTGTTGGGTATTTATTGCAGACACAACTAGTGAGGGCTTTCGAATTGTATAAAACCCGTGGACACAAACATTAGTGTTGATTATTGAATTTGTATTTTAAGCGTTACAAATAAATGCAGGGAGTTCGTCCGCCTTTAAAATCCCGTTCGACGTTGCTGAACGTCTAATATTTTCAAAATACCCACAGTAGACAACGATTTTTACCACGTTTTTTAAGCGAATTATTAACGTGTGTGGCTCCGCTATTACGATTGCCCGTTTGCTCCTTTACCGCATTGGTTAACTATTTCGTTAATATATTGCTCATTAAAACAATTTACATTTTTCAAATCCAGTTTATTTTAACTAATCCTACACTATCTATTTGATAGTAAGTTTTAATTTCCGTGTTCTCCCGACCAGGGAGCAATCGGGATACTTTCCGACCGTTGTTAACATCCATTTAAACGTTTCTCTTTGTTTGTTTTTTTCCCACATAAAGGATAGATAATAATTGGATAAATTGGAACAAAAATCTTCAAATACGGTGACGTACAAAAACTAGTAGCAGTGAATTTGAGATAAATAATAACAACATACGAGGTGCAACAATAAAATAACGAGACTTTTTGAATAAAAGTTGTTTATTTTAAAAATGTTATAATTTAATGATTATCACCTTCAAAGTACCTTCCCTCAGCATCAATACACTGTTGCATACGTCGCTGCCATTCTTGAAAACAGTGTTGCCAATTGCTTTCATTCAGCCCTTTTAGAAGTTCTGCCGTTTTTATTTTTACGTCATCAACTGTTTGAAAATGGGAAAAGAAATAAGAAGGAAATAAGAAGAAGTCACAAGGAGCAAGGTCGGGCGAGTACGGGGGATGTTGAAGTACAGACATTTTTTTTTCAGTTAAAAAACGTTGAATTGAAAATGCACTGTGAGCTGGAGCATTGTCTTGGTGAAGAACCCAGCCATTTTTCCATAGATCTGGTCGATTCTTTCTGACACGTTCTCTTAATTTAATTAATACCTCTTTATAATAATATTGATTAATTAATTTTGTCGATTTTTTCAACGTTTTCGTTTGTTGAAGACGTGGTAGTACGTCCAGAACGATCACCGTCTTCGACGTCCTCCCTTCCACTACATAACCGTTTGTGCCATTCAAAAACACGTGCTCTTGATAAACATTCTTCACCATAAACTCCACATAACATACGAAACGATTCCGGGGCAGTTTTTTTTAATTTAACAAGAAATTTAATGTTAACACGTGTTGTTCGATTTTTATATCTAACATTTTTCGGCAGTATAGTCGAACTCGCACTAATAACAAGGCTACTAACGTATAAGAAAATGAATCGATGCCATCAGTGTTCATAGTACTTTTAGATAAGTGTTTTCTAATCATATTTCAATAATCGTTTTATAGATAACGTTAATAGTTTAGGTTATATTTAGAAAGTCTCGTTATTTTATTGTCGCACCTTGTATATCGTTTGTTTGCTACAACATCGGCATAACACGAAAAACATGATTTTACACAAAATGAATTTGAAAATTTTATTTACAATGAGATGATGATAAAATCATGTTAATGTTTATATTGCTATAGAAACTTATTTTAATAGATGTGGAGTGTTGTAACACACTATATTCATGCTTTCAATTCTCACCTACAATAATATTATTATTGAACAACTAGGAATTAGTAGTTAATATTAGAATTAGAATTAATTAGAATTACTAGTCATAAGTTTTTTAACTTATGACACTATTGATGCAAAGATTGATTTTTAGTTACGAGTTATTTTGTAATATGTCGTTAATGCAAAATTTTCATTTTTAGTTTGTACCTAACGTAATGTATTATTTATTGTTACGACATTATTGTGTAACTATTAATATTAACACAAATTATGATAAATGCTTCAACTTTATTAACTTAAAAACAATACAAAATTTTAATTAATAAAATCATAATTATCACAATATTTTAAACTTTAAGTAACAGAAATTTAACTCTTTTAAATGTATAACACAACAAAATCTTTTTAGTTTAGGAACATAACGTCACAATATTTAAATAATAAAAACAAAATCTTAAAACTTAATGATGAATTAACATATTAGATTAATATTATAATATCACAGAATATTTACAATTGTTCATAATATGGTTTATAAAAGCGTGGTATGCTATTTTTCTTAACTATAATAAGTCTTCTTTTTTCTTTTCTGAGATCCCTGGTTTTGCAGAAAATTCTTTTTTTAGCTCAACAGCTACAGTTTTTTTTCTTCTTATCACAATAGGTTCTTCTTTGAATTCGGCTTGAGAGTATGATGTTTTATAATAATCGATGATGGCGATTGTTTCTCAACTTTCATAATTTTTATATTCGTAAACTTCACCGCTTCATTCTCTGTGTTAACTGTAATATTTACACCAATTTGAGTACATAGACTTTTTATATCATAAACATTTTCGTAGCATAATTCATGAACATGATACGGCTCTCCAGTTTTTTTAGCAGTTCGATTTATTGAGACAAAGGCTTCTGGAGTGTAAATAGGCCCACTTTTTAACTGTTTTTTACATTGTCTCTCTATTAAGGAGTGAACTGAATCACCTTCATTTTGAGTGTGGCCTTTTATAAGGTATTTATGTGTGATTGTTTTAATATTTTTAAATTGACGAACTGCATGAATATATAATGCAAGTATAAATTTATTTTTATTTTGCCCGGGACAATTATCGGAATAGAAAATTACACCCCCTCCATTTTTATCAGACTTCATTTCCAAATATTTCAGTATACTAGTTCCCAACTTATTCACACCTCTTTCACCATTTGAATCATCCTATACATAGCAATCAGCAATATTTTTCTGCATGTCATAAATAGTAAAATTAAGAACATTTAATTTTGACCTGTAATAAAATATAGAAACATCTCCTTTTGACAGTGGCATCACAGCTTGTAAATCATAAACAGCTAAAATTAAATTTGACTTTTCTTTATCAAGTTGTTTCTCAGTTCTTGACAAATCTTTTTCCATCAAGTGTTCTTCATAATTATTTTTTAACTCATTTTTTTCTTCACCTATTGCATTGTTATAGGCCTCACATGTATCACACAAGTCTTTCTTTGGTTGAAAAAATGAAATATTAAATTCTTGGGTGAAAATACGATAAAACAATACATAATTGCCAAATGGAACATTTTTTTCCTCACAATTAGCCACATAATCCCTGTGAATATCAGCAATAGATTCATGTATAGGTTTTTCAAAAGTATTTTGTTGTTTAATTACATTTTTATGTTCAGGTAAATTGGTTGATACACCGGCTAATTTAAGTAACAATTTTCCCCGAGAATTCATTTTTAAAATACACTAAAAGATAAATAATAGTTTTTATTTTAATTTTCATAAGTAAAAATATTTAAGTAAGTTTCTAACAAGAAAAGTCTTAAAGTCAAATAATTCAGTATTTAAATTTAGAAAAGAAAAATAATTTTTAGATATAACGTCATAAGAATAAATAACCAATCAAAGAAAAACAAAGTTTTTTGCAAGAGTGACATATTACTAAATAATTCTAATGTAAGTCATAACCATTATTTCATCAATAAAGTCATAAGTCGAAATAATACACTATTCCAAACAAATAAAAATGTATAAATTTTCTTACCTTTGTAGCAATAACGTATTAACGTAAATTATGTCGGTCTAAGAAAAAAGTAATAGCACTTACCGGTATGCCGGCGGTATACTAACTGAGATAAGACAGTATTGAAATAAAACATGATAATAACCAATGATAACGCAATAACGTCACAACTGCCTTCTAGTGGCTAATTTATGTATGTTCACTTATGTCGTTCTTGCAGCATAAAGAAAAACACCAAAATTATTATTATTTGCAAACAACTCAAAAATTTTTGTGTTATGTCGTTGTTGTAGCGAACAAGCGATATATATATATAAAGTATAATAAAAATATTGTTTATTCGCACACGTATGATAATAGTAAATTTAAAAAGACAGAAAGTGGGCTACCACAGTAGTAAAACAATTAATTGGAATGTAATTCGTATCAAGCGTGGTTTATGTGAAAAGAAACGTTAAGTTATTAAGTATTTACCTATAGATTTGACCGTACAAAAACAATAAAACGAAACCATTAAAAAAAAAAAAAAAAAAAATTAAATACCACCGTAGACCTAATTTTTAATATCGTACAGTTCATAATTTTATACCTATAAAAAAAAAAAAAAATAAAAATACGAATAGATATTATTGCGTGCGCGAATCAGCCGATGTGTGAAGTGTAACGAAATAAAACTCCTGCGGTTTATCATTTTAAATTATATTATAAATACAAATGGTAATAATTAACAATATCCACGCGATAATTTGTTTTTCTTTATGTACAGCAGTATACGAATATATATATATATATAAAAAAGATTTTGCTCTGATTTCTATTTTGACGGTAGTGATATTTCCGAACTCCGATAGAAAAAAAAAAAAAAAAAACATTTATGTTTGTACCGTTTGTACACGTAGATTTCCATTCCTACAACATACAGAGATGCCAATGGAAGACAAGAATCAAAATACATTAGATGCCGTAGATCCCGTAATACAAAGCGTTAAGACCCCCCCCCCACCATACACGGTCAGTCACGAATGGCAATCAACGCGATTGACAGTCAAGACTGACGATTGCTAATTACCACAAGCGGTCAATCAAGACTGACAAATCTCCGGTCGTTCGATTACTTTAGTTTTACAAATAAACGCCGGCGACGTGGATTGGCCTATACAATTATCGGCATTCCGTGTACACAAAATTGTATTGAATTGTATTTACATTAATGATGTTTATTGATCAATTAGGGGCCGGCTACGATTTGTGTGACGCTAGTAATACGATCAATACAACAACTTTTATATACCCGGCTTTAGTATGAAAATTCGCAATTGCCGGCCAACGACAATCGTATAAAACAGTGTTTCTCAACCTTTTTTTACTCAACGCCCCCCAAATCTCATACCCCTCCCCCCCCTAAAAAAAATCTTAAAATCTAATAAGCTATTACTATTTAATTAAAGAAAAAATATAATTTAACATTTTAATGCTACAATTTATAATTACAGTATACAATAACACAAAAAATACTTATATAATTAATGACTGCCCTGAGGTTGGCGGTTTCTTGCTAACGACACTATATCTGGCTCAATAGATGTCAGCATCAGTCTTAAATCTCCTCTTTCACATACTTCTAATTTGTTTCTTGATTTGGTCAAAAGTTGTTGTACCGCACTAAAGCCTTTTTCTACCAGGTATGTCGACGGAAAAGCCATAATAAGTAATTCCACTTCTTTCCATAGTTGAGCATATATAGATTTTTGTTTGAGCCAAAACAACTCGTAACCATTATGTTTAAAATCGATTTTAGCTTCTTCATTGTGCTTCACTTCGAGTAGTTCTTCTTGTATTGATGGTTGGAGATTTTGTATATCTACTAAAAATGGATTTAATACCCATTCTGGTATAATCAAGTCGTTGATATCCTTTAATCTAGTATTTATATCAACTTTAAGAGATTCAAGGTGTGCACAGTATATTTCTAAATTAGAATCTAAAATTTGTTTTGAGTTTGATAAGTTAGAAAAATTATTAAATTCACGTCGAATAATTTTTTCTTTAAAAAGACTTAATTTTGAAATAAATGCACTAATAATGGATTTAGATTTGATAAAATTAATTTTATCACCTTGCCAATGTTTATTGACTTCATTAAGTTTTTCAAAAATATCTGCTAGGCATGCGATATTCGTCTATCTTTTATATAACTCATCGTAAAGTTTTTTATCAAGTGGCTGCAGAAATTCTAGTATAGTTTGAAATAAATTATAAAAGCGTGTCAAACAATTTCCTTTTGATAGCCACCTAACATCGGTGTGTAGAACAAGACGTTGACGTTTATACAATAAAATGTCCTAGACGTTCGTAAAAAATGCATACCAAATTGAGCCCATAAATATAGAGTGTACATCAATTTGAACCTCATCACTCCGATCACACGCACTGTATTTATTTATTTATTTTTTTTTTTCTGCGATAACATGAAAACCGAGGTCGATAAAATTATGAAAATTGTCACACGAACGTATGGAGGATTTTCGATAATTCCGAATGGTCGGGGCCGGAGTGATATGTGCGCGTAATAAACACGACGATTCCGCTGTCGTGTTTGTCGTTGTTATAATAACCTTTGTCTCGGGCCATTTCGTTTTTGTATTCCACCTTGATGAACGTGGTCATGGACACTTCGAACACCTTATTCGTGTCCGGCGGGTTGCCGCTGATTTCTCGTCTCTTCCTTCCGTAGCCCACTTTGCCGTTGCTGCAGTCCACCTGTAAAAACGACCGGACCCAACGTTTATTCAACGGGCCCCGTACACGGTCAGTCATGAATGGCAATCGACGCGATTGACGGTCAAGATTGACGATTGATAATTACCATATACGGTCAATCAAGACCGACAATTATCGGTCGTTCGGTTATTTTATTTGTATAGTCAACACAATTGTTACTATTGTGGCGTTACGTGTTGTGTTGTCATTCAATATTTATTGAAAAAAAAAAATATTTTTTATATATGTTAAATTTAAAATGAATGAAGAAGGTATTTTCGGTATTGCTATTTACCTTGCATGTGATAAAACAAAAAATACCAAGAGAAAAAAAAAATTTTGGATGAATGAATGGTTCACATGATCTTATCATAATCTTTTAGATGAACTATCTTCTCCTTCTGACTACAGAAATTATCTCCGCGTGGACCAGTTTTTAAAAATGATCACACCAATGATAGAGAAACAGGATATTTGTATGAGAGAATCAATTTCGTCGACCCAGCGTTTATCGTGTACACTACGATACCTGGCTACCATCGTTAATTTCGTAGAACTTAAGTCCATAACCTCTATCGCTCCACAAACGATTGGAAAAATTCACGACGACAATTTGATCTCAATTTATTGATTTTTTTTTTTTTAGTAGTTTATATGTCAGCTGTTGGATCGATTTCTTTTAATTTATTAGTTAATTGTACATAATAGTATTCTTGTTTCAAAATTCTATTTTTGTACAAATCACTTTTAATTTTCCACGTATCAAGTAAACTACGGTATAGACGTATAAGTTCGCGCCAAAATTCTTCATTATTTAATTTATTTGCCATTTTTTGACGATGATATACAATTTACAAAAGACAAAAAGACACGACTGCTTCACACAATTCGATTTGATTGACTGATAAATTGTACATTCACAGACATACATGGTCAATCATGAATGGCTATCACCTTGATTGATGATAAAAATTCAATCGTGTTTGAATTCCATCAGTCATGAAATTTGATTGTCAGTCGTTATCATTCACATACATACACCATCAGTCTTGACTGTCAATCACGTTGATTTTCATTCTTGACTGACCGTGTATGGGGGCCTTTAAGTATTAAATAATAATATTATTAAATTGTTTAATTAAAAAAAAGAACAACAACGATGGTCGAGATAAGCTCAAAAAAAAAAAAAAAAAAAATCAAATATTTCTACGCTCACAATATATATAATACAATTTTTTAGAATACATGCACCCATTCCTCTCCCAAAATACCCTGTCGATATATTATGATTAATTTATAATTAATAGAACGCCTAGATTGTTAAATTATAAAAACTACAACAACAACGATGGTCGAGATAAGCCCAAAAAAAAAAAAAAATCAAAAAGTTGTATGCTAAAAATATAAATAATAATATCGATATGAATATCGTTAACCATTATTTGTATATTTAATAAAAAAGTTTTCCCAGTTCTAAACTGGCCATCCGACGGAGGCCGGAAATCGAAGCTACATCGCCACATCGCCAAATGAGACGAAGACGAGTTGTTATGAGAAATTGAGTTTTCGAGGAAAAGATTTTTTTTTTTTTTTGTGTGTTTTCTTTAATTATGTTCCGCATGCCCGCGGCGAAATTCCGGCAGAATATTTCTGCAGTGAGGTACATTTTACATTTAATGTTTAAATTTAAAACTACAATAAATACAATAAATTATATAGATTTTAGATTCTGAGCGGAACGAGTGATCTGGTGATTTTACATTTATGTTTAGTTTTATTTATTTATTTTATCTATAAACACTTTTTTCTACCATCCGATTTAAACACTCCGAAAATTGTTTCCAGTAGAATATTTTACCTTGTTGGTACTTTAAAGAGATTATTTTTCGATATGCCTATTAGTTTTTTAACGCGACAGGAAAAAACTGCTGGAAAATGACGAGCAAATGGCAAATACACGATTTCGTCAAACTCGACTTTAGTTATTTCTTTGTAATTCCATACACAATTATTCTAGACAACTGCAGTTTGCACATAAAATGTAACTTTATAATACTATGATGGGAGAAAAAAATTTCAAAACATTTATTTCAATTTTAGACTATTTATAGACATTTTAATTTTTTGTCTAAGTTTTAAGTCTTTAAGTGGGAAATTTGGAGAACTGAAATTTTGTTTTAAGATTTAATTTACTTGATTATAAATATATTCAAAAATCTCCAAAATCGGGTGTCGCAATGGTTTTTTTTTAGCCGTTTAAAATTTGTCGACACATTTTATCCCGATACGTAAAATTATTTTTTTAATTTACTAGTGTTACACCGAAATACAGTTGCGATTCAATAACAATACGGTATTTTCATAGAAAAAATCACTACTGAAATAATACCGTTATAACTCTCATAAATTCTTTAAAAAAAAAAAAAAAAAAAACCTGTGTATTAATAGTCTTATTTATTACACTAAAGCTCTGCTCAGAATGGTTTTATCGAAGAAGTGATTTATCATTTCTTTCAAATTCAATAAATCTGCCAAGAGTAACCTATCCAACGAGTGAAGTGCCAATACCGACACCCGCCGTGCGAAGTGCAAGCTTTTTATTTTATTTTATTTTTATAGGTTTCGAGACGTTCACCGAGTTTCGTTGGGCAAGCAGTAAACGCATAAACAGACGGAGATCCCTTTTGGCCGAGGTGGTTGACAAAGGGGTAGACGAAAATAATATTTATGTTAAATTCCCCTTATTGTCGGTTTCGTGATGAATAGGAAAAAATATTCCCGAACAGGGTGTTTTTTTGTCCGTTGCCCCTATCGACATATTTGAACGTAAAACACGATTATAAATATAAATTACGACAAACTGAGCGTTAGCTCAAATTTCTTATTTACCTTCGACGATGATGAACTTGTATCATATGTTTAAGCGTTCGTAAAATTGTATCTAATTGTACTACCAAGGCCTGATTTAAAGATTTCAGGGCCAGGGACATTTTGATCATCAAGTGGCCGCCATTCCCCTTTAAAAAAAAAAAAACAAAAAAAATGTATATTTTATTTCAAAAACTTAAAATAATTTGTTTAGTTATGCCATATGTTCAACAGTAAGCAAATAAGGTAAATATAATGAATCAAAATGAGGAGGCCGGGTGACTGACTAGTCGCCATGATACTCGCCTAAATCAAGGCCTCCGTAAAACTAAAAACGTGCCGGAGGAAGGTTTTCGATCAAAACATTATTTGGACAAAGAAAAATAACCAAAAAAATACATCATAGTAAAACTGCGCTCAGAATTGAATTTGTCAAATGAACCATTTTATTGAACAGCATAATTAAATATTATCATAATGAATTATACGAAACGGAATTTTTAAAAAAAAAAAAAAAAAATCGCACGTAATTAAACTTAATAAATGGGTTCTCCTCCAGTGGTCCGGATCTGTATGTTATATACAGCCTGTAAAACGACGCATTAAACGTCATATATTACTGTAACAGTAAAATTACGATTCGGCACATTTACATAACTGCCATGGCAATGGTTTTATATTATTTTTTATGTGGTTAGATTAATGATCTATTTTTTTTTAATTTTTTTTTCTAGATTCTGAGGGTAGCGCGTTAATTGGTTTTACTATTACTTGCGTGTGTATGTTTTTTTTTTTTTTATGTCTATTATTTTTTTTTTTTTTTTTTATGTGTCTGTAAATAATTTTTTGAACGTAAATCGTGTTACAATAAAAAAAACTCTTTATACCGGAACTTTCTTGTAGCGTTTCGAATCTAGTTTGCAAATCTAGTCATTTTTTGATTTTCCTTATAGTTTTCTTAATAATAAAAAAAAAAAAAAAATCATGTTATTTTAGATTTTTTTTTTTTTTTTTTATGAATTGCTAATACCAAGAAGAAAAAAAAATAGTAGATAACCACCTATCATTTCACCGAATACACATAAGCAATTTCTAAACATGATACAATTATAGGTACATGAAATTATCGAATTATTGTTGTTTTTTTTTTTTTTTGTATATGGACACAAATTGTGTTACTTATTTATTGAAATTCTTTAAAAAAAAAACACGATATAAACACTAGCAAATCTTCCTGTTTTACACGGTCAATACACGGCCTGCCCATTATAATCGTAATTCTTTTTTTTTTTATCTCTACCACTATGACCGATCGGCTCTATAGGCACCTAGGTTGCTAAATCTCTTCCGCCGTTTGTCGGTCGTATATTCTCCATGAAATTGTCTTTTCAAAAACCAATCTTTACTCTAAAATCTATCTCCGAGTTTAGAGTCCAGAGCATTTCGATCCTCGTATTGTTGCCTATCTTAATATTGTTAAAGCAAAAATAGCACACGAGTGATGGAGTTGTAGTTATGTGTGTATTATGTAGTAATGAGTGCATTACCCATTTACGAATTTATTCGTTAATTTCATATGGCGTAAAAATTAAATACTATTCGCATAATATTTCGTACGAACAAGTCAGTACACACCGGGTTCGTACTTTGTGAAAACTGTTTAGAACGCGTGTACAGAATGCATTTGTTTTTTAGAAACATCGGAATATCCCGACTATAAAACACCCTAACTACGTATTTACACAGCGGTATGTTTTTAAAAAACAAATTCCGATAAATTTTAAATAAAACTTTAAAACTGTACCGATGCGACGTAACAACGGTTAATTGGAATATAAATTATTATCATTTTGTATGTGTCCAAGAGGAAAAAATCCTATAGGTCAATAATTGGTTCAAAAAATAATAGACAAAATTAAGTAATTATATTTTTTTAAATATTTTTTATTGTATAGTATACAGTATACACGAGGGCACTAGTTTCAAAGTGTTCAATCTCCATGTTCCATAAAAATTGAGATAGTGATCGTTGCATATTCAATTGTCAGCGCTGAATTCGAATAACTCACTCTGGCCGAGCAAAATGGTCAATCTCCAGTGTATTTTTAAGCTTAAAAATAACATTTAGTTTCAAAATGTACAATCTCTAATCAAATAATATTTTTCACGAGTTTTACTATAAAAGTAGATTTATAAAAATACATTGTACACCGTTTTGACGGGTTTTCGCTTATCGATAATGACGTCTTAATGATCATTGTCAATAATATTTTATTATAGAATATTACGTTAGGTTAGGCTACTATGTTAGGCCTCCAGGACAGTGGCATTTTGCTTTTTCAAAAATGAAAAGAATGATTATTACAAAGAATTCAAAAGGCGTAGTGTTAATCTCCTACTGTTAGTTTCATACTGTACAATCTCCAAACAAAATGTTGTCAGAACTAAGACAAAATCTTGTCTTTTTAAGCAAAAAACTGATATATCATCTCTGCATAACTATCTTGAAAAGGTTAGACATTTTTTGATTAAGTTATTCGTTTTTTTTTTTTTTTGGTTTTCTCAACAATTTAGTTTACAATGAAGATTGTACACTTTGAAACTAGTGCCCTCACATATTGTATTTAAATAAATATATGGCAATGGAACGAATAAATATTAAATTAACGGCCTTCAATCAGCTAATACGCGTAGCCCGAGTAGACCATGCTGTGAGCGTCAACGTCGAAGTTCCTGTTATACGAATGGGACACCGGACTCCCGTGACTACTTTTCGAGGGCTGGAGAAGTTTTTTCATCGAAATCAGACCGGTCGTGATCAGAGCAATTATGCTGATCACCAAAGCCTTGTTCGCGAACATAGCGACATAACTGACCGCCATCGGTCCCAAAACGGCAAATGTCATCATACCGGCCATCATTATGGCTTGCCGAATTGCCGTCCGTCTCTTCTTTTTCCTACCGCGTCCTGTTAAAATATAATAATATATCAATACAACAATAGTAAGTACGTATACAAAACGGATTACTATGAACAATTTCGACGGCCAAACTCACTCGAGAGATAAGAAAATTAGACCGCGCAATATTGTTAATCGGTTTCGTCCACAAATATACAACGTTAAAACGGATGAAACCGACGACAAAAATACTGACCGCGTTGGTTAGGAAAATTCGGTAGAATTCCTGTCGGTGGCAATAATTTGCACTGTGTACAGTATAATATAGAAGGAGACAAATATTAAACGAATCCAATTAAATTATCGTTGGTTATTTTATGTTTTATAACGATTGAGTTTTCATTGAATTTTCTTACAGAAAACACCGTAGACTTTTATTCAATCGACGGCCAATTGTGCCGGAATTTAATTCCGGTCGGTCATCTCAATCAATAGTTTACGTGCAACTGCCTACGGGAAACTCACCTTCCTGTACGTCCGCACCGGTCGACACGGGCTCGTCGTCCAACTCGGCGCTCTTGTCCTCTGCCGGTCCCAGAGTGGCGCGACCGGCGCCGTCGGCCCGCGGGGACCTGCCGCCGGCACGGGTACCCAGTGACACGGCGTCCGCGATGGCCACGGTTGGCCTGGCGAGCGCCCGGTCCAGGGCGTCGGGCGCTTCGGACTTGCGGTACGCCGCGACTGGTTCGGCCGGGCGGCCCGCGTCGTGTTCCGCCCGGCGGATTTGCTGCCGGCGATGCGGCTGCGCCGGCACCGTAGTCGCGGCACCGACGGCATGGAGCACACAGACCGCGGCGCAAAGCGTCCGGCAGACCCGGCGGTATGTCGACGGCGGAAACGTCATGCCGGCGGCCGACGGTTTTTCAGATGGTTATTTCGGCTAAATATCGGATTTTCCGTATAAATATCCTACCGACGTATTGGTAATAACCTGCGCATACGGCGATCGGCCCGGATGTGCCGCGTCCTCGCCGGCCGACAAGAGTTTTTATACGTGGGCGTTACGACCAGTGTACGCGTTTCTGTCTATTGCCTGAGTACAGAATAAACGCGTGCCCGGAGGACCGGAAATAATGCGTTCAAGTGCGACGGGCGCCCGGCCTCTGGCCACCTGCCGCGCACATAGGACAATACTGTCTTAACACGCCGATGGACACTAGAAAAACGATAATATTTCACCAAACCCTACTTTAATTCGTCATTGATTCATAACGGCTATAGCAGTAATTTTTTTTTTGTATACTGCCATAGCCCTACACACCGCGTTAATATCGATATACGTACGTAAAAAATATCAAATTACCGTTATTTACAGTAATCGTTTTCAAAATTGATTGTTCCACAACAAAAGTGATTAGACACGGCGACGTGTTTCGCATGTGTAACACATTACTTAAATATATATATATATATATATATCGGTATATCAGTTTAAGATTATTTTTATTATTATATTCAAATCAAACAGAATGGTATATTTTGTATCACTTTTAAATGAAAATACAAAATAAAAACGATTCGTATCTTTCTTATGGTAAAAAAACCAAATTCTTTAAAATTCATAATAGATTTCTTGTAATTGAGCATGGTGTTTTTCGAAGCAGAGTGGTCACTCGGCAACACGACACATCTTGCATTGAAATTGAGTTTGCTTTCTATTCTTGTTTTTGAAGCACCGGACACAGTTTTTGTAATTTCGAATATTATCGATCAAAACAAAACAGTACAGACTTATTGGATATTATTTTTATTTACATCAAAACATGTACAACAGATATGTGCGAACTGTAAATGTAAAATGACATTTTTCACTTCGATATTTTCTAGTGGCACCGCGGGTCTTTTGAAATCTATAGGGTCAGTAGAACTTCCTCTTCTATATGATTAAATTAAAAATATTAGTTATGACATTTCGAGGACGATTTCCACACTACAGCGGAAATATTCAAAAACGACCCCCCAACATCAATTTGTATTATTACTGCCGTAGCAACAATATTGGCTTACTGTCCATCAACGTGTTAATCGACAATGTGGAATTTGCGCATTTATTTGTATAAACTGTAAAGTAAATTTCGTACGATATTGTCGTCAAATTAACGATGAAAAATTTTATATTTTTTTTAATATTGTTGGTAATTTACCGTGAAAATGTACGTACGTTTTAATATTTTCGATCGTGTAGGCCAGAGTGCTTCTCAAAACTGTGGGCCGCGGTCCTCTAGGAGGCCGTGAATATATTACTGGGGTGGGGGGGGCGGTGGTTAGGTTTAATTATATGTTTATATTTTGTTTGATTATATGTCGATAAAATTGGTTTAGCCAACCATAAATTACATTTTTACAAGAGGTTTATCATAAATTGTGCTTCGCTTAGTTAAGCTTAGTTGACAAAAAAAAAAAAAAAAAGATGATCAGTTATGCAGCAGTTTTTTTTTTTTTATAAGCGTTTAATGTTAAACTTTGAATGGAAATCGGACAAATCACAGCATTTCGCGTATATATTTTTCGAATTAATTAAATAAAAATATTGTAGCCCAACAGAAATGCACTCAAATTTGACACAAGGTTCACTGTAAAATATAATTAATGGTGAAAAAGAAAAAAATTGATGGTAATGTATTCTAATGGTAATTCTGTTTTATAAGCGCTTAAGTGCATTTTTGTATGCAAATCTTGAAGATACGGCATTTCAAAACACGATTGATTAAATTAACTTTGCTCAGAATCGTTTTTTGTAAGCAATGAATTATCATTGCGTACCGATAAAAAATAAATTTCCCTCTGTATCCTACCTTCCCACTTACAAAGGTGGCCCACACACGTTGCGTAGTATGTGTCTCAGCAGTGGCGTCCGCAAGAATTCGGTATTGGGGTGTGGATATAATAAACCAAAGTAACAAAAAAAATACATTACATTTTAATCTGACACTAAAGACTATGATCATTTATCAGTTATCAGTTATCACCACAGCACATTTTTCTGATAAAAATTTTGTTGTCAACAGGCACGTACAAACTACTTGTTATGTCGATGTCTGGAGGTCTAAAGTCATTTTAGAGTATATATATATAAAAAAAAAAAAGCCCATGTGGGTGGGATATTATGACCCCAGTCATCTACCCTCCCTTGCGTACGTCACTGTGCCTTAGGCTTTTTTTTCTTGCACTTTTTTGAAAGATTTAAAAAATAATAATCTTTTTCTAAACTGGTAGGTGGGTCGTGAAATATTTGTATATATTTATTTAATGTTTAAATGCGTCTATGGAAAAGAAAAAAAAAAAATCATGATTATCAAAATTGCGTTTTCACAACTTCAAATAAACAAATAGCCAAACATGATGATGATGCTTCGCGGAACAGACTTTAGAAGAAAAATTGCGCATCGCAAATACCATTGATAGGCATTGATTAATTATGCCAAAACATTACAAGCCCGCCCCCCCCCAGCACGTTAATTTTCATAATGTATACTGTAATTTTATCTAGTTATTACCGAATTTTTTTTTTATCTATGAACATTTATGCGTATACGAAGTTTACAATAATTATAAAGTTATTTCAAAGGTATATCACAAAAACGTGTATGCATTTACAAATTAATTTAATACGCGTTCAACAATTTAATTTTAGTATAGTATAACCTAGCAGCAATACAAAAAAAGTTTGAGAAGCACTGGTGTAGTCCATATATGGACACCCTCGTAAGAATGGCGTCTCCGCCTGTTTTTCACAAACGTATTTATAACAATACCGTGAAGGTCAGCCCCTATTTTTTTTTTTTTTTTTTTTATTTTATAAAAATTCGTACTACACATTTTTTTCGGGTATATTCAAATGATACGGTGGCCTAATTGTACCACTTCCATACCGTTAAAATAAAAAAATAAATAACTATTGCCTAAAATTGTTTTAATAATAAAATCTTTTATTTTTATTATACATACGATAAAAAAAAAAAAAAACATTACAATGGTTGAGATATACCGCACGGTACGTACAATAGTAAACTGCAAAAAATATCGTACGATAACATTTTATCAATTTATTCGTTGTTAATCTGTCGATAATCATAAATAATAAGTACGTATTTATTTGTGCACATTTCTTGATTCCGTACTGCACGCTCATAATCTCGGACCACGCACTTTTTGTCGGAATTCGCTAAAGAAAAAAAAAAAAAAAAACAAAATCCGGTGACGGTTATTTGTATTGTTGGCGGGATAGCAGGGTGTTTTATACGGCAGTAGTGTAAAAAACGATTGTCGGTTGATATATCAATTTACGATTCATAGTCCTATAGGCAAAATTAGCGGCGGTCAGATTGACGACGTAGTGACAAATTGATGACCATCGGTCGAGAGCGTATTGAACGTTTTTGGTCGTTTAACGTTTTTTCATCGATCGATCAAATTATTTATTGATAGGTTATGATTGTTAAACGTCTTGCGAAGCCGTTGAATTTGGAGTGCCACACGCTAAACTTTTTGGAGGAAAAAAAATAAAACTGAAAACCGCGGACACGCCGGGCTCGGGGGAAAATCAGGGCAAATACTTTCTCGCTTAAATTTTGGCTTTTTTCATGTTTTTTCTTCTCGGTTTTCCTTGGCTTCCTTATTGTTCGATGCGTTCGCGTGCGGCCAAACACCGTGTAAATTTTATCATTTCTAAATCTTTGAGTTTCCCTGATTATACGTATACAACCAACACGCACACCTCGTTAATTGCATTTGAAATCTAAAACAATAATATTTAGGACTGTATTGTGTAATCAGACCAAAAACGACATATAATATTATTTATTAAATTGTTACGGTATTTCGCGTATTTTAGATTCTGAGCGAAACGAAAATGTATTGGATTTCCTAGTATGTATTTTTTTATGACCCATTTTTTTAATGTATTTGTAGTAGTTTTCTGAATAAATGCTAACAAACGTAAGAAAAACCGAGAGAATTTACGGCAATAATAGTTTCATTAATTTCGATTTTCTTTATTGTTCTAATTCGGTTAAAACAACCGTAGACACCTGAAATTCGCACAGAATATTAATATTACCGCGTCTAACCGTGTAATAGTGTTCAAAAAAAAAAAAAATGTTGGCGATTTTTTGGGGTTATTTATAGGCATTTGAAGGGACATTTGTAATTTTTATTTGGTTTTATGAGAATGTAGTGTGCCAGTTGTAAACGCAACAACAGGGGTACACAATTGAAAAACCGTGTACACATTACAATATATTCATTTTAAACACCAACAATTGTTTCGACTGAGCAGAAACAATTAAAAATTGAGTTGAGCGTTAAAATTTCAATAGAAATCGTAAAATTCACGGGATGCCGTGTACTATGTTTCGATGTTTTGGCCGAGCCAAAATGCTTGAATTTCCATTAAATTCATTCAATAACAGTATGCATAGACTTAAAGCGCGACCAAAATAAAAATTATTAGGCTACTAAATCCGTTTAAACGAGAAGGTAAACTTGATTTTTTAGAACAGTAAATTTACCAAACTCGTAGAAGATAACCTAACCGCTGTAGCGGCCGTTGGAGCTGCTATTTTTTTTTTTTTTTTTTTTTTTTTAACGAAAATTTGTCGTACATGTTTTTTAAACAGTTATCTTGGCTGGCGCAAATTATTCGTTATTTGTAGAAACGAATTAAAATCAGTCAAACCACTTTACTATATATTTGTATAATCTAACCCGTAGTAACGTAACCCTATAGTGACTGTGAACATTTAATGCAATATATTGATTATCGTAGACGTGCGATTCCATACGTATTTCCCTTTTGGCAGTGCCTCCGATTCCGTAAATTTGCTGTACAGGTTCAGTTTTACTACATATACCAGTACGATTTGGCATACAGAAATGCGAAACCTAGTAGCGTATATTGTAAGTAGGGCTAGACAAATTATGACATATATAATAAGTAGGGCTAGACAAAGAACATACACACAAGCCATTGAAAAGTTACCAATTGGGCTACAAAAAAAAAAAAAAAAAACATGTGTTTTAAACATAGAAAATGTATAAATTTAATTGAAACCGAATTGTAATACCGACGAATTACCTTAAAAAAAAAACCTACTTACTGATTAACACGTTTTCAAAAAATAAGGAATTATTAAAACGTCCAAATACAATTTAATGTCTATGTGAAACGATAAATGAAAACTTGTTCTATAATTAACAAAAAAATCCAATAAACTGACTACCAAAGCACCAAAAGTATATAAATTCACGAAAACCATAAGAACATTCAAAAATAAAAAGTTAATAAGTGATCTCTATGGTGTACGAATCAAATTTTGTTGTTGATAAGCTTATGTGCTGAAACACAAGAACAAACCGATGCAAATGCTACAAATTCCTAGCCCTAATTATAAGCATTCTAGCCTACATTTGTTGCGTTTATTATTACAAAAAACATAAACAAAAATTATCTTAGTGTTATGAGATTATTAATATATATATAAATGGAGTGATGTTTTGTCGTTGACGCCATAACTTGAAAACGGCTGTAGCGATTTTTACGCGGTTTTTGCACAATTATTCGCGTTGTCTGGACAAGGTTTATAGTTATTGAAATCCTCGCTCTATTGAATACCAACCCTCTAAAATTCGGTATTTTAGTTTTTTAGGGGTTACCCTGGTAACACAAATTAATAAAATAATAATAATAACTGTTATTAATTATCGTAGTGAAATCCCTGTACTGTGCGAGTATCTATGGTAATAAGTGAAAACACGTATAACGCCATCGACGTATCTTTGAATTAATGTATGCAAGTGACTGTTGTAAAAGTGCTTCTGTGTTGCAATTTTCGTACAGTACGGTGAGTTGCTGTGCCATTTGACTTTAAATGATTGCAATCCAAGTTATAGTATTTTTTTAAATAGTCTAGGTCAGCTTCTGGTCTTTCGGTTTTGTTTTTGTTCATCGGTTAACAGACGAGGAACAAATTTGGCTGCGATTCGGCTCATGCCCAATTCTTTGGTTAATATAACTTGACAAGAACCATAAGATATTCCGATATCTTCTGCGACTTTTCTGACAGTTAATCGACGATTATTTTGATTAATTTCACGAACACATTGGTTTTACTGGTCGAGGGTCTACCAGGTCGTTCGTTATCCTTAACGGATGTCCTACCCTCCTTAAACCGTTTAAACCACTCAAAACACGTTATCCGAGACAGAACATCATCATCAAAAGTTTGCTGCAAATGTTTTCTAGTTTCACTAGAACTTTTCCTTAATTTCAAACAAAATTATACGCACACACGTTATCCTTCGATTGCTTCTATTACGAAAATCGCCGCATGACTGATACATGTTTTCGTAAAAACGCCATAAAATAAAATTGAATATTGTTATCGATTTCAAACCAACGCTGAAATTCTCGTTGAAAGGTACTTTATCGAATAACATTTTCGGGATTTCGTTATCTTAATTGATATAAATATTATTAACATAGTCCGGGTATTTTATTATCAAACCTCGTAAATATATATATAAACGTTATTATTTACATAATATTTATTTCAAAAATTATAATTTTTTATTAAATATTTACGTAATAATTTTTAAATAAAAGACCGTTTATATTATTACATTTTAGTGCATAACCAACTGAATTACCCAGCTTCGTCCGAATGTAAAATATGTAAGATTTCTTAGAAAATGGTCCACGTTGTATATATATATATCAATTTCTCAATAGCTTTAAACATCCCCTGACCAACGCTTACATTTGTCTATCTTAAGGTAGGATAAATATCCTAAAATATTTTTAATGAAATAAAAAAGAATAAACAAATCTAAGAAAAGTCCACAAATTTATCGGTGGTACTCAAAAACGTTTATTGCGCAATTACAACATTGTCAATAAACACTAAATTAGATATTAGATAATAATTAAATATATGAATTAGAGGTAAAAAACATAAACAAAAATTATCTTAGTGTTATGAGATTATTAATATATATATAAATGGAGTGATGTTTTGTCGTTGACGCCATAACTTGAAAACGGCTGTAGCGATTTTTAAGCGGGTTTTGCACAATTTTTCGCGTTGTCTGGACATGGTTTATAGTTATTGAGGTTATTGTAAGTTTTTTAGGGATTACCCTGGTAACACAAATTAATAAAATAATAATAATAACTGTTATTAATTATCGTAGTGAAATCCCTGTACTGTGCGAGTATCTATGGTAATAAGTGATAACACGTATAACGCCATCGAAATATCTTTGAATTGAGGTATGCAAGTGACTGTTGTGAAAGTGCTTCTGTGTTGCAATTTTCGTACAGTACGGTAAGTTGCTGTGCCATTTGACTTTAAATGATTGCAATTTCCCTTGTGGCTTGCATTCGCAATGTCGATAAAAAAAAAAAAAAATCGCAAGGGCAGTCGTTGAGTGTTTGTGGCAGTTATCTATAAAATCCGTGCTTTTCGGCAACAACGCGTCACCTGTTCCCGTTTCGGAAAACCATCAGACTTATTTATTTTTCACGTCCGGCAACGTAACGAAAACTATCGCGTGCCAAAAATCGCTGCAATGGGCAAAATGGTAACTTCCAAAATGTAAATTAAATATTTCCGTAGTAATTGTAATTTCAGATATAAATTAATGAAATATATTATTTGGTTGACATCGTGACAATATCCGGCAACAGCAAAGCATTGCCGGGTCGGTTAGTACAAAATATTTAACATCGCCGCACCGTGGATTACGCTACACTCCGGTTTTAGGAGTTGGTGAAACATATATGGTCGTACAATAGAAATAAGACAAACACACGTTGTTCTTTAGAGGATATTGTAATAAACTCTAACCAGAAGTCGTACGATTAAACCGAGTAATACTTTTAACGTTACAATAAAACTTTTAAAACAATTTGTGGACGGAACTCTACGTAGTCCGCCCGAGAGATAAGTTACAACGCACACTCGACAATACTGGGAATGGACACAGGGACGTTACCTCTAATGTGCAAAGACGAGTGCGTGTCCGAAAGTTCTGGGTGTCGAGTTAAAAATCTCTCTCGGTGTGGAACACCTCCTCTTATTTATACGGTTGATAGGATTGTACGTGCTCGCCTGAGGATCCTCAACAAGGAAAAGAGAGCAATATCGCTCTTATCGCAGAACGCTGCACAGAATAAGTAAACCGCGTCCGTCAATAATAATCCGGGTAGCACATGTTAGGCTTACTACGATTCTCGGGTTTCAGTCCAACTGGCGGTTTGGGTTTTGCCATTATCCCACCCCCCAGTGGCGGATTTGAGGGTTCGAATAATGATCGGCGAATCCGTACGAAATGTATCATTACTGCGGTAATGCGGTATTGCGGTTCGCGATATAAAATGCACTTGTATTTTGTTTTACCGCGGTGGAAATCGAGACAAATTAACTATATTGGTTAGACGAGGCCTCCTCCGGTACGCGATTTAGGATAGGTGCCCCGCGGGGGCATTCGCCGAACAAACGACCGCCGAATCCGGCACAGACCCCACCGCTATATCCAAACCAGCGGTGGCTTTTCGTCGACCGGCCGCGGGCGTTAGGTCTTGGGTTTACACTTAGGACACTAAATTGCTTGGATCGGTAACGGGTTTAAATAGCCGATAACTCGTAATACGTTCGATTTAAATGTAAAACCGTCCCGAGATCATTAGATCGCGTACGCGAGTAAATATCCAATTGGACGAATGTATAGAGAACATATAATTAACGTTGATATTAACGTAGGCATATAAGTTGGAATGGGTACTACAATGGAATAATAAAACGATAGTCAAATTAAAAACGATTGTACAATATATTATAGTAACACAGGAATACAGAACACATATTTAATTATCGATCACTTAAGTATTATAGATTTTTGTATTGAACGTTTCGCTATTTTATTAGATTTATACATTTTTTTTTTAATACAGACAACTGTTGAATATACCGTAATTATACAAACTGGAAAATACATATTATGTTTTGTAGACTTACGGGCATGTATCGTATAATATATGTGAATCAAATAAATAAATAAATAAATAAATAATAAATAAGCGGCGATGTGCAACCACCACGGGCGCACCATTGGGTGGGAAACGAGGTTTTGGTATGGCCTCCGTCCTCCTCTCCGGGAAATAATAAATTATGCCAGTTAATAAAAATTCATCGGCCGTGGTTTTTTGGAATGTTTAACGAAATGTGAAAATTTACAGTTTCTTTTTTTTTTGTTTTTTTTTTTTTTAAGCCAATGTTTGGCGTTAATTGGCGTATAACGTGGGTTCCGGAGGTACCCAGTTTCATTCCGTTACTCCCCGGAAAATTGCCCCGTGAGTCGCCGCCAGTGGATGTGCGTCGGACGCGCCGGCGGTCTATCGTGCGGCAGATTGATACGCCGCCGCCGTGTCGTGTTTGTCGAGTTCCATGACGCGGTCGAAATACTGATATTTGCCGGGGCTGCTGTTCTTGTGGTCCTGCAGGATTTTGCCCAGTGTCATTACGGTGTACAGGACCAACGTGAATTTGCTGGCCAACAGGGCCGTCAAGGCCGTTAAGGTGATCGATTTGAATATCACCGATCCCGCGACGGATAATATCAACAGTCCGGCCATGGCCAGGGCCCGTCTGAAAATCTTCGACTTCTTTTTTTTCCCACCGCGACCTGCACGTAAACAAACCGTTCATAATTTATTATTACTATTGTTGTTGTTTATTAGCGAATAGTGCCGGGGCGGGTTGCGAGTACAGTTTTCCCCTATTTTACACTTAATCCAAATCGAATATTTTCAATAAAAAAAAAAAAATGTTAATTTAACAACAATAATAATGTAATTGCACACGCAGTTGCGGCCATTGGTTGTAATTTAAAACCGTAATACTTTTTTTTTATATATATATATATAGGTACCTATTTAATATTTTCCACATATTGAAAAGTTGAATTGTACGGATTTTAAAACGAATATTATGTATTTTCTGTTTTAATTGAGAACACTTTGTGTTTATTAATTTACGAACTAATATTCTTGTATTAATTGTAATGATAAAAAAAATTGTTTGGGTAAAAATGGCGTTGCGCGAAAGAGAATTGAGGGAAAAGCGTCCTGTTAAAACGGACGGTCGGGCGGTGTAAGGTGGGTGGTAATGGTATTTATGGGAAGTTTACGTTAGGTTTGATTTTATCTGCTAAAACGTTAAAACGCGACTAATTTTATTATCGAAAACGTTAAACTAGAGATTAAAAATCCCATCGATCGAAATCAACATGTCGGTATAGAAAAAAAAAGAAAAAGAAAAGTGAATTACATTAGTTATGTTACGCGTAAAATATGCATTTTGGGCGATATAGTTTTTGTAGGTTTCTATCATTTTTAGTCTTATGCAATTATTAAAAATGAACGTGTTGACTTGTTAACGTTAGCAATTTTAAACACATCATAATTTTTCGGACGTTTATAATCAGTTTATTTGGCGTCAATTTTTTTTTTTTTTAAATTTTATTCCTAACTAAATTACGCGTGAAATTAATTCATTATATTTTGACTTGGTTAATCGCGTGGTGTTTGAACGTTTTTTCTATTTAACCGGATATTACAATTTTCATTAAACTTTTCCATATTAAACAAACTCGAAATACAATAACTTGCGCAACACGAACGATAATATGTGACCGAATCGTATATGATTAACATAGTAAATAAAACTTTACGACAGTAAACCCGTCAGGGGGCGAAATTATGAGGCGAGAGGGATACGTCCCTCCATCGAAGCAATTTTTTTTTTTTTTTTTTAAATAATGTTTTTAATTAATAATACTAACGATTTAAATACTTTGAAAAGTATAAGTATAGTATATATGTATCTGAAGAATAGGCTAAATGAACTGACTGTTTCGGCTGTTTCTGAAGATGGAATGGATGATATTTCCAAAAGACCGAGGAAATCTGATCCAATTTTATAAAAATATTTAATAATAAATTACCACCTACCAAATTGCATATTGTATAATATTCAATATTAATCTGCATTTGATTTAGTTATCAACTATGAATCCAATGAATTATGTTCCTTGACGAGTTGAAGGATTTTCGGAGATGGTGGTATGAGGTTTACAGATTATTACTTAAAATTTATAATCCCCCGTGCCCCAAAGCAAATTCCTAATTACGTCACTGAAACCCCTCGAGTAAAAGACAGAAAATCTCATCGATTATGGATATGGATATGGAAATCATGGTAGCGATGGAAAAATTATAATTGCCATATGAATAGTACAATCAATATCCTCTGTGACACCGTGGTTATTTTTTACTATTGACAAACCACAAAATTACCAAAGCAACCACGTCGTAGGATTGATAATAATAGTTGAATTAAATTTAAAAAACAACTAGAAACGATATGGCCGATAATAATCTGTCGATAATAAATAAATAAGTTATGATTGTTGTATTGTTACCTAAAAAAAAAAATCTATAACGCCCAATATGCGAACGAGCGTTTTATGTAACGCCGAGCAGGCGAAAAAGTAAATAGTTGTGGAAGTTGTAGGGATGAAAATGTCCCCGATAAACTCAGTTTACCGTTATAACTAGAGCTCGGATGTTTATGACCGAAATTCTATTAAAATACGCATTTAAAAATGTAAAAATATATTAATATATATAAATAAACTTATTTTTTTTTAACAAATATATGCAACAAAAGGGTTAATATTAATTCAAAAAAAAAAAAAAGGAATATACCCTTTTGAATGTGCATTTAGAATTACTCGATTAGAAAAATACACGGCTATATTAAATATGAAAAAAAAAAAAAAAATATTAATTAGTTTCCGATCTATTAAAGTTAAATTTTACATCGGTTATGCGGTTTTTGTATCAGGATTACACCGTACAACAAGTATTTTACTGTTATTTGCGTGCGAACAAACACAACTAAATGTCGAATGTCAACAAAAATAATATTCATTATTAAATGCACCGTAGTCTCGTAACTCCACACACTTTTCTAACAGACGTGTTCCTGCTCCGATTTTCAAGTCTAGCAACTTTTCTGGAAGCATTTTGGATCTAGTTGGTTTATTGGATAGGTCGTTTGTTTTTTTTTTTTTTGGATTTTGTTGTAGATGTCATAACAATCGGGAAAAACGGGACAATTTTCTTACTCATCATTAAGGCGTGAAATGTTCTGGGAATTCTTTTTTAGTTATTTATTGGAATTTTAACTAATATTTCGAAATTATCGAATACAACTGATTCGTTCGAACAGAAACGCTAGACGGGTAACACCTACCGGCTCGCTGGTTGATAAATATCGAATCTCGTAATTTTAAGCGGGACACAATTAACGATAATAATTGATAACGATATGGACATTTTTTTTTATTATTATACATATAATTTTTGAAAAATATACGCTGCTTAATCTAGAAATAATCGATGCGTATGGCGTCTCAACGCTCAAAAATGTCAAAAATAAGCAATATACCTAGTTCGCCAATTCGCAATCTAGATATCACGAATCGAATATTTATCATAATCGGATAAAATTCCGGTTGCGCGATAAAAACGCGCCACAAGTCACGAATATCCGAGGTCCGGTACGCGAACAATCCGGCCGGCCTTACCGCGCCGCAAACCGTAGTACTCACCTTGTTGTTCGGCGGACGCGTCGAGCACGACGGTCCGGGTGGATACGAACTCGGCGGCGCGGCCGGCGAGCATCTCGTCCAACAGGGCGTTCCTGCGGTCCGCGTCCACCGCGGCTTCCAGGGCGGCGCGATCGGCGCGCTGCGGGTCGACCGGACGAGACTTGCCGTCGCGGGCGGCCAGCCGCACGCCGTCGGCCACGACCAGGACGGGCTTGGCGAGCGCCCGGTCCAGGGCGGACAGCGCTTTGTACTTGAGGCAGACGGCGGCCGGGTCCAGCCGGCCGAAACAGCCGTCCAGCGCCGACCACAACGCGGCGCCGAATCCTCCTCGGCCGTCTGACGACGACGACGACGACGACGACGACGCGACACCGATGCAGGCCGAGGCGACGGCGCACAGGAGCGAAATGCGGCGGAATGTGACCGGCGAGCGCGTCATTTTTCCGGCTTGGCGCGGGCCGTTGGCACAGGAGTACATCGGATTCCCGTGGTACCGTGCGGGCTCTACCTGCGGCGGTCGATTCGAATGTGCTAAATTCGAATCGGCCGTCGAGATCTTATATTATACCGTAAACGCGCGTGTCCAAAGCACCGTGAAAACGATAAAAATTGACCGCGCGACGCGGCCGTTGCGTGCACGCGCCCGCCGGCAACACGCCCACCGGGTTTACACGGCCGCCCGGCGTACGTTCTAATTAGATTTCTTCAATTAAATTTACATTATTGTTATTGTTAATATTAATATTTGCGCCGTTGCGGTCTTAATAACAATTCCTAACCTAAACCGTATTAGAAAACTTGTATTATTTCAATTTCTAAACCGGAAAAGTATGCGGAAATTATCATTCGCCTATAGATAACCAGCATTGTGGTTTTGTGTTTTTCTTAATTTTTTGATTTTTTTTTTCCATTTTAAATTACACGCTGTTTTTATTATGTCGAGACACGCACGTCGGTAAACATAACGACCGCCGTTTTATTTATTTCAACTCAACACGCGCAGGAGCAATTAATTTTATGTGAAAAATTCAACAACAACAACAAAAATTAGTCAATATCCGTACGCGACGTGTAGCGGATCGCTGCGGACTGAATACGATTTTTTTCTGGTAAAACTGCTTTACCTAACAGTATTTCTTTGAAACGGCTAATAGTCGCAGAAACTACGCGATCGATTTAGCTGATTTTTTTTTTTCTTGTCGTGTTCGTACATTGTCAAGACAAGGTTTTCACGAGAGCGAACGATTGGAAAATCCACCGGATATGTCGGAAATTTCGTGCCCCTTTCTTGAAAATACATTTGTTGATTTACCACGAAAACCAAATCTATATATATATATATGTATATACGAGGTTTGATAAAAAAAAATACCCGATTTTTTCAAATAAAATTTTATTAACACAATATTATTCTAAATACACATTATCACCTTAAAAATAATCTCCCTAGGAAGCAATACACCGCCGCCATCTTCTTTTCGACTTTTGAAAACATACCTGGAAGACACTAATTACAATGTCCTTAAGATCGATTTTGGTATTTTGTTTATTGTCATCAACTGTTTGAAAACGACGTCCTTTGAGCTTAGATTTTACCTTCGGAAATAAAAAAATAGTTGTGGAACAACTGGATTATGATATTTCGCTAAAAACTGACGGATGAGCAATGAGCTGCGAGCACATTATCCAAGAAACACTTTTCCAACTTTCTGGCCTTTTTTTCCTAACATTTTCACGTATTCTTTTCATGACTTCTAAATAAAATTGCAAATTTACTGTTTGTCCTTGAGTCATCCATTCAAGATGAACTATACCACGAAAATCCAAAAAATGTAATTAACATGGCTTTCACCTGAGTTGCTTTTTTTGGTGTAAGAGAATTTGCTGACTTCCACTAATGATGGTTGACGCTTGGTTTCAACATCATACCCGTAAATCCAAGTTTCATCACCTGTTATAGTAATTTTTAAAAAGTCTAGGTCAGCTACTGGTCTTTCGGTTTTGTTTTTGTTCATCGGTTAAGAGACGAAGAACAAATTTGGCTGCGATTCGGCTCATGCCCAATTCTTTGGTTAATATAACTTGACAAGAACCATAAGATATTCCGACTGATTACTGACAGTTAATCGACGATTATTTTGAATAATTTCACGAACACATTGGTTTTACTGGTCGAGGGTCTACCAGGTCGTTCGTTATCCTTAACGGATGTCCTACCCTCCTTAAACCGTTTAAACCACTCAAAACACGTTATCCGAGACAGAACATCATCACCAAAAGTTTGCTGCAAATGTTTTTCCCTAATTTAAAACAAAATTGTACACACACACACGTAGTTCTTCGATTGCTTCTATTACGAAAATCGCCGCATGAATGAATCATGTTTTCGTAAAAACGCCATAAAATAAAATTGAATATTGTTATCGATTTCAAACCAACCCTGAAATTCTCGTTGAAAGGTACTTTATCGAACGACATTATCGGGATTTCGTTATCTTAATTGATATAAATATTATTAACACAGTCCTGATATTTTTTTATCAAGCCTTGTAAATATATATATATATATATGTATAAACGTTATCATTTACATAATATTTATTTCAAAAATTATAATTTTTTATTAAATATTTACATAATAATTTTTAAATAAAAGACCGTTTATATTATTACAGCGCATAACCAGCTGAATTACCCAGCTTCGTCCGAATGTAAATTATGTAAAATTTCTTGCAAAATGGTCCACGGTTTATATATATATATATATTTATATTTATATATATATATATCAATATCAATAACTTTAAACATTCCCTGGCCAACGCTTACATTTGTCTATCCTAAGGTAGGATAAATATCCTAAAATATTTTTAATGAAATAAAAAAGAATAAACAAATATAAGGAAAGTCCACAAATTTATCGGTGGTAGTCAAACACGTTTATTGTGCAATTACAACATTGTCAATAAAAACTAAATTAGATATTAGATAATAATTAAATATATGAATTAGAGGTAAAAAACATAAACAAAAATTATCTTAGTGTTATGAGATTATTAATATATATAAATGGAGCGTTGTTTTGTTTTTGACTTGAAAACGGCTGTAGCGATTTTTACGCGGTTTTTGCACAATTTTTGTCTCAAAAATTGAGTCTGCGTGGTTTAATAATTGATTACATAGTATTTATGATTTTTTTTTACGAAACAAGGTGTGTAAAAAAAAAAAACATACCGACATAATTATTAGTTCAGTGTAGTGCAGTGATTATATTGATCGATAGTTCACAAATTATGTCCGATATTGATGTAGAACATACACAAGTATACTCATAATAATTATGCAACTATGATTTTTTCGAATTTCCGCATTGTTCACGGTTTCAACGAGAAATCTTTGAGCGTGGTTGAAGGTCAAAATCGTAATAACCGAAAGATCTATAAAACATATTATATTGTCCGGCGAAAATATTGGATTACTGGCAGTATTGATAATTATCTAGACGTTGGTCACAGACCCAATTTGTATGTCTGCAGGTACGTAAAATGAAAAAACTTAATAAGAAAAATTGAAAAAAAAAAAAAATAAACAATTCAGTTAAAAATATATTTGATTTAAAAATAACAATTTTTTTTTTTTGTTATGGATTATGAGCATTAACTATCGTGATGGTAATCGTGTTGTCCGTAACCTCTATTTTTTCTTCTTTTTTTTTTTTTTGTGGTATCGATGATGGACCGGAAACTCACCTTGTAGCATTACTTCCGGTCCGTCACCGTCGTTTATTGAACGCAATACAGATACAATTACGTACGATCGACAAAAATCCCGTTTATCCCTAAGCGGGACGGGCTCACAAATCGTTTAAAAATTAGCTACTGCATAATACGAAAATCGCTAAACCTAGACTTAATGCTAACACCAACGTGGTTGCTATGTACAAGATTTACAATATTTACAAAGTACATAAAATGTGTACATTTTGCTGCGGCGGCGACTGCGTATCCGCCGGCGGCCTCCCAGTCTCGACCCGACTGCCCCTTGGCGAGAGCATTACTTTCTTCGCGAATGCGATGACCACCGCCGCCGTCCATGCGTCACCGCTCATGACGGGACGGATGTCCCGAGAGACTCCGTGCCGAGTGTTCCTATGACGGCGGACATCGCCGCTCGATCCGTTTCCCGGGCCTGGCATTCCATCGGCGTGCGGTTGACGTAGTCGTCGTCGTCATCGTCGGCTGTTGCGCAGTGGGCACAACCGGGATGGACGCGCTTCCCGATCCGGTGTAGGAAAGCTGCCGATACACCCGTGGCCCGTCAGCAGTTGGGTTAGATGGAATTCCAGTTGGCCCCGGCGTCAAAGTTGTCCATAACCTATGCGGATATAACCTCTCCAGTGTCTGGTGTTGGGGGCGAACGTAGAGGATGAACACACACCCCCCCCCCACCCGAAATATGAGGGAAAAAAAAATTAATTACCCGCCCGACAAATGTAATAGTTTTTTCAAAGTCGCCCATAAGATTTACAAAGAAAATAGATAAATATTCGAAGTAACCCAAGGTGGAGTAATATAAGATGACATTTTTGATCATTGTATATTTTTCATTTTTTTCAACCCCCCCCCCCACCCCGTTCGAAATTGTTTTCCTGCATTCGTCCGTGTCCAGTGGATATACAGTTTACATGGGAATGTTAACTTTAAAATAGATTGTCCAGTGAGGCGGTGGTGGTGGTTACCAACACACTCATCGACTCGTGGATTGAAGACTCCACAGTTCCTCTAAATTATAATAAAAGTGTGCAGCAACAAAAACCAGGCACTGCGTTTGTGTCGAGATCTCCAAAACAATCTTAACTTAACGAGGTTTCTATAGTTGGATATAGTCTTATCCCATTGTAGTGTTTTAAATTGTAATTCCCACGTCGCCGTCGGTACCGTATCTTCATATTGTATTGTTTTAAACACGGTTGTAAAGAGTTTTCATTAACAGTAAGGAACAAAAAAAAAAAATGATTTTAAATCATTTTAATCGTGTTCTTGATAATCGGCCGTGAAATACATAACTAATACATAGATTACATTTTGTGATGTTACCATCAAGATGAAAAAAAAACCAACGGAATCGCCGTAAACGCACTACAATATGAGAACATGTGAGATAGTGTTGTTCTATTATGGCGGTGATTTTCCTATCTAAACTTTTATAAACTCTGCTGAGCGGCGACCACTCAGGAAACCATCGACCAGCACGTTCGATATTGTAGACTCTGAGATGGTTTTTTTTTTTTTTGCTCATAAGTCGTAGATTTATAAATCTCGGACCGTAAACATATACTCGGGAACCTTTTTGTTTTTTGTTTTTGTCGATTAATTATTTGTGTTCGACTATATCGGGCGCACTGCTGTTTAAGCACAACAGCACAACAGGACGTACGTATGCCATTAACAATTGTTACAGTTTATAAAAATTAAGTATATATTTAGTTTTCATAAATAATTCAATGTACGCGACATTTTTTCGTATAAATATTACGTTAATAAATTAATAAACACGGCGGATCCGTCATTTTTGGTGCGCGGAGTACGCCATGTTGTGCGCGTCCGTTTCGCCGCTGTAGTAATGGGGCGCCACCTCGATCGGTTTTTTCTGCTCCGGTTGGAAAAGTTTTTTGGCCGCCAAAAACCCGGACACGACCAGAGCGATTGTGCCGACCAACAGTGCCTTACCGGCCAGCGTGGCGACGAAACCGAACGCCATCGGACCCAGCACTGCCACTGCCATTATTCCGACCATCGCGATGGCTTGTCGCATTGACTTCTGCTCCTTTCTCCTACCGCGGCCTAAATGAGAACAGAGAAAACAAAACAAAAAAAAAAAAAATACTGAGACACATATTTCGCGCCACGGGGCGGGCCACTGATGTAGACGGGAATTCGGGAAGGTAGGATATAGAATGGAATAACGAAAAAATCATCGGTAACGTAAACCGATTCTGTGCCGTATTCAGTTAATCGTACGTTTTGTAATGCCGTCATATTTTCAGATTATCATCAACATTTACAATTAACGCTTGTAACTCATTATTATTGCACATAACACTCAATTTTTTTACCATTTGTAAAATTAATGATAAACCCTGTGCCCAATGTCCGTCTATTTCTGCCGGGACCGGAAAATTGAACGCTAGTACGCGAAATGCTGTAATTTTCATGTTTTTTTTTTGTTTTTTATTATTATATTTGCACTTTAGACGCTTAAAAAAAAAAAAAAAATTTTATTAAAATACGCTCGTCTTTTTTTTGTTTTTATAATTAAGTTATACAACTTGAACGACCAAAACGGTTTTATTAAAATTAATCAAAAAATATTTTTAATGTCTATGAATAGTTTTAAAAAACGGCCGCAATGTTTTGAATTCGTCCGCGTCTAGAAATGTGTCCAAGAAAAATATATTGCAAAAGATTTGTTGAATTTTACAAGAATGTCGAATGTAAATACAACATTTCATGAAATTATAATATGAAATTATTGTCAAAAAAATGGCCTAGTCGTCAAGAAATTAAGATTGGTTATGAAATAATAATCAAAACTATAAAGACAGGTAAAGCTCCTTGTTAAAAATACTATGTTAAATTTTCGATGGGTACACATATGATTTTCAGAGGGCCGAGTGGGCATGTCTCCTGATATTTGTGCCAATGCGTTCTACTCACCTTCCTGTGCGTCCAGAACGATAGACCTGGTAGACACAAAGTCGTTGAAACGGCTGACCAGCATGTCGTCCAACAGAGCGCTCTTGTGGTCCGAGTCGTTGGCGGCGTCCAAGGCGGCGCGGTCGGCCTTCTCGGCCTGCAACAGATCTGCGGGCAGGGACTTTCCGGCGCGCGCGGCCAGCGTAACTCCTTCGGCCACGGCGATGGAGGGCCGGGCGAGCGCCCGGTCCAGTGCGGTCAGCGCTCTGGACTTGAGACACACGGTCGTGGGTTCGGTCGAGTCCACGCCCAGGCAGCCGTCGAGCACCGACCACAATACCGTGCCGAAACCACCACCGCCACCGGCGGCGGCGGCGGCGGCGGCGGATTGCTGTTCAGCCGAAGACGGCGCCGTGGCCAAGGCGACGGCCAAGGCGACGACGGCGCAGACGGACGAAACTCTCCGGGTCACTGTGACTTGAGAATGCATTATAATATCGTCTTGTGGTATCTTGCGGTCGTGACGCGGTGGTGTGTGTGTTCGGTTAACGATTATCTGTTAGATAAGACTGCGGGTGAGGTGTGTGCGGACTCGACGGATGTGTGTTCGGTTGTGATGGTTTCTGTTCGGCGACCGTCAGCTTATATACCGTGTGCATTACGCGCCCAAAGCACCGTGAAAATCATATAGGCGTTGCCGATGGGTGTATTCCTCGCCTTTCTTCGGATATTCCCCCGTCTACAATTCGCCCACTACGGTGTATTATTATTATTAACTACTCGTAATTTGCTAGTTTCAATAGCTAATAATTAGACTAGCACAACTACTGTATCCGCAAGTGTGTCTATTTTCGGCAATACGGACTGGCGATTTTCACGCTAAATCCATATTTACACGGATTGATTTTCGACTCTGGGCAAAGCGAGTAATTAGGAATGTTCACAATATGGTTTACTATGATGTGTGCTCTTTTTTCCCCGTCTGTGAACATCTTTTCCACCAGAAATCAGTATAATGTCTTTTCTGAACGGATTTCGAGTATAGTCGGTGCATTGGCCAGGTCTAAATTTCCATTTCCCGCGTAGTTGTCTAAATAACTGGAAAATAACCGAAAAAAACGGGACAATTTAATGGTTTTCGAATTTTTTTTTTTTTTTTTGTAGTTTTTACGCGGATACGATTGTTTTGGCCGTGCAGAAATTCACACAATTTCGACGCAACGTTTATAATAATAAGTTTAACTTAATGGTGAAAAAGAAAAAATTTGAGCGTGATGTAATAATTTTTTTTTTTTTTTTTAAACGTTTGGAGTACACATTTTGATGAAAATCGTACAAATTACGACATTTCAAAACACGATCAACCGAATTTCGTTCAGATTGGTTGGGCATTAGCAATGATTTGTATCGTTGCGTACATATATAAAATAAATTCCTCTCTTTATCATACTTTATCAGTGGCTTACTATTTATTTATTTTTATCGTGATCTGGCGGTTCCCTCGGAGTATATTGTGTAAATTCGATTTCTGTTTCTCTCCCCATCATACTAACGATATATTATGAAACTGTCTATGCTTTACTATTGTTACATTTCACCCGCAATCCTTGTATCCACTCAATGAACCAGCCTTAAACTTTTGATTTTTCCGTGGCAACGTCTCTACCCCACATTTAAACACAAATTCGATAAAAAAAAACAACAAAATATTCCCATAATCATTTTAAAATGCATAGCACTTGTATCGGACAACCCGTCTGTACAATCATAAAAAAAAAGTTTAAAATAATGTGACCGAATGAGTAGGGAAGAGTGGACAAGTCTCAATTTTAAACTATTATAACTCATAAATGACAAGTAACATATTTAGAAAAATATTCTCTTTTTTAATCCGGTTTTAAATCGGGGAGGGGGCAGGTTGAATATCAAAAGTTCGTGTGCTTATAGTGTACGGGATGGGGATGTAAAATTTTGAAAAATATTATATATAAGACCCTTGAATGATTTCATAATGACTGAAAAACAATGCTGGTGGAAGGGCAGGGCAGTATATAGTTAGTTAGTTAGATGTATATAGTAGCATAAAGTCTGTAATAATCCAATTTTAAATCCACATTACGTAACTATTCTCGATTTAGTTTAATTTTTAAAATATTCTGGCGATTTGACATGAGCTAGAAAATAAAATTTCACGTTCAAAATTGTTTGATTTTATTTTATTATTTTTTTTTTCAGAATTATTACTCAAGCCAAATAAAGGAAATGTTTGGAGGTTCAACCACAATGATTCATTCGACAGCCATAGCTACAAAAGGGTTCATTGTTAGGTGGTTAGCTTCCATAACTTGAATCTCTCGAATAATCTTGTTCTATAACTATTCACCCTTATTTATTGTATATTTTGAGAAAATTGAGAAAACTACCTAATTGTACGGTGGTTATCTTTTTAATAAAGAACACCATTTATGGTGCTATACAAATGACTGTTTTATTTTTTATCAAATTGTTCCACTGTGCCCGATCGTAAAAACAGGGAAACGTTGTTCGGATAAATATTTAAAATAATACAAATCGTGTTGATAGTTTGCGAGTATTTATCAGTTTGCTGCTTGTTTTTTTTTTTTGAGAATTCGTAAACCAAATATTATAAAAGTAATAGTGATCTATGATTGGTTTCTTTTATTTCAGTCAATTTTAATTTTTTTACTATACGAGTAGTGTACAATGCCAGTGGAGTAGATGTCACGGACATATATCTATTCGGGGCAATTGGCCCAAACAATTTTACGCGAGCGTGTAAATTTTTTAGGGTGCAAACATATATTTATATTCAACTGTTACCGAATAAATAAAATGTTGTTTTTAATTCGGTGTGGTAAATCAGCATTATATAAATAGATGGAGTTTTTAACGATTTATGAGTCAGCACGTATAGGCAACAAAACGCGTGCTGTAATTGTCGTACGGAATAGAGGAACTGGTAAGAACTATGGGAATGACATAATATAACATTGTATACGTATGGTTATCTATTATTATTATTATTGTAAGTCTAAAAACGTGCGTGAACAGTTAATGGTAATTGTATTTTTCATATTTCGGGCGATTCCCGGCGGGGAGAGTGGGACGACACACTGCAAACTCATATTAAACGATATTAGCACATGGATGGCTATGTTTGCCCCGACGGCACGGCAATACTATCAGCAAAAAAGTGCCAACAAGCTGCGACTGAGATCCTGCAATCAACACCGTTTACGACTGGACGAAACGATGGGAAATAAAAATTAACGGAGATAAGTTAACGTGCACGTTAACTACACCGTACGCGTAAAACCACATGCATCCCAGTCGCGCATGAATGATTCAGCAAAATATACTGGATGCATCATGTACGTCAGAAAAAGTTGCAAATCAAACAAAAAATATTTGGCTAGTTGGACGACACTCTGAACCAGACCTAACCAGCAAACGTCTCGTGTGTGTCTCTTGTGTTAAACCGACTTGGATTTACGGTGTTCAACTGTGGGGGTTGTGCCAGTAAGTCTAATATCGAAATAATACAACGATAGCATCGTTCTTCGTACCATTGTCGCAGCATATCGGTATAATAAGAACGACATCATCCACCGCGATTTGAAAATGACATCCGTGCAGAATTAAATTACCCGGTTTGCCCGGAAACGTGCAAGAGGACTGGAGCTTCACACGAGTACAGCTGCCATACAACTCTTCAAGACAACTCCGCAAGACACCAGACGACTCAAACGACTCAATCTTGATTTAGTCTAATCATATTAGATTAAGAATGGGGCTGCTTCATTGGAAGTAAAACCCCACACAAGTTTTTTATATATATGTATTAATTTCTATGTATTAATACTCCTACTGATTTATATTTATAAATAAGATTCATTTATTGTTTAAATAAAAATACCTCTAGGCATTTTAAAAAATATATAATAATATCTTATTTTAAAATACAAAAAAAAAAGGAAAAATGTATACAAAGGCAGGTTTTAATTTTTTGATATATCTACGGGTAGGAGGCGGATAGCTTCAATGATTGTCCCTGTGGCCAAGATGTTCGTTACGCCACTGTACACTACTGTCACATCGTAAGTGGTTCTAGTCAATATTTCCAGTCAATCTCAACACGCAGAATTATAATTGTAATTTTTTCAATAAAACAGCCATATTTTTACTTTTTTTTTTTTTTTGTTACTCGGCAATTTCAGACGTCCAAGCAAATGATTAAAAATATTTTTGCGTTTAATTGTACACTATACAAATCATTTTATTTTACTTATTTTAAATTTTAAAATTGCATATTATTGTTTTTAACTTTCGTTCGATTTACTTGTATTGCATTAACACCGTTTCAACCAAATAAAAAACATCGATTTAATTATGTATGAATATAAAATGTATGTAAAATATATAATATATGATGTTATCCGCCAATGTTCAGGACGGTTGGACCGTAAGTGCGGGGAAATTATTATGATGGCACACGAACATCGTCGACCTTATAAAAAAAAAAATCGTAAAACTTTATAAAAAAAAAAACCAACAAAAACATGGTTTCGGTCTGTAGACGGCCACTGACCGACTTATAAAATCCGGGTGTAGTTTATGGTCTAATCCCACGCGAATATATTTGGAAAAAAAAAAATAGTAATTTTACATTACGTTTCTAATCACCGATCTCTCGAAACTATAATATTTAACTAATTAACAAATAAAATTTTAACACGCCTATGAAACATTTTTAATTTTATTGTTTTTTTTGTTTTATTATTATTATTTTACCTATAAACTTGCGGATAACGTCGAGAGAGGAGAAACGATGCGATAGATTCACGAAGATACTACAGGGTGTTTCAAAATGATTCATCCGATTTCAAATAATCATATTTATTGTAAAATTTGATTGATCATGTTAGAATTAATTTTACATTTTAATGGATTATTTTAAGTTTTAGGTACAATGCTTATAAATGTTCAATGTGACCCCCCTTACTTGCACGACACACATCTAAGCGATATTCAAATTCCTCATAAACCTGTTGAAGCATGTCGACTGTAACCAAGTTGATGGCGTCTGTAATGCGACTTTTCAATTCGTCAAGATCTTTTGGAAGGGGAGGTACATAAACAATGCTTTTTATGTAACCCCAGAGAAAAAAATCACATATTGTAAGATCCGGCGAACGGGGCGGCCATGGACAAAATGTAGCGTCATTAGCACTACAGCGACCGATCCATTTCTGTGGTAGCTGATCGTTAAGAAATTTGCGTACTTCTAAGGACCAATGTGGTGGTGCTCCATCTTGTTGTAAAATGAAATCATCTCCATCGGCTTGCAGTAGTGGGAATAGCCAATCCTCAATCATTTGTAGGTATGAAGTTCCTGTTATTGTGTTCCCATCAAAGAAAAATGGTCCGTACACTTTCTTTCTGGAAACAGCGCAGAAAACGTTAAGTTTGGGCGAATTCCTTTCATGTTCGACAACTACCCGTGGATTCTCTAATCCCCAAATTCGCACATTGTGACGATTTACCTTCCCATTCAAATGAAAAGTGGCCTCATCACTGAAAATGATACGATAGAAAAACTGTTCTACCTCTTCACTCTGCTCAAGAACAAAAGTACAAAACTCAATTCTCGTTTGCATATCACCGTCATGGAGAGCCTGCAACAATTGAATTCTGTATGGTTTAAGTCTCAGGCGTCTCCGCAATACACGCCAAACTGTTGTCGGTGGTATTGCAAGTTCTCTGGATGCTTGACGAACTGATTTCTGTGGACTTCTTACAAAACTTTCTCGAATTTGTTCAACATTTTCATCCGATGTTCTTGGTCTACCTGATGACTTCCCTTTACATAAGCAACCAGTTTCTTGGAAGTTTTTATGCCATCTTCGAATACTCTGGGCTGTTGGAGGTTCAATGTTGAACTTTCGACGAAAATCACGCTGCACGGTAATAACAGACTCGCACTTCTCAAAGCGGAGCACACAAAACGCCTTTTGTTGCTCGGTCGACATTTCGATAACAACTAATTAAGTTACGTCACTAACGATTACGGTGCCAAATTTAACAACTAGATAACTTAAAATAAACTTAGTTATCTAATCTTTCCATTAATACATTGGTCATTAACCTGCGATTAACCGTTGCCGAACTATACCAGTTCGTAATCGGATGAATCATTTTGAAACACCCTGTATTATGCGAGCTACACAGGAACCGGGGGAGTAGGTAAGACAAAAAAAAAAAAAAAAAATAATGGCAAGCGATTATTGGCGGAGGCAATATGAAATGTTTGATAAAGACCAAGAAAAGATATTTGTAAATTTTGGTTTTATTTCTGTGTGCGGTTAACGCGATTTCAACCAAAACACTCGACCCGCCTATCGAGGAGTGTATTTCTAGAGGCGTCGAAGATCGAAAACGGTAAAAAGTTAACTCTTAGCGCCTATTTAACTATTATTTAACTACGACAATGGATTTTAACGATTTCGCGCAGATATTTGAAATGTTGAACACAGTCGGCCGAGGGCGGTGTAATTCGAATATATTTCTGTACGGGCGTTTATGAATTGAATTTTGTACTTTCCCTCCCACCTCTTTTCTGGATGTTTTACTGCGGAATATTATAGACTTACGTCGACTTACCGCCCACGACCGCAGTCTTTCCATACTGTTCGGAGCGCGAATTTGTCTTTCTTTATTTCCACCAACTCTTTCACCAATCTCGTATACATTATAATAATATACGAGGTGTGACAATAAAATAACGAGATTTTTTGAATAAAAGTTGTTTATTTTAAAAATGTTATAATTTAATGATTATCACCTTCAAAGTACCTTCCCTCAGCATCAATACACTGTTGCATACGTCGCTGCCATTCTTGAAAACAGTGTTGCCAATTGCTTTCATTCAGCCCTTTTAGAAGTTCTGCCGTTTTCATTTTTACGTCATCAACTGCTTGAAAATGGGAAAAGAAATAAGAAGGAAATAAGAAGAAGTCACAAGGAGCAAGGTCTAGCGAGTACGGGGGATGTTGAAGTACAGACATTTTTTTTTCAGTTAAAAAACGTTGAATTGAAAATGCACTGTGAGCTGGAGCATTGTCTTGGTGAAGAACCCAGCCATTTTTCCATAGATCTGGTCGCTTCTTTCTGACACGTTCTCTTAATTTAATTAATACCTCTTTATAATAATATTGATTAATTAATTTTGTCGATTTTTTCAACGTTTTCGTTTGTTGAAGACGTGGTAGGACGTCCAGAACGATCATCGTCTTCGACGTCCTCCCTTCCACTACAAAACCGTTTGTGCCATTCAAAAACACGAGCTCTTGATAAACATTCTTCACCATAAACTTCACATAACATACGAAACGATTCCGCGGTAGTTTTTTTTAATTTAACAAGAAATTTAATGTTAACACATGTTGTTCGATTTTTATATCTAACATTTTTCGGCAGTATAGTCGAACTCGCACTAATAACAAGGCTACTAACGTATAAGAAAATGAATCGATGCCATCAGTGTTCATAGTACTTTTAGATAAGTGTTTTCTAATCATATTTCAATAATCGTTTTATAGACAACGTTAATAGTTTAGGTTATATTTAGAAAGTCTCGTTATTTTATTGTCACACCTCGTATAAACGTATTCTAACGAGTCCAGTAATATTGTTATACCGGCAATATTACACCTCTCCTCGGCGGAAACGCGCAGACCAGAACACGGTAATAATATAGTAACAATACAACAGCTTTTGCAGGACTATATTCGAAACGTCTGCAATGTTTTGTTGTATCTAATCCAACGACATCGATAAGAACTCAACACCATAAGTTACCTTCAAAGACACAAGAAGTACGCGTCGCTACTGCGTCCTATAATAATATATATATATATATATATATATTATATCAGGGGTTAGGAGGGAAGAGGTTTGGGTATTCAAATATCCCCTTCCCTCAACCCGAAATTCTAACGAGCCTAACAAAGAATAGTAGAATATATATTCTTGTAATATTTTTTATATTCTTAATATAGACGAGCACTGGTTGTGTATTATTATGTATTTGCCGGTAATCGGATACAAAAATTGACGTTTTCGTCAATAAACATACCGAAAATTCTATCCGCCTACGATCTCAATGAAATTGTTTTGTCCTCTTGCGCGTATTTCGCGCGACGTCGAAATCCGGTCGCTTACGCGGACGCGTTATCGTTTTCGGTTTTTTTTTTATTTTTATTATTATTATTATTATTATTTCCGAATCCTTTAGCGCGAGGAATATTGTTCATTTTTCGGTTTTTTTTTTTTATTTATTTTATATTTTCTAATATATATATAAAAATTAGGTTCGAATAATATACGCATGTCTATGTATAATATATAAAACCATTGAAGACTTTGGTGCAAATATTATGAGAGATGAACATCAGATGCAATTCGTATTACAAGTTAACTATTTTCAAATTTATCACATCATTAATGGTACATCAGTTCAACTGATTTTAACTTTATTGTTAATATTGATTCAGACTATCGAGGATTATAGGTCTAAATACCTTAGGGTTAGAAAATATGTACTGGAAAATCCATTCAACACATGAGAAAATTAAAAATTAAGTCGTAGTATGTATATCGATAATAATTAAAAATAAAACATAAATAAGAGAATTTTTTTTTTTTTTTTAAAAATGAAATATTTCAATTTTTACATTACCTTTTTTTATACCAAATACCAAAGGATACCCTTTTGTTTTTTTGGAAATAAACACTGCAACAATAGTGGTTAAATGCGTTTCATGGTGTCTGTACAATTTTAATAGATAATCGCAAAGAACTAAAAACCAACCGATGTTCATAAATCATGAAAATGATCGATATTTAACCTATCGATTTCCAATGAAAAATTTAATTTTAGAACAAAGTGTAAAACCACGATTTGTTTAGGAGATAATCAGTTCTACAATAAAGATTCAATACAATTTTCCGTTGTATTAAGATTTCAGGAAGTATACGCGGAAAAACAACAAATTTTCACGTATTTTTCACGATTTTTCATAAAACTTTGAACTTAAATCGCGCCCCGTTAATTTGGTTCAGTTGAGCTTAAGTGTTGCGAACCCTTTTTTTTGTAGAAGTATTGGAACAAACTTCCGGTCGGCACTTCCTAAAATTTTCAACTTCAAAAATTAACGGGCACCCACCCTAATATACAGGAACGATACGAGGCCGTCCGACCCGAGACGAGCTCGACAAAATCAAAATCCAGTGATTACGTTTTACCGGAAACCGCTCAACGGCCTCGGAAAATATATTGCCATTGGACCACTACCGCCGAATTTTTGGTATCCGAATGATAACCTTTATGAAGTCAAGTCAACAATACTTACCGAGGTGATGTGCTGCGGATGTCCCGAGTGAAATAAGCAGCACCTACTTAGCGAAAAATACAAGCCGCTAATAGCGTTCAATTCATATACGGATATTAAAATATGTTTAATAAGCTTAGAACACATTAGCTCACCGAGCTCCATATCTAGAGACTAGATAGGCACATCGGCACAAATAATACAGACGGAAATAATTAAAATTCAACTTGTTCGAATGCCGCGACAAACTAAAATCTTGTGGTGATCTGGTACAAGGGTTGGCATACGGAAATGTTTCGTTTAATCTGCCCTCTCGTATCTCAGCACCTCGTATAGGCCAACTTTTTTTTTTTTCGAGTTCCAATATCAGTTTTTGGCTTAAATTAACGTGTGAACTATAATTTTGGTTTAATCAAAAAACCAAATCGTCCAAATTGATACATTTTTTGCAGGATTTATGCGCATACATAAACATTAGACGGACATACGAGGTGCGACAATAAAATAACGAGACTTTCTAAATATAACCTAAACTATTAACGTTATCTATAAAACGATTATTGAAATATGATTAGAAAACACTTATCTAAAAGTACTATGAACACTGATGGCATCGATTCATTTTCTTATACGTTAGTAGCCTTGTTATTAGTGCGAGTTCGTCTATACTGCCGAAAAATGTTAGATATAAAAATCGAACAACATGTGTTAACATTAAATTTCTTGTTAAATTAAAAAAAACTGCCGCGGAATCGTTTCGTATGTTATGTGAAGCTTATGGTGAAGAATGTTTATCAAGAGCTCGTGTTTTTGAAAGGCACAAACGGTTTTGTAGTGGAAGGGAGGACGTCGAAGACGATGATCGTTCTGGACGTCCTACCACGTCTTCAACAAACGAAAACGTTGAAAAAATCGACAAAATGAATTAATCAATATTATTATAAAGAGGTATTAATTAAATTAAGAGAACGTATCAGAAATAAGCGACCAGATCTATGGAAAAATGGCTGGGTTCTTCACCAAGACAATGCTCCAGCTCACAGTGCATTTTCAATTCAACGTTTTTTAACTGAAAAAAAAATGTCTGTACTTCAACATTCCCCGTACTCGCCAGACCTTGCTCCTTGTGACTTCTTCTTATTTCCTTCTTATTTCTTTTCCCATTTTCAAACAGTTGATGACGTAAAAATGAAAACGGCAGAACTTCTAAAAGGGCTGAATGAAAGCAATTGGCAACACTGTTTTCAAGAATGGCAGCGACGTATGCAACAATGTATTGATGCTGAGGGAAGGTACTTTGAAGGTGATAATCATTAAATTATAACATTTTTAAAATAAACAACTTTTATTCAAAAAGTCTCGTTATTTTATTGTCACACCTCGTATACCGCCGTAGGCGGAAAGTCCGGTCATTTAATTTATTTAGTTATAAAGTAATGAAAGACGATTTATGAACGAAGTTCATTTAAATTTTAAATGAAAATTATATTAATTTGTAACTTGAAAACAAATTACAACTGTCCGTGATTATTCACGTCTCATATTGTTGTGCATTTTTCCTGGGCAACAGAATAGTATTTACATCAATTGGAAAATAGTACGCGAAATTCGGAATTCCGTCAGAATCTGAAATTCAAACGCTTATCGAAACAAAAAAAAATCGTGACTATGGATTTTCAATATTTTTTATGGCCGTAACAACAGCTTACGATCAACCTCGTGTCAATTTATCGATTATTTTATTCACAACAAAACCATATTAAAACTAATACAAAAACTAGTACATTTAAAATAGTTGTATATAATTTAAAACACGTCAAAATATTTTTTAAATTTTACAAAGTCTAGAAAGAGCATATATTTGTATTCAGTGACAATTCCTGGTTTCTACGATTTATATACAACTGAATTTCAACAAAACATTAAAGAAAACCGATAGTAACAGAAACCGTTTTTTCGTAAATATTCACGTTATTCCCAGGTTTTTAAGAAAACTACAACGGTAATCACCATAATACACCAACTAGATCCAAAATGCAACAAAAAAACTCTTGTGTCGTTTTTTGATTGGAGCATGAATTCTAGTTGACAAGTTGTTTACAGACAGTGAATAAGACACACGCACATCATAGTTAAACCAATACATTTCTCACTACGCTATAAATCTTATACGTAACCCGTTCATTGTTTGAAATCGGAAAAAGCTATAAAAAAAAATGTTGAAACATTTATGATTTATGAGCGTAGTTAGGTCTTTATGTAAAAAAATTTTTTTTTTTAAAATATAAATTTTCCTTGAATATTATTTCCTTTATTATTATTATTAATATTATTATTTTCCTATATCTAAACGACGAAACATCGCGTATTTTACATTATATAAATAGTCAATAAATAATAAATAGGTAAATTATAGTGGTATTTCAAAAAATGGCTAGTTGTGTATTCTATATTTATTGTTGGCCCGAATACGCTCTGTTGTTGGCCACGAGTTCGATTCTGCGGTCGTAATGATGTGCAGACTCGACGGGTTTTTGAGGCTGGTAGAGATGCTTGAGTGACATGAAACTGGACAGGAGCAAGGCGATTTTTCCGATCAGCAGGGCCTTACCGGCCAACAAGGCGATTAAACCGAACGCCATCGGTCCCAGGACCGCAACGGCTAACATACCGGCCATCACCAAGGCTCGGACAAATATCTTCTGCTCCTTTTTCTTACCGCGACCTGCCGGAAACGACAACATTAGTTATTAATATAAAACAACATTAAAGATAGAGAGAGAAATAATTCGGGTAATTCGGCAACGTCATAAGTAAATATTGGCAGAGAACGTTCGTGACGGATTTGGGTTTTGAAATGTGAAAATGAGTCGACAAACGTTGCGCTCGGTAATCAGCGCAAGCCCAATGATCAGGGTTGTGATTTAATATTGAATACAAACAGCAATATAAGATTTGCGTTATAGTATAAAGGCTGAAGAGTGCAAAAAAGTTAATAGTTTTAGGAAGAATATTGTGACCAAAATAAAGGATCTAAGGAGAAAAAACCAAGGGCGGTAAGTAGTAAACCAACGATTCTCACCTTCTTGGGTGTCCAGCACAATGGCTCTGGTAGACATTAACTCGTTCAGTCGGTTGGCGAGCATGGTGTCCAACAGAGAGCTCTTGTGGTCCGAGTCCTTGGCGGCTTCCAGAGCGGCCCGGTCGACCTTCTCGGTCAGAGGATCGGCCAAGGATTTGCTGTCGCGAGCGGCCAACGCCACGCCGTCCGCTATGGCCACGGTGGGCTGGACGAGTGCCCGGTCCAGGGCGGTCAGCGCTTTGGACTTGAGGCACACAACGGTAGGATCGGCCGAGTCAGAGTCGAAGCAGCCGTTCATCACCGACCACATGACGGTGCCGAAGCCGCTGGATGCGCCGTCTTCTTGCTGCGGCACAGAAGACACTAGGCGAACGGAGCAGGCTGCTACGGCGATGGCGCACAAGAACGAAACGCGGGAAAACCGGACGGCCGAGGAAGAAGTCATGTCTGCGGGTGATTATTCCGGTAACGTGCGGGTATTAAGAAGGTATAAGGTAACTGTAATAGTCTGGAACACGTGGGCGCTCTACTGTTGTCGGTTAGGATTTGAGTAACCGGTCGGGCCACCGGGCTTTTATATACTGTCAGACAACGCGCGTTAGTAACCATAGTACCGTGAAAATAATGTGCAAACCGATTTTTTATTTTCTTGTACACTCTTAATTAAAAACTTTATTAATACGAATAGGGTCTTATTTGGGTTATATGTTTGTATATGAAATTAACAAGGATTTAATTATACACATAACGTATTTACGGTTGTTAATTGCGGAATCTCAATGAATTCAAAGTGAAAACAAAATAAACAGTATTAGAAAATATGTGTCAAAACTGATATTCTGTTCTCTGCGTGTACTTATTTGCTCTCCTGAGCAAAAGTACCGGACACGGTTAACATTAAAATAAATGCAAAAAAATTGTAGCAGGGCATTTCATTTATATCTGTACGCAACGATAAATCATTGCTAACGGTTTTCGTTTTCGATTCTGCGCGAAGTTCGTTTAATAATATTTTGAAATATTGTGACATATACGAGTTTCGTTAATATTTGAATTTGAAACGATTATAAAAAAATAATTGTTGCAATTGATTATGCTCAATTTTGATTTCTCTTTGTCATCAAGTGTACAATATGATAAACTATGTGTCATATTATCGAGCATTTTGGATAAGCCAAACAAATTTAATTCATATAAACCAAAAAAAAAACTATAAAAATTTCGAAAATTTAAAACACCTTTATAAAACTCAAAAATCGCCAGAATGTTTTCAAATTTGTAACACGTCTATAAAAGGGCAATATAAGTATTCGGTTTCAAGTCCCTAACTATTATTGTTAACTGAATAACAACAGAAAAAATATCGAACATAACAGAAATGCCGTTTTCAAACCATGCTCTTCCCACACCTTTTTTATTAGTTATTTATTCAAAATGACTAATTAATACGTAATATAGGTACTATTGTTTAGTTGTCGGCGCAGATATATAAAACAACCACATAGTCGACTCTATAAGTAAATCTGACGCTTGGCAAATAAAGAAAGCGTCCAGCAATAAAGAATGATACTAAAACGAAAGATTTGAAATGTTCTTGGGCTGCCTCCTAGTAATATTCCGAAAGAAATATTCAAAAACTAAGCGAATAAAACGCTTGGCGCCCCGTATCATAAACGCGATGGCGGCAGGGAAATTTGTTAGTTTTCGATTATCTGATATCAAGAGAGGAAATTATATTAATTAAATGAAAAATGTACGTGACATTTGTTTATTCCATGAATTATATGAAAAGTATGGAAAAAAAATATTCGAAATTAATCACAAATTGTCTCTTATATTATTTATTATCCACGAGGTCCCAAACTTTTAATCGCCAAGTGTCACTTGACATTTTTATGATGAACAAACGTACCGTATCTTAATTCTAAAAGATAAATTAGAAGTAGTTTAGAAGCAAAATTAGGTATAAATAAAAGGTATAAATATTTTTTTGCAATATGTCGAGCCAATTTGTATAGACATTAACCAACTATTTTTTTTTTAAATATACAGGGTGCGGTAGAGCCGACTGACGAGTTTAATGAGGTCATTAGCCTGTGATAAGATAAGAGCAGGCCTTAATAAGTGGTATATTTTGAATTGTACGGTAATGCCGTTTTTATTCGTAATCGTGGTCTGGACAGGTGTACATCGTGGTTTCGTCGTGCGTGCGTATTACGAAAATAATCATTCTACGATCGCTACACAAAGGGCTTTTCGTATACACTTCGGCATTCCACGTGCTGAATCTGTTCCTTCTGCTAACACTGTCAAATTGTGGGTACGGCATTCGGAAGAAACTGGAAGTGCCCTAAGTAGACTTGGACACGGAACACCCAGAACGGTAAGAACCCCCGAAAATGTGCGGTTGGTTAGAGAATCAATTGAGCAGTCACCAAGACGCTCAGCCCAGAAACAAGCTGTAGCTTTGGGAATCTCAGGCCGTTCTTTGAGGAGAATTCTTCTTCTTGCTGGCCAACACGGTCCCCAGATTTAAGCTTGTGTGATTTTTTCCTCTGGGGCTACCTTAAGGATAAGGTTTTCAGACATCGCCCACATACCATAGAAGAAATTAAACAGAAAATCACCGTGGAAGTCGAGGCCATACCAGTCGAAATGTGCCGAAAATCATACGAGAGCTTCAGAGATCGTCTACAACAGTGTATCAATTCTGACGGCCGCCATCTTGGAGATATAATTCTCAAAAAATAATTTTTAAAAATGGGATTGAATACTGATTTAAATTAAAAGAAAACCTTTTGTCTAAGTTTTACTGTTCGTTATTTATAGCCCATCAAAACTCGTCAGTCGGCCCTATATATATATATATATACTATGTGTCCTGCACAGCGTTACCCGTGAAAAATTGTAATTGTCCGTGGATTTAACCTTCTACCCACCCCTCGCCAAACTTTATCGGTCCTATCGCGGTTTTTTAGTTTTTCGCCTCGCTAATCTACATATTATATAAAAATGGATGTCTGTTTATATAGGATTAATAGGCTCAAAAACAAATGACGCGATTTTTACGTGGGTTTTTTTTTTTATTTGCAAAATGTTCCGCGTCGTGCGGAAACCTAAGATTTATAGCCACTGAAATCCACCTGCTATTCGGTTTTCAGGCATTTTTATTAAAAAAAATCTAATTTTTTTTGTCAATTTATGGGTTACATTAGTAACACGGGTGCAAAAAAAAAAAAAAAACTGTTATTAATTATTGTAGTGCAATCCCTGTGCTATGCGGGTATCTATGGTAATAAGTGAAAACACGTAAAACCACCACTTTGTTTGTTTACGCGCCAGACAACGAAACAAAAAATATCGTATACCATAAAACATTGTAATGAACGAAATGAAAAAAGTAAAAATAAATATTTGTTTGACACGAAATTCTGACTTAGTTCAATTGTGAATTAAATTATTTTTATCGATTAGCCGTTGAAATCACTAAATAAAACACTGTAAGTCTACCGAAACTGGACTACTCACTTTCCACCTATCTCCTTTAAATGAGGACTTTCTTGCCCGTGATAAACCCAACCAAATAAACACTGTTTTTGTTTTTTCATCCTTGTCCCCAAAGTAATCTGGAAACTGAATATCGGCAAAATGCATGTGCGAGCACCCCTTTAGGGGATGGATGAATTAACTATGTAATGACAATTTCAATGACAATTGAAAATTATTAATGATCTTATGTTTTTCCCAAAAGGGAAAAATTAAAAAAAAAAAAACGCCATCCAAATTTCCGACTTTTTCGGTGGATTTCCCATAGAAACCTTGTCCTGACAATTACGAATCAGCTAAATCTCACGTGATGATCTTGCATACACGCGGAAATTGATTTTTTACAAATATATTAAATTCTCTATTCTGACAACAACGTTAAATTTTCAATTATACATAATAATATTATTATTATGACGTTAACTGTCTTAGCGTCCCGCCTGTTAGCACACCAGGGCGTTTTAAAACTCTACAAATCATACTCGGAGATTGCCAACAACATTTGGAATATTTTGGTTCTATTTTTATTCTTTAACGATAAGTATTTAATTTTTTATGCGTTTTCGAATATCTGGTAATCAAAAACTAACAAATTTTCCTGCCGCCATCGCGTTTATGATACGGGGCCGCCAAGCGTTTTATTCGCTAAGTTTTTGAATATTTCTTTCCGAATATTACAATGAGGCAGCCCAAGAACATTTCACATTTGTTCGTTTTAGTATCATTCTTTATTGCTGGATGCTTTCTTTATTTGCCAAGCATCAAATTTACATATAGAGTCGACTATGTGGTTGTTTTATATATCTGCGCCGACAACTAAACAATAGTACCTATATTTAGTATTAATCTGTATTGTATAGGTTATTTATTTATTTATTTATTTACTAAATCACATGTAAATTTCAATAACAATAAAATCCGTACACATTAAAGACAGATATCATTAGAAACAGATATCCACTAGATATCATTTAAAGACGATACTATACGATACACGTTTCTATTAAATTCACATACATAATTCACGAAAATATCTACATTGTACATATAAGCCGATTTTATAATACGATTGTGACGACAGAATTAGTCCGGTAGTTGCTAAAAATAAATAAAATAATACGACACGTCCCGTTAATTTACGTAATGTTACTTGAATACTAATCGTGAACAATTTAAAGCGATAAATATTCGAAAAATTAAATAATTTCTGGCTGTCTATCGAACTGTAGGATGATTTGTACGGAATAGTTAAGTTTACTTCATCCGTTCATTAGTACCATCAAATGGGTACAGATGAGTGTCGCGTAATGCTACCGAAAACTATAGTATTGTAATTGCAATAATAATTATTTGTAGCCAAAGGCAACACGGAAATCAACAAAAACATAACCAATAAAACCGTCGTTTTTTTATCATATTTTTGAAAACTTCTTAGTAAACCTGTTTGATGATCAGTTACGTTTAGAATCTAAAAGAAACAAATGCACGTGACCGCAATTTTTAAAAAAATCGTATATATTTGTTTTCGTTGTACATCAGTCATTCGCATAGTAATAATCGCATAATACCAAACTGTAAACTGTACAATTTTTATTGCAGTAACGCTCTCGTTTTGTATCGGCCAAACACAAAATGATAGTTGTGCATTTTGAACGTCTTCGGCTTCGGCAAGAATTTAGTATGAAATATAATATGTTGAGAGATCTCAAGGGAGAAGGTAAACGAAAAACAAACATTTATCAAATATAATTCGAGAACGATTTTAATACGTAGCACCGTTGGATCATATATTCGGATTTTTTAATCATTCGGATAACCGAAATCTGATATCCGGATAATTGACATGGCAAAATCCGAATGTACTCGAATGTATTCGAATATCTGAATATGCTCGAATGTTCGAATGCCCGTAATAAACGGATATTTATAATGTTCGGATTTCTATACATCCGAAGGGTTTACAATATTTATTTTTATTGTGATCCGTGAGATAAATTTTATGTGACTCTGAACTTTGTTATATTGCAAAGTGGTTATACAATATTACAATAATAGTTATAAACGTGATATCGTAACCGCAGTGGCCGAAGTCGACGTTAAAGTCCAATCGTTAAACAATATATATATATATATTAGTTTGCGTTTTCTCTTAATTATAATTATACCCGATAGATTATTTTGTTGGCACTTAGCATGATTTTTGTGGATTTAATACGCGAGTAACCAGAGTTATAACAGAAATATTATTGATTACATTTTTGAATTATCGATTAATAAAGATATCTGAGCAGTAAATATACAGGCACGTGCATTACGTATAATACTCGAATAGTACTTGAAGATATTCGAACAATCACATATAATCACTAATATACAGTACGAATATCCAAATAATATGTATATCTCGATATATTCGGATTACGGATATCCGAAATTATTTTTATTCGGAGAGTTCCAACGCTAGTTAAGTGTCCCCTCTTAATTATATATATATATATATATTGTAGTTATATTTATAACTACCCATTGTATTGTGGTCATACTAATAATTTTTTCTCGAGAATTGTTGGAATTAGGTAAATCAAAGTGAGATTCCGATAGATTTTGACCCGCCGATCGTGGTTTGTAGCCGCTGCGTATATCCGCGTGTTAGACAATGTCTGTAAGGCTTTAACATTAGGATTAGAGCTTAGGATGTTGGGATACTTTTGGGTTTTGGCTCTTGCAAGCTTTGAGTTTTTAGTGGGACCCGGGCTGTAGGGCTAAGGCGGTAGTGTCAGGCGCTCTCCATAGCCCGATGCGCTGCGAGACGTTTTACGGGGATAGGGAGCGCCTGGTCCGGAGGATCGGTCCGTTTGAACCGTGCGACTTGGTGTCGCTCATGTTGGAGTCCCCAGACCATTGGGAAGCTGTGGTCGACTTCGCCGAGGCCGTCATCGCGGTGAAGGAGTCGGCAGAACGGCAGCGCCAAGCCCTCGACGTCGCCGGCGTGCACCTCCTTCATGCGCATCGCCACCGTCGTTGATCGTGGCCCCGTAGTCGCTAGACCGGGAGGCCGGTAGAAAGTGTCCCCCCTGCTTTTGTGAGAACAGCAAGTGGTCTTCGGTCAGCTACTGCCCTTTCCCACGGTTGGGCAAGAATTTGCTTTGTAATTTTTATGTGAGCCCGCCCCGCCTCAGGAGAAAACGGCATTTGTATTTATTAATTGTATAGAATTTCATTGAATAAATGATGGCGACCCGCCTCCCGAAATAGTGCCTCACGGCGTTTCCGGGGGTATTGCCAGTTTAAAAAAAAAAAAAAAGGTTAGTGTCAGGGTAGTGTTAGGGTAGCGTTAGGATTAGATTTGGGTTATAGGCAATACCCCCTATACGAATGTGGAATTTCGTATTGAAAATTTGGTCAGGGAGGGAGGGTCCTAAGGTATTTCAAATGTGAACCGTAGCGCAAGAGTCCCAAAGCGGCCAAATTTGGTGATATTTCATCGAGTTGTCGACAACAAATTCCGTATGTTAGGTTAGATTAGACGCTACTGTTATCGTTTGCAATTAAATAATATCTAAGACGACGGTCGGTTGCCGATTCGGATGCAAACCATTCGGCCTGCGTGCGTGCTTCGGGTAGCACTGAAGCGCCTAACAAAATTAAATACTCCAAAATGTAATTTTCTCTCGAATCGTTCGATAATTAAAATATTTTCGTTCTGATAAATGAAACCGATTCAAAATAGTAAAATCTGCGCACTACTGGCGTTGAGTTTCTTCCCGTATTTCGATTATTAAAAATAAAAGACGTATTTGTTAAAAAGAAAAAACAATACATATATTTAAAAATCGGCCAATGTCAGTGTATCAGACAATATGTCTAGATTATATATACCAGGTTACTGACTCCCAAGTACAAAATCGGGAAAAAGGAACTCAAAATGCAAAGTTTCGCTTATTCAAACCGCTTTTAATGGATAAAAAAAGCGACAAAAATTTATTTTTTCATTTTATACATTAACAACAAACGTATTATCAACTACGGGTACAGTTGATTTATTGATTGAACAGAGAAAAATAAAAAAAAATGATGAAATATTCCAGCTTAACATTAATACACTCGTACTGGTTATATTTATAATATTATAACGCAATATACAAAATATCTATGTACAACATTGTACCTACAGTATTAAAAATAAATAAATAAATATACATGTTTAATTTTTTTTAAAAAAAAACTATTTTTGACGAACATATTATTGTTATTATTAAATATTAAATAAAATGTAAAAAAAACCGACATAGTTTGATTATGCCACGCTGTGAGCATTCCGTTCGTGGCCGTCGTCATGATGATGACGATGATGATGATGAAGATGGCGATGATGATTTTGAGGTTCCGGCAGGAATTCGATTTTATGACCACCTCCCGCGCTGCTTTTTAGAAAAGTTTTCTGAATGCCAAAAGGCCGGTCGTGGCCAGTGCGATTTTGCCGACCAACAAGGCCTTGCCGGTCAACAATGCGACAAAACCGAACGCCATCGGTGCGAGAACGGTGACGGCCAGCATGCCGACCAACATCGCCATTAGCCTCATACTTCTCTGTTGTTTTTTGTTGCCGCGGCCTGATGGAATTTATACAAAATTGATATTATTGAGAGGGCGTAATTTTAACGAAGTCTTCGGAAAATGAAAATCTACCGAATTGAAAACGTTCAAATTCATATAAATCATTAACGTAATAATGGTACCGGGCCCTTGGCACAAGTATTTTTATTTTGTAATTATAACTTAGTATGATTTTTTTTTTTTTTTTCTATACGTTTTTAAAACAATTCTCTAGAGACGCGTTTTAACTAGTTTCGGTTGTTTTAACATTGAGAGGGGTGTAGGTATTTTACTTTTATCGCCCTCGCCCATCCGTGAACGTCAAGTATAGCACCGTGTAAGTACATATTCTGTAAAATTGTACTTTTTAATCCGGAGCTTAATTAAATTACACCGCGATCTGAAAATATCATCCATCCAGGACGAAATCAAAAGTTTTGCTAACAAATATGCGAATAGATTAGAGCTGCACTCCAATATAACTGCTAAACAACTTCTTGACAAATCGCAAGACATTAGACGTCTCAAACGCTTGAAGCCGTACGATTTAGTTTAAGTAACTTAGGCTAAGAATGAGTGACAACCTCATTGTCGGTACAACCCATAAAAATGGCTGTGGCTATTTAGAAAAAAAAAAAATTTAACTTAAGCTCAACAAAATGTGTAGAATTAAATTATACTAATTAATCTATTAAAATGTTTCCGATTTATCGAGTTGAAACTTTTGGGCTTTTTGTGTTTTTTGAAAATAATGACAGCATTGACGTAATCCCTTGTTCGAAAGATGTAGAGTAATATTAAGTATGAAAAAATGGATTTCGAAAGCGAAAAAAAAATAGCGCTTTTTAATCTGGAGTCCAGGATGTAGACAACACGAAACTCACCTTCTGGTCCGATCGGTACGTCTTGCAGGACGATGGCCCTGGTGGACACGAGCGCGTCCAACTGGTCGGCGATCAGGCGGTCCAACAGGGCGTTCTTGTGGTCCGGGTCTTCTGCGGCGTGCAGCGCGGCGCGGTCGGCGTCTGCGGCCCGTCGGTCGACCCGCAGATACCTGCCAGCCCGGCCGGTCAACGAAACGCCGTTGGCTATGGGCACCGTGGTCTGGGCGAGCGCACGGTCCAGGCCGGTCAGCGCTTTGGTCTTGAGGCACACCGCGGCCGGTCCGGTCGAGTCCGGGCCCAAGCAGCCGGCCATGGCCGACCACAAGACCGCGCCGGAGATCCCCGCAGAACCGGCGTCGTCTGGTCGCGTCGCGGGTATCGAGGGGAACGCTTCGCCGGCGGCGGCGCTGAAGACCGCGGCGACGACGGCGCACGCGTACGAAACCCTTACGGCCGGTGAAGACATCGCGACGACGACCGTCCGGTTGTCTCGCCGGTTGTTACGGTTACAGCGATAAAAACAAACCGAACGGTTACGACGTGCGGGCTCTGTGGCGGTCGTTCGGGCAGTGATGATTCCCGGCCGGCGGCCGACGGCTTTTATATCGCATTACGCTTGGCGTGTACCCGGAACACCGTGAAAATTCGTAAGCGATTCCGAATATCGTATTTCTTTCTACAAACATCGACGCCGTGTGCCTTACTGTATAAAATCAATACTAGATATTCTGAAACGTTCCACATAATCGTGAAATATCGGTTATTAAATTTGTCTGTAACCAGTATTAATTATGTATGGACATTACTATTAGAATATATATATATGTATACAATACAAAAATGTATGAATAGATGTTAAGAAAAACGAAATAAAAAAAACAAAGCAATACCTTTGAGTATTATATAAATTGCGTGTAAATAACGAAGGGTTTCGTTTTCAAAAAACTGTTTGGGTTTCGAATTCCAAAATTCGAAATTTCGTATTTTTAGTAGTAAAACGTTTGCCGGATCAGCTAGTAATATATGATATTAATTAAATTGTAATATGTACATTTTTATTTGTTGTACTTGTTTACGAAAAAAAAAAAAAAAAAAAAAAATATCACTTTATGATATCTTTTGAGATGTACTAACGTATTGTATGTTTTACGCATTTAATGCTATTGACAATAAGATAATAGTGTTGTTGGAAATGAATTATAAATGATTATAAAATCACAATTTGTATTCAGATTCAAAATTCCGGATTTACAATAAACGTCGGATATCCGAATTTCGGAATCCGGATTTTTGCCGGATTGTTAACATATTTTTTTATAGACAATCGCGCTATTACTGCTCGAGACTTATCTGACTTATACGTCTGGACTATTGGATCTACGTTTCGCGAAATCAGCTGTAACGTGTAGATATATATATATATATATATATATAGAGGGAGTCGTCACAGGGCCTGTCACGAGTTCTATTCTCTTGAGGCGTCTATTCAAACGCTGCTCGTAGTGGACGTTTTCCATTGCGACGCACCATACCAACCCAGCCACTGGATCCCCTGACCTCGGATAATGCTAATCGTTGGTCACCACCGCCGTCAACTTCCTGTGCCTGCGTCAAGTGCTGGTCCGCAAATCATTGTCCGGTCTTGGTTTTCGAAAATCCTCAACATTCTTCCCGCCGTAACTGTCGTATTGCCCGAGCCTCACGCGTTAAAATCGTAGGTACCGTATATTATAACGAATATTTACAGTACCAGTAGAGGGGAAATTATATGACTAGATCATTTTTTTCTCTAAAATCAACTACGGGTAAATGACAACACATGTACATAATATTAAGAACATTTTTTTTTTTTTTTGTAATTGAAAATAAATAAATAAATAAATAAATAAATAAATAATAGTGTGTTTTTACATAAGTTTTTCCAAATCGAAAGTTTCACATCTATATACAATTGCGTGGTGTTGTAGACAAATAACATCACTATCGATGGTAAATAATTATTGCTGATTATTGGGGTTTCTATTGCTGTTGGCCCGAGAACGGCATGCCGCGAGCGTCGACGTCTAAATTACGGTCGTAGTAGTGCGGAATCGTATCGACCGAGTGACCGCCGCTCTGTTCCGTCTGGAATAATTTCTTGATGGTCATCAGAACGGATATGGCCAGGGCGATTTTGCTGGCGAACAGGGCTTTGCTGGCCAATGAAGCGATTACGCTGAAGACCATCGGTCCCAAGACGGCGACCGTCATTATGGCGGCCAACAGTATGGGCTGTCGGTTAGTGGTTTTCTTTTGCTTTTTCTTGCCGCGACCTGACGAAAGAGATGAAAAATACAGTAAACACAACAATAATAATTATATAATATCGTAGGAATAATAATAATTGGACGGGAAGACAATTCGCACGTGTGTGTTTATTTATGTTTATGTTGGTTTGAGCTGTAATCGTTCGTATCGTCCCGAGGGTCTTGCAACGTGGGCTTGCGGCCGGTCACGATCGCCGGGGGAATTGACGCACCGAACGGGTTTCGCGTCGTCCGCGAAGACGGGGGCGCTCTTGGCGCGGCGGAGGGCCAGGAGGAGCCGAGTTTACGGACAGTGAAAACAGACGCCGCGTCGAACACGCGAGACTTTGACGAAGAACAAACGGAGTGGGACACATGGTTTCCTATCGATGAGATAAGGACCCGAACCGGGACAGCGGCAGTTCACCACGCCCGACAGAGGAAAGCGCTTTGCCCAAGTCACCGTGACCCACGCGGAGACCGTATAAAATCGTGTCCAGTTGACTGCGCGCACGGAATGACCCCGTAAATACGGGAAGAAAAACGAGGTTGCAAGTGGTTGACCGAAATGTGATTAACCACGTGTGTATAACTATTGTTTTAGCGATAGAGACCCGGGCAGTGTGGTAGGAATATCGTGTTCTTGTCGTTAATCAAGACGACGTCAGTAATCGCGTTTTCCAACACGAAGACGTCGACAAATCGTTATATTTCGAAAGCTGTAAATGATTTAGAGTAGAACAGCGCCCCTGTGATGAAAATAGCGAAATTTATCGACGGGGAATGACATATCTGTGCAGTTAAATATCGTTTTATAAAAATGGAATGGTTTTTTTTTTTTTCAATCGTAACGAACGGCCGTTTCTGATCTCAAACAACAATTTTAATTTGTTCAACGATATCGTTTGTCTATTCGGTTATAAATACTGTTTTGCACGGGACAATTTTTCTTTTACCATATTTGTAGTAGAATTATACAACATTTTTACAACACATTAAGAAAAAGAATCCGTGCTTATATTATTAAATTGCGTATTGAATTGTCCCGTGAACTTTTCAAAAAACATTTTAATTTATTTCATGATATAACACAGTAATTAATTGCCGCAAACTGCATGTAAAACGATTTCAAAACTTGTGTGAATAATTTAGTGTTGATAAATTTTTGAGTAAATCGCCTACGCGTAATATTGGCGATTCGCACGCCCGGTTTTTATAAGGGGTCGCTTATAAGGGCATGTTCTAAATAACCGTTTTTGAGAGACTTTCCGTTTTCAAATAAATTTACGGTGTCATTTACTCGTACTGAAAAACCGTGTTTATTTATACAATTTTCCAAATGTATGCTTAAAACGTCGAATATGCGTATAATTAACAAAAAAAAACGCTTATAAACTGATACTAAATTACCGAAAATGCACCAGTTCGTGAAAATCGTAAGAAAATGAAACAAAACTGTTTATATTTGAACACTATGGTGTATGAATGGAAATTTGTTTTTTGTAAGATATGCGCTAAAGTACTAAGGAAAATTATGTAAATTCTATTAATTCCCAAAAAAATGAATATTAATAAAAAAAAAAAAACGCTTATAAACTGACACTAAATTACCGAAAATGCACTAATTCGTGAAAATCGTAAGAAAATGAAACAAAACTGTTTATATTTAAACACTATAGTGTATGAATGGAATTTTGTTTTCAATAGACTATGCGCTAAAGTACTAAGGAAACTTATGTAAATTCTATAGATTCCCAGCTCTATTTATGAAAATACGACGATTTCACCGTGTTAAGATGGTTTAAGGTGGCCCACTCGGAATTGGAAATTAACGCTGGTTCGTGATTGGATTGATATATCGTATAGGTCGCTATTAATTTGGCTAAACGAACGATTTACTTTGGTGATGAAATCCAAAATCCAATAGCCCGGCTCACTGGTATACACGAGCGAAAACACGACTTGATGTTATTACTGAAAACGAGACTATCAATATGGGTTAGCGATTTCCGTACAGTTTGGGCCAATAGGCACATATAGTAAAATTAAAAATCTGAAAACGCCACGAAAAATATCACTTTTACATTTTCAAATTTCACTTATCGTATTATTCAATGCGTGTACGATGAAATGCGATAAAATACGATATTATTTCGTCGTCGTCGATAGTAACACGTTATTATTTGCTCGGAATATTTTCGATATTCTAACAGTTAAATTATTTTATTATCTTATAGAGATTATATACGAATTTATTCGTTATTCGCGATAGCCAACACATTACTTGCCTTTTAATCTTATCCGCCTACAAATAATGACACTCTTCGTCTCTTTGCATGAAGTTAATAATAAAAACGCATTTAAACGGTAGCCAAGCGCATGGACCAATGCTGGGCATTACCGATTGAAAAAGTTAAGTTACCGATAAATTTCAATCCATTTTGTTTTATTAATTCGCCTAATCGGCCGATATCGACGCCGTGGTGTATATTAAAAAAAAAAAAAAATCTATACCTACAAAAAATCAATTTCCACGTCTGCTCCGTATGAAACGGTAGTCCAACAAGAATACTAAAAAACTAGAAAAAGGTTCAAGTAAAATGTTGACAATTTCCTGACGTGTTCGGGCGAAAATTGTGTTCAGCGCCGTCGAGTGGATTTATCGCCTTAAATCGATGGAAAAAAGAAATGTGAAATTTGGTCCGTTTAACGGACATCGGTGAAAAATCGAAATGATTTCGAAACGTATGCCGAGAGAGATTGCGGTCGCCGAGCCCGAGTAGTTGAACGCGATCGACTCCGACGAAGACAAAACTGTCAAAGCGTAAACCGACCGTGCAAACAACGGCGCGGCCAACGTACGGGCGACACGAAACTCACCTTCCTGTCCGACGGACCCGTCCAGAACGACGGTCTTGGTGGTCACGAGCGTGTACATCCGGTCGGCGATCAGGCGGTCCAACAGCGCGTTTTTGCGGCCCGGGTCCGCGGCGACGTCCAGGGCGGCGCGGTCGGCCTTCTCGGTCGACGGGCCGGCCGGTGGTCCGTCGGGGCGCGCGGCCAGTGTCACGCCGTCGGCGATGTCTACGGCGCCCGTGGCTATGGCACGGTCCAGGGCGGTCAGCGCTTTGGTCTTGAGGCACACCGCGGCCGGGTCGGTCGAGTCCGGGCCGAAGCAGCCGGCCACCGCGGACCACGCGACCGTCCCGAACCCGCCGCCGGTCGCGGAGCCGTCTTCTCGCTGTCGCTGCGCCGGTAGTGACGTGACCGTACCGGCGGCCATCGCGACGACGACGACGACGACCACGGCGCAAACCAACGGCACCCGGATGACGATTGGCGAACACATTTGACGGGTTGCGGTGTTACTCGATTGTCGACGTGTACGCGTTGCGTGTGCGGACAGGGCGACAACCGATTTGGATGTGATGTCTCCTGTTCGGTGACCGGCAACTTTTATATATCGTACGCGCACTGTCACCGAAGCACCGTGAAATTCGTAGGCGTTTCCGATATTCCATTTCTTTCAACGACGGCTCTATATAATCGTTTTGATTTCTATTTGTTCGTACTGTACACGGGAAATAATCGCCGACACGGGACGGACATTATTATTATTACATATCATCAATATTATTCCGGTTATAAGGACAACGATAAAACAGATACGTGTTCACGGGCGAGGAAAAAACATTTCACTCTTACAACAGAAAAAAAAAAAAAAAAAAATACTTTAAAACCAATAGCACGAGTTGCTCGCTACGTTGAGTGCCTTCTGAACGTTTATGTGTTCAAAACAATTTATAAATACAACGGACCAAAATTGTGTAAAAACAATTTTAAAACAATCGAAATACGTCGGTTTTCTCTTTTGTATTTAAATATATTTACCGATTCATATTGATGTTTTAATAATTTTCTAACATTAACATTGTTTAATTCCATAAATAATATAATTTACTAGCTACCGTTACCCGGCCTTCCTCGGGCAAGTTTGGTTATTCAGAATCGGTCAAAACTTTATGGTTTTTTTTTTTTTTTTATTTGTTCATCTTTTTAACCTATTCTATATTACGGCACTCACCTCCCCGTGAAAACTAAATCAAATAGTTGTTGTAACGACTGTTATTTTTTCATTTAAATCACCGAGGAGTATCCACTCATTTAATCGACAATAATAATTCAATTTCCGTACCGAAAACACCAATAACCCTGTGCTCGGCTCCCCGTCATTTATTTCTTATCGAAATAAAATTGAAAGAGTTTTTAGAATCGGTTCAGTCGTCCTAGAGATTACCCTCTGCACACAAACAAATAAATTGTACCTCTTTACGATATTGTTAACATAGACAAATGTAAAATACCAATCTCTAGCAATGTATAGTATGCTTATATGCTTACAGGAATACGGTGTCGAAACTATAGATATATATATATATATATATAGTTTTAGTTTTCGATCGTCGGTTTATCGTGTGCGTGTTTCAGTCAAATTTTATACAAAATATCGAATGATAAAATGAAAAAAACAACAGTCGAAAACGGCTTAGTATCAACAAAAAATATGCCGACGGAAAAAAAAGAAAAACAAACACGAACTCGATTATTTTTTGTTGAACAAAGTGCAAATAAAAATGAAAATACTTCGGTTACTTCAGTAATTCTCTGGTACGGCTGTTAGTTCAAATATGGCCTCAAATGTTACTGTTAACACCGAGAGATCGGAAATTATCAGGGAAATAAGTCCTAGTGGAAGTAATGGAAATATACCTATGGTGCTGCGATTGGCGAATTAGTCTGCAGGATGGGTAATTAAGGTGATTCGTTAACTCATCGTTTTCTATTAAAATAGATAAGACAAAATACGAATTAAGTCAACAAAAAAATACAATTCAGACATAATACACGATAGTTTTTTTTTTTAAATGTGCATTTAAATTTTTAATCGGAAAACAATAAAGGCGCGTTCACATGAGTCAAGTTTAGTTGACCGATTATAGTTGATCAACAAAAATTGAATAAAATCTGTAGTGAGAACCTTTGTTTCAATAAAATTGAACGACTATTAGTTGATCAAAAAAAGTTTGACCCAGTCAAACTTTATCGTTCAAGTAATGAGTTGTTTTCCAATTCCTTTCAAGTTGAAACCCGTCTTGACACGTGAGAACAACCTACAGTTGATTCAAGTTGAACCTTCAGTTTGTTTTCAACCGGCAGTCACACGTGCATTTCATTTTGTCAGTTGTATTTTTTTTAATTTTTAACGTATTAAATATTTTTAATTTAAAAAATGAGCCTCAAGTGGTCTGAAAGCGTGATGTTAAAATTCTTAGAACTTTATCATTCTCAAATGATTTCTATACCCTTCTTTATCCTCTAATGCTAGTTCTTTAAGTAAAGTGTTTGATACTCCCAATTGATTTCTTCTTAATATCCATTGTCTCACCCAAAAACGACGTTTTTTGCGATTTGTACACATATTAATTAAAATCGTTTTTAATTCTTCTTTTACTAAAATACTTATTGTATTTACAATTTCACATACAACTGCTTTCGACGCCATTTTCAACTGTATTGATAATTTGATATAGGGATATCGAGCTCGACAGTGACTAATATAACATAACTGTCGACCGCGGCTTTTCAACTGAGTTGAAAATAAAATTGAAACATGTTCTGTTGAAATGTGTGAACAAAAACTGATTCAACTTATATTCAATTTTTGTTGATCAACTATAATCGGTCAACTAAACTTGACTCATGAGAACGCGCCTTAAGTTCCAAAATATTTTAAATATGTTGTTTTTTCAGTAATGTAACCAAGTATGGTGCAAGTAAGTGAGTGGTGTACTATAGTGGGCTAACACCGTTAGAGAGGCACAGTGCGTGCGTTAAAGTCCGTTAAAAAAAAGAAAAGTTTTTAAAAAATATTATATACGACTTTTTTTTTTTTTACAGTTGTTTGTGTATATAGCAGGTTGTATTTTTACCATACCTAGTCATTTCAATAATAATTGTAATCTGTATGTGTTACAGTAGCGAATGTGTTACACTACCGTTGGCTCGATATTATTTCTATTGTTATGCTGAATTATTATTATTATTATTTTTTAAATTGTGCAATAATTGCAACTATAGTGTAGAACATTGTTTTCAATAGTACAATTGTAGAACTATTATATGTAAACATTATGGTTATCGTTGTTTGAAAATCATACAAACGTCTATCGGATCTACGTAAAAATACTAGTACAAAAAATTAAAAATAAATAAATAAATATATTTTCCGTATGAATATTTGTAAATTAAATTTTAACAATGACTCGACAATTGGGTCAGCCTCTCATAAATTATGCAAGAATATAACTATCTGAATAAATAATAAATAAACAATATTAGTCCCGATGGGTTGGGCTGGCCTATTGCTGTTGTTGACCGGAGTACGCCATGTCGTGAGCGTCCAAGTCCATGCTGCGGCCGTAATGATGGGACGGCACCTGGACCGTCTCGACTTCGTGGCCGCCCTGTTGCGGCTGGAGAAGTTTCTTGAGCGCAATGATACTGGACAAGACCAGAGCGATCTTGCTGATCAGCAACGCCTTGGCGGCCAACAGGGCGATGAAACCGAACGCCATCGGTCCCATGACCGCCACGGCGGTCATACCGGCCATCATTATGGCCATTTGAATCGCCTTCTGTTCCTTTTTCTTACCCCGACCTGCCGGAAACAAATGAGGAACATCGGTTATAGTCTCGTCGTACAGACCGGCCGAGGTTCGTAAAACCGCGGCGCGCGCGCCACCTTTAGCGTTAGATTAGGCCGAGTTGGCTCGATTCTTTGCCACGGCGGGCACGGCCGCTATGCGCCAAGGTGGCGCCAGAGTAAATATCGTATATTGGACCGGGACCGAAATAATAGTCCTGTTAACTTAACCTATCATTTTATTTCTTAGCCTAGACAGCATTAACGACATTAACGTTTTACCTATTGTAACACGTTTACTTAGGATCGTCCAATCTAGCCGTAATGGACATATCATGGTGAGCGCCGATACGTCGGTGCTTTTTGTCGCGACCTAACTGGTCGTGGTAATAGTAGACATATTGTCGACCGTTAACTGTCGGGAGATCCGACAGACACAGTCCGGGTTAACATTAGATTATAAATTAGTCTATAACTTAATGCATAGTAACGATATATAAAAAATTAAATAATTTTTTTTTTTTTTTAATAGGAAACTGTTCACACCAAACGTATACGTGCCATAGGTTCGTCAATTGAAAAACGTATCGTCGTTCGGGTGAACAGAAGCTATGGATGGGACATCGGTCAAAATATACGAAACTCACCTTCTTGCACGTTTAATCCGTCCAGCACGATGCTTTTGGTGGACATGAGCATGGCCATGCGGTCGACGAGCATGTCGTTCAGCAGGGCGCTCTTGTGGTCCGGGTCCTTGGCGGCGTCCAGGGCGGCGCGGTCGGCCTTTTCGGTCGACGGGTCGGCGAGGGATCGGCCGGCGCGGGAGGCCAGCGACACGCCGTCCACGATGGTCACGGTGGGCTTGGCGAGCGCCCGGTCCAGGGCGGTCAGCGCTCTGGACTTGAGGCACACCGCGGTCGGTTCGGTCGAATCGACGTCGAAACAACCGTCCAGCACCGACCACAGCACCGCGCCCACGCCGGCGTCCTGTTTCTGCGGCTGCTGGTGCTGTGCGGGCGCCGGTAGCGAGGAGACCGGCGCGATAATGGCGCAGCAGGCCACGGCGGCGGCGACGGCGGCGCAGACCAACGGAACTCTGCGGATGGCGGTCGGCGAAGACGTCATGACGGGGCTGTACGATGAGGTGGTTTGGAGTGCGGGTACGGAAGATTGTGTGCGGTGCGTCTGGACTCGACTGCGGTCTGTTGGGATGTGATGATATCCACTGGCCGGCGGTCAGCTTATATATCGCAGTGAACCCGTGCGATCCGCAGAAAACCGTGAAAATAATAACCGGTCCCGGCGATTGTACCGTCTTTTCTCTAACGAAGATACGCCCGGCTACGCGCGTGTATATCGTACAATTTTTCTTTACATGCCCGTTTAATTAGCCAACAGAGAGATCTCTCGAATCTCATTTGAGTACTGTACGTTGAACTGCCCGTACTAGAAAATAATATATTTAAAAAAAAAACCACGATAATCCTAATTTACACGCGTACGCTCGGTGAATTCATTCGACCGTTATAACATTATGGAAACCAGAATGTTTTTATACAATAGGAAGTTTCTATTTTTTTTTTTTTTCAGATTGCGAAAATTAACAAAGTTTTTTCGAATAAGCGAATTCCGTATTCTATTCGTAATTGACTTTTTAACAAAACCTATACAACCTTTAACGAGTGGAAATTGTCCAACATAACAGTTGATCAGCCCGTGAACATACCCGTGGTATCAGATACACTCGGTTTTGTGCACAGATATCTTTAAAAATTATTCAGACGAGATAATGCGTTAAACGTCTATCTAGATAAGTTAATGGGTTACACTGAAAAAGTTCGACTGGATAAAATCGTTTTTATGCCTAGATAAAATGTCAGATGATTATTTGGTTATTAGGTTTTTAATGGCCTACGCGAAATGTAAGACCCCGTGAAATGGTGAAATATTTGTTCCTAGCATTACCATTGTCGATTATGAATTATGATTTATTGAGTTATGTCTCACGATGCCTCACGCAATTCTATACGAATTATTTATTATTACACCATAAACCGTAATACAACACGCACAATATTTATAGTATAGAAACCGTGCGAGATAAAGACAAATCATTGTCAGATATAAAATCATTTCAGGCGAAATTAAAATTGTTACACAGCATATTAATGAACATGCGCTTGGATCGTTTCTTATGTTGTAAAATTGTAATCGAATCATCTAGATCAACTTCATATCGGGAAATTATAAAAAATAATTTATTTAATATAATTGAAAACCTGCAAAATGAATTTTTAATACGATTTACCGACTTCTACGTACACGAGAAATAATCAAGTCGTTTCAAAACCGTTATTCAGTTGACGGTTGACGACGTTGATTCTAATTTACAGGTGGAAGCCTTAGATTTGCAAATCATCGGTGCTCTTAAAACCGTTTTTAAAAAAACTAATGAAATAAAACTATTTTGTTCAAGTCTTTCCAGAATAGATTTTAAAGGTTTGCTGAAAAATATGATTACTACTTTCGGTAGCACATACATTTTTGAGCAGACATTTTCACTATCGAGAAAAAAAAATATTGATCCCGATTGAGCGACGAACACTTGAATGCAGTTTTAATAATTTCAACGTCCAATATGAAAGAAGATATAAACGAATTAGCGGGAAATATACAACCTCAAAAATCACACTAGAAACTAAATCATTATTTTTTTTCATCCCGGAATTATTTTTTATTTTTTATTCAACGCGATTATAATATAATAATTTTTTTTTTTTTTTTTAATTTTAAATTTCCTCTAATAATGTATTTTATTCAAATTTAATTAATAAGGACAACCAAGCAATGCAACTCATAATATGATTGTTGATATCCATATATATATATATATTAGTATGTTAAAATTGTATTTTTAATGACGATTATTTTCATTTTGTATGCGGCCCTCAATAAAAAGCTGATGAATAATATCAGCCCGCGTAGGTAAAAAGATGGCCGGCCACTGGTATTGATTATTAATTATATTATACAATGTGTACAGTAGTGTTGGAATTATCCGGACACTCGGTTATTTTAAAATCCGTATAAAAATCAAGAATATTTGGGTTATAAACGGTTACTAACGTATTAAATCCACAAAAATCATGCCGATATATATATATACAACGTGGACCATTTTGCAAGAAATCTTACTTATTTTACACTCGGACGTAGCTGGGTAATTCAGCTGGTTATGCAATAAAATGTAATGATATCTAACGGTCTTTTATTTAAAAATTATTACGTAAATATTTAATAAAAAATTATAATTTTTGAAATAAATATTACGTAAATAATAACGTTTATATATATATATATACATATATACGAGGTGTGATCAAAAAATACCCGGACTGTGTTAATAATATTTATGTTAATTAACATAACGAAATCCCGATAACGTCATTTGATAAAGTAACTTTCAACGAGAATTTGAGCATCGGTTTGAAATCGATAACAATATTCAATTTTATTTTATGGCGTTTTTACGAAAACATGTTTCAGTCATGCGGCGATTTTCGTAATAGAAGCAATAGAAGAACAACGTGTGTGCGTACAATTTTGTTTTAAATTAGGGAAAAGTTCTAGTGAAACTTTTGAACTTTTGCAGCAAGCTTTTGGAGATGATGTTCTGTCTCGGATAACGTGTTTTGAGTGGTTTAAACGATTTAAGGAGGGTAAGACATCCGTTAAGGGTAACGACCGACCTGGTAGACCCTCGACCAGTAAAACAAATGAAACTGTTGCTCGTGTTCTTGTAATTATTCAAAATAATCGTCGATTAACTATCAGAAAAGTTGCAGATGTCGGAATATCTAATGGTTCTTGCCAAGTTATATTAAGCAAATAATTGGGCATGAGCCGAATCACAGCAAAATTTGTTCCTCGTCTCTTAACCGATGAACAAAAACAAAACCGAAAGACCAGAAACTGACCTAGACTTTTTAAAAAATACTATAATAGGTGATGAAACTTGGATTTACGGGTATAATGTTGAAACCAAGAGTCAACCATCATTAGTGGAAGTCAGCAAATTCTCCTAGACCAAAAAAAGCAAAGCAGGTGAGATAATGTCATTCGATAAAGTAACTTTCAACAAGAATTTGAGCGTCGGTTTGAAATCGATAACAATATTCAATTTTATTTCATGGCAGTTTTACGAAAACATGTTTCAGTCATGCGGCGATTTTCGTAATAGAAGCAATCGAAGAACAACGTGTGTGCGTACAATTTTGTTTTAAATTAGGGAAAATAGGGTATTTGATGTTGAAATACAAATAAATCCAAGTTTCATTTGTTTTATTGGTCAATGGTCTACCAGATCGTTCGTTATCCTAAACACATGTTCTACCTTCCTTAAACCGTTTAAACCACTCAAAACACGTTGTCCTAGACAGAACATCATCTCCAAAAGCTTGCTGCAAAAGTTCAAAAGTTTCACTAGAACTTCTCCCTAATTTAAAACAAAATTGTAGGTACACACGTTGTTCTTCTATTGCTTCTTTTACGAAAATCGCCGCATAACTGAAACATGTTTTCGTAAAAACGCCATAAAATAAAAATAAATATTGTTATCGATTTGTAACCGATGCTCAAATTCTCGTTGAAAGTTACTCTATCGAATTACATTTTTGGGGTTTCGTTATGTTAATTGATGTAAATATTATTAACATAGTCCGGGTATTTTTTCATCACATCTCGTATATTAGGTATACTTATAATTAAGATAAAACGCAAAAAAATAAATATATGTAAACGTGAAAACGATTGGACTTAAACGTTGACAACGGACATAGCGACTACGATATTTCGTTTATAATTATTATTGTAATTGTAGTACTACTTTGCAATACGTAAAATACAGAGTCTCATAAAATTTATCTCACGGGTCGCAATAAAAATAAATACTTTTGGAACCTTTGAATATGGAGAAATACGAATATTACAGTTATTGGAATATATTCCAGTATATCCGAATATTTAAAAAAAAAATCTGTAATACACGACCCAAAGCTTATATACAGTAAAAAATAAATTATTAAATTCGAATAAATAGTAAAATTATTGAAGAAATATTCATTTATTATTTGTGCAATATGCAGTTGGTTTATATTGTTGTATTTGTTTAGTGAGTTAACGGCGCAAATTTATAATAATAAAAACATTATAATCAAATACAGATGATTAAATTGAAAAAAAATTAAACACTAGTTTAATCAAATATTAACACCATTGTAGTAAAACGAACAAAAATCGAACGAAATTAATTGATCTGCTTGTCTGTTGATAATCAGATAACAGTTTTATTTATCAAGATAAAATAAAAAGGTGTATATTTTTATCTAGACAACGTACAACACTGGATATACCGACATATATCGAGAGAAAAAAGAACGTTAACAATTTTTTTTTAACAGTTCTCCCTCGCCCCGATAAACTTTGTACGTAACTCGCTCGTACCGGGTAAATTTCACGTGTATAAAATTTAGTACGACACTGGATAATAGTGGAATAGAGCACGTTTTACCGGCGCGTTTAACTATCTCGGTTTAACTAACGGGCAACATGGCGAAAACATATTCGCGTAGACCGAGTAGAATTCACTTGATTTTGATTTTAGAACAAAATCGCCCCCGTTCTACAATTTAAAGAAGACAAAATATCCCGGAAGGCGAGACGATGGCCATTTTTTTCTTTCTTTCGATTGTACCACGCATTACGTTCAACGTACACCGTTTGGGAACAACGACTATTCCGACATGTTGAAAATGAATTATTTTTTTAAACCGCATCGTCTTGCCCTCCGGAATATCGTTATCTTTTGATTTTTATAAACGATGCTTTTACTCTAAAATCAAAACCGTCAGTTGAACAAATACAGTAAATTCGGGTATTTGAATAGATTCCATAGGGATTCTATATTGTGTTAATGCGACCGGTTTTAAAGATAACACTTTTCTATAACATTAATACAATTTTTTACACCACGGGTAGACCACTGTTTTAAGCAAGGAGTCGGGAAGGTATTGGGTATAGGATAAATTAGTTTATTAAGAGAAAATAACGATATAAACCGTTGCAACCAGAAAAAAAAAAAGAACGATTTCGAGTAGATTTCGATAATTTACCGACGGTAAACTGGTAAGGTTGGATTCGTGTTTATTATTTTAAGCCGAGGTATAGCCAAGGTAAGCCAGAAATAGACGGGAAAAAAATCGGTGTATCGTCATGTGTTGTCAGATTTTTAATTTTGTTTAGACGAACCGTTATGAATCTAGAATTATTTTCAAACCAAGTCCTACAGAATAAAATTACACATATTTTAAGGTAAGGTGTGAATGGTCTGGAGCGTTTTTACTAACCGATAAAGTGGTTTGCTGAGAAAAAACTAAACACGACGAATCTATAGGGGGTGACATATTGAGAATTTCAAACGAATATTCAAATAAAATACCACCGGGTAGAAATTACTCACATTTTTAGGGTATTGCGTGAAAAAAATCAGAGCATTCGATTTACCGAAAAAGTGTTTTCCAAGAGAAAAAAGTACACACCTTAGTAATACGAATTACGCTCATAATCTAAAAAAAAAAAAAAAAACCCAAGCGTAATATTAATACGCTGTAGGTGTAACGTATACATTTTTGTATAACATTTAATATAATTCGTTCGTGTTTTGGCCGTAGACATCCAAAATAAACCTCGGTAAACACGACGATTATCTAGCAATTTTGTGGGAAAAAAAATACGATAAACTGGAACGACGAAAGTGTGTGAACTTTTCGAACGCAACGAAAACCGAGCCAAACACTTATTGCTGAGAACATTCACTCGGCTGTCTCGGCTCCTGTCAAATAGTTTGTTTTTTTTTTTGTGTGTTTTTTCACTATAGGTATTTGAAATGTGAAAACGTTTGTACGTAAAACCATCCGGACGAAAAATATCAAATTTCCGACAAACGTATGGTTATTTTAAAATTTATTCGTACCCACCTAATTGTATATTTCAATTAAAAAAAAGAAAAAAAAGTTTGTATAACAAAAAGAAAACGGACGGATCATATTGGTACATTTCACGCCTAACGGCCACCGATAAAAAAAAAAAAAAAAAAAAAGTGTACGTCTAAACGGGGCCCGTAAAAAAATATACATGACTTAGGTCATGCGGAATAATTATTAGGCAGCCGGCCGAGAGTAATGCGCGTACGCCTGCAAATTTATTCCGGTACAAGGCATGTATTACGGTGTTTTACAAAATTATTTTCATAAATATTCAATGAAAATCGAGTACACCGTGTTACATTAATTTCGTGAAATTCGCATTGTTCATACGATTAGCGATGTTATCGATGGGATTTCGATGGGATATTACTTAAAAATTCCATCGACAAGAGAGTATAGTAACTTACGAGTAAAATATTTTTTTTTTTTTATTTTTTTTTTTTTTTGTTGAAATTTTGTGGGTTGCCAAGTTTGTACGTATCTCGGCAAACATTATTTCGATTAGTAAAAATGCTCCAAATCGTTCACGCCCGTACCTTGGAAAAAAAAACAAAAAATGCCGAATTTTTATGCCCGGTGATAAGTATTTTATTTGTACAATTGTTCTAAATTCCCAACAGTTTTTCTTAAAAATATTTAAAAAAAAAACTAACAACAAATGACGTTACATCGGTTTTATTTTCGTTACAAGGGTTACAAGGTGGATAAAAATTACCGTGTTTACCGAGATCGACTCGGAATGGTTTTTTGAATGCAACGATTACTCTATATCGGCGGCGGCCAAACGGTCAATCATGTTAGAATTTTTTTTTTTAGTAAATTGTATCAAATGCCCATTCGTGTGTTTTCCTTCCCCTTAAGGTCGACAACATTGAAAATATTTCTACACGAATTCGTTTGACATGGATTCTATAAAAATCGAATCTGATATTATAAAAAAATCAGCTATATTCCTTAAAGGTTAGGAGGTTCTGCAAAAGATTTTTGGAATTTACCGAATGAAGAAAAATATTCATGTTTGATAAATGTAGCTTTGCAGTTACATACACATTTTGAATCAACATATTTGTGTGAAACAGCATTTTCTCGCATAAAAATTACAAAATCACATACCGAGCTACACTTTTCGATGATCATTTAGAACAGTGTCTTAGCTCGTTTAGCTTTCAGCGACTATTCTCCAGGCTATGATCAACTGGCCAACCATATGCAACGTCACACTTTAACATCAATAATATAATATGTTAATTATTTAATTATTCTTTAGATTTCAGAAATCAATTATAAAATGTATTTTAATTGTATTAATTATACGAGTAGGTTTGTTAATAATAAAAAAAAATTAAAAAATTAAAAAAACATTAAAAAAAAAAAATTTTTATGGAAATCGATCGTCAAAAGAAAAATATATTCTTAGTAGATCACTGTCAAAATGAGTTTGGCCGCCCCTGCTCTATAACAGATACCTTCCCAACTTCCCACTAATAGCAATGGGCCTACCACAGTGCATACATCCGGCTTTTTTAGTTTCGTACTTGACAATATTGATTTCCCAACGGATCGTGTATAGTATTATAAGTATGAATTTCCCTGTTAGTGTATTTAATGTACGTGTTGTCGTATTAAACTTATTTTTTATAAATATATATATTTATATATTCGTACATATTTTTAGAAGCAAAAACCGAACAAACGTATTGTCGGTAAAATAAATTGAACATGACCCGCGGAGAGAGAGAGATGAGTCCGCGAAAACCACGAAAGCCCATTTTAAAATACGCGTGCAATTTAATATACTTGTCTGCGAATTTCAATCCGCAAGACGCGTTTAATACGTAATTTCTGTTTTTAATCGTCATCGTAATTTACGGTATAGCCGTTTCCCTCCATAATTTTAGAAACTACATAGAACATAAAAAACGTTGAGCTCCTCAATGCACTTACTGGATCCGAAATGCTACAAATCATCTATCTTGTTTTTTTTTTTTTTTTTTTTTTTTTTTTTTTTTTTTTTTTTTTTTTATTGGAACAAGATTTTTAGTAAAAAAAAAAAAAGTCGTTCACAGACAGAAAAAATAAGAACACTACATATTTTTGTAAAATCAATACGTTCAAAACGTGTGCCGTAATAAATAGTATTGCACATCACCGGATACAAAAAAAAAAAAAATACCAATGTGTTTATCGACTACGAGGCGATTTTAATATTTTTTTTTTTTATTAAAATTGGATTTACAATCTGTACCTCTGAAGCACAATAAGTAAATTAGTTTCGTATATTAAACTATATATAAATTACTCTACCAAGTCTACTAAATTATATGCATTACTGGAAGAATTTGAGGAAAGCAGCCACTTTCGTTTGATTTCCTTTTTTTCTTTTTTTAGTTGACTAGGAAGTCACGACGCCATTAACGTTTTAACCGTCTTGGAGGGTTGCCAGGAATTGCAGGACTAGCTAGTGATTTAACAAGATGATTGGAACGAGAAGATAAGCGGAGATGGTAACGATTATAAAATAATTTTGCTTCTACGTACACAGACGGGATTTTGAGATCAGAACGGATAGTGCGGTTGGAGACGTAGGGAGAGAATTTGATTTATTTTTTGTTCAGTCGTTATGATATTATAGAATCGTTTAAAATGATCTCACAAAAAATATTTAGAAACTTTTACTCTTACACCTGTACTACTGAGTGAAAACGTGAAATACTTTTCTAAAAAAAATTGAGCTTTTGCACGGTAGTAAACGTCCCGGAATATGAAATTGTTCTCGTAATTCGTATTGTCTAGCTACTCAACAGTTTAGTAGAACAAAAAAAAAGGGTACAATTATTCAGTATAACCAAGAAAAATAAACGTAAATTTTGAATTGTTAAAAATAAATTAAATTGGCATTTAATTGTTAACCGGAGTCGAACGCATCAGTAGAGCGTGTATTTTCTACGACGCCAACCATTTGGACTCGACGTTCAAAACCGAATGGATACTAAAAATGTACGAGTATAATAGATGAGTAGTTTGATAACATTAACAGAATTTTACAATAAAGTACACTACTTAACCGAAAAAAGTCCACAGCGTTGAAAAATAGGTGCTTACGAGTTTTCGAGAAAAAATAAAATAACAAAACTGTAAAATGAGTCTATATCCGTATCCTAACATAAAATTGTATAATTAATGTTAATTTAAATATATAAAGATATTTCATCTCGTTTAATAATTATAATAGTTTTTTATTTTTTTTTTTTTAATATCCTATTAACGTGCAATGTCCGTGTGTTTTATTATTAACCGTTAGTCCGTCAATTAAATTGTACATAATTGAAGAAATAACAAAAATCGTTCGTTTTCTGTTCCTCACTTTGATTGTAAAATAAACACCTACATTATTATGCGAATACAAAATTTAAATGAATTAATAATTAAAAAGAATATTTACATGATAGTGCATGGCCAAATTGCATTTATTTTTATTGCAGCGTATAAAAAATGTACATACGTACATATCTATTTTAATTCTCGGGTCTTTTACCTTATTATTCATCCGTTCGGTTAATGGACTCTAAAAGTCCCCAAAACCAGTCCGACAAGCGGCGTCTACGTATATTTTTAGTGGTGGTTTTTATTATTCCTTTTGTTTTTCCGTACGGTTCTTGAAGTTCAGAGATTAAATTCGTTAGAGATTTAGAGCAATCGATAAAAATTCCCCGAGACGGTCGCCCTAATACAAAATTTGATTTTTGCGGCTAGTTGTTCGGTTACAAATTTCAAAGTTACGGTCAACAAATAGTTACAAATAAGTCACGAAAATTTGTCATTACGATATTAAGTGTACCCAGTGGCAGGGTTTCTATGTGAGATTTCAGCCCTGCTCCGAAAAAATCAAAAAAAAAAAAAAAACAATTATTATGAACCGATTACTATAATTTAAAACAGATTCGTAACTATACGAACATAAGTTTTTTATGGCAATAATAACGTTTTAACTAAAAACAACTTTAAAATAATTCTGCTGAGTCGGCAAATGTAAATTGTTAAATTATTTCATCGATATCTATGGTGGTTTGTACCTACGGCTAGATGAACTAGTACAATTTTTTGTTTTAGCTTGTGAAACACGTGCAAATTATAATTATTAAAGTCGTGCCCTACCTGGGCCGCCACTGTAACCGACCATATTTTTTACTCTTGCAGATTACTCGTCGTACGGTGCGAATCCCTACTACCTGCCGGCCGTCACTTCAATTGATATCGAAAGGTTAAACAGAGTGAAATAAACAAAAACTGAATACTTTTGATTAGGTACATAAACTTTTCTTTTTTCTGTCAGATCAGATCGGTAATTTGTCATATATTTCTCTTTATATAAATAAAAAGTACTACAATAATAATAATAATAATAATAATAACAATAAAATAAATAAATAAATAAATATCAAAAAAAAAAATAATAATAATGGATGAAAATCAAATTACAAAACGTTCAACCGAATACATATTATAGTAAAGTAATAAATTAGTTAGTCTTGCGATCCCGCCGGCCGGGGTCTACGATTGTTTTTGGGCCGCGTACGCGATGTCGTGAGCTTCGAGGTTCACGCTGCGTCCGTAATGGTGGGACACCGCCTCGGTTTCGTGACCGCCCTGTTGGGGCTGGAGGAGTTTCTTGAGCGCTACGATACCAGACAGGACCAGAGCGATTTTGCTGATCAACAGGGCTTTGCCGGCCATCAGGGCGACGACTTTGAACGCCATCGGGCCCATTACGGCGGCGGCCATCATACCGGCCATCATCATCGCCTGTTGCATGGTCTTTTGTTCCTTCTTTTTGCCACGGCCTGCGGGCAAAACGGAAACAATTATAATAAATTATTGTAAATCGGTTGCTGCGAGTAAAACGCACGGAGGCGTTGGTTTTTTTTTTTTTTATAAATTTTAAATTTTATACCATCGAACATTTTAAACGAAAGCGGAAACGTTTCGGGCCTACCGGCGTTCCGGGTGCGGGCGTATGGTAAATAGTACCGCACACGCCGCCATGTAAACTCGGCGGTTCGAACAAAGAGAAGAGGCGCGCGAAGAGTAAAGAGGTTGAATTTTTTAATAAAATAAATTTTAAAAAAATCATCACGGTACACGGTCCGCTCGTTTGCGGTGCAAAGTGCAAACCGTGCGTCGGGAGCATTGAAAAACGGGAGATTTTTCACCGGAGATTGTACCGGTGTCGTGCGCGGTTACCGGCGTCGGACGGAAACCGTCATTAAGACAATATTACCATACGGGTTGAAACCGCAACGAGATGTCGGTCTGCGATATAATATTATAATAAACAAAAAAAAACAGAAGAAGAAAAAAGTGATAAACCGCACGACTGTGTTTACATCGGAACGCATAATACGTGCCATTGGGTGTAGTCATACATAATATCGTCCGTGAAAACAGTAAATGTTATTTTCAAAAATCATAAAATCCTTTTTGAAATAAAACGCGTAAACTAGCCGTATAATATTTTGGGAAACGGATGGGGTTACCCGAAACGAAAAAACGTCGGAAACGGAAATGGCGCGGGCTCACCTTCTTGTCCGTCCAGCACGATGGTCCTGGTGGACATGAGCCTGTCCACGCGGCCGGCGAGCATGTCGTCCAACAGGGCGTTCTTGTGCTCCGGGTCGCGGGCGGCGTCCAGGGCGGCCCGGTCGGCTTTTTCGGCGGACGGTTCGGCCACCGTCAGAGACTTGCCGGCGCGGGCGGCCAGCGACACGCCGTCCACGATGACCACGTTGGGCTTGGCGAGCGCCCGGTCCATGGCGGTGAGCGCTTTCAGCTTGAGGCAAACCGCGGCGGGTTCGGCCGAGTCCGGGTCGAAACAGGCGTCCAGCACCGACCACAGGACCGTGCCCAAACCCGCGGCGGCACCGTCTTCTGTCTGCTGTGGCTGCGCCGGAACGGCGGCGGTGGCGGCCATGACGGCGGCGGCGGCGCAAACGAACGAAAACCTGCGGAACACGACGGCCGACGACGACGACATGTCTATAATATATTATACGTGTACGGCGGTTACTGCGGATCAGGAGTATTCACCGATAGAGGTAATATAATATATTATAAATAGTTTTTGGTTAGGTCGTGCCGTGACCGCTGTCGGTGCGTTTGTGACGATACCGACCGGGCGCCCGGGTGTTTATATACGCGCGCGGCCGCGGCGACGTCAGGTGAAACCACGGCGGAGGCGGACCGCGGCGCCAGGGATGTCGCCGCGGTCCGGGCGGCGGCGGAGGGGCGACGGCCCGGACCGTGCGGTGACCAACTGGCACACGGCAGTAGAAAATGTGGGGCGCGCCGTCCGTTCGCCGCGGACCGTTGCGCCGCCGTCGCTCCCTACGGCCCCTAACCGTCTTAATTGCCGTCCGGATTATCAGACCATGCCCCGCGCATTTTATAACGATACCCGAGTCACCCGTATGGATCCGACGACGACAACCGTATACCTAATACCGCTTTTTTTTTCTTTCTTTTATTACATCCCAAGAATCCGTCTATTATTATAAATACGTTAATAATTATTATTAATACTTTAGCGTAATATATACGTATTATCCGACGGGCACTACACCAATCAAGCCCGTATACAAGGGCAGGTATTCCGCCTCCCGAAGTAGTTCCTCGCTGCGTTAGGGGGTATTGCCGGTTCAAAAAGAAAAAAGAAAAAAAAGGTATTAAGACTAATTACAAACGTCGTGTATAATTCAAAAAGTCAGAATAATGTTTTCAATTTGAATTCTCTTTATCATAAGTTAAAGGCAAAATACTTTAAATACACTTTGGAAAATTAATGAAAAATACAATCAAATTGTTTTACGTTTGCCAATAAAAAAAATAATTCGGTTTTTCGAATTCGAGGGGCCGAGTGGACCAAAGGGAGGCTCTGGTTCCGCCACTGGTTTCTTCTATCCCTTGACCCGACAGTGCGAATTTTAAAACCGGATCTAATGAAAATCGTTTTCATATCTATCGATTCATTGCGATTTCAAATTTAATGGAAGAAATCAAACCATTTGGTTGGCATGAAATTCTGACTTAAGCGAACCCAGCGGTTTTTCGTTCCAAAACCACTGGGTTCCAAGTCGATCACATTGGCGGCACATTACACATTTTCAGTATATCAGCGGTGTACAGTACAATCTGGTACATTTCCCAGTTTCCCACTAATCATTACACGTTATTTTAAATTTTAGAAAATGGCAAACGTATATATTATTGCAGGGTTCAAGATTGAATCTTGTCGGACGACGGAATCAATCGGTCGTAATTACATTTGTTCGCCAGTTATGAGTTCAGTCTGATTTTCAAAAGTATTGAACAATAGTATAAATGTATAACGTGTATTTCGTTTGATTTATAAAACACAATTACATTATTTCTGGTTTGCAAAACTTGTTTTCGAGTTTTCAAATTAAATTAAATGTAGCCTAATCTAACCATCACTTTAAAAAAAAAAAATGCATTGATTTTTACAAAAGCTTTTTACTCGACTTATGACTCTATTGAATCAGAATTGAAGATGTTTGATGGAAAAATGGAAATCGGTACCCGCCGATAAAGAACTTCCAACATCTGCAATCGATATTGTAGGCGTTATGTCAAAGGATCTTTATCCAATCATTTGGTGTTTAATATTCAAACTTGCAACACTCTTAGTGTCGATTTCGTCAGCAGCACGTTCTTTTTCAACTTTAAGACGATTAAAAACCTATTTGAGGAATAGCTGCAGTGAAGTTCGTCTAACAGGTTCAGCTTTATTGTCAGTCCACCGATGGATCCCAATAAATATTGAAAAAATGATCAATACATTTTCCAGAATGCCACGCAAGGTTGACTTTGTTTTATAATTGAAAACTGTATTTAACCATTTGTTTCCTTTTTAGCTTTGCCCCCGCAATCCTTTAAAATGGCTAACGAATATTTCATTACCACTACTACTATTAGGTACCACAAAATTATAATAATATTCGTTTTTTTTTTTTTTTTATCAAATATAATTCGCGTGCTGTCGTTAAATCGTAACTGTGCTTATTTATGATAATTGTATACAAAATTTACTTTATCAATATTACTGTTATCACGTATTAATTTTACACACACTTTTTCCCTATGATTTGGAACGATTAAATAATGACGTGCCTACTATTATTTCTACTATATGTATAATAGTATTGTAATGCCAGTTTATTTATTTTAATATTTTATTCTTTTGTCTGTGGGTGCAATATGATAGTTTTTCCCTCTCGGACGATTTCTTGTGGGCACAATTGGACCCTTATGCTCCCCTTTACCCCTCCGAATGACACCGCTGCAAGGTACACATAATATACTCTACTCGAATTTCGTTTGTTTTTCAGCGTGACTACCCGGTAGTACTTTGTTTGAAACATTTTTCGAACAAAATACGTAAACGAGTACACACCGGTTTTTCAAAAAAATCTACAGCAAACAAAATGTTGAACATAGACGGGCAGTACGTGCTAGAACCACATGCAGAGGATTAGAGCTAGTTAAAGCGAAAAGGCAATTTCCATCGAAGTGTGACGATGGCAAGTACTTAGGACACGCACTTAGACACCCGGAAGAGCTACACCAGGCATGGTCGAAGGGAAAAGATCTCCACCTTGGATATCTTGCAATTATTTCGTTGGACAAACCAGGGAGTCTACGGGAGCCGGATTTTAAGCAGAATTAAAATGTATAACAAGTGACCGTTTAGAACGGAGAAGTAAACCAACCCAAGGATTGAGAAAAAAAATGAACAGTTGGGAATCCGATAAAAAAAAGCCTCAAAGCCAAATTTTGAAACTTCATTTCTATTTAGGGGTTCAAACTTGAATTTTATTGTTTTTTTTTTTTTTTGGATTCCCTGGGTTACACGTTGCACGGGAGAAAACCAATTTAATAAAAGTTAAGCAATAAGTAAAAGTGACCAGTGTGAGTTAAATTTCACTCAAAAATTTACTTAGTATTTTGTACCAAATTTCACTGACAATTAGTGTCAAATAAACTCAGACCGTTTACGTTGAAAAAATAGCAACTTAAGTTTAACGCAAGATTAGACAGTGTTATGATTTTAAATAGCAGGTTTGCGTGAAAAATCAGTAAATCGGGAAATTATACAGTTTCGTTGGTATGATATTTTCGTTTTCTGATTGTAATTCGACATACAAATGTTTTCGTCATAAATTTCATTTTTTTTTTGGAAATTTTTATAAAATTCATGCGATGATATTTACAACATATCCGAGTTAAAATTTAAAAAAAAAGATTAAAACACTACATTTTACTCTTTCAAAACAATAAATTAATGACTTTCGATACGTAGTTTCTCACTATTTAAAATTGATAATAGTAAGTATTAATGTTAAGGATATTATAAAAAAAATATATACAAAGGGAATTTTGAATACGTATAGCGTATTTAATAAAAAAAAAAGGTAGGCACGTATATTGTGTAGACAAACGTCCATATATATATTATTTTTTTTTTTTTTTATGAGAATAAAATTAACATAAATGTAGGTATATGTAAAAATATAGTAATAATAATATTTTAAATTCTCGTAATTTGATTTTAATTTCAAGACGCGTGCTTTTCGTATCTATATACATTATATACACTTTCTCACATACGCCAGCCGAGAAGTGAAATTAAAATACGCAATATTTTCATTATAACGCGAACAATAATTATAATAGCGTACATAGGCGTTTTTCGTGGATCCTGAAAATAATTGGTGCGTGAATCTGGTGCGTTATTCAAAGTATCACAATTTCTATATTATTATTTTTTTTCATTTTTTTTTTTTTTTTCCACGGCACCTTAGCGACCTTATGCGTAAGTAACGAAATGTCCGCAAGTCATTAACCACGCGCACCGTGCACGTTAGCCATGCGACATCTCGCCGGTTAAGGCTGCGAATTTCAAACCGAATTCAATATAGGTGGGCGCAAGACAAAAATAAAAAAAAAAATAATAATAATAAACGATTCTGGTGTACCCGAGTGTTTTTAACGATTTCACGGCGCGCACTTCGAGGAATACTGTGTTTTATTGTTTTAAGTGTATGCTTTTAAAATTCGTTTTACTCGAGCCCGCGGCGAAATTTGACGGTGGGCGACGGGACGTGTACGAGACCGGATGTTTTTTTTTTTTTTTTTGTTCCTTTTTTAACGAAAAAACCCGATGCACACGTGTACTGCGGATCCGATAAAAATCTTTTCCCGCGTGTGTCATCGCACGCGCGGATGTAATTGGCTAATGAATTTAACCGAAGACTATAGTAGAAGTTACTCGTAAGTAGGACGGAGAACTTGTACAGTGCTGCAACAGTAAAAATAAAAAAAAAAAAATAAATAAAAAAAAAACGACAAACCGGGATTAACGTCCCGAAAAAATATCCATTTAAAATCTATTTTTAACGACATTTTGGCTTTTGTTAATCGATAACGAGATTTTTTTCTGGTAAAACTTTTTTTACGCAGATTTTTCTTCTTCTTGTTTTTTTTTTTTCTACAATCACTGAAAAATAAAACCAATAGTATTTTAGTTGAAATTTTTACCTTAAAAATTTCATTAAAAAACGTGACGTTTCTTCAGATTTCTGCACATCCAACAAAAAGTTTTAAAAACTAACAAAAAAAAAAAATTATTATTATTAAATATTTATAGCCATTATATAGATTATTATCAAAAAGCATAAATATATAATTTATCACAGGCTAGTTTCGGCTACAAGTAATCGTAAAAGTAACAAAAATATTAATAAACGTATGTAAAAAACCACACAATGCATTTATTTTATGCCAAATAAAATATTTTGCATAAAAAAATATATGCAAATGGCGCACTGGTACCCTACTCATAAGTAGGGCAGATTTACGGAATTTACAAGCAATTTTATAACGAAAATATGACTAAATAGATTCATATTTTAATCGTTTAAACTTTTAGTTAGGACCCAGAGTTGGACACGAACTGTTGTAAAAATGTGAAACGTCAATAGTTAACTAGTGAATTAATACTAACTTAACAGGTTCGTTAAAACTCTTAAATTGACGATGACTTGACGTATCAATTTTAAATTCTAAGCGGAGCGAAGAATCTATTTTACGGGTAAATGTGTTTTAACAAATGTGTTTTTTCTCGAAAAATCGTTTTTATTTGGAATATTTTTCTAAATTGCCAATTGTTTTTCTAAACGATTAAAAACACAGAGAAACAAATAACACCTAACCTAACCTGGCGTTATTATTATTAATTTTTTTTTTGTGTTATTATTAATTTCTGGTTTTCCTTGGCTAAACTGTTCCTACAATCAGAATCGTTTTTTACGTTGCTTTTACAGTTATTTAAACTGAATCGCCACTGCAATATCAATAATATAGATATTCTCGACCGTTTTTCTAAATAATTGAAAAATTGTACAACGAATTTCGATTCGTCGTTTTTATTTTTATTAATTTCTAGATTACCTTGGGACTACTAGGGAATAACAAACGACCAACACTGTCAATACCACTCCGGTCAGAATCGTTTTTTTTTTATTTCGATTACTTTTCATCGCCTCCCATACATAAAATTATGCCTTCCAAACTTTCCACCTACTTTGGCCAAATTCATCCTTGGTGCGAAATACGTCCGGTTTATTTAACATTAATAAAGATTAACTATTAACTATCGATGTCACAACAGAACATCAACTTAGTTAATCTATAGCATACTTAAAAACTAAAATTAAATTCGCAGATGGGTATAAATAATTTCCACGCACATTTACACGATAATATATATTAGGCACCATTCTAAAATCGTTACATTATAATGTCTATACGAATAAAACAAAGAGTCCTGTCTGCGCCGGTCTATAGAAAGTGACTTCCCATGGGCGTAGAGTTCTGAAATATTCACTATTAGTGGTTTTTGCCTTCTGATTTCCGGTCTTGAAAACAGAATTGTAATTAGTTTTTTTTAATGAATTAATACGTTTTCGGCCACAAAAGCCTGTGTAATACGCGCAGAGCTCTAAAATGACGGGGGTAATACAATTGGTTTATAATAAAAAATTAAAGTAGAGACAGCGTGGGTGTAATTCACACGGAATGAGTAATAGTTTTATATTTTTCGTGAATAATGACATTAACCTAGTCCGTATCGACACGCATTACTCTCATGGTCATATACGTTTATTCTGCGCATATTTTTTTCTTCGTTTTACGCATGTCATCTTTTTTTTTAAAATGTTTTTATTAATCCGTTGTTTGTTTAGTTAAACGCATAAAACAATATAGATACCTACATACAGATATACATCAGAATAATATTATTATATGAAATATCTAAAATACCTTAATCCGAGTTCCGTCGGCGCCTATAATTCATTCCCGAATAAAAACGCCGTCGAAAAAAATCGCAGGCGTTGGTCGTATATTTTATGAAAGAAACACAAATTACATTTTATTCGGTTCAGGCCGGCGGTATAACAAGGACAAATAATTTTCAGAAACACCCATCGAATTGAGTTAGCGGGCCTCGAACATTTTTTAAAGGACCCGAGGTGTAATTATTGATGGCCGGTATACGATATGCAGATATGAAAAATGAATTATTCATTTTTGAAATCAATTCGTGTGTTTAAAAAAATAAAATAACATTTCTTACGAAAATTCATAAAAAAAAAAATACTAAGTCATACTGAATACCCCTCCATCATATGCCGATCTTTATGCGCTTCCTTCTCGTAATTCTCGATTCTTTTAAATCTTCGTCTGTCATAATTCGTTTTCATCAAAAACGTGACGCAGTAGATTTCCTATAATTTTGTTCTTGCTGACTCCCGTACAGCTAAAAAAAAATTCTAGTTTTTCATATATTCTGTTCGGTGGGTGTCTACTTATTAGTGTGTTACTCTTGCGCGTGCGTCGAAACTTTAACGGTAAAATTAAAAAATTATTAATATTATTAGACAAATGTCGAAACCGAAAACAAGCAGGTTCATTAAAAAAACGTTTTAAAAATCATAAATACACGCGCACTCGTTGTTTTAAAAAATGCCTAGCCTTGGGTATTGCGTATTAATACCAACGATCGGTTTCGATAAAAAAAAAAAAAAATCGTCGTCTGCGGACGATAACTCGAAACCAATAAATAAAACAATATGTGTATCCAATAGAGAAAACCGCGAAATAAAATTCTACGGTAGATAAAATGTTAGGTTAGGTTAACCTAACGAATAAATAAATGAATATAAAAATATATTTATGATAAAAAAAAAAAAAAAAAATGAATTGCCGTGGGTAGGTAAGGTAAATAATTTTCCGTTCGAGCGACTACAATTTTCCCTCGGCAATATTATTATCGACAGTCGTCTAACAAAGTCGAAACGCACGATACCGACGATGTCGTGCATCATAATCTACTTTATAATAACGTGTTATTTGCATTATAAATTCTACATAAACAATAATAATCATTTTTATCGTTATTCTCAACAAGATAGGAAGGCACTTTCTTTATTTCGTTTAATTTAAAATCATTTAAATACATCGACTTTCACCAGTTATCGTGCCGACCTAATATCATGTTTCGCTGCTTATTATCTGATTATCATAAAACTATAACAAGACGTTTAATAGTAAACTACGATGTAATTAACGTGGACAATAATAACGTTATAGTTTAAATAATACGATTATCCGAATTTTGATAAAAAAAAAAAAAAAAAAACAATATTTTTATATATATATATATATATATTAAGTCGATTAGGTAATATTACAAAATTATAATTTTTTTTGAATTTTCAAAATCAGCCCGGCAAATTGGCAAATATCGCAAAAAATGTTGAAAAATTCGGAAAGTGTATTTATTTTTTTTTTTTTTTTTTGTCAACTAGTTCTTTAATACAAAAACCAACGACCGCCATGAATCAGATTTTAAAAATATTGTACAGTAAAAATGGTCGATTTTATACTAATGTTATTGATGTCGTCGCATTCATATATCTTATAGGTACTAATATAATTGTTCGGTCGAATTATTATTGATGATTGAATCAACCAAAAATCACGCCAATATTTATTCAATATCTGAATGTTGAGTTAAGAGAGAGAGAGAGAGAAAAAAATTAATTGTGTTATTATAATATAGGTATTAGGTATACGTAAAATTTGTAGAAGCCGGAAAATATTTATAATATAAAAGATAAGTAAAACCATCATATTTCGTATAGTTAAGAAAATCAAAAAAAAAATCACATGATACTAAAAGTATTCGCGAGAAATTTCAGTTGCAGATATATGTTGTTATTTCGTTTTCGTTTGAATATTGCGGTGTTACTTTAATTACGCCATTATGAATCTAATAAAACGATTAGTTATGTACTTAGTTATGTTACTAACCTAACCTAAGTACTTTGTCAATAATTAAAAAATAATGCACTAAGACCGAGGTGCCTTAACACATTGGTTTGGATAACGTGCAGATAAAACAAATGAAATATTTCGTATATTATCTAGGAAGTATTACAATAGCTGGACCCGGGGTCACAGACCTTTTTTTTTTTTTTTTTTTTTTTTTTTTTTACAGCGGGACAAATAGTTTTTAGAAAGGTAACTGATGATTATATAAGAATTATTTTATTTAACTATTATTTTTACAAGGACAGAAATCATTTTATTGTGATAAGCTACTGAGTTACTCAATGAGAAGTTTGGAATTGCTAGCCCATTAAAATGTCATTGTGTTCGATCAAACTCGGTTAGGTTCAACTAACAGTGTCGCACGTAAATGTCTGTCACCTGAGTTGGTTACCTATACTTTGATTTGACGTATTTAATTTTCGAAAAAGTTTGCTCGCGTAGGCAGGAGGGAAGAGCTAAATATCGAAATAATTTCACGTGTATATATTTTTGAGTTTCGGAAAAGAGTATTCGCAATCCGGTTCCCTTGTGACCACGATAACGTCGAGCTCCGTTGGTAAAGTTTCAAATTCTAAACGGATTTTCGAAAATCCGTATGCGCTCAAAACGAATCATCAAAACGCCAAGATAACATGGCGGGCCGGCCGTGGGTTGGTCTAGCCCTGAGGCTAGTAGTCTATCGACGTCGACATCGAGTGGTGTGCACGTACAGCGTGGATATCTGTTGAAACGGCTATGGTTTACAATATAAACGCCAGAGAACGTGTCGTTTGGCGATTTGTATTGTTTTACGAAACGGTAAAGGAAAAAAAAAAAAAAAAGAATATTAAAACAGTTTATATTGTTGTTTCGAACAGTGTAATAATTATTTTACGCGTTTATTTTTATTACTCTATCTCGCCATAATGCGTTTGGAATATTATCGAGTTATTTTCAAGTAATTGTCTCAGCTTATCTACCTTAGGTATCACGAACGATGCTCGTAAATCTCGCGTGCAATTGCAGTTAAAAATTTAATGTAGCAGGTGTTTTGTAAAACGCGAACGGTTATATTTTTTATTTTATTTTATTTTTTTTTTTTGGGGGGGGGGGGGGGAAACGCATGTAAACTGGACAAAACGGTAACCGAACCGCAGTAATGTGTTTAGTATCAAGTGTTGGGGGACATCGCGGACCTTGGCTTTTGATTTTCTATAGAGCTATCGAACGTGCTTGTTAGTTATAGTGTACTTAGTAAGTATCATTAATCCGTCGATACCATCTTTAGGCTAGGCTAGGTTCACATGAGAGGCGTTTACAATTACTATTAATTGCTGTTAACTGTACACATGGTAACGCGCGTTGGATGGCGACGCGCGTTCAACGCAGCGATAACGCAAAAAACCCGTCAACGCGCGTCAGCCCAAGTTGACGCGCGTCTGAACATTGTACAGGTTTGCATTGACGTGTTCAGTTGCAACGCGTTTTTCAAGGCGTTACGTCGTTTTTCGTCTTCAATGGAAGAATTCAATACTGAATTTTTCATCGATGAAATCGAAAAAAGACCCTCGATCTGGGACATGACCAGTCGTGATTATTCAAATAAAATAATAAAAAGAAATGCCTGTGAAGAAATAGTACTCATTTTTTCTGAAGAAGGTTGTACAGTGGAAAAAAAAGAAAGGTGCATTTTCATTAGCCACAATTTCTTCTTTGATTTGCTCCAACAAGTCATCAAAAGATTTAATCGACATCCGGAAATAGTTAAAAATTTTAGTTCACAATTTCTCAAACTTGGATACAGCGTGATGTACAAGCTTGTACTTAGTCTGTTTTTTAAAATAGGATGAACCCAGTATTTCCTATTTCTCTGCCTACGACGCTGCATTCGTCTATGTAAGGTCCATAAGCATACAGCTTCTGCTATGACCATCTTCGCCGGAATAAAAAACACGACTGACTATAGTTATACACGCACTTAACTCGTAAAATCAGTAATTCATGTGAACACTGACTAAAAACGCGCGTTAGTCCGACGCGCGTCTAACGCCTCTCATGTGAACCTAGCCTAACGATTAGTGACGTACAGATCTGTATTACACGGAACAATATTTGATCCCCATTAAAATGTAAAAAAAAAAAAAAAAAACCAGGAAATCAAACTGTGATGCATGTTTTTCATAATCGTAAGATTTTATTTTTATTTTCTGTATATTAATTCCACGGTATTTAAAAAATCATTTAATTGCAATCGTAGATTAAATAGATTAATGACTGGATTCAAGGGTTGATTTATCGAAACTATCATCAAACAAATTTACACATGAATGAGTGGTGAAATTTAGAATATATAATTTAAAAAAAAAAGTATAACAGTGTATTTGCTGTTTTTTTCTTCTAATACAGAGTGCGGCAGAGCCGACTGACGAGTTTAATGAGGTCATTAGCCTGTGATAAGATAAGAGCAGGCCTTAATAAGTGGTATATTTTGAATTGTACGGTAATGCCGTTTTTATTCGTAATCGTGGTCTGGACAGGTGTGCATCGTGGTTTCGTCGTGCGTGCGTATTACGAAAATAATCGTTCTGTGATCGCTACACAAAGAGCTTTTCGTATACACTTCGGCATTCCACGTGCTGAATCTGTTCCTTCCGCTAACACTATCAAATTGTGGATACGGCACATTTGGAAGAAACTGAAAGTACCCTAAGTAGACTTGGACACGGAGCACCCAGAACGGTAAGAACCCCCGAAAATGTGCAGTTGGTTAGAGGACTTTTTTGAGGACCAGAACAGGACCGTCACTGTCACGTCCGCTCGTCATGTTGTGATGTTGGAAACTTATCTGCAGCATAGGTTGGAGGAAATGGCTGAAGAACATGATTTGTGAGATGTATGGTTTCAGCAAGACGGAGCTACAGCGCACACAGCTAGAATTTCACTTGCTGTCTTGCGACAAATGTTCCCTGGGCGGTTAGTCTCTCTGAGGGGAAACATAGGCTGCCCAGCACGGTTCCCAGATTTAAGCATGTGTAATTTTTTTTCCTCTTGGGCTACCTTAAGCATAAGGTTTACAGACATCGCCCACATACCGTAGAAGAAATTAAATAGAAAATCACCGTGGAAGTCGAGGCCATACCAGTCGAAATGTGCCGAAAATCATACGAGAGCTTCAGAGATCGTCTACAACAGTGTTTCAATGCTGACGGCCGCCATCTTGGAGATATAATTTTAAAAAAATAATTTTTAAAAATGGGATTGAATACTGATTTAAATTAAAAGAAAACCTTTTGTCTAAGTTTTACTGTTCGTTATTTATAGCCCATCAAAACTCGTCAATCGGCTGTGCCGCACCCTGTAGTTGTCGATTTACTTTAAAAATTATTATTTATATAAAACAAAAAACTTCACATTTTCCTAAAAACGCTGCTCGCGAGTTTAAAAATTCTGAATAAAACAAATTGGGATGATTATAGTTGAACTCTATGGAACACAATATCACGAGAAGCAGATAATCTAATACAAAAAAAAAAAAAGTTGTAGAGGAAAGATTCACGATGATGTCGGTGGCGGGACGCCCGACAAGGGCGGGCAGTATAGTTTTCCGTTCGGCCCGGGCCGGCGACCGTCGTCCGAGATCGGCGGCATCCGGGGACGACACTGTACGTAGACAACCGGACCCTTTAATAGTCTTCGGGAGTGCGACCGGAAGCGATGCCTGCGATGCCTAAAACGGAAGCGGCGGCCGGCCCTCGTCGCGGACGACGGACGGCGGATGTGTCCGGCGGCGGCCGAGGACAGGGTCCGCGGGCCGTGTTTTCCACGGTCGTCCTGTCCGCGGCCGCGATAGCGTTCGTGGCCACCGCCGACTGGAAACACGCGGCGGCCGCGTGCGGCCGGTGGCTGTTTACGGCGGCGGAATTGTTGTCGGTGTCGGACCAAAAGGTATCGACCCTATAATCGCAAACGCATTATATTTAATTAAAAAAAAAAAAAAAATGAGCTTTTTTTTGTTCAAACGCTTCTAAACGCTGACTGTAACGAACAACAATAATGTATTGGTTTTATCATACGAGGTTTTTTTATTTTTTTTTTTCTGTCTGTAAAAAATTTTTTGATCGGAACAATATTTCTGGTAGCAAAATTTTGTCTAGTTGGCGCATCGAACTGAGTAATTTTTTTTTTTTAATATTTCTTGGAGTTTTTTGAATAATCAGGAACAACCGGGATAATTTACACAATAACGCTGTTTGCTATTGTTTTCGATTTTGGTTTTTCGTTGGTAATCCGGTTAAAAAATAATCGCAGAGACCGGAAATTTCCACCAATTAGCCCAAATAGCACTTAACACTTCCTAGACGTGTTACAATTTTCCAAACATTCTGGCGATTTTCAAACTGTGTATAGCCATTTAATATTTTCTAGTTTTTATTTTTTTTTATTTAGTGTTTAGTGTTATGTGAATAAAATTGTTTTGGCTCGGCGAAAATGATCGAAAATTCGACGCAAGCCTAGCAAGGCATAAGTTGTAAAATAGTTGAGCGCAATGTAATAGTTTTTTTTTATATATATTACATATATAAATTAAAGCGTTTTAAGTGCAAATTTCGATGAAAATCGTAAAAATCGCGTACAATATTCCGGACGGTTTTAATTTATTTCGTAGTTACAAATGGATATAATTTTCAATTTGAACACGACCAAATGTATTATGACCGAACTCCGCTCAGAATCGTTTTTTCGTTACGTTTACAGGTATTAATTACACTACCCACTGTCCTAAACTTTCCCAACTGTTCACCTACTACAGTGACCTACCCGCCAGCAGTAACGTCGGTACGTCTATATTGATTTTTTATATATATTTTTTTTTTTATATATATTTTTTTTTTTATATATATATATTTTAAACGTATTATGATTTTCTTCGGTCACCGCGCAGTACCGACGGTTTTTTTAATTTGAATTCGTCCGCGTGTATTATAATCGTTCGTAAACATTTCCCCCCGCCCCCCCCCACAGTAATTGTGTAAATTGCGTTTTAACAAACACATAAAATCCTAGACGAATATCCGTTTTTATCAACGATTATATTGTTAGTTTTACGAGTACCTATGTACTACCTATACGATATGGGAAACTAACTCGTGCGGTTCGCACGCCTCCGTGGAACCCATTGTTGTACACCACGATAATCTGTTCATTACATTCGAAAGCAAACGGATACAGAGTACCGAATTTCTGGAATTTCGTTTAAAAAAAAAAAAACCAAAAGTGCCTTGTCGTAAATTATTTGTTTTTTTTTTTTCATACTACGTATTTTTATACTTGTTGGGAATTCTAAGGTTAATAATTATATGCACCACTTTCGGTCGTTCTAGACGTCCGTCCGTTTTAGATTTCCAATCGACCGAGCCACAATACGCTTGCAGATGAAATTTTCGGAAACCTTTGTGTTCCGAATATAAAAAAAACCACATTATAAACGTTCGGTTACTTAATTAGTGAGAATTATAGTCCGGATTTATATGTTTTTACGTTTCGTTGCTGAGTAAGTATACGCAGTCTTATGAGAGTAAAAAAATGTGGACATTCATTCAACACAGAGTTCACGGAGAAAAAGTTATGTTTTTTTTTTTTGCATATTTGTGAATGTGTTACACTGGTAAAGGGGTAAATGTTTAGCTTATTTAGCATATTTTGGAATATTCTGTAAACTGCGTGAAAAAATTAGTAATTTGTTTTAATTTTAATATTAAGACACCTGAAAAAAATATTTTTTGAATCATTTACCGTTTTTTTGACCATCAATTTTTTTTTTAATTTTGATATACGAACACTCGGTGGTAGTACTATTAGTTCGCCTTAGTCATACCTCACTGTAATTATAATATACCAAATTGTTTTTTTATGTTTTAATAATAATATATATTGTTGTTTTAAATTCCTACTGTTACTATAGTGCAATTATTCCATTACGCAAGCGCATTTAAAGAATATCGTAAAAAATAAATTACATAGTTAAGCATATAAATTGATTATTTTTACATATTTTATATAATGAGAATATTTGTAGGTTTTTTTTTAGAGAATATTAGTATCATATTTTAGGCGTTTTAAGAGAACATAAATCCGGACTACAGTTATAATCCTATGATTTTATAAAAACATGAATATAGATATAGCAAACAATTTAGATGTAAAATTCGTTATACAACGACTTAAATATTGTCTACAATTTTACAAATTTAGCTAGATTATTGTTTCGTTCGTGTACGATGAGAATTTTTTCGAGCGCGAGACACGTTGCTGTTTTTATCTGTAAAATATCGTCATGGTCAACTGTAACTTTGACAATATTTTAGAAAAATCGCAATACATTACTTCCAATACTTCCGTCGAGAGAATAATAATACCGTCCTGTTAAAAATTCGTTATTTTCCTTTAAAATGCAATTCATTTTTTATATATTGCCCGTTGATTGGACTGGTTGGACATTTATACCCGCGAAATACGAATCGTTTCAAAATTAACATTTTCCCAACATAGTTTGCAGTTTACGCGTTCTGTTCGCGTCAAATTTTAAGGTCGGATAGCAATTGGGACATAAAAATACTGCCGTGCCATAGCTGTTGTTACTTTTTTCTTTTTTTTTTTCTTGTTCTACAGTAATCGTTTATGTTTTTTTTTTAAATTCCCCATGCATTATTCAAAACCGCAGATGTTAACGTCGGTTATTTTTTTCAATTTTTTTTTATTATTTTATTTTTTATGTGGAAATCATGTTTCTGCCGGACAATAAAAACTGGAATATTTTCTAATCGTAGGTCATGCTACTGTGATGACCGGCGGACCGTACGCGAAAACACCGATGTTCGGACGTTATTATAATACGATATACGCTTACAATCTATTATAGATAGGTACGTACTGCGGGAGAAATCGGGTAATAAATTATTTTCAGGCTATAATTTTATTATTATTATCGGGTGCGCATCGATGGGGGCGTGGGCGCAAACGGAAAAGAATGAGAAGGAAAGAAAAATAAAAAATAAAAAAATAAGAAAATTATTATATGCGTTTATATCGAATAACGGTGAAAATTTGTTTTGTTTCGTACGTTTATCACTACGAAAATGATCGTAAATTGTTAATTTAAGTTTGCTGTACGAATACGCGATAACGGTAGACCGGGACGTCCCGAACGGGTCGCGGCGGGTATCGTCGGTTTTGGTATTTAGAAAAAAAATCGTTCGAACATAAACCGCGCGTCTCGATCTATATTCCTAAAAAATTCCACTGGTTATATTATGGAAAAGGCGATTTACCGCGTAGTTTGGCCGATTCGGCGGTATAAAAGAACTCTAAAACGTCTTCGATAAGTAAAACCGATCGATCCTAATCGAAATAAACCGCAAGTTTTGTCACGCGGCGGAATTAAAAATGCGAAATTATCCGACGATTTGTCATCCGGCCGAAATAATCGGTTTTACTTCTTACATCAACTCGCATGAATACCGCAGCCAAACTTGTACGATGATAATTTAAGTTTCGCGAGCGGGTACAAAAATATAATGATTTTTATATATATATATATATACAGTGGACGATTTTTTTTTTTTCTCTCACAACTCGTATCCCGAGCCCGGCATCGTGTTACTCGTATACACATAAAAACAGTTTGTCTGACATAAAAATCTTAACATACGCATATACGGTACACATAACGATTACATTATAATACGCAACGGGCCTTTTTAAAATGGCTAAAACCCGCTGTTTTATTTATTATTATTTTTTTTTCCTGTGTATTTCAATTTTATTTTAAATACATACTGCGTACGGAATAAAATCTCGAATTAAACACGAAACAATTATGCGCACCTAAATCGTATTTGTACACCAACTGGTTGTACGCTTACTTTACGCGATACACGTTTATACTTAATTTTTTCAAAAAAAAAAAAAAAAACAATTAAATATGTTCTATAAAATAATAAACCATGAAATCAACTGCCGCAGTATTATACACGGCTAGAATTTCTACTCGTATTGTAAGGTACCCGGGTATATAATAAATTAACATTAAAAGCGGATCCCGTAACTAACAGAGCAATAAATCCCGGACAGCCGAAATATGTACGCATCGAAATAATAATCATTAACTACGTACAGCATAATGCACCTGTATGCGCGATTATCGTTAACAATTCAATCTCGAAATAACAACGAAAAAAAATATATAAAAATGTTTTAATATCGTGTAAAGTTTAGGCCTAAATAGAATATAGTACATACTAGAATATACCTAAACGAAGAACATTGAAAAAAAACGATTTTAAAATTAATTTAAAGATTCAAATACATATACATGGTATAAAAACAAATTATTATGCAGGACGATATTTTAGAGGGACTGAGAAACCCCGAAGCTTTATTCAAAATATCGGCCGGTAGAATAAATATTCAGAGAGATTTAAAAAAAAAAAAAACCCATGGTTTTTCTTTTATGGGATCGTCGCTGTGTCGCTTGGACGAACACTGAATACATACAATACGATCTAAACATTCTAAACCGAGTGTTTTGACGTCAAAAAAAAAAAAAAAAACGATGTAGTTTGTCCGAGTTTCGTCTTCAAAAACATAGTTTATTTAGTAATAAAAATGTATAAAAAATATGTCGGTAAATATTTAATGTTTCATATTATTTATTCGATTTTTTAACAATTTTTTTGATAGTTTAAAGTATCTACACATGTAAATTCTCGTAAAAACAGTAAAAACTCCATATGACACCGCAGGCCGATTTAACATAGTGGTACTCAAAGTTGAAACGAATTTTTTTTTTCCGTATCGTCGTTAATTTATGAACCGTAATATTTGTATAAACAAATTAAATATTACATAATAAATTACGATACACGTTATAATAATTATTCCGTATTTTATAATTTCTATAATTTATTACAAAAAAAAAAAATGCATTACAGTTATATATACAGTGAAACCTCTGAATAGCGGACACTCTCGGTCGCCGAAATTTTGTCCGCTATTTAGAGGAAAACATTTTTTTTAACAAATAAATAAATTCAATAATTTTATTTTATATTATTTTTACATTAATTGAATACACGATAAAACTAATATAAAAATAACAGTTACCTAAATTTTTCTTTTATTTTTACATTAATTAAATACATACATCTTAAAAAAATAAAAACTAACATTTCTGAAAAAAATCTATTACTTTAGTTTGCTTACTAATTGCAAGCGTAGTTATTTCGTATACTTTTTTCTTGAAGCATCGGTCCTAAAACAGGAAGATTTTTTTCTCGTAATTTTGAAAACCAGTTTAATACTTCATTGTCGATTATAGAGGTTTCTGTTTTTTGTAGCTTTGTCCATTTCCGTTTATCTTCTCCATTTTCAGCCCAAATTTTGTAAAGAGCGTCTTTATTTGCTATAATATCAGCAATTTGTGTTTTACTAACACTAAATTTGTCTGCTAATGCACGAACGCCCATTGTATTTGATGTTCGAAATTCCAGAATGTCTATTTTTTCTTTTAAAGTTAATATTTCAATGACTGAACGGATAAGATAAGATTTTCATATACAGTATAATAATGTACACATAAGATAACTTAATAATTCAGGTTTTTATTCAGGTATTCCAAAATAATTCTTAATTTAAGATAAAAATAACTAATATCAACGTCATAAAAGTGTCCGTTATTTAGAGTGTCCTGTATTTAGAGGTTTTCCTATACATTAATAGTGAAAATGTTCCCGTCCCCGAAAAAACGTCCGCTATTTAGAGGTGTCCGTTAAGGGAGGTTTCACTGTATATAAAAATGGAAAAAAGTACATTTATAATATGCATTTTATTTTTTATGATAAAAAGACGACAAATAATCGGTATTGAATTATTAAAACAATCGATCGAAATGATAATTATATGTAATAAACACTGGTGTATATGCGTAATGGGAAACATTTTTAGGGAAGTTAAATTGCACACGTGTGTGTGTGTGTGTGTAAAATACAGTGGCAAAATAATTTTAGACGGAGCGCGGTAACCGTTTTACATATCTGTCTGGCGAGTATTCAATTGTTACGATGAGATTGTTGCCCCCTCTCGGCGCCCGTTCAATAATTTCGCGAAATTTATAAATAACAACACTGTCCGTGAGCAGTGCGTTGCCGTTTTTCTATACCAGCGGTTCCCAAACTGTGCTCCCTTGGGGCTTTCCCAAGGGCTCCGTTCATTAGTACACAAAAATTTTTTAAATTATTTAAAACGAATATATATTTCGTAAAAATCTCGTCAACACTCAAGTTACCATAATTCACCGATATACTACGTAAAATCCCGATAAGATAACTGTGTACAATTATTTAATTTTAGAATTAAGGCAATACTAGAAACTAGATAAGTTTCCATTATTGTATGTATGTAAACAGTTCGTGTTAATTATGCTTCATAGAACACAGGCAAATGCAAATGAACGTTAAATATTTCTTGGGGCTCCACGAGAAACTTCTCCTTAAAAAAAAAAGGCTCCGAGGCTGAAAAAGTTTGGGAACCACTGTTCTATACGATAATATATTATGAATATATATATATTGTCGAAAACGAAAACGCTCGGCGGCAATTAAAACGCAAAAAAAAAAAAAAAAAAAAATACTAACGGACGGCCGTAATAACAATTTTTACTGACATTTGTACCGCCCCCTTTAAAGAAAAACGACTGTACAACAGATCGTTTCCACTCATATTGTTATAATATATTTAATTTTCGTCTCCGTGCCCGTAATATTATAATATTATTCATAATAGCAGTATTGCTCCTTAACTCGGGCTACCAGTGATAATCGCAATAATTAAACGGATAATTATTGTCCGTATAATATTATACGGGCGCCGCTCGCACATAGACGCGCACACGCACACACCGGGACGGCCGTTTTGCACATTATCCATATTATATTCTGACCTAAATCGCACTATAATTATTATCGACGTTCGTTCTCCGTACGCAAATTGCACGCGTGTATTATATTCACTAATATTTTAATACGATATAATTGGTCGAAATATTTCGTATGCTCGCATAAATCGCCACAACTGCTGCGGTATAGAATAATAATAAATGTTCTCTCGTAGCTGATCGTTACTGTAAATTTAACGAAAATTGCCACAACTGCTGCTGCTGCTGCGGTATAGAATAATAAATATTCACTCGTAGTTGTAATAATCATTACTGCAAGTTTAACGAAATTCGGGTTTGATTTTTTTTTTGGTGTGCCGTGCAATGTAAAAAACGTTTGCTCTACGACGTTGTAAGAAACGTTAAAATTAGATAATTTTATATATTTTTATATACCCCCACTATTTAAAAAAAAAAAAAAATTCCTAACCAACTTCGTGAAACCTACCGCGTTAGTGACCTGATGCCCGAAACAATATATAAATTTAGAATAAAAAAATTATTGATGCAACAAGTATAAAATGTAAATAGGCATATTTGAAAAAGTCAAAAACTCGATTTCCCGACGTTTCGAGATGTTGGCAAACAGGTGGGTTTTTGCTTCAAGCCGACGTGATATATAAAGTTGTATTCTATAGTTCGATTATTTTATTTTCTCTATTCGGTCGGAACTTTCAATTCGATACTTACTGGACTTACTGTGAAAATATACTGGCAAAATAATTTGATGATCAATCAGTTATCATAACTCGATAAGAAAAAGAAAAAAAGACACATACTTCGCATAAACCATTACTAACGAAAAACGATTCTGACTGAAGTTTGCAGTAAATCGTGTTTTGAAATGACGTCATTTTTAAGATTTTCATCAAAATGTACATTTTAAACGATTATGAAAAATAATTAAAATACTCTCAAGTTTTTTTCATTTTCATCATTAAGTACAACTTATTATGAATTTTGTGTCAAATTTGTTTCCCTGTTTTTCCCATTAATTAAGAAAACTACAATGAAAATCAAAAAAAAAATGGCCTCTCTATGCACCAACTAGATCCAAAATACTTTCAGAAAAGGTGCTAAATATGAAAATCGGAGCTTAGTAGAAAAGTTATAGAAAAAAAATAATTCATCACTTTGCTCATAATCTAAAATATTTGTTTTAAACTTGTTCTGTACCAATGCATATTTTTCCGACAGTAACAGCAATATACAGGTATGTCGGGTATTTAAATATACTCACCGGTGAAAATGTAAAAAAAAATGAATTATACTTGAGTTGGAACCCTCTATTCGTGTCTATACGACTTTAATATACCGTTGCCGTTTTAAAATATGAGCCATTCGAATAATACAATAAGTACTCGAATACCTTTTAATTAATTAATTAATTTTTGAAGAAAAAAACCGCTATATTTTTTTTTTTTTTTTGAAAAACGTACGTGCCCATTATAGAACTATTATATTTTTTAATCCAGGATGTATTTATTTATTTATTTTTTTTCTGAAAATCGCGTTTTGGTATACTCGCGTGCTACATCGTAGTGCTCCGACATACGGAGTCGCGTACCTATAATTACGATTACGAATAAAACGATTTCCATTAATTTTTAAACGCGAATTATTTAGTGTAAAAATGAACTAATTACGAACAGAACTGTACAGTCGTACGTATTGCATCTACAAACTATAACGAAATACAGTATATTAATATACCTACTTTGTACTCGCAGAAATCGTACACGAAATATAATAATCCATTTAAAACTCGTAAAAAAAAAAAATACACGAATAATAATATTGACAGAACGAGATCGTAAGATATTTTTATTAACACGGCGATGAAACGTACAAAACATTTATCTCAATTTATCTTGTACCAGTCAAGGACGATAATTCTGGGAGGGAGAAGTCATCATTTACAACAATTAAACCCGATATAAATTCTTAAATAATTGTATAAAACCGACGTATAACAAAGTTTATCAATCAAAATTTATAGAACAAATTTCAAACGGCGCTTGTAGTTATTTTCTGAACGGCCTATGACTAAGTATATTAAATTATTAAAATTTAATTTCCCACGCATTGCGCGTTTAACAGACAAAGATTCGTGAGTCGCATTTCACTTATCCTAGCGTTCGGCCAAGTTTTCGTTCGGAGAAGAGAAGACGAAAAGCTCCATCGGGCGAATATATTTGATGATAAAATAATTTGAATTGTTAGGAAAAACATTCAGGACCACAACGGGAAAAAGCTTCAATAGCGTTCCCAGGATATTTCTCAATGTCTCTTGTTCATTGTTCGCGTACAGTCAGTGGTGAATATTGAGGGGGACTTTGGAGGTTTTAACCCACCCAGAACTTCATCAAGCCCCCCCTTCCCCCCGGAACGTATTAATCTCTCTACTATACGTAAAACATACAATTGTAAAAAAATGTTTAAAATTTTAAATTTTATTAAATATATTAACGTACAATATGTATTACAGTAGGGTCTCGTCAATCCGGACGGGAACGGGAAAAAGGATCGTTCGGATTGCCTATGGCTTAAAAAAAAAAAAAAATCCGTTTTCTTGTAATTTAAACTTAAAAATTCATTTTTATCTGTAATCGAAAAACACAATGAATACGATAATTACGACCACTATGCAGTATGACACACACAACTGAAAAATGCAATTAACGTATTTAATCGTATCTAAACGTACGATGTGCTATCGTGATTATTTTAACTATTATTATTGTGAGGATCTACGGAAAAATATATGTCTCTAAATATAGTGATGATGCTATAATCCTCAAGCCTGTGTTCGGATTAGCCCGTGTTCGGATTAACGAGACCCGGCTGTGTATATTAATCGTGTTTTATTGTTTGCCCAGTCTGGCGGTAAACGAGATAAAAGAGCCGCTTAAGCGGTGTTGATGGTTCGGTTTAAAACCGATAAATTTGAGTTAAGGGATAATATAAAAAAAAAAAAAAAAATTTTTAAAAATCGCCGTAGCGGAATGAAATGCCATAAACCATCACGCTCCGGCGGTGTTATAAAATACGACGACGTTAAACCACTTGCACGGAAATAATTTAATACTATTATCATTTTCTTATCATCTGTTTTACGTATAACAGTTAACGGGCATATTTGTATTCTGCCATGAGAACAACTTTAACGATGAACTCGAGTGTATCAAATTGTTGAGCAATTTTGATAAGCCAACAAAAATCGTTAACCTGAAAACGACTGAAATAACTAGAAAATTTCAAACAGCAAAAAAATAATATAAAAAAAAAAAAAAAAACAACAGAATGTTTTTTTTTTTTTTTTTTTTGTAAAGTGTACCGCGTCTAAAAAATGCTAATAATATCAATGCATTCGGTGACGATTTGATTAAATTACAACAAGGACAACAAATATTGGAAATAATTAGAACCGATATTGAGTAAATATTCCCGGTTTCACTCTATTATTATAGGAAAACACTACGAGGAAAATCAAATAATGGCCTTCCCGACACACCGAATAGACTAAATTCGCGCTATCAGACACTATTTCTAAAGTCAATGATCGGAGCAAGGAAATATAATCACACGGCATATTGAGTATAATAATAAAAATGTTGCAATTGAATTTTATCCGAGTGTGATGACGTTCAAATTTACTTTGAAATTCGTAAATGCCAGAGTATTAATTGGAATTTACTCGTATCTTGTAGCTACAAGTCAATACGATGTTCAATTAAAATCTATCAAAAATGTTTAACTTCCGGTCAGAATCGATTTTTTGTCGTATATATTATCTTCGGTGTCACACGCTGGTAGGGGGGGGATACATCACCCCATGGGCTATTTTTGTTTTATATACTTAAACACGACGTTAGACCTCCAGTCAACAACATAATAAGTTGTTTGTACGTGCCAGTTGGCAACGAAATTTATTGTCAGAAATATGTGCTGTGGTGATAACTGATAAATGATTAACTGTCAGATCAGAATATAATGGATTTTTGTTGTCCCGGTTTATTACGTCCTCGTCCCCCAAACCAAATTCTCGCGCACGCCACTGATTATCCTATATCCCCGGCATCTCACCCACAAAAGTGACCAACCGATGCGATGGCGCGAAATATTTCAGCTTTTTATTATAATTAAATTGTCCTTTAGACACCGATTAAATAGAGTCAGGCCTTTGACGTCCGTTTCAGGCCGGCCGACCGGGAAACCTCCTGGCAAGCCAGTCCGTCTCTGAATATAGGTAACAAATTCAGAATCGTGTAGGCATATTCGCCGGGTGCCACACAAGAAAAATCAGGGGTGGGTCATAATCGCCAGAAAAATATATTATTTTATATAATACAATTGTTAACCGTATATTAACATTGTGTACGACCGCAAGTGCGCGGTGGTGTTGCCGGACTTTTTAGAGGATATACTCCGCCCGCCGATCGATTGCACTTACTGCAAAGGAATGGAATCCGTCGAGAAGATATTCAATTTGTCGGCCGAAAATTTCGAAAAACAGTAAGTGAATTTTATAGTAAAAATAATAAAAAAACCAAAAACTGGCTTATTAACTTTGACAGTGTACCGAAATTTCAAACACTACCGCCCATAGAGTCTATAATGGACATGACCGAATGGAAAACGGTCACGGGAAAATGGGCCAACTACAAATATTGACCGTAGGAAAATATGACCATGGATAAAATATAATAATATTAACGGTCGTTTTTTGTATTTGGCCATTTTTTTCCGCGGCCATTATTGCCTACGCCTATAATAATCAGTCATTTCGGGTAGTTTAGGCGCCTAATATTAGTTTTATGCCACCGATGCGAGGATATAATTGTATATTGATTCGGCACACGCTTCATTGGGATAGAATAAAAATGGCCATCAAACAATCACAAGGAAATTTAACATGTGCGACATATGCAACTTGACCGTACAAAAAAAATTCTGAAATTGTCGAGAGAAATAATATAACAAATCCGTATGCAATCCGTAACTCGAATAATAATTCTCTAGTAATATAATGGAATTATACGGACGTGGTTTGAATTTCAAACAACTTTCTAGAACCGTTTTTTTTTACTAGGGGTTGAGGATTGTAGGGGCGATAAACGAATAACTTTTTCTCGAGTTACCCTTCGTTTCATTTCGATTTATCAGGAGTAAATACCAAACAATACCCGGTTTTCGACTACTCGGCAATCTGTAAACCCGGCGTTTGGCGTTTTCGATCTGATGCCATATTATAATATTACATATTCGCATCGCACAATATTAATGATCGATCCCGTTTATCCGATAGACAAAAAAATAAATGAATAATATTATTTTTAACATTTTTAACGTAAATCGTATATTTTCGTATTCGATACCGGGACACCTATCTATATGATATTGTGAAAGTGTCGGTTCTCTGGCGCGCGGCAGTTCTAAGATACTAATCGAAAACCGTAATACTGCCACTGATCGCGTTCCAGTTACGCGTACACGGGTCGGCCTGTGGTGGCCGTGAACGTTTCCATCCCGTCGGCCGCCACCTTCGGGTTTCCACTGTTCAAGAACCTGTCCGATGCGGGACTCATGACCCCCTGCCAGTTTTTCCCGTACAAGACGGAATTCCGGACGCTCGGCGAAGCGCTCGGCATGGACGAACGCCGGGCCGCCATGGAGCCCGGACACCCGCCGTGGTACGTCGGTTGGTACGTATACAATATTGGAACACACCCTTTTACTATAGTAACGTGACGTAAATCCGGATTGCGGACTTCGAAATAACATTGTTCCAATTTTGAATTTCAAAATTCGAGTTTTTGATGTTCTTTTTATATATATATATATATTTTATTTTTATATTTTCTATATTTAAAAAAAAAAAAAAAAAAATGAGTAATGTATGATTTTTACAGAAAAAAATAAATGTTTATAAGATATTTGCCAGCGGCCACTTTTCGTTCCCACAGATCTATCAGCATTATTTGATAATTTCACTTACAATGTCCGGTTAGCGCTAACAAGACTTTATAACATTATAATAAATGCTATTATTAGGGAATCCGAAATCCGGATTATTTGTATACATTTTCGTATTTTACAATCCGAATATCCGGATTTTTCCCACCATTACATTCTACGTCTTTTTGTTCCGGTAGCGTATTTCGCGTATAACGCATTGAGAACCTATACGCCTAGAACGACTACTCTCAGATTGGCTAGATCGGCCATTTCCGTTTCCTTTTAGTCGATGTTAAAACACTGTTGGTCCGAACTTGATAACTGTTTCAAGGAATTTAATGCCCCGAGGGTAAACCTAAAACCTACCAGCCAAAAATGGTTTAGATAAAGCAGAGGCGAAATGGAGTAACTGTTAGCCTATAAGCAGTTTATGCTCCAAGGAAGTGTCCCATGTGTACAGTGTAAACTTATAACCTGGATGTAAAAAAAAACGTCTATGATCGACGGAACCGAACTAGATATCAACGATTTCATAGCCGCCACGTTAATCCATTTTGAGTATATATATAGAGAATTTATAGTTAATTTCTCTGTTTTTATATTTCGGGGTGGCTTAGCTTCCTCGACACCTACCCCTCCTCCTCATCCACCAATCATTCCGCCAATAGATTGGCCGTGTCCTAGTTTTAACGGGTCCGGTGGGATTTTTCCAGGAGCAACTGCGAATCAAAAACGATAAATCACCTGAAAAAACACATATCTCTACCGAGTTTCTTGCCGGCGCTGTCCGACAGCAAGCGTACACTGTGGATCTTCATGGGCACTCCCGGACACGGAGCACCGATGCACGTGAGTATCATCAGTGTTAGCATCGTAAAAATTAAAGAAAAGGAACTACCAGACTCGGAAAAAGATATTGGCGTCCTTTGCAACTATTGAACTCGCTCTATAAATATTCAATAATTAATAAACAACAACAACAAAAAACCACCAACCACTACTCTTGCGGGCTAAATTTTTACTTGCGTATTTATTTATTTTATTTGTTTTAAAAATTAAAAAAAAAAAATATGAAGTTTCGCTTTTAGTTAAATTACTTGGGTAGTAGGTATCTACTTTATAATCACACGGACAAATTCAACAAAAAATATATTTACAATATATCAGTTGATAATGCGTGTAACCTTAGTTAATTTTAATTAATATATTTGATAAAAACATCAGTTTACAACCAACAGTCAGAGCCGGACGGGTTCAGCTCGATGGGCCGCCAGGATTTTAATAATTTGGGCCGCTGAACCGAAATGTCTCTATTTCGTTTTTCGTTCAATTTCACAATTGGAATTGAACAGGCCGAACCGGACCTACAACGATCTATTGTTCTCGGGATATTTATATTTTAGATACTGGGGGCCGGTAAAATATTGATCACGACTGAATGAAATCGCCCAATCCCCGGCCCTGCCACCAGTAAAGAAGGAAACGGCTTGAGATTGTTTTTGGTTTTTTAAGACTGAGGGTGTTCTGAATTAGAGCTGAAGCACCCCCGAGTAACCCCCCCAATTGCGTCTGTGGCCAACACCACAGGCCAAAACGAGTATGTAAGCCTGCACGAAAGTATAATAATATTGTCGTTAAACCCGTGACGTTTAGATCGACAAAGTACGGTATCCATCGTGGCAGACGCAAATTAGCGGACGCAAAAAATGGACGTTGAGGACGCCGGTCGAATGTTTTTTTCAATGCAAACGGCAATTCGAAGTGTTCATGGAACCGGGTTCGACTTGTGAGTATTGTTTTATATTATAATAATAAAATAAGAGTACGGATTTCGATGGCATTAGCACTTTTTCCGTCCTTGTTCAAGACAAAGCTACATCAACTATATAAATGCACATTTTATTTTCCTTTTTTTTTTTTGTTACTTTTTAGGCAATTTTACAAAAAGTTCTTGTGCAGATAATTTTTTATATGTTTGCCAAAATGTCAAATGAAAAAAAAAATTCAACTATTCAATTTTTTTTGTTTATTTTTTATCGGATTTTTAAAAGACATTCCGATATGAAAAATTCATAAATTCGATTATTATTAACAATATATATTACACACACGTTCGTTTACACTTCTAATCTAAAACCACACAATAATTTTAAAAATAATTGTTTGCGGATTATGTCTGTTGTATCTTGTATGTAAAAATTTGTATAATTTAAGACAAACCCAGAAAAAATTTTAATTATACCCAGGTGTAGTAATATTAAAAAAATACATAGCTTTTTACAAACCATGTATGTGTCAGTTTAATATAAAACCTAAACATTTTTCGATTATGTTATAATATATTTAATATTTTACAATCATTACGTATATCATCAGCGGAGATAAAATAATAATCTATACAATATTATAATTTTGAACTCTTGATCTCTTAAAAAATGTTCACTGACTGTTTTTAATTAGTTCAATCGGAACTCGTTGTTGCTGCAATAAATAAGTGCATAAGAAAAAAAAAAAATAAATGTTACTTATCTAGTGATAAGTAACATTTATTTTTTTTTTTTCCAATTTAGATTGGTAAGTGTAATAATGTTTATTATTTACAAAAAAATCTAAGCCAGCAAGCAATACACATTGTCGAGGAAAATTCCTTGCTTCTATAAAACATTGATTTTGGAAAAAGTATTTTATAATATTGTGTGCCGTTTTGACAATTATTAAAATTAATAAAAATAATACCATTGACTCTATACAATTTCATCACTATTTTTTGAAGTGTACAAAAATGAACTAAATTAAATTTCAATATATTTTAAACAATAGTATTTAAATTAATTTTAAAAATATGTAGTCTTTTGAATTTCTAACCATTTCAAATGAACGCCCAATTTTATAATAAATTCTGTTTTACTATTATTCTAGTTGTACTGGACACTAATATTTGGTACCACAAAACACAAACCATTGGTCAAGACATCAGCATAACAGTCGGGGGCGAGTATGACTGAGATACAATTGTCTAAATTGAAAACACATCATAGCTATTGAAGTTAGAAATCATTCAATGTGTCTACGATACTACAATAATTATTTCAATGTTTATTTTTTTATTATGATTATTATAAATACACATTACACCGGGCCATTTGAAAGAAGATCAAGGCACTTATTACTGTTCTAATTTCTATTTTAAACATTTAATTCAACATAATTAAATTATTACATTTAAACAAACAGATAATATAACATTATAACAATGGATTACCCTGTAATTTCAATAATTCTAGACAATTTAAATATTATATGCAATTATAACAAAAATAAATGTATGAATTGAAAAATAACATTAAATAATATTGTATTGTAATAATAATAATAATAATAAAAAAAGACACGAGTAAATATAATTTGATATTTTTTTTTTTATGAAAATGAATCCATTTTGTAATAGATTTATTTTGCAAGTTATACCTGAAATGCCTAAATTTATTCATTACTGTGGTGCATGAGAATTAATAAGTAGATACGCAACTAAAAGTACAAATTTGATAAAACCTATTTAAAGGTTTTAAAAAAAAAAAAAAAAAAAATGCAAATTTAAATGACAACAATCTGTGTTGGATTATGTCATGTCATTATCGGAATGTTTAAAATAATTTGTATGGCAGATCTTTCAATAAATTATTATAATATACAAGTTCTTGTTATAATTAAACTTCACCTAATTATGTTTAGTAAACAAAAAAATAAATCATATAATTATATAGATCTTGACAATACATTGTAAGTGACTTAATGAGGTTTCACCCATTTATAAGATCCATAATACTTAAAGTTGTTGGCAAGAGAAAGACTGTCAGCTTCAACAGGGCCACGGGACCCATACCTAATAAAACGAAAAAAAAAAAAATGTATTAAATTTAACTGTACACGCACAGTTTTTAAATAATAATATTGAACGGACTTGTATAATAATGGCTCAGGATGAGAAGATTCAATTTCGTGGAGAAGAGGAGTAAATATACGCCAAGCCTCGGACAGTTCATCGGCACGTACAAAGTGCATTTGTGAACCACAAAATACATCCAATATTAATCGCTCGTAAGCATCTGGTAACTTGACATTCTAATAACAAAAACACGATTTAAATTTTAAAAAAAAATCCATTTTAAAAATTGTTCGGAACTAGCAGTGTGTGTGATATTCAACTTGCCTTGTACCGATTAGTATAAGTCAGGTCCAATTCGGTTTCTTCCATTTCAAATCCAATGCCAGGCCGTTTGGTCATCATTTTAACATAGACGGCTTCATTTGGTTGTACGCGAATCACGAGTTCGTTTCTTTTCAGAACTCCTCCGAATATGTCACCGGGCACATCGTGATATTGAATACGGATTTCGGCTTTGCGTTCATTCAACGCTGTTAAACATGATATAAAATATAATAGGCATGATTCGACGGAATAGAATATCATTAAAACGCGCGCGGCGCATACCTTTTCCGCATTTCAATATGAACGGCACACCGTCCCAACGTTCGTTATTGATTTTCAACACAGCCGACGCAAACGTAGGTGTTCTCGATCCGTTCGGTACGGTTTTATCGTCGGAATAACCAAACTTCTTGTGATCCTCCGTAGCTTCCTGATCGCCGACATACTGGCCCAAAACCACGTCCGACAACTGAACTATAGGTATACACTTGAGGACCTTAACCTAAACGCAACAACACACGCGCGTATGAGAATACGGAACATTGTGACCACCGCCGTTTCGGAAAAACTAACTTTTTCGTTCCGGACGTCGTCGGGATGTATGGTGGCTGGCTTTTCCATGGCGACCAAGCTGAGTATCTGGAGCAAATGGTTTTGCATGACATCACGGATTATGCCGAAATTGTCGAAATACCCGCCGCGGCCTTCGGTGCCAAACGGTTCTTTGAACGTGATCTGCACCTGCGCGATGTTGTCCCTGTTCCATCCGGTGTTCAATATACGGTTCCCGAATCTAAAAACAAACGCGGTGGTGTCGTCTGTTAGAGAACGATATGATAATGTGTATAGCTATAATATTATTACACTACTGTCCCGCCACCTACTAACCTGAGCGTCATGAGATTTTGGACCATTTCCTTGCCCAGATAGTGATCGATACGATACACTTGGTCCTCGTTGAACAACTTGGCCAAATGGTCGCTGAGCTCCAGCGAACTGGCCGCGTCTCTGCCGAACGGTTTTTCGATGATGATGCGCGTCCAACCTCTGAAAACGAATCGTATTGGTAATGTCCGAATAAAAAAAGAAATACCGTCGGGTCGGCGGTTCGCTCACTTGTGGTCCATGCACGTTTCGTGGATGTGAGTGGTGGTCAACTCGAACAAGGACGGCGGTATAGCCAAATAGAACAGCCTGTTCGAGATCCCGGAGATCTCGTGTTTGGCGAGGTTCGCGTTTAGAGTACGATAGTCGGCCGGACCGTCGTAAGCGCCGGCGACGTAGAAGTTGTACGACCAGAATTCGGCCAGACGGTCTTGTTCGTCGTCGTTGCACTAGAAACACCAAAAAAAAAAAAAAAAAAAACGAAAACCGCCAATCAATTAAACCGGAACGCACCGCCTATATATTGTTATAAATCGTAGACGACAAATATACTTTCAAGTACGGCGAGACGTTGGTCTTCAGCTGTTCCAACGTGAGTTTGGACCGGGAGTATCCGTAAATGAACGTTTTGTCCGGGATCAACTTGTCGCGGAACAACATCCAAAGGGTCGGGTAGATTTTTTTTTTGGCCAAATCGCCCTGCGGAACACGTCGTCGGTCAGTACGGGAATGCACATAATTTCAAACCGACGAGAATCGACGATATAAGTACGAACGTAATAATAATAATAATAATAATATTACCGATGCGCCCATCACGACGATCAGGTGAGTGATGTTCTGGTCATAGTGGGCGCCCTCGACGTCCATTTGAGGAGAATTCAACGACGTCCTTATTAGGCGAAGGGTTTCTTCTAGAGTGTCTGTATACGAAACGAAAAATAAAAAAATAAAAAATGATATAATATGTAAAACAAAATGTACAACTATAATTAACAACAGGATATAGACACGATTTACAACGAATCCTGGAAAAAAAAGTGTGTTTATTATTATTGTTATTGTTGTGTGAAGACAAAACTATTAATACATTACATTAGCGTTGTTAAACGACAGCGATGGACACGATAAGCACAAGAAAAAAAAACCGCATCGGTTTAAAAACCGTTAACTAATAACTCTATATTTCCAACATAAATTATATTCGCTAGGCGGAAATGGAAGGGCGCTTCTCCCTCCCCCCCCGTGTTCGGAAATTGTAATTCGCCTAAATAAAAAATAAAAAATAAAAAAAGTATATACCATAGAGGGGGGCGGCGTGGAACGCTACATACAACAATAGCCACTCTGGCACTTGATTTTCAACGTTGATTTCCGCTCATGATTAAATTATTAAATCGTATTATGGGTAGTAGTAGTTGTAGTAGTATTATGTAGATGCGCAAATATTGCAGTAAATAACTAGACAAGTACTGGTTAAAAATGTTAGGTACAATGGTTTTTGTTTTGTCTTTAAACGCACGCGACGACGAGGCCAATTATTTTTATTATTTTTTTTTTTTTTTTTTTTTTTATTTGGCTGCCACCGTAGTACTGTGTACGCTATAATTACTATTAATAATATCTTATGCCCGTCACGGTATTTATTAGATTATTATTAAGCTTTTCGGAATTTCGATAGACGTGGACGAGACAGCTTTACACAGCTGTTGTCAAGTACGGTACGTACGGTTGGTTTATATATATATATATATATGTTTAATTTTTTTATTTTTTTTTCTTCAATACTCGACCGAGGACAAAATTCGAATTTTATTGTAATGCTGGTTATGGAAAATACGACGGGTTTTTGTTCAATGTAAAACATAATTTACGGGTGTGACCATTCCCGAACCGAGTTTTTCGTATTCGAATAAAAAATTCTAGGATAATCGATATAAATTTAAAACTATGAGTAGTTCATTAATTATAAAAAAAAAAAATAAAAAAAAAAAAAAAAAATGTTAAATTCAGTCGCCGTGACACAATTTTCGGTAAGAATCGTTCGACGAGTTATTTCTACGTATTATAGAAAATGTTTAAACGCAAATTTTAGACAGATAATTTTATTATTTAAAAAAAATGGTAAGTGATTTTAATTATTTATTTAAGAACAGTGAATTTTTAAAATGTTCAAGTACTCCAAGGAGGTGTTGTATTGATTTATTCAAAAATTATTTTTTTTTCATAAAAGAATTACGATTTTTAAAATTTTAAGACAATTTCGATTTTCTGTAACCATAATATATAAAAAATTTTGTTTTTTTTTTTTACAAGCACATTAAGTTCAATTTACCCTGAAATTAATTTTACCACATCATATGATGTTATGATAGGTAACTATTAAAATTATTAAATGTAATGCAATTTATCTATGAATTCTCCCAAATCAAAATTATAAAATAACACAATGACCAAAGGTGAAAAGATAACACAAACGAGCAATTTGATAAATATACTTATACATATTAAACTGTATTAATATGATAATAATTTACAACAAGAAAATATACATGATAGGACGTACGCGTACAAATTACTCGTATTATTATTGGCTATAAACCAATTGAGATAATAAATATAATTAAAATTAATTAATTTAATAAATAAAAAAAAAAAAAAAAAAAGTAATTTGTTATAAAGTAGTTATCCTCAAGTTAGGTAACTATAGTATTTTGTAAATTGACATAATACCGAGTCTATTTAATGGACATGACACTGGCCACCGCTGACACCCCCGTAGTACCGGGCCGCCTACGATTATTACGATCTGGCTCGCTCGAGTGACGGTCGCACTCCAAGGTACGGTTTTCTAAACGCGGCCAGGGCAACCAGGGGGCCGGAACGGTATTTCGATATTGTTTGGATTTTTTTTTTTTTTTTGTTATATTCAAATTTAAAAACAATTATAAATTCTAAATTTGAAAACTTAATAGCCAACAAATTATTAATAATATTATTATGAAGTATATCACAACTGTGTGATTCCTCTTCATGTGTATATAAATGTTAATTGTCTGTAAATTATTATTATTATTATTATTATTATTATTATTACTTATTGTACACACTGTACAGATTGTAATTCTTCAAATAAAGTCAAATTTAAAAAAAAAAAAAAATATATACCACCCCTTTCTAAACGTGGTAAAAATGTCAAACATTCTGGCAAATTTCCGGGCTATTTATATGGCCATTTGAAATTTTATGCGAATCAAATTTGTCCGCCGGAAACGCGCGAAAATTGTATTTGTTTTATTATTATTATTATTATTTTTTTTTTTATCGTCTAAAGATCAATTGTTTTATAGTTTCGCCTATTTTCCGATTTATGAGAATAAAACTTTTTTGATTCCATAAAAATACGCAAAAATCTGTGACGAAATCCCGCGGACAATTGTATAGTTACGACCGAATACAATTTTCAATATTTAAATGTACCGTAACGTTTTTATCGGACTTTACTAAGAATTTTTCGTATTTCGTTAGCAACGATTGCGTGCAGATATAAATTAAATTCCTCTATTTATCCCACCTTCGAAAGTGCACATTCGTAAGTAGTATATCCGCGACTTTTTTACTTTGTACGCCGTCCGCAAAGTCATATAGCATTTTATATACGAATACATGAAATAAAAGCAAGCATAGAAATTTACTAAAGAAAAGCCACAATCAGAACTGGTTGTTTTTTTTTTTTTTTTTTTTTTTTTTTTTCTAACAACCGTACACAACTATATCAAAATTAGCAAAGCAAAACTTAATTAAATTTCGTTGCCGTAACGATTTTTAAAAAAACATATATGGTGAGTGCATTACATTATTGTCATAAAATTGTAAGCAAAATATAGTTTTATTTAATACATTTTCAAACACATTAGCTGAATTCATTAATAATAATACATAATCCAACGCACAACATTCATTAAATTTAAAATTTCCATCAATTTCAGTAGTTCTTTATAGTTAATAATAAAATTATAGCTCTAGGCTATTATTGTTTACTTACGACAAATTTATTATTACTTCTTGCGAATATATTTCGATTAATTGTCAACTTATAAAATTGAACTTATTAAATTAAAACTTGTATATAATTACTTGAAAAACTAGTTATACGTTTTTAATAACCAGACTTGTTGTAATGTGAAAGACTTGCGAAATAAGCATACACATTATCATACCGGTGTGTCCTACACGCCAGACTGGATCAAGAAGCAGAACAAAATGCAGACAATAAGCTAGTTAACAGAAGAAGCACTAACTACAACAAAATAGATTCGAAAACAAAATAAAGAGATTGAAGTAGTCACATTTAACACAGATCGCATTACTTTCGGACTCTATAAATTACATTTCAATAATAAAATGTACCGTTTAAACAAACAATTAACACAATAAAAGTAATATTGAAGTTTCTGTACAGAAAAAAAAAAAAAAAAAAAAACCGAAACGAAACACGTAAATATTAGTTTGAATTAAGTAGAATATAATATATTTTGAATGTGACGAATTAACTGGTTTAACAGAATTTCTTATTTTTGGGTTTTTCAGTATTAAATTTAAGAACAAAAATTGTTTTATACCATGTACTCTTACACATACGGTGTTCAATTTTTTTAATTTTATTTATCTAGAAAAAGAACATTTTATAAAGTGAATTTTATTAAAAAATCAAACTTACCGAATTATTTAACAAATATTTATTTGTTGTAATTAACGACAATTAATAAAAGTTAAATAACAAATGTGTGAGAATACATAGGTAGCCCAAAAAATTTTTAATAAAAAAAAAAAAAGGTATTTAGTATCTGACGGTTCATTTTTTTTTTTTTTTTTTTTTTACATCATTCAGAACAGTAAAACAAATTTGTCAGGGTAAAAGTTCCTAGTACAAACTGAGGTTTATTGATCGTTAATATTTTTACTAAAAATGAATGGATAACATTACCTTAATATGCTGAGACCTTTAATTTTCCAATTAAATGTATTTCAAACAATCTACTTATTTGTAACCACTAGATGACCTGATGACAAAATTATAAATGGACAAACGTGAACAAAATTAAAACTATAATAAACTACAAATAATAATTTAAAAAAAAATACTGAAAGATAAATATATTAATTCCGTGTACTTATTTCTAGAGATATGTCTAAACGTTATATGTACAGCCAAGTACTTATTAAAAGTAACGGATTTAAATAGTTTTGTTTAAGTACACTTACTCCAGTAAATCCTTTAGATTTTTAGATAACAATACTCGTTTACTTTTAAGTATTTATATTCTTCAACACAACACGACTATGTCACACTAAATTTATAGAGTAACTATATAATATTCACGTTTAATATGACACTTAAATTCATGTCTCAACAAATAAGTTTATCTAACTCGTTAGATAACATGCCAACCAATGGAACTGGAAGTTAATTATCGAAAATTAAAATATTTATCTAATCGTCAAATATGAAATAACAATTATAAAAAAAAAAAAAAAAAAAAAAAAAAAAAACTGGATTAGATTAGCTTTTAAAATATTGAAGTTCCTATAATCTATATAGTACCCATTTATGTAGACATGCCTATGTATTTTGCTTAAATTGAATAAAATTTATTCTTAAATTTATTTATTTTTACTACAAAATTATTATAGTCTATTTTGTTGTTAATAACCGACTCCATATCTAAATACGAGAATATTATATTATTAATGAATTGAATTAAACTTATATAGAAAACATGAGATAAACTGTATATTATTTTATATATATATATATATATATATATATATATATATATATTAGTATAAAGACATTGAAATGTTATAACTAATTTTTACAATACATAATAAAATTGTAATCAATGAAAAAGCGCATATACAAAAAAAAAAAAATTTAAAAAAGCAATTTTTCTTTATTTTTTTATGTTAGTTATAATGTCCAATTTACTTTTATGTGACTACTTATATACAATTCTAGGTACTTATTAATATTACTGAAAACTATTGTTCACATTATCATAATGTAGACAATAATTTCCTTTAAATCTATAAAGACCAAATAGGCGATAATAAAGCAATGTTGGTTTTTCTTTGCTACTAATACAATGGATTAAATTAAATGCATTAACTGTAATTCAAATTTATTTACTTTATATATATATATATATATATATATTTATTTATTACATAAACTGTGTAGTTATATATTACGATGATTTAATTAGTATTGCTAAATCGAAATTAAAGTTCACAGTATTATGTGGATAGCATAATTAGTTATACTAATGTATAACTCTCATATGTTATCTCTATAGTGTAAATAATTGATTTAATTTGCTTACGAAAAAAGTAAAAAATTAACGAAACAGGGAATGAGTATAATCATTTATATGTATAATATTATTGGCAAACTGTGAAAATACAAAGTCCCCTACATTAAACTAATATTGTTTTATTAGGATTACTATTATCCTATACACAGATGAGTAATGTCATATAATTAACTAAAAATCATATTTTAACATAATTTCAATGTCGGTGTTCATCTCATCTTACCTAATTTTTTTTTTTTTTTTTATCCTTTAATGAATAGCGATTGCTGCGTTTTTCATATTATTTTCAATAACATGTTCAGAGAACATTGGTTAAGCACAATTTATGTTTTCACTACTTTCGTGCAATAACCTAGGTGGAAACTTTTAATTAAAAAAAAACACCTAATCTTCGTTTTTCAAATGACTATCAATAATATTTTTAATTTTAAAAATTTAAAAAAAAAATATTTTAAAAATAAATTCGATAAATATGAATATCTAATATTTCATTAATGATTTATTATAGCAATCATTATAGTTATTCGATGTCTAAATTGGAGCAACGAATCATAAATTAGATAAGAAATATGTAATTTAAATTGAACGTATGCAAATTTATAATGAATACGAATAAGCATGTTAATTATATATAGTATAGAACAGGTTGTGTTTTTTTTTTCTCTAGAAAATTGAAGTGGTGAAGTTACATTGTGGGTAAGTAGCTGATTAATTAAATACAAAACATACCAACTTAAAAAAAAAGCTAATTGTAAACTGTAAATTCTCAGTTCAGTATTCTTAAAATAGCAAATCGGAAATATCAAGAAAATATATTGTAAGTGAGCTACAAAGTTTTAATTGAACTCTACTCGAAAATTGTTTTATTTTGTTGTTGTTGTAATTATCCAGTTCTAAGAAATGTGTTAGCCCTAATGAAAATTCTATTTTTACTTATATATATATACATTAAAATTAAAATTAAATTTATATAAAATATTTTTAAAAAAAATATGTGTATCTCGTTAATGTATTAATATGTAGGTACTCACATTCAATTCAACTCAGTATTTTATGGATGATATGGTAGACAAATTATAACATAGTAAATTGTACAAGTAGGGTTGGTATATCAGTAGTTTCTTGTTTGTACACACCAACGTTCAAGTACTGGGACTTATAAAAGATATATTATTTGCATATGAATTATGACAGTCTTATAAATAATATGACTGTGTCAAGCTAAACATTTAATTTCAGATCAGTTGAAATTAAAAGGCAGGCTAATGACTTAATTGTACCCAATTGTCAATCAAATATGTACAACCAGTGTTACTAAATGACAATATTGACCTCTCCTATCTTCTTTTCCGCCATTTGCTTTCCTCGACAATTGTACAATTTGATCCAGTATTTCTCATTCTTATAGTATTTCTTTATCTCTTTATGTTCTTTAATTAATCCTGACCAAATAAATAATTATCAATATTTTTTTTTCCTCTCAGAGGATTCGTTGTATATTTGAGTTTGATGTAATTTGTTGGTTGTTGCTTTTAGTTTTAGTACATAATTGTTTTAATTTTCTCCATTTTCTGTTGTTGGCTCTTAGTAAATGTTAAATATTTTTAGTTTTTTAATAATATAAAAATCAATAAGTATTTATTCAGGTAATTATGGATAATTTCATACTAAGTGCATAAAACCGGTTTGAATTCATATTTAAAAATTGTTATTATTTTACACTAATTTTACATTATTTACCTATAAAATTAATTATTATTTTACAATATTTGAACTACCTATACCTATTGAAATGAGATATTTATTTATTTTCACTAATGCACCTAATAATTTTATATAGATACAAATATTACATTTTTAACTTGGTTATTCTATACGTTAAAGGCATTAGCAAGATTATTATTTTTTTTTTTTTAAATAAAATTTGATGTGAACATTAGGTATTCTAAATTGTGCAATTAAGAATTTATTTTATTCACTATAACTCTGTTATAATTTAGTAAATCATACATTGTTTTATAATTTCTAAACCTAACTAAAATCTTAAAGAATATTAACAATTTAGTAATCTATTATACTATATAGTTTAGCTCTAAAAATGCAGTGGCCAACATGTCTAGTGTCTACATAAGTAATTAAGTAAATACATAGGTATTTGTACATAATACAGGTATATATAATAAAAATATATTATGTGTGTATATAATTTATTTTCTAATATATGTTTACAATAGAATATTATAGGTCTGAAACTATTAACTACATGTTCGCTTAATAAATAATTTGAATGAATAACAGCTAAGAAATGGTGACTAACCAGCACAGTTAAGGTTTAAATACAACATGGGCATATTTAATCAATGTCTTGTTTGCTGGTGCATATAGGATTTATAACCCATTGAAAAATATTTATTATTAAAATGCTTTTCTCCTGTATACCCGCCAAATAGTTAGGTTGTCAACCTATTGAATTTGGCCTTTTATAACAATACATTTTATAGATATTATTATTGGCAAATAGTAAAACACTGCAGTAAATAGTTTCCAGTGGGGCAACCGTCAATAGTCATATTGTGAACCTATGTATGGGGAAAATAAAACCGACTACCACTGATAGGCCACAGCGTGATACTCGGTGCGATGACAATATTTTTGTTGGCGCTGTACCGCCATTGCTCTACTCACTCATTTTGGAATTTTGGACCAGATCGTAGTGTCCGCTGCTATTGCTGAAAAACATTGGCCGTGTGACCGCACAACCGTAGGACGTCCCCGGGTACGTTACTGCGTTCCTCTCTTTCCGTTCGGTCGACGATCGTACGACAAACCGTGTTGGCGTGTCTTCTTCTTCTTCTTCGGCGGTCGGCAGAACGGCGGTGCGTCGGCTGCGGAGAAACGAAACGTAAATAAACGATACGGCCGATATAGAGAGCGGCGGACCGGCGTGCCCAGACTAAAACGACAACGGCGAAAAAAACCGCGACGAAATGAAAATATTAAAGACGGCGGACGGCGGTTCTTATAGTGAGAGTGTTGCTACCGGGCCGCGATAGACTCGTATACTGACCTACTTTTACCGCGTGCCGCCGATCCTTCCACCACCGCTTACGTCTGGCGGCCGTCGTCGACCGCCGTTGCCGTTGCCACCGCCACTACCAGGTTAGAACAACAGTGACCGCGACGCGGACCCGAATAATAATTACCTGCTAATATATCGTATAGATATATCGATATCGCGTACGACCGCCGGCTCTCCGAACGGAAACACGTTCACTTTTTCCCGTCGGCCGTCGTACGAAACCAAACGGCGACCCGGCGGGTTTTTCTAACCGGGTACCCGTGTGTGCGCGCGCGCGGTCGGTCGGTCGGTTGAAATGTCAACCGGGCGATTTGCGTCTCTGGCGTGTGTACGGGAGGCGCGAATCTTCCGTGCGGCGCCGGGACCGCGGCTGCCAAAATCAACGCCGCGGCTAGTACGTTTCTACGTTGATAACGACCGATAACGATTAAACGACATGACAATACTGCTGCCGCCCCCGGGTCGCCCGACAAACGATACCGTAACGGAAATTATTATTACTACGGTGTCGTACGACAATAATGAAAATCGGAAAAACGTAAAATAATGGCCACCGGACAAGTCAGCGACGGACAATAACCTCTTTCGATTTATTATCAACGGATAACGATAACAGCGGTTTTGCGCGCCAAAAGCTCCGTCGCACGTGTGCACCGGCTCCGCGCCATCTGTCCGTCGCGACGGGTTAATCGCGTAGGGACGTCGTCGTCGTCGTCGTCGTGGTTTTGGTCAAGGACGTCGCGGAGTTTTCGTTATTGCCCGTAATCTTTTATCGATTTTCAAATCTCCCTCTCACTCACCTCACCGGTGTGTTTTCGAGACCGTCGTATTCGGGTAGGTGCCGATTGTTATCGTTCTGCCCGCCGCTCACTCGGCCAGGGACAATATGATATTACAATAGACGTTTGTGTTCTAGAATTCTGAATTCCATTCGTCATCTATTCTAACAAAACAAAGACAATTTCCTGTCTGTGTGCCGGTAAATAGTAAACGACTTTCCGTACAATTCTGAAATTTTCAAGGCTTTCGCCTTCTAATTTCCCCGATCTCGAAAACCAAATTTCAACATTTTAATTAGTTTTTTTTAATTTACAAGTTTTCAGCCATAAATACCGTAGAGAAATGACGGCGATAAATAATGATAATGATATATAAAAAAAAAGACTGAAATACATATTTCGCACCATGGGTGGGTCACTGTTGTAGGCGAAAAGTCGGGAAGGTGAGATATTCAGAAATTACCGCCAATGAATACGATTCTGTGCCAAGTTCGAATTAATCGTGCGGTAATTTGTACGATTTTCATCAAAATGTACGCTTTAAACGCTTATGAAAAATAATAACTACATTACCCTCAAATGTTTTTTTCTTATTCAACATTAAGTACAATTTGTGATGAACCTTGAGTAAAATTTTTGAACATTTCTGGTCGGCCAAACCAATTTTACCCACATAAAATCAAACGAAAACTAAACAAATTCGAAAATTTTAAATTTTAAAAAATGGACAGAATATTATTAAGAAAATTTCCACTCTTAGAACGGGCAAATATTAATATTCTGCGAAAATTTCAAGTTTTTACAATTATTTTTAACCGAGTCACATCAAAAAGTCGAAAATAATGAAACCATTATTGCTGTCAATTGTCCCGTTTTTCCTACGTAGTTTCCCCCCCGGAAACACCAATCTTGATTCAAAATACATTCAGAAAATGTGCTACGTATGAAAATCTGATAGGAAAGTTGTCTACGGACAGAAAAAAAAAAACAAAAAAATTTAATAATTTCAACAAAAAAAAACTCACACACTCATTTATCTCGTACCTGACCCGAAGGGCCCGTTTCGTAACTGCGCGGCACAATAATTCGTACGCGCGCCGCCGGCTTACGAACCGCCCGCATTTCGTGCTCAAATATAATATCAGTCATCAATATTCAGGGGCGGCCCGACTGCATATTAAGTGGAGCAATCGTTCCTAGCCCGAAAAGGCTGGGTGGATACTCGACAATCGACCTAGAAACTTAGAAGTGATATTCATTTACAATAATAAATCATGTACCTGCCTGCGTTGCCTAACATTGAACAACAATAAATATTATAGCGAAACGAAAATACAGTAATAATAATCAGTTTGCTCATTGGGCGGATAAAAAAATTCTCGGGTTTTATCAATCGGCAGCAGCGATCATTGGATTCAGTCCTTGCACAAAACCGTGGACATGCGACATTGGATATTACGTATTAAAAACACTCTGAAATGCAATGCGACCGAACACGCCGAAACCAAATTTACGCAAAATATTCGCTGATACAACCGAGCTGGTTGGCGATAAAACAATCGTCCTGTATACAGTTTGATACGACCTTGGCGGAGAATCTCTAAACGTTTGCATTTTTTTCACAGGCAAACAAATTAAAATGTGTCACCTCAGCGTTATACCGGTAACATAATACCGGTATAAATATATTATAATATACATATACACAACGTGCGGTTTCGCAACAATATAACAACTTGAATCGTTTCGTTTTTGACAGAGGCGGACACGGGTGTAGAGTTTCGGGGGTTCACCCTTCTTGAACATTAGGGAATCTGCAATTATTTCAAACGTAGAACAAATGCACGTTAAAGTAAATGCATTGTTCAAAAAACATCAAGGCCATCACTTTGTTCACAAGGCCCGATTTTGTTTTACAATAATTTTTTGTAATAATAACCAAAAATATATATAACGAGTATTATTATTATTATTAATAATAATTACTAACGGCATTAATTCCTATTTTTTTCATTTCACAATTGTTTCTATTCGTTGTGAAACAGGAGAAATTTGTTGAGGAGAAGTGTTAAATAAACTACCAATATCCTATAACTTTATTATTTTATAAATAAATGTTTTAAAATGTCGCCCTTTTTTTTGTGGCTTCTCCTTCAGATAATAATAATAATCTGAAATATGTTTTATCAAGTGACATAACAAATGACGCACTGAACTGGTAACCAGAAGGTACGAGACCACTAGCAGGCTGCTAGAAAAGATAGACAGTAACCCAGAAGGAATTGCGAATAATATAGAGGACTGGAAGTTTCAATTAATGGCCTGTAAAAGCTGAAGAACAGTCTCTAAGCAATTTATGGGAGTTTTGGACAAAATTTCAGATTTCAATGGCACTTAATACTGCAGTGGGTAATGGGTTTTGTAAAATAATGTAAATATTATAATACTCATTGTTTTAAACGTCGCCTATTATTTACTATAGGTACATAGACAATTATATTTATAGGCATTTATTCTGTTTTATTTTATTAGGTGCACATTAAGACAAAATTAGACATTAGACAAAAAAATAAATAAGTTCATATTCAAATACATTTTTTTTTTTTTAAATAGGGGGTGGAGAATTATCCTATATTTATTAAAGAATATGAAGGTATGTAGGTACTTTACGATATTTTTCGTCATCTTTTTAAATTTTTTAATCTAATTTTTAAAATATTAAGTACCCATAATATTCGTATGATTAAAATGGATTTTGAGTCCGTGTGGATGCTGCAACATTCACTGTTACAGGTAGGCACGCATTTATAATACTGTAATAATTTATGTGTAGGTACCTGAACTAAATAATAGTAATAAACAAGTAAATACGAATATAAAAAATATAATGGGTAATAACTAATATAATACCATTATCATTAAAAACCCATAACGCGCACCATATTAAGAAAAAGTCAATTTATTATTTAAACGTAAAAGTGTACCAAACATTAGTTGTAAAAATAGTTAAACATTACTCGTAATAAGTAATAACCATTATAATATTATAATGGTTATGTGCGTTCGACTTGAGTAATAATTGAATAGTTTCGTTTAGAACCGTTCAGCTACACTGTATAACGATAAATTATATCTAAGAAAACGTATCCGAGGACTGTCAGTTTATGGTTTTTTTTAATCAAAATTGAATTTTTGTTTTTATAAAAAAAAAAAAATAATAATTAATTAATTTAAAAAAATGTTCAACGTATTTATTTGTATAACCTATTTGAAACTGGCCGATTAAATTTAATTGATTTCATTGTGGGGTATAATATTATAAAACGAATCATTTATCTTTTCGAATGGTACCTATACAATATTATAGTATAACCTCAAGTGCACATATCATATTTATATTTAGTGATACGCAATTAGTGTTAAAAAAAAATATTACTAATAACGCAGTCAGTTGTTGAATTTTAAAACGGCTATAATAGGCTTCAATAAACTAAACGATTACGTTAATAAATTCAATTTTAATAAAAACCGATAAAACCATATATTATACAGCCACTCGAATATATATATATATAGTCGTTTGATCGACTATACCAGTGATGGGCAAACTTTTTTAATGGGGGACCACAAAGTTTAAGAAATTCTAGAGGAGGGCCAGAATTATAGAAAAAATGCATTTTGTGTTTAAGCTTTATTAAATCATATAATAGGCATGTGAGATATATGGAATTGTTTTTGATTTTTCATAATATTTTCGAAAGCAGGTTCCAGCTGTAACGAAGCAACTTTCAACAGCGAGAAAAGGTGTTCATCAGTCAATCGATTTCTGATTGAGTTTTTCGGCAATTTCATGGTCGAAAAAGTCTGTTCGCACACATAAGACGACGCAAACATAGCCATAATTTTCTGGGTGTGAGCAATTATCTTTGGGAATTCAGCTTTCGGCAGTGCTCTATAAAAATCTAGTTTTGTGGAATTCAAGAACAATTGCTTTAAATGGGTACTGCACTGCATTTCAATAATTTCCAACTGCAATTCTGCAGATACATTTTCCGGATCTACATTAAACGGCATCGAGAAAACATCTAGCGATGGTTGAATGTTCTTTAAAACTATTTTCTTCGATAATTTTCAGAATATTTCGGGAATTTTTTTATACTATACGGGCCATATACTATCCATGTCGATGGACCCTCGGCGGGCCGGATTAAATACTTTCGCGGGCCGGAGTTGTCCCGCGGGCCGTACTTTGCCCATCACTGGACTATACAATATTACTATCTCAAAGATGTGTTTCGATTTGAGGTAAAAACATAAAAAAAATATATCGCCTTCATTGTAGTCACAATATTACAACGTTTTAGTATAAAATATATTGTTAAAACTTGTAATATCAATTGCATTAAACACACAGGTTACGAACATACGAATTGTGCGTCTAGTGATATTTTGAGTGCGTCGATATATTTAAAAAGTCGTCGAATTAGATAAATTATTATAGTATATAATATATATATATATTATAGTGAATTTAATAAGATATTTATAATAATAAAAAAAATAAAAAAAACAAAGGGGTATATACTTCGCACCACTGTTGTACGTCGGAAGTTTGGAAGGTAGTACATAGATAAGAATTTAATTTATATCTCTGCGCAACGATAGATTGCAAACGAACAACGATTCTGAACGAAGTAGCGTTAGATGTGCTATTTGCATTGTTGTCACAGTAACCCAGAAATAAACATAAATAAAAAATAAATAATAATACTAGAGTTTTTTTCGACGATTTTAAATCCATCCATACTTAATATCAGTATATATTGTTAATTAATAACAAAACACTATTAAAATTAATTGACTATTAATGAAAATACTTGAAAAATATTGGTAAATAATAACCACAGATTGGCGACCGAGACTGAATAACGTTATTTCGTTGTGGTCTATGGATAATTGCTTTATCATTTATTATTATTTGATTTTATTATTAGATTTATATTTATCGTTTAGCAATAGGCCGCACTAATTGTTCGTCATGTGTAACTTAGGTATTTACCGTGTCTGTGGGAACACAATGGGTACAATTTTATATTTATTTATAAATCCTATGTAAGTATTGTATCCAAATTCAAATTCAAATTTGTCAGTTTTCATTAATTTTACATTGTATTGCTTTAGCCGGCGTTCTACAAACATAATGTAAACTTTGTTTTTTATTTGTTTTTATTTTTTTATTTGTGGTATCGATGACGGGCCGGGAACTCGCCTAGAGCGTCATTACTTCCGGCCCGCCACCATCGTTTATCAACGCAAATGCTGTTACAGTTAGTGCTGCAAAATATCCCGTTTACCCCTGAACAGGAATAATAATTCCTTAAAGCTAAACTAATTCTATCTTAGGGCTACGTTTACATGATAAACTCGCTTAAGGCTATGTACAGTGCTAACCTACGAGACGGCGGCTCCGTATCCTCCCGCGGCCTCCCAATCACGCTCGGCCTGCTCCTTAGCACCCATGACTCCCGCTGCAAATTTCAGCATGGCCGTCCACGGCTCGCCGTTGCCGACCATTGCCGGCCCAATTCCCTCCAGGTTGAGGGGTCCTAGGACTGCCACCAACGCCGCCCTGTCTGAGTCCCAGGCCCGGCAGTTAATCAGGGTGTGCTCCGCATCATCGATCGGCCCCGGGCAGTGCAAGCAGCTGAAACCGACGCGTTTCCCAATCCGGTGCAAGTAGCTGGCGAAGCACCCGTGGCCCGTCAGTAGCTGGGTCAGGTGGAATTCCAGCTGGCCCTGCCGCCTGGTGGACCAGCGCGCGACTGGCCCACTTCCGGGTCCACTCGCCTTTGGTGCCGTAGCCGTGTCGCCGCTGCCACCGTTCCAAGGCGGCTGCCCTAACATAATGTAACCTTATTTTTTTTTTTTTTTTTTTTTTTGTGGCATCGATGACGGGCCGGGGACTGGCCTTGCGGAAATGCTACCGGCCCGCCACCATCGTTTATTAAAACGCAAAAAACACGTAACAATTATATACACACACGAAAAACCCCTTTTCCCCTTCGCGGGGCGGGCTCACATTATTTAACTTGTAACACTAAATATAAAACACCTAAAAACTAAAAATTTACATTCTTTTCTTTTTTTATATACAAAATTTACACCTAAAAAAAAAATACAATCATTAATTTACAATGGCGATTTATTTTATATTGCATCGGTTGCTACTGCCGTCGACGCTGTCGCCGACGCTCCGGCGGTGCTCCTGCTGCTGCCTCTGCTGCTGCTGCCGCTGCCACCGCCGCTCTGGCCGCCTCCCACCGACGCTCCTCCTCCCCCTTTGCCCCCATGACGGAGATTGCAAAGGCCCTGACGGCTGACCATGCTTCGGTACTGCTGAGCATGGCCGGTCCAAGCCCTTCCGGAGAAATGCTGCCCAACACCGCGACCAGCGCTGCACGTTCGGTATTCCAAGCCGGGCAGTCTAGAAGGGTGTGGGCCGCATCGTCCACCTCCGATGTGCAATGGGCGCAGTGGGGGGCGTCGCGCTTGCCGATCCTAACGTAATGTAACCTAACTTAACCTAACCTATTATTATGCCTGACCCGACTTGAAAGTACTTCACGGCTGCGCAAAACTAATATGCCAATTCTAGAAACCCTCCGCCTATGAAATAAATAAATAACTATACAAAAAGCCAATAATTTCTGGAAGGGGGAGGACGGTGTATGGACACCCAAAACACCCCCCCCCACACGCGTACGTGCCTAACCAACTTATAATTATGTGATTTACCTTAATTAAATTTACTTAAATTGGAAAAAAAATTACAAATTTGGCCGCGATAGAGCCGCCTCCGCCCACGCTGCCCCTCCCGCGCGCGCGCGCCTGTGCGTTCTGTCCAGTGCCCTTCGCGGTTTTCGAACAAACGCTAAACTCGGTATCGTAGGAGTCACGCCCGTTTGGTTTAGGGTCACTGTCATTGACATACACCGGCAAGGTCGTCGCTAGAATTAAATTTATTTTTTTTTTAAGAACTGCACAGTAACACGCACACGCGTTCAGCCGGCGTATGATGTGTACTGCAATACTCGTACACATGAAACCTAAAGGTTAAAACAACGGTTCCCAAACTTTTTTCCATTGCGGCACATTTAAACATTGTCTGTTTGCCAAAAATAAGTATTTTAGGACCAAGAATTATAGGTTTATCTGATATAGTAAATTATTTAGTACTGAATATTCTTTATCGTATCTAGTAATATTTATATTTAATATTATTTTCTTTCAATATCGAACAACATTTTATTCCATTGTATAAAACAGTGACATTCATAACTGCTTATTCTTTTAAAACAAGGGTCTCCAGCCTACGACCCGCCAAGTTTGCTGATGTTTCGATAATTCGTTTTGAGCGCATTCGAATTATTGAAAATCCGTTGACCATAGAATTTGAAACTTTACTAACGGACTTGCAGCTTTAAGTTATCGTGCTCACATCAAATAACCAGCTCAAATACTGTTTCAAAGAAACCAAAGACTACACAAATTTTACGCCATGTTGCCAGAGGATTCTTTTCCAAATCTTAAAAAATGTGTACGTGAAATGATTTTAATATTTAGCTCTACCCACCTATGCGAGCAACTCTTTCGAAAATTAAATATGTCAAATCAAAGTATAGAACCAACTTAAGTGATGAACATTTAAAAGCGACGTTGCTAAGTTGGAACAACCAAGTTCGATCGAAAATATCGAAAATACCACGAAATTTTAAAAGACAAGCAATTCCAAACTTCTCATTAAGCAACAGTAACTTAACACAATAAAACAATTTTTTCCTTTGTAAAATTATAGCACCCCCTCCCGAATTTTTACCAACTAAGACCTAAATGAGAGGTAACGATTATTGAAATTAATCCTCACACAGAATCATAGATATGGTTCTATTAAACCATGGTTTATATTGTTCTAAGCGGTTACGAGTTAGGTTAAACATAAAAATAACACGAACGTTTTCAATAAGTCCTTTTTAATAATAATAATAACAATATCTTTAAAAATCAATAACTTAAGAAAACATAATTTGAACTTTTAAAATAAGTAATATTTCCTCTTATATTATTTATATTTATTATTAATATGATAAACTGTGATATTTTTCATTAAAGTTCCATACGTCGTTTGGCGGTAGGATCTAATGTTTTAAAAACGTCTATAACTTCTTCGTAATCAACATTATACGGTTGATCCTGTTCAATAAACATATTTAAGAGTCCGTACAATCTTTCTTGACCCATAGTACTTCGCAACTTTGTTTTAACAATATTCAGTTTTGAGAAAGTTCTTTCACAACTACAACTTGTTTCGGTTTTGTAACAAATAAATGCAATGCTTTAAAAATACTAGGAAAAATATTTGGTCTATCACAACAAGAGAACCATTTTATCCATTCATCACATTTATTTTTCAATACATTTTTAGGAACACCGTGATAATTTTGTAAGAGTCGTATTTCTGTTTTTAAAGTTTATATATCCAGATTAAACGACTTTTATCAGTTCAACAAAAAATGCGAGTATGTTTATCATCAATCCCTCATTAAATTAAATTAATATGAAAACAACATCAAGCACACGTTTCACACTAAAATTAATACACTATTTTTATTTATTTTTCAAATATTTTTGTCAATTGTTTATAATACGATTTTATATTTTTATTATTTTTATTTATTTATTTTATTATACTTATTTTGTTTTATATTTCAATGGTTTTCTAAAATAAAAAAGTTCAAATTTCACGGCACACCCTTTGGGAAACATTGGGTTAACATAATAGAATAATACGTAACTGTACTTTGTACAATATGTTAACATTTCCAGTGCTAGAGACGTATAGTGAATATACTCCCATTTTGTTTTCACATAGCGGGTAGTGTATGCTAGTTATAATTTAAAAGAACCGCGATGGAAATATTTTTATGTTTTTTATTTTTTGTATATAAATCTAAAAAAATATAAGGACTGTGAGTTTAATGCGCTAAAAAAACTTAAAAACAAAGCAGCTCGCAGTACGCTGAAAACAGTAAATTTAGATATGTTGAAAAAATAATAAAATACCAGGCGTATTTTATTACTGAATTAATAAATATTTCAAACGAAAGACATTTTGTAACATAATACTAAAATACCTACCGCCCGTGTAAAAATTATATATGTACGTACATATATATATATATATATATATAAAAAAAAAAACATAAATTATAATTGAATGCTACATACATTAAATGCCTTAAAAAAGGAGTGAAAAATATCTAAAAAGTTTTAAAACCAAGTTCATTGTTACGTCACATATTATTATTTTTCTGTATAATGATACCTACAATTAGTAATTGCATAAATATATAATTGCACGTACAAACTACGTATAAAACTAGGTAAGAAAAATCATTGGGTTTTTTTTTTTCTTTTAAATTTGTTTTGGCATGCACTCTTATCGTGTGCAACTAAATAAAAAAGTGTTATGTTACCCTTAAAGTAATAGTATAAAATGATAAAAAAAAATCTACGGATCGCGTCTGCTGTAGCGCATTTCATTTCCATTATATATTAGTGTGACCGGGGGACCTTATCTGAAGCAGAGGCTAAAATATACATTTTTTCGTCCTACACACTAATATCTCCTCTCCACCCTTGGCTCTTTTTTTACACAATACTTAAGCACCTATACAAATTTTTATTTGATTATTTATTATTATTATTTTTTTTTTTTGGGATTTTTAATTGCCCTCTCCCTACCCCTTGAAGTTGTTCAAAACTGCCACGGCACTTTGTATTAAACTTTACATTACCGTGGGTAGTGTATTAAATCCATACATATAAACATTAAGTATATAGAAACTGATTTTCTATTTTTCTTTGTTTTTATTTATCTACAGAGTACAGACTACATTACAATAAATAATATGCTTGAAAACATTACCTATGGATTATCTATGATTAGGTTACAAACTATGAATAATATAGTAAATAATTAATCTATGTTTATATAGTTAATAGTTTGTATATATATATATACACAGTAGACTCACGATAATTCGAAATTAGCTGAAAATTTGATTTATAGAGGTCTTTGAATTAAAGAGAGTTCAAAATTTGTATTCCATACATACATATTGATTATATGATTTACTTTGCATTTCTTATTTTCGTATTATTTATATTGCAGGTATATATATAGAAAATTGTAATATATTTATCATCGAAATGAAAAAATATTCTTCAAATGACATAGAAACCCACTCAAGTCCGCTCCATGTGCTCAGCACAGATGGCACTTCAGCCTCCTCGCCTTGAATTGGAACTTCTTCGCCAACGTCCTGTTCTTCCTAAAACCACCAGTTTTGAAACAATTGGCGATGGTTTGTGCACTCACGTTTTACCATACTTTGCGCACCATTTCCATGGTGTGAACGTGAACCACGCTTCTAATTTATTTGTTCTTATATACAATTAATTAATTCGAATTATAGATGTTCTGGCCGAAAATATTCGGAATATAATAGAGTGTCTCCCGCCGTCTTGCACTTTACTATTTTCGATTAATCGATGGTACCGAAATACACGTGTTTAGTTCGATTTATTGAGGTTTTCAAATTATCGAGTCTACTGTATATGCAGAAAAGATATTGTTTCGATAAAATTAACTTTCTATAAATATATTAAATAACGATTGCAAATATAATTTATATTGTATGTTACAAATATAAATAGTACAATTAACATTGACATTTGACATAGATTGCACAAATTGATCAGTCTTGATAGTTGTTGTTATTATTAGTATAAATAAATATAAGTTATTTATTATTAGGTACCAATACGTGTGCTCACCAATGGTAGTTATGATTGTTGTAATGCAATTACTATGTTTTACACATATTATAATCAGACTTAATGTTTTTTAATATTACAATTCATTACACACTTTTTAATTTCGTATTACACACATAACATTTCATGACAAACAAAGTATGTCGTACTACACACAATCTTAGTCCCTAATCTGCAGAGTACCGGTATAATAATACGCTATACCGTATAGAACGACAATAATTATTATTATTATTTTTTTTTTTTTATATTAAAGTATTCATCTTCCACGATTAAAATAGTAGTAAAGCGCAATTAAACTTCTAATAATTATAATATTATTATTTTTTTTTTTTTTTAATCGTAGAAACGATTAGGTTAATAATAGGTTAATAATTAATAATTAATAATAGTACCTACGTGCGAGTAATAATTAATTTCTACAATTATTATTATACGTCGAAAGAGCGTCATAAAATTATTTTTTAAACCGTGTGTTATCGTCATGCATATATATATATGTTATATAATATAATATGTAGACTTTAGATCAGACGATTTAGATCAATTCAATATGTTGACTAATTGAACGTCTGTACCTCCAATATTGTACAGAAATATAATATTATACCCGCGATTAAAATCAAAACGAGTTACAATCGCGAAAGTGTTTCACCGCATACCTACACATACACGATAATTAAACACCATAAACATGGTAAAACAGATAAGATAACACCGTGCGTCAGTGACGTATCCAGGACGATTGAGGGAGACTTAACCCCTTCCGAAATGTATTCGATATTCGTTTTTTTTTTTTTTTTTTAAGATTACGTATTTAAATATACCATCATCTATAAAAATAATCCTACCCTATTAGGAATGAGAATTTCTAATGTATTCCCCTCCCCCTGGCTACGCCACTGCAATACGAAATCGAACGAATCGAAGTCGGCTCCTCGAAACTGTAGGCATATTTTGAAATTAAGATTTTTTTTACAATTAGTATGCATACGAGTAGAAATATTTTATATTACCGACGTTAATACCAGAATGTCGATCTAAGCTTACGTATGAGAATTATTATTTTTATTATTTTTTTTTTTTTTTCATCGTTTTACGCAAACTCGTCAAATAAATAACTATACATACTGATGGTGGGTAGGTACGAAAAATATTACCTACATGGCTGTAAAATAAATACGTGGAACACTGCAATATATAAGTAATAAAATGTAAAGATAATAATATTACCTACATTTAACGTACGTAGGTTATTCATCGTTATAAACAATATCAAATGTAATTATTATTTTAATTGTAATTAATACATTTCGGTTTTGGAAACGCTTGCACTTTTTTTCTGTATATTATTATTCTTGTCATAAATCGCTTAAAATATAATATAGTATGCAGATATTTCAACCCGTTCGATTTAAACTCAATATAATTATAACATTTATAACTATAGTCCGGATTTATATGGTTTTTCATATTTGTATTAAGTATATGCAGTCTTATGGGAGTACAAAAAGTAGACAATTTATTTAACACAGAAAATAGTTTTTCTTTTGCACATTTAAGAATATTTCATGGGTTAGAGAATATTTAGCTTTATTTAGCATATTTTGGAATATTTTGTAAATTGTGAGAAAAATAAACTTATTTATTCTAATTTTCAAATCATTATTATTAATTTAAAAATATATATATTTGAATCACTTTTTTGATGAAGAAAAACCACGCAGTGATATTACTATTAAGTCACCGTTATAAAGCTGTACCTCACTATAATTAAAATATACCAAAGGAATATTGTTTTTTCATAAGCAATATTTTTGATTTATATTCCTACTGCTACTATAGTACAATTATTCCACTATACAAGTTTATACTTCACTTAAATAACTATTGAAAGAATAATTCAAAATATTGTTCCAAAAAAAATTGCCTATTAAAACATTATATTGATGAGCAATGATTATTTTTCTAACTTCTTTTATAAATCCGGACTATATTATAACAAATATTTAAAAACTTTTACTTTCATAAAACAAGAGACCGGTAAAGGAATTTTAACGTTAAACAAATTCTAACGATGTTGTTTTACACAACTACTAGTATAATATCCAAAAAAAAAAAAAAACGTTGATGATAGTTTACAAAGTCGATAGATAGGGTTTTTTAATTATACAATTTACAATTATTTTTGTTCGAATTATTGGTCAACGGAAAAATCGTGTACAACGATTTGGGGATTGATATAATATATTTTGCTGGCGGATAGATGAATCTGTTTCACGTAAAAAATATTCACATAGTTATTATAGATCCGAATGTACAATGTCGTGATATCAAATATACATATAATTACGTGTTTGGTCGGTGTTCCGATGATATTTTCGGGCGATAACCTCGAAATCGGTATTCTGAAAAACGTATTTCTTATATAAGTATAATGGATCATGAATCGTATTATTTTACTAATTTATTGTTGTTTTAAAGTAGTTTCGTACATAAAACGAAATATTACGTTGCCCACGTTCTCGTGCATATTATAATATTGTAAGACTAGTAGAATAAAACAGCATAATATTTCCAGTATATAGATAATATTCACTTTCAAAAGTTTAATGTGGCAAAATCACGGGGCAAATATTAAATATTCGACGTAACTAATAAATTGTACCCTGATTTTTATTATTATAATGCAACAATGAATGAAATGCACCTCTACCAGAAAAATACTGAAAAAGTGAAAACACAATGTGTGAATACAAAATATACTCAATTTTGATCAAACAGTCACGTACCTATACCTAGCTATTTCACCGTTCAAAGTTGTATGGAAATAAATTAACTTAGCCTTAACTCATCCAATGATTCGAATTATAAAAATATAAAAATGTATGCTGAATAAAGGCGGCTTCGCTTGTGTAAAAAAACGTAGCACGTTTGTTAAATAATGGTTTAAAAAACTATTATTAACAATGAAATATCATTTAGGTTTATGTTTATGGTACAATAACTATTGTTATTGTTGTAGGGTATCTAACACGTGTGTCATGTCCTTGCTAAAAATGAGAAAACTGCCATGGATTCTGGAGGGAAGGTTAATTACAAACATTCTATGAGAAAAAAATAACGTGAAATTATTCAAAAGTATCGTCAGAATAGTGGAACATTAAAATACAATATGTGCTCGCTCCTCTTCTCCTCCCCCCCCCCGGACCAGAAATGGGAAAAGGTGACGTAATGACATCTGGAGGTGGAGAGTGAGGTATTTTCAAATACTCTGTGAAAAAATATCAAGAAATACGTATTCGAATGCCTCGCCCAAAAAACATAAAACACGTCTGTTCTTTTATATAAATAACAGGCCTATTTTATGTACTACGATTCTGACGACACTATTGATGATTTTATGATTTTTTTTCACAGAGTTGTTCAAAATACTCTCCCCGAGTATCCTCACGCCACCCGTTTTCCATTTTTTGGTCATAGCGGGGAGTAGAAGAGTGTGCTCCAATGTACATAGACGTACCACTTTTCTGACGACATTATCGAACTTTTTTACGGTTTTATTTTTTTTTGCAAAATTGTTCAAAATACTCCTCCCGAATGTACACATGTGCTGTATGAAAAATATTGATCATTTTATTTGTATTACCATTATTATTATTATTATTATTACATTGCCAGTACAAAGTGCACAAGTTGATAAGCGCGCTATCCAAAACTAATAATATAGAAAAGTAACATAACTATACAGATTGTCTGCTTCGTCCGGCTATCGATAATGTGTCTATGTGATACACGTACCACGTCATTCGATCATTCTCCAGTGTACCGTGACTGTGACATTATAATTTATAGTCATAGATGCTCAAGATGTTTGGTATTAATCATGCTTTGCCTATAGATAATTTGTATTTGAACAACGATGATATTAATGCATTTTTGAATATCGTAAAATTGCATACAACTTATAATTTTATCGAATACCTCTAATATTAGCCGTTGAAAACGTGAATGATTTTAAAATTCTGTATGATTGTTCTGTTCCGTTGGGAATGATGCTATTGTACATTGGTTATGTGTATATTATCGTCCAAAACGATGAAATTTTGACGGGATGTGATATAGGAGAAAAAAATATTTTTACCGTAAATACCTTTATATCCCAATGATTTTACAGTTCAGTTTCCTATAAAAGTTTGTTTTGCAATGACAATTTATATAGCGGAAGGTCAAACATTAGCGCATTGTGGAGTAGATTTGGAAAGTAATTATTTCTCACACAGACAATTGTATGTAGCGTTTTCTAGAGTGGGAAGATCTGATAGTTTATATGTTTATGCGCAACAAAATAAAACTCTGAATGCCATATATCAAGAGGTTTTATCTTAAGTTACTTTCAAAATTTACATAATGTATGAGTTGTTCTAATATTTAAATAAAAATGCACAGATACTTCTGATATTTGTATTATAATCATATCATAAGATGTCTATAGAATCATTAGTGAAGTTAAATAGATTGCATATAAATAAGAAATGTATTGTGATAGTTATAGAATATGTAATATGAAAAATATAAAAGATATACAGTTTACACATTAACGTTCAAAACTGCGCACGGGCGGAGCAAATTCAGCTAGTACGTATATATAATAAAAGAAAGGATTCCGGTATAAAAAATTTAAAATATAGACATTCGTATGACGTATACTTTTTTGTCTATTTATTTAATTTATTAATTTTTTAACGGTGGCACTTATACGCGAACAAAATATAGTTGTACGTCCAATCGCATGACGTCATGACACGTTCAACCAATTAAATGTATTTCTGTAGACGCATTTCATACACATCATCTGTAAACAAGTATAATAATTATACGTCTACATCCATCGTTAAAAGATTTACGGCGAAATATTTCGCCAGAAGGCGAATATATCATTCACTGCACAATATGTACATATAAACGAAACCGAGAAATTTCTACCGTTATACAACAATCTCTCCTATATTATTATTAATTGTATAACACAAATACATATTTTCTGTTCGTCCTGTGTTGTTCTACATGCCTACATAATATTATTTTATATCTATACCGCCCCGTTTACGATGGCATTGGTTATAGTAATGGGAAATAAATTTGTGTACAATATAAGTGTAGTAGCCTCCTATACGTAAGATTGAATTTTGCGTAGCCCGGCGTCGTTATAATTACGTGCATAAGTATCAGTTATAGGTCACCGCGGCACCGTGTAGTGTATAATAATATAATACGATTAATGACTATTTACCCGTTCCTTCAATGTCGCTATAAACAGTTTATACCGGTATTTTAAACGTTTTTACGCCTACTTGTGGTGTACTTAAGTAACCGATAATTATTATAAATATTATAGACCCCATAGGCGCAACTAAGGGGTGCTTGGGTATGCTTTAGCACCGCCAACCTCTAACTCGACACCCTCAGTCATAATAAACCAAAATCAATTTGACGTTTTTATCAAAAAGATTAATTAAAGGTTCGTGGGTTAACATCATTCCAGCCCTTTAAGATAGTAGCTATTTGCTATCTGTCCTAAAAACGGTTGCAAATTAACATTTCTAACTTATAGACACCACAGATATCTACAATATATGTTATACAGTCAGATAGATAAATTAATATCTATAGATATTATAGATATTTGTGACAGTCGGCAAATACTGTCTGGATAACAAACATAAATGTTTTATAATAAAACGCTGTCTGTTACCATTACATAATCATACAGTATTTGGGCTCTAATTTCGCCTATTAGGCCCGGTTCTATGAATTGATTAAGATTTGTCAGCAAGCAGGATAGTAACGTTCACATGTATCCTTCCACTGCTAGTCAATTCAGACAAAACAAAAAAAACAAAAAAAGTTTACTGATAAGCTGTCAATTGACAAATCGTGTAATATTATATCGTGTTCAATAAGCTGCGAATATTCAACAAGACGTATTTTTTACCTATAAATTTCAAATATTTAAAAAAAACCTGTACATACTGAATTTATAATAACGAGTAGGTACACATTTGTATTTTTTATTTTAAATTTGAGAGACACGTTACTGCAATTTTACACTGTTGCGCGTTTATATATTTTATTAATCGGATATTTGTATAATCGTCTGTATAAAAATCTGAGAATTAAGTTGTTTACGGACTGAAAAAAAAAACACATCATATATATATATATATATATATATTATAGCAAAACCAATGCGTACATTCTTCGTTTCGCTCTTTGGCAGAGCGACCGGCACAAAACAAATAATCTGATGAATATTATTATAATTTATATATATATATATATATATATTTATAGACGTATAACTATATAGGTATCTATATCAATATCATAACCTATAAATATATATATATGGACAAATGACGTAGATATAATGAAATTCATTTTTGTATTACATGTAATATTACAATATTATAATAATTGTTTAACGTATATAAAAAAACGTTCAACGCGAATAAAAATATATATCATTATTTATCTATCGTTCGAATCGGGTCATTTTTATATCAAAGAAAACCGTAACTTATCGGAAAGCTGAAGGTTATTCGATAAAAAATATTTTAGGCACCCCGCGCCCGTTTCTGTGTGTGTGTGTGTGTGTGTGTGTGTGTAATATTATTACGTGTACAATATACGTATCTACATGATATATTATAATATACGAATACAATAAGTACCAACACATTTATTATACGTATAATATTAATCCGTTAATAATCGAATACAAAAATATCCCCAATACATTCTGCGACAATAATTCATTATATTTTTTTTTTTTTTTTAAATTCGTGATATGGTAAACACAACGAGACTAATATATATTATATGCATTCTAGTCATAACAGTATATAAATGTATAGTGTATAAAATATAATATATTATAGTGTCAGGGCCGGAGTTAAGTAATATATGTGTGTGAGTGTGTGTGTGCGTGTGGGGAGGGGTCGTAGCTAATAAATTTGACGACTCGTATAAAATATACCTAATACAGACTCAAAGTTATTAATATAAGCAAATCTGGGCAGTAACTAGTTGAAAAGTTAAAAGTCAATAATTTATAAGTTACTTTTGTTGATAATTACTAGTTCAAAAAACAACAATAAAATGTTAGAAAATTCTTCTTTTTTTTTTTTTATTTTAATGTGCAATTTTGGCATAAATCTTGGTTATATTATCCTAAAATCTAAATAGTTATTTCTCAAAAGTTATTTATGAAAAACAAAACAAAAAAACGTGCACCTATGTTTTTTGCATTTATTTTTCGACGAAAATTATGTATTTCTACTTGAATATCAAAATGCATACCTAAACGGGTTAAAACGAAATATACGTACAGGACGAGAAACGTACACGTAGAATACTCGTAATGTAAATTGACAGGAAAAAACAAAAGATAAATGACGTATGCAAATATATGCACGTAGGTGTACATAATATTATCAATTATTATACGACAATTTGATTAAAACAACGACTTTTGGAATCTTAGTGTGCAATATTTAAAACGATTTGTATACAAGTATACCGTTTTAGTACTGAATAGAAACATTTCTATAAAATTGTATTATTATAATAAATAATATACGCACGAATTTGTGTTTTCACAATCAAATCGAAATCGAATATATTTATCCAATACAAAATATTTCTGTTCTATTATAATCGATTATTTAACAATATATTATCTAGTATTATTCCACTGCAATACGGTGAATATGTATAATTGGATAACAATTATCATTATATTATATTTGTAGAGTATATTTTATACGTATACGGGACCGAATGGCGTAAATAAATGTTTTAATTTTTTTTTATTGAGTAGGTATACCTATAATACGAATCAGTTGGGAGGCGTAGGTCCAACCTACCTATACCTGTTTTTTTTTATATGTGTAAGCCGCAAGGTGATCTACATTATATTGGTCGTACAGGAGTGAAACTCGTATAATAATTATTATATGATTGTGAAATCTGTTGACCTTGATGTAGGTGCCTCCTATCATCAAATTACCAAAACCAATATTTTACCAAAGCTAATAACATTATTATTATTATTATTATTATTATAGATAAAATGGGCGCTTTTTTTTTTTTCTATGTTCTCGAATTGATCACGTATTTCGGGTACGGTTTTTTTTGTAAAACCTATACAATAGTATTCGTGACGATTATTGTTATTATTTTCGAATTAATCGCGTACCAATAATTATCTAGAAATGGTTTTAATAATTATACTGTACGTGCGTGTGTTCGACAATTATTTAATAATATACAATTACGTTATTTTATAGTATTTTATTATAGTCCGGTACCTAATATACGTATACGTACGTATTAGCGGCTTTTCAATTTTTTTTTTTTTTTTGGTAAATTGTTTGTTATAATAAATTATTATTATGTACTATAGATGTTCGACAGACGAATAACCGATAATTTTACGATAATAAATGAAATATTCTAACGATAATAATTAATATTATGTTTGCGTTGAATTATTATTGCTAATCTATTAACGAACTATTATAGTATTAAATATAGAGCGTAGAAATACGATTCGCTGGTAAAAAAAAAAATCGAAAATAAATCACATTATGTTACGGTAGGTGTATTGCAACTTGCGCGATTATGATTTATTATCATTTCCATCGACATGATTGCACTTACATGATTATTACTTAGTTACATTTTTAAAACCGCGGGCAATTTAATCTGATGTCAGTGGTAAATCTATTAAGAAATCAATTATTGTTAACGATTATTATTATCCCAGTATCACCACTAGGCGTATATTGCGCCTATGCATTTATTTTCGACACGTAAATTATGTGATTTTATGTGTTACATAATAACAAAAAATATTCAAATAAATAAATTGGTAGTTTTGTAAGTGGTTTTTTTTTTCTTTTTTTTCGGTGCCTAATAGTGTAGCGTAGCGAATAGAGTATATTTTAATTGATTATAACCTGCCGCGGTGCAGTTGGCCAACGAAACGAGTTTATATAAATAATATCGTTACAATATATAAAAAAAAAAAAAAATATTTGATGAATGGTATCAGCTTTGGGGTATGCCTTAACCGTCACGGCGACGTCAATCATTCGGCGGAAAAAAAAATTGTACGTTATCCGTCCACAGGAACAAACACTTGGCCCGTCTCGAGTGTGTTTGCGCAGTGGTCAATTGATAAACAAAAAATAATAAAAAAAAATTGAATTAAACACACGGGAGTAAAAATGCATTAATCAAAATCGGACAGATAAAAATATAATATTAAGTTGCCGGGGCATTAGGCTTAGACCTGCAATAGTGTGTGTATATATTATATATATATATATATGTATTTCATATAGGCTAGTAAAAAATCCGAAGGCTGGGTTGTGTACAATTATTACTGAAAAATGAATTTAAATACTAATGAACGTTGGTGTTATCGGGCGCGTTATTAGTGGTAAAAGTCGAACGACCGAGTTGTGTGCGTTCGTCTATCCAAAAAATCTATTTAACGGGGTTTTTTTTTTTTTTTTTTTTTATATACATATATAATATTTTTTTAGGCTACGCGCACGCGAATGTCAGAATGAAAAAGTATATGACTTTTATAGGTCGCGTTTTATCAATTACGGGTAGATATTTTTCGGACGGTATGGTGTATATAATATACATTAGACGAATTTCAACCGTTTCGCAAGTTTCGTTTTTATAATAAATAATACACAATACGTAAATTTACACGTTATTTTCTTTTTTCTTGTTCTTGTCGCAATCGGCCGTTAAGGTAAAAATATGTAATCGTCGTGCATTAAAGGTTTTATTGACCCCGTGCCAACCGTCGTGTTATACGAATCCAAGGTCCCTCGCGAAAATATGATGAACGATAATAATAAATTATCCACTCCCAACTAAACTGTATAGTGTTAAATTCGCATTTATTATAAATACAATACTACTGCACAACAGTGGCGGCTTTTTAATGTAAATCATTTGTATAATGTTATAAAGAAATCGGGAAGCGGATCCGCGGCGAGGCCTTTATTTTACCGTTCATAATGTACGAGCTGACGGACACGTTGTTTCATCACGTCACTGACGTCGTCTTGTATTTTATTCTATACGATTTCGTATGCATTTCAAAAGACATAGTTGCGTTTGAAGTATTTTTTTTTTCTCCTAAATCTAACGAAAATGCGTCGTCGCCTATTGATTTAAAATATTATTTATTACATTGGCACGAATAAACATGTAATTAAATTTTGTTACCTAAACAAATTATTACCTACTTTTTTATGATGATATAAAACATATACCGAAATAACCGAAAAAAAATATATACCAGTGAGGGGGGGGGAATTTACCGACACCCCACCCCGCGCCATCAACTGATTTATTATTTTACTTGTATATTTTGCCCGAGGCCTCGCAAATCATAATTCCTTACATTATAATAGTCAATTAATATTTTAACCGTTACAATACAATATACCTAAATAGGCATATATATATATATTAGACGATTGTTCTGTAATATTCGTCAAAATGTCAATAATTGTTTGTATAGATTAATTAATACGAAATTATTTTAATTCAAATTTGTCTACATGTACCCATACCGAATAGATTATAAGAATAGATAATTAGAACAATTATTATTGTTAAAAAAAAAAAAAAAAAAATTAATTGCAGTAATACCTACACACGTATCTTTTACAATAATTATCCGATTAGAGAAAATTCTCCAATAATTCCGTGTAGGGGAGTATAATAATTATAGGCTAAGTGTATTTTGTGTACACCTAAACTGGCTATGCACGTGCTCCGTCGATTTAAACGTATAATAAAAATTAACAAGTCTATGCACTTACGATTTTTTATAACGTGTTACAATTAGGTAGGTATTTTTATAGCGTTGTGTAATGATAAGTGTATATTATTTTCATTTTTATAGTTTAAAAACACGTCGACGAATTAACCAAATAATAAATACGCAGCGTTTAATGTATTAACATTATTATATCGCGTCAGAGTAATTTAATTAAAAATAAATTAACACTGTTAATAACAGACACACGCGATACCGTGTATAGGTAAAATAACAACTCTCGTAATAAAATTCCCGTATTTGAGATTTTTACATTAACAAAAATTCAGATTTTTTTTTTTTTTTTTTTACATTTATTAGAAAAATATACAATCTGTTATATGGATTACAATAATCATATGAGCGTGTACAAGATAAATAATATACAATACCCGAGAGCTTGTGAAGAGCAGCTGCCCAGCAGTAACACTCGGACGCGATAAATTGTTAGGCTATATTATATATAAATATTATAAGATAACAATAGTTCTATTTATTTATTTTTTCGAAATTCATATAATATCAATCGGTTGTACAATTGTAATTGTTTTTACTGTACCTATAGTGCCTATTATACAATGACCGAGGTAACTGCTATCGATAGGAAACAAAAAATTCGTAATTTAAAAAATCGGGTTCCGTCGATGTTGATGCATTTTAATAAAGAATCGATTGCAGAAAAAATAAAATAAAAAAACAAAGTCTATTTATACGTACGGATTGAGTCCATGGGAAAAAAATATTAAGGACGGCCGGGCGATGGACTGCAGAGAACCGTATATTATGTTATTATATACTTCGTGAGAATATTTTTGAATAGTAATTATATTTATCTTCACATAAAATTAATGTTGTCGTTACCAACAAATACAATATTTTAAGAATACACTCGTACATAATAGTTTATCTGCACATCTATAATGACAATGTAACTTAACCACGGCCGGTGTTTTATGGGTTTTGTACAATTTTTATATATATATATATATATATATATATATTACAGTTCAAATTACATTAGAAAAACCTTAGTCGTTTAGGCTATAAACTTTAGGAAGTTTCAACTACTAGGACCTCGTTAGTCATGGGCCCATGGCCAATTATAATAATTTTCGACCTTTCCGTTCTGTTGTAACGCCACGCGCGTAAATGTATTTTATAAAGAAAAAGTGAAAGGGTTTTTATAATAGATTACTTGTATTGTAGAAAAATTTAACTTTCACAATGTTTGTTATTAGAATAATTGTCATACAAATTATTGTTCGGATTGAAAAAAATAATAATAATAAAAAATAAAATGCGGTTATGAGTCTTGTACGCCATTATAAAGCGCTCTGAAATCTAACAGCGTCAAGGACACGTTTACTCGGGTAGGCAGGTCATGGTCTAGCAATAATATAATTATTTCTTAGACAAACTTATCATGAACGAACAACGATAGAATCATTGATCGAAATAATATTATAGATCGGATTTACAAAAAATATATATATATATTTTAGAATAATTTTCATATTAATATTTAGAATTTTATGTGTATATAATATTAATAAAAAAAATATTAACAAAATGGTGGCAAAAAAATTGTGTACGATGGATTGCTTACGGATATAATAGTTATGGTAAAACATCATCATAATCGTATTCGTAATATTGCTAACATTAAGGAGTAAAATAGGCAAGTTATTCACAATCTCCGAGGGCACTGATAAGAAATTGTTCGCCACTCTTTTTGTATATCAGTGTCCCGTATTGTCGTTTATAGTATTTGGTACTGCATAGACTTGTTACATGGGCTCGTAAAACTATAAAAAAATTATCTATGATAGGTGAAACTATACGTTAGGCACCTGTGATGGATTTTCTTTCATCGAAACTCCTCAAATATTATAACTTCGAGTATATTTGTTATAGATAACATTGGTTTTTTTTTTTTAATTATGTGATAACACCTATATTTCGACACTTACTAATATAATATAAAACTAGAACAGTGTAAGACGACATATTTCGCACCATGGGCGGGCCATTGCTCGAGGCTGGTATAGTCGGGATGATGTGGGATAATTAGAGTAATTTAATTTATATAGCTGATCGCAATGATGAATGATTTGGGAACGAAATACAATTCTGAGCGAAAATTGATTGAATATGTGTTGATGAATTTAAATTTATAATTGTATTGATTTCGGGTTTTAATAAAGAATTTTAACTTAATACGTTGATGAAAATAAGTTACAACATTTAATCCACATAAAACAAAAAAATAAAACCTCGAACATTTCAAATGGCTATCAATAGCCAAATAAATGACAGAATTAATTGAAAATTGCTCCACGACTAGAAAGTCCTAATGTAAGTATTCGATGAAGATTTACTGAATTTCAACAAAAAAACATAATAGCGATTTACAGAAAAATATCCCTACGATTTCCGTCAAGTTCGAACGACTAAAAAAAAAAAATTCGTGAATACGGATTTTCGATATTTTTATATCGCTATAAGAACAACGATGAACCTTGAATACAATTTTCGACCATTTTTAGAAGGAAAAAAATGTATTCACATAAATTCAACAAAAAAAACTAGACAATTTCAAACAGTTATAAATGACTCAAAAAATGCCAAAATGGTTTGAGTTATTTATAAAATCGAAAATTTCAGAAACGTTGTTGCATAAGTATTTCTGTTTTTCTCACTTTTTCCACATTAATAAGACAACTTCAAAAAATGACTTAAAAATTTGCCTACCAGAAACCACCCCTGAAATTAATGTGTTAAAAGATAAAATTGTAAGTTATTACGTTACACAAAAATCATAACGCATTGCATTTTTTCAAATTAACTTTGTCCGCAATATGTAGTGTAAATGTACTAAATTAAGTTTTTACTTTTAGTATAGGCAATTTTACTAGCACATACGTAATAAGGCAAATCTTATGAATTTAGAATGTTTGAGTAAATATAATAATAATGAGGTAAAAAAAAAAACCTAATCTCTGTGCGTTATAGTTATGGTGACCAAATATAAAAATTTAAAAAAAGTACATTTTAAATCTTAGTTCCTCTATCATAAAAAAACTCTCCTCCTTTAAGAGAATTGGCCAATGTGTATACTATTTTACCCATTTTGCCCATAGGTGATCTCCATCTATATATATATATATATTTTTTTTTAATCTGATTACTCTATTATTTCTATCAACTATAAAAACTAATTATTTGAAATTATAATTTCATTACAATGTCAAATTATTAGGTGTGTGTCTTTATGATGAAAATACTTTGAAACTTCATACAATGAAAATATAAAAAATAATGTATGATTATCGAAAAATAAAACTTTGTTTATATGTTTTCTGCATATTTAAAACATTTTACGATCCAAAAATGTGCATACGTTTGATAGTGTGATAAGCTCAAGTTCCCTCTTTTGCGGCAAGTCGCAAATTTTCAGCAGGAAGAATTTGTAAAAAAAACGAGTTACCTTTTGATTAGATGAAGCAGCATTTAAAGCCATGGTGTTTAGGCTAACTTGATGTTTTATTTTTATTGATATGATTTTTTTTATATTGCTGCAACCGCTATTCGATATATCAAATTCACTTTTACATATTCCACAGTGCACATTATGAGGAGATATTGGAAGTCGGTTTTACAAAAGTAAACTCATTCTGTAGATTCGAATTGAAAACACACTTTCTACGTGACCGGCTGAATTGTACAACGATTTAAATTACATTTACCGTTTGGAGGTTTGGACCGTTAATCCGTGTTAGTCTGTGAATTGTTATGTTCCTTAATGTGATAGTCACTATCACTGAAAAAACGCAATGCGGCGCAACTTTGATAAAAAAAAAAAAAAAAAAACAATAGTATTCTATTACTATCAGCTATTAGCAATATTCTCTGCTATTACCTAATTATATATGTTGATTGATGCAACCGCCAACCATTATATTATATTGGTTCATACTAAAATGAAAAAATATTATCTTGTATTAATATGCATGTCGTACCATAAAATATAAATAAATAATCAAATTATATAAATTCATAAACATGTACGAGCCCGTAATATTTTCAAAAAAAAGAGAAGAATTTCATGTACTTAACACTAATGTTAATGGTAGTTTTTTGTCATTTCCTTGGACTTGTATGTGTCGTAGATACTATTTATTATTTTTTTTTTTCTCTTTATCTGTATAAGTATTTTATTTATACATACTAAATTATATTATATGGATTTCGAGTTGACTATTGTTAAACTGATTATCATGCTATTTATCATTCAGGTGTAGACGTACCAATAAAAATCCAATTGTCGACGCATAGTCGGCACATATATCCGAGAAGGATGATCTTCTATGACTGCGCGTCGATATTTGTTTTTTTTTTTTTTAGTAAAAAAACAAAAAATTGGTAAAAGTAAGTTTTGATATACGTTATGCAGAGTAAAACGAACATTTTTGACAACAAAAAAAATTTAACGCACAGATGGGTCGCCCAGTTCAACCCATACTGCAGTTAAAATCGTAATAAATATTATTATACATTTATCGAATTATTATTTGAATACCTAACTAGTTGAAACAATGGCTGACAATTTGCAAAATACCGACTCAAGACGATTTCCATGTCAAAATTTCAATTTTGCCGACTGAAATTAAACAAATTGGTGTCGGGGATGGGCATTATATCCTTGTAAATCCAGGCCTGATAGTGGCCCACCTAAGGCGCAAAGAATGTCGGCTTTTTTTTAAATTCCATTTAATGATTTTTTTTCGATTTACGGCCTTGATGAATACGTAAACGTTATTTTGTTCACGGAAAATAAGTTTGTCGGTGTATGAAAATACAACACATTTTATTTTTTTAAATATTGTGTAATCACACAATATTTAATATTTACGATTAATAAAATAGAATGTTTAATGCACGATGGACAATCGCAAAACTGATATTGTAACGAGTTGGGTTAGGTTAGGAGCTATGTATATAACCCCATCGTGCAGCTCACTCATATACAAACTAGGTACACGATAATATATAATTATTATTTATACTCGAAAGCTGTTTTAAATACGTCCAGATTATTCAGATCGACAGTAAAGATAAGAATATTAATCGTAATATTATTCGTGATTCAGATGATCCAAGGCCGCGCATATTTACTCACGCGAAAAAACGGGACGCTAAATATAATATAATATATATATATAAATAACAATTTTTTAAAAAACCCAGTTTTATTGTTTTAAACCTGTTCGATATTCTGAGCTATTCGTTTTGTTTTTTTCGGGGGCATCAAATATGCTCAAACAATATTGTTGAATCCGTCGATTTTTAATCGGATTACCGCGCGTAGAATACTGAATACTGAATATGTACCTATTCGTATTTGCAGTGTATATTGGAAATGTACACTGAAAAACACCAATTAAGTTGTACACTGTAAAATGTAATGCGATCAAATTGCTTTTCTATAGATTTTCTTTAGATTAATAAATTAATAATAAAAATTTGATAAATTTATAGAAAAACGAATAATAAATCAAGGGAAATTAATTGTCTGTTTATCTTTATAAATAGTCAGAAAACAGTTGTATCTTATTTATATAAAATAAAAATATGAACATTTTTATCTAAAAAACATATCTAAATAGAACACAGATCGATCTTGAAATCTGGGGGCCTCCTTGGAAAAAATTTGCAATTTGCAGCATAGTACCTAGGCCTATATTTATTTGTATTAAAAATCAAATTGAATTATTACCATATATTATATTATTACTTTATAAATAATTATAATACAATATTCAAAATACATTTTTAATAATAAATTATTTAACTACAAATTTGGATTTTATTCGCCAGACTAGATTCACATTTCCAAATTTAACAGTTTTCAAATCCAAAACATATATATAATAATTATTATTAATTTATTTTCACTACAATATCATTAAACTAGTTATAGTGCCTATAATGTAGGCATATCAAATACAATACAATTCATTGTAATTCAAGCAAAATGATTTATTATTAATATTACTTTATAGTAATAAACACTATATTTTACTATAAAAGACTTAAGCCAATAATGGTTTTCATTTATAATTATACTCTTATTAGTTATAGGCACTACTCATACTCATTACTAAGGTTGTGAATTTAATGTACTAAAAAACTATTAAATATGCACTAAAAATTGACGAAATATGCATTAAAATATACTCTTAAAATTCTTAAAATATACAAAAACAGCACTAATTTTTCGAAAATATGCAAAAAAAATTTTAAATGTAATTTTTGTTTTAATAGGTAATAATTTTTAATGCTTTTTAATGCTTGCATTATTTATATTTTATTAAAATAATGTTTGAAATAATTAATTTTATTATCATTTATCTTCTTGATTTTGTTATTTGACACTTAAAAATAGGAATGATTTTATTTAAAATAGACTCCATCTACTTACATTAAATTTTTATTTTTTTACCTTTAAAGTAATTAAATAAAGTAAATACACGATCTCATTTCTTGAGATTTTCAAACTTGAAATGTCTCATGTTCGGTGGTAACATGTATTTTTGTATAAAGAAAACGAGAGTTCTACACCCATCGATGTTGTTGGAGCAAACTTGAAATATCTCATGTCGCTACTGATTAAATGTTCTGGTGTGTCCAAACCACCCACCGGCCTCTTCTTCGCCAGTTAATATTTTGGAAATATTTCAAACAATTTGTAATCCTTTGTTTTTGTTTAGAACTGTTTCTAATTTATAATTAATAGAAGTTTCAACGGCACCTGTTAATTGACTAAACTTTACTGAAACATCTTGTATAATTTCAATAGCGTCTGCCATCTCGTCTACCGTAACCCACATTTACTTTCCCGTTACTTTTTGTCTTAAGTTACAACTTCCTGGTAGCAATAATCAACATTTACTTTGCGTAATGTTGTTTGATCTGGTACATTGCATTCCGTATATTTTGTCAAAAATTATTTCGAATTTGTATTACTTAATTTGTCATGTGGAATGTTCGCACTAAGCATAGATTTATATAAATCGTAATATTGAATGATGTGATTTTGATGAGGATGACGAATCTTGTGAAATAAGTTTTTGGATTTTTCTTTTGTTTTTCTGTACGATTGACACCTCTACTATGTTTTCCGGTTGCTATGTATCGGGGTCACAGTAAAACGTTTTTCACTGGAAACTTTGCATACTGTACAAAATAGAATTTTATTATCCGTTGTAAATATGTTTCTGAATTCTTGAATGTAAGTTTTTAGACGGGTCAAAACCGATGATTTCACTTTTGGCATTTTAAAATAATATACTCAAAATATTTAATCAGAGATCACGCACAATAAAAATAATTAAATAAAATTAAAACGATTACCACTCGTACAACGGTACTATAGCGAAACAAAAATAAATAACGTGATGGATCGCACCAAACTAAAAGGCAATAGTACGTATACCAGGTGTACAGTTGTATATAGTCGTGTACGACTGGATATCAGTAAATTATATTTAAATTATCCATTGACTAGGTATCTTAAACATTCATTATAGGCACGAATACGTGATAATTTAATACCCGACCAAAAATAGAATGGTTTCTTCGAAACTATAAAAGTTATATTTGAAACAAAAACATATTATGTCAATTTAGACCAGATTGATCGAAAAAATATAAATATTAAGAAAAAAAAATCATTAATACACAGAAATTGAGAAAACATGCATGCCCTAATCCATTAAATATGCAAAAATATGTAAAATACAATTTTCTATTTCAATTACACATAACACAAAACAAATTTTGATCGAATCCATTTTCTTATACGATGCAACAAAATAAAAAAAAAAAACATGCAAATACAATAAATTCACAACCCAACCCAACCCAACTTTTCAGAATTGACAATTTTTAATTAAAATTAAAATAGTTATCACATCGAACACGTCTCATTTAATAATTCGAATATTTTTCGCGACAAACAAAAAAAGTAAAATAAAATATATTATTATATACTACAAACGTCGAAATGACTGACCATTATTTTCTAGATTGTTTTCCACGATAAACATATTTAAGGATCCTTTTAATTTTTTATATTGCCTCCTCAGTTTTGTTATTCTTTTGGCGGAATCACTTGGATGTTATGACATGATAAAATAATTAATTTCCAAAAATATAACATAACGGTTACACGGAGTCACGAATGACGATTGTCGGCCACCACACGACGATCCAACGAACAAAGTATTTAAAATAATGACATTTTTCGGTAATTTTTTTCGTGCATAATCGAGCGTCCGCCGTCGTCTAACATTTTAATACCCATCGGTTATCACCGCAATTCCGGTTTTATTTTTAATCGTTACAATGATAATGATTTTTTCATTACACAATAATCTCTCGGGGAAAAAATAATTTCAAACCGAAATCGAATAACACTATTCGACAAAAAAAAAACAATGCGTATACTATTTTAGTTTATGGTATTTTTGATAGCCATATTATCGGGGGGCTTCCGCAAACATTTCAAAGAGTCCGGGGTCCTAGTACGTGGATCCGAGGGGGCCAGGACAACGGGCGTTCACCTCCCCAGGTTGGCTCTAGGTAAATTGGTTTTCTAGTATCGTTTATCTATCACTATCCTCTATAGCAGTGATGGGCAAACTTTTTTAATGGGAGGCCACAAAGTTTAAGAAATTCTAGAGGAGGGCCAGAATTATAGAAAAAATGCATTTTGTGTTTAAGCTTTATTAAATCATATAATAGGCATGTGAGATATATGGAATTGTTTTTGATTTTTCATAATATTTTCGAAAACAGGTTCCAGCTGTAACGAAGCAACTTTCAACAGCGAGAAAAGGTGTTCATCAGTCAATCGATTTCTGATTGAGTTTTTCGGCAATTTCATGGTCGAAAACGTCTGTTCGCACACATAAAACGACGCAAACATAGCCATAATTTTCTGGGCTTGAGCAATTATCTTTGGGAATTCAGCTTTCGGCAGTGCTCTATAAAAATCTAGTTTTGTGGAATTCAAGAACAATTGCTTTAAATGGGTACTGCACTGCATTTCAATAATTTCCAACTGCAATTCTGCAGATACATTTTCCGGATCTACATTAAACGGCATTGAGAAAACATCTAGCGATGATTGAATGTTCTTAAAATCTTGAAACCTGGTTTGAAATTCTGTGTGAAGATTTTTCAACGCCTTTCTGAATTCTTTTAGCTTGGTCTCACTCACTGGTGACATGGATTTTAAACGCAGAAAGTGAGTTAAATCGTTCTTCGCCATGCAGTTACAAAACAGAAAAAGCTGGGTTTTAAATGATTTCAGACAACTCCAAGTCTCATCTATAAATTGGTTCTTTCCTTGAAATTTTGTATTTAATTTTTTATAGTGTTCAAGCGAATCGGTGAAAAATGCAAAATCGGTACACCAATCTTTGTCTTCGATGATTTGGAAATCAGACCATTTGTCTGTTTTATTCTTTAAGAAATCTTGTATTTCCTGTTTTAAATTCCAAACTCGTTCAAATGCATATCCACAACTTAACCATCTTACTTTCGTGTAGTAAAGGTCAGAATAATCTGCGTCGACTTCAATCAGAAATTCTTGGAATTGTCGGTGTATCAAACCCCGAGATCGAATCGTATTAATTAGTTTTGAAACCACATTAAGTACATGGGTAATATCTATTGCAGCTTTACAAAGAACGTCCTGGTGAATTATACAATGTAAAAATACAACATCGTGATTAGGATTCTGGTTCCGAAAAATACCTGAAAATCCTGCGTTTTTCCCAACCATATTTGGGGCTCCATCTGTAGTTATATTGCATAATTTTGAAATAGGCGAATTTAAATTTTGAAGACCTTCGGAAAATTCGTTATAAATTATTTGCCCCGTCGTTTTTCCTTTTAACGATTGCAAACAAGCTAGCTCTTCAATAATATTAAATTCGTCATCAACGCCTCTAATGAAGATTAATAATTGAGCAGTGTCACTTCTATCCGTACTTTCATCCATCGTCACAGAAAAATATTTAAAGTTTTCTATACTCTGCCTAAATTGAGTCGATAAGTTTGATGCAATGACATCAATTCGCGTTGTTACTGTTTTTCGCGATAAACTGACAGACTTAAACTCTATAATTTTTTCTGGACATAAAATTTTACTCATACTCACCATACAATCTTTTAAAAATTCTCCTTTCGAGTATGGTTTGTTATTTTTAGCTATTTTAACGCGCACGGCGATAATGGTCTTGGGGGTACCTCTTTTTCAACGTACATTCATTATTATTCACAATAAAATTGTACGGGTACAAATAATTATCAACTAACGATACGTGAATCTTGAACGTGCACATAATATAATATACCTATTCTTTGTCGACGGTCGACGATCACTTCGAAAACAATGTATAGTAATAATCTGCCGGTTCTGTGTGTGCACTTGGTGTTTTTATCGATAAATTGAATTTTGTTAATTTAATATATTTAATTTTATAGCAATATAATATTGTAACGTCAACTCGGCAAGAACAATCGCGCTAATACAATTACCATTTTTAATAGTTTGCCGACCTAATTGTATCGATGTAAATAATTAATTTCGCGTTTATTATTAATGTATTTAAGAATTGATGAATTATATAATTAGTAAAAAACCGTTGAGAACTTATAATGGGTGGTAAACACTAAAAAAAATACTCTCAAACAGTATCTATTGGTTCGAATTGGCGAAAATATGCAAACATTTAGGAATCGTTTTTTTTTATATTAGGATTTAATTAGTGTTTTTACCCTCCCCCCCCCCCGCGGCAAATAAATTCTGGATCCGCGCCTGTGCATCGCACCGGCGATTTGTCCGGCACTTAAAATATTAATAAATAAAAAACTGTCGTCGTCGCTACTTCGATTTTAAACGGCAAGTCGACATTTTGTCCTACTCGTTCGTTATTTGTCCGTATGGCCGCCCGGAAATATAGCCGGGGGAATTGTAATAAAACGCGACCGCCGGCCACCCTCCTGCCGTCCCGTATAGGTTTTTAGTCCGAGAGTGGCTGGCTGGCGCGGTTGTCATTTGTTGTCGGATCGAAGTTTTCGTGAGCACAAAATATTATTATAAAGGGCATCGGGTCTCGTAGCAACAAACGATCCCTACTGTTTATATGCAAATACGTCGTAGGTACCCAAACGGTATATACAGGGTGACATTTATTCGCAACCGTACAAAATACCGACGGATTTATTGTTTTGGACGACGCAGTTGATTTAACCGCCAAAAATTCTTTATTGCGCGACCGCGAAACCATTTACGGTATGGAATAAAAAATTTAAAAAAAAAACCATCCTAAAATCGATAAAATATGAAGTAGAGATTATATACGTATATATTATTTCCATTTCGTGTTATCTAAACAAATCTATCTGTACACGTCCAGATATAAATGGGAAATCGGAGTTTTCCGACAGATAAAATAATATTAAATCGTAATTGACCTAAACCGTATTCGAAGTAGTTATCGGCGTGGGTAAACGTATGTAATTCTTACGGTCGACAAATTAATAATTAATTACAAGTATCGATCGACCGAGCAGAAAACTTATACACAAATACGTATTTTCCATCCAGACGCCGATTATTATTTACCATTATCCAGACACCTATAGTGTTGGACGTCTTTTATTTTTATAATATATACAAATTTATCAATAAAACACTAAACACTAAACACTGAATTCAGTACGGTCTATGCCGTTTATTTTATATTATTATTGTAGCGTGTTAAATAATATTAAATAATCACCCTGTACACGGTTCGCTGTGCACGTATCGAACAGTCGTATTTGTACGTTTAGACACGTGCGAGTGTTCGACTTCGACGGGACGTATACTGACAATAAGCGACGCCGACGATCCGATTTATCGCCGAAGACATTTACGTGCTCAAATGGACGGCCAACAGTCGGTGGGTACGGTTGAAAAAAGAAAAAAATAATGTATAGCTAGTGCATGCCTACTTTTTAACGTTATATTTGATTTTATTTTCTTCGATTTTATACATTTCAAAAGGATTTTATATACTACATATATATATATATATATATATATCCGGGCGATCCGTATGCGTTTTTGTGCACAACCATTTTCTTGTTTTTATTTATACAAAATCGAATTCGGAGGTACGATATAAAATCCCGATCATTGTAAATTTATTTCGCGCATAGAAACCTGTAGAACGTTCAAGGACCCAGTGTCGGAGATTCGAATGCTTTTAAAGGTAACGGTCGCCTATATATGAAATCGATTAACGTGGAAATATCAGCTACGTAGTACTTGTTAATTACTATTATTTATTGACGGATAAAAACTCAACAGTTAAGCGATGGAAATGTATAAAAATATTATAATAAAAATTATAGCTATAGGTATAAATTAACTCTAGATAATTATAACGAAATAACATATTGTACTTAATTCAAATAACATTCGACTAAAATCAAATTGCGACGTATTTCCTATCGCTCTCAGTAGGTATATTACAGCTGGCGACGGTCGTAAATGATTTTTAGAAACATATATTTATTGATGTGTAAAACTGTCTCGATTCCTCAAGAGCGATCTTTTGGAATTAATACATAATTAGTACGTCTCGAATTCTCGTTTCGTATATAATTGGCGGCAAAACAATTCAAAACATTATTACAATAATAATACACACGAGTTTCAGACGAAAATGCTGCACCGAAAACACACGGTGGCCAGCGAACACCGGTCCGTCCAGTGGGTGCCTGAAGTGGACGTGGTCTCCGACAGCTTAGACATGGCACTGTTGTCCGTTTACAGTCATTCGGGCCTGACGTTCCCCGGGACCGAAGAGGTGTGCAAGCAAAAGGAAACATTTATGCTGTGCTTGAAGTGAGAACCTATGCCCTCGGTTATATCTGAGATGCCACATTTCGGTGCTAAAAATTAAGATCAAATAAACTTGTTTGTAATTATTATCGAAACTTTTCCATTTTTTTTTTTTTTTTGTCATATACATAATAATATAAAATACATCCGAACGCGGGGCCTTATATAACAAGAGGCGAATTTTACAAGCAGCAAAAATTAACTGTGGGTCAGATGACCTACTCAAGTCCGCCACTGGGTCTATAAGAATTTAGACCGGTGACTTGCATACGAGTATGTATTAGCGTTCCCCGCGACGTGGTTATTCCATTTTACCCTCAGTTTTATCTACATCAGGTTTTACATCGAGTGGGTTTTAGTTCTGTTTAGGTTTATACCTAGGACACGAACATCCTTTGAGCCAGTCGCAGTTCGAGTGAGTGCTGTTCCGAACAACAACTCATAGGCGGGTAGGCGGGGAAAAAGACCTATCAATTTGCCGACTCAACAATATTTTTGTTTTCCCTTCGATCGAAAATTACTACTTATATATCATATTATACGAGTATACATGTATATTATGCATACTTATACTATAATTAAATAACGGTGTATACCATTATTCAGTTACCTATAGTTTATATTTTTCTAGTTGCTCGTGTTGAAGATTAAAAAAATATTACTAATTTATCATACTTACACAGCACCCGATACATTTACCCAGTGGCACAAATTGGATGGTGCAAGGTTATATTTTTGCACCACCAGATAATCATACAAATTTGTACTTATAATTTCTATTTTCAAAAGACACCATTTGTTTATTAAACAAGTATGTACAAAATTGTAATTGTCGTAAATATCTGTAATTGTAAATAATTGTAAATATCTTACAAATTAGACGCAAAAAATAGAATATGTAAGACAGAAGGTTATTCAAAAAGGTTTTTAATTAATGACGGAGTCATTAAAAATATTCTTAACGATACCAACTGACACAGCAAGCTGTTAAAGACCATTCCCCTGTCTAAAGTCATTGAAAACTTATCTTAGAACGACTAAAAGTTTGGGTACTTCTTGGCGTATGTTTGCATTTTGAAATAGTTTTTGAGCTGGTTGTGGTAGTTTCAATTTGTATGGTGAATGGATTTAAAAAAAAAAAAAAAACCAAATACATTCAAAATGAATTATTAAAAAGTCAGTTAGTTGAACCCGGTCAGTTTCGGCTTGTCGATTGGAGGCCGTTAGTCTAAAACATTGTTTTAAAAATGTTTTGATTTTGTGGAAAAATAGAGTTACTGTTTTGTCCTCTCTATGTGGACCGGGTGTAATATTGTTACACTGTAGATAAACCAGACTATTTTTTTTTTTTAAATTCGGTGTATTCGAAGCGTCGTCGTTGTCACCGAGTAGATAACCACCGAGGTAGGTAATCGGGCTTCGGTTTCCTTCCCTGCGATCGGCGGCGATAATGAAAATAATATTATGTATTGAGCCCAGTGGCCGAATTAAGGGTTCGAATAGAGTTCATTCAGCAAGGTATCAACGCATAAATGATTTGATAGATCCCTTTTACTATATAATAAAGATAAGTTTGTAAATTTATCTTGCCACATTGAGTTTTGAAGCCCAATTTTTAACCGTCTGATTGCTGATAATGAGCGTTCAGAAGTAGCAAAACTAACGGGGATGCAACTTTTAAAAGTTAAAATAATGTAGGATAAACTTCCGAAGTAATCGGTTAGTCTATCCAAGCAAAAACCTTTTCTGTGCATTTCCTATAAAAAAAAAAAATATGTAAAAAAACGTATACCACTGTAAAATACTATCAAAAACATAATAATATCGGACTTCGGTTAAGTTCAGAATTTCAAATATTAAAGAAATTGCACAAGCCCCTCACAATTAGATGGCTACATACGGCATCTACACGAATACGTCACGGTACCCACTTTTGACAAACGATTATTGTGACGAAAGTTTCAGGACTCTACGCAAAAAATAAATACTCATGGAAAACATTTCATTAGTTTAACCCTACAACTAGAAACGAACTCTCTAAATCAATTAAATTGGGTTACGTTGTGTTGGAAATATTCGTACCGTGTTAGATACCTCCTATTGCATATTATAATTGTGTACTAATATTGTTTTTTTAAGAAAAAAACTGAACAGTTTTCGACCAGACCATAAGGCGGAAAAGCTATTTAGAAATCATCCGTTGAAAATGGGCGGACTTATTGGCGAACGGAAAGACATTAATAGTATTAAACTCGGATTGGCCGGCAGTCATATTTCACAAACAAATCACGGATACTCGAGAAAAGAAGACGGGACATTTTATAACTATTGAAGTATCATAATAAGGTAGCCGGATATTTCAATTGTCGAGTACAGCGAAAACAATATCACATATTATGGACATTTTCAGTGGAATGGAATTAGTTGAATATCGTTTAACATGTAAATAAATAAATAAGAGTATGATTCAAATTGTATTTATTCATATACATAGCTGATCCTTGTAAGTTATAATAAAGCTTTATATTTAAAATAGAAATATTGTTACATAAAATATTGTTTTCAACATATAACATAAATGGTTTAAAGTAGTGGTATAAGATAATATATTTTAATTTAAGATAGCAAACATATATTTTATTATTTTTCTGTATTTAGGTATATATGTATATTATATAATTTTATAAACTATTAATAATTTATAACATTTAAACATTTGTGTAGATAAATCTTTATTAAATAACTCTATATAATTTAATTCTTTCATCTGGCTTATCTAGGATATTAAAATGTCAGAATACATTAAAGATAAAAATACATATTTAACATTCAATCTATAATGTCCATATTGAATTAATACACAATGTAATATTACACTCAATAGCACTGTGGTGTACATTGCATTTAAATACAACTATTTTACTCTGTAATATTATATAGACATAATAGTAGAACATCTATTGTCCAATTAGGATAATTTAAAATAATTCAACAGTAAAATATAGAATTATATAATATATCATTTTATTTAAGTTATACTATTATTTTACAAACTTAACATATAATATATTGAATAATAATTATTAAACATAATAAAAGACATTTATCAATAGTAAAAACAATCGTACAATGAATCTACAATGTTTTTTGAGTTTGATATTAAGGGTCCAGCAAACAGTTTTTTGAAATTTTCTCTTATTGTATAATGTTATGGAGTTCACAGGTGCCTTTATTAAATATTGGAGTAATAGGTAGATACAATCACTAGTAAAAAAAAAAAAAAAAAAAAAATACAAATCTTATTATATAAGGGGATCAACCCCTTGTTCAAATGTCAGTAGTCTTACTACGGTGTTTCAATTTAATTATAGTAACAAATATTAAACAATAGTAAAAACTTTAATTTTGTTTGTAATACAAACAATAAATAACTGAGTAACTGAGAAAAAAAAAGGAACATTTCGCAGGTACTAAACATTTAACATTCATAGAATTGGGTATTGAATTAATTTTATAAATTTTTATATTGCAAATAAAAATATTTAATGAACAAGCATAAAATTTAAATCATATAAACAATAACATTTTGATTATAAATTGTTTTTCAACATCAAACTTAAATATTGGCCTGACTTTTACACTCAACATGGATTGCCAGTACAGAATAATAAATGACATTCAAAAACTTAAATTTATACATTTGGTAAAATGTCAATTAACTGATTAACGATCAACGATTAATTGTAAAACTTCAAAGCATTATACAATATTATTAATATTTATTTAAAAATACTTTTAAACATAATTGGCAATTATGTGCCAGAGACAATAATAAATTTGTCATCACGAATTAGGATTAATTATTAAACATTAACTAAAATTGTTGTTATAATGAAAATATTGGATTAAATAAGTTATATTTTATTAATGATATTCAGTGCCAGAAATTTCAATCAAAGAACTCTTAATGGCAAATAGAAAAAAATCTATCTTAATTTACATATTTTTTTTAATTATATAAACTTTAAAACAAGCAATTTTATTTAATACATGAAAAATCTATAAAAAAAAAAAACCTCTTAAGTCATTATATACTATATAGCATTAATACATTTTTGAAATAAAATGTATATGCTATATTTTTAAAATAATGTTTATAATTTTGAATTAAGAATATAATAAGATACTATTAATGAAAAATAAATAATATTATTAATGTTAAAATAAGTGTAATAATATTCAAATGGAAAAATTGTATATCATTATTTTATTTTATTATTCTTAATTCGTGAGACCTACTTTAAAAATATAATATATTATTTTATATGGTAAAAATAATAATTTAACAATTAAATAAAATTCCAAACTAAAAAATAATATTTGAGTACGTCCATATAACTAAGACTATAAATACAAATCATATTTTTAAGTCCAAGCTACTTTAAATATATTATATTAATCCAGTAGTAACATATTATTATCAATAAATAATATCTGTATTTATAGTATGTACTTAAGTAAATAATCATCCCCGAATTCTTTGATAATTTGGACAGAATGTCACTGTCTCATCTGACCTATACAAAATGGTTCATCCAACAAGGTAACTTGCCATTCATATTAGACACACGAAATTTTAGCATGGTTCTATCCGAGTTATTATATATTATAATTTAAATAATTATGTATGCCAATTGGGTACTGACATATTAAATAACTGAATAAACACTGAAAGTATTTATTCTAAAACCACATAATATTATCTCATAGAAATCAATTTCTATGAGATAATATTATGTGGTTTTAGCTAAATAAATGTTTGTACCACAATACCATAAATACTACAAATATTTGTAATATAGAAGTTATACTTAATAAATTTAATTAAATTTCTATTTCTATTATCTTTTTCATACAAATAACATGTATTTGTTTTTTTTTTTTTTTTTTTTTTTTTTTTTTTTTTTTTTTTTACATATATTTTGAGATATATTATTGATATAAAGTGGTTATACCCATTAGCAGTTGATTAAAGAAAATTATTAATAATAAATTGCCAACTATAATACTAAATTACAAAATTTATTTATTTGTATTAATTTATGTTGCATAGTATAGTATGCAACATAATATTATATAAATAAAACGCAAATAAGTATATCAAAGAAAATACATATTATTAAGATTTTCAATAAATATTTATATTGATTTAACTATTTAAGTGATATTAACTTTAATAAATATTCTACACACCCAACCAAAATGTTGATTGAAAATGTATTTATCCGAAATTACACATAATAGTTCAGTACCAATTGTACTAAAATAATAAGAAAAGAGAGAAAAAAAACTGCAAAAATAAAGATAAATTCATGAATATAGAATAGACTTGTTTTAGTTTATTAAGAATAAAACCTTGGGCGTTAGATGTAAAATGAAAGGTCAATATTTAAAAATAGAAAAGATGGCTATTTTTAATAGGACTGATAACTTGTTTTAATCCAAATAATTATTGAATTATTACGAATAAGACATTACCTAAGACATTTTATTAAAAAAAAAAAAATCTATAGAATCTATGGGAATATGAATATTTGTGATTCCTGTTTGGGGATGTAGTGGGCAAATAATCACCTCCATGGATCAGACACTGATTAAAAGTTATAGTTATGTAATTAAATTATTAATTTATTTCAAAAACACATTATATATTTATTTTTAATTAATTTAAAGGAATGTCTATATTATATCTATATCAATAAAATATTTTATTGGATAGGAATTTTTATTGTATTTTAATTTAAAATTCAAATTAATCTTAATGTACACATGGGTTAGCTATTAAAACAAATGAGATTAATAAAAAAACTACTATAGGTACATTAAAAAAAAAAGGAAATTAATATATAAAATATATTTTTAATTCAGTTTATTATGAGTTTTAACACCAATGAAGATCTACCAATCTAATTTTTAAATGTTTTAAAAATATTTCTAGTTTTTTTTAAATAATTATATTTAGTAAACAAATTTAATAAATTAAGTTCTAAGAAAATTATTTTTAATTTTTACTCCAGTTAAGTGATAAAAAAAAAAAAAAAACCATTTCAAAACACTATTAATTTAAGTTTTTCAATTGAAATTATTTTAATGTACTATACCAATATTAAAACAATTTCAAGGAACTTATGCATTTTTCCATTTAATTAAATATATGGTGACCCACCATATTTTTTGTTTGCATAAAATAAAACTGGAAAACACAGACTCACCTAATATATTATGTATGTAGTAAATAAAAACCTATCATTTAATTAGTTAATATTTGTATTCAAATATTTTAAGAATATTGTGAATTTAAAAAATATATTTTAAGCATAACTGTATAAATAATTATTTTAATTTCAGTCTTTTTTTTTAAAAGGGTCTGAATAATAGATGTTATTATATTAAAAACAATTTAAATAAATTTGAAATACCTCTTAACCAACAAGTTAAGATTTTCCTATCTTATCCATAACTCCTACTATGGTTGTAAGTTATCTCTAAAGGAAGATTTATAAATTACTAAAGATAATTAAAATTATATTCTAAAATTAATTTTGTGTTTTATGCAAACCTGGTTTATCATTTCCGAAATAAGATATAATGAAGAATGAAGATGAAAACTTAATTTAGTTTGATGGGTATTTCAGATAAACTATTACTGATGTAACATTTCCAAATCAAACTTGAATGGGTAAATATGTGGAGCTTGTGGATACAGATTTCTCAAATGGTATCCAACTGACAGTCATTATATAATTTTGAAGAACTATTATATTGTATTAAATTTGACGGTATAACACAATTTTTGAATGATTTATTATTTCTCAATCTGGAAAAGGGAAGCAAAATAGACGCTATAAATTAATACTTAATGATTCATTAGTGTACCTGAAGGGGTGCACTGAGTTAATTAATATCAGAAGTATGAGTATTAATATTAGAAGTATGAGTATTAATATTAGAAGTATGAGTATTAATAGTAAAAATATGAGTATTAATATTAGAAATAAGAGTATTAGTGGTGGTGGTGGTGGTGGTAGTTGCGGTGATGGCGGTGGTGATGGTGGTGGTGGTGGTGGTGGTGGCGGTAGTGGCGGTGATGGTGGTAGTAGTAGCAGTAGAAGTAGTGGTGTTAGTATTATTAGAAGCATTATTTGTAGCCTTTTTTCGTACTTGTCTTTTGCGATCAGCATATATCAAACACTTCATCTGTTCTTTATTTTCAGCAGCATTTATGCTATCCTCACTGTCTTCCTGACTATTATCTTGAAACATACTATCAAAATCACTGTCTTGATCTTCTTCAGACTCCCAATGTTGCCATTGCCTATCATTTAAATACAATTAACGTGTAATGTTAATTTAACTAAAACACCAAATTATAATTTCTGGATGATATGACACCAATATTGGCAGTCTCCATACAGATATGAATAACATAAGTAATTATTTAAAAAAAAAATTAAGTTAAAATTGAAATCACCTAACATTTGTATAATGCCTGGTAAATTATTTAGTACACCTAATATGTATATTGTGATTTTAAAACCTAGTGGTATATAAAAATAATAACTAGCTGTACTTAAAAAATTGTATGCCATTAAAAAAAGTGAAAGTTATAATATTAGAAAATACCAACATTTTAATAACTTAAAATTATCTCCTGAAAAAAAAAAAAAACTATAATTCTGAATTATTTATTTCTTTTACTGAAATAATATTATTATTATCTTAGAACCTTCATGGCCAATTTTAAAGAATGCGAAATTACATTTATGATTTTAATAGCTTTGTCTTTCAAAGTAGCTTATGACTGTGTAATTAGTTTTAAGGGTGGTTTTAAGGGCAGGGTTCACTGTGAAAAATTAAAATGTCATCATAACCTATTGATAATCGTTTGTTACCAATGATATCAATATAATTTTTTGTCCATCCTGAAAATTTGGAAAAATTGAGATTATAATTGATGGTTCTTACTTTACTTCAGGGCGCAATGATACTTGTTTTCTTTCAAATAAATCGTGCCTTTCACTTTTCTTCCAGAAATAGTAATAGTGAACCAATTCAGCTACTGATCTTGTTTTAACCTTAAATATTAAAAATGTATGATATTATTTGTATTTATACCATTATTAAGTTAAATTAAATCAATAAATATTTAACGTGTTTAGTTACCTCTTTTTGTATGGCATGGAAATTTTTTCCACACGACAGTAATGCTATTTCAAATTTGTTTGTTTCTTCATCTGACCAAACACTTAATGATTTCTCCAACGGTATAACATTCAATGACATTCTTCGAAGAGCTTCAGCCACATCATGACCGCATTGAACTAACAAGTACAGTGCCTACCAACAAATTATAATTTTAAACAAGTATTTCTAACAGATAACAATCATAAAAAACCTCCAAAATTGAATTAATTTAAAATTAATAATTAGTAAATTTTCAAATTAATAGTATAATATCAACAGCTACCCCAAAAACTTGTAACTTAAAATGTTTCAAAATTTTTTTTTTTTATTGTTTTAGGTTGCTTATGTTTTAAGAACTGTAAAAATAATGATGTGTATAATTCAATTATTTATATGTTTAAATCGTAATTTCAAAACCTCGTATATTGAAGTTAAAAAAAAAAAAACTCTAAAGTTAACTTACGAGGTTTTGTTATGAATATTCATGACTAAATATCACAAAACACTTATCTTGGTGTTATTTTGTATTAATAATTAATTTTTTCTTAAATTTGAATAACATTATTTAAAAAGTATCTAGTTAGTTTTAACTAAAATTCACTAAAAGGTTTTAAAGATTTCAAAACATTAAAATATTACTCAAGTATAAGACATTCTACTATTAATGATATTATATGTTTACAGTACAGCGAAATGGATTTATTAAATTTAAATGATGAATGGAAATGAATGCCTCATCCTTTGAATTATCCCATTTATATAAACATCAAATTAAAATAAAAACTGAAAAATTCAAGCATCCACAAGAGCTGAAACTAGTACTTCCAAAACACACAAGGAGTTTTTATGAAAACTTGTCAAAACCATAAATAACTTACTATTATTTTATTTACTTTCATATTATTCTTAACAAATTATGTTAACTATTTTGACTATTTTATCATACTATAATTTATTTAATGACAATGTGCCTATTGAATTTTATTTTTATTCGGGTTTTGTTTACTATAGTTATACAAAATAATACTATGCTATAAATAATTTATGATATACTTAAGATTTATCACGAGTAGAAAAACCTAGTATCTCAAAATAAAATAATGACAAACACTTATATCTTGAATAAAAAAAGTATATTTATAAAATTAGTTTCTTTTATTAAACAGTTATATTTAAGAATGATATTGATCACAAATGCAAAGTAACATTTTTATATTAAATAAAATCGAATCAAACAAATGTTTTTTTTTATTTCTCCTGAACAATTTCTAAAAATCAAGTTACCAAGGCTATGGTATGTAGCTGTTGATATAATAAAACATACAAACAAAAAAGTAGACTGTTCCAAAACAATACATCTTTATGTAGAAATCAATGAAAAAGTTTATAAATATTTAAATTTGATTTTAATAAGAAATATAGTAAAACTTAAGTTTAGCTCAACAAAATATAGTACTATAAAGTGTATTAGATTCTAAATCGTTAGATTTATTGATTTTTCTTTTTTAAAAAAAATACATTTTTTAAATTTAGAATGGTTTCAAATGAAAATACTAAGAAAGTGGTTAATATAACATCTGAATAATTCTTATGAACCAAAAGAAGCCAGAAGAAATAATATTTACCATCTTTCAGACTCAAAAAATTAAAATTGCTTATTGATTAAATCAACATTTTTAAACATTGATACAGGGCAGTCCTGTATATCCATTAACCAATTAAATTTATTGTGAAGGCAGTGCTTTAATTCACAAGACAAGCTAAATTTACAATATTGTTTTTGAAATTCATTCTTAAAAAATATATTAATATATTCTTTTGAGTTCCTATCTAAATAAAAAATAATAAAATATTATTTTTATAATTAAAATTTTATTTTGAAATTGTGTTGCTAATATAATTATATAAGTTTATGTACTTTGCATGCTGAGAACAAGACACAAACTAATATATTATAATATTAAATACTAAATAGTATAATAAAAGAGTACCAGGACAAATGTTTTTATGGCTAATCTACACATGTTAACTTTTCAAATTTTAAATAGGTAAATTACAAAACCCGAAGTCGCTATCTTATCTCAGTTTAATATTACACGTGGTTAAATCCAGTCAGTTTGTTTTGTTCGCCGTTTTCGACATTTCTGAAATTAACGAACAACGCGTGTGTATCAAGTTTTGTTTGAAACTTGGTATAAATGATGTAACGGAAACGTACAGCAAAGATTAAAACCGCTTTTGGGGATGATTCATTAAGTGGTTTCGTACATTTCGAGTGGTTTAAACGTTTCAAGGATAGTCGGCGGTCAACTGAATTCGATTCACATTCTGGAAGACCGTCGAAGTCATCCAGAAACGATGGTGTGGCGACAATTTGAGAAAAAAAATGCGAAATGGCCGCCAATTTCGTGAGTTTGCAAATGAGGTGGTAAGCTCAATTGGGTCTTGTCATGCAATTTTACATAGAAAAATGGAGGTTTATTTTTTTTTATTTTATCCGTCTAACCAACCTTTTCATTGTCACGGATGCCAGCCGGTTTAGTTTTTGGCTTTGATGCTTTTGTAATATGCTGGATCTTTTTCAAATAGTCTTCAATTAAATCTTCACCCACAACATTTGGATCCCATAACAACTCGTCGTTATTTTCATATGGTAATACATCACCATATGTTGATAATCCATCAGTAACCAAGGCTTGAAATTCTAATCCAACATTAACACTCTATACAAAATAAATACAAATTACATTTTATAACATGTATTGTAGACTAAATAACAAATCAATAATAATACCTTCCACTCAAGTTCCCAATGGGGCAGGTAATCTTCATCTTCATCCTCGCTGTGCACTTGGTCTATATAAAAAAAAAAAATATTTATATTATGAAATTTTACTTTGTTTCAAGTCCAAAAAGTACAGATAATTAATAAGAATCCAACAAATATGTATAAATAAAACTTACCCATTTCAGCCATATATAAATTTAATAGTTTCGATGTCTGAAGACAACCACCAGTATTTCCAATACTCTAAAAAAAAAAATAAAACAATATTAAAATGTTTTGATTTTCACATACTAATAAAAGATAAATTTATATTAAAATAAATGATTACCCAAACAAATACTATTATATTAAACTTTGTGGTCAATACTATAGTATTTCTATAGTAAGAATCTAAGGGTCAGTTTCTCACTAACGAAAACGTTGATTTTAACCATCAGCCATGATGGACTTAATAATCAGATAAACTCCTTCCTTTAGATTGGTGAGAATGGTCTTCAGTTCATGCAGTTTATATTACTTTTTTTCCAATAGACATTTACAGGCATTATATGTTGACATTTGTTTAGCACAGTGATTTGATTGTAAAATGTATAATAATTAATAACTGTAAGCAGTTGAATAAACTTGAAATGTAATATGGGTCTTCGTCCCCATATTACCCACAAGAGAATACATCTTATCCCTTAACCGGTATCCTCATTTTATTCACGGGACTAGTATTGTTGGGTCATAAAGGACCAAAAATTAAACTACATACACTCTTCAAATTTTCCTTTATTTTTCCTTCTATTATATGAATAGTTTCCATCCATTGAACATTTTTTAAGATTTTTTTTTTAATCACATAATTTTATAATATATCTGAAACCAGTGCTCGAGTTGTTTACAGGAGTCCAATTTGATTTTTTCATAGACTTGAGGTATCACTTCATTTTTTTATTTGTACAACACAATTGTTTATAATCATTATATTTGAATTATTGATCGCTGGCATAAAATAGCCTAGTTCTATATAATTCATGTCTGTACGGCCTCACGGAAAATAAATTTTTCAATTTTTTAGTTTTTCCCAGACCAGAAAACTAGAAATAATCCTAAAATTGTATCATTATTATTATATTTTTTGTTATTAATCTTATTGGTTTTATTTTAGCAATTAATTACTTAATTTACTTAATGTGTAGGGGTTAGGGGAAACCTTAATCCCGGGTGGAGGGGGGCAAATCACAGTAATCTTATTTGGTATGAAACGATTTAGTTTCTAAACTAAGTATTGTCAGTCAATCCTCATTTTCTCTCCCAATTCGTCCACTGTTCAAAACTAAACTGAATCGGTTGTTGTATAATGTACATTATTAGGTGATGATAGATAACAATGAATAATTATAAAAGTATACATTTATGTAGTATACCCAGTAACCGCGTTTCCAATACAAATATATTGACAATAAAACCAAGTAGTGAGTATAAGCTTATACCGGCACCACCAGCACCATTACACCATTTGTTTTAACATGCGACCTATCCGGCATATTTAGGTTTCGAGTGTGACCTACCAGGCACCACTGTGATCTACCGTAATTTTGTAGGTGTTGTGATAAAAATAATTTACAATGCAATTGTGATAAACTAGGATATCGTTTATTTAAGTGAACCACTCAATAAAAATAATTGAATAAAATTTTTTTTCTAAATAGTTAGTTTTTCAGTTATTATTCTTAATAATCTTGTCTACGTGCTAAATAAAAAAAATAATAATAAATAAAATTAGTAGGTTTTAAACAAGAATATTGACCAAAAATATTAAAATATAAGCATTATTGAAATTTTTTAATAAAAAAAAGCATGTTTCAATATGTATGTTATCTATTTGTATGTTAGCTATTAAAAACAATATAGATATGTGTAAAAGAATATAGCTTAGGGCTATTAAAATGGCATGTTACATAAACTACTTAAACAGTTGTTTTAACAAAACCAAAGGAAATACATTTTGTTTTTTAATCTCTTAATTTGTTATTCTTACAATATGATAATTTTAAAATTTAAATATGTTATTAAAGAGATTATATTATTCACAATAAATAAAAACAGTTTTGATATAGTCTAAATCTTATTAATGTAGGCATTTTAAAGAGCACATGAAACAGTCATCGTACATAATACAATTATTTTGTGTTAGATAAAAAATGATAATTATGGTTTAAAAACAATTACTTCTGGTAAATCCTCAACCACTTTGGTTTCATTTTTTGTTTGTGTGCATTTACGCTTCTCAGCTGAGATTCCCGCAGTAGAAGCTGATGCCCCATCACCTGTATCTTCTTTTCCAGAAGTACCAGCAGCATTTTCTCCTTCAGTTGAGTTTGCTATTAAAGAAATTGTAAATAAATAATACATAATATTTAAAAACCCGTGTTAGATAAGTTACTTTACTCATTATTCAGAGATAAATTTAATGATGTTATGTTACTTGTTAATCAAAGAAAATTGTAATGAAATTACTTTACTTTTCGGTACAAAAGAAAAAAAACAAATACAATTTGAACAGTTAATTCATAACAATATTATTAATTTATAACTATTGAAAAATAGTATTTATTAATTCTACTTTTTTCAAAAGTCATTAGTTATTAGGTATGTACATTATATCACAACATATATTATAAATTAAAACAATTTTATTAACAATTAAAAACTTTTCTTTATTTCATAATTTTATTCAAAAGCATTTTTAAACACCTGTATTACCGTGTTAACAGTCACAGGGCATTATATTATAGGAATTATTTATAAAAAGTAATTTACATTCCATTTCAATTACTAGGAAACAATTCTAACAAAATTACATAACTTTTGTTATGTTACTACCCAACTAAAACCCTACTACCCTGTATAAAACTATCAAATATATTTAAGAAACCAAATAAATAATTAACTTCATTAAAAAAAAATATATCAATATAAATTCATTAATTTTGATAAATCAAATTGTAAATAACTCAAATATTTTATAAGTGTAAATTATGGCGAGTTAAGGCTTTTTTTAGTTGATACCTATAAAAAATTGATTAAATAACTGTCACGTCTTACCTGTAGTTTCATCAGATGTAGACATACGCTTCTAGATAAATAATAAAAAAAAAATTATTTAAGATGTTGCAGACAATTTATAAATTAAAAACTAAATAATTACTCTTTTTCCATCCTTATTTCTCTTTGATGCACTCCTCTTTTTCTTCTTCGGCTTCTTAGTTTCCTCGGGTACTGGAGCAGCAGCGCCTGGATAGCCGTACATAACCATTAGTTCATGAATAGGTATGCTACTTTCCTATAATTAAGAAAAAAAAAAAAATAAATTAGAGTTCATAAAATATCTTAAATAGTTTTAACAATGTAATTTTAAGTACTTCTTCTAATGATCTTATTTCCCTCATAGGATCTTCCAATTCTGGAAGTGCTTCTTCTTCTTCCATTGTAGTTTCGTCATCCACTTCTTCTCCTTGTTCGTAATCTTTATCAGCGTTTCTGTCATCGACTTGCAGAGGATCAGTTTCATCGTCAATTTGGCCAACAATATCCTCTACAAAGAAATAAAAACAAAATATTTAGTACACCGATTAGTAATATCAATTAATTAATGATATTAAAAATAATTACCTAACAAAAAGTGAGAATCCTCATGATCAGCCCCAACCTATATAACATATAATTTAATTAATACAATATTTACAAGAACATATATTTCAAGTCGGTTCAATTTATAAACTACACATACGGCTAACTTACCTATCTACGTAAAATATATTTAGGCAAATTGTCAACGTAATGGGGATCGGTCAAAAAATTTGATCGAAATATAATGTTGGTTTTTATAATTATTTTAGATTGACGGGGCGGGTGGGTAGAATACAATGCTAATGGCACCGGGGGGGTTTTGTCGATTTGCCACCAATTGTAAAATAATTGACGGTGGGCATGAAATCCAAAACGCAATTGACCTCGTCCAAACTAGAGACAGACGGTACCCACAGAGTGAAAAAAACGTAAGAGAAGTTAATATTTTAATACAATATTGTGGTGCGCCCGGCTGCACACCCACCACCACCCCACCCGCGGCCGCCGGGCGGGTCATGGCGGTCGCGCACGAAAACGTAAGGTCGTCGCGGACGAGACGAACGGCGAACGGGTCCGAAAAAAATGGCCGACTGTGTTGGGCTGGTTCACCTGATGGCCGAACTTTTAATAACCGTCGAGTTAAACGGCAGGTAAAACATTGAACAGGACGTATAAACGAGAAAAAAAGAGTGCGCGCGCGTGTGTACGAACGCCGTCCGACATTTAATGGCGGCGCCTAGGACCCGACCCGACGTCGACGGGACCATCTCCGTCGTTACAATTGTCGAAACCTTACCTCGTCCATAATATCGGCGAAGTTGAACGTCGTGGTGGCTCACAGTTCAAACAAACGCGACAACAGCGGCGGTGGCGTTTCGGGCGTACGACGACAACGACAAAATCAGAGGGCGGCCGAAGAACAATAGAAATTGTGAACGATACACGAACAGTTGCCGGGGGTTGTTGCCGCACGGGCCGTTGGACTCGACGACACTGCGCTGTCTGCGGAAGAAAATCTACTGCGGAGTAGTTTATTCGAATGGCGGTCAAAAACGCTACGGCAGTGGTGATAATGCGAGCGCGCGTTGATGATAACGTCGTCGTATTGTGTTTCGCTTCCACGGTCGGACGCCGTCGCCGCCGTCAAATACGCAGTGGTTCATAAAATGCCCGTGGCCGTCACCTACGTTTTATTTTATTTTTTTCTGTTCCATCGATTTTTGTCCGCGCATGCGGGTTTTAATCCATTTCCGTGCGGTGCGGGAATGTTTGGTATATTTTACTAAAATGTGTTCAATACTATAATACCTACTGCGCAGTCGCGTAGCTGCCCGCTGACCGGACGCGCGGGACAGCAGAATTTTAACCGTCACCACGGGTATAGATAATATATATATATATAAGTGTTATCTATATTTTCTTGTTATCTATATATCTGTGGAGACAACAGACAATATAACCGTGTGCGGATAAATTATCTATGTACTCTTTTTCTATGGTTATTATTCAGTCTTGCGACCGATGGAAGTTTTATTTTGCTTCATTCATTCAATATCAATGAGAAATTAGAGAAATAAATTATAATCTGCTGTGTATTACTAATAATATTTGATTTTAATTTGATCTCTACACTTATATACAAAGCGACGAAATCTGCTAGGCCACAAAGAATCACGAAACCGTATACAAATCATACGTATCAGTTGGAATAGATTCGTGTGGTTATTAAACAGTTTCCTGTTAGCGTTCTAATTATTTGCCATAACCAAAAAAATTCTAAAATAATTTAAGTCTATGTGATTAAATGTACAATTTACAACTTAGACCATACATATGAATAGTACATATGATATATGAATTTAAATCTGCATGTTAACAAATTATTCTTATTGTTAGATTGAATATGAAATATAATCACGGGATGGACGCTGGTTGTGGTAAAGTTATTTAAAGGATAAGTATGCATTTATTGAACTGAAAATAAGCATTATATACATAAAAAAAAATAATTTTAAAAATAGTAATAATATATAAAGGTAAAAATTTTACGTTTTAAAACTATGAACTATTAGAAGAAAAATGTATTTAAATAAAACAAAAAATTTCATCAAATTTTTATACATATTTTGTTGTTGTGATAAGTAGTTATACTTGACTATTGATTGAATATAATATTTCAACCAGTTGTTCAAGTCATATTTTATAAAAATAAAGCATAAATTATATTAAATTGTATATAAAATGAATAAGAGATTTAATCATAATATTGGTAATGAGAAAATCATTTGACATTAAAGAGCTTTTTCATATTAAATTACATTGACAATAAAAAATCAATTTTTTTCATGTAATAATATAATAACTAATATTTCTAAAGTATAAAACAAATAATTATATAAGTTTTATAACATATAGAAATAAAATCCATAATTAAAAAAACATTTATATTTTAAACCTTATACAAATATAAAAATTAAAAATCTTAACCTTAATATCTAAAAACTAAGTATTATTAATATTTAATGAATATATTACAAAACATTTGACATTTAATATGTGCAATGTATGTTTTTTACATGTATATTTTCGATCATAATTTTAAGCGTGATTTAATTAAATGCCCAATAAGTATATAAATAAAAAAAATATATAAAATAATAATAAAAATATTATAATTTTTTTTTTTTGGTGTTACTATATGTACAGTGCATAGATTGAATACAATATTACAAACTCCTTAAAAATATATTATATACAAATCTAGTATTTACATTACTATTTATATAAAATAAATAGAACTTTAAATCATATTATTGACAGAGAAAATAATGGCTTGAAATTAATGAGGTTGTAAAAACACATAAATAAAACACATTGAAAATTATACAATATTTTTTTTTTTTTTGTTATTATATTACAACCATTATATGCATGTTAAAATTAAATGCCCAATAAGTATATAAATAAAAAAAATATATAAAATAATAATAAAAATATTATAATTTTTTTTTTTGGTGTTATTATATGTACAGTGCATAGATTGAATACAATATTACAAACTCCTTAAAATATATTATATACAAATCTAGTATTTACATTACTATTTATATAAAATAAATAGAACTTTAAATCATATTATTGACAGAGAAAATAATGGCTTGAATTAATGAGGTTGTAAAAACACATTGAAAATTATACAATTAATATTTTTTTTTTTTTGTTATTATATTACAACCATTATATGCATGTTAAAATTAAATGACCAATAAATATTTTTTAAAACCTAATAATAATAATAATAATAATAATTAAATTTAAAAATTTTTAAAATTAAAACGCAAAAAATTAATATAAATATTTAATTAAATTTTAAAACTTTTTTTTTTATGATATATACTAATATATAAGTATATAGGATAATGAAATAATACAAACTTGATCAAAATACATTATATTAAACTATGATATTGACAATGATTCAGCTATATTCCCTTGAAATTAAAAAGCTAGTTCATATTAAAAACACTATAAAGATAAAGTTAAAATTTAATATTAAACCAATAAATATAGAGAATAAAATGAATATTATAAAGATTTAATGACTGTACAATTTGTTATCTGCGTTTTATAATACAGATTTCAATTAAACTCTACAAATGATCTGCAGTATGCAAATCAAATAATAGAGAGTACAAAGCATAGTTAACATTTATAATGAATACTAAAAAATTGAAATTAAAATAAATAACAATAAAGGGACTACATACACACTCAATTTTTCTAGTTTATAATTACTTGTACTAAGGAAATTTTATGGCATCAGTTAAATATTTTATATTCAGTATTATAAAATTAAAATTTATGTTCCACTACAGGAAAATCCACTGAAAATAAATAATCAATTAAAACAATACAAATTAAAAACTATTATAATAAAAGTCTAATAATCTCTTCAGTATTAGTCCTAATGTGTAAGAATAGTTATTAAATTACAGGATTTATGAATACTATTTTATAGTTAATATAATATTGATTATTTACTAAATAAAATCGTAAATTCATAAATAAAAAGTTTATAAAATATGAAAAGTAACATAAAGTATAAATAACTAAAAATAAAAGATACCAAAATTAAAAAAAAAATCAATCGTCATTATTAGTAGGCTCAGGTTTGATTTGTATTATAGTTTCTGTTATCGGATAATATAAATCTTCAGTATTTTCCACAGGCTCAGGTTTTACTTGTTCCGCAGTACCCGATGGTCCTGGGATCAAAGAATATGAATATCTTGGGTCTTCCACTGGCTCGGGTTTGACTTCTCCTACTGCACCTGAACTTCCTGTGACAGAACAATAAAAGACTCCTTCATTACCGTGAACCAGCTCTTTCTTAATGATCAATGAAGGAACCAGCTCTTTCTTAATGATCAATGAAGGAACCAGCTTTTTGCGCCTGTAAACTCGTTTACGGCGGCGACTCGGTTTATTAACGAATTCAGGGTCCGACTCCTCCTCCACCACTTGTTGGTGTTGCAATCTTTCATGAGTCACCATTACCGCATGCCTTCTGAAAGTACTTTTACATGTAGCACAGACATAAATGGTTGGTTGGTCTTCCGGCCTAGAAAACAAAACAAAAAAAAAATTTAATTTAAATACAATAATTAACAAACAGTAAGAAGATAAATATAAATAATTACACTGAAACTGATGTAGATTGGTGTGCTAGTTGCTGGGGCTGGTTACGCATTTTTCCTTTCCGCTTTTTAGCGCTATGGTCCATCGCTTCAGGAGGGCCATCGGGCCTAGAAAACGTAAAAAATAAAATGTAATTCAATTCAGCAATTAACATTCTATAAGAAGACAAATACAAATAATTACACATTAACTGGAGTAGGAGGGATGGAGGGTAGCTGGGCGCGGTTCTGCTGTTCAATATTCCTGACTTCAGTGTTACATTCCACCATTTCAGGAGGGTTATTAGGCCTATAAAACATAAAAAACAGAATTTAATTTAATGACAACAATTAACAAACAGTAAGAAGATAAATATATATAATTACACAGAAACTGTTGTAGATTGATGTGCCAGTTGCTGGGGCCGGTTACGCTTTTTTCCTTTCCGCTTTTTAGCGCTATGGTCCATCTCTTCAGGAGGGCCATCGGGCCTAGAAAACATAAAAAATAAAATGTAATTCAATTCAGCAATTAACATTCTATAAGAAGACAAATATAAATAATTACACATTAACTGGAGTAGGAGGGATGGAGGATTGCTGGGCGCGGTTCTGCTGTTCAATATTTCTGACTTCAGTGTTACATTCCACCATTTCATGAGGGTTATTAGGCCTATAAAACATAAAAAACAGAATTTAATTTAATGACAACAATTAACAATCAGTAAGAAGATAAATATATATAATTACACAGAAACTGTTGTAGATTGTTGTGCAAGTTCATGGGGCCAGTTACGCTTTTTTCCTTTCCGCTTTTTAGCGCTATGGTCCATCTCTTCAGGAGGGCCATCAGGCCTAGAAAACATAAAAAATAAAATTTAATTTAAATACAATAATTAACAATATGTAAGACGAAAAATATAAATAATTACACTGAAACTGATGTAGATTGGTGTGCTAGTTGCTGGGGCTGGTTACGCTTTTTTCCTTTCCGCTTTTTAGCGCTATGGTCCATCTCTTCAGGAGGGCCATCAGGCCTAGAAAACATAAAAAATAAAATTTAATTTAAATACAATAATTAACAATATGTAAGACGAAAAATATAAATAATTACACTGAAACTGATGTAGATTGGTGTGCTAGTTGCTGGGGCTGGTTACGCATTTTTCCTTTCCGCTTTTTAGCGCTATGGTCCATCGCTTCAGGAGGGCCATCGGGCCTAGAAAACGTAAAAAATAAAATGTAATTCAATTCAGCAATTAACATTCTATAAGAAGACAAATATAAATAATTACACATTAACTGGAGTAGGAGGGATGGAGGGTTGCTGGGCGCGGTTCTGCTGTTCAATATTCCTGACTTCAGTGTTACATTCCACCATTTCAGGAGGGTTATTAGGCCTATAAAACATAAAAAACAGAATTTAATTTAATAACGACAATTAACAATCAGTAAGAAGATAAATATATATAATTACACAGAAACTGTTGTAGATTGTTGTGCAAGTTGCTGGGGCCGGTTACGCTTTTTCCCTTTCCGCTTTTTAGCGCTATGGTCCATCTCTTCAGGAGGGCCGTCGGGCCTAGAAAACGTAAAAAATAAAATATAATTCAATTCAGCAATTAACATTCTATAAGAAGACAAATACAAATAATTACACATTAACTGGAGTAGGAGGGATGGAGGGTTGCTGGGCGCGGTTCTGCTGTTCAATATTCCTGACTTCAGTGTTACATTCCACCATTTCAGGAGGGTTATTAGGCCTATAAAACATAAAAAACAGAATTTAATTTAATGACAACAATTAACAATCAGTAAGAAGATAAATATATATAATTACACAGAAACTGTTGTAGATTGTTGTGCAAGTTGCTGAGGCCGGTTACGCTTTTTTAATTTCCACTTTTTAGCGCTATAGTCTATCATTTCAGGAGGGTTATTAGGCCTGTAAAACATAAGAAATAGAATTTTATTTTATTACAACAATTAACAATTAATAATCAGAAAAATATAAATAATTACACAGAAAAAGATGTAGAAGGGATAGCCGGTTGCTGGGGTTCGTTATGCTGTTCAATATTTCCGACTTCAACACTACATTCCATCATTTCAGTAGGGTTATTAGGACTATAAAACATAAGAAATACAATTTTATTTTATTACAACAATTAACAATTAATAATCAGAAAAATATAAATAATTACACAGAAAACGATGTAGAGGGGATAGCCGGTTGCTGGGGTTCGTTCTGCTGTTCAATATTTCCGACTTCAACACTACATTCCATCATTTCAGGAGGGTTATTAGGCCTATAAAACATAAGAAATAGAATTTTATTTTATTACAACAATTAACAATCAATAAAAAGACAAATATAAAATTATATTGGAACATTTAACAATCAATACAAAGACAAATATAAATGATTACACAGTAGCTAATGCAGATAGCAGGTTGCGTTGCCTGAGGAGGTTTCCCCTTATTAATTTCCGTAATCTAGATCTACGATACATCAATTTGGCGGCTTAGAAAATATAACAAATAAAATTGTACTTAATTCAAATTAACAATAAATTAGAAAAATATAAATAATTACACAGGATTTTGTGCAGCTCTCAATTTAGCCAGGGCTCGTCGTCTACGATGTTTTTTTGTGTTCCCCTTATATTTACAGCGTTTAACCACTTCAGGCGTAAAGTTTTTGCATAACAATTGATGTGCATCATTGGCTTTTTGAGATAACAAACAGGTATGACAGTATATGCAGGCCCATATTGTTTGGTAATATGGATTTCTTGGATTGTCATACCTCCTGGTAGTTTCTTCAGAGTCTTCCATTTTCCTGCTTTTGCTTTGCGTTCTCGTGGTATTTCAGTGACAATAGAAAAACTCTAAAAGTGTAATATTATCAGTACCAAATGACGTTTTTTATACAGAATACAGTATTACATTTTAGGTAAAATTAATTAAGTTGAATACCTACTACAAAAATCATAAAGTATTACTTGAATAATCAACTATTTTTTAAAAATATCATAAAATCCCTATAAAGTACAAAATCAAGGATTTTAATCAAGGATTGGGATCCACCCAATTTTATTTTAATGTTTCTTTCAAATTTATATGTATAAAATAATTTATATAAATAAATAAAAAAAAATCTATATATTTAGTTACTAACATTCAATTTTATTTTTAAAAAAATTGTTTTTTATATTATTTATAATTAATACATTTTTATGTACTTTCCTATCAATTTATTATTATGAAATATTTCGTTTATAAAAAATAACTATGATATCTGAACTCTGAAAGCGCCCAGCCTCGTCTACCCATTTGTATTATGTATAATTATTATAATATGATAATAATCAATGTCTTTATTGTATTGATCAATTTAATTCATTTTGTGTTAACTATTAATGTAACTGAGAATTGATGAATTATAAACTAGTTTAACTAGTATAAAAAACTTTAAGAAAAATGCTACAAATAATCATAAACAGTACCTAATAGTTCAAGTTGGTAAAATATGCAAAAATTATTAATTAGTTATTCATTAGGATTTAATTAGTGTTTTTACTAAGATTCGAATTTATTCCGATAACACATATTTTCCAAAATTATTAGAAATGAAGTAACAACAAAAATCATAGAATAGTTATGAGAAAGTAATGCTAAGCAACAAAATTATTTCAACCGCGTTACCAGATTTGTTACTACAATTGAAAATCACCAAATTGAAAAAATTGATACTGACGTAGAAGTCGTCGTACAAAAGAAAGAAAGAAAAAAAACAATTTAATAATTTGATTGATATTAATTGCAGTCACTAGAAATATCATTTAAATCATTAATTTGTGAATTGATTTCAAAAACGAAAAGGAGAAATACAGCGCAGTTATGCGATTGTAAATAAATTGTCAATATTTAAATATTACGATAGTTGTAAAATGTGTTCACTTCAACTACAACAAAACAGAATATGGGCGAGCCGGCCGTCTCCTTAACGCGACCTCTGAACTACAATATACCGAACGGAAACGCGAACATAAAAATTTATTGTAATATTATACCTATACAGTGGTTGATATCCAAGCACCGGAATACCGTGTCTGACGACCGTCCAAAGACGGGCCGGGATACTTGCGGAATGACGAGCAGCACACGGGCACAATTGATGAATACGGACGCGGTTAAACGCAATCCGCGTTACGACGGCTCGAGGAGGATAACCGCAGGGCAGAATTCAATTATTCGTTCCGGCGGGTTCGGGTCCTCGGCGTCCGGAACGTACGAGACAATTGACGTGTGAGAAGGCGTCGGTGAATTAGACGAAACGGAACACAACGACGGCCAGAGACGCGCAAGAAATGCGGTCCGGTGAACAGCTTTATCGGGGCCGCGGCGGGGCGCGTATCAATTCGTTCGGGAGCACATCTGTACACTGTAGTCGCCAATGCAACGGTTTCGATAGCTATGGGTAGAAAACAATCTGACGACGATCCCGGGTGTCCGCGTTCGTTGTCCGTCTTAATAAATTCAATAATTCAATGACCGTTTAAATGTGGATAATTTAATTCGAACGCAATCGACCGACAATGGTTTAGAAAATTAAATAATAATTAATAAAACTACTGTATACCGGGGCGTTACCATTAATCCGTACCGTACTTCAGCGAGTGTGTACCAATTGATAGGACGACAGCGTCAGACAAAGGAAGTTGCACATATATAGCGATCGTTACCTATCATACTGATAGAGGGGTGTTAAACAACAATGATAACAACTGATTACGTACAGTCCGTGTATCCACTTATGATAATTTTTTATTAATAACGTGGTTCCCAAAGGCAACCCAAAGGCAGGTAATCCGTAATATTAATATTATGCCGTCGCCTTTTTCGACTAGACATTTTATGCCACCGCTGGCTTGACCATAAATGAAATAAATGAAATAATATTGACATAACGCACGGGTGGGATAATTAGCGGGGTCGGCTACGCTTGTCCCCGGACATCCGCATTCCCTAACAATAACGGGCCAACGTTGCTATTCTGGAATTCGAAAAACTATTACCGAAATTATTGACAAAACTCGTTAACGAGTACTTATCGAACTTCATTAACGAAAATGCGATTCTGTAAAATCAGTTATTGCTAATTTTTTTTTTTACCGACAATTTTCGTTAACTCTATCGAATAAACCAAAGAGTTTCATAAAATTGACCAATCAAAAACTATCCTGATGACATGATAAGTGAAGTGATTAGCTATTTTTTTTATCAATAAATAACAAAACAATTTATATATTGTTATAATATTTTACGATTTGCTCCATAGAAATTAACAGTAATTAGGAACTAAAAAAGTATAGTTAAATATCTTGGTACCTAATAAAAACTTGTTTTACATAAAATAGATGAGAAATAAATTAAACCACAGAAATTAAATTAACTTACTTACACTTCTGGAGGTAACTTTGAAGAACCTTGCAATAAAGGCTTAATAATATTTATCACGTCGAATGGACTTATACGGAACGTGCATATAAATTCTTCGAGGAGTTCAAAAGGATTTTGTCAATTTTTCAAAACTCGTCTTTCAATACCTCGCTATTGTAAATGAAGTCATTTTTTTTTTCACTAGTTCTCACGTTAAAAATTCTAGAGCCATAACCAATTGACAGAAGTGACAGTGGTCGTATTGGGTGAAAATTATAGTATAAGATTCATCCAAATATAAAATCAAAATTGTAAATAGTATTAAGTTATCGGCATTTTAGTTTCGCTATCGACAGTTTTGACGAAATATTCTTTAAGTAATACAGAATCGCTTTCATCGATAATATTCGATAAGAACATTTCCGATAGCTTACAGAATCCAATGTTGTCGTTGAGCTACATTATCGAGTTACACAAATGCTTCGGTTAAAATAATAGATACGAATTAATTTATACAGAAAAACCGTGACTAAATATTGTCATGCACACGATCAATTTCATGTAAAATTTGTACCCACGATATGACAGACACATACAGATCACATAATTCTCGTTATCCGACAACTACAATTTGCTGTTTCTACTCAAGTAGTTAAAAAATCGTTCGTATTTCTATACTTATTTACGTAGATAATGCTTTTCATTCCGTCCTGATATTGTTGGCCTAAAGGAAACTTAAAAGTTTCTGATGTGAATTCGATTACCATGTAGAATTGTCAAAGGTGTAATTATTTGATACATTACTCTTGTACAGTGTACAATTACACATTCAATATAACCTATTAATGTAACTACATTAAAAAAAAATTTAATATCTTATGGGTATTTTATTTTTTAACCATCCATGAAATATACAAATCACAATTTATACACCAAATCTGAACAAATCTATAATTAATTTATCAAATACTAAAACTATACTATGCATCCAATTATTAGAATAGATAACTACCGACACTCAACAATGAAATTATATTGACTGGTGTTACCTAATCTTCCTTTTTTTTTTTATCTTCCTCTTACTAATTTTTATTTCAATTGCAACAAAAGTTCTTATTGATATTTTCAACATAAAAAAAAACATGTATTAACTCACATATATTGTAATTATTAATTTTTTTTAGAATTTCATATTTATTTTAACAGTCAATCATAAATTATTTATTTAATTGATATTTTATTGAGTATTAATATCTAAAACAATTTTTGTTTGTTCACATAAATTATTATATTTTTTGTATTGCATTTTTTACTTGTGTGATTATAAAATAAGTCATTTAACCAAAATCTAAATAAACATCATAAATTATATTTTTTAGGAAATTAAACTATGAAATAGATAAATTGAATAACAGATATTTGTCCACAAACAAACATTATTGAAACAAACAAACATTAAATAAACATTAATGACTTGTAGTAGCCAGTAAATATGAATAATTAACAAATAATTTAAATAAAGTTTTTAGTTCTAAATGAAAGCAAGAAAAAAAACTACCTATAAGTCAGGTTTGGCAACCTGCTGCTCTTTAGGATACGCATTAACATCCATAAATTTTATATTGTATTATATTACTATAATATAATAAGTATAACCTACCAATTTCTAATCAAATTAGACAAAACTAGAAAAAAAAAAAAAGTCTCTAAAAGAGTATAATGATAAATTTAGATATATAAATTATAATATATAATTATAAGTTCCATGTTTGCAATAGGTATTTAAAAAAAAAAACTTAAAATCTAATAATTCTTAAGTTAAATGTTTAAAATTAGTATTTTTCTGATTATTTTGTCTGGATTGAATTTTGTTCATAATACCAAATTCCAGCCATAATCTTTGAAATTCATGACTGTATGCATCCACAATTAATAATTCATTTGTAATAAATATATTTTCCCAATTTAAATGGGTTGCTCTGTTGGTCCAATTTAGAGATCCTAAAATGACTTTTTTATTATCAATAATGACAAACTTATGGTGCATTAACATCCGGTTAAACCTTTGGTTTTTTAATTTTATTGAAACACCAATAAGTTCTAAATCCCATAATGTATTTAAACAAGAACTATTTAAGATTATTTTAACACTAACTCCACGATTTTGAGCATTAGTAACTGCTTTCAATAGATACTCATTATTAAAGATATATAAGCAGACATCCAATGTTTTCTTCGCTCCATCAATCCAACTGATAATTTTATAAATGTTACATAGTTTACAATTACAATGATTAAGTGCCTTTTCTATCTTGTCATCATGGCCAGATTGAGAAACTAAAATATTATTTCCATAAAAAAATAACACTTCATCTTGTTCTCTGTAGTAATATTTATAAAATAAATTGGTTACTGCAACACTACAACATGCTATTGCAGCATTTATTAAAAGCTTTGTAGTTTCAATCCTACAATCAAAAAAAAAAAAAAATTGGTATTAATTGTATAGATTACTTGTAAATAAACAACGTTATATATTATTGAATCTCAAATTAAAAAATTTAATTAAATTATTTACATATTTTAAATTAACTATATAAATGCATATTTTTATTGGAACAATGGGATTTTTGTTGAAATTTTATGAGAAATAATAGATATTAAATGACACCAATATAAAGGTATTATGAACCTTTTCGCATATTTGTAAAATAGTGGGTCCATATTTGTGTTATAGCAAACTCACTCAATGGGATATAAAATAATAGGTAGCAAATACAATTATTTTTTTACCTAAAGTAATATAAGATTAACATTTACAATAAATCAATAATTTTTATTTCTACTTGATAATGGTTTATATCAGTTATGACCAAGGGGCACAGACACATAGTACCTACATTGCAAAATTTTTGTTTAAAATTGTGTATATAGGTATTAATAAAAATAGACCATACTTTATAGACATAATGGACAACGGGCAACAGCTACGCAGCAATTACAATCGTCTGTTAGACTCGGCATTGAGTTGTAAGTATTCAGTAAAAACTAACGAATTTCCAATAGATTCAAACACAAATATAATTGCCTGTAGATAAAGGAACAACTTATCACAACTGTCAATTTATAAAGCAGCTCGTTATCAATTTTACTCGGAGTGCGATATAAACACCAAAGACAAATGTTATATTATATATAACAATTACAAAATAATTAACAAGCACATAATAAATCATACACAATTACAAATATTAATGAGCAAATAAAATTAGTGAGTAACGAAATGTGATCGATAAAATTATTATAATATTCAAAACCGTATGTTATGTTTTTACGTTTTTATTTATTAATTACAAAAAAGTTTCAGCACAAGGGGACTATTACATAAAATAATTGTAAATTTATAATATTTATATAGCAGAAATAAAAACATACTCAGCATCTGTGGCGCTACCGGCGTTGCCGGTAAAGACCTCGAAATGTTTTTTTAAAAGTCAAATGTCATATGATTTGTTAATGTACACTACATTTTTTAAATTTGTGTAAATATAATTATGTATATTCCTCCTGAAAATAAATCCTATTTGCGACAGTGCTCAGCATGTTGAAAGTTAAGCCCATAAAAAATAATAATATGGAAATATTGAGCATTGTTGAGCGTAGGAGAGGTATTTTGGGGGTTCAAACTGTTGTTTACAAATGTAAAGTTAAAAACTAAATAATTGTTATTTTTTGCCTTCTTGAAAACTATGAATCAATTGATTTTGACAAGTGCTTAAATGCAAGGTCAGTAATATTTATTATTCAACATAAAACTACCAACTAAAACATTTATGTGTAAGTTGTTTTCCATGTAGATTATAATTATTCATTATTAATTAAATACTATTAAGTACAAATAAGTAATTCTATTGATTCTAAATAATATGCAACTATTTTATTTATAACATATAATGTAATAACTTAATGAAATTTAAAATTACCATTCAGTCTGATGATATGTTATTTGAAATAAAAATTAATCTGCCAATGCCGATGTAATATAGGGATCGATCAAATCCATTTGAAGATTATGTTGATTCAGATTTTAAAATTCGCTATTGTTTATTTCTGTGTTAAATAGAAATACAACATAGACAATTAATACAACAAAATAGATAATTGTAACTATATATATAAAACAATATAGCCATTTAAAATACAATAAATTTATCATATTAAGACAAATCATGTTTTTATAACAGCATACTGAACATAAATTAATTAAAATAAAAAATACTTTCATTTGATTTAAATATTTGATGATAATTCAACTGATAAAACTAACAATAAGTCTTTTGAGTTTTAACACAAAAATTACCAGAATATTTTAAAGACAATGACTTTTTGTTTACAAATTATAAAGTGTCTAATTTTCTGTTTTGATTATGGAAAAAGTAATTTTTATTTTCACTATTTTAGTATAATTTAAATCATTATAAATTGCAACAGTCAATAAGTTAAATATAAAATATGAAACACTAAATAAGACTATGTGAGAACCACTGTTAGGTGTCTGAGCGGATAGCAACATCCCATTGTATTGATTGATATTGGGTAAAAAGCAAAGGGCGTTAACAGAATATTATATTGGTGACTGAAAATAGCTGAAAAAAAACGAAAGCATATATATTAAAAAACTTTAAGGACAAATAACTAATAAAATATTACCTGTATGTTGTTGTGAGAAAATCTATGTAATTGCCTAGTTATTGGGTATAATGTAATATTTACATTAATTTAATCGTCTTAGAGACCATTATCCTTTGCCAACCTTTCTTGAAACTATAAGGAATATAATCAACATAATAAATATAGAAAAACACAGATTAATAGGCGAACAGTTGTATACCGAACAATAAACTTATTGGATAATTTCTTTTCAACTACTCACAACGTCCTGAACCATTTTCAATTGGACATAATACTGTAAACCCACAGCTGTTGTTTTAAGCAATGCGTTTAATAACTCGGGAAGTGTAGTCATGCCCGGGTCCAAGTACTCAAAACCATCTGGCATACATCCGTTTATTTTATTCACACCGGCGACTACCATTTTACGTTCCACCTCGGGATCCAATTTGATCAATCTACTGTCACGGTCCATCTTACCAGCACTCGAAACACGCACAGAGTTGATTAGTTGAAAAATTACGTGCAATACGAATCGGTTGACACACGAATATAAAACCAAAAGGACAAAACGTGTACCTATGGACTGTTTATACAATGTAAGTATTCTGGTCACAGCCACTGAGTATTGATTTTTTCATTAGGGGATACGCCCACCGTGGAGGGACGGCCGACCTTTTTACAAAATAAAGGCGTAAGAATGGCCAACAACACATCAGCTGTTGGATAAATAATATATTAATTGAAGGGTTATTGAACACGATCGGAAATTAGAGTGTTCAGAAACGTTTAATTTTTATATGACTAGGAGCAAAGTGTAATTACATTATATATCTAAAATGTAATATTAGTTTTATTATATTTAATGTCTTTCAAATATAAAAAAAAAAAAAACAAGTACACTAATGTTCCACATTATATTAAATTGTGTTAAATGTATTATATTTCCAGTTCAAATGTGGAGACCCGGGAAAACTATGTGCACAAAATATAATTAGTAAATTAACATTTTTTAATGATATAATTTTGAATCAAATCAATTTGATTTATTTTTTAAGTATTGTAAAAATGAAAAACTTAATGTTGATTTTTATATATTTTCAGTATTTGTGGAATTAAATACTAATAAATAAAAAAAATATTTTTTTAGAAAATATTCAATAAGTGTATGCAAATCAATGAAATATGCATTTTAATATTATCGAGCCTAAGTTAAATCCAGAAAAAAATGGTAATTTATTAAATGAAAAACCCATAAGAATAAACTACTATTCATATTGAAAAATTCCTATAATGAACACTCAACAGGACAATCAAAATTCTCTGTATAGAATAATCTTACCATTTTTATAGTCAAATTCAAGGATACATAATGCAGGTTACATAAAGGATATGTAATGAAAATTTATTTTACTTTATTTCATTTATTTAGTTTTAATATAATAACATACATACATGCAGTTAAACCTAAAATATACATTTTTATTTTTTACACAAATTAAATAATTATTTTCTTATTTTTTTATACACAATTTGATATTTTTAAAATAATTTTGAATTGTTCTGTACATGTAAAAATAATACAATAGGCCAATAATATTTAAGCCAATGATTGACAATGTTATATTTTTCTAAAAAATCCAGAACATTAATATACTGATCGCATCAATTTCTACAAGGTATTGTTGTATAAATAAATATATTAATTCTAATAAATTATTATTTAACATTTAATTGTAGTTCAACTTATAAGTTCCTACAGTGTTAGGTGAATATAAAATATTCTGTACTTAAAATATTCTCAACAAATGTCAAACTTATAATAAATATATAACATTGAAAAATCAAAGATGACTAAATATTTTTATAAATATAGTGGAATTCTGAAACTAAATTGTAATACAAATGAATTATGTATCCAGATTGATTTTAAACAGTTCTAGAAAGTCTATGACAGTTGGCAGAAAAACAATTATAATAACACCACGATAGATGTCTTTTTGATGATTGGACAATAATATTAAAATACCTTTAGCATTCAGACATAGTATGGGGTCACCCACCATATTATAATACAAAGGAAAGCATTGGCATTAACAAGTTGGCCACTTTCTTATTGTATAAGCTTTCTGGTGGGCATACCTAGAGAAACATAACAGAGAAAAACTATATGCATATATGACCACTAAAACTGTTTATGAAAAATTGTTAACATGAAAATAATATTACAAACTGTCACCTATATATGTGTTATGAATATAAATTATACATAGGTACACATAATATAGATTAATGGTTGTATTTATGTCAACAGTAGTAATTAATTTTTAGAATTTGATGTGTAAGCCAATATGATATGTTAATTGGTTAATGAATAAAATTAACTTTAAACTAATAATCCTATAAATGTTTGATAAAACAGTGAAGGTTCACATTGTACACACAGAGCTGTCAATAACAAGACACCATCAGATTCTGTTTGAAAATTTGATGTTTTATCAACTGCCTATATGAACACAAGGTAAATGCACATCCAACATCTTTGGATCCTTATATTATTTGAAGTTAGATTTAATACTGTTATTACAGTCATTGAATTATAAAAATTAAATAAAATGAATACAATTTAAATAAAGTAAAAAAAAAAAAACCCTTATATAGAAACCTACTAATAGTTTAATAATTAAATCACTTATATTGTTATATTCTAAAACATGAGAATCCTAGCTGTTCAGCCACATTCTGAATGACTCATAAAATAGAAATGTTCCCGTATCAACATGCGAATAATTGGATTTTAAAATAATTTATTGTTGAGTAAAAATTAATTTAAAATACAAGTAAAGGTAGTGTTACTATTGGGTGACTATTTCCATTAGCTAAGTGGGTCACCTTCTGTAGTCCCATAGTATCGGTTATCATAAACCAGATCATTTCCCAGGGCATGAGAAAAATTCTTGCTGACTTTGCATTAACCATCTAATAAAAATTAAAGTAAGGGTATGTTTCAGTATAAACATATATTTTTTAACAATATGATTCAGTAACATCTTTTGATGATTATTCATTTTTAATGGTGTCACCTGTAAAAGGAAATAAGAAATAAATACTTAATGAACTAAGTACTGAATAGTTTTTATTTAAATAGCATACTAGAAATTAAATCATATGTATTAGTAAATGCCTAAATAGTAATAATTCATCTTGATAATTATGAATTGTTGCTTTTATTCAAAACTAATTAATTGTATTGTATTTAATAGGTATCACCCATTAATAATAAATAAATAAATAAATAATTTTATATCAAGTCGGTTTTAAACAAAGAATGAACAAGAAATGTTCGTTAAAATGTTTACGTTGTATACTTACAATGGTAGGTAACAAAGCAAATTATTGCTACTTCCAGCAAATAATTTGTCTAGCTTGCAAAATTAGTCGTTTTCGAAACGTTGCCCTACAAAACTATAAACGGGTTAACATGATAATGGAATTAACAGTAGTCACAAATTTATACCAGGGTTATACTCTGAATGTAATAGTAATTTATTATTCGAACACAGCCAATTTAAAACAAAACAAGAAATGGCGAAAAAAATTAAACAGTATGTATATAAAATAGACAGTCTCATAAATCGTTCTTCTTATCAATGATAGTACGGTCCTATAAGAATATTTGATAAGAAAATTTAGTGTTTACAACTGAATTGTTATTTGGCATTTTTCAATTTATCTAATTTAGCATTGTAGTCATGTGAAATTCAGTAGGTGAGAATTTGTCTGGGTTTAGTCTTTGCATTTTACTATTCACAACTGGAGTGTCGCTCTTATTATTATTAGAAAAAATGTTTTCCTTTATAATTTGTTATTTGTAAGTTAAATCCAATGTTTTGACCGATCGCCGAATGCCGTTCACATCTTTTTACAATTAAAATGTTTATGCTGTTCGAAAATGAAATAACAACATACGACAAAACAGAAGAAACGGCTAACGATTTGAATATTGATACATCATTGTTACTCCGTTAGTATACCATTTATTAACGGTCGTTGAATACTTAATCGCTGTACTAAATTATTACCACAGGCATACTTAATGTGAAAATAATTAGGCACGTTGACCCGTCTGGTATATTAGTTTCAAATGGTGGTCACTGCCGCCTCGCTGAGTCGTATTGAAACCGCACGAATATTGTCGATATTAAATTCTCCCGATGTCTTCACACTATCATTCATGTAAGTATCAATCTTTAAATGTCAAGTACAATTTCTGTACTACGAACTCAATAAGTATCCCTTATACATAATGTCACAATAATTTGCAGGTATAATAACATGTTTGGTTTGATAAAGGCCAGCCACCAGTCATCAACTACGGGTTTCAAATTACAGCTATGGCTGCCTGAGCCCTGTAGAGAACCACACAAATTGTGTCTGCGTTAAATTTGCCTGGTGTTCGTCCCATCTTATATGTAAGTATCCCTATGTCATACCTTATGTTACAATAATTTGTAGGTTGACCCATTGTTATATTAATTTCAATATCAAACAGTGATACAGCGACTAAGCTCTGCAAGTCAGATTTTTTTTACCTCACCTCCTCCAGTACTGTCGGTACTTCACTGTTTATGAATAATATCCTATTGTATCGTGTTTGATCGTTATACATTGGAATATAACTTATCTTGATCTCTTAAAAAGCATTCAAACATATCTTCGGACACATTTTTTAGATGCAACCATTGCTCTGTTAAATAAGTTGACAGCGAATCGTAAGAAGTCTTGTGCATTTTTTTTTGTTATTGACGTTTTTTTACTTAAGTAATTCCTATTCTATGTGTTGTACTATTTGATGGATCTACAAAATTGTTCAAATGGTACCACAGTCTTATAAATGAATTCTATCATATTCTATGTCCTTTATGCAATCTGAATGAATTTCTATTTAAATTTCTCATTTAGCCTATTACTATTTTTACCACAAAAACTCTTGCCTCAATAATACTATTTCCGTCTCTTTGACAGATACACATGGACCAGTTGAATTCTCTCTGTAATTTTAATTATTAATATCTTAATCTACCTCATCACTCACTTATATCATGCATATTTATATTGTTGACACAAATTTCACTAATGTCCTTTTCTCTGAAGAAATTACATTTCAGCCATCTGAATGAATAATTAAATAAAACTCATTAGCCAACATGAATTACACGAATTACAATGAATATAATGTATGTTGTATAAATTCATATTACTACTAACATATTACAAGTGATGTTTGTGCTACAAACATTTGTAAATCATTTTCTAAACTCTGCTAAGACATTTTTATAATTTGCATTCCCTCTAATTTACAGAAAAAATAGTTTTTTTCTTGGCAGTGAAGTGTCCATATTTAGTAAAACCATAGTAGGCACCTTTCTTACATGTGATATTAAACCATAATAACAGTATTACTTAATAGTTGACCAATGTACTTGGTATTTAAAATGTGCACTGCTTAAATTATATTTTGTGTATTTAAGTCTATATACACAATAGTAAAACATATAATAATAAAGTTTTAAATTTTAAATTTATTCAAATCTTCTGTAATTTGTTCTCCGTACATTTATTTCTACTAACTTGTTCACAAAGATACTTTTTCTGAACTTAACAACTGTCTAATAGATGATTCTTAAACTTTTTTACAATAAAATTAATAATAATTTACTATATACAAAGATACAATATAATATAATATAATATACTATTATAATTTATATCTGTACGCAATGGTAAATCTGGGTTGCCAACAAAAAACGATTCTGAGCTAGTTAATTAGAAATTTCGTATTTTTTACGGTTTTCGTTGAAGTGTGCATTTTAAACGCTTAAAAAGTATCTCATAAAATGCTCTTAATTTGGTTTTCAGTTTAATTTATATATTTAAAAAAAAATTATAAAAATGTTGATCGACTTTGAATGTTGAATAAGTTGTTTTCTGTAATAATTCTATTTATCTGAAAAAATAGACGTACTTTCGCAATTTTGACGAGAAAAGCTTGTTAGATTTTACTGTAAATACACTGTACTTTCGCGAACGAAACTAAACGAAATTAAATGACATTTGTGACCGTATGACATGATATTGTAGTTTTTTATATTATAAACTACTGCTAAATTCTCTTTTTCAGTGTTTGATGACAAGAAATTTGTAATACCGAAAAAAAATACGCTTCTTTATAGGGTTTAGTCCGAACTTTAAGAAAAACATCTTAAAAATTCGTCTCTTTCTATTGTTCGATGTTAAATAATTAAATAATTAAATTATTTTTCAAATAAACAAAACAAAATCGTCCATTCCATAAATATAAACGATAAAGGATTCAGAAATATAAAACAAATTATACATTATAATAGGTTATAGTAAATGATTATTGTTATTTGGGGCATAGACGTTATCACCTACTAAATGGCGTATTCTTTCATTCTTATCACAAATTTAAATTATATTTGTTGGTCGATCTTATCGATATTAAATTTGTTGTATGAAATCGTGAAGTAAAATATAATTATTATAATATTATTGAATTATTATTTAAAGGCCTACCTATCCAAAATAATATCTGACAATTGGCAAGACGACGACTCACGACGATTATCATGTCAATATTTCAGATTTGAAATTTAACAAATTGGTCTTGGTGTAGCTTCCTTTGTTAAGTATGTAGATAATGATTTTTTTTTTCATATTTTCTTATATGTCAACTTATTTGTAATAATATTAATACATATGGACATATTATTTTACTATTTTATATCAATTCCCCATAAATTGTTTAAATCCATAATATATAATGTTTAATATTTGTATTGATAAAACACTGTTGTTAAGTAACTGCTAAAATGCATGTATTAAAAACTGCACAATACATAACAAAATGGTGTGATTGATTATTTATTTAGACAAAAGTCCCTATGAAGATGTGACGAAAAGATTGTAATTAGAAAACGAACGTCAAAAACCAGTCATCCCTCAGCTTTGAATTAAATCGCGTTGAACGTATTTTGTAAAAAGAAAAATAGATTAAAATACAGACCTCCGAGATGATATCATAGATGATGAATAATTCGATGCCGAAGAGTAAGTTTTTAAAATGTACTACATTAAAAATCTTAGATTTTTGATATACGTTGTTTTTATTTTTTTAATTCAACACAGTGTGATACCATAGTATACCATAGTATACTAGACTCTGTAGCCAACATTTTACCTATGATAATTACTATCACTCAGAATTTGAAGACCCTTTATTGAAGCCTGTTGCTGTATCATCCAACATATTCATAAATATAGATAAAGTTCCTGTACTTGAAGTTGATATAGATGATAAATATTTATTCGATGTGGAGGAGTAAGTTTTTAAAATCTACTGAATTATTTATCTCAGATCATTGGTTTACGTTGTTTTGTTTTTTTTTTTTAATTCAACAGTGTAATCTAGTAAATGTGAACACAATAAGAAGATACTAAACATTGCAATATGGCATGGTAAAGCTAGAGAACTAGAAATATCCAACAGTATCCTATACCACAACACATTAAGGTGATCAATTGCTGTAAGAGTTGGAAGTGGACCTAACCATCGATTAACAGTTATAACACAATTAAATTTTTTCTGTTGTTTTTAAATTTTAGCTAGAGTACAAGATATATAATTATACAAATTGTTAATCAAAAAACAAATAGATTTTATTTAAACCTTTTAACATGAAATAAATGTACAATTAATCCCTGTATTGTTGTCTCAATTATTTTTTCTGTTATTACGATGTAAAATAAATTGTATATTCTTTCTTTGTTTGTCGCTGAACTACTAAAATTGCATAGAATATTTAATAGAAATGTATTTGTTTTGTAGCTGCCTATTTTTTATTATTTTTTTTTTTTTGATGATAACATAATCACAAAAAAAAAAGTATAGTATTTTGAAAACTTTCCGCTATTTTGGTGTTTTGATTTCCTTTAAAATTTATTGAGTAGAGGTGTCAAATGAAAAAAAAAAAAAAACAAGTACTAATAAGACACAGATAGTGTCACTCTTAATGTGCTGTAAACATTTTTTTTTTCTACTCTAAATCCGTAAGATTATAATTCTCCCCCGCCGAATAGTTATTCACCGTAAAATCATGTCCATTGGGTTATCGAAAAATACTGTATGAGCATGCCACCGTTATCGGTTGCAATTAATTTTAATCAGTTATGTCTTTTAAGGAGGGTTTTTCATTGAAAAAAGAGAAAAGAAAAAAATTTATATAAAATAATCAAAACGCCAATAGTATCGTCTTTTGTTTTATCAAAGCAATTTAAATATTATTAACGTTTATCTGCGTCTTGATAATATTGGATCTATTATCTTGATTCTTCATACAGAACACGAACTGTAATTCGTTGTGTTGGCAAACGTTTCCTGAATTTCCAATCCGTCAAGTCGCCAGCGTTAATAATCAATAGTATGTATTGAATAAAAAATATTTTAATAAAGTACATACTTTATGCTATGGGTGGGTCACTGTTGTAGGTGGATAATTAGTGTTTGGATAAATATTTAATTTAAATCTCTACTCAATGATATATTACAAACGAAAAACGTTACTAAGAGAAGTATTAGTGTTGATTCTTTATTGCTGCAATGGTGACCCTGAAATCAATATAAATAAAAACGAAATAATAATACTCGAGTTTGACGAAATCGTGTGCTTGCTGTTTTTTCGTCATTTTTCCGACTTGGTAGGCACAATGCTCTACCAACTGGCATACAAGCATGTATGCAAGCGGTAATCATAAGGTAGCAGATACTCGGCGGAAATAAATTGAGAAAAATCAATAAAAGCATTTGAGATGTAGTTCTATAGAAATATGCAAGAGATTACCTGGGTGGAGTAAGTATGAAATGAGCATAAGACAATGACTGATACCATAAAAGACAGAAAATTGCATTGGCATTAAAATGATAGTCCTATACGAGTTCGAGTTTGAACCATTAAGGAAACTTGCATTAGTTATATACAGCTTAATTTGTATTTTTTAAAACAGTGAATTAATTTATTGAATATGATTATTAAATGTATATATATTTTATGTATATTAAATTCTTTACATTTATTTATGATGTATTATCAATAAAAACGATGTAGTGTGCAGAACATGTACCAGTGGGAAAAAACAACACATTGGATATAAGATAGTTGAACCATTATATTGTAATATATAATCCAAGACTGAGACATTTAATACAATAAAATAGATAATTATAACTACACAACTAAAACAATATAGCCATTTAAATACAATAAATATATCATATCGTGAAAGATCATGTTTTTATAACAGCATAGTGAACATAAGTCATTTTAAATAAAAATTACTTTCATTTGATTAAAATATTTAATGATAATTCAACTGAAAAAACTAACAATAAGTCTTTAAAGTTTAACACAAAAATTACCAGAATATTTTATAGACAATGACTTTTTGTTTACAAATTATAAAGCGTCTAATTTTCTCTTTTAATTATGGAAAGAGTAATTTTTATTTTCAATAGTATAATTTAAATCGTTATAAATTGCAACAGTCGATAAGTAAAATATAAAATATGAAACACTAAATAAGACTATGTGAGAACCACTGTTAGGTGTCTGAACTGATAGCAACATCCCATTATATTGATTGATATTGGGTTAAAAGCAAAGGGCGTTGACACGATATTATATTGGTGACTGAAAATGGCTGAAAAGAAACGAATTCATATTTATTTAAAAACTTTTAGGACAATTAATTAATAAAATTTTACCTGTATGTTGTTGTGAGAAAATCTATGTAGTTGACTAGTTATTAGGTCTAACGTAATGTCTTCATTAATTTAATCGTCTTATATACCCTTCTCCTTTGACAAACCTTCCTGAAACTATAAGGAATATAAACAACATAATAAATATAAAAATCACAGATTAATAGGCGAACAGTTGTATATCGAACAATGAACTTATTGGATAATTTCTTTTCAACTACTCACTTCGTCTTGAAACGTTTTCAATAGGGCATATTTCCTTAAAGCCAAAGCTGTTGTTCTATGCAAAGCGTCTAATAACTCGGAATATGTAGTCATGCTCGTGTCCAAGGGCTCAAAACCTTCTGGCATACATTCGTTTATTTGATTCACGCCGTCGGCTACCACTCTACGTTCCTCCTCGAGTTCCAATATGATTTTTTCACGGTCACGGTTCATTTTACCGACACTCTAAACACGCACAAAGTTGACCAGTTGAAAAATTACGTGCAATACGAATCGGTAGAAACACGAAAAATAAACCAAAAGGACAAAACGTGTACTTATGGACTGTTTATACAATGTAAGTATTCTGGCCACAGCAACTGAGTATTGATTATTTCATTAGTGGTTACGCCCACAGTGGAAGAACAGCTGACATTTTTACAAAATGAAGGTGTAAGAATGGCCAACACCACATCAGCTGTTGGATAAATAATATATTAGTTGAAAGATTATTAAACACGATCGGAATTATACAGTGTTCAGAACCGTTTAATTTTTAAATGAATAGGTGAGCAAAGTGTAATAAAATTATATATCTAAAATGTAATATTAGTTTTATTATATTTAATGTCTTTCAAATATAAAAAAAAAACCAAGGAGAATATAATGTTCCACATTATATTAGATTGTGTTAAATGTATTATATTTCCAGTTCAAATGTGGAGACCCGGGAAAACTATGTACACAAAATAATATTAATAAGTTAACTTTCTTGATGATACAATTTTGGATCAAGTTAATTTGTTTTTTTTTTTGAAAATATTGTAAAAATGAAAAAATTAATGTTGATTTTTATATATTTTCAGTATTTGTAGAATTAAATACTAATAAAGAAACAAAAATTTTTTTAGAAAATATTTAAAAAGTGTATGCAAATCAATGAAATATGAGATTTAAAACTCTGAAGCCTAAGTAAAAAAAAGAAAAAAAGGCTAATAAATTAAAAGAAATACCCATAAGCCAGAAAAAACTTCTATGTATATTTTAAACTTCCTAAAATGAACACTCAACAAGACAATAAAATTCTCTGTATAGAATGGTCTTAACATTTTTATAGTCAAATTATTATTTTTTACACAAATTAAATAATTATTTTTCTTATTCCTTTATACATAATTTGATTTTTTTTAAATAATATTGAATTGTTATGTACATGTAAAAATAATACAATAGGCCAATAATATTTAAGCCAATGATTGACAATGTTATATTTTTCTAAAAAATCCAGAACATTAATATACTGATCACATCAATTTCTACAAGATATTGTTGTATATATAAATATATTAATTCTAATAAATTATTATTTAACATTTAATTGTAGTTCAAAGTATAAGCTCCTTCAGTGTTGGGTTAATATAAAATATTCTGTACTTCATAAATAAATGTCCAATTTATATTATATATATATATAACATTTAAAATTCACCCACAATATTAAAATACAAAGGAAAGCATTGGCATTAACAAGTTGGCCACTTTCTTATTGTATAAGCTTTCTGGTGGGCATACCTAGAGAAACATAACAGAGAAAAACTATATGCATATATGACCACTAAAACTGTTTATGAAAAATTATTAACATGAAAATAATATTACAAACTGTCACCTATATATGTGGTATGAATATAAATTATACATAGGTACACATAATATAGTTTAATGGTTGTATTTATGTCAACAGTAGTAATTAATTTTTAGAATTTGATGTGTAAGCCAAAATGATATGTTAATTGGTTAATGAATAAAATGAACATTAAACTAATTATCCTATAAATGATTGATAAAATAAAGTAGGTTCACATTGTACACACAGAGCTGTCAATAGCAAGACATTATCAGATTCTTTTTAAAAATTGATGTTTTATCAAAGGCCTGTATGAACACCAGGTAAATGCACATCCAACATCTTTGGATCTTTAAATAATTTGGACTGAATGATTTGATGACTTCATTTCGCCATTACAGTCATTGAATTCTAAAATTTAAATAAAATGAAAACATTTTAAATAAAGTAAAATAAACTCCTTATATAGAAATGTACTAATAGTTTAATAAAGCTCCTTTAAAATTTAAAAAAAAAACAATTTATTTAACATTAGACTTTAATGATTGTCATTATTAAAATAATAATAACAATAATAATATGATTTTAAAATAATCTATTATTAAGTGAAAATTAATTTAAAATAAAGTAAAGGTAGTATTATCATTGAGTGACTATTTCCATCACATTATCATTTAGCGTTTATTAATAGACTGGTGCAAGTGATTTCCATTAGGTAGGCAGGTCACATTCTGTAGTCCTATGGGATCAGTTATCGTAAACCAGATCATGTCCCTGGGCATGAGAAGAATTCTTACTGACTTTTCATTATCCATCTAATACTAGGTAAAAGTAAGGGAATGTTTCATTATATACATATATTTTTTAACAATTTGATTCAGTAACATCTTTTGATAATAATTGTGTATTGAGTACTGAATAGTTTTTATTTAAATAGCATACTAGAAATTAAATAATATGTGTTAGTAAATGCCTAAAAAGTAATAATTCATCTTGATAATTATGAATTGTTGCTTTTATTCAAAATTAATTAATTATATTGTATTTAAAGAGTATTACCCACTAATGGTTAATAAATAAATAAACAATTATATATCAAGACCGTTTTCAACAGAGAAAGAACAAGAAATGTTAATTAAAATGTGTAAATTTACAAATATAATTTTATATTGAGCACTTTACAAATTATGAAGTAATCTAAATATTGTTGTGATATAGTCATGTGAAATCTGAATAAAAAAAAATGGTATCACTATATTCAATTCAGTAATTCTTAATTATTTGACGTAAAATATTATTATTTCATACCTAGTAGTTAATGGTTGGACTCCATTGATTTCTGTTGTAATGTTTGACGACGATTTATATCTGGAATTAAAAGGATTCAAAGTTTTGCAAATCTTCACTATGTACCTGTGTACATGTTTCATAAAAAAAAAAATTACAACAAAAGTTTGAAACTGGCATTATTGAAATTCTGTAACTAATTGACCGATCTGGAGGCAAGCGAAAAAATAAAAGTTACGTTGTATACTTACATAGGTAGGTAACAAAGCAAATAATTGCTACTTCCAGCAAATAATTTGTCTAGCTTGCAAAATTAGTCGTTTTCGAAACGTTACCCTACAAAACTATAAACGGGTAACATGACAATGGAATTAACAGTAGTCACAAATTTATACCAGGGTTATACTCTGAATGTAATAGTAATTTATTATTGGAACACAGCCAATTTAAAACCAAACAAGAAATGGCGAAAAAAAATTAAACAGTATGAATATAAAATAGATGGTCTCTTAAATCGTTCTTCTTATCAATGATAGTACGGTCCGATAAGAATATTTGATAAGAAAATTTAGTGTTTACAACTGTATTGTTATTTGTTATAATAATCAACATACGATTAAACGGAAGATATAGCCAACGATTAGAATATTGATACATTATCGTTGCTCGCATTAGTATAGCATTTGTTAACAGTCGTTGAATACAATTTCTGTTCGTAATTAATTCCACTGGCATACTAAATGTAAAAATTATTAGGCAGGTCGAACCTTTTCTTATATTAGTTCCAAACGGTGGTCGCTGAGTTATATTGAGAGCCGCACGAATATTGTCGATATTAAATTCTCCCGATGTCTTCACGCTATCATTCATGTAAATATCAATCTTTAAATGTCAAGTACAAATTCTGTACTACGAACTCAATAAGTATCTCTTATACATAATGCACAATAATTTATAGATATGATGACCCGTTTGGTTTGATAAAGGCCAGTCACCAGACATGAACTACAAGTTTCAAATGACAGCTGCGGCAGACTGAGCGAATCGAGAACAAAACAATTACACAAATTGCATTCAATTCGACTGGTGTTCGTCTCATCTTACATGTAAGTAGCCGCCTTACCTTATGTTACAATAATTTGTAAGTTGACCCATTGGTATATTAGTTTCGTTATCAACCAGTGAAACAGCAAGTCAGAATTTTTTTGCCTCTCCTCCTCCAGTCGGTCAACAGTACACTGTTTATGAATAATATACTATTGTATCGTGTTTGATCGTTATACATTGGAATATAACTTAACTCGATCTCTTAAAATGCATTCAAACATATCTTCGGACACATTTTTTAGATGCCACCATTGCTCTGTTATATAAGTTGACAGCGAATCGTAAGAAGTCTTGTGCATTTTTTTTGTTATTGACGTTTTTTTACTTAAGTAATCCCTATTCTATGTGTTGAAAGTGTTTGTACTATTTGATGGATCTACAAAATTGTTCAAATTTTACCACAGTCTTATAAATGAATTTTATCATATTCTATGTCCTATATGCAATCTGAATGGATTTCTATTTAAATTACTCACTTAGCCTATTACTATTTTTACCACAAAAATTCTTGCCTCAATAATACTATTTACGTCTCTTTGACACATACACAAAACCCATTGACCAGTTTAATTCTCTCGGTAATTTTAATTTTTAATATCGTAATGTCCATCATCACTCACTTAAATCATGCATATTTATATTGTTGTCAGAAATTTCACCAATGTCCTATTCTCTGAAGAAATCATATTTCAGCCCTCTGAATGAATAATTAAATAAAGCTCATTAGCCAACATGATTATGATTTACACGAATTACAATGAATATAATGTATGTTGTATAAATTCATATTACTACTTACATATTACAAGTGATGTTTGTGCTACAAACATTTGTAAATCATTTTCTAAACTCTGCTAAGACATTTTTAAAATTTGCATTCCCTCTAATTTACAGAAAAAATAGTATTTTTCTTGGCAGTGAAGTGTTCATATTTAGTAAAACCATAGTAAGCACCTTTCTTACATGTAATATTAAACCATAATAACAGTATTATTTAATAGTTGACCAATGTACTTGGTATTTAACATGTGCACTGCTTAAATTATATTTTGTGTATTTAAGTTTATATACACAATAGTAAAACATATGATAATAAAGTTTTAAATTTTAAATTCATTCAAATCTTCTGTAATTTGTTTTCCGTACATTTATTTCTATTAACTTTGTGACAAAGATATTTTTTTCTGAACTTAACAACTGTCTAATAGACGATTCTTAAACTTATTTTGTTTTCCAATAAAATTAATAATAATTTACTATATACAATGATACAATATAATATAATATACTATTATAATTTATATCTGTACGCAAGGGTAATTTTGGATTGCCAACAAAAAACTATTCTGAGCTAATTCATTCGAAGTGTCGTAGTTTCTACGGTTTTCATTGGAATGTGCACTTTATACGCTTGAAAAGTGTTTTTTTTGTGTGTAATTACGATATAAAATAGAATGTATAGAGGTATCAAAAAAAAAAAATAAAAATAATAAAAACGGGTACTTTAAGACACTGATAGTGTCATTCGTAATGTGCTGTGAACATTTTTGTTATTGCTACTCTAAACATGTTAAGATTATAATTCTCCCACGCTGAACAGTTATTCACAGTAAAATCATGTTTATGTGTGTAAATGCGTGAAACCTTACATATATAGATATATCTTTGTAGTTTATATTTTATATTCATATCTTTCTGTTGTTTTAGGTGTTTCTAAACCAGATCAATTACGTGTTGAACCGATTCGTATATGACGAGTTTATCAAATATGAGATTCTCCTAATTTCTTTATTTATAAAACATCGGTTTCCAAAACTGAAGAACAAAATAGTTTGATTTGCTGAAATTATTTCTGCTATAAACACAGTTACATGTCAAGGGATTGCCTTTGAAAGTGCTATATTTTTCATAAACAATACTTTTTTGAAATAAAACTGAGTCGAGAGTCTAGTATGATGACTTCTGCTGTACAAGAACCTATAAATTTAGACGAGTGAGTAAATATTTAATTTTCTCTTTCTTCTGGGGGAGTGTAATATTGACCAGACACACAGTAGCATTAGTCCAACTTGTATAAAGTATGAGTAATTTAAACAATTTTTTAAAATATTTTATTTCATTTGGTTGTTATATTGTTGAATTCCTTTTAAACCCTATATGTATTCATTTATTATTTCATTCATGTTCTGAGTCCTTTTTTGTTGGCTTGTTTAGAGCTGGTATACTCTATATGTGCCTGGTCTATAACAAAAAAAAGTGGCATTTTTCATTTAAAAACCTAAAATGAATTATCAACTGACCTAATTTTATCAAATTATTACAGAACTTCTGAAATGAATGGTTCTGGAACAGATTCAATATCGTACATGCAATCATTTAATAATGTAGCAATGAGGCATATTTTCTCATATTTAAATACAAAAGACCTTGCAGTTGCATCCAGAGTGTGTACTTCTTGGAATATGGTTTCAAAGGATAAAGTTTTTGTAAGTTTAATTTAAATTATTAATATTACTCGGATTTAAATATTATAATAAAAAATAATTTGTGACCTACATTAAAAAAAAAAAAATGTACTTAAATTAAATATAATTTTTTTTTCTGTAATAAAATAAAACATTTTTTTTTTTTTTAACTGAAACTGCACTTTCTACATAAACTGAAGTTAAGATTAACTTAAGGCTCGTTATATTAAAAATTTCATTACATAATGGCATTAGTATGTTTATTTTAAACTATCAAATTCATTTTTTTCCATATTTTTTTTTTACAAAAATTACAAGAAATCTCCCAAATTATTTTATTATTAGAACCATCTGTAAATTATTAAAATAATAATAATAATTCAATTGTATTTAAATCCGAGATTTTCATTTAATATAGTTTTCAGTATTATTATTACGTGTGATCTGCAATAAAGTGGGAGCGATCAACTAGCTACCCGTAAATTTAATATTTTCTATATCCACACTAGTACATGTCCTACACTAGATATATATGTTCATGTATTAGACTCAAAACCATTAAAGGGTAGTCGATACGGTGTTTTTGGTATTTGGTATTTTTAGAACGAAAAACAAATTAATTTTTATAATATGGCTTACCTTGATGAAACGAATAATGATCATGTATCCTCACAACCAAGATTTGGCCGCTATTTGTCTCTGACTTCGAATAATTGCTCTTCTGTATCCATAATTTCTTTATCTGCTTCTTGGCCTTTTATGCATTAGTGAAGATTAAACTAATTAATACCCTAACTTCATTAGTTTCTTTTCTTGACCTTGTGCACCCAAACCACTAATGTTTCTGAACCTTTACGAACCTTGTTGTGTACTGTCCTTTGATAATTTCTCTTTTTTCATGTTTTTCCTTTTAACCACAAAATAATCATGTAGTGTATCATATCTATAGTGACAATACTTTGGTGACACAAATGGTATCACATAATAATAGAAAAGAGAATAATATCTATGATTTTATTATTATTGTATAAACTGTATTTTAAGCCACATAGCGGGGGGGGGGCAGGTAGTGCTAAATAATGTAAACATAATATATCAAATATTAGGTTGATCACAGGTGACAATAATCTTCTTAAAATTTAGGCATATTCTATTTTTAATTTTTAAATTGTTGTTCTAGTGGCGGTTTGTTCAATTAGAAGAAACTAGGATTTATGATTGGGAAAAATTTATAGACAATATAAATAGAAATGGTACAATTATATTAAACACTGAGGGCATGACATTGCCTTCTGAAGTGCATGACATCCAAAATTTTTGGACAAATTTTATTACTGCGATTAAAAGAGCAACTCAATTACATCAACTTGATTTATATACTTGTCCAATTAATGTAGTTCAAGAGTGCATTATAGCATTACCTCAATTATCAGTATTCAATGCTTCTTCAATAAGGTAATACTGAGAATATGATTTTTTCATTCTTTAAAGATGTAACTATAATGAATAACTATACTCATTCATCTTATTATTCCTTTAGATATCCAAATGAAACAGAAGATACTATAGGTATTAACGAACTAAAGCCTATTAACTTGAGTTTTGTGAACCGAATGGCTAATTTAACAAAAATTAAATTAAAAGCCCTTTCAGGAATTAAAATAGAAGCAACGCCAACCTTATTAACATTTGAAAACTTGACAAAATTACGTACTTTGGTAAGTAAATATAATATTTGTATTTTATTAGTTGTTTCCATTATAATTTGTTAATATTAATTATCAGTGTATAAGTTTTTAATGTTTTCATGTTTTATATCAATGAATCTTATATTTTTCTAAAATAAGTAACCCTTCTTTAAAAAAAAATGTTTGTGTGTCTTATGAATTAACTAACTTTTTTATATCATGATTTTTATCAAACTTTATGATTTTTTTTTTCTAGTCGTTAACATCCATTAAATTATTTCCTTTAAATATATGCCGGTCATTGGATACAGTTACAACTAGCCTAGAATATTTGGAAATTGGAGACTGCAAAAGCATACCTAATGATTTACCTATGTCAATAAAAAGATTTACTAATTTAAAGTCGTTGAGATTAGAAAATTGTTATAATAGAGAGAAAGAATTTACAATAGAACTTTTAGTTGCAATTAGATCACTGAAAAAGCTCAAGTGTTTGGAATTAGTTAATATAGAAATGAATAACAGTGTAAAAGAAGAATTAGAAAATTGTACTAGTTTGGATTATTTACTGATAATTCCCTGGTATGTGGATCGAGTAAGTATTATACTATTGTTATATTTTAATATGGTTATTGAATAATTTTAGACTGATGCTAAAATACTGAATAATATTTTTTTAGTTTGCATCAACCAACCGTTGTGTAATTGAATGTATCGAAAACCTCTCCAATACATTAAAGCATGTAGTTTGGGGACTGACATATGAGTTACTTCATGTAACAGATGTATTTATTAATCAAAATCTACAAGTTCTGCATACTGTTGACAATAAAACAGATATATCATTAATAAGAATTCCTTTCAACTATGTTCCAATTTTGAACAAAGCTGCACAATTGGATAATGTATCAGAAAGAGATGTAGACATACATACAATATCATCCTTTGAAGATTTAGTAAAATTAACATTGCCAAATGGAGAGACTACAGTTATTAAGGTACCCTTTGATGAAACTACTCAGGTATATATACAAAAATACTTAAAAGAAATTAAGTAGGTTTAAAAATAAAAAATAAAATTAGTGTTAACTGTAGTAGTATACATATTTCACTATTAACAAGAAATATATATATATGTAATATTACAATATTATTTATATAATTATGATTTAACAAGTATTTCAACTTCATAGTGAAAAATCACTGAAGTTTAAACTATTAAAAATGTATTGTTAATGTAATATTGTTATTTTGTTAAATAACTGCTGATTATTATTTTTTTTTTTTAATATCCTCTTGGAGTTTATCTGGTTTTCCAGAAAAATAATTGAAAACTTTGATTTTTTAAATTTGTTTAACTGAAACCAACTGCCTTTTAATACAGGTATTTAAAACTAAATCACTACTGATCAAACCAAACCAAAAACTGTTATTTGAAAAATCACAAATTTTTTTAAAAATTATTCCCTGATTTACTGACATCATTTTTTACTAGGTTTGACAGAAAAGTAACAAAACTTTTTAAATAAAAGTGGTTTAAACCTAACATTTTTTAGGCAAAATAGTTAAAAACACTAATAACAAGGCTTTATACAATAAATTACCTAATTTTATAATTACTTATTATATTCATAGATAATGTTTTCTAATCATATTTCAATTATCGCTTTATAGATAATGTTAATAATTCAGTTTATATTTAGAAAGTCTCTTTACTTTAGTGTCATACTTCGTTTACATAGAGTTAAGTCAATCCATATTGTTCTATTGTAATAGTTTATGTTTAATTTAGTTTTAATTAGTTTTGTAAATAACACAAATTATGAAACAAATCTGAATATGATAATGTAAATTTGTATTATGTTTAAATGTATTAGATTATTATTCAGTTTTTCAAAATCAAAATGTATTCTTGTAAATATTTTTTATTTATTGAACAAAATTTAATAAACAAATGTCATATTGTTTTGTAAAGCACTACAGATTTTCCTATTACTCATACAAACAATATGTAAACTCGATAAATATAATATAAGTTTAATATTAGCCTTATAATAAATATAAAAACAAGTTCTACCTAAACTTTTTTGTCAAATATATTTTTTAAGATTGTACCCATTTTTATTCTAGAATATTAGATTGTAGTATTATTGCTGTACATTGAAATTATACACAAACATATTTGTAACAATAATTGGTGAGTTATAATTTTGTGGTAAACCTACTTAGATTAGTGATTACACATATCAATGATTTTTGTTTTACGTTTTATTTATTTTTTTTTTTTTTGGGTGGGGGGTTTATTTAATATGTATTAAATTTGTATATTTTATCAAAAATAATAACCAATATAGTAGCTTCACAGTACCTACATTCAAACACCTAACCTATATTTTAGATAAATTGTGTTAGTAGGTTATTTCATATTAATTGTCTTTATAGTTATGTTGTATTAGTTTTCATGATTTACAAAATTATATTACAGTAGATATTTCTGTAAACATGAATTTGTTAAACCATATAGTGAACAATATTTGTTTTTTTTTTTTTTTTGGACAAACTAATCAATGGACTTGTTGTTTAATTCTGGACTTATAGTATTATATTGACAATGTCACATTAGTATAAATTATCACTTAAAACAATATTTCTTTTTTAGCTCATACTATTGTATGTTACTTGTTACCCAAGTTACAACATTTAAATGGTTATACCAGAGCTTCATAGCAGTATAATTTTTGGCACAGTGGCTGTCCGCGTGGGTAATATTTTTTTTAATTTTGGTTGACCTAAAATAATTTTAATCTTTTTTTTTTTTTAATAGTCTTAAAAAGAACTATTATAGATTCAATGTAATAATATTGATATTCTAAACCACTGAATTGTAAGTCACTATTACATTTCTAAAATTCTTGGAAAATGCTAACCGTTAAATATCTTGTAAAGGAAAAAAAAATACAAAGATTGTTTAATTAAAATGAAAAAAGAACGTCCCTGAAATTTGCCCCCCCCCACATTAGTAATCTAGAATCTACCCTAACCCCCTTTAACCAGAAAAAATCTGTAAAAAATAAATAAAAATAAAACCCAAACTAGTATAACCGATAAACATTGGTCTCTAAACTCGGAAACAAATACATATTATAAGCATAGATGAGAGCCCCGTCTTTACTTTTTAATGTCACTCTTAGTTATTGTAATGTATTAAAACTATAATTTAATATTATTGTGAATTATATTGAGGGAGCCTAATATTCATCATAAAATTTAAATGCATATAAATCATAACACATTTTTAAATTAGTATTTAAATTAATTATTTTAATTTTTTAGTGCATATTTTTGATTGAACAGTGAATAATTTACCACTACTCATTTTTACACTGTTATGCTGGTTTTATTATGACATTTAGAAATTAAACAATGAAATATTATTTTTGTAAAATCCATATCCAATAAAGATAACAAAATATGTACAAAAATTTAATACAACATTTAATATGGTACTTATCAAGCTATGTGTTGAAGAATATTTAAAAAATTAGTAACAATGTTTTTTATAAGAAATATTGTTTAATGTTATGATATTGTCTTCTTCGTATTCACGTATTCATATCACGTATTATTAATTACACTCGTACATGTGTTAGGATTGGTTTATTTAAATATTTTGTAAGTATGAAGTACAATTTTTAATACATTTCGGCCTGGTATTTATTGAACATACCTCGTATTATATAGGGATATATAGAGGTATATAGACTTGATCATGAGGTAGCAGATACACAGCGGAAATATAGAACCTAACCTGACCTAGCTTGGTTCTATAGAAATATGCAAGAGATTTACTGGGTGAATTTAGTATGAATTGAGCATAAGACAATGACTGATACCATAAAACACTGAAAATTGCATTTTATATATATATAATAAATTTATCGGAATTTTTAAGTTGGGTTTCTGTGATACAAGCTATAGATATTTTATGGCGTGATAAGAATTCTATTACAGTAGATTTTTTAGATTTTATGCTATTGGCATTCCAGTTAACGACTTTAATTTCGTTTATATTAATTGTATTCATTATTAACGGGTATAGATAGATTGCTTGAGTTGAAAATAGAGCTTATGATTGACTGTATATTTTTAAAAATTTTTCTATAAATTGTGTAATTGTTTTTTGTAGATTTTCATTTAGAAATTCTGTGAATACATGATCGGCGTTGTTTTGTGTAGTTTGATTAGAATTTGTTTTTTCTGTAGTTATTTCTGCATATGTGGTTGGATTTAATATTTTTTGGTGAGAGTTATTTGCTTTTATTATTGTGTTTGATTTTGCTGGAGGTTCGTTTTCGGTTAGTGTAGTTTTTTGTGTGTTATTAGTTTTTTTTATTTTTAATATTTTTGAAGTAAGTACAACCTTTGTAATTACCGGGTGTTTTCTTTTACAGTTAACACAATTTGACGATGTTTCTAGAACTTTGGTGCATTCAGAATAGTGATGTGAACCATTGCATTTAACGCAGCGGGATTGAAGATTACAAGATTTGTGTATGTGACCGTATCTCTGGCAATTTGTGCATTGGGGATGATCCTTAGATTTTCGCCGTGGTTCGGTGATTATTATGCAGTATAGTAATTTGTTGAGTTTGAAGATGTCTTGTGATATGGGGTGATTTGATAGTTGTATTGCCATTAGAGGTTTGGGTGCCTTATCTTTGTTTGTTAGTCTTTTTACCGACTGTACTGGGTATTTTAAATTTTTTAGTTCTTCCATAACTTCAAATTCTGTGATTGACATGGGCAGATTTCTTTTGACTGCAGAGATATCTTTTTCATTTTTTAGCCTATAAGTGTAATATTCATATTTTTTTTCGTCCAGGAATTTGGTGATTGTACGAAAGTCATCTATTGTTTAAACATTTATTTTAATTTTATTAAATTTTGCTGTGATATTAAAATCGTTTTGTATTGTTTCTTTTATCTCTTGGCGAAACTGTGTAAATTGCGATATATTTATTACGAATAGTGGAGGTATTTTTGGATTATTATCAGTGGTTTGTGGTTGTGTAACGTGATTATATAAATTTTCATTTTGGTCTTCAGGTGGTGTAGTATTAGTATTTGTCGATGTTTCTATTTGGAATGTATCCATATTTTCTAATAGTGAATAGCGATTTGGTGTTGAGAAAAATTAATTTTTGTTTATCGAATCGTGTTTTTTAGATGTTTTTCGTGATGATCTGAATTCATTGTCGGAGTTTGGGGATGGTGAATTTGATTCATTTTCTTCTGATAGAAGTCTATTTTTTTTTGATTATGAGTGGAGGAACTTTATACTTATTCGGAGTGTTCGACTGTTGTGTGTTATTTGAAATAGAAGTATTGACTTCAGAGTTCATTCTGATGTACGTAATATTTTACGTATAATTATTTAACGGGCTATCGCCCGTATTCAGCGATTCGATGCTATCGGGTTTGTGTTAGTGTATTTTGTGTCATAGATACAGTGTATTTTGTGTATTTAGTGTATTTTGTGTCGATTTTGTTTAATACATTACCATCGGCTCGGCGTAATCGCTACGATACTGCTATCGGGAATTAATTAAGACATTTCGCGTAATAAACGTGTGGACGCACGGTGTCCAAACGCGTACTAAACAAATTTTAATCCAAACATAGTTGGTAGCCATTCAATATATCTTAGTGATTTTTGATATGTCTGTTTTATTATTTGAAGAAAATATGACAAACATGGGAACAAAATATCTTATATTTATAAGAATGTCCGTAAAGTTGCCCCCCCACATCGACTCCAAACCGGTGGAAAATTTTTGCTACTAGTTTGTAACGTAGTTTTCAATATTGATTTTCGTTGAGGCATTTAAAGGAGGAATCATTTTAGGTACTTCCCTGCATACGCCAACATGTGCATAAACCTAATACTCGTTGGTAATGTTTTCTTTTTAATTACACAAGTGTCTATACAATACTAAATTATATACTTTAAGTTCCGCTAGTATAGTCGGCGCAAAGCCCGGGTCGCTATATTAAAAATATGTACGGTTTATTTAAAAATAAAGGAGAAATAATTTAAAATAACATCAAAACTAAAATAAATAAAAATGTATAAACAAATTTTATAAACATTTATTATATCGAGTAACTAGTATAGCTGTCTCTTCTATCAATATATATTCAATCGGTACAAAGGTTAATAATCAACAATTAAAATAATTCTGTCCGAATGACTATTACATTCATAATAGGATGTTTAACACATGAACTACATAAATTTGATTTGTGTTATAATACCTGAATCACAGAATTGAAAAAGTGTAAGTGTTATTATGTACTATTTATTGTGTATATATTATATTGAGGAATTAATTCTTTTCTATACTAATATACATTTTCACTTTTAATTTAAAAGAATAATATCTGTTGCTCAGAAATACTTTTTTCTGAACTGCCAATTTTTTGGAATTATTGGGTTTGAATGTAGAAATGTGTGTTTAATCGGTATATTTTGGCAAAGTGTGTTCGATTAGCAAAATATTGCTCTGTAAATAATAATCATATTATGTACATAATGTAATTACATAATTGTAATGAAACATACGATGTACGCTTTTTTTTTGGACTGGTTATAGGGATTGAATTTTGTTTTGCACAAATTGAATAATACTGTTTTAGCCGAACTTATGTAACTGGCAGTTGAACACATTATTACGAAAATAAATATCTGAAGTTTATGTTATAATTCAGTTTTATAGACGCTAAGTGTAATTTAGCTCACACGACAATTGCACTTTTTTCAGAAATAAAATTACAAAAAATTGACTTCGATGGCCGGGAATCGAACCCGTATAAGCTGCTTGGAAGGCCACTATGCTGACAATTACACCACCATTGTGAGAAATTATATTCTTCTGTCCTTTTTCTGGATCCTTTTAGAAATTGACGATATCCCAGCCACTCGGATAAACACACGTATTTTTAACAAAAAAATAATACACAAACCTATAATTGGTTTCCTACCAGTACGACCATCCCATAAAACCAAAAGTATTTTCCTTCTTTTTCTTTACAAATCTTCAAAACATACTGTCTATTATTGTCGTATAGGTATTTGAAATAGTCGCGTATTGTAAGTTTGTATATGATTTTGTGTAAATAAAATTGGTATGACCAAAGTTGAATGATGAAGTTCATCAGAAGTTGAAATTTGCAAATAATAAATTATATTTTCCTGGTAGGGACACGGTTGGTTAAACATAAATGTACGGAAATTGGACATATGTTTTATCCTACATTATATACTTAATTGTGTATAAGAACAATTTTTAGCGTAAAGTTGAAATTCTGTTTTAAAAGAATTTAGTGTTCAATCCATAGCGGATGGCTTTTCAGCTACTCGTAACCGCGGCGGGCGGACGGATTCGTACAGCTATCGTTCTTTTCACTAGTGAAGATCTTTTTATTGGCGACCGACCTGACAACGGCCTACGCAAACGTGGTACGCGAATTGTGGATGAATTTTATTGGGACACCGTTATCAGGGTATACTACAGCATATACGACTCGAAACAAGGTACTGATCTAGAGTGCGTATTTGTAGCATCTGCTTGCAGATTGCAACAAACCCGAAAGATTTTCTCTATACAAATAATGTATTCGCCACAAAAGTTTGCTGGTCAGTATCAAATTTTTTATATATTACCAATAGCTTATAAAAAAAAAAAAATATTATTTTGTATTTTTATCAGTTAAATCGTCAATTGTATGCTTTTACGAGAAACACACTCTCTGGATAGTGAACATCAGCTATTGCAGTTATTGCAGGAGTGTCATGGTCGAGGGTTCTAATTTCACATACATTATATTATAGTGGTAATCTTTATGGTTTTATAACCAGAATGTACACTTGATTAAATTATTCAAAAACAATATAATATTCATTTTTTTTTTTTTTTTTATTTAAACAATTTTCACTACATAGCAAAGATAGATATTAATTATAAATAATTATTTAAGAATTTCGCGTTACAACTATAAAATTAATACTTTTAAAATATTTTTATCCGAAAAGGTTATAGTTATGATTATACTTGATACGAAATATCAAGGAACATTAGGAATATTGTTTATACGACTTTTAATATTTTCTACTACAAACGGAATAACTTATCGTTTTATTTTTTCGAAAAATCTTTATTGTAACGATGTTAGTTTTCCCCCTTTTTTTTTAGATATTATTTAGATTTATTAATTTAAATCGTGAAAACCATGTAAACTACAAGAATGTTATACGGGAATAAAATCATTTAATTTCTTTTTACTGAATAAAAATATTTAAAAAAAATATACATAAAACACACACTTGTAAAACCAATGAACATTGGTGGCAAATCTCCGAAACGTATAAATATTATAGGTGGTATATGCATAGAAGTAGTCACCGTCTTTACTTTTTAAGGCCACTTTTAGTAATGGTAATACATAAAAATATCTTTTTATATTATTGTGAATTATATTGAGTGAGCTTAATATTTTTTATAAAATGTAAACGCATATAAATCATTTTACATTTTAAAATTAGTATTTAAATAAATTATTTAAATTTTTTAGTGCATATCTATAGTCGAACAGTTCGTAGGTTAGTTTACAACTACTTTTTCTTAGAGTGTTATAGTAATGAATTAAGGAGTTTTACGAATATTAAAATTAAGATTCAAGATATTTGAGAATGCTGCTTAGGTGATCTGAGAATAAATTTCCATATGAATAAAAATTTATAAAATGATCAATGAATACTTAAGCAATTTCGAAAAAATTACTTTAAATTTGTATAATATATATATATTACATATTACATATTAAGAAAAAAGAACTTATTTATGACCGTATGGGCACAGTAATAAACCATTTTTCTAGTGCTCGTCGTTCTTCTCGAAAATCCATTCATGTTCGATGCGGATTTCATAAAATAAATATTTTTGATTAATATCACGATTGATTAATAAATTACTTCTGTATGCATATGAAGAAAAGCAGACAATAATTTATGTCTGGTTATTTACGTGCAATATGATAGGTACCTAACCTAATATATATATATTGATGTATTATATTATATATTTGTTTTATATGTATACTTTTAACTTAGTATTATTATATTATTCATATTTTATAGAATAAAATTGTTTTAACGTTGTTAAAACTCTTGCACAAGTTCAACATGAGAACTTTGGATTCATAATGTCCCACGGATAACCTACCACGAAAATATATGGATTTTCTACAATTTATCAATGTTACTCTTAGTTTATTGAAATAATCGACAGACTTCGAAAATTGAGAAAACTACGTAATATTATGCAATAAAGTCTTTCTATATATCGTTCATACGTGAGTATTTTATGTCCAATTTACAACGTTCTTTAATCTTGTATTATAATACATTATATTAAAAATACATTTTTTTTTATAGCACAATGATTGTAATCGGAGATACTATATATGTGTACTTAATCCTAGTCATGTTTCATTCAGTACCAATCAAAATTCAAAAATTAAAAATAAATAAATAAAGGTAATAATTATTATAAAAGGAAATTAATTATTTTAGTTATGTTAATAATTATTATTTTTTCAAATGTGTTATTGTTACTATAAATTAATCATTTGTTTGTAGAAAAAAGAGGTTCTGGCATGAAATTGGTATTCATGATTTACCAATGGAGATTTTACCCTGTATTCTATGTTTATGTGAACTATATATTATTTTGTTCTTTCGGTAAGGTTATAATGAATTTAAACATGATATAAAAAAAAATATGAACTTAATAATACATTTGTTATATTATGTAGATTATATAATCGATCATTTGGAGATTTATTTTAAAATTAACATGGTAGCAGATTAATACGTGTGAACATAGTCATTTAAACATTTTTCAAAAAAATTGATTTTCAATATGTATCGGCCATATACATATCATAACATCACCACTAAAAATTGCTAGTCAGTATCCTATTTAATATATTTTTTGGATTACATATAAAAATAATAAATATGATTTTGTTATTTTATTAGTTATATCATCAATGGAAAACTTCTACGAGGAACATTCTATCTGGAAAAAGGAGCATATGATTAGCCATTGAACTTATTGCAGCAGTGTCATAATCTAATAAGTGTAATAATTTATTAGTACACATTATGATTCTAAAACCATAATGTATAATTATTTTTGAGTTATTTTAAAACAATAGGAAAAAAGTGTCAGTTTTATTTCTGATTTAAACATATAAATTAAATTGGACGCTAATCTCGGAAACGAATAAATATTATAGGTGGTCTATGCGTAGAAGTAAGCCCCGTTTTTACTTTTTAATGCCACTCTTAGTTATTGTAATGTATTAAAAGTATAATTTAATATTATTGTGAATTATATTGAGGGAGTGTAATATTCATTATAAAATTTAAACGGCTATAAATTATAACACATTTTAAAATTAGTTTTAAATAAATTATTTAAATTTTTTAGTGCATATCTATGGTCGAACAGTTCGTAGGATAGTTTACATCTACTCATTTTTACATTGTTATAGTAATGAATTATGGCATATTATGAATATTAAGATTCAAGTTATTTTGGAATGCTGTTTATGCGAACAGAAAACACATTTTCAATATGAATAAAAATTTATAAAAAGATCAATCAACACTTGAGGAATTTTGACGAAATTGCTTTATATTTGTATTTGAACCAATCCCTTATATTTTCTCTCTCTGATAAATTTGTATAATTTTAAGATATACACGGAATCTATCTGACTTATAGAATAATATCGTCGTTATCAATTCTGCTTGACCAAATTATTTTGTAGTTCAAATGTGGTGAATATATTTCTATTGATTTCGTTTTATAAGGAAGATAGTATCGTAAAATATAAAACAATCACAAGACAATCATCAATGAGCAACACAAATGTACAAAGAGCAATACCTTCCACATTAAAAAACTTTTCAATACCTCTGTATTGTAGGTATAATTAATTAATAAAAAAACAAAATATTATACGACTAATATAAAATAATAAATTAATAATTTTTTAAATGTTTCGATATTAATTTTAGTATTTCTATCTTGGTGGGTTTGAGTATAATAAATATACGTTTATGTAGATCAGGTTACACTTTATTTTCATACTCCCTTCATATAATTTGCATTTATGTAAAATAAGTTAAATCCAAAGTAAATTATTAATAATTTTAGACCAATCTCATCGGTTTCTTTTTACAATTGAATTTGCGATGGAAAATTAACTATTGATGGTTGTATCCAGAAGCTTTAAAAACGAAACAATATAGCTATTCCAATTCTAAATTATTTTTAATCATAACTGTTAAATTACATTTAATATTCTTCTTGCGTGTACAATATTCAATACAGAAACAATACAATAATGACATTTTTTCAAACAAATAAAATCGTTCAATTATTTTTACGGATTATCCGATGATTTACATATACAGCCAGTAATCGTTTATACTGTACAGTACTACCTAACTTATAAAACGACATTTATAAAAATACAATCACATTATTTGAATTATACAATAATATGGTCAGTCCTAGTTGATTGGGACCACAATATTCGAAAAAGTGTTTAGATTTGTTGTACTTACGGTATTAGGATTTTATCAGCGTAAAGAGAATGTAATGGATCCCATCAAATGGACATATATAAAGCAAATTACACGAAAATTCTCAAATAATTTTTTTTTTTTTTATAAATTTTCCCCGTATTTGTAATTTATACTCAAATCACGTAAGTGGCATACTTTAATATCTTGAATCTTAATATACGTAATACCTCTTAATTTATAATTATAATAGAAAAAGTGAGTGGCTCTAAATAAATAAATCTATACAGTGTGAAATCATAAGTGTGCACTAAAAATTAAAATAATTAATTTAGATAATTTGGAATTTGTTATGGTTAAGTGTTCACATATTGTATTAAAAGTAATCATTCCTCAATTTATTTTATAGTTCTATTGGGTTGTGTTTTTGTGCATCATACTGAATAGGGGTGTCTTTAAAAATTATTGGCTAGGCTTCCTTTTATGCTTATAAAACCCAGTATATAATAAATTATATATTTCATTATATGCAATATAATATATACCTTCCAGAACATATAATGTTTTAACAAGTGAGCTCTGTCTTAATAGAGTCTGTTTTAATTAATAAAATAATAATATTCTATTATATCATGTTCCAGTACATTTTTTTTGTATATTAATATTAGTATTTAATAAATACTACTTTATTATTATGATAACAAGGATAAGTTTATGATTATATTTAATTCTGTTTACTTTAGTTATTAAGAATTCAAAAGACAATGTTATAAGTTATATCTGTTTTTTTTAAACTTTTTTAACACTAGTCTTCTTTGTCTCTAACTAACATTTTTATCCAGATACTATTAAAATATAATTAACAACATACTGAATATAAGATAGTAGAACCATTATATTGTAATATATAATCCAAGTTAGAGACATTTAATACAATAAAATAGATAATTATAACTACACAACTAAAACAATATAGCCATTTAAATACAATAAATATATCATATCGTGAAAGATCATGTTTTTACATGATAGCATAGTGAACATAAGTCATTTTAAATAAAAATTACTTTCATTTGATTAAAATATTTAATGATAATTCAACTGAAAAAACTAACAATAAGTCTTTAAAGTTTAACACAAAAATTACCAGAATATTTTATAGACAATGACTTTTTGTTTACAAATTATAAAGCGTCTAATTTTCTCTTTTAATTATGGAAAGAGTAATTTTTATTTTCAATAGTATAATTTAAATCGTTATAAATTGCAACAGTCGATAAGTAAAATATAAAATATGAAACACTAAATAAGACTATGTGAGAACCACTGTTAGGTGTCTGAACTGATAGCAACATCCCATTATATTGATTGATATTGGGTTAAAAGCAAAGGGCGTTGACACGATATTATATTGGTGACTGAAAATGGCTGAAAAGAAACGAATTCATATTTATTTAAAAACTTTTAGGACAATTAATTAATAAAATTTTACCTGTATGTTGTTGTGAGAAAATCTATGTAGTTGACTAGTTATTAGGTCTAACGTAATGTCTTCATTAATTTAATCGTCTTATATACCCTTCTCCTTTGACAAACCTTCCTGAAACTATAAGGAATATAAACAACATAATAAATATAAAAATCACAGATTAATAGGCGAACAGTTGTATACCGAACAATGAACTTATTGGATAATTTCTTTTCAACTACTCACTTCGTCTTGAAACGTTTTCAATAGGGCATATTTCCTTAAAGCCAAAGCTGTTGCTCTATGCAAAGCGTCTAATAACTCGGAATATGTAGTCATGCTCGTGTCCAAGGGCTCAAAACCTTCTGGCATACATTCGTTTATTTGATTCACGCCGTCGGCTACCACTCTACGTTCCTCCTCGAGTTCCAATATAATTTTTTCACGGTCACGGTTCATTTTACCGACACTCTAAACACGCACAAAGTTGACCAGTTGAAAAATTACGTGCAATACGAATCGGTAGAAACACGAAAAATAAACCAAAAGGACAAAACGTGTACTTATGGACTGTTTATACAATGTAAGTATTCTGGCCACAGCAACTGAGTATTGATTATTTCATTAGTGGTTACGCCCACAGTGGAAGAACAGCTGACATTTTTACAAAATGAAGGTGTAAGAATGGCCAACACCACATCAGCTGTTGGATAAATAATATATTAGTTGAAAGATTATTAAACACGATCGGAATTATACAGTGTTCAGAACCGTTTAATTTTTAAATGAATAGGTGAGCAAAGTGTAATTAAATTATATATCTAAAATGTAATATTAGTTTTATTATATTTAATGTCTTTCAAATAAGTTAACTTTCTTGATGATACAATTTTGGATCAAGTTAATTTGTTTTTTTTTTGAAAATATTGTAAAAATGAAAAAATTAATGTTGATTTTTATATATTTTCAGTATTTGTAGAATTAAATACTAATAAAGAAACAAAAATTTTTTTAGAAAATATTTAAAAAGTGTATGCAAATCAATGAAATATGAGATTTAAAACTCTGAAGCCTAAGTAAAAAAAAGAAAAAAAGGCTAATAAATTAAAAGAAATACCCATAAGCCAGAAAAAACTTCTATGTATATTTTAAACTTCCTAAAATGAACACTCAACAAGACAATAAAATTCTCTGTATAGAATGGTTTTAACATTTTTATAGTCAAATTATTATTTTTTACACAAATTAAATAATTATTTTTCTTATTCCTTTATACATAATTTGATTTTTTTAAAATAATATTGAATTGTTATGTACATGTAAAAATAATACAATAGGCCAATAATATTTAAGCCAATGATTGACAATGTTATATTTTTCTAAAAAATCCAGAACATTAATATACTGATCACATCAATTTCTACAAGATATTGTTGTATATATAAATATATTAATTCTAATAAATTATTATTTAACATTTAATTGTAGTTCAAAGTATAAGCTCCTTCAGTGTTGGGTTAATATAAAATATTCTGTACTTCATAAATAAATGTCCAACTTATATTATATATATATAACATTTAAAATTCACCCACAATATTAAAATACAAAGGAAAGCATTGGCATTAACAAGTTGGCCACTTTATTGTTGTATAAGCTTTCTGGTGGGCATACCTAGAGAAGCATAACAGAGAAAAACTATATGCATATATGACCACTAAAACTGTTTATGAAAAATTGTTAACATGAAAATAATATTACAAACTGTCACCTATATATGTGTAATGAATATAAATTATACATAGGTACACATCATATTATTTAATGGTTGTATTTATGTCCACGGTAGTAATTAATTTTTAGAGTTTGAGGAATAAGCCAAAATTATATGTTAATTGGTTACTGAATAAAATGAACATTAAACTAATTATCCTATAAATGAGTGATAAAATAAAGTAGGTTCACATTGTACACACAGCGCTGTCAATAGCAAGACATTATCAGATTCTTTTTAAAAATTGATGTTTTATCAAAGGCCTGTATGAACACCAGGTAAATGCACATCCAACATCTTTGGATCTTTAAATAATTTGGACTGAATGATTTGATGACTTCATTTCGCCATTACAGTCATTGAATTCTAAAATTTAAATAAAATGAAAACATTTAAATAAAGTAAAATAAACTCCTTATATAGAAATGTACTAATAGATTAATAATTAAATCACTTATATTGTTATATTATAAAACATGAGAAGCACAGTTGTTCAGTCACATTCAGAATGACTTTGATAAAATAGAAAAGTTCCCTATCAACATGCGAATCATAACCATATTACATATACATTTTAAAGCTCCTTTAAAATTTAAAAAAAACAATTTATTTAACATTAGACTTTAATGATTGTCATTATTAAAATAATAATAACAATAATAATATGATTTTAAAATAATCTATTGTTAAGTGAAAATTAATTTAAAATAAAGTAAAGGTAGTATTACCATTGAGTGACTATTTCCATCACATTATCATTTAGCGTTGATTAATAGACTGGTGCAAGTGATTTCCATTAGGTAGGCAGGTCACATTCTGTAGTCCTATGGGATCAGTTATCGTAACTCAGATCATGTCCCTGGGAATGAGAAGAATTCTTGCTGACTTTTCATTATCCATCTAATACTAGGTAAAAGTAAGGGCATGTTTCATTATATACATATATTTTTTAACAATTTGATTCAGTAACATCTTTTGATAATAATTGTGTATTGAGTACTGAATAGTTTTTATATAAAAAGCATACTAGAAATTAAATAATATGTGTTAGTAAATGCCTAAATAGTAATAATTCATCTTGATAATTATGAATTGTTGCTTATATTCAAAACTAATTAATTATATTGTATTTAAAGGGTATTACCCACTAATGGTTAATAAATAAATAAACAATTATATATCAAGACCGTTTTCAACAGAGAAAGAACAAAAAATGTTAATTAAAATGTGTAAATTTACAAATATATTTTTATATTGAGCACTTTACAAATTATGAAGTAATCTAAATATTGTTGTGATATAGTCATGTGAAATCTGAATAAAAAAAAATGGTATCACTATATTCAAATCAGTAATTCTTAATTATTTGACGTAAAATATTATTATTTCATACCTAGTAGTTATGGGTTGGTCTCCATTGATTTCTGTTGTAATGTTTGACGACGATTTATATCTGGAATTAGAAGGAATCAAAGTTTTGCAAATCTTCACTATGTACCTGTGTACATGTTTCATAAAAAAAAAAATTACAACAAAAGTTTGAAACTGGCATTATTGAAATTCTGTAACTAATTGACCGAACTGGGGGCAAGCGAAAAAATAAAAGTTACGTTGTATACTTACATTGGTAGGTAACAAAGCAAATAATTGCTACTTCCAGCAAATAATTTGTCTAGCTTGCAAAATTAGTCGTTTTCGAAACGTTGCCCTACAAAATTATAAACGGGTTAACATGACAATGGAATTAACAGTAGTCACAAATTTATACCAGGGTTATACTCTGAATGTAATAGTAATTTATTATTGGAACACAGCCAATTTAAAACCATACAAGAAATGGCGAAAAAAAATTAAACAGTATGAATATAAAATAGATGGTCTCATAAATCGTTCTTCTTATCAATGATAGTACGGTCCGATAAGAATATTTGATAAGAAAATTTAGTGTTTACAACTGTATTGTTATTTGTTATAATAATCAACATACGATTAAACGGAAGATATAGCCAACGATTAGAATATTGATACATTATCGTTGCTCGCATTAGTATAGCATTTGTTAACAGTCGTTGAATACAATTTCTGTTCGTAATTAATTCCACTGGCATACTAAATGTAAAAATTATTAGGCAAGTCGAACCTTTTCTTATATTAGTTCCAAACGGTGGTCGCTGTGTTATATTGAGAGCCGCACGAATATTGTCGATATTAAATTCTCCCGATGTCTTCACGCTATCATTCATGTAAATATCAATCTTTAAATGTCAAGTACAAATTCTGTACTACGAACTCAATAAGTATCTCTTATACATAATGCACAATAATTTATAGATATGATGACCCGTTTGGTTTGATAAAGGCCAGTCACCAGACATGAACTACAAGTTTCAAATGACAGCTACGGCAGACTGAGCGAATCGAGAACAAAACAATTTGTGTCTGCATTCAATTCGCCTGGTGTTCGTCTCATCTTACATGTAAGTAGCCGCCTTACCTTATGTTACAATAATTTGTAAGTTGACCCATTGGTATATTAGTTTCGTTATCAACCAGTGAAACAGCAAGTCAGAATTTTTTTGCCTCTCCTCCTCCAGTCGGTCAACAGTACACTGTTTATGAATAATATACTATTGTATCGTGTTTGATCGTTATACATTGGAATATAACTTAACTCGATCTCTTAAAATGCATTCAAACATATCTTCGGACACATTTTTTAGATGCCACCATTGCTCTGTTATATAAGTTGACAGCGAATCGTAAGAAGTCTTGTGCATTTTTTTTGTTATTGACGTTTTTTTACTTAAGTAATCCCTATTCTATGTGTTGAAAGTGTTTGTACTATTTGATGGATCTACAAAATTGTTCAAATTTTACCACAGTCTTATAAATGAATTTTATCATATTCTATGTCCTATATGCAATCTGAATGGATTTCTATTTAAATTACTCAATTAGCCTATTACTATTTTTACCACAAAAATTCTTGCCTCAATAATACTATTTACGTCTCTTTGACACATACACAAAACCCATTGACCAGTTTAATTCTCTCGGTAATTTTAATTTTTAATATCGTAATGTCCATCATCACTCACTTAAATCATGCATATTTATATTGTTGTCAGAAATTTCACCAATGTCCTATTCTCTGAAGAAATCATATTTCAGCCCTCTGAATGAATAATTAAATAAAGCTCATTAGCCAACATGATTATGATTTACACGAATTACAATGAATATAATGTATGTTGTATAAATTCATATTACTACTTACATATTACAAGTGATGTTTGTGCCACAAACATTTGTAAATCATTTTCTAAATTCTGCTAAGACATTTTTAAAATTTGCATTCCCTCTAATTTACAGAAAAAATAGTATTTTTCTTGGCAGTGAAGTGTTCATATTTAGTAAAACCATAGTAAGCACCTTTCTTACATGTAATATTAAACCATAATAACAGTATTATTTAATAGTTGACCAATGTACTTGGTATTTAACATGTGCACTGCTTAAATTATATTTTGTGTATTTAAGTCTATATACACAATAGTAAAACATATGATAATAAAGTTTTAAATTTTAAATTCATTCAAATCTTCTGTAATTTGTTTTCCGTACATTTATTTCTATTAACTTTGTGACAAAGATATTTTTTTCTGAACTTAACAACTGTCTAATAGACGATTCTTAAACTTATTTTGTTTTCCAATAAAATTAATAATAATTTACTATATACAATGATACAATATAATATAATATACTATTATAATTTATATCTGTACGCAAGGGTAATTTTGGATTGCCAACAAAAAACTATTCTGAGCTAATTCATTCGAAGTGTCGTAGTTTCTACGGTTTTCATTGGAATGTGCACTTTATACGCTTGAAAAGTGTTTTTTTTGTGTGTAATTACGATATAAAATAGAATGTATAGAGGTATCAAAAAAAAAAAAATAAAAAAAATAAAAACGGGTACTTTAAGACACTGATAGTGTCATTCGTAATGTGCTGTGAACATTTTTGTTATTGCTACTCTAAACATGTTAAGATTATAATTCTCCCACGCTGAACAGTTATTCACAGTAAAATCATGTTTATGTGTGTAAATGCGTGAAACCTTACATATATAGATATATCTTTGTAGTTTATATTTTATATTCATATCTTTCTGTTGTTTTAGGTGTTTCTAAACCAGATCAATTACGTGTTGAACCGATTCGTATATGACGAGTTTATCAAATATGAGATTCTCCTAATTTCTTTATTTATAAAACATCGGTTTCCAAAACTGAAGAACAAAATAGTTTGATTTGCTGAAATTATTTCTGCTATAAACACAGTTACATGTCAAGGGATTGCCTTTGAAAGTGCTATATTTTTCATAAACAATACTTTTTTGAAATAAAACTGAGTCGAGAGTCTAGTATGATGACTTCTGCTGTACAAGAACCTATAAATTTAGACGAGTGAGTAAATATTTAATTTTCTCTTTCTTCTGGGGGAGTGTAATATTGACCAGACACACAGTAGCATTAGTCCAACTTGTATAAAGTATGAGTAATTTAAACAATTTTTTAAAATATTTTATTTCATTTGGTTGTTATATTGTTGAATTCCTTTTAAACCCTATATGTATTCATTTATTATTTCATTCATGTTCTGAGTCCTTTTTTGTTGGCTTGTTTAGAGCTGGTATACTCTATATGTGCCTGGTCTATAACAAAAAAAAGTGGCATTTTTCATTTAAAAACCTAAAATGAATTATCAACTGACCTAATTTTATCAAATTATTACAGAACTTCTGAAATGAATGGTTCTGGAACAGATTCAATATCGTACATGCAATCATTTAATAATGTAGCAATGAGGCATATTTTCTCATATTTAAATACAAAAGACCTTGCAGTTGCATCCAGAGTGTGTACTTCTTGGAATATGGTTTCAAAGGATAAAGTTTTTGTAAGTTTAATTTAAATTATTAATATTACTCGGATTTAAATATTATAATAAAAAATAATTTGTGACCTACATTAAAAAAAAAAAATGTACTTAAATTAAATATAATTTTTTTTTCTGTAATAAAATAAAACATTTTTTTTTTTTTTAACTGAAACTGCTCTTTCTACATAAACTGAAGTTAAGATTAACTTAAGGCTCGTTATATTAAAAATTTCATTACATAATGGCATTAGTATGTTTATTTTAAACTATCAAATTCATTTTTTTCCATATTTTTTTTTACAAAAATTACAAGAAATCTCTCAAATTATTTTATTATTAGAACCATCTGTAAATTATTAAAATAATAATAATAATAATTCAATTGTATTTAAATCCGAGATTTTCATTTAATATAGTTTTCAGTATTATTATTACGTGTGATCTGCAATAAAGTGGGAGCGATCAACTAGCTACCCGTAAATTTAATATTTTCTATATCCACACTAGTACATGTCCTACACTAGATATATATGTTCATGTATTAGACTCAAAACCATTAAAGGGTAGTCGATACGGTGTTTTTGGTATTTGGTATTTTTAGAATGAAAAACAAATTAATTTTTATAATATGGCTTACCTTGATGAAACGAATAATGATCATGTATCCTCACAACCAAGATTTGGCCGCTATTTGTCTCTGACCTCGAATAATTGCTCTTCTGTATCCATAATTTCTTTATCTGCTTCTTGGCCTTTTATGCATTAGTGAAGATTAAACTAATTAATACCCTAACTTCATTAGTTTCTTTTCTTGACCTTGTGCACCCAAACCACTAATGTTTCTGAACCTTTACGAACCTTGTTGTGTACTGTCCTTTGATAATTTCTCTTTTTTCATGTTTTTCCTTTTAACCACAAAATAATCATGTAGTGTATCATATCTATAGTGACAATACTTTGGTGACACAAATGGTATCACATAATAATAGAAAAGAGAATAATATCTATGATTTTATTATTATTGTATAAACTGTATTTTAAGCCACATAGCGGGGGGGGGGCAGGTAGTGCTAAATAATGTAAACATAATATATCAAATATTAGGTTGATCACAGGTGACAATAATCTTCTTAAAATTTAGGCATATTCTATTTTTAATTTTTAAATTGTTGTTCTAGTGGCGGTTTGTTCAATTAGAAGAAACTAGGATTTATGATTGGGAAAAATTTATAGACAATATAAATAGAAATGGTACAATTATATTAAACACTGAGGGCATGACATTGCCTTCTGAAGTGCATGACATCCAAAATTTTTGGACAAATTTTATTACTGCGATTAAAAGAGCAACTCAATTACATCAACTTGATTTATATACTTGTCCAATTAATGTAGTTCAAGAGTGCATTATAGCATTACCTCAATTATCAGTATTCAATGCTTCTTCAATAAGGTAATACTGAGAATATGATTTTTTCATTCTTTAAAGATGTAACTATAATGAATAACTATACTCATTCATCTTATTATTCCTTTAGATATCCAAATGAAACAGAAGATACTATAGGTATTAACGAACTAAAGCCTATTAACTTGAGTTTTGTGAACCGAATGGCTAATTTAACAAAAATTAAATTAAAAGCCCTTTCAGGAATTAAAATAGAAGCAACGCCAACCTTATTAACATTTGAAAACTTGACAAAATTACGTACTTTGGTAAGTAAACATGATAGTTGTATCTTATTAGTTGTTTCCATTATAGTTTGTTAATATTTATTATCAGTGTATAAGTTTTTAATGTTTTCATGTTTTATATCAATGAATCTTATATTTTTCTAAAATAAGTAACCCTTCTTTAAAAAAAAATGTTTGTGTGTCTTATGAATTAACTAACTTTTTTATATCATGATTTTGATCAAACTATATGATTTTTTTTTTTAGTCGTTAACCTCCATTAAATTATTTCCTTTAAATATATGCCGGTCATTGGATACAGTTACAACTAGCCTAGAATATTTGGAAATTGGAGACTGCAATATTATAGCTAATGATTTACCTACGTCAATAAAAAGATTTATTAATTTAAAGTCGTTGAGATTAGAAAACTGTTATAATAGAGAGAAAGAATTTACAATAGAACTTTTAGTTGCAATTAGATCACTGAAAAAGCTCAAGTGTTTGGAATTAGTTAATATAGAAGTCGATAACAGTGTAAAAGAAGAATTAAAAAATTGTACTAGTTTAGATTATTTAGTGATAATTCCCTGGTATGTGGATCGAGTAAGTATTATACAATTGTTTTATTTTAATATTTTTATTGATTTATGTTAGACTGATGCTAAAATACTAAATTTTTTTTTTCTTTAGTATGCATCTACCAACCGATACTTAATTGAATGTATCGAAAACCTCTCCAATACATTGAAACATGTAGTTTGGGGACTAACATATGAGTTACTTCATGTAACAGATTTATTTATTAATCAAAATCTACAAATTCTGCATATTCTCGGCAAAAAAACAGATATATCATTAGAAAGAATTCCTTTCAACTATGTTCCAATTTTGAACAAAGCTGCACAATTGGATAATATATCAGAAAGAGATGTAGACATACATACAATATCATCCTTTGAAGATTTAGTAAAATTAACATTGCCAAATGGAGAGACTACAGTAATTAAGGTATCCTTTGAAGAAACTACTCAGGTATATATACGAAAATACTTAAAAGAAATTAAGTAGGTTTAAAGATAAAAAATAAAATTAGTGTTAACTGTAGTAGTATACATATTTCGCTAATAACAATAAAAATATATATATATATATATATTTATATGTAATATCACAATATTATTTATATAATTATGATTTAACAAGTATTTCAACTTCATAGTGTAAAAATCACTGACGTTTAAACTTTAAAAAATGTATAATATTGTTATTTTGTTAAATTACTGCTGATTATTTTTTTTTTTTTTTAAATTACCTCTTGGAGTTTATCTGGTTTTCCAGAAAAATAATTGAAAACTTTGAATTTTTAAATTTGTTTAACTGAAACCAACTGCATTTTAATACAGGTATTTAAAACTAAATCACAACTGATCAAACCAAACCAAAAACTGTTATTTGAAAAATCACAATTTTTTTTAAAAATTATTCCCTGATTTACTGAAATCATTTTTTACTAGGTTTGACAGAAAAGTAACAAAACTTTTTAAATAAAAGTGGTTTAAACCTAACATTCTTCAGCAAAATAGTCAAACACACTAATAACAAGGCTTTATACAATAAATTACCTAATTTTATAATTACTTATTATATTCATAGATAATGTTTTCTAATCATATTTCAATTATCGCTTTATAGATAATGTTAATAATTCAGTTTATATTTAGAAAGTCTCTTTACTTTAGTGTCATACTTCGTTTACATAGAGTTAAGTCAATCCATATTGTTCTATTGTAATAGTTTATGTTTAATTTAGTTTTAATTAGTTTTGTAAATAACACAAATTATGAAACAAATCTGAATATGATAATGTAAATTTGTATTATGTTTAAATGTATTAGATTATTATTCAGTTTTTCAAAATCAAAATGTATTCTTGTAAATATTTTTTATTTATTGAACAAAATTTAATAAACAAATGTCATATTGTTTTGTAAAGCACTACAGATTTTCCTATTACTCATACAAACAATATGTAAACTCGATAAATATAATATAAGTTTAATATTAGCCTTATAATAAATATAAAAACAAGTTCTACCTAAACTTTTTTGTCAAATATATTTTTTAAGATTGTACCCATTTTTATTCTAGAATATTAGATTGTAGTATTATTGCTGTACATTGAAATTATACACAAACATGTTTGTAACAATAATTGGTGAGTTATAATTTTGTGGTAAACCTACTTAGATTAGTGATTACACATATCAATGATTTTTGTTTTACGTTTTATTTATTTTTTTTTTTTTTGGGTGGGGGGTTTATTTAATATGTATTAAATTTGTATATTTTATCAAAAATAATAACCAATATAGTAGCTTCACAGTACCTACATTCAAACACCTAACCTATATTTTAGATAAATTGTGTTAGTAGGTTATTTCATATTAATTGTCTTTATAGTTATGTTGTATTAGTTTTCATGATTTACAAAATTATATTACAGTAGATATTTCTGTAAACATGAATTTGTTAAACCATATAGTGAACAATATTTGTTTTTTTTTTTTTTTTGGACAAACTAATCAATGGACTTGTTGTTTAATTCTGGACTTATAGTATTATATTGACAATGTCACATTAGTATAAATTATCACTTAAAACAATATTTCTTTTTTAGCTCATACTATTGTATGTTACTTGTTACCCAAGTTACAACATTTAAATGGTTATACCAGAGCTTCATAGCAGTATAATTTTTGGCACAGTGGCTGTCCGCGTGGGTAATATTTTTTTTAATTTTGGTTGACCTAAAATAATTTTAATCTTTTTTTTTTTTTAATAGTCTTAAAAAGAACTATTATAGATTCAATGTAATAATATTGATATTCTAAACCACTGAATTGTAAGTCACTATTACATTTCTAAAATTCTTGGAAAATGCTAACCGTTAAATATCTTGTAAAGGAAAAAAAAATACAAAGATTGTTTAATTAAAATGAAAAAAGAACGTCCCTGAAATTTGCCCCCCCCCACATTAGTAATCTAGAATCTACCCTAACCCCCTTTAACCAGAAAAAATCTGTAAAAAATAAATAAAAATAAAACCCAAACTAGTATAACCGATAAACATTGGTCTCTAAACTCGGAAACAAATACATATTATAAGCATAGATGAGAGCCCCGTCTTTACTTTTTAATGTCACTCTTAGTTATTGTAATGTATTAAAACTATAATTTAATATTATTGTGAATTATATTGAGGGAGCCTAATATTCATCATAAAATTTAAATGCATATAAATCATAACACATTTTTAAATTAGTATTTAAATTAATTATTTTAATTTTTTAGTGCATATTTTTGATCGAACAGTGATTAATTTACCACTACTCATTTTTACACTGTTATGCTGGTTTTATTATGACATTTAGAAATTAAACAATGAAATATTATTTTTGTAAAATCCATATCCAATAAAGATAACAAAATATGTACAAAAATTTAATACAACATTTAATATGGTACTTATCAAGCTATGTTGAAGAATATTTAAAAAATTAGTAACAATGGTTTTTATAAGAAATATTGTTTAATGTTATGATATTGTCTTCTTCATATTCACGTATTCATATCACGTATTATTAATTACCCGCGTACATGTGTTAGGATTGGTTTATTTAAATATTTTGTAAGTATGAAGTACAATTTTTAATACATTTCGTCCTGGTATTTATTGAACATACCTCGAATTATATAGAGGTATATAGACTTTTTTTTTTGGATGTTTAACTGGATACTGAAGACACGAAAACACATCCGGACGAGACATCATATCAGTATATATGATATATCATATCATATATTAGTTGAAGGGTTATTGAACACCATCGGAAATTAGAGTGTTCAGAAACGTTTAATTTTTATATGATTAGGAGCAAAGTGTAATTACATTATATATCGTAAATGTAATATTAGTTTTATTATATTTAATATCTTTCAAATATAAAAAAAAACCAAGGAGAATATAATGTTCCACATTATATTAGATTGTGTTAAATGTATTATATTTCCAGTTCAAAATAGAACTGGGAAAACTATGTGTACAAAATATTTTAAATAAGTTAACTTTTATTGACGATACAATATTGAATTATGTTAATTTTTTTTAAATATTGTAAAAATGGAAAAATTAATGTTGATTGTTATATATTTTCAGTATTTTTGGAATTAAATACTAATAAATAAAAAAAATATTTTTTTAGAAAATATTTAATAAATGTATGCAAATCAATGAAATATGCATTTTAAATCTATCGAGCCTAATAAAAACCAGAAAAAAATGGTAGTTTATTAAAAGAAAAACCTATAAACCAGAATAAACTACTATGCATATTTAAACATTCCTATAATGACCACTCAACAGGAACATCAAAATCCTCTGTATAGAATGGTATTAACATTTTTATTGTCAAATTTTTTACATTAATTAAATAATTATTTTTCTTATTTTTTTATACACAATTTGATTTTTTTTAAATAATATTGAATTGTTATATACATGTAAAAATAATACAATAGGCCAGTAAAATGTATGTCAATGATTGAAAAGGTTATATTTTTCTAAAAAATCCAAAACATTAATATACTGATCACATCAATTTCTACAAGTTGTTTTGAATAAATAAATATATTAATTCTAATAAATTATTATTTTACATTTAATTGTAGTTCAACTTATAAGCTCCTACAGTATTAGGTGAGTATAAAATATTCTGTACTTCGTCAACAAATGTCAAACTTATAATATATATATAACATTTAAAATTCAAAGATGACTAAATATTTTTATTTGAATATCATAATATTGTGTGGATATAAGTTGACGACAATTATTTTAAAAATATAGTGGAATTTTAATATTAAATTAAATTGATATTAAATATATTAAAAACACAAATAAATTAATTATCCAGATTGATATTAAACAGATCTTAAAAGTCTATGACAGTTGGCAGAAGAACAATTATAATAACTTCATGATAGATGTCTTTTTGATCATCAGACAATAATAAATAAAATACCATTTAGCATTCAGACATAGTATGGGGTCACCCACCATATTATAATACAAAGGAAAGCATTAGCATTAACAAGTTGGACACTTACTTATTGTATAAGCTTTCTGGTGGCCATACCGAGAGAAAAACTATATGCATATATAACCAATAAAATTTTTTATAAAAAACTATTTATATGATAATAATATTGCATACTGTCACCTATATATGTGTTATGGATATAAATTATACATAGGTACACAAAATATATTTTAAAGGTTGTATTTATGTTTATGGTAGTAATTATTTTTTAGAGTTTGAGGTGTAAGCCAAAATTATGTTAATTGGTTACTGAATAAAATTAACTTTAAACTAATAATCCTATAAATGTTTGACAAACAGAGAAGATTCACATTGTATACAACAGAGCTGTCAATAGCAAGACACAATCAGGTACTTTTTGAAAATTTGATGTATTATCAAAGGCCTGGACAAACAAAAGGTAAATGCAAATCCAACATATTTGGATCCTTATATAATTTGAACTTTGACTTCATCCCATCATTACAGTCAATGAATTCTAAAAATTAAATAAAATGAATACAATTTAAATAAAGTAAAAAAAAAAACTCCTTATACAGAAATGTACTAATAGTAATAATTAACTCACTTATATTGTTATATTCTAAAACATGAGAAGCATGGTTGTTCAATTACATTCAAAATGACTTTGATAAAATAGAAAAGTTCCCTATCATCATGGGAATCATAACCATATTACATATACATTTTGAATCTCCTTTAAATTTTAAAAAAAAACAAATTATTTAACCTTATTTATAAAAATAAAATAAAAAAAATAATATTATTAAAATAAAATAAAAATAATAATATTTTATAATATAATAATAATAAGATTTTAAAATAATTTATTGTTTAGTAAAAATTAATTTAATATACAAATAAAGGAAGTGTTACTATTGGGTGACTATTTCCATCACATTATCATTTAGTGTTGATTAATAGACTGGTGCAAGCGATTTTAATTTATTGAATATGATTATTAAATGTATATATATTTTATGTATATTAATTTCTTTACATTTGTTTATGATGTATTATCAATAGAAACGATGTGGTGTGCAGAACATGTACCAGTGGGAAAAAACAACAAATTGGATATAAGATAGTTGAACCATTATATTATAATATATAATCCAAGTTAGAGACATTTAATACAATAAAATAGATAATTATAACTACACAACTAATTAATATAGCCATTTAAATACAATAAATATATCATATCGTGAAAGATCATGTTTTTACATGATAGCATAGTGAACATAAGTCATTTTAAATAAAAATTACTTTCATTTGATTAAAATATTTAATGATAATTCAACTGAAAAACTAACAATAAGTCTTTACAGTTTAACACAAAAATTACCAGAATATTTTATAGACAATGACTTTTTGTTTACAAATTATAAAGCGTCTAATTTTCTCTTAATTATGGAAAGAGTAATTTTTATTTTCAATAGTATAATTTAAATCGTTATAAATTGCAACAGTCGATAAGTAAAATATAAAATATGAAACACTAAATAAGACTATGTGAGAACCACTGTTAGGTGTCTGAACTGATAGCAACATCCCATTATATTGATTGATATTGGGTTAAAAGCAAAGGGCGTTGACACGATATTATATTGGTGACTGAAAATGGCTGAAAAGAAACGAATTCATATTTATTTAAAAACTTTTAGGACAATTAATTAATAAAATTTTACCTGTATGTTGTTGTGAGAAAATCTATGTAGTTGACTTGTTATTAGGTCTAACGTAATGTCTTCATTAATTTAATCGTCTTATATACCCTTCTCCTTTGACAAACCTTCCTGAAACTATAAGGAATATAAACAACATAATAAATATAAAAATCACAGATTAATAGGCGAACAGTTGTATACCGAACAATGAACTTATTGGATAATTTCTTTTCAACTACTCACTTCGTCTTGAAACGTTTTCAATAGGGCATATTTCCTTAAAGCCAAAGCTGTTGCTCTATGCAAAGCGTCTAATAACTCGGAATATGTAGTCATGCTCGTGTCCAAGGGCTCAAAACCTTCTGGCATACATTCGTTTATTTGATTCACGCCGTCGGCTACCACTCTACGTTCCTCCTCGAGTTCCAATATAATTTTTTCACGGTCACGGTTCATTTTACCGACACTCTAAACACGCACAAAGTTGACCAGTTGAAAAATTACGTGCAATACGAATCGGTAGAAACACGAATAATAAACCAAAAGGACAAAACGTGTACTTATGGACTGTTTATACAATGTAAGTATTCTGGCCACAGCAACTGAGTATTGATTATTTCATTAGTGGTTACGCCCACAGTGGAAGAACAGCTGACATTTTTACAAAATGAAGGTGTAAGAATGGCCAACACCACATCAGCTGTTGGATAAATAATATATTAGTTGAAAGATTATTAAACACGATCGGAATTATACAGTGTTCAGAACCGTTTAATTTTTAAATGAATAGGTGAGCAAAGTGTAATTAAATTATATATCTAAAATGTAATATTAGTTTTATTATATTTAATGTCTTTCAAATATAAAAAAAAAACCAAGGAGAATATAATGTTCCACATTATATTAGATTGTGTTAAATGTATTATATTTCCAGTTCAAATGTGGAGACCCGGGAAAACTATGTGCACAAAATAATATTAATAAGTTAACTTTCTTGATGATACAATTTTGGATCAAGTTAATTTGTTTTTTTTTTTGAAAATATTGTAAAAATGAAAAAATTAATGTTGATTTTTATATATTTTCAGTATTTGTAGAATTAAATACTAATAAAGAAACAAAAATTTTTTTAGAAAATATTTAAAAAGTGTATGCAAATCAATGAAATATGAGATTTAAAACTCTGAAGCCTAAGTAAAAAAAAGAAAAAAAGGCTAATAAATTAAAAGAAATACCCATAAGCCAGAAAAAACTTCTATGTATATTTTAAACTTCCTAAAATGAACACTCAACAAGACAATAAAATTCTCTGTATAGAATGGTCTTAACATTTTTATAGTCAAATTATTATTTTTTACACAAATTAAATAATTATTTTTCTTATTCCTTTATACATAATTTGATTTTTTTTAAATAATATTGAATTGTTATGTACATGTAAAAATAATACAATAGGCCAATAATATTTAAGCCAATGATTGACAATGTTATATTTTTCTAAAAAATCCAGAACATTAATATACTGATCACATCAATTTCTACAAGATATTGTTGTATATATAAATATATTAATTCTAATAAATTATTATTTAACATTTAATTGTAGTTCAAAGTATAAGCTCCTTCAGTGTTGAATTAATAAAAAATATTCTGTACTTCATAAATAAATGTCCAACTTATATTATATATATATAACATTTAAAATTCAAAGATGACTAAATATTTTTATATGAATATCATAATATTGTGTGGGTATAAGTTGACAACAATAATTTTATAAATTTAGTGGAATTTTGATATTAAATTGTAATACAAATGAATTAAGTATCCAGATTGATATTAAACAGTTCTAAAAAGTCTATGACAGTTGGAAGAAGAACAATTATAATAACACCATGATAGATGTTTTTTGGATGATTGGACAATAAAAGTTAAAATACCATTTAGCATTCAGACATAGTATGGGGTCACCCACAATATTATAATACAAAGGAAAGCATTGGCATTAACAAGTTGGCCACTTTCTTATTGTATAAGCTTTCTGGTGGGCATACCTAGAGAAGCATAACAGAGAAAAACTATATGCATATAAGACCACTAAAACTGTTTATGAAAAATTGTTAACATAAAAATAATATTACAAACTGTCACCTATATATGTGTAATGAATATAAATTATACATAGGTACACATCATATAATTTAATGGTTGTATTTAAGTCCACGGTAGTAATTAATTTTTAGAGTTTGAGGAATAAGCCAAAATTATATATTAATTGGTTACTGAATAAAATGAACATTAAACTAATTATCCTATAAATGATTGATAAAATAAAGTAGGTTCACATTGTACACACAGAGCTGTCAATAGCAAGACATTATCAGATTCTTTTTAAAAATTGATGTTTTATCAAAGGCCTGTATGAACACCAGGTAAATGCACATCCAACATCTTTGGATCTTTAAATAATTTGGACTGAATGATTTGATGACTTCATTTCGCCATTACAGTCATTGAATTCTAAAATTTAAATAAAATGAAAACATTTAAATAAAGTAAAATAAAATCCTTATATAGAAATGTACTAATAGATTAATAATTAAATCACTTATATTGTAATTTCTAAAACATGAGAAGCATAGTTGTTCAGTCACAATCTGAATGACTTTGATAAAATAGAAAAGTTCCCTATCAACATGGGAATCATAATCATATTACATATACATTTTAAAGCTCCTTTAAAATTTAAAAAAAACAATTTATTTAACATTAGACTTTAATGATTGTCATTATTAAAATAATAATAACAATAATAATATGATTTTAAAATAATCTATTGTTAAGTGAAAATTAGGTAGGCAGGTCACATTCTGTAGTCCCATAGTATCGGTTATTGTAAACCAGATCATGTCCCTGGGAATGAGAAGAATTCTTGCTGACTTTTCATTATCCATCTAATACTAGGTAAAAGTAAGGGCATGTTTCATTATATACATATATTTTTTAACAATTTGATTCAGTAACATCTTTTGATAATAATTGTGTATTGAGTACTGAATAGTTTTTATTTAAATAGCATACTAGAAATTAAATAATATGTGTTAGTAAATGCCTAAATATTAATAATTCATCTTGGTAATTATGAATTGTTGCTTTTATTCAAAACTAATTAATTATATTGTATTTAAAGGGTATTACCCACTAATGGTTAATAAATAAATAAACAATTATATATCAAGACCGTTTTCAACAGAGAAAGAACAAAAAATGTTAATTAAAATGTGTAAATTTACAAATATAATTTTATATTGAGCACTTTACAAATTATGAAGTAATCTAAATATTGTTGTGATATAGTCATGTGAAATCTGAATAAAAAAAAATGGTATCACTATATTCAATTCAGTAATTCTTAATTATTTGACGTAAAATATTATTATTTCATACCTAGTAGTTATGGGTTGGTCTCCATTGATTTCTGTTGTAATGTTTGACGACGATTTATATCTGGAATTAGAAGGAATCAAAGTTTTGCAAATCATCACTATGTACCTGTGTACATGTTTCATAAAAAAAAAAATTACAACAAAAGTTTGAAACTGGCATTATTGAAATTCTGTAACTAATTGACCGAACTGGAGGCAAGCGAAAAAATAAAAGTTACGTTGTATACTTACATTGGTAGGTAACAAAGCAAATAATTGCTACTTCCAGCAAATAATTTGTCTAGCTTGCAAAATTAGTCGTTTTCGAAACGTTGCCTACAAAATTATAAACGGGTTAACATGACAATGGAATTAATAGTAGTCACAAATTTATAACAGGGTTATACTCTGAATGTAATAGTAATTTATTATTGGAACACAGCCAATTTAAAACCATACAAGAATGGCGAAAAAAAATTAAACAGTATGAATATAAAATAGATGGTCTCATAAATCGTTCTTCTTATCAATGATAGTACGGTCCGATAAAAATATTTGATAAGAAAATTTAGTGTTTACAACTGTATTGTTTTTTGGCATTTTTCAATTTATCAAATTTAGCATTGTACTACATTAAATATCATTAATTTATTATTGACATATTTTTTTTTTTTTTGAATTCATCAGTTTGATCATGTCAATTTTTTTAGATGGTGTTCTGGGTTTGAATAGTCAGATTCAAAAGCTGTTATACATAAAATGTTTGGACATTCTCAAACATAGTATACTAGACTCTGTGGCTAACATTTTACCTACGATAATTACTATCACTCAGAATTTTAAACCTGTTGCTGTAACATCCAACATATTCATATATATATAGAAAAGTTCCTGTACACGAAGATGATACCATAGAGGATAAATATCTATTTAATATTGAAGAGTAAGTTATTAAAATGTACTACATTAAATATCATAAATTTGTTATTGACATATTTTTTTTTTTTTTTTGAATTCATCAGTTTGATCATGTCAAATGTGAACACAATAAAAAGTTACTAGAATTTGCAATATGGCATGGTAACGCTAGAGAACTGGAAATGTCCAACAGTATCCTATGCTACAAGATTAAGGTAATCAAAGGCATTATGCAGTGGAAGTGGACCAATTCACCAATGAACAGTTAATACACAATTAAATGTCTTCTGTTGTTTTCAAATAAGGAGCTAGAAGACATGGTATAGAATTCTACAATTCATTGATTAAAACATCAAATAGCTTTTATTAAACTGGTAATTTTTGTTCATAGATGATGTATTTTATATTAATTTTATTATTAAATAAAACAATGTCCAAGAGTGTGTTTCTAATACATAAATAATTTTTTTAGATGGTGTTCTGGATTAGGATAGTATTATTCAAAAGCATCTGTATTTACACAAAATCTGTTATACAAAAAATGTTTGGACATTCTCAAACATAGTATACTAGACTCTGTAGCCAACATGTTACATATGATAATTACTATCACTCAGAATTTGAAACCTGTTGCTGTAACATCTAATGTTATTATAGAAACAGATAAAGTTTCAAAACTCGATGATGATACCATAGAGTATAAATATTGGTTTTATATTGAAGTGTAAGTATTTAAAATATACTACATTAAATATCATTAATTAATTATTGACATATTTTTTTTTTTTTTGAATTTATCAGTTTGATCATGTCAAATGTGAAAACAATAAAAAGTTACTAGAATTTGCAATATGGCATGGTAACGCTAGAGAAATGGAAATGTCCAACAGTATCCTATGCTACAAGATTAAGGTAATCAAAGGCATTATGCAGTGGAAGTGGACCAATTCACCAATGAACAGATAATACACAATAAAATGTCTTCTGTTGTTTTCAAATAAGGAGCTAGAGGACATGGTATAGAATTCTACAATTCGTTGATTAAAACATCAAATAGCTTTTACTAAACTGGTAATTTTTGTTCATAGATGATGTATTTTATATTAATTTTATCATTAAATAAAACAATGTCCAAGAGTGTGTTTCTAATACATAAATAATTTTTTTAGATGGTGTTCTGGATTAGGATAGTATTATTCAAAAGCATCTGTATTTACATAAAATCTGTTATACAAAAAATGTTTGGACATTCTCAAACATAGTATACTAGACTCTGTAGCCAACATGTTACATATGATAATTACTATCACTCAGAATTTGAAACCTGTTGCTGTAACATCTAATGTTATTATAGAAACAGATAAAGTTTAAAAACTCGATGATGATACCATAGAGTATAAATATTGGTTTTATATTGAAGAGTAAGTATTTAAAATATACTACATTAAATATCATTAATTAATTATTGACATATTTTTTTTTATTTTGAATTCATCAGTTTGATCATGTCAAATGTGAACACAATAAAAAGTTACTAGAATTTGCAATATGGCATGGTAACGCTAGAGAACTGGAAATGTCCAACAGTATCCTATGCTACAAGATTAAGGTAATCAAAGGCATTATGCAGTGGAAGTGGACCAATTCACCAATGAACAGATAATACACAATAAAATGTCTTCTGTTGTTTTCAAATAAAGAGCTAGAGGACATGGTATAGAATTCTACAATTCATTGATTAAAACATCAAATAGCTTTTATTAAACTGGTAATTTTTGGTCATAGATGATGTATTTTATATTAATTTTATCATTAAATAAAACAATGTACATTAGTGTGTTTCTAATACATAAATAATTTTTTCAGATTGTGTTCTGGATTAGGATAGGATTATTCAAAAGCATCTGTATTTACACAAAATCTGTTATACAAAAAATGTTTGGACATTCTCAAACATAGTATACTAGACTCTGTAGCCAACATGTTACATATGATAATTACTATCACTCAGAATTTGAAACCTGTTGCTGTAACATCTAATGTTATTATAGAAACAGATAAAGTTTCAAAACTCGATGATGATACCATAGAGTATAAATATTGGTTTTATATTGAAGAGTAAGTATTTAAAATATACTACATTAAATATCATTAATTAATTATTGACATATTTTTTTTTTTTTTTTGAATTCATCAGTTTGATCATGTCAAATGTGAACACAATAAAAAGTTACTAGAATTTGCAATATGGCATGGTAACGCTAGAGAACTGTAAATGTCCAACAGTATCCTATGCTACAAGATTAAGGTAATCAAAGGCATTATGCAGTGGAAGTGGACCAATTCACCAATGAACAGTTAATACACAATAAAATGTCTTCTGTTGTTTTCAAATAAGGAGCTAGAAGACATGGTATAAAATTTTACAATTCGTTGATTAAAACATCAAACAGCTTTTATTAAACTGGTAATTTTTGTTCATAGATGATGTATTTTATATTAATTTTATCATTAAATAAAACAATGTACATTAGTGTGTTTCTAATACATAAGTAATTTTTTTAGATGGTGTTCTGGGTTTGGATAGTCTGATTCAAAAGCTTCTGTATTTACACAAAATCTGTTATACAAAAAATGTTTGGACATTCTCAAACATAGTATACTAGACTCTGTAGCCAACATTTTACATATGATAATTACTATCACTCAGAATTTGAAACCTGTTGCTGTAACATCCAACATATTCATATATATATAGAAAAGTTCCTGTACACGAAGATGATACCATAGAGGATAAATATTTATTTAATATTGAAGAGTAAGTTATTAAAATGTACTACATTAAATATCATAAATTTGTTATTGACATATTTTTTTTTTTTTTTTGAATTCATCAGGTTGATCATGTCAAATGTGAAAACAATAAAAAGTTACTAGAATTTGCAATATGGCATGGTAACGCTAGAGAAATGGAAATGTCCAACAGTATCCTATGCTACAAGATTAAGATAATCAAAGGCATTATGCAGTGGAAGTGGACCAATTCACCAATGAACAGATAATACACAATAAAATGTCTTCTGTTGTTTTCAAATAAGGAGCTAGAGGACATGGTATAGAATTCTACAATTCGTTGATTAAAACATCAAATAGCTTTTACTAAACTGGTAATTTTTGTTCATAGATGATGTATTTTATATTAATTTTATCATTAAATAAAACAATGTCCAAGAGTGTGTTTCTAATACATAAATAATTTTTTTAGATGGTGTTCTGGATTAGGATAGTATTATTCAAAAGCATCTGTATTTACACAAAATCTGTTATACAAAAAATGTTTGGACATTCTCAAACATAGTATACTAGACTCTGTAGCCAACATGTTACATATGATAATTACTATCACTCAGAATTTGAAACCTGTTGCTGTAACATCTAATGTTATTATAGAAACAGATAAAGTTTCAAAACTCGATGATGATACCATAGAGTATAAATATTGGTTTTATATTGAAGAGTAAGTATTTAAAATATACTACATTAAATATCATTAATTAATTATTGACATATTTTTTTTTATTTTGAATTCATCAGTTTGATCATGTCAAATGTGAACACAATAAAAAGTTACTAGAATTTGCAATATGGCATGGTAACGCTAGAGAACTGGAAATGTCCAACAGTATCCTATGCTACATGATTAAGGTAATCAAAGGCATTATGCAGTGGAAGTGGACCAATTCACCAATGAACAGTTAATACACAATAAAATGTCTTCTGTTGTTTTCAAATAAGGAGCTAGAAAACATGGTATAGAATTCTACAATTCGTTGATTAAAACATCAAACAGCTTTTATTAAACTGGTAATTTTTGTTCATAGATGATGTATTTTATATTAATTTTATCATTAAATAAAACAATGTACATTAGTGTGTTTCTAATACATAAGTAATTTTTTTAGATGGTGTTCTGGGTTTGGATAGTCTGATTCAAAAGCTTCTGTATTTACACAAAATCTGTTATACAAAAAATGTTTGGACATTCTCAAACATAGTATACTAGACTCTGTAGCCAACATGTTACATATGATAATTACTATCACTCAGAATTTGAAACCTGTTGCTGTAACATCTAATGTTATTATAGAAACAGATAAAGTTTAAAAACTCGATGATGATACCATAGAGTATAAATATTGGTTTTATATTGAAGAGTAAGTATTTAAAATATACTACATTAAATATCATTAATTAATTATTGACATATTTTTTTTTTTTTTGAATTCATCAGTTTGATCATGTCAAATGTGAACACAATAAAAACTTACTAGAATTTGCAATATGGCATGGTAACGCTAGAGAACTGGAAATGTCCAACAGTATCCTATGCTACAAGATTAAGGTAATCAAAGGCATTATGCAGTGGAAGTGGACCAATTCACCAATGAACAGTTAATACACAATTAAATGTCTTCTGTTGTTTTCAAATAAGGAGCTAGAAGACATGGTATAGAATTCTACAATTCATTGATTAAAACATCAAATAGCTTTTATTAAACTGGTAATTTTTGTTCATAGATGATGTATTTTATATTAATTTTATTATTAAATAAAACAATGTCCAAGAGTGTGTTTCTAATACATAAATAATTTTTTTAGATGGTGTTCTGGATTAGGATAGTATTATTCAAAAGCATCTGTATTTACACAAAATCTGTTATACAAAAAATGTTTGGACATTCTCAAACATAGTATACTAGACTCTGTAGCCAACATGTTACATATGATAATTACTATCACTCAGAATTTGAAACCTGTTGCTGTAACATCTAATGTTATTATAGAAACAGATAAAGTTTCAAAACTCGATGATGATACCATAGAGTATAAATATTGGTTTTATATTGAAGAGTAAGTATCTAAAATATACTACATTAAATATCATAAATTTGTTATTGACATATTTTTTTTTTTTTTTTGAATTCATCAGTTTGATCATGTCAAATGTGAACACAATAAAAAGTTACTAGAATTTGCATTATGGCATGGTAAAGCTAGGGAACTGGAAATGTCCAACAGTATCCTATGCTACAAGATTAAGGTAATCAAAGGCATTATGCAGTGGAAGTGGACCAATTCACCAATGAACAGATAATACACAATAAAATGTCATCTGTTGTTTTCAAATAAAGAGCTAGAGGACATGGTATAGAATTCTACAATTCATTGATTAAAACATCAAATAGCTTTTATTAAACTGGTAATTTTTGTTCATAGATGATGTATTTTATATTAATTTTATCATTAAATAAAACAATGTACATTAGTGTGTTTCTAATACATAAATAATTTTTTCAGATGGTGTTCTGGATTAGGATAGTATTATTCAAAAGCATCTGTATTTACACAAAATCTGTTATACAAAAAATGTTTGGACATTCTCAAACATAGTATACTAGACTCTGTAGCCAACATTTTACATATGATAATTACTATCACTCAGAATTTGAAACCTGTTGCTGTAACATCTAATGTTATTATAGAAACAGATAAAGTTTTAGAACTCGATGATGATACCATAGAGTATAAATATTGGTTTTATATTGAAGAGTAAGTATTTAAAATATACTACATTAAATATCATTAATTAATTATTGACATATTTTTTTTTTATTTTAAATTTATCAGTTTGATCATGTCAAATGTGAAAACAATAAAAAGTTACTAGAATTTGCAAATATGGCATGGTAAAGCTAGGGAACTGGAAATGTCCAACAGTATCCTATGCTACAAGATTAAGGTAATCAAAGGCATTATGCAGTGGAAGTGGACCAATTCACCAATGAACAGATAATACACAATAAAATGTCTTCTGTTGTTTTAAAATAAGGAGCTAGAGGACATGGTATAGAATTCTACAATTCATTGATTAAAACATCAAATAGCTTTTATTAAACTGGTAATTTTTGTTCATAGATGATGTATTTTATATTAATTTTATTATTAAATATAACAATGTCTAAGAGTGTGTTTCTATTACATAAATAATTTTTTTAGATGGTGTTCTGGGTTTGGATAGTCTGATTCAAAAGCTTCTGTATTTACATAAAATCTGTTATACAAAAAATGTTTGGACATTCTCAAACATAGTATACTAGACTCTGTAGCCAACATTTTACATATGATAATTACTATCACTCAGAATTTGAAACCTGTTGCTGTAACATCCAACATATTCATATATATATATAGAAAAGTTCCTGTACACGAAGATGATACCATAGAGGATTAATATTTATTTAATATTGAAGAGTAAGTTATTAAAATGTACTACATTAAATATCATAAATTTGTTATTGACATATTTTTTTTTTTTTTTTGAATTCATCAGTTTGATCATGTCAAATGTGAAAACAATAAAAAGTTACTAGAATTTGCAATATGGCATGGTAACGCTAGAGAAATGGAAATGTCCAACAGTATCCTATGCTACAAGATTAAGATAATCAAAGGCATTATGCAGTGGAAGTGGACCAATTCACCAATGAACAGATAATACACAATAAAATGTCTTCTGTTGTTTTCAAATAAGGAGCTAGAGGACATGGTATAGAATTCTACAATTCATTGATTAAAACATCAAATAGCTTTTACTAAACTGGTAATTTTTGTTCATAGATGATGTATTTTATATTAATTTTATCATTAAATAAAACAATGTCCAAGAGTGTGTTTCTAATACATAAATAATTTTTTTAGATGGTGTTCTGGATTAGGATAGTATTATTCAAAAGCATCTGTATTTACACAAAATCTGTTATACAAAAAATGTTTGGACATTCTCAAACATAGTATACTAGACTCTGTAGCCAACATGTTACATATGATAATTACTATCACTCAGAATTTGAAACCTGTTGCTGTAACATCTAATGTTATTATAGAAACAGATAAAGTTTAAAAACTCGATGATGATACCATAGAGTATAAATATTGGTTTTATATTGAAGAGTAAGTATTTAAAATATACTACATTAAATATCATTAATTAATTATTGACATATTTTTTTTTTTTTTGAATTCATCAGTTTGATCATGTCAAATGTGAACACAATAAAAAGTTACTAGAATTTGCAATATAGCATGGTAAAGCTAGAGAACTGGAAATGTCTAACAGTATCCTATGCTACAAGATTAAGGTAATCAAAGGCATTATGCAGTGGAAGTGGACCAATTCACCAATGAACAGTTAATACACAATAAAATGTCTTCTGTTGTTTTCAAATAAGGAGCTAGAGGTCATGGTATAGAATTCTACAATTCGTTGATTAAAACATCAAATAGCTTTTATTAAACTGGTAATTTTTGTGCACAGATGATGTATTTTATATTAATTTTATCATTATATAAAACAATGTACATTAGTGTGTTTCTAATACATAAATAATTTTTTTAGATGGTGTTCTGGATTAGGATAGTATTATTCAAAAGCTTCTGTATTTACACAAAATCTGTTATACAAAAAATGTTTGGACATTCTCAAACATAGTATACTAGACTCTGTAGCCAACATTTTACATATGATAATTACTATCACTCAGAATTTGAAACCTGTTGCTGTAACATCCAACATATTCATATATATATAGAAAAGTTCCTGTACACGAAGATGATACCATAGAGGATTAATATTTATTTAATATTGAAGAGTAAGTTATTAAAATGTACTACATTAAATATCATAAATTTGTTATTGACATATTTTTTTTTTTTTTTTGAATTCATCAGTTTGATCATGTCAAATGTGAACACAATAAAAAGTTACTAGAATTTGCAATATGGCATGGTAACGCTAGAGAAATGGAAATGTCCAACAGTATCCTATTCTACAAGATTAAGGTAATCAAAGGAATTATGCAGTGGAAGTGGACCAATTAACCAATGAACAGTTAATACACAATAAAATGTCTTCTGTTGTTTTCAAATAAGGAGCTAGAGGACATGGTATAGAATTCTACACTTCGTTTATTAAAACATCAAATAGCTTTTATTAAACTGGTAATTTTTGTTCATAGATGATGTATTTTATATTAATTTTATCATTAAATAAAACAATGTCCAAGAGTGTGTTTCTATTACATAAATAATTTTTTTAGATGGTGTTCTGGATTAGGATAGTATTATTCAAAAGCTTCTGTATTTACACAAAATCTGTTATACAAAAAATGTTTGGTCATTCTCAAACATAGTATACTAGACTCTGTAGCCAACATGTTACATATGATAATTACTATCACTCAGAATTTGAAACCTGTTGCTGTAACATCTAATGTTATTATAGAAACAGATAAAGTTTCAAAACTCGATGATGATACCATAGAGTATAAATATTGGTTTTATATTGAAGAGTAAGTATTTAAAATATACTACATTAAATATCATTAATTAATTATTGACATATTTTTTTTTTTTTTGAATTTATCAGTTCGATCATGTCAAATGTGAAAACAATAAAAAGTTACTAGAATTTGCAATATGGCATGGTAACGCTAGAGAAATGGAAATGTCCAACAGTATCCTATGCTACAAGATTAAGGTAATCAAAGGCATTATGCAGTGGAAGTGGACCAATTCACCAATGAACAGATAATACACAATAAAATGTCTTCTGTTGTTTTCAAATAAGGAGCTAGAGGACATGGTATAGAATTCTACAATTCGTTGATTAAAACATCAAATAGCTTTTATTAAACTGGTAATTTTTGTTCATAGATGATGTATTTTATATTAATTTTATTATTAAATAAAACAATGTCTAAGAGTGTGTTTCTATTACATAAATAATTTTTTTAGATTGTGTTCTGGGTTTGGATAGTCTGATTCAAAAGCTTCTGTATTTACACAAAATCTGTTATACAAAAAATGTTTGGACATTCTCAAACATAGTATACTAGACTCTGTAGCCAACATTTTACATATGATAATTACTATCACTCAGAATTTGAAACCTGTTGCTGTAACATCTAATGTTATTATAGAAACAGATAAAGTTTCAAAACTCGATGATGATACCATAGAGTATAAATATTGGTTTTATATTGAAGAGTAAGTATTTAAAATATACTACATTAAATATCATTAATTAATTATTGACATATTTTTTTTTTTTTTTTGAATTCATCAGTTTGATCATGTCAAATGTGAACACAATAAAAAGTTACTAGAATTTGCAATATGGCATGGTAACGCTAGAGAACTGTAAATGTCCAACAGTATCCTATGCTACAAGATTAAGGTAATCAAAGGCATTATGCAGTGGAAGTGGACCAATTCACCAATGAACAGTTAATACACAATAAAATGTCTTCTGTTGTTTTCAAATAAGGAGCTAGAAGACATGGTATAGAATTCTACAATTCGTTGATTAAAACATCAAACAGCTTTTATTAAACTGGTAATTTTTGTTCATAGATGATGTATTTTATATTAATTTTATCATTAAATAAAACAATGTACATTAGTGTGTTTCTAATACATAAGTAATTTTTTTAGATGGTGTTCTGGGTTTGGATAGTCTGATTCAAAAGCTTCTGTATTTACACAAAATCTGTTATACAAAAAATGTTTGGACATTCTCAAACATAGTATACTAGACTCTGTAGCCAACATGTTACATATGATAATTACTATCACTCAGAATTTGAAACCTGTTGCTGTAACATCTAATGTTATTATAGAAACAGATAAAGTTTAAAAACTCGATGATGATACCATAGAGTATAAATATTGGTTTTATATTGAAGAGTAAGTATTTAAAATATACTACATTAAATATCATTAATTAATTATTGACATATTTTTTTTTTTTTTGAATTCATCAGTTTGATCATGTCAAATGTGAACACAATAAAAAGTTACTAGAATTTGCAATATGGCATGGTAACGCTAGAGAACTGGAAATGTCCAACAGTATCCTATGCTACAAGATTAAGGTAATCAAAGGCATTATGCAGTGGAAGTGGACCAATTCACCAATGAACAGTTAATACACAATTAAATGTCTTCTGTTGTTTTCAAATAAGGAGCTAGAAGACATGGTATAGAATTCTACAATTCATTGATTAAAACATCAAATAGCTTTTATTAAACTGGTAATTTTTGTTCATAGATGATGTATTTTATATTAATTTTATTATTAAATAAAACAATGTCCAAGAGTGTGTTTCTAATACATAAATAATTTTTTTAGATGGTGTTCTGGATTAGGATAGTATTATTCAAAAGCATCTGTATTTACACAAAATCTGTTATACAAAAAATGTTTGGACATTCTCAAACATAGTATACTAGACTCTGTAGCCAACATGTTACATATGATAATTACTATCACTCAGAATTTGAAACCTGTTGCTGTAACATCTAATGTTATTATAGAAACAGATAAAGTTTCAAAACTCGATGATGATACCATAGAGTATAAATATTGGTTTTATATTGAAGAGTAAGTATCTAAAATATACTACATTAAATATCATAAATTTGTTATTGACATATTTTTTTTTTTTTTTTGAATTCATCAGTTTGATCATGTCAAATGTGAACACAATAAAAAGTTACTAGAATTTGCATTATGGCATGGTAAAGCTAGGGAACTGGAAATGTCCAACAGTATCCTATGCTACAAGATTAAGGTAATCAAAGGCATTATGCAGTGGAAGTGGACCAATTCACCAATGAACAGATAATACACAATAAAATGTCTTCTGTTGTTTTCAAATAAAGAGCTAGAGGACATGGTATAGAATTCTACAATTCATTGATTAAAACATCAAATAGCTTTTATTAAACTGGTAATTTTTGTTCATAGATGATGTATTTTATATTAATTTTATCATTAAATAAAACAATGTACATTAGTGTGTTTCTAATACATAAATAATTTTTTCAGATGGTGTTCTGGATTAGGATAGTATTATTCAAAAGCATCTGTATTTACACAAAATCTGTTATACAAAAAATGTTTGGACATTCTCAAACATAGTATACTAGACTCTGTAGCCAACATTTTACATATGATAATTACTATCACTCAGAATTTGAAACCTGTTGCTGTAACATCTAATGTTATTATAGAAACAGATAAAGTTTTAGAACTCGATGATGATACCATAGAGTATAAATATTGGTTTTATATTGAAGAGTAAGTATTTAAAATATACTACATTAAATATCATTAATTAATTATTGACATATTTTTTTTTTATTTTAAATTTATCAGTTTGATCATGTCAAATGTGAAAACAATAAAAAGTTACTAGAATTTGCAAATATGGCATGGTAAAGCTAGGGAACTGGAAATGTCCAACAGTATCCTATGCTACAAGATTAAGGTAATCAAAGGCATTATGCAGTGGAAGTGGACCAATTCACCAATGAACAGATAATACACAATAAAATGTCTTCTGTTGTTTTAAAATAAGGAGCTAGAGGACATGGTATAGAATTCTACAATTCATTGATTAAAACATCAAATAGCTTTTATTAAACTGGTAATTTTTGTTCATAGATGATGTATTTTATATTAATTTTATTATTAAATAAAACAATGTCTAAGAGTGTGTTTCTATTACATAAATAATTTTTTTAGATGGTGTTCTGGGTTTGGATAGTCTGATTCAAAAGCTTCTGTATTTACATAAAATCTGTTATACAAAAAATGTTTGGACATTCTCAAACATAGTATACTAGACTCTGTAGCCAACATTTTACATATGATAATTACTATCACTCAGAATTTGAAACCTGTTGCTGTAACATCCAACATATTCATATATATATATAGAAAAGTTCCTGTACACGAAGATGATACCATAGAGGATTAATATTTATTTAATATTGAAGAGTAAGTTATTAAAATGTACTACATTAAATATCATAAATTTGTTATTGACATATTTTTTTTTTTTTTTTGAATTCATCAGTTTGATCATGTCAAATGTGAAAACAATAAAAAGTTACTAGAATTTGCAATATGGCATGGTAACGCTAGAGAAATGGAAATGTCCAACAGTATCCTATGCTACAAGATTAAGATAATCAAAGGCATTATGCAGTGGAAGTGGACCAATTCACCAATGAACAGATAATACACAATAAAATGTCTTCTGTTGTTTTCAAATAAGGAGCTAGAGGACATGGTATAGAATTCTACAATTCATTGATTAAAACATCAAATAGCTTTTACTAAACTGGTAATTTTTGTTCATAGATGATGTATTTTATATTAATTTTATCATTAAATAAAACAATGTCCAAGAGTGTGTTTCTAATACATAAATAATTTTTTTAGATGGTGTTCTGGATTAGGATAGTATTATTCAAAAGCATCTGTATTTACACAAAATCTGTTATACAAAAAATGTTTGGACATTCTCAAACATAGTATACTAGACTCTGTAGCCAACATGTTACATATGATAATTACTATCACTCAGAATTTGAAACCTGTTGCTGTAACATCTAATGTTATTATAGAAACAGATAAAGTTTAAAAACTCGATGATGATACCATAGAGTATAAATATTGGTTTTATATTGAAGAGTAAGTATTTAAAATATACTACATTAAATATCATTAATTAATTATTGACATATTTTTTTTTTTTTTGAATTCATCAGTTTGATCATGTCAAATGTGAACACAATAAAAAGTTACTAGAATTTGCAATATAGCATGGTAAAGCTAGAGAACTGGAAATGTCTAACAGTATCCTATGCTACAAGATTAAGGTAATCAAAGGCATTATGCAGTGGAAGTGGACCAATTCACCAATGAACAGTTAATACACAATAAAATGTCTTCTGTTGTTTTCAAATAAGGAGCTAGAGGTCATGGTATAGAATTCTACAATTCGTTGATTAAAACATCAAATAGCTTTTATTAAACTGGTAATTTTTGTGCACAGATGATGTATTTTATATTAATTTTATCATTATATAAAACAATGTACATTAGTGTGTTTCTAATACATAAATAATTTTTTTAGATGGTGTTCTGGATTAGGATAGTATTATTCAAAAGCTTCTGTATTTACACAAAATCTGTTATACAAAAAATGTTTGGACATTCTCAAACATAGTATACTAGACTCTGTAGCCAACATTTTACATATGATAATTACTATCACTCAGAATTTGAAACCTGTTGCTGTAACATCCAACATATTCATATATATATAGAAAAGTTCCTGTACACGAAGATGATACCATAGAGGATTAATATTTATTTAATATTGAAGAGTAAGTTATTAAAATGTACTACATTAAATATCATAAATTTGTTATTGACATATTTTTTTTTTTTTTTTGAATTCATCAGTTTGATCATGTCAAATGTGAACACAATAAAAAGTTACTAGAATTTGCAATATGGCATGGTAACGCTAGAGAAATGGAAATGTCCAACAGTATCCTATTCTACAAGATTAAGGTAATCAAAGGAATTATGCAGTGGAAGTGGACCAATTAACCAATGAACAGATAATACACAATAAAATGTCTTCTGTTGTTTTCAAATAAGGAGCTAGAGGACATGGTATAGAATTCTACAATTCGTTGATTAAAACATCAAATAGCTTTTATTAAACTGGTAATTTTTGTTCATAGATGATGTATTTTATATTAATTTTATTATTAAATAAAACAATGTCTAAGAGTGTGTTTCTATTACATAAATAATTTTTTTAGATTGTGTTCTGGGTTTGGATAGTCTGATTCAAAAGCTTCTGTATTTACACAAAATCTGTTATACAAAAAATGTTTGGACATTCTCAAACATAGTATACTAGACTCTGTAGCCAACATTTTACATATGATAATTACTATCACTCAGAATTTGAAACCTGTTGCTGTAACATCTAATGTTATTATAGAAACAGATAAAGTTTCAAAACTCGATGATGATACCATAGAGTATAAATATTGGTTTTATATTGAAGAGTAAGTATTTAAAATATACTACATTAAATATCATTAATTAATTATTGACATATTTTTTTTTTTTTTTTGAATTCATCAGTTTGATCATGTCAAATGTGAACACAATAAAAAGTTACTAGAATTTGCAATATGGCATGGTAACGCTAGAGAACTGTAAATGTCCAACAGTATCCTATGCTACAAGATTAAGGTAATCAAAGGCATTATGCAGTGGAAGTGGACCAATTCACCAATGAACAGTTAATACACAATAAAATGTCTTCTGTTGTTTTCAAATAAGGAGCTAGAAGACATGGTATAGAATTCTACAATTCGTTGATTAAAACATCAAACAGCTTTTATTAAACTGGTAATTTTTGTTCATAGATGATGTATTTTATATTAATTTTATCATTAAATAAAACAATGTACATTAGTGTGTTTCTAATACATAAGTAATTTTTTTAGATGGTGTTCTGGGTTTGGATAGTCTGATTCAAAAGCTTCTGTATTTACACAAAATCTGTTATACAAAAAATGTTTGGACATTCTCAAACATAGTATACTAGACTCTGTAGCCAACATGTTACATATGATAATTACTATCACTCAGAATTTGAAACCTGTTGCTGTAACATCTAATGTTATTATAGAAACAGATAAAGTTTAAAAACTCGATGATGATACCATAGAGTATAAATATTGGTTTTATATTGAAGAGTAAGTATTTAAAATATACTACATTAAATATCATTAATTAATTATTGACATATTTTTTTTTTTTTTGAATTCATCAGTTTGATCATGTCAAATGTGAACACAATAAAAAGTTACTAGAATTTGCAATATGGCATGGTAACGCTAGAGAACTGGAAATGTCCAACAGTATCCTATGCTACAAGATTAAGGTAATCAAAGGCATTATGCAGTGGAAGTGGACCAATTCACCAATGAACAGTTAATACACAATTAAATGTCTTCTGTTGTTTTCAAATAAGGAGCTAGAAGACATGGTATAGAATTCTACAATTCATTGATTAAAACATCAAATAGCTTTTATTAAACTGGTAATTTTTGTTCATAGATGATGTATTTTATATTAATTTTATTATTAAATAAAACAATGTCCAAGAGTGTGTTTCTAATACATAAATAATTTTTTTAGATGGTGTTCTGGATTAGGATAGTATTATTCAAAAGCATCTGTATTTACACAAAATCTGTTATACAAAAAATGTTTGGACATTCTCAAACATAGTATACTAGACTCTGTAGCCAACATGTTACATATGATAATTACTATCACTCAGAATTTGAAACCTGTTGCTGTAACATCTAATGTTATTATAGAAACAGATAAAGTTTCAAAACTCGATGATGATACCATAGAGTATAAATATTGGTTTTATATTGAAGAGTAAGTATCTAAAATATACTACATTAAATATCATAAATTTGTTATTGACATATTTTTTTTTTTTTTTTGAATTCATCAGTTTGATCATGTCAAATGTGAACACAATAAAAAGTTACTAGAATTTGCATTATGGCATGGTAAAGCTAGGGAACTGGAAATGTCCAACAGTATCCTATGCTACAAGATTAAGGTAATCAAAGGCATTATGCAGTGGAAGTGGACCAATTCACCAATGAACAGATAATACACAATAAAATGTCTTCTGTTGTTTTCAAATAAAGAGCTAGAGGACATGGTATAGAATTCTACAATTCATTGATTAAAACATCAAATAGCTTTTATTAAACTGGTAATTTTTGTTCATAGATGATGTATTTTATATTAATTTTATCATTAAATAAAACAATGTACATTAGTGTGTTTCTAATACATAAATAATTTTTTCAGATGGTGTTCTGGATTAGGATAGTATTATTCAAAAGCATCTGTATTTACACAAAATCTGTTATACAAAAAATGTTTGGACATTCTCAAACATAGTATACTAGACTCTGTAGCCAACATTTTACATATGATAATTACTATCACTCAGAATTTGAAACCTGTTGCTGTAACATCTAATGTTATTATAGAAACAGATAAAGTTTTAGAACTCGATGATGATACCATAGAGTATAAATATTGGTTTTATATTGAAGAGTAAGTATTTAAAATATACTACATTAAATATCATTAATTAATTATTGACATATTTTTTTTTTATTTTAAATTTATCAGTTTGATCATGTCAAATGTGAAAACAATAAAAAGTTACTAGAATTTGCAAATATGGCATGGTAAAGCTAGGGAACTGGAAATGTCCAACAGTATCCTATGCTACAAGATTAAGGTAATCAAAGGCATTATGCAGTGGAAGTGGACCAATTCACCAATGAACAGATAATACACAATAAAATGTCTTCTGTTGTTTTAAAATAAGGAGCTAGAGGACATGGTATAGAATTCTACAATTCATTGATTAAAACATCAAATAGCTTTTATTAAACTGGTAATTTTTGTTCATAGATGATGTATTTTATATTAATTTTATTATTAAATAAAACAATGTCTAAGAGTGTGTTTCTATTACATAAATAATTTTTTTAGATGGTGTTCTGGGTTTGGATAGTCTGATTCAAAAGCTTCTGTATTTACATAAAATCTGTTATACAAAAAATGTTTGGACATTCTCAAACATAGTATACTAGACTCTGTAGCCAACATTTTACATATGATAATTACTATCACTCAGAATTTGAAACCTGTTGCTGTAACATCCAACATATTCATATATATATATAGAAAAGTTCCTGTACACGAAGATGATACCATAGAGGATTAATATTTATTTAATATTGAAGAGTAAGTTATTAAAATGTACTACATTAAATATCATAAATTTGTTATTGACATATTTTTTTTTTTTTTTTGAATTCATCAGTTTGATCATGTCAAATGTGAAAACAATAAAAAGTTACTAGAATTTGCAATATGGCATGGTAACGCTAGAGAAATGGAAATGTCCAACAGTATCCTATGCTACAAGATTAAGATAATCAAAGGCATTATGCAGTGGAAGTGGACCAATTCACCAATGAACAGATAATACACAATAAAATGTCTTCTGTTGTTTTCAAATAAGGAGCTAGAGGACATGGTATAGAATTCTACAATTCATTGATTAAAACATCAAATAGCTTTTACTAAACTGGTAATTTTTGTTCATAGATGATGTATTTTATATTAATTTTATCATTAAATAAAACAATGTCCAAGAGTGTGTTTCTAATACATAAATAATTTTTTTAGATGGTGTTCTGGATTAGGATAGTATTATTCAAAAGCATCTGTATTTACACAAAATCTGTTATACAAAAAATGTTTGGACATTCTCAAACATAGTATACTAGACTCTGTAGCCAACATGTTACATATGATAATTACTATCACTCAGAATTTGAAACCTGTTGCTGTAACATCTAATGTTATTATAGAAACAGATAAAGTTTAAAAACTCGATGATGATACCATAGAGTATAAATATTGGTTTTATATTGAAGAGTAAGTATTTAAAATATACTACATTAAATATCATTAATTAATTATTGACATATTTTTTTTTTTTTTGAATTCATCAGTTTGATCATGTCAAATGTGAACACAATAAAAAGTTACTAGAATTTGCAATATAGCATGGTAAAGCTAGAGAACTGGAAATGTCTAACAGTATCCTATGCTACAAGATTAAGGTAATCAAAGGCATTATGCAGTGGAAGTGGACCAATTCACCAATGAACAGTTAATACACAATAAAATGTCTTCTGTTGTTTTCAAATAAGGAGCTAGAGGTCATGGTATAGAATTCTACAATTCGTTGATTAAAACATCAAATAGCTTTTATTAAACTGGTAATTTTTGTGCACAGATGATGTATTTTATATTAATTTTATCATTATATAAAACAATGTACATTAGTGTGTTTCTAATACATAAATAATTTTTTTAGATGGTGTTCTGGATTAGGATAGTATTATTCAAAAGCTTCTGTATTTACACAAAATCTGTTATACAAAAAATGTTTGGACATTCTCAAACATAGTATACTAGACTCTGTAGCCAACATTTTACATATGATAATTACTATCACTCAGAATTTGAAACCTGTTGCTGTAACATCCAACATATTCATATATATATAGAAAAGTTCCTGTACACGAAGATGATACCATAGAGGATTAATATTTATTTAATATTGAAGAGTAAGTTATTAAAATGTACTACATTAAATATCATAAATTTGTTATTGACATATTTTTTTTTTTTTTTTGAATTCATCAGTTTGATCATGTCAAATGTGAACACAATAAAAAGTTACTAGAATTTGCAATATGGCATGGTAACGCTAGAGAAATGGAAATGTCCAACAGTATCCTATTCTACAAGATTAAGGTAATCAAAGGAATTATGCAGTGGAAGTGGACCAATTAACCAATGAACAGTTAATACACAATAAAATGTCTTCTGTTGTTTTCAAATAAGGAGCTAGAGGACATGGTATAGAATTCTACACTTCGTTTATTAAAACATCAAATAGCTTTTATTAAACTGGTAATTTTTGTTCATAGATGATGTATTTTATATTAATTTTATCATTAAATAAAACAATGTCCAAGAGTGTGTTTCTATTACATAAATAATTTTTTTAGATGGTGTTCTGGATTAGGATAGTATTATTCAAAAGCTTCTGTATTTACACAAAATCTGTTATACAAAAAATGTTTGGTCATTCTCAAACATAGTATACTAGACTCTGTAGCCAACATGTTACATATGATAATTACTATCACTCAGAATTTGAAACCTGTTGCTGTAACATCTAATGTTATTATAGAAACAGATAAAGTTTCAAAACTCGATGATGATACCATAGAGTATAAATATTGGTTTTATATTGAAGAGTAAGTATTTAAAATATACTACATTAAATATCATTAATTAATTATTGACATATTTTTTTTTTTTTTGAATTTATCAGTTCGATCATGTCAAATGTGAAAACAATAAAAAGTTACTAGAATTTGCAATATGGCATGGTAACGCTAGAGAAATGGAAATGTCCAACAGTATCCTATGCTACAAGATTAAGGTAATCAAAGGCATTATGCAGTGGAAGTGGACCAATTCACCAATGAACAGATAATACACAATAAAATGTCTTCTGTTGTTTTCAAATAAGGAGCTAGAGGACATGGTATAGAATTCTACAATTCGTTGATTAAAACATCAAATAGCTTTTATTAAACTGGTAATTTTTGTTCATAGATGATGTATTTTATATTAATTTTATTATTAAATAAAACAATGTCTAAGAGTGTGTTTCTATTACATAAATAATTTTTTTAGATTGTGTTCTGGGTTTGGATAGTCTGATTCAAAAGCTTCTGTATTTACACAAAATCTGTTATACAAAAAATGTTTGGACATTCTCAAACATAGTATACTAGACTCTGTAGCCAACATTTTACATATGATAATTACTATCACTCAGAATTTGAAACCTGTTGCTGTAACATCTAATGTTATTATAGAAACAGATAAAGTTTCAAAACTCGATGATGATACCATAGAGTATAAATATTGGTTTTATATTGAAGAGTAAGTATTTAAAATATACTACATTAAATATCATTAATTAATTATTGACATATTTTTTTTTTTTTTTTGAATTCATCAGTTTGATCATGTCAAATGTGAACACAATAAAAAGTTACTAGAATTTGCAATATGGCATGGTAACGCTAGAGAACTGTAAATGTCCAACAGTATCCTATGCTACAAGATTAAGGTAATCAAAGGCATTATGCAGTGGAAGTGGACCAATTCACCAATGAACAGTTAATACACAATAAAATGTCTTCTGTTGTTTTCAAATAAGGAGCTAGAAGACATGGTATAGAATTCTACAATTCGTTGATTAAAACATCAAACAGCTTTTATTAAACTGGTAATTTTTGTTCATAGATGATGTATTTTATATTAATTTTATCATTAAATAAAACAATGTACATTAGTGTGTTTCTAATACATAAGTAATTTTTTTAGATGGTGTTCTGGGTTTGGATAGTCTGATTCAAAAGCTTCTGTATTTACACAAAATCTGTTATACAAAAAATGTTTGGACATTCTCAAACATAGTATACTAGACTCTGTAGCCAACATGTTACATATGATAATTACTATCACTCAGAATTTGAAACCTGTTGCTGTAACATCTAATGTTATTATAGAAACAGATAAAGTTTAAAAACTCGATGATGATACCATAGAGTATAAATATTGGTTTTATATTGAAGAGTAAGTATTTAAAATATACTACATTAAATATCATTAATTAATTATTGACATATTTTTTTTTTTTTTGAATTCATCAGTTTGATCATGTCAAATGTGAACACAATAAAAAGTTACTAGAATTTGCAATATGGCATGGTAACGCTAGAGAACTGGAAATGTCCAACAGTATCCTATGCTACAAGATTAAGGTAATCAAAGGCATTATGCAGTGGAAGTGGACCAATTCACCAATGAACAGTTAATACACAATTAAATGTCTTCTGTTGTTTTCAAATAAGGAGCTAGAAGACATGGTATAGAATTCTACAATTCATTGATTAAAACATCAAATAGCTTTTATTAAACTGGTAATTTTTGTTCATAGATGATGTATTTTATATTAATTTTATTATTAAATAAAACAATGTCCAAGAGTGTGTTTCTAATACATAAATAATTTTTTTAGATGGTGTTCTGGATTAGGATAGTATTATTCAAAAGCATCTGTATTTACACAAAATCTGTTATACAAAAAATGTTTGGACATTCTCAAACATAGTATACTAGACTCTGTAGCCAACATGTTACATATGATAATTACTATCACTCAGAATTTGAAACCTGTTGCTGTAACATCTAATGTTATTATAGAAACAGATAAAGTTTCAAAACTCGATGATGATACCATAGAGTATAAATATTGGTTTTATATTGAAGAGTAAGTATCTAAAATATACTACATTAAATATCATAAATTTGTTATTGACATATTTTTTTTTTTTTTTTGAATTCATCAGTTTGATCATGTCAAATGTGAACACAATAAAAAGTTACTAGAATTTGCATTATGGCATGGTAAAGCTAGGGAACTGGAAATGTCCAACAGTATCCTATGCTACAAGATTAAGGTAATCAAAGGCATTATGCAGTGGAAGTGGACCAATTCACCAATGAACAGATAATACACAATAAAATGTCTTCTGTTGTTTTCAAATAAAGAGCTAGAGGACATGGTATAGAATTCTACAATTCATTGATTAAAACATCAAATAGCTTTTATTAAACTGGTAATTTTTGTTCATAGATGATGTATTTTATATTAATTTTATCATTAAATAAAACAATGTACATTAGTGTGTTTCTAATACATAAATAATTTTTTCAGATGGTGTTCTGGATTAGGATAGTATTATTCAAAAGCATCTGTATTTACACAAAATCTGTTATACAAAAAATGTTTGGACATTCTCAAACATAGTATACTAGACTCTGTAGCCAACATTTTACATATGATAATTACTATCACTCAGAATTTGAAACCTGTTGCTGTAACATCTAATGTTATTATAGAAACAGATAAAGTTTTAGAACTCGATGATGATACCATAGAGTATAAATATTGGTTTTATATTGAAGAGTAAGTATTTAAAATATACTACATTAAATATCATTAATTAATTATTGACATATTTTTTTTTTATTTTAAATTTATCAGTTTGATCATGTCAAATGTGAAAACAATAAAAAGTTACTAGAATTTGCAAATATGGCATGGTAAAGCTAGGGAACTGGAAATGTCCAACAGTATCCTATGCTACAAGATTAAGGTAATCAAAGGCATTATGCAGTGGAAGTGGACCAATTCACCAATGAACAGATAATACACAATAAAATGTCTTCTGTTGTTTTAAAATAAGGAGCTAGAGGACATGGTATAGAATTCTACAATTCATTGATTAAAACATCAAATAGCTTTTATTAAACTGGTAATTTTTGTTCATAGATGATGTATTTTATATTAATTTTATTATTAAATAAAACAATGTCTAAGAGTGTGTTTCTATTACATAAATAATTTTTTTAGATGGTGTTCTGGGTTTGGATAGTCTGATTCAAAAGCTTCTGTATTTACATAAAATCTGTTATACAAAAAATGTTTGGACATTCTCAAACATAGTATACTAGACTCTGTAGCCAACATTTTACATATGATAATTACTATCACTCAGAATTTGAAACCTGTTGCTGTAACATCCAACATATTCATATATATATATAGAAAAGTTCCTGTACACGAAGATGATACCATAGAGGATTAATATTTATTTAATATTGAAGAGTAAGTTATTAAAATGTACTACATTAAATATCATAAATTTGTTATTGACATATTTTTTTTTTTTTTTTGAATTCATCAGTTTGATCATGTCAAATGTGAAAACAATAAAAAGTTACTAGAATTTGCAATATGGCATGGTAACGCTAGAGAAATGGAAATGTCCAACAGTATCCTATGCTACAAGATTAAGATAATCAAAGGCATTATGCAGTGGAAGTGGACCAATTCACCAATGAACAGATAATACACAATAAAATGTCTTCTGTTGTTTTCAAATAAGGAGCTAGAGGACATGGTATAGAATTCTACAATTCATTGATTAAAACATCAAATAGCTTTTACTAAACTGGTAATTTTTGTTCATAGATGATGTATTTTATATTAATTTTATCATTAAATAAAACAATGTCCAAGAGTGTGTTTCTAATACATAAATAATTTTTTTAGATGGTGTTCTGGATTAGGATAGTATTATTCAAAAGCATCTGTATTTACACAAAATCTGTTATACAAAAAATGTTTGGACATTCTCAAACATAGTATACTAGACTCTGTAGCCAACATGTTACATATGATAATTACTATCACTCAGAATTTGAAACCTGTTGCTGTAACATCTAATGTTATTATAGAAACAGATAAAGTTTAAAAACTCGATGATGATACCATAGAGTATAAATATTGGTTTTATATTGAAGAGTAAGTATTTAAAATATACTACATTAAATATCATTAATTAATTATTGACATATTTTTTTTTTTTTTGAATTCATCAGTTTGATCATGTCAAATGTGAACACAATAAAAAGTTACTAGAATTTGCAATATAGCATGGTAAAGCTAGAGAACTGGAAATGTCTAACAGTATCCTATGCTACAAGATTAAGGTAATCAAAGGCATTATGCAGTGGAAGTGGACCAATTCACCAATGAACAGTTAATACACAATAAAATGTCTTCTGTTGTTTTCAAATAAGGAGCTAGAGGTCATGGTATAGAATTCTACAATTCGTTGATTAAAACATCAAATAGCTTTTATTAAACTGGTAATTTTTGTGCACAGATGATGTATTTTATATTAATTTTATCATTATATAAAACAATGTACATTAGTGTGTTTCTAATACATAAATAATTTTTTTAGATGGTGTTCTGGATTAGGATAGTATTATTCAAAAGCTTCTGTATTTACACAAAATCTGTTATACAAAAAATGTTTGGACATTCTCAAACATAGTATACTAGACTCTGTAGCCAACATTTTACATATGATAATTACTATCACTCAGAATTTGAAACCTGTTGCTGTAACATCCAACATATTCATATATATATAGAAAAGTTCCTGTACACGAAGATGATACCATAGAGGATAAATATTTATTTAATATTGAAGAGTAAGTTATTAAAATGTACTACATTAAATATCATAAATTTGTTATTGACATATTTTTTTTTTTTTTTTGAATTCATCAGTTTGATCATGTCAAATGTGAACACAATAAAAAGTTACTAGAATTTGCAATATGGCATGGTAACGCTAGAGAAATGGAAATGTCCAACAGTATCCTATTCTACAAGATTAAGGTAATCAAAGGAATTATGCAGTGGAAGTGGACCAATTAACCAATGAACAGTTAATACACAATAAAATGTCTTCTGTTGTTTTCAAATAAGGAGCTAGAGGACATGGTATAGAATTCTACACTTCGTTTATTAAAACATCAAATAGCTTTTATTAAACTGGTAATTTTTGTTCATAGATGATGTATTTTATATTAATTTTATCATTAAATAAAACAATGTCCAAGAGTGTGTTTCTATTACATAAATAATTTTTTTAGATGGTGTTCTGGATTAGGATAGTATTATTCAAAAGCTTCTGTATTTACACAAAATCTGTTATACAAAAAATGTTTGGTCATTCTCAAACATAGTATACTAGACTCTGTAGCCAACATGTTACATATGATAATTACTATCACTCAGAATTTGAAACCTGTTGCTGTAACATCTAATGTTATTATAGAAACAGATAAAGTTTTAGAACTCGATGATGATACCATAGAGTATAAATATTGGTTTTATATTGAAGAGTAAGTATTTAAAATATACTACATTAAATATCATTAATTAATTATTGACATATTTTTTTTTTATTTTAAATTTATCAGTTTGATCATGTCAAATGTGAAAACAATAAAAAGTTACTAGAATTTGCAAATATGGCATGGTAAAGCTAGGGAACTGGAAATGTCCAACAGTATCCTATGCTACAAGATTAAGGTAATCAAAGGCATTATGCAGTGGAAGTGGACCAATTCACCAATGAACAGATAATACACAATAAAATGTCTTCTGTTGTTTTAAAATAAGGAGCTAGAGGACATGGTATAGAATTCTACAATTCATTGATTAAAACATCAAATAGCTTTTATTAAACTGGTAATTTTTGTTCATAGATGATGTATTTTATATTAATTTTATTATTAAATAAAACAATGTCTAAGAGTGTGTTTCTATTACATAAATAATTTTTTTAGATGGTGTTCTGGGTTTGGATAGTCTGATTCAAAAGCTTCTGTATTTACATAAAATCTGTTATACAAAAAATGTTTGGACATTCTCAAACATAGTATACTAGACTCTGTAGCCAACATTTTACATATGATAATTACTATCACTCAGAATTTGAAACCTGTTGCTGTAACATCCAACATATTCATATATATATATAGAAAAGTTCCTGTACACGAAGATGATACCATAGAGGATTAATATTTATTTAATATTGAAGAGTAAGTTATTAAAATGTACTACATTAAATATCATAAATTTGTTATTGACATATTTTTTTTTTTTTTTTGAATTCATCAGTTTGATCATGTCAAATGTGAAAACAATAAAAAGTTACTAGAATTTGCAATATGGCATGGTAACGCTAGAGAAATGGAAATGTCCAACAGTATCCTATGCTACAAGATTAAGATAATCAAAGGCATTATGCAGTGGAAGTGGACCAATTCACCAATGAACAGATAATACACAATAAAATGTCTTCTGTTGTTTTCAAATAAGGAGCTAGAGGACATGGTATAGAATTCTACAATTCATTGATTAAAACATCAAATAGCTTTTACTAAACTGGTAATTTTTGTTCATAGATGATGTATTTTATATTAATTTTATCATTAAATAAAACAATGTCCAAGAGTGTGTTTCTAATACATAAATAATTTTTTTAGATGGTGTTCTGGATTAGGATAGTATTATTCAAAAGCATCTGTATTTACACAAAATCTGTTATACAAAAAATGTTTGGACATTCTCAAACATAGTATACTAGACTCTGTAGCCAACATGTTACATATGATAATTACTATCACTCAGAATTTGAAACCTGTTGCTGTAACATCTAATGTTATTATAGAAACAGATAAAGTTTAAAAACTCGATGATGATACCATAGAGTATAAATATTGGTTTTATATTGAAGAGTAAGTATTTAAAATATACTACATTAAATATCATTAATTAATTATTGACATATTTTTTTTTTTTTTGAATTCATCAGTTTGATCATGTCAAATGTGAACACAATAAAAAGTTACTAGAATTTGCAATATAGCATGGTAAAGCTAGAGAACTGGAAATGTCTAACAGTATCCTATGCTACAAGATTAAGGTAATCAAAGGCATTATGCAGTGGAAGTGGACCAATTCACCAATGAACAGTTAATACACAATAAAATGTCTTCTGTTGTTTTCAAATAAGGAGCTAGAGGTCATGGTATAGAATTCTACAATTCGTTGATTAAAACATCAAATAGCTTTTATTAAACTGGTAATTTTTGTGCACAGATGATGTATTTTATATTAATTTTATCATTATATAAAACAATGTACATTAGTGTGTTTCTAATACATAAATAATTTTTTTAGATGGTGTTCTGGATTAGGATAGTATTATTCAAAAGCTTCTGTATTTACACAAAATCTGTTATACAAAAAATGTTTGGACATTCTCAAACATAGTATACTAGACTCTGTAGCCAACATTTTACATATGATAATTACTATCACTCAGAATTTGAAACCTGTTGCTGTAACATCCAACATATTCATATATATATAGAAAAGTTCCTGTACACGAAGATGATACCATAGAGGATAAATATTTATTTAATATTGAAGAGTAAGTTATTAAAATGTACTACATTAAATATCATAAATTTGTTATTGACATATTTTTTTTTTTTTTTTGAATTCATCAGTTTGATCATGTCAAATGTGAACACAATAAAAAGTTACTAGAATTTGCAATATGGCATGGTAACGCTAGAGAAATGGAAATGTCCAACAGTATCCTATTCTACAAGATTAAGGTAATCAAAGGAATTATGCAGTGGAAGTGGACCAATTAACCAATGAACAGTTAATACACAATAAAATGTCTTCTGTTGTTTTCAAATAAGGAGCTAGAGGACATGGTATAGAATTCTACACTTCGTTTATTAAAACATCAAATAGCTTTTATTAAACTGGTAATTTTTGTTCATAGATGATGTATTTTATATTAATTTTATCATTAAATAAAACAATGTCCAAGAGTGTGTTTCTATTACATAAATAATTTTTTTAGATGGTGTTCTGGATTAGGATAGTATTATTCAAAAGCTTCTGTATTTACACAAAATCTGTTATACAAAAAATGTTTGGTCATTCTCAAACATAGTATACTAGACTCTGTAGCCAACATGTTACATATGATAATTACTATCACTCAGAATTTGAAACCTGTTGCTGTAACATCTAATGTTATTATAGAAACAGATAAAGTTTCAAAACTCGATGATGATACCATAGAGTATAAATATTGGTTTTATATTGAAGAGTAAGTATTTAAAATATACTACATTAAATATCATTAATTAATTATTGACATATTTTTTTTTTTTTTGAATTTATCAGTTCGATCATGTCAAATGTGAAAACAATAAAAAGTTACTAGAATTTGCAATATGGCATGGTAACGCTAGAGAAATGGAAATGTCCAACAGTATCCTATGCTACAAGATTAAGGTAATCAAAGGCATTATGCAGTGGAAGTGGACCAATTCACCAATGAACAGATAATACACAATAAAATGTCTTCTGTTGTTTTCAAATAAGGAGCTAGAGGACATGGTATAGAATTCTACAATTCGTTGATTAAAACATCAAATAGCTTTTATTAAACTGGTAATTTTTGTTCATAGATGATGTATTTTATATTAATTTTATTATTAAATAAAACAATGTCTAAGAGTGTGTTTCTATTACATAAATAATTTTTTTAGATTGTGTTCTGGGTTTGGATAGTCTGATTCAAAAGCTTCTGTATTTACACAAAATCTGTTATACAAAAAATGTTTGGACATTCTCAAACATAGTATACTAGACTCTGTAGCCAACATTTTACATATGATAATTACTATCACTCAGAATTTGAAACCTGTTGCTGTAACATCTAATGTTATTATAGAAACAGATAAAGTTTCAAAACTCGATGATGATACCATAGAGTATAAATATTGGTTTTATATTGAAGAGTAAGTATTTAAAATATACTACATTAAATATCATTAATTAATTATTGACATATTTTTTTTTTTTTTTTGAATTCATCAGTTTGATCATGTCAAATGTGAACACAATAAAAAGTTACTAGAATTTGCAATATGGCATGGTAACGCTAGAGAACTGTAAATGTCCAACAGTATCCTATGCTACAAGATTAAGGTAATCAAAGGCATTATGCAGTGGAAGTGGACCAATTCACCAATGAACAGTTAATACACAATAAAATGTCTTCTGTTGTTTTCAAATAAGGAGCTAGAAGACATGGTATAGAATTCTACAATTCGTTGATTAAAACATCAAACAGCTTTTATTAAACTGGTAATTTTTGTTCATAGATGATGTATTTTATATTAATTTTATCATTAAATAAAACAATGTACATTAGTGTGTTTCTAATACATAAGTAATTTTTTTAGATGGTGTTCTGGGTTTGGATAGTCTGATTCAAAAGCTTCTGTATTTACACAAAATCTGTTATACAAAAAATGTTTGGACATTCTCAAACATAGTATACTAGACTCTGTAGCCAACATTTTACATATGATAATTACTATCACTCAGAATTTGAAACCTGTTGCTGTAACATCCAACATATTCATATATATATAGAAAAGTTCCTGTACACGAAGATGATACCATAGAGGATAAATATTTATTTAATATTGAAGAGTAATTTATTAAAATGTACTACATTAAATATCATAAATTTGTTATTGACATATTTTTTTTTTTTTTTTGAATTCATCAGTTTGATCATGTCAAATGTGAAAACAATAAAAAGTTACTAGAATTTGCAATATGGCATGGTAACGCTAGAGAAATGGAAATGTCCAACAGTATCCTATGCTACAAGATTAAGATAATCAAAGGCATTATGCAGTGGAAGTGGACCAATTCACCAATGAACAGATAATACACAATAAAATGTCTTCTGTTGTTTTCAAAAAAGGATCTAGAGGACATGGTATAGAATTCTACAATTCATTGATTAAAACATCAAATAGCTTTTACTAAACTGGTAATTTTTGTTCATAGATGATGTATTTTATATTAATTTTATCATTAAATAAAACAATGTCCAAGAGTGTGTTTCTAATACATAAATAATTTTTTTAGATGGTGTTCTGGATTAGGATAGTATTATTCAAAAGCATCTGTATTTACACAAAATCTGTTATACAAAAAATGTTTGGACATTCTCAAACATAGTATACTAGACTCTGTAGCCAACATGTTACATATGATAATTACTATCACTCAGAATTTGAAACCTGTTGCTGTAACATCTAATGTTATTATAGAAACAGATAAAGTTTAAAAACTCGATGATGATACCATAGAGTATAAATATTGGTTTTATATTGAAGAGTAAGTATTTAAAATATACTACATTAAATATCATTAATTAATTATTGACATATTTTTTTTTTTTTTGAATTCATCAGTTTGATCATGTCAAATGTGAACACAATAAAAAGTTACTAGAATTTGCAATATGGCATGGTAACGCTAGAGAACTGGAAATGTCCAACAGTATCCTATGCTACAAGATTAAGGTAATCAAAGGCATTATGCAGTGGAAGTGGACCAATTCACCAATGAACAGTTAATACACAATTAAATGTCTTCTGTTGTTTTCAAATAAGGAGCTAGAAGACATGGTATAGAATTCTACAATTCATTGATTAAAACATCAAATAGCTTTTATTAAACTGGTAATTTTTGTTCATAGATGATGTATTTTATATTAATTTTATTATTAAATAAAACAATGTCCAAGAGTGTGTTTCTAATACATAAATAATTTTTTTAGATGGTGTTCTGGATTAGGATAGTATTATTCAAAAGCATCTGTATTTACACAAAATCTGTTATACAAAAAATGTTTGGACATTCTCAAACATAGTATACTAGACTCTGTAGCCAACATGTTACATATGATAATTACTATCACTCAGAATTTGAAACCTGTTGCTGTAACATCTAATGTTATTATAGAAACAGATAAAGTTTAAAAACTCGATGATGATACCATAGAGTATAAATATTGGTTTTATATTGAAGAGTAAGTATTTAAAATATACTACATTAAATATCATTAATTAATTATTGACATATTTTTTTTTTTTTTGAATTCATCAGTTTGATCATGTCAAATGTGAACACAATAAAAAGTTACTAGAATTTGCAATATAGCATGGTAAAGCTAGAGAACTGGAAATGTCTAACAGTATCCTATGCTACAAGATTAAGGTAATCAAAGGCATTATGCAGTGGAAGTGGACCAATTCACCAATGAACAGTTAATACACAATAAAATGTCTTCTGTTGTTTTCAAATAAGGAGCTAGAAGACATGGTATAGAATTCTACAATTCGTTGATTAAAACATCAAACAGCTTTTATTAAACTGGTAATTTTTGTTCATAGATGATGTATTTTATATTAATTTTATCATTAAATAAAACAATGTACATTAGTGTGTTTCTAATACATAAGTAATTTTTTTAGATGGTGTTCTGGGTTTGGATAGTCTGATTCAAAAGCTTCTGTATTTACACAAAATCTGTTATACAAAAAATGTTTGGACATTCTCAAACATAGTATACTAGACTCTGTAGCCAACATGTTACATATGATAATTACTATCACTCAGAATTTGAAACCTGTTGCTGTAACATCTAATGTTATTATAGAAACAGATAAAGTTTAAAAACTCGATGATGATACCATAGAGTATAAATATTGGTTTTATATTGAAGAGTAAGTATTTAAAATATACTACATTAAATATCATTAATTAATTATTGACATATTTTTTTTTTTTTTGAATTCATCAGTTTGATCATGTCAAATGTGAACACAATAAAAAGTTACTAGAATTTGCAATATGGCATGGTAACGCTAGAGAACTGGAAATGTCCAACAGTATCCTATGCTACAAGATTAAGGTAATCAAAGGCATTATGCAGTGGAAGTGGACCAATTCACCAATGAACAGTTAATACACAATTAAATGTCTTCTGTTGTTTTCAAATAAGGAGCTAGAAGACATGGTATAGAATTCTACAATTCATTGATTAAAACATCAAATAGCTTTTATTAAACTGGTAATTTTTGTTCATAGATGATGTATTTTATATTAATTTTATTATTAAATAAAACAATGTCCAAGAGTGTGTTTCTAATACATAAATAATTTTTTTAGATGGTGTTCTGGATTAGGATAGTATTATTCAAAAGCATCTGTATTTACACAAAATCTGTTATACAAAAAATGTTTGGACATTCTCAAACATAGTATACTAGACTCTGTAGCCAACATGTTACATATGATAATTACTATCACTCAGAATTTGAAACCTGTTGCTGTAACATCTAATGTTATTATAGAAACAGATAAAGTTTCAAAACTCGATGATGATACCATAGAGTATAAATATTGGTTTTATATTGAAGAGTAAGTATCTAAAATATACTACATTAAATATCATAAATTTGTTATTGACATATTTTTTTTTTTTTTTTGAATTCATCAGTTTGATCATGTCAAATGTGAACACAATAAAAAGTTACTAGAATTTGCATTATGGCATGGTAAAGCTAGGGAACTGGAAATGTCCAACAGTATCCTATGCTACAAGATTAAGGTAATCAAAGGCATTATGCAGTGGAAGTGGACCAATTCACCAATGAACAGATAATACACAATAAAATGTCTTCTGTTGTTTTCAAATAAAGAGCTAGAGGACATGGTATAGAATTCTACAATTCATTGATTAAAACATCAAATAGCTTTTATTAAACTGGTAATTTTTGTTCATAGATGATGTATTTTATATTAATTTTATCATTAAATAAAACAATGTACATTAGTGTGTTTCTAATACATAAATAATTTTTTCAGATGGTGTTCTGGATTAGGATAGTATTATTCAAAAGCATCTGTATTTACACAAAATCTGTTATACAAAAAATGTTTGGACATTCTCAAACATAGTATACTAGACTCTGTAGCCAACATTTTACATATGATAATTACTATCACTCAGAATTTGAAACCTGTTGCTGTAACATCTAATGTTATTATAGAAACAGATAAAGTTTTAGAACTCGATGATGATACCATAGAGTATAAATATTGGTTTTATATTGAAGAGTAAGTATTTAAAATATACTACATTAAATATCATTAATTAATTATTGACATATTTTTTTTTTATTTTAAATTTATCAGTTTGATCATGTCAAATGTGAAAACAATAAAAAGTTACTAGAATTTGCAAATATGGCATGGTAAAGCTAGGGAACTGGAAATGTCCAACAGTATCCTATGCTACAAGATTAAGGTAATCAAAGGCATTATGCAGTGGAAGTGGACCAATTCACCAATGAACAGATAATACACAATAAAATGTCTTCTGTTGTTTTAAAATAAGGAGCTAGAGGACATGGTATAGAATTCTACAATTCATTGATTAAAACATCAAATAGCTTTTATTAAACTGGTAATTTTTGTTCATAGATGATGTATTTTATATTAATTTTATTATTAAATAAAACAATGTCTAAGAGTGTGTTTCTATTACATAAATAATTTTTTTAGATGGTGTTCTGGGTTTGGATAGTCTGATTCAAAAGCTTCTGTATTTACATAAAATCTGTTATACAAAAAATGTTTGGACATTCTCAAACATAGTATACTAGACTCTGTAGCCAACATTTTACATATGATAATTACTATCACTCAGAATTTGAAACCTGTTGCTGTAACATCCAACATATTCATATATATATATAGAAAAGTTCCTGTACACGAAGATGATACCATAGAGGATTAATATTTATTTAATATTGAAGAGTAAGTTATTAAAATGTACTACATTAAATATCATAAATTTGTTATTGACATATTTTTTTTTTTTTTTTGAATTCATCAGTTTGATCATGTCAAATGTGAAAACAATAAAAAGTTACTAGAATTTGCAATATGGCATGGTAACGCTAGAGAAATGGAAATGTCCAACAGTATCCTATGCTACAAGATTAAGATAATCAAAGGCATTATGCAGTGGAAGTGGACCAATTCACCAATGAACAGATAATACACAATAAAATGTCTTCTGTTGTTTTCAAATAAGGAGCTAGAGGACATGGTATAGAATTCTACAATTCATTGATTAAAACATCAAATAGCTTTTACTAAACTGGTAATTTTTGTTCATAGATGATGTATTTTATATTAATTTTATCATTAAATAAAACAATGTCCAAGAGTGTGTTTCTAATACATAAATAATTTTTTTAGATGGTGTTCTGGATTAGGATAGTATTATTCAAAAGCATCTGTATTTACACAAAATCTGTTATACAAAAAATGTTTGGACATTCTCAAACATAGTATACTAGACTCTGTAGCCAACATGTTACATATGATAATTACTATCACTCAGAATTTGAAACCTGTTGCTGTAACATCTAATGTTATTATAGAAACAGATAAAGTTTCAAAACTCGATGATGATACCATAGAGTATAAATATTGGTTTTATATTGAAGAGTAAGTATTTAAAATATACTACATTAAATATCATTAATTAATTATTGACATATTTTTTTTTTTTTTGAATTTATCAGTTCGATCATGTCAAATGTGAAAACAATAAAAAGTTACTAGAATTTGCAATATGGCATGGTAACGCTAGAGAAATGGAAATGTCCAACAGTATCCTATGCTACAAGATTAAGGTAATCAAAGGCATTATGCAGTGGAAGTGGACCAATTCACCAATGAACAGATAATACACAATAAAATGTCTTCTGTTGTTTTCAAATAAGGAGCTAGAGGACATGGTATAGAATTCTACAATTCGTTGATTAAAACATCAAATAGCTTTTATTAAACTGGTAATTTTTGTTCATAGATGATGTATTTTATATTAATTTTATTATTAAATAAAACAATGTCTAAGAGTGTGTTTCTATTACATAAATAATTTTTTTAGATTGTGTTCTGGGTTTGGATAGTCTGATTCAAAAGCTTCTGTATTTACACAAAATCTGTTATACAAAAAATGTTTGGACATTCTCAAACATAGTATACTAGACTCTGTAGCCAACATTTTACATATGATAATTACTATCACTCAGAATTTGAAACCTGTTGCTGTAACATCTAATGTTATTATAGAAACAGATAAAGTTTCAAAACTCGATGATGATACCATAGAGTATAAATATTGGTTTTATATTGAAGAGTAAGTATTTAAAATATACTACATTAAATATCATTAATTAATTATTGACATATTTTTTTTTTTTTTTTGAATTCATCAGTTTGATCATGTCAAATGTGAACACAATAAAAAGTTACTAGAATTTGCAATATGGCATGGTAACGCTAGAGAACTGTAAATGTCCAACAGTATCCTATGCTACAAGATTAAGGTAATCAAAGGCATTATGCAGTGGAAGTGGACCAATTCACCAATGAACAGTTAATACACAATAAAATGTCTTCTGTTGTTTTCAAATAAGGAGCTAGAAGACATGGTATAGAATTCTACAATTCGTTGATTAAAACATCAAACAGCTTTTATTAAACTGGTAATTTTTGTTCATAGATGATGTATTTTATATTAATTTTATCATTAAATAAAACAATGTACATTAGTGTGTTTCTAATACATAAGTAATTTTTTTAGATGGTGTTCTGGGTTTGGATAGTCTGATTCAAAAGCTTCTGTATTTACACAAAATCTGTTATACAAAAAATGTTTGGACATTCTCAAACATAGTATACTAGACTCTGTAGCCAACATTTTACATATGATAATTACTATCACTCAGAATTTGAAACCTGTTGCTGTAACATCCAACATATTCATATATATATAGAAAAGTTCCTGTACACGAAGATGATACCATAGAGGATAAATATTTATTTAATATTGAAGAGTAATTTATTAAAATGTACTACATTAAATATCATAAATTTGTTATTGACATATTTTTTTTTTTTTTTTGAATTCATCAGTTTGATCATGTCAAATGTGAAAACAATAAAAAGTTACTAGAATTTGCAATATGGCATGGTAACGCTAGAGAAATGGAAATGTCCAACAGTATCCTATGCTACAAGATTAAGATAATCAAAGGCATTATGCAGTGGAAGTGGACCAATTCACCAATGAACAGATAATACACAATAAAATGTCTTCTGTTGTTTTCAAAAAAGGATCTAGAGGACATGGTATAGAATTCTACAATTCATTGATTAAAACATCAAATAGCTTTTACTAAACTGGTAATTTTTGTTCATAGATGATGTATTTTATATTAATTTTATCATTAAATAAAACAATGTCCAAGAGTGTGTTTCTAATACATAAATAATTTTTTTAGATGGTGTTCTGGATTAGGATAGTATTATTCAAAAGCATCTGTATTTACACAAAATCTGTTATACAAAAAATGTTTGGACATTCTCAAACATAGTATACTAGACTCTGTAGCCAACATGTTACATATGATAATTACTATCACTCAGAATTTGAAACCTGTTGCTGTAACATCTAATGTTATTATAGAAACAGATAAAGTTTAAAAACTCGATGATGATACCATAGAGTATAAATATTGGTTTTATATTGAAGAGTAAGTATTTAAAATATACTACATTAAATATCATTAATTAATTATTGACATATTTTTTTTTTTTTTGAATTCATCAGTTTGATCATGTCAAATGTGAACACAATAAAAAGTTACTAGAATTTGCAATATGGCATGGTAACGCTAGAGAACTGGAAATGTCCAACAGTATCCTATGCTACAAGATTAAGGTAATCAAAGGCATTATGCAGTGGAAGTGGACCAATTCACCAATGAACAGTTAATACACAATTAAATGTCTTCTGTTGTTTTCAAATAAGGAGCTAGAAGACATGGTATAGAATTCTACAATTCATTGATTAAAACATCAAATAGCTTTTATTAAACTGGTAATTTTTGTTCATAGATGATGTATTTTATATTAATTTTATTATTAAATAAAACAATGTCCAAGAGTGTGTTTCTAATACATAAATAATTTTTTTAGATGGTGTTCTGGATTAGGATAGTATTATTCAAAAGCATCTGTATTTACACAAAATCTGTTATACAAAAAATGTTTGGACATTCTCAAACATAGTATACTAGACTCTGTAGCCAACATGTTACATATGATAATTACTATCACTCAGAATTTGAAACCTGTTGCTGTAACATCTAATGTTATTATAGAAACAGATAAAGTTTCAAAACTCGATGATGATACCATAGAGTATAAATATTGGTTTTATATTGAAGAGTAAGTATCTAAAATATACTACATTAAATATCATAAATTTGTTATTGACATATTTTTTTTTTTTTTCGAATTCATCAGTTTGATCATGTCAAATGTGAACACAATAAAAAGTTACTAGAATTTGCATTATGGCATGGTAAAGCTAGGGAACTGGAAATGTCCAACAGTATCCTATGCTACAAGATTAAGGTAATCAAAGGCATTATGCAGTGGAAGTGGACCAATTCACCAATGAACAGATAATACACAATAAAATGTCTTCTGTTGTTTTCAAATAAAGAGCTAGAGGACATGGTATAGAATTCTACAATTCATTGATTAAAACATCAAATAGCTTTTATTAAACTGGTAATTTTTGTTCATAGATGATGTATTTTATATTAATTTTATCATTAAATAAAACAATGTACATTAGTGTTTTTCTAATACATAAATAATTTTTTCAGATGGTGTTCTGGATTAGGATAGTATTATTCAAAAGCATCTGTATTTACACAAAATCTGTTATACAAAAAATGTTTGGACATTCTCAAACATAGTATACTAGACTCTGTAGCCAACATTTTACATATGATAATTACTATCACTCAGAATTTGAAACCTGTTGCTGTAACATCTAATGTTATTATAGAAACAGATAAAGTTTTAGAACTCGATGATGATACCATAGAGTATAAATATTGGTTTTATATTGAAGAGTAAGTATTTAAAATATACTACATTAAATATCATTAATTAATTATTGACATATTTTTTTTTTATTTTAAATTTATCAGTTTGATCATGTCAAATGTGAAAACAATAAAAAGTTACTAGAATTTGCAATATGGCATGGTAAAGCTAGGGAACTGGAAATGTCCAACAGTATCCTATGCTACAAGATTAAGGTAATCAAAGGCATTATGCAGTGGAAGTGGACCAATTCACCAATGAACAGATAATACACAATAAAATGTCTTCTGTTGTTTTCAAATAAGGAGCTAGAGGACATGGTATAGAATTCTACAATTCATTGATTAAAACATCAAATAGCTTTTATTAAACTGGTAATTTTTGTTCATAGATGATGTATTTTATATTAATTTTATTATTAAATAAAACAATGTCTAAGAGTGTGTTTCTATTACATAAATAATTTTTTTAGATGGTGTTCTGGGTTTGGATAGTCTGATTCAAAAGCTTCTGTATTTACATAAAATCTGTTATACAAAAAATGTTTGGACATTCTCAAACATAGTATACTAGACTCTGTAGCCAACATTTTACATATGATAATTACTATCACTCAGAATTTGAAACCTGTTGCTGTAACATCCAACATATTCATATATATATATAGAAAAGTTCCTGTACACGAAGATGATACCATAGAGGATTAATATTTATTTAATATTGAAGAGTAAGTTATTAAAATATACTACATTAAATATCATTAATTAATTATTGACATATTTTTTTTTTTTTTGAATTCATCAGTTTGATCATGTCAAATGTGAACACAATAAAAAGTTACTAGAATTTGCAATATGGCATGGTAACGCTAGAGAACTGGAAATGTCCAACAGTATCCTATGCTACAAGATTAAGGTAATCAAAGGCATTATGCAGTGGAAGTGGACCAATTCACCAATGAACAGTTAATACACAATTAAATGTCTTCTGTTGTTTTCAAATAAGGAGCTAGAAGACATGGTATAGAATTCTACAATTCATTGATTAAAACATCAAATAGCTTTTATTAAACTGGTAATTTTTGTTCATAGATGATGTATTTTATATTAATTTTATTATTAAATAAAACAATGTCCAAGAGTGTGTTTCTAATACATAAATAATTTTTTTAGATGGTGTTCTGGATTAGGATAGTATTATTCAAAAGCATCTGTATTTACACAAAATCTGTTATACAAAAAATGTTTGGACATTCTCAAACATAGTATACTAGACTCTGTAGCCAACATGTTACATATGATAATTACTATCACTCAGAATTTGAAACCTGTTGCTGTAACATCTAATGTTATTATAGAAACAGATAAAGTTTCAAAACTCGATGATGATACCATAGAGTATAAATATTGGTTTTATATTGAAGAGTAAGTATCTAAAATATACTACATTAAATATCATAAATTTGTTATTGACATATTTTTTTTTTTTTTCGAATTCATCAGTTTGATCATGTCAAATGTGAACACAATAAAAAGTTACTAGAATTTGCATTATGGCATGGTAAAGCTAGGGAACTGGAAATGTCCAACAGTATCCTATGCTACAAGATTAAGGTAATCAAAGGCATTATGCAGTGGAAGTGGACCAATTCACCAATGAACAGATAATACACAATAAAATGTCTTCTGTTGTTTTCAAATAAAGAGCTAGAGGACATGGTATAGAATTCTACAATTCATTGATTAAAACATCAAATAGCTTTTATTAAACTGGTAATTTTTGTTCATAGATGATGTATTTTATATTAATTTTATCATTAAATAAAACAATGTACATTAGTGTTTTTCTAATACATAAATAATTTTTTCAGATGGTGTTCTGGATTAGGATAGTATTATTCAAAAGCATCTGTATTTACACAAAATCTGTTATACAAAAAATGTTTGGACATTCTCAAACATAGTATACTAGACTCTGTAGCCAACATTTTACATATGATAATTACTATCACTCAGAATTTGAAACCTGTTGCTGTAACATCTAATGTTATTATAGAAACAGATAAAGTTTTAGAACTCGATGATGATACCATAGAGTATAAATATTGGTTTTATATTGAAGAGTAAGTATTTAAAATATACTACATTAAATATCATTAATTAATTATTGACATATTTTTTTTTTATTTTAAATTTATCAGTTTGATCATGTCAAATGTGAAAACAATAAAAAGTTACTAGAATTTGCAATATGGCATGGTAAAGCTAGGGAACTGGAAATGTCCAACAGTATCCTATGCTACAAGATTAAGGTAATCAAAGGCATTATGCAGTGGAAGTGGACCAATTCACCAATGAACAGATAATACACAATAAAATGTCTTCTGTTGTTTTCAAATAAGGAGCTAGAGGACATGGTATAGAATTCTACAATTCATTGATTAAAACATCAAATAGCTTTTATTAAACTGGTAATTTTTGTTCATAGATGATGTATTTTATATTAATTTTATTATTAAATAAAACAATGTCTAAGAGTGTGTTTCTATTACATAAATAATTTTTTTAGATGGTGTTCTGGGTTTGGATAGTCTGATTCAAAAGCTTCTGTATTTACATAAAATCTGTTATACAAAAAATGTTTGGACATTCTCAAACATAGTATACTAGACTCTGTAGCCAACATTTTACATATGATAATTACTATCACTCAGAATTTGAAACCTGTTGCTGTAACATCCAACATATTCATATATATATATAGAAAAGTTCCTGTACACGAAGATGATACCATAGAGGATTAATATTTATTTAATATTGAAGAGTAAGTTATTAAAATATACTACATTAAATATCATTAATTAATTATTGACATATTTTTTTTTTTTTTGAATTCATCAGTTTGATCATGTCAAATGTGAACACAATAAAAAGTTACTAGAATTTGCAATATGGCATGGTAACGCTAGAGAACTGGAAATGTCCAACAGTATCCTATGCTACAAGATTAAGGTAATCAAAGGCATTATGCAGTGGAAGTGGACCAATTCACCAATGAACAGTTAATACACAATTAAATGTCTTCTGTTGTTTTCAAATAAGGAGCTAGAAGACATGGTATAGAATTCTACAATTCATTGATTAAAACATCAAATAGCTTTTATTAAACTGGTAATTTTTGTTCATAGATGATGTATTTTATATTAATTTTATTATTAAATAAAACAATGTCCAAGAGTGTGTTTCTAATACATAAATAATTTTTTTAGATGGTGTTCTGGATTAGGATAGTATTATTCAAAAGCATCTGTATTTACACAAAATCTGTTATACAAAAAATGTTTGGACATTCTCAAACATAGTATACTAGACTCTGTAGCCAACATGTTACATATGATAATTACTATCACTCAGAATTTGAAACCTGTTGCTGTAACATCTAATGTTATTATAGAAACAGATAAAGTTTCAAAACTCGATGATGATACCATAGAGTATAAATATTGGTTTTATATTGAAGAGTAAGTATCTAAAATATACTACATTAAATATCATAAATTTGTTATTGACATATTTTTTTTTTTTTTCGAATTCATCAGTTTGATCATGTCAAATGTGAACACAATAAAAAGTTACTAGAATTTGCATTATGGCATGGTAAAGCTAGGGAACTGGAAATGTCCAACAGTATCCTATGCTACAAGATTAAGGTAATCAAAGGCATTATGCAGTGGAAGTGGACCAATTCACCAATGAACAGATAATACACAATAAAATGTCTTCTGTTGTTTTCAAATAAAGAGCTAGAGGACATGGTATAGAATTCTACAATTCATTGATTAAAACATCAAATAGCTTTTATTAAACTGGTAATTTTTGTTCATAGATGATGTATTTTATATTAATTTTATCATTAAATAAAACAATGTACATTAGTGTTTTTCTAATACATAAATAATTTTTTCAGATGGTGTTCTGGATTAGGATAGTATTATTCAAAAGCATCTGTATTTACACAAAATCTGTTATACAAAAAATGTTTGGACATTCTCAAACATAGTATACTAGACTCTGTAGCCAACATTTTACATATGATAATTACTATCACTCAGAATTTAAAACCTGTTGCTGTAACATCTAATGTTATTATAGAAACAGATAAAGTTTCAGAACTCGATGATGATACCATAGAGTATAAATATTTGTTTTATATTGAAGAGTAAGTATTTAAAATATACTACATTAAATATCATTCATTTATTATTGACATATTTTTTTTTTTTTTTGAATTTATCAGTTTGATCATGTCAAATGTGAACACAATAAAAAGTTACTAGAATTTGCAATATGGCATGGTAACGCTAGAGAAATGGAAATGTCCAACAGTATCCTATGCTACAAGATTAAGATAATCAAAGGCATTATGCAGTGGAAGTGACCAATTCACCAATGAACAGATAATACACAATAAAATGTCTTCTGTTGTTTTCAAATAAGGAGCTAGAGGTCATGGTATAGAATTCTACAATTCGTTGATTAAAACATCAAATAGCTTTTATTAAACTGGTAATTTTTGTGCACAGATGATGTATTTTATATTAATTTTATCATTAAATAAAACAATGTACATTAGTGTGTTTCTAATACATAAATAATTTTTTTAGATGGTGTTCTGGATTAGGATAGTATTATTCAAAAGCATCTGTATTTACACAAAATCTGTTATACAAAAAATGTTTGGACATTCTCAAACATAGTATACTAGACTCTGTAGCCAACATTTTACATATGATAATTACTATCACTCAGAATTTGAAACCTGTTGCTGTAACATCTATTGTTATTATGGAAACAGATAAAGTTTTAGAACTCGATGATGATACCATAGAGTATAAATATTTGTTTTATATTGAAGAGTAATTATTTAAAATATACTACATTAAATATCATTAATTTATTATGGACATATTTTTTTTTTTTTTTGAATTGATCAGTTTGATCATGTCCAATGTGAACACAATAAAATGTTACTAGAATTTGCAATATGGCATGGTAAAGCTAGAGAACTGGAAATGTCCAACAGTATCCTATGCTACAAGATTAAGGTAATCAAAGGCATTATGCAGTGGAAGTGGACCAATTCACCAATCAACAGTTAATACACAATAAAATGTCTTCTGTTGTTTTCAAATAAGGAGCTAGAGGACATGGTATAGAATTCTACAATTCGTTGATTAAAACATCAAATAGCTTTTATTAAACTGGTAATTTTTGTTCATAGATGATGTATTTTATATTAATTTTATCATTAAATAAAACAATATCCAAGAGTGTGTTTCTATTACATAAATAATTTTTTTAGATGGTGTTCTGGGTTTGGATAGTCTGATTCAAAAGCTTCTGTATTTACACAAAAGCTGTTATACAAAAAATGTTTGGATATTCTCAAACATAGTATACTAAACTCTGTAGCCAACATTTTACATATGATAATTACTATCACTCAGAATTTGAAACCTGTTGCTGTAACATCTAATGTTATTATAGAAACAGATAAAGTTTCAAAACTCGATGATGATACCATTGATTATTAATATTGGTTTTATATTGAAGAGTAAGTATTTAAAATATACTACATTAAATATCATTAATTAATTATTGACATATTTTTTTTTTTTTTTTGAATTCATCAGTTTGATCATGTCAAATGTGAACACAATAAAAAGTTACTAGAATTTGCAATATGGCATGGTAACGCTAGAGAACTGTAAATGTCCAACAGTATCCTATGCTACAAGATTAAGGTAATCAAAGGCATTATGCAGTGGAAGTGGACCAATTCACCAATGAACAGTTAATACACAATAAAATGTCTTCTGTTGTTTTCAAATAAGGAGCTAGAAGACATGGTATAGAATTCTACAATTCGTTGATTAAAACATCAAACAGCTTTTATTAAACTGGTAATTTTTGTTCATAGATGATGTATTTTATATTAATTTTATCATTAAATAAAACAATGTACATTAGTGTGTTTCTAATACATAAGTAATTTTTTTAGATGGTGTTCTGGGTTTGGATAGTCTGATTCAAAAGCTTCTGTATTTACACAAAATCTGTTATACAAAAAATGTTTGGACATTCTCAAACATAGTATACTAGACTCTGTAGCCAACATTTTACATATGATAATTACTATCACTCAGAATTTGAAACCTGTTGCTGTAACATCCAACATATTCATATATATATAGAAAAGTTCCTGTACACGAAGATGATACCATAGAGGATAAATATTTATTTAATATTGAAGAGTAATTTATTAAAATGTACTACATTAAATATCATAAATTTGTTATTGACATATTTTTTTTTTTTTTTGAATTCATCAGTTTGATCATGTCAAATGTGAAAACAATAAAAAGTTACTAGAATTTGCAATATGGCATGGTAACGCTAGAGAAATGGAAATGTCCAACAGTATCCTATGCTACAAGATTAAGATAATCAAAGGCATTATGCAGTGGAAGTGGACCAATTCACCAATGAACAGATAATACACAATAAAATGTCTTCTGTTGTTTTCAAAAAAGGATCTAGAGGACATGGTATAGAATTCTACAATTCATTGATTAAAACATCAAATAGCTTTTACTAAACTGGTAATTTTTGTTCATAGATGATGTATTTTATATTAATTTTATCATTAAATAAAACAATGTCCAAGAGTGTGTTTCTAATACATAAATAATTTTTTTAGATGGTGTTCTGGATTAGGATAGTATTATTCAAAAGCATCTGTATTTACACAAAATCTGTTATACAAAAAATGTTTGGACATTCTCAAACATAGTATACTAGACTCTGTAGCCAACATGTTACATATGATAATTACTATCACTCAGAATTTGAAACCTGTTGCTGAAACATCTAATGTTATTATAGAAACAGATAAAGTTTAAAAACTCGATGATGATACCATAGAGTATAAATATTGGTTTTATATTGAAGAGTAAGTATTTAAAATATACTACATTAAATATCATTAATTAATTATTGACATATTTTTTTTTTTTTTGAATTCATCAGTTTGATCATGTCAAATGTGAACACAATAAAAAGTTACTAGAATTTGCAATATGGCATGGTAACGCTAAAGAACTGGAAATGTCCAACAGTATCCTATGCTACAAGATTAAGGTAATCAAAGGCATTATGCAGTGGAAGTGGACCAATTCACCAATGAACAGTTAATACACAATTAAATGTCTTCTGTTGTTTTCAAATAAGGAGCTAGAAGACATGGTATAGAATTCTACAATTCATTGATTAAAACATCAAATAGCTTTTATTAAACTGGTAATTTTTGTTCATAGATGATGTATTTTATATTAATTTTATTATTAAATAAAACAATGTCCAAGAGTGTGTTTCTAATACATAAATAATTTTTTTAGATGGTGTTCTGGATTAGGATAGTATTATTCAAAAGCATCTGTATTTACACAAAATCTGTTATACAAAAAATGTTTGGACATTCTCAAACATAGTATACTAGACTCTGTAGCCAACATGTTACATATGATAATTACTATCACTCAGAATTTGAAACCTGTTGCTGTAACATCTAATGTTATTATAGAAACAGATAAAGTTTCAAAACTCGATGATGATACCATAGAGTATAAATATTGGTTTTATATTGAAGAGTAAGTATCTAAAATATACTACATTAAATATCATAAATTTGTTATTGACATATTTTTTTTTTTTTTCGAATTCATCAGTTTGATCATGTCAAATGTGAACACAATAAAAAGTTACTAGAATTTGCATTATGGCATGGTAAAGCTAGGGAACTGGAAATGTCCAACAGTATCCTATGCTACAAGATTAAGGTAATCAAAGGCATTATGCAGTGGAAGTGGACCAATTCACCAATGAACAGATAATACACAATAAAATGTCTTCTGTTGTTTTCAAATAAAGAGCTAGAGGACATGGTATAGAATTCTACAATTCATTGATTAAAACATCAAATAGCTTTTATTAAACTGGTAATTTTTGTTCATAGATGATGTATTTTATATTAATTTTATCATTAAATAAAACAATGTACATTAGTGTTTTTCTAATACATAAATAATTTTTTCAGATGGTGTTCTGGATTAGGATAGTATTATTCAAAAGCATCTGTATTTACACAAAATCTGTTATACAAAAAATGTTTGGACATTCTCAAACATAGTATACTAGACTCTGTAGCCAACATTTTACATATGATAATTACTATCACTCAGAATTTGAAACCTGTTGCTGTAACATCTAATGTTATTATAGAAACAGATAAAGTTTTAGAACTCGATGATGATACCATAGAGTATAAATATTGGTTTTATATTGAAGAGTAAGTATTTAAAATATACTACATTAAATATCATTAATTAATTATTGACATATTTTTTTTTTATTTTAAATTTATCAGTTTGATCATGTCAAATGTGAAAACAATAAAAAGTTACTAGAATTTGCAATATGGCATGGTAAAGCTAGGGAACTGGAAATGTCCAACAGTATCCTATGCTACAAGATTAAGGTAATCAAAGGCATTATGCAGTGGAAGTGGACCAATTCACCAATGAACAGATAATACACAATAAAATGTCTTCTGTTGTTTTCAAATAAGGAGCTAGAGGACATGGTATAGAATTCTACAATTCATTGATTAAAACATCAAATAGCTTTTATTAAACTGGTAATTTTTGTTCATAGATGATGTATTTTATATTAATTTTATTATTAAATAAAACAATGTCTAAGAGTGTGTTTCTATTACATAAATAATTTTTTTAGATGGTGTTCTGGGTTTGGATAGTCTGATTCAAAAGCTTCTGTATTTACATAAAATCTGTTATACAAAAAATGTTTGGACATTCTCAAACATAGTATACTAGACTCTGTAGCCAACATTTTACATATGATAATTACTATCACTCAGAATTTGAAACCTGTTGCTGTAACATCCAACATATTCATATATATATATAGAAAAGTTCCTGTACACGAAGATGATACCATAGAGGATTAATATTTATTTAATATTGAAGAGTAAGTTATTAAAATATACTACATTAAATATCATTCATTTATTATTGACAAATTTTTTTTTTTTTTTTGAATTTATCAGTTTGATCATGTCAAATGTGAACACAATAAAAAGTTACTAGAATTTGCATTATGGCATGGTAAAGCTAGGGAACTGGAAATGTCCAACAGTATCCTATGCTACAAGATTAAGGTAATCAAAGGCATTATGCAGTGGAAGTGGACCAATTCACCAATGAACAGATAATACACAATAAAATTTCTTCTGTTGTTTTCAAATAAGGAGCTAGAGGACATGGTATAGAATTCTACAATTCGTTGATTACAACATCAAATAGCTTTTATTAAACTGGTAATTTTTGTTCATAGATGATGTATTTTATATTAATTTTATCATTAAATAAAACAATGCCCAAGAGTGTGTTTCTATTACATAAATAATTTTTTTAGATGGTGTTCTGGATTAGGATAGTATTATTCAAAAGCTTCTGTATTTACACAAAATCTGTTATACAAAAAATGTTTGGACATTCTCAAACATAGTATACTAGACTCTGTAGCCAACATTTTACATATGATAATTACTATCACTCAGAATTTAAAACCTGTTGCTGTAACATCTAATGTTATTATAGAAACAGATAAAGTTTCAGAACTCGATGATGATACCATAGAGTATAAATATTTGTTTTATATTGAAGAGTAAGTATTTAAAATATACTACATTAAATATCATTCATTTATTATTGACATATTTTTTTTTTTTTTTGAATTTATCAGTTTGATCATGTCAAATGTGAACACAATAAAAAGTTACTAGAATTTGCAATATGGCATGGTAACGCTAGAGAAATGGAAATGTCCAACAGTATCCTATGCTACAAGATTAAGATAATCAAAGGCATTATGCAGTGGAAGTGACCAATTCACCAATGAACAGATAATACACAATAAAATGTCTTCTGTTGTTTTCAAATAAGGAGCTAGAGGTCATGGTATAGAATTCTACAATTCGTTGATTAAAACATCAAATAGCTTTTATTAAACTGGTAATTTTTGTGCACAGATGATGTATTTTATATTAATTTTATCATTAAATAAAACAATGTACATTAGTGTGTTTCTAATACATAAATAATTTTTTTAGATGGTGTTCTGGATTAGGATAGTATTATTCAAAAGCATCTGTATTTACACAAAATCTGTTATACAAAAAATGTTTGGACATTCTCAAACATAGTATACTAGACTCTGTAGCCAACATTTTACATATGATAATTACTATCACTCAGAATTTGAAACCTGTTGCTGTAACATCTATTGTTATTATGGAAACAGATAAAGTTTTAGAACTCGATGATGATACCATAGAGTATAAATATTTGTTTTATATTGAAGAGTAATTATTTAAAATATACTACATTAAATATCATTAATTTATTATGGACATATTTTTTTTTTTTTTTGAATTGATCAGTTTGATCATGTCCAATGTGAACACAATAAAATGTTACTAGAATTTGCAATATGGCATGGTAAAGCTAGAGAACTGGAAATGTCCAACAGTATCCTATGCTACAAGATTAAGGTAATCAAAGGCATTATGCAGTGGAAGTGGACCAATTCACCAATCAACAGTTAATACACAATAAAATGTCTTCTGTTGTTTTCAAATAAGGAGCTAGAGGACATGGTATAGAATTCTACAATTCGTTGATTAAAACATCAAATAGCTTTTATTAAACTGGTAATTTTTGTTCATAGATGATGTATTTTATATTAATTTTATCATTAAATAAAACAATATCCAAGAGTGTGTTTCTATTACATAAATAATTTTTTTAGATGGTGTTCTGGGTTTGGATAGTCTGATTCAAAAGCTTCTGTATTTACACAAAAGCTGTTATACAAAAAATGTTTGGATATTCTCAAACATAGTATACTAAACTCTGTAGCCAACATTTTACATATGATAATTACTATCACTCAGAATTTGAAACCTGTTGCTGTAACATCTAATGTTATTATAGAAACAGATAAAGTTTCAAAACTCGATGATGATACCATTGATTATTAATATTGGTTTTATATTGAAGAGTAAGTATTTAAAATATACTACATTAAATATCATTAATTAATTATTGACATATTTTTTTTTTATTTTAAATTTATCAGTTTGATCATGTCAAATGTGAAAACAATAAAAAGTTACTAGAATTTGCAATATGGCATGGTAACGCTAGAGAAATGGAAATGTCCAACAGTATCCTATGCTACAAGATTAAGGTAATCAAAGGCATTATGCAGTGGAAGTGGACCAATTCACTAATGAACAGTTAATACACAATAAAATGTCTTCTGTTGTTTTCAAATAAGGAGCTAGAGGACATGGTATAAAATTCTACAATTCGTTGATTAAAACATCAAATAGCTTTTATTAAACTGGTAATTTTTGTTCATAGATGATGTATTTTATATTAATTTTATCATTAAATAAAACAATGTCCAAGAGTGTTTTTCTATTACATAAATAATTTTTTTAGATGGTGTTCTGGATTAGGATAGTATTATTCAAAAGCTTCTGTATTTACACAAAATCTGTTATACAAAAAATGTTTGGACATTCTCAAACATAGTATACTAGACTCTGTAGCCAACATTTTACATATGATAATTACTATCACTCAGAATTTGAAACCTGTTGCTGTAACATCCAACATATTCATATATATATAGAAAAGTTCCTGTACACGAAGATGATACCATAGAGGATTAATATTTATTTAATATTGAAGAGTAAGTTATTAAAATGTACTACATTAAATATCATAAATTTGTTATTGACATATTTTTTTTTTTTTTTTGAATTCATCAGTTTGATCATGTCAAATGTGAACACAATAAAAAGTTACTAGAATTTGCAATATGGCATGGTAACGCTAGAGAACTGGAAATGTCCAACAGTATCCTATGCTACAAGATTAAGGTAATCAAAGGCATTATGCAGTGGAAGTGGACCAATTCACCAATGAACAGTTAATACACAATTAAATGTCTTCTGTTGTTTTCAAATAAGGAGCTAGAAGACATGGTATAGAATTCTACAATTCATTGATTAAAACATCAAATAGCTTTTATTAAACTGGTAATTTTTGTTCATAGATGATGTATTTTATATTAATTTTATTATTAAATAAAACAATGTCCAAGAGTGTGTTTCTAATACATAAATAATTTTTTTAGATGGTGTTCTGGATTAGGATAGTATTATTCAAAAGCATCTGTATTTACACAAAATCTGTTATACAAAAAATGTTTGGACATTCTCAAACATAGTATACTAGACTCTGTAGCCAACATTTTACATATGATAATTACTATCACTCAGAATTTTAAACCTGTTGCTGTAACATCTTATGTTATTATAGAAACAGATAAAGTTTCAAAACTCGATGATGATACCATAGAGTATAAATATTGGTTTTATATTGAAGAGTAAGTATTTAAAATATACTACATTAAATATCATTAATTAATTATTGACATATTTTTTTTTTTTTTTGAATTTATCAGTTTGATCATGTCAAATGTGAAAACAATAAAAATTTACTAGAATTTGCAATATGGCATGGTAACACTAGAAAAATGGAAATGTCCAACAGTATCCTATGCTACAAGATTAAGGTAATCAAAGGCATTATGCAGTGGATGTGGACCAATTCACCAATGAACAGTTAATACACAATAAAATGTCTTCTGTTGTTTTCAAATAAGGAGCTAGAAGACATGGTATAGAATTCTACAATTCGTTGATTAAAACATCAAACAGCTTTTATTAAACTGGTAATTTTTGTTCATAGATGATGTATTTTATATTAATTTTATCATTAAATAAAACAATGTCCAAGAGTGTGTTTCTATTACATAAATAATTTTTTTAGATAGTGTTCTGGGTTTGGATAGTCTGATTCAAAAGCTTCTGTATTTACACAAAAGCTGTTATACAAAAAATGTTTGGATATTCTCAAACATAGTATACTAGACTCTGTAGCTAACATTTTACCTATGATAATTACTATCACTCAGAATTTGAAACCTGTTGCTGTAACCTCTAATGTTATTATAGAAACAGATAAAGTTTCAAAACTCGATGATGACACCATAGAGTATAAATATTTGTTTTATATTGAAGAGTAATTATTTAAAATATACTACATTAAATATCATTAATTTATTATTGACATATTTTTTTTTTTTTTTGAATTGATCAGTTTGATCATGTCCAATGTGAACACAATAAAATGTTACTAGAATTTGCAATATGGCATGGTAAAGCTAGAGAACTGGAAATGTCCAACAGTATCCTATGCTACAAGATTAAGGTAATCAAAGGCATTATTCAGTGGAAGTGGACCAATTCACCAATGAACAGTTAATACACAATAAAATGTCTTCTGTTGTTTTCAAATAAGGTGCTAGAGGACATGGTATAAAATTCTACAATTCGTTGATTAAAACATCAAATAGCTTTTATTAAACTGGTAATTTTTGTTCATAGATGATGTATTTTATATTAATTTTATCATTAAATAAAACAATGTCCAAGAGTGTGTTTCTATTACATAAATAATTTTTTTAGATGGTGTTCTGGATTAGGATAGTATTATTCAAAAGCTTCTGTATTTACACAAAATCTGTTATACAAAAAATGTTTGGACATTCTCAAACATAGTATACTAGACTCTGTAGCCAACATTTTACATATGATAATTACTATCACTCAGAATTTGAAACATGTTGCTGTAACATCTAATGTTATTATAGAAACAGATAAAGTTTCAAAACTCGATGATGATACCATAGAGTATAAATATTGGTTTTATATTGAAGAGTAAGTATTTAAAATATACTACATTAAATATCATTAATTAATTATTGACATATTTTTTTTTTTTTTGAATTTATCAGTTTGATCATGTCAAATGTGAAAACAATAAAAATTTACTAGAATTTGCAATATGGCATGGTAACGCTAGAGAAATGGAAATGTCCAACAGTATCCTATGCTACAAGATTAAGGTAATCAAAGGCATTATGCAGTGGAAGTGGACCAATTCACCAATTAACAGTTAATACACAATAAAATGTCTTCTGTTGTTTTCAAATAAGGAGCTAGAGGACATGGTATAGAATTCTACAATTCGTTGATTAAAACATCAAATAGCTTTTATTAAACTGGTAATTTTTGTTCATAGATGATGTATTTTATATTAATTTTATCATTAAATAAAACAATATCCAAGAGTGTGTTTCTATTACATAAATAATTTTTTTAGATGGTGTTCTGGGTTTGGATAGTCTGATTCAAAAGCTTCTGTATTTACACAAAAGCTGTTATACAAAAAATGTTTGGATATTCTCAAACATAGTATACTAAACTCTGTAGCCAACATTTTACATATGATAATTACTATCACTCAGAATTTGAAACCTGTTGCTGTAACATCTAATGTTATTATAGAAACAGATAAAGTTTCAAAACTCGATGATGATACCATAGATTATAAATATTGGTTTTATATTGAAGAGTAAGTATTTAAAATATACTACATTAAATATCATTAATTAATTATTGACATATTTTTTTTTTATTTTAAATTTATCAGTTTGATCATGTCAAATGTGAAAACAATAAAAAGTTACTAGAATTTGCAATATGGCATGGTAACGCTAGAGAAATGGAAATGTCCAACAGTATCCTATGCTACAAGATTAAGGTAATCAAAGGCATTATGCAGTGGAAGTGGACCAATTCACCAATGAACAGTTAATACACAATAAAATGTCTTCTGTTGTTTTCAAATAAGGAGCTAGAGGACATGGTATAAAATTCTACAATTCGTTGATTAAAACATCAAATAGCTTTTATTAAACTGGTAATTTTTGTTCATAGATGATGTATTTTATATTAATTTTATCATTAAATAAAACAATGTCCAAGAGTGTGTTTCTATTACATAAATAATTTTTTTAGATGGTGTTCTGGATTAGGATAGTATTATTCAAAAGCTTCTGTATTTACACAAAATCTGTTATACAAAAAATGTTTGGATATTCTCAAACATAGTATACTAAACTCTGTAGCCAACATTTTACATATGATAATTACTATCACTCAGAATTTGAAACCTGTTGCTGTAACATCTAATGTTATTATAGAAACAGATAAAGTTTCAAAACTCGATGATGATACCATTGATTATTAATATTGGTTTTATATTGAAGAGTAAGTATTTAAAATATACTACATTAAATATCATTAATTAATTATTGACATATTTTTTTTTTATTTTAAATTTATCAGTTTGATCATGTCAAATGTGAAAACAATAAAAAGTTACTAGAATTTGCAATATGGCATGGTAACGCTAGAGAAATGGAAATGTCCAACAGTATCCTATGCTACAAGATTAAGGTAATCAAAGGCATTATGCAGTGGAAGTGGACCAATTCACTAATGAACAGTTAATACACAATAAAATGTCTTCTGTTGTTTTCAAATAAGGAGCTAGAGGACATGGTATAAAATTCTACAATTCGTTGATTAAAACATCAAATAGCTTTTATTAAACTGGTAATTTTTGTTCATAGATGATGTATTTTATATTAATTTTATCATTAAATAAAACAATGTCCAAGAGTGTTTTTCTATTACATAAATAATTTTTTTAGATGGTGTTCTGGATTAGGATAGTATTATTCAAAAGCTTCTGTATTTACACAAAATCTGTTATACAAAAAATGTTTGGACATTCTCAAACATAGTATACTAGACTCTGTAGCCAACATTTTACATATGATAATTACTATCACTCAGAATTTGAAACCTGTTGCTGTAACATCCAACATATTCATATATATATAGAAAAGTTCCTGTACACGAAGATGATACCATAGAGGATTAATATTTATTTAATATTGAAGAGTAAGTTATTAAAATGTACTACATTAATTATCATAAATTTGTTATTGACATATTTTTTTTTTTTTTTTGAATTCATCAGTTTGATCATGTCAAATGTGAACACAATAAAAAGTTACTAGAATTTGCAATATGGCATGGTAACGCTAGAGAACTGGAAATGTCCAACAGTATCCTATGCTACAAGATTAAGGTAATCAAAGGCATTATGCAGTGGAAGTGGACCAATTCACCAATGAACAGTTAATACACAATTAAATGTCTTCTGTTGTTTTCAAATAAGGAGCTAGAAGACATGGTATAGAATTCTACAATTCATTGATTAAAACATCAAATAGCTTTTATTAAACTGGTAATTTTTGTTCATAGATGATGTATTTTATATTAATTTTATTATTAAATAAAACAATGTCCAAGAGTGTGTTTCTAATACATAAATAATTTTTTTAGATGGTGTTCTGGATTAGGATAGTATTATTCAAAAGCATCTGTATTTACACAAAATCTGTTATACAAAAAATGTTTGGACATTCTCAAACATAGTATACTAGACTCTGTAGCCAACATTTTACATATGATAATTACTATCACTCAGAATTTTAAACCTGTTGCTGTAACATCTTATGTTATTATAGAAACAGATAAAGTTTCAAAACTCGATGATGATACCATAGAGTATAAATATTGGTTTTATATTGAAGAGTAAGTATTTAAAATATACTACATTAAATATCATTAATTAATTATTGACATATTTTTTTTTTTTTTTGAATTTATCAGTTTGATCATGTCAAATGTGAAAACAATAAAAATTTACTAGAATTTGCAATATGGCATGGTAACACTAGAAAAATGGAAATGTCCAACAGTATCCTATGCTACAAGATTAAGGTAATCAAAGGCATTATGCAGTGGATGTGGACCAATTCACCAATGAACAGTTAATACACAATAAAATGTCTTCTGTTGTTTTCAAATAAGGAGCTAGAAGACATGGTATAGAATTCTACAATTCGTTGATTAAAACATCAAACAGCTTTTATTAAACTGGTAATTTTTGTTCATAGATGATGTATTTTATATTAATTTTATCATTAAATAAAACAATGTCCAAGAGTGTGTTTCTATTACATAAATAATTTTTTTAGATAGTGTTCTGGGTTTGGATAGTCTGATTCAAAAGCTTCTGTATTTACACAAAAGCTGTTATACAAAAAATGTTTGGATATTCTCAAACATAGTATACTAGACTCTGTAGCTAACATTTTACCTATGATAATTACTATCACTCAGAATTTGAAACCTGTTGCTGTAACCTCTAATGTTATTATAGAAACAGATAAAGTTTCAAAACTCGATGATGACACCATAGAGTATAAATATTTGTTTTATATTGAAGAGTAATTATTTAAAATATACTACATTAAATATCATTAATTTATTATTGACATATTTTTTTTTTTTTTTGAATTGATCAGTTTGATCATGTCCAATGTGAACACAATAAAATGTTACTAGAATTTGCAATATGGCATGGTAAAGCTAGAGAACTGGAAATGTCCAACAGTATCCTATGCTACAAGATTAAGGTAATCAAAGGCATTATGCAGTGGAAGTGGACCAATTCACCAATGAACAGTTAATACACAATAAAATGTCTTCTGTTGTTTTCAAATAAGGTGCTAGAGGACATGGTATAAAATTCTACAATTCGTTGATTAAAACATCAAATAGCTTTTATTAAACTGGTAATTTTTGTTCATAGATGATGTATTTTATATTAATTTTATCATTAAATAAAACAATGTCCAAGAGTGTGTTTCTATTACATAAATAATTTTTTTAGATGGTGTTCTGGATTAGGATAGTATTATTCAAAAGCTTCTGTATTTACACAAAATCTGTTATACAAAAAATGTTTGGACATTCTCAAACATAGTATACTAGACTCTGTAGCCAACATTTTACATATGATAATTACTATCACTCAGAATTTGAAACATGTTGCTGTAACATCTAATGTTATTATAGAAACAGATAAAGTTTCAAAACTCGATGATGATACCATAGAGTATAAATATTGGTTTTATATTGAAGAGTAAGTATTTAAAATATACTACATTAAATATCATTAATTAATTATTGACATATTTTTTTTTTTTTTGAATTTATCAGTTTGATCATGTCAAATGTGAAAACAATAAAAATTTACTAGAATTTGCAATATGGCATGGTAACGCTAGAGAAATGGAAATGTCCAACAGTATCCTATGCTACAAGATTAAGGTAATCAAAGGCATTATGCAGTGGAAGTGGACCAATTCACCAATTAACAGTTAATACACAATAAAATGTCTTCTGTTGTTTTCAAATAAGGAGCTAGAGGACATGGTATAGAATTCTACAATTCGTTGATTAAAACATCAAATAGCTTTTATTAAACTGGTAATTTTTGTTCATAGATGATGTATTTTATATTAATTTTATCATTAAATAAAACAATATCCAAGAGTGTGTTTCTATTACATAAATAATTTTTTTAGATGGTGTTCTGGGTTTGGATAGTCTGATTCAAAAGCTTCTGTATTTACACAAAAGCTGTTATACAAAAAATGTTTGGATATTCTCAAACATAGTATACTAAACTCTGTAGCCAACATTTTACATATGATAATTACTATCACTCAGAATTTGAAACCTGTTGCTGTAACATCTAATGTTATTATAGAAACAGATAAAGTTTCAAAACTCGATGATGATACCATAGATTATAAATATTGGTTTTATATTGAAGAGTAAGTATTTAAAATATACTACATTAAATATCATTAATTAATTATTGACATATTTTTTTTTTATTTTAAATTTATCAGTTTGATCATGTCAAATGTGAAAACAATAAAAAGTTACTAGAATTTGCAATATGGCATGGTAACGCTAGAGAAATGGAAATGTCCAACAGTATCCTATGCTACAAGATTAAGGTAATCAAAGGCATTATGCAGTGGAAGTGGACCAATTCACCAATGAACAGTTAATACACAATAAAATGTCTTCTGTTGTTTTCAAATAAGGAGCTAGAGGACATGGTATAAAATTCTACAATTCGTTGATTAAAACATCAAATAGCTTTTATTAAACTGGTAATTTTTGTTCATAGATGATGTATTTTATATTAATTTTATCATTAAATAAAACAATGTCCAAGAGTGTGTTTCTATTACATAAATAATTTTTTTAGATGGTGTTCTGGATTAGGATAGTATTATTCAAAAGCTTCTGTATTTACACAAAATCTGTTATACAAAAAATGTTTGGACATTCTCAAACATAGTATACTAGACTCTGTAGCCAACATTTTACATATGATAATTACTATCACTCAGAATTTGAAACCTGTTGCTGTAACATCCAACATATTCATATATATATAGAAAAGTTCCTGTACACGAAGATGATACCATAGAGGATAAATATTTATTTAATATTGAAGAGTAAGTTATTAAAATGTACTACATTAAATATCATAAATTTGTTATTGACATATTTTTTTTTTTTTTTTTGAATTCATCAGTTTGATCATGTCAAATGTCAACACAATAAAAAGTTACTAGAATTTGCAATATGGCATGGTAACGCTAGAGAACTGGAAATGTCCAACAGTATCCTATGCTACAAGATTAAGGTAATCAAAGGCATTATGCAGTGGAAGTGGACCAATTCACCAATGAACAGTTAATACACAATTAAATGTCTTCTGTTGTTTTCAAATAAGGAGCTAGAAGACATGGTATAGAATTCTACAATTCATTGATTAAAACATCAAATAGCTTTTATTAAACTGGTAATTTTTGTTCATAGATGATGTATTTTATATTAATTTTATTATTAAATAAAACAATGTCCAAGAGTGTGTTTCTAATACATAAATAATTTTTTTAGATGGTGTTCTGGATTAGGATAGTATTATTCAAAAGCATTTGTATTTACACAAAATCTGTTATACAAAAAATGTTTGGACATTCTCAAACATAGTATACTAGACTCTGTAGCTAACATTTTACCTATGATAATTACTATCACTCAGAATTTGAAACCTGTTGCTGTAACCTCTAATGTTATTATAGAAACAGATAAAGTTTCAAAACTCGATGATGACACCATAGAGTATAAATATTTGTTTTATATTGAAGAGTAATTATTTAAAATATACTACATTAAATATCATTAATTTATTATTGACATATTTTTTTTTTTTTTTGAATTGATCAGTTTGATCATGTCCAATGTGAACACAATAAAATGTTACTAGAATTTGCAATATGGCATGGTAAAGCTAGAGAACTGGAAATGTCCAACAGTATCCTATGCTACAAGATTAAGGTAATCAAAGGCATTATGCAGTGGAAGTGGACCAATTCACCAATGAACAGTTAATACACAATAAAATGTCTTCTGTTGTTTTCAAATAAGGTGCTAGAGGACATGGTATAAAATTCTACAATTCGTTGATTAAAACATCAAATAGCTTTTATTAAACTGGTAATTTTTGTTCATAGATGATGTATTTTATATTAATTTTATCATTAAATAAAACAATGTCCAAGAGTGTGTTTCTATTACATAAATAATTTTTTTAGATGGTGTTCTGGATTAGGATAGTATTATTCAAAAGCTTCTGTATTTACACAAAATCTGTTATACAAAAAATGTTTGGACATTCTCAAACATAGTATACTAGACTCTGTAGCCAACATTTTACATATGATAATTACTATCATTTAGAATTTGAAACATGTTGCTGTAACATCCAACATATTCATATATATATAGAAAAGTTCCTGTACACGAAGATGATACCATAGAGGATAAATATTTATTTAATATTGAAGAGTAAGTTATTAAAATGTACTACATTAAATATCATAAATTTGTTATTGACATATTTTTTTTTTTTTTTTTGAATTCATCAGTTTGATCATGTCAAATGTCAACACAATAAAAAGTTACTAGAATTTGCAATATGGCATGGTAACGCTAGAGAACTGGAAATGTCCAACAGTATCCTATGCTACAAGATTAAGGTAATCAAAGGCATTATGCAGTGGAAGTGGACCAATTCACCAATGAACAGTTAATACACAATTAAATGTCTTCTGTTGTTTTCAAATAAGGAGCTAGAAGACATGGTATAGAATTCTACAATTCATTGATTAAAACATCAAATAGCTTTTATTAAACTGGTAATTTTTGTTCATAGATGATGTATTTTATATTAATTTTATTATTAAATAAAACAATGTCCAAGAGTGTGTTTCTAATACATAAATAATTTTTTTAGATGGTGTTCTGGATTAGGATAGTATTATTCAAAAGCATTTGTATTTACACAAAATCTGTTATACAAAAAATGTTTGGACATTCTCAAACATAGTATACTAGACTCTGTAGCCAACATTTTACATATGATAATTACTATCACTCAGAATTTTAAACCTGTTGCTGTAACATCTAATGTTATTATAGAAACAGATAAAGTTTCAAAACTCGATGATGATACCATAGAGTATAAATATTGGTTTTATATTGAAGAGTAAGTATTTAAAATATACTACATTAAATATCATTAATTAATTATTGACATATTTTTTTTTTTTTTGAATTTATCAGTTTGATCATGTCAAATGTGAAAACAATAAAAATTTACTAGAATTTGCAATATGGCATGGTAACGCTAGAGAAATGGAAATGTCCAACAGTATCCTATGCTACAAGATTAAGGTAATCAAAGGCATTATGCAGTGGAAGTGGACCCATTCACCAATTAACAGTTAATACACAATAAAATGTCTTCTGTTGTTTTCAAATAAGGAGCTAGAGGACATGGTATAGAATTCTACAATTCGTTGATTAAAACATCAAATAGCTTTTATTAAACTGGTAATTTTTGTTCATAGATGATGTATTTTATATTAATTTTATCATTAAATAAAACAATATCCAAGAGTGTGTTTCTATTACATAAATAATTTTTTTAGATGGTGTTCTGGGTTTGGATAGTCTGATTCAAAAGCTTCTGTATTTACACAAAAGCTGTTATACAAAAAATGTTTGGATATTCTCAAACATAGTATACTAAACTCTGTAGCCAACATTTTACATATGATAATTACTATCACTCAGAATTTGAAACCTGTTGCTGTAACATCTAATGTTATTATAGAAACAGATAAAGTTTCAAAACTCGATGATGATACCATAGATTATAAATATTGGTTTTATATTGAAGAGTAAGTATTTAAAATATACTACATTAAATATCATTAATTAATTATTGACATATTTTTTTTTTATTTTAAATTTATCAGTTTGATCATGTCAAATGTGAAAACAATAAAAAGTTACTAGAATTTGCAATATGGCATGGTAACGCTAGAGAAATGGAAATGTCCAACAGTATCCTATGCTACAAGATTAAGGTAATCAAAGGCATTATGCAGTGGAAGTGGACCAATTCACCAATGAACAGTTAATACACAATAAAATGTCTTCTGTTGTTTTCAAATAAGGAGCTAGAGGACATGGTATAAAATTCTACAATTCGTTGATTAAAACATCAAATAGCTTTTATTAAACTGGTAATTTTTGTTCATAGATGATGTATTTTATATTAATTTTATCATTAAATAAAACAATGTCCAAGAGTGTGTTTCTATTACATAAATAATTTTTTTAGATGGTGTTCTGGATTAGGATAGTATTATTCAAAAGCTTCTGTATTTACACAAAATCTGTTATACAAAAAATGTTTGGACATTCTCAAACATAGTATACTAGACTCTGTAGCCAACATTTTACATATGATAATTACTATCACTCAGAATTTGAAACCTGTTGCTGTAACATCCAACATATTCATATATATATAGAAAAGTTCCTGTACACGAAGATGATACCATAGAGGATAAATATTTATTTAATATTGAAGAGTAAGTTATTAAAATGTACTACATTAAATATCATAAATTTGTTATTGACATATTTTTTTTTTTTTTTTTGAATTCATCAGTTTGATCATGTCAAATGTCAACACAATAAAAAGTTACTAGAATTTGCAATATGGCATGGTAACGCTAGAGAACTGGAAATGTCCAACAGTATCCTATGCTACAAGATTAAGGTAATCAAAGGCATTATGCAGTGGAAGTGGACCAATTCACCAATGAACAGTTAATACACAATTAAATGTCTTCTGTTGTTTTCAAATAAGGAGCTAGAAGACATGGTATAGAATTCTACAATTCATTGATTAAAACATCAAATAGCTTTTATTAAACTGGTAATTTTTGTTCATAGATGATGTATTTTATATTAATTTTATTATTAAATAAAACAATGTCCAAGAGTGTGTTTCTAATACATAAATAATTTTTTTAGATGGTGTTCTGGATTAGGATAGTATTATTCAAAAGCATTTGTATTTACACAAAATCTGTTATACAAAAAATGTTTGGACATTCTCAAACATAGTATACTAGACTCTGTAGCCAACATTTTACATATGATAATTACTATCACTCAGAATTTTAAACCTGTTGCTGTAACATCTAATGTTATTATAGAAACAGATAAAGTTTCAAAACTCGATGATGATACCATAGAGTATAAATATTGGTTTTATATTGAAGAGTAAGTATTTAAAATATACTACATTAAATATCATTAATTAATTATTGACATATTTTTTTTTTTTTGAATTTATCAGTTTGATCATGTCAAATGTGAAAACAATAAAAATTTACTAGAATTTGCAATATGGCATGGTAACGCTAGAGAAATGGAAATGTCCAACAGTATCCTATGCTACAAGATTAAGGTAATCAAAGGCATTATGCAGTGGAAGTGGACCATTTCACCAATTAACAGTTAATACACAATAAAATGTCTTCTGTTGTTTTCAAATAAGGAGCTAGAGGACATGGTATAGAATTCTACAATTCGTTGATTAAAACATCAAATAGCTTTTATTAAACTGGTAATTTTTGTTCATAGATGATGTATTTTATATTAATTTTATCATTAAATAAAACAATATCCAAGAGTGTGTTTCTATTACATAAATAATTTTTTTAGATGGTGTTCTGGGTTTGGATAGTCTGATTCAAAAGCTTCTGTATTTACACAAAAGCTGTTATACAAAAAATGTTTGGATATTCTCAAACATAGTATACTAAACTCTGTAGCCAACATTTTACATATGATAATTACTATCACTCAGAATTTGAAACCTGTTGCTGTAACATCTAATGTTATTATAGAAACAGATAAAGTTTCAAAACTCGATGATGATACCATAGATTATAAATATTGGTTTTATATTGAAGAGTAAGTATTTAAAATATACTACATTAAATATCATTAATTAATTATTGACATATTTTTTTTTTATTTTAAATTTATCAGTTTGATCATGTCAAATGTGAAAACAATAAAAAGTTACTAGAATTTGCAATATGGCATGTTAACGCTAGAGAAATGGAAATGTCCAACAGTATCCTATGCTACAAGATTAAGGTAATCAAAGGCATTATGCAGTGGAAGTGGACCAATTCACCAATGAACAGTTAATACACAATAAAATGTCTTCTGTTGTTTTCAAATAAGGAGCTAGAGGACATGGTATAAAATTCTACAATTCGTTGATTAAAACATCAAATAGCTTTTATTAAACTGGTAATTTTTGTTCATAGATGATGTATTTTATATTAATTTTATCATTAAATAAAACAATGTCCAAGAGTGTGTTTCTATTACATAAATAATTTTTTTAGATGGTGTTCTGGATTAGGATAGTATTATTCAAAAGCTTCTGTATTTACACAAAATCTGTTATACAAAAAATGTTTGGACATTCTCAAACATAGTATACTAGACTCTGTAGCCAACATTTTACATATGATAATTACTATCACTCAGAATTTGAAACATGTTGCTGTAACATCTAATGTTATTATAGAAACAGATAAAGTTTCAAAACTCGATGATGATACCATAGAGTATAAATATTGGTTTTATATTGAAGAGTAAGTATTTAAAATATACTACATTAAATATCATTAATTAATTATTGACATATTTTTTTTTTTTTTGAATTTATCAGTTTGATCATGTCAAATGTGAAAACAATAAAAATTTACTAGAATTTGCAATATGGCATGGTAACGCTAGAGAAATGGAAATGTCCAACAGTATCCTATGCTACAAGATTAAGGTAATCAAAGGCATTATGCAGTGGAAGTGGACCAATTCACCAATTAACAGTTAATACACAATAAAATGTCTTCTGTTGTTTTCAAATAAGGAGCTAGAGGACATGGTATAGAATTCTACAATTCGTTGATTAAAACATCAAATAGCTTTTATTAAACTGGTAATTTTTGTTCATAGATGATGTATTTTATATTAATTTTATCATTAAATAAAACAATATCCAAGAGTGTGTTTCTATTACATAAATAATTTTTTTAGATGGTGTTCTGGGTTTGGATAGTCTGATTCAAAAGCTTCTGTATTTACACAAAAGCTGTTATACAAAAAATGTTTGGATATTCTCAAACATAGTATACTAAACTCTGTAGCCAACATTTTACATATGATAATTACTATCACTCAGAATTTGACACCTGTTGCTGTAACATCTAATGTTATTATAGAAACAGATAAAGTTTCAAAACTCGATGATGATACCATAGATTATAAATATTGGTTTTATATTGAAGAGTAAGTATTTAAAATATACTACATTAAATATCATTAATTAATTATTGACATATTTTTTTTTTATTTTAAATTTATCAGTTTGATCATGTCAAATGTGAAAACAATAAAAAGTTACTAGAATTTGCAATATGGCATGGTAACGCTAGAGAAATGGAAATGTCCAACAGTATCCTATGCTACAAGATTAAGGTAATCAAAGGCATTATGCAGTGGAAGTGGACCAATTCACCAATGAACAGTTAATACACAATAAAATGTCTTCTGTTGTTTTCAAATAAGGAGCTAGAGGACATGGTATAAAATTCTACAATTCGTTGATTAAAACATCAAATAGCTTTTATTAAACTGGTAATTTTTGTTCATAGATGATGTATTTTATATTAATTTTATCATTAAATAAAACAATGTCCAAGAGTGTGTTTCTATTACATAACTAATTTTTTTAGATGGTGTTCTGGATTAGGATAGTATTATTCAAAAGCATTTGTATTTACACAAAATCTGTTATACAAAAAATGTTTGGACATTCTCAAACATAGTATACTAGACTCTGTAGCCAACATTTTACATATGATAATTACTATCACTCAGAATTTTAAACCTGTTGCTGTAACATCTAATGTTATTATAGAAACAGATAAAGTTTCAAAACTCGATGATGATACCATAGAGTATAAATATTGGTTTTATATTGAAGAGTAAGTATTTAAAATATACTACATTAAATATCATTAATTAATTATTGACATATTTTTTTTTTTTTGAATTTATCAGTTTGATCATGTCAAATGTGAAAACAATAAAAATTTACTAGAATTTGCAATATGGCATGGTAACGCTAGAGAAATGGAAATGTCCAACAGTATCCTATGCTACAAGATTAAGGTAATCAAAGGCATTATGCAGTGGAAGTGGACCATTTCACCAATTAACAGTTAATACACAATAAAATGTCTTCTGTTGTTTTCAAATAAGGAGCTAGAGGACATGGTATAGAATTCTACAATTCGTTGATTAAAACATCAAATAGCTTTTATTAAACTGGTAATTTTTGTTCATAGATGATGTATTTTATATTAATTTTATCATTAAATAAAACAATATCCAAGAGTGTGTTTCTATTACATAAATAATTTTTTTAGATGGTGTTCTGGGTTTGGATAGTCTGATTCAAAAGCTTCTGTATTTACACAAAAGCTGTTATACAAAAAATGTTTGGATATTCTCAAACATAGTATACTAAACTCTGTAGCCAACATTTTACATATGATAATTACTATCACTCAGAATTTGAAACCTGTTGCTGTAACATCTAATGTTATTATAGAAACAGATAAAGTTTCAAAACTCGATGATGATACCATAGATTATAAATATTGGTTTTATATTGAAGAGTAAGTATTTAAAATATACTACATTAAATATCATTAATTAATTATTGACATATTTTTTTTTTATTTTAAATTTATCAGTTTGATCATGTCAAATGTGAAAACAATAAAAAGTTACTAGAATTTGCAATATGGCATGTTAACGCTAGAGAAATGGAAATGTCCAACAGTATCCTATGCTACAAGATTAAGGTAATCAAAGGCATTATGCAGTGGAAGTGGACCAATTCACCAATGAACAGTTAATACACAATAAAATGTCTTCTGTTGTTTTCAAATAAGGAGCTAGAGGACATGGTATAAAATTCTACAATTCGTTGATTAAAACATCAAATAGCTTTTATTAAACTGGTAATTTTTGTTCATAGATGATGTATTTTATATTAATTTTATCATTAAATAAAACAATGTCCAAGAGTGTGTTTCTATTACATAAATAATTTTTTTAGATGGTGTTCTGGATTAGGATAGTATTATTCAAAAGCTTCTGTATTTACACAAAATCTGTTATACAAAAAATGTTTGGACATTCTCAAACATAGTATACTAGACTCTGTAGCCAACATTTTACATATGATAATTACTATCACTCAGAATTTGAAACATGTTGCTGTAACATCTAATGTTATTATAGAAACAGATAAAGTTTCAAAACTCGATGATGATACCATAGAGTATAAATATTGGTTTTATATTGAAGAGTAAGTATTTAAAATATACTACATTAAATATCATTAATTAATTATTGACATATTTTTTTTTTTTTTGAATTTATCAGTTTGATCATGTCAAATGTGAAAACAATAAAAATTTACTAGAATTTGCAATATGGCATGGTAACGCTAGAGAAATGGAAATGTCCAACAGTATCCTATGCTACAAGATTAAGGTAATCAAAGGCATTATGCAGTGGAAGTGGACCAATTCACCAATTAACAGTTAATACACAATAAAATGTCTTCTGTTGTTTTCAAATAAGGAGCTAGAGGACATGGTATAGAATTCTACAATTCGTTGATTAAAACATCAAATAGCTTTTATTAAACTGGTAATTTTTGTTCATAGATGATGTATTTTATATTAATTTTATCATTAAATAAAACAATATCCAAGAGTGTGTTTCTATTACATAAATAATTTTTTTAGATGGTGTTCTGGGTTTGGATAGTCTGATTCAAAAGCTTCTGTATTTACACAAAAGCTGTTATACAAAAAATGTTTGGATATTCTCAAACATAGTATACTAAACTCTGTAGCCAACATTTTACATATGATAATTACTATCACTCAGAATTTGACACCTGTTGCTGTAACATCTAATGTTATTATAGAAACAGATAAAGTTTCAAAACTCGATGATGATACCATAGATTATAAATATTGGTTTTATATTGAAGAGTAAGTATTTAAAATATACTACATTAAATATCATTAATTAATTATTGACATATTTTTTTTTTATTTTAAATTTATCAGTTTGATCATGTCAAATGTGAAAACAATAAAAAGTTACTAGAATTTGCAATATGGCATGGTAACGCTAGAGAAATGGAAATGTCCAACAGTATCCTATGCTACAAGATTAAGGTAATCAAAGGCATTATGCAGTGGAAGTGGACCAATTCACCAATGAACAGTTAATACACAATAAAATGTCTTCTGTTGTTTTCAAATAAGGAGCTAGAGGACATGGTATAAAATTCTACAATTCGTTGATTAAAACATCAAATAGCTTTTATTAAACTGGTAATTTTTGTTCATAGATGATGTATTTTATATTAATTTTATCATTAAATAAAACAATGTCCAAGAGTGTGTTTCTATTACATAACTAATTTTTTTAGATGGTGTTCTGGATTAGGATAGTATTATTCAAAAGCTTCTGTATTTACACAAAATCTGTTATACAAAAAATGTTTGGATATTCTCAAACATAGTATACTAAACTCTGTAGCCAACATTTTACATATGATAATTACTATCACTCAGAATTTGAAACCTGTTGCTGTAACATCTAATGTTATTATAGAAACAGATAAAGTTTCAAAACTCGATGATGATACCATTGATTATTAATATTGGTTTTATATTGAAGAGTAAGTATTTAAAATATACTACATTAAATATCATTAATTAATTATTGACATATTTTTTTTTTATTTTAAATTTATCAGTTTGATCATGTCAAATGTGAAAACAATAAAAAGTTACTAGAATTTGCAATATGGCATGGTAACGCTAGAGAAATGGAAATGTCCAACAGTATCCTATGCTACAAGATTAAGGTAATCAAAGGCATTATGCAGTGGAAGTGGACCAATTCACTAATGAACAGTTAATACACAATAAAATGTCTTCTGTTGTTTTCAAATAAGGAGCTAGAGGACATGGTATAAAATTCTACAATTCGTTGATTAAAACATCAAATAGCTTTTATTAAACTGGTAATTTTTGTTCATAGATGATGTATTTTATATTAATTTTATCATTAAATAAAACAATGTCCAAGAGTGTTTTTCTATTACATAAATAATTTTTTTAGATGGTGTTCTGGATTAGGATAGTATTATTCAAAAGCTTCTGTATTTACACAAAATCTGTTATACAAAAAATGTTTGGACATTCTCAAACATAGTATACTAGACTCTGTAGCCAACATTTTACATATGATAATTACTATCACTCAGAATTTGAAACCTGTTGCTGTAACATCCAACATATTCATATATATATAGAAAAGTTCCTGTACACGAAGATGATACCATAGAGGATTAATATTTATTTAATATTGAAGAGTAAGTTATTAAAATGTACTACATTAAATATCATAAATTTGTTATTGACATATTTTTTTTTTTTTTTTGAATTCATCAGTTTGATCATGTCAAATGTGAACACAATAAAAAGTTACTAGAATTTGCAATATGGCATGGTAACGCTAGAGAACTGGAAATGTCCAACAGTATCCTATGCTACAAGATTAAGGTAATCAAAGGCATTATGCAGTGGAAGTGGACCAATTCACCAATGAACAGTTAATACACAATTAAATGTCTTCTGTTGTTTTCAAATAAGGAGCTAGAAGACATGGTATAGAATTCTACAATTCATTGATTAAAACATCAAATAGCTTTTATTAAACTGGTAATTTTTGTTCATAGATGATGTATTTTATATTAATTTTATTATTAAATAAAACAATGTCCAAGAGTGTGTTTCTAATACATAAATAATTTTTTTAGATGGTGTTCTGGATTAGGATAGTATTATTCAAAAGCATCTGTATTTACACAAAATCTGTTATACAAAAAATGTTTGGACATTCTCAAACATAGTATACTAGACTCTGTAGCCAACATTTTACATATGATAATTACTATCACTCAGAATTTTAAACCTGTTGCTGTAACATCTAATGTTATTATAGAAACAGATAAAGTTTCAAAACTCGATGATGATACCATAGAGTATAAATATTGGTTTTATATTGAAGAGTAAGTATTTAAAATATACTACATTAAATATCATTAATTAATTATTGACATATTTTTTTTTTTTTTGAATTTATCAGTTTGATCATGTCAAATGTGAAAACAATAAAAATTTACTAGAATTTGCAATATGGCATGGTAACGCTAGAGAAATGGAAATGTCCAACAGTATCCTATGCTACAAGATTAAGGTAATCAAAGGCATTATGCAGTGGAAGTGGACCAATTCACCAATTAACAGTTAATACACAATAAAATGTCTTCTGTTGTTTTCAAATAAGGAGCTAGAGGACATGGTATAGAATTCTACAATTCGTTGATTAAAACATCAAATAGCTTTTATTAAACTGGTAATTTTTGTTCATAGATGATGTATTTTATATTAATTTTATCATTAAATAAAACAATATCCAAGAGTGTGTTTCTATTACATAAATAATTTTTTTAGATGGTGTTCTGGGTTTGGATAGTCTGATTCAAAAGCTTCTGTATTTACACAAAAGCTGTTATACAAAAAATGTTTGGATATTCTCAAACATAGTATACTAAACTCTGTAGCCAACATTTTACATATGATAATTACTATCACTCAGAATTTGAAACCTGTTGCTGTAACATCTAATGTTATTATAGAAACAGATAAAGTTTCAAAACTCGATGATGATACCATAGATTATAAATATTGGTTTTATATTGAAGAGTAAGTATTTAAAATATACTACATTAAATATCATTAATTAATTATTGACATATTTTTTTTTTATTTTAAATTTATCAGTTTGATCATGTCAAATGTGAAAACAATAAAAAGTTACTAGAATTTGCAATATGGCATGGTAACGCTAGAGAAATGGAAATGTCCAACAGTATCCTATGCTACAAGATTAAGGTAATCAAAGGCATTATGCAGTGGAAGTGGACCAATTCACCAATGAACAGTTAATACACAATAAAATGTCTTCTGTTGTTTTCAAATAAGGAGCTAGAGGACATGGTATAAAATTCTACAATTCGTTGATTAAAACATCAAATAGCTTTTATTAAACTGGTAATTTTTGTTCATAGATGATGTATTTTATATTAATTTTATCATTAAATAAAACAATGTCCAAGAGTGTGTTTCTATTACATAAATAATTTTTTTAGATGGTGTTCTGGATTAGGATAGTATTATTCAAAAGCTTCTGTATTTACACAAAATCTGTTATACAAAAAATGTTTGGACATTCTCAAACATAGTATACTAGACTCTGTAGCCAACATTTTACATATGATAATTACTATCACTCAGAATTTGAAACCTGTTGCTGTAACATCCAACATATTCATATATATATAGAAAAGTTCCTGTACACGAAGATGATACCATAGAGGATAAATATTTATTTAATATTGAAGAGTAAGTTATTAAAATGTACTACATTAAATATCATAAATTTGTTATTGACATATTTTTTTTTTTTTTTTTGAATTCATCAGTTTGATCATGTCAAATGTCAACACAATAAAAAGTTACTAGAATTTGCAATATGGCATGGTAACGCTAGAGAACTGGAAATGTCCAACAGTATCCTATGCTACAAGATTAAGGTAATCAAAGGCATTATGCAGTGGAAGTGGACCAATTCACCAATGAACAGTTAATACACAATTAAATGTCTTCTGTTGTTTTCAAATAAGGAGCTAGAAGACATGGTATAGAATTCTACAATTCATTGATTAAAACATCAAATAGCTTTTATTAAACTGGTAATTTTTGTTCATAGATGATGTATTTTATATTAATTTTATTATTAAATAAAACAATGTCCAAGAGTGTGTTTCTAATACATAAATAATTTTTTTAGATGGTGTTCTGGATTAGGATAGTATTATTCAAAAGCATTTGTATTTACACAAAATCTGTTATACAAAAAATGTTTGGACATTCTCAAACATAGTATACTAGACTCTGTAGCCAACATTTTACATATGATAATTACTATCACTCAGAATTTTAAACCTGTTGCTGTAACATCTAATGTTATTATAGAAACAGATAAAGTTTCAAAACTCGATGATGATACCATAGAGTATAAATATTGGTTTTATATTGAAGAGTAAGTATTTAAAATATACTACATTAAATATCATTAATTAATTATTGACATATTTTTTTTTTTTTGAATTTATCAGTTTGATCATGTCAAATGTGAAAACAATAAAAATTTACTAGAATTTGCAATATGGCATGGTAACGCTAGAGAAATGGAAATGTCCAACAGTATCCTATGCTACAAGATTAAGGTAATCAAAGGCATTATGCAGTGGAAGTGGACCATTTCACCAATTAACAGTTAATACACAATAAAATGTCTTCTGTTGTTTTCAAATAAGGAGCTAGAGGACATGGTATAGAATTCTACAATTCGTTGATTAAAACATCAAATAGCTTTTATTAAACTGGTAATTTTTGTTCATAGATGATGTATTTTATATTAATTTTATCATTAAATAAAACAATATCCAAGAGTGTGTTTCTATTACATAAATAATTTTTTTAGATGGTGTTCTGGGTTTGGATAGTCTGATTCAAAAGCTTCTGTATTTACACAAAAGCTGTTATACAAAAAATGTTTGGATATTCTCAAACATAGTATACTAAACTCTGTAGCCAACATTTTACATATGATAATTACTATCACTCAGAATTTGAAACCTGTTGCTGTAACATCTAATGTTATTATAGAAACAGATAAAGTTTCAAAACTCGATGATGATACCATAGATTATAAATATTGGTTTTATATTGAAGAGTAAGTATTTAAAATATACTACATTAAATATCATTAATTAATTATTGACATATTTTTTTTTTATTTTAAATTTATCAGTTTGATCATGTCAAATGTGAAAACAATAAAAAGTTACTAGAATTTGCAATATGGCATGGTAACGCTAGAGAAATGGAAATGTCCAACAGTATCCTATGCTACAAGATTAAGGTAATCAAAGGCATTATGCAGTGGAAGTGGACCAATTCACCAATGAACAGTTAATACACAATAAAATGTCTTCTGTTGTTTTCAAATAAGGAGCTAGAGGACATGGTATAAAATTCTACAATTCGTTGATTAAAACATCAAATAGCTTTTATTAAACTGGTAATTTTTGTTCATAGATGATGTATTTTATATTAATTTTATCATTAAATAAAACAATGTCCAAGAGTGTGTTTCTATTACATAAATAATTTTTTTAGATGGTGTTCTGGATTAGGATAGTATTATTCAAAAGCTTCTGTATTTACACAAAATCTGTTATACAAAAAATGTTTGGACATTCTCAAACATAGTATACTAGACTCTGTAGCCAACATTTTACATATGATAATTACTATCACTCAGAATTTTAAACCTGTTGCTGTAACATCTAATGTTATTATAGAAACAGATAAAGTTTCAAAACTCGATGATGATACCATAGAGTATAAATATTGGTTTTATATTGAAGAGTAAGTATTTAAAATATACTACATTAAATATCATTAATTAATTATTGACATATTTTTTTTTTTTTGAATTTATCAGTTTGATCATGTCAAATGTGAAAACAATAAAAATTTACTAGAATTTGCAATATGGCATGGTAACGCTAGAGAAATGGAAATGTCCAACAGTATCCTATGCTACAAGATTAAGGTAATCAAAGGCATTATGCAGTGGAAGTGGACCATTTCACCAATTAACAGTTAATACACAATAAAATGTCTTCTGTTGTTTTCAAATAAGGAGCTAGAGGACATTGTATAGAATTCTACAATTCGTTGATTAAAACATCAAATAGCTTTTATTAAACTGGTAATTTTTGTTCATAGATGATGTATTTTATATTAATTTTATCATTAAATAAAACAATATCCAAGAGTGTGTTTCTATTACATAAATAATTTTTTTAGATGGTGTTCTGGGTTTGGATAGTCTGATTCAAAAGCTTCTGTATTTACACAAAAGCTGTTATACAAAAAATGTTTGGATATTCTCAAACATAGTATACTAAACTCTGTAGCCAACATTTTACATATGATAATTACTATCACTCAGAATTTGACACCTGTTGCTGTAACATCTAATGTTATTATAGAAACAGATAAAGTTTCAAAACTCGATGATGATACCATAGATTATAAATATTGGTTTTATATTGAAGAGGAAGTATTTAAAATATACTACATTAAATATCATTAATTAATTATTGACATATTTTTTTTTTATTTTAAATTTATCAGTTTGATCATGTCAAATGTGAAAACAATAAAAAGTTACTAGAATTTGCAATATGGCATGGTAACGCTAGAGAAATGGAAATGTCCAACAGTATCCTATGCTAAAAGATTAAGGTAATCAAAGGCATTATGCAGTGGAAGTGGACCAATTCACCAATGAACAGTTAATACACAATAAAATGTCTTCTGTTGTTTTCAAATAAGGAGCTAGAGGACATGGTATAAAATTCTACAATTCGTTGATTAAAACATCAAATAGCTTTTATTAAACTGGTAATTTTTGTTCATAGATGATGTATTTTATATTAATTTTATCATTAAATAAAACAATGTCCAAGAGTGTGTTTCTATTACATAACTAATTTTTTTAGATGGTGTTCTGGATTAGGATAGTATTATTCAAAAGCTTCTGTATTTACACAAAATCTGTTATACAAAAAATGTTTGGATATTCTCAAACATAGTATACTAAACTCTGTAGCCAACATTTTACATATGATAATTACTATCACTCAGAATTTGAAACCTGTTGCTGTAACATCTAATGTTATTATAGAAACAGATAAAGTTTCAAAACTCGATGATGATACCATTGATTATTAATATTGGTTTTATATTGAAGAGTAAGTATTTAAAATATACTACATTAAATATCATTAATTAATTATTGACATATTTTTTTTTTATTTTAAATTTATCAGTTTGATCATGTCAAATGTGAAAACAATAAAAAGTTACTAGAATTTGCAATATGGCATGGTAACGCTAGAGAAATGGAAATGTCCAACAGTATCCTATGCTACAAGATTAAGGTAATCAAAGGCATTATGCAGTGGAAGTGGACCAATTCACTAATGAACAGTTAATACACAATAAAATGTCTTCTGTTGTTTTCAAATAAGGAGCTAGAGGACATGGTATAAAATTCTACAATTCGTTGATTAAAACATCAAATAGCTTTTATTAAACTGGTAATTTTTGTTCATAGATGATGTATTTTATATTAATTTTATCATTAAATAAAACAATGTCCAAGAGTGTTTTTCTATTACATAAATAATTTTTTTAGATGGTGTTCTGGATTAGGATAGTATTATTCAAAAGCTTCTGTATTTACACAAAATCTGTTATACAAAAAATGTTTGGACATTCTCAAACATAGTATACTAGACTCTGTAGCCAACATTTTACATATGATAATTACTATCACTCAGAATTTGAAACCTGTTGCTGTAACATCCAACATATTCATATATATATAGAAAAGTTCCTGTACACGAAGATGATACCATAGAGGATTAATATTTATTTAATATTGAAGAGTAAGTTATTAAAATGTACTACATTAAATATCATAAATTTGTTATTGACATATTTTTTTTTTTTTTTTGAATTCATCAGTTTGATCATGTCAAATGTGAACACAATAAAAAGTTACTAGAATTTGCAATATGGCATGGTAACGCTAGAGAACTGGAAATGTCCAACAGTATCCTATGCTACAAGATTAAGGTAATCAAAGGCATTATGCAGTGGAAGTGGACCAATTCACCAATGAACAGTTAATACACAATTAAATGTCTTCTGTTGTTTTCAAATAAGGAGCTAGAAGACATGGTATAGAATTCTACAATTCATTGATTAAAACATCAAATAGCTTTTATTAAACTGGTAATTTTTGTTCATAGATGATGTATTTTATATTAATTTTATTATTAAATAAAACAATGTCCAAGAGTGTGTTTCTAATACATAAATAATTTTTTTAGATGGTGTTCTGGATTAGGATAGTATTATTCAAAAGCATCTGTATTTACACAAAATCTGTTATACAAAAAATGTTTGGACATTCTCAAACATAGTATACTAGACTCTGTAGCCAACATTTTACATATGATAATTACTATCACTCAGAATTTTAAACCTGTTGCTGTAACATCTTATGTTATTATAGAAACAGATAAAGTTTCAAAAGTCGATGATGATACCATAGAGTATAAATATTGGTTTTATATTGAAGAGTAAGTATTTAAAATATACTACATTAAATATCATTAATTAATTATTGACATATTTTTTTTTTTTTTTGAATTTATCAGTTTGATCATGTCAAATGTGAAAACAATAAAAATTTACTAGAATTTGCAATATGGCATGGTAACACTAGAAAAATGGAAATGTCCAACAGTATCCTATGCTACAAGATTAAGGTAATCAAAGGCATTATGCAGTGGATGTGGACCAATTCACCAATGAACAGTTAATACACAATAAAATGTCTTCTGTTGTTTTCAAATAAGGAGCTAGAAGACATGGTATAGAATTCTACAATTCGTTGATTAAAACATCAAACAGCTTTTATTAAACTGGTAATTTTTGTTCATAGATGATGTATTTTATATTAATTTTATCATTAAATAAAACAATGTCCAAGAGTGTGTTTCTATTACATAAATAATTTTTTTAGATGGTGTTCTGGATTAGGATAGTATTATTCAAAAGCTTCTGTATTTACACAAAATCTGTTATACAAAAAATGTTTGGACATTCTCAAACATAGTATACTAGACTCTGTAGCCAACATTTTACATATGATAATTACTATCACTCAGAATTTTAAACCTGTTGCTGTAACATCTAATGTTATTATAGAAACAGATAAAGTTTCAAAACTCGATGATGATACCATAGAGTATAAATATTGGTTTTATATTGAAGAGTAAGTATTTAAAATATACTACATTAAATATCATTAATTAATTATTGACATATTTTTTTTTTTTTGAATTTATCAGTTTGATCATGTCAAATGTGAAAACAATAAAAATTTACTAGAATTTGCAATATGGCATGGTAACGCTAGAGAAATGGAAATGTCCAACAGTATCCTATGCTACAAGATTAAGGTAATCAAAGGCATTATGCAGTGGAAGTGGACCATTTCACCAATTAACAGTTAATACACAATAAAATGTCTTCTGTTGTTTTCAAATAAGGAGCTAGAGGACATTGTATAGAATTCTACAATTCGTTGATTAAAACATCAAATAGCTTTTATTAAACTGGTAATTTTTGTTCATAGATGATGTATTTTATATTAATTTTATCATTAAATAAAACAATATCCAAGAGTGTGTTTCTATTACATAAATAATTTTTTTAGATGGTGTTCTGGGTTTGGATAGTCTGATTCAAAAGCTTCTGTATTTACACAAAAGCTGTTATACAAAAAATGTTTGGATATTCTCAAACATAGTATACTAAACTCTGTAGCCAACATTTTACATATGATAATTACTATCACTCAGAATTTGAAACCTGTTGCTGTAACATCCAACATATTCATATATATATAGAAAAGTTCCTGTACACGAAGATGATACCATAGAGGATAAATATTTATTTAATATTGAAGAGTAAGTTATTAAAATGTACTACATTAAATATCATAAATTTGTTATTGACATATTTTTTTTTTTTTTTTTGAATTCATCAGTTTGATCATGTCAAATGTCAACACAATAAAAAGTTACTAGAATTTGCAATATGGCATGGTAACGCTAGAGAACTGGAAATGTCCAACAGTATCCTATGCTACAAGATTAAGGTAATCAAAGGCATTATGCAGTGGAAGTGGACCAATTCACCAATGAACAGTTAATACACAATTAAATGTCTTCTGTTGTTTTCAAATAAGGAGCTAGAAGACATGGTATAGAATTCTACAATTCATTGATTAAAACATCAAATAGCTTTTATTAAACTGGTAATTTTTGTTCATAGATGATGTATTTTATATTAATTTTATTATTAAATAAAACAATGTCCAAGAGTGTGTTTCTAATACATAAATAATTTTTTTAGATGGTGTTCTGGATTAGGATAGTATTATTCAAAAGCATTTGTATTTACACAAAATCTGTTATACAAAAAATGTTTGGACATTCTCAAACATAGTATACTAGACTCTGTAGCCAACATTTTACATATGATAATTACTATCACTCAGAATTTTAAACCTGTTGCTGTAACATCTAATGTTATTATAGAAACAGATAAAGTTTCAAAACTCGATGATGATACCATAGAGTATAAATATTGGTTTTATATTGAAGAGTAAGTATTTAAAATATACTACATTAAATATCATTAATTAATTATTGACATATTTTTTTTTTTTTTGAATTTATCAGTTTGATCATGTCAAATGTGAAAACAATAAAAATTTACTAGAATTTGCAATATGGCATGGTAACGCTAGAGAAATGGAAATGTCCAACAGTATCCTATGCTACAAGATTAAGGTAATCAAAGGCATTATGCAGTGGAAGTGGACCAATTCACCAATTAACAGTTAATACACAATAAAATGTCTTCTGTTGTTTTCAAATAAGGAGCTAGAGGACATGGTATAGAATTCTACAATTCGTTGATTAAAACATCAAATAGCTTTTATTAAACTGGTAATTTTTGTTCATAGATGATGTATTTTATATTAATTTTATCATTAAATAAAACAATATCCAAGAGTGTGTTTCTATTACATAAATAATTTTTTTAGATGGTGTTCTGGGTTTGGATAGTCTGATTCAAAAGCTTCTGTATTTACACAAAAGCTGTTATACAAAAAATGTTTGGATATTCTCAAACATAGTATACTAAACTCTGTAGCCAACATTTTACATATGATAATTACTATCACTCAGAATTTGAAACCTGTTGCTGTAACATCTAATGTTATTATAGAAACAGATAAAGTTTCAAAACTCGATGATGATACCATAGATTATAAATATTGGTTTTATATTGAAGAGTAAGTATTTAAAATATACTACATTAAATATCATTAATTAATTATTGACATATTTTTTTTTTATTTTAAATTTATCAGTTTGATCATGTCAAATGTGAAAACAATAAAAAGTTACTAGAATTTGCAATATGGCATGGTAACGCTAGAGAAATGGAAATGTCCAACAGTATCCTATGCTACAAGATTAAGGTAATCAAAGGCATTATGCAGTGGAAGTGGACCAATTCACCAATGAACAGTTAATACACAATAAAATGTCTTCTGTTGTTTTCAAATAAGGAGCTAGAGGACATGGTATAAAATTCTACAATTCGTTGATTAAAACATCAAATAGCTTTTATTAAACTGGTAATTTTTGTTCATAGATGATGTATTTTATATTAATTTTATCATTAAATAAAACAATGTCCAAGAGTGTGTTTCTATTACATAAATAATTTTTTTAGATGGTGTTCTGGATTAGGATAGTATTATTCAAAAGCTTCTGTATTTACACAAAATCTGTTATACAAAAAATGTTTGGACATTCTCAAACATAGTATACTAGACTCTGTAGCCAACATTTTACATATGATAATTACTATCACTCAGAATTTTAAACCTGTTGCTGTAACATCTAATGTTATTATAGAAACAGATAAAGTTTCAAAACTCGATGATGATACCATAGAGTATAAATATTGGTTTTATATTGAAGAGTAAGTATTTAAAATATACTACATTAAATATCATTAATTAATTATTGACATATTTTTTTTTTTTTGAATTTATCAGTTTGATCATGTCAAATGTGAAAACAATAAAAATTTACTAGAATTTGCAATATGGCATGGTAACGCTAGAGAAATGGAAATGTCCAACAGTATCCTATGCTACAAGATTAAGGTAATCAAAGGCATTATGCAGTGGAAGTGGACCATTTCACCAATTAACAGTTAATACACAATAAAATGTCTTCTGTTGTTTTCAAATAAGGAGCTAGAGGACATTGTATAGAATTCTACAATTCGTTGATTAAAACATCAAATAGCTTTTATTAAACTGGTAATTTTTGTTCATAGATGATGTATTTTATATTAATTTTATCATTAAATAAAACAATATCCAAGAGTGTGTTTCTATTACATAAATAATTTTTTTAGATGGTGTTCTGGGTTTGGATAGTCTGATTCAAAAGCTTCTGTATTTACACAAAAGCTGTTATACAAAAAATGTTTGGATATTCTCAAACATAGTATACTAAACTCTGTAGCCAACATTTTACATATGATAATTACTATCACTCAGAATTTGAAACCTGTTGCTGTAACATCTAATGTTATTATAGAAACAGATAAAGTTTCAAAACTCGATGATGATACCATAGATTATAAATATTGGTTTTATATTGAAGAGTAAGTATTTAAAATATACTACATTAAATATCATTAATTAATTATTGACATATTTTTTTTTTATTTTAAATTTATCAGTTTGATCATGTCAAATGTGAAAACAATAAAAAGTTACTAGAATTTGCAATATGGCATGGTAACGCTAGAGAAATGGAAATGTCCAACAGTATCCTATGCTACAAGATTAAGGTAATCAAAGGCATTATGCAGTGGAAGTGGACCAATTCACCAATGAACAGTTAATACACAATAAAATGTCTTCTGTTGTTTTCAAATAAGGAGCTAGAGGACATGGTATAAAATTCTACAATTCGTTGATTAAAACATCAAATAGCTTTTATTAAACTGGTAATTTTTGTTCATAGATGATGTATTTTATATTAATTTTATCATTAAATAAAACAATGTCCAAGAGTGTGTTTCTATTACATAAATAATTTTTTTAGATGGTGTTCTGGATTAGGATAGTATTATTCAAAAGCTTCTGTATTTACACAAAATCTGTTATACAAAAAATGTTTGGACATTCTCAAACATAGTATACTAGACTCTGTAGCCAACATTTTACATATGATAATTACTATCACTCAGAATTTGAAACCTGTTGCTGTAACATCCAACATATTCATATATATATAGAAAAGTTCCTGTACACGAAGATGATACCATAGAGGATAAATATTTATTTAATATTGAAGAGTAAGTTATTAAAATGTACTACATTAAATATCATAAATTTGTTATTGACATATTTTTTTTTTTTTTTTGAATTCATCAGTTTGATCATGTCAAATGTGAACACAATAAAAAGTTACTAGAATTTGCAATATGGCATGGTAACGCTAGAGAACTGGAAATGTCCAACAGTATCCTATGCTACAAGATTAAGGTAATCAAAGGCATTATGCAGTGGAAGTGGACCAATTCACCAATGAACAGTTAATACACAATTAAATGTCTTCTGTTGTTTTCAAATAAGGAGCTAGAAGACATGGTATAGAATTCTACAATTCATTGATTAAAACATCAAATAGCTTTTATTAAACTGGTAATTTTTGTTCATAGATGATGTATTTTATATTACTTTTATTATTAAATAAAACAATGTCCAAGAGTGTGTTTCTAATACATAAATAATTTTTTTAGATGGTGTTCTGGATTAGGATAGTATTATTCAAAAGCATTTGTATTTACACAAAATCTGTTATACAAAAAATGTTTGGACATTCTCAAACATAGTATACTAGACTCTGTAGCCAACATTTTACATATGATAATTACTATCACTCAGAATTTTAAACCTGTTGCTGTAACATCTAATGTTATTATAGAAACAGATAAAGTTTCAAAACTCGATGATGATACCATAGAGTATAAATATTGGTTTTATATTGAAGAGTAAGTATTTAAAATATACTACATTAAATATCATTAATTAATTATTGACATATTTTTTTTTTTTTGAATTTATCAGTTTGATCATGTCAAATGTGAAAACAATAAAAATTTACTAGAATTTGCAATATGGCATGGTAACGCTAGAGAAATGGAAATGTCCAACAGTATCCTATGCTACAAGATTAAGGTAATCAAAGGCATTATGCAGTGGAAGTGGACCATTTCACCAATTAACAGTTAATACACAATAAAATGTCTTCTGTTGTTTTCAAATAAGGAGCTAGAGGACATGGTATAGAATTCTACAATTCGTTGATTAAAACATCAAATAGCTTTTATTAAACTGGTAATTTTTGTTCATAGATGATGTATTTTATATTAATTTTATCATTAAATAAAACAATATCCAAGAGTGTGTTTCTATTACATAAATAATTTTTTTAGATGGTGTTCTGGGTTTGGATAGTCTGATTCAAAAGCTTCTGTATTTACACAAAAGCTGTTATACAAAAAATGTTTGGATATTCTCAAACATAGTATACTAAACTCTGTAGCCAACATTTTACATATGATAATTACTATCACTCAGAATTTGAAACCTGTTGCTGTAACATCTAATGTTATTATAGAAACAGATAAAGTTTCAAAACTCGATGATGATACCATAGATTATAAATATTGGTTTTATATTGAAGAGTAAGTATTTAAAATATACTACATTAAATATCATTAATTAATTATTGACATATTTTTTTTTTATTTTAAATTTATCAGTTTGATCATGTCAAATGTGAAAACAATAAAAAGTTACTAGAATTTGCAATATGGCATGGTAACGCTAGAGAAATGGAAATGTCCAACAGTATCCTATGCTACAAGATTAAGGTAATCAAAGGCATTATGCAGTGGAAGTGGACCAATTCACCAATGAACAGTTAATACACAATAAAATGTCTTCTGTTGTTTTCAAATAAGGAGCTAGAGGACATGGTATAAAATTCTACAATTCGTTGATTAAAACATCAAATAGCTTTTATTAAACTGGTAATTTTTGTTCATAGATGATGTATTTTATATTAATTTTATCATTAAATAAAACAATGTCCAAGAGTGTGTTTCTATTACATAAATAATTTTTTTAGATGGTGTTCTGGATTAGGATAGTATTATTCAAAAGCTTCTGTATTTACACAAAATCTGTTATACAAAAAATGTTTGGACATTCTCAAACATAGTATACTAGACTCTGTAGCCAACATTTTACATATGATAATTACTATCACTCAGAATTTGAAACCTGTTGCTGTAACATCCAACATATTCATATATATATAGAAAAGTTCCTGTACACGAAGATGATACCATAGAGGATAAATATTTATTTAATATTGAAGAGTAAGTTATTAAAATGTACTACATTAAATATCATAAATTTGTTATTGACATATTTTTTTTTTTTTTTTGAATTCATCAGTTTGATCATGTCAAATGTGAACACAATAAAAAGTTACTAGAATTTGCAATATGGCATGGTAACGCTAGAGAACTGGAAATGTCCAACAGTATCCTATGCTACAAGATTAAGGTAATCAAAGGCATTATGCAGTGGAAGTGGACCAATTCACCAATGAACAGTTAATACACAATTAAATGTCTTCTGTTGTTTTCAAATAAGGAGCTAGAAGACATGGTATAGAATTCTACAATTCATTGATTAAAACATCAAATAGCTTTTATTAAACTGGTAATTTTTGTTCATAGATGATGTATTTTATATTAATTTTATTATTAAATAAAACAATGTCCAAGAGTGTGTTTCTAATACATAAATAATTTCTTTAGATGGTGTTCTGGGTTTGGATAGTCTGATTCAAAAGCTTCTGTATTTACACAAAAGCTGTTATACAAAAAATGTTTGGATATTCTCAAACATAGTATACTAGACTCTGTAGCCAACATTTTACCTATGATAATTACTATCACTCAGAATTTGAAACCTGTTGCTGTAACCTCTAATGTTATTATAGAAACAGATAAAGTTTCAAAACTCGATGATGACACCATAGAGTATAAATATTTGTTTTATATTGAAGAGTAATTATTTAAAATATACTACATTAAATATCATTAATTTATTATTGACATATTTTTTTTTTTTTTTGAATTGATCAGTTTGATCATGTCCAATGTGAACACAATAAAAATTTACTAGAATTTGCAATATGGCATGGTAAAGCTAGAGAAATGGAAATGTCCAACAGTATCCTATGCTACAAGATTAAGGTAATCAAAGGCATTATGCAGTGGAAGTGGACCAATTCACCAATGAACAGTTAATACACAATAAAATGTCTTCTGTTGTTTTCAAATAAGGAGCTAGAGGACATGGTATAAAATTCTACAATTCGTTGATTAAAACATCAAATAGCTTTTATTAAACTGGTAATTTTTGTTCATAGATGATGTATTTTATATTAATTTTATCATTAAATAAAACAATGTCCAAGAGTGTGTTTCTATTACATAAATAATTTTTTTAGATGGTGTTCTGGATTAGGATAGTATTATTCAAAAGCTTCTGTATTTACACAAAATCTGTTATACAAAAAATGTTTGGACATTCTCAAACATAGTATACTAGACTCTGTAGCCAACATTTTACATATGATAATTACTATCACTCAGAATTTGAAACCTGTTGCTGTAACATCCAACATATTCATATATATATATAGAAAAGTTCCTGTACACGAAGATGATACCATAGAGGATAAATATTTATTTAATATTGAAGAGTAAGTTATTAAAATGTACTACATTAAATATCATAAATTTGTTATTGACATATTTTTTTTTTTTTTTTGAATTCATCAGTTTGATCATGTCAAATGTGAACACAATAAAAAGTTACTAGAATTTGCAATATGGCATGGTAACGCTAGAGAACTGGAAATGTCCAACAGTATCCTATGCTACAAGATTAAGGTAATCAAAGGCATTATGCAGTGGAAGTGGACCAATTCACCAATGAACAGTTAATACACAATTAAATGTCTTCTGTTGTTTTCAAATAAGGAGCTAGAAGACATGGTATAGAATTCTACAATTCATTGATTAAAACATCAAATAGCTTTTATTAAACTGGTAATTTTTGTTCATAGATGATGTATTTTATATTAATTTTATTATTAAATAAAACAATGTCCAAGAGTGTGTTTCTAATACATAAATAATTTTTTTAGATGGTGTTCTGGATTAGGATAGTATTATTCAAAAGCATTTGTATTTACACAAAATCTGTTATACAAAAAATGTTTGGACATTCTCAAACATAGTATACTAGACTCTGTAGCCAACATTTTACATATGATAATTACTATCACTCAGAATTTTAAACCTGTTGCTGTAACATCTAATGTTATTATAGAAACAGATAAAGTTTCAAAACTCGATGATGATACCATAGAGTATAAATATTGGTTTTATATTGAAGAGTAAGTATTTAAAATATACTACATTAAATATCATTAATTAATTATTGACATATTTTTTTTTTTTTTGAATTTATCAGTTTGATCATGTCAAATGTGAAAACAATAAAAATTTACTAGAATTTGCAATATGGCATGGTAACGCTAGAGAAATGGAAATGTCCAACAGTATCCTATGCTACAAGATTAAGGTTATCAAAGGCATTATGCAGTGGAAGTGGACCAATTCACCAATCAACAGTTAATACACAATAAAATGTCTTCTGTTGTTTTCAAATAAGGAGCTAGAGGACATGGTATAGAATTCTACAATTCGTTGATTAAAACATCAAATAGCTTTTATTAAACTGGTAATTTTTGTTCATAGATGATGTATTTTATATTAATTTTATCATTAAATAAAACAATGTCCAAGAGTGTGTTTCTATTACATAAATAATTTTTTTAGATGGTGTTCTGGGTTTGGATAGTCTGATTCAAAAGCTTCTGTATTTACACAAAAGCTGTTATACAAAAAATGTTTGGATATTCTCAAACATAGTATACTAAACTCTGTAGCCAACATTTTACCTATGATAATTACTATCACTCAGAATTTGAACCTGTTGCTGTAACCTCTAATGTTATTATAGAAACAGATAAAGTTTCAAAACTCGATGATGACACCATAGAGTATAAATATTTGTTTTATATTGAAGAGTAAGTATTTAAAATATACTACATTAAATATCATTAATTTATTATTGACATATTTTTTTTTTTTTTTGAATTGATCAGTTTGATCATGTCCAATGTGAACACAATAAAATGTTACTAGAATTTGCAATATGGCATGGTAACGCTAGAGAAATGGAAATGTCCAACAGTATCCTATGCTACAAGATTAAGGTTATCAAAGGCATTATGCAGTGGAAGTGGACCAATTCACCAATCAACAGTTAATACACAATAAAATGTCTTCTGTTGTTTTCAAATAAGGAGCTAGAGGACATGGTATAGAATTCTACAATTCATTGATTAAAACATCAAATAGCTTTTAATAAACTGGTAATTTTTGTTCATAGATGATGTATTTTATATTAATTTTATCATTAAATAAAACAATGTCCAAGAGTGTGTTTCTATTACATAAATAATTTTTTTAGATGGTGTTCTGGGTTTGGATAGTCTGATTCAAAAGCTTCTGTATTTACACAAAAGCTGTTATACAAAAAATGTTTGGATATTCTCAAACATAGTATACTAGACTCTGTAGCCAACATTTTACCTATGATAATTACTATCACTCAGAATTTGAAACCTGTTGCTGTAACATCCAACATATTCATATATATAGAAAAGTTCCTGTACAAGAAGATGATACCATAGAGGATAAATATTTATTTAATATTGAAGAGTAAGTTATTAAAATGTACTACATTAAATATCATTAATTTATTATTGACATATTTTTTTTTTTTTTGAATTTATCAGTTTGATCATGTCAAATGTGAACACAATAAAACGTTACTAGAATTTGCAATATGGCATGGTAACGCTAGAGAACTGGAAATGTCCAACAGTATCCTATGCTACAAGATTAAGGTAATCAAAGGCATTATGCAGTGGAAGTGGACCAATTCACCAATGAACAGTTAATACACAATTAAATGTCTTCTGTTGTTTTCAAATAAGGAGCTAGAAGACATGGTATAGAATTCTACAATTCATTGATTAAAACATCAAATAGCTTTTATTAAACTGGTAATTTTTGTTCATAGATGATGTATTTTATATTAATTTTATTATTAAATAAAACAATGTCCAAGAGTGTGTTTCTAATACATAAATAATTTTTTTAGATGGTGTTCTGGATTAGGATAGTATTATTCAAAAGCTTCTGTATTTACACAAAATCTGTTATACAAAAAATGTTTGGACATTCTCAAACATAGTATACTAGACTCTGTAGCCAACATTTTACATATGATAATTACTATCACTCAGAATTTGAAACCTGTTGCTGTAACATCCAACATATTCATATATATATATAGAAAAGTTCCTGTACACGAAGATGATACCATAGAGGATAAATATTTATTTAATATTGAAGAGTAAGTTATTAAAATGTACTACATTAAATATCATAAATTTGTTATTGACATATTTTTTTTTTTTTTTTGAATTCATCAGTTTGATCATGTCAAATGTGAACACAATAAAAAGTTACTAGAATTTGCAATATGGCATGGTAACGCTAGAGAACTGGAAATGTCCAACAGTATCCTATGCTACAAGATTAAGGTAATCAAAGGCATTATGCAGTGGAAGTGGACCAATTCACCAATGAACAGTTAATACACAATTAAATGTCTTCTGTTGTTTTCAAATAAGGAGCTAGAAGACATGGTATAGAATTCTACAATTCATTGATTAAAACATCAAATAGCTTTTATTAAACTGGTAATTTTTGTTCATAGATGATGTATTTTATATTAATTTTATTATTAAATAAAACAATGTCCAAGAGTGTGTTTCTAATACATAAATAATTTTTTTAGATGGTGTTCTGGATTAGGATAGTATTATTCAAAAGCATTTGTATTTACACAAAATCTGTTATACAAAAAATGTTTGGACATTCTCAAACATAGTATACTAGACTCTGTAGCCAACATTTTACATATGATAATTACTATCACTCAGAATTTTAAACCTGTTGCTGTAACATCTAATGTTATTATAGAAACAGATAAAGTTTCAAAACTCGATGATGATACCATAGAGTATAAATATTGGTTTTATATTGAAGAGTAAGTATTTAAAATATACTACATTAAATATCATTAATTAATTATTGACATATTTTTTTTTTTTTTGAATTTATCAGTTTGATCATGTCAAATGTGAAAACAATAAAAATTTACTAGAATTTGCAATATGGCATGGTAACGCTAGAGAAATGGAAATGTCCAACAGTATCCTATGCTACAAGATTAAGGTTATCAAAGGCATTATGCAGTGGAAGTGGACCAATTCACCAATCAACAGTTAATACACAATAAAATGTCTTCTGTTGTTTTCAAATAAGGAGCTAGAGGACATGGTATAGAATTCTACAATTCGTTGATTAAAACATCAAATAGCTTTTATTAAACTGGTAATTTTTGTTCATAGATGATGTATTTTATATTAATTTTATCATTAAATAAAACAATGTCCAAGAGTGTGTTTCTATTACATAAATAATTTTTTTAGATGGTGTTCTGGGTTTGGATAGTCTGATTCAAAAGCTTCTGTATTTACACAAAAGCTGTTATACAAAAAATGTTTGGATATTCTCAAACATAGTATACTAAACTCTGTAGCCAACATTTTACATATGATAATTACTATCACTCAGAATTTGAAACCTGTTGCTGTAACATCTAATGTTATTATAGAAACAGATAAAGTTTCAAAACTCGATGATGATACCATTGATTATTAATATTGGTTTTATATTGAAGAGTAAGTATTTAAAATATACTACATTAAATATCATTAATTAATTATTGACATATTTTTTTTTTATTTTAAATTTATCAGTTTGATCATGTCAAATGTGAAAACAATAAAAAGTTACTAGAATTTGCAATATGGCATGGTAACGCTAGAGAAATGGAAATGTCCAACAGTATCCTATGCTACAAGATTAAGGTAATCAAAGGCATTATGCAGTGGAAGTGGACCAATTCACTAATGAACAGTTAATACACAATAAAATGTCTTCTGTTGTTTTCAAATAAGGAGCTAGAGGACATGGTATAAAATTCTACAATTCGTTGATTAAAACATCAAATAGCTTTTATTAAACTGGTAATTTTTGTTCATAGATGATGTATTTTATATTAATTTTATCATTAAATAAAACAATGTCCAAGAGTGTTTTTCTATTACATAAATAATTTTTTTAGATGGTGTTCTGGATTAGGATAGTATTATTCAAAAGCTTCTGTATTTACACAAAATCTGTTATACAAAAAATGTTTGGACATTCTCAAACATAGTATACTAGACTCTGTAGCCAACATTTTACATATGATAATTACTATCACTCAGAATTTGAAACCTGTTGCTGTAACATCCAACATATTCATATATATATAGAAAAGTTCCTGTACACGAAGATGATACCATAGAGGATTAATATTTATTTAATATTGAAGAGTAAGTTATTAAAATGTACTACATTAAATATCATAAATTTGTTATTGACATATTTTTTTTTTTTTTTTGAATTCATCAGTTTGATCATGTCAAATGTGAACACAATAAAAAGTTACTAGAATTTGCAATATGGCATGGTAACGCTAGAGAACTGGAAATGTCCAACAGTATCCTATGCTACAAGATTAAGGTAATCAAAGGCATTATGCAGTGGAAGTGGACCAATTCACCAATGAACAGTTAATACATAATTAAATGTCTTCTGTTGTTTTCAAATAAGGAGCTAGAAGACATGGTATAGAATTCTACAATTCATTGATTAAAACATCAAATAGCTTTTATTAAACTGGTAATTTTTGTTCATAGATGATGTATTTTATATTAATTTTATTATTAAATAAAACAATGTCCAAGAGTGTGTTTCTAATACATAAATAATTTTTTTAGATGGTGTTCTGGATTAGGATAGTATTATTCAAAAGCATCTGTATTTACACAAAATCTGTTATACAAAAAATGTTTGGACATTCTCAAACATAGTATACTAGACTCTGTAGCCAACATTTTACATATGATAATTACTATCACTCAGAATTTTAAACCTGTTGCTGTAACATCTAATGTTATTATAGAAACAGATAAAGTTTCAAAACTCGATGATGATACCATAGAGTATAAATATTGGTTTTATATTGAAGAGTAAGTATTTAAAATATACTACATTAAATATCATTAATTAATTATTGACATATTTTTTTTTTTTTTGAATTTATCAGTTTGATCATGTCAAATGTGAAAACAATAAAAATTTACTAGAATTTGCAATATGGCATTGTAACGCTAGAGAAATGGAAATGTCCAACAGTATCCTATGCTACAAGATTAAGGTAATCAAAGGCATTATGCAGTGGAAGTGGACCAATTCACCAATTAACAGTTAATACACAATAAAATGTCTTCTGTTGTTTTCAAATAAGGAGCTAGAGGACATGGTATAGAATTCTACAATTCGTTGATTAAAACATCAAATAGCTTTTATTAAACTGGTAATTTTTGTTCATAGATGATGTATTTTATATTAATTTTATCATTAAATAAAACAATATCCAAGAGTGTGTTTCTATTACATAAATAATTTTTTTAGATGGTGTTCTGGATTAGGATAGTATTATTCAAAAGCTTCTGTATTTACACAAAAGCTGTTATACAAAAAATGTTTGGATATTCTCAAACATAGTATACTAAACTCTGTAGCCAACATTTTACCTATGATAATTACTATCACTCAGAATTTGAACCTGTTGCTGTAACCTCTAATGTTATTATAGAAACAGATAAAGTTTCAAAACTCGATGATGACACCATAGAGTATAAATATTTGTTTTATATTGAAGAGTAAGTATTTAAAATATACTACATTAAATATCATTAATTTATTATTGACATATTTTTTTTTTTTTTTGAATTGATCAGTTTGATCATGTCCAATGTGAACACAATAAAATGTTACTAGAATTTGCAATATGGCATGGTAACGCTAGAGAAATGGAAATGTCCAACAGTATCCTATGCTACAAGATTAAGGTAATCAAAGGCATTATGCAGTGGAAGTGGACCAATTCACCAATGAACAGTTAATACACAATAAAATGTCTTCTGTTGTTTTCAAATAAGGAGCTAGAGGACATGGTATAAAATTCTACAATTCGTTGATTAAAACATCAAATAGCTTTTATTAAACTGGTAATTTTTGTTCATAGATGATGTATTTTATATTAATTTTATCATTAAATAAAACAATGTCCAAGAGTGTGTTTCTATTACATAAATAATTTTTTTAGATGGTGTTCTGGATTAGGATAGTATTATTCAAAAGCTTCTGTATTTACACAAAATCTGTTATACAAAAAATGTTTGGACATTCTCAAACATAGTATACTAGACTCTGTAGCCAACATTTTACATATGATAATTACTATCACTCAGAATTTGAAACCTGTTGCTGTAACATCCAACATATTCATATATATATAGAAAAGTTCCTGTACACGAAGATGATACCATAAGGATAAATATTTATTTAATATTGAAGAGTAAGTTATTAAAATGTACTACATTAAATATCATAAATTTGTTATTGACATATTTTTTTTTTTTTTTTGAATTCATCAGTTTGATCATGTCAAATGTCAACACAATAAAAAGTTACTAGAATTTGCAATATGGCATGGTAACGCTAGAGAACTGGAAATGTCCAACAGTATCCTATGCTACAAGATTAAGGTAATCAAAGGCATTATGCAGTGGAAGTGGACCAATTCACCAATGAACAGTTAATACACAATTAAATGTCTTCTGTTGTTTTCAAATAAGGAGCTAGAAGACATGGTATAGAATTCTACAATTCATTGATTAAAACATCAAATAGCTTTTATTAAACTGGTAATTTTTGTTCATAGATGATGTATTTTATATTAATTTTATTATTAAATAAAACAATGTCCAAGAGTGTGTTTCTAATACATAAATAATTTTTTTAGATGGTGTTCTGGATTAGGATAGTATTATTCAAAAGCATTTGTATTTACACAAAATCTGTTATACAAAAAATGTTTGGACATTCTCAAACATAGTATACTAGACTCTGTAGCCAACATTTTACATATGATAATTACTATCACTCAGAATTTTAAACCTGTTGCTGTAACATCTAATGTTATTATAGAAACAGATAAAGTTTCAAAACTCGATGATGATACCATAGAGTATAAATATTGGTTTTATATTGAAGAGTAAGTATTTAAAATATACTACATTAAATATCATTAATTAATTATTGACATATTTTTTTTTTTTTGAATTTATCAGTTTGATCATGTCAAATGTGAAAACAATAAAAATTTACTAGAATTTGCAATATGGCATGGTAACGCTAGAGAAATGGAAATGTCCAACAGTATCCTATGCTACAAGATTAAGGTAATCAAAGGCATTATGCAGTGGAAGTGGACCATTTCACCAATTAACAGTTAATACACAATAAAATGTCTTCTGTTGTTTTCAAATAAGGAGCTAGAGGACATGGTATAGAATTCTACAATTCGTTGATTAAAACATCAAATAGCTTTTATTAAACTGGTAATTTTTGTTCATAGATGATGTATTTTATATTAATTTTATCATTAAATAAAACAATATCCAAGAGTGTGTTTCTATTACATAAATAATTTTTTTAGATGGTGTTCTGGGTTTGGATAGTCTGATTCAAAAGCTTCTGTATTTACACAAAAGCTGTTATACAAAAAATGTTTGGATATTCTCAAACATAGTATACTAAACTCTGTAGCCAACATTTTACATATGATAATTACTATCACTCAGAATTTGAAACCTGTTGCTGTAACATCTAATGTTATTATAGAAACAGATAAAGTTTCAAAACTCGATGATGATACCATAGATTATAAATATTGGTTTTATATTGAAGAGTAAGTATTTAAAATATACTACATTAAATATCATTAATTAATTATTGACATATTTTTTTTTTATTTTAAATTTATCAGTTTGATCATGTCAAATGTGAAAACAATAAAAAGTTACTAGAATTTGCAATATGGCATGGTAACGCTAGAGAAATGGAAATGTCCAACAGTATCCTATGCTACAAGATTAAGGTAATCAAAGGCATTATGCAGTGGAAGTGGACCAATTCACCAATGAACAGTTAATACACAATAAAATGTCTTCTGTTGTTTTCAAATAAGGAGCTAGAGGACATGGTATAAAATTCTACAATTCGTTGATTAAAACATCAAATAGCTTTTATTAAACTGGTAATTTTTGTTCATAGATGATGTATTTTATATTAATTTTATCATTAAATAAAACAATGTCCAAGAGTGTGTTTCTATTACATAAATAATTTTTTTAGATGGTGTTCTGGATTAGGATAGTATTATTCAAAAGCTTCTGTATTTACACAAAATCTGTTATACAAAAAATGTTTGGACATTCTCAAACATAGTATACTAGACTCTGTAGCCAACATTTTACATATGATAATTACTATCACTCAGAATTTGAAACATGTTGCTGTAACATCTAATGTTATTATAGAAACAGATAAAGTTTCAAAACTCGATGATGATACCATAGAGTATAAATATTGGTTTTATATTGAAGAGTAAGTATTTAAAATATACTACATTAAATATCATTAATTAATTATTGACATATTTTTTTTTTTTTTGAATTTATCAGTTTGATCATGTCAAATGTGAAAACAATAAAAATTTACTAGAATTTGCAATATGGCATGGTAACGCTAGAGAAATGGAAATGTCCAACAGTATCCTATGCTACAAGATTAAGGTAATCAAAGGCATTATGCAGTGGAAGTGGACCAATTCACCAATTAACAGTTAATACACAATAAAATGTCTTCTGTTGTTTTCAAATAAGGAGCTAGAGGACATGGTATAGAATTCTACAATTCGTTGATTAAAACATCAAATAGCTTTTATTAAACTGGTAATTTTTGTTCATAGATGATGTATTTTATATTAATTTTATCATTAAATAAAACAATATCCAAGAGTGTGTTTCTATTACATAAATAATTTTTTTAGATGGTGTTCTGGGTTTGGATAGTCTGATTCAAAAGCTTCTGTATTTACACAAAAGCTGTTATACAAAAAATGTTTGGATATTCTCAAACATAGTATACTAAACTCTGTAGCCAACATTTTACATATGATAATTACTATCACTCAGAATTTGACACCTGTTGCTGTAACATCTAATGTTATTATAGAAACAGATAAAGTTTCAAAACTCGATGATGATACCATAGATTATAAATATTGGTTTTATATTGAAGAGTAAGTATTTAAAATATACTACATTAAATATCATTAATTAATTATTGACATATTTTTTTTTTATTTTAAATTTATCAGTTTGATCATGTCAAATGTGAAAACAATAAAAAGTTACTAGAATTTGCAATATGGCATGGTAACGCTAGAGAAATGGAAATGTCCAACAGTATCCTATGCTACAAGATTAAGGTAATCAAAGGCATTATGCAGTGGAAGTGGACCAATTCACCAATGAACAGTTAATACACAATAAAATGTCTTCTGTTGTTTTCAAATAAGGAGCTAGAGGACATGGTATAAAATTCTACAATTCGTTGATTAAAACATCAAATAGCTTTTATTAAACTGGTAATTTTTGTTCATAGATGATGTATTTTATATTAATTTTATCATTAAATAAAACAATGTCCAAGAGTGTGTTTCTATTACATAACTAATTTTTTTAGATGGTGTTCTGGATTAGGATAGTATTATTCAAAAGCTTCTGTATTTACACAAAATCTGTTATACAAAAAATGTTTGGATATTCTCAAACATAGTATACTAAACTCTGTAGCCAACATTTTACATATGATAATTACTATCACTCAGAATTTGAAACCTGTTGCTGTAACATCTAATGTTATTATAGAAACAGATAAAGTTTCAAAACTCGATGATGATACCATTGATTATTAATATTGGTTTTATATTGAAGAGTAAGTATTTAAAATATACTACATTAAATATCATTAATTAATTATTGACATATTTTTTTTTTATTTTAAATTTATCAGTTTGATCATGTCAAATGTGAAAACAATAAAAAGTTACTAGAATTTGCAATATGGCATGGTAACGCTAGAGAAATGGAAATGTCCAACAGTATCCTATGCTACAAGATTAAGGTAATCAAAGGCATTATGCAGTGGAAGTGGACCAATTCACTAATGAACAGTTAATACACAATAAAATGTCTTCTGTTGTTTTCAAATAAGGAGCTAGAGGACATGGTATAAAATTCTACAATTCGTTGATTAAAACATCAAATAGCTTTTATTAAACTGGTAATTTTTGTTCATAGATGATGTATTTTATATTAATTTTATCATTAAATAAAACAATGTCCAAGAGTGTTTTTCTATTACATAAATAATTTTTTTAGATGGTGTTCTGGATTAGGATAGTATTATTCAAAAGCTTCTGTATTTACACAAAATCTGTTATACAAAAAATGTTTGGACATTCTCAAACATAGTATACTAGACTCTGTAGCCAACATTTTACATATGATAATTACTATCACTCAGAATTTGAAACCTGTTGCTGTAACATCCAACATATTCATATATATATAGAAAAGTTCCTGTACACGAAGATGATACCATAGAGGATTAATATTTATTTAATATTGAAGAGTAAGTTATTAAAATGTACTACATTAAATATCATAAATTTGTTATTGACATATTTTTTTTTTTTTTTTGAATTCATCAGTTTGATCATGTCAAATGTGAACACAATAAAAAGTTACTAGAATTTGCAATATGGCATGGTAACGCTAGAGAACTGGAAATGTCCAACAGTATCCTATGCTACAAGATTAAGGTAATCAAAGGCATTATGCAGTGGAAGTGGACCAATTCACCAATGAACAGTTAATACACAATTAAATGTCTTCTGTTGTTTTCAAATAAGGAGCTAGAAGACATGGTATAGAATTCTACAATTCATTGATTAAAACATCAAATAGCTTTTATTAAACTGGTAATTTTTGTTCATAGATGATGTATTTTATATTAATTTTATTATTAAATAAAACAATGTCCAAGAGTGTGTTTCTAATACATAAATAATTTTTTTAGATGGTGTTCTGGATTAGGATAGTATTATTCAAAAGCATCTGTATTTACACAAAATCTGTTATACAAAAAATGTTTGGACATTCTCAAACATAGTATACTAGACTCTGTAGCCAACATTTTACATATGATAATTACTATCACTCAGAATTTTAAACCTGTTGCTGTAACATCTAATGTTATTATAGAAACAGATAAAGTTTCAAAACTCGATGATGATACCATAGAGTATAAATATTGGTTTTATATTGAAGAGTAAGTATTTAAAATATACTACATTAAATATCATTAATTAATTATTGACATATTTTTTTTTTTTTTGAATTTATCAGTTTGATCATGTCAAATGTGAAAACAATAAAAATTTACTAGAATTTGCAATATGGCATGGTAACGCTAGAGAAATGGAAATGTCCAACAGTATCCTATGCTACAAGATTAAGGTAATCAAAGGCATTATGCAGTGGAAGTGGACCAATTCACCAATTAACAGTTAATACACAATAAAATGTCTTCTGTTGTTTTCAAATAAGGAGCTAGAGGACATGGTATAGAATTCTACAATTCGTTGATTAAAACATCAAATAGCTTTTATTAAACTGGTAATTTTTGTTCATAGATGATGTATTTTATATTAATTTTATCATTAAATAAAACAATATCCAAGAGTGTGTTTCTATTACATAAATAATTTTTTTAGATGGTGTTCTGGGTTTGGATAGTCTGATTCAAAAGCTTCTGTATTTACACAAAAGCTGTTATACAAAAAATGTTTGGATATTCTCAAACATAGTATACTAAACTCTGTAGCCAACATTTTACATATGATAATTACTATCACTCAGAATTTGAAACCTGTTGCTGTAACATCTAATGTTATTATAGAAACAGATAAAGTTTCAAAACTCGATGATGATACCATAGATTATAAATATTGGTTTTATATTGAAGAGTAAGTATTTAAAATATACTACATTAAATATCATTAATTAATTATTGACATATTTTTTTTTTATTTTAAATTTATCAGTTTGATCATGTCAAATGTGAAAACAATAAAAAGTTACTAGAATTTGCAATATGGCATGGTAACGCTAGAGAAATGGAAATGTCCAACAGTATCCTATGCTACAAGATTAAGGTAATCAAAGGCATTATGCAGTGGAAGTGGACCAATTCACCAATGAACAGTTAATACACAATAAAATGTCTTCTGTTGTTTTCAAATAAGGAGCTAGAGGACATGGTATAAAATTCTACAATTCGTTGATTAAAACATCAAATAGCTTTTATTAAACTGGTAATTTTTGTTCATAGATGATGTATTTTATATTAATTTTATCATTAAATAAAACAATGTCCAAGAGTGTGTTTCTATTACATAAATAATTTTTTTAGATGGTGTTCTGGATTAGGATAGTATTATTCAAAAGCTTCTGTATTTACACAAAATCTGTTATACAAAAAATGTTTGGACATTCTCAAACATAGTATACTAGACTCTGTAGCCAACATTTTACATATGATAATTACTATCACTCAGAATTTGAAACCTGTTGCTGTAACATCCAACATATTCATATATATATAGAAAAGTTCCTGTACACGAAGATGATACCATAGAGGATAAATATTTATTTAATATTGAAGAGTAAGTTATTAAAATGTACTACATTAAATATCATAAATTTGTTATTGACATATTTTTTTTTTTTTTTTTGAATTCATCAGTTTGATCATGTCAAATGTCAACACAATAAAAAGTTACTAGAATTTGCAATATGGCATGGTAACGCTAGAGAACTGGAAATGTCCAACAGTATCCTATGCTACAAGATTAAGGTAATCAAAGGCATTATGCAGTGGAAGTGGACCAATTCACCAATGAACAGTTAATACACAATTAAATGTCTTCTGTTGTTTTCAAATAAGGAGCTAGAAGACATGGTATAGAATTCTACAATTCGTTGATTAAAACATCAAATAGCTTTTATTAAACTGGTAATTTTTGTTCATAGATGATGTATTTTATATTAATTTTATCATTAAATAAAACAATATCCAAGAGTGTGTTTCTATTACATAAATAATTTTTTTAGATGGTGTTCTGGATTAGGATAGTATTATTCAAAAGCATTTGTATTTACACAAAATCTGTTATACAAAAAATGTTTGGACATTCTCAAACATAGTATACTAGACTCTGTAGCCAACATTTTACATATGATAATTACTATCACTCAGAATTTTAAACCTGTTGCTGTAACATCTAATGTTATTATAGAAACAGATAAAGTTTCAAAACTCGATGATGATACCATAGAGTATAAATATTGGTTTTATATTGAAGAGTAAGTATTTAAAATATACTACATTAAATATCATTAATTAATTATTGACATATTTTTTTTTTTTTGAATTTATCAGTTTGATCATGTCAAATGTGAAAACAATAAAAATTTACTAGAATTTGCAATATGGCATGGTAACGCTAGAGAAATGGAAATGTCCAACAGTATCCTATGCTACAAGATTAAGGTAATCAAAGGCATTATGCAGTGGAAGTGGACCATTTCACCAATTAACAGTTAATACACAATAAAATGTCTTCTGTTGTTTTCAAATAAGGAGCTAGAGGACATGGTATAGAATTCTACAATTCGTTGATTAAAACATCAAATAGCTTTTATTAAACTGGTAATTTTTGTTCATAGATGATGTATTTTATATTAATTTTATCATTAAATAAAACAATATCCAAGAGTGTGTTTCTATTACATAAATAATTTTTTTAGATGGTGTTCTGGGTTTGGATAGTCTGATTCAAAAGCTTCTGTATTTACACAAAAGCTGTTATACAAAAAATGTTTGGATATTCTCAAACATAGTATACTAAACTCTGTAGCCAACATTTTACATATGATAATTACTATCACTCAGAATTTGAAACCTGTTGCTGTAACATCTAATGTTATTATAGAAACAGATAAAGTTTCAAAACTCGATGATGATACCATAGATTATAAATATTGGTTTTATATTGAAGAGTAAGTATTTAAAATATACTACATTAAATATCATTAATTAATTATTGACATATTTTTTTTTTATTTTAAATTTATCAGTTTGATCATGTCAAATGTGAAAACAATAAAAAGTTACTAGAATTTGCAATATGGCATGGTAACGCTAGAGAAATGGAAATGTCCAACAGTATCCTATGCTACAAGATTAAGGTAATCAAAGGCATTATGCAGTGGAAGTGGACCAATTCACCAATGAACAGTTAATACACAATAAAATGTCTTCTGTTGTTTTCAAATAAGGAGCTAGAGGACATGGTATAAAATTCTACAATTCGTTGATTAAAACATCAAATAGCTTTTATTAAACTGGTAATTTTTGTTCATAGATGATGTATTTTATATTAATTTTATCATTAAATAAAACAATGTCCAAGAGTGTGTTTCTATTACATAAATAATTTTTTTAGATGGTGTTCTGGATTAGGATAGTATTATTCAAAAGCTTCTGTATTTACACAAAATCTGTTATACAAAAAATGTTTGGACATTCTCAAACATAGTATACTAGACTCTGTAGCCAACATTTTACATATGATAATTACTATCACTCAGAATTTGAAACATGTTGCTGTAACATCTAATGTTATTATAGAAACAGATAAAGTTTCAAAACTCGATGATGATACCATAGAGTATAAATATTGGTTTTATATTGAAGAGTAAGTATTTAAAATATACTACATTAAATATCATTAATTAATTATTGACATATTTTTTTTTTTTTTGAATTTATCAGTTTGATCATGTCAAATGTGAAAACAATAAAAATTTACTAGAATTTGCAATATGGCATGGTAACGCTAGAGAAATGGAAATGTCCAACAGTATCCTATGCTACAAGATTAAGGTAATCAAAGGCATTATGCAGTGGAAGTGGACCAATTCACCAATTAACAGTTAATACACAATAAAATGTCTTCTGTTGTTTTCAAATAAGGAGCTAGAGGACATGGTATAGAATTCTACAATTCGTTGATTAAAACATCAAATAGCTTTTATTAAACTGGTAATTTTTGTTCATAGATGATGTATTTTATATTAATTTTATCATTAAATAAAACAATATCCAAGAGTGTGTTTCTATTACATAAATAATTTTTTTAGATGGTGTTCTGGGTTTGGATAGTCTGATTCAAAAGCTTCTGTATTTACACAAAAGCTGTTATACAAAAAATGTTTGGATATTCTCAAACATAGTATACTAAACTCTGTAGCCAACATTTTACATATGATAATTACTATCACTCAGAATTTGACACCTGTTGCTGTAACATCTAATGTTATTATAGAAACAGATAAAGTTTCAAAACTCGATGATGATACCATAGATTATAAATATTGGTTTTATATTGAAGAGTAAGTATTTAAAATATACTACATTAAATATCATTAATTAATTATTGACATATTTTTTTTTTATTTTAAATTTATCAGTTTGATCATGTCAAATGTGAAAACAATAAAAAGTTACTAGAATTTGCAATATGGCATGGTAACGCTAGAGAAATGGAAATGTCCAACAGTATCCTATGCTACAAGATTAAGGTAATCAAAGGCATTATGCAGTGGAAGTGGACCAATTCACCAATGAACAGTTAATACACAATAAAATGTCTTCTGTTGTTTTCAAATAAGGAGCTAGAGGACATGGTATAAAATTCTACAATTCGTTGATTAAAACATCAAATAGCTTTTATTAAACTGGTAATTTTTGTTCATAGATGATGTATTTTATATTAATTTTATCATTAAATAAAACAATGTCCAAGAGTGTGTTTCTATTACATAACTAATTTTTTTAGATGGTGTTCTGGATTAGGATAGTATTATTCAAAAGCTTCTGTATTTACACAAAATCTGTTATACAAAAAATGTTTGGATATTCTCAAACATAGTATACTAAACTCTGTAGCCAACATTTTACATATGATAATTACTATCACTCAGAATTTGAAACCTGTTGCTGTAACATCTAATGTTATTATAGAAACAGATAAAGTTTCAAAACTCGATGATGATACCATTGATTATTAATATTGGTTTTATATTGAAGAGTAAGTATTTAAAATATACTACATTAAATATCATTAATTAATTATTGACATATTTTTTTTTTATTTTAAATTTATCAGTTTGATCATGTCAAATGTGAAAACAATAAAAAGTTACTAGAATTTGCAATATGGCATGGTAACGCTAGAGAAATGGAAATGTCCAACAGTATCCTATGCTACAAGATTAAGGTAATCAAAGGCATTATGCAGTGGAAGTGGACCAATTCACTAATGAACAGTTAATACACAATAAAATGTCTTCTGTTGTTTTCAAATAAGGAGCTAGAGGACATGGTATAAAATTCTACAATTCGTTGATTAAAACATCAAATAGCTTTTATTAAACTGGTAATTTTTGTTCATAGATGATGTATTTTATATTAATTTTATCATTAAATAAAACAATGTCCAAGAGTGTTTTTCTATTACATAAATAATTTTTTTAGATGGTGTTCTGGATTAGGATAGTATTATTCAAAAGCTTCTGTATTTACACAAAATCTGTTATACAAAAAATGTTTGGACATTCTCAAACATAGTATACTAGACTCTGTAGCCAACATTTTACATATGATAATTACTATCACTCAGAATTTGAAACCTGTTGCTGTAACATCCAACATATTCATATATATATAGAAAAGTTCCTGTACACGAAGATGATACCATAGAGGATTAATATTTATTTAATATTGAAGAGTAAGTTATTAAAATGTACTACATTAAATATCATAAATTTGTTATTGACATATTTTTTTTTTTTTTTTGAATTCATCAGTTTGATCATGTCAAATGTGAACACAATAAAAAGTTACTAGAATTTGCAATATGGCATGGTAACGCTAGAGAACTGGAAATGTCCAACAGTATCCTATGCTACAAGATTAAGGTAATCAAAGGCATTATGCAGTGGAAGTGGACCAATTCACCAATGAACAGTTAATACACAATTAAATGTCTTCTGTTGTTTTCAAATAAGGAGCTAGAAGACATGGTATAGAATTCTACAATTCATTGATTAAAACATCAAATAGCTTTTATTAAACTGGTAATTTTTGTTCATAGATGATGTATTTTATATTAATTTTATTATTAAATAAAACAATGTCCAAGAGTGTGTTTCTAATACATAAATAATTTTTTTAGATGGTGTTCTGGATTAGGATAGTATTATTCAAAAGCATCTGTATTTACACAAAATCTGTTATACAAAAAATGTTTGGACATTCTCAAACATAGTATACTAGACTCTGTAGCCAACATTTTACATATGATAATTACTATCACTCAGAATTTTAAACCTGTTGCTGTAACATCTAATGTTATTATAGAAACAGATAAAGTTTCAAAACTCGATGATGATACCATAGAGTATAAATATTGGTTTTATATTGAAGAGTAAGTATTTAAAATATACTACATTAAATATCATTAATTAATTATTGACATATTTTTTTTTTTTTTGAATTTATCAGTTTGATCATGTCAAATGTGAAAACAATAAAAATTTACTAGAATTTGCAATATGGCATGGTAACGCTAGAGAAATGGAAATGTCCAACAGTATCCTATGCTACAAGATTAAGGTAATCAAAGGCATTATGCAGTGGAAGTGGACCAATTCACCAATTAACAGTTAATACACAATAAAATGTCTTCTGTTGTTTTCAAATAAGGAGCTAGAGGACATGGTATAGAATTCTACAATTCGTTGATTAAAACATCAAATAGCTTTTATTAAACTGGTAATTTTTGTTCATAGATGATGTATTTTATATTAATTTTATCATTAAATAAAACAATATCCAAGAGTGTGTTTCTATTACATAAATAATTTTTTTAGATGGTGTTCTGGGTTTGGATAGTCTGATTCAAAAGCTTCTGTATTTACACAAAAGCTGTTATACAAAAAATGTTTGGATATTCTCAAACATAGTATACTAAACTCTGTAGCCAACATTTTACATATGATAATTACTATCACTCAGAATTTGAAACCTGTTGCTGTAACATCTAATGTTATTATAGAAACAGATAAAGTTTCAAAACTCGATGATGATACCATAGATTATAAATATTGGTTTTATATTGAAGAGTAAGTATTTAAAATATACTACATTAAATATCATTAATTAATTATTGACATATTTTTTTTTTATTTTAAATTTATCAGTTTGATCATGTCAAATGTGAAAACAATAAAAAGTTACTAGAATTTGCAATATGGCATGGTAACGCTAGAGAAATGGAAATGTCCAACAGTATCCTATGCTACAAGATTAAGGTAATCAAAGGCATTATGCAGTGGAAGTGGACCAATTCACCAATGAACAGTTAATACACAATAAAATGTCTTCTGTTGTTTTCAAATAAGGAGCTAGAGGACATGGTATAAAATTCTACAATTCGTTGATTAAAACATCAAATAGCTTTTATTAAACTGGTAATTTTTGTTCATAGATGATGTATTTTATATTAATTTTATCATTAAATAAAACAATGTCCAAGAGTGTGTTTCTATTACATAAATAATTTTTTTAGATGGTGTTCTGGATTAGGATAGTATTATTCAAAAGCTTCTGTATTTACACAAAATCTGTTATACAAAAAATGTTTGGACATTCTCAAACATAGTATACTAGACTCTGTAGCCAACATTTTACATATGATAATTACTATCACTCAGAATTTGAAACCTGTTGCTGTAACATCCAACATATTCATATATATATAGAAAAGTTCCTGTACACGAAGATGATACCATAGAGGATAAATATTTATTTAATATTGAAGAGTAAGTTATTAAAATGTACTACATTAAATATCATAAATTTGTTATTGACATATTTTTTTTTTTTTTTTTGAATTCATCAGTTTGATCATGTCAAATGTCAACACAATAAAAAGTTACTAGAATTTGCAATATGGCATGGTAACGCTAGAGAACTGGAAATGTCCAACAGTATCCTATGCTACAAGATTAAGGTAATCAAAGGCATTATGCAGTGGAAGTGGACCAATTCACCAATGAACAGTTAATACACAATTAAATGTCTTCTGTTGTTTTCAAATAAGGAGCTAGAAGACATGGTATAGAATTCTACAATTCGTTGATTAAAACATCAAATAGCTTTTATTAAACTGGTAATTTTTGTTCATAGATGATGTATTTTATATTAATTTTATCATTAAATAAAACAATATCCAAGAGTGTGTTTCTATTACATAAATAATTTTTTTAGATGGTGTTCTGGGTTTGGATAGTCTGATTCAAAAGCTTCTGTATTTACACAAAAGCTGTTATACAAAAAATGTTTGGATATTCTCAAACATAGTATACTAAACTCTGTAGCCAACATTTTACATATGATAATTACTATCACTCAGAATTTGACACCTGTTGCTGTAACATCTAATGTTATTATAGAAACAGATAAAGTTTCAAAACTCGATGATGATACCATAGATTATAAATATTGGTTTTATATTGAAGAGGAAGTATTTAAAATATACTACATTAAATATCATTAATTAATTATTGACATATTTTTTTTTTATTTTAAATTTATCAGTTTGATCATGTCAAATGTGAAAACAATAAAAAGTTACTAGAATTTGCAATATGGCATGGTAACGCTAGAGAAATGGAAATGTCCAACAGTATCCTATGCTAAAAGATTAAGGTAATCAAAGGCATTATGCAGTGGAAGTGGACCAATTCACCAATGAACAGTTAATACACAATAAAATGTCTTCTGTTGTTTTCAAATAAGGAGCTAGAGGACATGGTATAAAATTCTACAATTCGTTGATTAAAACATCAAATAGCTTTTATTAAACTGGTAATTTTTGTTCATAGATGATGTATTTTATATTAATTTTATCATTAAATAAAACAATGTCCAAGAGTGTGTTTCTATTACATAACTAATTTTTTTAGATGGTGTTCTGGATTAGGATAGTATTATTCAAAAGCTTCTGTATTTACACAAAATCTGTTATACAAAAAATGTTTGGATATTCTCAAACATAGTATACTAAACTCTGTAGCCAACATTTTACATATGATAATTACTATCACTCAGAATTTGAAACCTGTTGCTGTAACATCTAATGTTATTATAGAAACAGATAAAGTTTCAAAACTCGATGATGATACCATTGATTATTAATATTGGTTTTATATTGAAGAGTAAGTATTTAAAATATACTACATTAAATATCATTAATTAATTATTGACATATTTTTTTTTTATTTTAAATTTATCAGTTTGATCATGTCAAATGTGAAAACAATAAAAAGTTACTAGAATTTGCAATATGGCATGGTAACGCTAGAGAAATGGAAATGTCCAACAGTATCCTATGCTACAAGATTAAGGTAATCAAAGGCATTATGCAGTGGAAGTGGACCAATTCACTAATGAACAGTTAATACACAATAAAATGTCTTCTGTTGTTTTCAAATAAGGAGCTAGAGGACATGGTATAAAATTCTACAATTCGTTGATTAAAACATCAAATAGCTTTTATTAAACTGGTAATTTTTGTTCATAGATGATGTATTTTATATTAATTTTATCATTAAATAAAACAATGTCCAAGAGTGTTTTTCTATTACATAAATAATTTTTTTAGATGGTGTTCTGGATTAGGATAGTATTATTCAAAAGCTTCTGTATTTACACAAAATCTGTTATACAAAAAATGTTTGGACATTCTCAAACATAGTATACTAGACTCTGTAGCCAACATTTTACATATGATAATTACTATCACTCAGAATTTGAAACCTGTTGCTGTAACATCCAACATATTCATATATATATAGAAAAGTTCCTGTACACGAAGATGATACCATAGAGGATTAATATTTATTTAATATTGAAGAGTAAGTTATTAAAATGTACTACATTAAATATCATAAATTTGTTATTGACATATTTTTTTTTTTTTTTTGAATTCATCAGTTTGATCATGTCAAATGTGAACACAATAAAAAGTTACTAGAATTTGCAATATGGCATGGTAACGCTAGAGAACTGGAAATGTCCAACAGTATCCTATGCTACAAGATTAAGGTAATCAAAGGCATTATGCAGTGGAAGTGGACCAATTCACCAATGAACAGTTAATACACAATTAAATGTCTTCTGTTGTTTTCAAATAAGGAGCTAGAAGACATGGTATAGAATTCTACAATTCATTGATTAAAACATCAAATAGCTTTTATTAAACTGGTAATTTTTGTTCATAGATGATGTATTTTATATTAATTTTATTATTAAATAAAACAATGTCCAAGAGTGTGTTTCTAATACATAAATAATTTTTTTAGATGGTGTTCTGGATTAGGATAGTATTATTCAAAAGCATCTGTATTTACACAAAATCTGTTATACAAAAAATGTTTGGACATTCTCAAACATAGTATACTAGACTCTGTAGCCAACATTTTACATATGATAATTACTATCACTCAGAATTTTAAACCTGTTGCTGTAACATCTAATGTTATTATAGAAACAGATAAAGTTTCAAAACTCGATGATGATACCATAGAGTATAAATATTGGTTTTATATTGAAGAGTAAGTATTTAAAATATACTACATTAAATATCATTAATTAATTATTGACATATTTTTTTTTTTTTTGAATTTATCAGTTTGATCATGTCAAATGTGAAAACAATAAAAATTTACTAGAATTTGCAATATGGCATGGTAACACTAGAAAAATGGAAATGTCCAACAGTATCCTATGCTACAAGATTAAGGTAATCAAAGGCATTATGCAGTGGAAGTGGACCAATTCACCAATTAACAGTTAATACACAATAAAATGTCTTCTGTTGTTTTCAAATAAGGAGCTAGAGGACATGGTATAGAATTCTACAATTCGTTGATTAAAACATCAAATAGCTTTTATTAAACTGGTAATTTTTGTTCATAGATGATGTATTTTATATTAATTTTATCATTAAATAAAACAATATCCAAGAGTGTGTTTCTATTACATAAATAATTTTTTTAGATGGTGTTCTGGGTTTGGATAGTCTGATTCAAAAGCTTCTGTATTTACACAAAAGCTGTTATACAAAAAATGTTTGGATATTCTCAAACATAGTATACTAAACTCTGTAGCCAACATTTTACATATGATAATTACTATCACTCAGAATTTGAAACCTGTTGCTGTAACATCTAATGTTATTATAGAAACAGATAAAGTTTCAAAACTCGATGATGATACCATAGATTATAAATATTGGTTTTATATTGAAGAGTAAGTATTTAAAATATACTACATTAAATATCATTAATTAATTATTGACATATTTTTTTTTTATTTTAAATTTATCAGTTTGATCATGTCAAATGTGAAAACAATAAAAAGTTACTAGAATTTGCAATATGGCATGGTAACGCTAGAGAAATGGAAATGTCCAACAGTATCCTATGCTACAAGATTAAGGTAATCAAAGGCATTATGCAGTGGAAGTGGACCAATTCACCAATGAACAGTTAATACACAATAAAATGTCTTCTGTTGTTTTCAAATAAGGAGCTAGAGGACATGGTATAAAATTCTACAATTCGTTGATTAAAACATCAAATAGCTTTTATTAAACTGGTAATTTTTGTTCATAGATGATGTATTTTATATTAATTTTATCATTAAATAAAACAATGTCCAAGAGTGTGTTTCTATTACATAAATAATTTTTTTAGATGGTGTTCTGGATTAGGATAGTATTATTCAAAAGCTTCTGTATTTACACAAAATCTGTTATACAAAAAATGTTTGGACATTCTCAAACATAGTATACTAGACTCTGTAGCCAACATTTTACATATGATAATTACTATCACTCAGAATTTGAAACCTGTTGCTGTAACATCCAACATATTCATATATATATAGAAAAGTTCCTGTACACGAAGATGATACCATAGAGGATAAATATTTATTTAATATTGAAGAGTAAGTTATTAAAATGTACTACATTAAATATCATAAATTTGTTATTGACATATTTTTTTTTTTTTTTTTGAATTCATCAGTTTGATCATGTCAAATGTCAACACAATAAAAAGTTACTAGAATTTGCAATATGGCATGGTAACGCTAGAGAACTGGAAATGTCCAACAGTATCCTATGCTACAAGATTAAGGTAATCAAAGGCATTATGCAGTGGAAGTGGACCAATTCACCAATGAACAGTTAATACACAATTAAATGTCTTCTGTTGTTTTCAAATAAGGAGCTAGAAGACATGGTATAGAATTCTACAATTCATTGATTAAAACATCAAATAGCTTTTATTAAACTGGTAATTTTTGTTCATAGATGATGTATTTTATATTAATTTTATTATTAAATAAAACAATGTCCAAGAGTGTGTTTCTAATACATAAATAATTTTTTTAGATGGTGTTCTGGATTAGGATAGTATTATTCAAAAGCATTTGTATTTACACAAAATCTGTTATACAAAAAATGTTTGGACATTCTCAAACATAGTATACTAGACTCTGTAGCCAACATTTTACATATGATAATTACTATCACTCAGAATTTTAAACCTGTTGCTGTAACATCTAATGTTATTATAGAAACAGATAAAGTTTCAAAACTCGATGATGATACCATAGAGTATAAATATTGGTTTTATATTGAAGAGTAAGTATTTAAAATATACTACATTAAATATCATTAATTAATTATTGACATATTTTTTTTTTTTTTGAATTTATCAGTTTGATCATGTCAAATGTGAAAACAATAAAAATTTACTAGAATTTGCAATATGGCATGGTAACGCTAGAGAAATGGAAATGTCCAACAGTATCCTATGCTACAAGATTAAGGTAATCAAAGGCATTATGCAGTGGAAGTGGACCATTTCACCAATTAACAGTTAATACACAATAAAATGTCTTCTGTTGTTTTCAAATAAGGAGCTAGAGGACATGGTATAGAATTCTACAATTCGTTGATTAAAACATCAAATAGCTTTTATTAAACTGGTAATTTTTGTTCATAGATGATGTATTTTATATTAATTTTATCATTAAATAAAACAATATCCAAGAGTGTGTTTCTATTACATAAATAATTTTTTTAGATGGTGTTCTGGGTTTGGATAGTCTGATTCAAAAGCTTCTGTATTTACACAAAAGCTGTTATACAAAAAATGTTTGGATATTCTCAAACATAGTATACTAAACTCTGTAGCCAACATTTTACATATGATAATTACTATCACTCAGAATTTGACACCTGTTGCTGTAACATCTAATGTTATTATAGAAACAGATAAAGTTTCAAAACTCGATGATGATACCATAGATTATAAATATTGGTTTTATATTGAAGAGGAAGTATTTAAAATATACTACATTAAATATCATTAATTAATTATTGACATATTTTTTTTTTATTTTAAATTTATCAGTTTGATCATGTCAAATGTGAAAACAATAAAAAGTTACTAGAATTTGCAATATGGCATGGTAACGCTAGAGAAATGGAAATGTCCAACAGTATCCTATGCTAAAAGATTAAGGTAATCAAAGGCATTATGCAGTGGAAGTGGACCAATTCACCAATGAACAGTTAATACACAATAAAATGTCTTCTGTTGTTTTCAAATAAGGAGCTAGAGGACATGGTATAAAATTCTACAATTCGTTGATTAAAACATCAAATAGCTTTTATTAAACTGGTAATTTTTGTTCATAGATGATGTATTTTATATTAATTTTATCATTAAATAAAACAATGTCCAAGAGTGTGTTTCTATTACATAACTAATTTTTTTAGATGGTGTTCTGGATTAGGATAGTATTATTCAAAAGCTTCTGTATTTACACAAAATCTGTTATACAAAAAATGTTTGGATATTCTCAAACATAGTATACTAAACTCTGTAGCCAACATTTTACATATGATAATTACTATCACTCAGAATTTGAAACCTGTTGCTGTAACATCTAATGTTATTATAGAAACAGATAAAGTTTCAAAACTCGATGATGATACCATTGATTATTAATATTGGTTTTATATTGAAGAGTAAGTATTTAAAATATACTACATTAAATATCATTAATTAATTATTGACATATTTTTTTTTTATTTTAAATTTATCAGTTTGATCATGTCAAATGTGAAAACAATAAAAAGTTACTAGAATTTGCAATATGGCATGGTAACGCTAGAGAAATGGAAATGTCCAACAGTATCCTATGCTACAAGATTAAGGTAATCAAAGGCATTATGCAGTGGAAGTGGACCAATTCACTAATGAACAGTTAATACACAATAAAATGTCTTCTGTTGTTTTCAAATAAGGAGCTAGAGGACATGGTATAAAATTCTACAATTCGTTGATTAAAACATCAAATAGCTTTTATTAAACTGGTAATTTTTGTTCATAGATGATGTATTTTATATTAATTTTATCATTAAATAAAACAATGTCCAAGAGTGTTTTTCTATTACATAAATAATTTTTTTAGATGGTGTTCTGGATTAGGATAGTATTATTCAAAAGCTTCTGTATTTACACAAAATCTGTTATACAAAAAATGTTTGGACATTCTCAAACATAGTATACTAGACTCTGTAGCCAACATTTTACATATGATAATTACTATCACTCAGAATTTGAAACCTGTTGCTGTAACATCCAACATATTCATATATATATAGAAAAGTTCCTGTACACGAAGATGATACCATAGAGGATTAATATTTATTTAATATTGAAGAGTAAGTTATTAAAATGTACTACATTAAATATCATAAATTTGTTATTGACATATTTTTTTTTTTTTTTTGAATTCATCAGTTTGATCATGTCAAATGTGAACACAATAAAAAGTTACTAGAATTTGCAATATGGCATGGTAACGCTAGAGAACTGGAAATGTCCAACAGTATCCTATGCTACAAGATTAAGGTAATCAAAGGCATTATGCAGTGGAAGTGGACCAATTCACCAATGAACAGTTAATACACAATTAAATGTCTTCTGTTGTTTTCAAATAAGGAGCTAGAAGACATGGTATAGAATTCTACAATTCATTGATTAAAACATCAAATAGCTTTTATTAAACTGGTAATTTTTGTTCATAGATGATGTATTTTATATTAATTTTATTATTAAATAAAACAATGTCCAAGAGTGTGTTTCTAATACATAAATAATTTTTTTAGATGGTGTTCTGGATTAGGATAGTATTATTCAAAAGCATCTGTATTTACACAAAATCTGTTATACAAAAAATGTTTGGACATTCTCAAACATAGTATACTAGACTCTGTAGCCAACATTTTACATATGATAATTACTATCACTCAGAATTTTAAACCTGTTGCTGTAACATCTTATGTTATTATAGAAACAGATAAAGTTTCAAAAGTCGATGATGATACCATAGAGTATAAATATTGGTTTTATATTGAAGAGTAAGTATTTAAAATATACTACATTAAATATCATTAATTAATTATTGACATATTTTTTTTTTTTTTTGAATTTATCAGTTTGATCATGTCAAATGTGAAAACAATAAAAATTTACTAGAATTTGCAATATGGCATGGTAACACTAGAAAAATGGAAATGTCCAACAGTATCCTATGCTACAAGATTAAGGTAATCAAAGGCATTATGCAGTGGATGTGGACCAATTCACCAATGAACAGTTAATACACAATAAAATGTCTTCTGTTGTTTTCAAATAAGGAGCTAGAAGACATGGTATAGAATTCTACAATTCGTTGATTAAAACATCAAACAGCTTTTATTAAACTGGTAATTTTTGTTCATAGATGATGTATTTTATATTAATTTTATCATTAAATAAAACAATGTCCAAGAGTGTGTTTCTATTACATAAATAATTTTTTTAGATGGTGTTCTGGATTAGGATAGTATTATTCAAAAGCTTCTGTATTTACACAAAATCTGTTATACAAAAAATGTTTGGACATTCTCAAACATAGTATACTAGACTCTGTAGCCAACATTTCACATATGATAATTACTATCACTCAGAATTTGAAACATGTTGCTGTAACATCTAATGTTATTATAGAAACAGATAAAGTTTCAAAACTCGATGATGATACCATAGAGTATAAATATTGGTTTTATATTGAAGAGTAAGTATTTAAAATATACTACATTAAAAATCATTAATTAATTATTGACATATTTTTTTTTTTTTTGAATTTATCAGTTTGATCATGTCAAATGTGAAAACAATAAAAATTTACTAGAATTTGCAATATGGCATGGTAACGCTAGAGAAATGGAAATGTCCAACAGTATCCTATGCTACAAGATTAAGGTAATCAAAGGCATTATGCAGTGGAAGTGGACCAATTCACCAATTAACAGTTAATACACAATAAAATGTCTTCTGTTGTTTTCAAATAAGGAGCTAGAGGACATGGTATAGAATTCTACAATTCGTTGATTAAAACATCAAATAGCTTTTATTAAACTGGTAATTTTTGTTCATAGATGATGTATTTTATATTAATTTTATCATTAAATAAAACAATATCCAAGAGTGTGTTTCTATTACATAAATAATTTTTTTAGATGGTGTTCTGGGTTTGGATAGTCTGATTCAAAAGCTTCTGTATTTACACAAAAGCTGTTATACAAAAAATGTTTGGATATTCTCAAACATAGTATACTAAACTCTGTAGCCAACATTTTACATATGATAATTACTATCACTCAGAATTTGAAACCTGTTGCTGTAACATCCAACATATTCATATATATATAGAAAAGTTCCTGTACACGAAGATGATACCATAGAGGATAAATATTTATTTAATATTGAAGAGTAAGTTATTAAAATGTACTACATTAAATATCATAAATTTGTTATTGACATATTTTTTTTTTTTTTTTTGAATTCATCAGTTTGATCATGTCAAATGTCAACACAATAAAAAGTTACTAGAATTTGCAATATGGCATGGTAACGCTAGAGAACTGGAAATGTCCAACAGTATCCTATGCTACAAGATTAAGGTAATCAAAGGCATTATGCAGTGGAAGTGGACCAATTCACCAATGAACAGTTAATACACAATTAAATGTCTTCTGTTGTTTTCAAATAAGGAGCTAGAAGACATGGTATAGAATTCTACAATTCATTGATTAAAACATCAAATAGCTTTTATTAAACTGGTAATTTTTGTTCATAGATGATGTATTTTATATTAATTTTATTATTAAATAAAACAATGTCCAAGAGTGTGTTTCTAATACATAAATAATTTTTTTAGATGGTGTTCTGGATTAGGATAGTATTATTCAAAAGCATTTGTATTTACACAAAATCTGTTATACAAAAAATGTTTGGACATTCTCAAACATAGTATACTAGACTCTGTAGCCAACATTTTACATATGATAATTACTATCACTCAGAATTTTAAACCTGTTGCTGTAACATCTAATGTTATTATAGAAACAGATAAAGTTTCAAAACTCGATGATGATACCATAGAGTATAAATATTGGTTTTATATTGAAGAGTAAGTATTTAAAATATACTACATTAAATATCATTAATTAATTATTGACATATTTTTTTTTTTTTTGAATTTATCAGTTTGATCATGTCAAATGTGAAAACAATAAAAATTTACTAGAATTTGCAATATGGCATGGTAACGCTAGAGAAATGGAAATGTCCAACAGTATCCTATGCTACAAGATTAAGGTAATCAAAGGCATTATGCAGTGGAAGTGGACCAATTCACCAATTAACAGTTAATACACAATAAAATGTCTTCTGTTGTTTTCAAATAAGGAGCTAGAGGACATGGTATAGAATTCTACAATTCGTTGATTAAAACATCAAATAGCTTTTATTAAACTGGTAATTTTTGTTCATAGATGATGTATTTTATATTAATTTTATCATTAAATAAAACAATATCCAAGAGTGTGTTTCTATTACATAAATAATTTTTTTAGATGGTGTTCTGGGTTTGGATAGTCTGATTCAAAAGCTTCTGTATTTACACAAAAGCTGTTATACAAAAAATGTTTGGATATTCTCAAACATAGTATACTAAACTCTGTAGCCAACATTTTACATATGATAATTACTATCACTCAGAATTTGAAACCTGTTGCTGTAACATCTAATGTTATTATAGAAACAGATAAAGTTTCAAAACTCGATGATGATACCATAGATTATAAATATTGGTTTTATATTGAAGAGTAAGTATTTAAAATATACTACATTAAATATCATTAATTAATTATTGACATATTTTTTTTTTATTTTAAATTTATCAGTTTGATCATGTCAAATGTGAAAACAATAAAAAGTTACTAGAATTTGCAATATGGCATGGTAACGCTAGAGAAATGGAAATGTCCAACAGTATCCTATGCTACAAGATTAAGGTAATCAAAGGCATTATGCAGTGGAAGTGGACCAATTCACCAATGAACAGTTAATACACAATAAAATGTCTTCTGTTGTTTTCAAATAAGGAGCTAGAGGACATGGTATAAAATTCTACAATTCGTTGATTAAAACATCAAATAGCTTTTATTAAACTGGTAATTTTTGTTCATAGATGATGTATTTTATATTAATTTTATCATTAAATAAAACAATGTCCAAGAGTGTGTTTCTATTACATAAATAATTTTTTTAGATGGTGTTCTGGATTAGGATAGTATTATTCAAAAGCTTCTGTATTTACACAAAATCTGTTATACAAAAAATGTTTGGACATTCTCAAACATAGTATACTAGACTCTGTAGCCAACATTTTACATATGATAATTACTATCACTCAGAATTTTAAACCTGTTGCTGTAACATCTAATGTTATTATAGAAACAGATAAAGTTTCAAAACTCGATGATGATACCATAGAGTATAAATATTGGTTTTATATTGAAGAGTAAGTATTTAAAATATACTACATTAAATATCATTAATTAATTATTGACATATTTTTTTTTTTTTGAATTTATCAGTTTGATCATGTCAAATGTGAAAACAATAAAAATTTACTAGAATTTGCAATATGGCATGGTAACGCTAGAGAAATGGAAATGTCCAACAGTATCCTATGCTACAAGATTAAGGTAATCAAAGGCATTATGCAGTGGAAGTGGACCATTTCACCAATTAACAGTTAATACACAATAAAATGTCTTCTGTTGTTTTCAAATAAGGAGCTAGAGGACATGGTATAGAATTCTACAATTCGTTGATTAAAACATCAAATAGCTTTTATTAAACTGGTAATTTTTGTTCATAGATGATGTATTTTATATTAATTTTATCATTAAATAAAACAATATCCAAGAGTGTGTTTCTATTACATAAATAATTTTTTTAGATGGTGTTCTGGGTTTGGATAGTCTGATTCAAAAGCTTCTGTATTTACACAAAAGCTGTTATACAAAAAATGTTTGGATATTCTCAAACATAGTATACTAAACTCTGTAGCCAACATTTTACATATGATAATTACTATCACTCAGAATTTGACACCTGTTGCTGTAACATCTAATGTTATTATAGAAACAGATAAAGTTTCAAAACTCGATGATGATACCATAGATTATAAATATTGGTTTTATATTGAAGAGGAAGTATTTAAAATATACTACATTAAATATCATTAATTAATTATTGACATATTTTTTTTTTATTTTAAATTTATCAGTTTGATCATGTCAAATGTGAAAACAATAAAAAGTTACTAGAATTTGCAATATGGCATGGTAACGCTAGAGAAATGGAAATGTCCAACAGTATCCTATGCTAAAAGATTAAGGTAATCAAAGGCATTATGCAGTGGAAGTGGACCAATTCACCAATGAACAGTTAATACACAATAAAATGTCTTCTGTTGTTTTCAAATAAGGAGCTAGAGGACATGGTATAAAATTCTACAATTCGTTGATTAAAACATCAAATAGCTTTTATTAAACTGGTAATTTTTGTTCATAGATGATGTATTTTATATTAATTTTATCATTAAATAAAACAATGTCCAAGAGTGTGTTTCTATTACATAACTAATTTTTTTAGATGGTGTTCTGGATTAGGATAGTATTATTCAAAAGCTTCTGTATTTACACAAAATCTGTTATACAAAAAATGTTTGGATATTCTCAAACATAGTATACTAAACTCTGTAGCCAACATTTTACATATGATAATTACTATCACTCAGAATTTGAAACCTGTTGCTGTAACATCTAATGTTATTATAGAAACAGATAAAGTTTCAAAACTCGATGATGATACCATTGATTATTAATATTGGTTTTATATTGAAGAGTAAGTATTTAAAATATACTACATTAAATATCATTAATTAATTATTGACATATTTTTTTTTTATTTTAAATTTATCAGTTTGATCATGTCAAATGTGAAAACAATAAAAAGTTACTAGAATTTGCAATATGGCATGGTAACGCTAGAGAAATGGAAATGTCCAACAGTATCCTATGCTACAAGATTAAGGTAATCAAAGGCATTATGCAGTGGAAGTGGACCAATTCACTAATGAACAGTTAATACACAATAAAATGTCTTCTGTTGTTTTCAAATAAGGAGCTAGAGGACATGGTATAAAATTCTACAATTCGTTGATTAAAACATCAAATAGCTTTTATTAAACTGGTAATTTTTGTTCATAGATGATGTATTTTATATTAATTTTATCATTAAATAAAACAATGTCCAAGAGTGTTTTTCTATTACATAAATAATTTTTTTAGATGGTGTTCTGGATTAGGATAGTATTATTCAAAAGCTTCTGTATTTACACAAAATCTGTTATACAAAAAATGTTTGGACATTCTCAAACATAGTATACTAGACTCTGTAGCCAACATTTTACATATGATAATTACTATCACTCAGAATTTGAAACCTGTTGCTGTAACATCCAACATATTCATATATATATAGAAAAGTTCCTGTACACGAAGATGATACCATAGAGGATTAATATTTATTTAATATTGAAGAGTAAGTTATTAAAATGTACTACATTAAATATCATAAATTTGTTATTGACATATTTTTTTTTTTTTTTTGAATTCATCAGTTTGATCATGTCAAATGTGAACACAATAAAAAGTTACTAGAATTTGCAATATGGCATGGTAACGCTAGAGAACTGGAAATGTCCAACAGTATCCTATGCTACAAGATTAAGGTAATCAAAGGCATTATGCAGTGGAAGTGGACCAATTCACCAATGAACAGTTAATACACAATTAAATGTCTTCTGTTGTTTTCAAATAAGGAGCTAGAAGACATGGTATAGAATTCTACAATTCATTGATTAAAACATCAAATAGCTTTTATTAAACTGGTAATTTTTGTTCATAGATGATGTATTTTATATTAATTTTATTATTAAATAAAACAATGTCCAAGAGTGTGTTTCTAATACATAAATAATTTTTTTAGATGGTGTTCTGGATTAGGATAGTATTATTCAAAAGCATCTGTATTTACACAAAATCTGTTATACAAAAAATGTTTGGACATTCTCAAACATAGTATACTAGACTCTGTAGCCAACATTTTACATATGATAATTACTATCACTCAGAATTTTAAACCTGTTGCTGTAACATCTTATGTTATTATAGAAACAGATAAAGTTTCAAAAGTCGATGATGATACCATAGAGTATAAATATTGGTTTTATATTGAAGAGTAAGTATTTAAAATATACTACATTAAATATCATTAATTAATTATTGACATATTTTTTTTTTTTTTTGAATTTATCAGTTTGATCATGTCAAATGTGAAAACAATAAAAATTTACTAGAATTTGCAATATGGCATGGTAACACTAGAAAAATGGAAATGTCCAACAGTATCCTATGCTACAAGATTAAGGTAATCAAAGGCATTATGCAGTGGATGTGGACCAATTCACCAATGAACAGTTAATACACAATAAAATGTCTTCTGTTGTTTTCAAATAAGGAGCTAGAAGACATGGTATAGAATTCTACAATTCGTTGATTAAAACATCAAACAGCTTTTATTAAACTGGTAATTTTTGTTCATAGATGATGTATTTTATATTAATTTTATCATTAAATAAAACAATGTCCAAGAGTGTGTTTCTATTACATAAATAATTTTTTTAGATGGTGTTCTGGATTAGGATAGTATTATTCAAAAGCTTCTGTATTTACACAAAATCTGTTATACAAAAAATGTTTGGACATTCTCAAACATAGTATACTAGACTCTGTAGCCAACATTTCACATATGATAATTACTATCACTCAGAATTTGAAACATGTTGCTGTAACATCTAATGTTATTATAGAAACAGATAAAGTTTCAAAACTCGATGATGATACCATAGAGTATAAATATTGGTTTTATATTGAAGAGTAAGTATTTAAAATATACTACATTAAAAATCATTAATTAATTATTGACATATTTTTTTTTTTTTTGAATTTATCAGTTTGATCATGTCAAATGTGAAAACAATAAAAATTTACTAGAATTTGCAATATGGCATGGTAACGCTAGAGAAATGGAAATGTCCAACAGTATCCTATGCTACAAGATTAAGGTAATCAAAGGCATTATGCAGTGGAAGTGGACCAATTCACCAATTAACAGTTAATACACAATAAAATGTCTTCTGTTGTTTTCAAATAAGGAGCTAGAGGACATGGTATAGAATTCTACAATTCGTTGATTAAAACATCAAATAGCTTTTATTAAACTGGTAATTTTTGTTCATAGATGATGTATTTTATATTAATTTTATCATTAAATAAAACAATATCCAAGAGTGTGTTTCTATTACATAAATAATTTTTTTAGATGGTGTTCTGGGTTTGGATAGTCTGATTCAAAAGCTTCTGTATTTACACAAAAGCTGTTATACAAAAAATGTTTGGATATTCTCAAACATAGTATACTAAACTCTGTAGCCAACATTTTACATATGATAATTACTATCACTCAGAATTTGAAACCTGTTGCTGTAACATCCAACATATTCATATATATATAGAAAAGTTCCTGTACACGAAGATGATACCATAGAGGATAAATATTTATTTAATATTGAAGAGTAAGTTATTAAAATGTACTACATTAAATATCATAAATTTGTTATTGACATATTTTTTTTTTTTTTTTTGAATTCATCAGTTTGATCATGTCAAATGTCAACACAATAAAAAGTTACTAGAATTTGCAATATGGCATGGTAACGCTAGAGAACTGGAAATGTCCAACAGTATCCTATGCTACAAGATTAAGGTAATCAAAGGCATTATGCAGTGGAAGTGGACCAATTCACCAATGAACAGTTAATACACAATTAAATGTCTTCTGTTGTTTTCAAATAAGGAGCTAGAAGACATGGTATAGAATTCTACAATTCATTGATTAAAACATCAAATAGCTTTTATTAAACTGGTAATTTTTGTTCATAGATGATGTATTTTATATTAATTTTATTATTAAATAAAACAATGTCCAAGAGTGTGTTTCTAATACATAAATAATTTTTTTAGATGGTGTTCTGGATTAGGATAGTATTATTCAAAAGCATTTGTATTTACACAAAATCTGTTATACAAAAAATGTTTGGACATTCTCAAACATAGTATACTAGACTCTGTAGCCAACATTTTACATATGATAATTACTATCACTCAGAATTTTAAACCTGTTGCTGTAACATCTAATGTTATTATAGAAACAGATAAAGTTTCAAAACTCGATGATGATACCATAGAGTATAAATATTGGTTTTATATTGAAGAGTAAGTATTTAAAATATACTACATTAAATATCATTAATTAATTATTGACATATTTTTTTTTTTTTTGAATTTATCAGTTTGATCATGTCAAATGTGAAAACAATAAAAATTTACTAGAATTTGCAATATGGCATGGTAACGCTAGAGAAATGGAAATGTCCAACAGTATCCTATGCTACAAGATTAAGGTAATCAAAGGCATTATGCAGTGGAAGTGGACCAATTCACCAATTAACAGTTAATACACAATAAAATGTCTTCTGTTGTTTTCAAATAAGGAGCTAGAGGACATGGTATAGAATTCTACAATTCGTTGATTAAAACATCAAATAGCTTTTATTAAACTGGTAATTTTTGTTCATAGATGATGTATTTTATATTAATTTTATCATTAAATAAAACAATATCCAAGAGTGTGTTTCTATTACATAAATAATTTTTTTAGATGGTGTTCTGGGTTTGGATAGTCTGATTCAAAAGCTTCTGTATTTACACAAAAGCTGTTATACAAAAAATGTTTGGATATTCTCAAACATAGTATACTAAACTCTGTAGCCAACATTTTACATATGATAATTACTATCACTCAGAATTTGAAACCTGTTGCTGTAACATCTAATGTTATTATAGAAACAGATAAAGTTTCAAAACTCGATGATGATACCATAGATTATAAATATTGGTTTTATATTGAAGAGTAAGTATTTAAAATATACTACATTAAATATCATTAATTAATTATTGACATATTTTTTTTTTATTTTAAATTTATCAGTTTGATCATGTCAAATGTGAAAACAATAAAAAGTTACTAGAATTTGCAATATGGCATGGTAACGCTAGAGAAATGGAAATGTCCAACAGTATCCTATGCTACAAGATTAAGGTAATCAAAGGCATTATGCAGTGGAAGTGGACCAATTCACCAATGAACAGTTAATACACAATAAAATGTCTTCTGTTGTTTTCAAATAAGGAGCTAGAGGACATGGTATAAAATTCTACAATTCGTTGATTAAAACATCAAATAGCTTTTATTAAACTGGTAATTTTTGTTCATAGATGATGTATTTTATATTAATTTTATCATTAAATAAAACAATGTCCAAGAGTGTGTTTCTATTACATAAATAATTTTTTTAGATGGTGTTCTGGATTAGGATAGTATTATTCAAAAGCTTCTGTATTTACACAAAATCTGTTATACAAAAAATGTTTGGACATTCTCAAACATAGTATACTAGACTCTGTAGCCAACATTTTACATATGATAATTACTATCACTCAGAATTTTAAACCTGTTGCTGTAACATCTAATGTTATTATAGAAACAGATAAAGTTTCAAAACTCGATGATGATACCATAGAGTATAAATATTGGTTTTATATTGAAGAGTAAGTATTTAAAATATACTACATTAAATATCATTAATTAATTATTGACATATTTTTTTTTTTTTGAATTTATCAGTTTGATCATGTCAAATGTGAAAACAATAAAAATTTACTAGAATTTGCAATATGGCATGGTAACGCTAGAGAAATGGAAATGTCCAACAGTATCCTATGCTACAAGATTAAGGTAATCAAAGGCATTATGCAGTGGAAGTGGACCATTTCACCAATTAACAGTTAATACACAATAAAATGTCTTCTGTTGTTTTCAAATAAGGAGCTAGAGGACATTGTATAGAATTCTACAATTCGTTGATTAAAACATCAAATAGCTTTTATTAAACTGGTAATTTTTGTTCATAGATGATGTATTTTATATTAATTTTATCATTAAATAAAACAATATCCAAGAGTGTGTTTCTATTACATAAATAATTTTTTTAGATGGTGTTCTGGGTTTGGATAGTCTGATTCAAAAGCTTCTGTATTTACACAAAAGCTGTTATACAAAAAATGTTTGGATATTCTCAAACATAGTATACTAAACTCTGTAGCCAACATTTTACATATGATAATTACTATCACTCAGAATTTGAAACCTGTTGCTGTAACATCTAATGTTATTATAGAAACAGATAAAGTTTCAAAACTCGATGATGATACCATAGATTATAAATATTGGTTTTATATTGAAGAGTAAGTATTTAAAATATACTACATTAAATATCATTAATTAATTATTGACATATTTTTTTTTTATTTTAAATTTATCAGTTTGATCATGTCAAATGTGAAAACAATAAAAAGTTACTAGAATTTGCAATATGGCATGGTAACGCTAGAGAAATGGAAATGTCCAACAGTATCCTATGCTACAAGATTAAGGTAATCAAAGGCATTATGCAGTGGAAGTGGACCAATTCACCAATGAACAGTTAATACACAATAAAATGTCTTCTGTTGTTTTCAAATAAGGAGCTAGAGGACATGGTATAAAATTCTACAATTCGTTGATTAAAACATCAAATAGCTTTTATTAAACTGGTAATTTTTGTTCATAGATGATGTATTTTATATTAATTTTATCATTAAATAAAACAATGTCCAAGAGTGTGTTTCTATTACATAAATAATTTTTTTAGATGGTGTTCTGGATTAGGATAGTATTATTCAAAAGCTTCTGTATTTACACAAAATCTGTTATACAAAAAATGTTTGGACATTCTCAAACATAGTATACTAGACTCTGTAGCCAACATTTTACATATGATAATTACTATCACTCAGAATTTGAAACCTGTTGCTGTAACATCCAACATATTCATATATATATAGAAAAGTTCCTGTACACGAAGATGATACCATAGAGGATAAATATTTATTTAATATTGAAGAGTAAGTTATTAAAATGTACTACATTAAATATCATAAATTTGTTATTGACATATTTTTTTTTTTTTTTTGAATTCATCAGTTTGATCATGTCAAATGTGAACACAATAAAAAGTTACTAGAATTTGCAATATGGCATGGTAACGCTAGAGAACTGGAAATGTCCAACAGTATCCTATGCTACAAGATTAAGGTAATCAAAGGCATTATGCAGTGGAAGTGGACCAATTCACCAATGAACAGTTAATACACAATTAAATGTCTTCTGTTGTTTTCAAATAAGGAGCTAGAAGACATGGTATAGAATTCTACAATTCATTGATTAAAACATCAAATAGCTTTTATTAAACTGGTAATTTTTGTTCATAGATGATGTATTTTATATTACTTTTATTATTAAATAAAACAATGTCCAAGAGTGTGTTTCTAATACATAAATAATTTTTTTAGATGGTGTTCTGGATTAGGATAGTATTATTCAAAAGCATTTGTATTTACACAAAATCTGTTATACAAAAAATGTTTGGATATTCTCAAACATAGTATACTAAACTCTGTAGCCAACATTTTACATATGATAATTACTATCACTCAGAATTTGAAACCTGTTGCTGTAACATCTAATGTTATTATAGAAACAGATAAAGTTTCAAAACTCGATGATGATACCATAGATTATAAATATTGGTTTTATATTGAAGAGTAAGTATTTAAAATATACTACATTAAATATCATTAATTAATTATTGACATATTTTTTTTTTATTTTAAATTTATCAGTTTGATCATGTCAAATGTGAAAACAATAAAAAGTTACTAGAATTTGCAATATGGCATGGTAACGCTAGAGAAATGGAAATGTCCAACAGTATCCTATGCTACAAGATTAAGGTAATCAAAGGCATTATGCAGTGGAAGTGGACCAATTCACCAATGAACAGTTAATACACAATAAAATGTCTTCTGTTGTTTTCAAATAAGGAGCTAGAGGACATGGTATAAAATTCTACAATTCGTTGATTAAAACATCAAATAGCTTTTATTAAACTGGTAATTTTTGTTCATAGATGATGTATTTTATATTAATTTTATCATTAAATAAAACAATGTCCAAGAGTGTGTTTCTATTACATAAATAATTTTTTTAGATGGTGTTCTGGATTAGGATAGTATTATTCAAAAGCTTCTGTATTTACACAAAATCTGTTATACAAAAAATGTTTGGACATTCTCAAACATAGTATACTAGACTCTGTAGCCAACATTTTACATATGATAATTACTATCACTCAGAATTTGAAACCTGTTGCTGTAACATCCAACATATTCATATATATATAGAAAAGTTCCTGTACACGAAGATGATACCATAGAGGATAAATATTTATTTAATATTGAAGAGTAAGTTATTAAAATGTACTACATTAAATATCATAAATTTGTTATTGACATATTTTTTTTTTTTTTTTGAATTCATCAGTTTGATCATGTCAAATGTGAACACAATAAAAAGTTACTAGAATTTGCAATATGGCATGGTAACGCTAGAGAACTGGAAATGTCCAACAGTATCCTATGCTACAAGATTAAGGTAATCAAAGGCATTATGCAGTGGAAGTGGACCAATTCACCAATGAACAGTTAATACACAATTAAATGTCTTCTGTTGTTTTCAAATAAGGAGCTAGAAGACATGGTATAGAATTCTACAATTCATTGATTAAAACATCAAATAGCTTTTATTAAACTGGTAATTTTTGTTCATAGATGATGTATTTTATATTAATTTTATTATTAAATAAAACAATGTCCAAGAGTGTGTTTCTAATACATAAATAATTTCTTTAGATGGTGTTCTGGGTTTGGATAGTCTGATTCAAAAGCTTCTGTATTTACACAAAAGCTGTTATACAAAAAATGTTTGGATATTCTCAAACATAGTATACTAGACTCTGTAGCCAACATTTTACCTATGATAATTACTATCACTCAGAATTTGAAACCTGTTGCTGTAACCTCTAATGTTATTATAGAAACAGATAAAGTTTCAAAACTCGATGATGACACCATAGAGTATAAATATTTGTTTTATATTGAAGAGTAATTATTTAAAATATACTACATTAAATATCATTAATTTATTATTGACATATTTTTTTTTTTTTTTGAATTGATCAGTTTGATCATGTCCAATGTGAACACAATAAAAATTTACTAGAATTTGCAATATGGCATGGTAAAGCTAGAGAAATGGAAATGTCCAACAGTATCCTATGCTACAAGATTAAGGTAATCAAAGGCATTATGCAGTGGAAGTGGACCAATTCACCAATGAACAGTTAATACACAATAAAATGTCTTCTGTTGTTTTCAAATAAGGAGCTAGAGGACATGGTATAAAATTCTACAATTCGTTGATTAAAACATCAAATAGCTTTTATTAAACTGGTAATTTTTGTTCATAGATGATGTATTTTATATTAATTTTATCATTAAATAAAACAATGTCCAAGAGTGTGTTTCTATTACATAAATAATTTTTTTAGATGGTGTTCTGGATTAGGATAGTATTATTCAAAAGCTTCTGTATTTACACAAAATCTGTTATACAAAAAATGTTTGGACATTCTCAAACATAGTTTACTAGACTCTGTAGCCAACATTTTACATATGATAATTACTATCACTCAGAATTTGAAACCTGTTGCTGTAACATCCAACATATTCATATATATATAGAAAAGTTCCTGTACACGAAGATGATACCATAGAGGATAAATATTTATTTAATATTGAAGAGTAAGTTATTAAAATGTACTACATTAAATATCATAAATTTGTTATTGACATATTTTTTTTTTTTTTTTTGAATTCATCAGTTTGATCATGTCAAATGTGAAAACAATAAAAAGTTACTAGAATTTGCAATATGGCATGGTAACGCTAGAGAAATGGAAATGTCCAACAGTATCCTATGCTACAAGATTAAGGTAATCAAAGGCATTATGCAGTGGAAGTGGACCAATTCACCAATGAACAGTTAATACACAATAAAATGTCTTCTGTTGTTTTCAAATAAGGAGCTAGAGGACATGGTATAAAATTCTACAATTCGTTGATTAAAACATCAAATAGCTTTTATTAAACTGGTAATTTTTGTTCATAGATGATGTATTTTATATTAATTTTATCATTAAATAAAACAATGTCCAAGAGTGTGTTTCTATTACATAAATAATTTTTTTAGATGGTGTTCTGGATTAGGATAGTATTATTCAAAAGCTTCTGTATTTACACAAAATCTGTTATACAAAAAATGTTTGGACATTCTCAAACATAGTATACTAGACTCTGTAGCCAACATTTTACATATGATAATTACTATCACTCAGAATTTGAAACCTGTTGCTGTAACATCCAACATATTCATATATATATATAGAAAAGTTCCTGTACACGAAGATGATACCATAGAGGATAAATATTTATTTAATATTGAAGAGTAAGTTATTAAAATGTACTACATTAAATATCATAAATTTGTTATTGACATATTTTTTTTTTTTTTTTGAATTCATCAGTTTGATCATGTCAAATGTGAACACAATAAAAAGTTACTAGAATTTGCAATATGGCATGGTAACGCTAGAGAACTGGAAATGTCCAACAGTATCCTATGCTACAAGATTAAGGTAATCAAAGGCATTATGCAGTGGAAGTGGACCAATTCACCAATGAACAGTTAATACACAATTAAATGTCTTCTGTTGTTTTCAAATAAGGAGCTAGAAGACATGGTATAGAATTCTACAATTCATTGATTAAAACATCAAATAGCTTTTATTAAACTGGTAATTTTTGTTCATAGATGATGTATTTTATATTAATTTTATTATTAAATAAAACAATGTCCAAGAGTGTGTTTCTAATACATAAATAATTTTTTTAGATGGTGTTCTGGATTAGGATAGTATTATTCAAAAGCATTTGTATTTACACAAAATCTGTTATACAAAAAATGTTTGGACATTCTCAAACATAGTATACTAGACTCTGTAGCCAACATTTTACATATGATAATTACTATCACTCAGAATTTTAAACCTGTTGCTGTAACATCTAATGTTATTATAGAAACAGATAAAGTTTCAAAACTCGATGATGATACCATAGAGTATAAATATTGGTTTTATATTGAAGAGTAAGTATTTAAAATATACTACATTAAATATCATTAATTAATTATTGACATATTTTTTTTTTTTTTGAATTTATCAGTTTGATCATGTCAAATGTGAAAACAATAAAAATTTACTAGAATTTGCAATATGGCATGGTAACGCTAGAGAAATGGAAATGTCCAACAGTATCCTATGCTACAAGATTAAGGTTATCAAAGGCATTATGCAGTGGAAGTGGACCAATTCACCAATCAACAGTTAATACACAATAAAATGTCTTCTGTTGTTTTCAAATAAGGAGCTAGAGGACATGGTATAGAATTCTACAATTCGTTGATTAAAACATCAAATAGCTTTTATTAAACTGGTAATTTTTGTTCATAGATGATGTATTTTATATTAATTTTATCATTAAATAAAACAATGTCCAAGAGTGTGTTTCTATTACATAAATAATTTTTTTAGATGGTGTTCTGGGTTTGGATAGTCTGATTCAAAAGCTTCTGTATTTACACAAAAGCTGTTATACAAAAAATGTTTGGATATTCTCAAACATAGTATACTAAACTCTGTAGCCAACATTTTACCTATGATAATTACTATCACTCAGAATTTGAACCTGTTGCTGTAACCTCTAATGTTATTATAGAAACAGATAAAGTTTCAAAACTCGATGATGACACCATAGAGTATAAATATTTGTTTTATATTGAAGAGTAAGTATTTAAAATATACTACATTAAATATCATTAATTTATTATTGACATATTTTTTTTTTTTTTTGAATTGATCAGTTTGATCATGTCCAATGTGAACACAATAAAATGTTACTAGAATTTGCAATATGGCATGGTAACGCTAGAGAAATGGAAATGTCCAACAGTATCCTATGCTACAAGATTAAGGTTATCAAAGGCATTATGCAGTGGAAGTGGACCAATTCACCAATCAACAGTTAATACACAATAAAATGTCTTCTGTTGTTTTCAAATAAGGAGCTAGAGGACATGGTATAGAATTCTACAATTCATTGATTAAAACATCAAATAGCTTTTAATAAACTGGTAATTTTTGTTCATAGATGATGTATTTTATATTAATTTTATCATTAAATAAAACAATGTCCAAGAGTGTGTTTCTATTACATAAATAATTTTTTTAGATGGTGTTCTGGGTTTGGATAGTCTGATTCAAAAGCTTCTGTATTTACACAAAAGCTGTTATACAAAAAATGTTTGGATATTCTCAAACATAGTATACTAGACTCTGTAGCCAACATTTTACCTATGATAATTACTATCACTCAGAATTTGAAACCTGTTGCTGTAACATCCAACATATTCATATATATAGAAAAGTTCCTGTACAAGAAGATGATACCATAGAGGATAAATATTTATTTAATATTGAAGAGTAAGTTATTAAAATGTACTACATTAAATATCATTAATTTATTATTGACATATTTTTTTTTTTTTTGAATTTATCAGTTTGATCATGTCAAATGTGAACACAATAAAACGTTACTAGAATTTGCAATATGGCATGGTAACGCTAGAGAACTGGAAATGTCCAACAGTATCCTATGCTACAAGATTAAGGTAATCAAAGGCATTATGCAGTGGAAGTGGACCAATTCACCAATGAACAGTTAATACACAATTAAATGTCTTCTGTTGTTTTCAAATAAGGAGCTAGAAGACATGGTATAGAATTCTACAATTCATTGATTAAAACATCAAATAGCTTTTATTAAACTGGTAATTTTTGTTCATAGATGATGTATTTTATATTAATTTTATTATTAAATAAAACAATGTCCAAGAGTGTGTTTCTAATACATAAATAATTTTTTTAGATGGTGTTCTGGATTAGGATAGTATTATTCAAAAGCTTCTGTATTTACACAAAATCTGTTATACAAAAAATGTTTGGACATTCTCAAACATAGTATACTAGACTCTGTAGCCAACATTTTACATATGATAATTACTATCACTCAGAATTTGAAACCTGTTGCTGTAACATCCAACATATTCATATATATATATAGAAAAGTTCCTGTACACGAAGATGATACCATAGAGGATAAATATTTATTTAATATTGAAGAGTAAGTTATTAAAATGTACTACATTAAATATCATAAATTTGTTATTGACATATTTTTTTTTTTTTTTTGAATTCATCAGTTTGATCATGTCAAATGTGAACACAATAAAAAGTTACTAGAATTTGCAATATGGCATGGTAACGCTAGAGAACTGGAAATGTCCAACAGTATCCTATGCTACAAGATTAAGGTAATCAAAGGCATTATGCAGTGGAAGTGGACCAATTCACCAATGAACAGTTAATACACAATTAAATGTCTTCTGTTGTTTTCAAATAAGGAGCTAGAAGACATGGTATAGAATTCTACAATTCATTGATTAAAACATCAAATAGCTTTTATTAAACTGGTAATTTTTGTTCATAGATGATGTATTTTATATTAATTTTATTATTAAATAAAACAATGTCCAAGAGTGTGTTTCTAATACATAAATAATTTTTTTAGATGGTGTTCTGGATTAGGATAGTATTATTCAAAAGCATTTGTATTTACACAAAATCTGTTATACAAAAAATGTTTGGACATTCTCAAACATAGTATACTAGACTCTGTAGCCAACATTTTACATATGATAATTACTATCACTCAGAATTTTAAACCTGTTGCTGTAACATCTAATGTTATTATAGAAACAGATAAAGTTTCAAAACTCGATGATGATACCATAGAGTATAAATATTGGTTTTATATTGAAGAGTAAGTATTTAAAATATACTACATTAAATATCATTAATTAATTATTGACATATTTTTTTTTTTTTTGAATTTATCAGTTTGATCATGTCAAATGTGAAAACAATAAAAATTTACTAGAATTTGCAATATGGCATGGTAACGCTAGAGAAATGGAAATGTCCAACAGTATCCTATGCTACAAGATTAAGGTTATCAAAGGCATTATGCAGTGGAAGTGGACCAATTCACCAATCAACAGTTAATACACAATAAAATGTCTTCTGTTGTTTTCAAATAAGGAGCTAGAGGACATGGTATAGAATTCTACAATTCGTTGATTAAAACATCAAATAGCTTTTATTAAACTGGTAATTTTTGTTCATAGATGATGTATTTTATATTAATTTTATCATTAAATAAAACAATGTCCAAGAGTGTGTTTCTATTACATAAATAATTTTTTTAGATGGTGTTCTGGGTTTGGATAGTCTGATTCAAAAGCTTCTGTATTTACACAAAAGCTGTTATACAAAAAATGTTTGGATATTCTCAAACATAGTATACTAAACTCTGTAGCCAACATTTTACCTATGATAATTACTATCACTCAGAATTTGAACCTGTTGCTGTAACCTCTAATGTTATTATAGAAACAGATAAAGTTTCAAAACTCGATGATGACACCATAGAGTATAAATATTTGTTTTATATTGAAGAGTAAGTATTTAAAATATACTACATTAAATATCATTAATTTATTATTGACATATTTTTTTTTTTTTTTGAATTGATCAGTTTGATCATGTCCAATGTGAACACAATAAAATGTTACTAGAATTTGCAATATGGCATGGTAACGCTAGAGAAATGGAAATGTCCAACAGTATCCTATGCTACAAGATTAAGGTTATCAAAGGCATTATGCAGTGGAAGTGGACCAATTCACCAATCAACAGTTAATACACAATAAAATGTCTTCTGTTGTTTTCAAATAAGGAGCTAGAGGACATGGTATAGAATTCTACAATTCATTGATTAAAACATCAAATAGCTTTTAATAAACTGGTAATTTTTGTTCATAGATGATGTATTTTATATTAATTTTATCATTAAATAAAACAATGTCCAAGAGTGTGTTTCTATTACATAAATAATTTTTTTAGATGGTGTTCTGGGTTTGGATAGTCTGATTCAAAAGCTTCTGTATTTACACAAAAGCTGTTATACAAAAAATGTTTGGATATTCTCAAACATAGTATACTAGACTCTGTAGCCAACATTTTACCTATGATAATTACTATCACTCAGAATTTGAAACCTGTTGCTGTAACATCCAACATATTCATATATATAGAAAAGTTCCTGTACAAGAAGATGATACCATAGAGGATAAATATTTATTTAATATTGAAGAGTAAGTTATTAAAATGTACTACATTAAATATCATTAATTTATTATTGACATATTTTTTTTTTTTTTGAATTTATCAGTTTGATCATGTCAAATGTGAACACAATAAAACGTTACTAGAATTTGCAATATGGCATGGTAACGCTAGAGAAATGGAAATGTCCAACAGTATCCTATGCTACAAGATTAAGGTTATCAAAGGCATTATGCAGTGGAAGTGGACCAATTCACCAATCAACAGTTAATACACAATAAAATGTCTTCTGTTGTTTTCAAATAAGGAGCTAGAGGACATGGTATAGAATTCTACAATTCGTTGATTAAAACATCAAATAGCTTTTATTAAACTGGTAATTTTTGTTCATAGATGATGTATTTTATATTAATTTTATCATTAAATAAAACAATGTCCAAGAGTGTGTTTCTATTACATAAATAATTTTTTTAGATGGTGTTCTGGGTTTGGATAGTCTGATTCAAAAGCTTCTGTATTTACACAAAAGCTGTTATACAAAAAATGTTTGGATATTCTCAAACATAGTATACTAAACTCTGTAGCCAACATTTTACCTATGATAATTACTATCACTCAGAATTTGAAACCTGTTGCTGTAACCTCTAATGTTATTATAGAAACAGATAAAGTTTCAAAACTCGATGATGACACCATAGAGTATAAATATTTGTTTTATATTGAAGAGTAAGTATTTAAAATATACTACATTAAATATCATTAATTTTTTATTGACATATTTTTTTTTTTTTTTGAATTGATCAGTTTGATCATGTCCAATGTGAACACAATAAAAAGTTACTAGAATTTGCAATATGGCATGGTAAAGCTAGAGAATTGGAAATGTCCAACAGTATCCTATGCTACAAGATTAAGGTTATCAAAGGCATTATGCAGTGGAAGTGGACCAATTCACCAATCAACAGTTAATACACAATAAAATGTCTTCTGTTGTTTTCAAATAAGGAGCTAGAGGACATGGTATAAAATTCTACAATTCGTTGATTAAAACATCAAATAGCTTTTATTAAACTGGTAATTTTTGTTCATAGATGATGTATTTTATATTAATTTTATCATTAAATAAAACAATGTCCAAGAGTGTGTTTCTATTACATAAATAATTTTTTTAGATGGTGTTCTGGATTAGGATAGTATTATTCAAAAGCTTCTGTATTTACACAAAATCTGTTATACAAAAAATGTTTGGACATTCTCAAACATAGTATACTAGACTCTGTAGCCAACATTTTACATATGATAATTACTATCACTCAGAATTTGAAACCTGTTGCTGTAACATCCAACATATTCATATATATATAGAAAAGTTCCTGTACACGAAGATGATACCATAGAGGATAAATATTTATTTAATATTGAAGAGTAAGTTATTAAAATGTACTACATTAAATATCATAAATTTGTTATTGACATATTTTTTTTTTTTTTTTGAATTCATCAGTTTGATCATGTCAAATGTGAACACAATAAAAAGTTACTAGAATTTGCAATATGGCATGGTAACGCTAGAGAACTGGAAATGTCCAACAGTATCCTATGCTACAAGATTAAGGTAATCAAAGGCATTATGCAGTGGAAGTGGACCAATTCACCAATGAACAGTTAATACACAATTAAATGTCTTCTGTTGTTTTCAAATAAGGAGCTAGAAGACATGGTATAGAATTCTACAATTCATTGATTAAAACATCAAATAGCTTTTATTAAACTGGTAATTTTTGTTCATAGATGATGTATTTTATATTAATTTTATTATTAAATAAAACAATGTCCAAGAGTGTGTTTCTAATACATAAATAATTTCTTTAGATGGTGTTCTGGGTTTGGATAGTCTGATTCAAAAGCTTCTGTATTTACACAAAAGCTGTTATACAAAAAATGTTTGGATATTCTCAAACATAGTATACTAGACTCTGTAGCCAACATTTTACCTATGATAATTACTATCACTCAGAATTTGAAACCTGTTGCTGTAACCTCTAATGTTATTATAGAAACAGATAAAGTTTCAAAACTCGATGATGACACCATAGAGTATAAATATTTGTTTTATATTGAAGAGTAATTATTTAAAATATACTACATTAAATATCATTAATTTATTATTGACATATTTTTTTTTTTTTTTGAATTGATCAGTTTGATCATGTCCAATGTGAACACAATAAAAAGTTACTAGAATTTGCAATATGGCATGGTAAAGCTAGAGAACTGGAAATGTCCAACAGTATCCTATGCTACAAGATTAAGGTAATCAAAGGCATTATGCAGTGGAAGTGGACCAATTCACCAATGAACAGTTAATACACAATAAAATGTCTTCTGTTGTTTTCAAATAAGGAGCTAGAGGACATGGTATAAAATTCTACAATTCGTTGATTAAAACATCAAATAGCTTTTATTAAACTGGTAATTTTTGTTCATAGATGATGTATTTTATATTAATTTTATCATTAAATAAAACAATGTCCAAGAGTGTGTTTCTATTACATAAATAATTTTTTTAGATGGTGTTCTGGATTAGGATAGTATTATTCAAAAGCTTCTGTATTTACACAAAATCTGTTATACAAAAAATGTTTGGACATTCTCAAACATAGTTTACTAGACTCTGTAGCCAACATTTTACATATGATAATTACTATCACTCAGAATTTGAAACCTGTTGCTGTAACATCCAACATATTCATATATATATAGAAAAGTTCCTGTACACGAAGATGATACCATAGAGGATAAATATTTATTTAATATTGAAGAGTAAGTTATTAAAATGTACTACATTAAATATCATAAATTTGTTATTGACATATTTTTTTTTTTTTTTTTGAATTCATCAGTTTGATCATGTCAAATGTCAACACAATAAAAAGTTACTAGAATTTGCAATATGGCATGGTAACGCTAGAGAACTGGAAATGTCCAACAGTATCCTATGCTACAAGATTAAGGTAATCAAAGGCATTATGCAGTGGAAGTGGACCAATTCACCAATGAACAGTTAATACACAATTAAATGTCTTCTGTTGTTTTCAAATAAGGAGCTAGAAGACATGGTATAGAATTCTACAATTCATTGATTAAAACATCAAATAGCTTTTATTAAACTGGTAATTTTTGTTCATAGATGATGTATTTTATATTAATTTTATTATTAAATAAAACAATGTCCAAGAGTGTGTTTCTAATACATAAATAATTTTTTTAGATGGTGTTCTGGATTAGGATAGTATTATTCAAAAGCATTTGTATTTACACAAAATCTGTTATACAAAAAATGTTTGGACATTCTCAAACATAGTATACTAGACTCTGTAGCCAACATTTTACATATGATAATTACTATCACTCAGAATTTTAAACCTGTTGCTGTAACATCTAATGTTATTATAGAAACAGATAAAGTTTCAAAACTCGATGATGATACCATAGAGTATAAATATTGGTTTTATATTGAAGAGTAAGTATTTAAAATATACTACATTAAATATCATTAATTAATTATTGACATATTTTTTTTTTTTTTGAATTTATCAGTTTGATCATGTCAAATGTGAAAACAATAAAAATTTACTAGAATTTGCAATATGGCATGGTAACGCTAGAGAAATGGAAATGTCCAACAGTATCCTATGCTACAAGATTAAGGTTATCAAAGGCATTATGCAGTGGAAGTGGACCAATTCACCAATCAACAGTTAATACACAATAAAATGTCTTCTGTTGTTTTCAAATAAGGAGCTAGAGGACATGGTATAGAATTCTACAATTCGTTGATTAAAACATCAAATAGCTTTTATTAAACTGGTAATTTTTGTTCATAGATGATGTATTTTATATTAATTTTATCATTAAATAAAACAATGTCCAAGAGTGTGTTTCTATTACATAAATAATTTTTTTAGATGGTGTTCTGGGTTTGGATAGTCTGATTCAAAAGCTTCTGTATTTACACAAAAGCTGTTATACAAAAAATGTTTGGATATTCTCAAACATAGTATACTAAACTCTGTAGCCAACATTTTACCTATGATAATTACTATCACTCAGAATTTGAACCTGTTGCTGTAACCTCTAATGTTATTATAGAAACAGATAAAGTTTCAAAACTCGATGATGACACCATAGAGTATAAATATTTGTTTTATATTGAAGAGTAAGTATTTAAAATATACTACATTAAATATCATTAATTTATTATTGACATATTTTTTTTTTTTTTTGAATTGATCAGTTTGATCATGTCCAATGTGAACACAATAAAATGTTACTAGAATTTGCAATATGGCATGGTAACGCTAGAGAAATGGAAATGTCCAACAGTATCCTATGCTACAAGATTAAGGTTATCAAAGGCATTATGCAGTGGAAGTGGACCAATTCACCAATCAACAGTTAATACACAATAAAATGTCTTCTGTTGTTTTCAAATAAGGAGCTAGAGGACATGGTATAGAATTCTACAATTCATTGATTAAAACATCAAATAGCTTTTAATAAACTGGTAATTTTTGTTCATAGATGATGTATTTTATATTAATTTTATCATTAAATAAAACAATGTCCAAGAGTGTGTTTCTATTACATAAATAATTTTTTTAGATGGTGTTCTGGGTTTGGATAGTCTGATTCAAAAGCTTCTGTATTTACACAAAAGCTGTTATACAAAAAATGTTTGGATATTCTCAAACATAGTATACTAGACTCTGTAGCCAACATTTTACCTATGATAATTACTATCACTCAGAATTTGAAACCTGTTGCTGTAACATCCAACATATTCATATATATAGAAAAGTTCCTGTACAAGAAGATGATACCATAGAGGATAAATATTTATTTAATATTGAAGAGTAAGTTATTAAAATGTACTACATTAAATATCATTAATTTATTATTGACATATTTTTTTTTTTTTTGAATTTATCAGTTTGATCATGTCAAATGTGAACACAATAAAACGTTACTAGAATTTGCAATATGGCATGGTAACGCTAGAGAAATGGAAATGTCCAACAGTATCCTATGCTACAAGATTAAGGTTATCAAAGGCATTATGCAGTGGAAGTGGACCAATTCACCAATCAACAGTTAATACACAATAAAATGTCTTCTGTTGTTTTCAAATAAGGAGCTAGAGGACATGGTATAGAATTCTACAATTCGTTGATTAAAACATCAAATAGCTTTTATTAAACTGGTAATTTTTGTTCATAGATGATGTATTTTATATTAATTTTATCATTAAATAAAACAATGTCCAAGAGTGTGTTTCTATTACATAAATAATTTTTTTAGATGGTGTTCTGGGTTTGGATAGTCTGATTCAAAAGCTTCTGTATTTACACAAAAGCTGTTATACAAAAAATGTTTGGATATTCTCAAACATAGTATACTAAACTCTGTAGCCAACATTTTACCTATGATAATTACTATCACTCAGAATTTGAAACCTGTTGCTGTAACCTCTAATGTTATTATAGAAACAGATAAAGTTTCAAAACTCGATGATGACACCATAGAGTATAAATATTTGTTTTATATTGAAGAGTAAGTATTTAAAATACACTACATTAAATATCATTAATTTTTTATTGACATATTTTTTTTTTTTTTTGAATTGATCAGTTTGATCATGTCCAATGTGAACACAATAAAAAGTTACTAGAATTTGCAATATGGCATGGTAAAGCTAGAGAATTGGAAATGTCCAACAGTATCCTATGCTACAAGATTAAGGTTATCAAAGGCATTATGCAGTGGAAGTGGACCAATTCACCAATCAACAGTTAATACACAATAAAATGTCTTCTGTTGTTTTCAAATAAGGAGCTAGAGGACATGGTATAGAATTCTACAATTCGTTGATTAAAACATCAAATAGCTTTTATTAAACTGGTAATTTTTGTTCATAGATGATGTATTTTATATTAATTTTATCATTAAATAAAACAATGTCCAAGAGTGTGTTTCTATTACATAAATAATTTTTTTAGATGGTGTTCTGGGTTTGGATAGTCTGATACAAAAGCTTCTGTATTTACACAAAAGCTGTTATACAAAAAATGTTTGGATATTCTCAAACATAGTATACTAAACTCTGTAGCCAACATTTTACCTATGATAATTACTATCACTCAGAATTTGAACCTGTTGCTGTAACCTCTAATGTTATTATAGAAACAGATAAAGTTTCAAAACTCGATGATGACACCATAGAGTATAAATATTTGTTTTATATTGAAGAGTAAGTATTTAAAATATACTACATTAAATATCATTAATTTATTATTGACATATTTTTTTTTTTTTTTGAATTGATCAGTTTGATCATGTCCAATGTGAACACAATAAAATGTTACTAGAATTTGCAATATGGCATGGTAACGCTAGAGAAATGGAAATGTCCAACAGTATCCTATGCTACAAGATTAAGGTTATCAAAGGCATTATGCAGTGGAAGTGGACCAATTCACCAATCAACAGTTAATACACAATAAAATGTCTTCTGTTGTTTTCAAATAAGGAGCTAGAGGACATGGTATAGAATTCTACAATTCATTGATTAAAACATCAAATAGCTTTTATTAAACTGGTAATTTTTGTTCATAGATGATGTATTTTATATTAATTTTATCATTAAATAAAACAATGTCCAAGAGTGTGTTTCTATTACATAAATAATTTTTTTAGATGGTGTTCTGGGTTTGGATAGTCTGATTCAAAAGCTTCTGTATTTACACAAAAGCTGTTATACAAAAAATGTTTGGATATTCTCAAACATAGTATACTAGACTCTGTAGCCAACATTTTACCTATGATAATTACTATCACTCAGAATTTGAAACCTGTTGCTGTAACCTCTAATGTTATTATAGAAACAGATAAAGTTTCAAAACTCGATGATGACACCATAGAGTATAAATATTTGTTTTATATTGAAGAGTAATTATTTAAAATATACTACATTAAATATCATTAATTTATTATTGACATATTTTTTTTTTTTTTTGAATTGACCAGTTTGATCATGTCCAATGTGAACACAATAAAAAGTTACTAGAATTTGCAATATGGCATGGTAAAGCTAGAGAACTGAAAATGTCCAACAGTATCCTATGCTACAAGATTAAGGTAATCAAAGGCATTATGCAGTGGAAGTGGACCAATTCACCAATGAACAGTTAATACACAATAAAATGTCTTCTGTTGTTTTCAAATAAGGAGCTAGAGGACATGGTATAAAATTCTACAATTCGTTGATTAAAACATCAAATAGCTTTTATTAAACTGGTAATTTTTGTTCATAGATGATGTATTTTATATTAATTTTATCATTAAATAAAACAATGTCCAAGAGTGTGTTTCTATTACATAAATAATTTTTTTAGATGGTGTTCTGGGTTTGGATAGTCTGATTCAAAAGCTTCTGTATTTACACAAAAGCTGTTATACAAAAAATGTTTGGATATTCTCAAACATAGTATACTAGACTCTGTAGCCAACATTTTACCTATGATAATTACTATCACTCAGAATTTGAAACCTGTTGCTGTAACATCCAACATATTCATATATATAGAAAAGTTCCTGTACACGAAGATGATACCATAGAGGATAAATATTTATTTAATATTGAAGAGTAAGTTATTAAAATGTACTACATTAAATATCATTAATTTATTATTGACATATTTTTTTTTTTTTTGAATTTATCAGTTTGATCATGTCAAATGTGAACACAATAAAAAGTTACTAGAATTTGCAATATGGCATGGTAACGCTAGAGAAATGAAAATGTCCAACAGTATCCTATGCTACAAGATTAAGGTTATCAAAGGCATTATGCGGTTGAAGTGGACCAATTCACCAATGAACAGTTAATACACAATAAAATGTCTTCTGTTGTTTTCAAATAAGGAGCTAGAGGACATGGTATAGAATTCTACAATTCGTTGATTAAAACATCAAATAGCTTTTATTAAACTGGTAATTTTTGTGCACAGATGATGTATTTTATATTAATTTTATCATTAAATAAAACAATGTCCAAGGGTGTGTTTCTATTACATAAATAATTTTTTTAGATAGTGTTCTGGGTTTGGATAGTCTGATTCAAAAGCTTCTGTATTTACACAAAAGCTGTTATACAAAAAATGTTTGGATATTCTCAAACATAGTATACTAGACTCTGTAGCCAACATTTTACCTATGATAATTACTATCACTCAGAATTTGAAACCTGTTGCTGTAACATCCAACATATTCATATATATAGAAAAGTTCCTGTACACGAAGATGATACCATAGAGGATAAATATTTATTTAATATTGAAGAGTAAGTTATTAAAATGTACTACATTAAATATCATTAATTTATTATTGACATATTTTTTTTTTTTTTGAATTTATCAGTTTGATCATGTCAAATGTGAACACAATAAAAAGTTACTAGAATTTGCAATATGGCATGGTAACGCTAGAGAAATGGAAATGACCAACAGTATCCTATGCTACAAGATTAAGGTAATCAAAGGCATTATGCAGTGGAAGTGGACCAATTCACCAATGAACAGTTAATACACAATAAAATGTCTTCTGTTGTTTTCAAATAAGGAGCTAGAGGACATGGTATAGAATTCTACAATTCGTTGATTAAAACATCAAATATCTTTTATTAAACTGGTAATTTTTGTTCATAGATGATGTATTTTATATTAATTTTATCATTAAATAAAACAATGTCCAAGAGTGTGTTTCTATTACATAAATAATTTTTTTAGATGGTGTTCTGGGTTTGGATAGTCTGATTCAAAAGCTTCTGTATTTACACAAAAGCTGTTATACAAAAAATGTTTGGATATTCTCAAACACAGTATACTAGACTCTGTAGCCAACATTTTACCTATGATAATTACTATCACTCAGAATTTGAAACCTGTTACTGTATCATCCAACATATTCATATATATAGAAAAGTTCCTGTACACGAAGATGATACCATAGAGGATAAATATTTATTTAATATTGAAGAGTAAGTTTTTAAAATATACTACATTAAATATCATTAATTTATTATTAACATATTTTTTTGAATTCATCAGTTTGATCATGTCAAATGTGAACACAATAAAAAGTTACTAGAATTTGCAATATGGCATGTTAACGCTAGAGAACTGGAAATGTCCGACAGTATCCTATGCTACAAGATTAAGGTAATCAAATGCATTATGCAGTGGAAGTGGACCAATTCACCAATGAACAGTTAATACACAATAAAATGTCTTCTGTTGTTTTCAAATAAGGAGCAAGAGGACATGGTATAGAATTCTACAATTCGTTGATTAAAACATCAAATATCTTTTATTAAACTGGTAATTTTTGTTCATAGATGATGTATTTTATATTAATTTTATCATTAAATAAAACAATGTACATTAGTGTGTTTCTAATACATAAGTAATTTTTTTAGATGGTGTTCTGGATTAGGATAGTATGATTCAAAAGCTTCTGTATTTACACAAAATCTGTTATACAAAAAATGTTTGGACATTCTCAAACATAGTATACTAGACTCTGTAGCCAACATTTTACATATGATAATTACTATCACTCAGAATTTAAAACCTGTTGCTGTAACATCTAATGTTATTATAGAAACAGATAAAGTTTCAAAACTCGATGATGATACCATAGAGTATAAATATTGGTTTTATATTGAAGAGTAGGTATTTAAAATATACTACATTAAATATCATTAATTAATTATTGAGATATTTTTTTTTTTTTTGAATTTATCAGTTTGATCATGTCAAATGTGAAAACAATAAAAAGTTACTAGAATTTGCAATATGGCATGGTAACGCTAGAGAAATGGAAATGTCCAACAGTATCCTATGCTACAAGATTAAGGTAATCAAAGGCATTATGCAGTGGAAGTGGACCAATTCACCAATGAACAGTTAATACACAATAAAATGTCTTCTGTTGTTTTCAATTAAGGAGCTAGAGGACATGGTATAGAATTCTACAATTCATTGATTAAAACATCAAATAGCTTTTATTAAACTGGTAATTTTTGTTCATAGATGATGTATTTTATATTAATTTTATTATTAAATAAAACAATGTCCAAGAGTGTGTTTCTAATACATAAATAATTTCTTTAGATGGTGTTCTGGGTTTGGATAGTCTGATTCAAAAGCTTCTGTATTTACACAAAAGCTGTTATACAAAAAATGTTTGGATATTCTCAAACATAGTATACTAGACTCTGTAGCCAACATTTTACCTATGATAATTACTATCAGTCAGAATTTGAAACCTGTTACTGTATCATCCAACATATTCATATATATAGAAAAGTTCCTGTACACGAAGATGATACCATAGAGGATAAATATTTATTTAATATTGAAGAGTAAGTTTTTAAAATATACTACATTAAATATCATTAATTTATTATTGACATATTTTTTTTTTTTTTTGAATTGATCAGTTTGATCATGTCCAATGTGAACACAATAAAAAGTTACTAGAATTTGCAATATGGCATGGTAAAGCTAGAGAATTGGAAATGTCCAACAGTATCCTATGCTACAAGATTAAGGTAATCAAAGGCATTATTCAGTGGAAGTGGACCAATTCACCAATGAACAGTTAATACACAATAAAATGTCTTCTGTTGTTTTCAAATAAGGAGCTAGAGGACATGGTATAGAATTCTACAATTCATTGATTAAAACATCAAATAGCTTTTATTAAACTGGTAATTTTTGTTCATAGATGATGTATTTTATATTAATTTTATTATTAAATAAAACAATGTCCAAGAGTGTGTTTCTATTACATAAATAATTTTTTTAGATGGTGTTCTGGGTTTGGATAGTCTGATTCAAAAGCTTCTGTATTTACACAAAAGCTGTTATACAAAAAATGTTTGGATATTCTCAAACATAGTATACTAGACTCTGTAGCCAACATTTTACCTATGATAATTACTATCAGTCAGAATTTGAAACCTGTTGCTGTAACATCCAACATATTCATATATATAGAAAAGTTCCTGTACACGAAGATGATACCATAGAGGATAAATATTTATTTAATATTGAAGAGTAAGTTTTTAAAATATACTACATTAAATATCATTAATTTATTATTAACATATTTTTTTGAATTCATCAGTTTGATCATGTCAAATGTGAACACAATAAAAAGTTACTAGAATTTGCAATATGGCATGTTAACGCTAGAGAACTGGAAATGTCCGACAGTATCCTATGCTACAAGATTAAGGTAATCAAAGGCATTATGCAGTGGAAGTGGACCAATTCACCAATGAACAGTTAATACACAATAAAATGTCTTCTGTTGTTTTCAAATAAGGAGCTAGAGGACATGGTATAAAATTCTACAATTCGTTGATTAAAACATCAAATAGCTTTTATTAAACTGGTAATTTTTGTTCATAGATGATGTATTTTATATTAATTTTATCATTAAATAAAACAATGTCCAAGAGTGTGTTTCTATTACATAAATAATTTTTTTAGATGGTGTTCTGGATTAGGATAGTATTATTCAAAAGCTTCTGTATTTACACAAAATCTGTTATACAAAAAATGTTTGGACATTCTCAAACATAGTATACTAGACTCTGTAGCCAACATTTTACCTATGATAATTACTATCACTCAGAATTTGAAACCTGTTGCTGTAACCTCTAATGTTATTATAGAAACAGATAAAGTTTCAAAACTCGATGATGACACCATAGAGTATAAATATTTGTTTTATATTGAAGAGTAATTATTTAAAATATACTACATTAAATATCATTAATTTATTATTGACATATTTTTTTTTTTTTTTGAATTGATCAGTTTGATCATGTCCAATGTGAACACAATAAAAAGTTACTAGAATTTGCAATATGGCATGGTAAAGCTAGAGAACTGGAAATGTCCAACAGTATCCTATGCTACAAGATTAAGGTAATCAAAGGCATTATGCAGTGGAAGTGGACCAATTCACCAATGAACAGTTAATACACAATAAAATGTCTTCTGTTGTTTTCAAATAAGGAGCTAGAGGACATGGTATAGAATTCTACAATTCATTGATTAAAACATCAAATAGCTTTTATTAAACTGGTAATTTTTGTTCATAGATGATGTATTTTATATTAATTTTATCATTAAATAAAACTATGTACATTAGTGTGTTTCTATTACATAAATAATTTTTTTAGATGGTGTTCTGGGTTTGGATAGTCTGATTCAAAAGCTTCTGTATTCACACAAAAGCTGTTATACAAAAAATGTTTGGATATTCTCAAACACAGTATACTAGACTCTGTAGCCAACATTTTACCTATGATAATTACTATCACTCAGAATTTGAAACCTGTTACTGTATCATCCAACATATTCATATATATAGAAAAGTTCCTGTACACGAAGATGATACCATAGAGGATAAATATTTATTTAATATTGAAGAGTAAGTTTTTAAAATATACTACATTAAATATCATTAATTTATTATTAACATATTTTTTTGAATTGATCAGTTTGATCATGTCCAATGTGAACACAATAAAAAGTTACTAGAATTTGCAATATGGCATGGTAAAGCTAGAGAACTGGAAATGTCCAACAGTATCCTATGCTACAAGATTAACGTAATCAAAGGCATTATGCAGTGGAAGTGGACCAATTCACCAATGAACAGTTAATACACAATAAAATGTCTTCTGTTGTTTTCAAATAAGGAGCTAGAGGACATGGTATAGAATTCTACAATTCATTGATTAAAACATCAAATAGCTTTTATTAAACTGGTAATTTTTGTTCATAGATGATGTATTTTATATTAATTTTATCATTAAATAAAACAATGTCCAAGAGTGTGTTTCTATTACATAAATAATTTTTTTAGATGGTGTTCTGGGTTTGGATAGTCTGATTCAAAAGCTTCTGTATTTACACAAAAGCTGTTATACAAAAAATGTTTGGATATTCTCAAACACAGTATACTAGACTCTGTAGCCAACATTTTACCTATGATAATTACTATCACTCAGAATTTGAAACCTGTTACTGTATCATCCAACATATTCATATATATAGAAAAGTTCCTGTACACGAAGATGATACCATAGAGGATAAATATTTATTTAATATTGAAGAGTAAGTTTTTAAAATATACTACATTAAATATCATTAATTTATTATTAACATATTTTTTTGAATTCATCAGTTTGATCATGTCAAATGTGAACACAATAAAAAGTTACTAGAATTTGCAATATGGCATGTTAACGCTAGAGAACTGGAAATGTCCGACAGTATCCTATGCTACAAGATTAAGGTAATCAAATGCATTATGCAGTGGAAGTGGACCAATTCACCAATGAACAGTTAATACACAATAAAATGTCTTCTGTTGTTTTCAAATAAGGAGCAAGAGGACATGGTATAGAATTCTACAATTCGTTGATTAAAACATCAAATAGCTTTTATTAAACTGGTAATTTTTGTGCACAGTTGATGTATTTTATATTAATTTTATCATTATATAAAACAATGTACATTAGTGTGTTTCTAATACATAAATAATTTTTTTAGATGGTGTTCTGGATTAGGATAGTATGATTCAAAAGCTTCTGTATTTACATAATATCTGTTATACAAAAAATGTTTGGACATTCTCAAACATAGTATACTAGACTCTGTAGCCAACATTTTACCTATGATAATTACTATCACTCAGAATTTGAAACCTGTTGCTGTAACCTCTAATGTTATTATAGAAACAGATAAAGTTTCAAAACTCGATGATGACACCATAGAGTATAAATATTTGTTTTATATTGAAGAGTAATTATTTAAAATATACTACATTAAATATCATTAATTTATTATTGACATATTTTTTTTTTTTTTGAATTGATCAGTTTGATCATGTCCAATGTGAACACAATAAAATGTTACTAGAATTTGCAATATGGCATGGTAAAGCTAGAGAACTGGAAATGTCCAACAGTATCCTATGCTACAAGATTAAGGTAATCAAAGGCATTATGCAGTGGAAGTGGACCAATTCACCAATCAACAGTTAATACACAATAAAATGTCTTCTGTTGTTTTCAAATAAGGAGCTAGAGGACATGGTATAGAATTCTACAATTCGTTGATTAAAACATCAAATAGCTTTTATTAAACTGGTAATTTTTGTTCATAGATGATGTATTTTATATTAATTTTATCATTAAATAAAACAATATCCAAGAGTGTGTTTCTATTACATAAATAATTTTTTTAGATGGTGTTCTGGGTTTGGATAGTCTGATTCAAAAGCTTCTGTATTTACACAAAAGCTGTTATACAAAAAATGTTTGGATATTCTCAAACATAGTATACTAAACTCTGTAGCCAACATTTTACCTATGATAATTACTATCACTCAGAATTTGAAACCTGTTGCTGTAACATCCAACATATTCATATATATAGAAAAGTTCCTGTACACGAAGATGATACCATAGAGGATAAATATTTATTTAATATTGAAGAGTAAGTTATTAAAATGTACTACATTAAATATCATTAATTTATTATTGACATATTTTTTTTTTTTTTGAATTTATCAGTTTGATCATGTCAAATGTGAACACAATAAAAAGTTACTAGAATTTGCAATATGGCATGGTAACGCTAGAGAAATGGAAATGTCCAACAGTATCCTATGCTACAAGATTAAGGTTATCAAAGGCATTATGCAGTGGAAGTGGACCAATTCACCAATCAACAGTTAATACACAATAAAATGTCTTCTGTTGTTTTCAAATAAGGAGCTAGAGGACATGGTATAGAATTCTACAATTCGTTGATTAAAACATCAAATAGCTTTTATTAAACTGGTAATTTTTGTTCATAGATGATGTATTTTATATTAATTTTATCATTAAATAAAACAATGTCCAAGAGTGTGTTTCTGATACATAAATAATTTCTTTAGATGGTGTTCTGGGTTTGGATAGTCTGATTCAAAAGCTTCTGTATTTACACAAAAGCTGTTATACAAAAAATGTTTGGATATTCTCAAACATAGTATACTAGACTCTGTAGCCAACATTTTACCTATGATAATTACTATCACTCAGAATTTGAAACCTGTTGCTGTAACCTCTAATGTTATTATAGAAACAGATAAAGTTTCAAAACTCGATGATGACACCATAGAGTATAAATATTTGTTTTATATTGAAGAGTAATTATTTAAAATATACTACATTAAATATCATTAATTTATTATTGACATATTTTTTTTTTTTTTTGAATTGATCAGTTTGATCATGTCCAATGTGAACACAATAAAAAGTTACTAGAATTTGCAATATGGCATGGTAAAGCTAGAGAACTGGAAATGTCCAACAGTATCCTATGCTACAAGATTAACGTAATCAAAGGCATTATGCAGTGGAAGTGGACCAATTCACCAATGAACAGTTAATACACAATAAAATGTCTTCTGTTGTTTTCAAATAAGGAGCTAGAGGACATGGTATAGAATTCTACAATTCATTGATTAAAACATCAAATAGCTTTTATTAAACTGGTAATTTTTGTTCATAGATGATGTATTTTATATTAATTTTATCATTAAATAAAACAATGTACATTAGTGTGTTTCTATTACATAAATAATTTTTTTAGATGGTGTTCTGGGTTTGGATAGTCTGATTCAAAAGCTTCTGTATTTACACAAAAGCTGTTATACAAAAAATGTTTGGATATTCTCAAACACAGTATACTAGACTCTGTAGCCAACATTTTACCTATGATAATTACTATCACTCAGAATTTGAAACCTGTTACTGTATCATCCAACATATTCATATATATAGAAAAGTTCCTGTACACGAAGATGATACCATAGAGGATAAATATTTATTTAATATTGAAGAGTAAGTTTTTAAAATATACTACATTAAATATCATTAATTTATTATTAACATATTTTTTTGAATTGATCAGTTTGATCATGTCCAATGTGAACACAATAAAAAGTTACTAGAATTTGCAATATGGCATGGTAAAGCTAGAGAACTGGAAATGTCCAACAGTATCCTATGCTACAAGATTAACGTAATCAAAGGCATTATACAGTGGAAGTGGACCAATTCACCAATGAACAGTTAATACACAATAAAATGTCTTCTGTTGTTTTCAAATAAGGAGCTAGAGGACATGGTATAGAATTCTACAATTCATTGATTAAAACATCAAATAGCTTTTATTAAACTGGTAATTTTTGTTCATAGATGATGTATTTTATATAAATTTTATCATTAAATAAAACAATGTCCAAGAGTGTGTTTCTATTACATAAATAATTTTTTTAGATGGTGTTCTGGGTTTGGATAGTCTGATTCAAAAGCTTCTGTATTTACACAAAAGCTGTTATACAAAAAATGTTTGGATATTCTCAAACACAGTATACTAGACTCTGTAGCCAACATTTTACCTATGATAATTACTATCAGTCAGAATTTGAAACCTGTTACTGTATCATCCAACATATTCATATATATAGAAAAGTTCCTGTACACGAAGATGATACCATAGAGGATAAATATTTATTTAATATTGAAGAGTAAGTTTTTAAAATATACTACATTAAATATCATTAATTTATTATTAACATATTTTTTTGAATTCATCAGTTTGATCATGTCAAATGTGAACACAATAAAAAGTTACTAGAATTTGCAATATGGCATGTTAACGCTAGAGAACTGGAAATGTCCGACAGTATCCTATGCTACAAGATTAAGGTAATCAAAGGCATTATGCAGTGGAAGTGGACCAATTCACCAATGAACAGTTAATACACAATAAAATGTCTTCTGTTGTTTTCAAATAAGGAGCTAGAGGACATGGTATAAAATTCTACAATTCGTTGATTAAAACATCAAATAGCTTTTATTAAACTGGTAATTTTTGTTCATAGATGATGTATTTTATATTAATTTTATCATTAAATAAAACAATGTCCAAGAGTGTGTTTCTATTACATAAATAATTTTTTTAGATGGTGTTCTGGATTAGGATAGTATTATTCAAAAGCTTCTGTATTTACACAAAATCTGTTATACAAAAAATGTTTGGACATTCTCAAACATAGTATACTAGACTCTGTAGCCAACATTTTACCTATGATAATTACTATCACTCAGAATTTGAAACCTGTTGCTGTAACCTCTAATGTTATTATAGAAACAGATAAAGTTTCAAAACTCGATGATGACACCATAGAGTATAAATATTTGTTTTATATTGAAGAGTAATTATTTAAAATATACTACATTAAATATCATTAATTTATTATTGACATATTTTTTTTTTTTTTTGAATTGATCAGTTTGATCATGTCCAATGTGAACACAATAAAAAGTTACTAGAATTTGCAATATGGCATGGTAAAGCTAGAGAACTGGAAATGTCCAACAGTATCCTATGCTACAAGATTAAGGTAATCAAAGGCATTATGCAGTGGAAGTGGACCAATTCACCAATGAACAGTTAATACACAATAAAATGTCTTCTGTTGTTTTCAAATAAGGAGCTAGAGGACATGGTATAGAATTCTACAATTCATTGATTAAAACATCAAATAGCTTTTATTAAACTGGTAATTTTTGTTCATAGATGATGTATTTTATATTAATTTTATCATTAAATAAAACTATGTACATTAGTGTGTTTCTATTACATAAATAATTTTTTTAGATGGTGTTCTGGGTTTGGATAGTCTGATTCAAAAGCTTCTGTATTCACACAAAAGCTGTTATACAAAAAATGTTTGGATATTCTCAAACACAGTATACTAGACTCTGTAGCCAACATTTTACCTATGATAATTACTATCACTCAGAATTTGAAACCTGTTACTGTATCATCCAACATATTCATATATATAGAAAAGTTCCTGTACACGAAGATGATACCATAGAGGATAAATATTTATTTAATATTGAAGAGTAAGTTTTTAAAATATACTACATTAAATATCATTAATTTATTATTAACATATTTTTTTGAATTGATCAGTTTGATCATGTCCAATGTGAACACAATAAAAAGTTACTAGAATTTGCAATATGGCATGGTAAAGCTAGAGAACTGGAAATGTCCAACAGTATCCTATGCTACAAGATTAACGTAATCAAAGGCATTATGCAGTGGAAGTGGACCAATTCACCAATGAACAGTTAATACACAATAAAATGTCTTCTGTTGTTTTCAAATAAGGAGCTAGAGGACATGGTATAGAATTCTACAATTCATTGATTAAAACATCAAATAGCTTTTATTAAACTGGTAATTTTTGTTCATAGATGATGTATTTTATATTAATTTTATCATTAAATAAAACAATGTCCAAGAGTGTGTTTCTATTACATAAATAATTTTTTTAGATGGTGTTCTGGGTTTGGATAGTCTGATTCAAAAGCTTCTGTATTTACACAAAAGCTGTTATACAAAAAATGTTTGGATATTCTCAAACACAGTATACTAGACTCTGTAGCCAACATTTTACCTATGATAATTACTATCAGTCAGAATTTGAAACCTGTTACTGTATCATCCAACATATTCATATATATAGAAAAGTTCCTGTACACGAAGATGATACCATAGAGGATAAATATTTATTTAATATTGAAGAGTAAGTTTTTAAAATATACTACATTAAATATCATTAATTTATTATTAACATATTTTTTTGAATTCATCAGTTTGATCATGTCAAATGTGAACACAATAAAAAGTTACTAGAATTTGCAATATGGCATGTTAACGCTAGAGAACTGGAAATGTCCGACAGTATCCTATGCTACAAGATTAAGGTAATCAAATGCATTATGCAGTAGAAGTGGACCAATTCACCAATGAACAGTTAATACACAATAAAATGTCTTCTGTTGTTTTCAAATAAGGAGCAAGAGGACATGGTATAGAATTCTACAATTCGTTGATTAAAACATCAAATAGCTTTTATTAAACTGGTAATTTTTGTGCACAGTTGATGTATTTTATATTAATTTTATCATTATATAAAACAATGTACATTAGTGTGTTTCTAATACATAAATAATTTTTTTAGATGGTGTTCTGGATTAGGATAGTATGATTCAAAAGCTTCTGTATTTACATAATATCTGTTATACAAAAAATGTTTGGACATTCTCAAACATAGTATACTAGACTCTGTAGCCAACATTTTACCTATGATAATTACTATCACTCAGAATTTGAAACCTGTTGCTGTAACATTTAATGTTATTATAGAAACAGATAAAGTTTCAGAACTCGATGATGATACCATAGAGTATAAATATTTGTTTTATATTGAAGAGTAAGTATTTAAAATATACTACATTAAATATCATTAATTTATAATTGAAATATTTTTTTTTTTTTTTGAATTGATCAGTTTGATCATGTCCAATGTGAACACAATAAAAAGTTACTAGAATTTGCAATATGGCATGGTAAAGCTAGAGAACTGGAAATGTCCAACAGTATCCTATGCTACAAGATTAAGGTAATCAAAGGCATTATGCAGTGGAAGTGGACCAATTCACCAATGAACAGTTAATACACAATAAAATGTCTTCTGTTGTTTTCAAATAAGGAGCTAGAGGACATGGTATAAAATTCTACAATTCGTTGATTAAAACATCAAATAGCTTTTATTAAACTGGTAATTTTTGTTCATAGATGATGTATTTTATATTAATTTTATCATTAAATAAAACAATGTCCAAGAGTGTGTTTCTATTACATAAATAATTTTTTTAGATGGTGTTCTGGATTAGGATAGTATTATTCAAAAGCTTCTGTATTTACACAAAATCTGTTATACAAAAAATGTTTGGACATTCTCAAACATAGTATACTAGACTCTGTAGCCAACATTTTACATATGATAATTACTAACACTCAGAATTTGAAACCTGTTGCTGTAACATCCAACATATTCATATATATATAGAAAAGTTCCTGTACACGAAGATGATACCATAGAGGATAAATATTTATTTAATATTGAAGAGTAAGTTATTAAAATGTACTACATTAAATATCATAAATTTGTTATTGACATATTTTTTTTTTTTTTTTGAATTCATCAGTTTGATCATGTCAAATGTGAACACAATAAAAAGTTACTAGAATTTGCAATATGGCATAGTAACGCTAGAGAACTGGAAATGTCCAACAGTATCCTATGCTACAAGATTAAGGTAATCAAAGGCATTATGCAGTGGAAGTAGACCAATTCACCAATGAACAGTTAATACACAATTAAATGTCTTCTGTTGTTTTCAAATAAGGAGCTAGAAGACATGGTATAGAATTCTACAATTCATTGATTAAAACATCAAATAGCTTTTATTAAACTGGTAATTTTTGTTCATAGATGATGTATTTTATATTAATTTTATTATTAAATAAAACAATGTCCAAGAGTGTGTTTCTAATACATAAATAATTTTTTTAGATGGTGTTCTGGATTAGGATAGTATTATTCAAAAGCATTTGTATTTACACAAAATCTGTTATACAAAAAATGTTTGGACATTCTCAAACATAGTATACTAGACTCTGTAGCCAACATTTTACATATGATAATTACTATCACTCAGAATTTTAAACCTGTTGCTGTAACATCTAATGTTATTATAGAAACAGATAAAGTTTCAAAACTCGATGATGATACCATAGAGTATAAATATTGGTTTTATATTGAAGAGTAAGTATTTAAAATATACTACATTAAATATCATTAATTAATTATTGACATATTTTTTTTTTTTTTGAATTTATCAGTTTGATCATGTCAAATGTGAAAACAATAAAAATTTACTAGAATTTGCAATATGGCATGGTAACGCTAGAGAAATGGAAATGTCCAACAGTATCCTATGCTACAAGATTAAGGTTATCAAAGGCATTATGCAGTGGAAGTGGACCAATTCACCAATCAACAGTTAATACACAATAAAATGTCTTCTGTTGTTTTCAAATAAGGAGCTAGAGGACATGGTATAGAATTCTACAATTCGTTGATTAAAACATCAAATAGCTTTTATTAAACTGGTAATTTTTGTTCATAGATGATGTATTTTATATTAATTTTATCATTAAATAAAACAATGTCCAAGAGTGTGTTTCTATTACATAAATAATTTTTTTAGATGGTGTTCTGGGTTTGGATAGTCTGATTCAAAAGCTTCTGTATTTACACAAAAGCTGTTATACAAAAAATGTTTGGATATTCTCAAACATAGTATACTAAACTCTGTAGCCAACATTTTACCTATGATTATTACTATCACTCAGAATTTGAACCTGTTGCTGTAACCTCTAATGTTATTATAGAAACAGATAAAGTTTCAAAACTCGATGATGACACCATAGAGTATAAATATTTGTTTTATATTGAAGAGTAAGTATTTAAAATATACTACATTAAATATCATTAATTTATTATTGACATATTTTTTTTTTTTTTTGAATTGATCAGTTTGATCATGTCCAATGTGAACACAATAAAATGTTACTAGAATTTGCAATATGGCATGGTAACGCTAGAGAAATGGAAATGTCCAACAGTATCCTATGCTACAAGATTAAGGTTATCAAAGGCATTATGCAGTGGAAGTGGACCAATTCACCAATCAACAGTTAATACACAATAAAATGTCTTCTGTTGTTTTCAAATAAGGAGCTAGAGGACATGGTATAGAATTCTACAATTCATTGATTAAAACATCAAATAGCTTTTATTAAACTGGTAATTTTTGTTCATAGATGATGTATTTTATATTAATTTTATCATTAAATAAAACAATGTCCAAGAGTGTGTTTCTATTACATAAATAATTTTTTTAGATGGTGTTCTGGGTTTGGATAGTCTGATTCAAAAGCTGCTGTATTTACACAAAAGCTGTTATACAAAAAATGTTTGGATATTCTCAAACATAGTATACTAGACTCTGTAGCCAACATTTTACCTATGATAATTACTATCACTCAGAATTTGAAACCTGTTGCTGTAACATCCAACATATTCATATATATAGAAAAGTTCCTGTACACGAAGATGATACCATAGAGGATAAATATTTATTTAATATTGAAGAGTAAGTTATTAAAATGTACTACATTAAATATCATTAATTTATTATTGACATATTATTTTTTTTTTTGAATTTATCAGTTTGATCATGTCAAATGTGAACACAATAAAAAGTTACTAGAATTTGCAATATGGCATGGTAACGCTAGAGAAATGGAAATGTCCAACAGTATCCTATGCTACAAGATTAAGGTTATCAAAGGCATTATGCAGTGGAAGTGGACCAATTCACCAATCAACAGTTAATACACAATAAAATGTCTTCTGTTGTTTTCAAATAAGGAGCAAGAGGACATGGTATAGAATTCTACAATTCATTGATTAAAACATCAAATAGCTTTTATTAAACTGGTAATTTTTGTTCATAGATGATGTATTTTATATTAATTTTATCATTAAATAAAACAATGTCCAAGAGTGTGTTTCTATTACATAAATAATTTTTTTAGATGGTGTTCTGGGTTTGGATAGTCTGATTCAAAAGCTTCTGTATTTACACAAAAGCTGTTATACAAAAAATGTTTGGATATTCTCAAACATAGTATACTAGACTCTGTAGCCAACATTTTACCTATGATAATTACTATCACTCAGAATTTGAAACCTGTTGCTGTAACATCCAACATATTCATATATATAGAAAAGTTCCTGTACACGAAGATGATACCATAGAGGATAAATATTTATTTAATATTGAAGAGTAAGTTATTAAAATGTACTACATTAAATATCATTAATTTATTATTGACATATTTTTTTTTTTTTTGAATTTATCAGTTTGATCATGTCAAATGTGAACACAATAAAAAGTTACTAGAATTTGCAATATGGCATGGTAACGCTAGAGAAATGGAAATGTCCAACAGTATCCTATGCTACAAGATTAAGGTAATCAAAGGCATTATGCAGTGGAAGTGGACCAATTCACCAATGAACAGTTAATACACAATAAAATGTCTTCTGTTGTTTTCAAATAAGGAGCAAGAGGACATGGTATAGAATTCTACAATTCGTTGATTAAAACATCAAATATCTTTTATTAAACTGGTAATTTTTGTTCATAGATGATGTATTTTATATTAATTTTATCATTAAATAAAACAATGTACATTAGTGTGTTTCTAATACATAAGTAATTTTTTTAGATGGTGTTCTGGATTAGGATAGTATGATTCAAAAGCTTCTGTATTTACACAAAATCTGTTATACAAAAAATGTTTGGACATTCTCAAACATAGTATACTAGACTCTGTAGGCAACATTTTACCTATGATAATTACTATCACTCAGAATTTGAAACCTGTTGCTGTAACCTCTAATGTTATTATAGAAACAGATAAAGTTTCAAAACTCGATGATGACACCATAGAGTATAAATATTTGTTTTATATTGAAGAGTAATTATTTAAAATATACTACATTAAATATCATTAATTTATTATTGACATATTTTTTTTTTTTTGAATTGATCAGTTTGATCATGTCCAATGTGAACACAATAAAATGTTACTAGAATTTGCAATATGGCATGGTAAAGCTAGAGAACTGGAAATGTCCAACAGTATCCTATGCTACAAGATTAAGGTAATCAAAGGCATTATGCAGTGGAAGTGGACCAATTCACCAATCAACAGTTAATACACAATAAAATGTCTTCTGTTGTTTTCAAATAAGGAGCTAGAGGACATGGTATAGAATTCTACAATTCGTTGATTAAAACATCAAATAGCTTTTATTAAACTGGTAATTTTTGTTCATAGATGATGTATTTTATATTAATTTTATCATTAAATAAAACAATATCCAAGAGTGTGTTTCTATTACATAAATAATTTTTTTAGATGGTGTTCTGGGTTTGGATAGTCTGATTCAAAAGCTTCTGTATTTACACAAAAGCTGTTATACAAAAAATGTTTGGATATTCTCAAACATAGTATACTAAACTCTGTAGCCAACATTTTACCTATGATAATTACTATCACTCAGAATTTGAAACCTGTTGCTGTAACCTCTAATGTTATTATAGAAACAGATAAAGTTTCAAAACTCGATGATGACACCATAGAGTATAAATATTTGTTTTATATTGAAGAGTAAGTATTTAAAATATACTACATTAAATATCATTAATTTATTATTGACATATTTTTTTTTTTTTTTTGAATTGATCAGTTTGATCATGTCCAATGTGAACACAATAAAAAGTTACTAGAATTTGCAATATGGCATGGTAAAGCTAGAGAATTGGAAATGTCCAACAGTATCCTATGCTACAAGATTAAGGTAATCAAAGGCATTATTCAGTGGAAGTGGACCAATTCACCAATGAACAGTTAATACACAATAAAATGTCTTCTGTTGTTTTCAAATAAGGAGCTAGAGGACATGGTATAGAATTCTACAATTCATTGATTAAAACATCAAATAGCTTTTATTAAACTGGTAATTTTTGTTCATAGATGATGTATTTTATATTAATTTTATTATTAAATAAAACAATGTCCAAGAGTGTGTTTCTATTACATAAATAATTTTTTTAGATGGTGTTCTGGGTTTGGATAGTCTGATTCAAAAGCTTCTGTATTTACACAAAAGCTGTTATACAAAAAATGTTTGGATATTCTCAAACATAGTATACTAGACTCTGTAGCCAACATTTTACCTATGATAATTACTATCACTCAGAATTTGAAACCTGTTGCTGTAACATCCAACATATTCATATATATAGAAAAGTTCCTGTACACGAAGATGATACCATAGAGGATAAATATTTATTTAATATTGAAGAGTAAGTTATTAAAATGTACTACAATAAATATCATTAATTTATTATTGACATATTTTTTTTTTTTTTGAATTTATCAGTTTGATCATGTCAAATGTGAACACAATAAAAAGTTACTAGAATTTGCAATATGGCATGGTAACGCTAGAGAAATGGAAATGTCCAACAGTATCCTATGCTACAAGATTAAGGTTATCAAAGGCATTATGCAGTGGAAGTGGACCAATTCACCAATCAACAGTTAATACACAATAAAATGTCTTCTGTTGTTTTCAAATAAGGAGCTAGAGGACATGGTATAGAATTCTACAATTCGTTGATTAAAACATCAAATAGCTTTTATTAAACTGGTAATTTTTGTTCATAGATGATGTATTTTATATTAATTTTATCATTAAATAAAACAATGTCCAAGAGTGTGTTTCTGATACATAAATAATTTCTTTAGATGGTGTTCTGGGTTTGGATAGTCTGATTCAAAAGCTTCTGTATTTACACAAAAGCTGTTATACAAAAAATGTTTGGATATTCTCAAACATAGTATACTAGACTCTGTAGCCAACATTTTACCTATGATAATTACTATCACTCAGAATTTGAAACCTGTTGCTGTAACATCCAACATATTCATATATATAGAAAAGTTCCTGTACACGAAGATGATACCATAGAGGATAAATATTTATTTAATATTGAAGAGTAAGTTATTAAAATGTACTACATTAAATATCATTAATTTATTATTGACATATTTTTTTTTTTTTTGAATTTATCAGTTTGATCATGTCAAATGTGAACACAATAAAAAGTTACTAGAATTTGCAATATGGCATGGTAACGCTAGAGAAATGGAAATGTCCAACAGTATCCTATGCTACAAGATTAAGGTAATTAAAGGCATTATGCAGTGGAAGTGGACCAATTCACCAATGAACAGTTAATACACAATAAAATGTCTTCTGTTGTTTTCAAATAAGGAGCAAGAGGACATGGTATAGAATTCTACAATTCGTTGATTAAAACATCAAATATCTTTTATTAAACTGGTAATTTTTGTTCATAGATGATGTATTTTATATTAATTTTATCATTAAATAAAACAATGTACATTAGTGTGTTTCTAATACATAAGTAATTTTTTTAGATGGTGTTCTGGATTAGGATAGTATGATTCAAAAGCTTCTGTATTTACACAAAATCTGTTATACAAAAAATGTTTGGACATTCTCAAACATAGTATACTAGACTCTGTAGGCAACATTTTACCTATGATAATTACTATCACTCAGAATTTGAAACCTGTTGCTGTAACCTCTAATGTTATTATAGAAACAGATAAAGTTTCAAAACTCGATGATGACACCATAGAGTATAAATATTTGTTTTATATTGAAGAGTAATTATTTAAAATATACTACATTAAATATCATTAATTTATTATTGACATATTTTTTTTTTTTTGAATTGATCAGTTTGATCATGTCCAATGTGAACACAATAAAATGTTACTAGAATTTGCAATATGGCATGGTAAAGCTAGAGAACTGGAAATGTCCAACAGTATCCTATGCTACAAGATTAAGGTAATCAAAGGCATTATGCAGTGGAAGTGGACCAATTCACCAATCAACAGTTAATACACAATAAAATGTCTTCTGTTGTTTTCAAATAAGGAGCTAGAGGACATGGTATAGAATTCTACAATTCGTTGATTAAAACATCAAATAGCTTTTATTAAACTGGTAATTTTTGTTCATAGATGATGTATTTTATATTAATTTTATCATTAAATAAAACAATATCCAAGAGTGTGTTTCTATTACATAAATAATTTTTTTAGATGGTGTTCTGGGTTTGGATAGTCTGATTCAAAAGCTTCTGTATTTACACAAAAGCTGTTATACAAAAAATGTTTGGATATTCTCAAACATAGTATACTAAACTCTGTAGCCAACATTTTACCTATGATAATTACTATCACTCAGAATTTGAAACCTGTTGCTGTAACCTCTAATGTTATTATAGAAACAGATAAAGTTTCAAAACTCGATGATGACACCATAGAGTATAAATATTTGTTTTATATTGAAGAGTAAGTATTTAAAATATACTACATTAAATATCATTAATTTATTATTGACATATTTTTTTTTTTTTTTGAATTGATCAGTTTGATCATGTCCAATGTGAACACAATAAAAAGTTACTAGAATTTGCAATATGGCATGGTAAAGCTAGAGAATTGGAAATGTCCAACAGTATCCTATGCTACAAGATTAAGGTAATCAAAGGCATTATTCAGTGGAAGTGGACCAATTCACCAATGAACAGTTAATACACAATAAAATGTCTTCTGTTGTTTTCAAATAAGGAGCTAGAGGACATGGTATAGAATTCTACAATTCATTGATTAAAACATCAAATAGCTTTTATTAAACTGGTAATTTTTGTTCATAGATGATGTATTTTATATTAATTTTATTATTAAATAAAACAATGTCCAAGAGTGTGTTTCTGATACATAAATAATTTCTTTAGATGGTGTTCTGGGTTTGGATAGTCTGATTCAAAAGCTTCTGTATTTACACAAAAGCTGTTATACAAAAAATGTTTGGATATTCTCAAACATAGTATACTAGACTCTGTAGCCAACATTTTACCTATGATAATTACTATCACTCAGAATTTGAAACCTGTTGCTGTAACCTCTAATGTTATTATAGAAACAGATAAAGTTTCAAAACTCGATGATGACACCATAGAGTATAAATATTTGTTTTATATTGAAGAGTAAGTATTTAAAATATACTACATTAAATATCATTAATTTATTATTGACATATTTTTTTTTTTTTTTGAATTGATCAGTTTGATCATGTCCAATGTGAACACAATAAAATGTTACTAGAATTTGCAATATGGCATGGTAACGCTAGAGAAATGGAAATGTCCAACAGTATCCTATGCTACAAGATTAAGGTTATCAAAGGCATTATGCAGTGGAAGTGGACCAATTCACCAATCAACAGTTAATACACAATAAAATGTCTTCTGTTGTTTTCAAATAAGGAGCTAGAGGACATGGTATAGAATTCTACAATTCATTGATTAAAACATCAAATAGCTTTTATTAAACTGGTAATTTTTGTTCATAGATGATGTATTTTATATTAATTTTATTATTAAATAAAACAATGTCCAAGAGTGTGTTTCTAATACATAAATAATTTCTTTAGATGGTGTTCTGGGTTTGGATAGTCTGATTCAAAAGCTTCTGTATTTACACAAAAGCTGTTATACAAAAAATGTTTGGATATTCTCAAACATAGTATACTAGACTCTGTAGGCAACATTTTACCTATGATAATTACTATCACTCAGAATTTGAAACCTGTTGCTGTAACCTCTAATGTTATTATAGAAACAGATAAAGTTTCAAAACTCGATGATGACACCATAGAGTATAAATATTTGTTTTATATTGAAGAGTAATTATTTAAAATATACTACATTAAATATCATTAATTTATTATTGACATATTTTTTTTTTTTTTGAATTGATCAGTTTGATCATGTCCAATGTGAACACAATAAAATGTTACTAGAATTTGCAATATGGCATGGTAAAGCTAGAGAACTGGAAATGTCCAACAGTATCCTATGCTACAAGATTAAGGTAATCAAAGGCATTATGCAGTGGAAGTGGACCAATTCACCAATGAACAGTTAATACACAATAAAATGTCTTCTGTTGTTTTCAAATAAGGAGCTAGAGGACATGGTATAAAATTCTACAATTCGTTGATTAAAACATCAAATAGCTTTTATTAAACTGGTAATTTTTGTTCATAGATGATGTATTTTATATTAATTTTATCATTAAATAAAACAATGTCCAAGAGTGTGTTTCTATTACATAAATAATTTTTTTAGATGGTGTTCTGGATTAGGATAGTATTATTCAAAAGCTTCTGTATTTACACAAAATCTGTTATACAAAAAATGTTTGGACATTCTCAAACATAGTATACTAGACTCTGTAGCCAACATTTTACATATGATAATTACTATCACTCAGAATTTGAAACCTGTTGCTGTAACATCCAACATATTCATATATATATAGAAAAGTTCCTGTACACGAAGATGATACCATAGAGGATAAATATTTATTTAATATTGAAGAGTAAGTTATTAAAATGTACTACATTAAATATCATAAATTTGTTATTGACATATTTTTTTTTTTTTTTTGAATTCATCAGTTTGATCATGTCAAATGTGAACACAATAAAAAGTTACTAGAATTTGCAATATGGCATGGTAACGCTAGAGAACTGGAAATGTCCAACAGTATCCTATGCTACAAGATTAAGGTAATCAAAGGCATTATGCAGTGGAAGTGGACCAATTCACCAATGAACAGTTAATACACAATTAAATGTCTTCTGTTGTTTTCAAATAAGGAGCTAGAAGACATGGTATAGAATTCTACAATTCATTGATTAAAACATCAAATAGCTTTTATTAAACTGGTAATTTTTGTTCATAGATGATGTATTTTATATTAATTTTATTATTAAATAAAACAATGTCCAAGAGTGTGTTTCTAATACATAAATAATTTCTTTAGATGGTGTTCTGGGTTTGGATAGTCTGATTCAAAAGCTTCTGTATTTACACAAAAGCTGTTATACAAAAAATGTTTGGATATTCTCAAACATAGTATACTAGACTCTGTAGGCAACATTTTACCTATGATAATTACTATCACTCAGAATTTGAAACCTGTTGCTGTAACCTCTAATGTTATTATAGAAACAGATAAAGTTTCAAAACTCGATGATGACACCATAGAGTATAAATATTTGTTTTATATTGAAGAGTAATTATTTAAAATATACTACATTAAATATCATTAATTTATTATTGACATATTTTTTTTTTTTTGAATTGATCAGTTTGATCATGTCCAATGTGAACACAATAAAATGTTACTAGAATTTGCAATATGGCATGTTAAAGCTAGAGAACTGGAAATGTCCAACAGTATCCTATGCTACAAGATTAAGGTAATCAAAGGCATTATGCAGTGGAAGTGGACCAATTCACCAATCAACAGTTAATACACAATAAAATGTCTTCTGTTGTTTTCAAATAAGGAGCTAGAGGACATGGTATAGAATTCTACAATTCGTTGATTAAAACATCAAATAGCTTTTATTAAACTGGTAATTTTTGTTCATAGATGATGTATTTTATATTAATTTTATCATTAAATAAAACAATATCCAAGAGTGTGTTTCTATTACATAAATAATTTTTTTAGATGGTGTTCTGGGTTTGGATAGTCTGATTCAAAAGCTTCTGTATTTACACAAAAGCTGTTATACAAAAAATGTTTGGATATTCTCAAACATAGTATACTAAACTCTGTAGCCAACATTTTACCTATGATAATTACTATCACTCAGAATTTGAAACCTGTTGCTGTAACCTCTAATGTTATTATAGAAACAGATAAAGTTTCAAAACTCGATGATGACACCATAGAGTATAAATATTTGTTTTATATTGAAGAGTAAGTATTTAAAATATACTACATTAAATATCATTAATTTATTATTGACATATTTTTTTTTTTTTTTGAATTGATCAGTTTGATCATGTCCAATGTGAACACAATAAAAAGTTACTAGAATTTGCAATATGGCATGGTAAAGCTAGAGAATTGGAAATGTCCAACAGTATCCTATGCTACAAGATTAAGGTAATCAAAGGCATTATTCAGTGGAAGTGGACCAATTCACCAATGAACAGTTAATACACAATAAAATGTCTTCTGTTGTTTTCAAATAAGGAGCTAGAGGACATGGTATAGAATTCTACAATTCATTGATTAAAACATCAAATAGCTTTTATTAAACTGGTAATTTTTGTTCATAGATGATGTATTTTATATTAATTTTATTATTAAATAAAACAATGTCCAAGAGTGTGTTTCTATTACATAAATAATTTTTTTAGATGGTGTTCTGGGTTTGGATAGTCTGATTCAAAAGCTTCTGTATTTACACAAAAGCTGTTATACAAAAAATGTTTGGATAATTTCAAACATAGTATACTAGACTCTGTAGCCAACATTTTACCTATGATAATTACTATCACTCAGAATTTGAAACCTGTTGCTGTAACATCCAACATATTCATATATATAGAAAAGTTCCTGTACACGAAGATGATACCATAGAGGATAAATATTTATTTAATATTGAAGAGTAAGTTATTAAAATGTACTACATTAAATATCATTAATTTATTATTGACATATTTTTTTTTTTTTTGAATTTATCAGTTTGATCATGTCAAATGTGAACACAATAAAAAGTTACTAGAATTTGCAATATGGCATGGTAACGCTAGAGAAATGGAAATGTCCAACAGTATCCTATGCTACAAGATTAAGGTTATCAAAGGCATTATGCAGTGGAAGTGGACCAATTCACCAATCAACAGTTAATACACAATAAAATGTCTTCTGTTGTTTTCAAATAAGGAGCTAGAGGACATGGTATAGAATTCTACAATTCGTTGATTAAAACATCAAATAGCTTTTATTAAACTGGTAATTTTTGTTCATAGATGATGTATTTTATATTAATTTTATCATTAAATAAAACAATGTCCAAGAGTGTGTTTCTGATACATAAATAATTTTTTTAGATGGTGTTCTGGATTAGGATAGTATTATTCAAAAGCATTTGTATTTACACAAAATCTGTTATATAAAAAATGTTTGGACATTCTCAAACATAGTATACTAGACTCTGTAGCCAACATTTTACATATGATAATTACTATCACTCAGAATTTTAAACCTGTTGCTGTAACATCTAATGTTATTATAGAAACAGATAAAGTTTCAAAACTCGATGATGATACCATAGAGTATAAATATTGGTTTTATATTGAAGAGTAAGTATTTAAAATATACTACATTAAATATCATTAATTAATTATTGACATATTTTTTTTTTTTTTGAATTTATCAGTTTGATCATGTCAAATGTGAAAACAATAAAAATTTACTAGAATTTGCAATATGGCATGGTAACGCTAGAGAAATGGAAATGTCCAACAGTATCCTATGCTACAAGATTAAGGTTATCAAAGGCATTATGCAGTGGAAGTGGACCAATTCACCAATCAACAGTTAATACACAATAAAATGTCTTCTGTTGTTTTCAAATAAGGAGCTAGAGGACATGGTATAGAATTCTACAATTCGTTGATTAAAACATCAAATAGCTTTTATTAAACTGGTAATTTTTGTTCATAGATGATGTATTTTATATTAATTTTATCATTAAATAAAACAATGTCCAAGAGTGTGTTTCTATTACATAAATAATTTTTTTAGATGGTGTTCTGGGTTTGGATAGTCTGATTCAAAAGCTTCTGTATTTACACAAAAGCTGTTATACAAAAAATGTTTGGATATTCTCAAACATAGTATACTAAACTCTGTAGCCAACATTTTACCTATGATAATTACTATCACTCAGAATTTGAACCTGTTGCTGTAACCTCTAATGTTATTATAGAAACAGATAAAGTTTCAAAACTCGATGATGACACCATAGAGTATAAATATTTGTTTTATATTGAAGAGTAAGTATTTAAAATATACTACATTAAATATCATTAATTTATTATTGACATATTATTTTTTTTTTTGAATTTATCAGTTTGATCATGTCAAATGTGAACACAATAAAAAGTTACTAGAATTTGCAATATGGCATGGTAACGCTAGAGAAATGGAAATGTCCAACAGTATCCTATGCTACATGATTAAGGTAATCAAAGGCATTATGCAGTGGAAGTGGACCAATTCACCAATGAACAGTTAATACACAATAAAATGTCTTCTGTTGTTTTCAAATAAGGAGCAAGAGGACATGGTATAGAATTCTACAATTCGTTGATTAAAACATCAAATAGCTTTTATTAAACTGGTAATTTTTGTGCACAGATGATGTATTTTATATTAATTTTATCATTAAATAAAACAATGTCCAAGAGTGTGTTTCTATTACATAAATAATTTTTTTAGATAGTGTTCTGGGTTTGGATAGTCTGATTCAAAAGCTTCTGTATTTACACAAAAGCTGTTATACAAAAAATGTTTGGATATTCTCAAACATAGTATACTAGACTCTGTAGCCAACATTTTACCTATGATAATTACTATCACTCAGAATTTGAAACCTGTTGCTGTAACATCCAACATATTCATATATATAGAAAAGTTCCTGTACACGAAGATGATACCATAGAGGATAAATATTTATTTAATATTGAAGAGTAAGTTATTAAAATGTACTACATTAAATATCATTAATTTATTATTGACATATTTTTTTTTTTTTTGAATTTATCAGTTTGATCATGTCAAATGTGAACACAATAAAAAGTTACTAGAATTTGCAATATGGCATGGTAACGCTAGAGAAATGGAAATGTCCAACAGTATCCTATGCTACAAGATTAAGGTAATCAAAGGCATTATGCAGTGGAAGTGGACCAATTCACCAATGAACAGTTAATACACAATAAAATGTCTTCTGTTGTTTTCAAATAAGGAGCAAGAGGACATGGTATAGAATTCTACAATTCGTTGATTAAAACATCAAATATCTTTTATTAAACTGGTAATTTTTGTTCATAGATGATGTATTTTATATTAATTTTATCATTAAATAAAACAATGTACATTAGTGTGTTTCTAATACATAAGTAATTTTTTTAGATGGTGTTCTGGATTAGGATAGTATGATTCAAAAGCTTCTGTATTTACACAAAATCTGTTATACAAAAAATGTTTGGACATTCTCAAACATAGTATACTAGACTCTGTAAGCAACATTTTACCTATGATAATTACTATCACTCAGAATTTGAAACCTGTTGCTGTAACCTCTAATGTTATTATAGAAACAGATAAAGTTTCAAAACTCGATGATGACACCATAGAGTATAAATATTGGTTTTATATTGAAGAGTAAGTATTTAAAATATACTACATTAAATATCATTAATTAATTATTGACATATTTTTTTTTTTTTTGAATTTATCAGTTTGATCATGTCAAATGTGAAAACAATAAAAATTTACTAGAATTTGCAATATGGCATGGTAACGCTAGAGAAATGGAAATGTCCAACAGTATCCTATGCTACAAGATTAAGGTTATCAAAGGCATTATGCAGTGGAAGTGGACCAATTCACCAATCAACAGTTAATACACAATAAAATGTCTTCTGTTGTTTTCAAATAAGGAGCTAGAGGACATGGTATAGAATTCTACAATTCGTTGATTAAAACATCAAATAGCTTTTATTAAACTGGTAATTTTTGTTCATAGATGATGTATTTTATATTAATTTTATCATTAAATAAAACAATGTCCAAGAGTGTGTTTCTATTACATAAATAATTTTTTTAGATGGTGTTCTGGGTTTGGATAGTCTGATTCAAAAGCTTCTGTATTTACACAAAAGCTGTTATACAAAAAATGTTTGGATATTCTCAAACATAGTATACTAAACTCTGTAGCCAACATTTTACCTATGATAATTACTATCACTCAGAATTTGAACCTGTTGCTGTAACCTCTAATGTTATTATAGAAACAGATAAAGTTTCAAAACTCGATGATGACACCATAGAGTATAAATATTTGTTTTATATTGAAGAGTAAGTATTTAAAATATACTACATTAAATATCATTAATTTATTATTGACATATTTTTTTTTTTTTTGAATTGATCAGTTTGATCATGTCCAATGTGAACACAATAAAAAGTTACTAGAATTTGCAATATGGCATGGTAAAGCTAGAGAATTGGAAATGTCCAACAGTATCCTATGCTACAAGATTAAGGTAATCAAAGGCATTATTCAGTGGAAGTGGACCAATTCACCAATGAACAGTTAATACACAATAAAATGTCTTCTGTTGTTTTCAAATAAGGAGCTAGAGGACATGGTATAGAATTCTACAATTCATTGATTAAAACATCAAATAGCTTTTATTAAACTGGTAATTTTTGTTCATAGATGATGTATTTTATATTAATTTTATTATTAAATAAAACAATGTCCAAGAGTGTGTTTCTATTACATAAATAATTTTTTTAGATGGTGTTCTGGGTTTGGATAGTCTGATTCAAAAGCTTCTGTATTTACACAAAAGCTGTTATACAAAAAATGTTTGAATATTCTCAAACATAGTATACTAGACTCTGTAGCCAACATTTTACCTATGATAATTACTATCACTCAGAATTTGAAACCTGTTGCTGTAACATCCAACATATTCATATATATAGAAAAGTTCCTGTACACGAAGATGATACCATAGAGGATAAATATTTATTTAATATTGAAGAGTAAGTTATTAAAATGTACTACATTAAATATCAATAATTTATTATTGACATATTTTTTTTTTTTTTGAATTTATCAGTTTGATCATGTCAAATGTGAACACAATAAAAAGTTACTAGAATTTGCAATATGGCATGGTAACGCTAGAGAAATGGAAATGTCCAACAGTATCCTATGCTACAAGATTAAGGTTATCAAAGGCATTATGCAGTGGAAGTGGACCAATTCACCAATCAACAGTTAATACACAATAAAATGTCTTCTGTTGTTTTCAAATAAGGAGCTAGAGGACATGGTATAGAATTCTACAATTCGTTGATTAAAACATCAAATAGCTTTTATTAAACTGGTAATTTTTGTTCATAGATGATGTATTTTATATTAATTTTATCATTAAATAAAACAATGTCCAAGAGTGTGTTTCTGATACATAAATAATTTCTTTAGATGGTGTTCTGGGTTTGGATAGTCTGATTCAAAAGCTTCTGTATTTACACAAAAGCTGTTATACAAAAAATGTTTGGATATTCTCAAACATAGTATACTAGACTCTGTAGCCAACATTTTACCTATGATAATTACTATCACTCAGAATTTGAAACCTGTTGCTGTAACCTCTAATGTTATTATAGAAACAGATAAAGTTTCAAAACTCGATGATGACACCATAGAGTATAAATATTTGTTTTATATTGAAGAGTAAGTATTTAAAATATACTACATTAAATATCATTAATTTATTATTGACATATTTTTTTTTTTTTTTGAATTGATCAGTTTGATCATGTCCAATGTGAACACAATAAAATGTTACTAGAATTTGCAATATGGCATGGTAACGCTAGAGAAATGGAAATGTCCAACAGTATCCTATGCTACAAGATTAAGGTTATCAAAGGCATTATGCAGTGGAAGTGGATCAATTCACCAATCAACAGTTAATACACAATAAAATGTCTTCTGTTGTTTTCAAATAAGGAGCTAGAGGACATGGTATAGAATTCTACAATTCATTGATTAAAACATCAAATAGCTTTTATTAAACTGGTAATTTTTGTTCATAGATGATGTATTTTATATTAATTTTATTATTAAATAAAACAATGTCCAAGAGTGTGTTTCTAATACATAAATAATTTCTTTAGATGGTGTTCTGGGTTTGGATAGTCTGATTCAAAAGCTTCTGTATTTACACAAAAGCTGTTATACAAAAAATGTTTGGATATTCTCAAACATAGTATACTAGACTCTGTAGGCAACATTTTACCTATGATAATTACTATCACTCAGAATTTGAAACCTGTTGCTGTAACCTCTAATGTTATTATAGAAACAGATAAAGTTTCAAAACTCGATGATGACACCATAGAGTATAAATATTTGTTTTATATTGAAGAGTAATTATTTAAAATATACTACATTAAATATCATTAATTTATTATTGACATATTTTTTTTTTTTTGAATTGATCAGTTTGATCATGTCCAATGTGAACACAATAAAATGTTACTAGAATTTGCAATATGGCATGGTAAAGCTAGAGAACTGGAAATGTCCAACAGTATCCTATGCTACAAGATTAAGGTAATCAAAGGCATTATGCAGTGGAAGTGGACCAATTCACCAATCAACAGTTAATACACAATAAAATGTCTTCTGTTGTTTTCAAATAAGGAGCTAGAGGACATGGTATAGAATTCTACAATTCGTTGATTAAAACATCAAATAGCTTTTATTAAACTGGTAATTTTTGTTCATAGATGATGTATTTTATATTAATTTTATCATTAAATAAAACAATATCCAAGAGTGTGTTTCTATTACATAAATAATTTTTTTAGATGGTGTTCTGGGTTTGGATAGTCTGATTCAAAAGCTTCTGTATTTACACAAAAGCTGTTATACAAAAAATGTTTGGATATTCTCAAACATAGTATACTAAACTCTGTAGCCAACATTTTACCTATGATAATTACTATCACTCAGAATTTGAAACCTGTTGCTGTAACCTCTAATGTTATTATAGAAACAGATAAAGTTTCAAAACTCGATGATGACACCATAGAGTATAAATATTTGTTTTATATTGAAGAGTAAGTATTTAAAATATACTACATTAAATATCATTAATTTATTATTGACATATTTTTTTTTTTTTTGAATTTATCAGTTTGATCATGTCAAATGTGAAAACAATAAAAATTTACTAGAATTTGCAATATGGCATGGTAACGCTAGAGAAATGGAAATGTCCAACAGTATCCTATGCTACAAGATTAAGGTTATCAAAGGCATTATGCAGTGGAAGTGGACCAATTCACCAATCAACAGTTAATACACAATAAAATGTCTTCTGTTGTTTTCAAATAAGGAGCTAGAGGACATGGTATAGAATTCTACAATTCGTTGATTAAAACATCAAATAGCTTTTATTAAACTGGTAATTTTTGTTCATAGATGATGTATTTTATATTAATTTTATCATTAAATAAAACAATGTCCAAGAGTGTGTTTCTATTACATAAATAATTTTTTTAGATGGTGTTCTGGGTTTGGATAGTCTGATTCAAAAGCTTCTGTATTTACACAAAAGCTGTTATACAAAAAATGTTTGGATATTCTCAAACATAGTATACTAAACTCTGTAGCCAACATTTTACCTATGATAATTACTATCACTCAGAATTTGAACCTGTTGCTGTAACCTCTAATGTTATTATAGAAACAGATAAAGTTTCAAAACTCGATGATGACACCATAGAGTATAAATATTTGTTTTATATTGAAGAGTAAGTATTTAAAATATACTACATTAAATATCATTAATTTATTATTGACATATTATTTTTTTTTTTGAATTTATCAGTTTGATCATGTCAAATGTGAACACAATAAAAAGTTACTAGAATTTGCAATATGGCATGGTAACGCTAGAGAAATGGAAATGTCCAACAGTATCCTATGCTACATGATTAAGGTAATCAAAGGCATTATGCAGTGGAAGTGGACCAATTCACCAATGAACAGTTAATACACAATAAAATGTCTTCTGTTGTTTTCAAATAAGGAGCAAGAGGACATGGTATAGAATTCTACAATTCGTTGATTAAAACATCAAATAGCTTTTATTAAACTGGTAATTTTTGTGCACAGATGATGTATTTTATATTAATTTTATCATTAAATAAAACAATGTCCAAGAGTGTGTTTCTATTACATAAATAATTTTTTTAGATAGTGTTCTGGGTTTGGATAGTCTGATTCAAAAGCTTCTGTATTTACACAAAAGCTGTTATACAAAAAATGTTTGGATATTCTCAAACATAGTATACTAGACTCTGTAGCCAACATTTTACCTATGATAATTACTATCACTCAGAATTTGAAACCTGTTGCTGTAACATCCAACATATTCATATATATAGAAAAGTTCCTGTACACGAAGATGATACCATAGAGGATAAATATTTATTTAATATTGAAGAGTAAGTTATTAAAATGTACTACATTAAATATCATTAATTTATTATTGACATATTTTTTTTTTTTTTGAATTTATCAGTTTGATCATGTCAAATGTGAACACAATAAAAAGTTACTAGAATTTGCAATATGGCATGGTAACGCTAGAGAAATGGAAATGTCCAACAGTATCCTATGCTACAAGATTAAGGTTATCAAAGGCATTATGCAGTGGAAGTGGACCAATTCACCAATCAACAGTTAATACACAATAAAATGTCTTCTGTTGTTTTCAAATAAGGAGCTAGAGGACATGGTATAGAATTCTACAATTCGTTGATTAAAACATCAAATAGCTTTTATTAAACTGGTAATTTTTGTTCATAGATGATGTATTTTATATTAATTTTATCATTAAATAAAACAATGTCCAAGAGTGTGTTTCTGATACATAAATAATTTCTTTAGATGGTGTTCTGGGTTTGGATAGTCTGATTCAAAAGCTTCTGTATTTACACAAAAGCTGTTATACAAAAAATGTTTGGATATTCTCAAACATAGTATACTAGACTCTGTAGCCAACATTTTACCTATGATAATTACTATCACTCAGAATTTGAAACCTGTTGCTGTAACCTCTAATGTTATTATAGAAACAGATAAAGTTTCAAAACTCGATGATGACACCATAGAGTATAAATATTTGTTTTATATTGAAGAGTAAGTATTTAAAATATACTACATTAAATATCATTAATTTATTATTGACATATTTTTTTTTTTTTTTGAATTGATCAGTTTGATCATGTCCAATGTGAACACAATAAAATGTTACTAGAATTTGCAATATGGCATGGTAACGCTAGAGAAATGGAAATGTCCAACAGTATCCTATGCTACAAGATTAAGGTTATCAAAGGCATTATGCAGTGGAAGTGGACCAATTCACCAATGAACAGTTAATACACAATTAAATGTCTTCTGTTGTTTTCAAATAAGGAGCTAGAAGACATGGTATAGAATTCTACAATTCATTGATTAAAACATCAAATAGCTTTTATTAAACTGGTAATTTTTGTTCATAGATGATGTATTTTATATTAATTTTATTATTAAATAAAACAATGTCCAAGAGTGTGTTTCTAATACATAAATAATTTCTTTAGATGGTGTTCTGGGTTTGGATAGTCTGATTCAAAAGCTTCTGTATTTACACAAAAGCTGTTATACAAAAAATGTTTGGATATTCTCAAACATAGTATACTAGACTCTGTAGGCAACATTTTACCTATGATAATTACTATCACTCAGAATTTGAAACCTGTTGCTGTAACCTCTAATGTTATTATAGAAACAGATAAAGTTTCAAAACTCGATGATGACACCATAGAGTATAAATATTTGTTTTATATTGAAGAGTAATTATTTAAAATATACTACATTAAATATCATTAATTTATTATTGACATATTTTTTTATTTTTGAATTGATCAGTTTGATCATGTCCAATGTGAACACAATAAAATGTTACTAGAATTTGCAATATGGCATGGTAAAGCTAGAGAACTGGAAATGTCCAACAGTATCCTATGCTACAAGATTAAGGTAATCAAAGGCATTATGCAGTGGAAGTGGACCAATTCACCAATCAACAGTTAATACACAATAAAATGTCTTCTGTTGTTTTCAAATAAGGAGCTAGAGGACATGGTATAGAATTCTACAATTCGTTGATTAAAACATCAAATAGCTTTTATTAAACTGGTAATTTTTGTTCATAGATGATGTATTTTATATTAATTTTATCATTAAATAAAACAATATCCAAGAGTGTGTTTCTATTACATAAATAATTTTTTTAGATGGTGTTCTGGGTTTGGATAGTCTGATTCAAAAGCTTCTGTATTTACACAAAAGCTGTTATACAAAAAATGTTTGGATATTCTCAAACATAGTATACTAAACTCTGTAGCCAACATTTTACCTATGATAATTACTATCACTCAGAATTTGAAACCTGTTGCTGTAACCTCTAATGTTATTATAGAAACAGATAAAGTTTCAAAACTCGATGATGACACCATAGAGTATAAATATTTGTTTTATATTGAAGAGTAAGTATTTAAAATATACTACATTAAATATCATTAATTTATTATTGACATATTTTTTTTTTTTTTTGAATTGATCAGTTTGATCATGTCCAATGTGAACACAATAAAATGTTACTAGAATTTGCAATATGGCATGGTAACGCTAGAGAAATGGAAATGTCCAACAGTATCCTATGCTACAAGATTAAGGTTATCAAAGGCATTATGCAGTGGAAGTGGACCAATTCACCAATCAACAGTTAATACACAATAAAATGTCTTCTGTTGTTTTCAAATAAGGAGCTAGAGGACATGGTATAGAATTCTACAATTCATTGATTAAAACATCAAATAGCTTTTATTAAACTGGTAATTTTTGTTCATAGATGATGTATTTTATATTAATTTTATCATTAAATAAAACAATGTCCAAGAGTGTGTTTCTATTACATAAATAATTTTTTTAGATGGTGTTCTGGGTTTGGATAGTCTGATTCAAAAGCTTCTGTATTTACACAAAAGCTGTTATACAAAAAATGTTTGGATATTCTCAAACATAGTATACTAGACTCTGTAGCCAACATTTTACCTATGATAATTACTATCACTCAGAATTTGAAACCTGTTGCTGTAACATCCAACATATTCATATATATAGAAAAGTTCCTGTACACGAAGATGATACCATAGAGGATAAATATTTATTTAATATTGAAGAGTAAGTTATTAAAATGTACTACATTAAATATCATTAATTTATTATTGACATATTATTTTTTTTTTTGAATTTATCAGTTTGATCATGTCAAATGTGAACACAATAAAAAGTTACTAGAATTTGCAATATGGCATGGTAACGCTAGAGAAATGGAAATGTCCAACAGTATCCTATGCTACAAGATTAAGGTAATCAAAGGCATTATGCAGTGGAAGTGGACCAATTCACCAATGAACAGTTAATACACAATAAAATGTCTTCTGTTGTTTTCAAATAAGGAGCAAGAGGACATGGTATAGAATTCTACAATTCGTTGATTAAAACATCAAATATCTTTTATTAAACTGGTAATTTTTGTTCATAGATGATGTATTTTATATTAATTTTATCATTAAATAAAACAATGTACATTAGTGTGTTTCTAATACATAAGTAATTTTTTTAGATGGTGTTCTGGATTAGGATAGTATGATTCAAAAGCTTCTGTATTTACACAAAATCTGTTATACAAAAAATGTTTGGACATTCTCAAACATAGTATACTAGACTCTGTAGCCAACATTTTACATATGATAATTACTATCACTCAGAATTTAAAACCTGTTGCTGTAACATCTAATGTTATTATAGAAACAGATAAAGTTTCAAAACTCGATGATGATACCATAGAGTATAAATATTGGTTTTATATTGAAGAGTAGGTATTTAAAATATACTACATTAAATATCATTAATTAATTATTGAGATATTTTTTTTTTTTTTGAATTTATCAGTTTGATCATGTCAAATGTGAAAACAATAAAAAGTTACTAGAATTTGCAATATGGCATGGTAACGCTAGAGAAATGGAAATGTCCAACAGTATCCTATGCTACAAGATTAAGGTAATCAAAGGCATTATGCAGTGGAAGTGGACCAATTCACCAATGAACAGTTAATACACAATAAAATGTCTTCTGTTGTTTTCAATTAAGGAGCTAGAGGACATGGTATAGAATTCTACAATTCATTGATTAAAACATCAAATAGCTTTTATTAAACTGGTAATTTTTGTTCATAGATGATGTATTTTATATTAATTTTATTATTAAATAAAACAATGTCCAAGAGTGTGTTTCTAATACATAAATAATTTCTTTAGATGGTGTTCTGGGTTTGGATAGTCTGATTCAAAAGCTTCTGTATTTACACAAAAGCTGTTATACAAAAAATGTTTGGATATTCTCAAACATAGTATACTAGACTCTGTAGGCAACATTTTACCTATGATAATTACTATCACTCAGAATTTGAAACCTGTTGCTGTAACCTCTAATGTTATTATAGAAACAGATAAAGTTTCAAAACTCGATGATGACACCATAGAGTATAAATATTTGTTTTATATTGAAGAGTAATTATTTAAAATATACTACATTAAATATCATTAATTTATTATTGACATATTTTTTTTTTTTTTGAATTGATCAGTTTGATCATGTCCAATGTGAACACAATAAAATGTTACTAGAATTTGCAATATGGCATGGTAAAGCTAGAGTACTGGAAATGTCCAACAGTATCCTATGCTACAAGATTAAGGTAATCAAAGGCATTATGCAGTGGAAGTGGACCAATTCACCAATCAACAGTTAATACACAATAAAATGTCTTCTGTTGTTTTCAAATAAGGAGCTAGAGGACATGGTATAGAATTCTACAATTCGTTGATTAAAACATCAAATAGCTTTTATTAAACTGGTAATTTTTGTTCATAGATGATGTATTTTATATTAATTTTATCATTAAATAAAACAATATCCAAGAGTGTGTTTCTATTACATAAATAATTTTTTTAGATGGTGTTCTGGGTTTGGATAGTCTGATTCAAAAGCTTCTGTATTTACACAAAAGCTGTTATACAAAAAATGTTTGGATATTCTCAAACATAGTATACTAAACTCTGTAGCCAACATTTTACCTATGATAATTACTATCACTCAGAATTTGAAACCTGTTGCTGTAACCTCTAATGTTATTATAGAAACAGATAAAGTTTCAGAACTCGATGATGATACCATAGAGTATAAATATTTGTTTTATATTGAAGAGTAAGTATTTAAAATATACTACATTAAATATCATTAATTTATAATTGAAATATTTTTTTTTTTTTTTGAATTGATCAGTTTGATCATGTCCAATGTGAACACAATAAAAAGTTACTAGAATTTGCAATATGGCATGGTAAAGCTAGAGAACTGGAAATGTCCAACAGTATCCTATGCTACAAGATTAAGGTAATCAAAGGCATTATGCAGTGGAAGTGGACCAATTCACCAATGAACAGTTAATACACAATAAAATGTCTTCTGTTGTTTTCAAATAAGGAGCTAGAGGACATGGTATAAAATTCTACAATTCGTTGATTAAAACATCAAATAGCTTTTATTAAACTGGTAATTTTTGTTCATAGATGATGTATTTTATATTAATTTTATCATTAAATAAAACAATGTCCAAGAGTGTGTTTCTATTACATAAATAATTTTTTTAGATGGTGTTCTGGATTAGGATAGTATTATTCAAAAGCTTCTGTATTTACACAAAATCTGTTATACAAAAAATGTTTGGACATTCTCAAACATAGTATACTAGACTCTGTAGCCAACATTTTACATATGATAATTACTATCACTCAGAATTTGAAACCTGTTGCTGTAACATCCAACATATTCATATATATATAGAAAAGTTCCTGTACACGAAGATGATACCATAGAGGATAAATATTTATTTAATATTGAAGAGTAAGTTATTAAAATGTACTACATTAAATATCATAAATTTGTTATTGACATATTTTTTTTTTTTTTTTGAATTCATCAGTTTGATCATGTCAAATGTGAACACAATAAAAAGTTACTAGAATTTGCAATATGGCATGGTAACGCTAGAGAACTGGAAATGTCCAACAGTATCCTATGCTACAAGATTAAGGTAATCAAAGGCATTATGCAGTGGAAGTGGACCAATTCACCAATGAACAGTTAATACACAATAAAATGTCTTCTGTTGTTTTCAAATAAGGAGCAAGAGGACATGGTATAGAATTCTACAATTCGTTGATTAAAACATCAAATAGCTTTTATTAAACTGGTAATTTTTGTGCACAGATGATGTATTTTATATTAATTTTATCATTAAATAAAACAATGTCCAAGAGTGTGTTTCTATTACATAAATAATTTTTTTAGATAGTGTTCTGGGTTTGGATAGTCTGATTCAAAAGCTTCTGTATTTACACAAAAGCTGTTATACAAAAAATGTTTGGATATTCTCAAACATAGTATACTAGACTCTGTAGCCAACATTTTACCTATGATAATTACTATCACTCAGAATTTGAAACCTGTTGCTGTAACATCCAACATATTCATATATATAGAAAAGTTCCTGTACACGAAGATGATACCATAGAGGATAAATATTTATTTAATATTGAAGAGTAAGTTATTAAAATGTACTACATTAAATATCATTAATTTATTATTGACATATTTTTTTTTTTTTTGAATTTATCAGTTTGATCATGTCAAATGTGAACACAATAAAAAGTTACTAGAATTTGCAATATGGCATGGTAACGCTAGAGAAATGGAAATGTCCAACAGTATCCTATGCTACAAGATTAAGGTTATCAAAGGCATTATGCAGTGGAAGTGGACCAATTCACCAATCAACAGTTAATACACAATAAAATGTCTTCTGTTGTTTTCAAATAAGGAGCTAGAGGACATGGTATAGAATTCTACAATTCGTTGATTAAAACATCAAATAGCTTTTATTAAACTGGTAATTTTTGTTCATAGATGATGTATTTTATATTAATTTTATCATTAAATAAAACAATGTCCAAGAGTGTGTTTCTGATACATAAATAATTTCTTTAGATGGTGTTCTGGGTTTGGATAGTCTGATTCAAAAGCTTCTGTATTTACACAAAAGCTGTTATACAAAAAATGTTTGGATATTCTCAAACATAGTATACTAGACTCTGTAGCCAACATTTTACCTATGATAATTACTATCACTCAGAATTTGAAACCTGTTGCTGTAACCTCTAATGTTATTATAGAAACAGATAAAGTTTCAAAACTCGATGATGACACCATAGAGTATAAATATTTGTTTTATATTGAAGAGTAAGTATTTAAAATATACTACATTAAATATCATTAATTTATTATTGACATATTTTTTTTTTTTTTTGAATTGATCAGTTTGATCATGTCCAATGTGAACACAATAAAATGTTACTAGAATTTGCAATATGGCATGGTAACGCTAGAGAAATGGAAATGTCCAACAGTATCCTATGCTACAAGATTAAGGTTATCAAAGGCATTATGCAGTGGAAGTGGACCAATTCACCAATGAACAGTTAATACACAATTAAATGTCTTCTGTTGTTTTCAAATAAGGAGCTAGAAGACATGGTATAGAATTCTACAATTCATTGATTAAAACATCAAATAGCTTTTATTAAACTGGTAATTTTTGTTCATAGATGATGTATTTTATATTAATTTTATTATTAAATAAAACAATGTCCAAGAGTGTGTTTCTAATACATAAATAATTTCTTTAGATGGTGTTCTGGGTTTGGATAGTCTGATTCAAAAGCTTCTGTATTTACACAAAAGCTGTTATACAAAAAATGTTTGGATATTCTCAAACATAGTATACTAGACTCTGTAGGCAACATTTTACCTATGATAATTACTATCACTCAGAATTTGAAACCTGTTGCTGTAACCTCTAATGTTATTATAGAAACAGATAAAGTTTCAAAACTCGATGATGACACCATAGAGTATAAATATTTGTTTTATATTGAAGAGTAATTATTTAAAATATACTACATTAAATATCATTAATTTATTATTGACATATTTTTTTATTTTTGAATTGATCAGTTTGATCATGTCCAATGTGAACACAATAAAATGTTACTAGAATTTGCAATATGGCATGGTAAAGCTAGAGAACTGGAAATGTCCAACAGTATCCTATGCTACAAGATTAAGGTAATCAAAGGCATTATGCAGTGGAAGTGGACCAATTCACCAATCAACAGTTAATACACAATAAAATGTCTTCTGTTGTTTTCAAATAAGGAGCTAGAGGACATGGTATAGAATTCTACAATTCGTTGATTAAAACATCAAATAGCTTTTATTAAACTGGTAATTTTTGTTCATAGATGATGTATTTTATATTAATTTTATCATTAAATAAAACAATATCCAAGAGTGTGTTTCTATTACATAAATAATTTTTTTAGATGGTGTTCTGGGTTTGGATAGTCTGATTCAAAAGCTTCTGTATTTACACAAAAGCTGTTATACAAAAAATGTTTGGATATTCTCAAACATAGTATACTAAACTCTGTAGCCAACATTTTACCTATGATAATTACTATCACTCAGAATTTGAAACCTGTTGCTGTAACCTCTAATGTTATTATAGAAACAGATAAAGTTTCAAAACTCGATGATGACACCATAGAGTATAAATATTTGTTTTATATTGAAGAGTAAGTATTTAAAATATACTACATTAAATATCATTAATTTATTATTGACATATTTTTTTTTTTTTTTGAATTGATCAGTTTGATCATGTCCAATGTGAACACAATAAAATGTTACTAGAATTTGCAATATGGCATGGTAACGCTAGAGAAATGGAAATGTCCAACAGTATCCTATGCTACAAGATTAAGGTTATCAAAGGCATTATGCAGTGGAAGTGGACCAATTCACCAATCAACAGTTAATACACAATAAAATGTCTTCTGTTGTTTTCAAATAAGGAGCTAGAGGACATGGTATAGAATTCTACAATTCATTGATTAAAACATCAAATAGCTTTTATTAAACTGGTAATTTTTGTTCATAGATGATGTATTTTATATTAATTTTATCATTAAATAAAACAATGTCCAAGAGTGTGTTTCTATTACATAAATAATTTTTTTAGATGGTGTTCTGGGTTTGGATAGTCTGATTCAAAAGCTTCTGTATTTACACAAAAGCTGTTATACAAAAAATGTTTGGATATTCTCAAACATAGTATACTAGACTCTGTAGCCAACATTTTACCTATGATAATTACTATCACTCAGAATTTGAAACCTGTTGCTGTAACATCCAACATATTCATATATATAGAAAAGTTCCTGTACACGAAGATGATACCATAGAGGATAAATATTTATTTAATATTGAAGAGTAAGTTATTAAAATGTACTACATTAAATATCATTAATTTATTATTGACATATTATTTTTTTTTTTGAATTTATCAGTTTGATCATGTCAAATGTGAACACAATAAAAAGTTACTAGAATTTGCAATATGGCATGGTAACGCTAGAGAAATGGAAATGTCCAACAGTATCCTATGCTACAAGATTAAGGTAATCAAAGGCATTATGCAGTGGAAGTGGACCAATTCACCAATGAACAGTTAATACACAATAAAATGTCTTCTGTTGTTTTCAAATAAGGAGCAAGAGGACATGGTATAGAATTCTACAATTCGTTGATTAAAACATCAAATATCTTTTATTAAACTGGTAATTTTTGTTCATAGATGATGTATTTTATATTAATTTTATCATTAAATAAAACAATGTACATTAGTGTGTTTCTAATACATAAGTAATTTTTTTAGATGGTGTTCTGGATTAGGATAGTATGATTCAAAAGCTTCTGTATTTACACAAAATCTGTTATACAAAAAATGTTTGGACATTCTCAAACATAGTATACTAGACTCTGTAGCCAACATTTTACATATGATAATTACTATCACTCAGAATTTAAAACCTGTTGCTGTAACATCTAATGTTATTATAGAAACAGATAAAGTTTCAAAACTCGATGATGATACCATAGAGTATAAATATTGGTTTTATATTGAAGAGTAGGTATTTAAAATATACTACATTAAATATCATTAATTAATTATTGAGATATTTTTTTTTTTTTTGAATTTATCAGTTTGATCATGTCAAATGTGAAAACAATAAAAAGTTACTAGAATTTGCAATATGGCATGGTAACGCTAGAGAAATGGAAATGTCCAACAGTATCCTATGCTACAAGATTAAGGTAATCAAAGGCATTATGCAGTGGAAGTGGACCAATTCACCAATGAACAGTTAATACACAATAAAATGTCTTCTGTTGTTTTCAATTAAGGAGCTAGAGGACATGGTATAGAATTCTACAATTCATTGATTAAAACATCAAATAGCTTTTATTAAACTGGTAATTTTTGTTCATAGATGATGTATTTTATATTAATTTTATTATTAAATAAAACAATGTCCAAGAGTGTGTTTCTAATACATAAATAATTTCTTTAGATGGTGTTCTGGGTTTGGATAGTCTGATTCAAAAGCTTCTGTATTTACACAAAAGCTGTTATACAAAAAATGTTTGGATATTCTCAAACATAGTATACTAGACTCTGTAGGCAACATTTTACCTATGATAATTACTATCACTCAGAATTTGAAACCTGTTGCTGTAACCTCTAATGTTATTATAGAAACAGATAAAGTTTCAAAACTCGATGATGACACCATAGAGTATAAATATTTGTTTTATATTGAAGAGTAATTATTTAAAATATACTACATTAAATATCATTAATTTATTATTGACATATTTTTTTTTTTTTTGAATTGATCAGTTTGATCATGTCCAATGTGAACACAATAAAATGTTACTAGAATTTGCAATATGGCATGGTAAAGCTAGAGTACTGGAAATGTCCAACAGTATCCTATGCTACAAGATTAAGGTAATCAAAGGCATTATGCAGTGGAAGTGGACCAATTCACCAATCAACAGTTAATACACAATAAAATGTCTTCTGTTGTTTTCAAATAAGGAGCTAGAGGACATGGTATAGAATTCTACAATTCGTTGATTAAAACATCAAATAGCTTTTATTAAACTGGTAATTTTTGTTCATAGATGATGTATTTTATATTAATTTTATCATTAAATAAAACAATATCCAAGAGTGTGTTTCTATTACATAAATAATTTTTTTAGATGGTGTTCTGGGTTTGGATAGTCTGATTCAAAAGCTTCTGTATTTACACAAAAGCTGTTATACAAAAAATGTTTGGATATTCTCAAACATAGTATACTAAACTCTGTAGCCAACATTTTACCTATGATAATTACTATCACTCAGAATTTGAAACCTGTTGCTGTAACCTCTAATGTTATTATAGAAACAGATAAAGTTTCAGAACTCGATGATGATACCATAGAGTATAAATATTTGTTTTATATTGAAGAGTAAGTATTTAAAATATACTACATTAAATATCATTAATTTATAATTGAAATATTTTTTTTTTTTTTTGAATTGATCAGTTTGATCATGTCCAATGTGAACACAATAAAAAGTTACTAGAATTTGCAATATGGCATGGTAAAGCTAGAGAACTGGAAATGTCCAACAGTATCCTATGCTACAAGATTAAGGTAATCAAAGGCATTATGCAGTGGAAGTGGACCAATTCACCAATGAACAGTTAATACACAATAAAATGTCTTCTGTTGTTTTCAAATAAGGAGCTAGAGGACATGGTATAAAATTCTACAATTCGTTGATTAAAACATCAAATAGCTTTTATTAAACTGGTAATTTTTGTTCATAGATGATGTATTTTATATTAATTTTATCATTAAATAAAACAATGTCCAAGAGTGTGTTTCTATTACATAAATAATTTTTTTAGATGGTGTTCTGGATTAGGATAGTATTATTCAAAAGCTTCTGTATTTACACAAAATCTGTTATACAAAAAATGTTTGGACATTCTCAAACATAGTATACTAGACTCTGTAGCCAACATTTTACATATGATAATTACTATCACTCAGAATTTGAAACCTGTTGCTGTAACATCCAACATATTCATATATATATAGAAAAGTTCCTGTACACGAAGATGATACCATAGAGGATAAATATTTATTTAATATTGAAGAGTAAGTTATTAAAATGTACTACATTAAATATCATAAATTTGTTATTGACATATTTTTTTTTTTTTTTTGAATTCATCAGTTTGATCATGTCAAATGTGAACACAATAAAAAGTTACTAGAATTTGCAATATGGCATGGTAACGCTAGAGAACTGGAAATGTCCAACAGTATCCTATGCTACAAGATTAAGGTAATCAAAGGCATTATGCAGTGGAAGTGGACCAATTCACCAATGAACAGTTAATACACAATTAAATGTCTTCTGTTGTTTTCAAATAAGGAGCTAGAAGACATGGTATAGAATTCTACAATTCATTGATTAAAACATCAAATAGCTTTTATTAAACTGGTAATTTTTGTTCATAGATGATGTATTTTATATTAATTTTATTATTAAATAAAACAATGTCCAAGAGTGTGTTTCTAATACATAAATAATTTCTTTAGATGGTGTTCTGGGTTTGGATAGTCTGATTCAAAAGCTTCTGTATTTACACAAAAGCTGTTATACAAAAAATGTTTGGATATTCTCAAACATAGTATACTAGACTCTGTAGGCAACATTTTACCTATGATAATTACTATCACTCAGAATTTGAAACCTGTTGCTGTAACCTCTAATGTTATTATAGAAACAGATAAAGTTTCAAAACTCGATGATGACACCATAGAGTATAAATATTTGTTTTATATTGAAGAGTAATTATTTAAAATATACTACATTAAATATCATTAATTTATTATTGACATATTTTTTTTTTTTTGAATTGATCAGTTTGATCATGTCCAATGTGAACACAATAAAATGTTACTAGAATTTGCAATATGGCATGGTAAAGCTAGAGAACTGGAAATGTCCAACAGTATCCTATGCTACAAGATTAAGGTAATCAAAGGCATTATGCAGTGGAAGTGGACCAATTCACCAATCAACAGTTAATACACAATAAAATGTCTTCTGTTGTTTTCAAATAAGGAGCTAGAGGACATGGTATAGAATTCTACAATTCGTTGATTAAAACATCAAATAGCTTTTATTAAACTGGTAATTTTTGTTCATAGATGATGTATTTTATATTAATTTTATCATTAAATAAAACAATATCCAAGAGTGTGTTTCTATTACATAAATAATTTTTTTAGATGGTGTTCTGGGTTTGGATAGTCTGATTCAAAAGCTTCTGTATTTACACAAAAGCTGTTATACAAAAAATGTTTGGATATTCTCAAACATAGTATACTAAACTCTGTAGCCAACATTTTACCTATGATAATTACTATCACTCAGAATTTGAAACCTGTTGCTGTAACCTCTAATGTTATTATAGAAACAGATAAAGTTTCAAAACTCGATGATGACACCATAGAGTATAAATATTTGTTTTATATTGAAGAGTAAGTATTTAAAATATACTACATTAAATATCATTAATTTATTATTGACATATTTTTTTTTTTTTTGAATTGATCAGTTTGATCATGTCCAATGTGAACACAATAAAAAGTTACTAGAATTTGCAATATGGCATGGTAAAGCTAGAGAATTGGAAATGTCCAATAGTATCCTATGCTACAAGATTAAGGTAATCAAAGGCATTATTCAGTGGAAGTGGACCAATTCACCAATGAACAGTTAATACACAATAAAATGTCTTCTGTTGTTTTCAAATAAGGAGCTAGAGGACATGGTATAGAATTCTACAATTCATTGATTAAAACATCAAATAGCTTTTATTAAACTGGTAATTTTTGTTCATAGATGATGTATTTTATATTAATTTTATTATTAAATAAAACAATGTCCAAGAGTGTGTTTCTATTACATAAATAATTTTTTTAGATGGTGTTCTGGGTTTGGATAGTCTGATTCAAAAGCTTCTGTATTTACACAAAAGCTGTTATACAAAAAATGTTTGGATAATTTCAAACATAGTATACTAGACTCTGTAGCCAACATTTTACCTATGATAATTACTATCACTCAGAATTTGAAACCTGTTGCTGTAACATCCAACATATTCATATATATAGAAAAGTTCCTGTACACGAAGATGATACCATAGAGGATAAATATTTATTTAATATTGAAGAGTAAGTTATTAAAATGTACTACATTAAATATCATTAATTTATTATTGACATATTTTTTTTTTTTTTGAATTTATCAGTTTGATCATGTCAAATGTGAACACAATAAAAAGTTACTAGAATTTGCAATATGGCATGGTAACGCTAGAGAAATGGAAATGTCCAACAGTATCCTATGCTACAAGATTAAGGTTATCAAAGGCATTATGCAGTGGAAGTGGACCAATTCACCAATCAACAGTTAATACACAATAAAATGTCTTCTGTTGTTTTCAATTAAGGAGCTAGAGGACATGGTATAGAATTCTACAATTCATTGATTAAAACATCAAATAGCTTTTATTAAACTGGTAATTTTTGTTCATAGATGATGTATTTTATATTAATTTTATTATTAAATAAAACAATGTCCAAGAGTGTGTTTCTAATACATAAATAATTTCTTTAGATGGTGTTCTGGGTTTGGATAGTCTGATTCAAAAGCTTCTGTATTTACACAAAAGCTGTTATACAAAAAATGTTTGGATATTCTCAAACATAGTATACTAGACTCTGTAGGCAACATTTTACCTATGATAATTACTATCACTCAGAATTTGAAACCTGTTGCTGTAACCTCTAATGTTATTATAGAAACAGATAAAGTTTCAAAACTCGATGATGACACCATAGAGTATAAATATTTGTTTTATATTGAAGAGTAATTATTTAAAATATACTACATTAAATATCATTAATTTATTATTGACATATTTTTTTTTTTTTTGAATTGATCAGTTTGATCATGTCCAATGTGAACACAATAAAATGTTACTAGAATTTGCAATATGGCATGGTAAAGCTAGAGTACTGGAAATGTCCAACAGTATCCTATGCTACAAGATTAAGGTAATCAAAGGCATTATGCAGTGGAAGTGGACCAATTCACCAATCAACAGTTAATACACAATAAAATGTCTTCTGTTGTTTTCAAATAAGGAGCTAGAGGACATGGTATAGAATTCTACAATTCGTTGATTAAAACATCAAATAGCTTTTATTAAACTGGTAATTTTTGTTCATAGATGATGTATTTTATATTAATTTTATCATTAAATAAAACAATATCCAAGAGTGTGTTTCTATTACATAAATAATTTTTTTAGATGGTGTTCTGGGTTTGGATAGTCTGATTCAAAAGCTTCTGTATTTACACAAAAGCTGTTATACAAAAAATGTTTGGATATTCTCAAACATAGTATACTAAACTCTGTAGCCAACATTTTACCTATGATAATTACTATCACTCAGAATTTGAAACCTGTTGCTGTAACCTCTAATGTTATTATAGAAACAGATAAAGTTTTAGAACTCGATGATGATACCATAGAGTATAAATATTTGTTTTATATTGAAGAGTAAGTATTTAAAATATACTACATTAAATATCATTAATTTATAATTGAAATATTTTTTTTTTTTTTTGAATTGATCAGTTTGATCATGTCCAATGTGAACACAATAAAAAGTTACTAGAATTTGCAATATGGCATGGTAAAGCTAGAGAACTGGAAATGTCCAACAGTATCCTATGCTACAAGATTAAGGTAATCAAAGGCATTATGCAGTGGAAGTGGACCAATTCACCAATGAACAGTTAATACACAATAAAATGTCTTCTGTTGTTTTCAAATAAGGAGCTAGAGGACATGGTATAAAATTCTACAATTCGTTGATTAAAACATCAAATAGCTTTTATTAAACTGGTAATTTTTGTTCATAGATGATGTATTTTATATTAATTTTATCATTAAATAAAACAATGTCCAAGAGTGTGTTTCTATTACATAAATAATTTTTTTAGATGGTGTTCTGGATTAGGATAGTATTATTCAAAAGCTTCTGTATTTACACAAAATCTGTTATACAAAAAATGTTTGGACATTCTCAAACATAGTATACTAGACTCTGTAGCCAACATTTTACATATGATAATTACTATCACTCAGAATTTGAAACCTGTTGCTGTAACATCCAACATATTCATATATATATAGAAAAGTTCCTGTACACGAAGATGATACCATAGAGGATAAATATTTATTTAATATTGAAGAGTAAGTTATTAAAATGTACTACATTAAATATCATAAATTTGTTATTGACATATTTTTTTTTTTTTTTTGAATTCATCAGTTTGATCATGTCAAATGTGAACACAATAAAAAGTTACTAGAATTTGCAATATGGCATGGTAACGCTAGAGAACTGGAAATGTCCAACAGTATCCTATGCTACAAGATTAAGGTAATCAAAGGCATTATGCAGTGGAAGTGGACCAATTCACCAATGAACAGTTAATACACAATTAAATGTCTTCTGTTGTTTTCAAATAAGGAGCTAGAAGACATGGTATAGAATTCTACAATTCGTTGATTAAAACATCAAATAGCTTTTATTAAACTGGTAATTTTTGTTCATAGATGATGTATTTTATATTAATTTTATCATTAAATAAAACAATGTCCAAGAGTGTGTTTCTATTACATAAATAATTTTTTTAGATGGTGTTCTGGGTTTGGATAGTCTGATTCAAAAGCTTCTGTATTTACACAAAAGCTGTTATACAAAAAATGTTTGGATATTCTCAAACATAGTATACTAAACTCTGTAGCCAACATTTTACCTATGATAATTACTATCACTCAGAATTTGAACCTGTTGCTGTAACCTCTAATGTTATTATAGAAACAGATAAAGTTTCAAAACTCGATGATGACACCATAGAGTATAAATATTTGTTTTATATTGAAGAGTAAGTATTTAAAATATACTACATTAAATATCATTAATTTATTATTGACATATTATTTTTTTTTTTGAATTTATCAGTTTGATCATGTCAAATGTGAACACAATAAAAAGTTACTAGAATTTGCAATATGGCATGGTAACGCTAGAGAAATGGAAATGTCCAACAGTATCCTATGCTACATGATTAAGGTAATCAAAGGCATTATGCAGTGGAAGTGGACCAATTCACCAATGAACAGTTAATACACAATAAAATGTCTTCTGTTGTTTTCAAATAAGGAGCAAGAGGACATGGTATAGAATTCTACAATTCGTTGATTAAAACATCAAATAGCTTTTATTAAACTGGTAATTTTTGTGCACAGATGATGTATTTTATATTAATTTTATCATTAAATAAAACAATGTCCAAGAGTGTGTTTCTATTACATAAATAATTTTTTTAGATAGTGTTCTGGGTTTGGATAGTCTGATTCAAAAGCTTCTGTATTTACACAAAAGCTGTTATACAAAAAATGTTTGGATATTCTCAAACATAGTATACTAGACTCTGTAGCCAACATTTTACCTATGATAATTACTATCACTCAGAATTTGAAACCTGTTGCTGTAACATCCAACATATTCATATATATAGAAAAGTTCCTGTACACGAAGATGATACCATAGAGGATAAATATTTATTTAATATTGAAGAGTAAGTTATTAAAATGTACTACATTAAATATCATTAATTTATTATTGACATATTTTTTTTTTTTTTGAATTTATCAGTTTGATCATGTCAAATGTGAACACAATAAAAAGTTACTAGAATTTGCAATATGGCATGGTAACGCTAGAGAAATGGAAATGTCCAACAGTATCCTATGCTACAAGATTAAGGTTATCAAAGGCATTATGCAGTGGAAGTGGACCAATTCACCAATCAACAGTTAATACACAATAAAATGTCTTCTGTTGTTTTCAAATAAGGAGCTAGAGGACATGGTATAGAATTCTACAATTCGTTGATTAAAACATCAAATAGCTTTTATTAAACTGGTAATTTTTGTTCATAGATGATGTATTTTATATTAATTTTATCATTAAATAAAACAATGTCCAAGAGTGTGTTTCTGATACATAAATAATTTCTTTAGATGGTGTTCTGGGTTTGGATAGTCTGATTCAAAAGCTTCTGTATTTACACAAAAGCTGTTATACAAAAAATGTTTGGATATTCTCAAACATAGTATACTAGACTCTGTAGCCAACATTTTACCTATGATAATTACTATCACTCAGAATTTGAAACCTGTTGCTGTAACCTCTAATGTTATTATAGAAACAGATAAAGTTTCAAAACTCGATGATGACACCATAGAGTATAAATATTTGTTTTATATTGAAGAGTAAGTATTTAAAATATACTACATTAAATATCATTAATTTATTATTGACATATTTTTTTTTTTTTTTGAATTGATCAGTTTGATCATGTCCAATGTGAACACAATAAAATGTTACTAGAATTTGCAATATGGCATGGTAACGCTAGAGAAATGGAAATGTCCAACAGTATCCTATGCTACAAGATTAAGGTTATCAAAGGCATTATGCAGTGGAAGTGGACCAATTCACCAATGAACAGTTAATACACAATTAAATGTCTTCTGTTGTTTTCAAATAAGGAGCTAGAAGACATGGTATAGAATTCTACAATTCATTGATTAAAACATCAAATAGCTTTTATTAAACTGGTAATTTTTGTTCATAGATGATGTATTTTATATTAATTTTATTATTAAATAAAACAATGTCCAAGAGTGTGTTTCTAATACATAAATAATTTCTTTAGATGGTGTTCTGGGTTTGGATAGTCTGATTCAAAAGCTTCTGTATTTACACAAAAGCTGTTATACAAAAAATGTTTGGATATTCTCAAACATAGTATACTAGACTCTGTAGGCAACATTTTACCTATGATAATTACTATCACTCAGAATTTGAAACCTGTTGCTGTAACCTCTAATGTTATTATAGAAACAGATAAAGTTTCAAAACTCGATGATGACACCATAGAGTATAAATATTTGTTTTATATTGAAGAGTAATTATTTAAAATATACTACATTAAATATCATTAATTTATTATTGACATATTTTTTTATTTTTGAATTGATCAGTTTGATCATGTCCAATGTGAACACAATAAAATGTTACTAGAATTTGCAATATGGCATGGTAAAGCTAGAGAACTGGAAATGTCCAACAGTATCCTATGCTACAAGATTAAGGTAATCAAAGGCATTATGCAGTGGAAGTGGACCAATTCACCAATCAACAGTTAATACACAATAAAATGTCTTCTGTTGTTTTCAAATAAGGAGCTAGAGGACATGGTATAGAATTCTACAATTCGTTGATTAAAACATCAAATAGCTTTTATTAAACTGGTAATTTTTGTTCATAGATGATGTATTTTATATTAATTTTATCATTAAATAAAACAATATCCAAGAGTGTGTTTCTATTACATAAATAATTTTTTTAGATGGTGTTCTGGGTTTGGATAGTCTGATTCAAAAGCTTCTGTATTTACACAAAAGCTGTTATACAAAAAATGTTTGGATATTCTCAAACATAGTATACTAAACTCTGTAGCCAACATTTTACCTATGATAATTACTATCACTCAGAATTTGAAACCTGTTGCTGTAACCTCTAATGTTATTATAGAAACAGATAAAGTTTCAAAACTCGATGATGACACCATAGAGTATAAATATTTGTTTTATATTGAAGAGTAAGTATTTAAAATATACTACATTAAATATCATTAATTTATTATTGACATATTTTTTTTTTTTTTTGAATTGATCAGTTTGATCATGTCCAATGTGAACACAATAAAATGTTACTAGAATTTGCAATATGGCATGGTAACGCTAGAGAAATGGAAATGTCCAACAGTATCCTATGCTACAAGATTAAGGTTATCAAAGGCATTATGCAGTGGAAGTGGACCAATTCACCAATCAACAGTTAATACACAATAAAATGTCTTCTGTTGTTTTCAAATAAGGAGCTAGAGGACATGGTATAGAATTCTACAATTCATTGATTAAAACATCAAATAGCTTTTATTAAACTGGTAATTTTTGTTCATAGATGATGTATTTTATATTAATTTTATCATTAAATAAAACAATGTCCAAGAGTGTGTTTCTATTACATAAATAATTTTTTTAGATGGTGTTCTGGATTAGGATAGTATTATTCAAAAGCTTCTGTATTTACACAAAATCTGTTATACAAAAAATGTTTGGACATTCTCAAACATAGTATACTAGACTCTGTAGCCAACATTTTACATATGATAATTACTATCACTCAGAATTTGAAACCTGTTGCTGTAACATCCAACATATTCATATATATATAGAAAAGTTCCTGTACACGAAGATGATACCATAGAGGATAAATATTTATTTAATATTGAAGAGTAAGTTATTAAAATGTACTACATTAAATATCATAAATTTGTTATTGACATATTTTTTTTTTTTTTTTGAATTCATCAGTTTGATCATGTCAAATGTGAACACAATAAAAAGTTACTAGAATTTGCAATATGGCATGGTAACGCTAGAGAACTGGAAATGTCCAACAGTATCCTATGCTACAAGATTAAGGTAATCAAAGGCATTATGCAGTGGAAGTGGACCAATTCACCAATGAACAGTTAATACACAATTAAATGTCTTCTGTTGTTTTCAAATAAGGAGCTAGAAGACATGGTATAGAATTCTACAATTCATTGATTAAAACATCAAATAGCTTTTATTAAACTGGTAATTTTTGTTCATAGATGATGTATTTTATATTAATTTTATTATTAAATAAAACAATGTCCAAGAGTGTGTTTCTAATACATAAATAATTTCTTTAGATGGTGTTCTGGGTTTGGATAGTCTGATTCAAAAGCTTCTGTATTTACACAAAAGCTGTTATACAAAAAATGTTTGGATATTCTCAAACATAGTATACTAGACTCTGTAGGCAACATTTTACCTATGATAATTACTATCACTCAGAATTTGAAACCTGTTGCTGTAACCTCTAATGTTATTATAGAAACAGATAAAGTTTCAAAACTCGATGATGACACCATAGAGTATAAATATTTGTTTTATATTGAAGAGTAATTATTTAAAATATACTACATTAAATATCATTAATTTATTATTGACATATTTTTTTATTTTTGAATTGATCAGTTTGATCATGTCCAATGTGAACACAATAAAATGTTACTAGAATTTGCAATATGGCATGGTAAAGCTAGAGAACTGGAAATGTCCAACAGTATCCTATGCTACAAGATTAAGGTAATCAAAGGCATTATGCAGTGGAAGTGGACCAATTCACCAATCAACAGTTAATACACAATAAAATGTCTTCTGTTGTTTTCAAATAAGGAGCTAGAGGACATGGTATAGAATTCTACAATTCGTTGATTAAAACATCAAATAGCTTTTATTAAACTGGTAATTTTTGTTCATAGATGATGTATTTTATATTAATTTTATCATTAAATAAAACAATATCCAAGAGTGTGTTTCTATTACATAAATAATTTTTTTAGATGGTGTTCTGGGTTTGGATAGTCTGATTCAAAAGCTTCTGTATTTACACAAAAGCTGTTATACAAAAAATGTTTGGATATTCTCAAACATAGTATACTAAACTCTGTAGCCAACATTTTACCTATGATAATTACTATCACTCAGAATTTGAAACCTGTTGCTGTAACCTCTAATGTTATTATAGAAACAGATAAAGTTTCAAAACTCGATGATGACACCATAGAGTATAAATATTTGTTTTATATTGAAGAGTAAGTATTTAAAATATACTACATTAAATATCATTAATTTATTATTGACATATTTTTTTTTTTTTTTGAATTGATCAGTTTGATCATGTCCAATGTGAACACAATAAAATGTTACTAGAATTTGCAATATGGCATGGTAACGCTAGAGAAATGGAAATGTCCAACAGTATCCTATGCTACAAGATTAAGGTTATCAAAGGCATTATGCAGTGGAAGTGGACCAATTCACCAATCAACAGTTAATACACAATAAAATGTCTTCTGTTGTTTTCAAATAAGGAGCTAGAGGACATGGTATAGAATTCTACAATTCATTGATTAAAACATCAAATAGCTTTTATTAAACTGGTAATTTTTGTTCATAGATGATGTATTTTATATTAATTTTATCATTAAATAAAACAATGTCCAAGAGTGTGTTTCTATTACATAAATAATTTTTTTAGATGGTGTTCTGGGTTTGGATAGTCTGATTCAAAAGCTTCTGTATTTACACAAAAGCTGTTATACAAAAAATGTTTGGATATTCTCAAACATAGTATACTAGACTCTGTAGCCAACATTTTACCTATGATAATTACTATCACTCAGAATTTGAAACCTGTTGCTGTAACATCCAACATATTCATATATATAGAAAAGTTCCTGTACACGAAGATGATACCATAGAGGATAAATATTTATTTAATATTGAAGAGTAAGTTATTAAAATGTACTACATTAAATATCATTAATTTATTATTGACATATTATTTTTTTTTTTGAATTTATCAGTTTGATCATGTCAAATGTGAACACAATAAAAAGTTACTAGAATTTGCAATATGGCATGGTAACGCTAGAGAAATGGAAATGTCCAACAGTATCCTATGCTACAAGATTAAGGTAATCAAAGGCATTATGCAGTGGAAGTGGACCAATTCACCAATGAACAGTTAATACACAATAAAATGTCTTCTGTTGTTTTCAAATAAGGAGCAAGAGGACATGGTATAGAATTCTACAATTCGTTGATTAAAACATCAAATATCTTTTATTAAACTGGTAATTTTTGTTCATAGATGATGTATTTTATATTAATTTTATCATTAAATAAAACAATGTACATTAGTGTGTTTCTAATACATAAGTAATTTTTTTAGATGGTGTTCTGGATTAGGATAGTATGATTCAAAAGCTTCTGTATTTACACAAAATCTGTTATACAAAAAATGTTTGGACATTCTCAAACATAGTATACTAGACTCTGTAGCCAACATTTTACATATGATAATTACTATCACTCAGAATTTAAAACCTGTTGCTGTAACATCTAATGTTATTATAGAAACAGATAAAGTTTCAAAACTCGATGATGATACCATAGAGTATAAATATTGGTTTTATATTGAAGAGTAGGTATTTAAAATATACTACATTAAATATCATTAATTAATTATTGAGATATTTTTTTTTTTTTTGAATTTATCAGTTTGATCATGTCAAATGTGAAAACAATAAAAAGTTACTAGAATTTGCAATATGGCATGGTAACGCTAGAGAAATGGAAATGTCCAACAGTATCCTATGCTACAAGATTAAGGTAATCAAAGGCATTATGCAGTGGAAGTGGACCAATTCACCAATGAACAGTTAATACACAATAAAATGTCTTCTGTTGTTTTCAATTAAGGAGCTAGAGGACATGGTATAGAATTCTACAATTCATTGATTAAAACATCAAATAGCTTTTATTAAACTGGTAATTTTTGTTCATAGATGATGTATTTTATATTAATTTTATTATTAAATAAAACAATGTCCAAGAGTGTGTTTCTAATACATAAATAATTTCTTTAGATGGTGTTCTGGGTTTGGATAGTCTGATTCAAAAGCTTCTGTATTTACACAAAAGCTGTTATACAAAAAATGTTTGGATATTCTCAAACATAGTATACTAGACTCTGTAGGCAACATTTTACCTATGATAATTACTATCACTCAGAATTTGAAACCTGTTGCTGTAACCTCTAATGTTATTATAGAAACAGATAAAGTTTCAAAACTCGATGATGACACCATAGAGTATAAATATTTGTTTTATATTGAAGAGTAATTATTTAAAATATACTACATTAAATATCATTAATTTATTATTGACATATTTTTTTTTTTTTTGAATTGATCAGTTTGATCATGTCCAATGTGAACACAATAAAATGTTACTAGAATTTGCAATATGGCATGGTAAAGCTAGAGTACTGGAAATGTCCAACAGTATCCTATGCTACAAGATTAAGGTAATCAAAGGCATTATGCAGTGGAAGTGGACCAATTCACCAATCAACAGTTAATACACAATAAAATGTCTTCTGTTGTTTTCAAATAAGGAGCTAGAGGACATGGTATAGAATTCTACAATTCGTTGATTAAAACATCAAATAGCTTTTATTAAACTGGTAATTTTTGTTCATAGATGATGTATTTTATATTAATTTTATCATTAAATAAAACAATATCCAAGAGTGTGTTTCTATTACATAAATAATTTTTTTAGATGGTGTTCTGGGTTTGGATAGTCTGATTCAAAAGCTTCTGTATTTACACAAAAGCTGTTATACAAAAAATGTTTGGATATTCTCAAACATAGTATACTAAACTCTGTAGCCAACATTTTACCTATGATAATTACTATCACTCAGAATTTGAAACCTGTTGCTGTAACCTCTAATGTTATTATAGAAACAGATAAAGTTTCAGAACTCGATGATGATACCATAGAGTATAAATATTTGTTTTATATTGAAGAGTAAGTATTTAAAATATACTACATTAAATATCATTAATTTATAATTGAAATATTTTTTTTTTTTTTTGAATTGATCAGTTTGATCATGTCCAATGTGAACACAATAAAAAGTTACTAGAATTTGCAATATGGCATGGTAAAGCTAGAGAACTGGAAATGTCCAACAGTATCCTATGCTACAAGATTAAGGTAATCAAAGGCATTATGCAGTGGAAGTGGACCAATTCACCAATGAACAGTTAATACACAATAAAATGTCTTCTGTTGTTTTCAAATAAGGAGCTAGAGGACATGGTATAAAATTCTACAATTCGTTGATTAAAACATCAAATAGCTTTTATTAAACTGGTAATTTTTGTTCATAGATGATGTATTTTATATTAATTTTATCATTAAATAAAACAATGTCCAAGAGTGTGTTTCTATTACATAAATAATTTTTTTAGATGGTGTTCTGGATTAGGATAGTATTATTCAAAAGCTTCTGTATTTACACAAAATCTGTTATACAAAAAATGTTTGGACATTCTCAAACATAGTATACTAGACTCTGTAGCCAACATTTTACATATGATAATTACTATCACTCAGAATTTGAAACCTGTTGCTGTAACATCCAACATATTCATATATATATAGAAAAGTTCCTGTACACGAAGATGATACCATAGAGGATAAATATTTATTTAATATTGAAGAGTAAGTTATTAAAATGTACTACATTAAATATCATAAATTTGTTATTGACATATTTTTTTTTTTTTTTTGAATTCATCAGTTTGATCATGTCAAATGTGAACACAATAAAAAGTTACTAGAATTTGCAATATGGCATGGTAACGCTAGAGAACTGGAAATGTCCAACAGTATCCTATGCTACAAGATTAAGGTAATCAAAGGCATTATGCAGTGGAAGTGGACCAATTCACCAATGAACAGTTAATACACAATTAAATGTCTTCTGTTGTTTTCAAATAAGGAGCTAGAAGACATGGTATAGAATTCTACAATTCATTGATTAAAACATCAAATAGCTTTTATTAAACTGGTAATTTTTGTTCATAGATGATGTATTTTATATTAATTTTATTATTAAATAAAACAATGTCCAAGAGTGTGTTTCTAATACATAAATAATTTCTTTAGATGGTGTTCTGGGTTTGGATAGTCTGATTCAAAAGCTTCTGTATTTACACAAAAGCTGTTATACAAAAAATGTTTGGATATTCTCAAACATAGTATACTAGACTCTGTAGGCAACATTTTACCTATGATAATTACTATCACTCAGAATTTGAAACCTGTTGCTGTAACCTCTAATGTTATTATAGAAACAGATAAAGTTTCAAAACTCGATGATGACACCATAGAGTATAAATATTTGTTTTATATTGAAGAGTAATTATTTAAAATATACTACATTAAATATCATTAATTTATTATTGACATATTTTTTTTTTTTTGAATTGATCAGTTTGATCATGTCCAATGTGAACACAATAAAATGTTACTAGAATTTGCAATATGGCATGGTAAAGCTAGAGAACTGGAAATGTCCAACAGTATCCTATGCTACAAGATTAAGGTAATCAAAGGCATTATGCAGTGGAAGTGGACCAATTCACCAATCAACAGTTAATACACAATAAAATGTCTTCTGTTGTTTTCAAATAAGGAGCTAGAGGACATGGTATAGAATTCTACAATTCGTTGATTAAAACATCAAATAGCTTTTATTAAACTGGTAATTTTTGTTCATAGATGATGTATTTTATATTAATTTTATCATTAAATAAAACAATATCCAAGAGTGTGTTTCTATTACATAAATAATTTTTTTAGATGGTGTTCTGGGTTTGGATAGTCTGATTCAAAAGCTTCTGTATTTACACAAAAGCTGTTATACAAAAAATGTTTGGATATTCTCAAACATAGTATACTAAACTCTGTAGCCAACATTTTACCTATGATAATTACTATCACTCAGAATTTGAAACCTGTTGCTGTAACCTCTAATGTTATTATAGAAACAGATAAAGTTTCAAAACTCGATGATGACACCATAGAGTATAAATATTTGTTTTATATTGAAGAGTAAGTATTTAAAATATACTACATTAAATATCATTAATTTATTATTGACATATTTTTTTTTTTTTTTGAATTGATCAGTTTGATCATGTCCAATGTGAACACAATAAAAAGTTACTAGAATTTGCAATATGGCATGGTAAAGCTAGAGAATTGGAAATGTCCAACAGTATCCTATGCTACAAGATTAAGGTAATCAAAGGCATTATTCAGTGGAAGTGGACCAATTCACCAATGAACAGTTAATACACAATAAAATGTCTTCTGTTGTTTTCAAATAAGGAGCTAGAGGACATGGTATAGAATTCTACAATTCATTGATTAAAACATCAAATAGCTTTTATTAAACTGGTAATTTTTGTTCATAGATGATGTATTTTATATTAATTTTATTATTAAATAAAACAATGTCCAAGAGTGTGTTTCTATTACATAAATAATTTTTTTAGATGGTGTTCTGGGTTTGGATAGTCTGATTCAAAAGCTTCTGTATTTACACAAAAGCTGTTATACAAAAAATGTTTGGATAATTTCAAACATAGTATACTAGACTCTGTAGCCAACATTTTACCTATGATAATTACTATCACTCAGAATTTGAAACCTGTTGCTGTAACATCCAACATATTCATATATATAGAAAAGTTCCTGTACACGAAGATGATACCATAGAGGATAAATATTTATTTAATATTGAAGAGTAAGTTATTAAAATGTACTACATTAAATATCATTAATTTATTATTGACATATTTTTTTTTTTTTTGAATTTATCAGTTTGATCATGTCAAATGTGAACACAATAAAAAGTTACTAGAATTTGCAATATGGCATGGTAACGCTAGAGAAATGGAAATGTCCAACAGTATCCTATGCTACAAGATTAAGGTTATCAAAGGCATTATGCAGTGGAAGTGGACCAATTCACCAATCAACAGTTAATACACAATAAAATGTCTTCTGTTGTTTTCAATTAAGGAGCTAGAGGACATGGTATAGAATTCTACAATTCATTGATTAAAACATCAAATAGCTTTTATTAAACTGGTAATTTTTGTTCATAGATGATGTATTTTATATTAATTTTATTATTAAATAAAACAATGTCCAAGAGTGTGTTTCTAATACATAAATAATTTCTTTAGATGGTGTTCTGGGTTTGGATAGTCTGATTCAAAAGCTTCTGTATTTACACAAAAGCTGTTATACAAAAAATGTTTGGATATTCTCAAACATAGTATACTAGACTCTGTAGGCAACATTTTACCTATGATAATTACTATCACTCAGAATTTGAAACCTGTTGCTGTAACCTCTAATGTTATTATAGAAACAGATAAAGTTTCAAAACTCGATGATGACACCATAGAGTATAAATATTTGTTTTATATTGAAGAGTAATTATTTAAAATATACTACATTAAATATCATTAATTTATTATTGACATATTTTTTTTTTTTTTGAATTGATCAGTTTGATCATGTCCAATGTGAACACAATAAAATGTTACTAGAATTTGCAATATGGCATGGTAAAGCTAGAGTACTGGAAATGTCCAACAGTATCCTATGCTACAAGATTAAGGTAATCAAAGGCATTATGCAGTGGAAGTGGACCAATTCACCAATCAACAGTTAATACACAATAAAATGTCTTCTGTTGTTTTCAAATAAGGAGCTAGAGGACATGGTATAGAATTCTACAATTCGTTGATTAAAACATCAAATAGCTTTTATTAAACTGGTAATTTTTGTTCATAGATGATGTATTTTATATTAATTTTATCATTAAATAAAACAATATCCAAGAGTGTGTTTCTATTACATAAATAATTTTTTTAGATGGTGTTCTGGGTTTGGATAGTCTGATTCAAAAGCTTCTGTATTTACACAAAAGCTGTTATACAAAAAATGTTTGGATATTCTCAAACATAGTATACTAAACTCTGTAGCCAACATTTTACCTATGATAATTACTATCACTCAGAATTTGAAACCTGTTGCTGTAACCTCTAATGTTATTATAGAAACAGATAAAGTTTTAGAACTCGATGATGATACCATAGAGTATAAATATTTGTTTTATATTGAAGAGTAAGTATTTAAAATATACTACATTAAATATCATTAATTTATAATTGAAATATTTTTTTTTTTTTTTGAATTGATCAGTTTGATCATGTCCAATGTGAACACAATAAAAAGTTACTAGAATTTGCAATATGGCATGGTAAAGCTAGAGAACTGGAAATGTCCAACAGTATCCTATGCTACAAGATTAAGGTAATCAAAGGCATTATGCAGTGGAAGTGGACCAATTCACCAATGAACAGTTAATACACAATAAAATGTCTTCTGTTGTTTTCAAATAAGGAGCTAGAGGACATGGTATAAAATTCTACAATTCGTTGATTAAAACATCAAATAGCTTTTATTAAACTGGTAATTTTTGTTCATAGATGATGTATTTTATATTAATTTTATCATTAAATAAAACAATGTCCAAGAGTGTGTTTCTATTACATAAATAATTTTTTTAGATGGTGTTCTGGATTAGGATAGTATTATTCAAAAGCTTCTGTATTTACACAAAATCTGTTATACAAAAAATGTTTGGACATTCTCAAACATAGTATACTAGACTCTGTAGCCAACATTTTACATATGATAATTACTATCACTCAGAATTTGAAACCTGTTGCTGTAACATCCAACATATTCATATATATATAGAAAAGTTCCTGTACACGAAGATGATACCATAGAGGATAAATATTTATTTAATATTGAAGAGTAAGTTATTAAAATGTACTACATTAAATATCATAAATTTGTTATTGACATATTTTTTTTTTTTTTTTGAATTCATCAGTTTGATCATGTCAAATGTGAACACAATAAAAAGTTACTAGAATTTGCAATATGGCATGGTAACGCTAGAGAACTGGAAATGTCCAACAGTATCCTATGCTACAAGATTAAGGTAATCAAAGGCATTATGCAGTGGAAGTGGACCAATTCACCAATGAACAGTTAATACACAATTAAATGTCTTCTGTTGTTTTCAAATAAGGAGCTAGAAGACATGGTATAGAATTCTACAATTCATTGATTAAAACATCAAATAGCTTTTATTAAACTGGTAATTTTTGTTCATAGATGATGTATTTTATATTAATTTTATTATTAAATAAAACAATGTCCAAGAGTGTGTTTCTAATACATAAATAATTTCTTTAGATGGTGTTCTGGGTTTGGATAGTCTGATTCAAAAGCTTCTGTATTTACACAAAAGCTGTTAAACAAAAAATGTTTGGATATTCTCAAACATAGTATACTAGACTCTGTAGGCAACATTTTACCTATGATAATTACTATCACTCAGAATTTGAAACCTGTTGCTGTAACCTCTAATGTTATTATAGAAACAGATAAAGTTTCAAAACTCGATGATGACACCATAGAGTATAAATATTTGTTTTATATTGAAGAGTAATTATTTAAAATATACTACATTAAATATCATTAATTTATTATTGACATATTTTTTTTTTTTTGAATTGATCAGTTTGATCATGTCCAATGTGAACACAATAAAATGTTACTAGAATTTGCAATATGGCATGGTAAAGCTAGAGAACTGGAAATGTCCAACAGTATCCTATGCTACAAGATTAAGGTAATCAAAGGCATTATGCAGTGGAAGTGGACCAATTCACCAATCAACAGTTAATACACAATAAAATGTCTTCTGTTGTTTTCAAATAAGGAGCTAGAGGACATGGTATAGAATTCTACAATTCGTTGATTAAAACATCAAATAGCTTTTATTAAACTGGTAATTTTTGTTCATAGATGATGTATTTTATATTAATTTTATCATTAAATAAAACAATATCCAAGAGTGTGTTTCTATTACATAAATAATTTTTTTAGATGGTGTTCTGGGTTTGGATAGTCTGATTCAAAAGCTTCTGTATTTACACAAAAGCTGTTATACAAAAAATGTTTGGATATTCTCAAACATAGTATACTAAACTCTGTAGCCAACATTTTACCTATGATAATTACTATCACTCAGAATTTGAAACCTGTTGCTGTAACCTCTAATGTTATTATAGAAACAGATAAAGTTTCAAAACTCGATGATGACACCATAGAGTATAAATATTTGTTTTATATTGAAGAGTAAGTATTTAAAATATACTACATTAAATATCATTAATTTATTATTGACATATTTTTTTTTTTTTTTGAATTGATCAGTTTGATCATGTCCAATGTGAACACAATAAAATGTTACTAGAATTTGCAATATGGCATGGTAACGCTAGAGAAATGGAAATGTCCAACAGTATCCTATGCTACAAGATTAAGGTTATCAAAGGCATTATGCAGTGGAAGTGGACCAATTCACCAATCAACAGTTAATACACAATAAAATGTCTTCTGTTGTTTTCAAATAAGGAGCTAGAGGACATGGTATAGAATTCTACAATTCATTGATTAAAACATCAAATAGCTTTTATTAAACTGGTAATTTTTGTTCATAGATGATGTATTTTATATTAATTTTATCATTAAATAAAACAATGTCCAAGAGTGTGTTTCTATTACATAAATAATTTTTTTAGATGGTGTTCTGGGTTTGGATAGTCTGATTCAAAAGCTTCTGTATTTACACAAAAGCTGTTATACAAAAAATGTTTGGATATTCTCAAACATAGTATACTAGACTCTGTAGGCAACATTTTACCTATGATAATTACTATCACTCAGAATTTGAAACCTGTTGCTGTAACCTCTAATGTTATTATAGAAACAGATAAAGTTTCAAAACTCGATGATGACACCATAGAGTATAAATATTTGTTTTATATTGAAGAGTAATTATTTAAAATATACTACATTAAATATCATTAATTTATTATTGACATATTTTTTTATTTTTGAATTGATCAGTTTGATCATGTCCAATGTGAACACAATAAAATGTTACTAGAATTTGCAATATGGCATGGTAAAGCTAGAGAACTGGAAATGTCCAACAGTATCCTATGCTACAAGATTAAGGTAATCAAAGGCATTATGCAGTGGAAGTGGACCAATTCACCAATCAACAGTTAATACACAATAAAATGTCTTCTGTTGTTTTCAAATAAGGAGCTAGAGGACATGGTATAGAATTCTACAATTCGTTGATTAAAACATCAAATAGCTTTTATTAAACTGGTAATTTTTGTTCATAGATGATGTATTTTATATTAATTTTATCATTAAATAAAACAATATCCAAGAGTGTGTTTCTATTACATAAATAATTTTTTTAGATGGTGTTCTGGGTTTGGATAGTCTGATTCAAAAGCTTCTGTATTTACACAAAAGCTGTTATACAAAAAATGTTTGGATATTCTCAAACATAGTATACTAAACTCTGTAGCCAACATTTTACCTATGATAATTACTATCACTCAGAATTTGAAACCTGTTGCTGTAACCTCTAATGTTATTATAGAAACAGATAAAGTTTCAAAACTCGATGATGACACCATAGAGTATAAATATTTGTTTTATATTGAAGAGTAAGTATTTAAAATATACTACATTAAATATCATTAATTTATTATTGACATATTTTTTTTTTTTTTTGAATTGATCAGTTTGATCATGTCCAATGTGAACACAATAAAATGTTACTAGAATTTGCAATATGGCATGGTAACGCTAGAGAAATGGAAATGTCCAACAGTATCCTATGCTACAAGATTAAGGTTATCAAAGGCATTATGCAGTGGAAGTGGACCAATTCACCAATCAACAGTTAATACACAATAAAATGTCTTCTGTTGTTTTCAAATAAGGAGCTAGAGGACATGGTATAGAATTCTACAATTCATTGATTAAAACATCAAATAGCTTTTATTAAACTGGTAATTTTTGTTCATAGATGATGTATTTTATATTAATTTTATCATTAAATAAAACAATGTCCAAGAGTGTGTTTCTATTACATAAATAATTTTTTTAGATGGTGTTCTGGATTAGGATAGTATTATTCAAAAGCTTCTGTATTTACACAAAATCTGTTATACAAAAAATGTTTGGACATTCTCAAACATAGTATACTAGACTCTGTAGCCAACATTTTACATATGATAATTACTATCACTCAGAATTTGAAACCTGTTGCTGTAACATCCAACATATTCATATATATATAGAAAAGTTCCTGTACACGAAGATGATACCATAGAGGATAAATATTTATTTAATATTGAAGAGTAAGTTATTAAAATGTACTACATTAAATATCATAAATTTGTTATTGACATATTTTTTTTTTTTTTTTGAATTCATCAGTTTGATCATGTCAAATGTGAACACAATAAAAAGTTACTAGAATTTGCAATATGGCATGGTAACGCTAGAGAACTGGAAATGTCCAACAGTATCCTATGCTACAAGATTAAGGTAATCAAAGGCATTATGCAGTGGAAGTGGACCAATTCACCAATGAACAGTTAATACACAATTAAATGTCTTCTGTTGTTTTCAAATAAGGAGCTAGAAGACATGGTATAGAATTCTACAATTCATTGATTAAAACATCAAATAGCTTTTATTAAACTGGTAATTTTTGTTCATAGATGATGTATTTTATATTAATTTTATTATTAAATAAAACAATGTCCAAGAGTGTGTTTCTAATACATAAATAATTTCTTTAGATGGTGTTCTGGGTTTGGATAGTCTGATTCAAAAGCTTCTGTATTTACACAAAAGCTGTTATACAAAAAATGTTTGGATATTCTCAAACATAGTATACTAGACTCTGTAGGCAACATTTTACCTATGATAATTACTATCACTCAGAATTTGAAACCTGTTGCTGTAACCTCTAATGTTATTATAGAAACAGATAAAGTTTCAAAACTCGATGATGACACCATAGAGTATAAATATTTGTTTTATATTGAAGAGTAATTATTTAAAATATACTACATTAAATATCATTAATTTATTATTGACATATTTTTTTATTTTTGAATTGATCAGTTTGATCATGTCCAATGTGAACACAATAAAATGTTACTAGAATTTGCAATATGGCATGGTAAAGCTAGAGAACTGGAAATGTCCAACAGTATCCTATGCTACAAGATTAAGGTAATCAAAGGCATTATGCAGTGGAAGTGGACCAATTCACCAATCAACAGTTAATACACAATAAAATGTCTTCTGTTGTTTTCAAATAAGGAGCTAGAGGACATGGTATAGAATTCTACAATTCGTTGATTAAAACATCAAATAGCTTTTATTAAACTGGTAATTTTTGTTCATAGATGATGTATTTTATATTAATTTTATCATTAAATAAAACAATATCCAAGAGTGTGTTTCTATTACATAAATAATTTTTTTAGATGGTGTTCTGGGTTTGGATAGTCTGATTCAAAAGCTTCTGTATTTACACAAAAGCTGTTATACAAAAAATGTTTGGATATTCTCAAACATAGTATACTAAACTCTGTAGCCAACATTTTACCTATGATAATTACTATCACTCAGAATTTGAAACCTGTTGCTGTAACCTCTAATGTTATTATAGAAACAGATAAAGTTTCAAAACTCGATGATGACACCATAGAGTATAAATATTTGTTTTATATTGAAGAGTAAGTATTTAAAATATACTACATTAAATATCATTAATTTATTATTGACATATTTTTTTTTTTTTTTGAATTGATCAGTTTGATCATGTCCAATGTGAACACAATAAAATGTTACTAGAATTTGCAATATGGCATGGTAACGCTAGAGAAATGGAAATGTCCAACAGTATCCTATGCTACAAGATTAAGGTTATCAAAGGCATTATGCAGTGGAAGTGGACCAATTCACCAATCAACAGTTAATACACAATAAAATGTCTTCTGTTGTTTTCAAATAAGGAGCTAGAGGACATGGTATAGAATTCTACAATTCATTGATTAAAACATCAAATAGCTTTTATTAAACTGGTAATTTTTGTTCATAGATGATGTATTTTATATTAATTTTATCATTAAATAAAACAATGTCCAAGAGTGTGTTTCTATTACATAAATAATTTTTTTAGATGGTGTTCTGGGTTTGGATAGTCTGATTCAAAAGCTTCTGTATTTACACAAAAGCTGTTATACAAAAAATGTTTGGATATTCTCAAACATAGTATACTAGACTCTGTAGCCAACATTTTACCTATGATAATTACTATCACTCAGAATTTGAAACCTGTTGCTGTAACATCCAACATATTCATATATATAGAAAAGTTCCTGTACACGAAGATGATACCATAGAGGATAAATATTTATTTAATATTGAAGAGTAAGTTATTAAAATGTACTACATTAAATATCATTAATTTATTATTGACATATTATTTTTTTTTTTGAATTTATCAGTTTGATCATGTCAAATGTGAACACAATAAAAAGTTACTAGAATTTGCAATATGGCATGGTAACGCTAGAGAAATGGAAATGTCCAACAGTATCCTATGCTACAAGATTAAGGTAATCAAAGGCATTATGCAGTGGAAGTGGACCAATTCACCAATGAACAGTTAATACACAATAAAATGTCTTCTGTTGTTTTCAAATAAGGAGCAAGAGGACATGGTATAGAATTCTACAATTCGTTGATTAAAACATCAAATATCTTTTATTAAACTGGTAATTTTTGTTCATAGATGATGTATTTTATATTAATTTTATCATTAAATAAAACAATGTACATTAGTGTGTTTCTAATACATAAGTAATTTTTTTAGATGGTGTTCTGGATTAGGATAGTATGATTCAAAAGCTTCTGTATTTACACAAAATCTGTTATACAAAAAATGTTTGGACATTCTCAAACATAGTATACTAGACTCTGTAGCCAACATTTTACATATGATAATTACTATCACTCAGAATTTAAAACCTGTTGCTGTAACATCTAATGTTATTATAGAAACAGATAAAGTTTCAAAACTCGATGATGATACCATAGAGTATAAATATTGGTTTTATATTGAAGAGTAGGTATTTAAAATATACTACATTAAATATCATTAATTAATTATTGAGATATTTTTTTTTTTTTTGAATTTATCAGTTTGATCATGTCAAATGTGAAAACAATAAAAAGTTACTAGAATTTGCAATATGGCATGGTAACGCTAGAGAAATGGAAATGTCCAACAGTATCCTATGCTACAAGATTAAGGTAATCAAAGGCATTATGCAGTGGAAGTGGACCAATTCACCAATGAACAGTTAATACACAATAAAATGTCTTCTGTTGTTTTCAATTAAGGAGCTAGAGGACATGGTATAGAATTCTACAATTCATTGATTAAAACATCAAATAGCTTTTATTAAACTGGTAATTTTTGTTCATAGATGATGTATTTTATATTAATTTTATTATTAAATAAAACAATGTCCAAGAGTGTGTTTCTAATACATAAATAATTTCTTTAGATGGTGTTCTGGGTTTGGATAGTCTGATTCAAAAGCTTCTGTATTTACACAAAAGCTGTTATACAAAAAATGTTTGGATATTCTCAAACATAGTATACTAGACTCTGTAGGCAACATTTTACCTATGATAATTACTATCACTCAGAATTTGAAACCTGTTGCTGTAACCTCTAATGTTATTATAGAAACAGATAAAGTTTCAAAACTCGATGATGACACCATAGAGTATAAATATTTGTTTTATATTGAAGAGTAATTATTTAAAATATACTACATTAAATATCATTAATTTATTATTGACATATTTTTTTTTTTTTTGAATTGATCAGTTTGATCATGTCCAATGTGAACACAATAAAATGTTACTAGAATTTGCAATATGGCATGGTAAAGCTAGAGTACTGGAAATGTCCAACAGTATCCTATGCTACAAGATTAAGGTAATCAAAGGCATTATGCAGTGGAAGTGGACCAATTCACCAATCAACAGTTAATACACAATAAAATGTCTTCTGTTGTTTTCAAATAAGGAGCTAGAGGACATGGTATAGAATTCTACAATTCGTTGATTAAAACATCAAATAGCTTTTATTAAACTGGTAATTTTTGTTCATAGATGATGTATTTTATATTAATTTTATCATTAAATAAAACAATATCCAAGAGTGTGTTTCTATTACATAAATAATTTTTTTAGATGGTGTTCTGGGTTTGGATAGTCTGATTCAAAAGCTTCTGTATTTACACAAAAGCTGTTATACAAAAAATGTTTGGATATTCTCAAACATAGTATACTAAACTCTGTAGCCAACATTTTACCTATGATAATTACTATCACTCAGAATTTGAAACCTGTTGCTGTAACCTCTAATGTTATTATAGAAACAGATAAAGTTTCAGAACTCGATGATGATACCATAGAGTATAAATATTTGTTTTATATTGAAGAGTAAGTATTTAAAATATACTACATTAAATATCATTAATTTATAATTGAAATATTTTTTTTTTTTTTTGAATTGATCAGTTTGATCATGTCCAATGTGAACACAATAAAAAGTTACTAGAATTTGCAATATGGCATGGTAAAGCTAGAGAACTGGAAATGTCCAACAGTATCCTATGCTACAAGATTAAGGTAATCAAAGGCATTATGCAGTGGAAGTGGACCAATTCACCAATGAACAGTTAATACACAATAAAATGTCTTCTGTTGTTTTCAAATAAGGAGCTAGAGGACATGGTATAAAATTCTACAATTCGTTGATTAAAACATCAAATAGCTTTTATTAAACTGGTAATTTTTGTTCATAGATGATGTATTTTATATTAATTTTATCATTAAATAAAACAATGTCCAAGAGTGTGTTTCTATTACATAAATAATTTTTTTAGATGGTGTTCTGGATTAGGATAGTATTATTCAAAAGCTTCTGTATTTACACAAAATCTGTTATACAAAAAATGTTTGGACATTCTCAAACATAGTATACTAGACTCTGTAGCCAACATTTTACATATGATAATTACTATCACTCAGAATTTGAAACCTGTTGCTGTAACATCCAACATATTCATATATATATAGAAAAGTTCCTGTACACGAAGATGATACCATAGAGGATAAATATTTATTTAATATTGAAGAGTAAGTTATTAAAATGTACTACATTAAATATCATAAATTTGTTATTGACATATTTTTTTTTTTTTTTTGAATTCATCAGTTTGATCATGTCAAATGTGAACACAATAAAAAGTTACTAGAATTTGCAATATGGCATGGTAACGCTAGAGAACTGGAAATGTCCAACAGTATCCTATGCTACAAGATTAAGGTAATCAAAGGCATTATGCAGTGGAAGTGGACCAATTCACCAATGAACAGTTAATACACAATTAAATGTCTTCTGTTGTTTTCAAATAAGGAGCTAGAAGACATGGTATAGAATTCTACAATTCATTGATTAAAACATCAAATAGCTTTTATTAAACTGGTAATTTTTGTTCATAGATGATGTATTTTATATTAATTTTATTATTAAATAAAACAATGTCCAAGAGTGTGTTTCTAATACATAAATAATTTCTTTAGATGGTGTTCTGGGTTTGGATAGTCTGATTCAAAAGCTTCTGTATTTACACAAAAGCTGTTATACAAAAAATGTTTGGATATTCTCAAACATAGTATACTAGACTCTGTAGGCAACATTTTACCTATGATAATTACTATCACTCAGAATTTGAAACCTGTTGCTGTAACCTCTAATGTTATTATAGAAACAGATAAAGTTTCAAAACTCGATGATGACACCATAGAGTATAAATATTTGTTTTATATTGAAGAGTAATTATTTAAAATATACTACATTAAATATCATTAATTTATTATTGACATATTTTTTTTTTTTTGAATTGATCAGTTTGATCATGTCCAATGTGAACACAATAAAATGTTACTAGAATTTGCAATATGGCATGGTAAAGCTAGAGAACTGGAAATGTCCAACAGTATCCTATGCTACAAGATTAAGGTAATCAAAGGCATTATGCAGTGGAAGTGGACCAATTCACCAATCAACAGTTAATACACAATAAAATGTCTTCTGTTGTTTTCAAATAAGGAGCTAGAGGACATGGTATAGAATTCTACAATTCGTTGATTAAAACATCAAATAGCTTTTATTAAACTGGTAATTTTTGTTCATAGATGATGTATTTTATATTAATTTTATCATTAAATAAAACAATATCCAAGAGTGTGTTTCTATTACATAAATAATTTTTTTAGATGGTGTTCTGGGTTTGGATAGTCTGATTCAAAAGCTTCTGTATTTACACAAAAGCTGTTATACAAAAAATGTTTGGATATTCTCAAACATAGTATACTAAACTCTGTAGCCAACATTTTACCTATGATAATTACTATCACTCAGAATTTGAAACCTGTTGCTGTAACCTCTAATGTTATTATAGAAACAGATAAAGTTTCAAAACTCGATGATGACACCATAGAGTATAAATATTTGTTTTATATTGAAGAGTAAGTATTTAAAATATACTACATTAAATATCATTAATTTATTATTGACATATTTTTTTTTTTTTTTGAATTGATCAGTTTGATCATGTCCAATGTGAACACAATAAAAAGTTACTAGAATTTGCAATATGGCATGGTAAAGCTAGAGAATTGGAAATGTCCAACAGTATCCTATGCTACAAGATTAAGGTAATCAAAGGCATTATTCAGTGGAAGTGGACCAATTCACCAATGAACAGTTAATACACAATAAAATGTCTTCTGTTGTTTTCAAATAAGGAGCTAGAGGACATGGTATAGAATTCTACAATTCATTGATTAAAACATCAAATAGCTTTTATTAAACTGGTAATTTTTGTTCATAGATGATGTATTTTATATTAATTTTATTATTAAATAAAACAATGTCCAAGAGTGTGTTTCTATTACATAAATAATTTTTTTAGATGGTGTTCTGGGTTTGGATAGTCTGATTCAAAAGCTTCTGTATTTACACAAAAGCTGTTATACAAAAAATGTTTGGATAATTTCAAACATAGTATACTAGACTCTGTAGCCAACATTTTACCTATGATAATTACTATCACTCAGAATTTGAAACCTGTTGCTGTAACATCCAACATATTCATATATATAGAAAAGTTCCTGTACACGAAGATGATACCATAGAGGATAAATATTTATTTAATATTGAAGAGTAAGTTATTAAAATGTACTACATTAAATATCATTAATTTATTATTGACATATTTTTTTTTTTTTTGAATTTATCAGTTTGATCATGTCAAATGTGAACACAATAAAAAGTTACTAGAATTTGCAATATGGCATGGTAACGCTAGAGAAATGGAAATGTCCAACAGTATCCTATGCTACAAGATTAAGGTTATCAAAGGCATTATGCAGTGGAAGTGGACCAATTCACCAATCAACAGTTAATACACAATAAAATGTCTTCTGTTGTTTTCAATTAAGGAGCTAGAGGACATGGTATAGAATTCTACAATTCATTGATTAAAACATCAAATAGCTTTTATTAAACTGGTAATTTTTGTTCATAGATGATGTATTTTATATTAATTTTATTATTAAATAAAACAATGTCCAAGAGTGTGTTTCTAATACATAAATAATTTCTTTAGATGGTGTTCTGGGTTTGGATAGTCTGATTCAAAAGCTTCTGTATTTACACAAAAGCTGTTATACAAAAAATGTTTGGATATTCTCAAACATAGTATACTAGACTCTGTAGGCAACATTTTACCTATGATAATTACTATCACTCAGAATTTGAAACCTGTTGCTGTAACCTCTAATGTTATTATAGAAACAGATAAAGTTTCAAAACTCGATGATGACACCATAGAGTATAAATATTTGTTTTATATTGAAGAGTAATTATTTAAAATATACTACATTAAATATCATTAATTTATTATTGACATATTTTTTTTTTTTTTGAATTGATCAGTTTGATCATGTCCAATGTGAACACAATAAAATGTTACTAGAATTTGCAATATGGCATGGTAAAGCTAGAGTACTGGAAATGTCCAACAGTATCCTATGCTACAAGATTAAGGTAATCAAAGGCATTATGCAGTGGAAGTGGACCAATTCACCAATCAACAGTTAATACACAATAAAATGTCTTCTGTTGTTTTCAAATAAGGAGCTAGAGGACATGGTATAGAATTCTACAATTCGTTGATTAAAACATCAAATAGCTTTTATTAAACTGGTAATTTTTGTTCATAGATGATGTATTTTATATTAATTTTATCATTAAATAAAACAATATCCAAGAGTGTGTTTCTATTACATAAATAATTTTTTTAGATGGTGTTCTGGGTTTGGATAGTCTGATTCAAAAGCTTCTGTATTTACACAAAAGCTGTTATACAAAAAATGTTTGGATATTCTCAAACATAGTATACTAAACTCTGTAGCCAACATTTTACCTATGATAATTACTATCACTCAGAATTTGAAACCTGTTGCTGTAACCTCTAATGTTATTATAGAAACAGATAAAGTTTTAGAACTCGATGATGATACCATAGAGTATAAATATTTGTTTTATATTGAAGAGTAAGTATTTAAAATATACTACATTAAATATCATTAATTTATAATTGAAATATTTTTTTTTTTTTTTGAATTGATCAGTTTGATCATGTCCAATGTGAACACAATAAAAAGTTACTAGAATTTGCAATATGGCATGGTAAAGCTAGAGAACTGGAAATGTCCAACAGTATCCTATGCTACAAGATTAAGGTAATCAAAGGCATTATGCAGTGGAAGTGGACCAATTCACCAATGAACAGTTAATACACAATAAAATGTCTTCTGTTGTTTTCAAATAAGGAGCTAGAGGACATGGTATAAAATTCTACAATTCGTTGATTAAAACATCAAATAGCTTTTATTAAACTGGTAATTTTTGTTCATAGATGATGTATTTTATATTAATTTTATCATTAAATAAAACAATGTCCAAGAGTGTGTTTCTATTACATAAATAATTTTTTTAGATGGTGTTCTGGATTAGGATAGTATTATTCAAAAGCTTCTGTATTTACACAAAATCTGTTATACAAAAAATGTTTGGACATTCTCAAACATAGTATACTAGACTCTGTAGCCAACATTTTACATATGATAATTACTATCACTCAGAATTTGAAACCTGTTGCTGTAACATCCAACATATTCATATATATATAGAAAAGTTCCTGTACACGAAGATGATACCATAGAGGATAAATATTTATTTAATATTGAAGAGTAAGTTATTAAAATGTACTACATTAAATATCATAAATTTGTTATTGACATATTTTTTTTTTTTTTTTGAATTCATCAGTTTGATCATGTCAAATGTGAACACAATAAAAAGTTACTAGAATTTGCAATATGGCATGGTAACGCTAGAGAACTGGAAATGTCCAACAGTATCCTATGCTACAAGATTAAGGTAATCAAAGGCATTATGCAGTGGAAGTGGACCAATTCACCAATGAACAGTTAATACACAATTAAATGTCTTCTGTTGTTTTCAAATAAGGAGCTAGAAGACATGGTATAGAATTCTACAATTCATTGATTAAAACATCAAATAGCTTTTATTAAACTGGTAATTTTTGTTCATAGATGATGTATTTTATATTAATTTTATTATTAAATAAAACAATGTCCAAGAGTGTGTTTCTAATACATAAATAATTTCTTTAGATGGTGTTCTGGGTTTGGATAGTCTGATTCAAAAGCTTCTGTATTTACACAAAAGCTGTTATACAAAAAATGTTTGGATATTCTCAAACATAGTATACTAGACTCTGTAGGCAACATTTTACCTATGATAATTACTATCACTCAGAATTTGAAACCTGTTGCTGTAACCTCTAATGTTATTATAGAAACAGATAAAGTTTCAAAACTCGATGATGACACCATAGAGTATAAATATTTGTTTTATATTGAAGAGTAATTATTTAAAATATACTACATTAAATATCATTAATTTATTATTGACATATTTTTTTTTTTTTGAATTGATCAGTTTGATCATGTCCAATGTGAACACAATAAAATGTTACTAGAATTTGCAATATGGCATGGTAAAGCTAGAGAACTGGAAATGTCCAACAGTATCCTATGCTACAAGATTAAGGTAATCAAAGGCATTATGCAGTGGAAGTGGACCAATTCACCAATCAACAGTTAATACACAATAAAATGTCTTCTGTTGTTTTCAAATAAGGAGCTAGAGGACATGGTATAGAATTCTACAATTCGTTGATTAAAACATCAAATAGCTTTTATTAAACTGGTAATTTTTGTTCATAGATGATGTATTTTATATTAATTTTATCATTAAATAAAACAATATCCAAGAGTGTGTTTCTATTACATAAATAATTTTTTTAGATGGTGTTCTGGGTTTGGATAGTCTGATTCAAAAGCTTCTGTATTTACACAAAAGCTGTTATACAAAAAATGTTTGGATATTCTCAAACATAGTATACTAAACTCTGTAGCCAACATTTTACCTATGATAATTACTATCACTCAGAATTTGAAACCTGTTGCTGTAACCTCTAATGTTATTATAGAAACAGATAAAGTTTCAAAACTCGATGATGACACCATAGAGTATAAATATTTGTTTTATATTGAAGAGTAAGTATTTAAAATATACTACATTAAATATCATTAATTTATTATTGACATATTTTTTTTTTTTTTTGAATTGATCAGTTTGATCATGTCCAATGTGAACACAATAAAATGTTACTAGAATTTGCAATATGGCATGGTAACGCTAGAGAAATGGAAATGTCCAACAGTATCCTATGCTACAAGATTAAGGTTATCAAAGGCATTATGCAGTGGAAGTGGACCAATTCACCAATCAACAGTTAATACACAATAAAATGTCTTCTGTTGTTTTCAAATAAGGAGCTAGAGGACATGGTATAGAATTCTACAATTCATTGATTAAAACATCAAATAGCTTTTATTAAACTGGTAATTTTTGTTCATAGATGATGTATTTTATATTAATTTTATCATTAAATAAAACAATGTCCAAGAGTGTGTTTCTATTACATAAATAATTTTTTTAGATGGTGTTCTGGGTTTGGATAGTCTGATTCAAAAGCTTCTGTATTTACACAAAAGCTGTTATACAAAAAATGTTTGGATATTCTCAAACATAGTATACTAGACTCTGTAGCCAACATTTTACCTATGATAATTACTATCACTCAGAATTTGAAACCTGTTGCTGTAACATCCAACATATTCATATATATAGAAAAGTTCCTGTACACGAAGATGATACCATAGAGGATAAATATTTATTTAATATTGAAGAGTAAGTTATTAAAATGTACTACATTAAATATCATTAATTTATTATTGACATATTATTTTTTTTTTTGAATTTATCAGTTTGATCATGTCAAATGTGAACACAATAAAAAGTTACTAGAATTTGCAATATGGCATGGTAACGCTAGAGAAATGGAAATGTCCAACAGTATCCTATGCTACAAGATTAAGGTAATCAAAGGCATTATGCAGTGGAAGTGGACCAATTCACCAATGAACAGTTAATACACAATAAAATGTCTTCTGTTGTTTTCAAATAAGGAGCAAGAGGACATGGTATAGAATTCTACAATTCGTTGATTAAAACATCAAATATCTTTTATTAAACTGGTAATTTTTGTTCATAGATGATGTATTTTATATTAATTTTATCATTAAATAAAACAATGTACATTAGTGTGTTTCTAATACATAAGTAATTTTTTTAGATGGTGTTCTGGATTAGGATAGTATGATTCAAAAGCTTCTGTATTTACACAAAATCTGTTATACAAAAAATGTTTGGACATTCTCAAACATAGTATACTAGACTCTGTAGCCAACATTTTACATATGATAATTACTATCACTCAGAATTTAAAACCTGTTGCTGTAACATCTAATGTTATTATAGAAACAGATAAAGTTTCAAAACTCGATGATGATACCATAGAGTATAAATATTGGTTTTATATTGAAGAGTAGGTATTTAAAATATACTACATTAAATATCATTAATTAATTATTGAGATATTTTTTTTTTTTTTGAATTTATCAGTTTGATCATGTCAAATGTGAAAACAATAAAAAGTTACTAGAATTTGCAATATGGCATGGTAACGCTAGAGAAATGGAAATGTCCAACAGTATCCTATGCTACAAGATTAAGGTAATCAAAGGCATTATGCAGTGGAAGTGGACCAATTCACCAATGAACAGTTAATACACAATAAAATGTCTTCTGTTGTTTTCAATTAAGGAGCTAGAGGACATGGTATAGAATTCTACAATTCATTGATTAAAACATCAAATAGCTTTTATTAAACTGGTAATTTTTGTTCATAGATGATGTATTTTATATTAATTTTATTATTAAATAAAACAATGTCCAAGAGTGTGTTTCTAATACATAAATAATTTCTTTAGATGGTGTTCTGGGTTTGGATAGTCTGATTCAAAAGCTTCTGTATTTACACAAAAGCTGTTATACAAAAAATGTTTGGATATTCTCAAACATAGTATACTAGACTCTGTAGGCAACATTTTACCTATGATAATTACTATCACTCAGAATTTGAAACCTGTTGCTGTAACCTCTAATGTTATTATAGAAACAGATAAAGTTTCAAAACTCGATGATGACACCATAGAGTATAAATATTTGTTTTATATTGAAGAGTAATTATTTAAAATATACTACATTAAATATCATTAATTTATTATTGACATATTTTTTTTTTTTTTGAATTGATCAGTTTGATCATGTCCAATGTGAACACAATAAAATGTTACTAGAATTTGCAATATGGCATGGTAAAGCTAGAGTACTGGAAATGTCCAACAGTATCCTATGCTACAAGATTAAGGTAATCAAAGGCATTATGCAGTGGAAGTGGACCAATTCACCAATCAACAGTTAATACACAATAAAATGTCTTCTGTTGTTTTCAAATAAGGAGCTAGAGGACATGGTATAGAATTCTACAATTCGTTGATTAAAACATCAAATAGCTTTTATTAAACTGGTAATTTTTGTTCATAGATGATGTATTTTATATTAATTTTATCATTAAATAAAACAATATCCAAGAGTGTGTTTCTATTACATAAATAATTTTTTTAGATGGTGTTCTGGGTTTGGATAGTCTGATTCAAAAGCTTCTGTATTTACACAAAAGCTGTTATACAAAAAATGTTTGGATATTCTCAAACATAGTATACTAAACTCTGTAGCCAACATTTTACCTATGATAATTACTATCACTCAGAATTTGAAACCTGTTGCTGTAACCTCTAATGTTATTATAGAAACAGATAAAGTTTCAGAACTCGATGATGATACCATAGAGTATAAATATTTGTTTTATATTGAAGAGTAAGTATTTAAAATATACTACATTAAATATCATTAATTTATAATTGAAATATTTTTTTTTTTTTTTGAATTGATCAGTTTGATCATGTCCAATGTGAACACAATAAAAAGTTACTAGAATTTGCAATATGGCATGGTAAAGCTAGAGAACTGGAAATGTCCAACAGTATCCTATGCTACAAGATTAAGGTAATCAAAGGCATTATGCAGTGGAAGTGGACCAATTCACCAATGAACAGTTAATACACAATAAAATGTCTTCTGTTGTTTTCAAATAAGGAGCTAGAGGACATGGTATAAAATTCTACAATTCGTTGATTAAAACATCAAATAGCTTTTATTAAACTGGTAATTTTTGTTCATAGATGATGTATTTTATATTAATTTTATCATTAAATAAAACAATGTCCAAGAGTGTGTTTCTATTACATAAATAATTTTTTTAGATGGTGTTCTGGATTAGGATAGTATTATTCAAAAGCTTCTGTATTTACACAAAATCTGTTATACAAAAAATGTTTGGACATTCTCAAACATAGTATACTAGACTCTGTAGCCAACATTTTACATATGATAATTACTATCACTCAGAATTTGAAACCTGTTGCTGTAACATCCAACATATTCATATATATATAGAAAAGTTCCTGTACACGAAGATGATACCATAGAGGATAAATATTTATTTAATATTGAAGAGTAAGTTATTAAAATGTACTACATTAAATATCATAAATTTGTTATTGACATATTTTTTTTTTTTTTTTGAATTCATCAGTTTGATCATGTCAAATGTGAACACAATAAAAAGTTACTAGAATTTGCAATATGGCATGGTAACGCTAGAGAACTGGAAATGTCCAACAGTATCCTATGCTACAAGATTAAGGTAATCAAAGGCATTATGCAGTGGAAGTGGACCAATTCACCAATGAACAGTTAATACACAATTAAATGTCTTCTGTTGTTTTCAAATAAGGAGCTAGAAGACATGGTATAGAATTCTACAATTCATTGATTAAAACATCAAATAGCTTTTATTAAACTGGTAATTTTTGTTCATAGATGATGTATTTTATATTAATTTTATTATTAAATAAAACAATGTCCAAGAGTGTGTTTCTAATACATAAATAATTTCTTTAGATGGTGTTCTGGGTTTGGATAGTCTGATTCAAAAGCTTCTGTATTTACACAAAAGCTGTTATACAAAAAATGTTTGGATATTCTCAAACATAGTATACTAGACTCTGTAGGCAACATTTTACCTATGATAATTACTATCACTCAGAATTTGAAACCTGTTGCTGTAACCTCTAATGTTATTATAGAAACAGATAAAGTTTCAAAACTCGATGATGACACCATAGAGTATAAATATTTGTTTTATATTGAAGAGTAATTATTTAAAATATACTACATTAAATATCATTAATTTATTATTGACATATTTTTTTTTTTTTGAATTGATCAGTTTGATCATGTCCAATGTGAACACAATAAAATGTTACTAGAATTTGCAATATGGCATGGTAAAGCTAGAGAACTGGAAATGTCCAACAGTATCCTATGCTACAAGATTAAGGTAATCAAAGGCATTATGCAGTGGAAGTGGACCAATTCACCAATCAACAGTTAATACACAATAAAATGTCTTCTGTTGTTTTCAAATAAGGAGCTAGAGGACATGGTATAGAATTCTACAATTCGTTGATTAAAACATCAAATAGCTTTTATTAAACTGGTAATTTTTGTTCATAGATGATGTATTTTATATTAATTTTATCATTAAATAAAACAATATCCAAGAGTGTGTTTCTATTACATAAATAATTTTTTTAGATGGTGTTCTGGGTTTGGATAGTCTGATTCAAAAGCTTCTGTATTTACACAAAAGCTGTTATACAAAAAATGTTTGGATATTCTCAAACATAGTATACTAAACTCTGTAGCCAACATTTTACCTATGATAATTACTATCACTCAGAATTTGAAACCTGTTGCTGTAACCTCTAATGTTATTATAGAAACAGATAAAGTTTCAAAACTCGATGATGACACCATAGAGTATAAATATTTATTTAATATTGAAGAGTAAGTTATTAAAATGTACTACATTAAATATCATTAATTTATTATTGACATATTTTTTTTTTTTTTGAATTTATCAGTTTGATCATGTCAAATGTGAACACAATAAAAAGTTACTAGAATTTGCAATATGGCATGGTAACGCTAGAGAAATGGAAATGTCCAACAGTATCCTATGCTACAAGATTAAGGTTATCAAAGGCATTATGCAGTGGAAGTGGACCAATTCACCAATCAACAGTTAATACACAATAAAATGTCTTCTGTTGTTTTCAAATAAGGAGCTAGAGGACATGGTATAGAATTCTACAATTCGTTGATTAAAACATCAAATAGCTTTTATTAAACTGGTAATTTTTGTTCATAGATGATGTATTTTATATTAATTTTATCATTAAATAAAACAATGTCCAAGAGTGTGTTTCTGATACATAAATAATTTCTTTAGATGGTGTTCTGGGTTTGGATAGTCTGATTCAAAAGCTTCTGTATTTACACAAAAGCTGTTATACAAAAAATGTTTGGATATTCTCAAACATAGTATACTAGACTCTGTAGCCAACATTTTACCTATGATAATTACTATCACTCAGAATTTGAAACCTGTTGCTGTAACCTCTAATGTTATTATAGAAACAGATAAAGTTTCAAAACTCGATGATGACACCATAGAGTATAAATATTTGTTTTATATTGAAGAGTAAGTATTTAAAATATACTACATTAAATATCATTAATTTATTATTGACATATTTTTTTTTTTTTTTGAATTGATCAGTTTGATCATGTCCAATGTGAACACAATAAAATGTTACTAGAATTTGCAATATGGCATGGTAACGCTAGAGAAATGGAAATGTCCAACAGTATCCTATGCTACAAGATTAAGGTTATCAAAGGCATTATGCAGTGGAAGTGGACCAATTCACCAATCAACAGTTAATACACAATAAAATGTCTTCTGTTGTTTTCAAATAAGGAGCTAGAGGACATGGTATAGAATTCTACAATTCATTGATTAAAACATCAAATAGCTTTTATTAAACTGGTAATTTTTGTTCATAGATGATGTATTTTATATTAATTTTATTATTAAATAAAACAATGTCCAAGAGTGTGTTTCTAATACATAAATAATTTCTTTAGATGGTGTTCTGGGTTTGGATAGTCTGATTCAAAAGCTTCTGTATTTACACAAAAGCTGTTATACAAAAAATGTTTGGATATTCTCAAACATAGTATACTAGACTCTGTAGGCAACATTTTACCTATGATAATTACTATCACTCAGAATTTGAAACCTGTTGCTGTAACCTCTAATGTTATTATAGAAACAGATAAAGTTTCAAAACTCGATGATGACACCATAGAGTATAAATATTTGTTTTATATTGAAGAGTAATTATTTAAAATATACTACATTAAATATCATTAATTTATTATTGACATATTTTTTTTTTTTTGAATTGATCAGTTTGATCATGTCCAATGTGAACACAATAAAATGTTACTAGAATTTGCAATATGGCATGGTAAAGCTAGAGAACTGGAAATGTCCAACAGTATCCTATGCTACAAGATTAAGGTAATCAAAGGCATTATGCAGTGGAAGTGGACCAATTCACCAATCAACAGTTAATACACAATAAAATGTCTTCTGTTGTTTTCAAATAAGGAGCTAGAGGACATGGTATAGAATTCTACAATTCGTTGATTAAAACATCAAATAGCTTTTATTAAACTGGTAATTTTTGTTCATAGATGATGTATTTTATATTAATTTTATCATTAAATAAAACAATATCCAAGAGTGTGTTTCTATTACATAAATAATTTTTTTAGATGGTGTTCTGGGTTTGGATAGTCTGATTCAAAAGCTTCTGTATTTACACAAAAGCTGTTATACAAAAAATGTTTGGATATTCTCAAACATAGTATACTAAACTCTGTAGCCAACATTTTACCTATGATAATTACTATCACTCAGAATTTGAAACCTGTTGCTGTAACCTCTAATGTTATTATAGAAACAGATAAAGTTTCAAAACTCGATGATGACACCATAGAGTATAAATATTTGTTTTATATTGAAGAGTAAGTATTTAAAATATACTACATTAAATATCATTAATTTATTATTGACATATTTTTTTTTTTTTTTGAATTGATCAGTTTGATCATGTCCAATGTGAACACAATAAAAAGTTACTAGAATTTGCAATATGGCATGGTAAAGCTAGAGAATTGGAAATGTCCAACAGTATCCTATGCTACAAGATTAAGGTAATCAAAGGCATTATTCAGTGGAAGTGGACCAATTCACCAATGAACAGTTAATACACAATAAAATGTCTTCTGTTGTTTTCAAATAAGGAGCTAGAGGACATGGTATAGAATTCTACAATTCATTGATTAAAACATCAAATAGCTTTTATTAAACTGGTAATTTTTGTTCATAGATGATGTATTTTATATTAATTTTATTATTAAATAAAACAATGTCCAAGAGTGTGTTTCTATTACATAAATAATTTTTTTAGATGGTGTTCTGGGTTTGGATAGTCTGATTCAAAAGCTTCTGTATTTACACAAAAGCTGTTATACAAAAAATGTTTGGATATTCTCAAACATAGTATACTAGACTCTGTAGCCAACATTTTACCTATGATAATTACTATCACTCAGAATTTGAAACCTGTTGCTGTAACATCCAACATATTCATATATATAGAAAAGTTCCTGTACACGAAGATGATACCATAGAGGATAAATATTTATTTAATATTGAAGAGTAAGTTATTAAAATGTACTACATTAAATATCATTAATTTATTATTGACATATTTTTTTTTTTTTTGAATTTATCAGTTTGATCATGTCAAATGTGAACACAATAAAAAGTTACTAGAATTTGCAATATGGCATGGTAACGCTAGAGAAATGGAAATGTCCAACAGTATCCTATGCTACAAGATTAAGGTTATCAAAGGCATTATGCAGTGGAAGTGGACCAATTCACCAATCAACAGTTAATACACAATAAAATGTCTTCTGTTGTTTTCAAATAAGGAGCTAGAGGACATGGTATAGAATTCTACAATTCGTTGATTAAAACATCAAATAGCTTTTATTAAACTGGTAATTTTTGTTCATAGATGATGTATTTTATATTAATTTTATCATTAAATAAAACAATGTCCAAGAGTGTGTTTCTGATACATAAATAATTTCTTTAGATGGTGTTCTGGGTTTGGATAGTCTGATTCAAAAGCTTCTGTATTTACACAAAAGCTGTTATACAAAAAATGTTTGGATATTCTCAAACATAGTATACTAGACTCTGTAGCCAACATTTTACCTATGATAATTACTATCACTCAGAATTTGAAACCTGTTGCTGTAACCTCTAATGTTATTATAGAAACAGATAAAGTTTCAAAACTCGATGATGACACCATAGAGTATAAATATTTGTTTTATATTGAAGAGTAAGTATTTAAAATATACTACATTAAATATCATTAATTTATTATTGACATATTTTTTTTTTTTTTTGAATTGATCAGTTTGATCATGTCCAATGTGAACACAATAAAATGTTACTAGAATTTGCAATATGGCATGGTAACGCTAGAGAAATGGAAATGTCCAACAGTATCCTATGCTACAAGATTAAGGTAATCAAAGGCATTATGCAGTGGAAGTGGACCAATTCACCAATGAACAGTTAATACACAATAAAATGTCTTCTGTTGTTTTCAATTAAGGAGCTAGAGGACATGGTATAGAATTCTACAATTCATTGATTAAAACATCAAATAGCTTTTATTAAACTGGTAATTTTTGTTCATAGATGATGTATTTTATATTAATTTTATTATTAAATAAAACAATGTCCAAGATTGTGTTTCTAATACATAAATAATTTCTTTAGATGGTGTTCTGGGTTTGGATAGTCTGATTCAAAAGCTTCTGTATTTACACAAAAGCTGTTATACAAAAAATGTTTGGATATTCTCAAACATAGTATACTAGACTCTGTAGGCAACATTTTACCTATGATAATTACTATCACTCAGAATTTGAAACCTGTTGCTGTAACCTCTAATGTTATTATAGAAACAGATAAAGTTTCAAAACTCGATGATGACACCATAGAGTATAAATATTTGTTTTATATTGAAGAGTAATTATTTAAAATATACTACATTAAATATCATTAATTTATTATTGACATATTTTTTTTTTTTTTGAATTGATCAGTTTGATCATGTCCAATGTGAACACAATAAAATGTTACTAGAATTTGCAATATGGCATGGTAAAGCTAGAGAACTGGAAATGTCCAACAGTATCCTATGCTACAAGATTAAGGTAATCAAAGGCATTATGCAGTGGAAGTGGACCAATTCACCAATCAACAGTTAATACACAATAAAATGTCTTCTGTTGTTTTCAAATAAGGAGCTAGAGGACATGGTATAGAATTCTACAATTCGTTGATTAAAACATCAAATAGCTTTTATTAAACTGGTAATTTTTGTTCATAGATGATGTATTTTATATTAATTTTATCATTAAATAAAACAATATCCAAGAGTGTGTTTCTATTACATAAATAATTTTTTTAGATGGTGTTCTGGGTTTGGATAGTCTGATTCAAAAGCTTCTGTATTTACACAAAAGCTGTTATACAAAAAATGTTTGGATATTCTCAAACATAGTATACTAAACTCTGTAGCCAACATTTTACCTATGATAATTACTATCACTCAGAATTTGAAACCTGTTGCTGTAACATCCAACATATTCATATATATAGAAAAGTTCCTGTACACGAAGATGATACCATAGAGGATAAATATTTATTTAATATTGAAGAGTAAGTTATTAAAATGTACTACATTAAATATCATTAATTTATTATTGACATATTTTTTTTTTTTTTGAATTTATCAGTTTGATCATGTCAAATGTGAACACAATAAAAAGTTACTAGAATTTGCAATATGGCATGGTAACGCTAGAGAAATGGAAATGTCCAACAGTATCCTATGCTACAAGATTAAGGTTATCAAAGGCATTATGCAGTGGAAGTGGACCAATTCACCAATCAACAGTTAATACACAATAAAATGTCTTCTGTTGTTTTCAAATAAGGAGCTAGAGGACATGGTATAGAATTCTACAATTCGTTGATTAAAACATCAAATAGCTTTTATTAAACTGGTAATTTTTGTTCATAGATGATGTATTTTATATTAATTTTATCATTAAATAAAACAACGTCCAAGAGTGTGTTTCTGATACATAAATAATTTCTTTAGATGGTGTTCTGGGTTTGGATAGTCTGATTCAAAAGCTTCTGTATTTACACAAAAGCTGTTATACAAAAAATGTTTGGATATTCTCAAACATAGTATACTAGACTCTGTAGCCAACATTTTACCTATGATAATTACTATCACTCAGAATTTGAAACCTGTTGCTGTAACCTCTAATGTTATTATAGAAACAGATAAAGTTTCAAAACTCGATGATGACACCATAGAGTATAAATATTTGTTTTATATTGAAGAGTAAGTATTTAAAATATACTACATTAAATATCATTAATTTATTATTGACATATTTTTTTTTTTTTTTGAATTGATCAGTTTGATCATGTCCAATGTGAACACAATAAAATGTTACTAGAATTTGCAATATGGCATGGTAACGCTAGAGAAATGGAAATGTCCAACAGTATCCTATGCTACAAGATTAAGGTTATCAAAGGCATTATGCAGTGGAAGTGGACCAATTCACCAATCAACAGTTAATACACAATAAAATGTCTTCTGTTGTTTTCAAATAAGGAGCTAGAGGACATGGTATAGAATTCTACAATTCATTGATTAAAACATCAAATAGCTTTTATTAAACTGGTAATTTTTGTTCATAGATGATGTATTTTATATTAATTTTATCATTAAATAAAACAATGTCCAAGAGTGTGTTTCTATTACATAAATAATTTTTTTAGATGGTGTTCTGGGTTTGGATAGTCTGATTCAAAAGCTTCTGTATTTACACAAAAGCTGTTATACAAAAAATGTTTGGATATTCTCAAACATAGTATACTAGACTCTGTAGCCAACATTTTACCTATGATAATTACTATCACTCAGAATTTGAAACCTGTTGCTGTAACATCCAACATATTCATATATATAGAAAAGTTCCTGTACACGAAGATGATACCATAGAGGATAAATATTTATTTAATATTGAAGAGTAAGTTATTAAAATGTACTACATTAAATATCATTAATTTATTATTGACATATTATTTTTTTTTTTGAATTTATCAGTTTGATCATGTCAAATGTGAACACAATAAAAAGTTACTAGAATTTGCAATATGGCATGGTAACGCTAGAGAAATGGAAATGTCCAACAGTATCCTATGCTACAAGATTAAGGTAATCAAAGGCATTATGCAGTGGAAGTGGACCAATTCACCAATGAACAGTTAATACACAATAAAATGTCTTCTGTTGTTTTCAAATAAGGAGCAAGAGGACATGGTATAGAATTCTACAATTCGTTGATTAAAACATCAAATATCTTTTATTAAACTGGTAATTTTTGTTCATAGATGATGTATTTTATATTAATTTTATCATTAAATAAAACAATGTACATTAGTGTGTTTCTAATACATAAGTAATTTTTTTAGATGGTGTTCTGGGTTTGGATAGTCTGATTCAAAAGCTTCTGTATTTACACAAAAGCTGTTATACAAAAAATGTTTGGATATTCTCAAACATAGTATACTAAACTCTGTAGCCAACATTTTACCTATGATAATTACTATCACTCAGAATTTGAAACCTGTTGCTGTAACCTCTAATGTTATTATAGAAACAGATAAAGTTTCAAAACTCGATGATGACACCATAGAGTATAAATATTTGTTTTATATTGAAGAGTAAGTATTTAAAATATACTACATTAAATATCATTAATTTATTATTGACATATTTTTTTTTTTTTTTGAATTGATCAGTTTGATCATGTCCAATGTGAACACAATAAAAAGTTACTAGAATTTGCAATATGGCATGGTAAAGCTAGAGAATTGGAAATGTCCAACAGTATCCTATGCTACAAGATTAAGGTAATCAAAGGCATTATTCAGTGGAAGTGGACCAATTCACCAATGAACAGTTAATACACAATAAAATGTCTTCTGTTGTTTTCAAATAAGGAGCTAGAGGACATGGTATAGAATTCTACAATTCATTGATTAAAACATCAAATAGCTTTTATTAAACTGGTAATTTTTGTTCATAGATGATGTATTTTATATTAATTTTATTATTAAATAAAACAATGTCCAAGAGTGTGTTTCTATTACATAAATAATTTTTTTAGATGGTGTTCTGGGTTTGGATAGTCTGATTCAAAAGCTTCTGTATTTACACAAAAGCTGTTATACAAAAAATGTTTGGATATTCTCAAACATAGTATACTAGACTCTGTAGCCAACATTTTACCTATGATAATTACTATCACTCAGAATTTGAAACCTGTTGCTGTAACATCCAACATATTCATATATATAGAAAAGTTCCTGTACACGAAGATGATACCATAGAGGATAAATATTTATTTAATATTGAAGAGTAAGTTATTAAAATGTACTACATTAAATATCATTAATTTATTATTGACATATTTTTTTTTTTTTTGAATTTATCAGTTTGATCATGTCAAATGTGAACACAATAAAAAGTTACTAGAATTTGCAATATGGCATGGTAACGCTAGAGAAATGGAAATGTCCAACAGTATCCTATGCTACAAGATTAAGGTTATCAAAGGCATTATGCAGTGGAAGTGGACCAATTCACCAATGAACAGTTAATACACAATAAAATGTCTTCTGTTGTTTTCAAATAAGGAGCTAGAGGACATGGTATAGAATTCTACAATTCGTTGATTAAAACATCAAATAGCTTTTATTAAACTGGTAATTTTTGTTCATAGATGATGTATTTTATATTAATTTTATCATTAAATAAAACAATGTCCAAGAGTGTGTTTCTGATACATAAATAATTTCTTTAGATGGTGTTCTGGGTTTGGATAGTCTGATTCAAAAGCTTCTGTATTTACACAAAAGCTGTTATACAAAAAATGTTTGGATATTCTCAAACATAGTATACTAGACTCTGTAGCCAACATTTTACCTATGATAATTACTATCACTCAGAATTTGAAACCTGTTGCTGTAACCTCTAATGTTATTATAGAAACAGATAAAGTTTCAAAACTCGATGATGACACCATAGAGTATAAATATTTGTTTTATATTGAAGAGTAAGTATTTAAAATATACTACATTAAATATCATTAATTTATTATTGACATATTTTTTTTTTTTTTGAATTTATCAGTTTGATCATGTCAAATGTGAACACAATAAAAAGTTACTAGAATTTGCAATATGGCATGGTAACGCTAGAGAAATGGAAATGTCCAACAGTATCCTATGCTACAAGATTAAGGTAATCAAAGGCATTATGCAGTGGAAGTGGACCAATTCACCAATCAACAGTTAATACACAATAAAATGTCTTCTGTTGTTTTCAAATAAGGAGCTAGAGGACATGGTATAGAATTCTACAATTCGTTGATTAAAACATCAAATATCTTTTATTAAACTGGTAATTTTTGTTCATAGATGATGTATTTTATATTAATTTTATCATTAAATAAAACAATGTCCAAGAGTGTGTTTCTATTACATAAATAATTTTTTTAGATGGTGTTCTGGGTTTGGATAGTCTGATTCAAAAGCTTCTGTATTTACACAAAAGCTGTTATACAAAAAATGTTTGGATATTCTCAAACATAGTATACTAGACTCTGTAGCCAACATTTTACCTATGATAATTACTATCACTCAGAATTTGAAACCTGTTGCTGTAACATCCAACATATTCATATATATAGAAAAGTTCCTGTACACGAAGATGATACCATAGAGGATAAATATTTATTTAATATTGAAGAGTAAGTTATTAAAATGTACTACATTAAATATCATTAATTTATTATTGACATATTTTTTTTTTTTTTGAATTTATCAGTTTGATCATGTCAAATGTGAACACAATAAAAAGTTACTAGAATTTGCAATATGGCATGGTAACGCTAGAGAAATGGAAATGTCCAACAGTATCCTATGCTACAAGATTAAGGTTATCAAAGGCATTATGCAGTGGAAGTGGACCAATTCACCAATCAACAGTTAATACACAATAAAATGTCTTCTGTTGTTTTCAAATAAGGAGCTAGAGGACATGGTATAGAATTCTACAATTCGTTGATTAAAACATCAAATAGCTTTTATTAAACTGGTAATTTTTGTTCATAGATGATGTATTTTATATTAATTTTATCATTAAATAAAACAATGTCCAAGAGTGTGTTTCTGATACATAAATAATTTCTTTAGATGGTGTTCTGGGTTTGGATAGTCTGATTCAAAAGCTTCTGTATTTACACAAAAGCTGTTATACAAAAAATGTTTGGATATTCTCAAACATAGTATACTAGACTCTGTAGCCAACATTTTACCTATGATAATTACTATCACTCAGAATTTGAAACCTGTTGCTGTAACCTCTAATGTTATTATAGAAACAGATAAAGTTTCAAAACTCGATGATGACACCATAGAGTATAAATATTTGTTTTATATTGAAGAGTAAGTATTTAAAATATACTACATTAAATATCATTAATTTATTATTGACATATTTTTTTTTTTTTTTGAATTGATCAGTTTGATCATGTCCAATGTGAACACAATAAAATGTTACTAGAATTTGCAATATGGCATGGTAACGCTAGAGAAATGGAAATGTCCAACAGTATCCTATGCTACAAGATTAAGGTAATCAAAGGCATTATGCAGTGGAAGTGGACCAATTCACCAATGAACAGTTAATACACAATAAAATGTCTTCTGTTGTTTTCAATTAAGGAGCTAGAGGACATGGTATAGAATTCTACAATTCATTGATTAAAACATCAAATAGCTTTTATTAAACTGGTAATTTTTGTTCATAGATGATGTATTTTATATTAATTTTATTATTAAATAAAACAATGTCCAAGATTGTGTTTCTAATACATAAATAATTTCTTTAGATGGTGTTCTGGGTTTGGATAGTCTGATTCAAAAGCTTCTGTATTTACACAAAAGCTGTTATACAAAAAATGTTTGGATATTCTCAAACATAGTATACTAGACTCTGTAGGCAACATTTTACCTATGATAATTACTATCACTCAGAATTTGAAACCTGTTGCTGTAACCTCTAATGTTATTATAGAAACAGATAAAGTTTCAAAACTCGATGATGACACCATAGAGTATAAATATTTGTTTTATATTGAAGAGTAATTATTTAAAATATACTACATTAAATATCATTAATTTATTATTGACATATTTTTTTTTTTTTTGAATTGATCAGTTTGATCATGTCCAATGTGAACACAATAAAATGTTACTAGAATTTGCAATATGGCATGGTAAAGCTAGAGAACTGGAAATGTCCAACAGTATCCTATGCTACAAGATTAAGGTAATCAAAGGCATTATGCAGTGGAAGTGGACCAATTCACCAATCAACAGTTAATACACAATAAAATGTCTTCTGTTGTTTTCAAATAAGGAGCTAGAGGACATGGTATAGAATTCTACAATTCGTTGATTAAAACATCAAATAGCTTTTATTAAACTGGTAATTTTTGTTCATAGATGATGTATTTTATATTAATTTTATCATTAAATAAAACAATATCCAAGAGTGTGTTTCTATTACATAAATAATTTTTTTAGATGGTGTTCTGGGTTTGGATAGTCTGATTCAAAAGCTTCTGTATTTACACAAAAGCTGTTATACAAAAAATGTTTGGATATTCTCAAACATAGTATACTAAACTCTGTAGCCAACATTTTACCTATGATAATTACTATCACTCAGAATTTGAAACCTGTTGCTGTAACATCCAACATATTCATATATATAGAAAAGTTCCTGTACACGAAGATGATACCATAGAGGATAAATATTTATTTAATATTGAAGAGTAAGTTATTAAAATGTACTACATTAAATATCATTAATTTATTATTGACATATTTTTTTTTTTTTTGAATTTATCAGTTTGATCATGTCAAATGTGAACACAATAAAAAGTTACTAGAATTTGCAATATGGCATGGTAACGCTAGAGAAATGGAAATGTCCAACAGTATCCTATGCTACAAGATTAAGGTTATCAAAGGCATTATGCAGTGGAAGTGGACCAATTCACCAATCAACAGTTAATACACAATAAAATGTCTTCTGTTGTTTTCAAATAAGGAGCTAGAGGACATGGTATAGAATTCTACAATTCGTTGATTAAAACATCAAATAGCTTTTATTAAACTGGTAATTTTTGTTCATAGATGATGTATTTTATATTAATTTTATCATTAAATAAAACAACGTCCAAGAGTGTGTTTCTGATACATAAATAATTTCTTTAGATGGTGTTCTGGGTTTGGATAGTCTGATTCAAAAGCTTCTGTATTTACACAAAAGCTGTTATACAAAAAATGTTTGGATATTCTCAAACATAGTATACTAGACTCTGTAGCCAACATTTTACCTATGATAATTACTATCACTCAGAATTTGAAACCTGTTGCTGTAACCTCTAATGTTATTATAGAAACAGATAAAGTTTCAAAACTCGATGATGACACCATAGAGTATAAATATTTGTTTTATATTGAAGAGTAAGTATTTAAAATATACTACATTAAATATCATTAATTTATTATTGACATATTTTTTTTTTTTTTTGAATTGATCAGTTTGATCATGTCCAATGTGAACACAATAAAATGTTACTAGAATTTGCAATATGGCATGGTAACGCTAGAGAAATGGAAATGTCCAACAGTATCCTATGCTACAAGATTAAGGTTATCAAAGGCATTATGCAGTGGAAGTGGACCAATTCACCAATCAACAGTTAATACACAATAAAATGTCTTCTGTTGTTTTCAAATAAGGAGCTAGAGGACATGGTATAGAATTCTACAATTCATTGATTAAAACATCAAATAGCTTTTATTAAACTGGTAATTTTTGTTCATAGATGATGTATTTTATATTAATTTTATCATTAAATAAAACAATGTCCAAGAGTGTGTTTCTATTACATAAATAATTTTTTTAGATGGTGTTCTGGGTTTGGATAGTCTGATTCAAAAGCTTCTGTATTTACACAAAAGCTGTTATACAAAAAATGTTTGGATATTCTCAAACATAGTATACTAGACTCTGTAGCCAACATTTTACCTATGATAATTACTATCACTCAGAATTTGAAACCTGTTGCTGTAACATCCAACATATTCATATATATAGAAAAGTTCCTGTACACGAAGATGATACCATAGAGGATAAATATTTATTTAATATTGAAGAGTAAGTTATTAAAATGTACTACATTAAATATCATTAATTTATTATTGACATATTATTTTTTTTTTTGAATTTATCAGTTTGATCATGTCAAATGTGAACACAATAAAAAGTTACTAGAATTTGCAATATGGCATGGTAACGCTAGAGAAATGGAAATGTCCAACAGTATCCTATGCTACAAGATTAAGGTAATCAAAGGCATTATGCAGTGGAAGTGGACCAATTCACCAATGAACAGTTAATACACAATAAAATGTCTTCTGTTGTTTTCAAATAAGGAGCAAGAGGACATGGTATAGAATTCTACAATTCGTTGATTAAAACATCAAATATCTTTTATTAAACTGGTAATTTTTGTTCATAGATGATGTATTTTATATTAATTTTATCATTAAATAAAACAATGTACATTAGTGTGTTTCTAATACATAAGTAATTTTTTTAGATGGTGTTCTGGATTAGGATAGTATGATTCAAAAGCTTCTGTATTTACACAAAATCTGTTATACAAAAAATGTTTGGACATTCTCAAACATAGTATACTAGACTCTGTAGCCAACATTTTACATATGATAATTACTATCACTCAGAATTTAAAACCTGTTGCTGTAACATCTAATGTTATTATAGAAACAGATAAAGTTTCAAAACTCGATGATGATACCATAGAGTATAAATATTGGTTTTATATTGAAGAGTAGGTATTTAAAATATACTACATTAAATATCATTAATTAATTATTGAGATATTTTTTTTTTTTTTGAATTTATCAGTTTGATCATGTCAAATGTGAAAACAATAAAAAGTTACTAGAATTTGCAATATGGCATGGTAACGCTAGAGAAATGGAAATGTCCAACAGTATCCTATGCTACAAGATTAAGGTAATCAAAGGCATTATGCAGTGGAAGTGGACCAATTCACCAATGAACAGTTAATACACAATAAAATGTCTTCTGTTGTTTTCAATTAAGGAGCTAGAGGACATGGTATAGAATTCTACAATTCATTGATTAAAACATCAAATAGCTTTTATTAAACTGGTAATTTTTGTTCATAGATGATGTATTTTATATTAATTTTATTATTAAATAAAACAATGTCCAAGAGTGTGTTTCTAATACATAAATAATTTCTTTAGATGGTGTTCTGGGTTTGGATAGTCTGATTCAAAAGCTTCTGTATTTACACAAAAGCTGTTATACAAAAAATGTTTGGATATTCTCAAACATAGTATACTAGACTCTGTAGGCAACATTTTACCTATGATAATTACTATCACTCAGAATTTGAAACCTGTTGCTGTAACCTCTAATGTTATTATAGAAACAGATAAAGTTTCAAAACTCGATGATGACACCATAGAGTATAAATATTTGTTTTATATTGAAGAGTAATTATTTAAAATATACTACATTAAATATCATTAATTTATTATTGACATATTTTTTTTTTTTTTGAATTGATCAGTTTGATCATGTCCAATGTGAACACAATAAAATGTTACTAGAATTTGCAATATGGCATGGTAAAGCTAGAGAACTGGAAATGTCCAACAGTATCCTATGCTACAAGATTAAGGTAATCAAAGGCATTATGCAGTGGAAGTGGACCAATTCACCAATCAACAGTTAATACACAATAAAATGTCTTCTGTTGTTTTCAAATAAGGAGCTAGAGGACATGGTATAGAATTCTACAATTCGTTGATTAAAACATCAAATAGCTTTTATTAAACTGGTAATTTTTGTTCATAGATGATGTATTTTATATTAATTTTATCATTAAATAAAACAATATCCAAGAGTGTGTTTCTATTACATAAATAATTTTTTTAGATGGTGTTCTGGGTTTGGATAGTCTGATTCAAAAGCTTCTGTATTTACACAAAAGCTGTTATACAAAAAATGTTTGGATATTCTCAAACATAGTATACTAAACTCTGTAGCCAACATTTTACCTATGATAATTACTATCACTCAGAATTTGAAACCTGTTGCTGTAACCTCTAATGTTATTATAGAAACAGATAAAGTTTCAAAACTCGATGATGACACCATAGAGTATAAATATTTGTTTTATATTGAAGAGTAAGTATTTAAAATATACTACATTAAATATCATTAATTTATTATTGACATATTTTTTTTTTTTTTTTGAATTGATCAGTTTGATCATGTCCAATGTGAACACAATAAAAAGTTACTAGAATTTGCAATATGGCATGGTAAAGCTAGAGAATTGGAAATGTCCAACAGTATCCTATGCTACAAGATTAAGGTAATCAAAGGCATTATTCAGTGGAAGTGGACCAATTCACCAATGAACAGTTAATACACAATAAAATGTCTTCTGTTGTTTTCAAATAAGGAGCTAGAGGACATGGTATAGAATTCTACAATTCATTGATTAAAACATCAAATAGCTTTTATTAAACTGGTAATTTTTGTTCATAGATGATGTATTTTATATTAATTTTATTATTAAATAAAACAATGTCCAAGAGTGTGTTTCTATTACATAAATAATTTTTTTAGATGGTGTTCTGGGTTTGGATAGTCTGATTCAAAAGCTTCTGTATTTACACAAAAGCTGTTATACAAAAAATGTTTGGATATTCTCAAACATAGTATACTAGACTCTGTAGCCAACATTTTACCTATGATAATTACTATCACTCAGAATTTGAAACCTGTTGCTGTAACCTCTAATGTTATTATAGAAACAGATAAAGTTTCAAAACTCGATGATGACACCATAGAGTATAAATATTTGTTTTATATTGAAGAGTAAGTATTTAAAATATACTACATTAAATATCATTAATTTATTATTGACATATTTTTTTTTTTTTTTGAATTGATCAGTTTGATCATGTCCAATGTGAACACAATAAAATGTTACTAGAATTTGCAATATGGCATGGTAACGCTAGAGAAATGGAAATGTCCAACAGTATCCTATGCTACAAGATTAAGGTTATCAAAGGCATTATGCAGTGGAAGTGGACCAATTCACCAATCAACAGTTAATACACAATAAAATGTCTTCTGTTGTTTTCAAATAAGGAGCTAGAGGACATGGTATAGAATTCTACAATTCATTGATTAAAACATCAAATAGCTTTTATTAAACTGGTAATTTTTGTTCATAGATGATGTATTTTATATTAATTTTATCATTAAATAAAACAATGTCCAAGAGTGTGTTTCTATTACATAAATAATTTTTTTAGATGGTGTTCTGGGTTTGGATAGTCTGATTCAAAAGCTTCTGTATTTACACAAAAGCTGTTATACAAAAAATGTTTGGATATTCTCAAACATAGTATACTAGACTCTGTAGCCAACATTTTACCTATGATAATTACTATCACTCAGAATTTGAAACCTGTTGCTGTAACATCCAACATATTCATATATATAGAAAAGTTCCTGTACACGAAGATGATACCATAGAGGATAAATATTTATTTAATATTGAAGAGTAAGTTATTAAAATGTACTACATTAAATATCATTAATTTATTATTGACATATTATTTTTTTTTTTGAATTTATCAGTTTGATCATGTCAAATGTGAACACAATAAAAAGTTACTAGAATTTGCAATATGGCATGGTAACGCTAGAGAAATGGAAATGTCCAACAGTATCCTATGCTACAAGATTAAGGTAATCAAAGGCATTATGCAGTGGAAGTGGACCAATTCACCAATGAACAGTTAATACACAATAAAATGTCTTCTGTTGTTTTCAAATAAGGAGCAAGAGGACATGGTATAGAATTCTACAATTCGTTGATTAAAACATCAAATATCTTTTATTAAACTGGTAATTTTTGTTCATAGATGATGTATTTTATATTAATTTTATCATTAAATAAAACAATGTACATTAGTGTGTTTCTAATACATAAGTAATTTTTTTAGATGGTGTTCTGGATTAGGATAGTATGATTCAAAAGCTTCTGTATTTACACAAAATCTGTTATACAAAAAATGTTTGGACATTCTCAAACATAGTATACTAGACTCTGTAGGCAACATTTTACCTATGATAATTACTATCACTCAGAATTTGAAACCTGTTGCTGTAACCTCTAATGTTATTATAGAAACAGATAAAGTTTCAAAACTCGATGATGACACCATAGAGTATAAATATTTGTTTTATATTGAAGAGTAATTATTTAAAATATACTACATTAAATATCATTAATTTATTATTGACATATTTTTTTTTTTTTGAATTGATCAGTTTGATCATGTCCAATGTGAACACAATAAAATGTTACTAGAATTTGCAATATGGCATGGTAAAGCTAGAGAACTGGAAATGTCCAACAGTATCCTATGCTACAAGATTAAGGTAATCAAAGGCATTATGCAGTGGAAGTGGACCAATTCACCAATCAACAGTTAATACACAATAAAATGTCTTCTGTTGTTTTCAAATAAGGAGCTAGAGGACATGGTATAGAATTCTACAATTCGTTGATTAAAACGTCAAATAGCTTTTATTAAACTGGTAATTTTTGTTCATAGATGATGTATTTTATATTAATTTTATCATTAAATAAAACAATATCCAAGAGTGTGTTTCTATTACATAAATAATTTTTTTAGATGGTGTTCTGGGTTTGGATAGTCTGATTCAAAAGCTTCTGTATTTACACAAAAGCTGTTATACAAAAAATGTTTGGATATTCTCAAACATAGTATACTAAACTCTGTAGCCAACATTTTACCTATGATAATTACTATCACTCAGAATTTGAAACCTGTTGCTGTAACCTCTAATGTTATTATAGAAACAGATAAAGTTTCAAAACTCGATGATGACACCATAGAGTATAAATATTTGTTTTATATTGAAGAGTAAGTATTTAAAATATACTACATTAAATATCATTAATTTATTATTGACATATTTTTTTTTTTTTTTGAATTGATCAGTTTGATCATGTCCAATGTGAACACAATAAAAAGTTACTAGAATTTGCAATATGGCATGGTAAAGCTAGAGAATTGGAAATGTCCAACAGTATCCTATGCTACAAGATTAAGGTAATCAAAGGCATTATTCAGTGGAAGTGGACCAATTCACCAATGAACAGTTAATACACAATAAAATGTCTTCTGTTGTTTTCAAATAAGGAGCTAGAGGACATGGTATAGAATTCTACAATTCATTGATTAAAACATCAAATAGCTTTTATTAAACTGGTAATTTTTGTTCATAGATGATGTATTTTATATTAATTTTATTATTAAATAAAACAATGTCCAAGAGTGTGTTTCTATTACATAAATAATTTTTTTAGATGGTGTTCTGGGTTTGGATAGTCTGATTCAAAAGCTTCTGTATTTACACAAAAGCTGTTATACAAAAAATGTTTGGATATTCTCAAACATAGTATACTAGACTCTGTAGCCAACATTTTACCTATGATAATTACTATCACTCAGAATTTGAAACCTGTTGCTGTAACATCCAACATATTCATATATATAGAAAAGTTCCTGTACACGAAGATGATACCATAGAGGATAAATATTTATTTAATATTGAAGAGTAAGTTATTAAAATGTACTACATTAAATATCATTAATTTATTATTGACATATTTTTTTTTTTTTTGAATTTATCAGTTTGATCATGTCAAATGTGAACACAATAAAAAGTTACTAGAATTTGCAATATGGCATGGTAACGCTAGAGAAATGGAAATGTCCAACAGTATCCTATGCTACAAGATTAAGGTTATCAAAGGCATTATGCAGTGGAAGTGGACCAATTCACCAATCAACAGTTAATACACAATAAAATGTCTTCTGTTGTTTTCAAATAAGGAGCTAGAGGACATGGTATAGAATTCTACAATTCGTTGATTAAAACATCAAATAGCTTTTATTAAACTGGTAATTTTTGTTCATAGATGATGTATTTTATATTAATTTTATCATTAAATAAAACAATGTCCAAGAGTGTGTTTCTGATACATAAATAATTTCTTTAGATGGTGTTCTGGGTTTGGATAGTCTGATTCAAAAGCTTCTGTATTTACACAAAAGCTGTTATACAAAAAATGTTTGGATATTCTCAAACATAGTATACTAGACTCTGTAGCCAACATTTTACCTATGATAATTACTATCACTCAGAATTTGAAACCTGTTGCTGTAACCTCTAATGTTATTATAGAAACAGATAAAGTTTCAAAACTCGATGATGACACCATAGAGTATAAATATTTGTTTTATATTGAAGAGTAAGTATTTAAAATATACTACATTAAATATCATTAATTTATTATTGACATATTTTTTTTTTTTTTTGAATTGATCAGTTTGATCATGTCCAATGTGAACACAATAAAATGTTACTAGAATTTGCAATATGGCATGGTAACGCTAGAGAAATGGAAATGTCCAACAGTATCCTATGCTACAAGATTAAGGTTATCAAAGGCATTATGCAGTGGAAGTGGATCAATTCACCAATCAACAGTTAATACACAATAAAATGTCTTCTGTTGTTTTCAAATAAGGAGCTAGAGGACATGGTATAGAATTCTACAATTCATTGATTAAAACATCAAATAGCTTTTATTAAACTGGTAATTTTTGTTCATAGATGATGTATTTTATATTAATTTTATTATTAAATAAAACAATGTCCAAGAGTGTGTTTCTAATACATAAATAATTTCTTTAGATGGTGTTCTGGGTTTGGATAGTCTGATTCAAAAGCTTCTGTATTTACACAAAAGCTGTTATACAAAAAATGTTTGGATATTCTCAAACATAGTATACTAGACTCTGTAGGCAACATTTTACCTATGATAATTACTATCACTCAGAATTTGAAACCTGTTGCTGTAACCTCTAATGTTATTATAGAAACAGATAAAGTTTCAAAACTCGATGATGACACCATAGAGTATAAATATTTGTTTTATATTGAAGAGTAATTATTTAAAATATACTACATTAAATATCATTAATTTATTATTGACATATTTTTTTTTTTTTGAATTGATCAGTTTGATCATGTCCAATGTGAACACAATAAAATGTTACTAGAATTTGCAATATGGCATGGTAAAGCTAGAGAACTGGAAATGTCCAACAGTATCCTATGCTACAAGATTAAGGTAATCAAAGGCATTATGCAGTGGAAGTGGACCAATTCACCAATCAACAGTTAATACACAATAAAATGTCTTCTGTTGTTTTCAAATAAGGAGCTAGAGGACATGGTATAGAATTCTACAATTCGTTGATTAAAACATCAAATAGCTTTTATTAAACTGGTAATTTTTGTTCATAGATGATGTATTTTATATTAATTTTATCATTAAATAAAACAATATCCAAGAGTGTGTTTCTATTACATAAATAATTTTTTTAGATGGTGTTCTGGGTTTGGATAGTCTGATTCAAAAGCTTCTGTATTTACACAAAAGCTGTTATACAAAAAATGTTTGGATATTCTCAAACATAGTATACTAAACTCTGTAGCCAACATTTTACCTATGATAATTACTATCACTCAGAATTTGAAACCTGTTGCTGTAACCTCTAATGTTATTATAGAAACAGATAAAGTTTCAAAACTCGATGATGACACCATAGAGTATAAATATTTGTTTTATATTGAAGAGTAAGTATTTAAAATATACTACATTAAATATCATTAATTTATTATTGACATATTTTTTTTTTTTTTTGAATTGATCAGTTTGATCATGTCCAATGTGAACACAATAAAATGTTACTAGAATTTGCAATATGGCATGGTAACGCTAGAGAAATGGAAATGTCCAACAGTATCCTATGCTACAAGATTAAGGTTATCAAAGGCATTATGCAGTGGAAGTGGACCAATTCACCAATCAACAGTTAATACACAATAAAATGTCTTCTGTTGTTTTCAAATAAGGAGCTAGAGGACATGGTATAGAATTCTACAATTCATTGATTAAAACATCAAATAGCTTTTATTAAACTGGTAATTTTTGTTCATAGATGATGTATTTTATATTAATTTTATCATTAAATAAAACAATGTCCAAGAGTGTGTTTCTATTACATAAATAATTTTTTTAGATGGTGTTCTGGGTTTGGATAGTCTGATTCAAAAGCTTCTGTATTTACACAAAAGCTGTTATACAAAAAATGTTTGGATATTCTCAAACATAGTATACTAGACTCTGTAGCCAACATTTTACCTATGATAATTACTATCACTCAGAATTTGAAACCTGTTGCTGTAACATCCAACATATTCATATATATAGAAAAGTTCCTGTACACGAAGATGATACCATAGAGGATAAATATTTATTTAATATTGAAGAGTAAGTTATTAAAATGTACTACATTAAATATCATTAATTTATTATTGACATATTATTTTTTTTTTTGAATTTATCAGTTTGATCATGTCAAATGTGAACACAATAAAAAGTTACTAGAATTTGCAATATGGCATGGTAACGCTAGAGAAATGGAAATGTCCAACAGTATCCTATGCTACAAGATTAAGGTAATCAAAGGCATTATGCAGTGGAAGTGGACCAATTCACCAATGAACAGTTAATACACAATAAAATGTCTTCTGTTGTTTTCAAATAAGGAGCAAGAGGACATGGTATAGAATTCTACAATTCGTTGATTAAAACATCAAATATCTTTTATTAAACTGGTAATTTTTGTTCATAGATGATGTATTTTATATTAATTTTATCATTAAATAAAACAATGTACATTAGTGTGTTTCTAATACATAAGTAATTTTTTTAGATGGTGTTCTGGATTAGGATAGTATGATTCAAAAGCTTCTGTATTTACACAAAATCTGTTATACAAAAAATGTTTGGACATTCTCAAACATAGTATACTAGACTCTGTAGCCAACATTTTACATATGATAATTACTATCACTCAGAATTTAAAACCTGTTGCTGTAACATCTAATGTTATTATAGAAACAGATAAAGTTTCAAAACTCGATGATGATACCATAGAGTATAAATATTGGTTTTATATTGAAGAGTAGGTATTTAAAATATACTACATTAAATATCATTAATTAATTATTGAGATATTTTTTTTTTTTTTGAATTTATCAGTTTGATCATGTCAAATGTGAAAACAATAAAAAGTTACTAGAATTTGCAATATGGCATGGTAACGCTAGAGAAATGGAAATGTCCAACAGTATCCTATGCTACAAGATTAAGGTAATCAAAGGCATTATGCAGTGGAAGTGGACCAATTCACCAATGAACAGTTAATACACAATAAAATGTCTTCTGTTGTTTTCAATTAAGGAGCTAGAGGACATGGTATAGAATTCTACAATTCATTGATTAAAACATCAAATAGCTTTTATTAAACTGGTAATTTTTGTTCATAGATGATGTATTTTATATTAATTTTATTATTAAATAAAACAATGTCCATGAGTGTGTTTCTAATACATAAATAATTTCTTTAGATGGTGTTCTGGGTTTGGATAGTCTGATTCAAAAGCTTCTGTATTTACACAAAAGCTGTTATACAAAAAATGTTTGGATATTCTCAAACATAGTATACTAGACTCTGTAGGCAACATTTTACCTATGATAATTACTATCACTCAGAATTTGAAACCTGTTGCTGTAACCTCTAATGTTATTATAGAAACAGATAAAGTTTCAAAACTCGATGATGACACCATAGAGTATAAATATTTGTTTTATATTGAAGAGTAATTATTTAAAATATACTACATTAAATATCATTAATTTATTATTGACATATTTTTTTTTTTTTTGAATTGATCAGTTTGATCATGTCCAATGTGAACACAATAAAATGTTACTAGAATTTGCAATATGGCATGGTAAAGCTAGAGTACTGGAAATGTCCAACAGTATCCTATGCTACAAGATTAAGGTAATCAAAGGCATTATGCAGTGGAAGTGGACCAATTCACCAATCAACAGTTAATACACAATAAAATGTCTTCTGTTGTTTTCAAATAAGGAGCTAGAGGACATGGTATAGAATTCTACAATTCGTTGATTAAAACATCAAATAGCTTTTATTAAACTGGTAATTTTTGTTCATAGATGATGTATTTTATATTAATTTTATCATTAAATAAAACAATATCCAAGAGTGTGTTTCTATTACATAAATAATTTTTTTAGATGGTGTTCTGGGTTTGGATAGTCTGATTCAAAAGCTTCTGTATTTACACAAAAGCTGTTATACAAAAAATGTTTGGATATTCTCAAACATAGTATACTAAACTCTGTAGCCAACATTTTACCTATGATAATTACTATCACTCAGAATTTGAAACCTGTTGCTGTAACCTCTAATGTTATTATAGAAACAGATAAAGTTTCAGAACTCGATGATGATACCATAGAGTATAAATATTTGTTTTATATTGAAGAGTAAGTATTTAAAATATACTACATTAAATATCATTAATTTATAATTGAAATATTTTTTTTTTTTTTTGAATTGATCAGTTTGATCATGTCCAATGTGAACACAATAAAAAGTTACTAGAATTTGCAATATGGCATGGTAAAGCTAGAGAACTGGAAATGTCCAACAGTATCCTATGCTACAAGATTAAGGTAATCAAAGGCATTATGCAGTGGAAGTGGACCAATTCACCAATGAACAGTTAATACACAATAAAATGTCTTCTGTTGTTTTCAAATAAGGAGCTAGAGGACATGGTATAAAATTCTACAATTCGTTGATTAAAACATCAAATAGCTTTTATTAAACTGGTAATTTTTGTTCATAGATGATGTATTTTATATTAATTTTATCATTAAATAAAACAATGTCCAAGAGTGTGTTTCTATTACATAAATAATTTTTTTAGATGGTGTTCTGGATTAGGATAGTATTATTCAAAAGCTTCTGTATTTACACAAAATCTGTTATACAAAAAATGTTTGGACATTCTCAAACATAGTATACTAGACTCTGTAGCCAACATTTTACATATGATAATTACTATCACTCAGAATTTGAAACCTGTTGCTGTAACATCCAACATATTCATATATATATAGAAAAGTTCCTGTACACGAAGATGATACCATAGAGGATAAATATTTATTTAATATTGAAGAGTAAGTTATTAAAATGTACTACATTAAATATCATAAATTTGTTATTGACATATTTTTTTTTTTTTTTTGAATTCATCAGTTTGATCATGTCAAATGTGAACACAATAAAAAGTTACTAGAATTTGCAATATGGCATGGTAACGCTAGAGAACTGGAAATGTCCAACAGTATCCTATGCTACAAGATTAAGGTAATCAAAGGCATTATGCAGTGGAAGTGGACCAATTCACCAATGAACAGTTAATACACAATTAAATGTCTTCTGTTGTTTTCAAATAAGGAGCTAGAAGACATGGTATAGAATTCTACAATTCATTGATTAAAACATCAAATAGCTTTTATTAAACTGGTAATTTTTGTTCATAGATGATGTATTTTATATTAATTTTATTATTAAATAAAACAATGTCCAAGAGTGTGTTTCTAATACATAAATAATTTCTTTAGATGGTGTTCTGGGTTTGGATAGTCTGATTCAAAAGCTTCTGTATTTACACAAAAGCTGTTATACAAAAAATGTTTGGATATTCTCAAACATAGTATACTAGACTCTGTAGGCAACATTTTACCTATGATAATTACTATCACTCAGAATTTGAAACCTGTTGCTGTAACATCCAACATATTCATATATATAGAAAAGTTCCTGTACACGAAGATGATACCATAGAGGATAAATATTTATTTAATATTGAAGAGTAAGTTATTAAAATGTACTACATTAAATATCATTAATTTATTATTGACATATTTTTTTTTTTTTTGAATTTATCAGTTTGATCATGTCAAATGTGAACACAATAAAAAGTTACTAGAATTTGCAATATGGCATGGTAACGCTAGAGAAATGGAAATGTCCAACAGTATCCTATGCTACAAGATTAAGGTTATCAAAGGCATTATGCAGTGGAAGTGGACCAATTCACCAATCAACAGTTAATACACAATAAAATGTCTTCTGTTGTTTTCAAATAAGGAGCTAGAGGACATGGTATAGAATTCTACAATTCGTTGATTAAAACATCAAATAGCTTTTATTAAACTGGTAATTTTTGTTCATAGATGATGTATTTTATATTAATTTTATCATTAAATAAAACAATGTCCAAGAGTGTGTTTCTGATACATAAATAATTTCTTTAGATGGTGTTCTGGGTTTGGATAGTCTGATTCAAAAGCTTCTGTATTTACACAAAAGCTGTTATACAAAAAATGTTTGGATATTCTCAAACATAGTATACTAGACTCTGTAGCCAACATTTTACCTATGATAATTACTATCACTCAGAATTTGAAACCTGTTGCTGTAACCTCTAATGTTATTATAGAAACAGATAAAGTTTCAAAACTCGATGATGACACCATAGAGTATAAATATTTGTTTTATATTGAAGAGTAAGTATTTAAAATATACTACATTAAATATCATTAATTTATTATTGACATATTTTTTTTTTTTTTTGAATTGATCAGTTTGATCATGTCCAATGTGAACACAATAAAATGTTACTAGAATTTGCAATATGGCATGGTAACGCTAGAGAAATGGAAATGTCCAACAGTATCCTATGCTACAAGATTAAGGTTATCAAAGGCATTATGCAGTGGAAGTGGACCAATTCACCAATCAACAGTTAATACACAATAAAATGTCTTCTGTTGTTTTCAAATAAGGAGCTAGAGGACATGGTATAGAATTCTACAATTCATTGATTAAAACATCAAATAGCTTTTATTAAACTGGTAATTTTTGTTCATAGATGATGTATTTTATATTAATTTTATCATTAAATAAAACAATGTCCAAGAGTGTGTTTCTATTACATAAATAATTTGTTTAGATGGTGTTCTGGGTTTGGATAGTCTGATTCAAAAGCTTCTGTATTTACACAAAAGCTGTTATACAAAAAATGTTTGGATATTCTCAAACATAGTATACTAGACTCTGTAGCCAACATTTTACCTATGATAATTACTATCACTCAGAATTTGAAACCTGTTGCTGTAACATCCAACATATTCATATATATAGAAAAGTTCCTGTACACGAAGATGATACCATAGAGGATAAATATTTATTTAATATTGAAGAGTAAGTTATTAAAATGTACTACATTAAATATCATTAATTTATTATTGACATATTATTTTTTTTTTTGAATTTATCAGTTTGATCATGTCAAATGTGAACACAATAAAAAGTTACTAGAATTTGCAATATGGCATGGTAACGCTAGAGAAATAGAAATGTCCAACAGTATCCTATGCTACAAGATTAAGGTAATCAAAGGCATTATGCAGTGGAAGTGGACCAATTCACCAATGAACAGTTAATACACAATAAAATGTCTTCTGTTGTTTTCAAATAAGGAGCAAGAGGACATGGTATAGAATTCTACAATTCGTTGATTAAAACATCAAATATCTTTTATTAAACTGGTAATTTTTGTTCATAGATGATGTATTTTATATTAATTTTATCATTAAATAAAACAATGTACATTAGTGTGTTTCTAATACATAAGTAATTTTTTTAGATGGTGTTCTGGATTAGGATAGTATGATTCAAAAGCTTCTGTATTTACACAAAATCTGTTATACAAAAAATGTTTGGACATTCTCAAACATAGTATACTAGACTCTGTAGCCAACATTTTACATATGATAATTACTATCACTCAGAATTTAAAACCTGTTGCTGTAACATCTAATGTTATTATAGAAACAGATAAAGTTTCAAAACTCGATGATGATACCATAGAGTATAAATATTGGTTTTATATTGAAGAGTAGGTATTTAAAATATACTACATTAAATATCATTAATTAATTATTGAGATATTTTTTTTTTTTTTGAATTTATCAGTTTGATCATGTCAAATGTGAAAACAATAAAAAGTTACTAGAATTTGCAATATGGCATGGTAACGCTAGAGAAATGGAAATGTCCAACAGTATCCTATGCTACAAGATTAAGGTAATCAAAGGCATTATGCAGTGGAAGTGGACCAATTCACCAATGAACAGTTAATACACAATAAAATGTCTTCTGTTGTTTTCAATTAAGGAGCTAGAGGACATGGTATAGAATTCTACAATTCATTGATTAAAACATCAAATAGCTTTTATTAAACTGGTAATTTTTGTTCATAGATGATGTATTTTATATTAATTTTATTATTAAATAAAACAATGTCCAAGATTGTGTTTCTAATACATAAATAATTTCTTTAGATGGTGTTCTGGGTTTGGATAGTCTGATTCAAAAGCTTCTGTATTTACACAAAAGCTGTTATACAAAAAATGTTTGGATATTCTCAAACATAGTATACTAGACTCTGTAGGCAACATTTTACCTATGATAATTACTATCACTCAGAATTTGAAACCTGTTGCTGTAACCTCTAATGTTATTATAGAAACAGATAAAGTTTCAAAACTCGATGATGACACCATAGAGTATAAATATTTGTTTTATATTGAAGAGTAATTATTTAAAATATACTACATTAAATATCATTAATTTATTATTGACATATTTTTTTTTTTTTTGAATTGATCAGTTTGATCATGTCCAATGTGAACACAATAAAATGTTACTAGAATTTGCAATATGGCATGGTAAAGCTAGAGAACTGGAAATGTCCAACAGTATCCTATGCTACAAGATTAAGGTAATCAAAGGCATTATGCAGTGGAAGTGGACCAATTCACCAATCAACAGTTAATACACAATAAAATGTCTTCTGTTGTTTTCAAATAAGGAGCTAGAGGACATGGTATAGAATTCTACAATTCGTTGATTAAAACATCAAATAGCTTTTATTAAACTGGTAATTTTTGTTCATAGATGATGTATTTTATATTAATTTTATCATTAAATAAAACAATATCCAAGAGTGTGTTTCTATTACATAAATAATTTTTTTAGATGGTGTTCTGGGTTTGGATAGTCTGATTCAAAAGCTTCTGTATTTACACAAAAGCTGTTATACAAAAAATGTTTGGATATTCTCAAACATAGTATACTAAACTCTGTAGCCAACATTTTACCTATGATAATTACTATCACTCAGAATTTGAAACCTGTTGCTGTAACCTCTAATGTTATTATAGAAACAGATAAAGTTTCAGAACTCGATGATGATACCATAGAGTATAAATATTTGTTTTATATTGAAGAGTAAGTATTTAAAATATACTACATTAAATATCATTAATTTATAATTGAAATATTTTTTTTTTTTTTTGAATTGATCAGTTTGATCATGTCCAATGTGAACACAATAAAAAGTTACTAGAATTTGCAATATGGCATGGTAAAGCTAGAGAACTGGAAATGTCCAACAGTATCCTATGCTACAAGATTAAGGTAATCAAAGGCATTATGCAGTGGAAGTGGACCAATTCACCAATGAACAGTTAATACACAATAAAATGTCTTCTGTTGTTTTCAAATAAGGAGCTAGAGGACATGGTATAGAATTCTACAATTCATTGATTAAAACATCAAATAGCTTTTATTAAACTGGTAATTTTTGTTCATAGATGATGTATTTTATATTAATTTTATTATTAAATAAAACAATGTCCAAGAGTGTGTTTCTATTACATAAATAATTTTTTTAGATGGTGTTCTGGGTTTGGATAGTCTGATTCAAAAGCTTCTGTATTTACACAAAAGCTGTTATACAAAAAATGTTTGGATATTCTCAAACATAGTATACTAGACTCTGTAGCCAACATTTTACCTATTATAATTACTATCACTCAGAATTTGAAACCTGTTGCTGTAACATCCAACATATTCATATATATAGAAAAGTTCCTGTACACGAAGATGATACCATAGAGGATAAATATTTATTTAATATTGAAGAGTAAGTTATTAAAATGTACTACATTAAATATCATTAATTTATTATTGACATATTTTTTTTTTTTTTGAATTTATCAGTTTGATCATGTCAAATGTGAACACAATAAAAAGTTACTAGAATTTGCAATATGGCATGGTAACGCTAGAGAAATGGAAATGTCCAACAGTATCCTATGCTACAAGATTAAGGTTATCAAAGGCATTATGCAGTGGAAGTGGACCAATTCACCAATCAACAGTTAATACACAATAAAATGTCTTCTGTTGTTTTCAAATAAGGAGCTAGAGGACATGGTATAGAATTCTACAATTCGTTGATTAAAACATCAAATAGCTTTTATTAAACTGGTAATTTTTGTTCATAGATGATGTATATTATATTAATTTTATCATTAAATAAAACAATGTCCAAGAGTGTGTTTCTGATACATAAATAATTTCTTTAGATGGTGTTCTGGGTTTGGATAGTCTGATTCAAAAGCTTCTGTATTTACACAAAAGCTGTTATACAAAAAATGTTTGGATATTCTCAAACATAGTATACTAGACTCTGTAGCCAACATTTTACCTATGATAATTACTATCACTCAGAATTTGAAACCTGTTGCTGTAACCTCTAATGTTATTATAGAAACAGATAAAGTTTCAAAACTCGATGATGACACCATAGAGTATAAATATTTGTTTTATATTGAAGAGTAAGTATTTAAAATATACTACATTAAATATCATTAATTTATTATTGACATATTTTTTTTTTTTTTTGAATTGATCAGTTTGATCATGTCCAATGTGAACACAATAAAATGTTACTAGAATTTGCAATATGGCATGGTAACGCTAGAGAAATGGAAATGTCCAACAGTATCCTATGCTACAAGATTAAGGTTATCAAAGGCATTATGCAGTGGAAGTGGACCAATTCACCAATCAACAGTTAATACACAATAAAATGTCTTCTGTTGTTTTCAAATAAGGAGCTAGAGGACATGGTATAGAATTCTACAATTCATTGATTAAAACATCAAATAGCTTTTATTAAACTGGTAATTTTTGTTCATAGATGATGTATTTTATATTAATTTTATCATTAAATAAAACAATGTCCAAGAGTGTGTTTCTATTACATAAATAATTTTTTTAGATGGTGTTCTGGGTTTGGATAGTCTGATTCAAAAGCTTCTGTATTTACACAAAAGCTGTTATACAAAAAATGTTTGGATATTCTCAAACATAGTATACTAGACTCTGTAGCCAACATTTTACCTATGATAATTACTATCACTCAGAATTTGAAACCTGTTGCTGTAACATCCAACATATTCATATATATAGAAAAGTTCCTGTACACGAAGATGATACCATAGAGGATAAATATTTATTTAATATTGAAGAGTAAGTTATTAAAATGTACTACATTAAATATCATTAATTTATTATTGACATATTATTTTTTTTTTTGAATTTATCAGTTTGATCATGTCAAATGTGAACACAATAAAAAGTTACTAGAATTTGCAATATGGCATGGTAACGCTAGAGAAATGGAAATGTCCAACAGTATCCTATGCTACAAGATTAAGGTAATCAAAGGCATTATGCAGTGGAAGTGGACCAATTCACCAATGAACAGTTAATACACAATAAAATGTCTTCTGTTGTTTTCAAATAAGGAGCAAGAGGACATGGTATAGAATTCTACAATTCGTTGATTAAAACATCAAATATCTTTTATTAAACTGGTAATTTTTGTTCATAGATGATGTATTTTATATTAATTTTATCATTAAATAAAACAATGTACATTAGTGTGTTTCTAATACATAAGTAATTTTTTTAGATGGTGTTCTGGATTAGGATAGTATGATTCAAAAGCTTCTGTATTTACACAAAATCTGTTATACAAAAAATGTTTGGACATTCTCAAACATAGTATACTAGACTCTGTAGCCAACATTTTACATATGATAATTACTATCACTCAGAATTTAAAACCTGTTGCTGTAACATCTAATGTTATTATAGAAACAGATAAAGTTTCAAAACTCGATGATGATACCATAGAGTATAAATATTGGTTTTATATTGAAGAGTAGGTATTTAAAATATACTACATTAAATATCATTAATTAATTATTGAGATATTTTTTTTTTTTTTGAATTTATCAGTTTGATCATGTCAAATGTGAAAACAATAAAAAGTTACTAGAATATGCAATATGGCATGGTAACGCTAGAGAAATGGAAATGTCCAACAGTATCCTATGCTACAAGATTAAGGTAATCAAAGGCATTATGCAGTGGAAGTGGACCAATTCACCAATGAACAGTTAATACACAATAAAATGTCTTCTGTTGTTTTCAATTAAGGAGCTAGAGGACATGGTATAGAATTCTACAATTCATTGATTAAAACATCAAATAGCTTTTATTAAACTGGTAATTTTTGTTCATAGATGATGTATTTTATATTAATTTTATTATTAAATAAAACAATGTCCAAGAGTGTGTTTCTAATACATAAATAATTTCTTTAGATGGTGTTCTGGGTTTGGATAGTCTGATTCAAAAGCTTCTGTATTTACACAAAAGCTGTTATACAAAAAATGTTTGGATATTCTCAAACATAGTATACTAGACTCTGTAGGCAACATTTTACCTATGATAATTACTATCACTCAGAATTTGAAACCTGTTGCTGTAACCTCTAATGTTATTATAGAAACAGATAAAGTTTCAAAACTCGATGATGACACCATAGAGTATAAATATTTGTTTTATATTGAAGAGTAATTATTTAAAATATACTACATTAAATATCATTAATTTATTATTGACATATTTTTTTTTTTTTTGAATTGATCAGTTTGATCATGTCCAATGTGAACACAATAAAATGTTACTAGAATTTGCAATATGGCATGGTAAAGCTAGAGAACTGGAAATGTCCAACAGTATCCTATGCTACAAGATTAAGGTAATCAAAGGCATTATGCAGTGGAAGTGGACCAATTCACCAATCAACAGTTAATACACAATAAAATGTCTTCTGTTGTTTTCAAATAAGGAGCTAGAGGACATGGTATAGAATTCTACAATTCGTTGATTAAAACATCAAATAGCTTTTATTAAACTGGTAATTTTTGTTCATAGATGATGTATTTTATATTAATTTTATCATTAAATAAAACAATATCCAAGAGTGTGTTTCTATTACATAAATAATTTTTTTAGATGGTGTTCTGGGTTTGGATAGTCTGATTCAAAAGCTTCTGTATTTACACAAAAGCTGTTATACAAAAAATGTTTGGATATTCTCAAACATAGTATACTAAACTCTGTAGCCAACATTTTACCTATGATAATTACTATCACTCAGAATTTGAAACCTGTTGCTGTAACCTCTAATGTTATTATAGAAACAGATAAAGTTTCAAAACTCGATGATGACACCATAGAGTATAAATATTTGTTTTATATTGAAGAGTAAGTATTTAAAATATACTACATTAAATATCATTAATTTATTATTGACATATTTTTTTTTTTTTTTGAATTGATCAGTTTGATCATGTCCAATGTGAACACAATAAAAAGTTACTAGAATTTGCAATATGGCATGGTAAAGCTAGAGAATTGGAAATGTCCAACAGTATCCTATGCTACAAGATTAAGGTAATCAAAGGCATTATTCAGTGGAAGTGGACCAATTCACCAATGAACAGTTAATACACAATAAAATGTCTTCTGTTGTTTTCAAATAAGGAGCTAGAGGACATGGTATAGAATTCTACAATTCATTGATTAAAACATCAAATAGCTTTTATTAAACTGGTAATTTTTGTTCATAGATGATGTATTTTATATTAATTTTATTATTAAATAAAACAATGTCCAAGAGTGTGTTTCTATTACATAAATAATTTTTTTAGATGGTGTTCTGGGTTTGGATAGTCTGATTCAAAAGCTTCTGTATTTACACAAAAGCTGTTATACAAAAAATGTTTGGATATTCTCAAACATAGTATACTAGACTCTGTAGCCAACATTTTACCTATGATAATTACTATCACTCAGAATTTGAAACCTGTTGCTGTAACCTCTAATGTTATTATAGAAACAGATAAAGTTTCAAAACTCGATGATGACACCATAGAGTATAAATATTTGTTTTATATTGAAGAGTAAGTATTTAAAATATACTACATTAAATATCATTAATTTATTATTGACATATTTTTTTTTTTTTTTGAATTGATCAGTTTGATCATGTCCAATGTGAACACAATAAAATGTTACTAGAATTTGCAATATGGCATGGTAACGCTAGAGAAATGGAAATGTCCAACAGTATCCTATGCTACAAGATTAAGGTTATCAAAGGCATTATGCAGTGGAAGTGGACCAATTCACCAATCAACAGTTAATACACAATAAAATGTCTTCTGTTGTTTTCAAATAAGGAGCTAGAGGACATGGTATAGAATTCTACAATTCATTGATTAAAACATCAAATAGCTTTTATTAAACTGGTAATTTTTGTTCATAGATGATGTATTTTATATTAATTTTATCATTAAATAAAACAATGTCCAAGAGTGTGTTTCTATTACATAAATAATTTTTTTAGATGGTGTTCTGGGTTTGGATAGTCTGATTCAAAAGCTTCTGTATTTACACAAAAGCTGTTATACAAAAAATGTTTGGATATTCTCAAACATAGTATACTAGACTCTGTAGCCAACATTTTACCTATGATAATTACTATCACTCAGAATTTGAAACCTGTTGCTGTAACATCCAACATATTCATATATATAGAAAAGTTCCTGTACACGAAGATGATACCATAGAGGATAAATATTTATTTAATATTGAAGAGTAAGTTATTAAAATGTACTACATTAAATATCATTAATTTATTATTGACATATTATTTTTTTTTTTGAATTTATCAGTTTGATCATGTCAAATGTGAACACAATAAAAAGTTACTAGAATTTGCAATATGGCATGGTAACGCTAGAGAAATGGAAATGTCCAACAGTATCCTATGCTACAAGATTAAGGTAATCAAAGGCATTATGCAGTGGAAGTGGACCAATTCACCAATGAACAGTTAATACACAATAAAATGTCTTCTGTTGTTTTCAAATAAGGAGCAAGAGGACATGGTATAGAATTCTACAATTCGTTGATTAAAACATCAAATATCTTTTATTAAACTGGTAATTTTTGTTCATAGATGATGTATTTTATATTAATTTTATCATTAAATAAAACAATGTACATTAGTGTGTTTCTAATACATAAGTAATTTTTTTAGATGGTGTTCTGGATTAGGATAGTATGATTCAAAAGCTTCTGTATTTACACAAAATCTGTTATACAAAAAATGTTTGGACATTCTCAAACATAGTATACTAGACTCTGTAGCCAACATTTTACATATGATAATTACTATCACTCAGAATTTAAAACCTGTTGCTGTAACATCTAATGTTATTATAGAAACAGATAAAGTTTCAAAACTCGATGATGATACCATAGAGTATAAATATTGGTTTTATATTGAAGAGTAGGTATTTAAAATATACTACATTAAATATCATTAATTAATTATTGAGATATTTTTTTTTTTTTTGAATTTATCAGTTTGATCATGTCAAATGTGAAAACAATAAAAAGTTACTAGAATTTGCAATATGGCATGGTAACGCTAGAGAAATGGAAATGTCCAACAGTATCCTATGCTACAAGATTAAGGTAATCAAAGGCATTATGCAGTGGAAGTGGACCAATTCACCAATGAACAGTTAATACACAATAAAATGTCTTCTGTTGTTTTCAATTAAGGAGCTAGAGGACATGGTATAGAATTCTACAATTCATTGATTAAAACATCAAATAGCTTTTATTAAACTGGTAATTTTTGTTCATAGATGATGTATTTTATATTAATTTTATTATTAAATAAAACAATGTCCAAGAGTGTGTTTCTAATACATAAATAATTTCTTTAGATGGTGTTCTGGGTTTGGATAGTCTGATTCAAAAGCTTCTGTATTTACACAAAAGCTGTTATACAAAAAATGTTTGGATATTCTCAAACATAGTATACTAAACTCTGTAGCCAACATTTTACCTATGATAATTACTATCACTCAGAATTTGAAACCTGTTGCTGTAACCTCTAATGTTATTATAGAAACAGATAAAGTTTCAAAACTCGATGATGACACCATAGAGTATAAATATTTGTTTTATATTGAAGAGTAAGTATTTAAAATATACTACATTAAATATCATTAATTTATTATTGACATATTTTTTTTTTTTTTTGAATTGATCAGTTTGATCATGTCCAATGTGAACACAATAAAAAGTTACTAGAATTTGCAATATGGCATGGTAAAGCTAGAGAATTGGAAATGTCCAACAGTATCCTATGCTACAAGATTAAGGTAATCAAAGGCATTATTCAGTGGAAGTGGACCAATTCACCAATGAACAGTTAATACACAATAAAATGTCTTCTGTTGTTTTCAAATAAGGAGCTAGAGGACATGGTATAGAATTCTACAATTCATTGATTAAAACATCAAATAGCTTTTATTAAACTGGTAATTTTTGTTCATAGATGATGTATTTTATATTAATTTTATTATTAAATAAAACAATGTCCAAGAGTGTGTTTCTATTACATAAATAATTTTTTTAGATGGTGTTCTGGGTTTGGATAGTCTGATTCAAAAGCTTCTGTATTTACACAAAAGCTGTTATACAAAAAATGTTTGGATATTCTCAAACATAGTATACTAGACTCTGTAGCCAACATTTTACCTATGATAATTACTATCACTCAGAATTTGAAACCTGTTGCTGTAACATCCAACATATTCATATATATAGAAAAGTTCCTGTACACGAAGATGATACCATAGAGGATAAATATTTATTTAATATTGAAGAGTAAGTTATTAAAATGTACTACATTAAATATCATTAATTTATTATTGACATATTTTTTTTTTTTTTGAATTTATCAGTTTGATCATGTCAAATGTGAACACAATAAAAAGTTACTAGAATTTGCAATATGGCATGGTAACGCTAGAGAAATGGAAATGTCCAACAGTATCCTATGCTACAAGATTAAGGTTATCAAAGGCATTATGCAGTGGAAGTGGACCAATTCACCAATGAACAGTTAATACACAATAAAATGTCTTCTGTTGTTTTCAAATAAGGAGCTAGAGGACATGGTATAGAATTCTACAATTCGTTGATTAAAACATCAAATAGCTTTTATTAAACTGGTAATTTTTGTTCATAGATGATGTATTTTATATTAATTTTATCATTAAATAAAACAATGTCCAAGAGTGTGTTTCTGATACATAAATAATTTCTTTAGATGGTGTTCTGGGTTTGGATAGTCTGATTCAAAAGCTTCTGTATTTACACAAAAGCTGTTATACAAAAAATGTTTGGATATTCTCAAACATAGTATACTAGACTCTGTAGCCAACATTTTACCTATGATAATTACTATCACTCAGAATTTGAAACCTGTTGCTGTAACCTCTAATGTTATTATAGAAACAGATAAAGTTTCAAAACTCGATGATGACACCATAGAGTATAAATATTTGTTTTATATTGAAGAGTAAGTATTTAAAATATACTACATTAAATATCATTAATTTATTATTGACATATTTTTTTTTTTTTTGAATTTATCAGTTTGATCATGTCAAATGTGAACACAATAAAAAGTTACTAGAATTTGCAATATGGCATGGTAACGCTAGAGAAATGGAAATGTCCAACAGTATCCTATGCTACAAGATTAAGGTAATCAAAGGCATTATGCAGTGGAAGTGGACCAATTCACCAATCAACAGTTAATACACAATAAAATGTCTTCTGTTGTTTTCAAATAAGGAGCTAGAGGACATGGTATAGAATTCTACAATTCGTTGATTAAAACATCAAATATCTTTTATTAAACTGGTAATTTTTGTTCATAGATGATGTATTTTATATTAATTTTATCATTAAATAAAACAATGTCCAAGAGTGTGTTTCTATTACATAAATAATTTTTTTAGATGGTGTTCTGGGTTTGGATAGTCTGATTCAAAAGCTTCTGTATTTACACAAAAGCTGTTATACAAAAAATGTTTGGATATTCTCAAACATAGTATACTAGACTCTGTAGCCAACATTTTACCTATGATAATTACTATCACTCAGAATTTGAAACCTGTTGCTGTAACATCCAACATATTCATATATATAGAAAAGTTCCTGTACACGAAGATGATACCATAGAGGATAAATATTTATTTAATATTGAAGAGTAAGTTATTAAAATGTACTACATTAAATATCATTAATTTATTATTGACATATTTTTTTTTTTTTTGAATTTATCAGTTTGATCATGTCAAATGTGAACACAATAAAAAGTTACTAGAATTTGCAATATGGCATGGTAACGCTAGAGAAATGGAAATGTCCAACAGTATCCTATGCTACAAGATTAAGGTAATCAAAGGCATTATGCAGTGGAAGTGGACCAATTCACCAATCAACAGTTAATACACAATAAAATGTCTTCTGTTGTTTTCAAATAAGGAGCTAGAGGACATGGTATAGAATTCTACAATTCGTTGATTAAAACATCAAATATCTTTTATTAAACTGGTAATTTTTGTTCATAGATGATGTATTTTATATTAATTTTATCATTAAATAAAACAATGTCCAAGAGTGTGTTTCTATTACATAAATAATTTTTTTAGATGGTGTTCTGGGTTTGGATAGTCTGATTCAAAAGCTTCTGTATTTACACAAAAGCTGTTATACAAAAAATGTTTGGATATTCTCAAACACAGTATACTAGACTCTGTAGCCAACATTTTACCTATGATAATTACTATCACTCAGAATTTGAAACCTGTTACTGTATCATCCAACATATTCATATATATAGAAAAGTTCCTGTACACGAAGATGATACCATAGAGGATAAATATTTATTTAATATTGAAGAGTAAGTTTTTAAAATATACTACATTAAATATCATTAATTTATTATTAACATATTTTTTTGAATTCATCAGTTTGATCATGTCAAATGTGAACACAATAAAAAGTTACTAGAATTTGCAATATGGCATGTTAACGCTAGAGAACTGGAAATGTCCGACAGTATCCTATGCTACAAGATTAAGGTAATCAAATGCATTATGCAGTGGAAGTGGACCAATTCACCAATGAACAGTTAATACACAATAAAATGTCTTCTGTTGTTTTCAAATAAGGAGCAAGAGGACATGGTATAGAATTCTACAATTCGTTGATTAAAACATCAAATATCTTTTATTAAACTGGTAATTTTTGTTCATAGATGATGTATTTTATATTAATTTTATCATTAAATAAAACAATGTACATTAGTGTGTTTCTAATACATAAGTAATTTTTTTAGATGGTGTTCTGGATTAGGATAGTATGATTCAAAAGCTTCTGTATTTACACAAAATCTGTTATACAAAAAATGTTTGGACATTCTCAAACATAGTATACTAGACTCTGTAGCCAACATTTTACATATGATAATTACTATCACTCAGAATTTAAAACCTGTTGCTGTAACATCTAATGTTATTATAGAAACAGAAAAAGTTTCAAAACTCGATGATGATACCATAGAGTATAAATATTGGTTTTATATTGAAGAGTAGGTATTTAAAATATACTACATTAAATATCATTAATTAATTATTGAGATATTTTTTTTTTTTTTGAATTTATCAGTTTGATCATGTCAAATGTGAAAACAATAAAAAGTTACTAGAATTTGCAATATGGCATGGTAACGCTAGAGAAATGGAAATGTCCAACAGTATCCTATGCTACAAGATTAAGGTAATCAAAGGCATTATGCAGTGGAAGTGGACCAATTCACCAATGAACAGTTAATACACAATAAAATGTCTTCTGTTGTTTTCAATTAAGGAGCTAGAGGACATGGTATAGAATTCTACAATTCATTGATTAAAACATCAAATAGCTTTTATTAAACTGGTAATTTTTGTTCATAGATGATGTATTTTATATTAATTTTATTATTAAATAAAACAATGTCCAAGAGTGTGTTTCTAATACATAAATAATTTCTTTAGATGGTGTTCTGGGTTTGGATAGTCTGATTCAAAAGCTTCTGTATTTACACAAAAGCTGTTATACAAAAAATGTTTGGATATTCTCAAACATAGTATACTAGACTCTGTAGGCAACATTTTACCTATGATAATTACTATCACTCAGAATTTGAAACCTGTTGCTGTAACCTCTAATGTTATTATAGAAACAGATAAAGTTTCAAAACTCGATGATGACACCATAGAGTATAAATATTTGTTTTATATTGAAGAGTAATTATTTAAAATATACTACATTAAATATCATTAATTTATTATTGACATATTTTTTTTTTTTTTGAATTGATCAGTTTAATCATGTCCAATGTGAACACAATAAAATGTTACTAGAATTTGCAATATGGCATGGTAAAGCTAGAGAACTGGAAATGTCCAACAGTATCCTATGCTACAAGATTAAGGTAATCAAAGGCATTATGCAGTGGAAGTGGACCAATTCACCAATCAACAGTTAATACACAATAAAATGTCTTCTGTTGTTTTCAAATAAGGAGCTAGAGGACATGGTATAGAATTCTACAATTCGTTGATTAAAACATCAAATAGCTTTTATTAAACTGGTAATTTTTGTTCATAGATGATGTATTTTATATTAATTTTATCATTAAATAAAACAATATCCAAGAGTGTGTTTCTATTACATAAATAATTTTTTTAGATGGTGTTCTGGGTTTGGATAGTCTGATTCAAAAGCTTCTGTATTTACACAAAAGCTGTTATACAAAAAATGTTTGGATATTCTCAAACATAGTATACTAAACTCTGTAGCCAACATTTTACCTATGATAATTACTATCACTCAGAATTTGAAACCTGTTGCTGTAACCTCTAATGTTATTATAGAAACAGATAAAGTTTCAAAACTCGATGATGACACCATAGAGTATAAATATTTGTTTTATATTGAAGAGTAAGTATTTAAAATATACTACATTAAATATCATTAATTTATTATTGACATATTTTTTTTTTTTTTTGAATTGATCAGTTTGATCATGTCCAATGTGAACACAATAAAAAGTTACTAGAATTTGCAATATGGCATGGTAAAGCTAGAGAATTGGAAATGTCCAACAGTATCCTATGCTACAAGATTAAGGTAATCAAAGGCATTATTCAGTGGAAGTGGACCAATTCACCAATGAACAGTTAATACACAATAAAATGTCTTCTGTTGTTTTCAAATAAAGAGCTAGAGGACATGGTATAGAATTCTACAATTCATTGATTAAAACATCAAATAGCTTTTATTAAACTGGTAATTTTTGTTCATAGATGATGTATTTTATATTAATTTTATTATTAAATAAAACAATGTCCAAGAGTGTGTTTCTATTACATAAATAATTTTTTTAGATGGTGTTCTGGGTTTGGATAGTCTGATTCAAAAGCTTCTGTATTTACACAAAAGCTGTTATACAAAAAATGTTTGGATATTCTCAAACATAGTATACTAGACTCTGTAGCCAACATTTTACCTATGATAATTACTATCACTCAGAATTTGAAACCTGTTGCTGTAACATCCAACATATTCATATATATAGAAAAGTTCCTGTACACGAAGATGATACCATAGAGGATAAATATTTATTTAATATTGAAGAGTAAGTTATTAAAATGTACTACATTAAATATCATTAATTTATTATTGACATATTTTTTTTTTTTTTTGAATTTATCAGTTTGATCATGTCAAATGTGAACACAATAAAAAGTTACTAGAATTTGCAATATGGCATGGTAACGCTAGAGAAATGGAAATGTCCAACAGTATCCTATGCTACAAGATTAAGGTTATCAAAGGCATTATGCAGTGGAAGTGGACCAATTCACCAATCAACAGTTAATACACAATAAAATGTCTTCTGTTGTTTTCAAATAAGGAGCTAGAGGACATGGTATAGAATTCTACAATTCGTTGATTAAAACATCAAATAGCTTTTATTAAACTGGTAATTTTTGTTCATAGATGATGTATTTTATATTAATTTTATCATTAAATAAAACAATGTCCAAGAGTGTGTTTCTGATACATAAATAATTTCTTTAGATGGTGTTCTGGGTTTGGATAGTCTGATTCAAAAGCTTCTGTATTTACACAAAAGCTGTTATACAAAAAATGTTTGGATATTCTCAAACATAGTATACTAGACTCTGTAGCCAACATTTTACCTATGATAATTACTATCACTCAGAATTTGAAACCTGTTGCTGTAACCTCTAATGTTATTATAGAAACAGATAAAGTTTCAAAACTCGATGATGACACCATAGAGTATAAATATTTGTTTTATATTGAAGAGTAATTATTTAAAATATACTACATTAAATATCATTAATTTATTATTGACATATTTTTTTTTTTTTTTGAATTGATCAGTTTGATCATGTCCAATGTGAACACAATAAAAAGTTACTAGAATTTGCAATATGGCATGGTAAAGCTAGAGAACTGGAAATGTCCAACAGTATCCTATGCTACAAGATTAAGGTAATCAAAGGCATTATGCAGTGGAAGTGGACCAATTCACCAATGAACAGTTAATACACAATAAAATGTCTTCTGTTGTTTTCAAATAAGGAGCTAGAGGACATGGTATAGAATTCTACAATTCATTGATTAAAACATCAAATAGCTTTTATTAAACTGGTAATTTTTGTTCATAGATGATGTATTTTATATTAATTTTATCATTAAATAAAACAATGTCCAAGTGTGTGTTTCTATTACATAAATAATTTTTTTAGATGGTGTTCTGGGTTTGGATAGACTGATTCAAAAGCTTCTGTATTTACACAAAAGCTGTTATACAAAAAATGTTTGGATATTCTCAAACACAGTATACTAGACTCTGTAGCCAACATTTTACCTATGATAATTACTATCACTCAGAATTTGAAACCTGTTACTGTATCATCCAACATATTCATATATATAGAAAAGTTCCTGTACACGAAGATGATACCATAGAGGATAAATATTTATTTAATATTGAAGAGTAAGTTTTTAAAATATACTACATTAAATATCATTAATTTATTATTAACATATTTTTTTGAATTGATCAGTTTGATCATGTCCAATGTGAACACAATAAAAAGTTACTAGAATTTGCAATATGGCATGGTAAAGCTAGAGAACTGGAAATGTCCAACAGTATCCTATGCTACAAGATTAACGTAATCAAAGGCATTATGCAGTGGAAGTGGACCAATTCACCAATGAACAGTTAATACACAATAAAATGTCTTCTGTTGTTTTCAAATAAGGAGCAAGAGGACATGGTATAGAATTCTACAATTCGTTGATTAAAACATCAAATATCTTTTATTAAACTGGTAATTTTTGTTCATAGATGATGTATTTTATATTAATTTTATCATTAAATAAAACAATGTACATTAGTGTGTTTCTAATACATAAGTAATTTTTTTAGATGGTGTTCTGGATTAGGATAGTATGATTCAAAAGCTTCTGTATTTACACAAAATCTGTTATACAAAAAATGTTTGGACATTCTCAAACATAGTATACTAGACTCTGTAGCCAACATTTTACATATGATAATTACTATCACTCAGAATTTAAAACCTGTTGCTGTAACATCTAATGTTATTATAGAAACAGATAAAGTTTCAAAACTCGATGATGACACCATAGAGTATAAATATTTGTTTTATATTGAAGAGTAATTATTTAAAATATACTACATTAAATATCATTAATTTATTATTGAGATATTTTTTTTTTTTTTGAATTGATCAGTTTGATCATGTCCAATGTGAACACAATAAAATGTTACTAGAATTTGCAATATGGCATGGTAAAGCTAGAGAACTGGAAATGTCCAACAGTATCCTATGCTACAAGATTAAGGTAATCAAAGGCATTATGCAGTGGAAGTGGACCAATTCACCAATCAACAGTTAATACACAATAAAATGTCTTCTGTTGTTTTCAAATAAGGAGCTAGAGGACATGGTATAGAATTCTACAATTCTTTGATTAAAACATCAAATAGCTTTTATTAAACTGGTAATTTTTGTTCATAGATGATGTATTTTATATTAATTTTATCATTAAATAAAACAATATCCAAGAGTGTGTTTCTATTACATAAATAATTTTTTTAGATGGTGTTCTGGGTTTGGATAGTCTGATTCAAAAGCTTCTGTATTTACACAAAAGCTGTTATACAAAAAATGTTTGGATATTCTCAAACATAGTATACTAGACTCTGTAGCCAACATTTTACCTATGATAATTACTATCACTCAGAATTTGAAACCTGTTGCTGTAACATCCAACATATTCATATATATAGAAAAGTTCCTGTACACGAAGATGATACCATAGAGGATAAATATTTATTTAATATTGAAGAGTAAGTTATTAAAATGTACTACATTAAATATCATTAATTTATTATTGACATATTTTTTTTTTTTTTTGAATTTATCAGTTTGATCATGTCAAATGTGAACACAATAAAAAGTTACTAGAATTTGCAATATGGCATGGTAACGCTAGAGAAATGGAAATGTCCAACAGTATCCTATGCTACAAGATTAACGTAATCAAAGGCATTATGCAGTGGAAGTGGACCAATTCACCAATGAACAGTTAATACACAATAAAATGTCTTCTGTTGTTTTCAAATAAGGAGCTAGAGGACATGGTATAGAATTCTACAATTCGTTGATTAAAACATCAAATATCTTTTATTAAACTGGTAATTTTTGTTCATAGATGATGTATTTTATATTAATTTTATCATTAAATAAAACAATGTACATTAGTGTGTTTCTAATACATAAGTAATTTTTTTAGATGGTGTTCTGGATTAGGATAGTATGATTCAAAAGCTTCTGTATTTACACAAAATCTGTTATACAAAAAATGTTTGGACATTCTCAAACATAGTATACTAGACTCTGTAGCCAACATTTTACATATGATAATTACTATCACTCAGAATTTAAAACCTGTTGCTGTAACATCTAATGTTATTATAGAAACAGAAAAAGTTTCAAAACTCGATGATGATACCATAGAGTATAAATATTGGTTTTATATTGAAGAGTAGGTATTTAAAATATACTACATTAAATATCATTAATTAATTATTGAGATATTTTTTTTTTTTTTGAATTTATCAGTTTGATCATGTCAAATGTGAAAACAATAAAAAGTTACTAGAATTTGCAATATGGCATGGTAACGCTAGAGAAATGGAAATGTCCAACAGTATCCTATGCTACAAGATTAAGGTAATCAAAGGCATTATGCAGTGGAAGTGGACCAATTCACCAGTGAACAGTTAATACACAATAAAATGTCTTCTGTTGTTTTCAATTAAGGAGCTAGAGGACATGGTATAGAATTCTACAATTCATTGATTAAAACATCAAATAGCTTTTATTAAACTGGTAATTTTTGTTCATAGATGATGTATTTTATATTAATTTTATTATTAAATAAAACAATGTCCAAGAGTGTGTTTCTAATACATAAATAATTTCTTTAGATGGTGTTCTGGGTTTGGATAGTCTGATTCAAAAGCTTCTGTATTTACACAAAAGCTGTTATACAAAAAATGTTTGGATATTCTCAAACATAGTATACTAGACTCTGTAGGCAACATTTTACCTATGATAATTACTATCACTCAGAATTTGAAACCTGTTGCTGTAACCTCTAATGTTATTATAGAAACAGATAAAGTTTCAAAACTCGATGATGACACCATAGAGTATAAATATTTGTTTTATATTGAAGAGTAATTATTTAAAATATACTACATTAAATATCATTAATTTATTATTGACATATTTTATTTTTTTTGAATTGATCAGTTTGATCATGTCCAATGTGAACACAATAAAATGTTACTAGAATTTGCAATATGGCATGGTAAAGCTAGAGAACTGGAAATGTCCAACAGTATCCTATGCTACAAGATTAAGGTAATCAAAGGCATTATGCAGTGGAAGTGGACCAATTCACCAATGAACAGTTAATACACAATAAAATGTCTTCTGTTGTTTTCAAATAAGGAGCTAGAGGACATGGTATAGAATTCTACAATTCATTGATTAAAACATCAAATAGCTTTTATTAAACTGGTAATTTTTGTTCATAGATGATGTATTTTATATTAATTTTATTATTAAATAAAACAATGTCCAAGAGTGTGTTTCTAATACATAAATAATTTCTTTAGATGGTGTTCTGGGTTTGGATAGTCTGATTCAAAAGCTTCTGTATTTACACAAAAGCTGTTATACAAAAAATGTTTGGATATTCTCAAACATAGTATACTAAACTCTGTAGCCAACATTTTACCTATGATAATTACTATCACTCAGAATTTGAAACCTGTTGCTGTAACCTCTAATGTTATTATAGAAACAGATAAAGTTTCAAAACTCGATGATGACACCATAGAGTATAAATATTTGTTTTATATTGAAGAGTAAGTATTTAAAATATACTACATTAAATATCATTAATTTATTATTGACATATTTTTTTTTTTTTTTGAATTGATCAGTTTGATCATGTCCAATGTGAACACAATAAAAAGTTACTAGAATTTGCAATATGGCATGGTAAAGCTAGAGAATTGGAAATGTCCAACAGTATCCTATGCTACAAGATTAAGGTAATCAAAGGCATTATTCAGTGGAAGTGGACCAATTCACCAATGAACAGTTAATACACAATAAAATGTCTTCTGTTGTTTTCAAATAAGGAGCTAGAGGACATGGTATAGAATTCTACAATTCATTGATTAAAACATCAAATAGCTTTTATTAAACTGGTAATTTTTGTTCATAGATGATGTATTTTATATTAATTTTATTATTAAATAAAACAATGTCCAAGAGTGTGTTTCTATTACATAAATAATTTTTTTAGATGGTGTTCTGGGTTTGGATAGTCTGATTCAAAAGCTTCTGTATTTACACAAAAGCTGTTATACAAAAAATGTTTGGATATTCTCAAACATAGTATACTAGACTCTGTAGCCAACATTTTACCTATGATAATTACTATCACTCAGAATTTGAAACCTGTTGCTGTAACATCCAACATATTCATATATATAGAAAAGTTCCTGTACACGAAGATGATACCATAGAGGATAAATATTTATTTAATATTGAAGAGTAAGTTATTAAAATGTACTACATTAAATATCATTAATTTATTATTGACATATTTTTTTTTTTTTTGAATTTATCAGTTTGATCATGTCAAATGTGAACACAATAAAAAGTTACTAGAATTTGCAATATGGCATGGTAACGCTAGAGAAATGGAAATGTCCAACAGTATCCTATGCTACAAGATTAAGGTTATCAAAGGCATTATGCAGTGGAAGTGGACCAATTCACCAATGAACAGTTAATACACAATAAAATGTCTTCTGTTGTTTTCAAATAAGGAGCTAGAGGACATGGTATAGAATTCTACAATTCGTTGATTAAAACATCAAATAGCTTTTATTAAACTGGTAATTTTTGTTCATAGATGATGTATTTTATATTAATTTTATCATTAAATAAAACAATGTCCAAGAGTGTGTTTCTGATACATAAATAATTTCTTTAGATGGTGTTCTGGGTTTGGATAGTCTGATTCAAAAGCTTCTGTATTTACACAAAAGCTGTTATACAAAAAATGTTTGGATATTCTCAAACATAGTATACTAGACTCTGTAGCCAACATTTTACCTATGATAATTACTATCACTCAGAATTTGAAACCTGTTGCTGTAACCTCTAATGTTATTATAGAAACAGATAAAGTTTCAAAACTCGATGATGACACCATAGAGTATAAATATTTGTTTTATATTGAAGAGTAAGTATTTAAAATATACTACATTAAATATCATTAATTTATTATTGACATATTTTTTTTTTTTTTGAATTTATCAGTTTGATCATGTCAAATGTGAACACAATAAAAAGTTACTAGAATTTGCAATATGGCATGGTAACGCTAGAGAAATGGAAATGTCCAACAGTATCCTATGCTACAAGATTAAGGTAATCAAAGGCATTATGCAGTGGAAGTGGACCAATTCACCAATCAACAGTTAATACACAATAAAATGTCTTCTGTTGTTTTCAAATAAGGAGCTAGAGGACATGGTATAGAATTCTACAATTCGTTGATTAAAACATCAAATATCTTTTATTAAACTGGTAATTTTTGTTCATAGATGATGTATTTTATATTAATTTTATCATTAAATAAAACAATGTCCAAGAGTGTGTTTCTATTACATAAATAATTTTTTTAGATGGTGTTCTGGGTTTGGATAGTCTGATTCAAAAGCTTCTGTATTTACACAAAAGCTGTTATACAAAAAATGTTTGGATATTCTCAAACATAGTATACTAGACTCTGTAGCCAACATTTTACCTATGATAATTACTATCACTCAGAATTTGAAACCTGTTGCTGTAACATCCAACATATTCATATATATAGAAAAGTTCCTGTACACGAAGATGATACCATAGAGGATAAATATTTATTTAATATTGAAGAGTAAGTTATTAAAATGTACTACATTAAATATCATTAATTTATTATTGACATATTTTTTTTTTTTTTGAATTTATCAGTTTGATCATGTCAAATGTGAACACAATAAAAAGTTACTAGAATTTGCAATATGGCATGGTAACGCTAGAGAAATGGAAATGTCCAACAGTATCCTATGCTACAAGATTAAGGTAATCAAAGGCATTATGCAGTGGAAGTGGACCAATTCACCAATCAACAGTTAATACACAATAAAATGTCTTCTGTTGTTTTCAAATAAGGAGCTAGAGGACATGGTATAGAATTCTACAATTCGTTGATTAAAACATCAAATATCTTTTATTAAACTGGTAATTTTTGTTCATAGATGATGTATTTTATATTAATTTTATCATTAAATAAAACAATGTCCAAGAGTGTGTTTCTATTACATAAATAATTTTTTTAGATGGTGTTCTGGGTTTGGATAGTCTGATTCAAAAGCTTCTGTATTTACACAAAAGCTGTTATACAAAAAATGTTTGGATATTCTCAAACACAGTATACTAGACTCTGTAGCCAACATTTTACCTATGATAATTACTATCACTCAGAATTTGAAACCTGTTACTGTATCATCCAACATATTCATATATATAGAAAAGTTCCTGTACACGAAGATGATACCATAGAGGATAAATATTTATTTAATATTGAAGAGTAAGTTTTTAAAATATACTACATTAAATATCATTAATTTATTATTAACATATTTTTTTGAATTCATCAGTTTGATCATGTCAAATGTGAACACAATAAAAAGTTACTAGAATTTGCAATATGGCATGTTAACGCTAGAGAACTGGAAATGTCCGACAGTATCCTATGCTACAAGATTAAGGTAATCAAATGCATTATGCAGTGGAAGTGGACCAATTCACCAATGAACAGTTAATACACAATAAAATGTCTTCTGTTGTTTTCAAATAAGGAGCAAGAGGACATGGTATAGAATTCTACAATTCGTTGATTAAAACATCAAATATCTTTTATTAAACTGGTAATTTTTGTTCATAGATGATGTATTTTATATTAATTTTATCATTAAATAAAACAATGTACATTAGTGTGTTTCTAATACATAAGTAATTTTTTTAGATGGTGTTCTGGATTAGGATAGTATGATTCAAAAGCTTCTGTATTTACACAAAATCTGTTATACAAAAAATGTTTGGACATTCTCAAACATAGTATACTAGACTCTGTAGCCAACATTTTACATATGATAATTACTATCACTCAGAATTTAAAACCTGTTGCTGTAACATCTAATGTTATTATAGAAACAGAAAAAGTTTCAAAACTCGATGATGATACCATAGAGTATAAATATTGGTTTTATATTGAAGAGTAGGTATTTAAAATATACTACATTAAATATCATTAATTAATTATTGAGATATTTTTTTTTTTTTTGAATTTATCAGTTTGATCATGTCAAATGTGAAAACAATAAAAAGTTACTAGAATTTGCAATATGGCATGGTAACGCTAGAGAAATGGAAATGTCCAACAGTATCCTATGCTACAAGATTAAGGTAATCAAAGGCATTATGCAGTGGAAGTGGACCAATTCACCAATGAACAGTTAATACACAATAAAATGTCTTCTGTTGTTTTCAATTAAGGAGCTAGAGGACATGGTATAGAATTCTACAATTCATTGATTAAAACATCAAATAGCTTTTATTAAACTGGTAATTTTTGTTCATAGATGATGTATTTTATATTAATTTTATTATTAAATAAAACAATGTCCAAGAGTGTGTTTCTAATACATAAATAATTTCTTTAGATGGTGTTCTGGGTTTGGATAGTCTGATTCAAAAGCTTCTGTATTTACACAAAAGCTGTTATACAAAAAATGTTTGGATATTCTCAAACATAGTATACTAGACTCTGTAGGCAACATTTTACCTATGATAATTACTATCACTCAGAATTTGAAACCTGTTGCTGTAACCTCTAATGTTATTATAGAAACAGATAAAGTTTCAAAACTCGATGATGACACCATAGAGTATAAATATTTGTTTTATATTGAAGAGTAATTATTTAAAATATACTACATTAAATATCATTAATTTATTATTGACATATTTTTTTTTTTTTTGAATTGATCAGTTTAATCATGTCCAATGTGAACACAATAAAATGTTACTAGAATTTGCAATATGGCATGGTAAAGCTAGAGAACTGGTAATGTCCAACAGTATCCTATGCTACAAGATTAAGGTAATCAAAGGCATTATGCAGTGGAAGTGGACCAATTCACCAATCAACAGTTAATACACAATAAAATGTCTTCTGTTGTTTTCAAATAAGGAGCTAGAGGACATGGTATAGAATTCTACAATTCGTTGATTAAAACATCAAATAGCTTTTATTAAACTGGTAATTTTTGTTCATAGATGATGTATTTTATATTAATTTTATCATTAAATAAAACAATATCCAAGAGTGTGTTTCTATTACATAAATAATTTTTTTAGATGGTGTTCTGGGTTTGGATAGTCTGATTCAAAAGCTTCTGTATTTACACAAAAGCTGTTATACAAAAAATGTTTGGATATTCTCAAACATAGTATACTAAACTCTGTAGCCAACATTTTACCTATGATAATTACTATCACTCAGAATTTGAAACCTGTTGCTGTAACCTCTAATGTTATTATAGAAACAGATAAAGTTTCAAAACTCGATGATGACACCATAGAGTATAAATATTTGTTTTATATTGAAGAGTAAGTATTTAAAATATACTACATTAAATATCATTAATTTATTATTGACATATTTTTTTTTTTTTTTGAATTGATCAGTTTGATCATGTCCAATGTGAACACAATAAAAAGTTACTAGAATTTGCAATATGGCATGGTAAAGCTAGAGAATTGGAAATGTCCAACAGTATCCTATGCTACAAGATTAAGGTAATCAAAGGCATTATTCAGTGGAAGTGGACCAATTCACCAATGAACAGTTAATACACAATAAAATGTCTTCTGTTGTTTTCAAATAAAGAGCTAGAGGACATGGTATAGAATTCTACAATTCATTGATTAAAACATCAAATAGCTTTTATTAAACTGGTAATTTTTGTTCATAGATGATGTATTTTATATTAATTTTATTATTAAATAAAACAATGTCCAAGAGTGTGTTTCTATTACATAAATAATTTTTTTAGATGGTGTTCTGGGTTTGGATAGTCTGATTCAAAAGCTTCTGTATTTACACAAAAGCTGTTATACAAAAAATGTTTGGATATTCTCAAACATAGTATACTAGACTCTGTAGCCAACATTTTACCTATGATAATTACTATCACTCAGAATTTGAAACCTGTTGCTGTAACATCCAACATATTCATATATATAGAAAAGTTCCTGTACACGAAGATGATACCATAGAGGATAAATATTTATTTAATATTGAAGAGTAAGTTATTAAAATGTACTACATTAAATATCATTAATTTATTATTGACATATTTTTTTTTTTTTTTGAATTTATCAGTTTGATCATGTCAAATGTGAACACAATAAAAAGTTACTAGAATTTGCAATATGGCATGGTAACGCTAGAGAAATGGAAATGTCCAACAGTATCCTATGCTACAAGATTAAGGTTATCAAAGGCATTATGCAGTGGAAGTGGACCAATTCACCAATCAACAGTTAATACACAATAAAATGTCTTCTGTTGTTTTCAAATAAGGAGCTAGAGGACATGGTATAGAATTCTACAATTCGTTGATTAAAACATCAAATAGCTTTTATTAAACTGGTAATTTTTGTTCATAGATGATGTATTTTATATTAATTTTATCATTAAATAAAACAATGTCCAAGAGTGTGTTTCTGATACATAAATAATTTCTTTAGATGGTGTTCTGGGTTTGGATAGTCTGATTCAAAAGCTTCTGTATTTACACAAAAGCTGTTATACAAAAAATGTTTGGATATTCTCAAACATAGTATACTAGACTCTGTAGCCAACATTTTACCTATGATAATTACTATCACTCAGAATTTGAAACCTGTTACTGTATCATCCAACATATTCATATATATAGAAAAGTTCCTGTACACGAAGATGATACCATAGAGGATAAATATTTATTTAATATTGAAGAGTAAGTTTTTAAAATATACTACATTAAATATCATTAATTTATTATTAACATATTTTTTTGAATTGATCAGTTTGATCATGTCCAATGTGAACACAATAAAAAGTTACTAGAATTTGCAATATGGCATGGTAAAGCTAGAGAACTGGAAATGTCCAACAGTATCCTATGCTACAAGATTAACGTAATCAAAGGCATTATGCAGTGGAAGTGGACCAATTCACCAATGAACAGTTAATACACAATAAAATGTCTTCTGTTGTTTTCAAATAAGGAGCAAGAGGACATGGTATAGAATTCTACAATTCGTTGATTAAAACATCAAATATCTTTTATTAAACTGGTAATTTTTGTTCATAGATGATGTATTTTATATTAATTTTATCATTAAATAAAACAATGTACATTAGTGTGTTTCTAATACATAAGTAATTTTTTTAGATGGTGTTCTGGATTAGGATAGTATGATTCAAAAGCTTCTGTATTTACACAAAATCTGTTATACAAAAAATGTTTGGACATTCTCAAACATAGTATACTAGACTCTGTAGCCAACATTTTACATATGATAATTACTATCACTCAGAATTTAAAACCTGTTGCTGTAACATCTAATGTTATTATAGAAACAGATAAAGTTTCAAAACTCGATGATGACACCATAGAGTATAAATATTTGTTTTATATTGAAGAGTAATTATTTAAAATATACTACATTAAATATCATTAATTTATTATTGAGATATTTTTTTTTTTTTTGAATTGATCAGTTTGATCATGTCCAATGTGAACACAATAAAATGTTACTAGAATTTGCAATATGGCATGGTAAAGCTAGAGAACTGGAAATGTCCAACAGTATCCTATGCTACAAGATTAAGGTAATCAAAGGCATTATGCAGTGGAAGTGGACCAATTCACCAATCAACAGTTAATACACAATAAAATGTCTTCTGTTGTTTTCAAATAAGGAGCTAGAGGACATGGTATAGAATTCTACAATTCTTTGATTAAAACATCAAATAGCTTTTATTAAACTGGTAATTTTTGTTCATAGATGATGTATTTTATATTAATTTTATCATTAAATAAAACAATATCCAAGAGTGTGTTTCTATTACATAAATAATTTTTTTAGATGGTGTTCTGGGTTTGGATAGTCTGATTCAAAAGCTTCTGTATTTACACAAAAGCTGTTATACAAAAAATGTTTGGATATTCTCAAACATAGTATACTAGACTCTGTAGCCAACATTTTACCTATGATAATTACTATCACTCAGAATTTGAAACCTGTTGCTGTAACATCCAACATATTCATATATATAGAAAAGTTCCTGTACACGAAGATGATACCATAGAGGATAAATATTTATTTAATATTGAAGAGTAAGTTATTAAAATGTACTACATTAAATATCATTAATTTATTATTGACATATTTTTTTTTTTTTTTGAATTTATCAGTTTGATCATGTCAAATGTGAACACAATAAAAAGTTACTAGAATTTGCAATATGGCATGGTAACGCTAGAGAAATGGAAATGTCCAACAGTATCCTATGCTACAAGATTAACGTAATCAAAGGCATTATGCAGTGGAAGTGGACCAATTCACCAATGAACAGTTAATACACAATAAAATGTCTTCTGTTGTTTTCAAATAAGGAGCTAGAGGACATGGTATAGAATTCTACAATTCGTTGATTAAAACATCAAATATCTTTTATTAAACTGGTAATTTTTGTTCATAGATGATGTATTTTATATTAATTTTATCATTAAATAAAACAATGTACATTAGTGTGTTTCTAATACATAAGTAATTTTTTTAGATGGTGTTCTGGATTAGGATAGTATGATTCAAAAGCTTCTGTATTTACACAAAATCTGTTATACAAAAAATGTTTGGACATTCTCAAACATAGTATACTAGACTCTGTAGCCAACATTTTACATATGATAATTACTATCACTCAGAATTTAAAACCTGTTGCTGTAACATCTAATGTTATTATAGAAACAGAAAAAGTTTCAAAACTCGATGATGATACCATAGAGTATAAATATTGGTTTTATATTGAAGAGTAGGTATTTAAAATATACTACATTAAATATCATTAATTAATTATTGAGATATTTTTTTTTTTTTTGAATTTATCAGTTTGATCATGTCAAATGTGAAAACAATAAAAAGTTACTAGAATTTGCAATATGGCATGGTAACGCTAGAGAAATGGAAATGTCCAACAGTATCCTATGCTACAAGATTAAGGTAATCAAAGGCATTATGCAGTGGAAGTGGACCAATTCACCAGTGAACAGTTAATACACAATAAAATGTCTTCTGTTGTTTTCAATTAAGGAGCTAGAGGACATGGTATAGAATTCTACAATTCATTGATTAAAACATCAAATAGCTTTTATTAAACTGGTAATTTTTGTTCATAGATGATGTATTTTATATTAATTTTATTATTAAATAAAACAATGTCCAAGAGTGTGTTTCTAATACATAAATAATTTCTTTAGATGGTGTTCTGGGTTTGGATAGTCTGATTCAAAAGCTTCTGTATTTACACAAAAGCTGTTATACAAAAAATGTTTGGATATTCTCAAACATAGTATACTAGACTCTGTAGGCAACATTTTACCTATGATAATTACTATCACTCAGAATTTGAAACCTGTTGCTGTAACCTCTAATGTTATTATAGAAACAGATAAAGTTTCAAAACTCGATGATGACACCATAGAGTATAAATATTTGTTTTATATTGAAGAGTAATTATTTAAAATATACTACATTAAATATCATTAATTTATTATTGACATATTTTTTTTTTTTTGAATTGATCAGTTTGATCATGTCCAATGTGAACACAATAAAATGTTACTAGAATTTGCAATATGGCATGGTAAAGCTAGAGAACTGGAAATGTCCAACAGTATCCTATGCTACAAGATTAAGGTAATCAAAGGCATTATGCAGTGGAAGTGGACCAATTCACCAATCAACAGTTAATACACAATAAAATGTCTTCTGTTGTTTTCAAATAAGGAGCTAGAGGACATGGTATAGAATTCTACAATTCGTTGATTAAAACATCAAATAGCTTTTATTAAACTGGTAATTTTTGTTCATAGATGATGTATTTTATATTAATTTTATCATTAAATAAAACAATATCCAAGAGTGTGTTTCTATTACATAAATAATTTTTTTAGATGGTGTTCTGGGTTTGGATAGTCTGATTCAAAAGCTTCTGTATTTACACAAAAGCTGTTATACAAAAAATGTTTGGATATTCTCAAACATAGTATACTAAACTCTGTAGCCAACATTTTACCTATGATAATTACTATCACTCAGAATTTGAAACCTGTTGCTGTAACCTCTAATGTTATTATAGAAACAGATAAAGTTTCAAAACTCGATGATGACACCATAGAGTATAAATATTTGTTTTATATTGAAGAGTAAGTATTTAAAATATACTACATTAAATATCATTAATTTATTATTGACATATTTTTTTTTTTTTTGAATTGATCAGTTTGATCATGTCCAATGTGAACACAATAAAAAGTTACTAGAATTTGCAATATGGCATGGTAAAGCTAGAGAATTGGAAATGTCCAACAGTATCCTATGCTACAAGATTAAGGTAATCAAAGGCATTATTCAGTGGAAGTGGACCAATTCACCAATGAACAGTTAATACACAATAAAATGTCTTCTGTTGTTTTCAAATAAGGAGCTAGAGGACATGGTATAGAATTCTACAATTCATTGATTAAAACATCAAATAGCTTTTATTAAACTGGTAATTTTTGTTCATAGATGATGTATTTTATATTAATTTTATTATTAAATAAAACAATGTCCAAGAGTGTGTTTCTATTACATAAATAATTTTTTTAGATGGTGTTCTGGGTTTGGATAGTCTGATTCAAAAGCTTCTGTATTTACACAAAAGCTGTTATACAAAAAATGTTTGGATATTCTCAAACATAGTATACTAGACTCTGTAGCCAACATTTTACCTATGATAATTACTATCACTCAGAATTTGAAACCTGTTGCTGTAACATCCAACATATTCATATATATAGAAAAGTTCCTGTACACGAAGATGATACCATAGAGGATAAATATTTATTTAATATTGAAGAGTAAGTTATTAAAATGTACTACATTAAATATCATTAATTTATTATTGACATATTTTTTTTTTTTTTTGAATTTATCAGTTTGATCATGTCAAATGTGAACACAATAAAAAGTTACTAGAATTTGCAATATGGCATGGTAACGCTAGAGAAATGGAAATGTCCAACAGTATCCTATGCTACAAGATTAAGGTTATCAAAGGCATTATGCAGTGGAAGTGGACCAATTCACCAATCAACAGTTAATACACAATAAAATGTCTTCTGTTGTTTTCAAATAAGGAGCTAGAGGACATGGTATAGAATTCTACAATTCGTTGATTAAAACATCAAATAGCTTTTATTAAACTGGTAATTTTTGTTCATAGATGATGTATTTTATATTAATTTTATCATTAAATAAAACAATGTCCAAGAGTGTGTTTCTGATACATAAATAATTTCTTTAGATGGTGTTCTGGGTTTGGATAGTCTGATTCAAAAGCTTCTGTATTTACACAAAAGCTGTTATACAAAAAATGTTTGGATATTCTCAAACATAGTATACTAGACTCTGTAGCCAACATTTTACCTATGATAATTACTATCACTCAGAATTTGAAACCTGTTGCTGTAACCTCTAATGTTATTATAGAAACAGATAAAGTTTCAAAACTCGATGATGACACCATAGAGTATAAATATTTGTTTTATATTGAAGAGTAATTATTTAAAATATACTACATTAAATATCATTAATTTATTATTGACATATTTTTTTTTTTTTTTGAATTGATCAGTTTGATCATGTCCAATGTGAACACAATAAAAAGTTACTAGAATTTGCAATATGGCATGGTAAAGCTAGAGAACTGGAAATGTCCAACAGTATCCTATGCTACAAGATTAAGGTAATCAAAGGCATTATGCAGTGGAAGTGGACCAATTCACCAATGAACAGTTAATACACAATAAAATGTCTTCTGTTGTTTTCAAATAAGGAGCTAGAGGACATGGTATAGAATTCTACAATTCATTGATTAAAACATCAAATAGCTTTTATTAAACTGGTAATTTTTGTTCATAGATGATGTATTTTATATTAATTTTATCATTAAATAAAACAATGTCCAAGAGTGTGTTTCTATTACATAAATAATTTTTTTAGATGGTGTTCTGGGTTTGGATAGTCTGATTCAAAAGCTTCTGTATTTACACAAAAGCTGTTATACAAAAAATGTTTGGATATTCTCAAACACAGTATACTAGACTCTGTAGCCAACATTTTACCTATGATAATTACTATCACTCAGAATTTGAAACCTGTTACTGTATCATCCAACATATTCATATATATAGAAAAGTTCCTGTACACGAAGATGATACCATAGAGGATAAATATTTATTTAATATTGAAGAGTAAGTTTTTAAAATATACTACATTAAATATCATTAATTTATTATTAACATATTTTTTTGAATTGATCAGTTTGATCATGTCCAATGTGAACACAATAAAAAGTTACTAGAATTTGCAATATGGCATGGTAAAGCTAGAGAACTGGAAATGTCCAACAGTATCCTATGCTACAAGATTAACGTAATCAAAGGCATTATGCAGTGGAAGTGGACCAATTCACCAATGAACAGTTAATACACAATAAAATGTCTTCTGTTGTTTTCAAATAAGGAGCTAGAGGACATGGTATAGAATTCTACAATTCATTGATTAAAACATCAAATAGCTTTTATTAAACTGGTAATTTTTGTTCATAGATGATGTATTTTATATTAATTTTATCATTAAATAAAACAATGTCCAAGAGTGTGTTTCTATTACATAAATAATTTTTTTAGATGGTGTTCTGGGTTTGGATAGTCTGATTCAAAAGCTTCTGTATTTACACAAAAGCTGTTATACAAAAAATGTTTGGATATTCTCAAACACAGTATACTAGACTCTGTAGCCAACATTTTACATATGATAATTACTATCACTCAGAATTTAAAACCTGTTGCTGTAACATCTAATGTTATTATAGAAACAGATAAAGTTTCAAAACTCGATGATGATACCATAGAGTATAAATATTGGTTTTATATTGAAGAGTAGGTATTTAAAATATACTACATTAAATATCATTAATTAATTATTGAGATATTTTTTTTTTTTTTGAATTTATCAGTTTGATCATGTCAAATGTGAAAACAATAAAAAGTTACTAGAATTTGCAATATGGCATGGTAACGCTAGAGAAATGGAAATGTCCAACAGTATCCTATGCTACAAGATTAAGGTAATCAAAGGCATTATGCAGTGGAAGTGGACCAATTCACCAATGAACAGTTAATACACAATAAAATGTCTTCTGTTGTTTTCAATTAAGGAGCTAGAGGACATGGTATAGAATTCTACAATTCATTGATTAAAACATCAAATAGCTTTTATTAAACTGGTAATTTTTGTTCATAGATGATGTATTTTATATTAATTTTATCATTAAATAAAACAATGTACATTAGTGTGTTTCTAATACATAAATAATTTTTTTAGATGGTGTTCTGGATTAGGATTTAATGATAATTCAACTGATAATACTAAAAATAAGTCTTTAGAGTTTTAACACAAAAATTATCAGAATATTTTAAAGACAATGACTTTTTGTTTACAAATTATAAAGCCTCTAATTTTCTCTTTTAATTATGGAAATAGTAATTTTTTATTTTCACTAGTATAATTTAAATCATTATAAATTGCAACAGTCGATAAGTAAAATATAAAATATGAAACGCTAAATAAGTCTATGTGAGAACCACTGTTAGGTGTCTGAACTGATAGCAACATCCCATTATATTGATTGATATTGGGTTAAAAGCAAAGGGCGTTGACACGATATTATATTGGTGACTGAAAATGGCTGAAAAGAAACGAATTCATATTTATTTAAAAACTTTTAGGACAATTAATTAATAAAATTTTACCTGTATGTTGTTGTGAGAAAATCTATGTAGTTGACTTGTTATTAGGTCTAACGTAATGTCTTCATTAATTTAATCGTCTTATATACCCTTCTCCTTTGACAAACCTTCCTGAAACTATAAGGAATATAATCAACATAATAAATATAAAAATCACAGATTAATAGGCGAACAGTTTTATACCGAACAATGAACTTATTGGATAATTTCTTTTCAACTACTCACTTCGTCTTGAAACGTTTTCAATAGGGCATATTTCCTTAAAGCCAAAGCTGTTGTTCTATGCAAAGCGTCTAATAACTCGGAATATGTAGTCATGCTCGTGTCCAAGGGCTCAAAACCTTCTGGCATACATTCGTTTATTTGATTCACGCCGTCGGCTACCACTCTACGTTCTTCCTCGAGTTCCAATATGATTTTTTCACGGTCACGGTTCATTTTACCGACACTCTAAACACGCACAAAGTTGACCAGTTGAAAAATTACGTGCAATACGAATCGGTAGAAACACGAATAATAAACTAAAAGGACAAAACGTGTACTTATGGACTGTTTATACAATGTAAGTATTCTGGCCACAGCAACTGAGTATTGATTTTTTCAATAGGGGTTACGCCCACAGTGGAAGAACGGCTGACCTTTTTATAAATTAAAGGTGTAAGAATGGCCAACACAACATCAGCTGTTGGACAATTTATATATATGTTGAAGGATTATTAAACACGATCGGAAATTATACAGTGTTCAGAACGGTTTAATTTTTTTATGAATATTAGCAAAGTGTATATCTAAAATGTAATATTAGTTTTATTATATTTAATGTCGTTCAAATATAAAAAAAAACAAGGAGAATACTAATTTTCTACATTATATTAAATTGTGTTAAATGTATTATATTTCCAGTTCAAATGTGGAGACCCGGGAAAATGTATGTGCACAAAATATAATTAATATATTAACATTTTTTAATGATATAATTTTGAATCAAATCAATTTGATTTATTTTTTAAGTATTGTAAAAATGAAAAACTTAATGTTGGTTTTTATATATTTTCAGTATTTGTGGAATTAAATACTAATAAATAAAAAAAATATTTTTTTAGAAAATATTTAATAAGTGTATGCAAATCAATGAAATATGCATTTTAAAACTATCGAGCCTAAGTAAAATCCAGTAAAAAGTGGTAATCTATTAAAAGAAAAACCCATAAACCAGAATAAACTACTATGCATATTGAATCATTCATATAATGAACACTCAACAGGACAATCAAAATCCTCTGTATAGAATGGTATTAACTTTTTTATTGTCAAATTTTCTTACATTAATTAACTAATTATTTATCTTATTTTTTTATACACAATTTAATTTTTTTAAAAATAATATTGAATTGTTATATACAAATAATACAATAGGCCAGTAAAATGTATGTCAATAATTGAAAAGGTTATATTTTTCTAAAAAATCCAAAACATTAATATACTGATCACATCAATTTCTACAAGGTACTATTGTATAAATAAATATATTAATTCTAATAAATTATTATTTTACATTTAATTGTAATTCAACTTATAAGCTCCTACAGTGTTAGGTGAATAAAAAATATTCTGTACTTCTTCAACAAATGTCAAACTTATAATATATATATAACATTTAAAATTCAAAGATGACTAAATATTTTTATATGAATATTATAATATTGTGTAGGTATAAGTTGACAACAATAATTTTATAAATATAGTGGAATTTTGATATTAAATTGTAATACAAATGAATTAAGTATCCAGATTGATATTAAACAGTTCTTAAAAGTCTATGACAGTTGGCAGAAGATTAATTATAATAACTTCATGACAGATGTCTTTTTGATGATTAGACAATAATAGTTAAAATACCATTTAGCATTCAGACATAGCATGGGGTCACCCACCATATTATAATACAAAGGAAAGCATTAGCATTAACAAGTTGGCCACTTTCTTATTGTATAAGCTTTCTGGTGGGCATACCTAGAGAAACATAACAGAGAAAAACTATATGCATATATGACCAATATAACTGTTTATGAAAAATTATTAACATGATAATAATATAACTGTCACCTATATATGTGTTATGTATATAAATTATACATAATAATACATAATATAATTTAAAGGTTGTATTTATGTTTACAGTAGTAATTAATTTTTAGAGTTTGAGGTATAATCCAAAATTATATGTTAATTGGTTACTGAATAAAATTAACATTAAACTAATAATCCTATAAATTTTTGACAAACAGAGAAGGTTCATATTGTACACAACAGAGCTGTCAATAGCAAGACACCATCAGATTCTTTTTGAAAATTTGATGTTTTATCAAAGGCACAAGGAAAATGCAAATCCAACATATTTGGATCCTTATAAAATTTGAACTTTGACTTCATCCCACCATTACAGTCAATGAATTCTAAAAATTAATTAAAATGAATACAATTTTAATAAAGTAAAATAAACCCCTTATATTGAAATGTACTAATAGTTTAATAATTAACTCACTTATATTGTTATATTCTAAAACATGAGAAGCCTGGTTGTTCAATCATATTCAGAATGACTTTCATAAAATAGAAATGTTCCCATATCAACATGCGAATCATTGCCATATTACATATACATTTTGAATCTGCTTTAAAATTTAAAAAAAAAACAATTTATTTAACATTACACTTTAATGATTGTCATTATTAAAATAATAATATGATTTGAAAATAATCTATTGTTAAGTGAAAATTAGGTAGGCAGGTCACATTCTGTAGTCCCATAGTATCGGTTATTGTAAACCAGATCATGTCCCTGGGCATGAGAAGAATTCTTGCTGACTTTTCATTATCCATCTAATAACAGGTAAAAGAAAGGGCATGTTTCAGTATAAATATTTTTTTATTAATAATTTTTTAACAATTTGATTCAGTAACATCTTTTGATGATAATTCATTTTTCATGGTGTCACCTGTAGAAAGAAATAAGAAATAAATACTTAATGAATTGAGTACTAAATAGTTTTTATTTAAATAGGATACTAGAAATTAAATAATATGTGTTAGTAAATGCCTAAATATTAATAATTCATCTTGGTAATTATGAATTGTTGCTTTTATTCAAAACTAATTAATTATATTGTATTTAAAGGGTATTACCCACTAATGGTTAATAAATAAATAAACAATTATATATCAAGACCGTTTTCAACAGAGAAAGAACAAGAAATGTTAATTAAAATGTGTAAATTTACAAATATAATTTTATATTGAGCACTTTACAAATTATAAAGTAATCTAAATATTGTTGTGATATAGTCATGTGAAATCTGAATAAAAAAAAATGGTATCACTATATTCAATTCAGTAATTCTTAATTATTTGACGTAAAATATTATTATTTCATACCTAGTAGTTAATGGTTGGTCTCCATTGATTTCTGTTGTAATGTTTGACGACGATTTATATCTGGAACTAGAAGGAATCAAAATTTTGCAAATCTTCATGATGTTCCTCTGTGTACATGTTTCATAAAAAAAAAAAAAACAACAAAAGTTTGAAACTGCCATTTTCAAAATTCTGTAACTAATTGACCGAACTCGGGGCAAGCGAAAAAATTAAAGTTACGTTGTATACTTACATCGGTAGGTAACAAAGCAATTTATTGCTACTTCCAGCAAATAATTTGTCCAGCTTGCAAAATTAGGCGTTACAGAAACGTTGCCCTGCAAAACATTAAACGGGTCAACATGACAATGGAATTAACAGTAGTCACAAATTGTTACCAGGGTTATACTCTGAATGTAATAGTAATTTACTTTGAACACAGCCAATTTATAACAAAACATGAAATGGCGAAAAAAAATTGAACAGTATGAATATAAAATAGACGGTCTCATAAATCGTCCTTTTTATCAATGATAGTACGGTCCGATAACAATATTTGATAAGAAAATTTAGTGTTTACTACTGTATTGTTATTTGGCATTTTTCATTTTATCTAATTTAGCATTGTCGTCATGTGAAATTAGGTCGGTGAGTATTTGTCTGGGTTTAGTCTTTGACGTTTTAATATCCACCACTCGAGTGTTGCTCTGGTTGTTATTATAAAATAATGTTTTCTTTAATAATTTATTATTTTGATGTTAAATCCATTAATTTGACCGATCGCCGAATGCCGTTCACGTCTTATTACAATTAAAATGTTTCATACTGATCGAAATAACAACATACGACAAAACAGAATAAACAGCTAACGATTTGAATATTGATACATCATTGTCACTCTTGTTAGTATAGCATTTATTAACGGTTTTTGAATACAATTCTGTACTAAATTATAACCACAGGCATACTTAATGTGAAAATAATTAGGCACGTAGACCCGATTGTTATATTAGTTTCAAACGTTGTTCGCTGCGTCAAATTGTGAACCGCACGAATATTGTCGATATTAAATTCTCCCGATGTCTTCACGCCATCATTCATGTAAGTATCAATCTTTAAATGTCAAGAACAATTTTTTGTACCACGAACTCAATAAGTATCACTAATACTACTCACAATAATTTTTAGATATGATGACTAGTTTGGTTTGATAAAGGCCAGTCACCAGACATGAACTACAAGTTTCAAATGACAGCTGCGGCAGACTGAGTGAATCGAGAACAAAACAATTTGTGTCTGCATTCAATTCGCCTGGTGTTCGTCTCATCTTACATGTAAGTATCCGCCTTACCTTATGTTACAATAATTTGTAAGTTGACCCATTGGTATATTAGTTTCGTTATCAACCAGTGAAACAGCAAGTCAGAATTTTTTTGCCTCTCCTCCTCCAGTCGGTCAACAGTACACTGTTTATGAATAATATCCTATTGTATCGTGTTTGATCGTTATACATTGGAATATAACTTAACTCGATCTCTTAAAATGCATACAAACATATCTTAGGACACATTTTTTAGATGCCACCATTGCTCTGTTAAATAAGTTGACAGCAAATCGTAAGAAGTCTTGTGCATTTTTTTTGTTATTGACGTTTTGTTACTTAAGTAATCCCTATTCTATGTGTTGAAAGTATTTGTACTATTTGATGGATCCATAAAAATGTTCAAATGGTACACAGTATTATGAATGAATTCTTTTATATTCTATGTCCTTTATGCAATTTGAATGGATTTCTATTTAAATTTCTCATTTAGCCTATCACTATTTTTACCACAAAAGATATTGCCTCAATTATACTTTTTCCGTCTCTTTGGCAGATACACAAAACCCATTGACCAGTTGAATTCTCTCTGTAATTTTAATTATTAATATCGTAATCTCCCTCATCACTCACTTAAATCATACATATTTATATTGTTGACAGAAATTTCACCAATGTCCTTTTCTCTGAAGAAATTACATTTCAGCTCTCTGAATGAATAATTAAATAAAACTCATTAGCCAACATGATTATGAATTATATGAATTACAATGAATATAATGTATGTAGTATAAATTCATATCACTACTTACATATTACAAGTGATGTTTGTGCTACAAACATTTGTAAATCATTTTCTAAACTCTGCTAAGACATTTTTAAAATTTGCATTCCCTCCTATTTACAGAAAACATAGTTTTTTTCTTGGCAGTGAAGTGTCCATATCTAGTAAAACCATAGTAGGCACCTTTCTTACATGTAATATTAAACCGTAATATCAGTATTACTTAATAGTTGACCATTGTACTTGGTATTTAAAATGTGCACTGCTTAAATTATATTGTTTATTTAAGTCTATATACACTATAGAAAAACGTATGATAATAAAGTTTTAAATTTTAAATTCATTCAAATCTTCTGTATTTTGTTCTCCGTATATTTATTTCTATTAATTTTTTCACAGAGATATTTTTTTCTGAACTTAACATCTGTCAAATAGAGGATTCTTAAACTTTTTTTTTTTACAATAAAATTAATAATAATTTACTATATATAATGATACAATATAATATAATATACTATTATAATTTATATCTGTACACAAGGGTAAATCTGGGTTGCCAACAAAAAACTATTCTGAGCTAATTCATTCGAAGTGTCGTAGTTTCTACGGTTTTTATTGGAATGTGCATTTTAAAAGCTTAAAAAGTGTTTTTTTGTTTGTAATTACAATATAAAATAAAATGTATACTCTTTCTTTATTTGTCCCCGAACTACCAATATTGCTTAACTTTTTTTTAAAATTTTTTTTTTATGGTTACATAAACACAATAAAAATGTACAGTTTTTTGAAAATGATATAAAATTGAATGTATAGAGGTATCAAAAAAAATATATAAAAAAAAAAAACGGGTATTTTAAGACACAGATAGTGTCATTCGTAATGTGCTTTGAACATTATTGTTATTTCTACTCTAAATATGTTAAGGTTATAATTCTCCCACACTGAACAGTTATTAATGTTTTGTGAAATATAAAATTTGTGCTTGCTTAAATTTTCAAATGATTAATTTATTTTTATATGACATATTGTACAATTTGATAATATTCTTATAAATTTAATTTAAGCTGTGGCTGATACTATATGTCTAAGAATATCATATCTAAAAATACCTAGAACAATTTCTGCAGTCTTTCCTAACAAAACATGTAACATAATTATTTAAAACATAAAACTCAAACAGCCAACACAAAATACTGACTTGAAGGAACACAAGTTTTAAGTATGATATAAATCTATTTATGACCAAATGACTTACAAATGAATAAATAAACTGAACAAATATTTACAACAGTAAATATTTAATTCTGATGTAGTTTCCTCTCGCCTTGGATTATCTAGGTTGTTTATATTTATACAAGAAGTAGTTACATTTTCATCATGAGATATTGTATAGCGATGGCCATAATTATCCTGTTTGTATGGTTGTTATCAGTTGTTACTTATCACTGAACAAAACATTTAGAATTATAACGTTTATCCACAAAATAACTTAATTACTCACTGTCGGTTAAATTGGTTAAAATAATTAATAATAATGAACCGGACCATTTGGTCCATATCACAGATTCCTGAATAACGACTACCCAAATAAATTATTAATATTAGCTTATTTGGGAAAAAAATTCTGTCCGCAAGGGGAAATTGCCCACCCAGCCACGTACGTGCGTACGAGTATGGTAAGGAACGAGCATCTTTAATGTCTGGTCTACTATCATCCACCTTGTGTAAATTTAAAAATTGTTGGATATGTATGCATGGTAAGTAATTGTATATATAAATAAAAAACGTTCAAAAACCACAGCGCATCTATTTCCTTTTCACAGTAGCACCGATCACCCGCTAACGCCTGTAATCACGTCATCACCCACCTTACAGGCTGCCCTATGACTAATATAATAATGATTGTAGTTTTGGGTGCACTGCGTCGGGATACAGGCCAATTAAATGCCAAAGGTTTGTTGTCGCCATTGACCCGGTCCGCGAAAACGTCTTTATTTTGTAACTGCCTGTCGTCACCATTCCATTGTCCAGTTAAACGCAGACTTTGTTTATCATAGATTTTGTTTGTCAACGTGAACGGGGTACCCAGGCTACCTTCCGCACAGGTAATATATTTATAACGTTTCATATACTTTGGCCGGTGTACCCTTTTTCTTTTTCATATATATTTATAATGCACATGTCATTTTCGTTTTTTTTCTACCTTTATTTGCGCGAAGCTTTCATACCACAAGGCTTTCCTTGGTTGTTAATGTTCCATTCATTATATTTTTGATAATAATAAATTCCATTTATTTACCCTAAATCCTATGATTGTTTTTATTTCTAAAATAATCAAATACAATCCGATGTAATCATTCTAGCGGCACACAATATAATAATCATACGTGCTCCGACCTCTTGTTAGGCGATGGCCACCTTAATTACAAGCATGTAAAATAACGCTCCGTCGGAACCGTCACATATATTTGATGGAAATGCGTGAGACCTTACATATATAGATATATATTTTGTATTCATATATTTCTATTGTGATTTTATTTATTTTTTTTTTTCTGTTTTAGAATGATCCATTGTCTGTTTGACAAAGAAGTAGAAGCGTGCAGTCATCACATACCGTAGTTTTAGGTGTTTCTAAACCAGAACAATTACGTGTTGAACCGATTCGTATATGACAAGTTTATCAAATATGAGATTCTCCTAATTTCTTTATTTATAAAACATCGGTTTCCAAAACTGAAGAACAAAATAGTTTGATTTGCTGAAATTATTTCTGCTATAAACACAGTTACATGTCAAGGGATTGTCTTTGAAAGTGCTATATTTTTCATAAACAATACTTTTTTGAAATAAAACTGAGTCGAGAGTCTAGTATGATGACTTCTGCTGTACAAGAACCTATAAATTTAGACGAGTGAGTAAATATTTAATTTTCTCTTTCTTCTGGGGGAGTGTAATATTGACCAGACACATAATAGCATTAGTCCAACTTGTATAAAGTAAGAGTAATTTAAACAATTTTTTTAAATATTTTATTTCATTTGATTGTTATATTGTTGAATTCCTTTTAAACCCTATATGTATTCATTTATTATTTCATTCATGTTCTGAGTCCTTTTTTGTTGGCTTGTTTAGAGCTAGTATACTCTATATGTGCCTGGTCTATAACAAAACAAAAGTGGCATTTTTCATTTAAAAACCTAAAATAAATTATCAACTGCCCTAATTTTATCAAATTATTACAGAACTTCTGAAATGAATGGTTCTGGAACAGATTCAATATCGTACATGCAATCATTTAATAATGGAGCAATGAGGCATATTTTCTCATATTTAAATACAAGAGACCGTGCAGTTGCATCCAGAGTGTGTACTTCTTGGAATATGGTTTCAAAGGATAGAGTTTTTGTAAGTTTAATTTTAATTATTAATATTACTCGGATTTAAATATTTTAATAAAAAATACTTTGTGACCTACATTTAAAAAAAAAATGTACTTAAATTAAATATAATTTTTTTTCTGTAATAAAATAAAACATTTTTTTTTTTTTTTTTTTTAACTGAAACTGCTCTTTCTACATAAACTGAAGTTAAGATTAATTTAAGGCTTGTTATATTGAAAATTTTTATTACATAATAATAATGCAATTGTATTTAAATACGAGATTTTCATTTAATATAGTTTTCAGTATTATTATTACGTGTGATCTGCAATAAAGTGGGAGTGATCAACTAGCTACCCATAAACTTAATCTTCTCAATATCCACACTAATACATGTCCTACACTAAGTATATATGTTCATGTATTAGACTCAAAACCGTTAAAGGGTAGTCGATACGGTGTTTTTGGTATTTGGTATTTTTAGAACAAAAATCAAATTAATTTTTTTAATATGGCTTACCTTGATGAAACGAATAATGATCATGTATCCTCACAACCAAGAGTTGGCCGCTATTTGTCACTGACCTCGAATTTTTGCTTTTCTGTATCCATCATTTCTGATGGGGGGGGGGCAGGTAGTGCTAAATTATGTAAACATAATATATCAAATATTAGGTTGATCACAGGTGTCAATAATCTTCTTAAAATTTAGGCATATTCTATTTTTAATTTTTAAATTGTTGTTCTAGTGGCGGTTTGTTCAATTAGAAGAAACTAGGATTTATGATTGGGAAAAATTTATAGACATTATAAATAAAAATGGTACAATTATATTAAACACTTGGGGCATGATAATGCCTTCTGAAGTGCATGATGTCCAAAATTTTTGGACAAATTTTATTACTGCGATTAAAAGAGCAACTCGATTACATCAACTTGATTTATTTACTTGTCCAATTAATGTAGTTCAAGAGTGCATTATATCATTACCTCAATTATCAGTATTCAATGCTTCATCAATAATGTAATACTGAGAATTTGATCTTTTTATTCTTTACAGATGTAACTATAATGAATAATGATACTCATTCAACTTATTATTTCTTTAGATATCCAAATGATACAGAAGTTACTATAGGTATTAACGAACTAAAGCCTATTAACTTGAATTTTGTGAACCGAATGGTTAATTTAACAAAAATTAAATTAAAAGCCCTTTCAGGAATTAAAATAGAAGCAACGCCAACCTTATTAACATTTGAAAACTTGACAAAATTACGTACTTTGGTAAGTAAATATAATAGTTGTATTTTATTAGTTGTTTCCATTATAATTTGTTAATATTTATTAACAGTGTATAAGTTTTTAATGTTTTCATGTTTTATATCAATGAATCTCATATTTTTCTAAAATAAGTAACCCTTCTTTAAAAAAAAATGTTTGTGTGTTTTATTAATTAACTAACTTTTTTTATCATGATTTTGATCAAACTATATGATTTTTTTTTTTTCTAGTCGTTAACCTCCATTAAATTATTTCCTTTAAATATATGCCGGTCATTGGATACAGTTACAACTAACCTAGAATATTTGGAAATTGGAGACTGCAAAATCATACCTAATGATTTACCTATGTCAATAAAAAGATTTACTAATTTAAAGTCGTTGAGATTAGAAAATTGTTATAATAGAGAGAAAGAATTTACAATAGAACTTTTAGTTGCAATTAGATCACTGAAAAAGCTCAAGTGTTTGGAATTAGTTAATATAGAAATGAATAACAGTGTAAAAGAAGAATTAGAAAATTGTACTAGTTTAGATTATTTACTGATAATTCCCTGGTATGTGGATCGAGTAAGTATTATACTATTGTTATATTTTAATATTTTTATTGATTAATGTTAGACTGATGCTAAAATACTGAATTTTTTTTTCTTTAGTATGCATCAACCAACCGTTTCGTAATTGAATGTATCGAAAACCTCTCCAATACATTAAAGCATGTAGTTTGGGGACTGACATATGAGTTACTTCATGTAACAGATTTATTTATTAATCAAAATCTACAAATTCTGCATACTCTCGGCAAAAAAACAGATATATCATTAGTAAGAATTCCTTTCAACTATGTTCCAATTTTGAACAAAACTGCACGATTGGATAATGTATCAGAAAGAGATGTAGACATTCATTCAATATCATCCTTTGAAAATTTAGTAAAATTAACATTGCCACATGGAGAGACTACAGTAATTAAGGTACCCTTTGCAAAAACTACTCAAGTATATATACGAAAATACTTAAAAGAAATTAAGTAGGTTTAAAAATAAAAAATAAAATTAGTGTTAACTGTAGTAGTATACATATTTCTCTATTAACAAGAAATATATATATATATATATGTAATATTACAATATTATTTATATAATTATCATTTAACAAGTATTTCAACATCATAGTGTAAAAATCACTGACATTTAAACTATTAAAAATGTATAATATTGTTATTTTGTTAAATAACTGCTGATTATTTTTTTATAATTATTATTAACCTCTGGTAGTTTATTTGGTTTTCCAGAAAAATAATTGAAAACTTTGATTTTTTAAATTTGTTTAAATGTAACCAACTGCTTTTTAATACAGGTATTTAAAACTAAATCACAACTGATCAAACCAAACCAAAAACTGTTATTTGAAAAATCACAATTTTTTTTAAAAATTATTCCCTGATTTACTGAAATCATTTTTTACTAGGTTTGACAGAAAAGTAACAAAACTTTTTAAATAAAAGTGGTTTAAACCTAACATTTTTTAGGCAAAATAGTCAAACACACTAATAACAAGGCTTTATACACTAAATTACCCAATTTTATAATTACTTATAATATTCTTAGATAATGTTTTCTAATCATATTTCTAATATTTTCTAATCATATACTTTGTATACATAGAGTTAAGTCAATCCATATTGTTCTATTGTAATAGTTTATGTTTCATTTAGTTTTAATTAATTTTGTAAATAAAACAAATTATGAAAGAAATCTAAATATGATAAATTAAATTTGTATTATGTTTAAATGTATTAGATTATAATTCAGTTTTTCAAAATCAAAATGTGTTCTTGTAAATATTTTTTATTTATTGAATTTAAATTTAACAAACAAATGTCATATAGTTTTGTAAAACACTACAGATTTTCCTATTACTTATACAAACATTATGTAAACTCGATAAATATAATATAAGTTTAATATAAGTCTCATAATAAATATAAAAATAAGTTCAACTTTTTTGTCAAATATATTTTTTAAGATTGGACCTATTTTTTTCTAGAATATTAGATTGTAGTGTTATTGCTGTACATTAAAATTATACACAAACATGTTTGTAACAATAACTGGTGAGTTATAACTTTGCGGTATACCTAATTAGATTTGTGATTACACATTTATGATTATACATATGATATTACAGTGATTTTTGTTTTACGTTTTTTTTTTTTTGGGGAGGGGGGTTATTAATTATGTTATGAATTTGTATAACATTTTAAAACAATACAGTAGCTTTACAGTACCTACATTCAAACATCTAACCTATATTTTAGATAAATTGTGTTAGTACATTATTTCATATTAATTGTCTATATAGGTATGTTGTATTAGTTTTCATGATTTACAAAATTATATTACAGTAGATATTTCTGTAAACATGAATTTGTAAAACCATATAGTGAACAATATTTGTTTTGTTTTTTTTTTTTTTTGGACAAACTAATCAATGGACTTGTTGTTTATTTCTGGACTTATAGTATTATATTGACAATGTCACATTAGTATAAATTATCACTTAAAACAATATTTCTTTTTTAGCTCATACTATTGTATGTTACTTGTTACCCAAGTTACAACATTTAAATGGTTATACCAGAGCTTCATAGCAGTATAATTTTTGGCACAGTGGCTGTCCGCGTGGGTAATATTTTTTTTAATTTTGGTTGACCTAAAATAATTTTAGTCTTTTTTTTTTTTTTAATAGTCTTAAAAAGAACTATTATAGATTCAATGTAATAATATTGATATTCTAAACCACTGAATTGTAAGTCACTATTACATTTCTAAAATTCTTGGAAAATGCTAACCGTTAAATATCTTGTAAAGGAAAAAAAAATACAAAGATTGTTTAATTAAAATGAAAAAAGAACGTCCCTGAAATTTGCCCCCCCCCCCACATTAGTAATCTAGAATCTACCCTAACCCCCTTTAACCAGAAAAAATCTGTAAAAAATAAATAAAAATAAAACCCAAACTAGTATAACCGATAAACATTGGTCTCTAAACTCGGAAACAAATACATATTATAAGCATAGATGAGAGCCCCGTCTTTACTTTTTAATGACATTCTTAGATATTGTATTGTATTAAAACTATAATTTAATATTATTGTAAATAATATTGAAGGAGCCAAATAATCATTATAAAATTTAAATGCATATGTGTTTACTGTGGAGGAATTAAATATTTGTAAGGGTCAGAAAACCCATATAAAATGTATGACAACTAGTACAAAATATACCAGTAACATAATCAAACCTTAATGATATAACTGATTGCAATATGAAATTTTTTTTGTGTGTGTAAAAAATAGAAAAAAATTAACTTGATAACTTAAGTGGGGTCGGACTACACAATCTAGACTAAAAAGACTAAATGATCTTATTCCCCTGCAGTGTCTTATAAATACAATACAAATATAAAACTTAAATTACAATTTGGATAAAATGTCTTGCCATCTATGTCAAACCTTTGTATTTGTGTATCACAATTGTATATTTGTATTTACTCATTCTGCTTTTATTTTTATTAACTTTTGTACAGGCATTCTTCTAATTAAGCTGATATCATGCTGTGATACATTACATCATGTAATTCTGCTTTAGTAAAATCAATTGAATATCCCATAGAAAAATGCCATTTTAAGAACATTGAAATAAAATTTAAATAGTAATCATATTATTTACAAAATGAAAGTACATAATTGTAATGAAACATATTATGAATAGTATCTGATAATAATAATAATATCTGTGGTTTATGTTATAATTCATATTTATAGAAGCTAATTTTAATTAAGCTCACAGGATACTTGCTCTTATTCAGATATAAAAATATCAAAAAATTGGCTGCGATGGCCGGGAATCGAACCCGGATCGACTGCTTGGAAGGCAACCATGCTGACCATTACACCACCATCGCACTATGGAGAAATTATATGCTTCCGTCCCTTTTCTGGATCCCTTTAGAAATTTACGATATTCCAACCAACCGGATAGAGACACATGTAGTTTTAACAACAAAATAATACTCAAACCTTTAATTGGTTTCCTGCCAGTAACGCCATCCCGTAAAACCCAAAGTATTTTCCTTCTTTTCCTTTAGAAATGTTCAAAACATACTGTTGATTTTTGTCATATGGGTATTTGAAATAGTCTCGTATTGTTAGTTTGTATGTGAATATTACAACAATATTCTTTAAAACAGTAGCTTAAATTTATAGATAATTATTTATTCATAATAATATTACAGCTATAAAACTCTAATAAAACGTAATTATTGGAATAAATCACCTACCTCTGTAACTTATAAAATAGGTTTGTACTATTATATTATGTAGTACAATATTAAATATTATCTAATTAATATTTTATTGGATTTTTAATATAATATAATTTTGATTATTTGCAACTAATATGCAATAATTTGTTAGATGAAGATATATTCAAATGAGACATCTGTATATATCATTATACGATGTAAGATTATTACATACTGAAAATACTAATACTCAGCTTGTATTTGGAATGCGCAAAACTCCTATGTAGAATATATAACTCGCGAATTAATCGTAGTTTTAATTTCATTTTTCCCTGAATATGATCCAAATTATAATCCAGATTGGTTTTTTTATGTGGCCAATATTCAGCGCCTACCCTAAAATATAGATGTGTAACGTGTATTTTTTACTCACACGCATGCACAACATTGAAACATTCATACCGGGAGTCTGGCGACGTTTGTTCAATAATGTCTTTAAATGCCGACATTTTAACGATTTTCATCAAAATGTACACTTAATGCTTTTAAAACAGAATTACAACTTAACGCTCTATATTGATCTTATACACCATTAAGTATATAATGTATGGTAAACTTGTGTCCAATTTCCGTACATTTATGTTTAACCAACCCAGTCCCTACAAGGAAAATGTAATTAATTATTTGCAAATTTCAACTTCGGTCTTACCAATTTTATTTATACAAAATCATAAACAAACTAGCAATACGCAAATATTTCAAATAATTATACGACAAAAATTGACAGTATGTTTTGAACATTTGTAAAGAAAAATAAGGAAAATACTTTTGGTCTTACGGGATGGCGTTACTGGCAGGAACCAATTAATGGTTTGTATATTATTTTTTTGTTAAAAATACATGTGTCTCTATCCGGGTGGCTGTAGTATCATCAATTTCTAAAGTGATTCTAAAAAGAACGGAAGAATATAATTGCCTCACAGTGGTGGTGTAATGGTCAGCATAGGGGCCTTCCGAGCAACTGATACGGGTTCGATTCCCTGCCATCGTAGTTAATTTTTTGTAATTTTATTTCTGAAATAAGAGCAATTGGCGTTTGAGCTAAATTACACATAGATTAGACATTTTTCACTAATGAAGAGTACTGAGATGAAATGAATCTGTGGTTTTTCTATGTTAATCAGTAATTCACAACATGATAACAGCTTGATTAGAAGAATGTCTGTATACAAATGAATAAAAATAAAAGTAGAAAGAGGGAATACAAATGTACAATGCCTATAACCAAATACAAATATTTGACAGAGATGGCAAGACATATTATTTAAATTGAAAATGAAGTATGATATTTGTATTGTTTCTATAACACACTGTGGGGGATTTAAAGGCCATTTAGTCCATTTTGAATCTTTGAATGTGTAGTTAGGCCCCATTATATAATTAATTTTTTTTTTTCAATTTATTACACAAAAAGAGAAATTCATTTGATATTGCAAACAGCTATATAATTTAGCTCTGTTTATATTAATGGTATATTTTGTACTAGGCCTCATACATTTTATATACATTTTCTAAACTTTATAAATATTTAATTCCTTTACTGTAAACTATTGTCATCATATTGCATACAGTTCTCTAATTAGTACAATGCTAAAACTAGAGTTTAGGTTATAAAGGCTAGAGTTTTATTTAAGATATTTGACTATATCTAAACTAGCCAACTAATTTTTTTATTACATTTTCAAAAATAAAGCATTTACTAGAGTATTATTAATATAATAAAAATTTTTTTTTTTTTTTGTAACTGTGCAAATTTTCATTATTCTATACATATTATTGTAATTTTAGTTACATTTAAAGTTATATTAAATTGTATTAAATTTAAATATATATTATTACTTTTGCTAAATGACCTACCTAATATGAGTATATATTTTCATTATTTTAATAAATAATATTTACACTCTATTAAAAATTATACTATATTAAGCTGTTTTTTCAAAACAGATTTTGAGCGGTTAAGCATCTTTTGATTAACTAAAATTTTTAGCATTATTAAATAACATTTTACTACAAAATAAATTATGACAGTGTGTATACACATCGTGTATTATTATTAAGTATTTTTAAGGTCAAAACAAATTTTAATACAAACATAGTTGGTAGCCATTCATTATATCTTAGTGATTTTTGATATGTTTGTATTATTCTTCGAAGAAAATATGACAAACCTAAGAACAAAATGTCTTATAATTATAAGAATGTCCGTAAAGTTTCCCCCCACATCGACTGCAAATCGGTTGAAAATTTTTGATACTAGTTTGTAACGAAGTCATCAATATTGATTTTCGTTGTGGCATGTAAAGGAGGAAACATTTTGAGTACTTCCCTGCGTACACCAACATGTGCATAAACCTAGTACTCATTATTAATGTTTTTTTTTAATTACACAAGTTACAATATTTTGATTGAAATACTTACTTAAAATTTTACCTTTCAAATAAAAATGTATTATTAATTTATTTATGTATTTTGATACAATACAATTTATAGTCAAACAAATACATAAAAAAAATCCACAAATACATTGTATCGAAAACAGTTTTTGACAATACTAAATAAAAAACCTTATGTTCCGCTAGTATTGTCGGTTTAAAGCCTGGGTCACTATGTTAAAAATATGTACTGTTTTTTTAAAAATAAAGGAGAAATAATTGAAAATAACATCAAAACTAAAAATAATAATGATTGCATAATACACATAAATTAATAAATGGTTGGGTTAGCTAATCTAAGTGTAGATTAGCTGTAACGCCAATTGCACTTTTTTCAGAAATAAAATTACAAAAAATTGAGCGTATCAGCTGCTTGGAAGGCCACTATGTTGACCATTACACCACCACTGTGAGGTAATTATATTCTTCCGTCCTTTTTCAGAATCCTTTTAGAAATTGACGATACTCCAGCCACCGCGATAAAGACACATGTATTTTTAACAAAAAAATAATACACAAACCTTTAATTGGTTTCCTGCCAGTAACGCTATCCCATAAGACCAAAAGAATTATCCTTATTTTTCTTTACAAATGTTCAAAACATACTGTCAATTTTTGTCGTATAGTTATTTGAAAAAGTGGTAATTCTGTTTTAAAAGCATGTAGTATACATTTTGATGAAAATCGTTAAAATGTCAGCATTTAAAGACAATATTAAACAAACATCGCCATACTCCCGGAATGAAAGTTTTAAAGCTGAGCATGCGTTTGAGTAAAAAATACACGTAGCACATTTATATTTTATAGTGGGCACTGAATATTTCAAAATATAATAAAGATTCATAAACAAATTTTATAAACTTTTATTATATCAAGTAACTAGTATAGCTGTCTCTTCTATCAGTATATATTCTATCGGTACAAAGGTTAATAATCAACAATTAAAATAATTCTGTCCGAATAACTACTACACACAATAGGATGTTTAACACATAAACTTCATAAATTTGATTTGTGTTATAATACCTGAATCACAGAATTGAAAAAGTGTAAGTGTTATTATGTACCGTTTATTGTGTATATATTATATTGTGGAATTAATTTTTTTCTATACTAATATACATTTTCTCTTTTAATTTAAATGAATAATATCTCTTGCTCAGAAATACATTTTTCTGAACTGCCAATTTTTTGGAATTACAGGGTTTGAATATAGAAATTTTTTGTTTAATCGGTATAGCTTAACAAAGTGTGTTTGATTATCAAAATATTTTTGTGTAAGTAGTAATCATATTATTTACATAATGTAAATACATAAATGTAATGAAACATACTATGTACGCTTTTTTTTTAGACTGGTTATAGGGAATGAATTTTGTTTTGCACTAATTGAATAATACTGTTTTAGCCGAACTTATATAACCGGAAATTGAACACATTATGACGAAAATAAATGTCTGAGGTTTATGTTATAATTCAGTTTTATAGACGCTAAGTATAATAGAGCTCACACGCCAATTGCTCTTTTTTCTGAAATAAAATTACAAAAAATTTACTGTGATGGCCGGGAATCGAACCCGCATCTGCTGCTTGGAAGGCCACTATGCTGACCATTACACCACTACTGTGAGGCAATTATATTCTTCCATCCTTTTTCAGAATCACTTTAGAAATTGACGTTCCCCAGTCTCTTGGATAGACACACGTATTTTAAAAAACAAATAATACACAAACATATAATAGGTGTCCTTCCAGTACGACCATCCCATAAAACCAAATGTATTTTCCTTCTTTTTCATTACAAATGTTCATAACATTCTGTCGATACTTGTACGTATAGGTATCCGAAATATTCGCGTATTGTTAGTTTGTATATGATTTTGTGTAAATAAAATTGGTATGACCGAAGTTGAATGAAGAAGTTCATCAGAAGTTGAAATTTGCAAATAATTAATTGTATTTGCCTGGTAGGAACTCGTTTGGTTAAACATAAATATACGGAAATTGGACACAAGTTTTATCATACATTATATGAAAATCGTTAAAAAGTCATTTAAAGACTATTTACAAGTATTCATATAATTGCTCTTATTTCAGAAATAAAATTACAAAAAATTAACTGCGATGGCCAGGAATCGAACCCGTATCAGCTGCTTGGAAGGCCACTATACTGACCATTACACCACCACTGTGAGGCAATTATATTCTTCCGTCCTTTTACAAAATCACTTTAGAAATTGACGATCCCCAGTGATCTTCCAGAACATATAATGTGTTGACAACTGAGCTTCCAACTATATACAAATATTTTCTAAAATATAAATCCAACCTAAAATGTAACATTCTGTAACTGTTTATTCAATCTAATCTGTTTTAATTAATAAAATAATAATATTATATTTTATTATGTTCCAGTACATATATGTTGTATATTAATATTTGTATTTAATAATTAATACTTTATTATTATATTAACAAAAATGAGTTTATGATTATTTTTAACTATGTAAACTACTGTTATTATGCAATCATAAGATAATATTAAAAGTTATATCTGTTGTTTTAATTTTTCAACCCTAGTCTTTTATATCTCTTACCAACTGGAACCTTTTATCCAGATACTTTTAGAGTGTTATTTACTTTGATTGTATTTTATAATATCTTATTTAATAAATATGAATAACTAATTATATTGTTGAATACTAAGTTCCTATTGAAATGAGTAACTTAAGTATTTAAATTAGTAAGTATCTGTTTATAACCAAGAAAATTATAATACATAATCTTAAAAATATTTATGAATAATATTAATAATTTTACATAATGAATTTGTTATTAATTTTCTTATTATTGACATGTGCAATTGATGGACAAGCTGTTATTAAGTTCTAAATAATGTTTTTTTAGGCAACCGGTCCAATTATTAATATTATTTATAATAATTTTATCACCATTCTCATCATTTGATGTATAGTCTTCTTAGAATTAAACAAATAATATTTTTATTGTTATTAGAAGAAGAAACAAAACATTCAGAACCTATTTTTAAGATGCTTTCTTGTGAATTTTCACTAAAATTTTAATATTAAAATGTCGGCATTTAAAGAAATTAATAAACAAACGTCAAATGTATTTTTAAAAATAAAGGAGAAATAATTGAAAATAACATCCAAACTAAAAATAATAATGATTGCATAATACAAATAAATTAATAAAAGGTTGGGTTAGCTAATCTTAGTGTAATTTAGCTTAAACGCCAATTGCTTTTATTTCAGAAATAAAATTACAAAAAATTATCTATGATGGCCGGGAATCGAACCCGTATCAGCTGCTCGGAAGGCTACTATGCTGACCATTACACCACCACTGTGAGGCAATTATATTCTTCCGTTCTTTTTCAGAATCACTTTAGAAATTGACGATACTACAGCCACCCGGATAGAGACACATGTATTTTTAACAAAAAAATAATATTCAAACCATTAATTGGTTCCTGCCAGTAACGCCATCCCGTAAGACCAAAAGTATTTTCCTTATTTTTCTTTACAAATGTTCAAAACATACTGTCAATTTTTGTCGTATAATTATTTGAAATAGTTGCGTATTGCTTGTTTGTTTATGATTTTGTATAAATAAAATTGGTAAGACCGAAGTTGAAATTTGCAAATAATTAATTAAATTTTCCTTGTAGGGACTGGGTTGGTTAAACATAAATGTACGGAAATTGGACACAAGTTTTACCATACATTATATACTTAATGGTGTATAAGATCAATATTGAGCGTTAAGTTGTAATTCTGTTTTAAAAGCATTAAGTGTACATTTTGATGAAAATCGTTAAAATGTCGGCATTTAAAGACATTATTGAACAAACGTCGCCAGACTCCCGGTATGAATGTTTCAAAGTTGTGCATGCGTGTGAGTAAAAAATACACGTTACACATTTATATTTTAGGGTGGGCGCTGAATATTGGCCACATAAAAAAAAATCAATCTGGATTATAATTTGGATCATATTCAGGGAAAAATGAAATTACAACTACGATTAATTCGCGAGTTATATATTCTACATAGGAGTTTTGCGCATTCCAAATACAAGCTGAGTATTAGTATTTTCAGTATGTAATAATCTTACATCGTATAATGATATACACAGATGTCCCATTTGAATATATCATCATCTAACAAATTATTGCTTATTAGTTGCAAATAATCAAAATTATATTATATTAAAATTCCAATAAAATATTGATTAGATAATATTTAATATTGTGCTATATAATATAATAGTACAAACCTATATTATAAGTTACATAGGAAGGTGATTTATTCCAATAATTACGTTTTACTAAAGGTTTATAACTGTAATATTATTATGAATAAATAATTATCTAAAAATTTAAGCCACTGTTATTAAGAAAATTGTTTTTATATTGACATACAAACGAACAATACGCGACTATTCAAATACCTTTTTTTTTTTTTTTTTTTTAAATAACTTTTTTATTGAACAAAACATAATATTTACAGTCTGTATTTACATGTTATACAATAAGTAAATGTGATGGCAATTGATTTACAGGAGGGGTAAGTTGCCCATTGGCGACACCCCGTGGGAAGCGATTTAAGGATAGAGTGGTCCCTACACCAGTTCCTTTTCAGGCGCCTGGGTGGGTTACCAAGAATTTGATTGGATGAAAGTTGGATGATTATAGGATTAGAGTGAGTACTGAATGTTTTGTGAGTTTTTTTGTAGGTGTTTTTAGCAAGGCTATTTAAGGTTGGAATGCAGATGTCTTTATGCAGTGATTTATTGGTAATATACTAAGGAGCCCCTGATATTAGACGGAGACAAATGGATTGAAATGCCTGGATTGTTTTAGTATTTGAGGGTTTGGCAGAACCCCAAAGTTGTATGCCATAGTACCACATGGGTCTTAGAAGATCCATGTATATTGTTTTTTTTGGGTTTTAATGAGAGCTTTGTGCGGAGTAAGGGTCTGAGAAGGTGGAGTCTTGAATTGAGAGCTATACGCTTGTTTTTTAAGTGAGGACCCCATGTAAGACGTTTATCAAGAATTTAACCCAAATAATTTGTTTGTGCAGAAGATGGAATTTGTTCATTGCCGATGAAGGTTGCGGGACATTCTAGGGATCAGAGTGTGAAAGTAATTTGAGAGGATTTTGATGGGTTAACTTGGATTTTCCAGTCGTGAAACCAGGTGTTTAGCACAGTTAGATGGTTTTGGATTTTTTGGGCAGCTTGGATGGGATCCTTGTCAGTAGCAAGAATAGCAGTGTCATCCGCGAATGTACCAAGTAGTGTGTTTTCGTTTAGAGGTAGGTCACTGATAAAGACATTGAATAGGAAGGGAGCTATGTCACTGCCTTGGAGGACACCAGCAGTTGCTATTTGAGAGTTGGATAAGGCGCCGTTAATTTTTGATACAAATGTTCGTTGGTTTAGATAAGATTTAATTAGTAGGTAGTACGGAGCAGGCAAGAAGGATTTTAATTTAAAGAGTAGGCCAGGGTGCCAAACTCTGTCAAAAGCCTGTGCGATATCTAGGAAGATACCAATGCAGATTTTTTTGCTCTCGAATGCAGATGAGATTTGATCGACGACTCGATGCAGTTGGTGGATTGTGGAGTGTTTGGTTTTGAAGCCGAATTGGAAATCAGGTATAATTTTATTATCCGTGGCAATTTTTATAATTCTTTTTAGTAGTATTTTTTCAAATAGTTTTCCTACGATAGACAGAAGGCTTATAGGGCGGTAAGAGGAAGGGTTTTCGGGAGGTTTGCCTGGTTTGTGAATAAGTATAATTTGAGCATGTTTCCAGATAGATGGCATGTAAGAAAGGCGGAGTATAGAATTGAATATATAAGATAGAAGTAATATTGTCTTGGGTGGTAATTGTTTTAAAAATGGAGCAGTTATCAAATCATGACCAGGAGCTTTGCCAGCCTTTAAATGTTTTATATAGAAGAAAACTTCATTTGGGGTAGTGGGTTTGGCAGGCATAGAGACTGGTAGTGGACTATCTAAGAACTCGAAGACTCTGGTAGAGTGCTGCGGATTAGTTTGTATAATGTTTGGTTTAAAAACTGTAGCAAGGTGTTCGGCAAAAACGTTGGACTTTTCAACATCGTCAGTGATTTTGGAGTTGTCAGGGCGACGAATTGGAGGAGTGGGTTCGATGTGTTTAAGGATTTTTTTAGTTGCTTTCCAAAGCGAGCCGTTTGTTGGATTTAGGTTAGAGATATAGCTGTCATAGGATTGATTTTTGTGATTTTGAAGTTGTATTTTAAGTTTGTTGGTTAGGTTGTTAAAGATCCGCTTGTCGTTAGGATATCCTGTGATTTGCCATTTGGCACGAGCTTTTCTTTTTTGTCTTAAGAGTGCATTAATGTGGCCCGGGAGTGAGTATTTGTCTAGAATTATGTTCGAGGTGGTGGAAGAGTTGTTGCTTGGGCGCGAGGACAGTTTAGCCGCGGATTGGATAATTTCTACAAATGTGACAGAAGCTTGCTCAAGGTCTTGGGCAGTTTTAAGAGGTATGCCTAATTTTGTATTGTTGCTTAAGTACTTCTTGTAGTGAGTCCAGTTTATTGGACCTGAGGTCAGAGAAGATCTTTTTGGGATTTGGTTTATTTCACCATCGATGACTAGCTTTACTGGGGAATGATCGGAGGAAAGATCAGTGATGTTATATATAGCGAGGGGTAAGTTACTTGGGGTGGAATATATGAAGAAGTCTAAAATATCTGGATGCCTATTGGTGTGAGTGGGCCAATATGTCGGTCCAGTAGGTGCGAGGAGTGACCATTTATGGTCGGTGATTGTTTTGTGTAGGAATTTACCTCTTGGAGAGGTGAAGCGGCAGCCCCATACTGGATGTTTGGAATTAAAGTCACCACCAGCAATGAAATTATTCCCTAGTGAGATAAAAATTTGAGTAAAATCTTGAATGGTGATTTTTTGGCTGGGAGAACAGTAGACTGAAGCAAGGGTTAATGGAACTTGTTTTAGGAAAATTTGGATAGAAACTGACTGGAGGTTGGTTTGCGGATTGATTGAGTGTAGGTTATGAACTAAGTTTGTGGCAATGATTATGGCAGAGCCTGCATGAGCCGTGCCGTCCAGGTGGTCAGCACGGTATATTGAGTAACCAGGTAGATTTAATTTTATTGTTTTAGTTAGGTAGGTTTCAGTGATACAAGCTACGTGGATATTATTTTGAATTAAAAATTATGTAGTTCATGTTTATGTTGGGATAAGCCATTTGCATTCCAGAGAATAATATTTGTTGCATTATTTGTCATTGTGACTGAACAATTTGATAATTAGTGATGTAAGAAGAGAGATGAGAGGGGTTATTAGTGATTTGAATTCATCGAGGAAGGATGCTAGGGATGGGGCTTGCGGAACTGTTGAATCATGGTTGTCCGAGTTTGGGGCAGTGTTTCTTTTGGAAGTTGTATGGGCGTATGATGGTTTTTTGTTGCTGTTGATCTGTCTTGACACGACCTGGTGTGATGAGTCTTTTGAAGAGCTTTGTGTTGAGACGAAGTTTGGTTTGGAGTTTTGATCCCGCAAGGTGGATTTTGGTGCGGAGTTTCGGTTGAATTTTTGGAGGTCCTTATGTACTTGACACCCTCTATAGTTGGCTGTGTATGGTTGAGAACATAAGGCACAGTTTGCAGGAGAGTCCTTATCTTTCTTGCATTCACTTGATAGGTGGTTATCGCCACATTTCACACATCTAGGTTGGTGATTACAGTATGCTTGGGTATGGCCATAGGACTGGCAATGCGTGCATTGAATTAGGTTACATCTGGGACGTGGCTCTTCAGTTTTTATTTTTGTGTAATGGAGTGTGTCTATTGCAAAAACATCTTTGTTTGATGATGAAGGCTCCAAGTCCACGAAAAAGAGTGGGAGGGGTTTTTTAGTTTGATAATTCAGAACGTTTATGATATTCCTGACAGTGAAACCTTTGGACATTAATTCCTCTTTTATAGCGTCGACAGGCGTAGAATGATGGAGGTGCCTTATTACCACTCTATATGATTTTTCATATTTGAGTTGGTATGTGTGAAAGTTAACTTTTTTTTCTTTCAAGAATTTTACAGTTTTGCGATATGAGTCGGTTGTATATGTATTTAATTTTAAACCATTTACAGAAGATTTGCAAAGAAAACCATCAGGTTGAGTCAGTTGATTAATGGATTCGCAGAAAAGATTAAACTGTACTATATTGGTTTTGATAAATATAGGTGGTGGCAATGGGAGTTTTGTCTGCGATATATTTGATGAGGTATCAGTTTCCATCTGAACGACGTCATTGCTTTGAGCAAGTGGAGAGAATCTATTTTTAGAAGTATACGTAGAGTTTGATTGTTTAGGATTTGGAGAGGTAACAATTGGAGAATTTTGATTATTTTTCCTCTTGTCTGACTTTTTTGAGCAGGGTGTAGACCAGTCGAAAATATTATCATCATCACTGGTAGAGAGGGTACCTGAAGGTGGCCCGGTTTTTGATAGTATAGAGTTTTGGTTGAGTATTGTTATCGGTGGCACTAATGGCTTTTGTTTAGGCTAGGTTCACATGAGAGGCGTTTACAATTAATATTAATTGTTGTTAACTGTACACATGGTAACGCGCGTTGGATGGCGACGCGCGTTCAACGCAGCGATAACGCAAAAAACCTGTCAACGCGCGTCAGCCCAAGTTGACGCGCGTTTGAACATTGTACAGGTTTGCATTGACGTGTTCAGTTGCAACGCGTTTTTCAAGGCGTTACGTCGTTTTTCGTCTACAATGGAAGAATTCAATACTGAATTTTTCATCGATGAAATCGAAAAAAGGCCCTCGATCTGGGACATGACCAGTCGTGATTATTCAAATAACATAATAAAAAGAAATGCCTGGGAAGAAATAGTACTCATTTTTTCTGAAGAAGGTTATACAGAGGAAAAAAAGAAAGGTGCATTTTCGTCAGCCACAATTTCTTCTTTGATTTGCTCCAACAAGTCATCAAAAGATTTAATCGACATCCGGAAATAGTTAAAAAATTTTAGTTCATAATTTCTCAAACTTGGATACAGCGTGATGTACAAGCTTGTACTTAGTCTGTTTTTTAAAATAGAATGAACCCAGTATTTCCTATTTCTCTGCCTACGACGCTGCATTCGTCTATATAAGGTCCATAAGCATACAGCTTCTGCTACGTCCATCTTCGCCGGAATAAAAAATACAACTGACTATAGTTATACGCACGCTTAACGCATAAAATCTGTAATTCATATGAACACTGACTAAAAACGCGCGTTAGTCCGACGCGCGTCTAACGCCTCTCTTGTGAACCTAGCCATATCGCTCTTCCTCGGCGATGGTGCTTTGTTATACATCTCGGTGGTAATTAGTGGAACTAATTAAGAAGCGGTGTTTATGGGGGTTTTTGGGTCCGGGGGGCCCTAACGGGCTGTAATACTCACAGAATCGCTTCCGGCGTAATCTCACGAATGCAGGCGTATCAGACAAAAAATTTTTTACTGGTTTTAAGTTAACTTTGCCCGTAATAACGCAAGAGCGTGACAAAACCATGTGTTGATTGTTTGACAGTCTCGAACGAACTCTTCAAATACCTATACGACAAAAATCAACAGTATGTTTTAAACATTTCTAAAGGAATAGAAGGAAAATACTTTGGGTTTTACGGGATGGCGTTACTGACAGGAAACCAATTAAAGGTTTGCGTATTATTTTGTTGTTAAAACTACATGTGTCTCTATCCGGATGGTTGGAATATCGTAAATTTCTAAAGGGATCCAGAAAAGGGACGGAAGCATATACTTTCTCCACAGTGCGATGGTGGTGTAATGGTCAGCATGGTTGCCTTCCAAGCAGTCGATCCGGGTTCGATTCCCGGCCATCGCAGCCAATTTTTTGATATTTTTATATCTGAATAAGAGCAAGTATCCTGTGAGCTTAATTAAAATTAGCGTTTATAAATATGAATTATAACATAAACCTCAGATATTATTATTATTATCAGATACTATTTATTGTATGTTTCATTACAATTATGTACTTACATTTTGTAAATAATATGATTACTATTTAAATTTTATTTCAATATTATTAAAATGGCATTTTTCCTATGGGATATTTAATTGATTTCACTAAAGCAGAATTACATGATGTAATTTATCACAGCATGATATCAGCTTAATTAGAAGAATTCCTGTACAAAAGTGAATAAAAATAAAAGCAGAATGATTAAATACAAATGTACAATTGTGATACACAAATACAAAGGTTTGACAGAGATGGCAAGACATTTTATCCAAATTGCAATTTAAGCATGATATTTGTATTGTATTTATAACACACTGTAGGGGATTTAAGATCATTTAGTCTTTTTTGTCTCCTAGATTGTGTAGTCCGACCCCACTTAAATTATCAAGTTAATTTTTTTTTAATTTTTTACCCACAAAAAAAAAGATTTCATATTGCAAACAGTTATATCATTAAGCTTTGATTATGTTACTGGTATATTTTGTACTAGTTTTCATACATTTTATATGGGTTTTCTGATCTTTACAAATATTTAATTCCTCCACAGTAAACACATGTCAAAAATTATTTTAATTTTTTTAGGTAAATGTATATCAACAGAAAGCTTAAGCAGCAAAATTAATACAAAATTATAACATTTTCCTGTGTCCAATCCTGAAATGGTTTTATACAAAAACACATAAAGTTACTTGCAAAGATTGAAAATAGATTGAAACACAAATTTACTGGACCAAGTGATTTAAAATTAGTTAATAGCTTTAAGTTTACCTTAAATTGATAAAAATTCTTTAGATATAGTCTTATTGTACAATATGACACAGTAGAGCTGACAATGATTTATGAAAGCCGTGAAAAAAAGTTTCATATTAAAATTAACTAGATCAATAGATTATATGATGGCTCTGAATTTTAGTGTTTTTATTTTTTTTTTTTTTTTAGTCGACTTAATGAAAAAATTATTAATTCATTAAAATTGTTGGTCAACATTTTTTATTTCTAAATGACATTTTATAAGTTTTTAAATTTACATTGTATCAACTGAATCTTCCTTTTAAGTTAACAAATTACTTAGTAATAGCTATTTATATGTTTGATAAAGTTTTAAAATTGTTCAAAGTGTTTAATCCTTCTACTTACTAATATAATTAATAGTTTGTCTACATGATTTAAATGTGAAAATAAAACAATATTTCATTATTTTTATATTTGATTAAGTATTACATTGTTCTTTTAAATTGTTTAAATTGACTCTCCAATGTGATGGTAAAATTTGGTAAATTAATAATCAGGTTTGTGAACTAGTAACTAGCATATGACCATGAGTCTAGGTGACCACTTGATTTAATTATTATAAAATGTAATCATTTATTTGATATCTAAAAAACTTTAAATATTGGCCTAAGATATGTCATAAATCCTGATGTTCCTACTTGTTTTATTAATTTATATACAAAATAATTCATGATTATTTTCATCCTATTCAAGCATGAACAATAATAGCAACAAATACTAAATTTGTCTAGATATCAGAAGTATCCTTTAATCATAATGGAGGAAAATTAAAACAATTTATAAGATAAATGTAATATCCATTAAATGCACTGAGTTAAATTCATTGTTCATTAAGTGAGATCTAAACATTTTTATTGAAAAGACAAATAATTAATCATTAATGCATCTACCTAAAATGATTGTAAATGTGATTACAAAATGTGTAATTTTTTTAATTTTTTTTTTTATCTATGGCTTGTTCAATATAAATCCATTACAACTTTTTTAAATGTATATTTTCAACATGTATTTTATAAAGCATGTTATAATTATTATTTTTTATTTAATTGGAATATCATATTTTGCATACAGTTCTATAATTAGTACAACAATAAAACTAGAGGTTTTTTTAAGATGATTGACTAAATCAAAACTAGCCAACTATTTTTTTTAATACATCTTCAAAAATATAGCATTTACTAGAGTATTATTAATGTAATACAAATTTTTTTTTTTATGTAACTGTGCAAATTTTCATTATTCAATACATATTATAGTAATAATAGTTACATTTAAAGATTTTTTAAATTGTTAAATTTATAAATATTTTATTAACTGGGCTCTCAACATTTATTCCTAAGTGTGTATATAGCCACCTATATTATTACTTTTTTTAAATAACCTACCTAATATAAATATATATATTTATGTTATTTAAATAAATTATATTTACACTCTATTAAAAATTATACTATATTAAGCTTTTTTTTCAAAACAGATATTGAGCAATTTAGCATCTTTTAATTAACTAAAATTTTTAGCATTATAAAATAACAATTACCTACAAAATAAATTATGACATTATCTAAACACATCGTGTATTATTAATAAGTATTTTAAAGTCCTGTTTGGTCCAGTTTAATTTTAAACCAAACATAGTTGGTAGCCATTCAATAAATCTTAGTGATTTTTAATATGTTTATATTAATATTTGAAGAAAATATGATAAACCTGGGATCTAAATGTCTTATATTTATAAGAATGTTCGTAAAGTTGCCCCCTCCACCACATCGACTGCAAAACGGTTGAAAATTTTTGATTTTAGTTTGTAACGAAGTTTTCAATGCTGATTTTCGTTGTGCCTCACATTAAGACATTTAGATGTCTTATATTTATAAGAATGTCGGTAAAGTTGCCCCCCAACATCGACTGTAAATCGGTTGAAAATTTTTGCTACTAATTTGTAATGAAGTTATCAAAATTGATTTTCGTTTTGGCATTTAAAGGAAGAAACATTTTAGGTACTTCCCTGCATACACCAACATGTGCATAAACCTAATACTCATTATTAATGATTTCTTTTAATTACACAAATTACAATATTTTGATTGAAATATATATATAAAATTTTACCTTTCAAATAAAAATGTATTATTAATGTATTTATGTATTTCAATTCAATACAATATGTAGTCATAAAATATACATAAAAAAAATCCACAAATACATTGTATTGAAAACAGTTATTGACAATACTAAATTAAAAACCTTATGTTCCACTAGTATTGTCGGTGTAAAGCCTGGGTCACTATGTCAAAAATATGTACTGTTTTTTTAAAAATAAAGGAGAAATAATTGAAAATAACATCAAAACTAAAAATAATAATGATTGCATAATACAAATAAATTAATAAAAGGTTGGGTTAGCTAATCTAAGTGTAATTTAGCTGATACGCCAATTGCTCTTATTTCAGAAATAAAATTACAAAAAATTAACTGCGATGGCCAGGAATCGAACCCGTATCAGCTGCTTGGAAGGCCACTATACTGACCATTACACCACCACTGTGAGGCAATTATATTCTTCCGTTCTTATTCAGAATCACTTTAGAAATTGACGATACTACAGCCACCCGGATAGAGACACATGTATTTTTAACAAAAAAATAATACACAAACCATTAATTGGTTTCCTGCCAGTAACGCCATCCCGTAAGACCAAAAGTATTTTCCTTATTTTTCTTTACAAATGTTCAAAACATACTGTCAATTTTTGTCGTATAATTATTTGAAATAGTTGCGTATTGTTAGTTAATTTATGATTTTGTATAAATAAAATTGGTATGACTGAAGTTGAAATTTGCAAATAATTAATTATATTTTCCTTGTAGGGACTGGGTTGGTTAAACATGAATGTACGGAAATTGGACACAAGTTTTACCATACATTATATACTTAATGGTGTATAAGATCAATATTGAGCGTTAAGTTGTAATTCTGTTTTAAAAGCATTAAGTGAACATCTTGATGAAACTCGTTAAAATGTCGGCATATAAAGACATTATTGAACAAACGTCGCCAGACTCCCGGAATGAATGTTTCAAAGCTTTGCATGCCTGTGAGTAAAAAATACACGTTACACATTTATATTTTAGGGTGAGCGCTGAATATTGGACACATAAAAAAAACCTATCTGGATTATAATTTGGATCATATTCAGGGAAAAATGAAATTATAACTACGATTAATTCGCGAGTTATATATTCTACATAGCAGTTGGGCGCATTCCAAATACAAGCTGAGTATTAGTATTTTCAGTATGTAATAATCTTACATCGTATAATGATATACACAGATGTCCCATTTGAATATATCTTCATCTAACAAATTATTGCTTATTAGTTGCAAATAATCAAAATCATATTATATTAAAAATCCAATAAAATATTGATTAGATAATATTTAATATTGTGCTTTATAATAAAATAGTACAATTCTATTTTATAAGTTACATAGGAAGGTGATTTATTCCAATAATTACGTTTTATTAGAGGTTTATAACTATAATATTATTATGTTACATAATAATATTATAAATTAATATTTATTAATTAATAAATAATTATCTATAAATTTAAGCTACTGTTATTAAGAATATTGTTGTTATATTCACATACATACTAACAATACGAGACTATTTCAAATACCCATATGACAAAAATCGTCAGTATGTTTTAACATTTCTAAAGGAAAAGAAGGAAAATACTTTAGGATTTACGGGATGGCGTTACTGGCAAGAAACCAATTAATGATGTGTATATTATTTTATTGTTAAAACTACATGTGTCTCTATCAGGCTGGTTGGAATATCGTCAATTTCTAAAGGGATCCTGAAAAGGGACGGAAGCATATAATTCCTCCATAGTGCGATGGTGGTGTAATGGTCAGCATGGTTGCCTTCCAAGCAGTCGATCCGGGTTCGATTCCCGGCCATCGCAGCCAATTTTTTGATATTTTTATATCTGAATAAGAGCAAATGTCGTGTGATCTAAATTACAATTAGTGTCTACAAAACTGAATTATAACTTAAACCTTAGATACTATTCATAGTATGTTTCATTAAAATTATGTATTTACATTATGTAAATAATATGATTCCTACTTACACAGCAATATTTTGCTAATCGAACACACTTTGCCAAGCTATATCGATTTAACACACATTTCCACATTCAAACCCTGTAATTCCAAAAAATTGGCAGTTCAGAAAAATGTATTTCTGAGCAAGAGATATTATTCATTTAATATAAAAGAGAAAATGTATATTAGTATAGAAAAGAATTAATTCCACAATATAATATATACACAACAAATAGTACATAATAACACTTACACTTTTTCAATTCTGTGATTCAGGTATTATAACACAAATCAAATTTATGAAGTTTATGTGTTTAACATACCATTGAAAAAGTAGAAGTCATTCGGACTGAATTATTTTAATTGTTGATTATTAACCTTTGTACCGATTGAATATATATTGATAGAAGAGAAAGCTATACTAGTTACTTGATATAATAAATGTTTATAAAATTTGTTTATAAATCTTTATTATTTTAGTTTTGTTGTTATTTTCAATTTTTTCTCCTTTATTTTTAAATAATCCGTACATATTTTAAACATAGCGACCCGGGCTTTGCGCCGACTATAGTGGCGGAAGTTAATGATTTTAATTTAGTATTGTCACTAACTGTTTTCAATACAATGCACTTGTGAATATGTAGTTGTAAACTTACCTACGTACTGTTCGATCATAAATATGCACTAAAAAATTAAAAAAATAATTTTAAAATATGTTGTGATTTATATGCTTTTGAATTTTATAATAAATATTAAGCTCTCTCATTATAATTCACAATAAAATAAAACGATACTTTTATGCATTACCATTACTAAGAGTGGCCTTAAAAAGTAAAGACGGTGACTACATCTATGCATATACCACCTATAATATTTATAGGTCTTACGGGATGACGTAACTGGAAGGAAACCAATTAAAGGTTTGTGTATTATTCTTTTTAAAAATACATGTGTTTCTATCCGGGTGGCTGTAGTATCGTCAATTTCTAAAGGAATTCCGAAAAAGGACAGAAGAATATAATTGCCTCATAGTGGTGGTGTAATGGTCAGCATGGTTGCATTTCGTGCAGTCGATCCGGGTTCGATTCCCGGCCATCGCAGCCAATTTTTTGATATTTTTATATCTGAATAAGAGCAAGTATCCTGTGAGCTTAATTAAAATTAGCTTCTATAAATATGAATTATAACATAAACCACAGATATTATTATTATTATCAGATACTATTCATAATATGTTTCATTACAATTATGTACTTTCATTTTGTAAATAATATGATTACTATTTAAATTTTATTTCAATGTTCTTAAAATGGCATTTTTCTATGGGATATTCAATTGATTTTACTAAAGCAGAATTACATGATGTAATGTATCACAGCATGATAACAGCTTAATTAGAGGAATTCCTGTATAAAAGTGAATAAAAATAAAAGCAGAATGATTAAATACAAATGTACAATTGTGATACACAAATACAAAGGTTTGACAGAGATGGCAAGACATTTTATCCAAATTGCAATTTAAGCATGATATTTGTATTGTATTTATAACACACTGTAGGGGATTTAAGATCATTTAGTCTTTTTTGTCTCCTAGATTGTGTAGTCCGACCCCACTTAAATTATCAAGTTAATTTTTTTTTAATTTTTTACCCACAAAAAAAAAGATTTCATATTGCAAACAGTTATATCATTAAGCTTTGATTATGTTACTGGTATATTTTGTACTAGTTTTCATACATTTTATATGGGTTTTCTGATCTTTACAAATATTTAATTCCTCCACAGTAAACACATGTCAAAAATTATTTTAATTTTTTTAGGTAAATGTATATCAACAGAAAGCTTAAGCAGCAAAATTAATACAAAATTATAACATTTTCCTGTGTCCAATCCTGAAATGGTTTTATACAAAAACACATAAAGTTACTTGCAAAGATTGAAAATAGATTGAAACACAAATTTACTGGACCAAGTGATTTAAAATTAGTTAATAGCTTTAAGTTTACCTTAAATTGATAAAAACTCTTTAGATATAGTCTTATTGTACAATATGACACAGTAGAGCTGACAATGATTTATGAAAGCCGTGAAAAAAAGTTTCATATTAAAATTAACTAGATATTTAGATTATATATTGGCTCTGAATTTTAGTGTATTTATATTTTTTTTTTTTTAGTCGACTTAATGAAAAAATTATTAATTCATTAAAATTGTTGGTCAACATTTTTTATTTCTAAATATCATTGTTTATGTTTTTATATTTACATTATATCAACTGAATCTTCCTTTTAAGTTAACAAATTACTTAGTAATAGCTATTTATGTGTTTTATTTTTAACATTATTGAATAACATTCAACTACAAAATAAATTATGACATTATCTATACACATCGTTTATTATTAATAAGTATTTTTAAGTCCTGTTTGGTTCGGTTTAATTTTATTCCAAATAAAGTTGGTAGTCATTCAATATATCTTAGTGATTTTTGATATGTTTGTATTATTATTTGAAGAAAATATGGCAATCCTGGGATCTAAATGTCTTATATTTATAAGAATGTTCGTAAAGTTGCCCCCTCCCCCACATCGACTGCAAATCGGTTGAAAATTTTTGATTTTTGTTTGTAACGAAGTTTTCAATACTGATTTTCGTTGTGGCATTTAAAGGAGGAAACATTTTGGGTACTTCCCTGCATACACCAATATGTGCATAAACATAAACCACGTTATTAATGTTTTTTTTAATTACACAAGTTTCAATATTTTGATTGAAATATTTACTTAAAAATTTACATATCAAATAAAAATGTTATATTAATATATTTATGTATTTTGATTCAATACAATTTATAGTCATAAAAAATACATAAAAAAAATCCACAAATACATTTTGTTGAAAACAGTTATTGACAATAATAAATTAAAAACCTTATGTTCCGCTAGTATTTTCGGTGTAATGCCTGGTCACTATATTAAAAATATGTACTGTTTTTTTAAAAATAGAGGAGAAATAATTGAAAATAACATCAAAACTAAAAATAATAATGATTGCATAATACAAATAATTTAATAAAAGGTTGGGTTAGCTAATCTCAGTGTAATTTAGCTCTAACGCCAATTGCTCTTATTTCAGAACTAAAATTACAAAAAATTAACTACGATGGCCGGGAATCGAACCCGTGTCAGCTGCTTGGAAGGCCACTATGCTGACCATTACACCACCAATGTGAGGCACAACGAAAATCAGGATTGAAAACTTCGTTACAAACTAAAATCAAAAATTTTCAACCGTTTTGCAGTCGATGTGGTGGAGGGGGCAACTTTACGAACATTCTTATAAATATAAGACATTTAGATCCCAGGATTGCCATATTTTCTTCAAATAATAATACAAACATATCAAAAATCACTAAGATATATTGAATGACTACCAACTTTATTTGGAATAAAATTAAACCGGACCAAACAGGACTTAAAAATACTTATTAATAATAAACGATGTGTATAGATAATGTCATAATTTATTTTGTAGTTAAATGTTATTTAATAATGCTAAAAATTTTAGGTAATCAATGGGTGCTTAACCGCTCAAAATCTGTTTTGAAAATAAAGCTTAATATATAATAATTTTTAATAGAGTGTAAATATATTTTATTAAAATAATAAAAATATATATTCATATTAGGTAGGTTATTTAAAAAAAAGTAATAATATATGTGGCTATATTCAAACTTTGGAACAAATTTTGGTAGGCCAGATAATAAAATATTTATACATTTAACAATTTAAAAAATCTTTAAATGTATCTAAAACATTGGTAACTAATTTTTTTAAAACAGTTACCTTGGTAAGTACCATATTCAATATTGATTTAAAATTGAGTAAATTTATCATTTTTGTCTTTATTGGATATGAATTTTACAACAATAATCATTCGTTGTTATATTTCTAAACGTTATAATAAAACCACTTGAATGTTATTATTAAACGTTTTGACTATTCAAAAGCTGTAAAAATGGAATTACAAATGCAGACACTATTCTGTAGTTACCCCGGTTTACTATAATATAGTATCATAAATGTTGTTGAAAAAAAACTTTTTTTAAAAATTATACACTAAACCTATCGAGCTAAGACGGGATAACTTCTGACGCGTTTTATTTTAACGCTTATGTAGCCTGAGTACCATCAATATATTCTAAAACAATTCCTTTCGTCAATACACACAACAATTACATTATTATACTTACTACAGCTAAGTTCTTTTTTTCATATCTTTTAAATTAGGACGCTTTTTCCAAGACAAGCGATTTTCAACATATATTTTATCATAAATCGCTCAGGATCTTAGGGATTATCAAGTCCTAGGGCCGGTTGCTGATGGCAAATGCTGTATACAGCCGTAATTTTTTGATTTTCCTTACAGTTTATAAAGAATGACCAGATACAAAATATACATTTATGAAATAATTGTTTCTGTTAATATTGGTTTTGAATTATTAAACAAATACTTAAACAAGCTGCTCCATGGATACCTGTTAAATGTTCAATACATTATCATAGAGGTATTTGTAATATTTTTATTTCTGTTATTACTGGTTTTTGTATTTTATTTTTTACTTTTAAATTCAAAATTATGATTAATTTTATCAATAACAAACATTTTTTTTTTTATAGTTTTAAATCCAAATCAATACGATTTTCAATTTTATGTATTACCGAACTTTGTAAAGATTACAGTGATTTATTCTTGCGGACAGATATTATGAAATATACCAGCATAATTTCTACAGAATTTCTTTCTGCTACAGTGACCTATGTAATGATACAATTTTATATTATTTTATTCATTAGGTTGATTACAATTTATTATGATTATTTAAATGAAAAATATACACACTAAATTTAAACCATGCTATTATTTAATCATCTATATTAGTGATTGCTAACAGTGGTCTGCAGAAAATTGTTAATATTATTTGGAATTTTTTTTAATGAACCATGTGGAAGGAGGAAAAGCATGCATTATATAATCATGATGTGCAAAATAATTGGATTATGTCCCTAAATGTATGTTATGTTTGATAAATAAATGCTATGAAAACTGTAAATCAATTATCAACAATATATTAAAGGGATAAAACATTTTCATCTGTCACATCTATTAAAACTTGATATCAACAGAATTTATAAAACAAATTTGTTGCCTCAAAATCTCTGTATAAAGACCTGAGACATTTATAGTAAACTATTATAAATGTTTATTTTTCAAATAATATTTGACCAGTTGACTAAAAGAACCTTATTTAGAACTTTATACTGCTGTTCCATCAATTGCACATGATTAGGGCAGCAGTGCAGTTCTTTGATAAAATTGAGGGCATCAATAACAAATAAATTTTTTTAAATTATTGAACATGAAGATAAACAATCGAATGTTGTATAATTAAAAATTATTAATTTTATTCTTAAATATTTTAAAGACTATGTATTTTAATTGTTTTGGTTATAAATAGATATTTACTAATTTAAATACTTTTAAGAAACTGATTTTAATAGGAACATAGTATTCAACAATATATATTATTATATTGTTATTTATTATTCATATTTATTAATAAGATATTATAAAACACAGTCATAGTTAATTACACTCTAATAGTATCTGGTTAAAAGGAGTCAGTTAGAGATAAAAAAGACTAGTGTTAAAAAAGTAAAAAAAAACAGATATAACTTTTAACATTATCTTATGCATGCCTAATAACTGAAGTTAACAGAGTTAAAAATAATCATAAATTCATCCTTGTTAATATAATAATAGAGTAGTATTTATTAAATACAAATATTAATATACAATATACATGTACTGGAACATAATACAATATAATATTATTATTTTATTAATTTAAACAGACTAGATGGACTAAACAGTTACAGTAAACATATAATCTATTGTAGTATTAATGATAGTTTTTAGGTTCTGATGAGTATAAAATTATTAAAAACTTAATTACTAGTAAATATACTTACTGAAGGGTAGAATGTAACATTTTAAGTTGGATTATGTTAAAGAAAATATTTGTATTTAGTTGGGAGCTCACATGTCAACACATTATATGTTCTGGAAGGTATATATTATATTGTATATAATGAAATATATAATTTATTCTATACTGGGTTATATAAGTATAAAAGGAAGCCTATCCAATCATTTTTAAGGACACACCTATTCAGTATGATGCACAAAAATACAACCTAATAGAACAATAAAATAAATTGAGGAAGGTTTACTTTTAATACAATATGTAACCACTTAACCATAACAATTTCCAAATTTTCTAAATTATTTATTTTAATTTTTAGTGCACACGTATGATTTCACAATGTATATATTTATTAATTTAGAGCCACTCACTCACTTTCTCTATTATAATTATAAATTAAGAGGTATTACGTATATTAAGATTCAAGGTATTGAAGTATGCCACTTACGTGATTTGAGTAAATTATGAAAAATTATTTAGAATTGGAATAGCTATGTTGTTTTTTTTTTTAAAGCTTCTGAATACTACCAACAATAGTTTATTTTGAAACCGATGAGATTGGTCTAAAATTATTAATAATTTACTTTGGATTTAACTAATTTTACATAATTGCAAATTATATGAAGGGAGTATGAAAATGAAGAGTAACCTGATCTACATAAACGTAAATGTATTGTACTGAAACCCACTAAAGATAGTAATACTAAAAATAATATTGAAACATTTAAAAAATTATTAATTTATTATTTAATATTAGTTTTTTTTTTTTTTTATCATTTAATTATACCTACAACCCAGAGGTATTGAAAAGTTGTTTATTGTTGAAAGTGTTGCTCTTTGTAAATTTGTGGTGCTCATTGATGATTGTCTAATGATTGTTTTATTTTGTACGATTCTATATTTCTTATAAAACGAAATCAGTACAAATAGATTCACCATATTTTGAACTACACAATAATTTGGTCAAGCAGAATTGATAACGACGATATTATTCTAAAAGGCTGATAGATTTCGTGTGTATGTTAAAATGTTACGTATTTATCAAAGAGAGGAAAATGTAAGGGATCGGTTCTGATAAAAATATAAAGCAAATTCGTCAAAATTCCTCAAGTATTCAATCAATTTTATATACATTTTTATTCGTATTGAATATTTTTTCACTGATCGCGTAAGCAGCATTCCAAAATAACTTGAATCTTAATATTCATAATACACCATAATTCTTTACTATAACAGTGTAAAAATGTGTAGTTGTGAATTAACCTACACACTGTGCGATCATAGATATACACTAAAAAATTAAAATAATTAATTTAAATACTAATTTTAAAATGTGTTATGATTTATATGCGTTAAAATTTTATAATGAATATTACGCTCCCTCAATATAATTCACAATAATATTAAATTATATTTTTAATACATTACAATAACTAAAAGTGGCCTTAAAAAGTAAAGACGGGGCTTACTTCTACGCATATACCACCTATAATATTTATTCATTTCCGAGATTAGCGACCAATTAAATTTAACTGTTTTAATCAGAAATAAAATTGACACTTATTTCCTATTGTTTTAAAATAACTTAAAATTAATTATACGTTATGGTTTTAGAATCATAATGTGTACCAATAAATTATTACATTTGTGAGCTTAGTATCCCTCGATTATGACACTGCTGCAATAACTTCAGTGGCTGATCTTCTTCTTCCTCCAGACAGAATGTTCTTCGTAAAAGCTTACCATTGATGATATAACTGATAAAATATCAATATTACATTTATAATTATTATAAGTGATAGAGAAAATATATTAAATGGGATACTGACTAGCAATCTTTTGTAACGCAGGCATGATATGTATATGGTCGATACATATTGAAAATCAATTTTTTTGAAAAATGTATAGATAAATATGTTCACACCTATTAATCTGCTACCATGTTGATTTTAAAATAAATCTCCAAATGATCGATTGTATAATCTACATAATATAACAAATGTATTATTAAGTTCATATTATTTTTTATATCATTTTCAAATTCATTATTACCTTAAAGAAAGAACAAAATGATATATAGTTCACAAAACGTAGAATACAGGTAACATCTCCATTGATAAATCATGAATACCAATTTGATACCAAAAAATCGAATCCCTTTTTACTACAAACAAATGATTAAATTTTAGTAACAATATCACATTTGAAGAAAATAATAATAATTAACAAAACTAAATTAATTATTTTTCTCGATAATAATTATTACCTTTATTTATTTTTTTAGAATTTTTTAATTTTGTTTGATAATGGATGAATCTTTGCTGCGATTAAGTACACATATATAGTATCTCCGATTACAATTATTGTGCTATAAAAAAAAAAATGTATTTTTAATATAATGTATTATAATACAAGATTAAAAGATATATGTAAATTGGACATAATATACTCACCTATGAACAATATATAGAAAGACTTCATTGCATAATTTTATGTAGTTTTCTCAATTTTCGAAGTCGATTATTTCAAAAAACTAAGAGTAACATTGAAAAATTGTAGAAAATCCATTTATTATAGTGGTAGGTTATCCGTAGTACATTATAAGTCCAATGTTCCCCTTTTGAACTTGTGCAGCATTTTCAACAACGCTTAATCTATAAAATATGAATAAAATAATAATATTATGATAAACGTATACATATAAAACAAATAATATAATACATCAATATGTATGTATTAGGTTAAGTACCTAACATATTGCATGCAAATAACCAAACATAAATTAATGTCTGTACAGATGTATTTTAACTCGTGATTAAATTTGAATCAAAAATCTTAATATATATATAAAGGAAAAAATATTACAAACTACTGTTCTTTATAACATAAATGTAGATATATAATATCTGTATATAAATATATATGAAAAATATTGCATTCCCCAAGGGAAGTTACATGGACATATGCCCACCCACTGCTTTTTCCGATTAACTATGAAAAATTGTAATCTTATATTTTTTTTCAAGTTAATAAATCTAATAGACAATACTAGTATATAGTATTAATTATTTGCAAACAGTACGTGTACTTTTTGTAAGCAATATTGAATTGTCTAAAAGGACTTCATTGTCGGCGCGTGTAAATCTTAAAACGAAACAAGATTATTATATACCGGACTTATTATTGATTTTCTGCTACTATTCTGAATGCGAACAACTATTAGGCAGAGTGTATAATTCGCGATCGATTTGCAGTAAAAAATTGTCCATTTAATAGGATAAAAATTATCCTTCAAAGCGTTGTGTTAGTGCGAACGATATGGGCGACTGTGTAACATTTGACCCGGGGGGGGGGGCCTGTCGAATACGACGGCAAACGACGAATACTAATATGGGGAGTATTCGTGATGCAACGACGCCAAGAAGAAAATCGATTACCTCCGTTCCTACTCGCCACCGCCGGAAGATCGGAGTTTTACACGAGTCGAACTTTTGACCGGGTGGTGTGCGGAACCATGGCAACGTGAAAGTGCCCTCCTCTCTTTATACCGCCGGACCAACGCCCCCCCACTGCGGATAACGCCACAGACACGCGCGGAATATTCCCGTCGGAGTTACAGAAACTCTTAAAGTTGACGAAATCGATACAGTCTTTTATTCACCCCTCGCGGCTTTCCTAACTAACGAACGCCGGTCACCCGGTACTGCCAACATTATAAAATCCCACGCCCCTTACGGTCCGGCCGGCCATCTCACGTTCGCCGCATTATGCGCCATCCATTCATTTGATATCTTATTGTTCATATCATTATGCAAACTTTATTCGAACCAATACAAATTCAAATATTGGTTTATGACATGTCATTTTTCCAGATGTTCTTACTCGTTTTATTAATTTATAGACAAACTAACTCGTGTATATTTTCAACCTATTGAAGAGTAAACAATATTAATAATAATAACAAATACTAAATAATTCCAGATACCAGAAGCATCCTTAAATCATAATGGAGGGAAATAATAACAATTTATAAGATAAATTTAATATCCATGGTTCTTTGAGGTTGTTCTAATCACTTTTATTGGGAAGACAAATAATTAATTATTTATCTGACAAACAGTAGAAACTATGACAATTAATCATTAAAGCGTCTACCTAAAATATGATTATATGTGTGATTACTAAGTGTATAATTTTTTTAATTTTTTTTCATCTATGGCTTGTTTAATATAAATCCATTACAACTTTTTTAATTGTTTATTTTCAACAAGTATTTTGTATAGCATGTTATCCTTATTATTTTTTATTTAATTGGAATATCACAATTTGCATACAGTCCTCTAATTAGAACCACGGGAAGATAAGAGTTTAATTTGTGATTTTTGACTAAACCTAAACTAGTCAACTAAATTAATTATTAAATTCTCAAAAATTAAGCATTTATTTGAATATTATTAATGTAATTAAATTTTTTATTTTCTGTAACTGTACAAAGTTTCATATTCTATACATATTATTTTAATTTTAGTTATATTTAAGGTATTTTTAAATTTTCGAAATAAATATTTTATTTTCTGAGGCAGATGACAGGCCACCCAAAATTTGTTCCTAAGTGTAGAAAAATGCTGTCAAACTTAATAAACAAAAAATGTCATTAAACTGGTTGTATGCCAATTTTATTTTCAGTTATTGGCTTATACCTAGCATTATTATATGGTTTTATTATACACGGTACATTATACAAATACAAATATTTTGTAAACAATTAAGTATATAGCCACATATATTATTAATTTTTTTTAATTAACCAACATAGTACTAAATAAATAAAACAAAAATTACCTACATAATATGAGTATATAGATGTTAATTATTTACACTTCATTAAAGTCTATACTATATTAAACTGTTATTTAAAAACATAATAATTAAATGTGGACAAAAAGCGATTTGAAGGGGTTGAGCATCATTTCATTAATTTTAATTTTAAATAACATGTAACTACAACATAAATTATGACATTTTCGATTAACTTTTTATTTTCCACCTCTAAGTTCAATTTAATAAACAGGAACTTTGTGTATAATTGATAAGTATTTTTAAGGTGCCAAACAAATTTTAATCGAAACATATAAGCTTATATAGTGAAAACGTTAATGGATATTGTATAATCACGGCATTTCAAGTAATATTTTTTGAATTAATTAATTTGGCTAAACATAAATGTACGGAAATATGACAGAAGGTTCAACATACAATTTATACTTAATGGTGTATTTGAACAATTTTGAGCGTAAAGTTGTAATTTTGTTTTAAAAGCATTAAGTGTACATTTTGATCCACAATTTAATAAACATTTTAAAAATGGCGACATTTAAAGACATTATCAGCCATACTTCGCCAGACTCCCGGGACGAATGTTTCAAAGCTGTGCATGCGCTTGAGCAAAAAACACGTTGCACATTTATATTCAGGGTGGGCGCTACATATTGGTCACATAAACGAAACCAATCTGGAATATTATTTGGATCATATTTCAGGAAAATTTTAACCACGATTAAATCGCAAGTAATAAATTCTTCATAAGAGTTGTGCGCATTCCGAATACAAGCAGAGAATTAGTATTTCCGGTGTGTAATAATCAAACATCGTATAATGATAAATATAGATGTCCTATTTGAGTATATCTTCATATAATTTATTATTGTCTACTAGTTGCGAAAAATTAAAATTAAATTATATATTATCGTTATATTATGTATTAAATTGGGTTGTTTATGTAAATGAAAAATTAGATTTCAGTTTTTTATAGTCAATCCGGAAAGCATGCAACCCTTCCCCCCTTAAGCAGATGCGAACTGTAGAAATTATCTCTAAATATGTACATATTTTGACCTTATGCAATTGTCCTATGAGAATAATAGTTCGTAATAATCGAGGGAGGCACTCATGATATAATAGCAGCAAGCAGCATTTGTTAGTCTAGTTTTGATCAATGAGGAATATAATTATTATTTTAGACATATTGAGAGAAAAATAGAAACATTTCCTTTGTAACAATGCCGAACTAATAAACTCATTTCAATATTAATTAGTGAATACTTATTTACTAGTATTCATATAAATGGCTTATTTTGAAACGGGCAAAAATAAAAACTCCTTACCACCTATTCCCCATGCACGCTGCCGGGTACATATTGATTTTACATGATCAACGCCATTCCATCACATTCGTAAACGCGAAAATACTCATTACCAACATACATACACACAATGACTGCGCTAAAAGGTCAACGCACGCACTTGCACAATGAGCAACACTTACGCGTACAGAATTGATGAATTTTTCTGTAACGCTCGTCGGTGTCCTCGATGAAACAGTCATAATATATGTAGGTGGTTATCCGATAAAAACATCTTCAACGCAGTGGAAATAATTGATATCCTTCCACGAGGATTGTGAAAACCACTTTGTTGATTACGGAATTCTCATCGCGAAGTATGTGTTAAATTTTCCTATAGTCGGGTGAATGAAAAGTGGCCGCTGATGCCCATGTTGTTATCAATCGCGCTTTACGTGATTCACTTTGAGAACCCATGGCTTATCGAAAAAAAAAATTGACAGCAGCCACTTTTCATTCACCCGACTATAGTAAAATTACGGATGGGTCTTAGACCCGGGCGAATTCCCTCGATAGTCGTAATAAGATTTATAAATTCATATCGTGAAACATGTAAACTACAAGAAAATAATACGGAAGAAAAATCTGAAAAAAAAAATAGAATTGAAACACATATTAGTATAACCGATACACATTGGTCGTTAATCTCGGAAGCAAATAAATATTATAAGTTGTATATGCCTAGAAATAAGCCCCGTCTATACTATTTAAGGCCACTCTTAGTTGTTGTTATGCTTTAAAATTATAATTTAATATCATTGTGAATTATATTGAGGGAGCGTAATATTCATTATAAAATTTTAACGCATATAAATCATAACACATTTTAAAATTAGTATTTAAATTAATTATTTTAATTTTTTAGTGTATATCTATGATCGAACACTTCGTAGGTTAATTTACAACTACTCTTTCTTACACTGTTATAGTAATGAATTTAGGCGTATTACGAATATTAAGATTCAAGATATTTTGGAATGCTGCATATGCAATCTGAGGAGAAATTTTCAATACGAATAAAAATGTATAAAAAAACCAATCAATACTTGAGGAATTACGAAGAAATTTGTTTATATTTTGATTTTAACCGATCCTTTACATTTTCCTCCATCAAATTGTATACGATTGTCTTAAATGTGAAATTTAGACGTTTACGAAAAAAAGTAATTGTAATTATTGACTCGACAAGTTTTTAAATCCCATTCGGTAAAAAAACATGTGTAAAATACGGATGTCGTTCGCGTCAAGAAAGATGAAGGGGGCTCGACAATTAATCTTAGTCAAATTTCGACCATCGGCCACAGTGATTTAAGTGATATGGGCCCTCGAAAAGGCCACGAAATATGTCTTGCTTACATTTTTCAATGTCCGCAAGACGATTATAATGGGTGCAATTCAATAGTAATAATCGTATGTAGGTTAGTTGCCCACCACTACGCCATTACAAGTGTGAATGCATCCGATTTTGGTTGGTCGCGGTTCCTATATATCCAGATCGTCGCTCGGTCGACTGTGGAAGAGGGCCTGCAGTCCGAAATCGTGTATCGACGGCAACACTCGTCGGGCCACATGGCCGGACGCGCGTCGAATCGAAAATCGAAAGATCGGATTGCCGTCTGTAAGTCCAATGTCGCCGGCGACGGACTTTCCTATTCGCAAGCCGGCCGACCGGTTCGTCCCGGGACGTCGGCACAAATACACCCCTACCGACACGTCGTCTAGCGGTGAGCATTTGCGCAGAGGGTCGTCGGCACCGTTGCACTCGTATGCTGTACCACCACCTCCTAGTCACCGTTGACTATCCGTCCAATAGCTGTTGTAAATAATAATAACAATTGTCGTGAAAGTTACTTATTTTACTACTATTATCAAGAATTAGACTCAGTAATAACAAATACCTTATACAGGATATGGCCGTGCCAGTTAAGTTTTCTTCCTAATATCGCACCGGTATGTCCCGGGGACTATAAACAGAAACATAACATAAAAAAGTATTTTCGATGTACTCATAATTTTACCGTCTTCGGCGTTTCGGCATTTCGGCAAAATGGAAACGGGTATGATAATGTGGTGGAATAATGAATGGTCAAATAATGAATAGTGCATTTAATAAACAAGGCTAATGATAAAATTGTGGGTACATCGGTAATACTATTTTATGTTATGTTTCTGTATTTAGTCCCCGGGACATACCGGCGCGATTCAAGATACACTGACACGGCTATATTCTGTATACGGTCGTCATATTATTACTGAGCCTTTTCATTGATAATTGAAAAAAAAAGTGCAAAATGTAATTGTTACAATAATAATTATCTTTAGTGGATAAAATAATCATAGATGATAAACCTTAAGCGCTTTAATTTAATAGTATACATGCCAAAAGTACATTTTTTGGAGATTCAGGATAATCTTAAATAATGAAGTAACAAGCATCTCTAAAAAAAATAAATCGTTTAAAAATCCAATGATTTATTAACTACAATTATCTTACTATATCTGCCTGCAGTATATCCCAAGCCTGAATTATAGAATTCAACATATATGTAGTTTGAATAACATTAAATGACATTATTATGCAATTAAATTTATTTTTTTTAATAAAAAAAAAAATATTATATCCGTTAGATTTTTAAGTAATACTAAGGTATTAATAATATAATTAGTAATATTCTAATTAATTAATCTGTCTAAATCTTTCATACTTTTTCTTATAGAAGCAAATGTCTTATTGATGCTAGAAACTTATGTAAATGGTGTCAAGAGTAGAAATACAAATTAAAAAGCTAAATAGCTTCTATAATTACTATACTTAATGAAAAATAAAAATGATTAACATACTAAAATTAATTCTTTTTTATGAAATACACAAATTGTTTTACATTATTTTCATACATTTGTTTACTTTAATACAATTTAATTACAACCAATCATATATTTTACCTGTAAAATATTTTTTATGATTGATTAGTAACTAGCTATAATATGTGTTCTTAAATGTGGAAATCATTTTAGTTATAAGTTTTCATGAAATGCACCTCAACTAATTAATTATGTCCATCATCATTATTTGACAACCGCTCAAAATAATCCATTAGGAATGGTGTATAATGATGCTCCTGAGAATAATAGTAAAAATAATAAAAAAATAAATTAAACAAATATACTCTAAACCATTATACATAAAGGTATTTTTATTGTTACATATTGGTTTGGATTTTTGTACCTAATTCCTAATACATTTAGGAAATGAAATAAAACAACAATTTCCTAAATCACAGTGGTCTAAATTTATAGATTGTTAGTGAGATAATAACTATTTATTTGCTTTATAAATTCTGTTAGTACTAAGTTTTAATAGCTATGACAGATGAAAATGTTCATTGCATTAATACATTATTAATAATTTAATTTCAGATTTCACTGTATTGATAAAACAAACTGGACCTACACAGGGACGTTATACAATTAATTTGTACATACCAATTATATAACACACACACTCCCCCTGCCATCGCTGGAAGATTTATTAAATACAATTGCAAAAAATTGTAATACTTTTCTGCAGACCATCAATTAGCATTTATTGATATAGAGTATTAAACAATAACGTTGTTGAAATATAGCATATTAAATATTTTTTTAAAAAAACATAATATAATGGCCCTTTCTTATTCAATAAAACAAATATGAAATTGCCTCATCGCATAGGTCACTGTTGTAGTAAGATATATGGAAATGTAGAAAATATATTGGATTATTTTATTAATATATGTATACAATGATAAATCACTGCAATTGTTGAAAAGTTCAATAAACATGAAATTGAAATTAAATTAAAAATTGTAAAGATTTTAAAACAATAATTTAAAATATATACATTATACCTCTATAATATATAGATATGAAGCTTTTATTTTTTGTAATTGGATGTAGTAAGTATTATATTTTAATGGTTCTGTGTATTGACGAAATGTTTTGATTTATAAAATCTTGTTGGTACTCAGACTACATAAGCATAAAAAATAAAAAACAACAGGAATGCGACAATTCTAAAGAGTAGCCGGTACAACGTTAAAACAAACAACTAAAGTAAACGTTATACCGTCTTGGCCCAATAGGTTTGGTATATAATTAATAAAATACAATTTTTGAAAAAAGTTTTTTCAACAACATTTAAGTTATTATATTATGTAAACCGCAGTAAATACAGATAAGTGCCTTTATCATATCGTGATAACGCGATAAATGATAATGATAACATTACACATAGGATTAATTTTGTGTGTAATCTGCATTTGTAATTTCATTTTTACAGTGTTTAAATAGTCAAAACGATTAATAATAACATTCAAGTGGTTTTATTATAACGTTTAGAAATTAAACAACGAATAATTATTGTTGTAAAATTCATATCCAATAAAGACAACAATGACAAATTTACACACATTTAAAACAATATTGAATATGGCACATACCAAGGTAAGTGTTGAACAATATTTAAAAAAATTAGAAACCAATGTTTTGTATAGGAATTAATATTTTAATGTTAATTCATAGGTCATCTTCATATATGGTGCATATTATTACTACACATGTGAAAAGCAACACAAGCTACAATTGCGATGATGTTTTTTTCAAGTATTATGTTTTAGTTAATTTAAAAAACCCATTAAAATTTTATTTCAATGTTATTACCATTTTATTTTTTCTAGAGTATATTCAATTAATTTTTCACTTATGCAGAGTTATGAGATGTAATGAATCTGTGTTTAAAACTGTTTTCCTATATTGGAGCAGCAATTCACAGCATGATTACAGCTTGATTAGAAGAATGCCTGTAAAATAATAAAAGCAGAATGTGCAAATGAAAATGTAAAAATGTTGGAAGGAATAACAACACTAAACAGTTCATGATAAGGTATTTTTACCTAAATATAAAGTAAAAATATTTCAATGTTTTGTAAGCAGTGTGTTTTTGTTAATTTAAATAACCCAGTAAAACTAACACTTTTTATAATGTTCTTTTAATTTATTTTTTTTATAACACACTGTGGGGGATTTAAAGGCCATTTAGTCCATATAGACTCTTAGATTGTGCAGTCAGGCCCCACTTAAATTATATAGTTAATTTTTTTAATTTTTTACACACAAAAAAGAAATACATTTCATATTGCAAACTGCTATATCATTAGCTTTGTGTATGTTACCATTTCATTTTGTACAAGGTCTGATAAATTTTATATAGATTTTTTGACCTTAGTCAAACTTTTAATTGTTTTAATTCTATTAGGTGTATGTATAACAACAAAATAGGGTAAATAGAAAAATTAATAATCATATTAAAAAAATTTTCTAGGTCCAATCCAGAAATGGTTTTATACAAAAACACAACATACTACGTACAAAGACTGAAAACAGATTGGACACAAAATTACTGGACCAAGTGCTGTGAAATTAGTTCAAGGTTTAAAGTCCACCATAAATTGTTTAAAACTCTATAATTATAGTCTTATTTTTTATAGATTATAATTTACTTTGCTTTAAGAAACAAAATGTTACATTACAGTACCAATGAGGGAAACTACAATGCGGCACAGAGCAGCTGACAATATTTTATGAAGGCTGTGAGATAAGAGTTGAAAATAAGATTATTGATGTAACCTAAACTAGCTAACTAATTTTTTTATTAAATTTTTTAAAATTTAAGCATTCACTTAAACATTATTAATGTAATTAAATTTTTTCTGTAAGTGTGCAATGTTTTCTTTATTCTATACATATTGTTTTAATTTTGGTAATTTTTAAATTGTTGAAATGCATATTTTATTATCTGTAGTAGTTGTGAAGCCTCCCAAAATGTTTTCTTAAAAGAAGAAAAATGCTGTCAAACTTAATAAACAAAAAATGTCATTAAATTTTTTTCTGTTATTGGCTTATACCTAGCATTATTATATGGTGCCTGTTTTATTATAGACTGTTTATTATAAAAATACAATTATTTTGTAAACACTTACTATATAGCTATATATTCTATTAATTTTTTTTATTTAATCAATATAGTGCTTTATAAATAAAAAAAATTTACCTACATAATATGAGTATATAGGTGTTAATTATTTACACTTCATTAAAGATTTTACTATATAAAACTGTTATTTTAAAACAAATATATAAGAACAGGTGGTTCAATTCTTCTATATACAATTACAAAATAAATTTCAAGTGTTGTGCATTATTCTGTTGCTATAAACGTATCATTCACATAATTGATAAATTGCAAATTGTATTCGATTGTCTTCAAAATATGAAATTTAGACGTATACGAAAATAAGTAATTGTATCAGACTCGACACAATTTTAAATCCCCTTCGGTAAAAAACTTGTGTAAAATACGGATTTCGTTCGCGTCAATAATGATGGTGGCGGGCTCGACGGTAAGTCTTAGTCGAATTATGACCAGCGGTACAGTGATTTAAGTGATATGGGCCCTCGAGAGGGCCACGAAATATGCCTTGCTTACATTTTTTAATGTCCGCAAGACGATTATAATGGGTGCAATTCAATAGTAATAATCGTATGTAGGTTAGTTGCCCACCACTACGCCATTACCAGTGTGAATGCATCCGATTTTGGTTGGTCGCGGTTCCTATATATCCAGATCGTCGCTCGGTCGACTGTGGAAGAGCGCCTGCAGCCCGAAATCGTGTATCGACGGCAACACTCGTCGGGCCACATGGCCGGACGCGCGTCGAATCGAAAATCGAAAGATCGGATTGCCGTCTGTAAGTCCAATGTCGCCGGCGACGGGCTTTCCTCTTCGCAAGCCGGCCGACCGGTTCGTCCCGGGACGTCGGCACAAATACGCCCCTACCGTCGCGTCGTCTAGCGGTGAGCATTTGCGCAGAGGGTCGTCGGCACCATTGCACTCGTATGCTGTACCACCACCTCCTAGTCACCATTGACTATCCGTCCAATAGCTGTTGTAAATAATAATAACAATTGTCGTGAAAGTTACTTATTTTACTACTATTATCAAGAACTACACTCAGTAATAACGACTTTCGTATATAGTTTATGGCCGTGCCAGTAAAGTTTTCTTCCTAATATCGCGCCAGTATGTCCCGGGAACAATAAACAGAAACATAACATAAAATAGTATTATCGATGTACTCGTAATTTCACCATCTGCGGCGTTTCGGCCTTTCGGCAAAATGGAAACGGGTATGATAGGTGGAATATTCATTATAAAATGTAAACGCATATAATTCATAAGACATATTAAAATTAGTATTTTAATTTATTATTTTAATTCTTTAGTGTATACCTATGATCGAACACTTCGTAGCACTTTTTGCTATGTTTGTATTATTATTTGAAGAAAATATGCTAAACCTGGGAACAAAATGTCTTATAATTATAAGAATATCCGTGAAGTTGCCCCCCCCCCCCAACATCGACTGTAAATCGGTTGAAAATTTTTGATACTAATTTATAACGAAGTTATCAATATTGATTTTTGTTGTGGCATTTAAAGGAGGAAACATTTTGGGTACTTCCCTGCATACACCAACATGTGCATAAACCTAATTCTCGTTATTAAAATTTTTTTTAATTACACAAGTTTCAATATTTTGATTTATAGTGCGCACTGAATATTTCAAAATATAATAAAGATTCATAAACAAATTTTATAAACTTTTATTATATCAAGTAACTAGTATAGCTGTCTCTTCTATCAGTATATATTCTATCGGTACAAAGGTTAATAATCAACAATTATAATAATTCTGTCCGAATGACTATTACATTCATAATAGGATGTTTAACACATGAACTATATAAATTTGATTTGTATTATAATACCTGAATCACATAATTGAAAAAGTGTAAGTGTTAAAATGTACTATATATTGTGTATATATTATATTGTGGAATTAATTCTTTTCTATACCAATATACATTTTCACTTTTAATTTAAATGTATAATATCTGTTGCTTGGAAATATTTTTTTCTGAAATGCCAATATTTTGGAATTACAGGGTTTGAATGTAAAAGAGGTGTGAATAATCGGTATATTTTGGCAAAGTGTGTTCGATTAGCAAAATATTGTGCTGTAAATAATAATCATATTATGTACATAATGTAATGACATATTTGTAATGAAACATACTATGTACGCATTTTTTTTGGACTGGTTATTGGGATTGAATATTGTTTTGCACTAATTGAATAATACTGTTTTAGCCGAACTTATATAACCGGAAATTGAACACATTATGACGAAAATAAATATATGAGGTATATGTTATAATTCAGTTTTATAGACGCTACGTGTAATAGAGCTCACACGCCAATTTCTCTTTTTTCTCAAATAAAATTACAAAAAATTTACTGCGATGGCCGGGAATCGAACCCATATCAGCTGCTTGGAAGGCCACTATGCTGACCATTACACCACCACTGTGAGGCAATTATATTCTTCCGTCCTTTTTCAGAATCACTTTAGAAATGGACGATCACCAGTCTCTTGGATAGACACACGTATTTTTAACAAATAAATAATACACAAACATATTATAGGTTTCCTGCCAGTCCATTCCGTAAGACCAAAAGTATTTTCCTTCTTTTTGCTTTACAAATGTTCAAAACATACTGTCGATATTTGTACGTATAGGTATTCGAAATAGTCGCGTATTGTTAGTTTTTATATGATTTTGTGAAAATAAAATTGGTATGGCCGAAGTTGAATGATGAAGTTCATCAGAAGTTGAAATTTGCAAATAATTAATTGTATTTGCCTGGTAGGGACTCAGTTGGTTCAACATAATTATGCGGACATTGGACACAAGATTAAAAGTATTTAGACTCCCAACTAAATACAAATATTTTCTTTAACATAATCCAACATTAAATGTTACATTCTGCCCTTCAGTAAGTATATTTACTAGTTATTAATTTTTTAAAAATTTTATACTTATCAGAACCTAAAAACTATCATTAATACTACAATAGATTATATGTTTACTGTAACTGTTTAGTCCATCTAGTCTGTTTTAATTAATAAAATAATAATATTATATTTTATTATTTTCCAGAACATGTATATTGTATATTAATATTTGTGTTTAATACATACTACTTTATTATTATATTAACAAGGATTTATGATTATTTTTAACTCTGTTAACTTCAGTTATTAGGCATTCATAAGATAATGTTAAAAATTATATCCGTTTTTTTTTTTTACGTTTTTAACACTAGTCTTATTTATCTCTAACTGACTCCTTTTATCTAGATACTATTAGAGTGTAATTTCCAATGACTGTTTTTTTTTTTTAATTTTTATTTGTGTTTATTTAAGTTAAGTTAATATGCAATAAATTGATAATTTTAAAAGCCATATGAGAATTATTTTTAACTTATTTATTAGTATATTATATATATATGAAATTTTTTTTAACACCAGTCTTCTTTATCTTTTACCAACTCAATACTATAAAGTGTTTACTGTTGTAGTGCTTATAGGCTTTTTCTATAAATTGATGTTTTTCGTCATTAGAATAATGGTCATACATTTCTTACAAGTAATACTACATTAATACATACTAGTATATGAGTTGTATAATTTGTTCAATCTTTGTTACTACCTAGATACTATTGTTGTTTGTAATTCACATGCGTGATATAATTATTGTTTTATTGAATCCTACTAAAATCAGTTAGTTAATTATTTTAATAAATCAAATATCAATTTAAAAACAAAACAATTGAAATACAAATTCTTAAACATAAATTAGTATAAAATTAATAAATTAAATTATACAACATTTAGATCAGAGGTTCCCAAACTATTTACAATATGGCAAATTTTCGAATTTTTTTTCTATTTTGGTGAATCATTACATACTAATGACCTACATTTTATTAAGAATATTTTTAAATTTAAGATATTCATGTCAAAAATAAATTAAATTTTATCTTATATCATAACTGTATTTTTATAATTAATGAAACAAGAAATCATGTTAATATGATCATGTTATTGAACAATATTATTGAAAATTCGCAAGAATACATCTTTAAATTGCGTTCTATTTCAACTTCGAAAGTTTTAATACTTCTTAAAATAACAATGCTAAAGATGATTTGTTAAATTTAAATGAAAACGAATCATCAAATAATAACATTAATTACAAAACTATTATAAATGATTTAGTTGCAAATACTAATATAAAAAATATGAATGATTAAGTTATAATAAACTTGCATAGAAATTATCATCTGAACATTTATAGAGCGGTTGTTTAGTGCAGGATGGAAGTTGTTAGATAAAATAAGATCATCAATAAAGAATAAATGTTTATAAATTATTGGACATAAAGATAATGTAAATTAGAGGTTTCTAAAATAGTTAGGTTTTCAAAAATTGGAACTATTATTTATTTTTACAGAAGAAAAGTAGAATTATTCATGACAGAAATTTCTTATTTTATTAATTAAAAAATACAGTAATTATATACCATATAAATACATTTATTTTCATTAATATTTTTTCTGTTTTCTGAACCTGCCCAGTTAAGTATAAATCGAGGGATTAAATATGCTGCAATATACATAAGCGGAAATTTGGTCACATGACCAGTGTGTGGTGGAAGGGGGGCTTGGCATGATGAAAAAATGTTTGATTATTTTCTACAATTGTATGTTATAAGTGTAGTAAAGATAATAGAACATTTCAGGGGGAGTGTGGGAGGCTAAAGCCCCCAAAGTTCTTTTGTTTTTAAAATGTGAAATTTAGACGTTTACGAAAAAAAGTAATTATATCATACTCGACACGGTTTTAAATCCCATTCGGTAAAATACGGATGTCGTTCGCGTCATGAAAGGTGAACCTCCCCCTGCACGACATTAAATCTTAGTCGAATTTCGACCATCGGCTACAGTGATTTAAGTGATATGGGCCCTCGAAAAGGCCACGAAATATGTCTTGCTTACATTTTTACATGTCCGCAAGACGATTATAATGGGTGCAATTCAATAGTAATAATCGTATGTAGGTTAGTTGCCCACCACTACGCCATTACCAGTGTGAATGCATCCGATTTTGGTTTGTCGCGGTTCCTATATATCCAGATCGTCGCACGGTCGACTGTGGAAGAGGGCCTGCAGTCCGAAATCGTGTATCGACGGCAACACTCGTCGGGCCACATGGCCGGACGCGCGTCGGATCGAAAATCGTAAGATCGGATTGCCGTCTGTAAGTCCAATGTCGCCGGCGACAGGCTTTCTTCTTCGCAAGCCGGCCGACCGGTTCGTCCCGGGACGTCGGCACAATTACACCCCTACCGTCACGTCGTCTAGCGGTGAGCATTTGCGCAGAGGGTCGTCGGCACCGTTGCACTCGTATGCTGTACCACCACCTCAAAGTCACCGTTGACTATCCGTCCAATAGCTGTTGTAAATAATAATAACAATTGTCGTGAAAGTTACTTATTTTACTACTATTATCAAGAACTAGACTCAGTAATAACGATTTTCGTATACAGGTTATGGCCGTGCCAGTAAAGTTTTCTTACTAATATAACGCCGGTTTGTCCCGGGGACTATAAACAGAAACATTACATAAAATAGTATTTTCGATGTACTCATAATTTTACCGTCTTCGGCAAAATGAAAACGGGTATGATAATGTGGTGGATTAACGAATGGTCTAATAATGAATAGCGCATTTAATAAACGCGGCTGATGACAAAATTGTGGGTACATCGGTAATACTAATACATGTCAGCTGTCTATATTTAGTCCCCAGGACTTACCGGTGCGATTTCAAGATGAAAAATACACTGACACGGACTGTATACGGTCGTCATATTATTAACTGAGCCTTTTCATTGATAATTGGAAAAAAAAGTATACATAGTAAAAGTACATTTTTTGGAGTTTCAGTTAATCCTAAATAATGAATTAACAGGCATCTCTAAAAAAAATAAATCGATTAAAAATCCAATGATTTATTAATTATACTTATCTGCCTGTAGTATATCCTAAGCCTGAATTATAGATTTCAACATTTGTGTAGTTTGAATAACATTAAATGACATTATTATGCGTTTAAATTTATTTTTTTTAATAAAAAAAAATATATTATATCCGTTAGATTTTTAAGCAATATTAAAGTATTAATAATATAATTAGTAATATTCTAATTAATTAATCTGTCTAAATCTTCCATACTTTTTTTATAGAAGCAAATGTCCTGTTAGCTTATTTTGTCATTGTAATAGAGTTCTCATTTTAACACTAAATTTATCTACACTCTTATTGATGCAAGAAACTTATGTAAATGGTGTCAAGAGTAGAAATACAAATTTAAAAGCTAAATTGCTTCAATATTAACTATACTTAATAAAAATAAAAAATGATTAACATACAAAATTATTTCTTTTTTATGAAATCCACAAATTGTTTTACGTTATTTTCATTCATTTGTTCACATTAATACAATTTAAGTACAACCGATCATATATTTTACCAGTAAAATATTTTTCCTGATATACTATACTTTTCTTACTATATTTTTATTGATTAATAACTTGTTATAATATGTGTTCTTAAATGTAGAAATCATTTTAGTTATCATTTTGCATAAAATGCACCTCGACTAATTAATTTTGTCCATCATCATTTATTTGACAACTGCTCAAAATAATCGTTTAGGAATGGTGTATAATGATACTACTAAGATTAATAGTAAAAATAAATAAATATATTCAAACCATTATACATAAAGGTATTATTATTGTTACAGATTGGTTTGGATTTTTGTACCTAATTCTTATTTCATTTAGAAAATGAAATAAAACAACAATTTTCATAATCACAGTGGTCTGAATTTATAGATTGTTAGTTAGATAATTTTAGATTGTTAGTACTCAGTTCTAATAGCTATGACAGATGAAAATGTTTAATTGCATTAATACAGCGTTGATAATTTAATTTCAGATTTCATTGCATTGATTTAACAAACTGAACATACACAGGGACGTTATACAATTAATTTGTACATACCAATTATATAACACACAAACTCCCTACGCCATCGCTGGAAGATTTATTAAATACAATTAGCATTTATTGATATAGAGTATAAAAACAATAGTGTTGTTGAAATATAGCATATTAAATATTTATTTAAATATACATAATATAATGGCCCCTTCATATTCAATAAAACAAATATGAAATTTCCTCATCCCATAGGTCACTGTTGTAGTATGATATATGGTAATGTAGATATGATAGAAAAGACTTGATGTAGTAAAAATTATATTTTAATCGTTCTGTGTATTTACGAAATGTTTTGATTTATAAAATCTTGTTGGTACTCAGAGTACATAAGCATAAAAAATAAAAAACAACAGGAATGCGACAATTCTAAAGAGTAGCCGGTACAACGTTAAAACAAACAACTAAAGTAAACGTTATACCGTCTTGGCCCAATAGGTTTGGTATATAATTAATAAAATACAATTTTTGAAAAAAGTTTTTTCAACAACATTTAAGTTATTATATTATGTAAACCGCAGTAAATACAGATAAGTGCCTTTATCATATCGTGATAACGCGATAAATGATAATGATAACATTACACATAGGATTAATTTTGTGTGTAATCTGCATTTGTAATTTCATTTTTACAGTGTTTAAATAGTCAAAACGATTAATAATAACATTCAAGTGGTTTTATTATAACGTTTAGAAATTAAACAACGAATAATTATTGTTGTAAAATTCATATCTTATAAAGACAACAATGACAAATTTACACAAATTTAAATCAATATTGAATATGGTACATACCAAGGTAAGTGTTGAACAATATTTAAAAAAATTAGAAACCAATGTTTTGTATAGGAATTAATATTTTAATGTTAATTCATAGGTCATCTTCATATATGGTGCATATTATTACTACACATGTGAAAAGCAACACAAGCTACAATTGCGTTGATGGTTTTTTCAAGTATTATGTTTTAGTTAATTTAAAAAACCCATTAAATTTTATTTCAATGTTATTACCATTTTATTTTTTCTAGAGTATATTCAATTAATTTTTCACTTATGCAGAGTTATGAGATGTTATGAATCTGTGTTTAAAACTGTTTTCCTATATTGGAGCAGCAATTCACAGCATGAATACAGTTTGATTAGAAGAATGCCTGTAAAAAAATAAAAGCAGAATGTGCAAATGAAAATGTACAAATGTTGGAAGGAATAACAAAAAAGTTTTCTTCCTAATATCGCGCCGGTATGTCCCGGGAACTATAAACAGAAACATAACATAAAATAGTATTTTCGATGTACTCGTAATTTCACCATCTGCGGCGTTTCGGCCTTTCGGCAAAATGGAAACGGGTATGATAGGTGGAATATTCATTATAAAATGTATAAAAAAGTGTATACCTATGATCGAACACTTCGTAGGTTAATTTACAACTACTCTTTCTTACACTGTAAGAAAGAGTAGTTGTAAATTCATGAAATGAATCTGTGGTATTCCTATGTTGAGCAGTAATTTACATGATAACAGCTTGATTAGAATAATATCTGTATACAAATGAATAAAAATAAAAGTAAAATGAGGGAATACAAATGTACAATGCCTATAACGTAATACAAATGTTTGACAGAGATGGCAAGACATTTTATTTAAATTGAAAATGAAGTATATATTTGTATTGTTTCTATAACACACTGTGGGGGAATTTAAAGGCTATTTAGTCCATTTCGACTCTTTAATGTGCAGTTAGGCCTCGTTACATAGTTTTTTTTTTAATTTTTTACACAATAAAAGAAATACATTTGATATTGCAAACAGCTATATAATTTAGTTCTGTTTATGTTACTGGTATTTTATGTACTAGGCCTCATACATTTTATATATGTTTTCTAAACTTTACAAATATTTAATTCCTTTACTGTAAACACATGTCATAATATTGCATACAGTTCTCTAATTAGTACAACGATAAACAAGAGTTTTATTTAAGATTTTGACTAAATCTAAACTAGCCAACTAATTTTTTTTATTAAATTTTCAAAAATAAAGCTTTTACTTGAGTATTATTAATGTAATAAACATTTTTTTTTTTTATGTACCTGTGCAAATTTTTTATAATTCTATACATATTATTGTAATTTTAGTTACATTTAAAGTTTTTTTAAATTGTTAAATTTATAAATATTTTATTATCTGGCCTCCCAAAATTTGTTCCTAAGTGTGTATACAACCACATATATTATTACTTTTTTTTAAATAACCTACATAATATGAATATATATTTTTATTATTTTAATAAATAATATTTACAGTCTATTAAAAATTATACTACATTAAGCTGTTTCAAAACAGATTTTGAGCGGTTAAGCATCTTTTTATCAACTAAAATTTTTAGCATTATTAAATAACATTTTACTACAAATTAAAATATGACATTTTCTATACAAACTGTGTATTATTATTAGGTAATTTTAAGGTCCAAACAAATTTTAATACAAACAGAGTTGGTAGCCATTCAATATAATCTTAGTGATTTTTGCTATGTTTGTATTATTATTTGAAGAAAATATGCTAAACCTGGGAACAAAATGTCTTATAATTATAAGAATATCCGTGAAGTTGCCCCCCCCCCCAACATCGACTGCAAATCGGTTGAACATTTTTGATACTAATTTGTAACGAAGTTATCAATATTGATTTTCGTTGTGGCATTTAAAGGAGGAAACATTTTGGGGACTTCCCTGCATACACCAACATGTGCATAAACCTAATTCTCGTTATTAAAATTTTTTTTAATTACACAAGTTTCAATATTTTGATTGAAATATTTACTTAAAATTTTACATGTAAATTAAAAATGTAGTATTAATGTATTTATGTATTTTGATTCAATACAATTTCTAGTCATAAAAAATACATAAAAAAAATCCACAAATACATTTTGTTGAAAACAGTTATTGACAATAATAAATTAAAAACCTTAAGTTCCGCTAGTATTGTCAGTGTAGAGCCTGGGTCACTATGTTAAAAATATGTACTGTTTTTTATTAAAATAAAGGAAAATAATTGAAAATAACATTAAAACTAAATATAATAATGATTGCATAATACAAATAAATTAATAAAAGGTTGGGTTGGCTAATCTAAGTGTAATTTAGCTTATACACCAATTGCTCTTATTTCAGAAATAAAATTACAAAAAATTAACTACGATGCCCGGGAATCGAACCCGTATCAGCTGCTTGGAAGGCCACTATGGTGACCATTACACCACCACTGTGAGGCAATTATATTCTTCCGTCCTTTTTTAGAATCCCTTTAGAAATTGACGATACTACAGCCACCCGGATAGAAACACATGTATTTTATAAAAAAAATAATACACAAACCTTTAATTGGTTTCCTGCCAGTAACGCCATCCCGTAAGACCTATAAATATTATAGGTGGTATATGCATAGAAGTAGTCACCGTCTTGATTTTTTAAGGCCACTCTTAGTTATGGTAATGCATAACAGTATCTTTTTATATTATTGTGAATTTTAATGAGGGAGCTTAATATTTATTATAAAATTTAAAAGCATATAAATCACAACACATTTTAAAATTATTTTTTTAATTTTTTAGTGCATATTTATGATCGAACAGTACGCAGGTAAGATTACAACTACATATTCACAAGTGCAATGTAATGAAAACAGTTATTGACAATATTAAATTAAAATCATTAACTTCTGCCAGTATAGTCGGCGCAAAGCCCGGTTCGTTATGTTTAAAATATGTATAATTTATTTAAAAATAAAGGAAAAATAATTGAAAATAACATCAAAACTAAAAATAATAAAGATTTATAAACAAATTTCATAAACATTTAATATATAAAGTAAGCTGTCTCTTCTATCAGTATATATTCAATCGGTACAAAGGTTAATAATCAACAATTAAAATAATTCTGTCCGAATGACTATTACATTCACAATAGGATGTTTAACACATGAACTATATAAATTTGATTTGTATTATAATACCTGAATCACATAATTGAAAAAGTGTAAGTGTTAAAATGTACTATATATTGTGTATATATTATTACTTTTTTCTGAAATGCCAATATTTTGGAATTAAAGAGTTTGAATGTAAAAGAGGTGTGAATAATCGGTATATTTTGGCAAAGTGTGTTCGATTAGCAAAATATTGCCATGTAAATAATATTATATTATCATATAATGTACATAATGTAATGACATATTTGTAATGAAACATAATATGTACGCATTTTTTTTGGACTGGTTATTGGGATTGAATTTTGTTTTGCACTAATTGAATAATACTGTTTTAGCCGAACTTATATAACCGGAAATTGAACACATTATGACGAAAATAAATATATGAGGTTTATGTTATAATTCAGTTTTATAGACGCTACGTGTAATAGAGCTCACACGCCAATTGCTCTTTTTTCTGAAATAAAATTACAAAAAATTTACTGTGATAGCCGGGAATCGAACCCGTATCAGCTGCTTGGAAGGTCACTATGCTGACCATTACACCACCACTGTAAGGCAATTATATTCTTCCGTCCTTTTTCAGAATCACTTTAGAAATGGACGATCACCAGTCTCTTCGATAGACACACGTATTTTTAACAAATAAATAATACACAATCATATTATAGGTTTCCTGCCAGTCCATCCCGTAAGACCAAAAGTATTTTCCTTCTTTTTCTTTACAAATGTTCAAAACATACTGTCGATATTTGTACGTATAGGTATTCGAAATAGTCGCGTATTGTTAGTTTGTATATGATTTTGTGAAAATAAAATTGGTATGACCGAAGTTGAATGAAGAAGTTCATCAGAAGTTGAAATTTGCAAATAATTAATTGTTTATGCCTGGTAGAGACTCGGTTGTTTCAACATAAATATACGGACATTGGACACAAGATTAAAAGTGTTTAGATTTGTTTTACCTGCGGGATTAGGAATTTATAAGCCGGAATAGGATGTAAAGGATCGTGTCGAATGGAGATATATTAAGCATATTCGCTGAAACTTCTCAAATAATCTTTTATATTGCTGTAAATTTTTCTCCGTATTCGAAACTTGTATTTAGAACGTGTATGTGGCATTCTTCAATATCTTGAATCATAATATACGTAACAACTCTTAATTTATAATTACAAGAGAGAATGTGAGTAGCTCCAAATAAATCTATACAGCGTGAAATCATACATGTGCATTTAAAATTAAAAGAAATAAATTAGGTTATTTGGAATTTGTTATAGTTAAGTGTTCACATTTAGTATTAAAAGTAATCTTTAATCAATTTATTTTATTGTTCTATTTGGTTTTGTTTTTGTGCATCATACTGATTAGGGGTGTCCTTAAAAATGATTGGCTAGTCTTATATATAGTAGTCTATACTACTTTATTATTATATTTACAAGGATTTATGATTATTTTTAACTCTGTTAACTTCAGTTATTAGGCATTCATAAGATATATTTATCTTATATCATTACTGAATTTTTATAATTAATGAAACAAGAAATCATGTTAATATGATCATGTTATTGAACAATATTATTGAAAATTCGCAAGAATACATCTTTAAATTGCGTTCTATTTCAACTTCGAAAATTTTAATACTTCTTCTAATAACAAAGCTAAAGATGATTTGTTAAATTTAAATGAAAACGAATCATCAAATGATAACATTAATTATAAAACTATTATAAATGATTTAGTTGCAAATACTAATATAAAAAATATGAATGATTAAGTTATAAAAAACTTGCATAGAAATTATCATCTGAACATTTATAGAGCGGTTGTTTAGTGCAGGATGGAAATTGTTAGATAAAATAAGATCATCAATAAAGAATAAATGTTTATAAATTATTGGACATAAAGATAATGTAAATTTGAGGTTTCTAAAATAGTTAGGTTTTCAAAAATTGGAACTATTATTTATTTTTACAGAAGAAAAGTAGAATTATTCATGACAGAAATTTCTTATTTTATTAATTAAAAAATACAGTAATTATATACCATATAAATACATTTATTTTCATTAATATTTTTTCTGTTTTCTGAACCTGCCCAGTTAAGTATAAATCGAGGGATTAAATATGCTGCAATATACATAAGCGGAAATTTGGTCACATGACCAGTGTGTGGTGGAAGGGGGGCTTGGCATGATGAAAAAATGTTTGATTATTTTCTACAATTGTATGTTATAAGTGTAGTAAAGATAATAGAACATTTCAGGGGGAGTGTGGGAGGCTAAAGCCCCCAAAGTTCTTTTGTTTTTAAAATGTGAAATTTAGACGTTTACGAAAAAAAGTAATTATATCATACTCGACACGGTTTTAAATCCCATTCGGTAAAATACGGATGTCGTTCGCGTCATGAAAGGTGAACCTCCCCCTGCACGACATTAAATCTTAGTCGAATTTCGACCATCGGCTACAGTGATTTAAGTGATATGGGCCCTCGAAAAGGCCACGAAATATGTCTTGCTTACATTTTTACATGTCCGCAAGACGATTATAATGGGTGCAATTCAATAGTAATAATCGTATGTAGGTTAGTTGCCCACCACTACGCCATTACCAGTGTGAATGCATCCGATTTTGGTTTGTCGCGGTTCCTATATATCCAGATCGTCGCACGGTCGACTGTGGAAGAGGGCCTGCAGTCCGAAATCGTGTATCGACGGCAACACTCGTCGGGCCACATGGCCGGACGCGCGTCGGATCGAAAATCGTAAGATCGGATTGCCGTCTGTAAGTCCAATGTCGCCGGCGACAGGCTTTCTTCTTCGCAAGCCGGCCGACCGGTTCGTCCCGGGACGTCGGCACAATTACACCCCTACCGTCACGTCGTCTAGCGGTGAGCATTTGCGCAGAGGGTCGTCGGCACCGTTGCACTCGTATGCTGTACCACCACCTCAAAGTCACCGTTGACTATCCGTCCAATAGCTGTTGTAAATAATAATAACAATTGTCGTGAAAGTTACTTATTTTACTACTATTATCAAGAACTAGACTCAGTAATAACGATTTTCGTATACAGGTTATGGCCGTGCCAGTAAAGTTTTCTTACTAATATAACGCCGGTTTGTCCCGGGGACTATAAACAGAAACATTACATAAAATAGTATTTTCGATGTACTCATAATTTTACCGTCTTCGGCAAAATGAAAACGGGTATGATAATGTGGTGGATTAACGAATGGTCTAATAATGAATAGCGCATTTAATAAACGCGGCTGATGACAAAATTGTGGGTACATCGGTAATACTAATACATGTCAGCTGTCTATATTTAGTCCCCAGGACTTACCGGTGCGATTTCAAGATGAAAAATACACTGACACGGACTGTATACGGTCGTCATATTATTAACTGAGCCTTTTCATTGATAATTGGAAAAAAAAGTATACATAGTAAAAGTACATTTTTTGGAGTTTCAGTTAATCCTAAATAATGAATTAACAGGCATCTCTAAAAAAAATAAATCAATTAAAAATCCAATGATTTATTAATTATACTTATCTGCCTGTAGTATATCCTAAGCCTGAATTATAGATTTCAACATTTGTGTAGTTTGAATAACATTAAATGACATTATTATGCGTTTAAATTTATTTTTTTTAATAAAAAAAAATATATTATATCCGTTAGATTTTTAAGCAATATTAAAGTATTAATAATATAATTAGTAATATTCTAATTAATTAATCTGTCTAAATCTTCCATACTTTTTTTATAGAAGCAAATGTCCTGTTAGCTTATTTTGTCATTGTAATAGAGTTCTCATTTTAACACTAAATTTATCTACACTCTTATTGATGCAAGAAACTTATGTAAATGGTGTCAAGAGTAGAAATACAAATTTAAAAGCTAAATTGCTTCAATATTAACTATACTTAATAAAAATAAAAAATGATTAACATACAAAATTATTTCTTTTTTATGAAATCCACAAATTGTTTTACGTTATTTTCATTCATTTGTTCACATTAATACAATTTAAGTACAACCGATCATATATTTTACCAGTAAAATATTTTTCCTGATATACTATACTTTTCTTACTATATTTTTATTGATTAATAACTTGTTATAATATGTGTTCTTAAATGTAGAAATCATTTTAGTTATCATTTTGCATAAAATGCACCTCGACTAATTAATTTTGTCCATCATCATTTATTTGACAACTGCTCAAAATAATCGTTTAGGAATGGTGTATAATGATACTACTAAGATTAATAGTAAAAATAAATAAATATATTCAAACCATTATACATAAAGGTATTATTATTGTTACAGATTGGTTTGGATTTTTGTACCTAATTCTTATTTCATTTAGAAAATGAAATAAAACAACAATTTTCATAATCACAGTGGTCTGAATTTATAGATTGTTAGTTAGATAATTTTAGATTGTTAGTACTCAGTTCTAATAGCTATGACAGATGAAAATGTTTAATTGCATTAATACAGCGTTGATAATTTAATTTCAGATTTCATTGCATTGATTTAACAAACTGAACATACACAGGGACGTTATACAATTAATTTGTACATACCAATTATATAACACACAAACTCCCTACGCCATCGCTGGAAGATTTATTAAATACAATTAGCATTTATTGATATAGAGTATAAAAACAATAGTGTTGTTGAAATATAGCATATTAAATATTTATTTAAATATACATAATATAATGGCCCCTTCATATTCAATAAAACAAATATGAAATTTCCTCATCCCATAGGTCACTGTTGTAGTATGATATATGGTAATGTAGATATGATAGAAAAGACTTGATGTAGTAAAAATTATATTTTAATCGTTCTGTGTATTTACGAAATGTTTTGATTTATAAAATCTTGTTGGTACTCAGAGTACATAAGCATAAAAAATAAAAAACAACAGGAATGCGACAATTCTAAAGAGTAGCCGGTACAACGTTAAAACAAACAACTAAAGTAAACGTTATACCGTCTTGGCCCAATAGGTTTGGTATATAATTAATAAAATACAATTTTTGAAAAAAGTTTTTTCAACAACATTTAAGTTATTATATTATGTAAACCGCAGTAAATACAGATAAGTGCCTTTATCATATCGTGATAACGCGATAAATGATAATGATAACATTACACATAGGATTAATTTTGTGTGTAATCTGCATTTGTAATTTCATTTTTACAGTGTTTAAATAGTCAAAACGATTAATAATAACATTCAAGTGGTTTTATTATAACGTTTAGAAATTAAACAACGAATAATTATTGTTGTAAAATTCATATCTTATAAAGACAACAATGACAAATTTACACAAATTTAAATCAATATTGAATATGGTACATACCAAGGTAAGTGTTGAACAATATTTAAAAAAATTAGAAACCAATGTTTTGTATAGGAATTAATATTTTAATGTTAATTCATAGGTCATCTTCATATATGGTGCATATTATTACTACACATGTGAAAAGCAACACAAGCTACAATTGCGTTGATGGTTTTTTCAAGTATTATGTTTTAGTTAATTTAAAAAACCCATTAAATTTTATTTCAATGTTATTACCATTTTATTTTTTCTAGAGTATATTCAATTAATTTTTCACTTATGCAGAGTTATGAGATGTTATGAATCTGTGTTTAAAACTGTTTTCCTATATTGGAGCAGCAATTCACAGCATGAATACAGTTTGATTAGAAGAATGCCTGTAAAAAAATAAAAGCAGAATGTGCAAATGAAAATGTACAAATGTTGGAAGGAATAACAAAAAAGTTTTCTTCCTAATATCGCGCCGGTATGTCCCGGGAACTATAAACAGAAACATAACATAAAATAGTATTTTCGATGTACTCGTAATTTCACCATCTGCGGCGTTTCGGCCTTTCGGCAAAATGGAAACGGGTATGATAGGTGGAATATTCATTATAAAATGTATAAAAAAGTGTATACCTATGATCGAACACTTCGTAGGTTAATTTACAACTACTCTTTCTTACACTGTAAGAAAGAGTAGTTGTAAATTCATGAAATGAATCTGTGGTATTCCTATGTTGAGCAGTAATTTACATGATAACAGCTTGATTAGAATAATATCTGTATACAAATGAATAAAAATAAAAGTAAAATGAGGGAATACAAATGTACAATGCCTATAACGTAATACAAATGTTTGACAGAGATGGCAAGACATTTTATTTAAATTGAAAATGAAGTATATATTTGTATTGTTTCTATAACACACTGTGGGGGAATTTAAAGGCTATTTAGTCCATTTCGACTCTTTAATGTGCAGTTAGGCCTCGTTACATAGTTTTTTTTTTAATTTTTTACACAATAAAAGAAATACATTTGATATTGCAAACAGCTATATAATTTAGTTCTGTTTATGTTACTGGTATTTTATGTACTAGGCCTCATACATTTTATATATGTTTTCTAAACTTTACAAATATTTAATTCCTTTACTGTAAACACATGTCATAATATTGCATACAGTTCTCTAATTAGTACAACGATAAACAAGAGTTTTATTTAAGATTTTGACTAAATCTAAACTAGCCAACTAATTTTTTTTATTAAATTTTCAAAAATAAAGCTTTTACTTGAGTATTATTAATGTAATAAACATTTTTTTTTTTTATGTACCTGTGCAAATTTTTTATAATTCTATACATATTATTGTAATTTTAGTTACATTTAAAGTTTTTTTAAATTGTTAAATTTATAAATATTTTATTATCTGGCCTCCCAAAATTTGTTCCTAAGTGTGTATACAACCACATATATTATTACTTTTTTTTAAATAACCTACATAATATGAATATATATTTTTATTATTTTAATAAATAATATTTACACTCTATTAAAAATTATACTACATTAAGCTGTTTCAAAACAGATTTTGAGCGGTTAAGCATCTTTTTATCAACTAAAATTTTTAGCATTATTAAAAAACATTTTACTACAAATTAAAATATGACATTTTCTATACAAATCGTGTATTATTATTAGGTAATTTTAAGGTCCAAACAAATTTTAATACAAACAGAGTTGGTAGCCATTCAATATAATCTTAGTGATTTTTGCTATGTTTGTATTATTATTTGAAGAAAATATGCTAAACCTGGGAACAAAATGTCTTATAATTATAAGAATATCCGTGAAGTTGCCCCCCCCCCAACATCGACTGCAAATCGGTTGAACATTTTTGATACTAATTTGTAACGATGTTATCAATATTGATTTTCGTTGTGGCATTTAAAGGAGGAAACATTTTGGGGACTTCCCTGCATACACCAACATGTGCATAAACCTAATTCTCGTTATTAAAATTTTTTTTAATTACACAAGTTTCAATATTTTGATTGAAATATTTACTTAAAATTTTACATGTAAATTAAAAATGTAGTATTAATGTATTTATGTATTTTGATTCAATACAATTTCTAGTCATAAAAAATACATAAAAAAAATCCACAAATACATTTTGTTGAAAACAGTTATTGACAATAATAAATTAAAAACCTTATGTTCCGCTAGTATTGTCGGTGTAGAGCCTGGGTCACTATGTTAAAAATATGTACTGTTTTTTTTAAAAATAAAGGAAAATAATTGAAAATAACATCAAAACTAAAAATAATAATGATTGCATAATACAAATAAATTAATAAAAGGTTGGGTTGGCTAATCTAAGTGTAATTTAGCTGATACACCAATTGCTCTTATTTCAGAAATAAAATTACAAAAAATTAACTACGATGCCCGGGAATCGAACCCGTATCAGCTGCTTGGAAGGCCACTATGGTGACCATTACACCACCACTGTGAGGCAATTATATTCTTCCGTCCTTTTTTAGAATCCCTTTAGAAATTGACCATACTACAGCCACCCGGATAGAAACACATGTATTTTATAAAAAAAATAATACACAAACCTTTAATTGGTTTCCTGCCAGTAACGCCATCCCGTAAGACCTATAAATATTATAGGTGGTATATGCATAGAAGTAGTCACCGTCTTGATTTTTTAAGGCCACTCTTAGTAATGGTAATGCATAACAGTATCTTTTTATATTATTGTGAATTTTAATGAGGGAGCTTAATATTTATTATAAAATTTAAAAGCATATAAATCACAACACATTTTAAAATTATTTTTTTAATTTTTTAGTGCATATTTATGATCGAACAGTACGCAGGTAAGATTACAACTACATATTCACAAGTGCAATGTAATGAAAACAGTTATTGACAATATTAAATTAAAATCATTAACTTCTGCCAGTATAGTCGGCGCAAAGCCCGGTTCGTTATGTTTAAAATATGTATAATTTATTTAAAAATAAAGGAAAAATAATTGAAAATAACATCAAAACTAAAAATAATAAAGATTTATAAACAAATTGCATAAACATTTAATATATAAAGTAAGCTGTCTCTTCTATCAGTATATATTCAATCGGTACAAAGGTTAATAATCAACAATTAAAATAATTCTGTCCGAATGACTATTACATTCACAATAGGATGTTTAACACATGAACTATATAAATTTGATTTGTATTATAATACCTGAATCACATAATTGAAAAAGTGTAAGTGTTAAAATGTACTATATATTGTGTATATATTATTACTTTTTTCTGAAATGCCAATATTTTGGAATTAAAGAGTTTGAATGTAAAAGAGGTGTGAATAATCGGTATATTTTGGCAAAGTGTGTTCGATTAGCAAAATATTGCCATGTAAATAATATTATATTATCATATAATGTACATAATGTAATGACATATTTGTAATGAAACATAATATGTACGCATTTTTTTTGGACTGGTTATTGGGATTGAATTTTGTTTTGCACTAATTGAATAATACTGTTTTAGCCGAACTTATATAACCGGAAATTGAACACATTATGACGAAAATAAATATATGAGGTTTATGTTATAATTCAGTTTTATAGACGCTACGTGTAATAGAGCTCACACGCCAATTGCTCTTTTTTCTGAAATAAAATTACAAAAAATTTACTGTGATAGCCGGGAATCGAACCCGTATCAGCTGCTTGGAAGGTCACTATGCTGACCATTACACCACCACTGTAAGGCAATTATATTCTTCCGTCCTTTTTCAGAATCACTTTAGAAATGGACGATCACCAGTCTCTTCGATAGACACACGTATTTTTAACAAATAAATAATACACAATCATATTATAGGTTTCCTGCCAGTCCATCCCGTAAGACCAAAAGTATTTTCCTTCTTTTTCTTTACAAATGTTCAAAACATACTGTCGATATTTGTACGTATAGGTATTCGAAATAGTCGCGTATTGTTAGTTTGTATATGATTTTGTGAAAATAAAATTGGTATGACCGAAGTTGAATGAAGAAGTTCATCAGAAGTTGAAATTTGCAAATAATTAATTGTTTATGCCTGGTAGAGACTCGGTTGTTTCAACATAAATATACGGACATTGGACACAAGATTAAAAGTGTTTAGATTTGTTTTACCTGCGGGATTAGGAATTTATAAGCCGGAATAGGATGTAAAGGATCGTGTCGAATGGAGATATATTAAGCATATTCGCTGAAACTTCTCAAATAATCTTTTATATTGCTGTAAATTTTTCTCCGTATTCGAAACTTGTATTTAGAACGTGTATGTGGCATTCTTCAATATCTTGAATCATAATATACGTAACAACTCTTAATTTATAATTACAAGAGAGAATGTGAGTAGCTCCAAATAAATCTATACAGCGTGAAATCATACATGTGCATTTAAAATTAAAAGAAATAAATTAGGTTATTTGGAATTTGTTATAGTTAAGTGTTCACATTTAGTATTAAAAGTAATCTTTAATCAATTTATTTTATTGTTCTATTTGGTTTTGTTTTTGTGCATCATACTGATTAGGGGTGTCCTTAAAAATGATTGGCTAGTCTTATATATAGTAGTCTATACTACTTTATTATTATATTTACAAGGATTTATGATTATTTTTAACTCTGTTAACTTCAGTTATTAGGCATTCATAAGATATATTTATCTTATATCATTACTGAATTTTTATAATTAATGAAACAAGAAATCATGTTAATATGATCATGTTATTGAACAATATTATTGAAAATTCGCAAGAATACATCTTAAAATTGCGTTCTATTTCAACTTCGAAAATTTTAATACTTCTTCTAATAACAAAGCTAAAGATGATTTGTTAAATTTAAATGAAAACGAATCATCAAATGATAACATTAATTATAAAACTATTATAAATGATTTAGTTGCAAATACTAATATAAAAAATATGAAGTTCTTTAAAAATATAAGTTCTTTTGTTTTTAAAATGTGAAATTTAGACGTTTACGAAAAAAAGTAATTATATCAGACTCGACACGGTTTTAAATCCCATTCGGTAAAATACGGATGTCGTTCGCGTCATGAAAGGTGAACCTCCCCCTGCACGACATTAAATCTTAGTCGAATTTCGACCATCGGCTACAGTGATTTAAGTGATATGGGCCCTCGAAAAGGCCACGAAATATGTCTTGCTTACATTTTTACATGTCCGCAAGACGATTATAATGGGTGCAATTCAATAGTAATAATCGTATGTAGGTTAGTTGCCCACCACTACGCCATTACCAGTGTGAATGCATCCGATTTTGGTTTGTCGCGGTTCCTATATATCCAGATCGTCGCTCGGTCGACTGTGGAAGAGGGCCTGCAGTCCGAAATCGTGTATCGACGGCAACACTCGTCGGGCCACATGGCCGGACGCGCGTCGGATCGAAAATCGTAAGATCGGATTGCCGTCTGTAAGTCCAATGTCGCCGGCGACAGGCTTTCTTCTTCGCTAGCCGGCCGACCGGTTCGTCCCGGGACGTCGGCACAATTACACCCCTACCGTCACGTCGTCTAGCGGTGAGCATTTGCGCAGAGGGTCGTCGGCACCGTTGCACTCGTATGCTGTACCACCACCTCAAAGTCACCGTTGACTATCCGTCCAATAGCTGTTGTAAATAATAATAACAATTGTCGTGAAAGTTACTTATTTTACTACTATTATCAAGAACTAGACTCAGTAATAACGATTTTCGTATACAGGTTATGGCCGTGCCAGTAAAGTTTTCTTACTAATATAACGCCGGTTTGTCCCGGGGACTATAAACAGAAACATTACATAAAATAGTATTTTCGATGTACTCATAATTTTACCGTTTTCGGCGTTTCGGTATTTCGGCAAAATGGAAACGGGTATGATAGGTGGAATAACGAATGGTCAATTAATTAATAGCGCATTAAATAAAGGCAGGCGATGATAAAATTGTGAGTACATCGGTAATACTATTGTATGTTAGCTGTCTTTATTAAGTCCCCAAGTCTTACCGGTGCGATTTCAAGATGAAAAATACAATGACAAGGCCTGTATACGGTCGTCATATTTTTACTGAGCCTTTTCATTGATAATTGGAAAAAAAAGTATACATGGTAAAAGTACATTTTTTGGAGTTTCAGTTAATCTAAAGTAATGAATTAACAAGCATTTCTAAAAAAAATAAATCGATTAAAAATCCAATAATTTATTAATTATACTTATCTGCCTGTAGTATATTCTAGTAAAATATTTTCATTGATATACTATACTTTTCTTACTATATTTTTATTGATTAATAACTTGTTATAATATGTGTTCTTAAATGTAGAAATCATTTTAGTTATCATTTTGCATAAAATGCACCTCGACTAATTAATTTTGTCCATCATCATTTATTTGACAACTGCTCAAAAGAATCGTTTAGGAATGGTGTATAATGATACTACTAAGATTAATAGTAAAAATAAATAAATATATTAAACAAATATACTCACACCATTATACATAAAGGTATTTTTATTGTTACAGATTGGTTTGGATTTTTGTACCTAATTCCTATTTCATTTAGGAAATGAAATAAAACAACAATTTTCTTAATCACAGTGGTCTGAATTTATAGATTGTTAGTGAGATAATAACTATTTGCTTTATAAATTCTGTTAGTACTAAGTTTTAATAGCTATGTCAGATGAAAATGTTTATTGCATTAATACATTGTTGATAATATAATTTCCGATTTCACTGTATTGATAAAACAAACTGGACCTACACAGGGACGTTATACAATTAATTTGTACATACCAATTATATAACACACACACTCCCCCTGCCATCACTGGAAGATTTATTAAATACAATTGCAAAAAATTGGAATACTTTTCTGCAGACCATCAATTAGCATTTATTGATATAGAGTATTAAACAATAGCATTGTTGAAATATAGCATATTAAATATTTATTTAAATAAACATAATATAATGGCCCCTTCATATTCAATAAAACAAATATGAAATTTTCTCATCCCATAGGTCACTGTTGTAGTATGATATATGGTAATGTAGAAAATATATTGGATTATTTTATTAATATCTGTATACAATGATAAATCACTTCAATTGTTGAAAAATTCAATAAACATCGAATTGAAATTAAATTGAAAATTGTACCGATTTTAAAACAATATTTTAAAATATATACATTAAACCTCTATAATATATAGATATGAAGAAAAGACTTGGATGTAGTAAAAATTATATTTTAATCGTTCTGTGTATTGACGAAATGTTTTGATTTATAAAATCTTGTTGGTACTCAGACTACATAAGCATAAAAAATAAAAAACAACAGGAATGCGACAATTCTAAAGAGTGGCCGGTACAACGTTAAAACAAACAACTAAAGTAAACGTTATACCGTCTTGGCCCAATTGGATTGTTATATAATTAATAAAATACAATTTTTGAAAAAAGTTTTTTCAACAACATTTAAGTTATTATATTATGTAAACCGCAGTAAATACAGATAAGTGCCTTTATCATATCGTGATAACGCGATAAATGATAATGATAACATTACACATAGGATTAATTTTGTGTGTAATCTGCATTTGTAATTTCATTTTTACAGTGTTTAAATAGTCAAAACGATTTATAATAACATTCAAGTGGTTTTATTATAACGTTTAGAAATTAAACAACGAATAATTATTGTTGTAAAATTCATATCCAATAAAGACAACAATGACAAATTTACACACATTTAAAACAATATTGAATATGGCACATACCAAGGTAAGTGTTGAACAATATTTAAAAAAATTAGAAACCAATGTTTTGTATAGGAATTAATATTTTAATGTTAATTCATAGGTCATCTTCATATATGGTGCATATTATTACTACACATGTGAAAAGCAACACAAGCTACACCAAATTGCGAAGATGTTTTTTTTTCAAGTATTATGTTTTAGTTAATTTAAAAAACCCTTTAAAATTTTATTTCAATGTTATTACCATTTTATTTTTTCTAGATTATATTCCATTAATTTTTCACTTATGCAAAGTTATGAGATGTAATGAATCTGTGTTTAAAACTGTTTTCCTATATTGAGCAGCAATTCACAGCATGAATACAGTTTGATTAGAAGAATGCCTGTAAAAAAATAAAAGCAGAATGTGCGAATGAAAATGTATGGTATTTTTACTTAAATCTTAAGTAAAATTATTTCAATGTTTTGTAAGCGGTGTGTTTTTGTTAATTTAAATAACCCAGTAAAACTAACACTTTTTATAATGTTCTTTTAATTTATTTTTTCTATAACACACTGTGGGGGATTTAAAGGCCATTTAGTCCATATAGACTCCTAGATTGTGCAGTGGGCCCCCACTTAAATTATATAGTTAATTTTTTTAATTTTTTACACACAAAAAAGTAATACATTTCATATTGCAAACTGCTATATCATTAGCTTTGTTATGTTTTTTTTCATTTTGTACAGTGGCTGATACATTTTATATAGATTTTTTTATTTTAGTCAAACCTTTAATACCTCCACTTTAAACACATGTCTATCATTGTTTTAAATCTATTAGGTGTGTATAACAACAAAATAGGGTAAATAGAAATATTAATAATCATATTAAAAAAATTTTCCAGGTCCAATCCAGAAATGGTTTTATACAAAAACACAACATACTATGTACAAAGACTGAAAACAGATTGGACACAAAATTACTGGACCAAGTGCTGTGAAATTAGTTCAAGGTTTAAAGTCCACCATAAATTGTTTAAAACTCTATAATTATAGTCTAATTTTTTATAGATTATAATTTACTTTGCTTTAAGAAACAAGATGTTACGTTACAGTACCAATGAGGGAAACTACAATGCGGTACAGTGCAGCTGACAATGTTTTATGAAAGCCGTGAGATAAGAGTTGAAAATAGGACTATTGATGTAACCTAAACTAGCTAACTAATTTTTTTATTAAATTTTTTAAAATTTAAGCATTCACTTAAACATTATTAATGTAATTAAATTTTTTTTGTAAGTGTGCAATGTTTTCTTTATTCTATACATATTGTTTTAATATTAGTGATTTTTAAATTGTTGAAATGCATATTTTATTATCCGTGGCAGGTGTAAGGCCTCCCAAAATTTGTTCCTAAGTGTAGAAAAATACTGTCTAATTTTATAAACAAAAAATGTCATTAAATTTATTACCTAGCATTATTATATGGTGCCTGTTTTATTATAAAAATACAATTATTTTGTAAACACTTAAGTATATAGCTACATATTCTATTAATTTTTTTTATTTAACCAACATAGTGCTAAATAAATAAAAAAAATTTACCTACATAATATGAGTATATAGGTGTTAATTATTTACACTTCATTAAAGATTTTACTATACAAAACTGTTATTTTAAAACATATATATATATATAAGAACAGTTGGTTCAATTCATTCCTATACAACTGCAAAATAAATTTCAAGAGTTGTGCGTTTTTATGTCGTCATAAACGATTCATTTACGAATTTGAAAAATTGCAATTTATATACTATTGTCTTAAAAATGTGAAATTTAGACGTTTACGAAATTTACTTAATTGTATCAGACTCGACACAATTTTAAATTCCATTCGGTAAAAAACTTGTGTAAAATACGGATTTCGTTCGCGTCAAGAATGATGGGGGGGGGGGGGGTTCGACGGTAAATCTTTGTCGATTTTCGACCAGCGGCCACAGTGATTTAAGTGATATGGGCCCTCGAAAGGGCCACGAAATATGCCTTGCTTACATTTTTCAATGTCCGCAAGACGATTATAATGGGTGCAATTCAATAGGAATAATCGTATGTAGGATAGTTCACCACCACTACGACATTACCAGTGTGAATGCATCCGATTTTGGTTGGTCGCGGTTCCTATATATCCAGATCGTCGCTCGGTCGACTGTGGAAGAAGGCCTGCACCCGGAAATCGTGTATCGACGGCAACACTCTTCTGGCCACATGGCCGGACGCACGTTGGATCGAAAATCGAAAGATCGGATTGCCGTCTGTAAGTCCAATGTCGCCGGCGACGGACTTTCCTATTCGCAAGCCGGCCGACCGGTTCGTCCCGGGACGTCGGCACAAATACGCCCCTACCGTCGCGTCGTCTAGCGGTGACCATTTGCGCAGAGGGTCGTCGGCACCGTTGCACTCGTATGCTGTACCACCACCTCCTAGTCGCCGATGACTATCCGTGCAATAGCTGTTGTAACTAATAATAACTATTGTCGTGACAGTTACGTATTTTACTACTATTATCGCGAAATAGGGTCAGTAATAACGACTTCCGTTTACAGTATATGGCCGTGCCATTTACGTTTTCTTTCTTATATCGCGCCGGTATGTCCCGGGGACTATTAACAGAGACATAACATAAAATAGTATTTTCGATGTACTCATAATTTTACCGTCTTCGGCGTTTCGGCAAAATGGAAACGGGTATGATAGGTGGAATAATGAATGGTCAAATAATGAATAGCGCATTCAATAAACGCGGCTGTAGATATAATCGTGGGTACACTTGTAATACTATTTTATGTTATGTTTCTGTATTTAGTCCCTGGGACATACCGGCTCGATTTCAAGATGAATCTAATACACTGGCACGGCCATATTCTGTTTACAGTCGTCATATTATTACTGAGCCTTTTCATTGATAATTGGAAAAAAGTGTAAAATGTAATTGTTACAATTATAATTATCATTAGGGGATATAATAATCGTTGACGATATCCCTTTAGCGCGGTTAGTCAAAGGCTACTAGGTGGTGGTACAGCTGCATACGGGTCCCCCTGTGTCGTACGGTCGTACTTGCGTACATGTTTACCGTTAGATGACGTGACGGACGGGCGAATTTGCGCCGACGTCCCCGGGACGAGCGAGTCGGCCGGCTTATGGTGGGCAACTATCGTTGCCGGCGACTTTGGACTTGAACGCGTACCGACTTTCGGTTTTCGTCCCGACGCGCGCCCAGCCATGTTACTGGACGATGGTCGCCGTCGAATTTAGGATTTTGGGCTGACCACATCGATAGATAAGAGCAGCGGCCGACCGTATCGTTAGATTTGCGCAGCGGTGATATCGTTGCCAATGAGGTCCTACCGTGGCGCGATAATTGCTAGTTGAAAACTATACCAATTCCCGCCATGTGGACATGATACACTGTCCGCATAGGCAATTTTTGTAAGGCCCTAACGGGCCACTATCACTTCGTTCACTGGTACCTATTGGTTGTAATTCGGACTAAAACTATAGTCGAACCGTCCAATCTTGAGACATGGAACGCGGCGACCGTGTTCTACACGAGTTTTACCATGTTTTGGTTTGCGATTTTGTTCGAGCGTAATACAATAACGTATTTTCGTAACAGGTCTCTAAATTTCATATTTTGTTGAAAATCGCGTAAATTTTGCCGTTATCCGATTTATTGTGAATACAATTTTTGTATAGTGCTCCTAACGCTCGCCTATGCGCCTACTAATAATATAACTTGTTTGATATTGTCTTTTCTTATGCCAATTGTAAATTTACGTGTACCGATAATTTTAGTAATTATCTATTTTTCTACAAAATCGCTTTTAGCCTTTTGGTACATTACCGCGTGTGGATAATATTAAAACGAAATTTTATATAACTTTTGGTTGTATTGAAGGTCAACGGGTGGGGTGGGGTGGGGGGGGGGGTTAGCTATATTTTATGCTAATAAATATGGTATAATATACAGATGTGAGTATGTGTGACTTGTCGTACCTGCTCTAATTTATAATAATAAATAATATATTGTATTATACTCTGTGCATATAGTATTTAATTGTAATTTTTCAGTGGCACGCCCCCCCCCTCCCCCTGAACTTATTATGTCTGCTCTTGCTTCTGTGTGCGGATATATTTTTTTATTGTCGCCGATGACGCACAAAACGACTCGCAAAATCGGCCGATAACTCATTTAATTTATCACATCACATGCAGTTTACGTAGTAATGTCACACATTTTTCGGGAGGGGTTATATATATATCGCTACAACAACGACATAACACAAAAATCGTCATTTTTTAGTTGTTTTCAAATAATAATAATATTGGTGTTTTTTTCTATATTGATAGAACGACATAAGTGAACATACAGAATTAGCCTTATTACCAAATAACTCATAATTAAAAAATCAATCTTTGAATCAATAGTGTCATATGTTAAATAACTTAAACTAACTCCTAATTTTATAACAATAATACTGTTGTAGGTGAGAATTGAAAGCACGACTATAGTGTGTTATAACACTCATTTTTCATTAAAATAAGTTTCTAAAGCACTTTACACATTAAACACGATTTATCATCATCTCATTGTAACTAAAATTTTCAAATTCGTTTTATGTAAAAATCAAGGTTTTCGTGTTATGTCGTTGTTGTAGCAAATAAGCGATATATATATACCGCCCCTTTGCAATAAACACTGCAAAATTACGTAGATATGTGTATTTATAGAAAGCACGTATTAACATAATATTATTATTATTATTATTATTATTGAATGGATTTGCGTAATATTTAAAAATCCTGATGAAATTTCAAAAACTAGTCGATACTCTTCGGGATACGGAAAATAAAAAACATAAAAAAAAAAATACCACCCTGTGCATAAATTTACGTTTGTGTATTATGGGCCTGCGCTCATTTCCCCAGTGAACATGGCAGCGGCAGCGTTTTGAAATATTATTATTTATTTTTGCCGTTTTTTCTAGTGAAATCCTGACGAATCAAAAGTTAAAATGTGTGCTCGTAAACGTCAAATGCCACGGGATGCTCGAAAAATGATAATGTAATACTCGAGATGTTGTTTGAATAGTCTTTATATAAATATATGTATAAAAAAAAAAAAAAAACCTATAATATATCTCAAAATTATTAACCCGCACGGGTATTCGCGGAATATGTATTTTCGGTATTCATACGGTTTATGAAATATTGAAAAAGACGGGAGAATAATGAAAAAAAAAAAAATAAAAAATAAAAGAAGGGAAACGGACGAAAGGAAAATATATCTGTAAGTACATTGGGAACGGCAAACGGGACGAGTCAATGTCCGTGTTTAGGTCGAATTGCGGAGGTCGCATTTATTTATATATCATGAATTCAAAATTCATAACTTTTAGATTCCAAACAGTTTTGTAAATCTGTGTTTAAAAGAAAAATAAGAAAACATCTTTGATCTTTTTTTCGGATAGTGAAAATATCCACCAATACTCTCATGTACAATAAAAATATGCGGGTTTTCCGCTCTGCAGTATTTCATATTTGAAACGCTTTCAATAGATTCTCAAAATAGAGTTTTTCTAAAACAAAATAAATAATAAAATAACGGAAAACTGCATACAACAATAAATGACGGCGATAGGTACACCGGTTTTGGAACAATTCCGTGTAGCAGAGATACGAAATTTCTTGATAATCACGATGAAAATATGTGAATCCGATCACGTATTATTATGTCAAATGTTCAAAATATCAATTTCTATCTGGCGGCTTAGACTTGAATTTTGGACTTGTTTTAATCGTTTTTTTTTTTTTAGTCGATTTTTGGGTTCCCACGTTAATGATGACCTGCAGTTTAACGAATTGACGTGTTTATGCGTAAATATCTGTAATACTTTGATGGTATTTTGTAAATGGATCATTTACTGTAAAACTTTGTAATCATAGGTGGCCGCTGTGAATGAATATGTAATTAAAACGATTAGGCCGAAACCAAAATTTCAAATATTACTTATGGCGGTACCATAGTAAATTTAAACCACATGGAACTAAATAAAAACTAAAAAATTCGAATACTACTATAATAGCTCAAAAATTATCGCCAAATATTTCTCTACGTCTAGAAAAGGCTAATATTAATATTCTGTGAAAATGACAAATTTCTACGATTAGTTTAAATCGAATATTCTAACGACAAAAAATAAAAACAAAATCGAAAATAATGTGTAACCATTATAGATGTGGTTTTTCCCAACCATTAGGAAAGCTACAACGGAAATCTAAAAAAACGATCCCCCTCAACGCATCGGAAATTATTTCAGCAATGGCGCCTCCAAATACGATAACAGTACAAATCTCCAAATCTTCTAAAATAAAGAAAGAATGCAATAAATAAATTACTTTTTCTATTCATATAAGATAAAAATATTTTTTCCTCAAATTATTTCATAAAAGTTTATATATATATATATATATAATAGTCCTGTTTTAAAACGCGCCGACGTTATTGTCAACGTTATCGCATTGTCTGGTTTACGAAAAATAAGAAAACTAACGTTTGAAATAATCGCGTATTCTTTGGTTTATTTTAGTTTTTTTTAAGTATTGTTTAATTATGTTAGATGGGGTGGGGGGGAGGTTAAGTCGTAGAATTAGCATTTGATTATTTCGTACGCACAGAATAAAATCATAACATTATTTACACAGGTCCCTACCGCGGTTTCGAATTTTGGTGAATAAATTATTTTGCCCCTCCAAAACCACCCACAGTTTGTTTGTTTTTTTTTTTTTGTTTTTTCACCCGGTTACGCCGCTATATATATATATATATATACTGATACATGCACGCGCGACCTCGGCGTATAATATTTTATATAATACCTTTAACGTTCCGTACGGTAATATCATTATTATATGTGTATAGACGACTCGGGCGACCCGGCGTGTGCGGCGCGCGCGAGAGTCTAAAACCGCGGTACGACCGGCGGCGAAGTACACGCGACGGGCTGGCAGCGCCGGAGGATCGGCGGGGTGATATGTTTGATCAATCGCGGCGAAACGCGGTCGCCCGGGGTGTGGTTGTGGCGGGCGACGGCGAAAGACCCCGGCGCCGAGGAAAAAAAGCTCGTGCCAAAAGGGTTTTAAGCCCCGCGGGCTTTAATCACGACGACGTATATTGTATATACATACGAAAAAAAAAAAAATATATATATATATATATATATTACGATATTACGTACGTACAAACGACGACGACGGTATTATTATTTTATATTATAAACGTATATACGTATACGCATTTAATAATACTGGGGGCTATTTAGAAGCCGTCCCGGTAGATAATATCGGCCGTAAAAACACGTTGTGCGGAATATATATAAACTCCCGGCTCTTTTAAATTAATTTCCAGAGATAATATACCGAATATGGATGGGAAATGTACGGATTGAACATACCAAATTATTACGATAATAATTGGAAGACAGACGAGCAGCGTATTTCCTTTTTAATTCACGTTTTTCTTTCTTTGGCAAATTAACACGGTGTAATGCGGATGAAATATATTTACATAAAAAAAAAAAAAAAACACGGATCTTTCAAATGTATTTAGAGAGATACTATACCGGTTATGGATGGAAATTTATGAATTCAATATACGAAATTGTATTCAATGAGTACGAAAACAAAGCGAAACTTTTATCGGTCGTAAGAGAATATAAAACAAATCGAGATATAGAATACGACAATAATTGTTCCACGGTGAAACTCGTAACGAAAAGCCAAAGTTAGAGGGGAAAGACAAGTTTCGAGTAAGAACATGTACAGTCATTTTAGATTGTTGAAGAAATTAATTGGAAGACAGACGAGCAGCGTATTTCCTTTTTAATTAACGTGTTTCTATCCTTGGCAATTTTACACGGTATTATGTGGATAAAAAAATATATACATAAAAAAAACGGATCTTTTAAATGTATATAGAGAGAAAATATACCGATTATGGAATTTACAGAGAACAATATTTACGAGACGATATCATTGGTTTTTTTATTTTTAAATATCGATTTTCAAAAGAGTTACGATAGTTATGTTAAAAACGAAATATACAATATTTTTTAACTCTTCGATACAGAGCCTGATATTTAAACACCGGCCAGACCCAAATGACACCGTCTTCGAAATGTTCTCGTCTAAAATTGTCGAATCATTGTTGTTAGAACTCTAAAAACACTTTAAAGTACTATTTTTTTTTATGTTTTCCGTAATCACGTTTTCGTATACGTTTTTTTGTTTATGGTAATTATGCAACAAACACTACTCGTACATTCGTTTGAATGTTTTCTAGTTGATAAATTATCATTTTTTCACAAATGTCGTCAAAATTACCTATACGCAATCCCTTAAGTGACGTGCACTGAGTAGGGGGAGGTTAGGGGTTATATCCCCAGCACCACATTGGCTTAAAAACACTTACAACTACGTGTATTTATTTAGTAACATATAATCTTGATACAAATAAATTATATTATATTTCATCAAAGTTTCAAGGAAAATCTGGATTTATATTCAATAAAATTTGGTACTTTTTTTGGATCCGGCTTGTATATTCCTGTTCTGTATTGGTGTAGGACCATTTATTACACATAATAATTCATAGCATTATTAGAGATCATTACAATTTAATACGATATAATAAAATGTTACTTTTTGCACATCCATTAATGTGCGTAATATAATATATCGTACTGCTACGTAACACTTCCTTCTATAAAAATAACTAATTGAATTAACTACAGTGGAACTTACAGTGTTGCTAATATTACTAAATATACAATATATATTATAAACAAATACATTATTCAAATATACATAAATTATAAATCTAATTTAACAATTGGTCTTTTGATTTTTTTTTTTGTTTGGATATCTTATTAGGTCTTTTTTATTTCATGTATTTCTTCCTCAGTCTCATTGGTTTTACTAATTTCCTCGGTCTCGTCGGTTTTATCGAGTCATTCACCACGTACTGCTGAATTGGTTCATTTTTACTTTGTATTCTATTATTAAACTTGACACGTTCGGATATAAAATATGTTTTTGGCTCAAATTAATTTTGCAAACACACCTGGATTTCTTCGAATGTTTTTTCTTCCGGTTGCTTGGTGTACACAAATCTTCAAGTATCCTGTATGCGTTTTTACCTATTATCGTTAATAATGTTGGGGCAAATTGATTATCATTGATGTCGTTGCATTTTATAAATAATGAAAAACGTTCCACATGCGATTCCCAATTATCGTCCATTTTTTTTCGAATGGTCCTGTGTGTCCTATTGTAAACGTCGACATTTTTTCATCCAATTTAATGCGTTTTATCTTCGTCGCCAGTGGTTCTGTGTTGGTGTAGGGCCAATTATTACATATAATAATAATTCACACGGCAATTCTCATTGTCGGGTCAGGTACGGTAGAATTATTCTACGGTTTATATATATATATATATTCACGGTTATAATTTACTACGTCGCCTCCAGTCGTACATTTCTGTGCACGCCACTAGTACGACCAACGTAATTATATTGCGTTCGGGCGGAAATTATAGTTTGCCTATGAGTTGATCGATGGCAACGGAAATGTTAAACGGGGCAACGGGGTGATGTTGGCTGATACGTTGCTGGTTTTTAGAAAATATTGAAAAAGTACGAAAAAGTTACAGTTACACATAAACATATATGTTATTATTTTTAAAAATGCCGAAAAATACCACGGTTTAGTGTAAATTAACAATTTATATCAATTTTTTTTTTTTTTTTTTATGGAAATCGTTTTTACTGTATCCGGTTTGAATTTATCAAAACGCGTTTTGACCGGACTTCTTCCGGAATCGTTATCCGTATACAATGATTTATCATTGTCTCGTACAGATATAAAAATAATTTATCCCGCCTTCCCAACTTCCCATCGCACACAACAGTGGCAAACCCAAAGTATGTGGATATTTTAGATAGTTTTTTATAATATATATATATATATATTTTTTTTTTTGTTTCTAACAGTATTTATACGTTATCGTTTTAAACATATTTTGCACGTCATATGCTATATAATATATATAATATATACACAAAGATTGTGTATGGCTATATATATTATACATGTAATTTATTCAAAAATGATTTACTTTTTTTAAACTATGTAAATCATCAAGACACGTTATATTTTGAAAATATTTAATTTTATTGCATTTATGTGTTTTTTTTTTTTTTGTAGATTTACTGAGCGTTGCATGTTCGTTTCACGATAATGTGTGTTTTTCCGTCATTAAACAATTTTCCACTAGAAATCTTGTTTCAATAAAAAACAACAAGATTAGGTCATTTTTCGATTTTCCTTGTAGTTTCAATGAGGGGGAAAAACGGGTATATTTACGCTGTAATGATTTTCTATTTCTTTTGATTTGTCTTGCTGTTGGTTTTGTTATGAAGTTAAAAATAATCATAGAAACTTAAAATGTTTACCGAATACTTATATTACCCTTTTGGACAAATTATCAAAATATTCTGTCCATTTTTGTACTGTTTGTAGGCATTTCAATTTGTTTTCAAACTAATTGAATAAAACTGTTCTGGCCGAACAGATATCGGCGAAAATTTAACACATTATGATAAAAAAGAAATATCTGAGGGTTATGTTATAATTTTGTTTTATAGGCCTTAAAAGTAATTTTGATGAAAATCTTTAAATAAAGTCATTTCAAAACATAAAAATTCGCTCAGAATTGTTTTTTGATGATTTATCGTTGCGTACAGATATAAATTAAATTTCCTTCTACAAGCTACCTTTGCCACTTCCCACCAACAGCAGTGGTCCACCCATTGGTGGTGCGAAGTATGCGTCTCGGTCATTTTTTGTATTGGATTTATTTGTGCATAAAATAAATGGCCTTAATAATAATAATATTTCGACGTTTATTTAAAATATAGTGTTAAGAGCTCAAACGCCGATTGCTTTTTTTAATAAATAAATAAAAAAATTGCAAAAATTAACTGCGATGGCCGGGAATCGAACCCGGATCAACTGCTTGGAAGGCAACTATGCTGACCATTACACCACCATCGCACTATGATATTTCCTTATAATTCCATCCCTTTTCAGGATCCCTTTGGTAATTGACGATACCCTTGCTCAAGGATAGAAAGTGTAATATAAACACTGATTTACAAAGAGATGTAGTTTTAATGAAAAATAATAATATACAAACCTTGTTTTGGTTTCCTGCCTATAAGACCATTCTGTTAAACAAAAATTATCCTCAATCATTTTTCAATACATACTGTATTGAAAAATGATTTTTGTCGTTTTTGTGGTATATGTAATTGTCGAGTATTGTTAGTGTTTATATTATTTTATGTAAATAAAATTGGTCTGACCGAAGTTGAATGATGGTGTTTAAAAAAAAAAAATGTAATTAGATAAATAAAAACTGAGCCAAAGGTAGGAGTTGGTTTTTATAAGCGTATATAGTGATAAGGTTAATGGAAATTGTAATAATCACTGCATTTCGAGTACTATTTTTTGAATTAATTAAACAAAACTGTTTTGGCTTAACTGAAATGTACGGCAAATCGACACAAGGTTCATCATAAATTGTATACTTAATGGTGAATAAGAAAACATTTGAGGGTAATGTTGTAATTCTGTTTTAAAAGCATTTAGTGTAAATTTTGATGAAAATTGTAAAAATGGCGGCATTTCAAAACATTTTTAGCAGAACTTCGCTCAGAATCGTTTATCGTTGGCGACGTTTTATCGTTCTGTACAGATATAAATTAGATTTCAATCTAAATCGTACCTTTTAAACTTTCCACCCAACAATAGTGGTGCGAAGTATATGTATTTATTTTTCTTTTATGTCTGATTAATTTGTGCATAAAAGAAATAGCATTAATAATAATATTTCGACGTTTTTATTATAATAAATAGCGTTAAACAATCAAACGTCGATTGCTTTATTTAATAAAATTATAAAGTCGCAAAAAATTTGATGCGATGGCCGGGAATCGAACCCGGATCAACTGCTTGGAAGGCAACTATGCTGACCATTACACCACCATCGCACGATGTTGTTTGATTTCGGTTCCATTTCGCTTTGGGATCCTTTTGAAAATTGACAATATCTCCGCCCTGTGATAGAAAGTATGAAATAAACACTGATTTACAAACAAACCACACGCATTGTTAACGAAAAAATAATAAACACATTTTTGTTTTTTTTTGTTTCTTACCCATATAACCATCCCGTAAAACAAAAACTCTTCTCAGTTTCTTTCTTTACAGATTTTCAAAACATACTGTCGATTTCTGTCGTATAAATACTTGAAATTATCGAGTATTTTTAGTTTTTTTATACAATTTTATGCTAATAAAATTGGTCTGACCGATGATGAATGATGAAGTTAATCAAGAGTGGTAATTAGGAGTCAAACAAAATTGAGCCAAATGTAGGAGTTTTTTTTATAAGCGTTTATAGTGAAAAATGTTTATGGAAAGTGTAAAAACCACTGCATTTCGAGTACTATTTTTTGAATTAATTAAACAAAACTGTTTTGGCTTAACTGAAATGTACGGAAATTTGATTATTTGTATACTTAATGATGAATAAATGTTTCGGGCCACGGACAAAATGTATCGGTTATATATACTGCGGTACATGATATTGCGGTTTGCGATATAAATGTTATTTCGTTTTACTTTTGTGGTAACAATTTAAAAAATTTGCAGACTAAACGACAGTCAAATCCACCACCTCGCCCATAGTTCAAAACGTCCAAAAAACGAAATAATTGAATTTGCGATATTTCCTACAGAACGCGTAATTACTAATTACATCTGTGCAAACCCATATTTTTTGGCCGTTCAAAGCATCGCGTATTTTAGCTATCGTATTAGTGTAGGAAGAATCAAAATATCCTTAACGTTTAGTTGATTCATTTAGAATAATTTTATTGCAATATTTTGAATGAAATGACCGAAAATGTTCGTTAATTAATTTGCTTAGAAGAATATTCGCTGCTACAAGTGCGAACATTGGTCAGCATTAAAGTCAGACTTACTAAATTGTCGAATGAATGGCTGCATTGCATTATTTTTTCCAGCTTCATGTTATTCTATTGCTCCATTATGTTTTTCTTTACCAATATGTTGCTGAACGTTATATTTTTTATGCGAATTTATTTTGACATCGCACAATTTACAAAATGTAATATTTCCATCAGTCTTAAATAAATTTTCTCCGAATTCTCTTACGATTTTTTTTTTAATTTTCAACTTTTGGTATTTTGACGATTAAATTTTATAGATCACTATACCTCACTGATTGATATATTTACCGATCAACTGAAGTATTTGAACGTGCTATAAATATACGCAGATATTATTCAGATAATTTTCCCTTTCTTTAAATCGTAAATAAAATTGTAATTACGGTCATTTCGATAAAACTACAATTTCGGCACAATAACGATAGTTATTTTATCCGTCATTCATTGATTACTGGTCCTTCCACTGGTTTTATAACTACTGGCAATAATAATGCAGTCAAAGTATAATATACATAGAAATATGTTAAATATTCATGAAAATTATGTAAAAATTAAGAAAAAAGAAACAAATGGGGAAAAAAAAGCAAATAAAGCAAAATAAAGTTTACGTCATTGAAACCACAACGATTCAAAACGTATTTATATATAAGAAATATCTTTCTATCACACTATCTTCTTTCCCATCAATAGAAGCATTTGCTATAAAATCCGAACTCTAGTAGTAATTAGATAAAATCTAGAAACGTCCAATCACTCAAATTTGTTCTACATTTCGCTTTTTATTTCAAATCGTCCATTAACTACGCGTACTGGGTAATATCTTAAAATTATTAGATCATTTCGCTTTTTGTACGACTTTAATTTAGAAGTATCCAAAAAGCCGTCTGATGGTTATTAATATTAAAAATGACATAAATCAATTCTGATTTGCATTTCAATAACTTTTTTTTTTTCTTTAAAAAATAATCTATAAAAAAATGATTTTACAATGAGCATTTGTGTCAATATAATATTTGTTCGTATTTATTAAATGCACATTAAATATTTGTATTTTTTTTTTTTAATTTGTTGACTAGATTGATAATAGTAAATTATTGGCGTATCAGTCTTACGATTTAGAACTCTACACCGAATTATTTTCTACGGCGAGCATTTCTTGTAAAAGGATAAAAACCCACTGCGTTTAATACAGTGCGATGGTGGTGTAATGGTCAGCATAGTTGCCTTCCAAGCAGTTGATCCGGGTTCGATTCCCGGCCATCGCAGTAAATTTTTTGCGTTTTTTTTTTATTATTACTCGAATACGGAAAATCGAGTTTTTTTTTTTATACACTTTTAATATTCGCATGTTTTATATTTGGTATCATTAATTACAATTGGTCGGTGTACGGGCGTGGTTATTTATTATAAGGATTTTAGACGTGAAATTTATATACACGGCCGCCAGGACAGCGTTGATACGGATAAAATGCTTCCACCATCAGTTTTACCGCAACACCGCCAAAGTAGATACGAATTTCCGTTTTGTAGAATTAATTTTCTTGGTTAACGTCAGTCCTAATTAATATTTTTTTTATTTTTTTTTTATTTTTACTGCCAAAGGCATCTTTATTTAAACGATCAAAATAGATCTTTATAAATACAATGCATTGTAGATAGTACAATATGACAATTATAATACATATTGTACACGGACATGTTTGGGGTTGTACCTCCAGTGAGATAGCCCCTTACCTTAGCCTAAGTCACTTAAACTAAGTCGTATGGCTTTAGGCGTTTGAGGCGCCTAATGTCTTTGCGAGTTGTCCAGAAGTTGTTTAGCAGTAGCATTGGGATGCAGCTCAAGTTTTTTCGCATGTTTTTTGGCAAACTTTTTGATTTCGTCCTGGATGGATGATATATTTAAATCACGATGGATAATTTCATTCCTGTCGAACCGGTACGCTGCAACAATGGTACGAAGAGCAATATTTTGACAGCGTTGAATGACTTCGACGTTTGACTTGCTGGCACAACCCCACAGTTTTATGTCCAAATCGGTTTAATAATAGCTATGTATAGAAGCCGTTTGCTCGTTAGATCTAGCGTGGAATGTTTTCCAACTAGCCAGTACAGCTTGCGCATTTTTTCTTTAATTTGCAGTTTTTTTCTGACGGACGTGGTGTTTCCAATTTAGGCGAGAATCAAGATGCATACCCAAGTATTGAGCCGAATCTTTTTGTGGGATTGTCTTGTGATCCAGCGAAATTCGTAGATTTTCAGTTTTACGTAGTGTATAATTTACGTGTACCGACTTATCACTTATCGAATTAATATGAACGTTTTTTTTTTGTTATATAGAATAATGTTGCAAAGCGCTCGTGTTTAATTATTTTCCGATATATCGATATAATTCGATTGGAAATTGTCGTGGATTTTTAAACCATCACCTCGGGGGGAGTCGTCATTGTACATTCGAAATTCTAAATCCGTACGACAAACATAATAATTCATTTATAATGTAAATATAAAACGCATTAATAACTGCAATATTGATAGTGCGAGTTTATTGTATGTGCACGGTGACACGCAAGTACAATTGACGAACTATCGAAGTTTTTCAATTACGACCTGCCCGAATAAAACATGATAATTTATAGGTCCAACGACGATAAACAAACCAGCCAGACGCACATTATTGCAAAATTAATTTATAACCTGCCCGTTTTAGTCTCGGGAATATTGATATTATTTTAAACAAAAATCTGTTTTACCCATTCGACATGGGAAACGGTGTAAATTAATAAAAACGGGAATGGTGGGGGGGGGGGAAACGCCAAATTGAATAGCATATTAATCGTACCGGGTTTAACGCAATCCGTACAATTATTTTATTAAATGTCAATTAGAATTTGTTTTTAGCACACCGCGGTTATATTACAAATGTTTTACGCTTTTACGGGCGGTTTTATTGTACGGTGTTACCACGTGGAATTTTGGCCATTTGACGTCGGTTTTAATGGCCGGAACACTACGGTTTATTACATTTACCGAAATACGGGCTCGGAAAACCGATAAATCCCGTCATTAAATGTACAAATTAAACTATTTGTTTGCACACTGTATAGTTAAACTATGACCAAGTCACAATAATATGGTGTGGAATCCGGGGGGGCTTAAATATTTAATACGCGGCGTCGCACGCTTCAATAAATTTTACTGTCGGACAACATTATAATTGTATAGCGGTTACTTACTTAGTCCGGTGGCGTATTTTCAACTGTTTTCTTATGTGTAGGAGGGATGAGGTTAGGTTAATTTTTTTTTTAATTCCAACACGATACAGGTACAGACATGATTGTCAATGATTGTTTATTGTATACACGAATAGAAATTAGTCGTTAGGTCAGGTTGGGTACCCGTGTTTTTAATACATTTTAAAAACAGCACGGGCTGACAAATAAGTATACTTTACAGTATTTAAACACAAAATCTAATTGTCTTTTTTTTTGGCTAAGTTTGTCCGGAATTTCATTAGGCGAGAGAGAATCTTTAACATAAATGGACAAAACATTGCCAATCCGTTAAGCCTTTCTAAAAAAATACATTTTACTGAAATAAATGTTTGTATTTGTATTTTTTGGTTTTGCGGGGGGTATCTCTGGACCTAACCTCCTCCCCTTACCGCGAATACGCCACTGACTTGGGTAGTTTTCTTTTTTTTCTTTTTATGCTTTTACATTAATTATTAACGATTTACAATAATGTTATTTGATCGAGTTACACAACACAGACTTTTCATATTATAACCCGGACGATGTTCGATTATTTCAATATTTTCGATGTTGATAATTTATCAATTGTCGAAACTGCCTATACGCAATTGCGTAAGTGTTTGGCGCATAATAATTATGATTACGATTGTAAAACTGTTATGTAACTGAAATGCTAAAATAGAACGAGCTAATGATAGTATAGTTATCGACTTCAATCGGTCAAGTCAAATAGTCACAAAACAAGTTATTAGTGTAAAAAAAAATATCACAGCTATTATTGTCTAGCTAATTATCGCGCAGTTAGTCTCAATTAATAATAATTTGAAAAATAAACTGAACGTTTAACTACTTTAAACGGTGTTTTTTTTTTTTTTTTACTTATTATACTTACCCATAGTATATTTATCGATAATAATTATTGTAAACGTTATGACTGCTGTTAGTTTTAGGATTTATAATTGAAGGGATTGTGTACGGATAATGTGTTATTTTGTCTAGCGCATTATTGCAATTCAGACCGATTTCCTTTAAATCAGTCGGCTGACCGATGTAGTAAACCGATAAGAATTATTCGGAAAACACATTTGATTTCGGGGCTGACTGCCCAAGTGATCGGTCGTCAAATTTTTTCAAATGTTGGTCGTTCATTTCAACAAAAAAAAAAAAAAAAATGTTGTTTGCAAATATGAAAATGTTTAAAACAATGTAAAATAAGACCTTCGAACGATGATCTTAACACGTCATCTGGTTTCAGAATTTTCGGCGCATCATTACATCGATCCAAGGGAAAACGGTAAAAAAATGTATATTTTGATGCGTTTTAAACAAAAAAAAAAGAAAATATCGGTTCCAATCGCAATATTATTATTATTATTATTACTTCGATTATTTTTATCGTCTGAACGAAATGGTTTTTTGACCGATTACGTAAGAGTATGCACCCAAACTGTGCACCATGGTGCTCTAGGGGCACCACTGGCCCGTTTCAGTGGCCCATACAAAAAAAGTCTATTTGGTGTACACAAGGTCAATTTTGTATTTAATTTTTTTTTTTTTTTTTTACAGTATTCTTTGTAATGTGGAAAAATCGGAAAAAAAAGAAAAGAGAACGCAATATCGGTTTCTGTTAATTTCGACTAAGTACATTTTATTTTAATTCGACGAAAAATAATCATGAAATGTTCACCGACTACCTGTGTCGGCATTTTCTATAGACACGGTGACATTTTCAAAATATTCTGGAGGTTTTTAGACTATTTATAGCTATTTTAAATTTCCTATTATTTTTTTTTCGGGGAGGGTGTACTATGCGAATACAAATTTGTCAAAATTGCATAACGATTTGGCTCAAGGTTTGTCATAAACTGTACCGAATGGTAGAAAAAAAAAAAAAATTAAGCCTATTGTCGTTATTTTTACATATATGCGTTTAAAGTGGACATTTCCTCGTGGTTTCCACAAGGGCGCACCGTGGCCAAATTCATCTAAAAGGATTGGGAACCGCTGGAATCTAGAGAATTGGTATATCGTTTCGGTAGATTACGTATACGAGTATAGGCATTACTAATATATTATCATTATTATCGGCGTATACGTTTGCATTTCAAATAAAAATACGGCGGTCGTGAATATTATAATTATAATTGTGTGCATGCACATCGGAAATGCACGTGTGCAGTGAAAACGCCGGATATCGTATTCACATACGTTTGTTCCATACGCGTTTTACGTTATAAAGAAAATTCGAAATGGTATAGGTAGGTACCGTGCTTTCGGAATCGGACAAATAAACGAATAGAGACTAAGAGAGACTTAGAAAAAAAAAAAAAAAAAAAAACGTTAGCGTTCCTTACAATTATCGATTTCAAACGTTGCCCCCATTTCGTTACTCCCAACACTCTCCTTACGCCGCTTTTCAAACATAGGTAATTTAATACTTAATAATTTACAAAAAATAACTCAACTGATAATACACCGGCAAGCTAAGGTTTCGCTCGCATCATATCTATTTATTATAATTTGTTAAAAAGTTGTTTCTTATTTTCGTAAAATATATGTAATGAATGGTCAAATTACTTAATTTATTATCTCGCAAGGCAAAAGTGCAATGCAGATAATACAATGGTAATAATATATGACTAAATATTAAATTCTAGAAAAGAATATACATACATAATTTTTTTGAGAATATTATTTGTAAAAAGAGACATACCGTTTCTCCGTCTCAATAGAAATAATTATTAAGGAGACACTAAATAAAAATAAAAATAGTAGAGAAGCTCCCCTGTAATTCGAGCACCGAGTAAATATAGTATAATACATAATATTTTGCGCATTTCGTATTGTCGGGTTATAATATTTGTTTGTAAAATATTTATTTAGAAAACCGTGAATTTCTAACGAATATATTGTTTATTTTTTATTAGCTTATCGTACAAAATCGATGGCTTAGTGAAAATTTCGATTTGTACGCGAAGATGAATTATTTTTTATCATTTTGACATCCATTTCCTTTTTAATACGCATGATAGTGTTTAAAACAATTTATGATTTTTTTTTAAATTTTCGTTTATATTACATCTTATTTAATTTTTAAAATCTATTTTGTACATTTTGTATAATATGTAATAATGATGAATATATTAAAAATGCACACGATCTACTTGTATCTATAAAATAATGTATTTTTATGCAATTTTTAAAGCATTATGGAACTATTAGTTAATTTCGTGTTTCTTTTTTTCGGGATTCTAAATAGTTTATTTTGGTTTTGTTCAAAGGTTTTGTAGCACATTAAATTTAATGTTCCATTTATAGCGTACGTGTACAACGTTGTAAAATTAAATTTGATAAATGTGCGTATTTAGACGTTAAATTATCACACTATAATATTTATTATACAACTACACAACTGTTTAATTTAAGTAGGTACTCGCAATTATTTTTCAAACGGTTCTGTTGAACTTTAAACTAAAAAAAACTACTATAACTATACTATAACTACCTCGAGCAATTACCCACGGATCGGCATTATCGAACAAAACAAGTATTTAAGTAGGTAACCTTAAAACAAAGTAAAATAATTTACAGAACAGTTGTAAAATATATGAGTACTGTTTCATTTTTTTTAAAATTCCGCGCGTAATAGTGAGGGGTGTATTGATTTTATTATAATGTGGACTTTTCTTTTTTTAGTCTGCGAAAAACTTTTCTTGATCCAATCATCAACTTCTGAGATAGTTTCTAGTAGAAAATGTTGTATGCATTGAAGAGGTAGTTTTTGATTTCTCTTGTAGTATTCTTTATAATGGGGATATACCGTAAAAAAACTTTAGAAAAACGAGAATATTAACATAGAAATTACATAGCAATTTTTAACACTTGCATTTGTTAAGAGCGTTTATAGGTATTGACATTTTCTAGGTTTTTTTTTTGTTCTATGTGAATACAAATATGTTAAATATGTTAAAATTCGTTTAAAACACAGACAATTGTGATTTATTTTGTATTTACATATTAATACAATTTTTAATTTTACAAAACATGTTTAACCGAACATCGATTAGAATCGGTTTTCATTTGCATTGATTTATCGTTGCGTACAGATATAAATTAAATTCCTTTATATATCCTACCTTCCCATCTTTTCATCTACAACAGCAATCCATCCACAATGCATATTGTGTTTCTTTTTTTCATATCGTAATTAAAGAAATATTATGCTGGTATAAAACATAAATAATACATTTTTTTTTATGTAACCAAAATAGTAAGTAATATATTATCTACCGTCGTACAGTTTCTTTTAAATTTCGAAGAGGTATTTCCCTGTTTTTTATGTTGCTCTTGAGTGATAAATTCTAAAATTCTAAATATATAACACTAAGGTTTACTTATGTTCAAGCATAATGGTAGCAAAAAAAAAAAAAAAAATGTAATTGAAATATATTATTACATAAGTGAAGTGTATTCGAATACAATGGACGATTTTTCGTGTTTAATACAAAAATTAAACCAATATATTTATTCAATAGATTCAATAGATTAGCAACAAATTTATCTCAATTTTTTTTATCTATGCTACCCAAAATTACATTTTATAGACGTGGTAAAATGTTCAAAACATTTTGGCGATTTTTGAGTTATTTTTTGACACACATGACATTTGTTTAGTTTTTATTTAGTTTTATGTGGATAAAATTGTTTCGGCCGATCAAAAATGCTTAAAAATTTTACACGAGGTTCATAGTATGTTGTTAGAAAAAAATTTGAGCATAATGCAGTTATAATTGTTTTTTTTTTTTATAAGCGTTCAAATTACGAACTAACCGATATTCGTTCAGAATCGTTTATTGTTAGTAGTATTAGGAAAAGATAACTAAAAATGTATCTAGATAAAGATAAAAGATAGTTTAGAGTGTAAATTATCTAGATAATGATAATGATAAAACACTATTTATCTGGATAAAAAAAAAGATAATAATTTTAGATTTTAATTATTTACTTATGTATAGTTTTGTCATAGATTTATTTCTATTTTAAAAAATTACGTTTTTCCCAATTGTCAAGAAACAATACAACGAAAATCAATAAATGACCTACTAAAACTACGTGTATATGCGAAAATGTATTTAGATGAATTAGTTTAAACAATTCAATTATACATCTCGGATAAAGATAAGACAGCAAAATATTGCTAGTTATCTAGCTAAGATAAAAGCTAATTATCTAATTATTATTTATCTGCATAACGACCAACACCAACCCGTCGGCTTTCATCGTCACGTACGGATATATTTAAGTAAAATACTCTCTATATTTTATTCTCACTTTTCAGAAGTTTTCAAACTCCACCAAGACATGGGCCTTTACTAGAACTATTGAAGACTCAATTTACCACATTATCTTGTCCCTAAGCCTTTTTCTCCAAGCTTTTTTTTATTAATTTCTTCCCAATTAAACAATCACCTTGAATATATCTCACCACAGCTTAAGTAGTTCGCCAACTGTTAAAAACTCCATTAATTCATCTAACCCACATACTTAAATCTATTTTAAGTCTTTCGTACTTCTCTATTCAATGGAAAGTATCTCTTATAATTCCGTCCTCTTACCGTCCAATAAGTCTACTACCTTTGATTGCAAAACTGTGTGATGTGAAAACTGATTTTAATTTTAATATCCAAAATTATTAATGATAAACAAATTATTCCCCATACACAATTCGGTTTTCGGAATAAACATTCTACCATCCACCCAATACATCGTCTACCTTATTCGATCGCCTGTTCCTTGGAAAACAAATCATACTGCTCTTCTACTCTATTTGACGTGGCCCAAGCTTTCGACAGAGTTCGGAATCCTGATCTTCTATATAAGCTAAAAATGATCTTACCTCCACTTTATTTTTTATTTTCTAAGTTGTGTCTTGATAATGGTTTTTTTCTACAAAAATTGGTTCTGAAATATCAAAATCGGCCCAAATCCTAGCTGGTGTTCCCCTAGGAGCGATCTCTTCTCCTATATTGTTAAATATATACACAGCTGATCAACCAATTACTCCTCACACCTGAGTTTAAAACTTGATCAAAAATTGGGCTGAACATATCGAATAAAAACGACTAATAAACTTTCGACGAAGGGAACTCTATCACAAAAATACTACTGTACAAAACCCGAGTTAAGCCAGTTTGGTCATCCAATAATGGGGAGCAGCAAAATAATCTAATATCTATAAAATCTAAAAGTTTCAATACGATTCATTACGAATGGTTGCATGTGCTGCACCTTATATTTCTAATCATACCCGGCATTTCGACTTAAAAATTCATGCAGTTCACGAAGCAGCAAAAATGTATTACAAACTATACCGTGCCCGTCTTACAAACCACTCCAATCAACTGATCTTTGCTCTAAATTCCGAATCTAATCTAGAAAATCCGCCTAGAAGGCTAACGCGGAACTGATGCCGTGTCCTGAAATAATAGTTAACCCACCCTTGTCGGTGAGTGTTGCCGCCGGGCGATTGCTTCGTCATGTCAATCACGATTAAACTGTAAATCCTCGAACATGCTCATTGTAATAATTTTTTTATAGATTGTGTGTAATAAAATAAAAATAAAAAATATATATATATGTATATATATAACAAATTACTCTCTATACCCTGGATACCTATAAATGTATTATTATTTCATAAGGCGCGCGCGCGACATCATCACCGGTGTACCGGTGTAAAATCGTCGTCGACGGCGACTGAATATTTTCACGAAACGACATATTTCGTGGGCCAATGGCCTGAGACGACGACCGCGTCGCTCGTATATACGCATAATTAGGTTAGGTATTTTTTTTAAAAAATATTTCCGTTGGACAACTTTTTTATACCTATATACGTGTATGTTTAAACACGTACGCGTTTCGTATCTGTACGCCGGCGGCGGCGACGGTGCGCGACGGAAGGGAAAAGATCTGGATAACAAATTAAATTAAAAAAAAAAAAAATAATAATAATAATAAATCCGCGCATTGTCGTCGCCGAAATCGTAAGTGTAAGTAATACGTATATAGCTGCGGGCATACTTAATAAAATGCATTTTACGCGCATCGCGTATAATAATTATATATTTGTGGCTTGTGTTTAAGATATTGAAAAAGAAAAAAAAAACAATAGGAAATTCAAGATAATTTAATTTATATCTGTACGCAACGATTGTTCGTTTACACGTAAAACGATTCTGACTTTCGACTAAACGTGTTTCGATAAACTAAAAATTGACAATATTATTCATTTGTAACTAAACAAATAAATTACAATTGTCCGTGTTTTTTGTGTCAAACAATTTTTATTCGCATAAATCGGAAAATAATAGTACACTTTAATCGCTTATAAAAATGATTTTATTCATGTAAAACCAAATAAAAACTAAAAAGCTACGAACACCTAAAAACTCGTTATAATGTATTAAAAATTGTACCACGTCTAGAAAGAGCTGGAGAAAGTATTCAATGGAAATTTCAAGTCATTACGATTATTTTAAATTGAATTTCAACAAAACAACCAAATCGAAAATAACAGACACCATATACATATTCCTGATTTTTCCTAAATATTCAGTAAACTACAAAGAATATCAGAGAATGGCTTTTTTAGTGCTCCAATAAGACAACATTTTCTACCAGACACCATTAATTAATGATCGGAGCGAAGTTTCTGATTTTTTTTTTAAGTTACAACAGTACAAAGAATACAACAAAAACCTGCGAAATGAGTCATTCAAGGTGTTACTTTTGTACAAATGACTAGTTCTTCAAATGACAAACACAAGGGTCCACAAACTCACACTCATACAAAACAGAAAAAAAAATGTACCATCACTATCCGACGTGATAGCAGCATTAACAAGAAATAAACGAGAGATTGGACAGGTTTGGATAGGACCTAACCTAACCTAAACAGCCAATCGAAAAATAAAACACGAAAGAAAAATAAATGACACTTTGAATGCTTTTTACAATGGCAGACGAAATCCAAAAGTTTGATCGCATACACGAGACGAGGCTAGATCACCATGTAAATACAATAACCATCCAACTACTAGACACCTCCAAGGACATTAGACGTCTTAAGCGTTGGAAACCACACGACTTAGTTTAAGAATTTAAATTAAGGGCAGGAGCCACTTCATCGGATGTGTTACTTCATCAACGTGTAAAGTATGTAAGATATATATATATATATTGTCAAACATATTTATTTTTAAATAATAAAGGGTTTCTAGTTTATGATTGTATATAATAATATATATTTAATTACTGGCTGATTACACCCGGCATGGTCCGAGTTATCTATTCGTTTTTTTTTTTTTTAGTACATAAATGAATATTAAATTTTAAACTTATAAAACAATTTTATTGATAGAATATGAGAATTTAGAGTTAATGTAGAAACAATATTCAACACAGGTACTGAATAATACTGATAGTAGTTTTATGAATTCGAATACTTTATGTTATATAAAATATAAATACTTCTCGGTGTACTTTATTGTTCGTAATTTGATTAGGTGCATAAATAAAAGAAATTATTTTCCGAGCTAACTCGAGAACACTCTGCATAAAATTGCAGAGATCTGAATTGCCGATGCCTGCTAGTTTTAATGTTTGAGCTTGTACTTTATTGATAGTCATCGCAAAGCAAAGTTATACGGGATAATGAAGACGTTTGAGTTCGAGAGAATAGTTCGTTGTTATCGTATGAATCTTGGAAATATAAGCAATATCATCTTTTGCACGGCCAATTTCAAAATTTTAACTTTATTAGGTACTTTTTCAAAGACTTTATCCGGCATTTCGTGCCGTTACACGATTTTGGTGTGTTCAAATTGCGCATTAAGATAATCGGAGTACCAAATTTTTACTGAAGCTTATACAAAGGGAGCCCTGCAGTGGCGTAATTAGGACTAGATCATGAGGAGGGATCTTTCAAAATACAAATAATCAAAAAAAAAAAGAAAAATGTCATGACCTGTTTTTAACACAATACATGTATAAAATATTTTAGGTAAATAATTAATCTACTTTTTTAAAAAAAATATTAGAATGATAAACTTAATTTTCTTGGTTTTAGAGTCAATTTATTCAAAACATCTACTGGATCTATAAGTATATTTTTGTTAACTGACAACGTCGCCAATCCATTAAATCGATTCTAAAGGACAAAATTGGTAGTTATTAGATATGTAATGTTTGCCACATAAAATGTATTAATTTGTGTAGTAATTAGTAAATCACATGAAGTAACAGCGAAAATTCAAAGTGGAATGAGAAAACCTCGAAACAGAAGCCACAGAATAAACACGGGAACTGATAACGAGTTTTGACGACGAGTGATGTTGTCTTCGGGGAAATAAAAAAATGTACAAAAGGTTGTTGTATACAAGATAATAGAAATCATCAAAATTTAAAACAATTACAAAATTTTTATTGTGAAATAGTAAAAGTACTAAAATAATAATGGCCAAGAGTAGTATAAATTTGGCCGATCTGTCGCGCAGTAAAACCCCCGGGAAACTAGCGTGATTTTAGGCTCTTTTAAATTCACAGTATTTTTAGTCATAATTTTTTTTTTATTTCAAATATTTTTTCCGCGATTTACAAAATTTAAAACAATACTTTGAATAATTTGCAAGTATTACAAAACCGAATGTCGCATTGAAAACATTCTACAAAATAACCGTAATTTTACACAAAAATCTACGGTATCTACTAATATGTATAAAAAAATTAATTTAAATTTTGTAAATCACGGAAAAAATAGTTGAATTCAAAAAAAAAAAAATTACGACTAAAAATACTACTGTGTTTTATTGTACAAAAAAAAATATCGTGAATATAATAGAGGGTAAAATCATTCCGGTTTCCCGGGACGGGGGGGGGCTTTATAACCCCCCCATTACCTCATGATTAGGCCACTGAAGCCCGGAACGACACGTAGGTCAAGGCCATAACTATGTTGCCGTTTGGCGTCTAGCAGGTCGCCTAATTTAGTATCGATATAATTTGCGCTCTTACGTGATTGCCGGTTATTATTTACACGCATTAATTACTCGATTGTCGTTATTGACTTACGCGATAACCTAACCCAATGTACTCTATCGTTCGTTTTTTTTTCCTTCTCGAAAAGAAACAGCTAGTCGATCGGCCGGAATTCGATAGTTCCCCGGAGTTGATTCTATTCTATTCGGACGCCGAATCGCCGGATCCGCGTATTGGTCACGTGTCGACGGTCGCTTTCGGCTATCGAGTTGTACGCCAAGGGGGGTACCTATACTTGAAGAAAGAGAACGGCGGCAAACAGTGCCGTATGTACCGAGACAAGTGCGGGGTACGCTTTGACCCCGACGTTAAATTTCGACTTGAGCACACGCCGTTCCAGTTAACGCTGTCAGCTATCTGGCAGTTGGGCGACTGGGCGCACAGACAGAGTCGTCTATGTGTCCTGAACCGATATGTTTTTCCTACGAGAAAACACGCGACGCCGGCCACGGGGGGAGGTGGTTAAATAACGGAGAGAAACCTTTCGGGATAGCATCCGCGGGGTGGTTTTGGCGCGGCGGGCTTGAGTGTTTGCGCACTTATCCCGTCCGGGACCGGGCGGGGGCGACCCCGAACGACAGTTGCCCGGAGTTGATTTTATTCTATTCGGACGCCGGAATCGCCGGATCCGTTCCGCAGACGTGCTATACGGTAACTATCCGGACACCTTCCCATTCTACAGGGGCACCGGGAATCCGCCGGGGTAAGTGGATGCGGGGGGGGGCAGCTGCACACTATAAAATATATGCCCCTGCCTGCCCTGCCCCCCCTCCCCCCCGATCCATACGTATAATAGTATTACTGTGACTTTTTGCGCAGACCTCGGCTCGCGGGCCGCTCTATATACAATAATAATATACTTACCGCCGCCGCCGCTGTATAGTTACCTCGGTGAACAACAAATAATAATAATAAAAAAAAAAAAAAAAAAAAAAAAAAAAAACAAAAGGAAAATAAAAAAACCGACGACGAACACAAATAAAATAAATAACAGAAATCGGTTGATAGGGAAAGTCCCCGTCGTCACGTCGGTGCGTAATATAATATTATTATACCGTGAAATCAGGTAGGGGCGGATTCTTCGTTATCGAACTGCTGGCAGCCGCGTACGAGAGCTTCTGTTTGTCGTCAAATGCTCCGGTCGTCCGCTTTTGTGACGTGTATTGCCGCGACCGCGTAACCGTTTGCCGTATTAGTAGACTACAACAACAACAACAACAACAACAACAACAACAAAAACAAAACACACAAAAAACAAAATAAAATGTATTTTAATTGTGGTTAGGAAAACAAAACAAAAAAAAAAAAAAAAACCACCGATAAATAATAGTGAATATTTTTCGTACGCGACGAACGGTTTTTTTTTTTTTTTTTTTTTTTCGTTTTCTGTTCCGAAAATCGTAAAACTTATATCGAATGCCCGCGGTCGGCCCGAACAAATACGAAACAAAAATTTAAAAAAAAATTAAAAAAAAACGTGCGCGGTGCTCGCGACTGACCTGCAACGATTTGAACGCCGTCGCCGCCGCTGCGAAAACCAAAGAGACGGTAAGAGATCATTGAGTGGGCGGGGCGGGGAATAGAATAAAAATTTGTTTTACGCGACAATATTATTATATATTATTAGATAAAAAAAAAAAAAAAAAAAATTAAAAAAAACGGATAGACAAATACGCGGGGACGACTATGTATTATATTATCCGGTACGCACTTGAACCCGTCGTAGTGTTCGGAACAAAAGTTTTGTTATACGCCATTTGTCGTCCCGTTTCGACGTATAGTATTTTTTTTATTTTTTTTTTTTATTTTCTTTCCAGCGCGTTTCACTCGTCCGAACGGCAACTGTGCGGTAGTTTTTTTTTAATGCAATTTTTTTTTTTTTCATTTGTATATCTAATAATAACACCGCGGCGGAATCGTCGAGTATTTTAATATTTTGTCGCTGCCGGGGCCCGGAATAATAATAATGGCGAAAAAAACGATCGGAAATAATAATATTAACAGTACATGATATCGTTATCCGACTTTGGGATCCCGTCCGGATTCGCGTTGGTGCCGGATCCGCGACACGGTTACAATATAATATACAGGGCGATGATAATGATCTATAACAATATATTATATAAAAATAAAGGACGTTTTTCTGCGGTGCTTTCGGCGCGTTCCCGACGGCGTCGTTTCGCCGTCGCCCGTCGCAAAAGAAAGAAGAAAAAAAAGCCCGACCGTCGTATTTATATCTCGTAAAGTCCCATTCGTTCTCATCATCGTTTGCCGGATATTTTCGTTGGTTTTTTTTTTTTTTTTTTTTCCCGGCGATAGTCGGCGGGGCAGTATTAGTGAATTTATATTCTATGGTCGCGGCACCCGACGAGAAAATATTATTATCGTATCCGGCGGCGGCGGCGCGCCTCCCGGAGACCCTCTCAAAAGGGAAAAAAAATATTTCGCCGCCCCTCGGAATTTTCGGATTGGCCCTCCGGCAACGCGCGTTTATATTTGTTATTTCGTTTTCACGTGATACCCGGGCAAGAGTGCAGTGAGTAGGCGTACACGGTGTATATATATTACCTAGATATATATACACACACACACACACACACACGCGCGCGCGTATATATTATAATATTATATACCGCGTGCGCACGAATACGAACGTTTTAATGACCAAACGTGTTTGTTATTGATGATGATAAACGGGCGCATCTATGGCAACGGCGGCGGCGATGATGTTACAAAATAACAAAGTCACACAATACTACGGTGGTGTGGGTAACAATAAGGCTAAAACTACAACCACCCGCCCCCGCCCGTCGATCCATACGGCCGTACGGACCTAGTTTCCGTATTGTTATGTACAGGGCGAGAGAAAGAAATCAACCCCGTTCGGCGGCGGCGGCGGTCGTCGGCGTAACGTAAACGCAAAAATGTCGCCCTTTTGGATTCTGTGCACACGGGGGGGGGGGAGGCCCGCGGCTCCGTAGCGTTACGGTCCGAGGCTCTTTGGAAAATGCATATCCGTATCTAGACATTCTCGGACGTTCCAGACACAACGATTATTCTCCCCTGATGAAATCGCTTAGTAAAATATATATTATTCGTTTTTCGTACTACGGTATGGTTTTTTTTTTTTGACATGTACATGTCTTATGGCTGGGGGTCATTCTGTTAATTTGTCCGACACCGAGAATGTTACCATGACGTCTTTGACAAATAAATAAATAATTGCTGTCTTTGAAACTTGTTTATTTTTTACACGTGTTAAAAAAGTTACCTACAGTTTAATCCTCGTATCTAATACCAAATTGACATCGATATTCTTATGTCAACTATATTCAGTAGAATCAAGACATATACATGTACCGATGTATCTGTATGTAGTGTAGATACTCTTAGTTTTTTTTTGTTTCTATCTTAACCGTTGCGGCCCTTTGAAAATCATGATTTCGCAATTTTTCGGAAAATAAAATGGCTCGTTTCTATATAGTGACGATCAGACCGAGACTCGCCCCCCCCCTGGCGGTTCCGGTCTCGATTGTATCTCCTAAACGTTTCTATCCGTTCCATTGCCATCGCCCATCATTAGTTTGTTTCGCCGCACAATCTGATTTTATTTCATTTTTTCAATCATTTGTCGTTCAAATGTGTAATGACATCGTAATCTATCGACGTATCTGTTATATTCGTATTCAGTGTGGTTTTCTGAAGCGAAAAAAAAAAACGTAGCAAGACTCCAAAAAATTGTTGGTCTTGGTTTTGAAGACTCAATCTTGGCCGTTGTCTTGCTGGCGCCAATGCCGTCTTGGTCTCGCGCGGTTTTGATCATCACTATTTTGTACGCCTACTGCGAGTTTTACATATCTGTGGGTTTTCGTTTTCGGTTACAGGAAAAAATAATCCAAAACCTAACGTAAAATACGCGGATTTTCCGTTTAACGGTACTTAATTAACGAAACAATTTTCCAACAAATTTCCAACAGGTTTTCAAAAACAAACGGGCGATACACCGGTTTCGGACAACGTTTTGCACATTGACGGACAGACGCGAGTCCGTCAACATATGGAAACGAGAGTTTTAATTCAGATTTACGGTCCCGCAGTCGAATTTTGCATATACGATTTATATTATAATATAGGATATCGAAATAGTTACTTATCGTGTGCCGGTGGTTGTAATAATTGACACGAAGAGTTTCCCGGACCCTTCTTACGGAAAACATATATTTTCTCGAAATAAATTAAAATTATAAACTCGTTATTGTTAGTCTCCCCAAAAACCGTGCCGTCCCAAGTGAGCAGCTGTCCGTCGACCCTTCGCACTGGAGTATAACGCCTCGAACCCCTCCAGACACGTACAATATTTATATGTTTTTTTTTTTTGTTTTTTTGCCAGTAACGCGGTAAATTAGTATTGATGAGTTTCAATCGAGTGTGGAAATAATTAATAACTTCATATCGTAGCAAAACGGATATTACATAGGCAAAAATAATTATTATTATTTTTTTTTTTTTTTAAATAAAACAATAGGCGTGTCTATATAAACCAACGACGAGTTTATAAAGTTCAAGTTTCATTGTGAACGTTGCGTTTTAGACTTTTTCACGGGTCACGAAATAAATTTCATTTTGAGGTACCGAACATTATCAATACCACAGGGAAATCTATGTGAAGTACATGTATAGCAAAAAAAAAAAAAAAAGCAGGATATTGCTCATGGGTAGGCCACTGATGTACATTTGGCAAGTTGGATATGTAAAATATACGAGTATAGGGGGTTGTTTAATTTATATACTATATGCAATGACGAATCGTTGCAAACGATTCAGAGCGGGATTCGGTAAAACATTTTCTGATAAATTGTTTTAACCCCTAACTACGATCAAAATTACAATAGTATTTTTAACGATTACAACTTAAAACTCTTATAAAAATAAATTACGAAAAATTAACGTAAATTTCTTTCCTTTTCAATTTTTGTCACTTTAAAATGCATATATTTATTAGTATTCGGTGAAAATGTCAGGTATTTACACTGTTATTGCGTTAATATTCCCATTTTACCGACATTTCCCCACCGGGTTTTCCTCATTATTAAGAAAACTATAAGGAAAATCCAAAAATGACATCACCCATTAAGCTATGAATATCTAAAATGTGAAAATATTGACTTAAAAATATTATGCGTTGTACGTTTCTGTGGCTGTGTATTAACGATATGGAGGGTAGCAATAGAAACATTTAACCCTCCGAAAAAAAAAGACAAAATCCCAGTAGTTATAACTTAGGTATATTATTTTTGTTTTTTAGTCGTTTTCTTATACTATTTTATATATAAAAAAAACTTATTATAATTCATTTTCACAGGAAAACTCGTAAATATAATGATGCTGTTGTGTAAGTGGTAAAGTTTATAATAGAAATTCAAACAACTCTTGATAAAAAAAAAAAAAAAATTATATTTAATTATTGTGCGCCGAGAAATAGAAAAATAAAAGAATTTGTTTTGTTTTCTCCTCATTTTAACTAGGAATTTATTTTGGAGTTAATAATTCTATTTGATTTAAGTAATCGAGCGGAAATATTATACGTTTGAATTTGAAACGATTTACCTAACATACTATTTGATTTAGAACAAATAATCGAATTATTAAATATTATTTTCAAATTTTAAATACACTCTGGTACTCCCCCCGGGAAATTTGTTCCGGAAAATGAGTACGAATTAATTGTGCCGAAAATCGCATGTAATTGGGAAAAAAGTTATGAGATAGGAAAGAGATAAAGGAACATCGATAATAATTGCGCCGGTCGATCGATATTCGAATGCAATTATCGCTGCACGTCAATTCGATCGGTTTCTAAATATATGTAAACGCGTTTATAGTTTTGTGACATTGGTGAGTTTAGACGAAACATAAAAATCTATTATTGGTTAGTTCGACTGGTTTTACCTAAAGTATAGTAATCGCAAAGAACATATTGTTCGTTTACTGCGGTGTTATACCGTTGGAAAACCACAATCGTATAATACCGCCGGATTATTTGGAGATCAGCAAAATTTTTTTACACAATTGATGAATTCGATTGACGTGATAACCGATACGTTTTTAGTCTGTCGAAAAAGCACCGGGGCGGCGCAATCAATGTTCGTATACGCCTAAGCGGTTCATTTCGAATAGATTTTTTTTTTTGATTTTCTTCGGTAATCGTTATAAATTGTACAATATTCATAAATACGCAACATATCTATTAAATCTATTATATTCATGGTATTTGGTTTTCGACGGTGGTCGAAATATTATTTATTGAAAACGGTAACTTCATTTGGTTGTACGGATTTTCAATAGTGCGTTCGAGTTATACGTTTAAAGAGCCCGGCGATATTGCTGCAATACTGGAAAAAAAAAAATAAAAACCTAAGTTTTTCAGATTATACCGGAATTATTCAAACAGAAAATAATGTTTTTGGTCTACGCAAATAGGATATATTATACGCAATTATTCGACTTGGACATTTAAGGGACAACGACAAAAAAATAAAAAAATATTTAATTTTTGGACTTTTATATGTCTATAATACTCGTTCAACAGTAAGTAGGTAGGTAAAGTAGTAAAACGTATAAAGTTTTATTAGTCGTATAAAATAACGTAGAGTAAACGGTCGTCGTAAATGTTTCTATATTAGTATTTTTTTATATATATATATATAGGAATTAATTTAGAAAAAAAAAAGAAGGAAGGTAATATAAATCCGTATATAATAATTATAATTGTGAAAAAAAAAATCATATTTATGTATAATAACACCGATTTAGTGTACAAATAATAATTATTTGTTTTTTTTTAAATCTTTTCGATTCAGTATTCTATAGTTATACATACTCAATATTTTAGATTTTTAATGTAGCGAAGAAGCAATTTCTTTTACTAAGATTTGTTTTTTTTTTTTTTTAGGTTTTGAGCGTATTGTGAGAAATGCAATGGTTTATGATAGACTATGATATGTCGTTGTTTTTTAAATAAAATTGTTTCTTTTTTCTGTCAACGACTTTTCTATCGAAACATTGACGGACGGTGAACGTCTGAAGTGATTTCTGGTAGAAAATTCTGTCTAGTCAATGCACGGGGTGGTACGTTTTCGATTTTCCTTATATTTTTTTCAATAACGGGAAAACTCGGGAATCATTTTTACGCAATTTATTACTGCGCAAAATGTTTTCGTAATACGACTGCGTTCAAAACATTTAGTCGTGCCTTGACGACAGCGAGAAGTTAATGTCAATTGAAATATGTTCAATTTAAATTTTCGGTAAAAACACAAACAATTCATTTATTCTCGAATTCGCGACACTGCAGCAGTCTCGTACATTAATTACTATATAAACTGCGTAATGCTGTAGAGCTATATGGAATACGATGTATTACTATGCGTTTCTATATATGCCAATTTCCAAATTAATTTCGATGTTTAATTAAAAAATCGTACATATATCGTACGATTAATCGGACCATTATGATTTTCTATTTACTCGTCTAGGTCGTAAATAGAAATTTATTTTAAATCAAGAAAAATTATATAGGCGAAACGTAGTTGGGCCATCATTGTTGTAGGTCCGGTGTTAAGTCGACTATTTAAACGACAATGTTTTTAGTGATGTAAATCACCATTTGTTTTATGGGCGGAAATTTGAGAATGTACTTGGAAGTATAGGGTAATTTAGTTTACATACCGAATGCAACGAAAAATCACTGCAATCAAAAACCGATTTTTAGTGGAGCTAGGTAATTTGGTATATTATTAGTGTTTTTCTGCTTGTTGTAGCCAAGGCGACCCAGAAATCAATAAAAATAAATCCTTATGTAACGTTGTTCTGTTAGTTTTGTTAATTAAAAAAAAAAAAAAAATTATATACAGTCGATTCCGCTTTATTGGAACACATCGGTTGCATGTTATTTTATCTCAATAATCCGAAATGAAAAGAAAAAAAAACCATATAAATTTATTGAAAAACTGATTTTTTATATTTTTATTATTACATATACATATTACAATAACACAATTATAGAAATTATTTAATTATACAAAAAGAAAAACATAGTATTATAACCTAAATATTTATAAAAATACATACGAGGTATGACAATAAAATAACGAGACTTTCTAAATATAACTTAAACTATTAACGTTATCTATAAAACGATTATTGAAATATGATTAGAAAACATTTATCTAAAAGTACTATGAACACTGATGGCATCGATTCATTTTCTTATACGTTAGTAGCCTTGTTATTAGTGCGAGTTCGACTATACTGCCGAAAAATGTTAGATATAAAAATCGAACAACATGTGTTAACATTAAATTTCTTGTTAAATTAAAAAAAACTGCCGCGGAATCGTTTCGTATGTTATGTGAAGTTTATGGTGAAGAATGTTTATCAAGAGCTCGTGTTTTTGAATGGCACAAACGGTTTTGTAGTGGAAGGGAGGACGTCGAAGACGATGATCGTTCTGGACGTACTACCACGTCTTCAACAAACGAAAACGTTGAAAAAATCGACAAAATTAATTAATCAATATTATTATAAAGAGGTATTAATTAAATTAAGAGAACGTGTCAGAAAGAAGCGACCAGATCTATGGAAAAATGGCTGGGTTCTTCACCAAGACAATGCTCCAGCTCACAGTGCATTTTCAATTCAACGTTTTTTAACTGAAAAAAAAATGTCTGTACTTCAACATCCCCCGTACTCGCCAGACCTTGCTCCTTGTGACTTCTTCTTATTCCCAAAAATTAAAAGTTTATTAAAAGGAACCCATTTTCAAACAGTTGCTGACGTAAAAATGAAAACGGCAGAACTTCTAAAAGGGCTGAATGAAAGCAATTGGCAACACTATTTTCAAGAATGGCAGCGACGTATGCAACAGTGTATTGATGCTGAGGGAAGGTACTTTGAAGGTGATAATCATTAAATTATAACATTTTTAAAATAAACAACTTTTATTCAAAAAGTCTCGTTATTTTATTGTCATACCTCGTATGTATATATTTTATTTTTTTTATTATTTTATCTTATTTAAAAAAAAATAACTGATATTACTTTATTTTTTTTACATATTATTGTTTGTTGACGAATGTAGTCCGAACAAGTATCCAAAGCACTTATCGGGCTTATGTATATAATTTAATCTAATATTCGATTAGGCGAGTCAGTCGCGATTGTCGGACTATTGATCTATTAATATTTAATATTATATTCCATAAAAATGTCCCGATTATCCGGATTCGCGGCCCAGATAAACGGAGTACTTTTACATTACAAGTATACAATTGTTTTCGTAATTATAGAATTGTCCCGATTAAGCGGTTGTCCTTATTAACCGGTGTCTCTGTTAAACGGAATCGACTGTATATACAGGGTGCGGCAGAGCCGATTGACGATTTGCCCGCGATAAGATAAGAGCAGGCGTTAACAAGTGGTATATTTTGAATTGTACGGTAATGCCGTTTTTATTCGTAATCATGGTCTGGACAGGTGTACATCGTGGTTTCGTCGTGCGTGCGTATTACGAAAATAATCGTTCTGTGATCGCTACACAAAGGGCTTTTCGTATACACTTCGGCATTCCACGTGCTGAATCTGTTCCTTCTGCTAACACTGTCAAATTGTGGATACGGCATTTGGAAGAAACTGGAAGTACCCTAAGTAGACTTGGACACGGAACACCCAGAACGGTAAGAACCCCCGAAAATGTGCGGTTGGTTAGAGAGTCGATTGAGCAGACACCAAGACGCTCAGCCCGGAAAGACGCTGTAGCTTTGGGAATCTCAGACCGTTCTTTGAGGAGAATTCTTCACGAAGATTTATGATTCCATCCCTATAAATGTAATGCTTGTCCAGGAGTTAAATGCTACTGACTACGGCAACCGTAAAAATCTCTGTCAGCAAATTCTTCTGCAAATTCCTCCGATATCAACTTTTTTCTGTAGCGATGAGACCCATTTTCATCTTACTGGAACTGTAAATAAACAAAATTTTCGATACTGGGCTACAAATAACCCACGGCAGCTCCATGAAAGAACACTCCACGTGGAAGTCGAGGCCATACCAGTCGAAATGTGCCAAAATCATATGAGAGCTTCAGAGATCGTCTACAACAGTGTATAAATGCTGACGGCGCCATCTTGGAGATATAATTTTTAAAAATGGGATTGAATACTGATTTAAATAAAAAAAAACCTTTTCTCTACGTTTTACTGTTCGTTATTTATAGCCCATCAAAACTCGTCAGTTGGCTTTGCCGCACCCTGTATATTGTGAATCTAAAACAAATAAAGACCACCGGCATTTTTATTATCCGAAAACGTGTTTTACTAGAAAAAAAAAATCAAAAACAGGATCTAGAGGTCGAACCGTTGAGAATTTCAAAAAATATTCCAATTAAAGTACCACTGGATGGAAATTCGGTATTCATTTCGGTATGAAAAAAATTTGCACATTCATACTAACCTAAAAAATTAATAAAAACTCAGCGCACTCAGAATTCGTTTATAATTTTAAAATGGAAAAAAAAAAATACCAAATTTACGTGTTTGCCGCTGTATATTATTATAATAAATATATAGGTATGCCAAAAGTGAATTACATTTAAATTTTATAGAATATTGTACGCATCTGATTTTTGGAATTTAATTTCGCGTTAATCCGCCACTATTCGTATTCTAAATTATATTGCGTTCGTCCGGATTCGGCTAATCAATAACATATTTCAGTTGGAATTCGATTGCTCACTTATAAATTGTGTTACTCGTGCCAGCTAGTAATACGATACGGTTTGATGTCGATAAAATAACGAAATAATATTATTTTTAAAACGCGCTTATCTTATTATTTGGTTTTTATTTTTTTGCCATTAAAACAATATGCGAACCTATCGTGTTTTATATTTATTAAACGGTATCGGTGATATGTTGTTAAAATTTTAAACCAGTTATATAATTTTTTATCATAGATATACCAAATATCGGTATTACATATTCGTATAAGAAATATTAAAATAATGTCCGTCTACGGACAACTTTTCCACCGAAAATCTCATGCTCCGTTCGTCAACTTCGTTCAGAGTTGGTTTCTGGTAAAAAAAAAAAAATCCGTCTTGACGGTGCATAGTGGAAGTAATTTTTTTATTTCCCTCGTAGTTTTCTTAATAACGCGGGAAACCCGGACGAAAATTTTCGTTTTTCTTTTTCAGTTTGTAATTCGCTTAAAAATAATCGTGTAGAAAGACGAAGAAACATTCGCCGGACACTCATACTTTCTAGAATAATTATCAAAAATTGTGTATTAATGTCGAATTATAATAGTTGAGAGTAATTATTATGTAGCATATTAGTGTAGGTATATAATAGATTTTTATTAATCGGGTGTACTGTTTTAATCAAAATATAAATATATTTATAAATACAAGTTTGAATCGATATCTACTGCAATTGTAGAAAATTTCACTCGATACCTACCGGAAACGAGATTAAAAAATAATATTCAACGAAGTCAACGAACGGAGCATGAGATTTACGGTGGAAAAGTAGACGGACATTTTTTTTTTTTTTTTTTTTAAACACACATAGTCAAATCGTTACAGCCAGCGTCTAGAACAAGAAAATAATTAGCGTTGGTCTCTTTAAATTCGTCGTAAATTAGTCAGTGGTTATTGTTTACTCTCCGTTTGTTCAATTGATCTTATTAAAAGCGCATTACAAGTGGGGAAAAAAAAAAAAATTAATTATAATAAAATCTATAGATATACGCGCGCGTGTGTTTTAAATACCTACCTAATTTATTCGTATATAATGCGTTGTACAAATATTATCGGTTTATTATTATCGCAATATGATTTCCCACATAAATAAAGACGATAAATTTAGTTTTTACTCTCTCGATTATTATAATAGTCTTTCGGAATTTTCTGCACATGTCTTGTCAATTTTTTTTTTTACTTTCGGTGGTAAATATTATGCGTTTTATGCGTTTTCGTTTACAATTTTTACCGCGCAATACCATAATATCATATTATTATATACGTATTGTACTGTTGAGCCTAATAATGGTTATGAGTGTTATGACCCCGGTGTTACGACCTTCAAAACCGCGCTCGTGGACATAATAAAAATATAGACGTCTTTAGGAAAAAAAAAAAAAAATATACATATATATATATATCGCGAGATCCAGGACCATTCTGAACGGTATACCAATATAACGTATTGTATGCGCTATTACAAACAACAACTGCGGCCCGTACATGCGTAAAAAAAAAATAAATAAAAAAAAAAATTAAAAAAACCTGTATATTTTTAAATAATTCGGACTGATTTTTTGTATATTGCGTATTACGCCTACTTATATAATAATATTGGTATTCGAGACGGTTTACGACGAGTAACGTTGTCTGTGTTATGTTATATTGCATTAGTCGAGGACTATCCTTACGTATTGTATGTATATATTGACTGAAAAAAAAAAAAATAATAATAATAATATTAAAAAAATACGAGCTAATCGGATATTTGCGCACACACACGTATCTACCGATATTTTCGAAATAAAAAAAAACGAAAAAAATCGTTTTAGACGTTAATATTCGATAAAATATCAAATATGCAATACATATAAATAACAAACAAATATGTAGAAAAAGAAGAAAATAAATCCCGGAGTATTACATAATACCAATATAGTTTATTATGTGTATAAACACGTCGGGTTTGGATTAAAAAAAAAAAATAATAATTTTCGCGTAATAAAACGACAAATAAATAGGTGTACAGATAATAGCCCAATATTATTATTATTATTATTATTATTATGTTTGTTTCCGCCTTTACCGTTCTTTTAACCGATTTTTTTTTGGGGGCAAACGAAACCGGTCGTATTTACACACATCTTATTAAAATGTATTACACCGCTCCTGGCTTTGTTTTGTACTTTTTTACACGTGCATATATTTTATTTATTTGCATACACATTATATAAATATATTTTCTTATTTTTTTTTTTTTTTCAGCGTGACCGGCCCATAGCCAGTACCTATGTAACTATGAGGCAACAAATGTAATTAATATCATACAATATTATTATATCCGTTTTTTTTCTCCCTGCCCTCTCCTCCGTAATGTCCTCTGACCAGTTAGACCTTTCTTCTACATCTTCTTCTACTTATTATTCTCCTTCTCTTTCTTCTACTTCTCCTTCTCCTTCTTCTTCTTCTTCTTCTCCTCCTCCTCCTCCACCTACTCCTCCACCTTCTTCTTCTCCTTCATCTCGTGCGTGTCCGTCATCTTCATCTCCTATTCCGTTTCTGGTTTGAACCGGTTAACGTTCCGAAAAAAATAAAAAAATAAAAAAGAAAAAAAAATCTTAAAACCCGCACGCGCCATGGAGTACACGTGGACGCTGGTGTCGAACAACACCGACGACCAAGGTTTGGGCGGCGAAACGAGTCTGTTGAATTGTAACGTTCAAGGACCGCGCTCGGGTCAAATACTAATACTCTCCAACGAGTCCAACTGCACCACCACCGCCGCCGCCGCAGCCGCAGCCGCAGCCGCCGCCGCCGCCGCCGCCGCCGCCTCAGCCGCCGCCGCCGGCCAGCCGGTACCGCAGAACCAAACTTTGCCGCCAGACATCGTAACGAGTCCTTTGGAGAAAGATTACGCGACCGGACGGATACTGCAGCAGCACGCGGCCGAACCCAGGAAACTGCACCTCGCTACACACAGTAAGTGTCGTTAACAAACGTTATTTTTCTTACACGGTTTTAAACTGTTCCCCGGTACACGGCGGAGCCAACGATTTGATATCCGCAGACGGACCGCATGCGCGTACAGCATCATTTTATATACGGATAACATCAGCATAACTAACGAGTGTCCCGTTTTGTTGTTATCCTTTGATTCCAATAGCGGTTTCGGAGACCGAAGCCCGTCGCCACAATTTGTCCAACGCCCCGGGAAGACCGCGGGGACCTTCCGCGGGCCCGGTCGTGTTGGGTTAAAAAAATAAAATTTCCAAACGTTTCGTTTGTAAAAAAAAAAAAAAAAAAACACACAGCCCCCGGCCCGGATACATAAAATCGATAAATATAATTCTAAACCGAAACTAGTATACGTTTCAAATCGCTTATACGCGAATATCGTTCGATTATATAATATACATTATTATTCGTCGTGTCACTGGATTTTTTTAACAGCAAAAATGTGTTGTAGTGTACTTCCAACAGTACTCCGGTTCTAATAGACTTAAAACAAAAACGGTTTCATCAAATCAATGACGATAACATTTACCACGTTTTCGACGTATTGATATTTTCGCTCTACAATTTTTTTATTTTTATTAAGATTAAAAAAAAAATAAATAAATATATCAATAAAAAAAAAAACCTTTTATGGAAACAGTACGTTTTGCCGTCATTAATTCGGTGAAAACGTGTTTGTTTTTAATTTATTAGAGTACAAAACGTAAAGTACGAAAACGCATTTTGCTATGTTGTCCATTATAGACAGAGACGGGATATGTTACTGCGACCGTCCTCTTAACAACGTGGATTTACGATAAATCCAAATACACTACAGGATAAACAATCCGTGTATATCAATTAATTCATATCAGTAATATTACGATAAATTGACACACTTCACACCACGGGCGAGCCACTGTTGTAATTGTACGGTAAAGTATAAATATAACTGTTTGACGGAGACTCGACGTTCTAATCGAGTAAATGTTTTTTTTTTTTTTTTTTTAGTAAAATCTCGGTACGAGTTAATTGTTTCTAATTGTAATAAATGCCGGTTTACCATATGTTTTATAACGGCATTCGATAGATGCCAAACATTTTCGTTCGCTAAAATCGTATACCAGCGTGTTAACGTATATAAATTAAACCCATTTCCCATTGTCCCGAGTGCACAATCGTTTTTCGACGATTTATAATTATTACTGTCGACTATACGGCGACAATAATATTGCACTGCACCGAAGCGAGACGAGCGCAAGAAATCCCCCCCCCCCACTCTACCGGTGTTTTTTGTATCCGGTCCGTGTACCTAAATGAAAAAACAAAAAAATCGTTAGTATTTTATTTATTTTTTTCCAGACAGAAGCGATTTCGTAGGCGGTATCGATAATGAAGCTTTGGATTTCAGTCATTTAACAGACGAATTCATTCAAAATAATAACACCGAACCAAATCAGTAAGTAGTCCACTTGAGTACACATAGTACGCCATTATTACATCAATGTTATTGTTGTGTATATGCACAGTATTTAATGCGAACAACAATAATCGCCTTAGTGTAACCTATAATATTTAATTTAATATATATATATATATATATTTTTTTTTTTTACGAATATAAATACGCGTTTGTGCACGGCGACATCTATTATAGTTATAATAATATTACCTATTAATTCATCAGTGTTGTTAACGTTCCTTTTATATTGGAATCCGTTCAATTCCCTGTTCCTTTAGTATTTAAAGGTACTCGTTCTTTTGCTCGTCCCTATAAAAAAAAAAATTAACTGGTTCCTTACCTTAGTTTATCTTAAAACTTCAAAGTTAGTTTACCTTAAAAAGTACGTGTATTAACGTGTACAAAATATTATTTCAATTATTTCTCAAATCAATTGCCAAGTTATAAATTATAAATTATAATACACGATTTAGAAAATATTATTGTACCAACTCGGTATCTTTTCGATTAAAAACTTGATAAACGACATTTTTCGCCCCAAATGTGTTGATAACACATTTTCGAGAAGAACAAAAGAAATAAAATTCTTACGTTTCTATTTCTAAAACCAAGGAATTAATTCACGTTCCTATTCCTTTAAAAAAAAATAACGAAATCAAATAGTTTTCATTCATTAGTTCCTCTAAAACGGTACGATCCCTTTAACAACACTAATTATTATTATTCAAAATAATTTTTAAACACAAACATAAAAAAAAAAAAAAAACGTATTTGATAGTGTGCTACACAACTTATATCAGTATAATTTTATAGCAAGTTGACACACGATTAAAACGAAAAATCAAAAAATATCTCATTCGTTATATAGTATTATCATCGCGCGTAATAATATACATTAAATAAAATAAACGCCGAAAGTCACATATGGCATTTACTATCGTCAGACTGCGACAGTGATAGTAACTATCACCGCGTGACACAGAAACTATCGTTGAATTTCACTGTCGTGACGACACGTCCACAGACGATTCTATCGGAATTCAGCGGTAAGCATCTAGTACGAAAAACGACGTCGGCGAAATTGTCGCCAGCACAACATTTTACAAAATTTTAACAACGAATTTTTTAACTACAAATCGATTGTAGTCCCGACATAAGCTCGCTAAGGTGTCTGTACGTGACGAAGTTTTGTACAGCTTTTCAGTAAAAATAAGGTAATTTCGTTAGCGACGGTTGAGACAGTACTTCTTTTTCGTTTGTCGGACGATTATCGTTGCCGGACAAATTTCGCATCCAATCCTGAAATACACTCTATTATAGTGTTTTCTGCTTGTGACGATAGTATCGCGATAGTTGCAACCAAGGTTATTGGTTAAACGGTTACGCGACGAGTCACCGCAAAGCGGCCACAAAAAGGTTCTTTACGAGAATATGGAAAACCACAGAAGTTTTCTCTGCCTTGCGATGCGATCTAGTTAAAACGACTATTATTTTTGTGGATCATAGTCATCTAGTTGGTCCTGTGTACCGCCGGGAGCGCTACAACGCAGAGAGTAAATTTTAAACTTAAGATGAACCTTTTCGGAATCGGCAGTGGTCCAGTGGTAGAAATGTCCATTATTCTGCTAGAAAATCACGTGTCGAATCATAGGATCTACCATAACACTATCATAAAAATCTTATATTATAATAGTTATTTCTCTTATAAATCATATGTTATAAAAGTAATTTCTGAAAAGAAAAAAAAAATGTGTTTAAATATATATATATATATATATATTACGAATTATGAATTAAAATGTTTGCGTGAACATATAGGAAAAATGTCAAACATTTCATATTTAAAACGATAACCATAAGAAATTCTTTAATATCATGCCCGGGGTTCTGTTCTAATTTTTAACTGGATAATAGGCATACAACGTTAGCATTTGTTTCCTTCTGCCCTTTTCGCATTCCACGGATAAATGTGCACGGCGATCGAGTGGAATAATTTTTAATCGATTTCCTAACAAATGTAACTTGTTAACAACAATCAACGATTGCATATACTTACCAATAGTATGAGAAAATGATTAAATTGCCATAACGCACAAAAAAAAAAAAACAATTATTCCGATATAGAGATCTGTTTGTATACTTGCATACAAACGCGTACAATCCGCAATAATCGAAATATTTTTTTTTTTTTATAATACACGACTTTGACGAGAAATTAATTCTAATAACAAAATGTTTTCTCGACTTTCGAAAACTTGAAAATATTATCCCATTTCGGACTATACGTTTTGGGACCATACTTGTGTAACCGTGAATACAACACCAATTATTATCGCGATAGTGACATACGATAGTGCGGATAGAGTGGCTATATATATATTTTTTTTATCGCGTACGTAATAATACAGCAATATTTTAGTAAAACATTTTTTTTTTTTTTTTTAAATACCTTTATTATATAATATATATATATAATACGTGCCTGCGGAAATTTCGTAATCGGGCCAAATATATATATATATATATATATATATTTCGATTGGCACGCGTTTTTTTAAAAAATTTTTTTTTTATCATCGTTGAAATATTTTATCGTTTTTCCGCGCGCGTTACAATACGTCATCGGCATAACAATCAAAATAATAAAACCGGCCGACGAAATAATAATATTCGTATAAATTTCAATTCTATGTGTACTCGTCGTATGAAATATTGTATTATCCGTGGCGTATTAATCAATATTGCGACGACGGCCGAACGCGGCGTTCGTAGGCTTATATTATAATATTACGAGACAACAGAAGAAAATAATAAAAAAAAAAAAACCATAGTGATTTAATTGCGATCTCTCTTTCTCTCTCTCACTCTCTCTCTCTCACTCTCACTCTCACTCGAAAAAAAAAATATTCGCTTCGGTGCGGCTGCTGGGTCGCATTGTTCTCCTACCAATTATTATTCATTCGTAACTGATATTTTATTAATATTACTACACATACTATTATCATACAAAAGAATTAAAATAAAATATTATAAAGCACGGGCGGCCAACTCAAAGTGACTGCGAGGTTGTTAAAAAAAAAAAATAAATAAATAAAAAATAAAAAAAATACTCGGGTGTAGAGCGAAAAGCGTATTTTTTTTTTTTTTTTTTTTAAACATTTTTATATAAAACTAATTAATATTATACGAGCGACGCGTATATACAGAGTGATTCTTTCATCACGAACAACTAGCGATTATCATTTATACGAAGAGTTCGAATAAATTAGATTTTGGGGGGTTTTTTTTTTTTTTAGTCTTCTCTATCGTCATTTTTAGAAAAAAATATTCTATTTTATTATGTGTGTGTGTGTGTGTGTATGAAAATCAAGTCAGGGACAAAAGTGTAGAATGTATAGAAATTATTTTAAACTATAGTTGCTATGGTATGTCTGGTTTTTTGCCTTTGATTTTATCTAAATATTGTAGTTTTAATTTTAATATTATCAAAAGTCTCTATCTCTTTCTGGACAATTCGACTGTCAGTTACGGAGCTCTACCGTTCACATATGTGTGTTTAAAAAAAAAAAATTATATACCGAATACATAAAACAACTGTTTTGGACCAATGGTAGCCCTTATTTTTTTTTTTTTTTTATACAAATTCATACTACACATTTGTTTGGGGGTATATTGAGATGATATAGTGACGTGGACGTTTTATACTATTGCCATACAATTAAAACTAAAAAAAAAAAAACTATTGCCTAAAATGATTTTAATAAGAAAATCTTTTAGCAATAGTGAAATTTGACGTACGGTACTCTACAGTGGAAAACTGTAAAAATTTCGTAAATAACCGTACCAAATCATTACCATATGATAACATTTCAGCAATTTATTCTTTGTAGTTTGTTGATAATCATAATTAATAGCTGCATACAAAATTGTTACGCATAGGTATATATTTATTAGTATACATTTCTCAATTCCGTATTGCACACTCCTGATTTCGGATTATACGCTTTGTGTCGCGGGGTGGATTAAAAAAAAAAAAATAGCGCGTGACTAATGGTAACCAGAAATAAAACAAATAAAACGGACATTTGCCTGCTATAAAACGAAATATCAAGGGCCACCCCTGGCTTTAGGGGTTGAATCCCGGGATAAAAAGTACAGCCTACCGGGTGTACGTCCGTATTCAGGATCGGTTCGACGGTTTTGCCATGAACAAGCAGACGGTTCGAATTTATAATTCATATTACAATTGTATGCGTACTAAGCGGATCGATATTTTATGTAACTTTCGATCGCTTAGGAATATTTCGGTTATCGCATATTTAGATTTTTAGCGTAACGAGGAATATTATCGGATTTATTATGTTGTATGCATTTTTTTTCCTTTCCCCTACACCCCCCCCCCCCGGCCTGTGAACAAATTTTCTACCAGAAATCATGGACTCCAATCATCGATTTCTGGGTTGGTCACTGGTAACAAATTGTGTCTATTTGGCACGTTGATAACGAAATTATTTTCATTATTCACCTATGCAATAACGAATAATCCTGATATTTTAGATTTTGTTTTAATTCGGTTAAACATAATCATAGAGGAGACCTCACGTTTTCACCGAATACTTATTATATTAACACTTTATAGACGTGGTGCGATTTTCAATAGTTTCCGGCGTTTTTTGAATTATTGGTGGAGTAATAGAGCTATTTGAAATTGTCCAGGTTTATTTTTTTGTTTTATGTAGATAAACATTTTGTAATTTATTTTTATCGGCGTTTTGAGTTCAAATTTATGTTAAAATTCGTTAAAAACACGAACAATTGTAATTTATTTTGTAGTTACAAATTAATACAATTTTCAATTTAAATTTATGAAATTATATTAAACGAACTTTGTTCAGAATCGTTTTTCGTTTGCAATGATTTATCGTTGTGTTCATTATATATTATAAATTCGAGTACATAATCTCCCCTAACCGACGCTGAACTTAAGTGTAAAATGTTCTTTGACGATTCGAAAAAAGATTTCGGATTGTGTCCAAACTGTGGCGAACTGTCAATATATGAAAATTGACCTCATAAATTGATTTTAGAGGAAAACGCGTGTTTTATGAAATCGGAAGAAAAAACGTTTCCAAGTTAATTTCGTCATAGCTGTTTAGTGAAATATCAGACAGTAAAATATGTACGATGATTTAGACACTTTTGGATTTACTGCAAAACGCTTTGAAATTTTTTTTTTTTATATACTTACTCTGCAGTATACCGTTTATTTTTTCTTCTGTATTGCGTGGATATGTTTCCGGACGAATTTCGCGATTACAAAACGAACGCTTGCGATAGTAGACCACTCGTTCGAATGTGAAATCGAATAGTTTTTAATGTGTTAGTTTAATATTGTAATTTTTATTTTTCTTTTTCGTTATTTCCGAAGATTCTTTCACGAAACGGCCGAGCAAAACGATCACGTGATGGTTCGAATAAACACGCCGTACCAACAAGAGTCGCCTCAGCTCTTTTTGAAAAACACGTCGATACCGCCGTCGATCGGCGACCTGAGTTTTCACAACAGCGGCGGCGTTTTATCCAATTCCGGGTTACCCGTCAAACCCGGCAAAGACAAAACTCACAACTACCCGAACAGGTGTGTACGCTATACGTATTTATGTGGCACATTGATTTTTTTTAAAATTTTTTTCGTTACGACGACCCCGCAGGCATAACCTACCGGAAAGTCCACCGGACTCGGAGCCGCCATATTCGCCGGCCGACGGCGTCGGTCAATCTCCGCGTAAGTATGAATCGCCGCCGTCGTGAAATTACGAAAAAAAAACAATACTCGTATTGAAAGCCGTACAACGTTGCCATGTATCCGTTTTGAATTGTTACAATTTATAGACCGGAAAACGCCAAATTTGCAATGTCTCATATCGTCCAACAAGGCGCAGATATCGTCGATGAACCCCAGCGCGGCCGGACTCTATCAAAAACAGACCGCGAAAATCCCACACCCGTTGACCGTCCAACCGTTAATGATGCCCGGCGGTTCTTCGTCTCACGTCGCACACTTGGGTAGGTATACGGAATAATGATTGCGTACGCAATACAACGTAAATAATCAAACAATAAAATGCGATTCGTTTTCGATCATTTTCGACCCGTATCAAGATTTCAACCAAATGCCGTCCAACGCGAGGGATATCGAAATACCCGAACCCGAGTACACGGACTTGTTGAACGTAAGCGTGAATACGGACAAGAAGCGAAAACTACACTGTCCGGATATCGGAGGCGGGATCAACGTGCGAGTAAAAAAAGAAACCGGTAATAATGAGATTATTCGAATAAAAAAAATAATATATAAATACAAATAAACTGTAGACGAGAACAGGGGGAACTGCGGTCGAGAATTTTTATATCTCAGATTCTACGACTCCAAATTGTATACTACAAAAACTGGATAAATACAACTTGTTAGCGTCGTTTTGTTAATGGCTCGGGTGTTTAAAAACAAAAATACGCTTGTAGGATTTTTTTTGGATTTAATAAAAAAAAAAAAAAAAAACCCAAATGACCGGCGTTTCGCCGACTCCGGGGTTATACCAATCAAATAAAAATATTTATGAAAATCGATTAAATAACGGTTACAATAATTAATAGTTTTAATAACCGAGGGCCAACAATAGGAAATACCCGCCCGTAAAATTTGTTTTATTTTTTTGTTTCTATATATTAAACAGGCCGTTTAAACGAATTACTGTTTTAACACCACCCATTAATTGTGACCGCGTACTCCTATATTTTTCAACAAATTGCGAGCAAACGTTTGTAGTCCTTACATTTTATTTCGAATGTAAAACCATAAAGTAGATTAGATAATATTATAAAACGTTTCGATATTATTATTTCATACATCAACGATCGCCAAACAATTTAAACGCACGTTTGAACGCGAAAACGTTATCTCACAATATCGCCGTGCCAATTGAATAATGCGTTTGGTATCATTCCCTTTACCCTTCCACGGGGTATGGCCAGCACGATTTAAGATACGTCTAGTATCCACAAAATGAAATAAAATTAAATGATTTAGATATCATTCGCCCCCAAATTGTGCCCTACGCCCTATTATAGCGTATACACCGCGTTTAGAAAATTGCGGGAAAAAACCCATAACACACGTGTCGCCGTCGGGAAGATCGGTGTGCAGCGAAGACAGTTACACGTACCAAGACAGCTGCGAATCGGGTTTGTACAACGACACGAGTTTCCAATGTATCCGGTTCCAGCCGTTTCAAGAGACCTCGTGGAACACGCTGTGCGACCACTCGTTAAAGGAATTGTGAGTACACCGAATGCGTTAAACGCCGCATCTAATTATTATTATTATTATTATTATGAATATATGTTAAATGTGTTTGACATGACGGCATAACGTCGTCGCACCATTATGTTCGAAATACGTTTTAGGCCTATACCGCATTATAGAGTGGACGCTGACAAAGGATTCAATTTTTCCAACGTCGACGACGCGTTCGTGTGTCAAAAGAAAAATCATTTTCAGGTATGTGTACCGCGTGTATGGCGGTTATTCGAAATATTTGCATATATCAGACCCGTGTATCCGTCCACGCCGGTTTATAGATCACATGCCATACACAACTACAAGGCGACGCGCAATTCGTCAGGACCGCAGAGGGAATCCACAAAGTGGGCAGTTTCCATTTGCATTTTTACGGCGTTAAAGTCGAATCGCCCGCTCAAACCATTAAAGTGGAGCAATCTCAGAGCGACCGGAGCAAAAAAGCTTTCCACCCAGTCTTGTGAGTATTCGGGAATAGTATAGTTATAGTGTGTTCGGGATGAAAACTGAAATGATTTTGCGCGTCTACAGTCACAGTAGGGATGATATATTTTTTACTATGACGAATTTTCGCGATGTCCGTCTAATAATAGTATTGTATTATTCGTATTGTGCCGTAATTATTAATTTTCTTGGATTCTGAGCGTAGCGAGAAATTCATCGGTTCTACTCTAAAATGTGTGATATTTTTTTTGGCAGACTGGATTTGCGCGAAGAACAGGTGTCCAAAATAACGGTCGGCCGGTTGCACTTTAGCGAGACGACGTGCAACAACATGCGGAAAAAGGGAAAACCGAATCCGGACCAGAGGTACTTTTACCTGGTGGTCGGTCTGCACGCCCACTGCATCAACGACCACGACTATCCGATCGTCTCGTACGCGTCCGAAAGGATAATTGTCAGGGTAATCCAAGTAATTATGATAGACTGATTATGATATATTTAGTGCCGCCCATGCCTATGTCGGCCCGCCGCCGCTGGTACGGGAAACGGCGTGTTTTTTTCGTTTTTAAATGTAACGCGTGGCCGCAGCGACATTTTTTTTTTTTTTTTTTTTTTTTTTTCCCGTGTCCTTTAAAGGCTTCGAACCCGGGCCAGTTCGAAAGCGACGCGGAACTCTGTTGGCAACGGGGCACCACCGCCGAGTCGATCGTGCACACCGGCAAGGTGGGCATCAACACGGACCGACCGGACGAGTCGCTGGTCGTGCACGGCAACGTCAAGCTCACCGGACACATAATTCAACCGTCGGACGTCAGGATCAAACAGCACATACAAAAGGTATGCGAACCTATACAAGTATACATATACGACTAACGCAGGCCAAAGGTTCTGTAAGCGGAGATACGAGGGAGAGACGTGGCGCCCCGTGAGGGCGAGCATATACAAGAGTAGCCGACACACAGTGATCTAAACCTAAGAAAACTCCACGTATAATTGTTAATATCGTCATTTTTTTGTTTTTTTTTATGTCTAGTATGAGAATTTTATATCATAGAATACTTACCGTACATGTATATGCCCGTAGTCGGAGATGTTTTGAAAAATAAAACGGAAAAAAACGTGTGCTGAGATGACTCGTGATAAAAGATTACCATTGGACGTACAATAAAACTAACACATTTTGATTATAGACAATTTAAACACAACTACATAATTCCCAACGTTATCGGTTGATTGTCTGCGGTAATAGAGTAATTTCAAAGATCTCTACCCCATTTATAGTAATATTAAGTTTATCAAACTAGAATAACTCATTTCACACTGGCGATAACGAAAAACTAATACCAACGTTGCACAGTGGAAGTTCACGTTTTTTTTTTTTTTTTTTTTTTTTTTTTTTTTTTTTATGATGAAAGTTTGATTCCTCTATATTAGCCTTATAGCTGGAGTACTTTCATGGTAAATTCGTTTTATTTATTTCACGGTTATATAATAAATATTAGAGACAATGACACGTGACTCGACTTATAAAAAAAATATTTTATTATTTTCGAGTCGATCGATTAGCATTATTTCAAATATTTCGAAACAACAGCCTATACGCGACCCTATAAATAAGGTAAGCAGCCCGCTTAGTTAATGGTATTAAACGGTACAACTATTCGTCCGAGTAGCGAGCACGAGTTTGATTTTCGTATAATAATAGTATTTATAATATTACCCATAGTTAAAAAAACAAATAAAAAAAAAAAAATACCGGTGAAATAGCCGATGATCGTCCGAAATGCTCTATTATTATCCTGTCAGTAGATCGGTTGACGTGATTTATGTTATTTAGGTACTCGATGAATATTTATGGTATACCTCGTAAATCATATAAACCTGCCCTATAGCTGCTGAAATAGTATGAGTAAAAATGCGCTTTATATGCATTCAACTATTAACAGCGGCCTATTGTTTGAAAAGTCGCGGGTGCTCGTAATAATAACAATTCCATAAATGTATTCGTATATTTCGACGATCGTTTGTTAAATATTTTCGATAAGGAACATATTTTATTCGTCGATCGTATTCGACGTGCTCGTGATCATATCTTATTAAAATTATTTTATTTTAATTTTAATCTTAAGAGGACGCTACGCTATTATTATTTAAGGGGTTGCGTATAGTCAATTTTAACAAGATTTTTGAAAATAGATTTTAAATCGTTCAAATTTACTTACCAATAAATTCAAAAACGATCCATACCACAGGTATTTTTTGCGGTATCGGGCAAAAATCATCCAAAAACACGTTCACGTAAAACAGAAAGTAGTATCCTTCAAAGTAGTGATAGCATTTTTTACTGTTGATTTTCAATTTACTTGAATGATACTGATTCAAGATTATTCAAGTGGTGTTTTTTTACCATTAAAAAAAAAAAGCTATAACTTTTTTCATAAATTGTTATTTAAGTAAATGTATATATCATTTGCTAGATAAAGTTGTGTTGTATAATTTTAATAATTGACTGTTTCACGCTAACTCGTACCCATTTCGAGATAAAACGATTCTTCGACGCACTCGTTTATTGCTTCCGTCTTAAAAAAAAAAAAAAAAAAAACACGACATAATAAACAATGAGCGCTCAGGAGAACCGATATAGCGCCACTTTAGAGTTTGAATTTCGAATAATCATTTCTTAACGATAGCCTAAACTGTACAAGGTTGAACATTTGTGCGAAATTGCCAGTTTCTTGACCCAGCGGTTTAGGCCGTACGGTTGATATGTCAGCCAGCCAGTTTCTTCTTTAATCTTTATGTATATATATATATATATATATTATAATATTTTTCCCCCGTTATTTTTCAATACCTCAGTGCGATACAAGCGAGCAGTTGCGGAACGTGCAGAAATTAAACGTAGTCCATTTTAGCTACAAACCGGAATTCTCGTCGTTGTTCGGGCTTTCATTGAAAGAAGGCGACACCGGCATTATCGCCCAAGAGGTTCAGCACGTTTTGCCGGAAGCCGTGACGAACGCCGGCGGCATCGCGTTGCCCAACGGGACCGTATACGACAATTTTTTGGTCGTCAACAAGGTAACGACAGTATTACGATTACGTATATATATACGCGTGTATAGAAATTATTTTCAGGGGGTGATAGGGGCTGAAATGGACAGTGATTTTAAAAAAAATATAACAGCATCCGGTACCCGAAAACGTACCGTACGCCTAACTACCCCAAGCGTTTCCAATAAGGCACTCGGAAAGTCACAGTCTGTTACAGGATCTACGCAGCGATTATTATAATTTGCCGGTTCGTTTGTGAAATATCACAAATCTGTTTCAATATTGACAATTTTGCAAAAATTGTTCAATTCGATTTCCAACAAAAGGCACCGGTGCGTAGCACGGTTTAATGTAATTCGGTTATGACCGGTGTCCGGTTGGGTATACCCAGGGCATAGGCGTAAACTGAAAGGGAACTGCCCCGCCCCCCCCTGTAAAATTAAGCGGGGCAATGCCTCCATTGACGTTTCAATACTATTTTAATAACATTACTAATATAATCGTTAATCATTCGTTTTTAAATCTTTAGGTACACTGACATGAAATATATTTTGTCCGCCATACAAATTGTCGAGTTACACCCACGAGCCACCCAATTGTATGAAAACAACTGATTATGACATATTTTTTTTTAGCTCATTAGTTCGCCTCCCTCATCAAAAAAAAAAAAAAAAAAAAAATTGCCCAAGTCACGCCCGTTTATCGGCGTCTACCAGGTGGCATATTTTATGCTGATAATTTTGTACGTGGTAAACGGACGTCGTCGTCTAGGCCGACCATAATAACGAAAAAATTATCACACAGCTGGAAATCAAGTTTAAATATAATTAAATTTCCCGTAAAAAACGATGAGTCGATAAAGAAATTTCGGGAGGGGACGGGTGTACCTCCCCTATATACGGCACTGTAGGCTTCTCTCCCAGTCAATACGTTTACGATTAAATTTAACGCGTTCCGCAGGACCGGATCTTCATGGAGAACGTCGGGGCCGTGAAAGAACTGAGCAAGATCACCAGTCACTTGGAGGCCAGGATATCCGAGCTGGAACGGAACAACAAGCGTTACTCGTTGTTGAAAAACAGCAGTCCCGGTATAGCGCTGTCGGATTTATCCAGTGAGTATCCGGCTAATTACCGGATTTAAATAGCCTAGAAATGTGCTAAAAACAAAAAATAGCGAGGAATAGAAATATATTTTCTCGGAGCCGACATTTTGTTCGAGGGCGTCTGACCCTTATCGGACTCGGCCCAGTTACGGCAATCCACACCGTGTAAATAAAAAAAAAGGTCGATAATAATAATAGAAAAATTAATTTTCTCTCCGAGTACAACAGTTAGATTGTATTCGAATGACTGCGTATTTATTTACGTTTTTTTTTTTTTTTTTTTTTTTTTTTTTTTTTTCATAGCTACGACCTATTCGAGTAAGCACAATTACGACGCGAACGCTGGAAAACGGAAATCGGTAAAACTGAAGAACGTGAGTGATGTTTGCTGCGAACAAATAGTACAAATTTCTATAATAACCCTGACGGTAGTCGTCGCTAGTTGGTAAGCAAATAAATAACCGTAGCAAATGTGTACTTATATTATACTTTTTTTTTTTTTTTTTTATTGTAAATCGTAATATCATATGTTTCAGTTTGGTTTTTATATCCGGATTATTTTTTATGGAACACCACTACAGAAATCAAATAACAAATATAAACGAACGCGATTTGTGAGTATGGAATTAAATTTAAAAAAAAAAAAAAAAAAAATGATAAACACTACGAATACACTATTTACGCACATCGGTACCGGGAATATTGTATTCTGGAAAACAAATTAAATCGTCGATATAATAATTGTTTAATTGTTTGTTCTGCAGCAACATTGTAAATCCGTCAACAATTCTAATACACAAAAACTACCAACAAGCGAAGGACACCGGTCAATTAGCGACCGAAGTAAATGAGTTTTTGGACAAAGACAAACATTCCAATTGTCTGCTGTTGTTCAAGCGGCTCGCAATCAACAGCGGAAACTGTGACGTGAGTATGGTGTACATCAATTATGTATATAATACCGCGTGTTCGAAAACGAATTGCAGAACATATTTTTTCTAAAAAATCGATTTTTTTGTTCGTACAGTATCACAAGATTAAAACGAAAATGAACAAAATGGCCGAGAGAAAAACCGAACGGGGCGTGAATGGAAAAATGGCTTTTATTAGCATTATCGTTAAAATCGATCGCGTTCCGGGTACGTATATTGCTCCGTGTTTCAACAAATATTTTGCAAATGTTATCGAACGATATTTGATTTCCGACGGCACAATACAAGCGGCGCAATGTGAATTAACATTCGAGAAGGGGGGCACGAAATTTTAACAAATTTGTCTCGGCTGCAAGAAGAGGCCACCGCGTCGTTATAGATGGAGTAAACGCCATTTCTAGATGTGTCACTGACATTTGTGTTTTTAGATTCTGAGCAGAGCGAGGGGTCTTGTGGTTTTACCATGACGCTTGTTTTTTTATATTTTTATTTTCCTGTAAACGCTTTTCCTACCGGAAAACTTCATCCGATCTATACACTTCTATACTGTTTCCGGTAGCAAATTTTTATCTAATTGGTACTTTACGGATGTTATTTTTAGATATACCTATTAGTTTTTTAATGCGACAGAGAAAACTACCAAAAAAATAACGAAAAACCGATTTTGTCACAATCGAGTTTTATATATAGTTTTTGTAATTCCCAAAAAAATTGTTCTGACATTTTCATACAAAATGTAACTTTGTAATATAATGACGTGGACAAAATTTATTACACTTTTGGACTATTTATAGACATTTTGATTTTATTTTTAAATAAGTCTTAAAGTGTGACATTTTGGATTTATAAACCGGAACATTTTTTTTGTAAGGTTGTATATACTTTTTATGTTCAAAAAATCTCCAAAATCGATAGTCACAATTTATTTTTATAGACGTTAACAATTGTTTGACACATATTATACCGATACGTAATAAATTCCAATATAAATACGCAAAATCATTATTTTAAGTTATATCACATTTTTCATAATTTCATCGGTCGCATTTCTTAAACACAGTGCAAAACATACTCTATATGAAATCAACAATTATTATAGGCCCCTATATATTACACTGAAACTTGGCTCAGAATCGTTTTATTGAAAGAAGTGATTTATCGTTTTTTTTTTCAAATTCAATACATCCGCCAAGAGTAAAGTACCCGCCGTGTGAAGTGTACTCAACTTTTTTGATTTTACGTTGCGCTCGTACCCAGTGACGGTTGTACTTGAAGTGATGGAGGGGGTGGGCGAAAACAGTACAATTTTCAAAATACCAGTCTCCCGATAAATACAATAAACGTTTTATATTAATAAATTGTAAATTTAAATTACAAACTGTATGTTTTAAAATATAGTTAAAAAAAAAAAAAAAAAAATATATATATATATATTAATTATCACTAAATAGAATTAAATCATCATCATAAACCATATACTTAATAAGACTATTGACTTGTCTGAACAAAGTACTCTTTCTGACAATGACATTTTACATGGGTAGAAATTCAAATCCGCAGCCCAAGAGGGGGTTGGTGGGCGGGCACATCACTTATCGTACGTTCGCCCCACCCGTACAACTGTCGTTGCTTTGCTCGTGACGTGTCGTTTCCGACGGTATAGTTGTGTTTATCTTTTCGTTTTAATGATAAATTCACTCTTTGTTCACAGACATTGCGTACAAAGATATGGTGATCAGCGTGTACGGAAGTCACGGCAACTGGACTGGGGCGGAAATTAACCCGACGGACGGATGCGGCCGATCGGAACTCCTCCAACAATGTAACGACAAGTTGATGTACGTGTACGGGTTCCAGGTTCCGGTCGCCGAACATTTGACCGACTATACCGTCAACGTGACTTATCGGCAAGTATTTCCGTCCGTTCACCGCCGAAACGAATCCCTGTCACTGTACGGTGTACAATGTTACAATGCGTGTATATCCGATTAAAACAAATGTAGGAGAAATGAAAATGTCCACGCGGACGCTGCGTGCAGCGCCACAGACTAGGCAATTGACCGCCCAGTGGCATGTCGAATTTTGGTGTCCCTGCGGCCTCCTCTTTCATTATGGAATGTCATCATCGGTATCCTAAAGAAAAAAAAAATATGTTATTTCGGTTACCCCCAGCACCACTGCTATAGTCGCGGCGCCGGCTGTGCGATGTGGACGCGAGAGATATTCAGATAGTCATTTGCCCGTTTGAGAAAAAGAGGAACGGTTTAAGCGTAGACGGTAACCGTGGAGAAAGTAGTCCGAGGAATAAGTGGCCAGAAGTTATTAGTGGTGATACTGGGGCACGCAGAGTAGGCAAAGAGACGGTGAGGACAGTGATGGAATAAAACACGAAAGATAGAATGAAAGATGAAAGATGACGGTATAATATTTCATGGTAATATAATAATTTTGTATTTCTTATTTTCCCTCGCAGCAAAAGCAAAGGCCAACTGCGGGACGGATGTTCGGCTGGCATGTCCGTGACGACGACTTGCCCGTCGAGCCCCTACGCCGGTCTTTGGACGGAAAACGGCACCAGGCGGGACGTGTCCGGTCCCCTAAACGAACCGTGGACCGCCGACAAGTACGCCGTGACCGAGGACTCGGAAACGGTCGCTGTGATCGTCCGGTACAAACCGTGGCCGTACAAACGGATGCAGGTGTGTACAAAATATTTTCAATTGACCTTACGCATTAAATATCTCTGAATGCACCACGTTAAGCGTCTCACCTTCTGGGACCAGCACAAATAGACTTTGTTTGCATGAGACACGTGCCAGAGCCACGTACAATTGACCATGGGAAAAACATGACGGACGGTTAGGTGTAAACCCGCAACGTTTAATGTTTAGCACTGTGCCTGGTAATCATGGTAATCAAAAAGTATAATTGTACAGTCGTACAATATTGGTAATATTGTAATATTGTAATAAGTAATATTGGAGTCGTATTAATTGAAATGGTATGGATTGTCAGGTCTACATATGTATCGACCGGACCGGAATTGCTTCATTTTATTTCGAGAGTCTAAACTAAATGTAACTTTGTCAGCACTACCGTTATTTGTATATTTTGTCGCGGAGGATTACCGATTAAGCGTTACCACGGTAACCAAACTAGCTGTTTTATTTTGTATTATTATTTTATAATATATTTGGTTTCCATGGCAAATCAACAAATGTTTTTAAAAAAAGGTGCTCCGAATTTCTGCTTTTCCGGTGGATTTTACAATAGTTTTCTTTCATACAAACCTTGTTCTGATAATTACGGTCACAAAAAAAAAAAAAAAAATCAGCCAAATCGTATTATTATTTTATACTATATTTGGTTTCCATAGTAAATCAACAAATGTTTTTAAAAAAAAAGGTGCTCCGAATTTCTGCCTTTCCGGTGGATTTTACAATAGTTTTCTTTCATACAAACCTTGTTCTGGTAATTACGGTCACAAAAAAAAAAAAAAAAATCAGCCAAATCGGTCGAGCCGTTCTTACATTCATGCGGCAATTTATTTTTATTGCAAATCTTTAAATTTGCAATACAATATATTGACGGTCACTTATCGAGATAAAAACTATCCTATCTTTTAAGCTGGACTCATTTACAAAATTGCATCGAAATTGGTTGAGCGGTTTCGGAGATCAGCGTAAACGAAATTTTTATATATATATATAAAGAAGATATCAAATACTTGATAATGGTTATTAGTTATTTTCTATACCGTGTACCGTAATTGTGAGATATACGGAAGTATCTGCTGCTGTTGGACGTTTTTGTCGATAAACGATGTCGCGGACCGTCTCGAAAATTCTAGAATTTGTTAAGCGATAAGCAGGGTTGGGATTCTACAGCACCAATAATTGCATAAAATATGCGTCACAATTTTACCGTAAATATGGGTAAATATGCGCTAAAAATAACCAAGTATGCAAAAACAGAAAATTATTATTTATTAGTAATTTATCATTTATCAGTTATCAATTTTTAAATTCTATTGACAATAATTATAAGCCACATCTATTAAAATGTTATTATTTTATTAATAAAATAATATTATGATTTTGATTTTAATATTAATTTGTTATAAATTATAACCAATAATAATTATTATTTATTGTTATTATAATAGATAAAATATGACCAGTTTTGATTAAGAATAGGTAAGAATGCAAAAATAACTCAAAAAGGTCCAGAAATATCACAAAAATATAAAAGAAAAATTGTAAAATATGCAAACATATGCAAGATTAAATTTTAAATTATAGTTCTCTGGGTCAGTAAACATGCTTACTCGGCCTCTATTTCTTATGAGAATCTTATAAGAAATATGCAAATGCTATAAAATCCCATAAGGATGTGTGACCGGGGGGAGGGCTTCTCCCACCGCGATTTGTATTTAAATATTTTGTTTTTTTTTTTTTTTTCATTTATTAATAATATACACAATCTGTACACAATAAAGTACAATAAGTGTATGAGCTATAATACAATAGGAGATTGAAAAATTTGAATGAAGAAGCCACCCACTGATGACACTTTCGTCTTTTAATTATTTTATTTAAACCTATTTTGGATTAAGGGTTTAGCAGGTCTCTACACCATTCTCGCTAAAGGCGCCGAGGAGGATTACCAAGGATGGTTAAAGCAGCTAGATTTTTTATCAGTGCGTTTGGATGAGTGTTTAGGCGTAGGTGAAACCGTTTATAATAATTTTTTGCCTCTTCTTGAATTGTTTTTATGTGTAGGTCTTTATGCAGGGTGTGATTTGATACATATGGTGGAGAGTTGGTAATTTTTCTTAATGTCATATTTTGGAACCTTTGAATTTTATTTAGGTTAGAAATTTTTGCTTTACCCCAAAGCTGTAGGCCATAAGTCCAAATTGGTTTTAAGAGAGATTTGTAGATAAGTAATTTAATATTTAGTTTTGAATGTTTGTTGTTGACGATTAGGGTTTTGAGCATTCGTAAGCGGGAGTTTAATTGCAATCTTTTGGCTTTGATGTGGTGAGCTCATGTAAGACGGCGGTCGAGAGTTAGCCCGAGATATTTAACAGTTGGAGATGGAGGGATCTGAGTACCAAAAAGCGTTACTTCTGGACATGGGGCTAATTTAAGTGTAAATGTAGTATGTATTGATTTGGATTGGTTTATTTTATAACGCCATTTTTTTGTATTTAAATATAAAATTAAAACACCCCATTCCGCATTTAACGAAAACCCACAGCTACAGTCCCGGGGATATGATAAATTCGCGCTAACTAAACAATTAAACACAGCCGATCCGCACACGAATCCATTCGCGTGGTTCGTTTCGTGTAGGCGACGTTAATACGCTACCGCTGGTGCTCCTCCGGCGACCGGCGGAGATGGAAAGTTTCGCTGTTCCAAAGTTTCGCTATGCGCTATAACCGCCTCCGAAATAGTCTGGCCGAATAAAATATTTTCGCGTTTTGCAGGCGGCGTGCGGCGGTGTGTCCGACAACAAACGGACCGTGGCGATTGTCGAGTACAACGTCTTTCTGGACAAGGATTGCGGCGGCGGCGGCGACAGCGCTCCCTCGTAAACAAGAGAAGACGCGAAAAGAACAACAAAAAAAAAAAAAAAAAATATATATATATAAAAAAAAAAAAAAAAAAATAAATAATAATATAATTTTATTCGTGGTGGACGGGAATGGACACGGCAGCTCAACAGCGCCCGCGGAACACGGCAACCGACCGTATTTAATCGTACGCCCCCACGGTATAAATACGGAAAAGGGCGACGCTGCGAATTATTATTATAATATCGTTCCACCCTAAACAATATTATTATTTATGGGCTCATTATTATTATTATTATTTGCCGGAGATTTCGCCGTCCGTACATTGGTTTTTTTTTTTTTTTCTTCTTCTTCTTTATTTCCGTTCCGTCCATAATATATTATTAATATTATTACCCGGCGAGACTCGGTGTAAGTTTCACCGAATTCGCGTTTTCGCCGGGCATTACAAATTATAAACCGTTCATTATTTAGACGCGCACACTATAAACTTGCGCTTACCGCCGGTGTGGCGTACCCCAGACCGAGGGAACAGGAACACTCCCCCGCTATACCGAAAATTATTTTTGTTTTTAATTAACTCGAACGGGAAAATCGTCAAACTTTCTTTATTTTTCCGGACTTATCCGTCTGTTCGCGGTATCGATATCACATATATAGTAAATATACAACGGCTAGGTACGCGAATTGCATTCACTAGGATTGATATTCTCAAGTGGACATTTGCCATCCGTTTAAAAGGGGACCGATATTTTAAAATGTCTTAGTGTATATAAAAAGCCGCTGATTGCACGCTTGCAATCATCTTACCGTACAAAACCCAAGTATGATTTATTTTAGACATCCGTACATATACGCGTGGGCATTTATAATATTTGAGTATATTTAAGGGAGGCTAATTTTTCTGGTTGTACATTTTAAGGGGGCTTAGCCCCGTCAAATCCTCCTCTCAATTTTCGCCTATGTTGCTATTGGGGGTTTTTTTTTTTTTTTTTTTAAATTTCTTCACAAAATTTCATATTTTCCTCCCAGCCCTCTCATCAGAAAATTATTTCCCGGGTACGCCGTTGCAAATCATCATTATTATAAAATCATCGTATAGGCGTGTCTATACGGATCTTGTGTCTCGTGCACGACGGGCAAGACAACCCTGTGGAAATATAACAGGAAAAGATCATCGTACTTAAGGAACATATAATATATATGCACGTAGGAAATATTTTGATATTGAGACTCGTTTTCAACTTCACGTTTTCCCCTCCGTTTTAGTACCTTATTTTCTTTTGTTTTTAAATATTTCCAGTTCCTTAATAGTTTGTGCCGGACGTTCCCTCTGTCCGGTTATTTTTAGCGCGATTGTGAGTCATGACGGTAAGTGTTAAAGATCGTTGTGTAATATAGTATAGATGTTCAAAATATAATTTCGGTTGTTTTCACGACAATTATTGGTTTATTTTTATTTTTTTCGAGTAGTTCGGGTTGTGTGGACCAGTGGGTCGCAGAAAATGGAAAATATATTGTGTCCGGTAAATATATTCTGGTAGGACTTGCGAAAAACGTCTAGACACGCCTATGGGCACAATACGAGCACATTACTATAATATAAATTTTATGTTCGGCCGCTTCCGATAAATATATATCATCTTTTTTCACTAGTATATCCGCATTCCCGAAATAAATAAGAAATACGGCGTTTCTCGTATGGAAACGATAGGGGAAAAAAAACGGCTTTTTAGTGCTTGTAACAAGGGTGCCAGGGCAACACTGTCAAACCGATACGGAAATCGTGTTTTCGATTAAAAGTAGTAAAATCCAATCAAAAACCTTATTGACTTTCGATTGAATTTTATTAAATTCAATCGAGAACGCCTATTCGGCTGATCTGAGTATAGGCCCCGAGTTTTATTATTATTATTTTTTTTTTAAATATTTATCGACTTATAATAATTATTAGGCCTTAGGAATTAGAAGTACACCTATAAATATATCGGTATAGCACAGTAACGTTTATTTATTATGTACAAATTATGTTTTACGAACGAGTAAGTAATCCGAAGTGTTGTTTTTAGTTGAGGTTTTTATCTTTGTTATTTAAAAAAAAAAAACGATTATCTAAAGAAAATTATGTGACAACACAAAAATATGATGTGTAGTATTAGTGTTAAATACGTACAATTTTAAGTTTTTTTTTTTTAATAAAATATTGTGTAAGTTACAATGTGATTTTTAATTTACATATATTGTCCGATGAACGTATTGTTTTTTCCTAATTGAATATTTGTAAAGTTATTTTTATTTTTTTATAGTACATATTTATTTTTAGATTCTGAGCGTAACAAGGAACGCATTAGTTTTACTATGGTGTATCATTTTTTTATTTTTTATTCCGTTAATGAACAACTTTTTTTACCAAAATCCTTGATCTGGATTTAATTGTAGCACTATTTATTGGATTGGAGAGGTAATTTTTAAAAAAAAAAAAAATGGTTGACCGTAATGTAATAGTTTTTTTTTTTTGTTTATAAGCAGTTTAACGTTAAAATTTTAAAGCAAATTGTAAAAAAAAACTTGCACACTATATTCCAATGTATGCGAGTACAACATTTTTGGTTCCAAAAGAATACACAACAATTTTAACACGTTTTATTAGTATTATTATTATTATATATCTTTAGATGTATAAAATAAATGCAATATAAAAACTAAAAAAAAAACTAGTCAATTCTTGAAGTAGGTACCACCTGCCATGACGTTATGCGGAAATATTAATTCGGTTATAGTCGTTTTTTCGGCCGGGGCAATACTTTTAGTAAACGATTTGTTCGTAGAAGGAAAAAAAAAAAAATTTCAAAAAGCACACACATCGTAGTAAAACCAATGCGTTCCTCGCTCAGAACCAAATGAAAAATAAATAAAATTCCCGGTTCTTGTGGTAAAATGCCGAACAGGAAAACATCGTGTCGAATTATCGTTTTCACCTTGAAAACAATATGTACTTGGCGTCGAACAGCCTACGGTGAAAGTTAAAAAAAAAAAAAAAAAAAACATTTATCTCGGGAATGAATACGCCCATTTGGTTAAACATTAATTTATATATATATATATATAAAAAAAAAAAACTAAAAGTATCTACACTACATACAGATACATCGGTACATGTATATGTCTTGTTTCTACTGAATATAGTTGACATAAGAATGTCGATGTCAATTTGGTATTAGATACGAGGAGACGAGGATTAAACTGTAGGTAAATTTTTTAACACGTGTAAAAATTAAACAAGTTTCAAAGACAGGAATTATTTATTTATTTTTCAAAGACAGCAATTATTTTTATTGAGTATACATTATTCTAAATTTTTAAATGGAAGACGCGGTGACACGAATCGTTCAGAGATAGGATCGAAAGGCGGTAAATCAGACGGAAATGGAGGATAACAAAAACCGTTAATCGTAGCAAAACGGGGAACTTTGTTACCGAGCAGAGTTTTATAACAAGTATTGCACACGCTCATATTATGAGAATCTATAAGTCTGGGTATTTTTCGAGCCAAAAATCTACGGCTTTCTGGGGAACGTGTATCATATCTTTCTCGAACCAAATGCGATCGGAAACAGCGCAGGAAACACCGAATTTGTTTTGGATAAAACGAAAATTGAATTCATTATCAGCGACGGGAAATTCGTCAATACAGACATTTCGCGGCGGTTCGGTTATCGGAATGACGATTTTGAGCTTGTTCTTTAAACGAGCGTCGCGGTAACACATTCTCGGTGTCGGACAAATTAACAGAATGACCCCCAGCCATAAGACATATATACATGACAAAAAAAAAAAAAAAAGAAGATAATAAATAAAAGAACAACGAACGAATTTCGCGATTGCACGATATATGCGCGTGATAATAGCGACCGGTTTTTTTAAAAATAATTTCGTATATGACGAAAGTGAATTGGAACGTTTCCGGGTCGACGGAAAAAAAAAAAAAAAAATATTTCGGCCGTTTCAACGATTAAAATCGCCGGCACCGATTACGGGCATCATTTACCGCGTCCGCGAAATTCGCGATTAATCACGCGTCACCGTCACCGTCACCGCACGCCGTCACCGCTCGCCGTCACCGTCACCGTCACCGCGCGCCGGTCTGGTTCGGCCAACTGGCGCGCGCGGCCGTATTACTGTACGCCGTAACGAGCGTTGGATTATAATTGATGGTCGGTCGATCGGCGTCCGTCCGATAGTATTTAATTATCGCAACGTCGCCGGCGAATAACCGCGGAAATCCCGCCGTAATAATATATGCGCGATTCCGCGGCGTCGTGTCCGGTCCATCTGTTCCGGAACACCGACACGTCAACCGCATCGGACGGCAGATTCGCCCGTCCGAGAACGGCCGCCCGACGATAATTACGTTGCGCACGACGCGCGGGGGGCGGGGGGTAAAGGAAAAAAAGAAATTTTTTTTTTTTTTAAAAAATCGTATTGAAAAAAAAAGGCGCACTTCGAATTTGGCTATTTGTTTTTTTTTTTTTTTTTTTTTTTTTTCATATGGCATATTATTATTATTTGGTGAAAACTTATAAACATATATAAAACTTTAAACAAGAGAAAAGACTATAAAATAAATATAAACATAACATATAAATACAATAGAGTGACTGCAAACACATCTCTTGCTCTAAAGGTGAGCTTTCAGGGCACTAAGCCAATCTTGTGCCTCGCTGTCTCCTTTGTGAAGCCCTACTATCTCTCCTTCATACTTTGTAAGAGGGCAATACCACTGCAACGTGTTTGATGGTTTGGACCTGTCCACACTCGCAGACTGGTGTATCTACCATTTTCCATTTATGTAAAAGGAAATTACATTTTCCCTGTTCTGTTCTAATTCGGTTTAGAGCGGTCCGCATCGCCCGCGGGAGTTCAAAACCTGGGACCCTCTGGGTTGGATCGTTGACGAGAAGGCCATTTACGACGTTTGCATCTCTCCAAATTTTCTTCCACAAATCCTCCGGAACATCTGCTGTACTCTCGATAGACCAAATAGGGTGTCTAGATTTCAATCGTTTAAATGGCGCATCATATATGCCGTTGTGAACTGGGAGGTGTGTATCGAGTTTCTAATTTGTTCTAGTATTTTTTTCGTTGCTGTATTTGTTATAACGCGGGCATCGGTATTGCCGAAGTATTGGCACTTGGCCCACCGGCCGGATTGCTCTTGGTGCACGTATTGATGATCAATCGATAAAACGATTCTGAACAGGAGGTTCGGCGTAATATATACAGGCGTCCATAATTACTGTCGATTTTATATAGACTGTGTTTTACACTGAATGTAGTGGACGATGGAATTACGATAAATGCGATACTACTATTAATGATATGGGCTATCGCAAATGTCGTGCTCGGTGGGCGCCTAAAATGTTGACCGAGGACCATAAGCGTCAACGCATTGAGACTTCTCGAGAATTTTTGTCTCGTTATGCCGAACAAGGTGAGGTTTTTTTAGCCCAGATCTTGCCCCGTCCGACTACCATTTGTTCTTGAACTCAAAGAAACATTTGGGAAGAAAACGGTTAGAGAGACAGACGAAGAAGTAAAGACAGAAGTCACCCAATATCTAAATAAAGAGCTGGCGGCGAGTTTCTATGAGGCTGGCATACAAAAAACTTCCAGTGCGCCTTGAAAAATGCATCCAAGTAAATGGCGATTATGTGGAAAAAGTACTGTATATATACCCATGTAAAACATATTTTGAATAAAGCTTATTTCGATTATTATAATTATGGAGACCTTACTTTTGGGACACGCCTCATATTTATTTTTAATTAATTATAACGTACAATTACGACAACGTTGTTAAACTGAACGTTTTAAATTGTCAATAAAAACTTGACGATGACTACCGATTTTTGAGATTTTTCGAACGTATAAAGTAAATTAAACCTTAAAAAAAATGTTCCGGTCTCGGAATCCAAAATTACCCACTTTAATACTGAAGACCTTGAACAAATCAAAATGTCTATAAATAGTCCAAAATTGAATTAAATATTTTGAAATTTTTTCACGTCATTATTAGTGCTTGGATTTTGTAGCAAAATAAATCTTAAAACAAGCGTTTTAAGTAGTTAAAAAAAATCATTTAATAAATTTAATTACAAAAAAATAAATTTCAATTACACATTAAATTAAATAATAAAAAAAGGAATTTGTGACCATAAATTTGGTCACGTTGCTTTCGTTAAAACTCATCCTATTGGGTGCTAATATATTTTTATACATAGAAAATGACTTTTCCACATCAATGGAAATAATTGGTGTACAATTCATATACATTAAATCATTTAAATCATACTATTTCACATTTATATTTAGTGTAATGCTATTATGAATGTCATTGATTTTTTTGAAGTTCTACTCATCCATTATTCATTGAAAAAACACGGTTGCGCTTTTGTAAAATCAATTTTGCCACTTCACCATTAGCTTCTAACACAGTAGCTATATTTTTTGCCAAAGGTTCGCCTATAAAAAATTAACTATTATTATATTATAATTTATTTGCATCGATATTTAATATATTAATGCAAATACTTGAAACGAAATTAAAAAATATATCTCTTTTTTAACTTTGTAATTGCATGTGGTATAAATCCAAAATTTGTTAAGATGTAGACAAGACTTGAATGTAGAGATTGATCTTTTATAAGCACTTTTACAACATTCATACACTGGGCATTCTAGGTTTTATAATTGCTGGTATTAATAATATAGTCGGAGTACAATATACATAGAAATATGTTAAATTTTAATGAAAATTATTTAAACATTTTTAAAAAAGAACCAAATGGGAAAAAAAGCAAAATAAAGTTTAATTCATAGAAATCAGAACGATTCAAAACGTATTTATATATAAGAATTATCTTTCTATCACACTTCCGTCAAAAAAAGCTTTTGCTACAAAATCCGTTTATTTTAATTGTTTGGACCAGTGTGCGTCGTTGACTCCTCAGTGCAAAATGTACGATTTAAATGGATTTTCGGTACTCACGAATTCAAAAAAAAAAAATTAACCAAGTGGGAAGTAGGAAAGGTATAAAAATAATAAACTAATTATACTTGTGAAAGTAGTGATGAAACTTAACTATATAGGTATATTTTGCATTTTTAACTTTGGCTAATTGTATTTACGTTTTTCTCCCTTTTATACCACCCCTCTAAAGTATCGCGCAAGTGTTGGAAATTCGATTGCATTTACTAAGGTACCTATCTAAAGAATTCCCATACATAAAACTTTATGGCCGCGTTTATTGATCTATAAAAAGTATTATTTTTTCTTTTACAGGATAAAAGAAGTTCACATCATTGTAAATAATTTATACCGACGACTAGGTCGTACAGTTCAGAATACTTCGTGAAATTTAATTATGTTCTCGATAAATTATTAACGATACATTTTATTATACTTAAAAAAAAACCTTTCTAAAAACGCAATGAATACATTTTTTTTTATACCAATTTCCAACATTTACGATTAACAGGTCTTAGTAAATAGTTTAATCTGTTTGAATTTTTATATTAAAGGGCCTGCACGTTAACTATTATTCGCCAAAAACAAGCTTCACAAAAAAACCTCTAATGCCTCGTAGAGTGATCCGATTTCGAACAGTTTTCTTCTGTTCAAAAGAGAAAAAACTTTTTCCGTGGTGCACCAGACATTGTTTTTTTGATTTTGTATACAAAAACCACGAAAAAATTAGTTAAACAAAAAAAAAAAAAAAAGCGTGAAAATTGATCATATTCAAATTTTAATTATTGTGTTTAGAAATGTAATTTTCAAATTTAAAAATCCAATGCGCTCTGTAAACATTATTTATCTAGTCGGCGAAATAATGACGATAGATTCACTGGACGAGGCACCGTCGTTTTTCCTGTAAAGCGTGTTTTCGAGCGAAAAAACAGATCCTAAAAATATAATTTTCCGCGATTGTACGGTTAGCTAATTAAGCGTTTTCCGGAGCGAAATAAATTATCATTTAACCGTATAGAAATATTGCTCGATTTGTTACTATGTTTACCGTATTGTTTATGTTGTGCCGGTAAAAAAAAAAAAAAAAAGAAAAAAGAAAAAAAAAACCCCCCGTTACTGTCGTGTGTGTGTGTTTTTTTAAATTTTTTTTTCACATATAACCGATGAAAAAATTATTTTAACCAAGTTACGTTTCTCGAACGAATTACAATCATGAACGGTAAGTACCTAATAAACACACACAAAAAAAAAAAAATAAAAAAATTAAAAAAAACAATACATAAAAACGAATAATATTTCGAAGACGATGATTTGAACCAACGTCGGTTGACGCGTCAAGTTTCTACGCACACGCTGAACGGGTTTAACGATCTCCGATTGAACATCAGACTTTGCGATGCTTTGATATTACTCGACAACGGCAATACATATCCGGTACACCGGTCGGTCTTGAGCGGTACCAGCGATTACTTTAGGTCTGTACTCGTCATAATAAATATACGAATAACAATCAATTATCAATTTATTTTACCATACCGATTTACCGGCGTACAACGCGAACAGTTACAATTTTACATCCGGATTTACTTGGCTACGATATTTAATCGTGGTCGGATGGTATGTACCGGAGAGGGTAGAGCATTCCAAATGCGAAACCTAGGCAAATTAAAATAAAGAGGCGAATATCATTTTCGATGGTTGCTGTTTTTCTAAAATATTGTCAAACAAATACGTTACGGCCGAACGGCTGTACGGCTGGAAACATTTTTTGTTTGACAATATTTTAGTGGAAAAAAAAAATTTATATATATAAGACACCTTGAGATTTTCATTCCTTTCGCGAGGACCGTCTCAGTCCAACCATAACGGGCAACATACAAACACATTCTATCCAATTGTCATATACAAAAAAGTTACAGCTGTTTAAAATGTAAAAAACTAACACGTAGCTGTTATTTGTTTATTTTATTTTTTTTTTTTTTTTTAGAAAAAAGCTACGTACATACCTCGAAAATATTCGTCTCTTTAAATGTTGTGTTTAAATTTCGTTTTCAACCTAAACACCGAAATGTATGTCTCAAGTAAAGCAATTTGACTATGTTGCTCGTTTGCCGACACTCCCACAAGACTACTGTCAATTGACAGTGTAAATTTTATTGCGGTATTCGAATATAATCGGACGACGATAAAATAAAATAACTTACCCCAAATCGGTTTTGTACCATACTTCTAACATCGTATTCTTGATGGCTGTCAGACGATATTGTCTTCTATTCCTCTATCCACCCATCTCTCACCCGCTCACCGACACCGCGTTAATAAAGGCATTTCGTCTCGTTTATTATTTTCTTTTCTTCTTCTCTATATAGAATACTTTTCACAACTACGTTACACGAAGGAGACTACACGGAAATAGTTCTAAAAGCCGTGGAAAGTTCAACGATGGAATTGATTTTACAGTATATTTACATTCGGCAAGTAGATTTGAATTACGATATCGTATTGGATATCATGCGAACAGCCGATTATTTCAGCATCGACGGTCTGGTGCAACTCTGTCACGAATACCTCGTCGACTTTATTCTGGGACCCGACAATTGTGTCACGTTAATGCAATTCGGAAGGTATGTACTGTAAAGGCCAGCGACGTTCAGATGGGAGGTTGGCACGAGGGTGTGTTTGTACCCACGAGGAATTTTCTGAGCCAACAGACGAAAATAAACTGATATAGCTTCATCTTCGGATTTTCGGTGTTTTCGGGTCACAAGACCGGGATGTGTTGACCACATCTGCCTCCATTCTATCCCGAGTCTTTTCCAGGGTATAACGTCTTATTTCACTCTGTCCTCCCATCTTAACCGCGGTCTCTCTCTAATGGCCTCTTTACTCCTTGTGGCTTCTCCTCCTATACTCTAATCTAAGTGTAGACCCTGACCTACCTTTGCGCCATGCGTGATCAGCCCGACTATGTCGTTTCTTGTTCATTTTCTTTATAATATTTGTCCCATCCCTGTATAGTTCCTCAAGCTCTTGGTTTGTAATTATTCGCCGTTCACTTTGTGTCTGCACGGGCCATATACCATCCTGAGATTTTTCCTTTCGAACACCCGAAAGCGCTTTGTCTTTCGTTATTCGAGCCATTGGAGCAAATAAGAGTGAGTAAAACCACAAAAGGGGAGAATAATATTTGATTATCAAGCCTGTGTATAACCATTAACTGTTATAATTTATTCATTTGGAAAGCATGACATGGGATATTTTAATTTGATAAAAAAATTAATATTACTAATTTTGTGGTAGTGGTAATGAAATATTAGTTAGGTATTTTAAGGAGGTATGGGGGCAAGGTATCGTGGTCAATTTTTGAATCTTCGTGAGTTACTATATCACGTGTCGCTGATGTTTTAAATATTGTTTTAGAACGCAATTTTTATTATGTGTTTTTTTTTTTTTTTATGTGGGGATTAGGATTGGAAAACTGGGGTAGTTGTTTTTTCAAGTGCATCTTTGATAAGTTATATATATTTGATCTCAACCTAATATTTTGTTAATTCCACACGACAATATAATTTCATTATATCCGTGATAAATATTTTTTTATCTTTACAGTTCTTTTTACTTCGACACATTGGCCAACGTGGCGTATAAATATATAATCAAAGAATTCGCGTCAATCGCGGAATTCTGCGATGAGCTGACGAAACTCACCCGAGACGAATTAAAGAGTATAATCGATGACAACCAGTTGAACGTGAAACAAGAAGAATACGTTTGGGATATTTTAGTGAAATGGGTCGACCAGGACCCGGAAGAGCGGAAAGATGATTTAGTGGTCCTGTTGCCTTCAGTTCGTTTTGGCCTAATGGATTCTAAATATTTCATAGATAACGTAACTATCGCATCGTTGCTATAGGACTAGTGCTGGTTCACCGGCATTTTCAACCAGGATGTTTGATATTTTTACATTTTTATCGATATCCCGATTATTTACTAGGTATCCCGTGTTATTGAGAGGACGTTACACACTATACATTGCTGTCTCGGTCTATCTAACAGGCGACATAGCAAAAAACACTATTTTCCCACCCCCCGTTTTAACCGACAACGGTGGAGTCGTTGTTATATGCTCTTACGCAGCAGACCTAGTACAGTTCGCTTAATTTTGATTTTAGAGTAAAAACCCCTAGTAAAAAATTAAAAGAGAACAATGATATTCCGGAGAGCAATTGGATTTGATTTTTCCATTATTCTGCATATACCGCATCGTTGACGGCTATTTAAAACAAATAATTATAAAAAAAAAAACCCATCGAGGTGGTGTCCTCCGGGTAATCTTTTTTTAATTTCACGAGTTCTACTCGGACTGTGTAAGTATGTTTTTGCTATATTACCCGTTAGACGATATACAGAGACGGCAATGTCGTTCAAATAATAAAAATTAACAGAAACGAAAGCGTTTCGTCACAGGTGTAATATCCGTTTTAAATTCTCCGCGTATTCAACATTACCACGCGGTTATGCGAAATTTTAATATCGGTCCGGACTGACGAACAGCCCAGCTATGGGCGTTTAAATGTTATTTAATTTCGCTGAACATTACGATAATTAATTTAAAAAAAAAAAAAAAAATTTACTGACGGATGACAACAATCGTAAACACAACACCAATTGTCTTTAGTTTTTTGATTAGCAATCCGTTGACCGGGTGTTCTTGGCTTTGTTTTTAAATGTCTCAATAATTATAGTATTAAAAAAAATAAAATGTTTACTACTTGTTTTGTTGTTGCATATTATATAAAATTATATAAGAGCATATTATTGTTATGCGTATTTCGCCGGGTTTCCGGTACATATTTATTAATTTTTATAGCGCATTAAATCCACAGCCCTGATTTATAATGTATATTATTATTAATTATAACGTGTTTTTTTTTTTTATTTTTTTATTGCGCGTACGACCCCGCCGCGGTACAGGTCAAGGACCATCCGTACATACAGAACCGGGCCGACTGCAGGCCGTACATAATCGAGACGCTGAAATTCTTGTACGACCTGCAGCTGACGTCGTCCGACGAGACGTCCGTGGCGCCGATGCTCGCCCGGCCCCGGTACCCGGTAGAGGTGCTGTTCACCATCGGCGGCTGGAGCGGCGGGTGTCCGACCGCCGTCATCGAAACGTACGACACGAAATCCGACCGTTGGACGCGCATTTTGGACGAAGACCCGTACGGACCGAGGGCTTACCACGGCACGGTGGTCATGGGCCATTATATCTACGTGTTCGGGGGGTTCGACGGCCTGGAGTATTTCAGCTCGTGCAGAAAGTTCTACACGGTGACGAGAACGTGGGAAGAAATGGCGCCGATGAACTGCAAAAGGTATGTGTACGCGGTAGAGTCGACGAACACGGTTGACGTGGACTTTTTTTAACTCGGGGACTCGTCGATACCTCGAACATTTCCCCCCTCCCCCCCCCGGTTCCTAGATATTCCTATTTAAACAGCGCAAACAAATATCGTTTAACTCGAATACTCGATTTATCCACGAAAATAAAAAACTATGATATTTCCCTCGTGCATGTACACGCACTGTTGAAAATAACGTCGGTAGTATTATCGTTACCGATCAGTGGTCTGTCTAAACTGGTATAGTACACGACAACGAACTGTATGTTCGACTTCAGCGTTCAGTGTTCCGTTACGTTTCAATTTTATCGTACGCAATGCCCAGGAAAAAACGCAGAGGAGAAAGAAAAGAGACACTGACCCTCCCCCCCCCATCCCCGCGATTGCACAAGCACTGAAACGAGGCGATTTGTCGAAAGCCAACCAGAGGTCAGCGATGAACTATTTGATGCTTTAAATATAATCGATTAAACGATTCCACGGAAATGCTGCGAACATCTGCAAAAAAAAAAAAAAAAAAAAAATACAAAAATGAATACTTTTTTTTAAAAATAATTGTCTGTTTCTAATTTTTGTTTATACATTTTTAAAATTATTCATACATATATAAATAGTAAATACATACTGTTTTTAAACAAATTTTCTAACCTAATTTTTTATTTTTGGTTTTTTGAATTACCCGAATTCATGGATAACTCGGGCTATTTTGTCGGTCCCACCAACTTCGAGTTAACCAAGTTCGACTGTACTATTATTATCATCATCATCGCGGACGGAACGGGGGAACCGAATTCAGGCCGGGAGAGATTTAAGTGTTTATCCAGGCAACCGTTTTGTTCCCCCCGATAAAAAAATTAAACACCACCCGAAATTGTTTTCAACTAGTTTTTCTAAAAAAAAAAAAAAAAATAGCCCACATAATAATTATAAATGTTAAAATCACTGTAATATAGGACGTTAGAAAATATAGTATTTGAAATGGTTTAGTAACTAATAAATGTAAACTTTATCAGGCCGGGTCTCACGGATTTTACTCGACTCAGTCCGTCTCGGCTTTAAATCGTAGAATTGCCGTTCGGTTTTGTACACGTAGACGTAAATATAGGGGCTTAGGAGGGTTTATTTTCAAACTGTGTTAAAGTAATATTATTATATACTTGCAAGGGTTCGGAAAACAAAAAAAATAATAATTAAAAAATACTGCTCTCGAGTGTGCTACTGGTTGTCGGCGGAAACTCGGGGAGGTAGGATGTAGACAGGAATTAAAATAATTTCATAAATCATAACTGACGAAAAATGATTTCGACCGAAGGTTTGAAATGCCCGCGATTTTCACGATTTCCGTCGATATTTTCAATTTAAACGCTTCTAAAAAAAATTTAAAAAAAAGGGTTTTCGATTATTTTCAAACGACTTATGACGAACCGAGGTGTCAAGCATTCGAGTTGTTTTAAAAATGCCGTAAACATTTAATGCACGTAGAACCGGCACATAAAACCTAAAGGAAAAACTCGTACATTTCAAATGGCCATAATCGGCTGAAAAATTGCCGAAATGTTTCGAAAGTTTTTTACCATCCAGGGGGAGGGGGACAATATTAATATTCAGTGAATAATTCGAGTCTGTACGGTTATAATTATCGTGCAAATATCCCCGGGTTTTTCGCGTTCCCGGGGAAACTACTAGGGAAATAATAGTAATAATAACAGTAGTACGAAAACGACCTCCTTAAATGCAATATACAAAAACCAAACTCTCCTGTACGGCACACGATTTCCGGTAGAATAGTTGTTCACAGATCGCCCGGTCGGTAAATCACACAGGCACCATCATATAGAGTAGTTTATAAATTCTAAAATACAATAAAAAAACCGCCGGGACGTTTGTGCAGGTGTTACGTGAGCGTCGCGCTGTTGGACGGGGTCATTTACGCGATGGGCGGGTTTGACGGCCATCAGCGATTGTACTCCGCGGAAAAATACGATTTCGAACGGAACCAATGGACCATGGTAAAGCCGATGAACGCGCAGAGGAGCGACGCCAGCGCCGCCGTGCTCAACGGTAAATGCGATTTTTCCATTTTTTTTCGCCAACACTTTTAGTCCGTGGTTCGACTTTAGATTTGGGCCACGACACGGCGGTTGGCGTTTAGGAAAAAAAAAAAAAAAAAAGGCTTTATATTAAAAATACGAGACGAGATCAAAATGTACCGGGATTTTTTTTTTTTTGTTTAAACGTTTTTATTTATTGTCACCGTTATCGCATTATGTCTGGGTTACGAAAATCATAGATATTAAGGCCGGGCGCACATTGAGACGCAACGGACGCAGCGCAGCGTAGTTTTCTGTAATCTATTAGATTAGAATGTACTAGCGAATATCGGTAGACAGGCCAGGGTAGAACAGAACGCGTCAAGTAGTTTTTAGTTAAAATTGAATATATTTCATATATTTTTTTTTTTTTTTTACGTAGAATACGTAGACGAGACTCTTCTGGTTCACATGCGAGTTTTGCATCCAACGGCATCCTATTGATACTCTTGTGAAAATCCGAATGACCTAACAAATTATTATAATAACTTCCAAACCTAATTTTAAATATCATTATTAGTTTAGTTTTTTCATTATGACTCATTCTTTATTGTTTTTGCAAAAGTAATGCAAAAGTCATATTAAAATTTATAATTTGATGTTTTGAAAGTAAAATTTTATGTTAAAAAAGTTTATTTAAGTTTTCAAATGCAAAATTATTATTTATAATTACATTACATTTTTATATCGTACTAACGTGATACATTTTTTATTAGCAAGCTGTGATTAAAAAAAAAAAATTTTAACATACCTTAAAAATACATCGAGTTTTTCCTCTGGATCAATTGGTTTTTGAGCATTACATCCTTCTGAATAAATTGTATCATTGATAATACTAAGGACTTCATTAAATCGGTTTCGATTTAAACGGAAATAATTGGTCAACTGTTTATCTGAAAATTCTGACGTCAGAACAAATTCACCGTGACTATATCTTTTCTTCACGTACGCGCTTTTCCATATAGATTTATTTCCTTTTGATAGTGAATACAATAGTAAAAGTTCGTCCATTTCTTCGTCTGAATCAGACTCGGAACTTGTGTCCAGTTCGTTAAGCCCGGCCATAATTTGTACGTTCTACGACCGATTATACACAAAGATGTGAAGAAACTGCGTTTCAACGTGCGGTCATCGAAGTTGCGCAGTCTTTTACTGCTTTGACCTCCTGCCCTGCTTAACTTCATCTACCCTGCGTGTTGGACTGCGCCACAACGTGCGCCCGGCCTAAAGACGGATCATTCCTGTACCTACTACTCGGAGTTTTGTGCAAATGAATAGTGCACACACACACACACATATATATATTATGTATACGAGTATACGAGGTGTGATAAAAAAAATACCGGGAATTTTTATTTAATTTAAAAATTTAAATAAACAAATAATTTTTTAAATATGATGACGTGAACATAATTTATATCACATTTGAGCTATTTATAGATTTTTTAAATTTTTTTTCTAAGTTTTGAAGTGGGAAATTTTAGATTTTTAACCGGAACGTATTTTTTTTTTAAGGTTTAATTTACTTAATATATTCGAAAAATCTCCAAAATCGGTAACTGCAATTTTTTATTTTTATACCCGTTTGAAGTTTAACAACATTGTCGACATTGCACGTCATAAATCGTTTTATTGAAAGAAGTGCTTTATCGTTTCTTTCAAATTCAATACGTGCACTTATCCGCCGTGCGAAGTGCGCCCGTATCCGGTGACGGTCGTACTTCTTGGAGTGTTGGTGTGGAAGCTAAAACAGTAGAATTTTCCAAATACAATAAATTAATTATCTACTAAATTAAATGAAATCACCGCCATCATCACAAACCGCAGACCGAATAAGACATGTAAAATCCGATCAAAGTACTCCTCATTTTATCAGTGACTTTTTTACTCGGGTGGAAATTCAAATGCGCCGGCCAAAATTCGGCTAACTTATCGTCCCGTTCCCTTGAAATTTTTCTTATCGCAAATAAACAAAACAAAAAAAAAAAAAAAGACTAACGGTGCACGCCGTCGGTTTCTTACTTAGTTTCTTACGACTGTCAGGGGTAGCACGCACCCCGTCAGTCGTAAGAAACTTTTTTCTTTTTTTTTTGGTTCAACCGGCAATACTCCCGCCTCCCGGAAACGCCGTGAGGCACTACTTCGGGTTAGAACCGTAAGAACCTAACGACGAGTTTCACGGGTTCGGGTCACCGAAACAATTACCGTAGCGATTCCGTTTACAGGGAGGATATATATAACCGGCGGGTTCAACGGGCAGGAGTGCATGAGCACGGCCGAGCGTTACAACGCGGAGACGGACGAGTGGTCGGTGATCCCGCCGATGACGAACCGGCGCAGCGGCGTGTCGTGCGTGGCGTACCACGGGCTGCTGTACGTGTTGGGCGGCTACAACGGGCTGTCCCGGATGAACGACGGCGAGAAGTTCGACCCGGCCACGAACCGGTGGTCGCCCGTGGTGGAGATGTGCAACCCGAGGAGCAACTTCGGCGTCGAGGTCCTGGACGACATGATATTCGTGACGGGCGGTTTCGACGGCATCACCACCATAGCCGGCGTGGAGTGCTACAACGACTGCGTCGACGAATGGTACGGTTAATCGGTATCGTCACCGGCGTCGCCTTCTTCTATCTTCTGTCCTCCTATCTTGAGGCGTCCGTTATAGCTGTCGCCGCTGTCATAAGCGACACATAAAAATCTAGACATATACGCTCGCGACCGCCAATATAGGGGAACAGAACTACGTAGCAAGTTCGCTTTGCTCGCGCTTGATGATATACGCGTACTACGCGTACGAACTCTATTTATTTAACGATCTCGTTTTACGCGAATTTCACGTTTTCAACCTAGTTGTTATTAACAAATCGGTGTCGAAATAAGTAACATTGATTTAAAACGGTTAATAAAATATACTTTAACAATAAAACACGACGATAAGTCGATTTCCAACTGGAATCGTATGACACAAACTTGGTTATTAAAAAAAAAAAAAACAATAATAATTTAGCACATAAATTTGTGGACAGAGCTTTTGGAGACTCCACCCGAGAAAAAGGACTCTGTGGCCAGGACGTGGACTTAGGGGTTCATATAGGTGTTGCCGTAGGTAAACGGGTTCAGAATATAGGTCCTGTCCTGTCGAGTGTTGGACTAATTCTACTCGAGACGCGAGAACGCTCTAGTATATACGAGATCTAATAAAAAAGTATCGAGACTGATAAGACATCGTATTATCTCGCCTAATCTCACTTTGTTCCTTTCGCCGTTTGGCTTCATCGTTAAATATGTACCATATGTGCCCGTATCGTATCACGACCCATATTCCCACCCGTTTGTCTTGATATTTGCAGCCGTCAATTTTCGACCACCTCTTTTAATATACAATCCATCCGCCTTGACACGGTGACATGATGTTAATTAGTGTAACAACCGTGTGTCTCGGTAAAGGTTCGAGGCCAAGAACATGCAGATATTCCGGTCGGCGCTGTCGTCGTGCGTGGTCAGGGACTTACCGAACGTGGATTACTTCATGCCCGAGGACAGGGACAAGCTGTCCCAGGAGGGCCCTAGGAACATGGAACGGAACATTCGGTACAGCAACAACTACAGCAACAACGTGCATCCTGCCGTCCTGGACAATGGGTCCGTTATCATGGTCGATGACGATGACGAATACGAAGACGACGACGACTATGACGACGATGAATATGTTGACGACGATGAATATGTTGACGACGACGACGACGATGACGACGATGACGGCGTTGACGATGACGAAGTTGATGATGACGAAGTTGACGATGACGACGTTGACGATGACGAAATCGACGACGACGAATTTGAAGAAGACGACGTTTTAGAGGCATGGAGCCAATATCAGTGAACGAATAGTGAGTATTACGACTTACGATCGAGGATGAAAAGTTATAAAATCAAAAATCAAAAGTTCGTATTATTATTCGTATATATTCATGCATCTAATAAAAAAAAAAAAAAAAGAAAGAAAAAGGAAATATATGCACTAAATACCACATGGAAAACGAATGCTTGAATTTTATTTTAATAAATCGTAATACTACTAGAACGATATTAAAACGATATCGCTAAAATATTAAGCAAACCATAGCAAAAAATACATATTGGCACAATCACTCGGTCTAATAATCCTAGTAGTACTTGCAATTTTTTCTTGTCCACGTACTCACCTGGCTACACATACGCGCAATTTACGAATAAAAATAGGAGGGGATTATATACTAACTGCAGTTGTACCGACTATTGGTGTTTTTTTATTTTCGTGTTTTATTTTGCCCTATCCTTAACCAACAACCCGGATTGGAGGCTCTGGATTTCGCTTCGCTAGGACAATTTTCTCTAAACTGCAAAAAGAATTTTTTTTTTTTTTTTTTCTAATTTTCCGTGCAATTTTTTACCCGGCTGGCGGCGGCGATCGTTAACTGTCTGTTTTTAGGCAATAGAACAGATTTTTAACTCATCTCCCTGCCTAGCTTTACACAGACAGTAATACGCAATTTCTATAACGTGTTTGTCAACGCTAAAAAACGACACAAATAATTTGTCACGTAAATTTTAGTGTAGAATTTCGCGAAAAATAGCACAGGTAATATTATAACGTAGATAAGCTGTTTATAAAACTACCAGTACGTCGTTTATTTTGACGCACCGAGTAAGAGTATTATAAAAGACAATCATACATTTTAGTTGCACCTGTACAGCTGCAAAATTGAATTTTATTGTTTTTTTTTTCAGTGATGGTTTGTGTTGAACAAAGAGTTGTTCATGAATTGCTACTGTACAATCGAGGTATGTAAAAATTTGTAAAATAAAATAGCAATATGAAAAAAAAAACAAAACTTATATTTTCTATTTTCATTTTTGTTATTTTTTTTTGTTTCAGCTCTTATAGGTAATAGTCGTATACACCCATTGTATTCGCGACCATTCGAAACGGCTGATAAATTAATTTACTATTTTATTATAATATATATTTTCCGATATGTCAATATAAAAATTTTTAATCTTCGTGTTCACGAATAAAAAAAAAAAAAAAAATCAATTATTATTATTATCTAATGCGAAATTGATCTAAAGATGCCAAAGATATAATAATAAAAAAAAAAAGCCAGATATATTTCACACGATTGATGCCGGTCCATGTCGTGTGGATTACCAAATATATACTCGTCCTGAAACGACGAAAATATTATTCATTTCCATTATAACTAAACACAAAAATAAAAAAATTAATATTATTATAGATATAAATATTGAATGCCAAAATGAGAATACTGCCCATACCAAATTCGACTTTGCTCAGTTCACCCATTGTTTTTATGGCGAACATTTGGTTTAGAGTTTTCGACTATATAGTCTATGGACTTTGCCCTGCGAAACAGTATTTAGTTATCAGTGTTATTTATGCATTCATTACGTTACACTTAAAATCAGATCAATTTTGGTTTGTTTGTTGGATGAGTTGTGTTTTATCGTATTCTATGTAAAAAATTACACAGATAATTTTGATTTTCAAATATCGTACATTTAGATTTAATTTCAAACCATGCGAACAAATGGTAGACAAATATTTCCAATAAAACAATACTCACCGGGTAGATGATAAACGGCGTAAACATTTCGGAATATTTTGTACTTGACAAAATAAAAAAAAAAAAAAAAATAAAAAAAATGGGTTTTCCGAAGAACCACTACAAAATGAGTGAAATTTAGTTAAAATGTTTTTCACTCAAACATAATTTAATTAAAATACGAATATTTGTAGTCCTTAGCCTTGTGTTATATCAAGAGATATCCTTCGTATGGCGCCCTATAAAATATTCAAAAATTAAATTAAATACAATTATTTTATTATATTTATTTTTTCAGTCGCTAAAATTATTAATTCTTTTGGAATTTAATCGTTACACAGACGCGGTTGGCAGACAAACCAATTATTATTTATGGAGTTTTACGTCGATAGAGTTGGACTATTTTACAACTCTGTAGAATTGAATAACGTTTAACGATTTTGTCGTATTGTTATTTATTTTTTATAATAATATATAAATACCATATTATATACTCACTATATTAACCGCAATAATAATTTTAGATGAGTATAACAGCTAAAAATCGTAAAACTCAAAGAGCTTACATATAAAATGTTTACTGCGTTTGAGAGATTTTTTGCAAAAAGGAAAAAGCTATTAGTTTCACAAACACGTAGGGTTTTTTCCCTCTGGAAAACAATTTTCGAGGCAGTAAAAATACTACTCGAATGAACGAATCCAGCAAATTTTTAGATGGGTGTTATACGGTGCGTTATAGTGGATACATATGGGAATTCTCGAGTATGAAATATTCAGAAACAATTCGAGGGAGAATATAATTATAAATCCCGTCAGAACTGTATTGTTTTTCGACTGCAATGATATTAAGTTGCTTTTGTATTATTATATTTTTTTTTACACATATATATATATATATATATATAATTATACAAATTATCTATTTTTTAATGTTAGGTGTTGTAAGTATATTTATATATTTAAAAATTCAGACGATTTATTGTAATTTTTTTTTTTTTTTTAGTACTTATATATACGGTAAATGTACACAACTCGGTGAAATAAATCCGACGGAAAGCATTGTCGAGCACTGAAAAGAATAGGACGGTAAATAATTTTAAAAAAAATGTAGAGGAATAAAAAGCACTTTATATTGATGTTTAAAGAGGAGTCGAGCGGACTGGTCCGGGTACCGTATTACCGAACCGACTAGTATAAAAATACGCTGATCTTATTGGTCGGTTTGATAACCGCGCGTAAATATTTCGATATTCGAGCGTTTAATCGTGCGTTATCAGATAAGGTCTTATCTATAATGATCTATCATGGTTATCATGTAGTTAAATTTTTAGTAATAATATCATAGGAAATAACTATCGTAGCTTAATAGCAAAATACTAAAAATGTATTTATATTTATATTTGCGTTGCTTATTCATTGAACTATATTCTTTGAGTCTTTCTTACATCGTACTAGCGGTGGGCAAAAACCATCGGTGTTTTTGTTAAATACATCGATGTTTAGTCTTCGATATATTGAAGAAAACATCGAGGTTTTATTTCGATGTTTCAAAATTGTTGGATTAGTATTTTTTTTTAAAATTATTTGTATACACATTTTATACATTTATATATTTAGTCTGTTCGAACGGGAAATGGCCAGGTGATTTGCTTGTGCAGTTTGTCACCAGTGAACGTTTATTTTCTAAAGCGGGATTAACTTTGAATAAACAAAGAAATCGGTTAACATCTAAGCATTTAAACAAACTTATATTTTTACAGTCCTTAGATAATGATCCTACACTATGGTAATGTATTCGGTATATGACATATTTTTAAGAATTACTTACATTTAAATATAATAAAATTTAATATATCTTTGCCTTGATTTAAATTGTATTTTTATTTGGTAATTTAGAATTCACCTATTTTTTTTTTTTTTTCAAAAATAAAAAAGTTTGAAAACTCGACCTGGGGGGGGGGGCTTATAAAAATGGGCGATTGCCTGTGATCATCGGATGACTTTTTTTTTTCTGCTTGTTTAGGCTATGAAAATATTTTATGTTAAAACATCGATATTTAAAAAAATGTTGCCCATCTCTACATCTTACAGTATACAAATAATAAGTGAAGTAACAGTTTTCATTGAAATCTAAATCATTATATAATTACTATACATTTTGTCAAAACGGGCCTAATTCCTGTAGGGTACTGTTTCAGTTTTTTATATTAATGATTTATTTAAATCAAAATAATTGTAACCGGGTAATATTTTTTTGAGAAACTAATATGTTTGCAACAGATTATTGTAATTTGTTTAAACATTGATGTGTTTTCGAGTCTGAGGGTTAGTTGGAAATGTTTTCGCATTTCTTAAAGCAAGTTCTCAAGGTTCTTTCATTCTCCTCACCGTTTTATACTTACGTTCGCACATCTAATCTAGTCCACGTCTTATAGTTTGGACATTTTTTACGCGGACCATTAAACCCGGGACTTTAATTTTCGGTAATTCAAATACTATTTTTACTATGCTATTTTAATTCTAAAACCGTACAAATTAATATTTTAATCTTCTCCTGCTACCATTGTCTTGATCTGTGAGCGATTACTGAACGCGTGAATAAAGCTACGAAAAAAAATTGAAAACAAACAATAATAAGTCATACTTACGAGTATACGTAAAATGAATACGAAATTACTTATAGAGTAAACAAAAAAATCAAAAAAAAATCTCTAATCTAAAAATGTACTGAGACACATATACTTCGCACCATGGATGGGCCACTGTTGTGGATAGGGTAAAATCGGGAAGTTAGGATGTAGATGGGAATTTAATTTATATCTGTAGGATCATTGCTAACGACAAACGATTCCGAGTAAAATTCAGTTTTTTATCGTCTTTTGAAATGCCATAATTTTTGAGATTTTCATCAAAACGTACACTTTTAAAACAAAACTATTACATTACCCTCAATTGTTTTCTTTTTCACCGTTAAGTATACGATTTATGATGTCGTGCATTTCTGTTTGGCCAATACGGTTTTGTTCAATTGATTTGAAAATAATTCATAAAGGCCTATAAATAGTTCAAATAATGGCCAGAATGTTTTTAAAATTTGTATTGATATGTTGTGAAAATGTCAGGTGTCTAATACGATTTAAATTAACCGAGTTACAATAAAAAATGAAAAATTGAAAATAATGTAAACCGCTATTGCCGTAAATTTGCCCGTTTTACCAACGACTTTCCCTGACGGTTGTCCCTAACTGTTGAGAAAACTACAACGAAAATCGTATGCGCCGAATTTGATCCGAAATGCTTTCAGAACCGGAGTAGGATGTCCGATAAAAAAAAAAAAAAGTTGTTTACGGACAGAAAAAGGGGAAAACAAAATAACACACATCATAGTGAAACGTAAAACCAATACATTATTCGGTTCGCTCAGCGTCAAAAAAAAAAAAAAAAAAAAAATAAAGTAATGTACGCATGAATAATGGACTAGGTGAGACCGGGAAATAGTTTTAAAGGAATCACTTGGCCCGCATCCGTACTCGTTTTACACGAGTCGGATAAACAATTCGTTAATATCCATTTAGCAGATTCGCGTTCCCAAACACGTACCCGCAAAACAGAAAATATTACCGTTGTAAAAATATATTCTCAAACCATATATACTAATGTAAGTGATTTTGACTGGGTACTTTTTTTAATTCACCGGGCCGCAAGATCGCAACATCCGGACACGGAACATAACCTGTTATAATAATATTATTTTGTTTTTTTTTTTTTTTTTACGAGGTGCTGTTGTTCGTTTAGATTTATGGTAGAAAACCGGCGTTTACAGACCGGGAGAAAAAAAAAAATACAATTACATATTTTATTAACAATTTTATAAGCGACAAACACTCAACGAATATTCATATTTCAATTAAATTTATAATGTTTAATAATAAAATTCGACAATTGCTATAAAACTTATACGGATCGTTTTAATTTAACTTAAAAATCGTTTAAGTCGTCATACTCAAAAAAATATCAACAAAAAAAAAACAAAAACTTAACCTGGAGTGTTGGAAATAGGTCGTAGTTATTTATTTATTTTATTTTTTTTTACCAATGATTACCGGGTCTCGGCGAGAGAAACTCGTGCGGAAGCGTGTAGAATTTTATAATAATATACAACCAAACATAAATTAACAGATTATAATAAAATTACATAATATTATTAATCTCGATTACTGATATTCGATATGTTCCGTGAAGCACGAAAAATATTTAAACCAATTGACATGCCGCTTGTTACGGAGAAGGTCAAGTAGTATTTAAGTATGAGGCTAGAGACAAAAGACTCGATGCCATAAATCGACACGAGTGAACGTGTTACTGGTGTATTTGGAAATTGATATAAATTTTTCTTCGTTGTTCGGTATGACGGAAATGCTTTGCATGTCATAGCCCAGCTCGATAACAATGAAATTGGGCGTCATAGTTAGATAAATTGTGGAAAAAGCACGGTAAAAATTTCGGCAACTGCAATTTTAGATTGCACGAATTACAAAGTGTCCGCCTAAATGTGCCCGACAAGTGATTGTGATCGGCTACCTTAGGGTTTTTTGAAGAAAAACCGCCCTTACATAATTCACGTTTTTGACACGTGTTATGTCGTCGCTGCGATTCATGGCCAATAATAATTTTCTCGCTAGACTTCAACAATTGTTCCACTCGTCGGCTTATATCTACAATCTGTTCTACAAAATGCTTTGCTACTTTTGGCTCGTCTTCGGTTCCGGCAGGTATTTCAAATTCTTCTAATAACTCCCACTGGTATGTCGTCGGCCGCCTTCACGTAAATCCCATAACTCGTAGGTTTGTGGTTTTGAACTGTCGTTGTATTTCTTCCTTTTTTCTCGTCTGTCTTCTCTAATAATGCGTCAAATTGCACCACGTCCGGATAGTGATGATATAAGTATTAAGTGAACATTTCAAGATTACCGGATTAAAACAAAAATACCGAATCGAAATTAATAGAAACCGTTAATGCGTTCACTGTTTGTTTCGGGCTTTCCTCCATTTTAAAGAAAAGTGTAAGAAAAACAAAAAAAAAATAAAAAAATAAAATCCATTCTAGCGTTTGCCAGAAACTACCTCTGATGGTGTTAATGATTGAAGCAAGATTTCTGGTCGAAAAGTTAATTACGGACGGGGAAAAAAAAAAAAAAAAAAAAATGTACACATCATAGTAAAACCAATACATTCATCACTTAGGTTAGGTCGGTTTAGATTTTTGTGAATATATATTTAATTTTTCGTATGGGCTGCGGTGCCCCTATGGCACCGCTGTGCACAGTTTGGGAACCACCGATCTATACTAATACTAATGGCTAAACGTGCCAGCGTTTCAGTGACGATTTATTCGAAATGATTTTATTATTGAAGATAAATAAATATATTTGACAAACGACCTCCACATACCTTGAAATTGTTTTTTAAAAATAATAATATAATTTTTTTTTTTTTTGTACTTAGCGAAATAATTTTTATTAATATGGTGGTACGATTATAAATTACTGCAGATACGGGAATATAGGCGAATCACACCGTGCCGTAAAATTTCGGAGTTAATAAAAAAAAAAAAAAAAATGATAATACTTTTTTATTAAAAAAGTTTCAAACGAATTGTATATTGTGCCCCGCGGGCCGTAAGAATTCACTAATTTCCACAACAACTCCCCGCCGATTCGTAATATTATTTAAATTTTAAACAGTATCCACGTCCACGGGGACAAAGTGTATATATTTTGTTATTTAAAATTTTTTTTTTTTTTATTAAAAATGCTTTAATAAAATCATTTTTTTTTTTTCCCCCCCCGTTATAACGGTCGTACAATTTACGTATTCGGCCTCAGGTTTTAGCAGATTTTTACAAAAAAAAAAAACAAGGCGGTTAATTGTAAAGTTTTATCAAACCGCACATAAGTTTATTATTAGAGATATCTTATAATTCCCCTATATTTCCTCTATAATTCCTGTTAGTTATATTTATATGATTTATAGTTAGCAATAACGGCGCGGCACCAGGGAAGAAGTGGTTTACTCGGTTGGCAGCAGCGGCCCCCGCCCCAAGTGTAATTACCGTAAATCCCTCGGCCGCCCGTACAAAATAAACTGAAAATAAATGTACGGGGGGCTTAAGTCGCGGGTGTTATAATAGTGTATACTTTTTTAATTATAATAAAATCTAACCGAGAGACACCGGAACAGGGTGGCCGTGTCGCCGTAAATTCCGCCGTTTCACTCGCGTTTCCCGGGACCGTATTCCCGGTACCGGCATTAAGGCGGTAGTCGTGGTGCCCGTGGGCCGGCGGGCGGGAAGGAGGATTTACGTGTGTGTAAATTACCGAACTCTATTCTACATTTTTTATTTTTATTTTTTTTTTTTTTTCCGCAACATCAAATCTGTAATAATATTATATCTGCTTCCGTACTGCTAAAAAAGTTCCCGAATTTTTCAATTTTTTATTTATAGTGCTTACCTACAAGCCATCGAGACTTATCGCCCTCCAAGTATTCTCCCTCTTGGTTCATACACATTTGCCAACGACGTTTCCATTGTTGAAAGCAATCCCGGAAAGCAGTTTCTGGAATTGCTCGTAGGTCCGTTAGCGAATTTTCTTTTATTTCATCTGCCGTAGAAAATCTTTGTCCTTTTAACGGAAATTTTAGTTTTGGATATAAAAAAAAGTATGCTGGTACCAAGTCGGGAGAATATGGTGGATGAGGAAGCACGGTCATGTGATTTTTCACGCGAAAATCTCGAATTGACAGGGAAGTGTGTGCCGGAGCATTGTCGTGATGGAGAAACCATGAGTTTTTCTTCCACACTTCAGGCCATTTCCTCCGTACTTTTTCTCGAAGACGTTTTAATACTTCTAGATAGTACCATCGGTTAACAGTTTGTCCTGCTGGTAGAAATTCGTGATGAATAACTCCCAGGTTATCAAAAAAAAAAAAAAAAAAAACCGTTAGCAGGACTTTGACGTTTGATCTGACCTGACGAGCTTTTTTTTGTCTTGGAGAAAATTTACCAACCCACTGTGACGATTGGAATTTTGTCTCAATAACATAGCCATAGACCCACGTTTCATCACCCGTTATAATTTGCTCCATGAACATACTCGTATCATCATTTGCGCGATCTAACAATTCTTGACAGATGGTTACGCGGTTGTCTTTCTGATTTTGCGACATCAGCCTAGGGACAAATTTTGCTGCAACGCCAAGTTTTTGTACCAGGATATCATGATATAAACCAACCGACATGTTACAATCTTCCGCAATTTCTCGAACAGTTAAACGTCTATAAGACCGCACAATTTCATTGACATTTGTCACACGAGCATCGTCTGTCGATGTCGACGGACGTCCTGAACGCGGATCGTCATCAACTGATTCCCCCCGACCGTCTTTAAAACGTTTAAACCAGTCGTAACACTGAGTACGTCCTAAACCATAAGCATTTCGCAACATTCTATGAGTCTCAGTAAAATGTTTGCAAAGTTTAACACAAAATTTAATATTAATACGTTGTTCGCGAATTATGTTCATCTTAAAAATCGCACAACACACACGACTCGTCTACTTTGAACGCGCACGGTTAATGGTTAGATAGCAATAAACATTTGAGATTTAATCGAAAAGATAGCCGCTTATCTCTATTTTATTTTAATCTAATAACATTTACGATACAATTTAGTTTTCTATTTTTAGGAATTAAGGTTCGGGAACTTTTTGTACAGACCTCTTATCAACCCTACGCTTGCCGGCAGAAAACGCGCAAATGCGCGCAGAATAATTCCCATACGAATCGTTTCGGAGCCGGGCATATTCGCCGGGACTGCGGTGCCCCTCCGCAACAGACGTACGCAATTCGCATATTCCGAATATTATGCACGACCGCGTACTGGCAGAAGTAATGCCAAAATTACACACGTTGAACTATTTTAAATATTTGCGAATTATATCTATATGCCGCCGTAGATGGTGGTTATTCGGGTGCCCGCGATGTAGCTGTGAGTTTTTGTTGTTTTTTTTTTTTTTTTTAAATAGCCGAATCTCATATTTTCTAATAGAAAGGCATAGCTCGCTCTCAAAAAATTACGATAATATTAATTTTATTCACGGGTTGGCACGTTTCACGGATATATTTAGGCATTTGAACAAAGTAAATACACTGATCCAAGGACTAGGAGTGTCAATGGTAAAGAAGATTTCAAGTGAAAAAATTAACAAACTTTCTAACACTTAAAAAGGAACTTTCAAAAAATAATATTCCATTGTCCAGTTCCATACAAATACAAATTTGTGAATATCTTGATCTACTTGAAATTTAATTTCCCAATTATTTCGATACTACATATTCAAAAGCAAAACTATGATTACGTAATCCTTTTATTGTGGACTTTAAATACAATTGATGATTCAGACCGCGATAAAGATGATTTGATTTATTTAAGACCAAAAGAAATGGCTTACCACGATTTTCAAAAAAAAAAAAAAAAAAAAATTAATATCGAATTTTAGTGTACGTTGACGAAGGCTTATCCGCGAGATGTATCCAGGATAATGGAATTTTTATTTCCATTCGCCACTCCATATCTGTACGAGTCTGGATTTTCTACAATGTACACAATTAAAACGAAATCAAGAAACCGACTGGACATCAAAGACGGTATGCGAGTTGCTTTGTCCAACATCGTACCAGATTTAAAGGCAATATTCCAATTAGAACAACAAGCAATTTCATATGTAAAATAAAAGTGATTATTCGCAAAAATTTACCGATGCATTAAAAAATTCTTAATGTTATCGTTAAAAATATAATAAAAATAAACAATGGTATTGTTTTTTTATTTGGGAGGGGAGAGGTCCTTTATACTTGAATGTGGTCCATGTCCCAGACCTATGGTTAGGTTAACCTACGGTATATGGTTTCGCTAAATAATAGTATTTGGCATTATAGCATATGCTATGGGCGAACGCAGGGGGGTTTGGAGGTTTGCATTCATTATTATTTTAAAAGATTCAGAGATTTGTACTGATGTTATACCGGAGAGGGGTAGGACAAAATTATACATTTTCCCCCCGCAAAAATTTCAAAGTGGCAAGTTCCTTCTCCACGCCAAATGCCTCGCCACGATTATGCCATTGACTTAAACCATTGGGACACACGCCCAGAAAATTATTAGATTCTTAAAAACAACCTATTCATCGACCACGTTATTAGAACTACTAGGGGACTAACTTGTTCGGTAAAACGTATTTTACAGAATTCCTCCAGTGACGGAAATTCACTATTTATTCGGATAATATTAGTGTACATAGTTTTTATACGAATCTAAACATTTCCTATACTAAAATAACACAACGGTTACATAAAAACAATACCAAATTTTGATTTAATAATAAACCAGATATTGAGTACAAAGTAGCCTACTACTACTTGTCGACAATACATATTGTAATGATACATATTATCATATCGTTTTTAGTATTATATTTTATTACATTATATTATCCATATGGTATTTGCATTGTTAAAAACGCATAGCCATTTAAATAATTTAGGTTTATCTGTCAAACATTAAAATTGATATCGATCGACCGGACGACAGCACACACTATCATCCATTTTTCCCCTATACATACACGTCCGATTTCCCTTTCGTCGCTCACTCACTCGCCGGCTCTCTTACTCACTCATTCTCTACCACGGATATCCACCTATGACTCTGGCAGACGCGTCCCGAAACTGGCTACCTTTGGCGATTTTATCATATTCCTCGCGTGTGCTCTCGTTTCGCGTCTATTCTATATATATGTTCAAGTATATATATATATAAAAAAAAAAAAAAAGTGTTTATTAATTTTATACCTACAATATTTAAATAATTCATATTTCCCTTCCACAGCCGAGGATGTCCCACATAGAAAAGGTAATGTTAATTCGTATATTTCATGTAAATCTATTCCTACACATTTAGAAGGTAATAATTAATTGATATGGTTTACGTATTTCATCATCGCATTTACTCTCCCATTTACTTCTCTTTTTTTTTTTTTATTAATTTACTTATTGCAATATTGTAATTATTTATGTTGTAATTCGAACAACTATCAAATAATCAGCGATAAATAAAAATCAAAAATACATTGACACAATCCCGGCGAAGTTCAGGGATGAGGAAAACGATCGTTGGACGAACCTGAACAATTGTATCTAAAAAACGATAATAATAATAATAATAATATAACTTACCCCCGTAAGCCGGGCAAGGGTAAGCAGAAAAAGTGTCCCCGAGAGTGGCAGTTCGTAACAGTGAAAACCGTATCGAAATCGGTCCAGTGGTTGTGTTTAGTCTATAGCGGACAAAGAAGATAAAAAAAAAAAAAATTAAAAAAAAAAAAAAAGAGAGAATACGTCCGTTTTTATATACGTGTATAGATAATATTATAAAACTCAACAACAAGCGCGGATTATAAGTGCAATAAACTTCTTAATGGATTCCGGCCGTTAAAAGTCCATTTGTGCGATTATAATATTATTACAGTTGTAGTGGTTTCTTTAGAAAATGTATTTTACTTACGAAATGATAAAACGGCGCCGGGCTCGCCTCTCGAGGAGTCCGTAAGGGAACCGTTTTTTTTTTTTTTTTTTTTTGTTTTTCGCCGCGTTTTTAACTTATGAATAGTTAATAATCCATAAGCCTTTTACGACGCGGGTATTATATCTTTATGGTGCGTATCTATTTAATGTTATATTTATATTATTAGTTATTCCGGTCAAGAAGTTACCTCTAGTACCCGTAGTACACGTACGCCGTGCCGAGCACGGGGCCGGTCCGGTTATTGAAAATCAATTATTGAAGTACTACCCGGAATAATAAACGTAGCCTACGCCCGTGCACCTTAGACAAGTACAAGTACGTTTACTTTTCTATTTCTTACTTCTACTTCCACCGGTATTTCGAATACATCTTGGTCTACAACTATTCGGAGTTTTTTTTTTTTTTTGTCTGTTCTCCTCTTTTTTTTTTTCGCGGTCGCACTATGTACACGCGCCGGCCGTATATGCCCCTGGGTTTCACCGACGGGCAACATACAATTCTATTAAATAAAACGAATTGTCGCTATGATTTCAATACGGATTACGAGCAATTTAAAAAAAATGAGCATATATTTTCGGCGGTTATGACGTTATTTCCGTTTCGCTTTATGTTTTAAGGAAATATAACGACGCATTGGTCTCCACAGACAATATTCTACGTTTTAAATTTTATCAATCGGTTAATTAATCTCTGATTATAGTACGTGTGGTGCACGTCGATGGAAATCCATTAACTAAAAAATATCAGTTTTTTTAACGACGCATTCGTACGTTTCGTATAATAAACATTTCCGAAATATTTAATTAATAATAAAAAAAAATGTTTTATTTAATTAAAATTATTTTATATATTAGTTAAACGTAAAATATAATTATATATACTTTTTCTTTTCTCTTTTTTTTTTTTTTTTATCAGGCGATGGTAATTGTTACCGTGAATATGTGATACCTTGGATTATTTATAAAATTGCGTTGTTGGTTCCTTTATTTTATTGTTTTCTATTTCCGTCTGTGTGCAAAAGTTCTACCAGACTTCCTGATCCGATTTCCAAGTGTAGCACGTTTCGTTGAAAGCATTTTGGAATGCTGCCGGTGCATCTGGATGGTGATTTTGCGATTTCAGTTATAGTTTTCTAAATAATTGTAAAGACCCGGACAGATTCTGGCGACTTTTGCACGGGTACTTTATAGGCATTTGACGTTTTCTAGTTTTTTTTTTAATTCTTTTCAACTTTTTATTTGGTTCTATAGGGATAAAATCGGTTTGGCCGATCAGAAATGCTTGAGAATTTTACACGAGGTTCATAATAGTGGAACGAAAAATGTCGAGCGTAAGTTAGGTTTTTTTTTTTTTTTTATATATATATATGCGTCAAGTTAAAATTTTAACGTAAAAAATGGTAAAAATAAAAACGGCGTTTCTCTATTATTGTTATCTATTTCGAATAAATTAAATTGAATTTGTTTTCGATAATCGCCTAAAAACCCGTAATGCACCGTATGCGTTACTTGTTTTATTGTTTCTCGTTGAAACACCACTTTGCCGCAAGAGCAAGTCGGCGAAGTTTCGCACGACCACGTTTTAGTCGAACTAATATAATTGAACGCGTATTTTATATACTACTATAAATTGTATAGAATAAAATTAACTTTCTTTGGCGGGCAATTCAACGGCAATACACACACGCCCCCAACTACGCGCCGTAGACTTTTTAGCGTTTTTTTTTTTTTCCAAACCGTTGAACGTTGTCCTACCCTCTATTGTACATATGTATAATGTAAATTGTTCGGATAAAACCACGCGATTATTCGAATCTGATGCTAAACACAGGCGTTACCGTTTGAGAAAATGTAAATTTTATTGCGGGGGGAGACTTGAAATGTTTAAAATCGGCTCGACGTTTCGCATTTCAGTACCATCTCGAGCATCTCGAAAATAATAATAAAAAAAAAATCCCCCGTTTAGATCCGAGCTGTATGCGTAAATAACGAGGCTGATTACTGGGGTTCCGATTCTGTGGCAAAATAAATCCATAAAAAAAGCATTTTAAGTAGCCAAAAAAAAAACAGTTTATTAAATACAGTTCTAAAAAATCAAATTTAAATTAAATATTAAAAAAAAGGAATTTACGACCAAATATTTGGTCACGTTACTTACGTTAAAACTCATCCTATTGGGTGCTAATATATTTGTATACATAGAAAATGACCTTTCCACATCAACTGAAGTAATTGGTGCATATTCCATATAAACTAAATTATTTAAATCATACTGTTCCACGTTAATGTTAAGTGGCATTATGAATGTTATTGATTTTTTATATAATAATAATAAAGTCAACGTATATAAATCATAAGAATATGTAAAATTTTCATGAAAATTAATTACCAAATGGGGAAAAAAGAAGAAAAAAATAAAGCATATTTTGTGGACAAAATCAAAAAAAAAAAATTAGCAAAATAAAATTGACATCGTTGGTATCAGAACGGTTCAAAACGTATTTACGTATACGAATTATCATTATCATTCTATCACAATGCCGCCAATAGAAGCGTTTGGTACAAAATCCGAGCCCTGCCCATTACCATATACGAGATCCAGCGCCGTGCGTCATTTGTCGTGCTATTCCCATAATTGAAAACTGCTTTGAACGGACCTCGCGATTTGAAACATTTGACGGCAAAAACGGAGCGGGTCAACTCAATGGCCACGTCGTCTGATTACCTGCAGGCATTGCTCTGAACACCGGAAGACGCGCGTGCAGCGACGTGCGGATTGATGGGGGGCGAGTATTATTGTATAGAAGGCGATCATCGTATTTATCCGTTTGAAATAAACCGGCTATATTTTTTATCGTTTCGAAATAGCCAGCGCGACGTTAAACGCGACGCTTATACGATATAAAAAAAAAAAAAAAAAAAAAAAAAAAAATAACGCGGGCCCGTTGCCCCGTACACCGTCCGATTTACTGAATAAATTCCCGACGAACAATAACCACCTGTGGGCGCGCGAACCTCGCCCGGCTATTTATTATTCGAATATAATATAAAGTGTGTACACCCGGCGGGTCCCTCGGCGGCCGGCGAACTCACTTAAAACCCCCGGGCCCTCGGAAATCCGCCCGTCGTACATAAATTCTACGGCGGGGCGCTTAAAAACCGCCTAATATTTATACGCAATATTATATAAAGTCGGTAAATATCGCCAAGAACCGGCGGGTCGCTGCTGCACAACTTGCGAACGCCGAAATTAGCATTATTTCAAACACAAATAACGGTGGCTTTATATATATATATATATTTTTATTATTTTTTATGAACCCTACAGACGTCGCGTGTTGTTCAAACTTTTTTTTATCGGACACTTTTTAAAGGGGATAAGTATCGCGCGTTCGGCCCGCGCCCGTGTGCCGGCGTTATATACGACCTAGGCGGCCGTCACAATAACGGCGATTATAACGGGCGGGTCTTCGCGTATAATACTTCTATTATGATATTATTAAAAACAAACTAATATTTATGCGTTTCGTATAATATAAGTTTTAGGTTTTTTTTTTTTTTTTTGTACGCGTTAAAAAACGGACACGGGCCGTTACAGGGTGAGCGGAGGGGCGCGCCGGCCGAGCAGCAACACTTTGGCGTCCGTTATAAATGTAGAAAAGGCGGGCGACGTAGAAACTTTTATTTTTTTTTTTTTTTTTTTTTTTTTTTATAAACGTTATATTATGAACATTAATATTAAACAGTGGCGGTCGCCGCGACGGAACAGGTGCAATTTTCTAGAGTGAACCGTAAATCAAGGTATTTTTAGCGGTCCTTTTGCGGCCAAAAGAGAGAGAGAGAGAGAGCGAGAGAGAAAAAATGGGGGAAAAAAAGAGGGTAAAAAAAAACGAGGGGGAATGGACGTCGGAGATAAAAACGGACGTTATACGACCGACCGTGCAGAGTTAACGAATGAATAAATGATGGCACGCGATATATATATACGAGTCCGTGAAAAAACTATGTAATAAGGGGCCAATGGTGGTCAATGGTTTAGTGGTAATATTTGCGAATTTCCGCCGCCATTTCTAAAAACGAAATATGGTATTGACGAACTAATTGCACTTTACTGGCCCAGAGGATTCTCTATAATAACGTCTTACACGAGGACGTACAACCGTCCGTATTTAACACGTTCATTGCCGATGACGACTACGCGTAGTCGTCATAAACGTATGGGTTTTTCGACTTTAAATAAAATATTCGGCTATTGATCAACAATTTCAATTATTCGCGTGGCCATTCGGTACATATTTATAAACCCCTGTATGCGGTTGGATAGATTTTGTTTTTATGTATTTGTCCCGGAGAAACATTAATTTTCCAAACGAGTATAGATTGTTATTTTAATTTAACTTAAATTTTTTATTTTACAATAAAATATGGATCTTCCACCCGGCCCGTCGAGAAAGAGTCGATCTCGAAGCCCTGTGGGAGGTAGTAAAAATAAAGTCTTAACTGATGATGATGAACTTCTGCGTATGTTAGAAAGTGATACATCGTTTTCTTCAAAGAAAGAATTCGTCGGTGATTCAGATAGTGAATATTTAGCAAACGATTTAAATGAAAGTAATTATTGAACAATAATATTTATAACAATTATTATATTGATATATTCACATAGACGACGACAGTAGTAATAGTGATGACGAAGATGAAGTCGATATTTCTGATGTGTTGACAAATTGTGCACCTGTTTGGTCGACTAACCCACCTAATGTGAATCATATTGAATACACAGCTACACCAGGTTTGGAGTATTTACCAGAAGGGGATAAACCTATGGATTATTTTAACTTTTTATTTACCGATTAATTGTTAGATTTTCTTGTTGAAGAACGCACTTGAATTTTTTTTTAAAACGTCTCATCAAAATGCAAGAATATCGAATTGGATCGACACTAATAAATTAGAAATGAAAACATTTTTAAGTTTAGCATTTCACATGGGAATGATTAAATTAAATAGATTAGAAGACTATTGGAAAACCAACAAATTTTTTAATATTCCATTTTTTCGGGAAAATATGAGTAGGAATAAATTCATGCTATTATTTCGAGCGCTCCATTTTTCTCGTAACCCTAAAGAAGAGAAGTGGCTCCTCTAAATAGATTACATAAAATTCAACCTTTAATCAATTATTTCAATTCAAAAATGAAAGAAATATACGAGCCTTCTAAAAATCTTTGATGAGTCAATGGTTTTGTGGAGAGGACGCTTAATTTTTCGGCAATATATAAAAAATAAGAAACATAAATATGGTGTTTAGATGTATATGTTAATGGAACCATGGGGACTTATTCACAGAGTTTTGGTTTATTCGGGACAAGGATATGATGTGTCAAATATTATGTGTCATACAGAATATGTAGTTGAAAAACTGATGAACGGTTTACTGTATAAAGGTAGATCGCTGTATATGGATTATTTTTATAAACAGTGTTCAACTATCACAAAAAATGTTAAAAAAAAAAACTAACATACACAACGGGAACATTACGATCCAACAGAAAAAACAATCCTAAAGATGTTATAAATAAAAAATTAAAAAAGAGAGAATTTATATGTATGTAAACTAAAGAAGGTATAAGTGTGGTAAGATGGAAAGATAAACGGGACGTATTAACGATAAGTTCGGAATTTCCTCATTCGATGTGTGAAGTCAATACCATTAGAGAAGTTAAAGAAAAACCAATATCTGTTGTTAAATATAATGCAAATATGAGTGGCGTCGATCGACAAGACCAGACGACATCTTATTACCCTTTTGAATGTAAAAGTCTGAGGTGGTACAAAAAAATCGGTTTGCATTTCCTTCATTTGTTGCTAATAAATTTATACGTTTTGTACAACAAACACGTTAAAAAAATGTCATTATACGAATACAGATTATCTATTATACAAAATTTATTACCAAGTGATGAAAATATTCTAAATACCACTCATAAAACTAAAAAACCCGGTGACTTTCATTTGCCGAAAAAAGTTCTAAAAAATGAAAACATTTGATGTAAAATTTGTTATGATAAAGGTACTCGTAAAGATACAATTTATTACTGTGAACAATTGCAATGGTGAACCCGGTTTATGTTTGGAAAAATGTTTCGAAGAGTATCATAAACAAATTAAAATAAATTTATATCATTTTAATTGTATTTATTTTAGTATTTTAGTAAAAAGAAATGAAGACAAAGAAAAGTCAAGTTAATTTTTTTCAGATTTATAATATTAGTTGTTTTTTTTTTTTTTTTTTAATGGACTATCTATTTGTGTTTAAAGTAAATATTGTATAAATAAAGTTGTCAGAAGAATAAAATATTACTTTTCAAAACTATTGTATTTAATAAAAATCAATCAACGATAAGAGTTATTATGACGACTCCTGGTCGTCATCGGCTATTTATAATGCAGTTCATTCGGAATAGCCGATGACGACAATGCTTCGTCATATTTTGTAAAACCGTATTATTCGCCGCGGCGAATAGTAACTACTAAGAAACTAACTAAGAACTCAGCGGAGCTGAACGTGTTAAGTGGGTAGCGTATAAGCGATTTGCTCGAAATAATCGAGACCGTGAAAATTCACAAACTCGAAAACATTTGAGATTTACGTAGCGTGTCCACAAAAATACTCGAACTTATTCCGTTTGTTTCAAATGAATCATGACAAATCGACTTTATCCCCTTGAAAATACTCCGCATTGACTATAGTGCACTTGTCCCGTTTCCGTTTTCGTTACTCAAAATATTCCTCGAAGGCCTGTAAAGTTAGACTTTTCCAGTTGCCTCGTCGTTTCGTATTTTATGATTTCCACGTTGTCCCAGTGCCGCCCTCTTACGACCATTTTGTATTTTGGGCACAAAAAGAAGTCACTGTGGGCTAAATCTGGTGAGTAGGGAAGAAATCCAAGAGTTTGAGCTGAATTTGTCCGGTCGATGCAGCACTCTTTCTTACTGAGCTTTTGTGTCAGGGGTCAGCAACTTTGGAAAAATATCGACACTCTACTTTTCAAGTCCTAAATGATCAATCAATATCGTATGCACAGAAAATCTGTCCATATTCAGCACATCAGCTATCATCCGAACAGTCATTTGTCTGTCGGAAAGTACAAAAGACCGCACACGTTCGATGAGGAAGGGCGTCCTGACTTTTGTCTTTGAAGTCTTCACGGCCTTCATAAAAACGATTAATCTATTTCAGAAATATGCTGTTTTCTTTAAGGCGTTATCTCCATAAACAGTAATTAACATTTTAGTAATTTTCTTTGATGATTTTCCGAGTTTCACTAAGAATTTCATAATCATTCGTTAATACCGTTTGTTCGTTAATTTCCATTTTCGACAAGGGGCTAAAAAAATTATAACAAAAACGAACGTAACTCTATCTGTGTTTAATAGCTCGGTGGTCAACCGGTTACTGGCGGTAGTACAGTTAAACCTCTACATAGTGGACAAACACGAGGAATTAAGAGTTGTCCACTATAGGGAACTCACAATATAATAGTTGACCACTATTGTTAAAACCTCTGCACAGTGGACATTTCTGAGGGATTGATAAAATGTCCACTATAGGGAGGCGCGTAAGAGAAAATTATAAATTACATACATACACATTAAAATTGGTATTTTTTATTACACATATGTATTCATTATAATTTATAAAAAAATGAATAAATTATTATACTATACTGTACTATACATTAATTATTAATTATAATAAGCAGGGCTCGGATTTTATTGCATTTGCTACTTATTATAGGATACAGATAAAAATAGCAGAGCGAACTATAAATTTGTTTTATGCCCCGGGGACTTCAAATATGAAATTCTATTTTTTTGCATATTTGAAATATTTTAGATTTCAGTGTTATTATTCAAGTTTTGGTGCTATTTTTTGCTAATATGCATGATATAACATGATACTATCAAGTATTTTACATAAATATTGAATGAAGAATAGTAGAACAAATATGTAATTTATGCGAATCCATAAGACGAAAAATGCCCACATTTTCTTTTCATATTAAAATCTATTTTTAAGTAACTCACGGCGTATTCGAACAAAACAATTTCTTTTTTACTACTTTTCATGTTTTTATGGCATATTAAAGCGTTTATTTTAAGATATTTTAGGTCATATTATACCACAAATTTCAGTTATTTTTAGTGCTAATAAATCCGAGCCCTGTTTATAAGTATGTATTAAAATTTAAGTATGAATATTTATGTACAATTAAAAAAATCCGTTATCATTTTTTTTGAGTAAATTTCTTCTACTCTTTACAATGGATTTGCAAATTGGCTATCATTGATAACCTTATCATATCTTCTTTATTTTAAAATTATTTATTGTTTTCCAAACTTCTTCGTACGTTGGATTGTATCGACTGATATTCTTGTTGTCCAGTTTCTTCTTCACTCAAATCGTCTTTATTGTCTTCTGTAAGTATATTTTCATCTAAAGAATTATAAACCTCAATTTGAACAGTAATCGGTACATGTTCTGAGGACGTGCCCAAATTTGCATTATTTTCATGTTCCATTACGTATTCTGCAGTATCGGACAAAAAAAAATCCTGACTTTTTAAAACAGGTTTTGACAATTTTGACCCATAAAATTGCATCTAAAACGTTTTGGAGATTTGTTTTCTACATTTTGATCAACTCTTGATATAATATTAAGAAGTATTGTCATTGGCGATAATATTTTTATTACTTAAACATTTTCGACGTGTAGTATGTATATTAACGTGGCCATTAGTTTACTCTTAAAATATATATATTTTTTTTTGTTGTTGTACAGTTTGCGGCACTTCCCTATTTTTTGTTAATACCCCAAAAAATAATAACTACAAAATTTGAAATTAATCGTTAAATTTTAATTGGCGCCCTTGGGGCACTTGAAGTTGAGTAGTTTTATCATTTTTTATGAAAAAAATCTAAACATTGTGGTATAACTTTTTTTTTTCAACTAAATAATTTTAAAATGCAAATATCGGGTAACACATTTTATGAAGATTTCTAAAATGTCACTGTTGGCACTATTACATCGTTTATTACCGACATAGTTACAATGTTATGTAAAAAAAATAAGTAAAACCTCAACAAATCGGGCAAAATGGTGTTTTTTTTTTTTGTATTATTATTTATACTAGCCGAACGGTTCAAAATAAAATAAATTTGCATATTTACAAAATTCTGTGTAAAAGTGATTAAAAATAAAACTTTAATAATTGTAATCTAAATATTATGCTTAATAATCTACCATATTATTATTTGATTATAATGCAATCGATTTCTGTCAATTACTGTGGTCGTAATTTATAATATAAAGATAAGATTATAAAATCCAATTTCACATTTAATAATATTGTACCTTTTACTGCCATTTGGCCTAGTCATAGTGTTTGTCAGATAAGTTTAATTTGTTGTTTTGTACTTACGTCTCATGGTGTTGGTTAATACTATAGTAAATTTGTTTCGTTTAATAATGTCTTCTATATTGTTACGTGAAATAATATATTAAATTAATAATCATTCAAATAAAACATCAGGAAGTAAATTACCACCAAACTTACAAGTATTAAAGACCCTGTATTTTTTTAGTATGAGAGTTGTAAAATTGAATCTTCGTGAAAGTGATAAATTATTAACTATAATTTTTTGGGAAAAAGCGCGTATTCCAGTTCGTCTAGAAAAAACATTGTATAACTAATGTAGGCTAATCTTCACATGATGAGTGGAGAACACTTTAAAAACATGCTGGAAGAAATACATCAAGACATAAAGAACAAGAAGAACTTTTTATTTCAAAATTTAATGATTTATTCGATGTAGCATGATTTATGCAGATGCTCTACAAATGATAAAACTTGAAACAGATAGACTATTTTTAATAAATCAACGGAAAAAATGACGTCTAGGATTTATGTATGGTATTGCGAATATGAGAAATGAAACACTTTCTATGGAACGAAAAAATAAAGCACTTATGAAAGAAAAACTAATGAAAGTGCTCAAACTGAAGATAATCTCAAACGTTAATATATGATTTTATTATTATTATTATTTTACTTTTTTTTTTAGAAAGTGTAATGGAAATAGACGAATCTTCCAGTTCCGGGGAAATAGATGCTGGACCTACATCGTCAAAACAAATAAGACGACAAAAGAGCATAATTACTCCTAAACACGTGTGTGCACTAGACACCTGCAAAGTAAGTGATAGGGGGGGGGGGTGATTCTTATCATTATTGCCGTAGTAGAAGCATTAGGAGAAAATATCGATGACATAAATAGAACATCAATTCAACGTTGTCGTCAAAGTTTGCGTAAAGAGAGAGCGAGTCTAATTAAAGATAAATTCCAAGAGAGTAATCTTCAAGCTGTTGTTCTTCACTGGGATGGCAAGCTACTACTTAATTTGGTTGGAAGAGATATTATTGATAGGCTTGCCATAGTAATTTCTAGTGGTGATATAGAACAAATTTTAGGTATACCTATTTTACAATACGCAACAGCAAATTAACAGGCAGAAATTATTTACAAAACTTTGTAAATAAATGGAATATTCAAAAGTCAGTTATAGCGCTGTCATTTGATACAACTGCAGTTAATAGTAGTCGACTGGATAGTACTTGTATGTTATTAAAACGATTTTTAGGGAGAAAAATCATTTTATTTACCTTGTAGACATTTATGAGATATATTCTACGAATTATTTTTGATGAAAAATTAAATAAATCGTCGGGGAAAGACGTTCCTATTTTTAAAAGATTCCAGCACTCTTGGAATAAAATAAACAATGAACATTTTTTTCCGGGTGTGTTAGATAAAAAAAGTTAAAGAAATTATAAACCCACATTTAACAAGAATCTTTGAGTATTGTAAATGAACATATACAAATTGCCCAACCCTGAAACGATTACATGGAGTTACTCGAGTTAACAATACATATTTCTTGGTGATGATCCAAATAATACGACGCTTATCCACACCCCAGGTGCAATTCACCGTGGAAGGTTGACGGCAAAAGCCATTTATTGCCTTAAAAAATATATCTTTCGTAATCAATTTGAATTAAGTATAAATGAAAAAGACGGACTTCGCAATTTTTGTATAATTGTAGTTACAGTTTATATTGAAGCATGGTTTAAATTGCCTCCTGCTGCAGTTGCACAATATCAAGATTTACTTTCTATACGAAAATTGTACAACTATAGGTCAACCGATGTAAATATATCTCGAGTAGCACTGCATAAATTTCAAAATCATTTGTGGTATCTAACTCCCGAAGCAGTTGCGTTGGCATTTTTCGATGAAAACATCAAAAAGAAAAATGATTATTAATTTAAATAACAAAACAGATTCGAACGGAAAAATAAAATGACTAAATTTAAAAAAAATCGGATGATCCAGAGTTTGTGAAAACGAAATTGTATTTTTCGTCTCAAGCGAAACTTTAGATTTTTTCAAAATAATTAACTTGGACACACAGAATTTCTTCTAAATTACCCATTAATTTTGAGTGAAAATTCATATTATCAACATTCATTGCAAATAGTCTCTAAAACTCAACGATACGGCCGAGAGAGGAGTAAAGTCGATTGAAGACTATAATACTCACTAACAATGAGAAACAAAAACAATTAGTGCTACAAATTGTGAGTGATTACAGAAAAATATTTCCTTATTATAAAAAAGGAACATAAAAAAAAAAAAACTTGTAATTAAACATATAAGGAATACATAATTAGTTTTGATCACTATTATAGACAATTGAGTCTAAAGTATTTTGTATTTATGTGACTTTATTGCATTTTGAACCGTTCGAATAGTGTACATAATAAAACGAAAGAATACCATTTTGCCCGATTTTTTGACCTTTTACTTATTTTTTTACATTAAATTGTAATAACTATGTCCGTAATAAACGATGCAATAGTGTAATATAATTTGCTACCCAATATTTCCCGTTTAATGTTTTTCGATTGAAAGGAAAAAAAAAGTTATAGCACGATGTTTAGATTTTTTCGTAAAAAATTACAAGACTACTCAAATTCAAGTGCCCGGGGGAGCCGCTTGGAATCGAACTCGGATTTCAAAATTTGCAGTAATTATGTTTTAGCGTAGTATCAAAAAAATAAAGATTTAAAAATGTATTTTCAAGGGCCACCCGAACGTATATAGAATACACATATTCCGTCCGTTAGTAGAGGTTTCACTGTAGTACTAGTAGACAGGTTAGAAGGGTGCACTGTTATTGGCAATTTGGACCGCTGTAGAAATCTAGTTTGCGTATATTTCGGACAGATTTGACGTGACCGTGAAATAATCGAGAAACCGTTTCGCGCGGGCAAAAACCACTAGGTACTTTATTAATCGAATAAAAATGAAAAAAAAAAAAAAAATATGAGAACTTGAACTGTGCAACGTTGGTTTTGGTTTTTCGATACCGCTACCGCGGAATAATTTTATTTTGTATTATAATAATAATTACGAGACACCGGACCAAAAAAAAATCGGGCAATTAGATTTTCGAATCTCTGCGGGCCGACCGATATCTGTTGCCGGTCTATCCACTGTCCATCAGTTACGTATCAAGACTTCTAGTTTTTTTTTTTTTTTATGTACACGGGTGACGTTAAGACAGCGTAGTGTTGGCGCACGTATATAATTAATGCGTACCGTCCGGCCGTTTATTCAAAAAATAAAAAAAAGTTAAAAACCGCATAATTATTATTTTATTCAAAAGTGTAGAGTACGATAATTATTGTTATAATGATTATAACGCGTGTTATGGGGACGTTTTTATAAATAATAAAAAAAAAAAAACACCAAAAACATAATTTAAAGGGAGAATAAAATACGAATGAACACAATCGTCGGTGTAGGAAAAAAAAATAATAATAATTTTTGTCTCGTTATAATAGACATGACGAAAAACAAAAAAAAAAAAAAAAAAACAGTATAGTTGAAACATCGTAATAATACGAAAAACAATAGTTATCCGTCTATGTTTATAATAGGACCGTTCCAGGACTAGTGCACAACGCCCGGCGAACAAAAACCGAATCCCGAAAAAAAAAAAAAAAAAAAAACACGTACCCGGCGCATTATTTTCCATCCCCTTATTTGTTGTTGTTGTTTTTTTTTCCCCTATTTTTTTTCTTTTACCACCGGCATCGCGGTTACCCGTGGCCGTACTACACGTACACCGTATACTGCAAAGCCGAGATTAATTCGCCCGCGGCCAATCGTATGAATAGTCTTGCTTTTTGTATTCGACTCGAAATCGTATATAATGCGTGCCCGGTAGCCGTCCTGATTACCGGCCGGGCAGAACAAAACAAAATGAAATACACCGGTCGGTCGGCTGTTGGACTGTTAATAAGGCAAACTCGATGAATGGTTCGCCTGTGTGTGTGTGTGTGTGGGTACTGCACATATTAAAAAGAAGAAAAAAAAATAATAACAATAATAAAAAAAAAAGCCCAGATATAGTTCGTACATCACGGGGGAGCCCCGAAGGTGGAAAGTTGGCACGCTGCTGGCTAGCTTAAGGGTGTAAAACGAATACGAGCTCTGTTAAAAAGGACCGGGATTTTATTTTTAATAATCACAAAAATGAAGGTATATATTTTTTAAAGATATCACCATCGAAATACTCTCCTCCGTACGATGTGCGGTGATCCCGGCGAACTTGCCATTTTTCAAAAGTCCTTTGGAACTGTTCCAAAGCCATAGCTTTAAGAGTTCTGTTGCCGCGTTCGCTATAATTTCCTCTACAACTTTAAATCGTTGTCCTCTAAGCGCAGATTTTAGTCTTGGGAATAGAAAAAACACACATGGGGCCTGATCAGGAGTATAGGGAGAGCCAAGCGGGACCACAGCAATTTTTTTGTCAGCCGAAAATTCACGAATCAACAGCGCTAAATGTGGCAGCGCCGACCCTTCTCATCTGTACATTTTCCTGTAAAATTGCACCACAAGACTCAATTCGCTTTGTTACCACACGAACGGTTAATCGGCGGCCATTTCGCATTTTTTTTCGCAAATTCCCGTCACACCATCGTTTCTGGATGACGTCGACGGTCTTCCAGAACGTGGATCGTCTTCAGTTGACCGCCGACTTTCTTTGAAACGTTTAAAACACTCGAAAGTCACGGAACAACCTAATGAATCATCCGCAAAAAGCAGTTTTAATCATTTCCGTACGTTTCCGTTGCATAATTTTTACTAAGTTTCAAGCAAAACCGTTTCGGGCATAAACGGCGAACGATAAAAACTGACTGGATTCAACCACGTGTAATATTAAAGCGAGAAAAGATTGGGACTTCGGGTTTTGTTTAAAAAATCCACTTATTCGCGGGGAATACATCTGTTTTGAAATTAAATCAAATCAAATTTGAAACGTTATCGTGTGTAGATTAGCCGTAATAACATTTGTCCCGGTACTTTTTTAACAGACCTCGTATATGATACCTGAAATAACTTTCGATGCGTTAGTTTTTTTTTTTGAATATTTGTGATAAAAAAAAAAACAAACAAATAATATGTATCTACGCCACAGTTGAAATATTATTAAGTTTTCTATTAAGCGGGGAAACTTAAAATAAAACAATTTTTAATTTTTACTTTTCTGGGTGTTACCACTGGGGGGGGGGTAACCTCCCTAATCTTAAAATTCACTGTTAGGTTTTATATATATATTTTTTTTTTTTATTACTTAGTTTTTTATTTCCACAATCTGTTTCATAATTTGAACAATAAGTGAAATTGATGAATTTGGTGTTTTTTGACGTGAAGGACGGATTAAAGATACCTTCCAGTGAAGGCACTTTTACAGTTAAAAAAAAAAAAAAAATCTTAGAACAATGTTAAGAAGTATTAGAAGAGGATATATAATAAGAATAGCAAAAAGTAGATATCGAAAGAAGAACAAGGATATTAGATTTGACTTTTTATATATATAATCACTTATCTAACCTCGTACTTTATGTACAAAACTGTATAGATTGTAAGTATTCTTTACTTTAATAATAATAAAAAAAAAAAAATGTTTTATTATACTTTGAAGAATAAATGAAATAGATTGCACCACCGATCAAATAGGTAAATTGTATCTATTATAACATATCCAAAAATTAAATTTTAAATCAGTTTAATAATAAAATATACTATATATTATTAAATCTAGGAGATAAGATAAAGAGAAAGCAGTAATGCAAGGATATATTTACCCTGCATAACTGTACTTGCCCTACTTACATTTTTTCTTCCAACCCGCCAATCGGTTTACAACTCCGATTTTCCACTCTAGTCGATTGCTCGTTTTTTCTTTTAGTTCTTTAAAAGTTTTAACTCTTGCGTCATTTTATGTTTGTCCTATGCGAGCTTCGAAGTCGTCCCGCAGTTTTCTTTCTTTCTACCACACCTTCAATAATTATATAGAACTCTGCTGGGTGTCTCAGGGCGTCTCCGACCATTTTCCAGCGCCTTACTCTAATCGCATCCGCGAACGCAAGTTTTTCTTTTACAGCTCTTTTACAGCTATGAAGTACTTATACTTCTTGGTTTGTTTTTCAGTCTATTCACAACATACCCGTTTCGACGAGCGGTATTACATAATGTCATGATAATTAATGACAGTAACAAATGGTGATCATCTGAGCATTATACAATTTGTATACACAATCTCGTTATAGCACAATATTCGTATATTATTAATTTCAATGTTCACAAATAATTTGTATGAAAGTTAAATTACTTAGTTATAACAATTTAAAATCCAAAAAGAGTGTGAATCAAACTGATAAAACAACGGCTCATTTTGTTTTCAACCGAGTAATCAATGGAAACCAGAAATAAACATATAAAATGCAATTTTCGAACTATATGACCAAAAACCAAATGCTCAAAGGCCGATTTTTTTCATTTTAACATTTAAGACGTTATGTACAACTTATAACAAACTATGGTTACAATGTTCAATAATTTCCGCTGGACCAAACGATATTTATTCCTATCATCATAAATCAGAAATTAGCACGCGAAACTCGTCTAAATCTGAACATCACACGCATATGAAATAAAATCGTGACCATAGATTTTTAACATTTTTATATGATTGTAAGATCATCTTATTATGCACGTTGTGTATAAATTTTTAGCGTTTTTTTTTTTTTAGAAGCCAAACAAATGTAAACCAAATAAAATTTAAAATAAAAAATAAACTATAACTAAAAAAATGTTTTAAAAATCGTACGTGTCTAGGAAAACCAAATATAAATTTAAAGTGAAAATTCTAAACTTTTAGATGTATTTTAAACTGAATTGCAACAAAACAAAACATGACAGAAAACAATTTTGCGTAAATTAGCCCGTTTTCCCCATTATTAGGGAAACTACGAGGACAATCGGGATTAAAACATCCGGTGCACAAACCAATTTTAATTATAATAATCCTATTAATATTATAAACGCGAAAGTTTGTTTGGATGTTTGTTACGTCAAAACTATTGAAGCGGATTGAGCTAAAATTGTGCACAGATTGGTCTTCTAGACCAAGAATAATATAATGGCAACTTTTCTCCTCCCGAATTCAACCCCAAAAGTGATTAAAAATTAAAACAAATTGTAATTAGTAGTGACGATGTAAAACCATTTTTAAATTATTATAAAATTTTTAAAAAAACAATGTTTTAGAAAATTAACTATGTAAGTTAATTTTATTTATTTTTTTTTCTCATCGTTAGTTATTATATTAAAACGGTTATCTTGGCGTTCGGAGATATGAACATTTAATTTAAATTTGTCTCATTTTAGAATAAGAAAAAAAAAACTATTGAACAAAACGAATGTTATTAATTGCATTTGTCAATTTGTCCGACTATCGCGAAACACTATGTATATAAAAAAGAAATAATAATAATACACGATTGATTTTCTAGTCTTTGAGGTCGTCACGATCCGCGGATAATAATAATAATCTGACTATGGTCAGCGTCACGAAGACTGGTGTGTGCCCGCAACGATCGTAACGGTTTTTCGTGATAGTGGTCATTAAATCATTTGTCTAAAAATGGTCTACTAATACAGGGTGCAGCAGAGCCGACTGACGAGTTTTGATGGGCTATAAATAACGAACAGTAAAACTTAGAGAAAAGGTTGTTTGTTTAATTTAAATTAGTATTCAATCGCATTTTTAAAAATTATTTTTTGAAAATTATATCTCCAAGATGGCGGCCGTCAGCATTGATACACTATTGTAGACGATCTCTGAAGCTCTCATATGATTTTCGGCACATTTCGACTGGTATGGCCTCGACTTCCACGGTGATTTTCTGTTTAATTTCTTCTATGGTATGTGGGTGATGTCTGAAAACCTTATCCTTAAGGTAGCCCCAGAGGAAAAAATCACACATGCTTATATCTGGGGACCGTGCTAGCCAGCCTATGTCTCATCTCAGAGAGACTAACCGCCCAGGGAACATTTGTCGCAAGACAGCAAGTGAAATTCTAGCTGTGTGCACTGTAGCTCCGTCTTGCTGAAACCATACATCGCTCAAATCATGTTCGTCAGCCATTTCCTCCAACCTATGGTGTAGATAAGCTTCCAACATCACAGTGTGGGCGTGACAGTGGCGGTCCTGTTCTCGTCCTCAAAAAAGTAGGTTTCCGGGCTGAGCGTCTTGGTGATTACTCAATTGACTCTCTAACCAACTGCACATTTTCGGGGGTTCTTACCGTTCTAGGTGGGTTTTCCGTGTCCAAGTCTATTTAGGGTACATTCAGTTTCTTCCAAATGCCGTATCCACAATTTGATAGTGTTAGCAGAAGGAACAGATTCAGCACGTGGAATGCCGAAGTGTACACGAAAAGCCCTTTGTGTAGCGATCACAGAACGATTATTTTCGTAACACGCACGCACGACGTAATCACGATGTACACCTGTACAGACCACGATTACGAATAAAAACGGCATTACCGTACAATTCAAAATATACCACATATTAAGGCCTGCTCTTATCATATCACAGGCTAATGAACTCATTAAACACGTCAGTCGGCTCTGCCGCACCCTGTATATAATATACGTATAAATCTATATAGTGTTATAATCACTCTCTACTGGCTAGACGACGTCCGGGGTACGACGGCGGCCACCCGGCGGTTTTCCGCGTCGGCCGTAGGTCGCGTGATTACCGCGCGACAACATTGGACCCTGGTAACCGAAAACGCGTTTCGTCAGTCGTCGTCGTCGAAAACGCATGCGGTTGAAACGCTGCGTTTCTAGGTCACCACGCACGGGGCCGACTACTGGGCGTTTTCAACGCTAAACATAAAATATACACGACAAAACCCCAACGTGATAACGATAGTTGTAGTGCATTGTCGTTATCTGCTTGTTGTAAAAATTATAAAATACAGTGGTCGGCGGTTAAAGTAGATACAAATCGTATGCGGATAGGGCGGGGACAACTACAGATATACCGAGAAAAAAAAAAAACTAATATAAACGTCCCAGTCCGTATTTTTCCATATTTTTAAATCAAAACAATTGTCAAATGTAATTCGTCATTTGAATTGGTTTTACTAAAAGTATTCTTCGTAATCGATATTTATATTTTGAAAATCATATTACGAAACGATAAAGAAAGAAAAAAAAAACGAAATATTATTCATTTTAACTGTTACGGAAATCGGAGAACAGTCGAATAAATGTGATAGACAAATACGACGGATATATTTCACAGGGGAGCCCCTCCCCCCCACTGCTGTAGGCGAGAAATCGGAAAGGTGGGAATTCGATTTGTACCTGTCTGTACGAAACGATAAATCATTTCTAACGTAAAACGATTCTGAGCCAATCGATTCGGTTAATCGTGTTTTGATAATGCCAATGGTACAAGAGTGATGTGTTTTACAAGAAGGCGGGCAATTCGGACGGATATTTCTACATGGCAATTGCAAGTGCAGTATATTGAAAATAGTATACACATACGTAACTGCTATGTTAATTTATATACGAGGTCTAATCAAAAAGTATCGAGACTGTTAAAAAAAAAAAAATACATATTTATTGGATTAAGTAATTTAAAAATTCAATCTCCTTCAAAATATGCTGCTTCGAAATCCATACAAGATCTCCAACGTTGCTGCCATTTTCGAAAACGCCTTTGTAAGTCACTTTTAACAATTCCTCGTAGCCGCTCCGTCGCATTATGTTTTATTTCATCCACATCTCGAAAACGTTTACCCTTAGCGAAATATTTATCTTCGGGAATAAAAAAAAAAAACCACATGAAACTAGGTCTGGCGAATACAGGCGGTTGAAAAACAATTGGGATATCGTATTTGGCTAAAAATTGCTGCACGGCATGGACCGAATGGACTAGGGCATTATCGCAATGCAATATCCAACTGTCTGATTTTTTAAACTCGGGTCTTTTTCTTCGTACGGTGTCTTGTAAACGGCGAACAACATCAATGGTAGTACTTTTTTTTGTTATGGTTTGTCTTTCTGCAGCGTACTCGTGATGGACATAATATACCTTGGTAGTCGAATTTGTTGGATTATTTTCTCATTGCGGCCTGTTGACGGTCATCACTTTCAACAGTTGTTCTTCCATTTTTAAACGGTCGAAACCATTGAAAAACGCGAGCGCGAGCCACGGGGTTTTATCTCCATAAGCTGACAATAACATTTGGTAGGTTTCAGTAGCCGTTTTCCCAAGTTTCCGGCTAAATATAATGCAAACTCGTTGATCTAGGTTTTCGCTCATAATGAAATCCGACAGGACGTAAAAACACATTTTACTTAATCGCACCTGACGGCCGATCGAGTCATTTTTAATGCAACTTACCGTGTAAATACGTACATTTTCCCAACATATAAAGGTAGATATATATAGCACGTGCGCAAGTTCTTATTCATGCCGGTTTACGATTAATCGTATCAGTCTAGATACTTTTTGATTAGACCTCGTATATATATATACAGGGTGCGGCAGAGCCGACTGACGGGTTTAATGAGGTCATTAGCCTGTGATAAGATAAGAGGGCGGTTAGTCTCTCTGAGAGGAGACATAGGCTGGCCAGCACGGTCCCCGGATTTAAGCATGTGTGATTTTTTCCACTGGGGCTACATTAAGGATAAGGTTTTCAGACATCGCCCACATACCATAGAAGAAATTATACAGAAAATCACCGTGGAAGTCGAGGGCCATACCAGTCGAAATGTGCCGAAAATCATATGAGAGCTTCAGAGATCGTCCACAACAGTGTATCAATGCTGACGGCCGCCATCTTGGAAATATAATTTTTAAAAATGGGATTGAATACTGATTTAAATTAAAAAAAAAAAAAAAACCTTTTCTCTAAGTTTTACTGTTCGCTATATATAGCCCATCAAAACTCGTCAGTCGGCTCTACCGCACTCAAAAAAAAAAAAAAAAAAAAATCGATTGTTATATCGAATGTTTTCCGATAATATTATATGCGTTCCGGGCGGCCGGAAAGCTGCACGAACGGAGGATCGGTTTTGGCCGTTTCGGTGATTCGGTCGGTAGACGCGACGGCGTCGGTACACATCGGCGGCCCGTTCGCCAGACGATCGCGTTGCATGGGACCCTGGTACACGGGGACGCGTTTTAGCTTACGAGTCCGCAATACGGTTGTGCACTTGGTAACGGATCTTTTCACTGGACGACATCAAAATTGTCTAATATTCTACAATCACAAGGGCCTATCTCACTGGAGGTACAACCCCAAACATGTCCGTGTACAATATGTATTATAATTGTCATATTGTCATATCTATAATGTATTGTATTTATAAAGATCTATTTTGATCGTTTAAATAATGATGCCTATGGCAGTAAAAAGAAAAAAAAAAAAAAAAATATTCTACAATCATAAATGCATTTTGTATTCAATATCGACCGTTGTCATTAGGTACCATTATATAACTCTAATTCATTTTTTTTTTTACATAGGATAAAATGTTCTTCTATTAAAAACCGTGCGTCTTTAAAAATACCTGTCAACTAGGCGACGAAATATTTTCTTCATAGCTTAAAAATACGCACTGCGGTTGTGGTGTACATTTTTTTGTAACGCTACGCGTAAACGATCGGTGTCGTGCCACGCCGTTAACATTTCTATTTTAATAGGGGGAAAAAAAATAAAACAAAAAAATAAAAAATCCGGACGCATACCGCACAACGGGTAGGCGTGAAGTCGACGGTGGACGGTGTTGGGCACGTTATATGTTACAATAATTATGTATTGTTTGAAAAATGTTGAAATATTTCAGTGAAATTTTGTGTTGTTTTGTGCATAATTCCCTATATCGTTGGTTCCCAATATTTTTAGACGGCGGTGCGTTAATTTTTTTAGATAGAATTCAGCCGCGGTGCCCTTCTGTGTGAATACCCCGAAGAAGAAGTTTGCATTTAAAAAATAACGTCGGTTTTATTTTTTTCATTCGGTACAACATATGATGAACCTTAGGTCAAATTGTTGTGCATTTTTACGGGGCCAAAATAATTTTTATTCACATAAAACCACAATGAACAGGAAAATGTCAATTATCTAAAATATAACCTAAGAACATTAGTAACCTAAATAACATTTCAAGATTACTGAATTACTGAATTAAAACAAAAATACCGAATCGAAATTAATAGAAACCGTTAATGCGTTCTCTGTTTGTTTCGGGTTTTCCCCATTTTAAAGAAAAATGTAAGAAAAAAATCAAAAAATTGATCTCCTATTCAACAAATGGATAAAACGTTTGCCAGAAATTACCTCTGATGATGATGATTGAAGCAAGATTTCCTGTCGAAAAGTTAATTACGGGTAAAAAAAAAAAAAAAAAAAAAAAAATGTACACAACAAAGTAAAACTAACATTCTTCATTTAGTATCCTAAATGTCGGTTTAGGTTATTGTTATTTGTCTGCTCCTGGAACGGGCTCGTGGTGCCCCTAGGGAACCTAACATAGCCTAACCTAACCTATTTAATATATATTGCATAGGCATTATCACGGGGGGGATATGAGGGATGAATCCCCCCCCCTATGACCTTTTTTTATAATTTATTTATTATAATATAAAATAAATTAAAATTAAAATAATAGGAATATTATTATCAATTTTATTTTTAATCTGACGGATGTAAGAAAAAACAATTATCTTTCGTTATCAATTTGATATGATAACGTGATCCGGAACGTTATTTGATTATTCGGCACACTTATTAGAACGGAAATGCCACGATGCTATTGGTTGGTAATGTAGATTACCAACCGATAGCTGACATCCTTATCAGTTTGTCGGAGTGACTCTCCAGTCACTATCATAGACCTGATACTGGCTGATAGTCCAAGGTTTATGATGACTACTGCCGGCCTAAGATGGAAACTGGACATTATATTGTAGAATGAATGAAATAAAATGTTCAAAAATAATTTGTATCGTATTAAAATCGGATCATTTTTCCGAAGTGCAACTGAAATTCCCGTCTACGCCGTTGATACATTCGGTATTAATGTATTAGTATTTTAAGCGGCTATGAAATAATGTCAAACAGTGAACTCACTGTGCTCTATGTTTAATGTTCTCAATATTATGGGCACGCCCGATAGCAAGAGATTTAGGCGGCCCGGACATGTGTATGAATAACCTAATAAAATTCGACCGAGGGAGAAGGCTAGAAGACAGTGTTAAACCATTTTTACCATATTGTGGCACGCGAACCCCGAGTTTACGAGCAAATATAATACTATTTTAATAACCAAATTTTTTCACATGGTGTAATTAAATTGGCACGTTTTTTACACAAAAGTTTTTTGTTTCATTGCATACTAGTAAAAAATATCGTTAATAATACAATAATAATAAAAAAAATCAATGCGAAGGTCGATGTTGCATTTCTGCTACAATGTTCGTAATTTCAGGCTCGATACTGGATAGTTTTAACCGAAGTAGATCGGAATCTATATTTTGCAACGGGTCTCTATACTTATTCTAAATGTACACTTGAACAGAAAAATACAATTTTCGCAAAGCTATGCGGTGGGAAACGGTGTTAAAATTTGCAGAGCCTTATTTGATGGTTCTGGATAATCATCTCGTACATGCAATTAAAAATATGTTTCGAGGGCGTTTGATTATAGTTAATTTTTAAACTACTATTTGTAAATATTTCTATCGGGCTAACTTATCTTCTGATGATGCTAGTCCATTTATTTCATTAATATCAATTTGCACCAAGCCGGTGGACGCCCGGGGAATAAGAACCGCTGGTCTAGATTAGGCATAAAAAAAAAATAAAAAATAATTATTTTAAATACAGTAGAAGCCGCGTACTAAGAACTCGGATAATTGATACAATCGCGTTATTTGTTACAAAATGTCTCGGGACCGGCCGTATATTAAAACATTGAAAATCAATCGGATTATTGAAACAACACGTCGGTTATTTGAAAAAAAATAGGCGGCTAAGGTCGACAAGATCGTGCGATTATGGATCCTAAAACACTTGAATAGCCTGACATTGACGATGTAGACGATGGAAACAGCGAGAGACCCCCGTCAAATAAAGAAATTGTGCAAGCCCCTAGTGTCCTCCGGAAAGCAATCCAGCACCGTGCAGACGAAAAAGTCTTTGGGCACCATCTCACTTATGAAAGCATGGTTATTAAGTTATTCGACGCAAAAAAACAGACATCGATAGTCACATTACGTACATAACATATACATTAAGGTGCCCGTTAATTATCTAAGAATTTATGTTTTTATTATTTTTAAGGCGATACCGGCCGGAAATTCGTCCAATACATCCAAGAATAAGGTCCGCAAAATTTGAGTTCGATTGGACCTAACTAACAGGGCGCGATTTAGACTCAAAATTCTATGAAAAAAATGAACATTTTCGTTTTTCGGCGTATACTTCGTTAAATCTTAATATAACGAAAAATTGTATGGTATCTCTATTGTAGAACTGATTAATATCCAAATAAATTGTCGTTTTATACTTTTTTTTCTAAAATCAACCTTTCCGTTCGAAATCGATATACATTATACATATAAATAATATAAAATGTAATAAATACATAGGAGGTATGTTCAAAAAGTACCAGGATTTTATTTTTAAGAATTACAAAAAATGAAAATTATTATTATTTAAAGATATCTCCTTGGAAATACTCTCCTCCGTACGATATGCAATGGTGCCAGTGATCTTGCGATTTTTGAAAGTCCGTTAGAACTGTTCCAAAGTTATAGCTTTAAGTTATGCTGCCGTAAGCATCTACATCTTGAAATCGTTGTCATTTGAGCGCAGATATTAGTCTCGTCACCTGTGATAATGTTTTATTTTATGAAATTAACATCAGCAGAACGATTTTTAGGGTCTTGACAAATCGTTGAACGATTTTTCTTTTGCTCCAAAGTTAACAACCGCGGAACGAATTTGGCAGCAACCCCTTTCATCTGTAAATTTTCGGTTAAAGTTTCATGACAAGATCCAATCGAAAATTCTGCTTCGTTTGCTAACTCACGAACGGTTAATCTGAGGTCATTTCGCACTTTTTCGCTAATTTTTGCCACAACATCATCGTCACTAGACATTGACGGTTTTCCAGAACGTGGATCATCTTCAGTTGACTGTCGACCATTCATGAAACGTTCAAACCACTCGAAAGTCACGGAACGACTTAAGAAATTATCCCCAAAAGCAGTTTTAATCATTGCGTACGTCTCCGTTGCATTTTTGCCAAGTTTCAAACAAATCTTGATGCACACACACGTTGTTTCGTCAACTTCGGACATGTCGAAAACGGCGCACGGAACAAACTGACTGGATTTAACCACTTGTAATATTAAATCGAGATAAGAAAGCTACTTCGGGTTTTGTTTAAAATATTCACTAATGCGTGGGGAATAAATATATATATATAATTCAAAACTTTATCATGTGTAAATTAGTCGTAATGACATTTGTCCTGGTACTTTTCGAACAGATCTCGTATCATGTACAGTATAATATGTACTAATCGGATATTTTTTTTTCAAAGTATAAATAAATTGTAATAAATACAACCAATCGACGCGTTTCGCCTTGGTCCAAGAGTGTTCCTCCTAATGATTGCCGGCTTCTACTGAAATTCATAAACGACGAACAAGAGAGTAGTATATAATAAATTTCCATTTTTTTTTTTTTTCATTTATTTTCCTCACGAACGTCTCCCGTTTCATTAGATTAAAGTCGATAATTGCCGCGTCCAATCGGCGAATTTCTCGCGATATCCCGACGCCTGGCGGGTGTAGAGTGGCTGGAGCCCGCTCAGACCTCCCCATAAATACGCCATTGTAATATCGTCATCGACAGAGTTAATTTTAAACAGAATTAAATTCCGCACGACGTACGCAAATACAACGGCGATATCGTTTCGGCGGTTCCTCGCATTTCCGTTTCTAGACAGTTACAACTCGTATACTCGTATACAACATGTACTCGACTTTCGTCGCGTTTCCGGCCGAAACAACTGTCGATGGCTGAAAACGAGGACTTGACGGCGGTATACCGCCGTTGTTATAATAAAACGTAGCGCGTCGTCTATAACGGTAACCGATACCGTAATATAATAATACGGTACCGCCGAACTTTAACCGGGAACCGAATATCGGTATTTCTATACCGGCGACGGCCGTTATTATTTTTTTTTTTTTTTTTTTGCGGGTGGGAAAGAAGCGGAGGCCTAGGGAACCGGGAACGTTGGTTTGTCGATTTAACCGTGTAAAATACCGATTCAATTCGTATAGCTATTGTACGATATACGAGGTGCGACAATAAAATAACGAGACTTTCTAAATATAACCTAAACTATTAACGTTATCTATAAAACGATTATTGAAATATGATTAGAAAACACTTATCTAAAAGTACTATGAACACTGATGGCATCGATTCATTTTCTTATACGTTAGTAGCCTTGTTATTAGTGCGAGTTCGACTATACTGCCGAAAAATGTTAGATATAAAAATCGAACAAAATGTGTTAACATTAAATTTCTTGTTAAATTAAAAAAAACTGCCGCGGAATCGTTTCGTATGTTATGTGAAGTTTATGGTGAAGAATGTTTATCAAGAGCTCGTGTTTTTGAATGGCACAAACGGTTTTGTAGTGGAAGGGAGGACGTCGAAGACGATGATCGTTCTGGACGTCCTACCACGTCTTCAACAAACGAGAACGTTGAAAAAATCGACAAAATTAATTAATCAATATTATTATAAAGAGGTATTAATTAAATTAAGAGAACGTGTCAGAAAGAAGCGACCAGATCTATGGAAAAATGGCTGGGTTCTTCACCAAGACAATGCTCCAGCTCACAGTGCATTTTCAATTCAACGTTTTTTAACTGAAAAAAAAATTTCTGTACTTTAACATCCCCCGTACTCGCCAGACCTTGCTCCTTGTGACTTCTTCTTATTTCCTTCTTATTTCTTTTCCCATTTTCAAACAGTAAAAATGAAAACGGCAGAATTTCTAAAAGGGCTGAATGAAAGCAATTGGCAACACTGTTTTCAAGAATGGCAGCGACGTATGCAACAGTGTATTGATGCTGAGGGTAGGTACTTTGAAGGTGATAATCATTAAATTATAACATTTTTAAAATAAACAACTTTTATTCAAAAAGTCTCGTTATTTTATTGTCGCACCTCGTACTATATTAGTGCAGCTAAAATAATATATTTAGGCTGGGGTTTAAGGGGGTGTACCATAATTTGACTGGGTACTAAACACTGTATAAAAAAAATAGTCTACAGTAGGTATACTTAAACTTTCGAACGAATTTTGGAGTGGATGACGGTGAGATTGGGGAGTGTATTGAATTTTTAATTTTGTCGGCGTAACGTTGAATATTAAAACGGCGCGATACGATCCTAACCGTTAACAAAAACAAAACAAAAATATTTAAAACTTTAAAATATTACGTCGGCGAACGAATCGGTAATTTTACTCGTTTCGTCTATTTTAAATATTTACTCGCTTATTCATTTTATGTTTTTCGTGTACACTATTAACAAAAAAAAAAAAAAACTACCAACTTTGAGTTGTTCTTAATTCGCCCGAAAGTAACTAAATATGGTAAATTATGCGCCACAAACTTTTGGAATTCGTAACTAATGTTCACGAAACGCATTCGTATCGAATGAGATTTATGAAATATGCAAATCAGCGGTAAAGTTTCGGCTCTTGATTGCCAATGGCCGTATTACTTTTTAAACGTTACCGGCAGCGACGGTCGGACACAGACGATTAATAATAATTTATCTGGAGAAGTTTAAAATAAGATTACCGAACTGAAATAAATTAGTTTATAGTGTAGATTCTAGAGGGAAGTGAAATGGAAAAATTATGTTTTTCTACACAACAGATTAGTCGACAACAAGAAAACGTAACGCTACAACCGCAGTGGTAACCTACAATACGGTATTCTGTTCGTTATTATTTTTAATATTCGTAAAAGGAAATGATATTGACTCAAAAAACAACATTGAATTCTCGGCGGAATTCCGAATAAATAAGAAAGCTACAAATATTTGCACGGCACAATTAGCAATTCATTATTATCTTCGCGTATCCATTGTAAAGACATACATCTATATTCCTAATATCGTTTATATTATTAAACGCTACAATTTACCAATTAGTTGATTTAATAATTTATCTCGGGATTTATTTCCCAATTATCCAGATGAGTTTTAAACGATAAAAAAAAAAAAATAACTATCTAGAACCTCTGTTCGCAAACTGTGGGTCGCGTTTAATTTTGAAATATATTTTTTTTTTTTGTCCATAAGAAAACTAGAATCGTTTTAGACAGTAATTTCTTATCATATTAAATATTTAAATACAGTTATATAAGATATCAATAAATTTTTTTTTGACAAAAAGTATGTGGTGATTTGCCATAATGAAAAAAAATAAAAAAATGGGTCTTATCGTTAATAGTTCGGGAACCTATGATCTAGAATATATATATATATATATATATCTACTAAATTGTGGTGGTCGGCTTATCACCGGTGGCCGGTGTTGGCTGATAACAACGACAGCAGCGACCACCGGCGCAAACTCGGACGAGAATCGAACAATTACGACGAGTTGCTGACATACCTTCAGCGAGGGACGGATTTAAGGCACTGCGTACTATGTGGAGGACGGCAAAATTGTATTGAATATTTATTTTGTTTTTATGTGTCAAAAATACTTAATTTAAGTTTCTGAGCGCGGAGCTCAGGGGTCTTGTGATTTTACAATGATGTTTGTTTAATTCGTTTTTTTTCCTGTAAACAATTTTTTCTACCAGGTGACTTCATCCGATCCTATACACTCCTTATACTGTTTCCGGTAGCAAATTTGTTTGTCTAGTTGGTACTTTAGGGTGGTCATTTTTCAATATACCTCTAAATGTTTTAACGCGGTAGAAAAAAAACTACCGAAAAATGTCGAAAATACGGCACATGCACGATTTCGTCTAACTCGAATTGTATTTTTTCTTTTTTATTTATATTTTGATTTCTGGGTAAAATGATAACCTAACCATACCGTGGCAACAATGAAAAAACACGACTAATACTACTTCAGAATCGTTAATCGTTTGCAATTTATCGTTGGATACAAATATATATTAAATTCCTATCTATACACTACCTTTCCAACTTCCCACCTACGACAGTGACCCATGGTGCGAAGCGTGTACGTCTTTTTAAAATTTATTTTCCTATTTAAAAATATATAATTTGCTTTATAGATGTCGTTATCGCCGATTCGGTACGGGTTCACCTATCGTTCATTTCTCTGAGATCTATAAATGAACTACTGCATTTTCGTTCCCATCATATTACATGTTTTAATAAAAAGATAATTACACCATTCTTACTACTACAGGAAACGTATGAACGTAACATAAATTATCTATAACCGAATATTGAAATCTATCATCAAATATTTGTTTCAACACAAACTGTGTCGCCGAACGATAGTTTTCCAGTTTAAAAACAATGAAAAATTATTTACGACCGACCATGTTGCAAGATAGACAAAATCCCTTGGCCATATTGACTATCATCTAAAACGACTAAAATATAGAGAAAAAAAACCTATGCAAAGAGTTAACAGGGTATAAGAAGTTCACCCCTCCCCCCTCAAAAAAAAATATTAGTAAAAATGTTAAAAATAAATTACTTGACCTACAAAGTAATTATTTCAAAGTTCCCCATTAGACTTACCAATAAAATAGATATAAATATATTATATGCGTATATACGTATATACGAGTACCTAAACAGCAATATAGTATGCTATTTATGAGCATTTTTTCAACCCCTTTCCCCCCAAACCGACATTTTTTTCCCACTTTTGTCGTTGATGGTTAGCGTTGAAATTACTTATATAATTAATAATATTATAATGATGTTTTCCGTGTACGAAGTTTTACTTAATGAAAATAAATAGCAGATATTATATTTGACTCAGAACGACGTGAGTTGCTTTTTTTGTTTTCATTCAAACTGCGTTTACTTAAACGCAAAAAAAAAAAAAAACAATTGCGTAATATTGATAAAATATTTTTGTGCAACGGCATTTTTAGGACAGAAGTGATATATTTCGAGGTTAGGGGCTGTAAATCCGCCACTGCCATATAAATGATCATCCGGCCTTGCCATACGTGTCCGTAAAAATAATTACCTTGTGCAATGCCCGTGCGGGTGGACGCGCGTACAGGGTGTACGGCATTTTACGAGCGGTTCGCGTGCAACCCCACCCCGCCCTATTTAAAATATATAATAAAAAAAATACCCTACGGTGAGCGGCTATTGCTAAATAACGCACAGACGTACGTACTGTTGTCGTACAAATAGTTTAACGACGAGCCCCTCGAAATTTCAACAACGGCCCGCAAGTTTACGAGGTATGAGACGACGGGCGCGCGCACACTATTATACTTTGCCCGTCGTAATTATTATTATCACTATTATTATCACTATTATTATCACTATTGTTATCACTATTGTTATTATTATTATTATTGCGTGCGGCACGCGCCGTATCGCCGTAACGGAGAGATTTTCGGCCGCGGTCACCGGGCGCGCTCGCCGTCTTCGCGGTACTCTGCCACGGCCGCCGGGCCCGTGCACCAACCCGTTATAATAACACTTAATACTTAATACATAATACATAATACATAATACATGTATATAAATCGGCAAACATCACCTCGCCCGTCGGTTATAATAATATCGGTATGGTACGGGCGTGTTACGTGCCGGGCGTACATAAACCGTTTTAATAACCTAAAAATCCATTATAATAATAATAATAACATAGAATATTGTTATCTCGGCACCTTTTCCACAATAGTGTTATGCGGTTTCGGCGACCCGCAAAACGTGTTTGCCAAAGTGCATTAAAATACATAAAAAGCGTGTGACCTAACCGCGACACGTGTAAAGAAGTATTTACGACTTGCCCGCCCGCCGCCGATGATCGCCGTTTTTATTTATTTATTTATTTTTTTTTTTTTCTGTTCTCGTCATTTATAATAATTACGGTCAAGGAACCGCATCGTGAAACGTATTATATTTTATTAATTTTTTTTTTTTTTTTTCTCTCCAAATATTTCACGAAAGATTCCCGAAATTAATTTCATTTTAACGGACACACAAAACAAATAATAATAATAAAATTAGTTTATTTCAAATGTAAAACCGATAATGGGAGAGTGTTTGCGGTAGAAATGTTTAGGTTAGGTATTCATTATACGGGGAAATAAAAAAAAAAAATAAATAATGCTTAAAAATCCATGTTTATCAATATATTATTGATTATTATTAGATAATATTGTTCGTAAATTTATTAGGTAATTAAAAAGTTATCAAAAAATACGCTATTATGGGTAGTGGGGAGGGTAAATCTTCCATACGAAATGTGCGTACACGCGCCTTCTAAAATGTCGAGCACAAACCGAATTGACAAATGTCCGTAAAAAATAATTTTAGATGTGAAAAGCTATGTAGTTATACTATACGATTTGCGTATACGGCAGTAAATATTAAGTTCTACGATTTTATACGCGGATGAATATCGGGGGAAAAACGCGATTTTTCCAGATTAAAATTTAAATATTGCGTTTTTAATATAGAATATTTTGACGAAAAAAAAAAAAAAATTAATTCAAACAAAACTTACTCGGGTTCAGCTTTTAATGGCAGACGCGCGTAGCGACAAAACCATTATAAATACAGTTTTATATGCTCTACTTATCTAGGCGTATTTAATCGGGTTCGTTATTTTCTAATATTTGCGATGGCCACGAAATCCGAATATTCGGATATCGAAGTCCTCGGATTCGCCTATAGCCGTCCGAATAATCGGGATTTGCGTTTTTTTGCGCGATTAACAGCGATCGGTGCAGCGTAATAATCCGAATTATTCGCGTAATCCGTGACGAATAATCCGAACATGGCCACCGGCCGGCATAAAATCGTCATATATTAAATTTTGTTCGATGTAATTTTAAATTCGGATTTATTAGGCAAACTGAATATTACGATTCGGGCCGCCGTGCGCCGCCGCCGCCGCCGCCGCAGCCGCCATCGCCGCCGCCGCCATCGCCGCCGCCATTGCCGCCGCCGCCGCCGCCGCTGGCTCGTAAACCGCCGAAAGCCGCCGAGTACGCGCGACGATAAACTTTCGTCTTAACCTAAAATCGTTATTCCAAAACCGGGACGTGTACATTATATAACTATATTACCGTTGCATAACTTAAAAATTAATTACGAACACAGCCCTCGGATCTCGGTATTACGCCCGGAGTTGATATACGGTTAATAAATTATTAATTATTTACAATATCGTAACATTTAACCGTTATTATAATTTCCCGGCGCCTCCGGGGGCCTTTCGGACGGCGAAATCCATTTCGGGAGTTCATGTGTATATATATATATAGGTGTATACGGTGAATTTTAATGCGAATAAATGAAATATTTACGCGGAGCTGTGCACGCTCGACTACGCGCTCTTATATACGTATTATAATATAATATTCGCATCCGGGCCGATTTCCCCTAGGCGGCATTTTTCCCAATCCGATTTTACACAACACAAATATCATAATAATATTATCATATTCCACCCGCCAGCCCCAAACCCCCCGGTCCGCTTTCCGGACTAAAATTCGTTATCGATCTCTCGCACCCTTTCCCCTCCCCGTCCCCCGGTTTCATGGGGTGGTTTTCGTCATATAATATTATTAACAATGTTGTTCGCCACGACCGGCGTAGTAATCGGGATTTACCGTATACTTTTGTCTGGCCGGCTTGACCTTCCGATCCGATTACACCCCTCCATCTGCAGTATTCTGCACGCATTCGTATTGTATTTTTTTTTTTTACAGTTTTCTAAAAAGAATACTGCGCGGCCGTCCAGTAGCTTGACGCGTCTCAAAAGCGTTCCACCGTGTTCGGCACCCCGGCCTATGGTTATAGATTGCAAACGAATCCTTCCCCTAACCATATTACTTATTCTCCAAATCATCAAACTCAGAACACCGTTATTGTGTAACGAAATTAGGATCTGCGATTTCGTCTCCGGCCCCAATAACAGCAGGTATCCCCCCCCCCCACAAGGCGCCACATGCTCTACTGTTCTGTTTACTATGTACTCGGCAGATCAACCGACGAGGCGGCTTCACACTTCCGTTTACGGATTAATATCCAATAACTGCTCTGGTTATAACCTACAAAAACATTTAGACCTCATGGCATACTAGTATAATAAATGGAAAATAAAAAGTAATTACGAAAAATCTACACATTTGACTTTCACCTTAAGGCAAGCAATAGTACCACCTGTCACCCTAAACAACCACAATATCAACAAAACAAAAAAAACAAGCTTTCGCTACTTAGGCTTAATATTAGACCTGGGCGGATCGTGTTAAAAGTAAACGACTCCTTCTCAACTCTAGACGAAAATTTCTTCGTTTCTTAATCGGTAAACATTCTAAACTCAGCATAATAACGAAACTACTCCTTTACAAAACTCTATCGATGCCCCCCATTTGGACATGCGGTATCCAACTTTGGGCGGGTAGCCCAAAAATCAAATATATATCAAATTCGAACGTTTCAATCCATAACCCTTTGTATAATCGCAAATGGCTCAATGTATATTTCAAATCTCACACATTATATCGATTTACAAACTAACACCGTTAAGAACAAACTGCAAAAGTTCAGTACAAACGATTCCGCTCCCGATTAACAAACCATCCAAATCCCTTAATATCAGCACTAAATTCAGACACCATGTAATCCTAGTAATCGTCCTCGTAGGCTAAAGAGGAACTCCCGAAGTAGTGCGTCTCGGCCATTCCAGAAGGCGGGGGTATAGCCGGTTTAGAAATAAAAAAAGGCTAAAGAGGAAATGGTGTCGTGACGTAAATCAATAACAAACAAAAATGTTTGATCTAAATTAAACAACAAATTCAGATATAAAGTGTCGCCATTGGGTGGCTAATTTTCTGACGTGTATCATGCCATAAATTATATCCGCATACAAGCTTATTGTAATAATTGAATTACAGATTGTTTCTTTCTCAGATAAATTTAAAAAACAAAAGAAAATTACTGTTTTCTAATTCTGTTTATGTATATCGGGTCATTAAAGCCCGAATCTTACTTTGAAAGACTCGGCACACTGTGACTGTGCGCATTAATGAACTATCAGGCATATTGTAGAGGAATGTCCACAAAAAAGGTATAATGGAGGCATAAATAGTCTTCACAAGGGCTATGGAGAGGCTCTCTAAGATCGATGTTCGCTTTTAAATATAGATTTTTTTTTTATATTTTAATTTAAAGTTTAATATAATTAAGCTTTGTTTTTCGCCGATATTTTAAGCCATGTGAAATTTAAAAAAAAAAAAACTCTTACTTTGTACGCATGCGGGCATTTTTGTATATATCTAACCCACGTACAGTTAGAGTCTAAAAATAACGAAATTTTGCGTATTTAACATAGAATTTTTTTTGGCCCACCATAAATGCACGTAAATTTTATACTATGTTCATCAAACGTTGTACGTAGTGGCGAAAATGAAAAAAAGGTAATGCAATATTATTTTTTTCTATTCGTTTAAAGTTCAAATTTTGATAAAACTCGTATATAGCACGGTATTTCAACACACGATTGACCGAACTTCATTCGTCATAGTTTTTCGTTACTTAAATTAAATTCTCCTCGACGTCCCGCCATATTATCGGTAGCCTACAGCTACACTTTTACTATATGACCGACATTTTTTTTTGCATATTATTATTTATGAATTTCAGAAGAGAAAAAACCCATCATATTCCAACCAGGTTTAAAATACGTATAGCCAACGAGCGCGGGCGGAATAGAGTCTTTCCTCTTTTATTTGCCCCTCCGGATTTTTGATTCGTAATTATATTATATATTCCGTTGGCCGCCGATAAAAAATTTAATCGGATCCGGGCGAACGTCGCCGGTGTCGTAATAAAAATCGAGCGGATTTAATAATGCAAAAATGCCAATCTCGTATATTGTACGGGACACGGCCGAACCGGATAGTCGACGGCGACGAAGACGATGGAAACGAGAAAGTCGCGGCCCGCGGCAGAATCATACGGCGCGCGTATCCGTACCGTCCGCCGCCGCCGTCGTACGAGGGATTCGCGATTAAATCCCCGGGCAACTCGGCGCGTCTCGTATCGTACATAAAATAAATAAAGTGTAGAAAAAAAAAAAAAAGTAAAAAAATAATAAAAGTTTACGATGATTAAAAAAGGATTGCGCGCGCGCACAGCTGTGCGGACGGGCCCCCGGTCCGTGCGTTTATAAATATTTCATTCGCCCCCGGGTATAGGTATGCGGCGCTCGGCGTTGTTTCTTTTTATATTACTACAATAATTTTCGCTCGTTTGTTAGATTATGCAGCAGCAGCAGGACCGACCGATGTCCCGCGAGTCTATTGATCTCGCGAGAAAAACCAAAAACAAAAAAATGTCGGATCCTTCTCGCCGCCGGGCAATATATTTTTAATAAAAAATTTTAATATCGTCTTATTATTCCGACCGGGCTGGTCGCGTTTGGTTTTTAGATTCTGAGCGTAGCAAGGAATGCGCCATTATTGGCTCTACTACGACTACATTATTGTTGTTCGCTCGACTATTCGATTTTTCGATTTTTCAATTACTCCTTGATAATCCGCCGCTGGCAAACGAACAGCTTTGTCCGACCGCGTTCGCTTGAGTCGTCGAGTCGGGTTAGGGGCTTCGACGAGCACTCGATTAGCCTCCATCGAATTTGAATTCGTAATTAAACGGTTCTCCACAAAAAATTATTCTCAGTTTTCCAATGTGTAACATGATTTGGTCGGTTTACGTTTTATCATCGAGCTGATAAACCTTTGAACGTCCAAAATCGGTTCGCGGTCTATCGTAACGTCGTCGAATATTATGCCTACGGCCCTATTCGACACTTTATTTCTTTAATTTTGTTCAACCCGTAGGTTGATTGCAACTCCTCTTCTCCGTTTTCGACGGTCGCTAGCCATTTGTTTGAGTGGTCTATAACCTCCAGCTCCCCGCGTCTCTCTTGAGGCTCTCGTGACTTCACCAATAAACGTATTACGAGGTCATTCCAGTGGTATTTTTCCTTCAAACATGCCCTCTATTATCGTACTGTGCAGTTCTTCTGGATGTTTAAGTGTACTTCTCCTATAATTTCCAATTTTCTCTCTCTCTAATGGTGTCCATTATAGATCGTTTCTCTCCGACTAATTCCGAGTAGATCTTGGTTACTTGGCCACTTTCTACAAACGCGTGCAATCATTTTAGCAGAAACGTATCGGTACCTATTATTACTATTATTATGATTTGATTTGATATTATGATTTTTTGGAGAATTTAATTTAAGTAAAAATCAATGCTAACGAAAAACCGTTATGAATGAAGTCCGTTTAATCGTGTATTGAAATGCCGTGATCCATACGACTTTTATTTAAATTTTAATTTTAAACGAATAGAAAAAAATAATTACATTACCATTTTTTTCATTTTCGCCATTACGTACAACGTTTGATGAACATAGTATTAAATTAACGTGCGTATATGTTGGGCCAAAAAAATTCTATGTAAAGTACGCAAAATGTTGTTTTTACGATTTCCGTAAAAATCCGAAGTGTTTTAACGGTTATAAAGAAATGTCCCTTTGGATTTTCGAATTTGTGTACGGTCAAAAAGACCAAAACTGAATTACAATAAAAATTAAAATTAAAAAAAAAAAAAAAAACAGAAAACGGTTATTGCATAAATATTCCCGTTTTCCTTCATTGTTAAGAAAATTACAAAAAAAAATTACCTCTTACAGCAAATAATATTATTTAAATTTTTTTTGTACAATTCAAGTTTAATATTACGAACGTTTTTACATTCTGGTTAGTTACTCGTATTGTATGCCAAATGTATTATGTTTAATTTTTCTATCTGGGAACAATTTTTCTACAAAAAAAATATTATTCCGATAAAAACACCCAGAAAAGTGCATTTTGGACCTTGTTGGTGTCGATTGATTGATTCTCCTTGTAGTTTCGGTAATAATGCGTAAAACAGGGAAAATGTACGCAATAACTGTTAATTTAAACTTTGTTTTTTCATTGTAGTTTGGTTAAAAATAATCGTATTTACTTGATATTCTCACTGAATACTTTTATTACCCACTTCTAGACGTGATATAAAGTTTTCAAGACATTTTGGAAATTTTAGTTTTTTATATTTTGTGTCCACCAGAAATACACAGAAATTTGACACATGGTTTATTATTATATAAGTCGTATTCAATGGGAAAAATACAAAAAAAGTCGAGCTTAATGTAAATAGTTTTTTTTTTTTTTTAAAGCAACATTGCAAAGTTTGACGAAAATTGTAAAAAAAATCTCAGCATTTAAAAATCCGAACTTCGCTCAGAATCTTTTTTCGTTGGCAATTGCTTCGTTGATTATGTACACAACGATAATATTTAATCAACGATTCCTCTTTGTATCCTCTACCATTCTAGTTATCTTTTTTTTCAACATATTTATTGCATTCGTAACTCTCGTTCGTTAATATTTATTTCGTCGTGGCCATTTTCGGAGACGATATAACGTAGCCTACGTTCTGTACGGTCGTAAACTTAAGGAAATGTATAAAATATAATATTATGAGTACCGAGTGTAGGTACGTATTTTATTTAACTCGCGAAATATTGTCCACGGATATTTTCCTTCCGTATAATTTTATCGTTTTTCGTTTATTAATGTTTACATAATTTTATCTACAAAAAAAAAAAAAAAAAACGCCGCCTGTATCAAAGGAGTTGTGTATAGGCAATTTTCACGAGGAAAAAAAATCAAAATTTTTCACGTTTCGAATTTATCACTATTATTTTATTACTACTACGCAAAGTACACGAAAAATATTTTAGTATTTTCCTATTCATTGAACATGTAGGACGGTTTATAACTGGTCCTGCGAAACAATATTAATGAAAAAGAACGCGATGAAGAAATTATATATTTATGGCTTCAAGAAAAAGAAAAACGTAAAACAAAAGGCACAATATCTCTGCGACCAGACATACGTTCGGTAGAGGCGGTCAAAATATTAGTTATGAAACATCGTATAGATGACAAAACCGAATTTCGACAATTCTTTAGATTGACAAAACGGTAATTTGATTCAATTTTCTCAACCATCGCAGTTTATATATTTTAAGCGACTACAAACACAGTTATGTTTCTTACAACACCATAAGGAAACACTTGTCGTGCAATCAGAAGAACGTTAACTGCATCGTGGTGTGCTTACTATTTTTTTTTTTTTTTTTTTTTATAAGTAAAACGAAAAACTAAAAGTTTACAATCAGTAAACTACTGTAAGTTTACTCTAATCGTATTTAACAAAAATAAATAAAATAAGCGCTCGACGACACAAATAAACTTTGTCCTAAATGCAGCGTTGTACAATTTTAGTTATTCTGTTAAAAAAAAAAAAAAAAAAAAAATACGGAAAAAGTCGTCTCGCGCGAAACAGTTTTTACAATCGAATTACCGGCGGTGAATTACGTACTCTTAAAAGCAATTTCGGTTGATTTCGGTTTGTTTTTAAACTTAGCTCGGAAGAATAATAATTCTCTGGATTATGATTAATATCCGGACCCGAACGACCGTGGCGTGTGAGTCGCGACGTCGGAGAGCAATAAAATTAAAATCATTTAATTTGAATTCAATACGGACATTGAAATGATAACTGTAGACGCATTTAAAAATAATAATTACTGGCGTACGATCGTTTTACGGTTTGGTCAGTCGTTAACATCATCTGTTCTATACATACAAACGTGGTTAGGTATAATCACGCCAATGGGTTGGGGCGGGTACAATAGAAATCGTGCCATTAAAACACGACGCGACCCGACGTTGTTTCATTGTAAAAAAATAAAAACCGACGAGCCGTTAAAAATTGTCATCTTGTACGTTTTTTTTTTTAATACCACGGAACACGAAAAGTCGCCCCCGTGGTACCGTCCGTACTCGTCCGTAACCGTCTGCCCCCCGTCGTCCCGGTCGCGGAAATCGTTACGTCGCGCCGTGTCTTGCTGTTAAATTGCATTCCGAATTTATTACTATTATTTTCGGGTACCCGGTTATTTACTTATGTCTGCGGCGATTTATTTACCCGCCGCGGTCAGATACGTTACACCCCGGGTTTAATCGCGTCCCGCGCGCAGAGCCGAAACGTTACCCGCACGTACGCAAATAATTTGACGGGAGCTGAGCCCCTCGACTTTGGATATCAATCCCACCGTAATTGGAATTGCTCTATAGGACTCGGCAATCCGCATAATAGGTACCTTTACGACGGCTTACGCGTTTTATTTGCGCCGTTTTGCCGTTATAGTCGCAGGCCTCAATAATTATTATTATTATTATTATTATTATAGTCGAGGCTCGCTATGCGCGCTCAGTTTTTACGACACCGGTAACCACTAACCGGTGTTTATCGTTATTAAACAAATTGCCCGTTCGCATACCTTCCCCAGTCCGTATTTCATAGCTATACTTCGCAGCTCGTTCGTGTTTCTTTGCGCCAAGACCGACGATGCGCCTTTAGGCCACCTGTACGCAAGTTACAGTAGAATCCCGAAATCCGTCAAAACCAGTTTCCACAAATCCCTTTTGTCACGACTGGTATTGACCTACTTTTATTTTCTAGTTGAAACTATAGTCGTGTCCGAAATATATTGATAAAAACTAAAAATTATATCGTTAGTTTTGACCAGGGAAAAGTATGGATTAGAACAAGTCCGTTAAGTATACGGGCATTTATTGGCACAGGATAATCTACCGTTGTTATTTGTTTCGGCGGAGTAAACTTTATCGTGGCGTTTAGGATTTACACGGGAACTGATTTTGAAAATCGGTTTCGACTGACTCGCCGTTTAAATGTGCGGTTAATTCTAGTTTTTTAGTCGAAATAAGTTTTGACAAAAGTGGTTTACGGATACTAGTTTTGATTTCGGGTTTTAACTGTAATATATAGGGTGTTTACAAAAGGACGCTTTTTTTTAAAAAAAAATGCCAAAATAACATTTTAATTTAATCAAAAAACAAAAAAAATGACATCATTGGAATCAGGAGAACCCCCGGTTTAGGTATGAAATATGATATCATTCATGTGACCCCCCCCTGGCCTGTTGGCACACTGTCACACGGTTAAGGAAGTTGGCGATTACTGCCCTACAATTATCCTTGGTAAGATCCTGGATGACGCAGGGAGTAAGGCCTTGCCGGACAATTTTGATCTCCTCGAAATGAAATCAAACGATTTGGAAACCTTTCATGCAACAGTGTTAAGGTCTCTGTAGCACTGTGACATGGGGCTCCACCTTGTTGAAACCATAGCTCGTTGATATCAAATGTATCAAGATGGGGCCACAGAGAGTCAGTAATCATGGTACGATAGCGTTTACCATTAACTGTCACTGCCTGTTCCACGGTGATCGAACAAAAAAAACTAAGCAGGGAAGAATAAACCGGAGTGATACTAGATAACAGATATCATAACAACAGTGTTACCAACTGAACCACAAAAAAAAATGACGGCCAATTCAAAAAGAGCGTCCTTTTGTAAATACACTGTATATACTCTATTCAGAATAAGAACAGACCGCCTTCGCGCACCGCAACTGAGCTCTTGGAGCTGCCAGACCACCTGGTGGTGGATTTGTTAATTAATCGGCAATCATCTGCAGCTGTAGTGGGCATGGATGCGCTAACAAGGACGTGTTTTCGTCCGCCGCCTGGTCTATTCGTGTTCTGAATAGAGTGTAGACACCGAGAAACCCGGTCGGTAAACAACCAGTATTATTTTAAAAGTTTTGAATTTGATAACTTGTATTCAGGCTATATCCGAGGGAGTTGGGAATGTTAACAAAAAACTTTTCGTGACGATAACGAAGACTTCCGTCCGTATCGAACGCAATGATTCGAATGGGGAACCTTGGAGAGCGTCTTCGTCTTCCCTGCAACCGCATAACCACGTCGTTACACTGGCGGAAATGAACGGCTTTTTTTACGGATTTATAATAATTTTCCACGTATTAATTAATAGAAATCTGCAGGGTGGAGGGGGATATAAAACGACGCGGTAATCGGATCCAAATTCAATACGGTCAGAGCGCAGAGTCGGTTTTTCTAGTGTTGGCGACGGCGTGTGTGCATGGAGGTGGAAAGTAAATTGAGAGAGAAAAAAAAGAAAAAAAGAAAGAAAGTTTCTACGCCGGCCGGAGGCGATAAAAGTCGACTCGTGCGGTGTAATAGGGAATATATATACATATATATATATGTACACCGTAGGCGTATAATATATATTATTTGGTATATTGAACGATACGCGGTGAAAAATTGAGGTTAGGTTACTTATGTGCGCGCGTTTGTCCGCGTCATTTGTACGATTCGTCGACGGCGGGAAATACGCGTTTCTGACTTAGGGCTGCCGTGGTTGGGGAAAATGCGGTAACCGCGCCACGCCTAATCGTTTCTATCGGCACGTAACGATCGGCCGGACGGAGACGGCGAAAAACCCATCAATTCACGCACACGTCGAATGTCCGGGCGACAATAAAATAATAGTCCGGCAACTCGTGCCGAATTTTATATTAACTTTACCGACCGCGTCCAATTGGATTTTTCATTTCGAAATTGTACGCACCCCGAGCCAATTTAGTCGGAGCGCAATGCGTTTGAACCCGAAATCGGGCGCGGGCGCGTGTTTACGTGTGCGGTGAAAAAGAAAATGGTTTTTTTTTTTTTTTTTTTAATTTTTTTTTGTTTTCTGCAAGGTGTGTATATTTTGTACCCTAAACGTAGCGTTACTTTTGCTGTTCTCTATATATTATTTGGCTGATAAAAAAAATACCCGTGGTCTACCCGCACTCTACCGCACCACGACTGATATCTGGGCACCTTGTGATGCCGTTGCTTTTCCCGAGATTAATATCTGCGCTTCAAGGGCAACGATTTCGCAACGTGGAGGAAATTAAAGCGAATACAGCAACAAAAACTAGGAACAGTTCCAAAGGGACTTTCGAAAAATAATAAGATCGCCGAGACCACTGCATATCGCCGGGAAAAAAGTATATTCGATGCAGGCAAGTATTCTGGATCAATTTTCGGGGGATGGCGGTTAAAATATGTCTCGTACATAAAATAAAACTACATAATTATATTATTATTTTAATAATAATATTATACAGTACAAAATATAATACAATAATGTATAGAAACTATAATAAATAATGAAAAAAAAAAAAAATAGTTCAATACAATTTTAAATCATAAAACAAAGTCAACCTCGGCGTGGCATTCTGGAAAATATATTGATTATTTCTTCAATATTTATCGGGATACGTCGGTGGACTGTGACAATAAAGGTCCTAAACCTGTTAGGCGATCTTCACTGAAGCTATTCATCAAGTAGGTTTTTAATCGTCTTAAAGTTGAATAAGAACCGTTTGCTGACAAAGTCAACACTGGGAGTATTTCGAATATGGACATTAAACACCAAATGTTTGGATAAAGGTCCTTCGACATAACTCCTATAACGCCTATCGATTGCACATTTTGGAAGTTCTTTATCGGGTACCGATTTCCATTTTTCCATACACACCTTCAATTCTGATTCAAAAGAGTCATAAGTCGGTAAAATGCATTTGTAAAAATCAATGCATTTTTTAAAATCATTGCTACTTGAATTTAATTTAATTAGAAAACTTGGATGCGAGTTTTGCAAACCAGAAATAATGTAATTGTGTTTTATAAATCAAACGAAATACACGTTATACGTTTATACTATTAGAACAATTGTAGTTTTAAACCGAATAATTCCGTCGTCCGACAAGATTCAATCTCGAAAATTTCGATAACATATACGTTTACCATTTTCTAAAATTTAAGATAACGTGTAATGACTAGTGGGAAACTGGGAAATGCACAAATACTTCAAATAAACTGTAGTTAATTTACAATTGTACAGAAAGTTTGTAGTTAGACTTTTATGTGATCCTAATCCCCCTTGTATACGGGCCTGATTCGAATGAGGTATCTTTAAATAATTTATGTAACTAAATTTTCAAATTATTCTATTCATTACAAGTAAATTCCCGGTACTTTTCGAATAGACTTCGTATATTTAGACGTATGTATTTTCTAGATAATGGTGGACAAAACGCGGCCGTCCGGTGTCCGCAGTATCGACGTGAACACAAATAAGAAAAATTATTATTTTAATTCCATCAGTTTCTGATATTGTCTCGTGTCTGCGTGCACGCGACAGACGATTTGATATCCGTACCCGACGTTCACCTCCGCTCCTTATAGTCCCGATAGTAATATTAACAATATAATAATATAATAGACGGTGGTCATATCATCTGACATCGTAATAACAATATCGTTACATGAGTCTAGCCGTTTTTTTTAATTTTTTATTTTTTTTTACGTCGTTCTCGTACGACGATAAAAGAATTATTACGATTTTTTCACCCCTCTTCCGAATCGTTATTTTTTTTTATAATTTCTTTTTCGTTTTCTTTCTTGCATCTCTGCCTGCATCTGAAAAGCCCATCGAGTATAGGTAATCCGCGGTATTATTATTGCGTAGTTATATTATAGAATTATTTTTTTTTTTAAAAATGATATCGTATATTCGAAACAACATCGCGAGTCGGAAATACTATTATGACTATTATTACTTATTACTATTATGTTATAAAACCGCGGATTACCGAACGGAAAAAGTCGATCCTTTATTCGATTGTTTTTCAATTAACAGATTGATAAAATTTCTTTTATCTACCTTTAACTTTTTGCGTTTGTTTCTTTATTTTCTTCCCCCCTCCCACTTCTAACCAATCATTTCAATCGGTTAAGTTTAAATATTATAAAACGTTGACACGTTAAGCGTTCGTATTTAAATCGAATATTTTAATAATGGTTTGTAACTACAAAACAAATTACAATTGTTTGTATTGTTTGTAACCACTTTCGATAACATTCGAACTTTAAACGCAAAAAAAAAATAATAATAAAATAACATTAAATTTTGAGTGTAATCTTATTTTTAAATCTCGAAAATTTTACTTTGTGTAATTTTTTTATTACTTATCTATAAACAACATTTTTTCCATCGGAAATCTTGCTTCAATCGTCAATTTTAAAGGTGTTTTCTGGTAGTAAATTTTGATTATACTTATTGTAGTTAGATTATAACGGGGGGAAAACGGAAATATTTACGCAATAACAGTTTTTGTTATTTTGTTGTAATTCAATTAAAAATAATCGTAGTGTATTACTTTTGATCAAATACTAATATTTACTAGCATTTTTTAGACGTGGTACAATTTTCAAATGATTCTGGCGTTTTTTGTTGTTATTTACGGCTATCTATTTGATATTGTTAATTTTTCTTTTACATTTTCATTAAGTTAAATAAAGATTAAATTTCTTTAACTTTTCGAAAATGTTCGAAAATTTGATACAAGGTTGTATATAAACAATAAATATGTAAATATAACCAACCGTTATCGAATTGGGTTATAAAACGCATTTGTATAAGCTCGTCTACAATAAGTAAACGCACCAACAAAAATATAATAAAATTTAAATAATTTTTATAATAAAAAATAATAATAATAATAACAATACACGACGATTTATTGCGAAAACCTCTTTTTTTTTTTTTTTTTTTTTTTATTATGAAATCTGTTAAAAACTAATTCATTCCATAGATAATACAAACATACATAAATAGGACATGCTATTATTTTCAGTGTGCTCGAAGAGTATATTTATTACCAAAGTGGTGTTATATGCCACAGAGTGGTAACCTAAGCATTGGTAAGAGATTTATGGTTATTTGTTATTTGATCAATAATAAAAATTATATTCTCCCAAAACGTAGGTATATAAATGATTAATCACGTCATATATATATATATATATATATATATATATATTATTTATTAATGAAATGTACAAATACAGTGTACGTTAAATTCAAATATTAGATCTTGTCTGAATTAAAAAAATCGGCCGATTGAGTGGAAATATCAGATCGATAAAATGTGTATGTTTACCCTAGACCTCAAACTACCGCTAATGGCCATTGCGGCAACAACTTGGTATCGACTATACTTTTCTGTCACAGAAATCGACTCGGATTGAGATATACAGGAAACTAGAGCTTATTGTCAGCCCAAGACAGAAGTTTCCAAAATCCGGAATGACTTTTAGCGCTTTTTTTTGGGTTTAACGAACCAATACTGTGGTGCCACTTGCCGAAAATCGCAACCGCCGCAACCGTTTCGCGCCGCGAGTTGTTAATCTGGAAAATGGAAACATTTGGACCGTCGTAGTACTGACAACGAGGGGCAGTGGCGCAATTACGGGGATGCTACGGGGCGACGGAGCACCCGCAGCTTTACTTTAAGCACCTCGTCCAAGTTCCACGTCTTTGTAATTTCAAATATCTATAGTCTTGACTATGTAATTTTATTTTTTTAAGATTGTATTATCGGTAATTTTTTTTTCTTTACAGATTATAATTTATATTGTATTATATTATTACTAGTATAGTGAATAAGTAACACAATACCGTCATGTTGAGATTACCGGAAGCCAAATAATTTGAGAAATTTCCATTTGGAAACGGTTACTGGACCTAATTATGAAGAACAAAAAGTGTCAGAGTCAGTTGAAGCCTATATTGGAGGCGTACAATTTATTTTCCAATTATTGATACAATTATTAATAACTTAATGTTTAGGTTTTCAAATGAAAATCTTCATATGGCCAAAGCCATTATGGCTTACACAACAGGTATCTGTTGCGTACTTATACATTCAAATAATATTAAATGTATATTATTTATTCAAACGGGAAATTCTTGATTTTGGATTTGTATAATTAAACGGATGTTACACATAATATTGTATTTATCACGCGTACGATATTTAAATAAATATTGTTTATTCACAACAACAAAAAAATACGGTATACACTAAAAAAACTAAATATTGTTTAGAGCAACACCAAAATAAATTTCTAGAATTGCAGGAAAGCCAAATTCAAACACACCCGCCGCTGCGTTCACAAACCAGGAAAATATTCTCGTTTTTCGCCGGTTTTTCCACATTATTATCAAGAAAAAATATCAAGTACCAAAAGTACCTACTCCCAGTGGCGCCGAACACGGGGTTCGGGTGTTTTTCAATACCAGAACGTATTTTCGGGGTGGTAGTGGTTAATGGGTAGGATTCCCCTCGCTGTTTGAACTCTGGCTAATGTGTTAACGCGTACTATATTTATTATACTATATAATACTATATCATGATTATGAAAATAGTCAACACTATATTCAGCGTTATATGGTGCATATTAAATAAGTTATTAAGTACCTAACGTAATAAAATTATTACATTTTATAAAAATTCTATAATATTCTATGATTTCAGGACATTATAAATTTGAAACACAGAGCGCTTGAAAGCTGAAAGGCTTGTAGCAAAAAGCTGTTTAAAAAAACAGTACAGATGACATTAACAAAAAAAAAAAAAAAAAAAATACTGAATAAAGAAGTTATTCCAAACTTGTACAAGTTAATGCAGGTTGCATTAACCATACCTGTCAGTTGTGCGACACGCGAACAAAGTTTTTCCTCCAAGAGGCGGTTGAAAAATCGTTTGCCACGAAGCATGTTACAGGAACGCATTAGTAATTTAAGTATCATAAATGTTGAGAGAGACCTAGAAAACTATGGTCGACACTTTAAAACGTAACGTAATAAAAATAATAAAATGTTTAAATTTTTTAACACCAAAAAATAGTACTGTGAATATAATAATAGTATAGTCCGAATACTGGGCGGTATGTAATGCGGGGTTATCGGGGGGGGGGAATGTGGAGCCCCCCACGACTATGTAAGCGATTCGTAAATGTCGCGCCCCCGAGATTTGAACTCACCGAACACGCCACTGATGATAATGGGCTCTCGTTCGGCGGCCAGCTGTTAAATCTAAGGATGTCGTTCTTCGACATACATAAAAAAAACTACTTCCGATATAATAATATACGATAGTGAATATGTAAATAACCTAAATTTATAATTATTCTTTTACAAAATCATTAGGCACAGTAGGTGTACGTATGGTTTTGGGCTTGTACGCCTACTAAAGAACACATACCGGGTCGGTATAACATGCCTGTATATCATCCGGTAATTCGTTTGCGTTGTATTCCAATAGTAATTAATCGTCGCTTGTCGTCGTGTTCATTTACCAATAATTATCCATTATCATATTCATTCGGTATAATGCTAATCGATCGGCATACAGAAAAGCAACCTCCGAATTCGCGGTTTCCGATTTACGTCAATGACTACTACTCGTATTATTTATCGCGCGTTGTAATGCACACGTTATAATCGGGTAAATCGTGTATATTCGAGTTGACATTACCGCTCTGTCGCGACGTGCCGGTTTTTTTTTCTTTCTTCTTTTTTTCTCCTTTGTTTTTTCATTCCCCTCTGCCGCGGCCGGCGGACCTCTTGCCGCTTTTCCGTAAATATTATTCACGTACCCGTTCGCGCACTCCAAGACTACCGCCCGGAAAAGCGGCTGACGAAGCACTCGATTTTCGCGCGTCTCCGTCCGCGGAGCCGGCCCGCGGAAATACAAATATAATATATGTATACGTACATATTTTTTATTATTTTTTTTTTTTTTTTTCCGTACACGCCTTGAATAAAATATTATATCCATCCACACTGTTATACGTGTATATACGAGTTACGAGTACCTACTATATATAATAATATTATAATATGATGTACTCTCGCCGTCGTCGCGTATAATAAAAAAATGTGCGCGCTCGTGTATATTATTATTATTATTATTATTATATAATATAATATATTCGCGATCGGTATGTATAATATTATGCGGCGACGCATTCGCGCTCGTCGTCGGTACCGATAACAATATATTCTACGTATGCATATATATATATATATCATTTTAAAAATATCGCGAGGAAGAGAGAAGAGATAAAAAAAAAATAATAATAATAATAACGAGAGCGGCTAGGATTTTAGTAGCCCTGGAGGGGTAGAGAAAAAATGATTTCTCGTTCAGACACCGCCGAGTAGTACCTATCGCGTCTGACAAAAAAAAAAATAAAAAAAAAAAACGAACAATTTGCGATCTACGATCATCGGATTTATCGTTTTATTGGGTACGTCGTTTATTTGTATATTTCGCCTGACGATTTATATCAAAAAATTCGTACGGGTATCTTACGGCCGTTATAAACCGAAATACCGATAGCGAGGGCTGTAGAAACGTTACTCCAGCCCCAGGAATTTGAAAAAAAAAAAAAAGATACATTTTTAACGACATCGTTTGTAAGTTTTGCACGTTATTTATTATTATTTTATTTTTGACACGTTTCGGAATTCGTTTGGACTTTCTACGGCCATTATAAACAGAAATATTCGGAGGGGTGAGGGTTGTAGAAACATTACTCGTACGTTTAATGTTATTTCTAAAATTCTATTCGATTTATCATCTTTCCGTGATCGTTATTGTGCTTATCATCCACCCGTTTCTTGAGCACAATCGCCTAATCGAATAGTATTTAAAATCACGTTTACCAGAATGTGTATTTTTTTTGAAAATGTACAATTGAAATGCCAACACAAGTAATATTGGTAATTCGAGGGCGTATTACAAAAAAACATAAACCTTTGCGAGCCTTGGTATATACTCGTATTATATTTAATATTTGGTGTAATTTATTTTTAAACGCGCGTCCATACGGGATTATGATATTCGTAATAATTAAATGCAATGTCCCTTGACAAAATTGTGTACTTAAAATCGGAATTTTCGGTTCGGATTTTAATCCCTATATTTATATAATTGGCATCCAGCTATGGGGGGCAGCCAAAAAATCTAATATACATAGAATCCAAACATTCCAATCTACAACTCTAAGAATAATTACAAACGCCCCTTTTTATAAACCGACCTTAAGATTAACTCTGTAAACGACACTGCTAAAATATTATACAAAAGATTCCGCTCACGATTAACGAACCGCCCGAATACTCTAATTTCAGCTTTAAATTCCGACGTTATTCCTGGCAATCCACCTAGACGCCTCAAACGCAGCTGGTGCCGTGACCTTCTTGATCCCCCCCCCATATAAATTCAGATAATAATAATAGCAATATAAAATAAAAAATAGATTCTCTTTAAAGGAAAATTAAAAAAATAAATATAAATTAATAGTGAGTGTCATTAGTGGATGGCTTCTCATATCACGTGTGTCATGTAAATATATGTATTTATGTTAGTTCTCTATTTTTAGATGTATTAATGTATAATGCGTATATGTATTTCTTTTTTTTTTACCCTTATCACATTTACTTATTGTGCCTATTAGGTATAGATTGTTTATTTCAAATAAAAAAAAAAAAAAAATATTTATATAATAGTTATAATGATAATAATAATAATAATAATAATAATAATGGAAACACTGTGACTACTACGGTTTCCACAAATCTCAGCGACTAAAAGTTGTTAAAAAAAAAAAAAAAAAAAAAAAAAAAACGTTTTCAACGCGACCGCGAATTCGCAGTTCTATATTATTGACGTACGACACATCCCATCGGTGTACGTTGAATATAATAATATGCTTTTAAAGTATTCGAAGTTGTAAAACCGAGCGTGCGAGAGATGTGGTGCATCGAACACTCGGGTAGTTTTTAAAAACTTTTATCACTTCAGCAGCCTGCAGTCTAAGAGTTTTTCCATTACCTATAAAATGTTTTCCGACTAATACCGCATTCGGTATTAAAACTCGAAATCGTATTATAACGTTCGTATGAGAATTTAATACCATCATATAAATATAGTAATGTCTAGTCTACAATCATTTTGCGCATTGACAAAGACACGACGGTATCGACCTAACCTAACAATCGAATTGCAAATCGCGAAACGGACTCGTCTCGGAAAATTATTATACAAATTTTCGGGAAATAAACAAAAAAAAAAAAAACACTGATTTTCTGTTGAGCCATTCGATGACCTGTACGAAATCCAATTCGGCAAGTCTAAAAACTATTTGAAAAACTGCAGTTACGGGGTTCTTCCCGCTCATGAAATTTCGTTCTAGGAGATTTATTAACATTTATCATACGACAAATTAACGGGTAAACAGCATTATTATTTTTTGGAGTCTGTACATTTTTTATCACAGCCCTCCGTCAGTTTTTGTTAGCACCGGCTCTGCGCATTGCTGGGCGTGAACGCGTTAAAATTAAATTAATGACGAATTACTTTTTCCTACACGATTAACTTACAAAGTTACTTTTTCGTGTATTTACTGTGTTAACTTCAAATTTATTTTGTCTACTTCGAGTTGTGTAAATTATCGGTCGATGGCAAATGATCATAACTTTATATTTTATTTCTTATTCGATAAATCTACAATATTCTAGTAAGATTCCGAATAATATTTTCCGTTTTTCGAATATCGTAAAACGATTAGTGGCGACAAGACATGAGGAGGCATGTGGACGTGGAGTCATGGACGATTTAAATTTTTTGATTATAGTCGTACCGACCAACCTTTATCTGACTTATTTGTCTGTTCAAACATATTTTCGATCTCGCGAAATTGATTAAAGTCATCTGTCTTCAGGTTCGCCACCAGAGTGGCTAAACTAGAATCCATGAACCTGAACGTGTCTATGAATCTTACAGAGAAGTCCGGATTCATATACTTCGAAAAAGATGCACACAATCTTCATTCACTGTTTTGTATCACTGAAATACGTATTTCATCGTATCCCAGCTCGGTCACGATAAAGTGGGCGTCGTAATTCGTGAGATTATGGAGTAGACACGGGTCAAATTTAGACACTTGAAATTTTAAATTACATGTATTACACAACACTGTCTGTCTAAATTTGTCCGGCAGATGACAATGATCAGCAACTTTATGGTCCCCGGACCCGTAACCGGTCTTGTAAAAATTGCACACGGAGTTCGCCACATGCAAAAATCGTTTATTTTCGGTCATCACAACTGCTGTGTTCCATCTTCAAAATATCGCCCATGCTCTGCCCCATCTCCGTTATATTTGCCACAGATTTCTTCGCCACCTCTGGCTCCTGCTCCGTCCCGCGGTAAATAACGGCCATCGTCTGGATGTTAAACTCTACCAACAATTCGGTCGGCACATCATCCGACGCATTCACCACAAACTCATAGATCATAGGTTTACAGTGATGGACCACTCCATGTTCCCCCGCATCTCGTCGAATTTCTCTAAAATCGCCTCAAAACCACGGCGAATTTTATAATCGGGTGATGTTGGTTCTTGCTCCATCCACTAGGGGCCGGAATAATATTCTCTTAAAAATTTTGAAAAAATTCTTCTAATATCCTTTTAAAATAGTAATTAAAATATGCTTTTATATGCAAAAGAATAAAGTACAAAATAAAAAGAAACTGATATAAATAGGAATATAATAAAAAAAAATAATACAGCTTAAAAAAATACTTTAACTCAACATTTTTTTTATTTAAGTAAATTAGATTAATGACGTATTTTTAATTATGAAAACTTTTGAAAACAGTTGGTAGCTATATTTTGTTCTACGTGCTCTGGTGTCATGTTTGTACGACGGTTCGTTAAAATGTTTTTATAAATATTGAAAGAACGTTCGACGTCAATTGAAGTCACAGGAGCGTGTGCATGCTGCAAACCAGCGGATAAAAATTATCCATAAGTTGTACTTCATTAGTTCAATTCTATAATTTTTACTATGTTTTTCAAAATTATATGTCCTTGATTTTTTTTGTCGAATTTTTTTTTAACTTTTCCGCCCAAGGGTCACGGTCGTTTTAGCCAATCATTCACAAATCGAGCCACAGTAGAATGGTTGGCTTTTCTAATTATGGTTGGCTTAACTTTGCATGTTAAGAGATAGATCGAGTCAGATGATTTAATTTTAATATCCCAACCAATAAATGCACCGTATAATGGCCATTTATATCCGTTGTCTCATCAATAGCAATCCAGATATCATTATCGGTTATTTCATTTTTTTTGTATTGGATAATGTCTTATCATAACAATGTGATAGATAATTGTTTCCTAATAAACTTTATCGGGTATATGTTTGGCAGTATATTTTTTTAAAAAAATGTGCAAAATTGTGGATTTCGCAATTTATACCACGGTATATTTGTGGCAATAAAACTCAAATGTAAATCTTCTTAAAATTAATTTACATTTTTTTTTTTTTTTTTTTTTTTTTTAAAGTCAATTCTGATAAAAACCAATTGGTTTTAAGTATATAACTTGCGCTTTAGAGCTTCTTGGTGTGAAGATGTGTCCGCATATTGTGATATCTGAGACTATTTAATGTACGGAATGCGTTTATTGCACACTTGATTAAAAAAAGTTGCCATCAATTGTTGTAAAGATGATATTGTTTTTATTCAATGACAGTATCCAATGTGCAATTAAATGTTTTAATTTACTTGTTGACGGCATTATGAAAAATTACAACTAGACAAGTAAAAACAAGCAACTAAATGAAAATAAAAACTACACTCAGTATGTTGCCAACACTACGTGGCATGCGACACTGCAGTATATGTTTTGAGTAAACCGAATGATAGACCATTAAACGCAGTCACACATATCATATTATGTTCTATAATTATAGACATTGTCATTCCGTTTACAGTTTTGTCAATAATAAATTAACTACAGGCTATAAAATGGCACGTATATTGTTATAGTCCGCGCCACTACAACACAAAATATCGAAAATCCATAAAATCCAGCGATATATTCTCTAATAGTCTTTATTATACGATATATCTTTTTACCTTGAAATATTCTCAAATATGCACAAAAAAAAAAAAAAAAAGAAAAGACGCCATTGGATTTTACGATTCACAATTTGTAAAGATTTCAAACCCCCGTCCGGCTGCGTAGGCTCAAAAATAACATGCAAAATAATATTATTCCGGTCTCTACTCATAACCTACCCACGACCCTACTGGCGGCATTGCGCGCAAGACCGGCTTATGGTCCCCGCAAATAAGCTTATGTTGTACGAATGCCGTTTCTCCACTCGGTAAATATTTAAGGGGTTGGTTGTCAAACGTAGTAAAACATCGTTTAAAAGTAAATATTATGTGTTCACTGTTCATGTCGAGTTTTCTGAAAACGGACAAGACGCGAAAAATTACAAATGTAAGAAAAATGTTATAACGGGAAAATAATGATGACACGTTGATAGCTCGTGATAACAGATAAGAACGCCGACGATAATCAAGTAGTGATAATAACAATTGTATGAGATAACTAGGAATGAGAAGTTATAGAAATTGCGTATTATTGTCATTTATAGCTAGGTGAGTTAAACATCTGTTCTATAACCTAGTGAGTTCATATTTGTAGTTATTTTTTTTTTTTGCATAATTTGGTATTTGTTTCAAGAATTAATGATTTCTCGTGTATATAAATGCGTTTTTAGTAAATTTATATTTAATTTCAATACAGTTTATCCCATAAAACAATAATTGAGCACAATAAGCACTGTAGTTACAATAAAACAGCGATCAAACCTAAAATGTAAAACATATATTTATTAATATTTACTAACCTATCGTATTATTCGTTTATTAGTTTATTAACTTGGTTTTATGCACGGAAATTACGGATTTTTACCATCAACGATAATGCAACTTGAAAGTCAGAATGTTTTTTTTTTTTAATTTGGTTAATTTATTTACTCTCATGAAATCCGTGCATAATAAATAAGATAAAGTAATTGGTGAAGTGGGTGTGGCAATAAATCAAAAATTAACTAATGTTTTGCAAAAATAATGTTGGATTTAGTATTTTACAAAATATAACAAATATTTTAACTGGATGAATCATATCTATGGAGGGATTGCCTGAAGATTTGATCGGTGATGATTTAGTTTACTTAAAGTATGCCTGTGTAACATCAACAGATGTAGCAAGGTGTTTTTCCCGTATTAAAAATATTCTGTCGGACAATCGTCGTCGGTTAGATGTAGAAAATCTTTAAAAAAAACTTTGGTGGTCCAGTGCAACAAATTTAATTTAATTTTATAGAAGCATTTATTTTTTTTTTTAGTTGTGAAATTATTTAATAATAGTAGTTTAGTAAAAATAGTAAATATTCAATAATATAATAATATAAACAAATTTTTGTTATACTTTCGGTTTTTTTTGTGTGCATTTTTTTTGGCATATTTTCGTGTTTTTTTTTTTTTTTTGTGCATATTTTGCCAATTTCACCTCCTATAACTTCTCATCCCTCGTGATCATCCCACGTAAAGAGCCTAACTGGTATAGAAGATAATCAATAACCGTTTTAGAGTATTTGATACTAATATACAGTCGAGTCGCGATAGCTCGAACCTCGATAACTCGAAGAACTCGACAACTCGATTTTTTTTTAATTCCCCTAGAAATTATAATCACACTCAATGTATTATAAGTCTTGTTAACTTGAATATAAAATTATGATGAATAGGTTAGTCGAAGTATATTTTAATATCTGCTATATCTGGATATTCTGGGTATTTCGTGATAATTATTATGTATTATGTTTTATCTACTTCAGTACTGTATAATACTGATTGTTAGCGCACACACAATAATAATAAGTATGGTTGGTTAGTATGTGTCTACACTCCACCTGTCGTGTTTGTCGTGCGTATTTTTGAATGTTTTTAAACGTGTCTCAAAAACGAAAGTTAAACCATTTAACTATAGCTGACAAAGTTCATGTGATACAATTGGTGGAGAAAGGTAACCGGAAAAAACAAGACATCGCAAAAGAATTTAATATTCCTCCAAATACGCTGTCGACATTTTTAAAAAATAAGGCGGATATTTTAAAAAAAATTTGAAAACAATAAAGGTGACTGTAAAAGATCAAAACCAGCAGAATATCCAAATGTAGAGGTATGTTTATTCAAATGGTTTACTCAATGTAGAGATAAAAATGTACCTATAAGTGGACCAATACTAAAAGAAAAAGCAGAATATTTCGCAACTCAATTTGGTTATTCTAATTTTAAAGCAAGTCAAGGCTGGTTAGGAAATTGGAAAAATCGTCATAACATAATTTTTCGTAAAATATGTGGTGAAAGTGCTTCTGTAAATGACTCTTTATATGTAATGAATGAAACAGCCAAAAAACCAAAAATTAATAACAAATTATTTTTCTACTGTATCTCATAAATAATACATATTTAGTTTTTGTATAGCATTTATGTATAAACATAAATGTATTATATTTGTCTTAACGTTTTTATCGTAAAATTTTAAAATTATATTTCATTACATAGGTAACTCGATGTATTTATTTTTATTTTGATAAATTCGAGTTAGGTATCTCGAATAATACATATCTCGAGGTGAATTTTTATCCCCCTTCAACTTCGAGTTGTCACGACTCGACTGTATATATATATATATAGATATGTATAAAAGCATCTTCGATTTTCGTGATAAATAGCAGTAAGAATAATATGAAATATATGAAATAGAACCATCCCCCAAACATTTGTTCGCATATACCTAATATATTTCTCGTTTAAATACGACCGGGTGGACGGGGTGTGTGTTTTAACACCAGAAAACACGCGCTTCCCCCATTGGACACGCGTCCCGGCTGGAATTGTGCCGAATCGCGCGAAAACCGTTCCGTTGTAAATTATTGGTAACCATAACCGCGTTACAACGCCTAACAACGTTAAAAACCAAAATATGGTAAAAAAAAAAAAAAAAAAAAACCATATATATATATATATATTTTTTTTTTTTTCTACTACACACTCGTATAAACCCTCATTTTCGTTTTCAATTTTCTCTGGGCTCTCCTCTCCTCGTCCGCCCGCCGCCCTGGAGATTTGAACAATTCGACGCTCGTATTATTTACGTGCTCGAAATACGAATTACATAAATCGTCCGTACAATACACGTCATTATTCAATCCGCATTAACGTGTCGTGTACGTGTCGTATTTGTACGTTGGCGGCGGCGGCGGGAAAATGATATTAAATTTTTATAACTAAAATATTGTGTCCGCATTAATAGTAATAACGATAAGCGTAACCGCGAATTATGGCATTCTGTTCGTGGGCATATGGTTGTGTGTGGGGGGGAGGAAATAAAAAATTTATTCCTTAAAACGTTTTACGCGGTACTTAAACGTATAGATATACGGGCATAATTGAACGTGAGGCTAATATACGATTATAGTAAGTAGTAAAGGTAGTTTGGCGAAGCCGTTAATTTTTTAACTTCCCGACGGTTTTCTGAAAGTACTCTTATACACCGAGACGGCCACGGGTATAAGAAAAAAAAAAACTGAAGAATAATAATTGTCGTCGAAATAATAATTATAAAAGTTCCGAGTCCCAGACGGTTTTATTATTGCTTTGTGTATATCCGTATTGAAAATAACTCGGTTCGACGCGAAATTCTGTTTTAATTCTTTCACTATCCCTTCGCGACGTATTTATATTGGTTTTTTTTTTTTTTTTTTTTTTCAGAGTTCGTCGATAATATGCACTCGTAGTTAAGTGTACGTAGTCTATCGTCAACGAACGGGAGTGCGGAGGAAGCTGAAATTATTTCCCGGTGTTTTAAAAGGTATACGAATTTTATAAAAGTGGAAAGTTTTTTTTTCGTCAAGAATATTTTACATAGAGGTAAACGTCACACGCTGAGTATTCGATGTGTTGCTTGCGGGCGGTTTTTACGAAAAAATATTAGATTTGATCGTGTAAATCCGATGAGAAATTTTGAAAAACTATTCGATAGCAGTATAAAGTATATAGACACGCCTCCTGAGCGTGTCTATTCATATAACTCACGTGTTGAATTTAAATCGTTTAAATGGGCTTCACTCACATACGCCAAGATTTTATATACGTTTAAACGATTAATTTTAAAACGGCGGAATCTGTCCTTCTCGAATTGTCTTCGCCTTTGTCACTTTAAATTCCGATACCAATAAAAATATCGTCAAACGGTTAATCCGTTTGGCCGCCCATCTCTCGGCTGATGATACGCACCGGGCTGCCGGATATTTATCCCACCGGGTTAGGAGTTTCGCCGAGCCGTCCAGCGGCGTGCAGCTCTCCAGAGCGTGTGCGCTTACAGGACCGTCTCGCACGAGGCAGCGCTAATCGTAGCGGGACTGCCTCCCGTCGATCTGTCGGCCTCTAGCAGGTGCAAGGCGTTTGACGCTTTGCGCGCGTCGGGCAGGCGACGTACCCCGCCAGTCAGCACTCCGTACGAAGATCCGCATCGCGACCAGATGGGCGCGTCGGATCCGAACCACGGAAGCGCCGGTGGGGAGTGGGCGCGCGTTAACTCCGTACGATCATTCCCCCCGACGCGCTGGTGCGGTGAGTTACACGACCGCACGGTTCCATGACGTACCGCCTCACTCAACACCTTCACGGGGCACGGATGCTTCAACTCGTTCCTTTACCGGATCGGGCGAGCTCCGTCCCCCGGGTGTTCTCACTGCGGATTTCCCAGTGAGGAGAACGAGGTGGACGACGACGCTCCCCATACCATGATGCGCTGCGAGGCGTTTGACGGGGATAGGGGAGCGTCTGGTCCGGAGGATCGGTCCGTTCGAACCGGGCGACTTGACGTGTCGCTCATGCTCATGAGTCCCCAGACCATTGAGAAGCCGCGGTCGACTTCGCTGAAGCCGTCATCGCGGAGAAGGAGTTGGCGGCGTGCGCCTTCTTCAAGCGCATCGCTAGACCGCCGGCCGGGAGGCCGGTAGGAAGTGTCGCCCCCTCTGCCTTGTGAGGGCAGCAAGTGGGCTTCGGCCTGGTTACTGCCCATCCCCACCGAAGGGCACGAACACGTTGTATTTATATTATTGCGAGCCTGCCCCGCTTAGGGGAAAACGGGACTTTCTACTAAATAATTGTATCTTTCGTTTTCAATAAATGATGGCGACCTGCCTCCCGAAGTAGTGCCTCCGGGAAACGGGGTTATTGCCGGTTTGAAACAAAAAAAAAAAAAAAAAAAGGTGTTTCGCCGATCAAATATAATAATTCTGTAAATATAAATTAAACGAGTCAAACGCCTACGGCGATAGCATTAAAAACTAACTATAAATTCTCACCGCCGCCCGTCATATTTAGTTTTACTCTAAAATTACATAAATCCAAGTGTTACATTTTAACTATTGATCTGATCAAGTTTTTATTTAATAATTATTTTTTTTTTTAGGTAATTAAATGCTAAATAATTTTTGTATACAACATTTTGTTCGTATCTTCAACCGATTGACGAATATAATTTAATGACCGTAAACAAATCAACAACGCTACATATATTTTTACAATTTTTCTCGAAAAACAAAGGTTTTACAGTATATAATGTAATAATAGTAATATATTTTATAGAGATTAAAGAGAGCTAACAAAAAGTCTTGTACGGTTTTATATGATCGGTGCTATCAATTAATGTACGAAAAACAATAAAAATAAAAAAATACTCGAAATTTATTGTTTATGAACGCGGCCAGGGACTGGGACGAGTCATCGTCGTAAAATTTAACACAGATTATTTTAACATGATAGTTATGATAAAAATAAAGAGGGATTCCGTATTCAAAGTGATCTCACCTTGTCCCGGTCGACGGGCGGATAAATGTGTTATTATTTTTCAAAAAAAAAAAAACCCCCGATATTGGCAGCAGTGGGGTAGTAATGTTTACTACACAAATCCCCATTTCTCGCTTCATTCGCAGTCGGTTAAAACGGTGGGAAAAAAAACCGGTGCCTATTAATAACCATCGAGTTGGATTTTAAGTTTTTACATTGAAACGGACGCGACCGAAGTTTACGCCGGAGTGCGATCGGTCTTGATTATGCGCGTCGACTTTGCACAGGTAGGTATCACTCGAAGAACACACGACTCCCGGTACCCGCCAGACTTTCAGGTTCTCGTATCGTCGTCGTGATTAATTTTCAGCATCGACTTTTCCGGTCTATCCGGCCGGAGAAAAAGTTACCCGAAGTTAATTATTGTTATTAAAAAAAAAAAAAAAAAAAATGATCGATTCGAACGTACACGTCCGGCGTAATTGTTACGTTCGTATTATATTACTACAGTACGGTATAGACGCTACCGTACAGTCTTCCGAATCGAACGCAAAGTTCGATTATATCATTTATTAAGTTTCGAAACTTGGATCCAAGCCTGCGAACATGCAACCCGACGGTATACAAACTCGAAAGTATAGGGTAACAGCCACGAGTAAAACGTACTTAAATAATGTTGAAATTATTTAATATACAAGTTACGACTAAAGTTTTTCAGCCGTAAGCCGCCGTCGTCGGGTAACAGAAATTTAATTAAAAAACTACAACAATACCGTGGAAAAAGTTAATTAATTAATTCGTTAATTCATTCATTATTATTTTTATTTTTTTTCTTCAATTTACTATGTGTATTGTTACCAGTAGTATTGTTGTATTTTTTTTTTTTTTTTTTTTTTTACTAAAAATATACACGTGCACTTTTTTTTTCTTTTCTTCAAATACGATTTACAAGTCGTAAAAAAAAAAAAAATGAAAAAAAAGCGGCAATTCCGTCCACGTATATATGAATTTATTTCCAAACACTCTATAAAAATAAAAAAATAATTATGATTTCGATAAACGTACGCGTGCATAGACGTTGTTAAAAACTCTCGCTAGTCGAATTAATTCATATTTAAACATTATGCAATTGTTATTAACGTTCGTAAAATATGAATTTCGTTAGATTTTCTCGCCGGGCACGTACCTACCCAGTAAAAATATTCGTTTTAATAATTGTATATTTTGTGTAAGCTGAAAAGAAAAAAAAAATAAACAGCGCAAATATCGTTTTATACTGTTTTTGTATTTACGACATCCATTACACGTAAAAAAAAAAAATAAAATAAAATAAAATAAAACGTTCAAAAAATATTAACGATTCGTTTTTAAAATACCGCCTTAACATTATAGGAGTCGGGCGGGACGGCCACCCGAGGTAAAACTTTTCCGGAAATTAAAATTTAATATTATGGGCCCGCGAGTGCTGGTGAATTATTTATAACGCCCGCGCCCGGACTAATTCGAAAACCGTACGCTATAATATTACAACAGTTTTCGGCCGTAACGAAAGTTTAGGATTTTGTTTTATTCACATTTTTAACGGTTATTGCTGCCGTTGTATATCGGCGTAACCGGCGGGTTCGGCGGTGCGAGTGCCCGCGTATAATAACGGGGCAGTGCCGTCGTCGTATACGACGGCGGGGCATGTAAGCGGTTTTGAAATTGTCAGGTGCCGGTAGTCGGCGACGACGTTACCGTTGATTATAAATATTAATACGCCTACCGGCGGCGTGTCCCGGTTATCTGGAAGGGTCCGGGGGGGTGAGTTTCGAATGCAAAGGGGCTGGTAAAATGGGGTTCGCGAAAACTTTCGCTGTTATTTTTAACAGGGAATTTATTACAATAATCGGCACGGAAAATACGCCGAGCCGTTAATTTTGGAAATTTCTGAACACGGCGTTACCGTTCGGTTACTCGAACACCCTTACCCGGCCGCAACGCCGACGGTTCGTGCGCGGGCTTTTCGCGTTAACAATATTTATTCACCCGCTCAAATATGCCGACCAACTCCCGTCTATTCAGTTACTTACGAAGTTATTAAAAAATCACGACGGATACGCCAAGCAACACGAGCTACGAGCCTTCGGTTTCAAACACAACGCAGACGACCGTCAGACGGATTTGTTGGCAAATTAAATATGTCTTGGCGTAGACAAATTAACGCGGGTCGCGTTAACTATTCCCGTGAGTTCAGTAACACGAGAACGTACATAAGACTTTACCTGACGAGACGATAAAAAAATTGACTAAATAACAAGCATGCAAAAACAGCTGCGTTTCGCCGACTCAGCCGGACACCGAAAGAGATTCGGCTAAAATATTAAATCAATTCGTGGCAATTTACGATAGAAAGTCATGTCTATCGATTCAATATTTCGGTATTGTGATTGAAAATAAAATAAATTTCGCCAAGCATTTCTTCCAAGTACGGTATTTTTAACGATATACGAATTATAAGTGAATACTGATAGGTTTGGTAGATGTGGAGGGGGACGCTTCGAGACTTCGGTTATAGAAGTCGGACTCCAACGACGATTAGCTGCTTTAAACAAAGCTTATACATAAAGAATAGAGGATACATTCCGCACAAAATCGCACGATTTGTAAAACACCGAGATAACCAAAACGGAAGCACTGTGGACCTATTTGATTATTTAAAAAAAAAATAATAATGTACAACTTGAGTATTTTTTCGGTTTTTCACGAATCTATGGCAGAAGTAGCCGGAAACGGAATATCGGGTGCCCCGAAATGCTCGACCAGTACTTTTTTTACCGGCATGTTGTTTTATTTCGTGTCAAGGTTTTGTTTTATAATCATTGTCAAAAACACTATTGCACGTTAGACACATTATTATATTTATCATTCCATTGGCCATATTGTAAATTTATTAAATCTATTCGATTACGATTCAAATAAACGGAACAAAATTGAAAATTATTGATAAATGATATTGAAAATTAAAATCGAATAAACGTATAAACATTTAACAATATCGGAGTCTACAATCAGACTTGATAAATATTATTATTCATATATTTATTGAATTATGTATTATTTGAAATACCTATCTAGTTAAAAGAATTACTGACAATTCGCAAAATGTCAACTTAAAACGAATTCCGTGTCGAAATTTCAGATTTTCCTGCTAAGATTAAACAAATTGGTGTTGGGGGGGTGGGAGATAATACTCCCTACATAGCCCCCTAAAACCGGGCCAGTGGTTATTTATAGTTTATTTTTAACGACAATATCACGGAGTAGCTTTCGAGTGGGCAATTAATAAATTCTATTAATCTTGTCATTGTATTGAGTGGTTACTCGGTATCCAATATTCATAGTCTGTTTAAAATATGACATCGACTCAGTGTCGTACAGACAATATTATAAATGTACATTGTAATAAAACAAAACGTTTATTTTCTGACAAATACCCAACAACAATATTTCAGTATTATAAAATGTATCTCAACTCAACGTTGTTGAGACCATATCAACAAGAGGAAAAGTCTTTGAATTTGTATTCTTTATTTATTTACGGTTTATCAAATGATTCATGTTAGGTAATATACAATTTGTTGACTTCTATATGTGGTGGGGGAATGGTCAAATGTAATTGGAGACTATAATAATAATTGAAGGAGTTTACGACAATTTTGTCTCTTTGGAGATAGAATGTCAATCTTTTCAATAGGATGTTTTACTATAAAGTTTTTTTGGAACGGTTTACACAATAATATGTCGAATGTTTCGGAAAGGTTTACATTCGTGTATAGTCGTCGTAGTATCGTACAATTTGTGATGGTCGAAGAGACAAACCGAACGCGGCGAGACAAACAGAGCCGAGTGTACAGACCCTAAATAGGATTTTGTCGTTACAAAGACATGAGATACCGCGAAAGTATATTAATAAATATACTCTATACGAGTAGTATAACGAACAATACACGATAGCGTTGGCCCAGACAGTCGTTCGCAATTACGAATTGAGTGTATTGTATGTCTGTTTTATTCTGTATAGAAAACCTCGGTCGGGTTGTCATGTTGTTGTATTATTATTTTATAATTGATTGAAAAAAAAAAAAATAATAATAAAAAATAAAGGCTGTAATCGGACTATCTCGCGTACAAAAACCCCGGCGGCGGGACACACGCGGAGAGCTAGAGATAGAGAATTCCCTTAATCACTAGAAAAAATCATTTTTTTTTTTATTTGTTAGTTTTTTGACAATATCAAAATAGTCGGTTTGTAATAGAAATTATTCTAAAAAAAATAGGCCAAGTTTTTTTTTTTGTAGCAATTAATATGCTCATAAATTGGTAACTTTTGAAATGAACGATTAAACCGAATTGGTAAAATATAATAATATTAATAAACAAACTGGGCATCTTAATAAATTATAATTATTATTTTTTTATATTTTATCAAGATGCCTAACACAAGATGTAAAAAAAGGGCAGCCAAAATTCATTGGCAAAAAGGTTATTTATATTGTTGGTCATAAAATAAAAATTTATTTCTCACTCGATAATATTTTTTGAATACAAATTATAGTTATAATTTATTACTAAATACTGACTTTTGATATTTTTATACCTATTATATTACATTGATACTCTTACCGGTGGCGTGTTCACTCAGTATTTTCATATGGGGGAATATGTGGGGGGGGCAAACCGTACATTACAAGTTGTAGGTAAGCAAATCGTTAAGCATACACATAATAAATAAATATGTTGAAAATTTCACAATGCAGATTATAAATATTATAACTATTCAAAAGAAGTAAGGAAAAAAATAAGAAAGATGTTTTGTAATTACTTGTTTGTATTACTCGATAAGATTGAAATGACCTACGGAATAGTGTGATAAAAATGCACGGAGTTTTTGTGGATAGCCGCACCTATTCTTTACATAAATCATCACGAGAAATTACATAAGACAGCGGTTCTCAACCTTTTTATAGTCACGTACCACCTACACAATTTGAAAATTTTTACGTACCACCTGACCATTTTTTTGCTTATTAATAATGTTTATGTTATATGTATAGAATTTTATTTTATTAAGAATTACAAAATGAGATAATATAAAATAAATATATAATAATAAATAAAGTATTTAATGCACAAAAAGAAATTAAACTGAATCAAATTAAATATGTAAAATTATCATAATTATCATGGTTTACTTTTTACTTCAATGAGACGATTGGTGTTGTTTTGAACGGACGATATCGGGCTCCAAATTGGTAACTTTAAGTCTTAAATCACTTTCTACGTTTAATCTACTTCTATATTTATTTTTTGTGTACAATAAGTGAGAAAATGTATTTTCGCACAGATATGTTGATACAAAAGGGATTAGAAACTGTAAAGCTTGTGCGGACAATGCCGAGTACTCTTGTTTCACGTCCAGCCAAAAATTAGTGATATTTTCTATTTTGAAAGCGATTTTTTGAGTAGAGTTACTGGTTAAGTCAATAAATAATTAATTTGCCAAAATACTATCTGGAATGTTCTTAATATAATCATTTTCGAAAGGGTTTATGATCCATTTTATTTCTGAGTTATCCTCGGGGAAATATTGTAAAACATTGGATTTTAGTGATTGAAGGTGTTCCGAAATGTCTGTAATTATATTTGAATTTGGTTGAATTTCGTTATTTTTCCAAAATGTGTTTAGTGTCTCGAATGCTGAAAGATTATCCTTAGATACTTGCGAAATAAATAAATCCAACTTTCTCACAAGTGCATTAACTTTATCACTAGCATAAAACATGTTTGTGTTTGATCCTCGCAGACTTAAATTTAAAATATTTAAACGGTAAAATATATCAGCCATATAAGCTAATCTTGACAGCCATTCGTCATCACAAAACAATTTTTTTTATGAAGGAGATTTTCTTCGCGTATGAGCTTTCCGCGTACTAATGGTACACGTACCACAGGTTTAGAACCGCTGACATAAGAAATACATACGAATTGTAAAATGTACTTCACAAATGTAATCACTGTACTTTATCACTTTTTAGGTACTCGTATACGTACATGCATACATACATATATTTATATACATTCTAATGGGAAACTTAAAAAAAAAACCTATTAAATTTGTATGTTAGGTAATTTATTTTTAACATTTTTCCTGATATTTCAGTGAGGGTTTGAACCACCAAAATCCTGAACTGTTCACCAACCGGACAGCGACCGCCAATACGACAATACGATAATCGTTATGGATTTTTGAAGAGAAAAAAATCTAATCTATTCGACTACAAAAAATTTCAACGGTTCTTAACAAATAGGACATATCCGCCTTAGCAAAACAATATATACGTACATCGAATGAACCAACTCTGGTGGTTCTAGTCACAGCCATCGTTAAGTTAATTAAATTTTTCTATTAGCTTTATGCGCCATCTTTGGAAATCTAATTAACAGATGCGAACGAAATCAGACGTATGGTACAGTCAATAATGACAGCCATGCCCAATGAAGGTCTTCGTCAAATTATGGTGGGTACGTTAATTTATGTTGGCGGTTACGTCTGTTTTCCCAATACGTCTGTTGGCGAATACGTTCGTATGAATCATGCGAAAGTCACTAGAAAAAAACCACTGTTTTACTGAAATATTAATCCCCCCCCCCAAAAAATTTTAAAGTAAGTTTAATATAACAAAGACTAACTACAAACTTTCTAGATATTTTTGTACATTAACTACAGTTTATTTGAAGTATTTGTGCATTTTCCAGTTATCATAAATTTTTAAAAATAACAAACGTATATGTTATTTCGATTTTCAAGATTGAATCTTGTCGGACGACGGAATTAATCGGTTTAAAACTACAGTTGTTCGCCAGTTATGAGTTTGATTTATAAAACACAATTACATTATTTCTGGTTTGCAAAACTCGCATCCAAGTTTTCTAATTAAATTAAATTCAAGTAGCAATGACTTTAAAAAGTGCATTGATTTTTACAAATGTTTTTTATCGACCTATGACAATTTTGAATCAAAAATTGAAGGTGTGTATGGACAAATGGACAAAGAACTACCAAAATGTGCAATCGATAGGCGTTATAGGCGTTATGTCGAAGGACTCTTATTCAAACATTTGGTGTTTAATATCCCTACTTGCAACCACCTCCCAGTGTTGACTTTGTCAGCAGACGTTTTTTTTTTTCTTCAACTTTATGACAATTAAAAACCTATTTGATGAATAGCCCCAGTGAAAATCGTCTAACAGGTTTAGGACTTTTATTTTCACAATCCACCGAAGTATCCCGATAAATATCGAAGAAATAATATCGATTATGATAGGTTTTATGATTTAAAATTGTATTCAACTATTTATTTATTTGTTTTTTTTTTTTTTCATTATTTATAGTTTTGTATACGTTAGTGTTTTTTTTTTTTTATATCACATTGCACTGTACAATATTATCGTTAAAATAATAATACAATTATGTAATTTTAATTTGCGTATGAAACATTTTCTTAACACCCCCCCCCCCCGTAAATGAACACGAGCCCGCTACATTGTGTCGCGTATCGCGACGTGTTACGCGCGTAACGTCGGACCGGCAACGGACACGTCGTACACCGGCGCTGACGAGATACCGGCCCGGGGGCGAGGGGGGTGGGGGGTCGCTCTCGGGTTGTCTCTTCGGGCGGCGCCGACACAATGGGCTTGTTTTCGGGTGCAATATCCGACCGATCTGCCGGAAACGCACGACGTCGGGGGCGGGGGCGGGGGCGGGGGGGGGGAGAGGGGGTACCGCCGGCATAATAGAATACAATACACCATCGGGTACAACGTCGGTACCCGGCAGAAACGGCGGCCGGCGATAACGGACAACGGACGGCCAATAATAAAAAAACGTAGGACGGACGGGACGGTACAGGCGGGACAACGGGCGATGGACAATAGTATTTGTTGTGCCGACGGTAGACGCGACGTCGGCACAAACGACGTGGCCCTGATATCGCGCCGGCCGTAGTGAGCGCAGCAAACGGCCGGGACGCCGCCGTACACTTCGCACACTGGCCCGTCCAACTGCCGCGCACCCGTCGGCCGATAACCCCGCCGGCGGTTTGACGGCAGTTTTATACACGTCGTTGCAACGGCGTTTTATATAAAACGCTATCGGATATTATCATTTTACCCGTTGTCGAAACCGCAAGAGGAATCGCGATAATTCGCTGGACTATAGTTTTTTTTTTTTTTTTCATTCTGTGCCCCAGGGACAATACGAATATATGATAAAAGCATACGTATAACACGATAAAGCTTGAAGGAAGAAGTCCGTCCGTGCCCCCCCCCCATCAGTCGTGACACTATCTGACGAATGATTTAATTAAAGATTCGGATAATATTTTTATTTTTATTAATTACTAAGGAGGTCTCTACACCACTTCGTTTTTAGCCGCCTCGGTGGGTTGCCAGGAATCGATAGTGTGCCCGGATTAGATACAATAAGAGGATTGGGATGATAAAGGAGTTTTGAATAGTATCTTTTATAGAAGATGCATCTAGTTTCATCAGAAACGGTCTTGATTTTTAAATCCGAACGGAGTGAGAAGTTGGACACATACGGTTGGGCGTTGGAGATTTTCCGTCGACTAATATTTCGGAGAGTATGGATTCTATTAAGGTTTGACTTTTTTTTTGCATTACCCCAGAGTTGGAGGCCATAGGTCCACCATTGGCTTGACCAAAGATTTGTAGACTTGAAGTTTCGTGTTTAGTGGGGTGTGTTTATTATTAGTTACTAATGTTTTTAACATGCGGAATCGCGCATTCTAGGTCTCTTAGCAAGTCTCTTAGTTGTGATGTGGGGAGCCCAGGCAAGACGGCGATTATAGAACTGGACTATAGTAAAACAATTTTTCGTAAACAAAAAAAAGTTACCACAATTTATACGGGATATTTCGGAAACTCGTGCATAGAGAATACGAGAATACGATGCGATTTTCTATGAATATTTTGGCACCCGATATTAACACGAATGCGTACCGTGGCATGCCGAACAATTTGCATTTCTCGTACGGAATATGCACACATATTTGCAATGCTATTGTATATTTTAAGGACTACGTAACACCCTCGATTTCAACACAGAAAATTAAGACGATTTATTTCCCATTAGTAATACTCTTAGTAATCCACGTTATTGTATGGGGGCGGCTCGACCTAATGCTATGGAACCACCAAACGTAGCCCGTAGAACGACCCGGGTCCGAATAATGTTGAAACGTCTATAGAACGGAATGAATTATTGCACGGGTCATCGATTGAAAATTTTAAACATATTGTACGTCGGTGGATTTTATACAAATATCTCGCTTTAATAGAAATTACTAAACTAAAAGTTCAATCCCCCAAGACAAAATCGTAAACACGCCCACTGGTGTATGTTAAATGTCTCGTTATGCGGATCAATGACCGACAATGGGGCTACAAAAAGTCATGATCTGTAACTGCCGCGGTGCCTCTATAATTTTACCACGTGTAGATGACTGGTTTTAACGAAAACGCTTATAAAAATTATAACCGATTGCCAAAACGATACAAAGCGCTTAAGGAATTAATAAGAACCGAACGACAATCCGGCTTTAGGTAAATAGTACCCTTATGATTATTAATGATCATATACATATATATATAGTTCACTAAAGAACGATCAGTTGTCGGACTTGTTGTAAACTTTAAATATTAAATGATTTAAACTTTAATCTCTAAATGAAGTCACGACTTAATACTGTAATGGACGACTCACTTTAAATACTAATATAGGCCTTGAACTCCAATAAGTCCGGTACCTATATACACTTCATTCAATCATTGGCCTTAATATAAGTACACATCTTGTGTACATACACACATATATATATATATATATATTAGATTAATATTTTATACAATACGTATTATTATTTTTTTTTCGTCAAAAATATAACTATGAAATACATATGAGGACGCTCTAAACGTAAAAATTAAACGGCCGTTGAATATAGTTGTTCATAACCCACTAACTCATAGCTGCGAGTAGTAATAATAACTGGACGGTTTTTATCAGAAACATGATAAGTCGTCATATGTTGAAATTTTTCGGTTCACACGGTTATTGTATATACGTGCCACGTTTTATTATTTTACACATTATTTTCCGTGAGTAATGTACTAGGTATGGGAATTATTTCGTTATAATAACCGTTTTCAATAAATAATTGTTATTTCATATTAGAGAAGCTTACAATCGTGAACGGGTCCGATGATCGTGAAGTCAATGATGGACTTCATTAGCAATCGTGTAGTTACCATGTAGTTGTACGGCAATTGGTTTGGTCAATGTTGATTCCAAACGTTATTTAATAGCTGTTAACATTTGGTTTCGAGATGCTAATGGTGAATAATCATTATAATATAAAACAACCTCTATTGGTACCCCAGCACTAATAATAATTCATTGTCGACTGGTGGTCGTTAATCATTTCGATAAAAGAAAATAACCTCCTCACCATAATTACAATTTACCAAGGGAATATATGCGTTTTTAATAAATATATATTATATTGTTGTTTTAAATTCCCACTATAGTGCAATTATTCCATATGGTAAAAAAAAATAATCTCGGTCGACCATTGTTTTTGCGTAATTGTCTAATATTCAAGAAAATATAACGAGAATATTTGTAGGGTTTTTTTTTGTTTTTTTTTTTTTTTTTTTATAGAATATTTATAACTGTCAAATTATAGGCGCTTTAAGAGAATACATATCCGAAATTGTTATTATTATATATGTAGTGAGCCGGACTGGGTAGTACTCCTCGAAACTATATATAGGCGAAGTCACCGTTAACTGACGGCTTATCAGTGGATGTTGAATGGAAAAAGATTTAAAGACAATAAATAATATTTATAAACAATAAAGTTACTTTATTGACTGAGACTGGGCAACTCGTGGTTCGTACAAATGTAAGGTATGATACCAACGGTCTGCCCATACATCGAGTCGACACTAAGTCTAAAAAATTATGGAAACCAATATCCGTATATATAGCCAACCCGAAAATAAAAGCTAGCGAAAGTAGAAATCACTTACATAAAGTATTTAAAACTACTCTCTAAATAGTCGTAATTCCTAATCATAAACAATTTATATATTTAAGCACGTCGTAACCATAAAAAGAGTTACTCAATAATACTATGCACACACTATGTACAAAGTAGTGATAATCTAGTGGCGTACGTATGTGTAAAGTTCAAGGATTTTTACATTTTTATTTATTACCATATTCTATGATTTATCTTAGTCTCAGCGTTGATAATTTTAATACAACAAAAAAAAAAAATCAACTGTGTCCAACACTTAAAATCGAATAGAGCACATGTCGCGCACCTATGCTTATAGTATTTTCGATGTAGGGACTGAATATGACTGTCTAGAAGTCTGAAGTTGACTATCTAGAGCGACTCCTAAATGGGCCGGGGCCGGGGATCATTTGATCGGGGAATATCGTGGCTATGGATTTTGATAATTTTGTTTAGCTCAGTTGTCCGTTTAATTATATACCCACGTTTAAATAGTTTTTACAGCGATCAATCTGAAACATGATAGGCCGAAACCTACCAAATCCCTTTGGATCATATTTAGTATATATATATTATGCAATAGGTAATCCATCATATACATTTTGAGCTTGCGGGCTCTTCAGCCACATCAGTCACTCGTTGACGTGTAAAAAGGTGCATATAAATTCAACTGTAGCTTACCGACTTTTCAGCCACGCCGGTGTGTGGCTCAAATTAATATAATGTGCATTTATAACTTTATTGTACATAGTTATAGTACGTAGGCCGTATAGGTACCCATATTATATATTGATCTAAAATGAAATCGATATAAATCGTTTGAACCGATAAATTCTGGATTAGTTAATAACATAATATAGAATTGAGTTGTTTAATCAGTAGGGGAATATCACAAAACGAAATGGTTTTGAAATGGTACAAAAACTGGTTTTGTATAATTTTTTTATAAAGTCATAACTACGTGTTAAATTAATTGGGCATTGAACATAGTAAAAAATACGAAACAACGAGTGTAAAGGAAAACCGGTGTGTTGGAAATGAGCCCCCCGGCCTTGCGCACGCCATTGAAACAGATATCTTAACGAAAATATCGTTAAATTATCACTGCAAGTTTGTTTATTAATATTATTATATTTTAACAATTCGGTCTAATCATTCATTTCAAAATTTACCAATTTATGAGCATAATAATTGCTACAAAAAAAAAACAAAGAATAATCTCTATTACAAATCGCCTATTTTGATAATGTCGAAAAACTAAGAAATAAAAAATGATTTTTAATCTAGTGATTAAGGGAATTCCCTATCTGTAGCTCTCCGCGTGTGTCCCGCCGCCGGGATTTTTGTACGCGAGATAGTCCGATTACAGCCTTTATTTTTTATTATTTTTTTTTTTTTTTTCAATCAATTATAAAATAATAATACAACAACACGACAACCCGACCGAGGTTTTCTATACAGAATAAAACAGACATACAATACACTCAATTCGTAATTGCGAACGACTGTCTGGGCCAACGCTATCGTGTATTGTTCGTTATACTACTCGTATAGAGTATATTTATTAATATACTTTCGCGGTATCTCATGTCTTTGTAACGACAAAATCCTATTTAGGGTCTGTACACTCGGCTCTGTTTGTCTCGCCGCGTTCGGTTTGTCTCTTCGACCATCACAAATTGTATGATACTACGACGACTATACGCGAACGTAAACCTTTCCGAGACATTCGACATATTATTGTGTAAACCGTTCCAAAAAAACTTTATAGTAAAACATCCTATTGAAAAGATTGACATTCTATCTCCTTAAAGACAAAATTGAAAAATACATCGTCTGCATACCCGGGAAGAACATAAGGAGAGAATTAAGGAGGAACTTATGGCTATACCCATCCAAATGTGCCGACAATCGGTTAAAAACTTCCGGAATCGCCATCAAAAGTACATCGCTGCTGATGGCCGCCATCTTAGCGATATTGTCTTAAACACATGTCGTAAAAAACTAAGTTGTCCACTGAATCGAATAGTATAAACTTTATTTCTGTAAATTGAATAGTTATTATTCTACAGTCCTTCAAAACCGATGCGTATGTTACGCCCTACCCTGTAATATCATATACCAATGCCTGACTTCTTGCAATTGATTTTTATAAGGTTATTCGGGGTAGGATATAATAGAAGGGAATATAATTTATATCTGTACGCAACGATAAATCATTTCTAATGAAACACGATTCTGAGCGAATTCCGTCATACTTAAAATTCGCCGTCATATTATTATAATATTGTACATGTATATTTAATAGGTAATTTAAATTTTGTACTAAAAGTTAATAAAAAAAAAAAAAAAAAAAAAAAAAGTTTTATTAAAGAGACGAGACGGGGTTTTATTATTATTATTATTATTTTTTTTTTTTAAATAAATTCCGTTCAGTTTTGTGCACGGACGGCCGGCCGGTGAATACGTCCGGGAGTTTCTTGATTTGACCGAGACAGTTTTCAATTCATCGAAAAAGTTTCCGTTCTGCTCGACTCGTAGCCGCGTACATTCGTCGATTGTCGGCTCTCGCCATTATGTAAGAGTACAAATCCAATTAGCCCGCTCGGAAACGTCTTGTAAAATATTGTCGTCGAACCAAACTTCGGCGGTTTTATTATTTTACTTCTCCGGCATAAGACGTAAATTGAACATTTTATTTTATTTTATTTTTTTACGAACCCCCGTCGGAATATTATATTACGCGCGTCTACAGTCGACAGTACCTACGGATATTTTATTATATATTGTTGTGAATTTTGACCAATGTTATTATAGTTAAATTTATAAAAAAATCAAAAAAAAAAAAATAATAATCATGTTTTGTATATATTATGTCCAGCGACTAATAATCAATTATGTAATCAGCTAGTCGATGGCTTTTTTTTTTTTTGTTGAAATTTTCGTATACATTTTTAATATAATATAGTTAAACCACAACTGCATAAGCGCATTTAGGTGGGGGGGGGCCTTAAATAATCCAAAAAAAGAAAAAAAAACAATTTGGGCGCCGTTGCATTCTATCCTGTTGGTTTTTTTTTTTTTTTTTAATCCAACGTTTTAGACGAAAAGTATCTATTCGCTATCTATCCTAATGACGGTCGTAGCTCACAGATACCACATACGAGGTGTGACAATAAAATAACGAGACTTTTTGAATAAAAGTTGTTTATTTTAAAAATATTATAATTTAATGATTATCACCTTCAAAGTACTTTCCCTCAGCATCAATACACTGTTGCATACGTCGCTGCCATTCTTGAAAACAGTGTCGCCAATTGCTTTCATTCAGCCCTTTTAGAAGTTCTGCCGTTTTCATTTTTACGTCATCAACTGTTTGAAAATGGGTTCCTTTTAATAAACTTTTAATTTTTGGGAATAAGAAGAAGTCACAAGGAGCAAGGTCTGGTGAGTACGGGGGATGTTGAAGTACAGAAATTTGTTTTTTCAGTTAAAAAACGTTGAATTGAAAATGCACTGTGAGCTGGAGCATTGTCTTGGTGAAGAACCCAGCCATTTTTCCATAGATCTGGTCGCTTCTTTCTGACACGTTCTCTTAATTTAATTAATACCTCTTTATAATAATATTGATTAATTAATTTTGTCGATTTTTTCAACGTTTTCGTTTGTTGAAGACGTGGTAGGACGTCCAGAACGATCATCGTCTTCGACGTCCTCCCTTTTACTACAAAACCGTTTGTGCCATTCAAAAACACGAGCTCTTGATAAACATTCTTCACCATAAACTTCACATAACATACGAAACGATTCCGCGGCAGTTTTTTTTAATTTAACAAGAAATTTAATGTTAACACATGTTGTTCGATTTTTATATCTAACATTTTTCGGCAGTATAGTCGAACTCGCACTAATAACAAGGCTACTAACGTATAAGAAAATGAATCGATGCCATCAGTGTTCATAGTACTTTTAGATAAGTGTTTTCTAATCATATTTCAATAATCGTTTTATAGATAACGTTAATAGTTTAGGTTATATTTAGAAAGTCTCGTTATTTTATTGTCGCACCTCGTATATCTATAATATATCATACAGTCGGATATACAAATGAACAGCTACAGTATATTTTAGATTTTTGTGGCAGATACTGGTCTAGATGACAACATGAATCATTTAAAACAAACCGCTGTCCGTGAGCATTACGTAATAATTTCAGTACCCTCAATATTTGGGCTCTAGTTGCACCTATGATCACGAGGTTTAACGTGTGATAAAAAAAAAAAATAAATAAAAAAAAAAAAAACAGTAACCTAACACGATTTATATACATAACACTTTCCACTAACCGACGACACTTTTGAATTTATTCGGTACGATTTCATCTGAACACATTGCATTTGAATTCACGTGTGTAAAATTCGACAAGTGAAATATTATTACTTTTTGAAGGAATAAAAAAAATAAATGCATTTTTAACTCGGTCCGTATTGCAATGCACGAGTACAGTGTTAAAACGATAATAGCAAAATATGTTCGCACTCTGATAGACAATCATAATTAACGAGTTAACGAATATATTTTCCATAAAAAATAAATAGATCATTTTGTACTACATTTATACGATATGCGCCACGCACATCACTTTACAATATATTTTCTTACTGCATGGTGGCACTTTAAAAAAAAAAAAAAAAATATTTTACGTCTTGCGTGTCCTCGCCGCGTTGTCGTGTGATTATTAAATATTCGAATGCAAACCGTTCGATCGAATGTCCTGTAAAATTCGTGTTTTTTTTTTTTTTTTTTTTATGTTGTTGTAATATGAGAAATCCAGAGAAATGTTATCGAAATTCGTATAACGTTACAAACGGTTTTAAGGATTCCATGCAAGTCGAGTTTTGGAACGTCAATTTATTGAGTATAAACGAACGTTTTTGGTAAACGATGTTTTAGAAAATATTACAATTTTCAGGTATGGTGTACGTTTTGGAATACACAAGTCATAATATTATATTCATATTAGATAAATTGTTCCGAGTTTGATTATTTTTGGTCGAAAAACGAAATCGGATCTACATAAATGATAAATAATCGGGTACATATTTTTTACGAATTATATTTTGTTTTTTTGTTTTTTTTTTTTAATTATTTTATTGTGGTTAAATTGTCGATCGTCGACAACCGACGTTAATCCGATTAAAGTTCGACTCAAACAAAATAATACCCGCGTGTCGAATGTAATTTCGAATATTTTTTACGCGCGTTTTAGACGATTCGTGGCGGTATTTTGTTTAGTCCATGAAACCACTATACGCAGAGCAAACGACGTATTATTAACTTTTTTTTTTCAATCCGATATATTTGTACAGAGAATATTTTTTATATTGTTTTTTTTCCCCGAGTTCCGATTATAAAACGTTCGTTCTAGCGAATAAAAAAAAAAAATAAAAATAAAAAAGTTATACTCCCCGCCCCCTCTAAAGATACGCAGACACGAGCATCAAAGCGGTTCCGCTACAAACATACAACGATCAAATGCAATCAATATACATTTTAAAAATGAATATTTTTAATAATAAAAAAATATACGTTTATATATATATATATAGTAATAATTTCATCGCCGCCGGGGAAGCCGCAAACTGCGGTTTTTAACGTTTTTAATTATTATTTTTTATTATTGTTTTTTATTATTGTGACGTTCAACTGCAGTTGTATTTGGACAGTCTGCATGCAGACGTGCTTTGCTGCACCACCGCGGTATTGTTCCGTTTTTTTGAATAATACTATATACGTACAATAATAATAATAATAATAATAATTTTGTTTTTGCGGTATTAATCTTTTAACTGATATGAAAAAAAAAAAAAAGAAAAGAGAAATCGTTTATCTATCGCAAAGCCCATACATTAAAATAATGGTAAAAAAAACGCGATATTAAATAATATACGAGTGGTTAAAAAAAAAAAAAAAAATGATTTTTATTAAACAAGCGGCGGCGCTATACTATAACCGCGCATACAATTTGATGATAAAATCCTTTTCATCCAGTAATATCATTTTTTTTTTTTTTTTTGTTTATATATATACAATTTTAATGTATTTTTTTAATGTCGTTTTATCGTGTACGCGCTTGTACGAGGAGTGTTCAGTAAATACCCGGACAAAATGTACTAAAAATCATATTTCAAACATACAAACTATTTAAATGGATCACATTCAAAATAGTGTTCTTTAGTTCTGTACAATGCTGCCAACGATCTTGACACATTTGTAAAACGCCTTTGAATTTCCTCCAAGGTTATAGCCATTAGATCTTCTGTCGCGTTATTGATGGTTTCGTTAACGTTTTCGAATCTCTGACATTTGAGGGTAGTTTTTAGTCCCGGAAACAGAAAAAAAAATTACACGAAGCGAAATCCGGTGAATACGGTGGGTGAAATACCACTGGTATAGTTTTGGATGCCGAAAATTCACGTATGGAAAGTGCTGAATGCGGTGGTGCAAAAGCCACGACTTTGATTTCCACGCTTCTGGCCTTTTACAACGTACTATCTCTCTGTATCTATCCAGTACTTTTTTTTGTTTTATAGAAAACTTGATTTACGGTCTGATCTGCAAGTACGAAATCATAATGGACAAAACCAAAAAAAAATCGAAACCAAAAACATTGCTTTGATGTTTGACCGGACCCGTTGACATTTTTTTGTACGAGGTGAATTTGAATTGTTCACCTTTGTTTTCGGGATCATATCTATATACCGATGTTTCATCGCCCGGCATAATTGATTTTATAAAACTTAAGTCATTAGAAATCCGATTTTTTAGTTCCAAACACACCTTCAACGCGTTGTTCCATTCGTTCCTCGGTCGACAATTTTGGCGCTGATTTTGCGGACACGCTTTTCGTGCCCTATTCGTCTGATTAAATCGTACGACAAGTACCAAACGATACGTACGCTAACTTCATTGGCTACATCTCTGACGGTCAATCGTCGGTCATTTCAAATTTTGTTTCGAACAAAAGTATTGGCATTATTCGTTTTTGATGTTGATGGACGGTGCCCAGGACGATGGGCGTCGTCCTCAATGGACCTGCATTAAAACGTTTGAACCAGTCAAAAGTTACACGACGGCTTAGTGAATCATCTCCAAAAATGCTAATTCAATCAATACAAATGTCTCCGTTGGGTTTTTACCGATTTCGAATGACTGTTTTTGGAGACGACGATTTTTATTACATACCGAAATATGACGGCCGTCATCACTAGATCCATTTCCGTATAACAACATTTACCAATAACGTTAAAAGTTTTTCTGTAATCATTTTAGTCGTGGTTTTTATTGAACACACACATATACCGTGTTAAGATATTTGTAAAAATATTAAAATACACGGCATCGTGCGCGTAACACGCACATCATATTAATACAATGTATAAACCATTCGGTTCCGTGCGGTCGGGCGGTTTTTCGTATTATGTACGAATCCGCCACGATAATAATAATATAGAGGGAAAATGTTCATTTTGTATATTAAAGAAAAAAAAAAAAAAACTAATATTATCTCATAATATTTATATACAGGGTGCTGCAGAGCCGACCGACGAGTTTAATGTAGTCATTAGCCTGTGATATGATAAGAGCAGGCCTTAATAAGTGGTATATTTTGAATTGTACGGTAATGCCGTTTTTATTTGCAATCATGGTCTGGACAGGTGTATATCGTGGTTTCGTCGTGCGTGCGTATTACGAAAATAATCATTCTGTGATCGCTACACAAAGGGCTTTTCGTATACACTTCGGCATTCCACGTGCTGAATCTGTTCCTTCTGGTAACACTATCAAATTGTGGAAGAACCTGGCATTTGGAAGAAACTGGAAGTATCTAAAGTAGTCTTGGACACGGAGCATCCAGAACGGTAAGAACCCCCGAAAATGTGCAGTTGGTTAGAGAGTCAATTTAGCAGTCACCAAGACGCTTAGCCCGGAAACACGCTGTAGCTTTGGGAATTCCAGACCGAAGAGACCGAGGAGAATTCTTCACGAAGATTTATGATTCCATCCCTATAAATTAATGCTTGTCCCAGAGTTAAATGCTACTGACTACGGCAACCGTAAAAATCTCTGTCAGAAAATTCTTCTGCAAATTCCTCCGACATAAACTTTTTTCTGTAGCGATGAGGCCCTTTTTCATCATTCTGGAACTGTAAGGTTAGGTTAGGCTACAAATAACCCACGACAGCTCCATGAAAAACCACTCTACGTGGAAGTCGAGGCCATACCAGTCGAAATGTGCCGAAAATCATATGAGAGCTTTCTGAAGCTACAACAGTGTATCAATGCTGACGGCCGCCATCTTGGAGATATGATTTTCAAAAAATCATTTTTAAATATGGGATTGAATACTGATTTAAATAAAAAAAAACCTTTTCTCTAAGTTTTACTGTTCGTTATTTATAGCCCATCGAAACTCGTCAGTCGGCTCTGCCGCACCCTGTATAATATAATCGAACAATTTATCGTGTCCGAGTGTTACTGCTGGGTAGCTACTCTTATCAAGCTCTCGGGTCTTGTATATTATTTACCTCGTACACTCTCACATGCTTATTGCAATCCATATTACAGCTTGTATATTTTTCTAATAAATGTTAAAACAAAAAAAAAAAAAAAAATTAAGAAAATGTTCTATATTAAAATATTCGAGTTTTTTAAACGTGGAAAAAAAATCCATTACAAAAATATAATAATATTTCTGTGACGTTTTCGACTATAACGGCAGCTATCATCCCGGCCCGTAAAAAATTACGGACAATTCAACCGGTAAATTACGTATAATTTATGAATAAAAAATCCGTTTGATGGAAAACGACCGGATCTAATAATACCGGACCGCTAAATACGAAATAATACGCTTGCGCCCATCGGGCGGCGTTCTTCGCGGCGCTTCTCGCCGCCGGGTTTCAGCTACCGGCTCCGCTTCCGCTGCTCAACACAAACTTTCCGCCTTTGCCTATCGATTTCCCCGGGACACACGTACCCCTGTATACGCTTTGGCGTCTTCCCGAATCGCCCGTTTGACTAGATTTCTGACTGGACTTCGCCAACCGTGTGAATCGGAACATTCGCAACACGAATCACCAAGTTTACCGCATACGGTATGTATAATCTTCCATATATTCTTCGTTGGTTTGGACTCTAATGACTTTAAAGGGTCTATTTTCCCGAACATTTTTCATTCGAAAACCACTAGCCTACGTCGACAGGCCATAATTTGTTATACAACAATCGCCGAGAGGTCTTATATGTACAGTAAAACTTCCATATAACGTATTTCCATTTAATGCAATTTTCTGTTTAACGAATTTTTGTTTTTCTTTTTTTTTAAGAACCATGATCTATATTGTTAATCATACGCAAATCTATCTCTGTATAACGAATCTGATGTTTCTGTATAACGAATAAACTATTCGATAACAAACCTGTTTTTGAAAACTTTGTCACTATGGAATATTAAATATTGTTCTGAAACACCGACGATTTTATTGTTTCCAATAAAGATAAGACATTGATAGGCAAGCCGGTTAAGTTGACCGCAGTATTGCGTACTGCAGTTCCAATACTGACGTAAACGTAATCGTACAAATTACAATGAAATCGAAGGAGATCACGCAGAATAATTACCTAAACTCGCAGAAAAACCGATACTAAACGCCTTTTCTGTTGTGACAAATGGTTTTAGACAAACAAGCAAATGTTTCGGAGGAATTTTTTTTTTAAACTCAATGAAATCGAAACATTTTACAAAAACAGTATTATTTATAAAAATAATAAACAAACGAAACTCACTGATTATTTCTTTTAAATTAAAATTAAAAATTACATATAATGTAATTAAATTAAACAAATAATTAAGATTAAAAAATAATAATATATATGTAGGTCTAATACGATATTTTATGTTTATTTGTAATATAAAATATAAAATATGAAAATAAAAAATTGATACATATGAAAAAAAAACATGTAATTCTATTTAACGAATTTCTCTGTAGTACGAATATTTTTTGTTCCCCATGAGACTTCGTTATATGGAAGTTTTATTATATATATATATTTAGGTGGGTCTTATTTTTTTATTTTTTTTTTTTAATTCTATCCGTGGATATTCGTGGAATTTGTTCAAAACCATAAAAAAAAATGAACTGTGCTGAGTTTCGTAATAATTGGTGAACCGTAAGGCGTGCCTCAATTGGGTTAAAGTTCAAAGAAGAGCGATTTTTGTAATTTTTGTCTAAAATATTTGAGATAGACAAACAAGTATAGGAACGATATATTTTTTAAATTAAATATCCTATAAAAAATGTTACTTGTACTGTGAAATATTAGGCCCTGACGTAATGCCAAATTTTTGTTCAAAGACACACATTAATATTGCACAGCTTTGCATTTGTGTGTTAATTGGCAGCGTGCGTTTTAACCATGTTAACAGTGAACTATATAAAATCTACTAGAAAGGTTTTTTATATACTGTTGTTGTTCATTTTTTTTAATAAAAAAGTATATAATGTATGAACTGAACATGTAAAATATATTAAAAACGAGTTTTTGTTATTTTGTGGGCGAATGAGTAGTTTAACGAAAAATGTACAAATAACAATTTTATAGGATATTTAATTAAAAAGATATTTTGTTATTAGGCACCTTTTTGCCGGTCATAAAAATTGTAGACTAAAATCACAAAAATCTAAAAACCTCCATTTTTTTGAACTTCAGCCCTCTTTAGGTACGCCTTATGGTTGACCAATTATTACGAAATTTTACACAATTCATTTATATTGTGGTTTTGAACAAATTCCAGTAGTAGCCCGATCAAAATTTGAAGAAAAAAAAATTGTCATCATCTATCCAAAAAGGACCACCCAAATATATATATATATATATATATATATATCGGCCGATTACACAGACGATTTTCCCGAGTTGAGTGGAATGCGTTACAACTTACATCCTCTCTTGTAATTGCTTCGTCCCCTGGTTGAGACGGAGTCTATAGATTTAGTAAAGTCATATTTTAATCACGTCTTTGGTACGTACCTATCTGCTATCATTTTAAACGAGTTAAATAATAAATAATTGCCTACTCCTGTCCTCTCGTGACTCTTCGCGTGCCCATAATTTCGTTATATCTTATCGGGTGTAAACCGTACCCGGTGGTGGTGGTGTTATTTAACCCTCCGCGTAGGAGTTCGATTCGCCTTGACGGTTCACTTCACTATTACGATCGTCCCTCGCAGAAAATAATTAATCTTTCGTGTAACTAATCTAGAAAAAAAAAAAAATATGATTTTTTCGAGCATAATTATAAAATACGTGTTTATTTTCGGTTGATTACAAAAAAAAAATTTAAAAAAAAAAAAACCAAACACAAATTAACAGCAACGTAATTATGCGATATGAATATAGTAATTTTTTTTCTAATTAGATCTGCTCAAGTATAAGTTGAATAAGATCATTGTGCTGACAAAGTCAACACTGGCAGTGTTGCAAGTATTGTACAGTACAAAATATAAAACACTAACGTATACAAAACTATAAATAATGAAAAAAAAAAAAAAATAGTTAAATACAATTTTAAACGAAATTAACCTCGTGTGGCATTCGGGAAAACGTATCGATTATTTCTTCGATATTTATCGGGATACTTCGGTGGATTGTGAAAATAAAATTCCTAAACCTGTGAGACGATTTTCACTGGATCTATTCATCAAATAGGTTTTTAATCGTCATAAAGTTCAGGAAAAAAAAACGTCTGCTGGCAATGTCGACACTGGGAGTGTTTGCAAGTAGGGATATTAAACACCAAATGTTTGAATAAAAGTCCTTCGACATAACGCCTATAACGCCTATCGATTGCACATTTTGGTAGTTCTTTGTCCATTTGTCCATACACACCTTCAATTTTTGATTCAAATGTGTCATAAGTCGATAAAAAGCATTTGTAAAAATCAATGCATTTTTTTTGTTTTTAAGTCATTGCTACTTGAATTTGATTTCATTAGAAAACTTGGATGCATGTTTCGCAAACCAGAAATAAAATGTTCAACTTTATGTTAGTCATACGGTTTTAAAATTACTCCGAACGATGCGCAAATTAGGTTTTGGTTGACTTTCTTTCTTTTTTTTTTTTTTTTTTACAAATACAGAATACCTATAACAATAATGATAAAATGACTTCCGTTAGTATTAAAAATAAACGGTCACGATGTGTATAACGAAAAATTAATTTCTAAAGTTTATCGAAAAACAATTCATGGACGCGTTCTCTGAATTTGTCATATAAAAGCTATGTGACGACCGATAGTAAATTATTTTTATAGTACTAACTAGTATAAATATCTACGTGGAAATTTAACCAATTCGTGTATATATAAAACAAAAAAAACAAAAAAAACCAATATAATTTAATTTTGTCATTGTTTTCGTCGATCGATTCGACCGCCGGTGACTAATTTGCAGTCGCGATCGATTCACCGCCATCCCAGGAGTTATAATTTGTTTGAAAACCTTTTTGAACCGATCGCGCTTGGTGTTTTTTTTTTTTTTTTTCTTCATCAGGTTTTTGCGATTTTTTTGCGTGCAATTATTAGTGAATTCGGTAAACAGTACCGGTAGGTACTGAGAATTCCGAAATACAAACAAACAAATCGGCTCTGTTTCGCTCTGCGTTCACTTTTGAAGCTTATTTTTTTGCCGGTTTGAAAATATTGTTGAGGGAAAAAATAAAAAAAAAAATAAAAAAATATCGTACACTGTACGTGAAATATAATATAAATACACTTACAGATATACTCGGGCGGCGTGCAGAATGTCTTCATAAAACACGATTATTTACGTTCGGCCGCGTAATAATATCCGGCTGACGGTGTTTCGGTATACAATTCTGCATCGAATAACTAGTGTACAATACGTACGATTCGATTTGAACATGAATGTGTGGAAAATATAAAAAAAAAATCTATAAACTCGTATTGTTATTTTACAGAAAAGGGAAGAGATGTCGAAATTCATAAGGCGCAAAATACAGACTTTCCTAAAAAAAAAAAAAAACGACTGCACGCGTGATGTAATACTATTTTTTTTTTTTTTTTTGTTTTTCTATTATACTCGGTTTACGGTTATTTTTTATTTTTTTATTTTTTTATTTTTTTTTTTATGAAAACGCGCGCGTGTTAAGCGTGTACATTGATGGAATAATAATGATATTATAATTCACGCAGACGCCGATCGAATTTATACCGTTTCGCGTCCAATCATTACTACAGTGAGCAAAAAAAATTAAAAAAAAAAAAAAACCTTATACGCGTACATCAGCACGTTTTAGTTTTAACAGGATATATAATATAATTTTCGACAACGTCAATAATAATAATAAGCGTGTGCGCGCCTTTTGCAAATATTTGAGTGTCGGGCGAAACGTGACTAAAACGTTATTATTATTATTATTATTATACTCGTGTGTAGTTTTAATTTAAAAAAAAATAATATTCAATTTTTTCACATAGACGGTTCGTATTTACCTTGAGGACGTTTATAAACGGTGTGGGTTTAACAGTAAATGCGTATAGGCGGGTTTAATGGAATTGCTGAGAAAAAACGAAAACGTATATCGAAAAAAAAAACCACTATGAAAAAAAAATTAATAAAAATGCGATGTCCCGTGTATGCCACGTCACGAGTATCATAAACGAATGTTTATTGTTGTTTTGGTATTATTAATACTCGTCCGAGGAATTTACACTAAGGATTTCACCCGACTGCCCGAATAGGCAAATGTTTCCTCTAAAAAAAAAAATACCACGCTTAGTGGCATAAAAACTTCACGAATTCCCGATAAACCGGAATTGTATTTGTTTTTAAAATTTTAAACAGCTTTTATAGGCTCTGTTGCACAATTGGGATAATAAGAACAACTGAGAAATTAAAAAAAAAAAATAAATAACATAAGAGATGACAGATTGCAGAGGCCTCCCAGTGGAGATACTACAGCATGATACGATTAGTTAGTTAGGATAGAAGGTCACGACACCACTGCATTTAGTTGTAATAAGTAATAAGTATTATTATTTATTTTATTATTATTTTTTTTTTTTTTTTAAATATTCACGTTACATTTGTTCGGTCAATTGAACGAGGAATGGAAAACGTCACATCGCAAACCATTGCGCCGCGCAATTGTAACAGTATAATTTATAACGAATAACGTCCGACTTTTGCTTTGCGAGTAAAACGATTTTAATACGATAGATAGTTGGTTCTTGTAGAAATATTATTTTCGATTATACAATACGACCCGCGGAGCCAATAAGACCGGGCAAGTAAACAGTTTTTTTTTTTTAACTCGTCGAGTCCAGTTAATATAAACGAAATCGAGTCAAGTCACGTTAAAAGTTAATTCGTAAAAAAATATAATCAAGTTAATATTAAACGTAGTTAAAAATGACGTAATTTGTTGAGTATATTTTTTAATTTCAAATAGCTTTTATATATGATCTGTTACACAACGGAACAATAAGAACAACTGATGAAATTAAAAAAATAAATAAATAAGAAGTGACAGATTGCCGAAGCCTCCCAGTGGAGGTACCACAGCATGATACGATTAGTTAGTTAGGATAGCAGGTCACGACACCACTGCCTTTTGAGTGTTTTGGTTGGATTGCTTGGGATAGTGATAGATGATAATTCGGAGATTAGGGTATTTTTGTGTTGAGCTAAGCGACTGTTGAATCGTTTGTAGTGGTCTTTGGCTATTTCAGAAACGTATGGTATTTTAAGATCAGTGTGATTTGATACGTAATATGGTGCTTTAGAAATTGTACGTAAAGTTTTGTATTGAACTCTTTGGATGCGGTTGTAGTTTGATATTTTGGCTGCGCTCCATAAACCGAACTCCATATGTCCATATGGGTCTTAGTAGAAGTTTGTAAAACAGGAGTTTGACGGGGAGCTACACGTGCTCAGAAATCAGGAGTGGCCGAAGGAGTCGGAAACGATCATTTATTTAGTGACCGGTTAGGTTTTACTGTCTACGTGTGATTGCGCCGGGTAAGTCGACGATCGACGAGGACACCGAGATAGCCGTACACAATGGGCAGGAAGGAACGGTTTGTTTATTAAGGAAAAGTGTTGGAAATACTCCGTGGCGAAGGTTAATAAACGGGAATTGTATTTTTTTAAATTTTTTTATTTATACATATATGTGTAAAGTTGTATAAATATTGACTATAGGAGTAAATAAGCCTAAATTCGTAGAGCCAAATTCTCTGCCCAATCTGGGCTATACTGCCCGTTAGGATAAAGCACGTGCGCAAGATATAATGGTGATCATTTTTTTCGAAAACATGCCCGCTCAAAACAGAAATAAAGTACCAATGTTGTACCAAAGTGTTTTGAAAAAATTAACGCCTATGGCAAAATAGATAATATTTGAACAATATTTTCGATAAAACCTCAATATGTGCGGTTTCCATTAACTACAATACAATATTGCTAGTTCGATAAAACGAATGCAATTTTCTTTTTAACTTATAGAAATCGCCGTATCTCTTTTATTTCTTGGTTGAGAATTATATCTTTATATATTTATTCGAATAGTGTTGCGGACCCTGTCTTTAACCGGTCCGTGGCCAGGTGCTGTTTACACGATATTGCGCATTAGTAAATATTAGTTGATTGATTATATGTATATCGTGAAATGTGAACCCGGGATTTAAAAAATGCAACGCGTACGGCCGGTCGGAATGCACAATCATAATTTAAAAAAAAAAAAAAAAAGTTGATTAAGCATCACGCAACAAACACGAGAGGCCGACAAAGCCGAGCGCGGGGAAAATTCATATAAAAAAAGGCCACGGGTTCGGACATGAGAGATTCGTGTCATCCACCAACTTCTGCGAGCGCCTTCGCGAAACACGACCTGAAAAATACTCGGACTTGCGCATTTTATTTAAAATGAACATTGTGAACTACTGTAAAATAAACTATTAGTGATTGTTATTTCAAGTAACAGTTTTTTTTTTTAAATTAAAAAGTCAAAAGTCTAAACACACTAATATCCCGTCTTAGTACTGTCTTTGATTGTCTTAGATATTCTCCATTATCTATTAAAACGAATATTTCCTATGGTTTTTCGTTAACACGTGTTTTTACCACTAAACACCATGGGCGGGCGAACACAAACCATTGTGTAGTATTGTTATTGAACAATTGATAGCAAAACGGTTACGATTTAGCGTAAAAGACAGCCTGCGTTAAGAATTTAAGACCACGAAAAACGGGGTTTTTTATTTTTTATTTTTAATATAGGAAAATGAAATGTCATTTTTTAATCTCGAATATCTATCGTCTGGTTCAAGTTAATTGCCATAATGTGGTTGTCGTTCGGTGGCGTCGTAACGATTTTTGAACCGTGAGGGCTGCACAAAATAATTTTTAAACGCTAATATTGGAAATAATTGCCTAATATCATGGTAGTCGTGTTCGATAAATGAAATATAAAATATATTAATAAATAACCTAACCCTAACCTAACACAAATATTGTTTATTATTTGCACGTGACGTGGAATCATAGAACAAATCGAATACCGATAAGAACGATCGACCAAATTAATATAAATTTGTGATAAGAACGGAAAAATAGGCCATAGAGTAGACACTCTATGCAATACATCAGTAGCAAAATACGCACTAAATTACCTATCATTTACCAGTTATCGTGATAATATTCGGTCCCCCCCCCCGCTAAATCGTTAATCAATTTTGCTTCGTTAATTCGTATAATAACCTATTAAATTTAATCATTTAACAATGGACAATAGAAATAGGAAAACAATTAAGTTACAGTGTCTATCGTGCAATAGTGTTCTGGACAATGATTATGTTTTGTAATCGCAAATTGAAATTTCCGCGTGACATAAATCCAAGCGGATCAGTTGTTTTTTGCCCGTTTTAATAATTGTAATCGTTATTTGTTATTTTCATTATTATAATATTAAGTCCGTTGACTGTTGTCGTTCAATAAATTGAAAATAGATTAATATAATTATTCAAGACTTTAGACACTTAGACACTTAGATATTTTCAGACTATATTGTAGTTATCAAGTTCCCTATCAAATGCACACAAATATGTCCCCTAACTTACCTACTTATATTATTTCATAATAATGATGTATCTGAATCTATTAGTACAAAAATTGGAGAATATCCATCATCAATACATTTGAATACACTAATAATAATATTGATATTAGTTAGCTGTGTATTTTAAAAATACAACAATTCTTTTGCTAATCAATTCGAATATTATTTTTAATTAATTGTTAGGCGATTTTCAAATATATTAGTATTTTTTTTTTTACCACTTACTAACATATAAATATTATAGTATTTAAATTTTAAACGATTTAGAAAACAAAAAAAATTTTGTGTTTACGGATTTTAAACCAATAAAAAAAAATAAAGAAAATCTAAAAAACAGAGATATATGACGTAATTTTATAATCTAGAAAATGATTTCAAAATTTCATTTTTTTTTTTTTAATGAATTACTGAAATAAATATATTAAAACGGATCTAATAAAATAATACAACTTTTGTGTTGTTGTTCCAATTGTATTTGTCGGTCTTTCGCAGACGGTTTGTTTTAATCATATTCTCGGTTCAATACCGAATTCGTCCGTATTCTTCACGATATTGTTCAACGGTTCACCTCTATCCGATTGTTTCGTGGTCTTTCGCTTCAATATTCAACAGGAAAATTATCGATGATTACCGATGAAACCAATATATATATATATATATATATATTTTAGCAGTGTCTCCTTGTTCCCAATCGCCCGCGTTGTCCTGTGGTTATCAACGCCGTATAATCATTTCGGTGCGTTTATAATCGCCTCTTGTGTTGTTTAGATAAAACGCGAAAACGCGTCCGAAACAGCAATTCCGCGATTCGCGACCAAACGCTACGGGGAAATGATTGCAAACGTTGATGGATTTTGATTTGTCAGCAAACGAAAAAATAATAATAATAATAATGGAATGCCGCGGCGAACAATGGGCACGGTTAACGGGGCGGATAAGAAAATAAAAAAAAAAAATAAAAAAAAAACGAGAAAAAAAAGAATGAGAAGAAAAATGGATAACAATACAAATAAAAAAAAAAAAAAAAAAAAAAAACCATAAACGATAATTGGCAATTATTTAACTTTCGGCCGCGGTCACTGCGGAATTTTCACCAGGTTACCCGGAATGACCGAAAAACATTAGCTCCCGGGTGTGTGCGCCCGACGTACGCGTATATATCGCAACGATACCCGACAATACGTATAAAATATAAACACGAGTGTAATACACCGCGATATTGGAACCGTGTTCCTTGATATTGGCCGTATAATGACCGAGAAGTTACTTCTCTCTTTTTTTTTTATTATTATTATTTTATAAATCATTAGCCACGTATCATTACTATTACGACCGCCCGCGGTTGACCGACCGCAACGATAACGATACATTGTAGATATTATTTATCGGACAACGAAAATGTGCTTTTCGAACGTATCCCGGGGAACTTGGAAAAACTTTCGAAAAGAATTTTCTTGTTTTTTTTTTTTTTTGTAAATACAAATCTTGCGCCGCCCGTAACGAAATAATTCGGAAAGACGGTAATCCACGAGGAATACTACGTCGTTTAATATTAATCTTGACATTATTTCGATAGTAATTTCATTTTGTTGTTGTTGTTGTTGTCGACGTCTTAGCGGACAACCTAAGTAAATATATTAAAAACGACGGCCATATAATAAAACGATACGATTTTTACGGATTTGTTTCGATTTTATTCGGCCAGTCTTTCGCCGAAAGCACATTTTCGGTTCAAATCATTTGTCCGCGTTGTTCACGGTTCTCCTCTATTATTCGATGGTCCAATGTTCAACACAGAAATTTACGATAGTATTATAAATACTGTATGCGGCCCAAAACCGATCCAGTCGATATTTATCGAAGACAAATTTACTTTTCAAACATATCCGGCCGGATATATTCGAAAAACTTTTGCAAAGTACTTTTATTATTTGTTTTCAAAAGTCCTGCTCTCGTAATGAAGTACAGTAAAACTTCGTTACAAACCGCTTGATCCAAAACATTTTTCCGTTGTATGAAAAAAAAAAAAAAATTAAAGTTTCCAGAATCTATGCGTGTTAGAAAAAAAAAATATGATATTTTAGGTATGTATAAATATATTGTACAACGTAAAGTTATACTTTATGATTATAATGTATGAATTTATATGTAAATGTTTTTTGTGTACAATATTAACAAATTTAAACCAAGAGACCTTTTTTATAATTAAAAAAAATAATTTGGAATATTTTACTGCTTTTTGTGACTAAGGGGCAACACGTTCAGCACATTCTCGTGCTTTCGTCGTTAATCCTAATAGCTTTGAATATGAAATTTTGGCTGGAAATTTTTGTAATTCGTCTAAATATGATCTAACGGTAAAGTTTAGATTACGTTATTTCCAATGCATTATATAATATAATATTTATCTTTAAATAGTTTTTTATTTTCCGTCGTTGAGAGTATTTTTACTAATTAAATTACGAAAACGTTTCCGTTTCTGTTTTGTAAATGTTCCGCCTTAGAGATGTTCCACATTTCACTACTATTTGAACCCGGGATTATTGGCATTTTTCCTGTCTAAGGAGGATTCCGTCATATATAGAGAGGTTTTACTGTAGATGGAAGAGACGGTAATAAAGAATTAACCCATACGGTGCAACTCGTATTATCTAGTGGCAACATTATTAAAATAGCGTGTCGAACGAGTTATTTAGCGGTGTTGAGATACGAACAATAAAAAATTTTCGATCTAGATAAAGATGAAATACTAAAAATCTATCTAAGTAATAAAATATATATAAAAAAAAATAAAGAATACCAGATAAATTGTCCGGAAACACTGCTTGCATTTTAACATTTTACTAGATGTTAAAAACATATAAATTGTCATAATATATTTTTTTTTTTCAATAATGTTTGTCGCTTGTAATATTAAGTATTATCACTTTACCCGCCGTAGTATACTACATATAAAAATAAAACCTAAATCCGTTCGATTTACGTAAATAAAATGCACATTAACCGTGATGGAGGGGGGTGGCGGATATCCCCTATAATCTGGCCCTGGGAATCGGTAATTTTCCACAACATAATACAGAGCAATTGTGCGAATTGAACCCCCCCCCCCCCGGTTCAAGTCGTATTCAACTGTGTCGAGCCCGTTGGCGTTCGTTGTTATCGGCCAGCCGGCGCGTGTTGTTCGGCACACGATAAATTATTATTAATTATTTATTGTATTATTCCCCCCGGCGACGGGCGGCGTTTTTCGCGTTTGAATAAATTTAAACCGTGCCCTTGCCCTCCGGGGAAAATCGCAAACGCGTCACCGGTATAATTGCGGTAAAACGTTACGTTTTAAATGACAATACGCGTAATACGAAAATAATATCACGAGCGCAACTGTTACTACGCCGTTATACAAGTACTTAGCGAATTCGCATAAATAATATTATATGCAAGAACACCCCGCGGCCGGGGCGGTCCCCGGACGCATAATTTGTCACTCGTCCAACGACAACTCGTCACGTCGTTTCGTCCGGATCCGCGACGCGAAACCGATAATGTAACGTGTAAAGGACGAAACTCGTAAAAAAAAAAAAACTAAGAGTATCTACACTACATACAGATACATCGGTACACGTATATGTCTTGTTTCTACTGAATATAGTTGACATAAGAATGTCGATGTCAATTCGGTATTAGATACGAGGAGACGAGGATTAAACTGTAGGTAACATTTTTAACACGTGTAAAAAATAAACAAGTTTCACAGACAGGAATTATTTATTTATTTTTCAAAGACAGCAATTATTTTTATTGAGTATACATTTTTCTAAATTTTTAAATGGAAGACGCGGTGACACGAATCGTTCAGAGATAGGATCGAGAGGCGGTAAATCATATGGAAATGGAGGATAACAAAAACCGTTAATCGTAGCAAAACGGGGAACTTTGTTACTGAGCAGAGTTTTATAACAAGTATTGCACACGTTCATATTATGAGAATCTATAAGTCTGGGTATTTTTCGAGCAAAAAATCTACGGCTTTCCCGGGAACGTGCTTCATATGTTTCTCGAACCAAAGGCGATCGCAAACAGCGCAGGAAACACCGAATTTGTTTTGGATAAAACGAAAATTGAATTCGTTATCAGCGACGGGAAATTCGTCAATACAGACATTTCGCGGCGGTTCGGTTATCGGAATGACGATTTGGAGTTTGTTCTTTAAACGAGCGTCGCGGTAACACATTCTCGGTGTCGGACAAATTAACAAAATGACCCCCAGCCATAAGACATATATACATGTCAAAAATAGCAACAGCGTTATATTGTTTCTCTATACGAAATGTCAATTATTTACAAAACGCGGTGAAGGGGCGGTGTGCTTATGCCAGTGGCGTTTACGACCACCAGACATCCGGTCTGGGAGACGTGGCTCGAGTAAGCACCGAACGAATCGTTCGGGATTCGATTTGCCACGGCCCCGAGCCACTAAAAAAAATCCCCGGGACGGCCCTGATCGGGGTTCCCGGTGTAATCGGGGGCGATTACCATAAAACGGAGCTGACACTATGACGAAAATCGCGTATACTACTTACGCGTAATATTAACGGGCAACAATATAATTGACGCGTTGATAAAACGGGCGCCCGTCTCGGGTAATTATAATGATCGGCTCGAACGACGACGACAATAATTATGATTGCGTTTTATCGAAACGCTCGGATTCAAAAATTGAATTAAAACGCGCAACACGACGACGGCGGCTAATATTATACGAAATTCGATTTGGTTTTGATTTAACGAAATCTGTCGCTCACCGGGAGCCCGCACTTAAATCGCATTACGGGGCAGCCGCCGCCGCCGCCGCCGCCGTTAGACGATTTGTCGCAACGTTCGCCGGAGTATAATTTACCAAACTCGAACGGGGCAATTCGTTTTTCATTGGAATAATTCAATTTTCGAAAAGCAGATCTGCTTTACCGTATACCTACGCCGCCGCCCCGTGGCGGTAACGTTATGGCGGAAATTCAAATATATTTATCCGAACAAAAAAAAATAAACTCACGTATAAACCCGGCCGAATACAATTATAATTATCCGCGGGAAGACAGCGGTTTCTCGGTACAAAAACAATGCGAGAACTATCCGAGGAAAAAAAACAAAATGAAACTGTGACCGGGGATTGAAATCTTAATGGTTTTTTTTTTTTTCGGTTCTTATAAAAATTCAAATTCGCAGTTCCGGTTCCAATAATTTAGATTATTCGTCCACGTGATAACGCTTATTTCCGTTGGCAATTCCTGTTTCATTGTCGGCGATGTGCAACAAGATAATAAGTAATGACCCTGCAAACAAAGTTAAAGGATTCCAGCGACCAAGAAAATAATAGACAACCCCTAAATCGAGCAAGGGCGGGACACGGTGGGTATTTGCTACACAAGTGGGAAAATGATAGAAGACCCGAAATGCTAATGCGGCGATTACATCCAAACATTGCCGGAACCGATATTGAAACCGAAATTAACTAACAAACAAAACCTTTACCTAAAAATAACAGTTCCGGTTCCGGTTCTTTTCGGTACGGTTCCGGTCCCTACACGAGTATGTTACAGCGCCGTACACAGAGCTGTAGCTGTTTCCGGCGAACAAGAGTGTAGAACGCATACGTCTACCCATATGTTGTACTACGTTATCTAGATAATTTTTTCTGCATCAGTTGTCTAGATACAAATCATTTTTATCTTATTTATGTAAAATATTTTTTTTACTAGAAACTAGAGATGGGCAAATTTGTTGAACACCGATGTTTCGATGTATCAATACATCGAAATATTAAACACTGATCGTTGCAATACATCGGATTTTCGAGGAAAACATCGATAATTTACGATGTTTTAACATAAAATATTTTCATAGCATTAAACAAGCAGAAGAAAAATTCATTCCATGATGACAGAGCAAACACCCGTTTTTATAAGCCAGCCGGTCGAGTTTTCAAACTTATTTTTGAAAAAAAAAAAATAAAAAATTAGGTGAATACTAAATTACCAAATTAAAAAAACAATTTAATTTAAAGCATAGGTATATTAAATCACCTGCCCATTTTCCGGCTCGAACCAAATAAATAAATACATTCATAAAATTGTTATACAAACAATTTTAAAAAAAAAACTAACAGAAAAATTTGAAACATCGTAACAAAATCTCGATGTTTTCTTCGATATATCGAAGAGTAAACGTCGATGGTTTTTACACGCCGCCAATGGAAACCTACATCCGGAGTTTATGGCCGGAGCAAGAATTTCGCTCCGAAAAGTTATTTACGGACACACAAGTAGGAAAATAATAATAAAACATAAAAACGCACGCCAGAAGTAAAACCAATACGTTCGTGGCTTTCGCTCGGAATCTGTGCGTACAATACGTTGCCGAGGCGCGCCAAATTAAACGTTATGGAAAATATTCGTCTGCGAAAAATACATTTCTGCCGCCAACACTGTCTCGAGTGCCCGACAAAACGCTACTCGTATATATATATAAAAACGCGATATTTTCGTAATATCGTCAGTTTACATTATAATAATAATATTGCATACTTTTTCGATCGCACGGCCCCAAAGTGGTTTTTTTTTTTTTTTTTTTTTTTGTATTGTATTCCTCGAGCGCTTTGCGTGTATAATAATAATATAACATCGTGTGCGTACGACGGAAAATATGGCTGGAAAATGTCTATATTATAATATTATTCAAATGCGCTGCCGTAAGTCTCGCCACCTTCCGTTTTGAATCATAAAAAGACGTCGTTTGCTCTAGACGGAAGTCGATTTCCGTTGCGCCGATTTATTCCGCCGCGTGCGGTGTCAAAGCGTAAGGGTGTCGACGAACGCGACAGCGTTAAGACGAGAACGGGGGAAGTGCTCCATATTTTTAATCTTTTTTTTTTTTTTTTTTTTTGTCGCTAGAACGTGGATATGAATTAACAATAGAATAATTAGTTAAATCTCCGAAAACAATTCGATGGACACTCGACTCTCGACAATACCATACGAAACAAACAGAAAACAAAAAACAAAAAAATAAAACCCCTCCTCGTGCATTTCGACAATAAATACGAGGTCTGTTCGAAACGTACCAGGATTTTATATTTAATAATTACTGTAATGAAGTTACATAATATTTAAAGACATCTCCTTCGAAATACTCTCCTCCGGACGGTATGCAGTGATCCCGGCGATCTTGCCATTTTTCAAAAGTCCTTTGGAACTGTTCCAAAGTTAAAGCTATGAGTTCTGTTGCCGCATTCGCTTTGATTTCCTCTACATTTTGAAATCGTTTAAAACGATTGTCCTTTAAACGCAGATTTTAGTCTTGGGAAGAGAAAAAACACACATGGGGCCTGATCTGGAGAATAGCGAGAGTCCGGCGGGACCACAGCAATTTTTTTATCGGCCAAAAATTCACGAACCGACAGCGCTATATGTGCCAGTGCATTGTCGTGGTGAACAATCGCGGAACGAATTTGGCAGCACTACCCTTCTGATCTGTACATTTTCCTGTAAAATTGCACAAAACTCAATTGAGATTCGCTTTGTTAAGTCACGAACGGTTAATCGGCGGCCATTTCGCATTTTTTCGCAAATTGTCGCCACAGCATCGATTCTGGATGACGTCGACGGTCTTCGAGAACGTGGATCGTCATCAGTTAACCGCCGACTGTCCTTAGAACGTTTAAAACACTCAAAAGTCACGAAACCACTTAATGAATCATCCCCGAAAGCGGTTTTAGTCATTTCCGTACGTTTCTGTTGCGTTATTTTTACCAAGTTTCAAACAAATCTTCGATGCACACGCGTTGTTCGTTAATTTCGGACCTGTCGAAAACGGCGAACGATAAAAACTGACTGGATTTAACCACGTGTAATATCAAACCGAGATAGTGACTTGGGGTTTTGTTCAAAATATCCACTTATTCTCGGGGAATACATCTATTTAAAATTCGAAACGTTATCGTGTGTAGATTAGCCGTAATAACATTTGTCCTGGCACTTTTTGAACAGACCTCGTAATTCGGTGTTTATGAATTGCGGTCCCATCGCTAAATAAAGTACGAGTTGCGGCCCGAGTATATCAGAGGGACGTACGAATTGCGGCCACTTCATATTAGCGTTACCCAGCAGACACTACGGGCACGTTGGCTGAGTCGTTTTCCAAAAATGTATTTATACAATAATTTCTATTGTCGATGAAGGGGACAACAAAAAAAAAAATAATTAAATAAAATGTAATGTTTCAATTTTTCAATATTTTCGAAGTCTAACATAATCAATTTATCCACATATTGTACAATTATTATTTTAAAATTCACTGATATTAACGATAAACATTCACATTGTCCCCGCGTAACTATATTGATTGAATTTTTTAGTCATATTTATTTTGTAAAAATAATAGTAATTATTTAATTTTTTATCTTTTAATAATGATTATCTATATTTTTTCAATTATGTCAAATATCTATAATACAAACATGTAGGATTGAATACAGTATAGGATAAAATCAATACTAATTAAAACATTGGAATAAAACCCATTATTTGGCCAAAATAACTTTTTGACATATTTGAATAAGGAAAAAAAAATTATCCATTAGGTATTATATTATATACGAGTATAAATTATATAGTATAAAGTATTATTATTTACTCACAAAACACAATAATTAACGTCATATCGACTTACACAAATAGATAAATAATTCGCATTCCATTCAATATTAAAATATAGTGATTGCAATTGAGATTTATAATTGATTATCATGTATAATACGTACTAAAAAGTAGTAATTACAGTAATTACAATTATTGTATTTGAACATATGTATATATGTCTGTAATTTGGAAATTGATAATATAATTATATTTGTTTCTAACCTTACAATGTTCACCAACCAGTGACTTATTTAAGTTGTGGTTTAAGGCAGTGACGTAATTACAGGGGGTCTAGCACCCCTGGACTTCCTTAGAATCCAAAATATAAAAAATAACTACGTTGGACATTCAAAGAGAAATTAAAATGACTGTTTATGCAGTAAGATAAATTATCAACAAAAAAAAGTGAAATTTTTTTAAAAAAATATATAACTTTTAAACGAAACGACTGGAATTTATTTTTAATTTATAATTTTTTTTTTTAATATAGCCAAGTATAATATAATAATTTCGGGAGGTAATAACTTTTTAGGATTTTTGTTTGTTCGACAATTTAAGAAACAAGCATCTCTAAAATGTTACACTTAAGTTTGTCGTTTAGCGTGTAGGATGTCATCATTTGTAGCACAGGGCGTAGCATCGAGTGCTTCACTATTTTCCCTCTAACAACAAAACGACCAACCTGAAAATGGAATATATCATTAACATTAACAATCGTTATAACTAATAAACCATCTGTTTTCGAAAATTTGAATATAAAAATGGGTGGCGGTATCCCTCTCGAAAATAAGGGTGACGAAAATTATCGATAATGTAACATTTAAAATCTGCTTTGTCGTAATTTTAAATTTATTCTATTTTAGATTATTAATCCGGCAATAATTTAAAACTTGAAATCAATGATGTCTTCGTAATCTGATGATGACGTTCTAAAGTCAATATCACCAAGGCATTTGGTCTATCCTGCAACATGGTCGATCGTAAATAATTTGTCATTGTTTTTAAAACGGAAAACGATCATTAGGCGGCATAGTTTTTTGTTGAAACAAATATGGGATGAGCGATTTCAATATTCGGATATAGATCATTTATGTTACGTTCATACATTTCCTGTAGTAGTGAGAATGATAGTGTAATTATCTTTTCATTAAAACATGTAGTTAGATAGGAACGAAAATTCAGTAGTTCGTTTATAGATGACAGAGAAACGAAAAATGATAGGTGAACGCGTACCGGATCGGCGATAACGACCTCCTTAAAGTAAACGAGCAAGTATTACGTGTATTCCAATATTCTTATTATATATTTTTAAATAGGATAATGAATTGAAAAAAGACGTACATGCATCACACCACATGAATCACTGTCGTAGGTGTCGCGGTTGGGAAGGTAGTATATAGATAGGAATATAATATATGAGGTGCGACAATAAAATAACGAGACTTTCTAAATATAACCTAAACTATTAACGTTATCTATAAAACGATTATTGAAATATGATTAGAAAACACTTATCTAAAAGTACTATGAACACTGATGGCATCGATTCATTTTCTTATACGTTAGTAGCCTTGTTATTAGTGCGAGTTCGACTATACTGCCGAAAAATGTTAGATATAAAAATCGAACAACATGTGTTAACATTAAATTTCTTGTTAAATTAAAAAAAACTGCCGCGGAATCGTTTCGTATGTTATGTGAAGTTTATGGTGAAGAATGTTTATCAAGAGCTCGTGTTTTTGAATGGCACAAACGGTTTTGTAGTAAAAGGGAGGACGTCGAAGACGATGATCGTTTTGGACGTTCTACCACGTCTTCAACAAACGAAAACGTTGAAAAAATCGACAAAATTAATTAATCAATATTATTATAAAGAGGTATTAATTAAATTAAGAGAACGTGTCAGAAAGAAGCGACCAGATCTATGGAAAAATGGCTGGGTTCTTCACCAAGACAATGCTCCAGCTCACAGTGCATTTTCAATTCAACGTTTTTTAACTGAAAAAACAAATTTCTGTACTTCAACATCCCCCGTACTCACCAGACCTTGCTCCTTGTGACTTCTTCTTATTCCCAAAAATTAAAAGTTTATTAAAAGGAACCCATTTTCAAACAGTTGATGACGTAAAAATGAAAACGGCAGAACTTCTAAAAGGGCTGAATGAAAGCAATTGGCGACACTGTTTTCAAGAATGGCAGCGACGTATGCAACAGTGTATTGATGCTGAGGGAAGGTACATTGAAGGTGATAATCATTAAATTAAAACATTTTTAAAATAAACAACTTTTATTCAAAAAGTCTCGTTATTTTATTGTCACACCTCGTATACTAGTATCCAACAATAATTTACAAACGATTCTGGGCGGAGTAGTATTAGTTATGTTTTTTCCATTGTAGCTACGGTAACCTAGAAATCAAAATATAAATAAATAAAGAAATAATACAATTCGAGTTAGACGAATTCGCGTATGTGCCGTTTTTTCGTCATTTTTCGAGAAGTTTTTTTTTCTATCGCGTTAAACACGTTTAGAAGTATATCGAAAATGGACCACTCTAAAGTACCGACTAGACAAAACAAATTTTGCTACCGGAAACAGTATAACGAGTGCATAGATCGCATGAAGTCTCCTGGTGGAAAAAGTGTTTACAGAAAAATAATACAATAATCATCGTTGTATAACCACAAGACCCCCCCCATGTCCGTTCTGAATCTGAAACGGTTGATCGGTAAATTGAATACTGGCAAGTATTACCGGGGAAAAAAAAAAATATTGCCAACGTCAAACCGACGTACTGTTACTAGTGCTTTTCACAAATTTGTTCGGATAAAAACGAAATTACTCGAACAACAAACATAATCCGGAAACGAAAACGAAAACCGTATAATTTTATTTTCCTATTTTGTTTTTTTTTTTTTCTCCTCGGAAATTGTTTATTCGCGGATTCGCCTATACGCGTACGTGGTGATTTTACGCGATAATTCCGCGTGCCATTGCCGTCGGTTTCGTCCATAGGTGTAACGACGGCCGACGACGCAAAAAAAAAAAAAAAAGAAAAAAAATACCGGCGCCGCGGGAAAACTGCGAATACTGCGCCCGGGAGATAAGTGCGTATAAATATTTACCGCCGGATGCGCGGCCGCCAGCCATAACCGTAAGTTTCCCGTGTGTACGCCTGCGTACTATTATTATAATTATTACTATTACTGTTATCATTATTGTTATCAATGTTTAGGTATTATACCCGGTGTACGTACTTACGCCCAGGCGCCTATCGCGTACCGCGGTTAATAATATTAAAACACGCGAATTTTACCCTGGGGTACTGCGTTTAATTATATAAGCGCCGGCGACGTCGACAGTCCCCGGGCACGAGATACGGAAAACGATTTGTTTGCGGCCGTGGTAAACCCGCGCATGCATTTTGTTTGATGTCATCAATTGTTTGAAAACGACGTCCGTTGAGCGTAGATTTTAACGTCGGAAATAAAAATAAAAAAAAAAATTGGCGGCGGGCTAGGTCGGGTGAATTCGGCGCTCGCGGAACTACCGGAATACGGTTTTTCGCTAAGAACTGACGAATGAGCAAACGAGCTGTGAGCAGGGGCGTTACCGTGACGCAACATCCGAGTACCACTTTTCCGACTTTCCGGACTTATTTTCCTAACATTTTTCATGTCTTCTAAATAAAAATGCTGATTTACTGTTTGCCCTTGAGGCAAACCCATTCACGATGAACTATACCGCGAAAATCAAAAAATGTGATTATCGTGACTTTCACATTTGATCTCGCCCGCCTTGCTTTTTTTGGTCTAGGAGAATTTACTGACTTCCACTGTGATGATTCACGCTTGGTTTCAACATCATACCCGTAAATCCAAGTTTCATCACCTGTTTATAATATGTTTGAAAAAGTTTTCGGTTTTGTTTTTGTTCATCGGATAAGAGACTTGGAACACATTTGGCTGCGATTCGGCTCATGTCCAATTCTTTGGTTAATATTTCTCGGCAAGAACCATTAGATATTCTGACGTCTTCTGCAACTTCTCTGATAGTTAATCGACGATTATTTTGAATAATTTCACGGACACGAGCAGCAGTTTCATTCGTTTTACTGGTCGAAGGTCTACCCGATCGTTCGTTATCCTTAACGGATGTTCTACCTTCCTTAAACCGTTTAAACCACTCAAAATACGTTGTCCGAGACAGAACATCATATCCAAAAGCTTGCTGCAAACGTTCAAAAGTTCACTAGAAATTTTCCTTAATTTAAAACGATATTTTACGCACACACATTGTTTTTCTATTGCTTCCATTACGAAAATCGCCGCATGACTGTAACATGTTTTCGTAAAAATGCCATAAAATAAAATAAAATATTGTTATGGATTTCAAACCAACGTTGAAATTCTCGTTAAAAGTTACTTTATCGAATAACATTATCGGGGTTTTATTATCTTAATTGATATAAATACTATTAACACAGTCCGTGTATTTTTTGATCACACCTCGTATGCGTACAACGGCCCGGGCAAAGACTTTTTGTCGGTGTGTACACTCGAGAATAATTTTAATAATTGGCGCCGTTTTTTACGACGGCCAGCCGTGTTCCCTGTTCGTTATTATCGAAATGGCTCGCTGTTTAAATTAATAATGCGCGAATGCGGTTCAGTCGGATCGATGCAATTGAGAGTTTTAAGGCAAACGGTAAAATTCATCTGACGTACATGGCAGGGGGGCAGGAAATACGAGAAGATCCAAGGCGAATTGTTTCGGGCCGGCAACCGACCGGCGAGTGGACGTCCGATGAAGCGACGGACGGACGGACCGAGAACCGGAGGAATTGGGCGTAGTGAATCGGCAAGATTGAGCGCACAATCGCAAAGGCTGCGAAAAATCTCGGAGTGTTGTGGCGGAAGAGTTTTAAAAACGCATGTTCGAGGTATTTCCCTTCGGAATATTACAGCCCTCGAAACGGGAACAAACAATATAAACCCAGTCTGATATAACAGCACGCGCACAACGAGAGATCCTGCGGAAGCGCCGATCCTACCGATCTCAAAACCAGCCGACCAACGTGAGACGTCCTAACCTATAACCGCTGGACTGTACACATACCGGTCAGATTTTTGAAGCCACCGAACCAGACCGCTACCGACCACCCAAATTTCGCTAGTCCTTTGCAGGACTGACGCCCGTTTCAATTGCCGACGGCACTGTTGCGTGCCAGTTAGAAACAGTAGTACGAAGACGGATAGAAAATGTAAATCAAGATTTAACTCGATGATAGTTGTTTATTTTACACTGTTTGAACTTAGGTTATTTGTACAATTTCATATAATAAGCTACCCAAACCCGGGTCAATTCGTGTAGCTCTATAAGCGTTTCGGAATGACACGACGGGTTGCCCCGAATTGTTGACGACCCCTCTCTGGACCTGATTGAGAAACCTCCTGCTATTGGCCGGGGCTCTTATATAGTGGGATTCGACTAGTCCGCTGGTGGTGGAGGCCGTAGTATTTGATTTTTGCCACATCCTTTTTGCACGGCCCTTGGATTTAATTGGACGCGATGTCCGCTTGCCGTTCGTGCCCTGTTTGGTAATTAAACGTGTGAATACCTATACTATGACGCGCCGAGCGTATTTGTCACAAGGACGGCATTATTTATTATTGCCCAATAATACATGAGGTTAGTGACAAAGTAGCTGGCGAACCGGCGTGCCATCGACTTACCGGCGGATACCGTCCAAGACCATCTGGTCGGCCGAACGGCCGGGTGACGCGCCCAGAATCGCCGGTCTTACGGCCACCACCTTTAATTTAATAAAAATTGCCACGTAGGCGGCACAATGACGTCGTCTTCGTCAGAACTCATCTTGACGACTGGTGTTTAATAACAAAAATTAATCCAGAATTATTGTGTCTTGTTCTGTTCTGTTTTGTCAGTGTGAATGGAATTTGTTCCGAGCTGTTTGGAACGAGATGTTCCGCGCAGCTCGGAGCAGTTTTGCTCTTTAGGTGTGCGCCCAGCCTTACGGTACGCGCATGCACAATATAATTTACTTTTTTTTTCTTTTTTTTTATATATATATATATATATATATTTATCCACATATTCTGGTAGAGTATTTTTTTAAAAACAATTTACGTATAAAATGTTTTTTTCTAATTACAAAATTGACAAAGTTATAGTTATATGTTGAAATTTAATATTTACCAATACTGTGTTTTTGATGAAATTTTAACTATGCTCGACTTATACTCGAAAATCGAAATAATATCAAAGATATTGCTAACCTGATTATGGACAGATAAGACGTATAGATAAACACTTATTCGGTTTTGTAATTTACTCTGATCTTGACCATTCATACTTCCGCAATAAGATACCTAAATATTGAAGGTAATACAAATTATACAAATGTGCACACTACGAATTTTAAATTAAGGTTTTTTTTATTTATTCACAATTATAGTCTTATCGAGTAAATTGTTCAAAGTTTTCGCCTTGATTGTTCCATACGTTTTAAAAATTCTCTTGATGTGGCAGCATTTATTTGGTCTTCTCTCAAACTATTACACGCCACTCGTATTTGGTTTTTTTAATCTTGCACATTAATAGGCGCATCCACCATAAACGACAGTTTTTAAATGTTTTCTATTTAACAATATCGCAGATAACATTTCGATTTTCGAGTATGAGTTGAACATAGTTAAAATTTCGTCAAAAACAGATTATTCCTAAATAATAAATTTTAACATACTAGAATTTTTCCAATTTTGTAATCGGACAAAAACTTTTTATACAAAAAGTGTTTTAAAAAAAATACACTACCAGAATCTGAATGGTGTTGCCATTTAAAAAAAAAAAATAAGTTGTTTTGCGTATACACGAAAGGGTTAAAAATTTGAAATTTGTCTGAAAATGTGTATTTTGGTACTCCTTTTCATTCTCTGTTGTTTTCGCCACGATTTACACCTCAATTTCAATACAAGTGAAATATTCATTTGTACCTCTTAACCGGAACGCACTGTATATCGATACGGGTTAGGGTTTTTACCTAACCAAACCACCAAGACAGGAGTAATATTTCTGATGGAAAAGTTAACAGAAAAAAAAATTGTACCATACGGCAGAATGTAAAACCAATAACAATCGAATATCGAATTTTCGTACGATTAGGTTTTACGAAAATTCACCTATACGCTCGGAATAACATCGCACGGTAAATTATTATTGTTGCGTGCGTAAAAAAAAAATGCGGTTGGGCCCCGAAAGCGTATTTGTATTTTGTTTGTTCAAGTAAATATAAGGGGGACCAGACGCGGACATAAGTATTTGTTTAGTACTACGCCGGGAAATGTAGAGAGAGAAAAAAAAGAACTATTTTATTTTTTTTTTTATACATACGAAAACCGAAAATACGAGTAAAACAAATTTGTTGGTACGACCGGTGCGATTGACGACCGTGTCGTAAAACGTATAGGTAGTTTGGACGAAATAAGAAATACAGCTGGATGTATATGAAAGAAACAAAAAAACTACTTTGAAATCCCAGAATAAAAATATACTCGCGTATACGGCGAAAGTGACTCGGGATAATCAATTTCGATATGGCTTGTGGTAAGTACGTATACATTTTTTTTTTTTTTTTTTTTAGGGATCAAAACACTGGAAATAATGAAAACAAAATGGAGTGGAACAAAACTATTAGTTTCTACGATTTTGTTTCAATTTTTTTTTTTTAAAACCATTAAAATAATGATTTCTGTCATATATTCTTACTATAATGACGCATTTAACAAAATATGATATTTTTTTTAAATTCAGGGTTTAAACGTATAAAACACATACGTTGCGTACGTTTTATGCCGTATAAAAGTAAAATCCCCAATAAACAAAAATACATTTATAATTTAAATTAACAATGAAATAAGTGAATATAAATTATAAATAGACAATTGTGGTGCTATGATTATCTTACCGCGGACGTATTTATAAATCATTGTACTCGTGATAATTATAACACTTTTTCATTGTTAAATTAAACACGAAAAATAAGAGTACATTATATTATGTAGTATTTAATATTATAGTGTATTCGTTTGTGTCTTGTTCTCGTCCCGCGAAGTACACAAATATATAAATATATTATCAACACAATTTCGAAAGAAATTTTAATTATAAAAAAATATTTTATTATTTTCTGTTTAGATAGGTTCTCGTAATAATGATAAACGAAAACTGCAATCAAATAGATATTTTTTATAATTTATAACTAATATTATTTTATTAAATTTAACAATTAAAAATCTAACATGATATTTGAAACATGAAGCATATTTAATTTTAAATTTTCTTAAGTTTTTTAAGAATGAGTTTCAAAACCAAAAATATATTGTACGTGTTATAAGTGTATATAATCAGCCCTGAAAAAAATACATATTCATTTTGTTCCCTAATTTTCCCCCATTGTTACCAAACCGACTTCATTTAATCGATAAATACACCGAACAACACGGATTATACTTCTTTGTCTATCACTATCAACATCCATTATCACCTTTTTCTTTATCTAATCCACATCCATATTTCTATAGCCATTTGTTCTTGTACAGGTTCCATCTGTTCATATTTAACTTATATCTATCTCCACGACCAGCACAATAGTTTCTCGTTATGCCGGTATACTACGTCTCAGACTCTATTTCCTCACATTTCGGTTTTTTTTTTTTTGATTTTTACAGCGTTCTGTGATTATTTTCGGTTGTTTCCCACAAAAATTGGTACCCGGACCCACGGGGTTTACCATGCAAATGTGTTTTGAACGACTCGAGTGAAAGTGAAAAACAAAAAAAAAAAAAAAACATTCGTGAGAATTATCACCGACGACAAAATTAATAATCTAATATTAAACAAATTCAACAGTATCCACGTCCTATGTTACACGGCCGTTTCTAGAACAGCCTTATTTTTTTATTTTTTTTTTTTTTCTTATTCGGTCCTATTGGATTGCATAGCTTTTTATTACGGAATCGTGTTGCCGTCAAGAGCACACCGAGCATTCGAGCATTTGCCCGTAATTTCTTTCGTGATACGCGAACGTCGTAAAATACAATTCGGAGCTTATCGTTGTGTCGATCCACTCTCCCATCCGCTGCTTTGTGTATCGCGCAGCGGGCTACGACATTATCCTAAGCCCCATGGCACCTTTCACTCATACTCAAAGTCTTCAGTAATTCAAATTCACCCGCGTCTGTATAAATATACATATATACATACAGCATCGTATCGGAGTAAATGTATTTACGTGTTAAACTTTTGCACGCAGTGCGTTGGAATTTCAAATGTTACGAGTACATCGAGTTGAATTAAATTAAACGCGTTGGTTTTAATTAAATGTTTCGGTATATTTCGCGGTACAAATATTTGCCAACGTTTGTCGAGTTGTTAACTTTCTCGTATATATATATATATAAATATATAAGAGGTAAAGTCACGTCATTTCGGGTTTCGTGACGTTTATAATATTTTGAAAATCCGAAACGGCGGGCCACGCGGTACCGTGTGCAGATACGATGATTTTGGGTATAAAGTATGACCGCAAAGTGCCATTCCGACGTAAAATTACACGTTTAATTTAAAACCGCAGCTATCATTTATCGTTCATATCAATGTTGAAATCGTCGAGGACGTGTCGCGACCGGGCTGGAAAACACACGCCGTCGTTGTCAAAGTGTATTTATATTTAAATTTATATTTTATTGTGCGCCGAAAAGGCCAAGGAAACACGACGTTAAAATACAGATTTACGGGTTCCTAAAATGAAAATATTATTGTGTGTCTACGTGTGCGCGCCACTATTCGAGCCTAACATATATATATATATTTATTTTTTCCCCCTTTCAGTCATCTTATTTACACATTTTCAAGAAAGATTTTTTTATTTTTTTTTTTTTTTTTTAAAAGGTTCAATAAAAACTTGAAATACACGATGTTATATAATTTATAAATACGGGAAATCAAGCCGATGCCTATAGTATTCGAGTTCGGGAAAAATATTATTTATTGTTACACTACTGCCGCGACCGTATCGATCGACAATCCGGCCGAACGCATCAACGCGAGCGTATATTTAATATTCCATTACCCGAACTTCTGGCTGCTCGTCTGTAAAATATAAACCGTGTTTTTTTTTTCCTATACACACGTACATATATACTTATACACCTCGGCATTCTCTTTAAAGCTTTTTGTTATTCCATTATTATTTATGACGCGGATACTCGGGCGGTGTACGTAAAAAGCATTTTTCGATATACCTACACGCCACGCGTATCCCCCTAAAAGTCTAATAGAATATTTTCCCGTTTTTCTTATATATATATATATATATATATATAAATATATATTATTGTTATTCGTCGAACGCGTGAATTAAAGTCAATCATACCGACGGGGGCGGACGTGTGTTTTTTAGATTCCAAGCGTGACCGTTATTGGTTTTTATTTTTATTTTTTTTGTACCGTCTGTAAACGACTTTTCTACCGGAAATCTTTGTCCGATTTCCCGACTCTCCGTAGGAACGACGGAAAACGAGATTATTCACGCAATAACGGGTTGCTGTTATTTTCGATTTCGGTTGTTTTTTTTTCCTTCTTGTAAATTCAGTTGAAAACAACCGCAAATTGTATTGTACGCTCATATTACGTATTTCCAGACGTGGTAAACGTTTCGAAACATTCCGATTTTTTTGGAGCTATTATTATTATTAAAACTATTTGTAATGTTTGAGTTTTTTTATTAGTATTTATATGGTTTTACGTTTATATGGTATCACATTTTTTGGCTTCTCAAAAATGCCCGATAATTTGACACAATGTTCACCATAAGTTTAAATTTTGTTAAAAATATCGAAAATCCGTAGGTACATTTTTTTTTTTTTTTTTGCAAGCGTTCGAAGTTCAGAGGTTTTTTTCTTTTTAAATTTTGTAGAAAAGCTTTATTTGTAAAAAAAATAAATACATAAATAAATAATGTATGCCAAAATATGTGTTTCATCACCTAAATAATCGGTTAGGTCGTGAAATGCATATTTTTTTTTTCTTTCGGACATTTTATTTACCCGTTTATAAGGCTGATTTTTTTTTTTTAAAGGTTCAAAAAAACTTGATGTTTTACAACTTATAAATACGAGCAATCAAGCCGATGTCTTTAGTTAATTCGAGTTCGGAAAAAATATAATTTATTGTTCCGTTCAAATGAGTTGTATTTTATTTTCCGATTTATTGGAGTGGTTAATTCTCATTTTATTAAAAACATCAAAAATTATTGTTTGTTTTCCAGGCCGGAAAATGTTCGCTCAACTAAATAAAATTGTATTTATTTATTATTATTATTATTATTGGTATTTATTTATATATATATAAAAACGCTCAGTTTTTATATAGGAGCATAGGTTTTGAACTGAAACCCGGACGATAAAAATCAACCTAATTCTGTGCAATGTGACCGCGTTTTTTTTTTTTTTCTTCGCGGACCAACAACGTAATAATTATTCGGATATTTCGAAATTAGAACGTCGCCTAACCTGCGCGTTAAGTGTGATTAATGTGCAGACACCTATGTGACGTCCGGTGATTGGATTATGAACGCCGTAAAGGATCGGGCGGGGTGTGTTTGTGCTAAACTTTGGATTTATAGGACACGCGGGACACTATCAAAGCGGGTAAACTGCCAAACTATAAACCATAATGATAACATTTTTCTTTTCGAGTTATCGGGCCCAAGAGTTTCGTTAATAGGTACGATACGTCGCCGTCGTCGTTGTCGTTGACCTTAACAAATTTCAAGAGTGAATTTATAGTTAAACGTCCGGGACCGCGTTACGAATAAATCAAAAAATCGGAATAAATCTCTGCCGAAATTTAGCGTTCCGAGGTTCCGGGGGATTTTTACAAACACTATCCGATTGTATACGTACATTTTTATTATTTTCCGCGTTCAAAACGCTCGATTATAACGGCATTCGTATAAGAATAAGTCCGAAACACGTCTTGTACAAAAACGTATACAGAGACTATACGGTGGAAAAATATAAAAAGCAATTAGGTAATGAGTTTAGTTCGCCGATAATAATAATATAATACGATAAGACGCGGGAGTCGGAGTTTATATAAAAGGATCCGAATTTAAAAAAAATAAATAAATAAAAAATGTTTAACAACATACAAAAACGATGAGCGATATGGATTACGAAATAAAATTAAAAACGCAGTTGAGACGAACTATATCGGAAAAACGAATTATCGAAGATATCGTCGGAAGACTCGGGGGAAAAAAAATAAAAAATTATAAACTTGTATATTTTATATAAAAACTCGAACTATTATTATTTTAAATACACGTTTAACCGAATCGAATCCATACGCGGTTTTACAGTTGTAATAATATCGGAAATTCGTTTACGATTCGGCTCGTATAATTGTGTAATAAATTAACATTATTTTTACTTAATACAAGTACATAACTATTATTATTGAATATAGAACTTTAAAAAACTACCCCCCCCCATTACTCTGTCCGTTGTTATCGAATATAACTACGACTACAGGGCCCGGATTTATATGCAAGAAAAAAAAAATGTTTTATTATAAATGTATACGGTTTATAGAAAAAATATTAGACAATCGATATAAACGTATAAAAAAGTTTATTAAAAAAAAACCTGAATAATAACATTATTTTTATGAATTATGATTTATGACAGTGTGTTTAAAAAGTATTACTAATATTATTTATTATAATATTAAATTGTCATGTGACGAGGCATCAGCGTGTGGAAGGAAAAAAATGATTTCTGAATATTGTAAAATATGTAACATTTACGCAGAAATCCAGAAATACGCAATTTATATGGATTTTCATTCAAATACGCAAACATATGTAAAAAAAAAAAAAAAATTAACAATAGAATCTATTTTATTACGGAACATGGACATTTGTAATCAAATGTATTCTAGGCGAATTGTAGTAGAATATGCGTTTCCATATAAATCCGGGCCCTACTTCTGTAACAATTACTTCAATCGAGTTTATTATGTATAATGTACAAGTGTATCTAAATAATTCAAAACTTTATATTGCAATTGTGTTGATGTATTTGATACGTGTAACAAAAAGGGGAACGATTTTGATGTGAATTGATGATGGTCTATTTAAATTGAATCCGGTGTGAACCATAGCTCTCGGTTTAAAATAAATCATCACGGACGATCCCGTTGGATTTAAAATCGTAACAAGGGCGATTAAGAGGCGTTCGTATGGCGACGATTCGGGTCGTTTAAATATCAAAAACGATTGCCACGGTTATTGCCGCTACCTACCAACGACTTGTTTTGTAAACGCGATAGTATTGTCGTTTTCTTACGAGCGTTTCGCTGACGAACAATTATAATTCTACAAAATTCTGCATTTTATTTAAAATAAAAAAAAATAATAATAATAATAAAAAAATAAAAAAAAACGTTCGGGTATATCTGGTCGCGATGAAGACGATGCAGAATTGTGACGACCGGGTCGACGAGAACAACAATAGGTCTCAAACGCCCGCCGAGTGGCGATTCAATAGTTATCTGGAACTGGGCGTGGCCGAGAACCACCGGCAGGCCACCCAGCGGCTGGCGGTCGAAGCCGACCGGCTGATAGACCGGACCAACGAGTCCGTGTTGAAAAACGAATGGGAAGTCGGACACCGGGCCAAGCTGACGATCAAAGACGTGGAATACAAACGCGACGAAATCGATAGGCAAAAATCAAACGTCGACGAAGAAATCCAATTGCTGTTTGGCTACCAGAAGCGCGTCGAAAACGTTATTAAAAATTTCAGCGGCGAAGCGCTCGATGCCGTAACGGAGTGTCTTAGGCTCAGGTGAGCACCGATGCCTGTTGGTCCAGGGGTATGATTCCCGGGTCCCGGGTTCATATCCCGGACAGGCCCAAAAGCATTTTTACCCGCCTCCCGAAGTAGTGCCTCACGGCGTTTCCGGGAGGCCGGGGGTATTGCCGGTTTGAAAAAAAAAAAAATTAAAAAAAGGCTCAGGTGAGCGGCTATAGTGTAGGCCGGCGGTTCTTAACCGTTTATGGCACGCGGACCCCTGTACAAATTAAAAATTAAAGCCACAATAAATGTCATTAAAATAACAAAAAATGTTTTCGGTAACACGATGTAAATTGAATTAGCACGTTTTCTACGCGAAAGTTAATTTGTTTCATTACATACTATACAAAAATAGCGTTAATAATACAATAAAACTAAATCGAATTAATCAACGCGATGGCCGATGTTGTATTTCTGCTACAATTTTCGACATTTCAGACTCGACACTGGCATAGTATTGACCGCAGATATATTTTGCGACCCGTTTCTAAAATGATTTTTTCGCAGGTGTATGTAGTGGGAAATGGTATTGAAACCTGCAGAGCCTTATCGTACATGTGACCGAAAATTCGCCAAGGGCGTTTGGCCGAACTTAATTGTTGAACTATTATTTGTAGAGATTTGTTATATCAGGCTATCCTATCTTCCGACGATGCCAGTCCATTTATTTCGTTTATATCGATTTCAAAACGGTTACAATTCCTGTGTCTACTTGTATCTCGAACAGAAAACAATTCAGGAATATACATGCGCTAATGGTTAACGTGTATATTTATTGTATTTTTACGACTCCAATGTAGGCGCGCATATTGTATGTGTGTTTGGCCGCGGACCACGCGTTAAGAACCGCTGGTGTAGACTGTCGGCAGTCATATAAAAATCAAAATTTCAACCGTTCACCTAAATAAAAAGATATTAAATATAATAATAATAATACGAAATTACCATACCTACGTACATCGCACCGTGGACGGGCCACTGTTGTATAGGCGGAAATTTGGCGAATATAGGATACAGAGAGGAATTTTATTGGTATCTGTACGCAACGATAAATCATTGCAAACGGAAAACCATTCTGAGCGCAAAGTTCGGTTGAAACGTGTTAAGATAATTGGATATGTGTAACTACAAAATAAATGTACAATTGTCGGAATACAGCGAGTACGCAAAATTCCCATGGGATTTATATGTTTGTTTCATGAAATCTTGAACTTTAAACCAAACTTAAGACCTATGGTAAATCTTGTGTCTAATTTTCGTGCATTTTTGATGGGCCGACAAATTGTATTAACATTAGACCAAATTGAAACTTAAAGAATTAAAAAATGGATGTACATAGCTTGAAATTTTCCATAACGTATTGAACATTTTACCTCCTGCCGAAAGGGTTTATATAAGGATTCGGTGTAATTGTCAGATCTCTAGGATTATTTTTAACTAAATTACAATAAAAAATAATAATAGAAATAATGGAAAATCGTTATTGCGTAAAACATTTCATTTTTTTCATTATGGAAACTACAAATAAATGACTCATTACACCAACAAGATCCAAAACGCTATACAAATATCTCTCTGTTGTTTTTAAATCGAAACATGATTATTTCTGATAGAAAAGTTTTTACAGATAGAATAAAAAAAAAAAAAAAAAAACACTTAATAATAGGTACAAATACATTACTTCTTCAATAATTGTGCGCGTATCATATAGAAAGTGTCGGATGGGCATAGACATGATATTCGACGACGTGGAAAAGGAACTGTTACGAGAACGCCAACTGATTTTGGACGTTCAAGACCAGCTCGAAGATTTATTCGAACAAATCGTGTTACAGATCAGAAAACTGAGAATATTTTATTTGTACTTGGATAACGATTTCAATTGTAAACTGAACACGTTGAAAATCGAAAATCAGAACGCGACGCTCAACGAAAACAACGTCGACTTGTCCGTTTTGAACGATAAAACCGTAATCAAACCGGCGTACGTTTTTATTTCCCACCCCCAAATTATCTACGCGTTAAATTGTGCTGTTATCGGTGGGTTTAACTTCCCACAGGGAAATATCCCTCACGGAATGGAACCGTTTCACTTCGAATATGATTTTGGAGGCTAATCAAGTGCTCGTCGAAGCACGGCCCGTCCGTTTGATTTTCGACCAGACTTTCAGTAAAATGGTCAACGACCTGACGACTCAAGCGGAAACGGTCAACAAAGCTTTTCGTTTCCGTGTGGCGGATTATCAAGATGTGATTGAAAAACTGAAACACCAAAAGGTCGAGGTAAGAACTATTATCAATTGTCCATAAATTATAATAATGTCGGCGGTCCGCAAGTGTGTAAGAAAGAAAATAACAAGTAGTAATATTCTTATCTAATTTTAAGTTAAGACACGGAAGAAGAAAAGAAAGCCACAGGACTACTCGAGACTACTCCCCCGTCTGACGTGAACTGTTAAAGTTAATTTTAAAACAGTAAACGAATTTGAGTTGAGTCAACAGTTAATTTTTTTTTTTTTTTAATTTACCCTCAATTACACTCATAGTCGTATTTCGCACTGTAATATTTCGAGCTTTTATTGACTTTAACTATACAAGACTCGTGTGAACATCCCATAAGCCGGCATTCCCGTCATGTTAAGTCATAGCGATTTAGGTACGTAATCAGTGGCGTAATTGTGGAGGAAAAGACAATAGAGAGGCACTTAACGGGGTGAGATGGGCGAAGGTATCATTTTGTCGACATGCTAACAATACAAATCTTTGAATCATCTAAAGCAGAGGTTCCCAAACTATTCACCATACGACCCATTTTCGAATATATTTAGCGACCCACCCACATGCATTAGACCCGATTTTTTCCTCACGAATAAAGCATTTGTATTAATAATATTTATAATTTTACAAAATTCATATCAAAAACTAATTGAATATAACTGTAATTAAATATTTACTAAATAATAAGAAATTATCGTCTAAAATGGTTCTAGTTTTCTTCTGTAAAAACAAAAATATTTCAAAATTAAACGCGACCAAACGTTTTAATGTAAAGAAAGAACGCAATACATTTAACATAATATATTTTTAGGAGAAAAATTGTATTTTTCTATAATATTAAATTGTCGCGTAAAAGTTTGAATTGATTTCACGTTTCTCCCGTTGTACAATATATGTCGACGTATATTGTCACCGTTATCGTATTATATCTGGGTATACGAAAATCATAGATATAAAAGACGGATCATTCCTGTACCTGCTACTCGGAGTTTTATGCAAGCGAAGAGTACAAACGTATATATATATATATATTTATATATACATTATATATACGAGTATACGAGGTGTGATAAAAAAATACCGGGAATTTGTTTAATTTAAAAATTTAAATATACAAATAATTTGTGTAAATGTTAGTCTCCTTCGCAGTATTCACCGCCTGATGTTATGCACTTATCCCATTTCTCCTGCCACTTTTTTTTGAAGCAATATTGGAAGTCATCAACTTGTTCGAGTTGATCCACCGCATTTTTTTTTATTGTTTCAATACCATCAAATCGTTGTCCTTTGAGGTCAGTCTTAATTTTTGGAAATAAAAAAAAATCATAAAGCGCAAGGTCCGGTGAGTGGTGGGGGGGGGGGTGAAGTACAACTGGAATTTGTTTATCAGCTAGAAACTCACGGATTGATAAGGCAGAATGAGCAGGCGCGTTGTCGTGGTGTAACAATCACGATCGACATTGGAACTGTTCTGAACGTTTCTTTCGGATTCTTTCTCGTAATTTAATTAAAACTTCATTGTAGTAAGTCTGATTAACCGTTTGTCCAGTCGGGACAAATTCATAATACATTAGGCCGTTAATATCGAAAAATGTAATCAACATGGTCTTCACGTTAGAACGAACTGTCGAGCTTTTTTGGGGTCTTGGTGATGTTACTGATTTTCATTGTGATGACTGTCGTTTGGTTTCTATGTGATAGCCACAGACAGACCCATGTTTCATCACCAGTTATACAATTTTTGAAGTACTCTGGGTCATTTCGTGCTCGATCTTTCATAACTTTGACAAACTTCAATTCTATGATTTTTTTTTTTTTTTTTAAATAACAATTTTGGGATCACTTTTGCACAGACCCGTCGCATGCATAAATCTTCAGTTAAAACAGCATGGCCCATAAGAAATGTTACTCTCACTAGAAAGTTCTCTTATCGTCATTCGTCGATCCGATCGAATAATTTCTCGAACTTTTGCCACCATTTCAACATTTCTTTAAGTTGAAGATTGACCAACACGGAAGTCGTCGTTAATGGCTTCACGACCCCCATTAAACCTTTGCTCGATCTTCATCTTCTTTGCATTAAAACTTTTTTTAATAATTTCATAAGTTTCAGTCGCTGATTTACCGAGTTTAACGTAAAATTTAATGCAAACACGCTGCTCGTGTTTATTCGACATGACAGACAAAACGAAAGACGTGACTATGACTTCAATGAATTGTCGTTCATTACCTAAAGATAATATTAGCTCGCGGTTTGAATAACGTAATTGAGTGTTATTATCCGCTTTTATTTGGTATGCGTATATTTCCGATACGTATATTTTTTTTTGCCCAGATATAATTTTAGTCGCGATATTTTATGATCACGCCTCGTATACGGGCGGGTGGGGGGGAGGGGGGGATATCAGACCGACATACGGCAAAAGCGGTTGGACTTATTGCGACGGATACAATTATTTCGGACCGTTGTCCTATTGGATTTCGTCTGCAGGCGGCCAAGGACGTGGTGACCGCGGCGCAGGTCATCGACAAACTCCGCGCGGCCGTCGCCGAGAAAGACAAGTACATAGCGCTGGTGCGCGCGCGGCTGTTGAACCGGGCCCGCAGGCAGGGCGTGGACCTGTGCCGGGACGAGCTGGAAGTGAAACTGTCCGGCGAAATGGCCGAGCTGACGGGCGACGTGCGGAAAATGGAAACGGTTTCGGCCGAGTGCTTTGAGCGGCACCGGCGGCTCGGGCAGTCGATCGTCCGCATCGACTTGCAGCTGGGCATCAAGGAAAACTCGTTGCGCATCGACGACGTGCTGTGCGGCGAGCAACGGAAGCGCGTCAACTACAAGCGGGACGTTTAAAAACCGCCGCCGCCCGGATAGAATCGTTTTCGCGCTTGTACATATTATTATATACCGATAACCGTGGTTTTTTTTTTTTTATTTTTATTACTATTATTCGTTCGCGCTGAAATACCCGAATAACGATAATATATTCGGCACGAGCGTTTACCAAACGGTATTATTATTTCTATATGAACGCGGTGGGAGAAGGGGCTATATTCCGAATCTCCTTTTTATCTTTTTTTTTTTTTTTGTCTATAATGCGTACAGTTGATACGGGTTTAGCGCTACACGCCGAGCACCGACCATTAGCGATGACCGCCGATAATCGCCACTCAAGAGGCCCAGAGGCTCCACAGTACACCCCCTGGTATCGGTCGTTCCACCGGAACACCTCTCGAATTCGCCGTTGTCAGGTCCGGTAGCCACTAACAAAATCTTCACTAGCCGAAACCCAAACGAATCCAACCGCGCGCCGCGCCGGTTACGAGCAGCTGTATGGCCAGCGGCTCGACTAGAGTTTAAATCTTGAGGATGTTACAATTATGAATCGCTCCATGCCCCCCACCACCCAAAGCCCCGACATAACTATTGTTATACTCACAATAACATTTTTTGTAGAAAAAAAAAATTTAATACATTTTATTTGTTTATTATATTACATTTTAATGTGTCAAACATAATTTTCTATCGGGATTTGCAAATGTGTTTAATATTTCTTCAGGGACAATGCCAATAGCCAGGTCTCTCTCAATATTTACAATAATTAAATCAGTAAAGCGCCGCTGTAACGTGCTACTTCGCAGACAATTTTTCAACCACCTCGTGGATGAAAAACTTCGTTCACGTATCGCAGTACTGACAGTTATGATTGTACTTAATGCAGGTAATGCAACCTGCATTATGTTGTACAAGTTTGGAATTACTTTTTAATTTAGCATTTTTTCTATGCCATCTATACTGGTTTTTAAACAGTTTTTTGCTACAAGCATTTCTGCTTTTAAGCACTCTGTGTTTGAATTTATTATGTCCTGATATCAATGTATATTATAGAATTTTTCTAAAATGTAATAATTTTATTACGTTAGGTACTTAATAACTTATTTAATAATGTTCCTTATAATTATGAATATAATGTTAACTATTTTCATAAATCATATTCACAAAATGATCAACAGCTTTGGCCATATGAAGATTTTCATTTGAAAACCTAAACATTAAGTTATTAATAATTGTATCAATAATTTGAAAATAAATAGTACGCCTCCAATAGGCTTTAACTGATTCTGACACTTCTTGTTCTTTATAATTAGCTCCAGTAGTCGTTTCCAAATAGAAATTTCTCAAATTATTCGACTTCCAGTAATCTCAACATGACGTTATTATGTTAATTAATTATTCACTATAATTGTAATAATATAATATAATATAAATTAAAATAATCTGTAGGTAAGATAAAAAAAGAAATAAGTAAAAATAAAATATTAAAAAATTAAATTAAACTTTTAAAGCTATAGGTATTTGAAATTACAAAAACGTGGATCTTGGGGATGCTTAAAGTCAAGTTATGGATGCTTCATCACCCCCTAGTACTCCCGTAGTTGAGCCACTGTCCGAATCATTTTTTTCTTTTCTTTTTTCAATATTTCGAATACTTTTTAAAAATACACTTTTTTTTTTTCGGAATATAAAATACATTTTCATCCATAAATTGTACAGTAGAAGGTTTAGTGCAGTCCGCAAGCGTACGCTACAAACTGAGCACCGTCCATTAGCGATAATCGCTACTTAAGAGACTTAACAGAGGCTTCAGTATACTCTGGTATCGGGTGTTCTACCGAACATCTCCCAAATTTCCGTCACCGTATGCGTCGGTCGGTCGGTCGCCGCTAACAAAATCTTCACTAGCGAAAATCACGAGGCCCGTACGAATCCAACCACAAGCCGCGGTTATGAGCAGCTGTTACGGCCACCCGGAAGCGCCGCGGAATTACCATTCGAAACCGTGTGTGGACGGATTTGTGGGCCAGCAATCGACCGTACTGCCCGTCATAAAAGTCAAGGGTCGAAAATTTCGAGTTCTAAACTCTCGAATCGCCATTGTTTAACACTGCCCGGTTTCTCGGGTGGAGTGGGATTACCGGGAGGTATCCCGCGGTCGATTGTTCGAGCGCACGAAGACCTCCGGTAATCGAAGCGGGGCATTAAGCACGTAATCTCTCGCCCCCTCCCTGATATGCTAGGTGGGAAAGTCAGGGGGTACTAGCCGCAGCACAAGAATTTGCATAACTTGGATTACCCGAGAAAACTCGGTTACTTATTTGCATCTAGCATAACGAGGAGGTTTTATGCCATCGCCATCAGCCGGGTCGACGCGCAGACGACGCGACTACCGAGGGAAGTCACCCTGGTCAAAGACCTAGCCGTGACTTCGCTAGATAACCATAATTTCCACAGTGGCAATAGTACAACATACGATATAATCAAATTGCAAATATAATATTTTATAACGATTTTCAAAATTGATATATAAGATTTCTTCAAAATAAACACAGGCAACAGAATAGCCGTCGTCCCCGCATTCCCAGGATGGTCAATATCCAAAGTAGGCCCTGAATTTAGGCCAGTGGTACCCTGGCGGCCTAGTCACCTGGCCTCATTTTTGATTCGTTATATCTTCTATATATATATATATATTTAAAAAAGGAGCGATATTTTATTGCTGAAGCCATAACTTGAAAACGGCTGGAACGTATATTTGCAAAATTGTCCTCGTTGTCTGGAAACGATATATAGTTATTGAAATCCACATACTATTGAATAACTAACGCTCTAAAATTCGGTTTTAAGTTTTCAGGTGTTACTTCGATAACACAAATGAAAAAAAAAAAATATGTTATTTATTATTGTAGCGCAAACATTAATACGTCGCTGGGGGATCTATTGTTGCTTAGTTACCGAACAACGTTGGATATTTTCTTTCGTTATTATATATATTTATAAAAAAAATCTATTATATAATAGCCTAATACCCCACTCATTCCGCTCATTGGTAAACGCCCAGACCAATCCGCTGGACCTAGAAACTCGAAATTTTGGTGGTCATATCTCTTATGGCGTGGGAGTGAGATAAGAAAGAATTTTCGAAAATCTATCCCCTAATAGGGTGGCTTGCACATGAATTTTGCCGAAATTCAATTTCATCGCCTACGGATGAAAAAAAACTGTTATTATTGTTAGATTGGGTTTGTCGAGAAAGTCCTCTTTTTAAAGAGATTAGTTGACCCGGAAATGTTTTGCTATTGCAAGATAATGCTGTTCCTAGATCATTATGTATTATATTTAAAAAAAAAAAAATTAGGTAAAGTGGGTAATCGACCTTCGGCAGGCTAAATGTGTTTTACTTTTTTATTTCAACCGCTTATCAACAAAAATAATTGAAATCGCATTTGAATTAAGCCAGGAATACATATCAAACAAATATTTTTATATTTTTTTCTGCAGTGACAATCATTTCGTTGATTGCAATGCCTTTATGGTATTACGTGTTTTCATTTATTACCCCTATAGATACCCGTACAGCGTAGGGATTGTACTACAATAATTAATAACAGTATTTTATATCGCCCGTATTACCAAGGTAAGCAATAAATCGATAAAAAATAATTAGATATTTGTACTAAAAATACCTAAACATAGCGATTAGACAATGGTTTACAATAGCTACAAACCTTCTCCGGACAACGCAGAACATTCCGCAAAAAAAATCGCGTAAAACAATCGCTCCAGTAGTTTTTGAGTCTATTAAACTCATCCATTTGTATATATATATATAAAAATAGATAAAATTCAAATACCCCCTATGAGTGAATTATGAGGGATTCGCTCATTCACTGATCAACGGCTGACGACAACAACCTAACGAGACGAATGAATAAAAAAAAAAAAATCGCGATAGGACCATTAAAGTTAGGCGATGGGTTAGGGGGTTAAATTCACGGGCAATTCAAATTTTTCACGGGAAACGCCGTGCGGGCACAGTGAGTTTATTATATTTTATAGATCGCCAATGTCGTTTTACCAACGTTGAAAACAGTTTTACGCAAATTCATTTAACAATACCTTGTACAATCCGTAATAGCGAACGCTCTTTCACAGCACTCGAACGCATTAAACCTCGTTTGTGATCGTGTTCGACTCCAGATACGTTAGACCAGAGGTTCTCAACCCGTGGTACGCGGAAGGCTCGTAGGTGGTACGCGAAGAAATTTTTTTATTACTATTTGCATTCAATATTATTTAGTTTTGTTTAGTTTATTTGATATTAGCTAATTTTATAAAATTATTATTTTATCAAAATAATATTTAATGTCGATGACACGGGGTTTGTAATCGTAGCGATTTAGAATTTTAGATAATGATAAACTCTATAATTTATTATAATTCTTATCGATAAATTCTTATTTGAAAAATAAGTACAGAAGTAGGCTCGATATTCAAAGTGACTCAAGAGTGAAAATTAATTCCATTCAGACTGATATTGATGTCCTTGTACAAAATAAACAACAACAGATATCACATTCATTTTATTATTATTTATAATAATTTTTATTTTTATTAATTTGAAAATTGTAATTTAAAATTTAAATATTTAGATTTAACTAAAAATTAAGATCTTTTTACTTTCATAAATATCAAATAATAAAAATGTAATAAAAATATACGCTAAAAAAATTTGATTCCTAATTTAGTTTTCGAATTGAGGTGGTACGCGTATTGATTATAAAAGTGTCTAGTGGTACTCCGTGATAAAATGGTTGTGAACCCCTGCGCGTTCGACAATCTGACATTGCTTACTGTTGAACATGGCATGACTATACAATTATCCTATGACGACGTCCTACGACAAATGTGCAACGGAACGTACAAAAAAAAAAAAAAAATACTACGTTCTTATAAGTTACAATAAAGTTTTTGAAATAAAATATATATTATTTATTTATTTAATTTTTTTTTTTTTTTTTTAAATAGGAATAGAGGTCTCTTGAAGATCAAGATCGCCGGCCCCAAAAATCTGTAAATCGGGCCCTGATGCGGAGTACGTATGTAATGTTTTCTAATTGTTCTATTTAAAAAAGCATAGTTTCAGACGTTTTAATTATCGTAGCGATTTCGTTTATTAACGTCGGTTAATAAAACAATTGTTTTCAATAATAACATTTTCAAAGAAAAAAAAATGAAAAAAATTATTCTTAACGTAATGTATACGTTAATTGTGGCAAGTAAAAAAGGATAAATCCAGAAGTTTATTTAATGTCTGTATAATTTCCGTAAACCGGCGTCTGTTTTTAACAGATTTATAATTTTTTTTATTACTATTATTTTTTTTTTTTTAAAGTATACAATATAGGAACGCACAAAATTATACCTGCCTTTTTATTACCGGTATCCAATACTAAAAAGTCGACGTTTTTCGACATTCGAACACCGGTTGTAAGCCATTTTATTTTATTACACTATGCCTCGACGAATCACAACGGTCGTTTAGCCCCGAATACTATCACCGGGCCAGCAGATTTTTATTTTTATTTTTATTATTATTATTTTTATTTTTTTATATATATATATATATATAGAGTAAAACACGTCGCGGCGGCGATTCTATTTCTTCGGCGATACGTTTCAATTGCTTTTTTTTTTTTTTAAATTATTGAATTTCTGTGCGTTCTGGGTACGACGGTGACGCAGTAATAAGTATTATTATTTATTCTTTTTTTTTTTTTTTTTTAAAAATGTTCACGTTACATTTGTTCGGTCAATTGAACGAGGAATGGAAAACGTCACATCGCAAACCATTGCGCCGCGCAATTGTAACAGTATAATTTATAACGAATAACGTCCGACTTTTGCTTTGCGAGTAAAACGATTTTAATACGATAGATCGTTGGTTCTTGTAGAAATATTATTTTCGATTATAAAATACGACCCGCGGAGCCAAAAGGCCGGGCAAGTAAACAGTATTTTTTTTTTAACTCGTCGAGTCCAGTTAATATAGACGAAATCGAGTCAAGTCACGTTAAAAGTTAATTCGTAAAAAAATATAATCAAGTTAATATTAAACGTAGTTAAAAATGACGTAATTTGTTGAGTATATTTTTTAATTTCAAATAGCTTTTATATATGATCTGTTACACAACGGAACAATAAGAACAACTGATGAAATTAAAAAAATAAATAAATAAGAAGTGACAGATTGCCGAAGCCTCCCAGTGGAGGTACCACAGCATGATACGATTAGTTAGTTAGGATAGCATGTCACGACACCACTGCATTTTGAGCGTTTTGGTTGGATTGCTTGGGATAGTGATAGATGATAATTCGGTGATTAGGGGATTTTTGTGTTGAGCTAAGCGACTGTTGAATCGTTTGTAGTGTGTCGTTTAGCTATTTCAGAATCGTATGGTATTTTAAGATCAGTATTGATACGTAATATGGTGCTTTAGAAATTGTACGTAAAGTTTTGTATTGAAATCTTTGGATGCGGTTGTAGTTTGATATTTTGGCTGCGATCCATAAACCGAACTCCATATGTCCATATGGGTCTTAGTAGAAGTTTGTAAAACAGGAGTTTGACGGGGAGCTACACGTGCTCAGAAATCAGAAGTGGTCGAAGGAGTCGGAAACGATCATTTATTTAGTGACCGGTTAGGTTTTACTGTCTACGTGTGATTGCGCCGGGTAAGTCGACGATCGACGAGGACACCGAGATAGCCGTACACAATGGGCAGGAAAAATCGGTTTGGTTATTGAGGAAAGGTGTTGGACATACTCCGTGGCGAAGAGTGTAGAGAGTATAATTTAACCATAATATTTTTTCTTAATATCGTTTAATAACTTGGCGGGTTAGGTTCAAAATACGAATACGTTTTTTTCAAGCTCAACGCTTTGTTAGGGACAAATGCAGTGAGCACATAATTGAAATGTTAACATATTTTACAGAAAGAGTATTAATCGTCAGTCGCATACGGATACTCAAACGGGTACCGGGTCCTATAAAACCTACTGACTTTACCGCTATGTCTACGATGTTTATCCGATTCAAAAATAATAAGACATCCGTGACCTCCTCCCTCCCACTGATGCCAAATACGCAATGAAAATCGTCAAAATATGCGAAGAGTTTAGTTATTTAATTTTAATTTTCAAATTGTCCATAAAACAATACCACACATATTAACATTTTAGAAATAAAAGGCACACAGATCGTAAGGGGTACGTAAGTAAAAATAAAATAACCGAGATATGCAATTGAATTTTTTTTTCTATAGACTTGCGACAGCTACAATTATAACGATATGTAATATGGCGTACGAAAACAAACTGAATTCATATTTTTTCATATTACATACTCGAAACGTCCATACGATTTACAACAAACGAAAGTATTAATTAAACATGCGCAGAAACAATTGGGTGTTTCCCTAGTTGCCACGTCCAGCTAGCAATATTATTATCTCATTTTTATCATATTCTATTTGGTGCTGGTCCTATCTTAACACCACAAGAAATAACCAACGATTGGATATACAATCGGCCGATGTATGACAGCAAAAAAAAAACCAAGTTAACCATAAAAATAATTTTAATTGACATAAAATCTAAAAACGCGCAAATATGCTATAAACAACAATTAAATTGCCAACATTTGTCAAATATACGTTTTGCCTAAAAAAAAAACAAAAAAAATTTTGTATTTCAGTCCGATGCGTATCGATATCACGGTTCACGTCGGAGGCGGCTTGAACGTACTCAGGGCCGTCTTTCACCTTTTGGAGGCCCTGGACCGTGTTGTGATTGGGCCCCTACGACTTGGACAGAGATAAGCAAACGTCTAAATTGATTTATCTATGATTTTCATTTATTTCCATTGTACATTAAATGAATTTGACGAATTATAAAATAATCCGGAAAGAGTAGCTCTTTTAGCATTCACAAGTTACCTAATGCTTTAAAATCTATTTCTATTGAAGAGGTGCCCTTCTACATTTAAGACAAGCAAAATCGTACCGACTATATAAATTATTAATCTATAATCTATATATATATATACATTGTAGACTACAAATATAATATCTATACAAAAGATTTTAACAAACTATTTTTACGTTTATTGCTATTAAATACAAATTTATGTTAGTATCTTAAGAACTCGTATTCTAAAATTAAATCATTTTTTTTTTAAACGAAACATTTATAATAATAATAGTTTGATGAATACGCAATGCGGAAATTATACACCTAGCACCAAAGAAAAATCATTAATTTGAATTTCATTACGACTTCCTTACACAATATAATTTTAACCTTTGGCTAACGTGGTTTCCGTCTTATTGGATTGATCGATAGCCCAGATAATTGCATGTGAGGAATGGATCAGCCGGTAAATTTAATGTTGGGACCTAAAAAAGTATATATAATAATAGAAGTACAACTATTTATACTTTCATTTTTTTTTTTTTTTTTTTTTTTAAATAATAAATTACTTATAACGATTGTCAGTTATTTTCTAATATTATGTTAAAGTAAAATATCGTAGGCTTCAAATTATAATATATATATATATATACAGAAGATAAGACTTAAGACATAATAACGTATACCAAATATACCATTCTCTAAGAATCGAAGATAGTTGTGTCACGACATTAATATTTTATAATTTTTTTTTTCCTATTAATATTGGTAGCCACGGGCCGCATGTTTGACATGCCCGATTTAAGTTTATTCGAGTTTTTTGTAGGAGTTTTGAAATATAATCATGCGCAACAAGGTTTGTAGTCAGTAATTTCCCTTTGTTTTTTCTCGAAAATGGTAAACCCAGTGATGCCATGGGTTGTGGTACATAATGGAATGCGGACAATGGGCGCAGGATATTCGTGGATAATGGCAAAGTTAATGGTTTGCTGCGTGCAAATCTGTTGTACGAAATATTACGTTGCAATGTATTACAAATACCAAACACATACTCAATAATATTATATTATGCGTTTAAATTTGTGATTTTTTTTTTCAAACTATAACAGTGGCGGTGTTTAAAATTTAGGCGGGTGGTCCGATTAAATTATGTCTGTACTGCCAATATCGCTTGCCTCGATCCGCACAAATCCCGCATGAACCGTTTGAAATTCACGGTTAAGAGAAACCGACAATTGAACGGCGAAAATGCTACTCGGAAAGTATTAAACACTTTTATTCTCATGCCATTAATTTAACTCTTGTCCGAATAAAATGTATCGATTCAGTGATATGTCTACTGGCATTATGTTTGTAAAGGTCTAGGTTCGCGTCGACGCACAAAGGAAACGGCAACCGATGCTTCGAAATCGCCGTTAGGGTGCGTTTTTTTTTTTTTTTAGTATATGTGAAAAATGATCTTTTGCGAGCATATGTAAAATTGTCTAAAATTCAACTGAAAAAAAAACCAACATTTTTGCCAACGATACTATTTTATTATTCTAAAAAAAAAAAAAAAAAATACAAAAATAGGAAAGCGAAAACTATAAACTATCGGATACATCGGACGGAAGTCTGACAAGCGTTTTTGACTGAAAAATAATCAAAACGAAAGCAGCACGCCGGTCAATAAATAGAATTATTATTTTTATCTATATTTCTATAGTACTAAAAATACGTTTCCGTTTCGCATTTCGTTGTAAAAATTAAATTGTGAACTATTATGACTGTGGATAGATGGGACTCTTCCATGATCACAACTTATTTTTAACCTGACGTGCATATAAAATAATAATTGAATAATTGATACATTCGCTACATCCAGCCGTCTTCTCGTAAATGCACAAGGAAGGCGTATTATAATTTTAGACTGAAAGCGAAGCGAAGAAAATTTATTGGTTTTACTATGATGTGTGTGGTTTTCTTCTTCTTCTTTTCTGTACGTCAAAAACTTTTGACGTACTAACATCTCGACAACTAAACATCTCGATCCGATTTTCAAGTTATTAACATCTTTACTGAAAGTATTTTTGATTTAGTTAGGTGCTTTGAGATAGTAATTTTTTTATTTTCTTTGTAATTTTCATTGTAATTGAAGAAAAACGGGCAAAATTAGAGCACATTTTTCATTTTGTTGTACAAATAACTCGGTTAAAAATAATCGTAAAGACTTTCACAGAATATTAATATTAACAATTTCCAGACGTGGGAAAATTTAGAAAATATTCTGGAGTTTTTATAACAAATTTATGGGCGTTTTCAAGTAATTTTTCGTATTAATTGAATTTAACTTCATCATAAATCATACTTTATAGTGAAAAAGAAATAGAGTTGATCGTAATTTAATAGTTTTTCCATTATTTATATATAAGTGCTATTTAAATTGCTAATTTTGATGATAACCGTAAAAATTACGGAATTTCAAAATACGATTAACTTTGCTCAGAATCGTGAATTCGGCGATGCTGGAAAGAAACAATATGTTCAACATGAACGACATAGGTTTTTATTTAAAATTAAAATTTATATTAACCCTAAGTCTCAATCGATTTTACGTTAAAACTTCTACTTTGAATGACAAAAAGTTCAAAAATAAATAATTAAATAGATACAAAATTTGTTTAACCATTAATCAAGAGTCACTAATGGGGGTTGGCTGCATTAATCATGTTTTATTACTACCATCGTATAAACCCAGTGTGCAAATTTCTATAGACGTGGTTTATTAAAAATGAAAAAAAAACCGACAAAACTCAAAAAACCGTTTTTATAGAAAATCGTACGATAAACGTACGTTGTTTTATAATTTTTTTTTTTTTTAATTAATTTTAATTAATTTAATTCTAGATGCATTTTTATTTAAACGATTAAAGAATCTTTATACATACTAAACAAAAATCAGTAGAAGTATAAATATATATACAAATATAATATATATATATATATATATAACTTGTGTGGGGTTTTACTTCTAATGAAGCAGTCCCATTCTTAATCTCATAATTATGCTAAGCCATTTAAGTCTTAAGTCAAACTTAAGACTTAAATGGCTTCAGTCGTTTGAGTCGTCTGACGTCTTGCGACTTATCGAGGAGTTGTGTGGCAGCTGTAATTGTGCGAAACTCTTCAGTCTTCTTGCATGTTTGTGGGGGCAAACCGGGTAATGTCATCCTGCACGGATGTCATTTTCAAATCGCGGTGGATGACGCCGTCCTTATCATACCAATATGCTGCGAAAATGGTACGAAGAGCAATGCTCTGGTCATCGTTGTGTTATTTCGATATTAACATTACTGGCACAACCCCACAGTTGTATACCATAAATCGAAATCGGTTAAACAATCGATACATACAAGTGACGTTTACTGGTTAGGTCTAGCTCAGAGTGTCGTAAAAATTATAAATAATTAATAATTATAAAAAATGTTAAATAAACGACAAAACTCAAGAAAACGTTTTTATAGAAAACCGTACGACAAACGTTGTTTTATTCGAAACATTTTGTGGTTTTCGCAATATTTTTTTAAAAATATCGGCCAAAAGAACCAGCCGTTTTGAAACTTCGAAGATCTCGGAAAGGAAAAAAAAAAACAAAAAACTCTAGTCGGAATTGTTCGTCTGTTATTTGTCGATTATCGACCGGCCTTGTAGTACACTCGTATAATAACCGCCCGACGACGGGGTGACGAGGCGATGGGGCGAGAGAAATGTTTCGCGAGTCGTACGCGCCGTATACGCGAAATCAATGACGTCACCGGATGACGTAGAAATTTGGCGGGATTGTACTAGGGACCCATGGCGTCGGACGTGCCGGGCGAGGCTCGTCCGACGCCGCCCGCCAGGCTGCGTACTGCGCGGGCTTTCGTGCCGGGCGCCGACTTCATTCCGGCGCCTGCCCGATCATCGGTCCCTGGTAGTAGTCACCGTTTTTCACGCGTGCATCGTCCCGGGGACCGGCCGTTACGCGGTTCTGATGTTGCACGTTGCACAATAATTACAGCTGAATGCAGTCGCCCTCTGTAATGCCGGCCAATACGGCGGCGGCACGTGTTTCGTCGTCGGTCCCGTCCATGAAAACGGTGACGTCGCCGTGCGCCGCACAACAATACGCGCGACGCACGCGCAGGCGAGCCGGCCGGGTGTTCGACCCTTCCGTCGGCTCGCCCTTCCCGTCGATTCTCTTCCCCCCTGTTCCGCTTGACGGGTACCGGCCGGTCGCTCGTCATCCGTATTTGTGCGGCCGCGTCACGGTGAAATTACGAATACCGGCGTAACCTCAATTTTCGCCGGGAAGGGGGAGGGGGTATGGGGGAATAACACCGAATCCGAATTACGGCCGCATGCCCGGCGGCCGTAGTGTTCCGCAGACGAAATATAATCGGCGGCCGACAGCTACGCCGCTCGCGCGAATTCCTCTGCGTCATATTTCCCGTCAAATATTTGCCCCGCATAACGAATATTATGTGGTAATCGTAAAACGATAATATAATCAACCGCCGGCCGAGTTCCATGCCGTTGGTAAATAAGAAATGTCCGAAATGTATGGATTTTTGGACTTTTTTTTTTTTTTTTACAGTATATTTCAAGCCAACTTGACGAGCCGCCGTAGAGCGAAACATGAAGGCGAACAACTATAGCTTACCGTCGAATTTTGAAAGCCCAAAATGTTTCACAAAATAATTCGTACATTTAGAATTTCTCCTGTTTGCTCCGGGGCAGTTGATTATATATGGACTTGAGAAATCGGAAAAAAAAAATGGAAATAACTGAGCATCCAATTAACATTAAATTCGTCTACGGATCGATTGCAGATCGATCAGTCGAAAGCGGATGCGAAGAACCCGGTGATAAAATATTAAATTTTCCACGTGTTCACACTCAATCAGTAGAACGCTGTGTGGAGCTCGTGACAGGCATCGGAAGAGAATGTCAGGCGATCATTTTCATCAGATCGACATTTTTTATCACGCCAAAAAAATGCCTACTTTTGATACCAAACAAAAATGTTGTACATATAAGACGCCAACTGTAATTGAATTATGGTTAGGTTAGGTTAGGTTTTACGAGTAAATTTTCAAATTTAAAAATGTTTAATACAAATTAAGATACTGGATATCCCTGGAAATTCCAGTCGCAGACTCATAAGAAAATGGTGTAATGATTTTTTTTTTCATAACGTAAATTTCAATTTGAGTGCTACTAATAGGTGGCTAACCTTACTCACGCAACCACAACAACGTTATTATTGTTATTTGTATTTTCTTCCCTTCTCGCATATATTCAATGTGCTCAATTGTACAGATTGTAATATTTCTTATAAAATAAAATAAAATGTAATGTTAGGTTAGGTTAGCTAACCTAACCTAACCTTTAATTAATTGTAATAATCAGAATCATTGTTTAATCGTATAAGTAACCCGGTCTGAAGCATTTCTAAATAAGATCTAGACCATTTACTGTGTTTTCAATAAAAAAAAATTAAAAAAAAAAAAAATAATAAACCCTATGTAGTGAGCCGGACTGGGTAGTACGACTCAAAACTATATATAGGCGAAGTCGCCGTTGACTGGCGGCTTCTCAGTGGATGTTGAATGGAAGAAAAAGGTTTGAAGACAATAAAGAAACACTTATAAACAATAAAGTTACTTTATTGACTGTGACTGGGGGGGGGAGGCAACCCGTGTTTCAAACAAATGCAAGGTATGATACTAACGGTCTGCCCATACATCGGGTTGACACTAAGTCTAAACTAAGTCTAAAAAATTATGAAAACCCATATCCGTATATGTAGCCAACTCGAAAGTAGAAATCATTTACTCAAAGCACTTAAAACTACTCTCTAAATAGTCGTAATTCTTAATCGTGAACAATTTATATTATTTAAGCACGTTGTAACTATAAAAAGAGTTCGATCAATGCACAATTTTCAAAGTAGTGATCACGGTATAATCTGATTACTACACCTGTGTCATTGATATGGCCCGTGGGGGTCGTTCGTAACACGTATACGAACTTTACGGGTCACCACTTAAATGGAAAGTGTTGCTTTGTCGCTGAAAACTAATCGGCCAGCAAAATTTACATCCCGCATAAAAAATATAGTATAAAAATACTAAACGAAAGTGGTTTGAATTTATCGGCGGCCTTTAAAGCATCGCAACTCGCGTATGATCGTGCTTATTGTCTTTGCACGACAATCCGGATTCGTCATGCCGATTTTGCCGCCGACGTACGGGCCCCGGGCCAGTCGGTGCACCGATCCCGTGACGATGGCGGACTATCGCCGGCATTTATCGCCGGATTTGCACGTTGGAAATCGAAACGCTCGGCGCCGTCCGGTCGGCGTATCCGCGGTAACCAAGCTCCTATCGTCGTCAGCGATCGTTTTAAAATCACCAATTAACGGCATCCCGAAACCCGGGAACGCAGGTCTATTTATTGGTGCATTGTATTCGATTGGCTAAAACGTATACAACAGTATACAACAATTTTTTTTTTTTTTTTTTAACCGGACGAACCGTTAGGAACAACCGCGTGTTTAACGGGTATTATGCGTAGTAATATTTCCGCGTGTACGTTCGCGCAGAAATATTTCACCGACATCGTGATAATTGGACGCGAACGGTACGTATTATATAGTTTGTAAAATTTAATAAAATCCCCTCTCTGGAAATCGAGAGATTTCCCTCTCGAAATCATCGCGGATCTGTAATTAAATCATTCGCGTCAAAACGTTAGCGCATTATTAAATCTCCCGTCGCTGAGATTCGTGATACACGACACGAGCATTTTGAACGTAATTAATTTCGATATCAAAGTATAAATTAACGGATTGACAAACGGAACGAGCGAATCTGTACTACGGTTTAAGATATATATATATATATATAAATATACGTATATACAGGAAAACCCGGGAATAAGACGAGACGATACGTATAATTTTTTAAATCCTCATTATACGACGCATTATACGCTGAATTTGATTAAGCAATGTCCTCGTTTTACATATTAAACGGAAACTCCCGCGATTTACTAATATGTAAATTGTTGCTCCTGAAATCTGTCTAAATTTACGAGGTCTGTTCAAAAAGTTCCTGAACTTAATTATAATGCGCAAAAATAGAAAATTTATAGTACCGTAAGTATTATTAGATTAAAATAAAATAGAGATAAGCGGCTATCTTTTCAATTAAATCTCAAATTATTGCTATCTAACCATTAACCGTGCGCGTTCAAAGTAGACGACTCGTGTGTATTGTGCGATTATTAAGATGAATAACATTCGCGAACAACGTATTAATATTAAATTTTGTGTTAAACTTTGTAAAATGTTGCAAAATGCTTATGGTGATCAGTGTTTAGGACGTACTTAGTGTTACGACTGGTTTAAACGTTTTAAAGACGGTCGGGAATCAGTTGATGACGACCCGCGTTAAGGACATCCGTCGACATCGACAGACGATGCTCATGTGACAAAAGTCAATGAAATTGTGCGGTCTTATAGACGTTTAACTGTTCGAGAAATTGCGGAAGATTGTAACATATCGGTTGGTTCATATCATGAAATCCTGGTAGGAAAACCTGGAATGCACCGCGTTGCAGAAAAATTTGTCCTTACGTTGATGTCGCAAGATCAGAAAGACAACCGCGTAATCATCTGTCAAGAATTGTCAGATCGCGCAAATGATGATACGAGTATGTTCATGGAACAAATTATAACGGGTGATAAGATGTAGGTCTATGGCTATGATATTGAGACAAAAGTCCAATCGTCACAGTGGGTTGGTAAATTTTCTCCAAGACCAAAACAAGCTCGTCAGGTCAGACCAAACGTCTAAGTCCTGCTAACGGTTTTTTTCGACAACCTGGGAGTTATTCATCACGAATTTCTACCTGCAGGACAAACTGTTAACCAATGGTACTATCTAGAAGTATTAAAACGTCTTCGAGAAAAAGTGCGGAGGAAAAGGCCTGGAAGAAAAACTCATGGTTTTTCCATCACGACAATGCTCCGGCACACACTTCCCTGTTAATTCAAAATTTTTGCGTGAAAAATCACATGACCGTGCTTCCTCATCCACCATATTCTCCCGACTTGGCACCAGTAGACTTTTTTTTATTTCCAAAACTAAGATCTCCGATAAAAGGACAACGATATTCTACGATAGACGAAATAAAAGAAAATTCGCTAACGGAGCTACAAGTAATTCCAGAAGCTGCTTTCCAGGATTGCTTACAATAATGGAAACGTCGTTAGCAAAAGTGTAGGTAAACTCAGTAGCTTGTAGGTAAGCACTATAAATACAAAATTGAAAAATTCGGGAACTTTTTGAACAGGCCTCGTATTTATTGTTTTTACACTCAACGTTGTATACGGAATATAACTGGAACACAGATTTCACATTGATACAATATTGCTCGGAAATTACGTGCAACCGTGAGTAATAACTCCTTTTTTTTTCATTTATTTTTGTTTTCTTGGTGATCGAAAAAAAATAAAAAATAAAAAACAACACGATACACCCCCGAATGATGTTTTCTGTAATATCGTCACTATTAAGATATAAACGTACCGAAGATAATATTTTACTTACTGTGTAACGGCGTATTAACGTTGTCATTTTGTGAAATTATTATTCAATTTCCCGAACACCTGGGTACAACGATAGATAAAAAAAAAAAAAAAAAAAAAAAAAAAAAAAAAAAAAAAAAAAAAAAACAATAACCGAGTATATATTATATAAAAATATATATATTATTAAAAAACGACATTGAAACGCAAACGGGGTGGCGGCACGTGGTTTTACGAATCGAACCGTTTTCGTTCTGAATACGGACGCCGGACGAAATAAAAACGATCCCCCCGGGGGTTCGATACTTTTCGGCTTTTAACTGCGCAACGCCCGGAATATTATATTTTACGATATTAACTTCCCAACATATTAAAACGAAATATTGCGTACATAAATATTAAACGCCCGTGGAATAAAGAAACACGGTAATCTAACGAAAAAAACATAAAAAATATAAAAAAAAAAAACATCAATATCGAGCCCCGTAGAGAAATTAAAATTTTACAATCCTACGTTTCAAATGTGTAGTAAACATATTATTAAAGTTTTTTTTTTTTTTTTAATAATAATCGTTCATTAGAATATTTCTTATATTTCCATTGTTAATTAAATTTCAAAGTCTAATAAAGACACACGCAACAATGAGTTGATATTGTAATGAAATTATAATTTTAAATAATAATAGAAATAGAAATAATAGATTAATCAGATGGAAAAAAAAACCAATTTTTACAGACGGAGATCGCCTGTGGACAAGATATTGTTGACGGCCGTGTCGTAAAACGTATGCGTAGTTCGGGAGAAATACAGCAGGATATATAAGAGTATGTAACAAAAAAAAAAAAAAAAAAGTTCACAAACTATGAAATACTAGAATAAAAAAATATTCGCGTACACAGCGAAAGTGACTAGGAATAATTAATTTCGATATAGCGTGCGGTAATTTTTGTTTTTTAGAGATCGAAACGATGGAAATTACGAAAACAAAATAGAGTAGAACAAAACTATAAGTTTCTACGAAATTGTTTCAAAAAAAAAAACAACCCTTAACATAATGATTTTTTTTTTTCACTATAATAACACATTTAATAAAATGGAATTAAAACGTATAAAATTATGTGTTTATATAAGTTTTATACCGTATAAAAATAAAAACCCTAATAAACAGAAATGCATTTATAATTTAAACTAACAATAAAAAATAAGGGAATATAAATTTAAGTTAGAACATTATGGTGCTATGGTTATCTTGCCGCGGACGAATTTATAAATCATTGTGCTCGTGACAATTACAACACTTTTTTATTATTAAATTATACACGAAAAATAGGCGCATAGCATACTACAGGGTACGGCAGAGCCGACTGACGAGTTTTCATGGGCAATAAATAACGAACAGTAAAACTTAGAGAAAAGGTTTTTTTTTTATTTAAATCAGTATTCAATCCCATTTTTAAAAATTATTTTTTGAAAATTATATCTCCAAGATGGCGGCCGTCAGCATTGATACACTGTTGTAGACGATCTCTGAAGCTCTCATATGATTTTCGGCACATTCCGACTGGTATGGCCTCGACTTCCACGGTGATTTTCTGTTTAATTTCTTCTATGGTATGTGGGCGATGTCTGAAAACCTTATCCTTAAGGTAGCCCCAGAGGAAAAAATCACACATGCTCTAATCTGGGGACCGTGCTGGCCAGCCTATGTCTCCTCTCAGAGAGACTAACCGCCCAGGGAACATTTGTCGCAAGACAGCAAGTGGAATTCTATTTGTGTGCGCTGTAGCTCCGTCTTGCTGAAACCATACATCTCCCAAATTATGTTCTTCAGCCATTTCCTCCAACCTATGCTACAGATATGTTTCCAACATCACAACATAACGAACGGACGTGACAGTGACGGTCCTGTTCTCGTCCTCAAAATAGTCCTCTAACCAACTGCACATTTTCGGGGGTTCTTACCGTTCTGAGTGCTCAGTGTCCAAGTCTACTTACGGTACTTCCAGTTTCTTCCAAATGCCGTATCCATAATTTGATAGTGTTAGCAGAAGGAACAGATGGAATGCCGAAGTGTATACGAAAAGCTATTTGTGTAGCGATCACAGAATGATTATTTTCGTAATACGCACGCACGACGAAACAACGATGTACACCTGTCTAGACCATGATTACGAATAAAAACGGCATTACCGTACAATTCAATATATACCACTTATTAAGGCCTGCTCTTATCTTATCACAGGCTAATGACCTCATTATACTCGTCAGTGGGCTCTGACGCACCCTATATTTAGTATACAACATTGTATTGTATTAAATTTCTGTCTTGTTCTCGTCCCGCGGAGTACACAACCACAAATATATAAATATATTATTATCGACACAATTTCAAAAGACAATTTTTATGCAATTTTAATTATAAAAAAAAAAAATATTTTATGATTTTCTATTCAGCTACATCTAAAGAACGAGAAAAGAATATTGCAATCAAATTGATATTTTTGATAATTTATAACTAATATACATTTTACTAAATATAAAAATTAATAATCTAACTCACTAGCCGAAACCTGAAGTATTTTTCATATTCAATTTGTTAAGAACGAATTTCAAAAAACAAAAACATATCGTGACATTGAATAGGCGTATAACTTTTTATACGTGTATACTATCAACCCGGGTTTAAACGTATTAAATATGTTTGAACTGCGATTTCATTTTGCAGTTTGACAAATTATTAACGGTCGGTCGAATATCAACACATTTTAATTAACTGTTTTTTAAAAAAAAAACCCAGCTTTTTTTGTTACCCGGATGATTGTTATTATTATTAAGGACCGATTACTGGATAATGGTAGGGAAAAAAAGAAAAAAACAATACATATAAGTACATTTGCGTACATATTTTGCAATAGCAATCATACGATTGAGTGTTATTCGTTAGAATTTTTAGTTTCGTCTAACATGGGCCCTGGGCCCATCGTATTAGAGATAAAAGATTATCTCATTAGAATTGTTTACGTATCCGCAAATTACTAATCTCTAACATGCACACCTCCCTTAATACCAATCTGCTCGTCTACAAAACATTACTGGAACCTTTATGGACATATGGACTCCAGCTATGACCAAGTGCAAAAAAGGAAGACTTAAATAAAATTCAATCCTTCCGATACATTGCTCTGAGAAAATTAATAAATGCTCCACCATATATTTCAAACCATACTCTCTCTATACGTTTTATATAACACCTCTCCACACAGATTTGAAATTAAAAACAATCCGAGACGAAACCGAATACTTCTATAAAAGATTCCACGACTGCCTCCCACTGAAATCCTTTTATTAGAAAAACCTTTCGTCCCTGTCGATTCCTGGTAGCCCCCCCCCCCTAGTCGTTTAAAACGCTAATGGCGCAGAGACTTTTTTTTACAATAGTTAACAAATATAAAATATGTCTTAATAAACTCGCATTACGAATTTTAAAAACCAACAATTTCAAGCGCCATCATCGGGGTGCGGGTGGTTTCTTTACTCAATATTTTGTTTTATTGTTTTTCATGTTATCTATACACATATCGCGTATACTTATTATGTCTACCGATATAAATTGTGTATTTCGACTCAGTATATTAAAAATAATATAAGAAAAGAATGTTTAGTGCTACTACCTATTTAAATTTTTTTTTATTGTATTTAGAATCGCAAGAACCTGTTGTTTCCGATAAACATTTCTCGTTATTATCGAAAAACAGAGCTATCCGGATAATAAAGGCAGATAATATATACGGAATGCGTCAACTACCACCGTTTGTTGCCACTTTGAAGCATTTAAACGCGGTATTTTCGTTATTTTGTAAACCGTTAAAATTACGCTTGTGAACACACATTACTTTCTCGTGGCTTTTTATTTATTAATTTTTTTTTTTTTTTTCATGCAACCGTGTTATTTATTGTTATTACAATAACAATTATACAAGTATCGACTATAACGATAACGATAGATCGAATACGCTGCTGCGTATATTATACTCCCATTATATATATTTGAAAACAAAAAAAAAAAAAAAATTGTATTTACCGTAATAGTTTAATATGTTTGGCCCCGGGAATTTGTTTTCTTTAAGTACAGGGTGCGGCAGAGCCGACTGACGACTTTAATGAGTTCATTAGCCTGTGATATGATAAGAGCAGGCATTAATAAGTGGTATATTTTGAATTGTACGGTAATGCCGTTTTTATTCGTAATCGTGGTCTGGACAGGTGATGTACACCGTGGTTTCGTCGTGAGTGCGTATTACAGAAATAATCATGCTGTGATCGCTACACAAAGGGCTTTACGTATACACTTCGGCATTCCATCTGTTCCTTCTGCTAACACTATCAAATTGTGGAAACGGCATTTGGTTTTCGGACATCGCCCACATACCATAGAAGAAATTAAACAGAAAATCACCGTGGAAGTCGAGGCCATACCAGTCGAAATGTGCCGGAAATCATATGAGAGCTTCAGAGATCGTCTACAACAGTGTATCAATGCTGACGGCCGCCATCTTGGAAATATAATTTTCAAAAAATAATTTTTAAATATGGGATTGAATACTGATTTAAATAAAAACAAAAACCTTTTCTCTATGTTTTACTGTTCGTTATTTATAGCCCATCAAAACTCGTCAGTCGACTATGCCGCACCCTGTATAAATAACCGGTGGCGTCTGCAGGAATTTTACGTGTATTCGACAATTCCCCGTCATCAACTCTCGAAAACCGACTTTAAATCCAATGACATCGGACTGAGATATTCGTTGTTACCTTTGTCATTGAACACGCCTCCGCATATGCCCGCCGATTCATCCGGATCAACGAATACGTATTGGTTTAATCGAATTTTTTCATTTTTTTTTTTTTTTTTTTTTTTCCTATATCGTTATCGCGGCAGTAAGGTGCGTATGAAAGTATTATTTTATTTGACGCTCTATAAAATGAGTTTTCGGGGGGGTGGGAGGGGGGCGAGAGTAAAAATATTATTATGTATACCGTATTATATTTAAAAACAGGCGGCGTTGTGTTATCGTTTACCGACCGGAAAGTAATTTGTTTTATTCGCTCTATCTCACCCGTTTACAAACCGGACGAGAATATTAGAAATTCCCGCGCGCGCGCGCGTAGTTTGCATACGCGTCGCGCCCTTACCGGAGCGGCGCCGCGTACTGGGTACACGATAAATTTACAACAGTGGTTCCCAAATCAACATTAGGCGCGGACCACTTTTGCACATTTTCCACCGTCGCGGACCGCGGACTTATTTATGATCACGCCCGTCCCTATACCACTTATTTCGGTATACTTTTATAGTATATAATTCGTATGCACGTAATAAAATCAGCAATACATTTTATGTTAATTTATTTGTCGGACTGATTTAGTAAAAAAAAAAGTGATAGAAATTCCAATTTTGGTGTTTAATCAACACCGGTAATATGATTTTACACACTTAAATTAGTTGATTTTAAATTCAATGTGCGCGATATAAGACAAATTTAACAAATTAATATGTATTTAATTGGGGTGACTTATTAGCGCGCGCTTCTTTGTCCAGTTGTGGGATAATGAATTTCATGTACACTTAAACCACCGTAAATAATATGAAATACAATTACGGTCATTTTTTTTTTCTATGTTAAAATTAAAATTCCGAGTCTTTAAATTTTAAAAATCCGCGGACCGTCGGCTGGGTACTATTGTATTATAAAATACGGCGGACAACAACAAAAACAAAAAAAATGAAAGAAATAAGCCGCGGGAGATTTTATACTAAACGAAATCTCTGGCCCCGTGTAACGTTGCGCACAGATGATAACTGTAGTAAAAAGAGAATAAAAAAACCGTTTGCCGCGCTGCCGTTATATGATTATTGTCATAATACAGCCGGCGGACGTGCATGGAAATTCGGCACTATAAAAAAAAAGACCCTGTATTTGCAAACACAATAAGTAAAAGGGATGGTAACGTATCACATACGTATAAACACAACACATGAATGACATGATGATGGGAATCGTCCAGCGATAGTACCCTCTGGTAGTTTTATTTTAATTCATATTAATTTAATGTTAAACGGCGCCAGTTCCTCTTGAGGCGGCGTGGAGGCAAGAGTACGCGATGAAAGGCAGGACACTAAAGGATCGAGATGATTGTGTAGCTTAGAGTGAAATCTGTTGCAGTATAATTTTGGCTAATTGGTCAAATGTTACAATTTCTAAGTGTTTATGTAGGGTTTTATTTGATACGTACCAGGGGGCCGAGACTAATAGCCGAAGAGTGATGGACCGCGGGAGGCTTGGATGATGCGGAATTGGGATGATTTGGCGCACCCCGTACGCCCAGACGGGTCTGAGTAGAGACTTGTATAGTGTGAATTGAATGTTCAGACTTGAGAATTGGTCAGATGAAGGCGGTTGTTAGGGATTTTACGTTTGGAATTCAGATGTGGGGCCCCAGGTTAATATTTTGTCTAGTAAAATACCTGTGCCGTTGTTGTTGAAGCGATGGGAGGTTGTTTTCTCCGAAGTGTAAACGGTGCTTGGAAGGATTTGTCGGGATTTATTAAAATTAACCGCTGGGCCGCCCGGGCGTTTATTAAGCCGAGGTGGGTTGAAGTTTGAACGGGGTCTGAATTGGAGGCGAGCGTGGGGCTGTATCATCGGCATAAGTTGCCGTGTTCGTGTTCGTGTTCGCTGTACCCGCGGTGTTTATACGCGAAACGGCGTCGTCGTTAAAATAATAATAACCGTAATAATTATAATAATTGTAATTATAATGTTGTAATATGTGTACCGGGATGACGATACCGACCCACGTAAATGTCCTCCCCTCCCCTCCCCTCCCCCCCAGCGCTCCGTCACAGTCGGGATTTAATTATATTTATCCCGGCAATCTTGTCGTCGCCGGGGTCCGCCTATCCGCGCGCACTCGCCAATCTATCTGCACCGCGCAGATATCAAATTCGCTACGGATCGGTTCACCGGACCCTCATCTCCCTCACCCTCGTCAACCTGCCCTCTGTCCTCCTGTTCTGCCCTGCCCTGTCGTGCCCTACCCGTAATCGGTTGCGTGAGGACCGTGTGCGATTAGATTTAACCCGCCCGTTAGTCGCGCAATTTGTCGTAACGTCAGCATAGTCGTGTGGGGTCCGCGCAGGAACGGGACAATTTCATTTTTTTTTCTTCAAAATCTTTTCCTCGGAACCCAAAAACGAAAAGAAACGCATAAAATAAATATCCTATTATCGTGATAAAACCATTTTCGATATACCATATATTAGACCAGTGGTGGTGGTTCCCAATCGGCGGTCCGCGCTTGTGGACCGAGACAATTGGATAACGATTTTCAACGATAAAAATTATAATTGATTTTTGGTCACTTTGAACAATTGTTGAATGTGATCAAAAGCAGAGGCTGGCCGAGAATGCTTGAAATCGTTCGATCCCGTTTTTGAGCAACGAATAGATGTAAACAAGCTTTTTCTACCCACTGTTACACGAAAAACTAATATCGTAATCGACCTAATATTGACGCTGATTTAAGAGTGAAAATATCAAGCATGCAGCCGAACTTGGTCGAGATTATGAACAAAAAAGAAATGTTTCACTCGTCTCATAAATAAGCAATTTGAATTACTTTTAATTAAATTGTAAAAGGTAATTGTTATAAGTAAAGTAAAGTGTTAAATCAAAAAAATCTCGGTTTATATTATTACAAAAAGGCATATAAAATTAAAATAAATCATAAAATCATTTATTTTTTTATTTTTATATTTAAACAAAAATTGAAAAGTAAGTATTTACAAAAAGAGCATTTCGGTGCAATTTAAGTTTTAGCCAAGTCCGTGACTTCATACTAATTGGGAACCACTGAATTAGACCACGGTTAAAAAGATTCCGTAGTATTTGATTTGATTTTCATAATTACTTTGAGATGAGAGCTAATATTAACCAAAATTGTATAACTTACCCTGTTTTTTGACCTGAAATTTATATTCATTTTTTTTTTTTTCATTAATTGTTTTAATACCAAAAAAAACAATATTATTTCCGAGCAAAAACTAGACAACTCCGCTTTCATTATATCTCCTAAACGGATGTTCGGATTTGCCTCGTTCTTACACAGATATGCTCGTAATTTTTTTTTTTCTTAATTTTAAACCCCGAAATCCCCATTTTCGAAAAAATATGGAGTTATCTCATTCTTGCACGCACCCCTTCAATTGTACCCTAACACTATTTATTGTACTACCATCTCATTCGGATCCAATCATTTTTTTTTTTTTTTTTTTTTATGAATTGTGTTCCTTCAACCGCCACAATCAATATATATTATAAAAACTTTTACAAAAAATAATTTATCATATTATTTATTAATATAAAACAAAATGTAAAAAAACGTTATAGCCACTGTTGTAATCTTAATAAAAAAAAAAAAAAAACATAATAAAATAACCTCTTAAGTGAGGGTAACCTCTTAACTGAATTCGTTAATAAAAAATATTGCATTGCACCTGACATCTGTGTGGAAAATCGAAAATATTAAAATATAATTTTAAAAAAACCATAGACATATTCATAATCGTTTTAACGAATTCATTTAATAGTTGTTTTGCAATCATTGCGAAATTTGAGAAAAATGCAGGAGACACGCCGCCAAACAATTACGAGTTTTATGTGTCGTTAGCACGCGGACATTTTAAACACCTTCCCACAGAACCAGTTCAGTGTGCTGATTTTTCTCTGTCATCGCTTTCCACTATACCTGTGATATGTGAAGCTTTTGTTCGAATTATTTTCGGTAAATTTAGTAGCTTTGCTACTCTCTTCGTGAATCGAGGCATCAATAATGCTATTGCTAACGTTTTCAAGAAAATTCGAATACAATAGAATATAAAAAATACCGAAACCAAAAGTGAAAATACATAACGTTAAATATACCTATTTGCGAGACATACGAAAGTTGGAACACTAATTTTGAATATTTTTGCTAAAAGACTATGTTTTTAAAACCCTGGGGGTACATAGCATGTACATCGACTGGAAATTATTATTGAATATAAGTTTTTTTTCTTTATCCCTAAAATCATTGGGAGAGGTAATTTATTTTCCTGTTTAACGCACACGAGACTTGATACGAAAGCGAATAATTTGTATATTTTCGATTGTCGATAAATTTTTTTATTTTCAACAATTTCACCACTAACAATTGCTTATTGCATACGCAGTGTTGCGTAATAACTTAAAAAAACGCTCAAGGACACTGATTATTATTAATTTAATATCGATAATAGTATACGGGTGGTAGTCGATTTATATACTGCGGGGAAATATGTTATCGGTATTTAATATTATATAAAATATTTTAACTCGGAATTCTATAATATTATATATATCTGTACCTTCAAAAAGTCCCTCTAGTATTTATTTATTTTTAATTTATTTTATTATTAAAACGTACGATTCAAATTTTGAATCATATTATGGTTCCTATTTTATTTTTTTCTCCAATAAAAATGGTTTCGTTGGCGTTTATTGTCCGGGAATTTAATTAAAATACGCAGAAACTACCACAACCGCATTTTATATTGTTGAATTCGGCGCACGTAAATTAACAAAATCGACACTTTGGAGTCCATTATTCAAAAAAAGATCCAAAAAAAAAAAAAAAAACAATATAATCAAATCCAGACGTCTCTTGGTTCTCTTGGTCTCTTGGTCCCTTGGTTTTACTACGAAATTAATTATCTTTTCTGTCTGACTTTTCGACCAGAAACCTTTTACTTCGATTGTCGACATCGTCTGTTGAAAATTATTATGTCTATAGTATTGCTAATTTTTTTTTTTCTTTTCGTGTAAACGGTGTTTTCGATGGTTTTCTGCTAATAAAGTTGTTTTGGCCCCGTAAAAATGCACGACAACCTGAGATAATGATCGTTATAAGTTGTACCGAGTGTTGGAGGAATAAAAATAATAAAAATCGAGCATTAAGTTTTCTTTAAGCCTTGGAGAGTTCCGCTGCACCGATTTTGGTCTTATAAAGTTCACCGCCGCCGCCGCCGGCGAAGAAGTTTCGGAACCGTATAGCGTTTACTAATTTTCCAATCGATTATTATTCGTTTCTTCTCCGCCGAATATACAGGTTCTCTAATAATTGTTCAGAGTTTGGTTTTGTCTCGAACATTTTTATAAAACACATGATTTTTCTCGAAAACAAAGTTTGATTTTTAAAAATGTGGTAACCTTATTTTCCGGACATGCCTCGTAGCTTCTCGAAACTCATCAGTCGGCTCCGCCGCTCCCTGTACACATATTTAATCATTACGATATCTGCGATAAACAAAAAGTGACAGGAAGGGGGGAGACGTCCATGAATTTCAGTGTAACACATACACACTCTGTGTCGTTTTGTGATTATTATTATTATTAATTTATAATTATTCACTATAAATTAATCCGTTAAATTAGTAATGACGTATAGTGAATTACGTGGTACGTGCCAGTTGAACACAGCCAAGGAAGATGTAGAAATACGTGTTTGATAACAATTGTAACTTTTAACTATTTATTTTATAACGTATAAATCTAAAACATTGTGTAAATTGCGGGTACGAGCCACCAAACCCGGGCCAAATCGTTTAACCTGTGAAGGAATTTGAATGATGCAACGGGTTGGCTGGACGATGACGTCACTCTCCGACTTCCTGAACTGCCCCAACTGCTCTCTTTCCTAGCACTCCTTCGGCTCCTCTCGGCTTCGAACCCGTGGCCTTTTATATGCATTTACCCGGCGCTAGGCTTTATCGGCCTCTCGCGATTGCGGGTTGGTTCGACGAGGACGTCCCTCTCTGGACTGAACTGTGAACACTGAACTAGAATTGACATCTATAAAACTCCGACTCCGCTCAGGTGCCCGTATCCGTGGCCTTATTTATGCATTTTCCCGGCACTAGGGAAATAATCGGCAATTTCGCAATTCGTCCGGACTTTGTAAACCCCGGGTGATTACATACCATACGTCATTCAAATTGGTAAAATAACAATATTAATATTAAGCAGTATTGCTGTTGGTTATTGTTGCGTAACACTGCGCAATTCGTACTTGGCCATGGACACGTTAAACGACAGAGTCCGTAACAATCGAGTGAGTGACTGATCCGAAGGGGACTCCTTCCCACCCGGGTAACGTACCGAATTGATGATATTTTGATGCGTTTAAATGCCCGTGCGAATACAACCGCGCTGTAATTAATTATTGACGGTCCTGTCTCGTTGTGGCAATAACGTGGTGAAACACCAAACGGATACCATTTGAGTTTTTCGGCGCGCTGGTACAATGGATCGTATGGGAGGCGGTAAAATAATCGCATCATTATTTGTGCGATAAAAGTGCATTTTAAACGTCAATGTACTACTAGTAACCCCGGTGTAGCACCGGTGTAGTCCCGGTGTAACCCCGGTGTAGTCCTGGTGTAACCCCGGTGTAGTCCCGGTGTAACTCCGGTGTAGCTCTGGTGTAACCCCGGTGTAGTCCCGGTGTAACTCCGGTGTAGCTCTGGTGTAACCCCGGTGTAGTCCCGGTGTAACTCCGGTGTAGCTCTGGTGTAACCCCGGTGTAACCCCGGTGTAACCCCGGTGTAACCCCGGTGTAGTCCCGGTGTAGTCCCGATGTAACTCCGGTGTAGCTCTGGTGTAACTCCGGTGTAGCCTCGGTGTAGCCCCGGTGTAGCCACGAGTTATGATTCGCGAGGCCCCGGGCAAATTGTCATGTATAGGTACATAATAATAAATATATCAGTAGACGATGGTGGTGGTTTTTTTTTATTGGTCATTTCGGTGTATTTATTCATCATAAAAAAAAAAAAAAAAAAAAAAAAATACGTAATAATATTTAAGTAACAAAATTTGAAGGTTCTGTCACTGGAGACAGCCTCCCTCCTCAACATTATTCATGTTATGTAAATATTCTGTGATTATCCTATTTGCTTGTAAATATTCATTGTTTTTTTTTCCAATGAAAATTTTAAAAAAAAGTAACAAAATTTAATTACACGTTTACTCGCGCTAATGTAATAAATAATATTTTTAATTAATATGATAAAGAATTTCGTTTGATTTTAGAAAAAAAATACTTCAAACGTAATTATGCCTTTTCAAACGCATATAAACGCAAAATCGTATATAAAAAAATTATTTATTAGACAAGCGCATCGTTATTGCAGAAATTGTACATATAAAGTACAAAAAAAAAATAACACTTATTTTGAAACTATTAATTATAATTTTTAAAACATAATTTTTTTTTTCTAGATTATTGCGATGCAAATGTATGTTAATTGTATTATTGATTTATGATTTAAGCCACCACTGTTCTTTTGTAATATTATGTTAATAATAATTGTAATTTTTACTGTGAGAGCCGCGAGACCCCGGGCCAGTGTACTGCTCATACATAAAAAGTAATATTGTCACCAAAGAAAAAAATCAACGAATGAATTGCGAAAGGAATTTTTTATAAATTCTGTTTTTTAACGATCGATAAAACATGGGAAACTAAATCGGCACGGGCGGAACAGCTAGTAATAGATAACATACGAGTGTGGTTTATTTTTTTTTTTTTTTTTTGGAATACCTATTCTCGCACACAATATAATCGGGGGGACGGTGGGATTCTAATCAGTGACATATATGAATGTACATTAATGATCATTAATCAAAAATCATTAATGATTTACATTAAGAAAACCTCAAGTTTTAAATCGCGTCAATAATATAATCGTAGTTGGTTTATTCTATCGAAAGACAGTCGTCTTTCTCGATTATTCAATTTTACGTACGTGTGACACGTACGCGTATGGTCTCGCGTTCGTCGAGATTTAGATATTCAGGTCGATAATGTTATTGACGATTCGGCAAATAAAAAAAAAATAAAACTAGATTTTATAATATAATCGGTGATCATCTCTAATTTGAATACTTGAACGATTAGTTAATATAAAAACGGATTAAAATTAATTTCAAGCGTTTTATACCGATTTAAAAAATTGTTTTATTATTACGACACCCACTAGCCCGATACAAAAAAAAACATTTGGTAAATACGCCACCGATTCGATCGTTTTCGTCGTTAAACATCTCGGGAATATTACGATCCGCAAGACACGTTATGAATTATTATTTCTCAAAGCAATCGCGCGTGTTTGGCGACACTGGTTTAACCGAAAAAAATCAACAAAAAAAAAAAATCACTCGTATTCGCGTGTTCGTTTTATTCGAGACAAATCCGGTACCATAACATTATAATAATTGTATTATATATTCAGTGTGCCGTATATATATACTATAATAATACTACGGTGTGGTTATTGAGATTTCCGAACAGATGTGGTTCCCGATTATTCTTCTAAACGTCCGTCTCTCGACTTATACTATTCTGAATTCTCTATCTCGCTCTCTCGCTCTCTTTCTCTCTATCGTTGTTGCAGTTATAAATAATAATATACAGAGACAGACGGTAAAAAAAAGTGTAATATGCCCGTAAGAAAGAAAAGACAGAAAGAAAAAAACACGCACACAGACTGGAAACAGATGATTTTTGTTTTTCTCATAAACCACCGAGTGGTACTATTTGAAAAGTTATTATTATTATTATTATTTTTTTTTTTTTCTATTCTCCGCCTCCTTTGTTTCCACGACAGATGCAAAAGACATAATATTTTTATTTTTTTTTTTTTTTTTTTTTACGAACGCGAGAGAAACGACAAAGTTTGTTGTACTGCCGTGGCACGAAAGTGACGCACGTTCCCGCGTAAGTATTGGATACAATGGCTAAACAAAAAAAAACATACAGAAGTTTTATATTATAGATAAGATTAGATTAGATGTATTGTATTATATATATATATAAAAAAAAAAAAAAAAAAAACTAAACTATAGTATAATGTGTCGGATAATTAAAAATAAAAGGTTTTGTATTTCAATAACGTATGGAAATCGTATTCAAAATTATCAAATAAAACAATTTCATTATCCTCCCCTCATAAAAAAAAAAAAAAATATATATATTTATATAATCCTGGATACAACACATAGTGCGAGCAAAAAACAAATCGCCCATTAAATCATATGTAATTCGTAAACGCGCGCTATAAACGTACGACGATGGTTTTCAAATCAATCCCGGGAAAAAGCGCAACGGATAACACATAATCCGCGATTATTTTTTTTTTTTTTTGCTTATCGATTTTCGCGTTTTTATTTTATTTTTTTTGTGTTCCTGTTGAATCCGACCTATGGTTCCGCTTAAATTTATTTAGGCATATAATTATTGCTAAATTATACATTACAACGGGCAATTGTATTTATACGCGCGGAACGACAACGTCGGGCGGCGGTGAAATTTAGTGCTCTCGCCCTCGGGTTTTGTCTCGATTTTATCTCGGGAACGCAGCGCAACACTTGTGTTTTTTCTGCTCCCTCGCTACTAATAATCGACTAGTGAAACGGCGTCGGTTTTATTTATTACATTGGCATTTTTACGAAACGCTACACGTGTATAATGCGTTTTTTAACGCCGACATGCATAAAACACCCGAATAAATATAACGAAAAATCCGATCGGTTTAACGACGTTACTTGTGTGGGGGGGGCGGGAGGAGAAATCTGTACGAACATAGTAAAAGCGCAGAATATTTTTTTCCGTTTTAATTATTGAGAAAAGTAAAATCACACAATTTTGTCAAATCGAGAACAAACCACATTAGAGACGGCTGTATCTCGGATAATTATTGAAAGAGAATCGATCAAATTTGCATGCGAAAAAAATAGGAATATTCGAATCTGGTATTAAAAAAAAAAAAAAATGTATGTTTCGTTTCACACGCGGCTAGGGTTAAAATATTGAAAATTTTATCAAAATAACGTGTACCCCTGATCTTTCTAAAAAAAAAAAAACCCTCCATTTTAATCTCTCCGATTAAAATATATAGCGTGATACCATTTGAGCAATAGCGTATACACAGAAGTTAAGAATCTAAGAGACGACACCTAGAAGAAAAAGAAGGATCAGAAATCCTCTCCAAGGACCGCCATTATCTTGCAATTTATGTATTTATTTTTTATTTTATTTTTTGATTGATGTATTATCAAATTTATAGGTAAGACAATGTCGGATGTTTTAATATTTAAGTAATATACATGAAAAAATATGTAAAATGTCATAATTTTAAAAACGCTTAAAGATTAAAATATCGAACAAACAAAAAAACCCACGTACAAACACGAATATCATTAATGGTACAATTTTAAATTTGTTCATTAGATCAATTCACAGTCTAATATGTAAAACTGACAGCGTATAAATACAACACGCTCGGTGCGAAATTCGTTCTGTTCTTCGTTTTTTTGTCGCAAAAGGTATAGCTTCAATTGTAATTTAACTGACCCCCCCCCCATACACACACACACACACATACATACGAATATCATCATACAAAAAAAAACATTCTTCCAATAGGGAGAGCACTAGAAAAAACATCAAATACATATACATTTAAATTTATATATATATATAATAATTTCCACAATAAATAAGTCGAAAATAAATTGAATAAATTATTATCTACGTGGTACTATAATACGTGTTTTTCGCATAGCCCCTCGATAAATAAAAGATATCCCATTGAACTGTTATTGGTAACTCAGGCATAATAATTTTGTATATGGTGCAGACTACCAGTATTGCCTCGATGGAGTGCAATCGAAACACTGAATAGATCAAATATCAAAATGAAAAAAAGGAAAAAAAAAAAAAGAGTTTTACAACGATTGACTTTTCGCGCGTTCATCTGTAGGTATATACGTAGGCTCACGTATGTGACGAGCACGCTGTTTTCACCTCTTGTCGACTATTTCCATCGCGACAATTCGAGTCCATGAAAAAGTATTTGCGTTTAGATGCCCTGAAATGAGTATTACGGAACACCCCGCACACACACCCGTGACCAAAATGTATTATATTACGTTAAGGCAAGCGGGTTCCCAAACTGTGAACCGAAATGAGATCATTTCTAGGGGCACCACGGCCCGTACGAAAATGAAAAAAAAAAATAGTCATATACGATTTGTTGTAGTTAAAAAGACAAAAATAAATAAAACAACGCGAGTACGGATTTTCGACCTACATTTCAACTAAAACCGAATACCAGTAAACGCAGTACCCGGCCTCCGTCTCCAGTTGTCACGAATCAATCCTTGCCAACGTTTGCCGAATTATGCAGCTACATACGTCGCATTAGTCATCGGTTTTTCACGTTCATTTGTCGCTTTTATCGCAGGTTTACTGTCTGGTAATATTTTTTTTTTTTTTATTCAATATTCTCAACTCTACGAGTCGATCAACAAAATAAAATCGGTTATCAACAAGAACCGGTGTTCATTGTTTTTTTTATTTGTTTATTCGTGTTGCCCGTCGCATTCGCAGACGCGGGGCGCGCCGCGTCAAGGGGCGCTGCATAGTGGCGGATACAGCCCGTTCGTACTCCGGGTCGAGGATTTTCAAGATTTTCGTTTGATCGATTTTGTCTAAAAAGCAATGAACAACGTGAACCGGACGGATGACGTAACGGTAAAAACTCCTCCGGCCCTACGGTTGGTATATAACAAAAGAAAAAACCTATTAAAAAAAAAATATATATATATATTTACATCGTAATTTATGTAAAAACTCGAAACGCAATTTAAATATATTTTTTTTTTATTATAATATGCGAGGAAGAAAACCTTGTTTATTATTTTCAACGGTTTTTGTCAATATGTGCACAGCATAATAATAATAATAATAATAATAATAATAATAATACAATATCGTCTCGTCTTTTTTATAGTTTATTGTTTGTACACATACGGGGTAGCAGGCAACCCAAACCAAATGAAAAAAAAACACGCTAAACAATAATTCTGTGGTGCAGACCGTATTAATGTAAAGTAAGCGCTGTTTACCTATAATTATACTCTCGTCGACGGGGATAAAAACTATCTTGCTACCGGCAAGAAAATGCGTTTTTCATCCGGTAACATGTATTTTTTTTTTTCTCGTGTACTTTTCATATTTACCCTATAGACTGTTATAGGCCGGATCTATTTACCCATTTAAAATTGTTTTCTTGAGTGTAGTAATTTTTATTTAATATATTTCAACGTTCGACTTGGCAACACTGTCTACATTACCAATTAGACTGAGAGAAATAGATTCTGAGTATGATGCCTGCGATTTTGTCTATAATTGTGGTGTAACACGGTCGATAAATTCAATATCATGTAAAACTATAGCTAATATTATTCTTTTCCGAATCCAGAAATACCAGAACCTCGAAAATCCCTAAAAAATCGAACAGTGGGATATTCCTCGTGTCGAATTTGTGTGAGAATTTCTCATATCTCATAACTTATCTCGATAAAATACTCTGATATTATTAATATATTTACTTATTGTGTAACGAATCGATAAAATCCAGTAGGTGTTTGTAGTGTTTTACGCAAGTATCGAAATGTTACAAAATTCCTTTTATATTTCTTCGAAAAATTAAAAATTCTGCAAATTTCAAATCTACACGTTTCTACGTTTTAATTTTTTGTAAATATGTTTTTATAAAATGGTTTTTTTCCGAGTTTATACCGTATATGGAAATTGTCTGAAAATTTTTACTCAATCGTAATTCCTCAATGTTTCTAGAAGAAAAACAGTTTTTTTTTGTTCGTTTTATAATGTGTATTTACATACATTCACCCGCAACACACGACAATTATAATCAACAAAAATAATATTTATTTAGTGCTTTATCGTTGCAGAGATTACATTGTCTATATTTTTTTTTTTTTTTTTTTAATCGTGACCCATGAACGTATGTTATAAATTATAATAATTTAACAGACGAATAGTTTGTATAACCCTCCGTATATTTTTAATTTTATTTTCCGGTACCGATTTCATAACACCGCCTGATGGCGCAAAACGCGACATTTTAATAAACGCGTTGTGTAGTAACAGTTTGTTCACTGCATTTCAATAAAAGTATGACACAAATTTCCGTTTCGACTTTTTTTTTAATCGAGTCTTATTAAAAAATACACTATCGGAAGCGATGAGGGGGGAGGGATGCATAAACAACAGTGCCTTTATTCAAACTGAAAACACAATCGGTTAATATATTTAATGACTTTCAAGAGTTTTCAGCGTATAAATCTTTTTAATGCATTTCGATTATAAATCGTATAATATGTTTTAGTTTTAAAATTTGCAAACCAGCAAACAAAAAAACCGAATGAAGATCAATCGCATTTAAAATCAAAATATCGAGCTATGCGTTGCGGTATTTGATGTCGAAAAGAGAAAATGACGTAGGAAATACGACAAGGAGCTGCGCGAGATAAAACAAATTACCGTGCCCAACAGATTTTCTCAAAAGGCTCAGAGACTTTAACGGTTTGGGCGTGCAACGCGCAGGAAAACGGAAGACGTGATCGGAACGCCGATTAGACGCGGGAATTAAAGAAGACCTAGACACATTTGAATACAATTATTGGGAGATTATGCGGTTGGAAACAGTGACGGACGGAATAAGCGAGTTGACAGCCATAAATAAGTTCTTGAAAAGCTGTTAAGCTGGGAAAGAAGAGACGAAAAATTTGTATAAATATATACGCCGAAGACCATATGACTTAGTATAAGACTCTTAGACTAAGACCCGGGGCCACTCCACCGCGAGTGGGATACCACATGAGTTTTTTTTTTTTTTTGTATATTAATACACCACCTGTATTCATGTACACATTTAAAATGTATTTGATAGTTATACTAAATGATTTTGGGGCGATTTAATAAAAAACAAAAACAACCCGTCGGCTTTACGCATCGCTTGTTATATTCCCCGACCATATTGTTCACATTGTTGAAATATTGATTTTTTTGTTTTTCGAGTCGCGGTAATTTCATTACAAACTATTTTCTCGGAGCGAAATTATTATATATAATAATACTTGCCCGTGGGCTCACTTGTGCGCGTGTGTGTGTCTTTTGAATATTTTAAACGAGCACACGCGACGACTAGAGGCACTCACATATTTACTCGAACTACCCGGTGACTTGAAAAGTTTCATATTTAACTCTTATATAAGAAAACTGATTAATAAGAGGTTGGTTTCTTCGTATATTCTACAGGCAAAATAATGACTTAACGATGAAAATTATTATTATTATTATTATTACAGTCAGTTTATGATAGTAATATAGAATATTATAAACACAAAAGAAATATACCGTCATAATATTGACGAAAAAAGTAATAACTTTTATTAAAAAAAAATGTTTATAAACCAATATCATCATTTATTAATATATATATATATATATATTTTTTTTGCAGACAATCAATAGTTTCAGCTGAATTTACACGAGTGAAATATTCGGTTATTGAAAACTGGTATATTCCTAAATCCGATAAACATTCGCCTTAGCTCCGCTAATAATTTAATAAAAAATATATTCAAAGTGTAATAAATGCAAAGCGGAGAAAAACGTTTCAAATCGAATATATATTCGATCTACGGACGGAAAATCCGCCTTTTTTTAAGGTTAATGACACAAAAAGTATTGTACGAGGAGAAATCGTATTTAGTTAAAACCTCATCAAACATAATGTACGCGTATGCTTATTTAAGCAAAAAAAAAAAAAAAAATTGTCATTAAAAATAAATATTTATAATTAGCATTTATTCTGTATAATTTGTGCAACTTATTTAATGTCAATTTGTAGAGCGCAGAAAGCAATGCAATGCAAAAAAAAAAGTATATCATAAACAACAATAATTAAATAAAATTTAAAAAAATAAAAACAATTATTCTTGCAACTTGTTTTATGTGAGTTTTGTTTGGTTAGGTAATGTTACACCTGTAAGACGATTTCTTTGTATTGATTCGATACGTTTCGTATAATAAAATGTTCATTCACATATGTAAGTCGTTCCAAACATTGATGACGTTTTTAATGCGAAATCTCGTGAAAGTGGAACGAAGTTTTGTGTTCGGATATCCGAAATGACCCGGCAACGTTTTACAATCCGGTCACAAACACCCAATTCGTCGTACGATTCGCATTTATCCACTACGAGACAATTATACATGCCGTACGCTATACCGCATGTATAGGTACATCCGGACATCCGTACGACCTCCGGCTTCTGTGGTATCGATTAGGAGGCACCCGGCACGATATTTAACGCTGTGGCTAACCCCGTACTCTCTTTCTCGAAAACCATCGTAATACCGTAATTTCGCATTACGCCTCTGGTGCATTCAATCGTGCCGCCGGCACGTGACTTTTCCGCTCGAAAATGCGGTCTTCCCGACTCCTTTTTTTCCCACGACTTCGGGTGAGGGCAGGGGAGAGGTTATGTTTTCACTCGGGGTGCAAACTTTTTATTCTCTTCGAAAGTGTCGGATTCACCTCATCTATCCCTCCCACTCTCAGTCGTTATTATCGCCTTTACCGTGGGCCGCCGTGTATATATAGCTTCAATATACCCCTATCGTTTTCCCGACGACCACCCCGGGTCGCATTAGTTTGTAACATGTACTACACTTGCTCGTACATTTTTACATTATTTTTCCAAAATAAAATATTAAAAATACAACGCGGCACGGTTGTTTCCAGTGACGCGCCCAGAGGGGAGCTTTGGGAATGAAGCCCCCCCCCCCGCCACCAAAAAAAAAATAAAAAATAAATATTTTTAACATTAAATTATACATTATTATAACATATTGTCACAAATATAGTATTTATTATAATCAACGACGATGTTTTTTTTTTCCAAATTGTATTATTATGTAAGTCACACGTTAATTGTTCAATAGTACGTAATAAGTAGGGCTCGGATTTTGTGGCAAATGCTTCTTTTTTATGGGAGTGTGATAGAAAGATAATTCTTATATATAAAAACGTTTTGAATCGCTCTGGTTTCAATGAAGTAAACTTTATTTTGCTTTTTCCCCCATTCGGTTCTTTTTTTCTTATTTTTCTACATAATTTTCATGAAAATTTAACATATTTCTATGTATATTATACTTCGACTATTAAATATCAATGCAAATAAATTATAATATACAAACAATTAATAATTTTTTAGGCGAACCTTTGGCGAAAAAAAATTATAGTTACTGTGTTAGAAACAAATCACAAGTTAGAAGAAGCTAATGGGGAAGTAGCGAAATTGATTTTAGACAAGTGCAATCGTGTTTTTTCAAAGAATAATGAATGAGTAGAACTTCAAAAAATCAATAGCATTCATAATGGCACTGCACCAAACAATAATGTGGAACAATATGATTTAAATCATTTAGAGATTATATGAAATATGCATAAATTATTTCAGTTGATGTGGAAATGCCATTTTCTATGTATAAAAATATATTAGCACCCAATAGGATGAGTATGAACGAAAGTAACGTGACCATGGTCGTAAATTATTTTTTTATTATTCAATTTATATTTGTTTTTTTAGAACTAAATTTAATAAATGCTTTTTTATTTGGCTATTAAAATGATTTGTTAAGGATTTATTTTTCTACAAAATCCGAGCCCTAGTAATAATGTTTGTGGCAATCGCCGAACGCTTATTTCGTTTAAAATTATTATTTTTAGATTTATAGGTAGCTAGCATAGTCCAGAGGCACTAGTGATTGCGTTGGATCGGCAGTCGTCGACTTTGATTTATAACTACGATTAACAATGATAATTATGACTGTCGACTGTGTGTTGCATGAAAATCACGTTCGGAAAATTCGGTTTTAAATGTCTTTTACCAACTGGACTACGTCATCCAACATGTGAACAAATTTCAAGTTTTAAAAATCTATATTCGAATTTTATGTACAAGATATGCAACAAATTTAGTTTTTCTGTCCAATTCTGCCAATGCCGAATTCGAATTGTGTTGTGAAAAATGCAAAAACTGTTGATATGCATTACCACCAAACGCAATTGATGGTTTTAAATTTATGTGATCCAAAAATGTTTGAATCGGTATTTATAATTTTGAAAATATTTTGCAACGTTACCAGTAAGTAGGCGTACGACTGAGAGATCGTTTTCCGCACTACGGCGAATCAAAACCTACCTCCGAAAATCAATGGGACAGTTACGTTTAAATGGATTGGCAAATCTGCAATAGAAATACAAATTAAAAAAATCAGAAGTGGATAACAGTTCTTTCCGAAAAGGGACCCAGAAAACTTAAATTTTAAACATCGAAGGTCTATAATATTGTATTATATTTAAAATAAATATTTATTTGTTCAGAGCAAATAGTGCATTACTTTTAGGACAATCCTCGTAGATTTCTCATAATATGTAATAAGTAATATAACAATAGATATTAAATATATAGCGTAACGTACACTACGTGATAAAATAGTGTAAAGAATTGATTATTTAAAAATTAGTGGTAATCGTTTACTCGTGTGTAAGGAAAATAGGGAAATGCTTAAGCCACCCTCTCCCCCCCAAACAAAACACCTGGTTGCGCGACACGATTGTTTCGTTTTATATTTTCGCCGTTGTGTCGGCTTAACGTTTTGTGCATTCGAACGGAAAAATATAATCAGCTCCTCGGGACGATCGAAGGAATAACGACCCGGGCGGTCGCCGTACTATGGCGGGAGCTGAACAGAAACATTATAACAACGGTTCCCAAACTGTGCACCACGGTGACCATAAAAATAAAATAAAAATACGGGACACTGAAAAAATAAAGTTACCTAACTAAATGTAACAATAAAAAAATAAAAAAATAAAAAAATTAAATTTGAGCGGTATAATAGTAATTTAAATGCAAATAAAATATTACTATGTATCCAAAAATACAAAAAATATAAAATGTAGATTTGAAATGTAAAATTTGTTGATGATGCCTGACAAATAAGTTCTGCTATTTTTGTGTACTTTTGTGCTGAACTAATTGCATCAAGAGCAACATAGTTTCTTTTAATAAAATATTATAAAACTCATTACAAGAATAGTTTTTAAAATGTGTTTTCACAACGACAATTGATTTGATAGTTTCAACCAAAAAACGATTTTTTTTCCGTCTGTCCACAAAATACATTAATGGTTGAAAAATACGTTTTACTTTAGCATTTGTACCCGGCATTGGCAAAGAATATCCTACGATTGCTGATATATTAGTGAATTTATAAATTAACAGTAGGGGAAAAACGGGACTAATACGGATAAACTTGAAAAACCGGGACAAAATGCGTCCGTTTAACTTTTGTCGGGACAACGGGACACAAAGATGAAATACGAGACAACCCCGTATAATATGGGAAATATGGTCACCCTACTCTAGGGGCACCACTAGCCCATTCCAGGGGCATTGCGTCTAATACGAAAAATTAAATATATATTCACAATAACCTAAACCGACCTAATCTAAGCGAAGAATGTAATGGTTTTACTATGATATGTGTATTTTTTTTTTTCTGTCCGTAATTAACTTTACGACCAGAAATCTTGCTTCAATTATCAACATTATTAGAGGTAGTTTCTGGCAAACGTTTTATTCATTTGTTGAATAGAAGGTCAATTTTTTTTCTTTTTTTTTTTTTTTTCTTACACTTTTAAATTGGGGAAAACTCGAAACAAACAGAGAACGGTTTCAATTAATTTCGATTTGGTAATTTTGTTTTAATTCGGTAATGAATAATCTTGAAACGTTCACTCAATACTTATATTAGCACTTTCTAGACGCAGTGCAATTTTCAATATTTTCTTGATGTGTTTGGGTTATTTTTTAGATATTTGACATTTTCTAGTTTATTTTGATTCGATGTGAATAAAAAATATTTTGGCCCTGTAAAAATGTATAACATTTTGATCCAAGTTGCATCATATGTTGTACCGAATGGTAAAAAAAAAAAAAATAAAAAAATATGTAACGACGTTATGTTTGTATTTTTTTTTTTATAACCGTTCAAACTTCTTGTGGGTTTTCACAGGAGGGCGCCACGGTTGAAATCTATTTAAAAAAAAAAAAAAAACGCACCGCCGTCTAAAAAATACCGGGAACCGAAACTATAAAAGTACGGCTTGCGGGACGTTATTTGCGCGCGGACCGGAGGGACTCTCGGAGACGGATGCGAAAGCCGGTGGAATCTCGACGCGCAGACACCGGCGCGGTAGTGGAAACACCACAATGGCGATATTCTGTCACGGCCGTAACAATCCAATAAATAATATTATATTTATATTTATATTTATATCATGCGCGCGTGTGTGTATCCAAGCGTTTCGGGGTTTCCGTCGCGTATGTTACATACGTGCGCGGGGACCGAAAAATCGCCGACGATAATATCCCAGAACCGGCGTCCCGGCGGGTTTTACGGTAAAAGTACGGACGTAAAATAATTATTATTACGGCCGTCGTCGTCGTCGACAACGAATTCAAACGTTATTATTTTGATCGCGTTTTGGTTTTTCGTAAATCCCGCGCAAATTGAATTCCGTTAGCCCGTCACCAGATCAACAACAATTTACCGGCGACGCTCTCCAATATACGTGTATAGCACCAATGCTAGTGATGTGACGTAAATCCGGATTATCCGGAAATCCAATAGATCCAGATTTCGGATTTTGTTGTTCCAATCTTAAAATCCAAAAATCTGCGTTCGACCGTACAGATTTCAGATTACTTAAATCTTAAAATCAAATACCTAAGGGTAAGTTAAATAATTTTAATTGATTTCAAGGCGTGCTACAATAAACAATTTTTATGAGAAAAACAACGTTCGCCGGATCAGCTAATAATATATTATATAAATTAAAATGTAATAATTATGATTTGGTTTGTTGTACTTGTTTTTTTTACAAATAAATGTCAAATAAATATTTGTGAGGTTTTTTTAATTGTAAAAACGTATTTAATGTATGGAACATTTAATGCTATTAACAATACGATAATAATAATAGTTTTATGAGAAATGAATTAAAGATTGTAAAATCACAATTTTAAAAATCGAAATTTGGATTCAGATAAAAATCCGGATTCTCGAACTTCGGCAAATCCACATTATGCCATCACTAACTATACTTGCTTACGCATTTGACGTAAAACAAAAAATCTTAGTCAATTTATTAATTACAACTATACATCGCTATTGGTTATTACTTATTCGGAGATGTACAAAACGTATTATTATACCGAGACGCCCAGCTGCTACTGCGATTAGAATTTTGGTTAGTGCATTGACGAGGTCCTTTATTGATTTTCGGGAGAAAAACGTAGAAAAACGCGAAAATTCCGTTAAAAATAATCGTAGACATCTGAAATGTACATAGAATATTAACTATAGGCCTTTCTATAGGCGTGGACAAATTTTAAAAAATATTCTGGCCATTTTTTTAAACTATTTATAGACATTATCAGTAATCTTTGAGTTAATCGAATAAAACTGTTTTGGCCGAACAGAAATACACACAAATTTGACACAATGTTCATCATGAATCGTATACTCGACGGTGAAATTTATAAGGTTTGAGGGTATTGAAAAAATTAATTTTTATAAACGTTTAAAATGTACATTTTGATATGAAAAAATTGAAAGAACATTATCGAACTTACGAGACCTCTGAGTATACAGTGTTACAATTTACCACTTTTTTGTAAGTTTTCAATTTTCAATACCTACGATAACAAAAACAAAAAATATATATACTAAAAAATACAACGGGGATGGATATATCCCCCAAACCTCCCCCCGACCACTGGGCACGCCACTGATCATAGCCCATTGTTGTCTATGCTCCGGACAGTTGTGGTCCATGTCCATATGATTACTTACTTACTTTTATACGTACTAATAGGTAGCTAAAAGACCACCGAGTAACTAGTTACTAGTTATCAAGTAGTTAGATAATCGATAGTTATCAACCGACTCGCCTCAAAACAAAAACAAAAAAATAATATCGTGGGGGATATGACATCCCCCCCCATCCGGTGAGCATACCCCTGGAACACAATACTCTGCGTAACGGAATAAAATACTATGTACTCACCTGTGCCTATAGAAAACAATTTCACAAACTTTTGTTTTTGACGGGATATCGCTGGTCAACAATAGTCCGGCGAAAATACTTGAATTTCGCAGGATACGTTACCGTATCCAAAGAGAAATCGGACGACGCGGGCGTTCCCTCGCCCCCTCCCTAAGCTTTTGACGTCGTCGTAAACTTTGTCGGCGAAAATAACTTTCGACGGGTATACCGAAATTGCGATCCGCGGGTAGGCACGGGAATAATCAAACGTCCGAGTTATTTAATGTGTACACCGCGAAACCGGGCTACGGCCGTAGGTACAATATTTTAAAAATACAGGGTGCGGCAGAGCCGACTGACGAGTTTAATGAGGTCATTAGCCTGTGATAAGATAAAAGCAGGCCTTAATAAGTGGTATATTTAGAATTCTACGGTAATGCCGTTTTTATTCGTAATCATGGCCTAGACAGGTGTATATCGTGGTTTCGTCGTGCGTGCGTATTACGAAAATAATCATTCTGTGATCGCTACACAAAGGACTTTTCTTCTGCGAATTCCTCCGATATCAATTTTTTTCTGTCGCGATGCGGCCCATTTTCATCTTTCTGGAACTGTAAATAAACAAAATTTTCGATACTGGGCTACAAATAACCCACGGCAGCTCCATGAAAGACCACTCCACCCTCCTAAAGTGACAGTGTGGTGTGCTGTGTCCCAATTTGGGGTGATCGGCCCCTACTCGTTTGAGAACGAGAACAAGACCGTCACTGTCACGTTCGCTCGTTATGTTGTGATGTTGGAAACTTATTTGCAGCATAGGTTGGAGGAAATGGCTGAAGAACATGATTTAGGAGATGTATGATTTCAGTAAGCCTGAGCTACAGTGCACACAGCTAGAATTTCACTTGCTGTCTTGCGACAAATATTCCCTGGGCGGTTAGTCTCTCTGAGAGGAGACACAGGCTGGCCAGCACGGTCCCCAGATTTAAGCATGTGTGATTTTTCCTCTAGGGCTACCTTAAGGATAAGGTTTTCAGACATCACCCACATACCATAGAAGAAATTAAACAGAAAATCACCGTGGAAGTCGAGGCCATACCAGTCGAAATGTGCCGAAAATCATATGAGAGCTTCAGAGATCGTCTACAACAGTGTATCAATGCTGACGGCCGCCATCTTGAAGATATAATTTTCAAAAAATAATTTTTAAAAATGTAGTTGAATACTGATTTAAATTAAAATAAACCTATTCTCTAAGTTTTACTGTTAGTTATTTATTGCCCATCAAAACTCGTCAGTCGACCCTGTCGCACACTGTATATATAGAAAATTATTAATCAGAATTGAGAGACGAGAACAAAAATTTAAAGGATGCGATAGCGTCGGGTGTGCAAATGAGATTGAAAATGAAACGCGGGGCAAAATACGTCTTTGCACCTACGCGATATTATTGCGGGATAGAATATTGTTTTTCGCCGATACGTTTCGATGTGAAAATATATTAGGTATAGTAATATAAACGCGTAACGCGACGTGTAGGTTTATTATATTTAATATATAAAACACGCATATAAGAATCGGGAAATATTGACGTCGAAAAGCGAAAATCAATGTTTTTTTTATTGTTTCCCCCCCACACACCACCATCACTAAACCTATACATATAAGCTATATAAATTATGTAAAATACACGAATACATTACGAAAACGACGTATGAGTAGCTGAGTTTGCGAAAATTACATTTTATCAAATTTGATCGTATGGTTCACTATGACGCACAATATGGCCAACGGACAGGCTAATTGTTATACTATACATTTTGAACACCTCTGATCTCGAGATATTGCGAAACAAGTAAAATTGACCCGGAGAAATTAAGTGTTTTTAAATGTGTTGCGTGCCAGTCGAATACAGTCGAGGAACTGGCAGACATATGTGGTCGATACTTTTACTTCAAGTTTTCAACTATTTATTTACACGGTATAAAATTGAAACATTATTTAATTTGATGGAACGAGCTACCGAACCCGGGTCAATTCGTTTAACTTGTTAAGAAATTCGGAATGACACGACGGGTTGGCTCGACGAGGACGTCCCTCTCTGGACTGGACTAGAATTGACTTCTATAAAGCACCGACTCCACTCAGGTCCGAATCCGTGGCATTTTTTTTACGCATTTTCCCGGCACTAGGCTTTATCGGCGATTCCGCAATTCGTCCGGACGCACACGTTGTACTTGAAGTCCCTGGTTAATTCATATCATACATCATATAAATCGGTAAAACAATAATAAGTTGTATAGCTACGCAATATTACATAATCCGTACTAGGCCATGGACCCGTTAAAGGACAGGGTCCGTAACAAATATAATGACTCGTGCCGTTTTCGGAATCACCGAATCAATACACGAGGAGGCGTCTAGTATCAAAATCAGCCATAAGATAAAATTTTAAAATCGGTTTTTTCTGTGTAGTCGCACTGTTACCATTGAATATCGAAAAACGTTTGTGTAATTTGAGTAGGGGATATTTTAATCGATTTCAAAACCATCTTCTCCGACAATTTGTGTTTCAGAACCAACCATAATCAAACACATATTTTGTTATTTTTGTAAATTTGCACCCTGTATATTCGCGGTGTTCGGACAAAAAGTCCATAGCCAAAATATCCGATTTTTAAGCCAATCGATTTATATCGCCGCGTCGAATATATTAAATTCAAATATATTATCACGAGTAGTTTATTGGTCGATTATCGCAATTGCCAATAAAGCGAATACCGTTGAAATCGCATATAATCGTTAAATCGTTACTTAAAAAAAAATCAAATTTATTTGCATTATAATTATTGAAATATGTTTAAAAATAATCCGTTACATTAATTTGTGACACTTTTTTTTTTTGTATAAAAATTATATCTAAATATACTATTTTATTACGTCCAACAGACGATGTTTTATTAAACATTCTTCTGCTTTTGTAACAGCTTTTCAATTATATATGTATACGTATTATAAAAAAAAAAATGTATTCTCTTATTACAGAATCGCCTACAATTACTAAAAATGTAATAATTACATTTTCAATTATAATTCGCACCGTCGTCGTCGGTAAACCGGAAAAAAGAGCAAATAGCTTCTTCGCCAATTTAAATTTTTTGTTTTTTAACTCCGTGAGGTTAACCTAACCCTCCGTCGGATCATCAGAAGAAACAAAAAACGCATTTATAACGGTGGTGTATAATAATAATAACGACGATACGGCACTGATGATACGAATGCTCCCGGGAAGTCGTATTTGTTCGTCACGCGTATTTTTTTATTTAGGTATTTTTATTTTTTATTTTTTTATGAATCGACATACCGCGATATTGGATTTAGCCTATATAATATATGCGTCCGTTTAATACAAAAAAAAAAATAAATAAATAATAATAATATAAATGCACCGGAAAATACTGCATACAACGTACGGTCGAATATATATATATATCAAAAAAAAAATATATATATATAGTATTGTCCAGGCACGAGAATTTATACGTATTGAATTTTCGTCCATTCGTTAGAACGATTATCGAAGGTAAATTTGTCCATAATAATATTAATAAGTCGAGAGTCCGCTGAAAAAGTAAAAATTGGACGATGCGTATGTCGACGACAAAATCCAAATTAACTGACATGAGGCCGTTGTTTTGATTTTTAAACGGCAACCGATAATAAAAATCCCACAAACAGATGAAGTTTTAGATAAAATAAATTTTGGTGGTGAAATTTTCATCAACCTGTTGACGATATTTTCCATTTTTATGTTTATCGGTTTGCGTATAGGAGGAGATAGTAGTAGATCATCATTATTTGCTAACGCGTACTCCACTACTCTCATCCGTCTGTTTATACAATTTTGTCAACTCACAAAATTAGGATGCCAAAAACCAACAGTAATGTAACATTTTAGAGCCGTTTGTTTCTTAAACAGTCCAAATATCTCCGAGAAAAAAAAGCGATAATGAGCAACATTGAGACTTGTCCGGATAAATCTATCAGGACAATTCATCTGGATAATAATTGTGTACGTTTTGTTTTATATCTAGATGAAAAATGAAGAATCTATGTGAAGTTTATCTAAGACGAAAATTAACTCTATCTTATTAGTAGTTGTCTAGATGAAATAAAAACCGTTTTACCTCTCAGTAGAAAATATTAAATGCCCGACAGTAATGGGTTAGACATTTAGTCGAAAATCCAAAGTCGGCACCGGATTATCTCTACCCGCCTAGAGAAAACGCGCTCGATCTCATCGCGCAACAAACGGAGTATATCGTTATCGTTGTCTCGTGCGTGCAGACGATTCGGATCAATCGATCCGCGCCGGTCACGATCCAGATAAATCGTACGTGTCCCGTGTGCGGTAAACGGCGGCAATGCGTGCACCAGTCTATCACACCGCATTTACGGTACGTGCTCCCGTGTTACGGGTAAATAATATAACAATATATATATATTCTGTCCGTCCCCAGACGCGACGCGGCCGAACCGAGCCGAAACCGAGCGCGTAACCCGCCGTTGAGTATAATGCGCGACCCGCGGCTCGGCGGTTCGTCTCCCGGGGCCGATACGTTTCACTTTGGCACGCGTCACGTTACACGCAATAATAACAATAATATATCGTATTAATATTAATAATTTTGTAATATACGCGCCGGCGATATCCGGTGCGACATGACAGCACCCGGCGTGCGCGTGCGCGGGCCAGCGCGGGAATAGTGATCGATGTCAGCCGCGGGGAGCGCCGTCGGACGACGGTGTGCGTAACCGTAAATACGGTTAAACTTACTTACTTACTTTGCTGAGTCTTGCTTTGCCGTCGAGAACTTTTTTTTGTTTTTTATCCCGACCAGTAGAAAACTGAATTCAACTTGATTTAATTATTTTCTACGCGTGTAATAGTTATTTACGCGGATTATTTGTACGGGAAAACCTGTGTACAGACACAAGGGGTGAAGGGGACAGGGAAATTCACCCTCCCTCCACCCTCACTGTAAAATATATAGTTTTATAATGTTTTTGTTGCAAAACTCGAAACGATCGAACGGCGGAGGCCCCTGCAAATGAATTTTCCAAATTTTCTACATTTTTTTTTTTTTTTTTTTATCATTATTAACGACCATCTTTATGATAAGACTTTATACCATTACTCTACTTCCCGACACCCGTTTAAGGATACGACCGGGTTTTTACGTTAATTATGAACGTAAAGTTATAAAATATTTTTTTTTTTTTTTTGTATAGCCATAGACATTTTTATTTACACGATCAATTGTCTTTATAAATACAATGCATAATGGGTGTATAAATATTATATAATACAAGAGTAGTAAATATATATGAATACATGAACATGTTTGGGGTTGTTCCTACAATGAACTAGTCCCGATTCTCAGCCCGAGTTACTTAAACTAAATCGTACTGCTTCGAGCGTTTGAGACGCATAATGTCTTGCGAATTATCAAGAAGTTGTTCAGCAGTTACATTGGTGTGCAGCTCTAATCTATTCACATGATTGTTAACAAACTTTTTGATTTCGTCCTGGATGGATGGTATCTTCAGATCGTGGTGTATGATGTCGTTTCTATCGAACCGATATGCTGCTACAATTGTACGAAGAACGATATTTTAACAACGTCGAATAACTTGGATGTTGGACTTGCTGGCACAGCCCCGCAGCTGGATGCTGTAAGTCCAAATCGGTTTGTTGGCAAGATCTAGGGTGAAATGTCTTCCAATCTAGCCAATACAATTTGCGCATTTTTCCTTTGATATTTTCTGCCGGACACGATGTTTCCGATTTAGATCAAGGTGCATAACCAAGTATATAGCTGAATATTTTTGTGGGATTTGTGTGTGATTCAGCAAAAAACTTGGATATTTACGGTTTTACGTGCGCCGACTTTTCACTATTGATTTGTATTTTCCAACGTCTCTGCCGATAAATTTCGTTGAAATATTTAAACGGTCTGGTCGGGTTTGGGTTAAGTTCGGTCCCGTCCGACAGCCAAAACCCGGAGTCCGGATACTACTACGTCACTACTGTGATATATTACACGTCGATTTCACCCCCAAGACGTACTGCAGTCATATATTACATATTCCCCTTTAGCATTGGCGAATCATTACTATAAAATTACGGTATTCGAAGTACGCGCGTACGCCCCGGCGGCGTACGTCGTCGTACGGTATTATTAAAACAACGGAATTTCGCAGTGCGGTGCACCGACGCTGCGGCACGCCAGCCCTCTCGGCCACGGAAGGTAGTGAATAGGGGGCCTTGCACAGCTTCCGGGCAAACGCGTTTATGAGAAGACAAATAAAAATAAAAAAAAACGGATTAATAAGAACAGGCGGGTACTGCGTTTCATCGTCATCGCACGGGACTGTTTTCATCGCGGAAACCAACTAGGAAAACGACGAAATCCTCCGTCGCATTCCGCTATGCATGTATACAAATATATGTCCACTCGCATTGTTCTAATATCTGCCAATTCATTTTTTGTCCTTGTTTTGTGCAAATAATCATCGTTTTCGAGAGAAAAAAATTGTATACTGCTCGAAGTTTGCCCACTGTTGTAGGTGGAAAGTTTGATGGGTTGGATGGAATTTAATTTATATCTGTACGCGACGGCGATAAACCGATTGCTAACGGTAAACGGTTTGGAGCGAAGTTCGATTAAAAATTGTATTGAAACATTTGCAACTAAAAACCAAATAAAATACAATATTGTCCGTGTTTTATCGTCTCAACATTTTATCAGCATAAACCCAAAACAAAACTAAAAAAACTCGAAAATTTAAAATAGCTATAAATAACTTGAACATTTCCAGGATATTTTGCAAATTTTACCACTTCTAAAAATTAGCTATATAAGAATTTGGTGAACATTTCAGATCTCTACGACAATTTTTAACAGAATGATACAACAAAAGACAACATTTTAAAATAACAAAAACCATTATTGTGTATATATTTCCGTTCCCCTCCTCCCACCGTTATTTAGGAATCTACGAGAATAATCAAATAGTCACCTTATAAATGCACTAAATACATACGAAATTTTATAAAAAAAAAATGCTCACCTGACATTAATTTAATTACAATACGATTATTGGTAGAAAAGTTGTTAGGTACAGACATAAAAAATACATATTGTATAGTTTTATTAATATTACCAAAACACTCAGAATCGAAAAATGTCCGTTCGACCGAGATATAATATTGTGAAAAATCTCAAAGTTATTTATCGTCGGCCTAAATCGCGATGATTCAAAATGTCAAATTGAACAATTCCCTCGAACAAGAGAAGAAAATGTCTGATAAATCATGCAAAACTAAATTCGAAGCGATTCGTTTTCTTTAACATTTCAAATCGCATAGTATTGCAATAATATTTTGAATAAGTTATTTTTTAAAAATTTCCTATTTATACAAATTTTCCGTCGTCGTATAGATTGCCGAAACGGCAATTTCTTTTTATCGATTTCACGGAGGAAACAAATACGGCAAAATTATTTGAGGTTTTTTTTTTTTTTTAATTTTGTATTTGAATTGTAAAAAACATACAAAACGAAAAGAAATGAAAAAAAAACAAATAATACAATTATTGTTATATTAAATATAAGGTTTAAGTTCAAAATCATATTCGTACTCGACTCGATACGAATTTTATACTTTACGACGCTTGCGTTCATCATTATTCATTACTTTATATACGTTTCATATTTTCCAATAGACCGTATCACTCAAATGTCAATCGAAACTCAACTCGGCCGTCTGAATTGTTCAACAATGCAAATGTCAAATACCAACAACACGTTGGTATTATTTATTTGAGAACAAAAAATTAATAACAAACGGGATAATCGGGTTTTAGTTTATTGTTACGCGTCTGGTTTTGAAAAATGTCGTTAAGAGGCCGGTAGAAACAAATATCGACCGTAATAACTCGCTTACGGAAAACATAAAAATAAAAAGGGTCATTTAGAGAGAAAATACCTATTATGGAATTTACAGAGAACGATATTTAGGAAACGATATCGATTTTCAAAAGAGTTATGATTGTTTAAGAAATTAAGAAAAAATCGGATTTTAACGTTCGATACATAACCTAACATTTAAACAACGGTCAAACCCAAATGATATCGTTTTCGTCAAACACGATCGTGCGATATTATGTTATAACTACTCTAAAAACACTTTAAAGTGCCATTATTTTTTTATTTTTTCATGTTTTCGTATACATTTTATTTTATATCGCATAATTGCATTAATACAAATACGTGTGGTAATGACACGGGACTACTTGAACGGGTTCATTTGACAGTGAATTTGAATATTTTCTAGTTAATAAATTACCACTTTTTTTTTTCTTTCAACTTCGTCAAAATCTCCTTTGCGCGACCCCTTAAATCGCCGGTGGTATCACGTCCTCTTAATGCATATCCTGCGATAAATGTGCAGGTATATTACTAGGCAGAAATAAATGTATATTTATTTCTCGGCCACTTACCCATTCCGACCTAAAACTACTCTTCTAAATTGTGAACGGCTATATATGAAGCTAGTAAAATTTTTATTCGTTTTCGACGTTATTTCCGGTAAAATAATATTATTAAAACCGGGCAACGGCCGCCCACAAGGTTCCAAAACCGTAAATAATGCAATACAGCCGGTGTGGCGATTCGGGATCGGTATAACGAAATGGAATGAAAATGAACAGAAAAAATTAGGTACAATTGCTCGTAAAACATAATAAATGACAAATAAAAACGTAATAAATATCCCGTAGGTACGTAAAAACCAATGGCACGCCGAACAGTGATTTTTTTTTTTTTTTTTGATACCCAATTTCGTCGAGAGAATTTCTCGAGTCTCGCGAACCGGAAGAGACCGGGGCAGAACCGGCACTGACGAAAATCGATCGAGGGTTGCGATTGAAAATTCGCCGACTTCAAAAAGAAAAAACAAAATGCGTTTAATATTGACGACTTGAAAATTAAATTACCGTCGAATTGCCGACTCGGTGCAGTTCAGTTTTCAAAGTATATAAAACAACTCAATGAGATTTTATTTTGCTTAGAGGAATTATTAGCGTTATACATGTCCATTATCGAAAACGGCGGTTCCTGTATTTAAGAAAAATTTGTACTATTTTACCGCGCGTGTGCGCGAAAAAACTGGTAAAAATGTGTTGTGTTTATGTAGTTTATTTATCCGTGTCCCAAATATTTTTCGTTTTATCGTTTATCGATGATTTGAACACACCAGTGGCGTGTTCAGCTTTTTCCAATGAGGGGGAAGAGAAATACAAATTTACATACTGTACTTATTGGTGTACACGCATAGACGGAAAAGGGATGCCGGCTTGGATGCTAAGTCCTACCAAATATTTTATTACTACGTCCCCTTTCCTGTTCTATACATTGATGTTGTCAACGATTTTAGCTTTCCCCCCTCCCCAAGAAATTTTAATGGATTTCGGCCCATATGTGCACACTAGGTGTAGGATTGTATTTTAGGAATGGGCTAGGCACAATTTTACGTAACTATATTTTTATACATAAAACTATATACTATATTGGTAATAGAATCAAAAATTAACATTTCATAAAAAACTAAAAGATAAAAAGTTTAATTTTTAAATATAAAGACTTGTTAACATTATAATACTAAAGTACTAGTTTTCTTATTTTTTTTTTTTTTTGACATTTCATCTAAAACTTCATCTGGTGTAACGCTGATATTTCTATAAATAGAAATATTTACCTATAATATATAAATAAATAATACCTCGTATCTGTTAATGCTGAATACTGATATGTTGATGGTCAAGTTTAAAATTGAATTTTGGTTGCATGATACGAGATAATAAGAACTGAAATATTATCATAGTCAGGGGCATGCACAGGAATTTAAAATGGGGGAGGAGGGATGTTAAAAGTAATAATACATTTTATTGCATTTAAATGATTACTGATTACTAAGGCTCGGATTTTATGGCAAAATAAATTCTAAAAAAACCAACATTAAATTAAATAATAAAAAAGGAATTTAAAACCATATATTTGTTAAAACTTTCGATAAAATTCATCCTATTGGGTGATAATATATTTGTATACATAGAAAATGGCATTTCCGCATCAACTGAAGTAAATAGGTGCAAATTTCATTTAAACTAAATCATTTAAATCAGACGGTTCCACATTAATGTTTTAGTGTTTAGTGCGATGCCAATATAAATGCTATTGATTTTAGAAGTTCTACCCATCCATTGTTCTTTGAAAAAAACACGACGTGAATTGCTTCTAATACAGTAGCTATAATTTTTTTTCGCCAAAGGGTCGCCAAAAAAAAATTAATTATGTTTATATTATAGTTTATTTGCATTGATATTTAATAGTCGAAGTATAATATACATAGAAACATGTTTAATTTTCATGAAAATTATGTAAAAATTAAGAAAAAAGAACCAAATGGGAAAAAAGCGAAATAAAGTTTACTTCATTGAAATCAGAGCGATTCAAAACGTGTTTATATATAAGAATTATCTTTCTATCACACTTCCATAAAAAAGAAGCATTTGCAACAAAATCCTAGCCCTACTGATTACTGATAACACGCGATTTTATTGATAAGCCATTTGCCTGTGTACGTCACACACTGTAAGTAATCTGTTGTCTGTATAATAATATTGTTTATAAAAGTTGTTTTCTGCAGGTCGACTAAAAAATACAATGGGAATGGATATAATCATTCTGTGATCGCTACACAAAGGGCTTTTCGTATACACTTCGGCATTCCACGTGCTGAATCTGTTCCTTCTGCTAACACTATCAAATTGTGGATACGGCATTTGGAAGAAACTGGAAGTACCTTAAGTAGACTTGAACACTGAGCACCCAGAACGGTAAGAACTCCCGAAAATGTGCAGTTGGTTAGAGGACTTTTTTGAGGACGAGAACAGGACCGTCACTGTCACGTTCGCTCATTATGTTGTGATGTTGGAAACTTATCTCCAGCATAGGTTGGAGTAAATGGCTGAAGAACATGATTTGGGAGATGATGGTTTCAGCAAGACGGAGTTACAGCGCACACTTCTAGAATTTCACTTGCTGTTTTGCGACAAATTTTCCCTGGGCAGTTAGTCTCTCTGAGAGGAGACATAGGCTGGCCAGCACGGTCCCCAGATTTAAGCATGTGTGATTTTTTCCTCTGGGGCTACATTAAGGATAAGGTTTTCAGACATCGCCCACATACCATAGAAGAAATTAAACAGAAAATCACCGTGGAAGTCAAGGCCATACCAGTCGAAATGTGCCGAAAATCATATGAGAGCTTTAGAGATCGTCTAAAACAGTGTATTAATGCTGACGGCCGCCATCTTGAAGATATAATTTTCAATAAATAATTTTTAAAAATGTAATTGAATATTGATTTAAATTTAAAAAAAACCTTTTCTCTAAGTTTTACTGTTCGTTATTTATTGCCCATGAAAACTCGTCAGTCGGCTCTGCCGCACCCTGTATTATGAATTATATATAATATATAGTTTGCCAGGCGTATTCAAAGAGCCTGACGCGTGCGTATGTGTGGAGAATACGATATTTCCAAAATTATCATTCCCCTATGCCGGGAGCCGCTGCGAGCGATGAGAATAATTTGATTGTAACAGTAATAATTCCCCGAGTTAAATTATCACCCGAAAACCCGGACGCCTACTCCGTCCTTCGATGCTGCCTATATATATATATTTTCATTATAAAAATAGAAATTATTTGAAACTATTCCGAACGGGACGGTAAAAATGTTCAAAAACTTTTGCACTTTAAAAAATAGATAATACCACCGACGACGATACTTTATGCATACAATAATATGGGGAAGGCGTTTTTTTGTTTTTTTTTTTTTTTGATTTTTTACGACACCTCGCTCAAATATCAAATTTCAGTTATTCCGCCGCCGTCATTCGGAAAGTAAATAATAACACTTGGTATTCAACTACGATATTGAAATTTGCATCAAATATTCATTTAATTTATTACATAAAAACGCGGTATGAAATAGAAAAAAATGTTGAGTTTTTGTTTTTTTTTTTTCAAAACTAAAGTACTTTAGAACTTTAATAATTTGTCGCCGATAATGAAGAATATCGAGTTATAAGTGGAAAGCGAGGAGAAGAAGAAAAAGAAAAAACGAGACTACTATTCCCATTTCATATCTTTGGGCGGTCAAGATTTGATCGGCGCGGCGGCGTCTAGAATATTCGAATTTGATTATTTCTAGAAAAATAAAAAGAAAAAATTCTTTAGCGTATTACTGTGTTCAGTGGCGTTACTTGGTGAAAAACCAGTGGGGGGGGGGTGTAAATATAATATTATACAAAATAACCAAAAGCTAATTTCATGACTCAATAACTTAATTAAACAAAACTTAAAGAATCATTGTTTTAACGTCAGTTTTCTTGTGTTCGTAACACATATAATGCGATAACGTTGACAATACGTAACAACATATTATAATATATGTATATATAAATTTTTATGAAATAGTTTGAGGAAAAAATTACATTTTATTTAATGAATATAAAAAGTAATTAATGTATTGCATTCTATCGTTATTTTAGAAGGTAAGAAATCTTGTTGTTATATCTGGGGGGAGGGCAAAATAATACCTTTGCCCCTCCACAAAATGTCAGATGAGGCAAGGAGGCAAAGTCCTTGCCTCCCCCTCACAATTACGCCACTGACTATTTTAATGCATGGTGTTACATGCCATCAATCAGAATATACTCCGGACACTTTGTCGAGTTCTATTATAGGCCCGCATAATAATATACTATCCTGCAATTGTTTTAAATTATTGACCCGCAGAGTCACAACGACTGGCACCAATGAATAACAAAAAAAAAAAAAAAAAAAAACCCTATGGATTTTTATTGTGTGTGCGTCGTGTACGACGGACGTTTCGGTGGTTAATTATTTTGACAAGCGCAGGAACAATATATAAAAAATATTTTTTTAAAAACCGGACACGCGTCATAATGGGTGAATCGGAATTTTTTTTTCATTGTTTACTGTTGCTCGTTTTTTTTTAATCTAGACATTTTGTTCAAATTGAGTACCATGGGGCGAAAAATCCGAATTTTTTTTTTCTTCCAAGGTACAATGTTAACAATACGGACCTAACAAATGTTTTCTGGGGAGGTGGTGGGGGAATGGGGGGTAAACGCATCTCCGTACGACTATAACGGTTGTGTCTTCTTTTCGCGTAAATACGATTCCTATCGAAATTCCCTATTTATGTTTGATATTTGCCTATATAATAGTTCATTATTAATTATGGCTGGTATTTACTGTTTGCACGAGTATTCGACTCAAAAATAATCAATACTTGCCTGACTCGGCACGACTCGATTTCAAATGACCAAAACTCGCCCGGCTCTAGAAACAACCAGGCATATATATTATGATTAGAGCTCAGATGGTTAGACACCGAGACCTAACCTCGGAATATGTGTATTAATATGATAATATTGGTGCTCGAGCACCCTTAAATTAATTAACGATGATAATTGTTTTTTCTTTTATTCGATTGCACATATATTATTACATTACAGTGGTCGACTCCGCTCGCGGGATCCATTATCCGAAAATACGATTTATTATTTTTGCTTCCGATTTTATTTTTACAACAATGGCCCGCGGCAATCCTGTACTGTCGGTATCGATAGTATTCCGCTCCGGTTGACCCATCCGAAACAGAATTGTTGCCCGACTGGCGTTACACCGCCGCGACTCCTTGGCTGATAAGAACGTCAGATTTCCCGTAAAGATTAATGACAAATTTTTGCCGGCTGTTGTAATAATAAGAATATAATCGCGAACCGTTTGTGCGGATAATCGCCGTGTAAAATCGTATATTGTTACATACGAGACGTTTGAAATCCAGTGGCGTGTTCGCGGGATAGGCCCCAGGGGCCTGCCCGATTTTTACTCGACCGGTTTATAGGTTTTATTTTATTTAATACGCATAAAAATGTATTTATGAAAATACGTAAAAATTATTGCATCTATAACGACAAATAAAATGTACGAGGCCACCGGTAATGTTTTAACAATTATCATGGTTGGGATTTTATAGATTTTGCATATTTCTTAAATGTTTCTTGAAAAATAGCTGAGTCAGCTTAACGTTACTTCCGTGGCTCGGACAACTAAAATTCAAAATTTAATTTTGCGTGTTTTGCGATTTTTTTTTAGATTTTAGGTTAGGTTAGACTTTTTGGGATATTTTTGCACTCCAACCGGTTTTTAAAAAAAAATTGGTCATATTTTTCTATATAAATAATTCTTACTATCAATTATAATAAATAAATATTATAATCAAAATCTTAATATTTTTTATTAATAAAATTATAACGTCGTTTTATTAGGCGTGTATTTTTTTTTATTTTTATTATCAATCGGATTTATAAATTGACAAATGATAAATAATAATATTTTCTTTTTCATTTTTGCATAATTTGTTAATTTTTACACATATTTAGGCAATTTTAAGTGCTATAAAATCCCAACATCGATAATTATTGTGTAATATTATTGTGAACATAATCACTTCGGTTTATCTGTTGTAATTCTCTTCCACGTTTCATAGTCGTATGCATTTTGTCGAATTTGTCCGATCGTACAGTGTGCGGCAGAGCCGACTGATGAGTTTTAAGGAGTTATAAAACAACGAACAAAGAAAAACGGTTTGTTTTATTAAACGTATTAGGAAATCCCATTTTTTAAATTATGTTTTGCAAATGATATCTTCAATATGGCGGATTTCGGCTGCAATACATTGCTGTAGGCGTTCTCTGAAGTTTTCGTATGATTTTCGACACGTTTCGATTGGTATAGCCGTGGATTTCTTCCGTGATTCTCTCCTTCGGGTCATCTATGGTATGGGGGCGATGTTTGAAAACCTTATCGTTATGGAACCCAATCGCATATGCTTAAATCGGTGGAGCGTGCCGGCCTCAGAGGTCACGCCTCAGAGAGACCAACCGCCCAGAGAACGTTTGTCGCAAAACAGCAAGCGAAATTCGAGTTGTGTGCGCTCTAGCCCCGTATTGTTAAAATCATACATATCACAAGTCATGTTCTTCTGCTATTTCCTCCAACCTGTGCTGCAGATAAGTTTCCATCGTCACAACATTCCCAAAGCAACCGCGTGCTGACCGGAAGGTCAGAGAGTCTTTAATGACCTCTCTAACCAACTGCACATTGCCGATGGTTCTTACCGTCCTGGGTGCTCGGCGTCCACGTCCACTTAAGGTACTTCCAGTTTCTTCAGTCACACTCACGCACAGTAGCGCACGCGGGATATTTAATCGATTGGGTTGTGCTTATGATCATTTTCTAGAGAGTGTTTGTAGTTCAATTAATCATAATGTATTTTTATGTACACGTACGTATTCATTGTTAACCATATTAAGAATTGAATAAAGGAAGATATTTCGGGGAGTTCTGTACCCCCCCCCCCACCATGTGTTCGCCACTGCCCACGTAACCAAATGTATCGAAACCTCTAACAAAAATGTTTTAAAGAAAACAATAACACGAATGCATTAGTTACGAATACGTGTACAATTACAATTACTACAATACACGTAACTCAGAAAATACTGAAGTTTTATTTTATATTTATGATTCTTTTTTTTTTATAGGTATATAATAATCTGATGGGGTGCCGCCATTAAGCTGACTATAACATTAAGTAACGTTAACAATTAATTAAACAATAGTAGTTAACCAATTTATTGTTCAAAATTATTATAATTTTAAGTGCTGTGATAATAAAAAAAAAATATACGTTACACTGGTTCAACTAAATATTATTCTATATTTATATTATTACTATTTTATTACCTTTTTTTAATGTCGTTTTCGTTAAAAACTCTATAAAAAATAAAGACTGAAAGTTACGATGTTAATGTATATTCATGTTTAAACCCGTTTTTTCCCCGATTTACCACCCTCGTATCGTCATTATTAAGAAAACTACGAGGAAAATAAAAAATTGATGACAAATTACATAATATCGAATTCCCTACCGGAAACCCCCCCATGAAATTGATGGTCCAAACGAGATTTCTGGTCAGCACGGATCGTAGTAAAGCCATTTCCCGCGCTACGCTCAGAATATCTAAAATACTATATGGACATACTAAGACTACGAAATTTAATGAAAATTATTCGATTATAACCTCAAGTTTTTCGCAATTTTTTAGCACATCAAATAAATTAAGAAATTTAATTCAATGGCATTGTGTTTGTGCGTGTTTAATCGAATTTATATGTACAATAGAATTTTCCGCGTAAAAGCGTTTGTTTACTACCCCTAAAAGTAAAAAAAGAAGAAAAAAAAACATAATTTGTTTTAAATTGTCTCGTCTTGCCCTCGTCTAATCCACGTAATATTCGTAAATTGAACCGACTACTTCATTTTCGTTTTAAATTATACCGGTGCATAATATTACCGTATAGTCTCTGTAATCGCATCTACCGATAAAGTTTCCGTAAAAAAAGTTTTTGTTTAGCGTCGCAAAAAATACGGGGATAAAAATGTAAAAAATAAAAAAAAAATATGCGAAAACCATTATCATTATTTTAAAACAATAATATTAACTGTCTGGCATCCCTGCCACCCACCCCACCCACATATAATCCACATAATATTCGTCAACCTACTGTATACTTCGTTTTCTGATTATGCTAAGTACGGTAAGTTTATCTATTACTATAAAATTATCTATTTAACACGATCCGCGTATTCCCGTTAACTTCCTCTTCACCTCGGTTTACACACCAATACCATTTACACTATATACTATATTACTAATTATGCGAGCATAGTATGTCTGAACATTTAGGTAATTATTTGTATTTATCACAAATCGTCTACAACGCTAGTTGATTTTTTTTTTTTGCTCAATTCACGTGGACGACTTTTTCGACCTGGCCCGACGATTCAATACGATATTCCCTATTTGAGTAAAACCCGTAAAAATCACGAAAATTTGAACGCTATTTCAGATACTGTGCGGAGTTTACACCCCTAATTCCGTCACCCTGTCGCATCATAAACCAAAAAAAAAAATGTCTTAAATAACGAATTTATAAAGGTAACTTCCCGTCAAACCATTCACGAAATACAATTGGCAACCCTTTTTTCTTTTTAATTGTTATCCTTGAATTTCGGCCGCCGTAACGGGATAAACGACGTGGGTATATAAAATTATAAATATTAATGAAGCGTATCGCGATGACCAGATGTGCGTAATACTATGTAAATTTTAATATTTCCGTACAAACAGCTGACATCAAACGGCACTGAGGTAAATCGTGTGTCTGTGTTAAATTATTACATGAATACAATATTGAAACGGCCTCGGTCGCGGTACGGTGGGTTGGTGGCACTTTACCGAGCCGGAAAGTACACAGCAGTAGGTACCGAGCCAAAATCGACGGCTTTGAAAAGGGAATTTCGCGGGCTGTATAAATAGGAAATTAAGAGGTTACCCGTAGGGTAGACGTGCAAAAGTCAATATGGACCGCGTATGGGGAACGAAGTGAAATTGGACTGGACATTTAAACAAGGAACGGCCTATATTGGGCGACGACGAAATATCGAAGGGAGAATCGCAGAGGCGGTTCTGGGAGACTTGTATCCATATGGACACGAGCTCTGCTTATAAGTAAGCTGCCCTACGGTGGTACAGCCCTACGAAAGTTGCTATTACAGGATGCGGCGGAGCCGACTGACCAGTTAAATGATGTCATTAGTCTAAGAAAAGATAAACGCAGCTTATATATACAGGGTGCGGCAGAGCCGACTGACGAGTTTTGATGGGCTATAAATAACGAACAGTAAAACTTAGAGAAAAGGTTTTTTTTTAATTTAAATCAGTATTCAATCGCATTTTTAAAAATTATTTTTTGAAAATTATATCTCCAAGATGACTGCCGTCAGCATTGATACACTGTTGTAGACGATCTCTGAAGCTTTCATATGAATTTCGGCACATTTCGACTGGTATGGCCTCGACTTCCACGGTGATTTTCTGTTTAATTTCTTCTATGGTATGTGAGCGATGTCTGAAAACCAAATTCCGTTTCCACAATTTGATAGTGTTAGCAGATGGAACAGATTCAGCACGTGGAATGCCGAAGTGTATACGAAAAGCCCTTTGTGTAGCGATCACAGAATAATTATTTTCGTAATACACACGCACGACGAAACCACGATGTACTCCTTTCCAGACCATGATTACGAATAAAAACGGCATTACCATACAATTCAAAATATACCACTTATTAAGGCCTGCTCTTATCTTATCACAGGCTAATGACCTCATTAAACGTTGCGGTCACATTACGTTTATTCTACCGGCAGACAACGACCGCCGTCCCATCAAATGGCATAATTATTTTTCACTTTTACATTAGAAATCAATATTCGATTGTATTCAACGAGGGTATTTTCGAGCACATAGATTTCGGTGCAAATTTCAAATACTATTCGGTTCGATAGTCGAACTGATAATCGCTAAATAAACAAAACCGATAGAAAATACATCCGATTAATCAATAAATCGCAAATCGAATCCGTCTAGTCTAGACTTTTTTTAAATATATATATATACATTTAGAGTGGTCGATTAAGTTAGGTTAGTTTTTTATAGAAGTAGGAAAAAAAATATTGATACTTTTAGTTCTGGACGCCCTCGCTTTTTTCATTGTTGTATGAAAGTATTTCTGTTAAAATATGTCATGGCTATTCACTCCCTTCCCGTACCACCGGGGTGTTAGAAAAATAGCCAAACGTGGTAATTCTCGAACTCAACTAGAGAAATACTATACTTACCGAAATAAGTAATAAGAAAAATCTATGGAATTTAGAGAATTTTCAATAAAAAAAAAATATATATATATATAATATATAGGTATTATTTCTCGTGAGTCTATCGTTTTCATAGGAAAATAATAATAATCTAGTATAGATACTATAGTCGGCGATGAAAATATTGCGTTTATTTTTGAATTGTGAACGGTTTTAATATTTTTATTTTATTTTATGTTTTATCGTCAAAGTTATCGCTGTTTGGGCTTTCAAAATAATAATTGACGACCGTATAATACGCACGTACACCCGAACGAAAATCCAAAGTTTGTATAATAATATATCGTATATCGTATACATAGTACGCGCGTATATAGCGTACACCGTGTAGGTTTTACGTACGCGAAAATACTTTCTTTATTTTTTTAATTTTTTTTTTTTTTTTTTTACGATTTTACGACTCCCCGGCGGTTTTCCGACCGACCGGATTTCCCGCCACCCACCGCCCAAAGTAACGCTGTCACAGTCAGGTTCTCGGTTTTATTCCCCCTTTGTACCGCTATACGTATACGTACATACGCATGTATATATATATATATATTCCTCTTATTCCCCTTACTTCTACCCCGGTCCTTTTCGCCCGTTATTAAATTCGCTAGGTATTTCCGAGTTTCGCGCACCGGTACAACGACGCACGCCGATGATCCCGTCTACCGCGATTATTCTAGAAGAACAACGCGGGCGGACCGGAAAGCAACGGAGGAACGTGGTTTTTTCTTTTCGGTTTTTTCTTTTTGGTTTCTGATGTCAAATTAGACCGCATAGTATAAATAATATAAAGAGAGAAAAAAACCTATACGGACGTCCGATATAACGGGCGAAATCGGCGTATCGTTTGGATACGGTCCTTCCCACCCACCCCCTTAGTCGTTATCGTTAACGTACCGTACGGTTTTGCGCTCGGATAATTTTTTTTTTTTGGTTTTTTTTTTTTTTTTTTTATTCGCTCCGAGTTTTATTTTCGGACTTAAACACAATTACGGCTACGTATCGTTATCGTCCGGATTTTCGTAAAACTCTCGGAAAAGTCGGGATTATAAATAATATAGTGCAACGCGCAACATATTGATGTTCGGTCCTGAAATAACTGTAGAAAACAAAAATTGTTGCAATAGTAATTCCATTTTTTCAAGCCCGTATACAGCAAGGGGGGGAGGAGTTTTAGGGATTCAAACACCCCCCGAGATGTTTGAAAAGTGGGTATAATATAACAAAGACTAAGTACAAATTTTTGTACAACTACAGTTTATTTTGAGTATTTGTACATTTCCCAGTTTCCCACTAGTCATTACACGTTATCGTAAATTCTAGAAAATGACAAACGTATATGTTATCGCAATTTTCGAGATTGAATCTTGTCGGACGGCGAACTTGTTCGGTTTATAACAAAAATTGTTCGCCGGTTATGAGTTCAGTCTGTTTTTCAAGAGTATTGTACAAAACGTATAACGTGTATTTCATTTTTATTTATAAAACACAATTATTACTGGTTTGCAAAACTCGCTTCCAAGTTTTCTAATTAAATTAAGTTCAAGTAGCAATGATTGTAAAAAATTAATTGATTTTTACAAAAGCTTTTTACCAACCACCAATGACACCTTTGAATCGGAATTGAAAGTGTAGATGGAAAGAAGGAAATCGATACCCGATAAAGAACTACCAAAATCTGCAATCGACAGGCGTTATAGGCGTTATGTCCAAGGACTTTTATTCGAACATTTGGTGTTTAATATCCCTACTTGCAACACTCCCAGTGTGGACTTTGTCAGCCGAACGGTTTTTTTTCGACTCCAAGACGATTAAAAACCCATTTGAGGAATAAACTGCAGTGAAGATTGTCTAACAGGTTTAGCTTTATTGTCAGTCCGCCGAAGTATCCAAATAAATATTGAATTAATACATTTTACAGAATGACACACGAGGTTGACTTTCTTTTATGATTTATAATTGTATTTAACCAATTTTTTTTCATCTAAAGAAGGGGGGAGGAGAAAATTGGCTCAGGGTGGCAGAGTTTCGATTAATATAGATAGACAACGTTTTATTACACCGATAACAATACATTTGTTTTCATTTTTTTTTTTCAGTACTATACACAGGGGGAATAAAATCACCACGTACGGATAACGAATCTATTATAATAAGTGTTTCGTTAAAAACAAAAAATGTTTTGGTCATTTTCTCAAGGGCGAGAACATCTCGCCTGCGCGATAACGGAAATAATTCAAATAATACAAGTATAGTATTATCTTTTACTTTTAGGATATATTATACGAGTTTTGAGTAGGTGAAAATGATGTAAAATTTGCGAAAAAGTTGGTTATCTATTTTTTTTAACTCCCGTGACTTAAAATTTCAACATTTTTTCAAGTGATTTTATATATATATATATATTTTTTTTTTGTAAAATGTATAGGGCGCTACGATCTCCGAACTCGAATTCGTCTCCTTGGTCATACTGTAAAATTGCCAGAAAAATATGCCTTTTTTTTTTATTATTATATATTCAACTAAATGGATATTGGAAATCGTAGCGCACTACAAAACTACGGTCTTTAGGTAAAAAAAAAAACGAACAAGTACCCATATTTTTTTTTGAAATTTTGTTTTTAAAAATGCATATTATATCTCAAATGTGAAAATCGACTTACTGTTATGTTTTCGGATGACTTTTAAGGGCATTATCGCGGTCAAAAAAGGCATTTTTATCATGAAACGATATTAATTCCTAATTGCGTTACGTTATAAAACAGATGTTATACCATTATTATTATTTTTTTTTTCGTATTTTTTTATGCCGTTTATTATTTCCAGCCCTTATAATAACAATAATAATAATTAGTAATTCTTTTAATTAAATTGAAATTCAAAACTCGTGAATTATAACGGTTTTGTATTGTTATTGTTTTGCGAGCGCGGAAACCCCCAATATTACCGTTGTTATTTATAATATCCGGTTTTTATATATTTTATCGCAGAAATATTATAAATTTTACAAAAGTTGGTCGCGACGTTTGAAAGAGCGATTGGAAGGGGGAGGGTTAGGTGGTGAAATAATAATAAAAAAGTACGTTTTCGTTTTATAACGGCGTCGATAAGTTAAACGCGACACTATAACACCGGCACTACAATTGTAACGTCATAAAATGCCGGCGATAATTTTTAATATATTTTAATTATTACAGACTCCGGCGGCGGCGATATAAAACAATAACCGTTTTTTTTATGTCCCCCGTGACTTTCTGAGTCGCTGTGCGTAAAACGCGCGTTACAATCGTTTAGGAACGAACGCCAACCACTGTCAAAATTACAATATTATTATTGGTGTTTAAGTAATATATACGAAACCGTACGAAACGAAAATAATAATTAACGGACCGTGTCTCTTAAACGGACGGACGGAAATTGCTAAAAAAAAAAAAAAAAAAGGGGGAGAAAAAACAAACTAGTTTTTTGTTTTTCATTAAACGAAACTGTACAGTAAAAGTATTGGTCGGGTTTGTTGAAAATGAAAATAATCAATTAATAATAATTAATTTCACGAGCTCTCCGACGCCAATTCGTAATATAATGCGAACAAAAAGAGAAGAAGAAAAAACAAATACAAATGAAACGAATTGATTTTGTCGTCAACGAGTAAAATGTCGCGAATAAATTAATACAATATAAGGTTACGTTCAAGAGTGTGTTTGAAATATTTTATTGAAAATTATCATGGTTTTTTTAAAATATTAATATCGAATTACTAAAATACAAGGTCGTCCGAAACGCACGTTACGTTTTTGATTTTTTTTTTTTTTTTTTAATCGAGAGTATTATTGGTGCCCCAATAATTTGAAAGACCATAGATGTATCGTCAGATTTTTTTCGTTAAAATCGTTTCTATTGGAAAAAAAAAAAAAATCAAAAAACGATTTCGAGTGGAAGTTGCGGTTAAATCGATTTTACAGAAAATAAATTTGAATTTAATTTAATTTCAACATCACGCGTAGAGTTTTTGTTTTTTGTTTTTTTTTTTTTTTTTTTTTTTTTTTTTTTGATTGTACGATTTTTGTCGAATTTTAAACTTAGATCACATGTTAAATAAATAAAAAATTACGTGGGATCTCAACATTTTTTTTTTTTTCAACAAATAAAGAAAACGAAACCCCTATCAAATATAGATTATGCAAAGCCAAACAAAAATTGTATACACATAAATCGAAGAAAAAATGCATAAACAGGTCTAAATAATTAAAAAAATCAAGTAAATACCACATTTAGAAAAATAAAAATGCTAATGATAAGTATTCGGTGAACATTTTAGGTCTATGTGTACGGTCGCACTCTCCACAAACTAGACAGAATTTAATACCAGAAACCGTCGCTGGTAATAATAGGAGAAATAATTATTATTCTGGTGGAAAAAAAACTCATATCGACTCGCCGTATTGAATAAATTTACAATTTATTAATTTGAATTAGATACAATTTTTAATAAACGGAAATTTCGCAAAAAAAAAAAAAAAAAAATGAAATATAATATACTGGTACTGTGTTTTGGTTTAAAACTGGAACCGTACCAAAATGAACCGGAACCCAATTTTAAATATATTCCAGAAACCGGAACTTTAACCTAAGCCTTTATTTGAATATTTCAGTAACCGAAACTGTTATTTTTAGGTAAAAGTTTTTTCGATTAATTTCGGTTTCTGTACTATTTGGATGTAATCACTGCATTCAAACTCATCGGGTCTTCTTTCATTTACCACTTGTGTAGCAAATGCCCGGTTGCTCGTTTAAATTTTCATTTTCCGAAGAACCGGAACCGAAAAAAACATTAAGTTGTTCCAGTCGCCGGTTTATAATTACAAGAGTTTACTTAAAAAAACGGTCTTTTGATTGTTTGTTTTTTTAAATATTTATATATAGTAAATTAGTATTTTGAAAAGATTATTTTTATATAGGAGTTTACCCGCATAAATATACACGTAATTTGTTATTTTGTATTCGCAATATAATAATATATTCGAATACATTTAAAAAAAATACGTATTTTATATCGGTATTAATACACAGTGGGCCGGATAACATAGTTGATCATATTTGTACGCTCGTGTCCGGGTATTATTTTTTTTTAAATCCATCCAAGGTTTATATTAATAACACGTGGTAAAAAAAAAATACACGCCGCCTATTAATAACCGCGTGTTGATATATTAAAAACACATTTGTTTTAATTTAATTTCTCCGGGCATTATACCGCGATCGGCGGACGACGAACAATACGAAATCAGTAAATACCAATATGGGAAACGCGATAAAAAAAAAAACAACGTTTGCATATAACCGTAAAACGTGTGTATGCCGATTTATTTACATTTTCTCTGCAAACAGATAACCAGGTTTACTCGCATGGACGTCCGGGGTGTGTTGACGGGACGTATAAAACAATAATCTGTGCGAAAAAAATACACGTTTAGTGCGTTAAAAAACATACGGATACGGTGTACCGTCGATGGTTGGTTTACAAATATTATTATTATTATTTTATTTTAAATAAACAATCTATACACGAAATGCACAATAAGCTTATATGATAAGGGTGGATGTTGACATGAAGGGTTTGATTAAGCAGTCACCCATTAGCAACTCTTAGCTTGATTCATTTTGGTATTTTTTTTTTTTTTTTTTTATTATTAGGGATTTGGATTTATTTATAATAAGTCACGACCAAAAATACCAAAAACACCCTACACATTCCTTGGTACATATGTTGACGATACCCTAATCTCAGCGACTCACCATGATCCTCCAACTGCTTGTCGGATGATCCAAAGTCACCTAAACATGGTTTACTTATGGACAAATCGGTGGAAAATCAAAATTAATGAAAACAAGTCCACACATGTAACTTTCACAATGCGCAAAACTACATGCCCACCTATCACGTTTAACAACCAAATAATTCCCTCATCAAACGAAGTCAAGTATCTAGGGTTAACTTTCGATAAACGCCTTAACTAGTTCTCGCATCTTAAACAAAAACGCAAATCAGTTAACTCTAAACTACATCTCCTCAGACCCCTCTTAAAATCGAAACTTTCCTTAAATAACAAACTTTCGATATACAAATCAATAATTCGCCCGGCTTGGCTCTACGGAATCCAACTATGGGGGACGGCAAAACCGTCAAACACCAAAACCTTGCAATCTTTTCAATCCATTTGCCTACGTTTAATAACCTCTGCCCCTTGGTATGTATCAAACAAAAACCTCCATAAAGATCTGAACTTATCAACCCTCAACGACTTGGCCAAATCCCATTACAAAAAATTTCATTCAAAACTTCACGTTCATTCCAACCCATTAATAAAAAATTTATCCTCTGCTTCACTTATCCCTAGAAGGTTAAAAAGGCAATGGCCTAGAGACCTACTCTAAATTTAAATAAAAAAAAAAAAAAAAAAATTTAATTAACTAAAAACTTCTCAACTCATGTCAGGTGGCACTGCTGGGAGCCTTCCTATTCTTAATATAAACGTCAAATTAAAAGCTACCACTCTTACTTATTATACTCTGTGTATAGATTGTAAATATATATATTTTAAATAAAAAAAAAAGTCACGACACCGCTGTTTTTTTAATCTACGAAGAGGATTTCCTGGTAGTGTTTGGATAGATAGATTGTTTATGAGAGGATTTTGGTGGTTATGGAGCCGTTTATGGAAGCGCATATAAAAAAAGCGTGCTTCCTCGTCGACCGTTTTCATTCTCAGGTCATTAAGTAGCGTTAGGTTGGAGATATATGGTGGAACATTAGATAGGCGTGGGAGCGCTATATTTTGGAACGCTTGAATTTTATTTTTGTTGGTTTTTTTTTTGCCGAGCCCCAGAGCTGTAGACCATAAGTCCAAATTGGCTTGAGGAGAGTTTTGTAAACATGTAATTTAGTTGTAAGACTGGTGCAGAAGTTGTTTGATAATAACGCCTTAAGCATACGCAGACGCGCATTAAGTGTCAGTCTTTTTGTACGGACATGGTTGCTCCAAGTCAATCGTTTATCCAGGATGATTCCTAAGTACTTAACTGTATTGGACGTGGGAATCTGGATGTTATTAAGAGTAACGGTAGGACAGATACCCTGCCTAAGTGTGAACGTTGTGAGGATCAACTTATTTGGATTAATTTTTATACGCCATTTGGTATACCATTTGGACATAAGGTTAAGATGATTTTGTAGGTTAGATGAAGCATTTAAAAGATTTGCACTTATAGACATAATAACTTTGTCATCAGCATAGTCTGCTAGGTTTACAAATATAAAAAAAAAAAACGACAATTGCGTTTTGAACGCGACACGCCGGTAATATTGAAAATAATATTATTCGGGCGCGTAGACGTGATTTTTTATTTTTTTTTTTCATATACGGGTGGTGGTATGGGGTGGAGGGTGTTTCAATTTTATATTTAAAAATATAAAAATATAGATGGTCACGCGTTCTTATCGTTAGAATTCTCGTCGTCGTTTATCGATGTGAATTACCAACAGCAGCCGGACCGGTGGTTCCGGCACAGGTTACCATCGCGGTATACGGTATAAAAGATAACACAAGTGACCGAACTGGGTAAAAAACTGTTTGGGAGGGGCAAAATAATTTATCCGGCAATACCAAAACCATGAGTGGTGGCGTAAATATGTTTTTTATTCTATGCATACAAAATAGTCAACGATTAATTTAACGAGCTCGATAACTTAAAAAAAAAACAAAAAAACAAAACATAATAAAAACACATTATCATTTTAATGTTAGTTTTCTTATTTTTGGAACCCGGATAATGCGATAACGTTGACAATACGTCAACGTATTATAATATATACATATATATATATAAACTTTTATGATATAAATTGAGGAAAAAAATATCTTGTGAATAAAAAAAGGTGATATTAATGTATTGCGTTCTTTCTTTATTTTAGAACAGTGTTTTCCAACATTTTTACCACCACGGACCACTTCGATAATATTTTATAGGTCCCGCGACCCACCTCAATTTTACAAAAACTAGGAATACTTTTTTTTTTTTTTGCTCATTAACAAGAATACACAAAATTTATCGAAAAATGTTAACTTTTATTATTTTACTTTACATTTTATTACTATACTTCACTAATATATAATTATGTTTCAATTTATTACTCTAATACCTAGACACTTATAAAAGTGGAAAATGCTATCGGTCTACAGCAGCAACAACGATAAGATAACCGTATAATATTATACGGTTCCTCAATAAGTCGTAATTTTTTTCGCTATTTAAAAAAAATAATAATTAATTTGTAATAGAAATCGAAGAAAAATCTGTGGGACCGCGGACCACCGGTTGGAAAACACCGTTTTAGAAGATTCGGAAATTTGTACTGTTGTCGTTCCTTGAGGAGGGAGGAAATATGATATCTTGCTCTCTACCCACCCCACATCTACGTAATCATGTATTCAATATAGTAATAAATATATATATTTGGGTGTCCCTTATATGAAGAAAAATGTTTTTTTTAGAAAATCGACATGCCAAATCCTATAATTTTTTTCCTCTTGGCCTAAAACTATTGTAAATGAAATATTTTCTATCTGGGATGAAATCTCTTCGAAATTGATATATGTGAATTCAAATGATTCCATTAAAATAGGTCCATTTCTTGGGACATCTAAAAATTTCCCTTGGCCTTGACTCTTGTCCGATCGACTTGAAATTTTTACCAGGTATTTGTGAAGGTTAGACGAATATCTGGAGAAAATGTCAAAACGCATAGACTAATTGAATACTATTTTATTTCGAAACATTTTTATTTTATACATAATAGTGCTACAACAAAAATGCAATCTAGCATATTCACAAAATCATGTCTACGACACTCGGAGATCTCTTGAGTATTATTTGCATTTTTTTGAAGATTCCTCCAATCTTCGTATAAGTTAACGAGTTTTTTTACACTATTAGGAAAAGCTTTCGTTCGAATTCGGGCTTTCTCCTCAATGGTAAAAGATAACAGAAATATAAAAACCGATGCCGCTAACAAAAAAAAAAAACAAAAATGGCAGCTTTTCCAATTCGACGTTCTTTTAGAGACACCCTATATTAACATCTTCCATTCGCGTGATAAATAATTATATCAAACATGAAATAGAATCGTCTCACTACACGTTTTATAAAAACCCCGAAACATTATTCAGTGTACAACATAATTTATTTCTAGTTTAAATACGGCCGATGACAGGGGGTATATTATAGTGTTTTTTTCCTATATTAAAAAATACACAATCTGATCAGAATAGGTACAATAATAGTATAAGCTTAAACAATAATAAGACATAAACAATTTGATAAAAAAAAGACACCCATTAATGACACTTTTAAGCGATTATTTTTTATTTCACAAGGTCAAGTTAGTAGATCTCTACACCATTTGCGTTTTAAGCGCCTCGGTGGATTACCAGGAATAACATTTGCTGAAAGAACTTTAATTAGGGGATTGAAGTGAGAGGCTAGACGAGTGTGGAATCATTCAAAATGTGTTATTGCTTCTTCGTTTACAGTTTTAATTTTTAAATCAGTATGGAGGGGAATTTGTCAATTTTCTTAATGTTATATTTTGAAATTCGATTTAAATTTGATTTTTTGGAATTTTCCCATATTAAGAGACCATTAGACCCAATGGGTTTGACGAAGGTTTTATACATTAGTAATTTCATATTTATGTTTGTGTGTTTGTTATTAATTAGTAAAGTTTTAAGCATACGAAGTCGCAGGTTTAGTTGAAGACTTTTTGCACGAGTATGATGGGCCCAAGTAAGTCGGCGGTTTAGGGTTAAGCCAAGATATTTTACAGATGGAGTTCAAGTAGTTTGAGTACCACAGAGAGTAATGCTTGGACACTGTCCGAGTTAAAGAGTAAAAGTTATGTGATTTGATTTTGCTTGATTGACCTTAAACCTCTTATACCAAACGTCCATTAATGAAAGGTGGTTAAGCCATAAAAATACAAGACACTTTAGTTACATAATTAAATATAACAATATAAAAAAAACAAATTAAATGTGTGCTGTATAATAGATTTAAAATACAAATAAAATATTACTTTGTACACATAAATGCATTCAAAAAATGTATTTTGTTGATAGATGGGTGGTAAATTTCTTCTGCTATTTTTGTGTACTTTTGTGCTGAACTAATTGCATCGTGTAACTTAGTCTCATTTAATCAAATATTATAAAACTCAATACAAGAACAGTTTTTAAAATGTGTTTTCACAACAACAATTGATTCGATAGTTTCAACCAAAAAAAAAAAAAAAAACGATTTTTTTTGTCTGCCCACAAAACACTTTAATGGTTGAAAAATCCGTTCTACTGCAGCATTTGTGCCCGACATTGCCGAAGAATATCCTACGATTGCTGATATATTAGTGAAGTCGTAAATTAACAGCAAGTGGGGAAACGGGATTAATACGGGACACACTTGACAAAACGGGACGAAAAGCGTCCCGTATTACTATTGTCGGGACAACGGGACAATCCCGTATAGTACGGGACATACGGTCACCCTAGTATATTATCATCCAAAACGCCAGTCTTTTTTTTGGGGGGGGGTATCGCAACCTACGGGGAGAACTCTACCCGGCAGGGCAATCCTTCCCCGTAAGCGCATCGTTTATGAAAGAAACAAATTCTAAGCACATTGTATGTTCTTACTTGCTAAAGCTTACAAACTAGTAGTCTTAATTCTACTGTTTATATTTACAATTTATAGCTTACAATAGTATATACACGAAATTTACAACTTAGTTTTAGTTTTATAGCCTAATTGCCGCTCTCTGGAGTTGGCGCTCCTCTTCCTCTCTCGTCTTCAGCACCGCCTTGATGAACTGAATCGTCGTTTCCCAGTTCGTCAGGCTCTCCAGCATTGTTTTCACCGCCGTTTACGGGTTGAAATCGTTGCCGTTGTTCGCCTCCAGTTCCCTTCGTTGCCTCCACCATCGGTCGCAGTGGAAGAAGACGTGGTCCGCGTCGTCCACGGGGGCCTGGAAGTCGTGGCACTCCGGGGTGTCTAGCCTCCCAATCCTATGCAGGTACTGGCCGAAGCAGCCATGACCCGAGAGGAATTGGGTGAGGTGGTAGTTGGTGTTGCCAAACTTCCTGGACACCCAAGGCGCTACCTTCGGGATCAGTCTTCGGGTCCGGGTGCCGGTCTCGGCCCGGTCCCACTTCTCCTGCCACTTCCGCAGCATTTGCGCCCTCGTCTCCTGCGCCGTCGGGAGCTGCTCTTTCCTCTTCGCGCTGCACACGGCTGCGCGCTCCGCATAAAATTTGTTTCATTCCGTATTTCGTTATCGGCATTCGAAAAACATCGACTTTTACGAGGTTTTACACGAGGAATGACGGCGACGAGCGGGAATTTATAAGAAACGAAAAAATCGAGATAATAAAAATAGATTATGGAATACGGACGAGAGACGAGTTGCGTATAAGCAAATTTTGACAGAATTCCAGGCGAAAAAATACGCAAGTTTACCGTATAAATATTCACTTTCGCATATGAATTTACAACGAGACGAGAGATCCCGTGTCATTAATCGCAATTTATTGTGCGTAATCGTAAAATTTGTTTCAAAAAAAAAAAAATGATCTTTCTCCTCAAAGCCCGTATTATAGTCTATCGTATTACGTAGATTATAAATATTAATATATTGTCTACTATTTATTCGATTTTTATAAATAATAATCACTTAATGGTCCTTCTTGTCGCAAGTCGATTTTTTTGTATTTAATATAAGAGCGCACAGGCACTAAAAGTAAAAGTAACATATGGACGATTTGGACTATTCCTAAAAAGAAACAAAAATATCGCCTCCCCCCCAACCTACCAACCAAGATACGTGACTCAAATACGTGTCTGGCAGTCACACACCCTCCTAAGCTCACATTGTACAACTTGTACCAATTATTTATTAAGTTATTTTTAATGTGCATTTTTTTTTTTTTGTTCCACTTTCTATGATCTGGCCCGCCAGGTTTTAAAAATTAGCTCACGAGTATATTTGAGTCGTTCGTCTTGGATTTTACATAGTAACTATAACGGCTACTGTGTATATCCGGACGTAATAAATTGTAATAGTATTCCGCTTGAAATTATATAATTATAATCTGATCGGACTAAATTATGTTTTTATTAATAATTTCATAAAATCTCCGATAAAACGTTTGAAAAAATCGATTTCGTCGCGAATTTCAAATTGTTTTTCGGAGTGTATCCGCGGTATATAAACATCTAAAACAATTTTTGTATTTTGTATTTTTTTTTTTTTTTTTTTTTTTTTTTATGTTTTTACATTGTTATCGCTTGATTCTCGTGCGAGATAAATAAACTCGGCGTTCCGTATAATTTTACGACGGGAAAACGGGGCGGGCGAGCGAGGCAAAAGCAAACTTTTCGCGAGTGACGGCGCTCTTCTATCTGTTTCCTCCGGGTTTCTATTTGTACTGTACGAATCAAATTAAATGATAAAACGTCGGGCTTGATATACAAACAATATTCCTTTATAGTCTCTCTTCGGAGAAATCTAAAATGTGATTTTCGTACGATATCCTCGCGTCATAAACGCATTGTTTTCCGTGACGATTATAATATTATAACAATGAAAACCAGGAAAATCGCAACAACAAAAAAAAAAAAGCACACAAGACGAACACGACACGAGTGTAGAAAAATTATCCTGTAATATTCGTATATGGAATAAATTATACGCTAAAATGAGTAAGATAAAGAAAGATAGAAAAAAAAAACTATACTCGCCAATAGTACATTATAAAAACACTATAGTTCTCGTTTGAGAAAAAAAATTAATTAAACACATACAAAAAACTACGTACGCCACGGGGTAGTTTTTTTACACGAGATATTGTTTTGTATACTCGTATATGAATTGTTTTTTTTTTTTTTCGTTTTCGTTTTTATGTACGCGTTGTTTATGCGTAACGTATTTTATTAGAAAATAAGTTACACGGCTGCGGTGTTTTATGGAAAATAATTTTTACTAAAATATTACGCGAGGTTTTTTTTATACCGACTACACCTACCGCAAACTTACGACACCGATCATAATGTTTGAAGTCGTTTTACTTTTTCGCGATAGTATAAATGTTAACGAACATATTTCCGTTAACGTGCGGTCTCCGATATTTATAGCGTTTTGCTTACCATACGTACAACAATTGGGAGTTAATTTAACCATAAAAAAGAAAGACTAGAATTTTGGAAAATAAACACAATTACCCGGCCATTATGTAAAGTCGTCGAATTAAATGAAAAAAAAAAATATATATATGTATATATTACTTATTAGAACATGCCTAGGAATTTACCAATATTCGTAAAACGTAAACGGTCGTAGGTTTGCCTATCCGGAACGCCTCGGAAAAGAATTCCGCGCCGCCGCCGGTGTGTGTAAAACGAGAAACGTCGTCGTCGATTATTCGTCTCGTCGAGATGTGTTTTCGGTGTAAGGACGGGAATAGATGAGCAAAAAACAAAAACAAAAAAAAACCACATTTCTGCGGGAGGGATACGGGACGGAATGAGACAAAAGCCCGTGGGGCGCAAGAGACGAGACCGTGACGTACGGGAAAATAAAAACAAAATGAAAAACCTCGGCGACACGGGAATGACGGGACAAAAAAGAAGATTTGCGAAAACTGGGGGGGAGGGCAACAAACGAATATAGATAATGTCGTATTTATTATAATGAAATTCACGTGTTTCGGTGTATATGCGTACGAGGTGTGATCAAAATATACCCGGACTGTGTTAATAATATTTATATCAATTAATATAACGGAACCCCGATAATGTCATTCGATAAAGTAACTTTCAACGAGAATTCGAGCGTTGGTTTGAAATCGATAACAATATTTATTTTTATTTTTACGGCATTTTTACAAAAAGATGTTTCAGTCATGCGGCGATTTTCGTAATTCTGCACGTCTTCTGCCACATCTCCGCTTGTTAATCGACGATTATTATGAATAATTTCACCAACACGAGCAACGGATTCAATTTTTTTTACTGGTCGAGGGGGTCTACCGGGTCGTTCGTCATCCTTAACGGATGTTCTACCTTCCTTAAACCGTTTAAACCACTCAAAACACGTTGTCCGAGACAGAACATCTATCTCCAAAAGCTTGCTGCAAAAGTTCAAAAGTTTCACTAGAACTTTTCTCTATTTTAAAACAAAATCTTACGCACACGCGTTGTTCTTCTATTGCTTCCATTACGAAAATCGCCGCATGACTGTAACATGTTTTCGTAAAAATGCCATAAAATAAAAATAAATATTGTTATCGATTTCCAACCAACGCTCGAATTCTCGTTAAAAGTTACTTTATCGAATGACATTATCGGGGTTTCGTTAGATTAGGTTGCCCTCCCCCCCCCCAGTTTCCGCAAATTTCCTTTTTTGTCCCGCCATTCCCGATTGACGTATTAATATTAATCGTATTTTAATACGCGACATTTATGTAACAAACTACAAAACCGCGTACGAATAAAATGTACAAAAAGTAAAAACAAACAAAAAAAACAAAAAATTAATAAAAAAATATTCGAAAGTATTGTTATTCGAGTGGGGGACTCGATTGGTTTTTATACGAGGGACTCGGTTTACCAACGAAACTCCCGGAAAACCGTGCCGTGGAAGCGGCAACAATCCACGAATTAATTTTTTTTATTTTGCATTCAGAGCGAAATGAATCGGTTTTACATATACGTGTTTTATTTTTTATTTTTCGTTTGGTTAACAAAAAAAAAAACTCCCTAACGGTCGTCGTGAAGTGTTGACCGCTTATTTACCGTTTTATCGGAAATCGTCGGAATTATAATATTAAATACGCTGGCGAGAATTAGCGCGTTTGGCATTTAAAACTTGCAAGTCGTTATATTCCGGTTGCCGATAAAAATAAATATAAAAAAGTCTAACGGATTGGGCGACAAACTGTCGAAATCCGCGTCAGAGTCCAAACTTTTGCCAATTATATTATGTGCTGGACATAAGACGTTTTCAAACTACTACACTATTATGTGTGTATAGTTTATTTCCGATTCCGGTGCCCGCGATCACGTCGTAGATTTCCCTATCCTCGCGGTCCGCGTCAAAGTTGACCGTCCTCCGCCTGGCCCACCCGTCATCCCACCCCTCCAAAACCCGGCGCCCGGTCGCCACCACGCGTGTCCCCGGGGTGTGAACGAGCACGCGAGAAAAGCATTATTCGCCGCGGAAACCGAGCGCTTTCTAACATGGATGAAAAGAATAGAAATAAACAACCGTACCGGTAGCGGTGGGTGGCAGCGGAAGATTCGCGGGTGGCAGAGACAGTTAGAGGGTGAACGAGAGTGTGTGTAGGGCGAGGGTGAGGGGCGAATGACTCGCGGGCGGCGGTGAACGAGGAGATTTCGCGTGTACGCGCACCAGGGATGGCGGTGGATGGAGTGGGGGTGGTGGTGGGTGGACGGGTTGAGAGGACAGAAATGCGTCGTAAACTATGCGTCGTGATGGTAGCGGTGGAGGCGGTGGCGGTGTGGGAGCCGGTGGACGAGGCGGCGGACGAGACGACGGAGGAAGATGCGGAGGACGCTGTCGGAAGACCGGCCGGCCGGCGGAGTAGAAGGCGACGGCCGGCGGAGGAGAGGGCGATGGCCGGCGGAGGAGAGGGTGACGGCCGGCGGAGGAGAGGGCGACGGCCGGTGGAGGAGAGGGTGACGGCCGGTGGAGGAAAGGGCGACGGCCGGCGGAGGAGAGGGTGACGGCCGGCGGAGGAATGGGCCCGCTGACGGCGGCGGCGCGCAATTCAATTACACGCCGTTAGCTCATTTAGTATTTAGCCAACGACGATCGTCGTCACGGCAACGACAACGCGCAGAATCCACCCCGGCGGGCCGGACGGGTGGCGAGGGATCGCGCCGCCGCCTATAAAACGTCAAAGCTGTGCCGGCGGACGCTCACTTTGAACCGGCCCACGGAAACGGTCCAGCGAGCACCCAGCGCACGCCACCACTGCATCCACTTCGAGGACGCCGCCACCACGACACTTTGAAGACTACCGCCGGGGTAAGTATAATACACGACTTTTATACTTAGAAAAAATAATTTTTTTTTACAAAATACTTGTAAAAAAATATACATTTTTGAAATATTCTAAGTCTTTTAAAATAAAATAAAAAAATTATATTTTCCATCTACGGTTTCATGTTTAAATTTTAAAACACCGCCGGTATAATATTTACACGGGTGGACGGTGGTAAAAACGGTATTACAATAGCATTGAATAATTCGATAATTTTGTAAAAAAAAAAAAATAATAACAATACAAATATGGTAGTCAAAAAAAAAACTGAAAAGTTTTAAGGTATAGAGTTATATATTTTTAAGTTATTTTTAAGTGTATTTATATAATATTTTTTATATATTTTACTTATTTTAAGTATATAATATTATATTAATATGTCTGTACTTGTATCGACGAATTCTCTTGTCGTCAAACGATATTACGTAATTATTTAAAAATAATAACAATACAAATATGGTAGTCAAAAAAAAAAACTGAAAAGTTTTAAGGTATAGAGTTATATATTTTTAAGTGTATTTATATAATATTTTTTATATATTTTACTTATTTTAAGTATATAATATTATATTAATATTTCTGTACTTGTCTCGACGAATTCTCTTGTCGTCAAACGATATTACGTTATTATTTAATAATAATAACAATACAAATATGGTAGTCAAAAAAAAAAAACTGAAAAAAAAGGTATAAAGTTATTTATTTTTAAGTGTATTTATATATTTTACTTATTTTAAGTGTATAATATTATATTAATATTTCTGTACTTGTCTCGACGAATTCTCTTGTCGTCAAACGGTATTACGTAATTATTTACGTCTTCGACAATTTCCAAACAGCTGTCACTGTTTAAAAAATTAATTAAAATGCAATTAATAAAACCTTATAAAAAAAAAAAAAATTAATAAACGATTATCTATCCATCGTCGAAAATTCCAGCCGAATTAATTTGTCGTCGGTTTTCGTTGAAATTCCGTTTGAAAATATTATAATCGTATAGACCCGACATTTTACAGAACTACTTATTATTTTATAATTATTTGAAATTTTCGAGTTTTTTTTATTTTTTTATATTTTTTATTTGATTTTATACGGATTAAATTTGATCGGCTACTCGAAAACGCTCGAAAATACGAGGTCCGTCGTTATTTTTACGTTCGAGTTTCGAAGTTTTTTTTTATTAAACCGTATAAAAACCGGTAAAGTTCGGTAATCGAAATTCCATCTCCCACTTTTTTTTTCCCCACTCAGACCGAGGCTTAAACATTGTGATGTAAACGAAAAAAAAAAAGGTTTTCGTTTATTTTTATTAAATTCGCGTTATATTAAATACTTATATAATTACGAAAAAAAAAAAAAACACAAGAAAATATTTTCGATTTCCGTAAAATTTGATGTTTTTCTTTTCAATCGCTGCCGACGACTCTGCGCGGCAATAAAAAAAAAAAAAAAACTTTTATTATTTGCGTCCGAAACGCGTATAAAGCTGTTACTGTGTTTCAATAAAAGTTGGGGTCACCTATACATTTTAATGGATTTTTTTTTATTTCGTTTTTTTTTACGGCCCGACCGGTGTCCGACATAATATAGTATTCTTATACATTATTCAATCGAAGTACGAGAAATAAAAAACAAAATTAGATAATAATATAAACGAACTAAATCCCCCGTAGCCAACCCCAAGTCCGGAGTCGTATAACGAAATGAGAAAAAAAGACTCGTTTTTATTTTTTTTTATCGTCGCCGTCGTGCGAATATATATGTAAAAAAAATACGTCCGAGTGAAATTGTAACAATGTCGGACATTTATTAGTTTTTTAATGTTTCATTACAACGACGATTGTCTGAAAAATCACAAACGAATTATATTTTTGAAATATATCTTTTGTCTTGGAAAATCTGCGGTAAAAAAAAAAAAAAAATTGTATTTTAAATTATATAATTTTATGTTTGTTAATAGTTCACTCGGGTTAAGGTTGACAAAAAAAAAAAAAAAAAGATTAAAATTTTAGGGCTGTATATTTTGAATTTTCGTTTTTTCCATAAACTTGAACGATCATTATTGACATGACTCTTTTGGTCAAACACATTTCACCACTTGGTCATTTTCACTGAAGACTACGAGTATTATTTAATTTCCACGCAAACGGTCTGAAAATAAATCACAAAATAAACTCGTTCGGTTTTCAAATATTTTTCATTTCTATGAAAATTAATTTGATTTCAAAATTTTTGATCGTCCAACTTTATGTTGTCTGAAAATTCGGGAAATATCTCTCTTTTTTTTTTTTGTGAAATGAACTTAACGAAGTCAGTTTTTTTTATTTGGTATTTCATTTTTTTTTTTTTTTTTTTGATATTCGTCGGGCATAAAATGAGCAAAAAATGCAAAAGATGCGAACAAATACCGAGTTATTATGGTATTTTTACCGAGTGTGTTTTTTTTTTTTTTTTTTAATATTATTTCTGTACGTTTGAAAACTGTTCAAGTGTATATTTTTACCACTCACTCGGGACGCGCGGTCAAATTTTTATTTTTTTTGTAGTTTTTTAAACGAGTAGTTCTTCCAACATATATTTATATATTATAGAGTTGGACAATTTACGGTTAAAACTCATACATTTTTCACACTCAAAAAAATAAAATCCAACGAGTTCGCGATTTTTCACACTATTATTAAAACTAGCGTCGCATCGGTGTACGAAAAAAAGTTCAAATTTCACTCGGAACGCTTTTTATATTTATTTATTTTTTTTTTTTTTTGCGCGACGAAACGGCGGTCGTTGCAGGTATACATAATTTAAGAAGTGTATTAATATAGTGTGTGTGGTTTTTTTTTTCTTTTCTTTTTTTACCTCTTAATAAAAAATGCACACCGTCGTTGTAAACGTGTCGGTCGGTTTGTTAACAACAAGTACGTATACGGCGTAGTCGATGCGAGACATGATACGCCGTATATAATAAATTACGTATATAGAAACTTAGCCCGCGACAAAAAACTTTTTGCGAGCATTTTATAGCGAGTGGGGTCCTAAAACACTTCTTTTTTTTTCATATCTTTTTCTTTTTTTTTCCCTCCGACCACGTTGAGCTCGGTGGTAAAACAGCGCGTTCGGCGACGCAACTTGTACCGCGAAAGTGTGCAATGCACTTGACGCGACAAAGTTGTCCTTTTATATTATTTTTTTTATTTTTTACTTTTTCCACACTTATTATTGCCGTTATAATATAATAATTTTCTTTCGTCCCATACCTAATAATAAAATAATTTCTCTGCACACTGCGCGCGTGTGCTCATTTTTTTACCCATTTCCCACCCCCACCCACTTCCCGTTTGTAAACGATCGCCTGAAATCCGATCGAAAACTTTACAAGTAAAATTTCGGATCCGGTCGTAACGTCCTCTGTAATTTTTTATTGTTTTTTTTTTTATTATTAAAAATAATCGTAGAATAATCATTCGGCATTTTTCACCCAACCACTCTCTATACGCGGTACTATTTCCAAACACATCAGGCGTTTTTTCTCTTAGTTATTTGAAATTTTCTTGGTTTTTTTTTTTCAATTTTATGTGGGCAACTGTTTGTTTTTTCGGTTTCTCAATAAATACTGGACATTTCGATATCGAGCCGGGGGTTAGCCGCACGTGGTTATCGTTCAAAAGTTTCTCGTACGTACTGTATTCCGATTCGGGCGGATACAATTGCTATGTCTCTAAAAGCAAGAAAAAAATAATAATAACCGCTATAAATTCGATATGAAAAAATACGGACAGTTTTAATGTATTTTTTAGTCGAAACAATTAATAGAATTTTCAACGCGTTATTATTTATTTACCGGGCACATTCGTCAGCCGCACGATTCGTCACGACTCGATTAGGGCCACTTCCCGCCTACGACAGTAGCCACGGGGGGGGGGGCACTTAATGACTTTCCACCGCAAGACTTTCCGTCTAAAATGTGTTTTGCACGAAAATCCGCGTACGTTCCGCGGCGACGGCAACCCCGTAAAAACTGCCCGTACGAGTTTTTTTTTTTTTTTATTTTCATCGCCGATTTACATAACCGGTAAATGCGTTTATCCGGTCGAAATTAATATTAATCGTCATTGTATACGACGCCGGGTACTTTTTTTGTTTTCCATTGTATTGTAATTAATGTCTGACGGGGAAACGCTACGGTTTTAATATTTGTCGCCGACTTGAAATTTCGATAATAATACACCCGTAGAAATAGAAAAAAAAAAAACCGCGATTGTCGGCATTTGGAAACACCGTCGAAATTATTGTATTTTACGAGTGTTAAGTAATAGTTTTCTGTTCGTTTTCGCAAAACAAAATAATGCCAATAAAAACGCGCGTTTTCAGTGATAATATACGTTTTTTTTTTTTTAAACGAATTACACGGTTCGACACGTTAAATACACTTGCGAGATAACGGCATCGGTATTTTATAGTTTTTATAGTCGTTTTTTCGGGTGAATAAATTTCCATATTTTGCCCCCCCTCCCCCTACCATCATCCCCCTACACGATATAAATGCGTTAAAATTCCCTATACGCTACCCTCTTAAATTCGATTTTATACTTAATTTTGATTCACCACGTTTTCTAGAATATATTCCGACCAATACAATTAACTGACCGTCGGTATTTGAAATTAATTTTTATTTTGCAAAATGTTAAAATACGGAATATACTCGTGGAGTCGCAATAACTTTCGATACATATCGTTGGCTATACATTACGACGACGAATATAATTTTTACATGTCAGTATAAAAAAAAAAAGAACCGTCTAATATCGTTTTATAAGAATTTAAAAATATTAGAAATAAAATTAATTAATTAAAACCGTTGAACGTATTTTTTTTTTTTTCAATAACTGCTACTACAATAACGATTACAGACAAACGTCGGTTTTTTAGTCTCGTTGAACTACTCACTAGAATTGTCTATATAGTTTCTTGATCGCCGCTCGTTAAAAAAAAATGTAATAATTATTATTCATTTATAATCGATACGCGTCAGTGTATAATATACACTGTTGTTTTAATCGTCGAATAATAATATCGTCTAATAATTCATGTCTACAGACATTATTGTTCTTGTTGACACGGTATTCAGTACTGCGTATTTTTTTTAAAACCGCGTAACGCAGTATTTCGCCAACGACTTTTACGTTAATCATAAAAAAAATTTTGTTTTTTTAAATATGCCTATTTTAAACCGGGTCGCCGTGCGCGACGATAATAATTACGAAAGCCGACGATCGCGATGGTCCGATACTATCGCGAACTATTGTCGTGCGAAAAGTACGACAATAACTGTCGTGAAAGCGACTACCGGCCACATACAATCTTATAGTAATTCGATAAATTAAAAATACTAACAAATTACAATTGTTCGTGTTTTTATCGAGTTGTATCGTAAATTCGAACTTGATACTTTAGTAAAAATCAATTTTTCATCTCTATAAATCCAACAACAAATAAAACCCAAACTAATAGTTATTTAATAACTCGAAAAACACCAGAGTATTTTCGATGATTGCACTAAGTATGAAAAAGTGCTAATATAAGTATTACTCAGATCACTGGGATAATTTTTTTTTTTTTACTAAATTACAAAAAAAAACGTCATAATCGAGAGAGAGAAAAAATAGAAACCGTAATTGCGTAAATATTCCCAGTTTTTCCACGTTATATTCATATAGTTACAAGGGAAATAAATAAATAAAAACAAAAAAAAAACCGACTTCCCCGGCTAGACAAAATTTGCCACCGGGAACCAACCCCCGTGAGTCGACGATCGGGCGCTAGATTTCTGAACGAAAAGTTGATCGTAGACGTAAAAAAATAATAAAAAATAATCACACGTCACTGTAAAACCAATACGTTCCTCGTTACGTTCAGAATCATATGTTTTCGTACGAATTATATTACGTCATTTCGGTATATAAGTTTACATCATTATTATTTGCTTGGGCCGGGGCAAAGTTGTTCGAACTGTCGACCGAAAGATTAAGGAATAAGGGAAATTGTTTCGAAATTGTTTACTTCCTGTGTATGTATAGAGACGCCCGAACGATTTACTTGGTCAATATTATAATTACGTGTACACAAAGATCAATCGAACACGCGTATTCAAATACAACCGTATAATCAACGGCTCTGTGGGAAATTAATTATAAAGAAAACAAAAAACTTTTTTTTTCTTTTTTTTTTTTACCGCGTACAAGTCCGTCACGTTTATAATTATAGAGGTAATATATTTGCGCTTAGACCCGGGGCACAAAGTTTCCGAATTTCCGAAGAGAGAGGTTTCGTAAGTTGTTCACTCGCTATACATTGGTCCGCTTAAACGATTTACTTAGTATAATTGTTATTTGTTCACAGACATCGGTCGTAGACTCGCACGAACCGACACCGTGGCAAATTGATAATAACAATAGTAAAACAAATCTCCCTACTTCTTAAAAATTCGCCACGTTTAAACAGGATAAATGTCGAAAATTTAAAATTTAATTTAAAATTAAAATTTTTTTTTTTTTTTACAACTCTGAGTGATTAAACACTATTGCAAGTTAAAATGTTGAAATACTTTACAAGTTCGCCCGCATCGCTATTTTTATTCACACGTACGATTTGTTTTTCATTTTTATAACGCGAGAATAATGCTTTTTCGCCGGTTAATTCCATGCAGTATAATCTGCAGTACGTTATAATCATTTTAATTGTCAGTTATAGAATAGGCAATAATATAATATTTCAAATTACCTATTGTCATTATTATATTTCGTCTCGACGAAATGATGTAACTTTCCCAACAAAATAAAAAAATACTATTATAATCGATGTCGGGCATTATATTTTCTCTTGTCTAGACAATTAAAAAATTTGGCCATCTAAGATGAATGATTTAATTGCTTCTACTGATATTTCTAGCCTGTAAACGCGTGTTCTACCAGAAATCTTGATTCGATTTTCAACTGTAGCATTTTATCTGAAAGAATTTTGATGCATTGAAGTCGGTAATTTTTCGACTTTCGTTGTACTTTTCTTAATAGTCGCGAAAAACGTAAGAAATACCGCCTTAAAAATTGAGTCTAATTGAACTTTGTCATTCGGTTAAAAATGTACCTGAAATATTAGTATTTAAACCCGATTGCAATTACTAATGGGTAGTTTTTTTTTCTTATGTATTTATAAACTAAGCTAATATATATGTGTAATTCAATGAATAATATTCAGTACGATTTTTACCTATTTCGTAAACCCAATCTATAATAATAAACATCGGACAATAGTGGCTATAATATCGTATTATTATTTTGTTTTTATCCAGATGAACAAGGCTGTTTCATCGTTACGTTTATATCTAGACAATTTCCAAACTTTTAACTGTCTTTATCTTAACTTCGATGAATTTCCCGTGGTCTTCGCGCCCATACGCCGGTATAGCAATACAGTAGAAACTCCTATTATATACGCATAGAAGAATTTCGGTGTTCCGTTTTGGAGTCGATATATATAAAACGTCCCTCGTCCCGTGGGGACCACCGACCACCCCACAATAGTGTTCACGTATATTATATCGACAGAGCTCAATTCGGTATATATATATATAAATACCAATATTCTAAAGTACACCGGATGTCGAATTGATTTAACAATATCATATTTCACTCCGATCCGCTCTTGTTCGTTATACACTAATATATTATTACTACTGTGCTATTATGTTATTTCGGTTTCGTATAAAGTAGATCATAATATGGATACAATGGCTGGCGTATAATATTTTCCCGAACCTTCACCTGGAATTATGCGTCCTCCCCGCGTATAACGGCGTTTTGTCTGTAAAAATAGTATCTCCTTTGACGTCAAAGACGACGCGCATCCTGGTGTCTCTACTGATTATATTATAGTAATTTATTATTATTGTTATTACGTAATATTTCCGAAAAAAAACGTATTATCGACCCTATGCGTAGGATTTAAAATCGTTTTTCGTCAGTCTATATAATATATATATATATATATATATATATATATATATATATATACGTATATGTATATAAGTGTACATGAAAAATATCGGTTGTTGAATACAAACGAAAAAAATACGAGGATAAAAAAAAAAACGGTAAGCGTTTTGTAGTGGATATGAAATTTATTACCCGGGTCGTTTCCACTATCGGTTTAAATTTACCGTACATAGATATTTGAATATCGATAATTCGTTATTTGCGTATATAATACGTGAAAAAACATCGGTAAAAATGAATACAATCATAAAAAGATTAAAAAAGATTAATCTACTCAAAGCGGTTAAAGTCTTCGTTGGAAATCACTGACAATTAAAAAACAAAAAAAACAATCGGCCTGTGCATTACCGTCTGGTTCTTTTTGTGTTTTATGGCTTTTACATTTCGATGTATTACAATAATATGTAGCGTCATATCCGGTCGCCACCGTCCGAACTACCAGTTTTTTTTTTCCTAATAATTTTTTTCCACGATACAAATTTTTTTTCTATATCTAACGTAGGTATGTAAATAATATTCTAATGAACGTCGTGCATATTTATAAACCGGTCGACCAATAATGTTCGGTTCGAATAATTAATGGGACACAACCGTGTAGTGAAAACGCAATAACCCGAAACGCCAAACGCGCAACAATATCGCGAAACAAAACGGTAAAATGTAAAAATTCAATTATAACCGGAGATTTTTTTCCTTCGGGATAATATATTATAATATTGCGTTGCTCGGATTTTCGACAGGAATGAAATCGATAATATTTCACTTTTCGTGAAATATGTTGGGCATTAAACTTTATCTTTTCCGCGCGTATTGCACGTTTCGACCATTTTTTTTATTTTTTTTTTATTATCCTTACAAAACCAATTGTGTATGGCGTACAATATTTTAGACTCTCTATAATAACCGAAATAATCCTCTCTTAAATCTATAAAGCTTGGCATTTTTCTTTTCAATTTTTCTTTACATTTTCAACGATAATAATTCGAATTCTCGATCGATTCGATCCCCCGGATTTCGAATAATCGACAGAGTCGTGTAGAGGAGTTTTCGCTACGGCCACGAGCGTTATTATTAATTCATATTCCATTTAAGTAAACCGAGTAGTGTTTCTCTCGCACGAGTCTTAAAAACAAAACATCGGAAGTTTACGAAATAATAATAAATATTGTTTTTATTTTATTTTTTTTTTTTTTTGTACCTACCTACGTTGCTATTATAGCGAATGGTGTAATTAAAGTTTGTTCGAAACGATTTCCCGCCAAACTTTAAGAACAATGTAATACTACCACTCTTAGGCACTACACCGTTATAATAAATTATTACGACTTTTACAAAAAAAAAAAAAAAAAAAAAAAAAAACACTTAACGCTCTCTTTTTCATAATTAGAACCATTCGTAAGTACCCAATATTTTATTACAACTGCACTGCAATACGGATCGTTTTATTGTTCGGACACGCGCATTAACCGTAGATCATATAAATACGCCTTTATTATATACGGTGTACTACAGCAATTACAACTCGCAGTCGTCGATAATTTACACAAATAGGATTGCCGGTCTAATTATGATCAATAATCGTTACTAAATTCGATCGGATATTTTTCGCCCGAACCGTTGCAATTGTTTGTGAAATTCAACATCAGAGTTTCGGGTGGAAAACTCGCACGTATAATGTCTCCGGGCCAAAAAATATAATTTATCGATATAATATGCAGTTGGTGTAATGACAAAACACCGACGGCCAATACAGCAAACTATTTAAATCGTGCGGTTTTATCAATATCGGCGAAATTAACGAATCTCTCATTCTAAAATCGTATCCAAGACACTACTCACGTCGAAATAGTATTTCCAACCGTATGGTCTGCACTCGTTATATTATCTCATCCATAAATCGCGAATAGAAAAAGAACCCTATTAAAACATTATATCTGTGTGTGTGTGAGAGAGAAAGAAGTTTACTCGTGGAATAGTTAATTAAAATGTTCGTTTTTTTCCAGTGGAATAATATTTTGCGCGGGATATAGACTAGTGTTTTACAACACTAGAAAACCGTGTTAAAAACGCATGTGAAAACATAAAACGATTAAAATAATCCAAGGCGTATTGTATGAATATGAAAATATCTACCCACTAAGTCTGGTATTGTCTGTATATTAGCTGAACCACAACTCTAACATTTTTGAACCGTTCTAATCGGATCTGTCAAACGAATTAGGTAACCTAAAAGAACTTACAAACACGATTTGTTCACGAATCAAATAATAAAATCTGTACTCTGCACGGGTGTTCTGTGCCGTCGAAAAGTAATTCGCGGTTTTCAAATGCAATTAATTACGGAAAATGATAATTAATCGGCGTTGCTAAAATTTTACCACGGAATAAACAGATTTTTTTTTATTTTCTACTACCGTGAAATTTATCTACTCAGAGTCTGTCTACTCTCACGCATTCGCTAGTTCGATAATAATTAACCGATTATAATAATATATATATATATAACTGATGATAACCGCGTTTTATAATATCGCGAACTTGTTTTGGAGAAAAACACTCGACGCCGACGTGAAAAGGGCCAATTTTTTTATTTGTAACAATTTAATACCCGAAAGCAACAGACATAAAAAATTGAAGGAAAAAAAAACCGATGGCGTTTGATTTTCTAGTAAAAGTAATTATAATATATATTCGGTACATCCCACCTATTAATTATTTTATTTGTCGCCGTGGAACATGTTGTTTATATGCTATACGAGTATATATAGTCGGACGGGAGGAGTTAATAATACGTAATAATAATATTATGTGCAGGAAATGTATTTTTTTTTTTTTTTTTATTATTTACTTTTTGTTTTATTTATATATATATATATATATATACGATAGGACGATAGTAATAAAATACAATTATCGGGCCGGTTAAAAACGGCGGCGTCGGCGACGGCGTACCGATCCACGTGTGGGAAACGGGGTCGGACGGCGTATACACGCGATCCGGGACGCCGTATAATAATTTTATATTACGATATCGGATGCACACGTGTGTGCGTGTGTCTTTCGGGTCGAAATAGAGTGAGAAAAACCGAGAGACAGATAGGGATAGAGATCAAGAGAAAAATAAAAAGAGAGAGAAATTCCTCATAAGGCAGTCACGGTGGTATTTTTTTGCCACCCGTCTCCGACTATCTGAAAACGGGCTATAAAGCAAAAATGTGTTGTTTTTTTTTTTTTTTCCGTCGGAGTCCCGACGGCATACAACTACCCGTTTATATTATAGACTCGCAATGCAAAAATTCGATCGCCCAATACAATATTAATCGTAAGACAACAATAACATTTTTTACTGCGTTTTCGACGACTTTATTTTTTTGTGTATTTTTTATTTGTTTTATAACTTTTAAATTATATTACGAGGGGGAAGGGAGAGAGTGGAAACCATTTGGAGTAATTTAACAAACTAAAAACGTGTTTTCCGAGGGGAAAAAAAAATCCAATTAGGGAATCGGAGGGGAATGAACCGTCGAGAAAAGTGTTTCAATTATAGTACTTCCGGGCAAAAAATACGCAACATTAACAAGTACTAATAAAGATTGTCCGGAAATAAAATATCAAAAAAAAAAATAATTCGCCGGTGACATTATATAGTAAATGCGTCGTAGTGAAATAATGTTCGCCGCGAGTCTATTAGAGCCCGAGTACGAAAACATATTATTTTTTTTTTCCCCTCGTTAGACAGGCCAATAATTATATCATTATACGTATGAGGGTTCCGGACATTTTCAATGACTCGAGGACGTAGTAAATTGTTCACGAATCCCGTAGAATCTTCTCCGGTGCCTAAACGCCCCCGGAACGGCGGGAATTCAATATGCCGGATCGAAAATAAAAGGCTAAAAAAACGCCAAATCTTATCGAATAAATCCCCGCAGCTTTTCCGTGAAACTTTACGAAACACGAATATTTAAGATTTGTAAAGATAATATAACCACATTGTGTATTACTAAATACATTAGCCGCGTACCCGTTGTGTACTAATTCCCCTCGCCCTTATCCTCAATATCCTTATAACTTGAAACAATACGACCGGCCCCTGAGTTTTGTGGTAACTCAAAATTATAATAATAATACACGAGTACAGGACACCGCCGATAAATCATCGTTTGTTTTATAACGCGCACGTCGCGCGAAATTTCACTAGCGAAAATATTACGATTATTTTTTTTTTTTAACGCAATGTTCAATTTAAACCCGTGGCACCGCCATAATAATAATAGACAATAATGATAATGTCCGTTTACTGTCGTGAATTTCAGTCGTTATAGTCTGTATTACGTCCGCCGTTACAAAGACGCAGACAAGTAAATAATTTATCCGGATAAAAGATAAAAAAAAAGATAATTCGTATTATTATTATTGTTATTATTATCGAAAACATTCTGGTGGGGAGATGAAAACGGTTAAAAAAATGCTGTAAACACAATGGGTGTTAGAAATAACTTTGAATTTTTCAATTAAGAGTAAAACACGGTACAACGGTTAGATGTTTAATATTTTCTAATGGGGCGTAACGTTTAAATGTTTTATAGGTACGTTAGGTTAGGTTTCGTATCTAGACAATTATTTTTAAAAAGTAATTATTTTTTATCTCAGATAAACTTTACATAGTAACCGATAAAATAATTAAAACTATACTATCTAGATATATAGGTTTGTCTGGATAAGTCTCAGCACTGTTTACATTATCCTGTATAAATTAATTATTATCGGGGTAATAGACGGTTATTAAACGGTATCACGTTTATTGAGAGAGTAAGATTTTTAGGTACAGTCGAACTTGGTTAACTCGAAGTTAAATGGACCGACAATAAAGTACAAGCTATCCAAGAATTCGAGTAATCCAAAAAATAACAAATTAGGCTAGGAAATTGTTTTGAAAATTATTTTTAAAAACGCATTTATTTTTGTTTGAGTTTTGCCGTTGATCGTACAATTATATATAAAGCTTCAAAAAATTCATCACTAACCTCCGGGGTTGTTTTCAATAAATCGCCTAGATCCATTATAGTGTATGAGTGTTATGTGGAAGTCAAACAGGATTTGTTTGCATTGTTTAAATAAGATATTCTAGGGACAGGGGAAAAAGTTCGAGGTATCGCCGATTTCGAGTTAAAGAAGTTCGAGTTAGCCACGTTGGACTGCATAATAACTTTCGGTATCGGTGCCGATTTCAGAGGGTGTCGTGTTTACGGAGTTTCGTATAGGCAATTTTCGCGACAATTGCGAACGGGGTTAATTAATATTCAATATCTGTCGAGCTAAATCACGGGGAGTACCGTTTTACGCGTCGTTTTTTCCCCTCTATAATTCCCTTTTTCCTCTAAGAAAATGTATTATTTTTTTTTTTTGAAATCAATACGTTTTTAACGAATATTTCACGGTTTTATTTTTTGCTTTAAGATATTACGTACCGATTTTTACTGCGAATTCGGCAAAAAATAAAAACAAAAATAAACGTTTCTATAAAATAAATTAATATAAATTACGGTGACGTTATGCGAAATTATAAATCGCGAGCCAATTAAAAGCTGCAATAGTTTTGAGAAAACGTTTCATATTATAAGCTCCTATTTATTAATACGAAACCGGACTCGTTTCGCGCAGTTTGTATCAAATAAAAAAATATATATGCTCATAACTTTACTTTTTTTTTTCGGGGAACATATTTTTTCATGATTTTAAATGCGCATCGAGTGTTTATAATTGTATAACGTATTATAATAATATCACCCGAATTATTATCATGATAACAATATTTTCCGCGTCCCATTCCGATTCTATATTGCTGTATAAAAACTCATGTATTATTATCGTTCGATCCGGTTCAAAGTCGTTTCGAACAAACTGTTATATTTCTCTGTTACGGCGCTGAAACACGAATGCCTGATATATTAGCAACCGACGAGAAACCAAACGATTAAAAAAAAAAAAAAAAAAAATTGCGTTATAAAAATACCTATGCGGTGAATATTTGAACGCATGATTCCCGGGAGATGGTACCGTGGGGATGGTACCGGTGGCCAAGGCGAACGGATTGGGTCGAGAAGGGCTCAACGTCCGTTGAGACAGCAGGAGAAGAGATTATTTTTATTTATACCGCGACCACGTCCATTATCAATAATTAATTTTCCATCCGACAAAGTTTCGCCGTCATTAAAATATTTAATTATATTATCAGACAGCCGTGGGTTTCTAACGATATTACCTCTTATTATCCGCCACGGGTTCGCGCAGTCAGTTCTCAAATAGAAATATATACGTATAGGTATCCGCATTCCCTACGCGACGGTAAATTTATATATAATATCTAAAACGGCAAAACGTACGTTAATATCATTCACTAGTTTAGTCTACGAGTTTTATTTTATTTTTATTTTTTTTTTTTGGATCGGCGAGCTAGGCGCGGTTGCTATTATTATTTAATAAGTCGTACAGCCTGCGCGATATTCTATAGTGAAATTGTAATTACTCGAATCGCCCGAAATTCGTTCGTTCACAACTAATACCTAATCAAAACTAAATATAATTTAGTATTTAATATAATTTATTTCGTCTGCGACGTTTTTTAATTTTTTTTTTTTTTTTTTTTTTTAAACCATATAATTCATATAGCGAGGCTAAACGTAATTGATTTTCAACCAATAGTAATATTATGCAGGTAACGGCCATAATAATACGTTGATTATTATTTATTTATTTATTATTTCCTCCCCAATGACTGTTGTCCAATATTCAGTTGAATAATTTCAATTTCTATAAAAAAAAATTAAAAAAATGGACAAGTGTATATTATATTTTTAAGCCCGGTGCCAATATATTTCGTTTTAAATATCACCGGCACGTCACCGGTACCCTCCACGATACACATCACGTTATTACCCTTTCAAATTCACATCACTAGCATACTCTGGTATAATTCATCCGACGGGATGTGAAAGTTCTTTTGGATTGAAATTTTGATGCTCGGACTATAATAATAATTGCTGTTGCCGTACCGGGCCGACCGTCTGGGAGTCGCTCACCTAGCGATAATGTTAAATTTGACCCCGTGGCGGAGTCACGGCTTCCGTCGATTTCCCGACACGTTCCCACGTCGTTTAAATAATAAAAAATAAATAAAAAGCAGCTAGCCAGCCGTTGTTTTAGGCGGTGGCGGGTGTAGGATTGATTTTTTTTTTTTTTTGTGGGGCGGAGGGGGACCTAATGGTTTTCATAACAGTATTAAACAACACGCGCGTCAGTAGACATTTTATCTAAAATGTTTGTTGTTTTTACGTTTTGTTACTTTTAAATTTCACATCACTAAGTTGTTGTTTTTTTAGCCCCCTAGAGAAAAAACTCCAGAGAAAATTCACTAGATGAAGTATCGAAAATGTTATTTAGACGATTTATACGGTTTATTGTTGTTTTATTGATTTTACACTATAACACAATATACGAGTGATTTTATAGTTTTGCTTTTTTGTAGTAATTTATTCATCATAGTCAATATTTTTATGCCATTCGGCTTCGATGGTCCTTCAGTAACCGTGGATTTTATATATCAAGTCAATATTGTTTTTTTCAAATGCATAGCAAGACATTTCTCTACTAGTAACTATTGTCTCAGCTGCTAGATGTCCCACGGGTTACAACCCGGTTAGGTCGGCTAACTTATTTAATACGTCAAGTCAACATCTTTAACATTCCGTTCGTAATATATTCCGGGGCCCCATCCTAATCGCCACGCATGAAAATACGCCACTGGGAAGCGAATCGTCTGCCCGCGTACAGCCCGCATGGACTTTTTTTTTTTTTACCATCTGCATGCATAAATAGTGTTGTAAACCCGAATCGCAACGATTAAAAAACGCTACTGACCACCGCGGTTACCGCCCACGACAAAACCGAATTGACCGCGTTTAACCGTAAAATAATAATGATCGACCATAAACGCGGTTACGTGATGGTGTTCACGGAACCCATATTTTTTTTACCGTCGGCGCACGTGGTACGACATCCGGTACGGATTCACGGTTTATTATAAAAATGTCTACTGCAGCGTAGACAATTATTAAATACCGGCATGTCGTGAACGTTTCATTTTTTTTTTTTTTTTTTTTTTTATCGGTTTTTATGTTCCTGAATTTCTGAGTCAAGTATCTCAGTGAGTTGGTTACTAGGCGTTATTCGTTTCTCAATTTTTTTTATTTTTTTTTCAGTTGACCCCTCACCCAAAACTCCCGGCAACGCCACTGGCGATACACGTATAATCCGTTTTTGTTCGGTAAAAAACCCGGTTAGACGACACGTTATAATTTCAATATTCTCGTCGAAACTAAAATAATACAATTGTAGCGGTGTTTTATAAATGCGCCGTGTTCAACGTTGTACATAGTATTCGAGTACTCTGTCGTATTCAAACACTTTTCGAGTACATGTGCAATGTGTTTTAAACGCCCGTACCTACTTGTCAATTGTCAAGTATTCAATAAAAAAATATAGCCAATGGGTATCATAACTGTATTATAACGGTTGATAAAAAAAAAAAAAAAAAAAACAATAGGTCTACGGAGTAATAATATAGTTTATAGTCGAAAACGATATTTTAGTGGTTATATTTTTAAACTCGAAAGAATTATTATCGTGTTGTATATTATGTTGACGGCTATGCAGAAATATAGCCGTATTTTATAGTTTATGGCATTCGAATACTGTACTTCAAGTGTATGTGAATGTACTCAAATACATTCCGCGGATTTCTACACGAACTGTGTTTAAAATAAGTACTTTTTCATTTTTATATTTACTTCGTTAATATTTACAAATAAAAACTTGTCTACACCGATCCACTTGTACTGTTGTTTTTGGACGGTGAAAAACTTGTGAAAAATAGCATGCGGACAAGACTGACGACTGTGTCGCCGGACCGAAGGAGGAAATCGAAGGACGCCCCGACCAATTCCACAACTACGTAAGTACCGCTCGTTTCATACTTCATTATTTTATTATAGCGATTTTCCCTGGTTTAATTTGGTGTTTTTTTTTTTTTTTTTGATGGACATAAACTCGCAGATATTAAAACACTATATATATATATATCACATATATTAATTTCCTGGTCAGATTTGATCCGTTCTAAATTTGAGTACGTTTTTATATTCAAAGCGTGAAATCCTTAAACAATTTTTGAACGGAAAAATAAAAAATACCAGCACCGCTGTCCGATATCGTAAACCACGAGGGATGATAATGTGGACTATTTGTATTTATATTTAATTTTTTTTTGGTTTTACAATTTCATATGAAATATGAAATAATATAATATAATATATAATTCACTATATTAACGCGTGCGACCGTAATGGCAACGGTCGTGTAATATTATCGTAATAATAATAATTTTTTTTTTTAACGAACTAGCCAGCGTACAGAGATATATGAGAAATGACAGAGCACGGACTGCTCGAAAGGGCGTTGACCGTTATAATAATTTCATTATATAAGAGCAATAGGCTCGTGCGATTTATTTGCGTGGTCTTTAACGATATTATTACGACGCGAAATTCGATTATTTCTATACAGACTTTGTGCCTCGTCGGTTTTACGAGTGTCTGCGGCGCAAGCGTTATCGTTGTCGTTTTGCTGTTTTCATAATTACATAAATTGCGCTGTAGCTCCGTCTTGCTGAAACCATACGTCTCCCAAATTATGTTCTTCAGCCATTTCCTCCAACCTATGCTGCAGATAAGTTTCCAACATCATAACATAACGAGCGGACGTGACAGTGACGGTCCTATTCTCGCCCTCAAAAATGTCCTCTAACCAACTGCACATTTTCGGGGGTTCTTACCGTTCTGGGTGCTCAGTGTCCAAGTCTACTTAGGGTACTTCCCGTTTCTTCCAAATGCCGTGTCCACAATTTGATAGTGTTAGCAGAAGGAACAGATTCAGCACGTGGAATGCCGAAGTGTATACGAAAAGCCCTTTGTGTAGCGATCACAGAATGATTATTTTCGTAATACGCACGCACGACGAAACCACGATGTACACCTGTCCAGACCATGATTACGAATAAAAACGGCATTACCGTACAATTCAAAATATACCACTTATTAAGGCTTGCTCTTATCTTATCACAGGCTAATGACCTCATTAAACTCGTCAGTCGGCTCTGCCGCACCCTGTATAAGGTAACCCACTCAACAAGTCAGGAGCGACGTTTTAGTATTTAAAAAAGGGGGGCGCAAACATATTTTATTAGGCGCCAGGCCAATTATTGTTTCCGTATATTTATTATAACATTTTTTTAAAATATTTTTTCTTGAAATTAAACATTAACCCGATATACCTTGGTATAATCTATACAAGTGAAACAGAAAACTGCACGTGAACTGATGTCGATATATTATATATTATATATCGTAGCGAGAACGAGAATAAATACAAATTATTCAAGTTTTATATTATTTTGAAAATGTCATTACTACGCTATACTTGTAGATACATTCAAATAGGTAATCAATCAAATTCGAGTTGTAAAACCGTTTGTTATCCACTTAATACGTGTACCGAGCAGATCGGGGATTCCGATTTTTCGCCGCAGTTTTTCATTTGTCAGGCGCATTTACCGTATTTTATATTATAATGTATTTGTATTATCGCACCGACGACTATATTTTATTTGAAATTCTAAACGAAAATAAATTTATTAAAAACATGTCTTACTATAAAGCCCCTGCCAACAATAGTATTATACGGTTGTGGGAAAAAATGAAATTTCCGCAGCCCCGGAAAAACGGTCGGAAATCTGTCGAAAAACAGACCTCCCCCCCCCAAAAAAAAAATTCTTAATAATTTCAATCGATTTCGCCTCGAACAATTTTGTTTTTTTTTCCGAACTCGTAAACAGCACGTGCTGTGCGTCGTATTTACACTAAGAGGTGCCGTTCAACAGTACCAATATAGTATTTATAGAAGTCTCGGTGATCGGCACGTGTCGCCAATATTGACGCAGACAATATATATTTTACTATATACGACCGAGGGTTAAAATGTCCCCCTCCCCCCTATACGTACATCCGAACGCCGTCAAATGAGGTTCAAAAATATATCCAATAACATAGTTTTCCGAAACGTTACGTGCGTAAACGGCAATATTTACGAAGGGACAACATATATATTATCGAATGATTCAATATATCAATCGGATATATTGGTACAGAAAGGGATTTAAAAATTCGTTGCCGAACGAATTTCACGATTTTCGAGTCAGTAAATTTGAATTTTTCCTGTAAATTGCCTATGCGCGACCACTCGTAAAAACCTAAAAGAAACAATTCGTTACGGTCCTGCTCGCGTGGAAAGCTCGCGGAACAATTACAGCCAACAGTACCGCCAGACTTGTGAAGTATTTGGATTAGAGTATTAACATAACAATATTCGAATACGTATTTCAAATACTTTTATCATTTTTAAAATTGTTTTCCACATATTAAATTGAAATGCGTCGCATTACACCGTGCCGAGAGTTGAATGGATTCGGAATTTTGACTCGTACTGGTATTCAACTATTATTATACAGACGGTATTGATTAAAAAACAAAATCGAATATTAACGACTCTGCCAAGATAATATATGTAAAAAGAGAATTGTTTGAATACTCAAATACGTGCCGTTTGCCATCTACATTTTGCGCCACGCTTTTTAATTTGTAATAAGATTTGATCCGTTCGCGAGATATTTTTTAGACATTATTAAATTATTTTTCCAAAACGATCGGCATACAAAAAAAAATTACAACCGTGTGTTGGTTTTTACGCTTAATTTCGTTTTTTAAATTTTTTTATTTTCAACAGCTTTCGAAAACTTTCACCGCCGGACGACCGCGTAATTATTGGTGTTAGTGAGAATGGGGGGTAGGTCTCCCCCCAAGAATCTAATTTAAAAATTGTAATGGTAAAATTTTTAAAGTTGATAATAATTTCAAAAATCGATATGTCGTTTCTAATTTTATATTTTTGGAATTCCTCTTTAATTGTTATAATTAATTTCGATTATTTTTTTTTTTAATTCTTCTTTGTTTGGTCATCCGAGTTGTCAAATATAACTTTCTCGTCCTTGTCTTTCTGATTCTCCAATAAAAAAAAAATGTTTTATTTCTGTACATCTTTCGTTATATTTTTCGTTCCGGGATATAGGATAATAATACGTTCAATTCTAGGAATTTTAAAGTTGATTATAATTTCAAAAATCCTTATCTCGTGTCCAATTCAATATTTTTCTGGCATGTTGGGTGTCAAAATACTCGGAACGATCAGTGCAATCACATTTTCTGGGTTTTGTTGCCATTGGGTAGTTTGCATTAATCGAATTCAATTTTTAAACTGTCGAATTTTATCACCTGCTGAACGGCACAATTGATTGATTGAAAGCACGACTTCGTCCAACACACGCGAGCCGTTTAAACGTTAAATGTAATATAATTCTAGCATAATTTGACCACCACAGCCGTTACGCGTAATAATAATAACGATTGTGTATATTGTAATATTTTATCCCTGGCCCCACCATTAGAACTAATTTCTAATTACGTCATTGTGGGCACCCGGGATCGGGTTCGTATTGCCATAACATTAATTGTGTACGCGTGCGTGTTGAATATTTTTAACGTAAGTACGACACGCAATTTAGTATATTACACAGTGCACACTGGGAATTTGTGACCCTTTTTGTACGCTGTACTGTCCGGAAGCAATCGCTTTTCGATGACGACACCGACAATACAGGGTGACCTCCCCGTTAATATTAATCACGAACCGGCGATTTTCTTGCGGAAGGTTTCGGAATGAATTCGAATTCAGTTTTTGTTGGAATTTTAAACCCGACGATTAGGGGACAAAGGGTTCGTTACCAATGCCGCCAGAACGGTTATTGAACCGTATGGGGGGGGGGCTGAAATTTATGTACGTATAGAGCGTTTTTACTACCGTTTTATTTCATACTAAATTACAGCACCATCAAAATAATCTCATTTCAAACTTATCCTCAAAAAAAAAAAAAAAAAATAACGCGATTTAATAATTTAAAAATTATTTCAGAAATATATATTTATAATTTTTTTTTAGCGAATAATTGAATTATCAAATATATTAAAAATGCTCATAAGGAAATAATGCAAGTTTTTTTTTTTTTTTTTTCAATAATGCTCCGATTTATTTGTTAATAAGTTAATTTTTGTTTTAAATCGTTTGTCCGTATTGCTTAGAGAATGCCAACGATTATTCGACTGTTTCGAGTTTTGTATCAACATTCAACGAATCACGGGAGACAACTGAAACCTATATATTTAAGCGGGGGGGGGGCTTAGCCTCCAAAGAATTTCTCCCATTGCCCCCATTTCCCCTGTTCGTGGCCGTCTAAAAACGGACGTGCATATGATTGTTACCCTTTATCACTACTCCACCGGTCAAAGATTTAAACCGATGGTGTACGCCGGATTTTTATCTAATATTTCTGGGCTTCATTAGTAGAAAAAAAAAAAAAAAAACCACTAAGACCTCCAAAAGATGATGTCGATTTTCCGCCCGGCGGGTATTCCTAATTGGGATAACAAACGACGGGTAAATAAACGCGGACAGATCTGAAATTTCGTAGCTATGGACAGCGAACAATTGTTTTCGTACATTTTCGACTTCTAAGGTCCCGTCGAATATCGATATAATAATCGAACCGGCCATATCAAAATAATATTATAGGTATATACGTTCTTTTGGATAATTATTATAATAATTTTATGATTAAAAAAAAATAATAACAATAATAACTTCGGTCTCACATTAATAATCAAAAAGCGTCGTAAACAGATATATTATAATAAACTGCATTCGGAAGCGATAATAGTATAATATTTCTAATAAAAAAAATTGTATTTAACGTTATCGTTTTGCGTCGGCGAGTGATATAACAGGAAATCACACGCACACATGACGTATCAACGTCATCTCGCAGCAAAGTTTATCGACGGGTCATGATGATATACGATGCACTCGAGTTTTTGTATTCTACCGTAAAAAATTCTGTGCGTTCGAAAATCAATTATAAATTACATAAAAATAAATCGACTTGATAACATGGGCGAAAGAAAAAAAAATCATCGGTTTACGATTAAAACCTACGCGATATGGAAAAAAAAATGTATAAACTCTCCGGCGCACGTATTCCACTGTGTCGTGTAGATGTGTGCGGTATTTCGATATTATTTTCGATATGGTGGATTTTGTTGTAATTCTATTGAAAATAATCGTAGACACGTGAAATCATCACCGAATATTAGACGTTTCTAGACGTAGTCAAATTTAAGTTGTTTATAACCGTTTGACATTGTCGAGCCTTATTTGTTTTTATGCGAATAACACATTTTTTAGCCCCGCTAAAACGCTCGATAATTCGTCACGAGATTTTCTCAATACGTTGTACTTCGTGATAAGAAAGAAAAAAAGTCGAGCGTTATGTAATAATTTTGTACATAGTTGCAAGGTTGCAAATAATTTTCAATTTTAATTTATCGGAAGCATATTTTTTAACGGACTTGGTTCAGAGTCGTTTTTCGTTACCAAACGATTCAAATAAAATTCCCCTCTATATCCTACCTTCCTAACTTCCCATCCACGGCAGTGGCCCCCGTCCCTGAGCCGAATCATTCCTACATATTTTAGTTTTTTTTTATACGCGAATAAAAATAATCGCACCTGAACCACTGCAGTCCGTTGTAAAAACAAATCGATTTTAATAATAACGTAACAAACGTTTATACAAATTATTCAGAAATTTCTATAATAACGCAATCCCGATCATAAGTAATAATGTGTGTGTGTGTGTCACGTTGATATTATCGTTTTGTTCCGAGTTTTTTCTAAAAATCTTTATGATTCGAAACACGGACGCCGAAACTGTGATGTAATAGACGTAATAATATTATACTCTGAACGGTTATAAACGATTAGATAACATTCAGTAAAATTTAATTTTTTTTTTCTTCTTTATCGTTCGCATACTAATAGCTGTCAACAAGTTACAAAGGGCAAAAAAAAAAAATTGTAATATAGCAATCGTAATATAATATTGTATTATTTTATTTAAATAGTGTCGAATATTATCGTCGCCGGTCGTTATTTGAACTCCGACGAGCGCACAATATGTTCGTTTTGATCCGATAATTTTATAAAAACATACAGGACGATTGTTTCAATCGACAATTTCGCGTAGAAAATCGCTGATAAACGAACCAACACTCTGTATATACGTCACGTATATTATTCGTATTATTGGGGGTAATCGAATTTTTCCCCTAATTGTATAGATTGGTCCGAGTGACAATATTTTTTTTTTTTTTTTGTTTTGTTCATTATTTTTTGGACTTGACTAATAGATCAAAACGATCGGTTTCAGCGCGAAATCAAATGTGTCTTATTACTAACAAATACGGTATTATAATATCATAATGGTTGATAATGACATCATCGTCAGTGGCGTATTTAGGGGAGTGGCAATTTCCCGGGGCGACATATTTTTGATGACAAGCGATATATTAGAAAGGGAATATTTCAGTCATACTGCACACCATTAAATGTCTGTAGATATCATTGCAATTATTCAAAATGTACTCCTTGTTTAGTTATACTGAGATTCACTATTAACAGAGCTGACAAAAGGCATATAATTGCGTACGAAAATATTAATACTTTGTATAGATTTCTGTTCAACGTCACCGAGTTGATAGTTTCAGAAATAAGAATAATCACCGGAGAGTGGAGAAAAACAATATCCCGATGATCCGGATTTATATTTTATAAACGACTGTATTAATTGAAAAACTTTCCGAAAAATGTGTCAACAAAATCAGTGTTAGATTTATGTATACATACGTTGATATTAAATTGTGTGTAATACTTCAGCGGAACACTTATTCGGTACTCTTAAAAGGGTAACATCTAACCTCGGACCATCCATGAATAATAGCCGTGTTTAAATAATTTGACTATACTTTTAACATTTGAAGCGCAGTTAACGACACCATTGAGTTACATTTTGCCAGAACGATAGTTCGTCGGAAAATCTAATTAAACTTTGGTATTCATTCGTTTTATCAAATAATATTATTTGGAGCTCGGGACACTGCCAAAAAATCAAACACACAAAAGATGCAAGTGTTCCTCCAATCAAGAATCTTCAGACTCATAACTAACGTTCTTCTTATATCTCAAACCACACCCTTCATACAGATCTCCACATTCCTAAAGTCACCGAAACAGCCAAGTTATACTACTCCAAATTCGGAAATCGCCTTCAAAACCCCATGTTAAAAAACGACTATCCATATCCATTCGCGGAAACCCCCCCAAAAGACACAAGTGTCAATGGCCCCGAGACCATATTGATTAAAACAAAATACTAATTAATTAAATTCACGCCGAAGTACTTTCACTGATTGGTTCTTCCCTCAAGTCACGCAAACCGCCACATTTAACATAAAATAACATCATTTATGCTTATTATACGAGTTTATGTATAGATTGTATAAATTCGAAATTAAAATTAAAAAAGATATTATTTGGATGGGCACTCCTAGTCCTACTCTCAAGCTTATACGGCTTGAAAACATAAACTCGCGCGTATTTCGCCGGTGCTTTGTGATTTACAAGTCGGCCAGAACCTAAACTCGGCTAATATAATGCTGGGGCGAGGGCGACAAAATCCTAAATACGTCACTTACCATCACGACGCCGCGATTACTCAGCTTTGCGTAAAAATTGCATTTTATCAGCGATAAGTCCCACAGTGGCAGTGGTAATCCACGTTGCATCAAATATAATTTGCGAAGGATTAAAAAGTCGGAATAAAAAAATACTTCGTTCCGTTTCCAAACTTGCCGTGTTTTTAATTGACGGTTTTTTTTTTTTAAACATTTCGTCTGCCTATTTTGATTATTTAACCATTAATAATTATCGCCGGGACTATGTAATAAATATTATTATACGGTTATATTAAATGCCATTCGAATTCCGTTCGCGGTCTACTCGCCCGATGCCGAAACGCATAAAATAATTCTCGTGTGTGCGGGAGCAATATCCGAAATTGAATTTCGGCAGCGACGCCGACGGATAAAGTAAACCCGTGCATTTTATATACCAAAGTATATGACTTGAAATCGGTGGGAAGGGCGAAAAGGGTGGACACGACCGCTCAAATAAAATAATAATCCCGTATAATAAAATAGAAAAACGTATTCCTCTAGTGCTTAAACGATCGAGTGCACTTTGTAAGGAAACAATTTTTTTTTTTTTTTTTCGTTTTTGCCGAGAAAAGTTTCAAACTAACCAACCGGACACAGGCGTGATGCGAGTGAATTGCTCTTTCTGTATTCCCTCTCTTTTTTTTCTTTTTTTTTGTTCTTACGGAATTGTCAATTGTTTAAATCTTGGCCTCCGCCGTCGCCGTCGCCATAATATTAGCATTTTAAGATAATAATGTGTGTAAAACGGTCTCTTTCTCTCTCTCTCTCTCTCTCTCGTGGAAATAATACAAATGCATACAAACGTTTCGGTTTTAAAAACGAAAACCACCGGGTAAAAACGATTGTAGAGATTATAAGAAAATGTTTCGTTATCAATGGAATAATAACGCGATAAGAAAATGCCAAAACTCCAAAATCTATATAATATTATGTGTCACTGTTTTTATCGGAATTTTCGTATTTATTACATACGCCCGTAACGTCGGCATCAACAAATATTGCCCCCCGTCACCCACTCTTAACCCCCCCAACCCCGTATAAGGAGGCTCCAGCCCCTCCCGTTGGCCGTAGCAAAATATAAACTTTTCAATTACTAATAAAATAATAATCGTTGCGCAATTAGTGTTTGTACACAATTCACGTATCTTGCGAAATAACCTCGTTTGAAAAAAAAAGTTCATATTGTACTATGTGTTTAACCCCCCATCCTCCCCTGCTCAGTCGAAAAATCCCGGGTACGCCCCGCTGGTGTCGTATACATATAGGAAGTGAGTACGTTCGACCGGTTAAAACAATTACATTTTCGAAAAGGATTACGGTTAACGGCGTTTTAAAACACCGGGAAACGTAAGTAGATGGTAATTTAAACACGTCCGGTTCATAAATTGACTGGTTTTGGACTTTGCGCCAGGAAAAGGTACCCAAACTGGTATTGTTTCGGGTGATACATTTGCTATCAATGTCCGTTTTTACATAATAAACGATAAAAATAAAATTGCGTTTGCGAAAAAATTACGCTCAGAATATTAATATAATTTTTTTTTTTTTTTTTTTTTCCCCCAGCGCCGAATTACCATAAAATTCTCCACAAACGTCGAATATAATATTTTGCTCGTAGAACGCGTTACGTCCTACGATGATATCCCGGATAGGTTCTAATTGTCTACGATTTAAACAGACTTAGTATGTAAATATTATACATTATTTGACCAATCGCCGATGTCCGAGCTGTTTTTGAAAATAAATATTTGAATTGCGACATGGGTCAACGAAATTGTTATACGTCAAATATTAAACGCACCAATGAAATATTTGGCACAACATTTTTAATTTTGTTTTTAAATGATTAATATTCCTTTAAATATATATTAACTAGAGTCTAGAGGTCGGATTTTTATAATTTTGCGCATTTGTTTCTGAGTCCACGTGGGCAAACAGAAGTAAGAAATATATTAAAATTAAATATTTACAATTTACGAAACGTAAAAGTCAAAGGGAAAAAAATACGTATTTTGTATTAATATAAAAAAATAAAATCATATTTCAGAGGTTTAGAGATTATTTGAGAATATAATACGGTATATTATAAAATGTTGTTGTAAATATATTTTTTTGAAGAAAATAATTGTAATATTTTTAAGGGCCGTCTCCGTGTAGGTACATGAAATACGGAATTTTGATAATTTATCAACAAATCATAATTTATACACCAAGCGAGTTATTTCTCTTCTGGGATGCAACAACATTAATTTAAATATAAATAAAATTATTAAAAATTGTAACTGTAAAAAGTAATTTAAATAAATTTAAACTAAATAATTTTTATTATTATTATTATTATTTTTTTTTTTTACAGAATATTAAAAGATTATTTAAAATTTTTAATAACATAACAACATCATAATTTAGACTATTATTAAAATAATATATAAATCCGACCTCAAATAATAACGTATAACGTCGAACGGTGTTTGATACGATACGCACCGCGTAAATCATCGTCGTAATAATATCTAAAAAAAAAAAAGCTGATAGGCTTCGAAACAAACGCGTTACTTTACTGTATAAAGTTTAGGGTAATTAATTCCAACAAATACAGACAACCTAATAATAATACTGTAATTTATAATATAAATCATCGATCGACAGTTATAATTATATTATTTATTACATAATCGCGAGATCAACCGAGACACGAATCTATGATTGTCTGCAGACCGAAGAACTGACCTTATCGAACGGTATTTTTTTTAAAAATTTTTTTTTCTTATAAATTTTTTCTAATCGATTACGTCGTACGTACTGCGTAATGTAACGATATGCTGCGAACATTATATAATATTGTAAAAAAAAAATCTATCGACGTGTCCAAGACCGCCTGGGATTTTCATAATGTAATATGTTCAAACGCGTAGGATTTTTTGTTGAAATTATCATTGTACCGATTTGGTCGACAACAGAGGTGTAGAAACCCTCACGTTTTACTAGCGTTTATAAAGTTTTAGCGCACCCGAAATTTTATTTCTAGTCGGTTAGGCTAGGTTCGATTCGTATTTCACGGGACGAAAAAAATCGCCAACCCCGCCGACGGCGGAAACCGAGCAAAGTCGAATGGTGGGGTGGGGGTGAGCAAACTCGGACCCGTCATTTTATCGGTTCCCCTAGAAGGGGAAATTAAACAAAAATAACCCAAACACGATCTAAATCTCCAAAATATTCCGTTGTGGAAAGAAAATCTCGACCGTGTGCGGGCGAAAAAAGGCATTGTAGTACCCCTCGCCCCCCCTCCATAATCGATAACGCTGGGCACCGCGATCCGGTCGGAAAATTAAAATTAAAAACGTTTCGCGGGGACAGAACGAGCCACCGGTTGCGCTAGCTTAGAGGCGCGCGCACGCGCACGCGTTCTACCCCTCCCGCCCGGCGTCGCTCCATCGAACATCGTTTCGGAGACCCGACCGGAACGTTCGGCGGACACCGAGAATTCATTTGACTCGTGCCCGCCGTGCTGTTCCTCCTGTCCGTCACACCGTCGCCGACGAAGCCGCCGTCCGCCACCGGACTCGTCGACTCCCTCCTCACCCCGTAAGTATATCGACTATTTTTACTGTTTTCCCGTTTATTTCATTTTTCGTATACCGTGCGATACGATTTGCAATTGTTTGCCGGAGATTTTTGATTTTTTTTTTATGGACATATTATTTCCCATAGTTATATACGCGCCGTCCGACCGGCGGGTGACGGTCGTTTCGCATTTCCCTTAAATAAATATTTATAATAATGTATGTATTATTCCTACAAATTGTCTTTACATATTTATGAAAAAAATTAATGTAAAAATACTAATGATGTAACCGTCTCCGGGAGCTCTCTCGGTACGCGCGTAATATATATTACCGTCGTTACTCATATTTTCACGAATAATTCCGTTTGCTCGTGTAAACGACTTGCGTGTGCATTATAATTTTTTGAATAATAATCGCTACACATTGGCCGTACGCTACTCGGGATCATTGATCTATAATCGACCGGTGTATAAAATGTATACATAAATATATATATATATATATACGTAAGTACCGAGTAGTAGTGACCTTATAAGTGGCGTATATATTAATAATATTATTGCGCATACAGGTACGGGACGGCGGGTACGCGCCCGCGTTTGTTCCAACGATCCGTATCGTTTTTTTCTTTTTTTGAATAGATTAGTATTATTTATTATAATATTCGCGATAGTCGGTTTTTTTTTCTCTCGCACACCAACTCTTTTTTTTCTTTCTTTCTTTTCCCTCCGTCCGACTCCATAATAGTATGTATATTACATATATATATATATATAGGTACGCGTATCGCGCGCGGTAGATCAACGTCTATTAATGGACGTTTGTATTAATATAATGCGATTTATTCTCGTCACAGACGACAGTGTTTATTTCCGATATTATATAATATCGTGACGAAAATCGAATACATACCGACTTTTGGCCGCGTCATGCACCGCTGGTAGTAATATTATAATACGGGAAACGAGGGGAAAAAAAAAAAAAAAAAAAAAAAAAAATTCATTACCAACGAAAAACGATTTCCGAGCAAAGTTCGGACGGAACAATATTATACGTATGGATAAATTTCAATCGAACAATTTTATACGTAAAGTAATTTTTATCGATTATCCGTATTTTTTCAATTCAGACTTTTTTTTTTTTTTTTTCAAGTCGAATAAATTGTTTCCATATAAATTGGAAAACACGATACCGCGACATGACGTGATTTTTACAATTTTCGTCAAAATCCGCTTGCAATTATTACGATTGTCTTTCCCCCCCTCACACTCTTACGGTGAACCTCGGGTCAAACTTTCGATCATTTTTACAACGTCTCACGAAGGTGTGCGTTCGATAAAAATCGCAAGTCTCCGTACGGTTATTTTTAACCGAATTGCCTGATAAAAGTAACAAAAACCGTTGTTGCGTAATTTTTGTCGTTTATTAAGAAAACTTTAAAATAATAATGGACCCCCTTTCAATGTACCGATTATTGTCTAGTCACTGGACAAAGACTTTGGCGACCAGAAATTTGACCCTTGGATTTGACAGCCGGAGGGATATTTCACCGGTATTAAAGTCGTTCGGGGACAGAAAAAATAAAGAAAAGGGTAAACCCGTACACGCCATTGTAAAACCAATATTATAAAATTTATTATTATTTCTCGTCGCACTCGGAATCTAAAATCATAAACGTTTCGATAATATTGCCGGCGAACGTAAGGTAAATAATACCGGTACCGTATACAGCGGGATTGCGGTTCGCGGAGTTACGACTACTATTCATATATCCAATACCAATACTGCTTACCTTTAGGGTAGAAAAACCGCACTGTACGTTCTTTTTTTTTTTTCTACGACATAAATTTATTACTCGCCATAGTACGTACACAGTTTTACATATTATTATGATACAGGTTCGACGGGTTTTATTTTATTTTATGAGCGGACGCGACTCACGCAGACATCGTTTATAGGGAAAATTTCTCTCTCTCTCTCGTATTTTTTTTTTTCAAACTCGTATAAAAACGGACCGATATAAAAATTATCCATTGCCGTTTTGAATTTCCGGATTGGTCCGCGCACGGCCGACAGGGCACACGGAGACGTTCTCGAATGGAATTATTATTACTATTGTTATACAGGTACGATTTATCGTATTATAACAATTATTGTGTTACGGACGAATTATAGGCACTGCCGTAAAGAAAATACGATCGTTATAATAAACGATATTACTTTTACTTGTCCGTTCAAACGGAATCGCCCGTGTAGTGACTAAACCGAGCATAATATTATAATCGACGGTAATTATCATATGAATAAATTACGCGCGTTTAATAATCATACGAGTACGAGTTCTGCTACCGTGTCACAGTTGTACGTATAAATATTATATTTTCGTACCGTAAACTCGTCGTACGAATCGACGACATTTGTTCGCGTATAAACGTCGATAAAAATATTTCTGTCCTACAAAATGATTAGTAGGCTTATATTAACCGGGTTTTAATAAACCTATTCAACAAAACGCAACGAAAAAAAAAAACCGTTTTGTTACGATAAATCCGAAATGTCAACAGCACGACGAGTCTGCGGGTTTAAAAATGTATTGTGTAGTATTGAATATTTTTCCATAATTTTTCCCGCCCTTTTTCACTCTTTAAACGATACCTCGACGACTTTTTTTTTTTTTCCACTCCCTTTCCCGGGTCACGGCGCAGTGCCGGGTCGTCGTGCTCAGAAATATAATTAAAACGCTCACCGCACTACATTTTTATTTTTTACTTTTTATTTTTTTTTTTTTTTTTTTTTTTTTTTTTTTTTATACGCGTCTGGCAAAAAGCTACAAACAAATAACGCGGCGAAGGGCAGAGGAAATTGAATAGTTTTTCATTGTGTTCGACGATAATTAATGACCGCGCCGCCGAGTAATAGTAATGAATTTTCAAATTAATCGACCAATAACTTTTACCGCAGCCGTCAATATTTCATTTTGTACCTATACACACCACCAGTACCTGCTGCACAGTCGCATTTGCGACAAAAAACGTTTTAATCTATCCGCAAGTTACAAAATATAAAATATTACTATATATTGCTCGCGCCCGAAACGTTTATTTTTATTTGCCTCCTCCCCTCGGTAGGTGTACTCGAATTTCACGACCCTACGCATTTATTACTACTACCGCGTTTTATTTACGCCGACGATAAATTCCGAAATACACTTTGTGTATGTATGTGTGTGTAAACTCTTAGACAGTTAATTTAAAAAAAAAAAAAAAATAATAATAATAAAAAATCGTAGGCAGGCGGTGACGTGTTTTATATTCCGTCGTACTCGAGCGTTGGGGTCTTTTCTTTTGAAGGTACACCGATTTTCAGCTCGTTTAATTATATTTATATAATAATCCCCCGCAGAGTAAATCCCTTTGAAGCGTGAAACTTTTCAGTTCGGCTTTCTGAACACTTTTGAAAAGTGACGACGACGGTGCCTTTTGTACACGACACAGGGAATTATTGTTATCGGAAAGTTTGCATTGAATCGCAGTAAACTGCTGATTCCGTATATACGAGTATATATATATAGTCGTGTGCATGTATAGTCGTTGTCTGAGGAGTTTGCGGCATTAAAGTGCGATTACTTTTTATTTTTCCCCGACTCATAGTGCCGAAAACTAATACGTCCGCGGAGAATTTTCCCGAAAGTCAATTATAAAACCGTACGCCAAAAACGAGACTTCAGGTATATTATTATACACTTTTCCTGTACAATACGAACGACAATCGTACGACAACAATAAAATTATACGAAATATAAAATCCCGTTCGCCGTGTATAAAATATATACGTATTTGGGAGGAATGTGCATGCCCGGGCGAGATGGCGTTGGCCCCGCAATCCGGTCAAATTATTTCGTCATTTTCCCCGATCATTACGGGAACACTACGAGGGAAATAATCGAAAACCGTCGGATCCACTCGATGCGCCAAAACCGACCGGAAACCAACCGCCCTCGGTATTCGACGGTCGGGGCAATATATCTGGTATAGAAAAGTTAATAACAATAATATTTGGTTTTGAATTTTTATCGACAACAGACAAACCCACCCGGTCGCCGTATAAATATTATTATATTCTTCGTGTGTGCGCGCAGTACGATCTATCAAAACCCTCGATAAAAAAAAAACCGCACGCGCACACACACGGTCGTTATTTCGTATGGATATAATAAAATACTCGCGTAAGACGTCCGAAGGGGCGACACCGATACACAATAATAATATTATACGTTGGAAAATGTGCACCGTGTATCTTTTCATTCTTTTCCCCATCAAATACGTTTGATTTATGTATTCGCTGCAAAAGTCGTATACGCGACATACTTACCCTACAAATACAAAATTTGTGCCCTCTCATACGCTCCGGTTGTTGGTTTTTTTTTTTTTTTTTTTTTTGGCGCGTTCGGATTAAACGCCGTTTTAAATATTAAATGTCGTATTATTATTATTATTATACAATTACTAGGTGTATTCCCCGCGTAATTTCAAAGCTGGGCTTTGGCTTTTATGGCCGACAACTAATTGCAATTTTATCATTCAGTTTTCGACGCTGTAATAGGCAAAAGTCACTCGTAGTGAAAATTTCAGAACTCTACGCCTATGGCGAAGTCACTTACTACAGACAGACTCTTAGTTTTATTATAGATAAATATCTTTTCTTTATACATTTATTTTATTATTTCTTTTTGAAACCTAAATTGAATTTGATGTATTACATAAAAACATACTCGGGCAGTAAATAATAATAAAAAAAATAGTTTAATATTTTAAGGTAGAATTTTATCTACGTTAATATTACTGTAGTAATTTTATTATAATTTTTAAGGCTCTGGGCCCGGGGTGCGATTGTGCCTTAGCGCTACTGTACGTATATATATATATACATACGTCAAAATTATATTTATATAGTCGTTTTTCAAAAAAAAAAAAAAAAAAGTATATATAAAATGTCAATTGAAAAATAATATAATTCCGTCGGAGTAATTTATTAATAAAAAAAAAAAAAAAAAATACTACCCAACTTTACTCGAACACGTATAAAATAACGTTTCCCCCGGGGACGCGTACGGGTATATAATATAATATCATATACTTGGATGCTATAATATACAAAATATATTAATTCTGTCAGTGTATATTACGCGTCTATAGAAACTCATAAAATACAAAATACAAATAATGGTTGTAATATTTTCCGATATGGATACTGTTTTTTTGTATATATATATATATGTGTAGAGTAATAATATACGCGCTCGTATATTATTACCTCGCTGAAATAGCGCCGTGTTCCGTCTTATCGCAGGCCGTTGGACAAATATAATATTATTTTAGTGACGTCTCTCGTTTTTATATTATATACTCTTTCGTATTTTTACGTTGTCTACTATAAAACATTTTTATTTATTTTTTATTAAATTATAATATTTTTGTTTCCCCCCTCCCCTCCATCGCCCTATATTGTCGGTTTCCGGGCAAACGTAAATATTATATTTTATTATTACGTAGAATAATCTGGGCTCGTAAGTCCGTGTGTATATATTTGCGTATTGTGTTGTTATTATAATCTCGCCGAGTCGCGCATTAAGTCGTGTGGGTAAAACGCAATACTTGTACAGAAATTCGTCCCGAACCGACGGGATTTATTTCGCACGCACGAGTAAAATTACTCGCGCGTAGCATATTTCGGTGTATTATGTCGACATAAACCGTAATAATCTATATGGCGGTTTTTTTTTTTTTGTCTTTTTCATTAAAACATAACTTATAAATCGTGATACGGTGTTCGTTTTCGCGCGTATACGACGATATGCAGTTTTCGGCGCACGGTAAAAGATATTTCCCGGTGTATATTTGAACATTTTTTTTTTTTTCTCAGTTATTTATTGCACATTTTTGGAACACGGTTATGAATTCGAAATTCGAACGTTATTTATTAGTGCTCGAACCTTATAACGAACGAGCCCACACACACACACACAACCGATATATTTTTACTACTTAGAAAATCATATCGAACAATATTTGAAATAGCGATACCGTCCGTCCGTTCTAAACCGTGTCAATATACAATACGACCACGGTACAACCGGATATTAGAAACACAAATAATATATTGTAGACTCCTCGTATAACTGTTTAACAATTATTTTGTAGCCGATATATTATTATTAAGAGATAATACCGGCGAACGGGCTGCAGCGGCAGTACATTATAATATTATATATATTCTTATCTCGTGAAATAATAATTAATTTAATGCTTTCGAATACCAATGTTATTTAAATAGTATAATTATTGATAGATAGGATCGGGTGACGTCATTGTTATACAAATAAAAAAAGAATGCCTCCTCATTCCAACGCGGCGGTACACACGATAATTTACTGCCGTGGCTGGCTGATTTTTTTTTAAAACTAATTTATCTAAAAAAAAAAAAAAACAAATACGCAATAAATGCTAACATAGCCGAGTTAAAGTGAAAATCGATATATATAAACGAATTGGAGTAACTAAATTTCCAGGGAAATGATAACTGAAGTTAAGTCAAAAGTTAAAATTGCCCTTGACTCTACACATAAACGTATTATGTACTCTAACGGTCATAGACTTACTTATGCCCGACTTGTTGTATTATATTAATGATATGCGATCAAGTAAAAAATACGTAATTCTCGTCGGAAACAAATAGTAGTTTTTAATCGCTTTTCAGGAACAGCTTAAATTCATACACAATATCCGAGTTCAAGTATAATTATTTAAATTAAGTTAAGGTTTATCACGAAAACATTAACTCGTAATAACTTTAAACTTTTTAACTCGGCTAATTTGTATAGCAAATCAGCGATTGATCAGTTATTGTTGTTATTTATTATATTATGTGTATATTTTAATACATAGAATTTACTCAGTTTCGTTAAATTACCCGGGCGACCTAGTGTTTATCTCTAGAGTACATAGACTATTTTATATTGATAATATATTTATATATATATATATATATATATACGAGTAAAGGTACCACCGTAATTTCAACTGTTTAAGACGGATTTATAGCGTCTATTTAAGACACATGCAACTCGTGTTTACCATAAGGGTGAACAGTGCGTGTGTTTACCTACTGATGCGGAAATCGGTCCGCTGCCGTTTCACTATTTTTTTTTTCTTCTCTATTTTCTGAGCTCCCTCGGTCTGTTTTTCTAAAGCCCGCGTATATATAAATCCGTGTATCGGCCGTCCGTTTGTCAGCGGTTTGTACAGATCGTATATTTATTTTAAAACTATTTTCAACGTTTCCGAAACCGTTTACAACCCCCCCCAGCCCCACCCCGCGTCACTTCAGGAGGGCCATATTCGTTTATTCACTACGGGCTCGCCCGATATACGAGTAGCACTATTTTTTTTTTTTTTTTTGTTATAATATAAAACCGTTGCACGTGGTCCGCTATTGTGCGGCCGCACGAACAATAGTCGCTGCTTAAGAGACGTACGTACGAATCTATGCGTGTGCGTGCGATGTTTAGGAGAATTCGGATAGAGAACACACGGTGTAAAGACCTGGAAATAATACGATAAATAATATAAATCAAAGGGGATAGAAAAAAAAAAAAAAGCGATTTATACCCAAGCTCGTGACGGCCGACCTTTAGGGTCGTCCCTCGTGGTTAAAATGTCCTTTTATTCCTTTTTTTTTTTTTTTGTTTACGATGTCTTCGCGCGGCGTGTTCTTTAATCCCGGAGTGTAAATAATATACCTACACGACGACAATCGAAGCCGCCGCCCTAGGGGAATACGATTTGATTTTTTTTTTTCTAAACCATTTTTCTTATACAATGCGCGGTCGTATTTTTCGATCGTTTTCTTTTTGTCAAACGAAAACCGATCCGATGCGCAACACGTATATATATATATAATACATGTGTTTTCCACGGCGATAATCATCGCAGCCGCCGGCGTGAAATTCCGAAAGTACTACGAAGAATAACGACAAACGGAAAAAAAAAAAATGTATATTTTAACGACCGAACGAATGTGATGCCGTCTGGAGATTCGACACGGCGGGGGAAACCGAACGGATAGTACCCGCACCATCCGTGTCTATATTTTGTTTATCCACTTGTAATCGTAATTAAAATCGCGCCCGCACAGTTCCAAAGTGATGCCTAAGGGGGCTAACATTCCAATCCCCTGTAAAAAAAAAAACACATGAAATTTGAGCATGACCACGGCCGGGGGTCGAAAGTCAAAATCCCCGAAATGAACATTCTCGTTATTGATAACTCAACGCCATTCGTATACAAAATGCCATTCTCGTAGATTCATTCATAAAGATTGAAATTCAACCCAACTTTTATCACTCCGAACTGCCTATAAAACTACTCTGAATCCCGAGTTTGAGTGCTCGTTTGGTCCAGAAGTGGTCGCTAAAAGTGTCCAAAAGTAACACGGAGAAACGATAAACATATAATAACAGACACAATAATATACAGTGTCTCTATTAACTTGGAGAATACGGTAAACGAACGTTTCTCCGGTTCTTCGAGTTCGTTCAAGTTCATATTATTTCAATAGCAATTGATATATTTATTTTCAATGCCAACAATACAAATGCATAATATGCATTTTTACAACATTTCAACTTTGACTCGATGTACAATCGTGACTTAATTATTGTATTTATCGTATACTAATCTCGAATTGGTTTCCAACTACCCATTTAAATGCCACCGAAGAAATTGATAAAGCTAACGGTTTGAAAGACCGGTGAACCACTACCAAAATACCCCGGGAGACCAAATGTCGTATCATAATATGCTGCTAACACGATTATGATAGATTCGGTTTATTCGTACGTATTATTTTATCCGGGCCGATCGACTTACGTCCATAAGACGCCACTCGTTATCGTCGCATTCACCGTACAATAATAGACACTCTTATAGTATTTTTTAATAATATATTTGAAGCTTTTACTTTCTCCCCACCCCCGATCGTTGAACAAAATTCGTATCAAATATATAATCTGGTAAAAAAAAAAAAAACGGAGACGGGATCCCCTCGAGTATAATAATAATGGTATTATATTGTTTACGGCGGCGTATAATCTCATAATGGTTTCGTACATAATGGAGATATATAATATCTCGAAGATATTATCTCTGCTGTCGTGTGCGCGCGGCTCGTGTGCGTGCGTCTCCGATCGGAATGCGCGTCCGCGAAAGGAAATCTTTATTTTCTTTCTTTCTTTCTTTCAATTTTTTTTTTTTTTTTGGTTCTCAAGGCCCGCAGGTGCTCGCTGACGAGGGAACCGTGTACGCGGCCCTGCGAACTGTTATACCGTTTCTTTTGAACCGCACAAAAGGAGACATCCCCTCTGGGACGCAGATGCGCCGCCACCGGTTTTAAAAACATTTTCAGCTGGCCCGCCAAATGTGCGCCTGTGAGAAACGCGACGGGCGGACGCCCCCCCCCCTCCCGTATTATATTATTATATTTTATATTATATAGTCTCGCGTATTATGTACGTCTGTGATTTTTTTTGATTTTTTTTTTCTTTTTTTCTCGACAGCAAAAAAAAAAAAAAAAAATGTTTAACATATTTTGTGTCTCAGTATAATGGCGTGCACGTGTGGCGTATAGAACGCGTTGTATAATACACACGACGTACAGTGCAGTGGATTTTTTTTTTAACCTAGTATACCGGCCGAATCACACGGATGTCGCCCAGTGAATTATATTTTTTAAAAAACTGGGCTAGGAAAATGATTATATTATAGATAAAGAACATTGTAATGAACGGGAGTAAAACGGTTAATTAACGAGCCGGCGCCAGAACTGCAAATTTCGATCCGAGACCAGCGGAGTAACAAAATGTTAACAAACAAAAAAAAAAAAAAGGCGACACGATTGTCCTCTATTGTAAGACGCATACAAAAATCGAACAATTTTTTTGAAAATAATATACAATTCAATTTCATTTTTGTAATTATCGTATTCCATGGCTTAGTTCCTTTTTAAATATGAGTACATTAGTATATTTTTTACATTAATTAGGATGGATAGGTACTTATTAGTTGGTACTTGCCTATACATATTTTTATTTGATTTATTAAAGTTGGCTCGTAGTTTGAGAAAATATTTTCTTGTCGCCCAGTGAAAATTTCTCAAAAAAAAAGCACTGCAACTGTGTACGTATATTATTTTCGCGACATAATAATAATATGACGGTATTATTATTATAATCGTAACCGATTTAACGATTAAAAATTATTCAAATATTTATATAACCCGATTTTTAACTTGAATATTTTTTTACAACACTATGGTCAAGTTAATGCGCGTTTACTTTTAACTTTTAAGAGTTTGATTAATACAATAAATATCGTACATCATTTATTTTTTTCAAAAATACACTCACACTGTAAAGAATTCTCTGCTTTACGACTTTTATTCGAAATATTTTATCGTGCGACCGGTAGAAAACGAGACATTAACGCGAAACGTCGTTTTTTCCGTAAACTTTTCCCTTGAATAACATTTGATGCTCGCGTAATTATCATTAGGGACTATTCACACGTTGTCCATAAAGGTGTACGCCGACGTTCAGCTCGGTGATAATTTTTTTTTTCCCCCGATCTGAGGCGTATTTTTCTTCCAATTTTCCTGGGCGGAGGGAGAAACTATAACCGTTGGTCCGCGAAACCCGACGACGGATTTGTTCGTTTTAAAATATTTTTAAAATTAACGATATCGATCTATACGCCCCGTACAATAGGCGTATGATTAATCAAGCGACGAAAATATAGAAATCGTGTTTTACGACCGCGTTTTCGATTTGCAATAATTATATATTTATATCTACGCGGTTCTATGTGTGTGTACGGTCGTTCGAAATATCCGTGGAAACAACGCGGGCGACGATTGCAAATAGTCACGCGTGACGTGATTAGGAAATTTTTTTATTTTTTTTTTCTCTCTCTAAAACGATTCGGCGGTATTTACTGATTGGAAATATTACGACATTCTCTCGGTGTTTTTAATAGCGAATATCATATTGTCGGGACGAGGGGCGATTATTCATATACACATTTTTATCGGAGACTCGTGTGTCTTTAGTTATCCGCTGACCAAAGACCTCCGTTTGCTCTTGTAATTATTTAATAACGCGCTGTAAATCGCCGGGATACTTTGAATTTGTTCGAAAACGATGGGGAGGGGGGGGGTTATAAAAGGGCAGAAAATATAATACCCGCGTACTGTATACTTACTTTTAATGTCCGCCGCGGTATAATTGAATTTTTAAACCAAACGACGAAATAGGATAAGGATACCCACACGGGGGTTTGCGATGCGATAATATATAGGGACGGGGGGTTTTTTTTTGACGTTATTCCCGTTCGAGGGAATCGGGGGGAGAATGACGGATAGACCTTAGGGTGGCGACGACGACGAAAATATAAAACGCAGTCGTTCTCGTTAATATACGAGTACAACCCCCGTAGTAATTGTGTGTTTGACGTTCTATATGTATTATTTTTTAATTTGTTTCCGTGAGTTTAATTATAATAGGCGACCAAAGAAAAGAAAATAATGGAAATTGAATTCGGTCGTCCGTAAACCGTGTTAAAAACTACAAAAAAAAAAAAAAAAACACAAACCATTTTAAAATTCCCAGTTTCGTTTTGAATACCGTTGTAAACTCGGAAAAGATTTAATGAAAGAGTCTCTAGAGTTTTAATATAACATTAGTAATAATTATCAAGGTTCGTGCATTTGCGTGTTGTTTTTTTTTTTCTTCCTACGTAAGAAAACATGCCAAGTGAGTTGCAAATCCGTGGCATATTCGGCGTATAGTAGAATTTTTTGGAATATTTCGTATAAATTGAGGAAATTATTGTTTCTTATTTACTTTTCCGGACATTTTTTTACATAACCTTAGTATTTGTTTGAGAGTATTTTTATTCTTGTATGACACTGTATGGGTTTTACGAGTTTTACAGTTTGCAAAAAAAATCAACTTTGGTAATGACGAGAAAGCTTTGAAGACATGGAATGTGTTTTTTTTTTCATCATCGCAACAAACAAATCAATAAATAAAAATCGTATCGTTCGGTGTCCCAGTCGTGTGTCTACGCACGTAATCGATCGGATTGGTGTACGTCGTCTTCGCGCCCACTGTCGTCAAACATTATATTAGCATTATTATATTATTAATAATGTTATTAGGGTCTGGGACATGTTGTGTTTGCGTATTCTTCAATAACGACGGCTGTAGAATATTCGAAATAAAGTAGATAAATCTGTTTCAAAACATTACGGACTCGAATAAAAAATATTAAAAAAATTACATATGACATATTTTGCCCTTTTTTTCGGTTATATTCTCGATACATTTTGGCGATTTACTTTTTCACATTACCATAATATTAGACGGTAAAAAAAAACCCCCGGGAGGATGACCACAGTAAATCCTTCTTTGATGGATTCTTTCAACGGATGGGGTTTTAGCTCGTACCGACAACTCAAGAGTAGAGATTTTAGACGCTGTCGATGAATACCGCACTACGAATATAAAGCAATAAGCAAAAAAAAAAAATATCCCAAAATTGGTAAAACAAAAAAACAAAAAAAAAGGAAATTTCGGAGTTTTACTAACGCCGATTTATCAAATCTCGTTTATAAAAGTCCTCGTACCACAAAAATCATTCGGCGGGATTCGATCAAATTTAATTTTGTATATCCTACATTTCACCGGTATTCGTACTTTAGTTACTTTATCGTAACACATATATTATTTTTTTTTTCCTCTATAAATTGATTTTAACAAAATTACCGATATGTACTTACAATAGACACGCTAGGGTTGGTCATGCAATCCGAATAATCCGGATTTATGGGTTTGCTATTTTTATGTGACTAACAATAAGGTAGTATATTATTATAATTGGAATTGTGGAATTTATGAGAATAAAAAAAAAAAGTGGGAAAAAAATGATCATTGAACAGCAAAATTGTGTGTCGGATAATCCGTGAAATCCGGATTAGATAAATTCGAATACGGGCCCATCCCTGATACCCGTCTAACGTTAATTTATTCACAAATTTATAAATAAATATAAACGCGAGAAGATTATGCGGACGGGCGGTTTAGATCCTGGAGGATATAACGACCGCCCGAACGTCGCATTACCACCCCGGGGATGAAATGTTCGGTTAGGTTAGGTGAAACCCTATGTTATTATACAAGGCGAACACGAATACTCCGGATAATATATACATATATATAACATATTATTATTATACGAATAATACGACAGATGTCGGTTGTTTAACGAATATACGTACCGTCGAATTCGTTAATAACGTCCGTTGAAACGCGATTTTCGCGTAGTTTACGGTATTGGCCCGCCGCCTAAGGGACGCGCACCCTCGGTGTAATTTTGCGACGTAGACGCGCGTCTGTTAATAATAAATTGACGACGACGACGGTCCCGGGACGACCGTTTCGCGTACGAATCTAAAATAATATACGCGGAACACACCGGGATACGCGGGCTTTTTGCCCGGGCGTATAAAATATTATACGTATTATTATATTATATTATATTGTATTATTTATTGTTGTTCGATTTTTAAGGGTTTTACCGTAAGTCCCACGGTATACTACGGGCGTGTGTCGCGAATTGAAAACGTAACACCTTTTGTCCGTTGAATATATAGGGGTACGCCCGTAAAGTATACATTTTGAATTTGTCATTGTACCGCACGCGTATTGTTCGTAAGGCCCCCACCCCGACACGCTGTGGCTGTACTCGTAACGCAATAATATAGAGGGGGGTAGGGTGTCGAAAATGGCTAAAATTTCAACAATAAAATATTAACCATTTTAAACGAGCGTTCGAACCGTCATATATATATATATATATAGTATAATATAATACGCGTAATAGTGTCGAATTTTTCCTATTTGTCTCAGTAAAATATTAATAGCCACTGGCGAGGTTGTTAAACTGAAATTAAAAGAAAGAAAACAATTATTTATTATTATCAGGGCTCGGATTTTATAGCACTAAAAATAACTGAAATTAGACGCTATAATATGCCTAAAAATATTTTTAAATAAAATATGCCTTAAAGACATGAAAAAAAGAAATTTTGTTTTTTGTTTTTGTTTGATTTGATGATTTTAATACTGTTCGGTGCTACTTGAAAATAGATTATAATACGAAACGAAAATGTGGATATTTTTCTTATGGATTCACATGAATGACAAATTTGTTCTATTATTTTTCATCGCAATATAAACGAGATTTATGAAAAATTCAAATCGTTGTATTATGCATGTTAGCAAAAAATAGCACTACAATTCTGAAATACTTTGAATATGCAAAAAATAGCAATATAAAATTGTATAGTTGGTAATCCCCGGTGCATAAAACAATTTTATAATAACTGCTCACTCTACTATTTTTATCCGTATCCTAAAATAATTAGCAAATGTTATAATATCCAAACCATAATTAATATTAAAAATTTGGGTACGAACGTTACGCGATTATTGTTATCGCGTACCTCGTGAATTATTATTATTTTCGCGTGTAAAAGAATTCGCTAATCGCTACTTTAAAAAAAAAAATGTATTTTAAAACAACGTCGTCAAATACGTTTGGCAAAAAAAAAAACCCGCTACTTATAATTATTACACGACATTATTGTTATACTTTTCGAAGGTCGATGGAATGAGAAAAAAAAATATGTATATAATAATAATATGTCTTTGAAACCGAAAATATTTCGACAGATTAATTGGTACGGTATGTGCGACGACGACGACGTGGGAGCGTCGACCCCTTAAAGACAAAAAAGCGTTGGTATATAATATTACAAACGCTGTTTGACACATGGCGTCTGTAATTAAATGTTTCGTGTGTGACAACAGATTACAATATAATAAAAAAAATAAAAAAAATAGACGAGACGATTGCTGTGTGTGTGTAAAAATTATGCAAGAGTACATTGTCGAGCGGACGTACGAAATAATGTACAATAGTTAGTTATTATAATATTTGACCGGTCTTGTAAATTTGTTGTATCGTGTAAATTAAAAAGAAAAAAGAAAACATAATACGCGGAGACGCGTTTACATATTTTTCAGCGCCCCATCCCTCGGGGAACTGTTTTTTTTTTTTTTATAGTGGCGTATATCCGCGGGGCAGGGATAGAGATATGGGAGATGGATTTAATTTCGTTTTTTAACGATAAATCCTATCTTTTGTTCAAAAAAAAAAAAACCCCTAACTTTTCTTTATAAGATATTAAAATAAATGTAAGTCGTATTTACAAGCGACATTATACAGTACTCATACATATCACTATCATACATTAAAAAAAAAAAAAATTAAACAAATACATTATACGTTGAAAAATATAACTCAATATTCGAAATTTATTTTGCGAACCTTTTCTTGTGGGAAATCAATGGATACATTTTTAAATTCACGATTATTGATCACTTCTCTATCAACATAATTTATAGCGAGATCACTTAACCATTCTCGGTTCATATAGAAGACGTTAAATACTTTTTGATCGTATTTAATTTAGAAAAGCGTCGTTCGACCTATTATTGTTAAAATGATACAAAATGCTATCGGCTACGTTCGATATACAATTGCAATTATTTACGACTGGTAACACTTCCAATGGGGTGTACTATTGGGTTTAAACAGTTCGGATTCTGTTACCGACAGTAACTCGTCCGTTTCATTTCTATTGCATCAATATCAATATGCTTTACAAACATCGACATTTTCTGATAGTCGGATGTTTTTATTATTTTTTTTTTTGTATTTACTGATGAACAATAAATGAATGATTACTGGATATACGGGATAGTATAATAATCAACTAGAATCGGTTCGTTCTCAATTTGCCTACTTTGCCGATGGCGTTGGGCCCAAGTCCCGTCCCGTGTGTCTACCCGATTTCCTAATATGCTGAACACACAAATAGTCAAATAGTAGTGATAATTCCCGATAAATGATATACCATTTCCAAGGGAATTGTCGTCGTCGCGTCTGTCGCTGATTGTCGTCAACTCGGCGGGCCGGGCGACATGCGTGCGGCCTCGCACAACAGATGGTTTTTTTCTTTTCAAATCCGTCGCCCTCGCCGTATTGACCGCGTCTGGGGGGACGCCACTGTACGATCTGTACGATACGATACGACGACGGTATAATATATCGACGAACGTTATAAAATAATATCTCTCTCTCTCTATATATATATATATATATATATATATAATAATTATTATACGTTCGCGCACACGTGTCCGGCCGATCTCTCTTCCCGAGCCCTTCGCACGTACCGTCACGTCCGCCATAAGATTATTATTTATTATTATACACGGTATCGCATCCTCCCTTCGTATAATAACTCCGGCGTGCCACCGGTGCAACGTTTTCCACGCCCGTGTTACACCGTCGTTATATTATTTATATACACCGCAGCGGCGTCGTCGGCATAAATATTTTACGTGTATCTATACACGCATATGTGTAATACTGTTAATAATAATTTATATACGGTCCGTGCGAGTGTGTATACAATATTAGTATATATTATTAAAGGCGAGTCTTTGAGCCCCCACGACCTACGACCCGGACGACGTGTAATAATAATGCCGTCCGACTGTTTTTTTTTTTTTTTTTCTTTTTTTTCCACGTCGCCGGTCGCAAAATTACGTGATTTACCGACACTCCGTTTCACCACTGGCCGTTTAAAAACCGACCCAGTTCTATTACGTATACGTGTATAAACCGCACGTTTTTTCTCGATTCGGATTCTATAATATTTTCATAGTTTTTTTTTTCTCTGTCGTTTATTGTTATATTGTTATACGACAACGGGCCACGTCGTAGCAACACGTGCTTTTACAGAATATTATTATTATAATACGCAGACGTCGTCGTCCAGAAAATAATACGCGTAAACGGCGAAATAATCTTAATAATAATAAAAAAAAACCAACTACGAAATAACATAATATAATATTGTTATTATATCAAGGCGATTTGAAAGGGGCCGGATTTCGGGAGCTGAGTGTAGGCAATTATACGGAGAATAATTCACATTGACAGTAGTCATAGGAATGACAAATTTCGTCAACGTAAAGACAACACTATTGTCTGTGTTTGCGTGTTGGATTTACCTAACCTCGACGTATACGTCGACTAGATCGATAGTTGTACGGTCCATTGAAAACTTATAAAATAAAACCCAGTGTATTTATGATATTGCAAACAAACGGGGATAATGTGATAGTCTTATTGCGGTAAGAATAGAAAAAGCGGTTCTGTATTAGACAATAATTTTTGTTTTTCTTAGACTTTCGCGTTTCTTCGCCATATTTATCGTCCCCACTAATCTCGAGTCTTTAACGACCCCTATCCGTCCGTCGTCGACGGGGCCTCCACCCTGAACCCTTTTATGGTTAGGTTCTCAATTGGTACCTACTATTATTATTATTTTTATTTATTTTTTCCCCGGTATACAGATAAATATTAAGAAAACGATAACGGAAAAATAAGGAGAATGTCGAAATTTGGGACGGAAAAACGAATGTCAGAGAGGCTAGCACCAGAGACCACGAACCGGACCGTAATTTTGAGATAAATCTTCGAAGTACACAATCGGGTTAATATACCTAAATAGTAATAATAATAATAATATTACGACTGAAATATGCGTAGGTGCTGCGACCAGCAAAAGTTTGAATGGCCGCGGTGAATATTACATACTGGTATACCTATAAGGCAAATATATTGTGTATTTCGAGAAGAAAAAAAAGAGGTTGTCCAAATCTGCCGGTTTTCGTTTCGACATTTTATATCGTCGTAGTTATGTTTCACGCATATTTTACTTGACATAAAGAAAAGAAAAAACTAATTCAATATGGGTAACAACCCCTATAGTATTGTGGAACACGCATCACCTATAAAAAATATCCGATTTCGAAATCCGTCGATAAACGTCTAGACGCAGACGTTCGTGTACGCGTTAAATATTAAAATGGACGTTAAGCGTGCGTACGTTAATTATATCGTATTTTCCCGGGTTGGCCTTTTCTACCGGGAGTGGTGATTTTTTTTTTATTTTTTTTTTCTTGCCAATTTCTCGCGTCCGCCGGGAACGTCGGGGGACGTCGACATGCCGCCGGACGCGCATAAATATTATTTATCGTTACCGTCGAAAATGGGTACCGTAAAATAAAATTAAAAAAATACACTGTACGACCGAATAAAAAAAACCGTAAAAAAAAAAAACAAACATCAATTGTCGCGGCGAGACGCGCGAGAAACGGAGAAAAATGATTCGGTCGGACGACGATCGTTTGTATGGCCTCCGTTGATCTCGACGATTCGATAGATTTTCATCGCAATTTCCTATATAGTTTTAAATCGTACAAATTTGGCGAGCGAATCGAACGTCGTTGATAATAGTATAATATTATAGTAATAGTCGGCAACCTCCAAATTGTATATATATATATATATATATATATACGATATATAGGTTATATATATATATATATATAATCTCGATCAAGTATTAGATTTTAAAGATCTCGCGAGTGTATAGAGTTTGAATCCGAATATTAAACTTTCCCTGCAAAATTGATATAGATGATAACGAAATTGAGTAACCTAGGATTTTCTAAAAGAACACGACGTCGTTCGTTTAACGATCCTACTTCTCTACTGATCCGTCTCTCGTCATCTAATCGTATCGTTGACGATATAAAAAAAAAAAAAAAATCAATGACAATTTAAGATTCGAAAAGGATTTCACTGAAGGATAACAGCTATATATACACGATATTTCTACGTGCACTATTAGAATTGCACTTGTATTCGAATAAATAAATACAATTTGTTTCGGAACTCCCGTAGGAAAATCCCTGTCGTAGACGCCACAGGATCGCTATAATATAATACAACGTGTGTACCTGTTTATTGTGTGTGTGTATTTTATGGTTTTAACGTTGTTTTTATGTTGCAGGAACGGGCCACAGTCAAGACGATAACGTTTCGCATACCAGTCCTTATCATTCTTCGCCTTGTGTGCATTTAAACAACTGGACGGAGAACTGATAAGGGCTGGTGTGTCGATACATCGACGTGGGAACGACGACGGCTGCGGCGACGAACCCGATTTATATTCATAATTATTATCGTAAATTATTGTAATATTAAAAAAATTGTTACTTTTTTAGTCCTGTAATATCGTGCCCTATTATACTATGAACCGTGATTAATACCCTAAAAGTTTGATACGGTAATCCCTCCGACAGATTCCCCCGGGAGTTTCGTATGAATATCAATCAGACACCGTTGTTATTAAAATAATGCATTTAGGGTAGATGGTTTTTTTTTTTTTGTTAACGTTCAAAAGAACTTTTTTTTTGTTTTTTTTTAATTACTGTAATTTTTGGTATAATTAAGCCGAGTCGTATAATTATGCGAGAGTTTGTTTTTTTTTGTTTTTTTTTTTTTTAATTCTTGTAATAATCATTGTAATTTTAGTATTCTTTGTTCATACAGCTAATATTAAGTACAATAAATATTATTAGAGACGGACGGATATTATTGTTCGATACCTCGACACTGCGATATCTATTTGATAAAAATAAAAATAAAATGTGTATGAAATATCAACAATTTTACTATCGCCCATCTCTAATAGTTAATAATTAAGACAAACTACGTTTTAAATTTGTTTAGTATTAAGAAAAATAATGTGTAATAATAATATTAATATTGTGAATAAATATTTATTTATGACTGAGAAAGTTTTAAAAACTATATTCAATGTTGTCGATGTTGACTTTTGTATTTATCACAATTATTGTATTTTTTTTTTTTTTTTTTTTTTTTTATATATATATACATTATGTACAAGTCGTATAATATTGTTAAGACAACTTTAGTGAACCTACTCGGCGAATTAAACAAAAAAAAAAAAACCTTTCAAATGTCAAAAAGACAAAACCGGTTTTGTTTTTTTAAAAATTCAAGTAAAAAATTGACATTTTTAAAGTGACGTGACAGTTCTTTTTCAATTATCGAAAATGTCTACTAATGTTTACTCCGTATAAATATATCGTAATGCAGTTTAACCACGCTGTAGTTATTTTCAATTGGTTGTTTTTTATTTTGCTTTTAATAAATCCGCGTCGTTTGGCGTTTTTAAATACAAAATTTAATGTATACACTTATTAATTTGTCGTTCGATCATTTCTTCGCCATTCAACACAATGCGTAATTGGGGTCACATCTGCGGCCGTAACTTCAGCCACTTCTCCACTCGCGACAACCGATAAACAGTAAAATAAACGAGCTCGTAAAACTAACGAAGGATGAAACAAATCAATTGGTACGTCGTTGACGAACAATTAATTCCGTCTAATAAATAAATAAATAAACACCCGCAGGACCGACAATCGCTTTCCATTATAGACAAAGACAGCCGCTGATATCCCGTTTAATCGGGAGGAGGAGATGGTCTCCTTTTCCCCTCTCCCCTCGCCATAGATTTCTGTCCAATACGATTTTTTTCTATCCTTACACGTACATTATTTATGCGATAAATGAGAAGTGGACATTGTGGCCCATAGGTATTTCGATGGAATGTCCCCGCGGGTTCTAGACACGGAAATCGATCGATTCTTGCACGTCGTCTGTTATTGTTGTTATAAATTGCCGACGAAAAAATCAAAAAAAAATCGATCGCTTTCCAATGAAACCGTCGAAATACGTAAATCCGAGATAAATGTAGATACGCGTCGAGTTAAGAGAGTTATGTTCGTTTATGTTAGAAATAAAATTTAACTTCTGTAACACGACGTCTTGCCCAGATCTCGGACCAGTGTCCGATAAAATATTAGGCGGGCTGCATACTGAAGAAACTAGTTTTAAGAAACTAATTTCATGAAATGTGAAATTTTAGTTTCATGAAACCATTCAATTGAAAATCAAATAGATACGCACACTGAGTTTCATGAAACAAAAATTTCTCATAGTTGCGCAACCACGGTTTCATGAAACTTTTAATTTTGGTTTCAACAATAAAGTTTCGTATAAATTATAAATAAATAATAATAATAATAATAATAATATAATTAATATTATATTATTATAAATTTTGTATGTTCATGTTATTTATGTTATATTTATCATATTTTAGTATTATATATATATATACACTATACACTGTAGTATATACAGCATAGTAACAATAGTAAATACTATCGTACTAATTTAATAGTGTTTATATACGACATAATAATCCCCATAGTAAAATCCCATAAATGGAAACGTTATCGACGTTTTGACCAATATTATCATTGTTTTTTTTATTTTTATACAAAATATGGTTTGTGACGATCTACCATATTACTATTTTAATAGTACAACGTACGTCGTTCGGAGTAGTTGTTCTTGAAATGTCTTTAGTGCTAGGAAAAATTAAATTAATTAATACGATGTCGAAAGGAATTCGAGATTTTAATTCTAAATTAATAGAAGCAATCGAAGGATACGACTGTTTATACGATTACAAAAACAAGGATTATTAAAAGTGGATAAATCCAATACCTACATTTCCTTTTTTCGATACGAAGCCACCAATACAACATTAACACATCCTCATCATCAGATGACATTGTCGAAACTATACATTTTTTTGTTTCACCAGTGTACGCAAATATGAAATTAGTTTCATGAAATTGGTTTCTTAAACCAATTTCTTCAGTGTGTAGCCCGCCTTATTCTACACGAAATCGGGTCCTGTCTAAATTAAAAATACGATACAATAGTACAATAGTCGAGAGTAGTAGTAAGCTAATATTATTATAACGATGTTGAAGTATAAAAAAAAATAAAAACAATTCTCGTTTACACTAAGTCGTTAACAAACGTTTAAAATAATGTGGACAGTATTTAATCTTCAACGAATTTAGACGAATAAGAATAGCAATTTAACCGAATTCCTAAACAATGACGACCACCAGACGGTTTGTACTAAAATTAATGAAATCCATCGCGGAATACCGCAAAACTATTTAAAACATTAATAATGTACACGCGCGTATAAATATGCTAATTTGCAGATAATGTAAAACAATATTACAATGTGTCCAAAGCCCCAAAACGTTGGTCAGTGGTTAAGGAAGTCGAAACCTTGACATTATAAGAATAATTCTCAAAAAAACGGATATACTTCACACCATGGGTGGGTAGTTGGGAATGTAGGATATATATATATATATATATATAGGGTAATTTAGTTTAAATATGCAGTCATATTGCATATGAAAAGCGATTCGGAGTGAAGTTCGGTTAAACATGTTTTGATAAATTGTATTGATCTGTAACTACAAAATAAATTTGACTTCATGAAACTAAATCAAAATTAAAAATAAAAAAACTATAAAATTTAAATTGCCGAAAATATCTACAAAACGTCAGAATATTTTACAAATTTCACCACGTCTAGAAAGTGATAATGTAAGTGAAATTTTTAGGCCTCTATATGATTATTTTTAACGAAAATACAATGACAGAACAACAATATTGAAAATAGCAGGAACCGTTGCTGTGTAATTATTCCCGTTTTTGTTCCCCGGTTTTTCTCTATTATTTAGAAAACTACAAAAGAAAATCAAAAAATTATTTTCACAACAATGCACCAACTAAATCCAAAATACTACAAGAAAGTTCGAATAAAGATAGGATAATTGATAGGAGCAAGATTTCTGGTCGAAAAGTTGTTTTTAGACAGAAAAAAAAAAGATATTACTCATGGGCGAACAACTGTTGTAGGTGGGAAGTTAAAAAGGTACGCAACAATAAATCATTGCTAACGAAAACCAATTCTGAGTGAAGTTAGTCACGTTTTGAAATGATTTATACGGTTTTTATCAAAATATGCACTTTAAACGCTTATAAAAAAAAATATTAATTACATTACAATTAACTTTTTTTTATTACCGCTAAGTATAACTTATGGGTGTATAATTTTGAATATTTGACCGCATTTTTAAAAGGCTAATATAAATAGATACTATTCAGTGAAAATGTCTAAAAATAAAACCCTCTACGAATATGTTTAACTGAATTACAACAAAAAATAAAATCGAAAATAACAGGTTATTGCGTAAATATTCCCGTTTTTCCTCCATTATTAAGGAAACTACAAAGAAAAACCAAAAAATGCGTCAACTAGATCCGAAACGTAACGAAAAGTTTTCTTATCGTTTTTTGATTGGAGCAAGATTTTCTGGTAGAAAAGTTGTTTACAAACAGAAAAAAATACGCACATCCTAGTAATATTAAAACATTCCTTGCTACGCTCGGAATTTAAAATTGCTCAGATCTGATAATCTTGTCGAATAATTTATTTTTTTTTTTATTAGGAAAATAACATTTACAATCTGTACAATATTAGCACAATACGCAAATTTGCAGAACTAACATAAATATAAACATGAAAACATGAATAATTAAATAACTTCCCCGGTCATGTTACCATATAAAATTGATAACAAGAGATAATCTTTTTTTTTTTATATATATATATCCGTTGGGTTAATAATAAATTAATAATAACAAAAAGGTCATGGACGAGATCCATCCTCCATATGCCTCCCATCGTATCTATACCCATGTTTTCACCTCGTCAAGTGTCTATTATTTACCACCTTTTAAACTCACTACTTGGAGTGTAACGAGAAAAATCGTCGGGGGTTATGTGGTGTAATAATATTATACGCGAGTCGAGGAAAAAAAAAAAAGAGTTCTAGCCGCCAATGCTTATCGTCCATGGTTCTACGTACTTATACACAATCGGAAGACTGATATGGAAATGTTCGATAAGTAAATAATATAAATATGGTGTGCCCGGTGCTGTATGACAAATTAGTAAATAAGAATTATAGCAGTAAAACACCAACGTGGTTATGTCGGACCGATAAGAATTATTATGATTCCTCTCACTCACTCCTCATACAATCATATGCAATGCCGTCGGTCAACGATTAGAACGACACCAAAACATTTACTACGTTTTCACGTAGGCATTTTTCGATATATATTTCCCAGGCAATCGTTTTTAAACTTTAAACTTAAAACAAAAAAAAAATATTTTTTAAATATTATATTTTAAATATAATTTTAAATTTCATCAATGTATAAATCCGTATCGAAGAAACTGCGTATTCGAATACAACTGGCGCTACAATGTGCTACATCCCTTAAGCGCGGTAAAAATATTCAAACTAAAGAAACGTTCTATATTTATTTTTAATATACAATATTATTAGGTATATTATTTTCCCTGTAATTTATTAACGAAAATATTTCCATGCCGTTTTCAACGGTCAATATTAATATATACGTACAATTAGGGCCGTCCTTCGAGGGGCGAGTGGGGGGTGTTTACCCTCTGTCCCCCTACAATCATGATGGTTTTAGTATTTAGTCGGTAAATTTACACATGGTTAAAATTCTCGGCATCGCCAGTATTTCTGGTGAATTTCAGAACAATCAGAATTTCTTTTTACTATTTTTAAAAAATATTTAAAATACCTATATAAAGTGTATAGACTAGTCGTCTAAAATACAGGGTGGGGCGTGGTTACTTCTTTATCTGAAACTCTCGCAACTGAGCGGCTATTAATAGCAGAGCGTTGATTTATGGCTTGTTCGAAAGCACGTTATCTAAGGTTTTTGTTATATTTAGTTCAGTGTCAACAATGCTGTGGACAAAGCAAGAGCGCGCGTTCGCCGTGGAGGCCTACTTTTCTTTCAGCCGTTCGATCATTGCAACTCAGCGTGCTTTCAGAAACCATTTCAATATCGCACCTGCAGGTCGCGTGCCTGATCGGAAATCGATTTGTTTGTGGGTGGACACGTTCAGAGATACCAGTAGTGTAATAGAAAGTATTATATAATGCTACCAACGGTCTTGCCATTTTTGAAAACACCTTTGGATTTCCTCCAAGGTTAATCCTAACCACCTAGCCTTTAGTTCGTCTGTCGCGTTATGGATGGTTTCGTTAACGTCTTCGAATCTCTGACCTTTGAGGGTGACAAAAAAAAATTACAGGGAGTCAAGTCAGGCGAATATGATTGGTGAAGAACTACTATTATTTTTGTTGGATGCCAAAAATTCACGTATGAAAAGTGCTGAATGCGCTGGTGCAAAAGCCACGACTTTGATTTCCACGCTTTTGGCCTTTTACGGCGTACTTTTTTTCTTAATCTTTCCAGTACTTGTTTATAGAAAACTTAATTTACTGTCTGACCTGTACAAACTCATAATGGACTAACCAAAAAAATCGAAAAAAAAACAATGAGCATTACTTTGATGTTTGACCGGACCTGACAACATTTTTTTGGACGAGGTGAATTTGAATTTTTCACCTTTGGTTTCGGGATCATATCTATATACCAATGTTTTATAACCCGTCATAATTTGTTTTATAAAACTTCGGTCATTAGAAACCCGAATTTTTAGTTCCAAACATACTTCAATGCGATGTTCCCTTTTTTCTTCGGTTAACACTTTTGGCACTAATTTTGCGGGCACTCTTTTTATACTCAATTCATCTGATAAAATCGACCGACTTGTATTATTTTATTATTTTTTTGACAATTGATATGCCAACTCCATTAGCTATTTCCCTGATGGTTAACCGTCAGTCATTTCTAATTTTTATCGAACGCTTTTTATCAGTGACGTTAAAAACTGAATACTGAAATCGTTCGTTATCACTAGAAAATAAATTAATTTTATGTATTTCCAATGTCGAACTACGAATAAACAAACTATTTAATATAAAACAATAGCAAATATCGCATTAATTTGTACTTTATAGCAGTGGTCCCAAACAGATAGTCCGCGATGTTCAAACATATTTTTCACGATTATCAATTTTTTAATTTAAAAATTTAAGAATATATTGAAATTAAAAAAAAAATAATAAAAAATAAGTGAACTTATACCTATCATATTATTTACGGTTTAGTGTACGCAATTCATAATCCCACAACTGGTCAAAGAAGCGTGTGCTAATTAAGAGTCACATTAATTAAATACATATTAATTTAAACTTGTATTATTTATTTCACATTGAATACAAATCGATTAATTTGAGTTTTTAAAATCTTATGATCTTATGATCATGTTGATTAAATACCAAAATTAAATTTTTTTTTTTTTACTACATTAGTCTGATGTCCGTAAATAAATACAAATATTTTCCACAATATAAACTGACGTCGTCAAGGTATGAACGCGATAACGACGTTTATCTACCAAAATATAATATAGAAAAACAAAGTAATAAACAATTTTATTTTAAGATAACATTGTATAATATTTTAATAACAATAGTTGTGTAGTTGGTCTTCGGCAAGTAGGTATATTTTAATGATTATATTAACTATAATTTAATTTTAAATAAGAAATTAACAACGGAATTTTAATAGAACTTGTAAGAGCTAGAAAGTGTTTATATGATTTAAGTCACAAGGAGTACAATCACTATTCTTTTAAGGAATCTTTATGGAAGAACATTGGACATGAAATTAATACAGCCAATTTCTGTTTAGCCGGTGACGCCTCTCTAAAGTGAGTGTCCTGTTTAGTAATGTCATTTATAATTTTTGATAAAAGCATATTGAACTGATATGAGCTCATTCAAAAATAAATATGAAAAATTGTTTTAGTGATTTTCCAAAGAGACTCGTAAACTCTAATATTCGCCCTCAATTTTTCTCCGTTTTAAAATGTCGTGTACCCAATACGGTTTTTTAATTTTCGTCGTTTGCAATTTGCCATCAAGGCAAAATGTTTGGTAGTCCAGTGCTTAAACATAGTTTTAAAATTACGCATTGCAGGACTCGTTGTACTACTTGTAATTACTTAACTGTAGTACATATAACATTACCTTTGTCAATTTTGATGGTCGGTGCTGTCTATCTGTTTTTGCGGGTACAGTGTGAATACTCTCTATAATGTCGGTACGATTAGGGTCTGTACGGTCCGGTGCCGGTCAGTGAATATTCAGTGTAAACCCACCTTTAACCGCAATAACTCTCTCTCTCTCTCTGTCTCATAATTGCGTATTATTATTGTTTTTATTAATCAATTATTAGTTACCGATATATGTAATATATCGATATGGATAGATTTTTTTTAATTAAACGACCTAATGATAAGTGATGTTGTTGAAACTAAAGTTCGGGAGTTAGCGGAAACTTCATCAGATGTGAAAACAAACCACGAAGATGACAAAAACTGTACTCTGTTCAAGTTAAGAGTGCCCAATTGCTCGGACGAAAACTAGTTCTGTCCGCACGTGTGACTTGCTTATCTTGCAACGGGGACCGCTGTGGCATGCCGACGCACGTTTATACGTAGTGAGTATAGTATCACAACGTTTTAACGTGATGGTACTAAATTGAACAGTTTTGTTATTGTTTCGTGCCGTCCGTTGTTTTAATTGTTTTGTATTAATTTTTAATATGGATAGTTACAACAACGACGAAGATGAACAAGCAGGACCATCACCAGTTAAAAGGAATAAATATATTATAATAACACGTATGTTACGCGACGATCACAGAGCGTTTGATCTCGCCCGGGGGGCGTCGTCAGACGGTTGTCGGCGGCTCAGTACGCATGCGTGAGTTTGGGCAATCTTAAATTGAACAGAGTGTACCAAGATAGTTTTCTTATCGAGTTTGGATTCGTTGAAAAAGGCGAACGCTGTCCAAAATGCGTTATCTGGATTATTATTAGGATGATTACATTAGGATAGTGTCAAGCCATCAAAGCAAAAACGGCATTTAATAATTAAACATGCCCGATTCCCTTTCATAAAAATGAAGAATTTTTTTTTCATTCTATACTATAGTGTACCGATTAAAAATCCGGGCTTTACGACAAAAACAACAATAATAGTAATAAATAAATGCATAAATGAAATATGTTCCGTTGCACCGTCCCGTAAATGTAATCGGAACAATAATATAATACGCCAACACTACAGCAAGTTTATATATAAGTATTTATTATTGGCTTCGTAACTCTACCCACTTTGCTAGGAATAAACAATAGTAATTAGTCTTTTTTTTTATTTATTTTTTTTTATATTACACATACAATCGTTATTAAAATGTACACTGCGAGTACAATTACGGACATATATAAACGCGTGCCCTGCCTCATAATCGTTTCGCACATAAGTGTACACCGACTACGTTTAACTGCAAACACGGAATAGTCGAACGATCAAATCATTTTAATCGATCAAATTTTTAATAAATAACTTAAATAAGAATTATTCATTATTATTATTATTTTTTTTTAAACATATTCCATTCATGTGTACACAATATATTAAATAGTAAAAATTCAATAAATATTTTCACTTGTCCGTATATTACTAAGGCCCTGCGATTTGCATATATTTATATTCATATATATTTAATTTTTTTACTAGATTGTTATTACATTATGGTACATCATTCAATGTTATTCTTTTGATATCTACAGAAAATCCAAACACTGTGTTCAAGCTGTTCTTAATATTTCTGTTTAGATTTTTGTCTCATAAGGCACACATAAAAGAAAATTAAAATTTTTAATTTTCAAGAGTTCTGTCACCATTACTATGCTATAGCCGTGGTTAAAACATCATAGTTAAAAAAATTCCAAGGGGAATCCAACTATCGACCCCCTACCCCCCTCAAAAACACCACTGTAAAGTACCTATATAATATTATAGGATATTTAAAATATAACAATTATCCGCTAAGTACTAACTTCTTTTCCATTAATCGGCCAAAACATACTGTTCGTTGAAAATATGGCATTGTGTATAATGGAATTCAGTAATTTAAATTGGTATTTACAGCGTTAAAAATGACAAAAATAATAATAAATTACACTATTTAACCGAACAAGTGCAATAGCATTTATACGCGCTTAATATTTCGAATCGGAATAGTACGCCGGGCATTTGACGGGGCGTCGACGACGACATTATCAGTCGGCATATCGAATATACCCCAATGATTATGAATGATAAAAAAAAATTATTGATAACGTCGATCCTTTGCTATCACAGATTATACTCCGTATATTCGCGAGCGACAAACGTTTGCCGATTTATTATAGAAAGTAGTTTTAATTTTCTACGTGAATATAAATTTGTGAATTGATGGAAGAAGTTGATTTACAGCTAATGAAGTATCTACATCTTTCCAAAGTTAAATATCTTCGAGAGCTGAAATAATTGCAGGTTGTTATTCATCATCAGGACATTCCACGCATCTTGTAGAGCAAACCTTACATATATGGGTACTTTTTTTTTTTTTGTTTTGCTCGTGTCGAAACTTACATAACATTTTATGTATCTATGTTTCGTGTGGAAACTTACCATGCCTCAAGAATCAAATGGTTCTGACTTTTTGGACTTTTTGTTTTTTCCTGCGTTTCTCTCATCGATTAAACTAATACCGTAACTCGCGAGTACATAAAAGACAAAATCTTAACATACACGAATGTGAAACCTTACGCTGTGCCGTCGTCGTTCGCCAAAAACAAGTAAAATTTCATTACTAAAAAAGGTTAGTCAATATTATAAAGAACTGTAAAGGTACATTATATGTATCTTTATGATGATTTATTCTATTTATTCGAATTCATACTACCTTTTTGATTATCAAATTTTACTTGCTCTTGGCGAATAACGACGGCACGGCGTACCGTTTCGTAATCGTACATGTTAAAAGTTTGTAATTTATCTACTCGAGAGTTACGGTATTATTTTCATCGATGAGAGAGATGCCGGTAAAAAGAAAAAGTCCAAACGGTCATAACCACTTGAATCTTGAGGTTGGGTAAGTTCCCACACGAAACATAGAATGCAATGCAGAATATTGCACTTTACGTAAGTTTCGACACGAAAAAAAAAGTACCCGTATATGTACTGAGCAATGTTATTAACGTACGGGCAATGGCCAAAAAATAGTAGTAGTAGTTTTTTCTACGATTTCAGCAATACTTGCACAGACGAAAACACCTATATTAATAGATTAAATTTTTTATTAGAACTACTGTAACTTGTATCGATTGCGATTATAATATATAATATAAACTATAGACCCAACTAACATCGTGCAAATGAGATTTCAAGAATGTACATTTTATTATTAGCATATTAAGGTTACTAATACTTTTTGGTAGATTTAGAAAGTTTTTAATTGATTTTTTTTCACTGTAAAATAAAAGCATAGCATATATGTATTAAAATTTATATTACATTATTTTTTACAGATTTATACTACCATCAATACATTAATTCCAAACAGCTAAGTGTGTGGATTTGTCAATTTTCTAGGTAATTTTTATTTTTTAACTTCTGGTATAGAAATAAGATTTTTTTTTTTTTTTGTATAACTTTGTTGTAAATAATACTAAAATTATTATCATCTGATCTTAGTTTAATAAAATATTCTCTAAGATATTTCACTAAAAATACTTCAGATAACAGATCTATAACTGGTACTTTTTGAATCACATTAAAACTGTATTTAATATATGAATAAAAATAATAAAATCAAAACATTTCATTCGAAAATTATGCCTCTAACTTCAGTTATATTTGTTTTGTTGGTAATGACCTCTTAGCATTTAAGTAACGCTGAATTTTTCAAAGCTTTTCTACTTGACGGTTTTCCTGCTTATTAAAATAATGTACACATATAGATAATTGTTCATCGTTTTAGTCACTGATCTCATTAGCTATAATATAAACCATCCTATTTTTTACTCTACTTGAAATGTATTGTTTCATAACAAATTTTCTAATTGTTCACTAAACCTTGTATCATACTTATTTAACACAAACCAATTAAATACATTTTTTTCTTATACTATTGATAATTTTTTCTGAATTCACTGTAGGTTTATAGTGCGTCAATTACCTAGTCCTTATTATAACCTTCTAGATTCTATCAGTAAAATTGCTATAACACACAATTTAAATTTTTTTTTTTTTAATTCCAAAATCAGGTATTCAATAACACTTGGTGATTGACTTTGTTTTATGTATTTCTTATGACTTGATTTCAGAACAAAAAAAAAAAAAACATCAAAATAATTCTTTCTGTTTAAAAAGATATACAACTTTCCCTAAATCCTTTTGCAATGACTATTATTTTCATATAGAATTTAAATTGTCCAGCATTAACGTATAAGCACATCACAATATTTACTCAGAATATTTCTTTTAGTATTACATCGTATCTTCTGAAAAAAAATGAATAAATGTCTCATTTTTATTGCTAAATATGAATTATTTTATCCTACATTGCAAACAATAGTTCAGTACCCAACTAACGTCATGTAAATGAGACTTCAATATTTTCTTAACATTATTATCATTTCCAATTTAACTTGTTTGTTTTATTTATTACAGAAATTGATGCTGCTGTTTACAACATCGAGTTTAATTAAAATATTTAATGTTACCGATGTATCGAAAATGCATAACAAGTTGGTCATTAAGATTACAAACAATACAGCATATGAAACTACCAGTTTTATTGTAGCAGGTAATACTTTAAATTTGGTTATTGATTCTATTTTATCTAAAGAAAAGAGTATATTTTGGTAATTATGTTACCTTACAATAAATTTGAATTTGCTTAAATTGACTATAGCTAAGTGGTATACTATGGTGATAAGTAATTATTTAGAAAACAACCATAGGTTATTATTTGGATATCTTGGATTATAATTTCGAATAGCGTACATAATAAATAATAAAATTTAAAATAATTCAATTTTTTTTACTAGATTTATATGGCACTCAACATACATTACATAACTATAAATACATATGCCTACGCCTAATAACCTCTGCCCCTTGGTATGTTACCAATAAAAACCTCCATAAAGATTTGAACATGCCAACCCTTAACGACCTAGCCAAATCCTATTATTCAAAATTCCACTCAACGCTTCGCGCTCATTCAAACCCCATCATTAAAAGCTTATCCTCTACCATCATTCCTAGAAGGTTAAAAAGGCAATGGCCAAGAGATCTCCTCAACACCTAACTTAAATAAAAAAAAAATAAAAAAAAAAAAAAAAAAACATTAAATAAATAAACTCAAACCCTAATTTCTGGTCAGGTGGCACTGCTGGGAGCCTTCCTCCTCTTGTTATTTTTTCTTATATATTATTTATTACTCTGTCATCACACTTACTCATTATACACTTATGTATAGATTGTAAATATACTTTATTTTTATATTTTTAATAAAAAAAAAAAAAACTATAAATTAACCAGTATTTTCACATTGGGTATACATATAGACTTAATGAATTGTGTCTGTTCCCATAACGTTTTAGAGAAGTCTATGCTTTATTTTGTCGTATAGCATACATTATATTCAATGTTTTTCATATGCTATATACAGAAATTACAATCACTGTGTAAATAATGGTCTTCAAATTTCTTTTTAGATTGTTTTTTCAAAAAGCATTCATAAATAATAATTAAAATTTTAAATTATTTAATTTTTTTACTAGATTGTTATTACATTATGGTACATCATTCAATGTTATTCTTTTGATATCTACAGAAAATCCAAACACTGTGTTCAAGCTGTTCTTAATATTTCTGTTTAGATTTTTGTCTCATAAGGCACACATAAAAGAAAATTAAAATTTTTAATTTTCAAGAGTTCTGTCACCATTACTATGCTATAGCCGTGGTTAAAACATCATAGTTAAAAAAATTCCAAGGGGAATCCAACTATCGACCCCCTACCCCCCTCAAAAACACCACTGTAAAGTACCTATATAATATTATAGGATATTTAAAATATAACAATTATCCGCTAAGTACTAACTTCTTTTCCATTAATCGGCCAAAACATACTGTTCGTTGAAAATATGGCATTGTGTATAATGGAATTCAGTAATTTAAATTGGTATTTACAGCGTTAAAAATGACAAAAATAATAATAAATTACACTATTTAACCGAACAAGTGCAATAGCATTTATACGCGCTTAATATTTCGAATCGGAATAGTACGGCGGGCATTTGACGGGGCGTCGACGACGACATTATCAGTCGGCATATCGAATATACCCCAATGATTATGAATGATAAAAAAAAATTATTGATAACGTCGATCCTTTGCTATCACAGATTATACTCCGTATATTCGCGAGCGACAAACGTTTGCCGATTTATTATAGAAAGTAGTTTTAATTTTCTACGTGAATATAAATTTGTGAATTGATGGAAGAAGTTGATTTACAGCTAATGAAGTATCTACATCTTTCCAAAGTTAAATATCTTCGAGAGCTGAAATAATTGCAGGTTGTTATTCATCATCAGGACATTCCACGCATCTTGTAGAGCAAACCTTACATATATGGGTACTTTTTTTTTTTTTGTTTTGCTCGTGTCGAAACTTACATAACATTTTATGTATCTATGTTTCGTGTGGAAACTTACCATGCCTCAAGAATCAAATGGTTCTGACTTTTTGGACTTTTTGTTTTTTCCTGCGTTTCTCTCATCGATTAAACTAATACCGTAACTCGCGAGTACATAAAAGACAAAATCTTAACATACACGAATGTGAAACCTTACGCTGTGCCGTCGTCGTTCGCCAAAAACAAGTAAAATTTCATTACTAAAAAAGGTTAGTCAATATTATAAAGAACTGTAAAGGTACATTATATGTATCTTTATGATGATTTATTCTATTTATTCGAATTCATACTACCTTTTTGATTATCAAATTTTACTTGCTCTTGGCGAATAACGACGGCACGGCGTACCGTTTCGTAATCGTACATGTTAAAAGTTTGTAATTTATCTACTCGAGAGTTACGGTATTATTTTCATCGATGAGAGAGATGCCGGTAAAAAGAAAAAGTCCAAACGGTCATAACCACTTGAATCTTGAGGTTGGGTAAGTTCCCACACGAAACATAGAATGCAATGCAGAATATTGCACTTTACGTAAGTTTCGACACGAAAAAAAAAGTACCCGTATATGTACTGAGCAATGTTATTAACGTACGGGCAATGGCCAAAAAATAGTAGTAGTAGTTTTTTCTACGATTTCAGCAATACTTGCACAGACGAAAACACCTATATTAATAGATTAAATTTTTTATTAGAACTACTGTAACTTGTATCGATTGCGATTATAATATATAATATAAACTATAGACCCAACTAACATCGTGCAAATGAGATTTCAAGAATGTACATTTTATTATTAGCATATTAAGGTTACTAATACTTTTTGGTAGATTTAGAAAGTTTTTAATTGATTTTTTTTCACTGTAAAATAAAAGCATAGCATATATGTATTAAAATTTATATTACATTATTTTTTACAGATTTATACTACCATCAATACATTAATTCCAAACAGCTAAGTGTGTGGATTTGTCAATTTTCTAGGTAATTTTTATTTTTTAACTTCTGGTATAGAAATAAGATTTTTTTTTTTTTTTTGTATAACTTTGTTGTAAATAATACTAAAATTATTATCATCTGATCTTAGTTTAATAAAATATTCTCTAAGATATTTCACTAAAAATACTTCAGATAACAGATCTATAACTGGTACTTTTTGAATCACATTAAAACTGTATTTAATATATGAATAAAAATAATAAAATCAAAACATTTCATTCGAAAATTATGCCTCTAACTTCAGTTATATTTGTTTTGTTGGTAATGACCTCTTAGCATTTAAGTAACGCTGAATTTTTCAAAGCTTTTCTACTTGACGGTTTTCCTGCTTATTAAAATAATGTACACATATAGATAATTGTTCATCGTTTTAGTCACTGATCTCATTAGCTATAATATAAACCATCCTATTTTTTACTCTACTTGAAATGTATTGTTTCATAACAAATTTTCTAATTGTTCACTAAACCTTGTATCATACTTATTTAACACAAACCAATTAAATACATTTTTTTCTTATACTATTGATAATTTTTTCTGAATTCACTGTAGGTTTATAGTGCGTCAATTACCTAGTCCTTATTATAACCTTCTAGATTCTATCAGTAAAATTGCTATAACACACAATTTAAATTTTTTTTTTTTTAATTCCAAAATCAGGTATTCAATAACACTTGGTGATTGACTTTGTTTTATGTATTTCTTATGACTTGATTTCAGAACAAAAAAAAAAAAAACATCAAAATAATTCTTTCTGTTTAAAAAGATATACAACTTTCCCTAAATCCTTTTGCAATGACTATTATTTTCATATAGAATTTAAATTGTCCAGCATTAACGTATAAGCACATCACAATATTTACTCAGAATATTTCTTTTAGTATTACATCGTATCTTCTGAAAAAAAATGAATAAATGTCTCATTTTTATTGCTAAATATGAATTATTTTATCCTACATTGCAAACAATAGTTCAGTACCCAACTAACGTCATGTAAATGAGACTTCAATATTTTCTTAACATTATTATCATTTCCAATTTAACTTGTTTGTTTTATTTATTACAGAAATTGATGCTGCTGTTTACAACATCGAGTTTAATTAAAATATTTAATGTTACCGATGTATCGAAAATGCATAACAAGTTGGTCATTAAGATTACAAACAATACAGCATATGAAACTACCAGTTTTATTGTAGCAGGTAATACTTTAAATTTGGTTATTGATTCTATTTTATCTAAAGAAAAGAGTATATTTTGGTAATTATGTTACCTTACAATAAATTTGAATTTGCTTAAATTGACTATAGCTAAGTGGTATACTATGGTGATAAGTAATTATTTAGAAAACAACCATAGGTTATTATTTGGATATCTTGGATTATAATTTCGAATAGCGTACATAATAAATAATAAAATTTAAAATAATTCAATTTTTTTTACTAGATTTATATGGCACTCAACATACATTACATAACTATAAATACATATGCCTACGCCTAATAACCTCTGCCCCTTGGTATGTTACCAATAAAAACCTCCATAAAGATTTGAACATGCCAACCCTTAACGACCTAGCCAAATCCTATTATTCAAAATTCCACTCAACGCTTCGCGCTCATTCAAACCCCATCATTAAAAGCTTATCCTCTACCATCATTCCTAGAAGGTTAAAAAGGCAATGGCCAAGAGATCTCCTCAACACCTAACTTAAATAAAAAAAAAATAAAAAAAAAAAAAAAAAAACATTAAATAAATAAACTCAAACCCTAATTTCTGGTCAGGTGGCACTGCTGGGAGCCTTCCTCCTCTTGTTATTTTTTCTTATATATTATTTATTACTCTGTCATCACACTTACTCATTATACACTTATGTATAGATTGTAAATATACTTTATTTTTATATTTTTAATAAAAAAAAAAAAAACTATAAATTAACCAGTATTTTCACATTGGGTATACATATAGACTTAATGAATTGTGTCTGTTCCCATAACGTTTTAGAGAAGTCTATGCTTTATTTTGTCGTATAGCATACATTATATTCAATGTTTTTCATATGCTATATACAGAAATTACAATCACTGTGTAAATAATGGTCTTCAAATTTCTTTTTAGATTGTTTTTTCAAAAAGCATTCATAAATAATAATTAAAATTTTAAATTATTTAATTTTTTTACTAGATTGTTATTACATTATGGTACATCATTCAATGTTATTCTTTTGATATCTACAGAAAATCCAAACACTGTGTTCAAGCTGTTCTTAATATTTCTGTTTAGATTTTTGTCTCATAAGGCACACATAAAAGAAAATTAAAATTTTTAATTTTCAAGAGTTCTGTCACCATTACTATGCTATAGCCGTGGTTAAAACATCATAGTTAAAAAAATTCCAAGGGGAATCCAACTATCGACCCCCTACCCCCCTCAAAAACACCACTGTAAAGTACCTATATAATATTATAGGATATTTAAAATATAACAATTATCCGCTAAGTACTAACTTCTTTTCCATTAATCGGCCAAAACATACTGTTCGTTGAAAATATGGCATTGTGTATAATGGAATTCAGTAATTTAAATTGGTATTTACAGCGTTAAAAATGACAAAAATAATAATAAATTACACTATTTAACCGAACAAGTGCAATAGCATTTATACGCGCTTAATATTTCGAATCGGAATAGTACGCCGGGCATTTGACGGGGCGTCGACGACGACATTATCAGTCGGCATATCGAATATACCCCAATGATTATGAATGATAAAAAAAAATTATTGATAACGTCGATCCTTTGCTATCACAGATTATACTCCGTATATTCGCGAGCGACAAACGTTTGCCGATTTATTATAGAAAGTAGTTTTAATTTTCTACGTGAATATAAATTTGTGAATTGATGGAAGAAGTTGATTTACAGCTAATGAAGTATCTACATCTTTCCAAAGTTAAATATCTTCGAGAGCTGAAATAATTGCAGGTTGTTATTCATCATCAGGACATTCCACGCATCTTGTAGAGCAAACCTTACATATATGGGTACTTTTTTTTTTTTTGTTTTGCTCGTGTCGAAACTTACATAACATTTTATGTATCTATGTTTCGTGTGGAAACTTACCATGCCTCAAGAATCAAATGGTTCTGACTTTTTGGACTTTTTGTTTTTTCCTGCGTTTCTCTCATCGATTAAACTAATACCGTAACTCGCGAGTACATAAAAGACAAAATCTTAACATACACGAATGTGAAACCTTACGCTGTGCCGTCGTCGTTCGCCAAAAACAAGTAAAATTTCATTACTAAAAAAGGTTAGTCAATATTATAAAGAACTGTAAAGGTACATTATATGTATCTTTATGATGATTTATTCTATTTATTCGAATTCATACTACCTTTTTGATTATCAAATTTTACTTGCTCTTGGCGAATAACGACGGCACGGCGTACCGTTTCGTAATCGTACATGTTAAAAGTTTGTAATTTATCTACTCGAGAGTTACGGTATTATTTTCATCGATGAGAGAGATGCCGGTAAAAAGAAAAAGTCCAAACGGTCATAACCACTTGAATCTTGAGGTTGGGTAAGTTCCCACACGAAACATAGAATGCAATGCAGAATATTGCACTTTACGTAAGTTTCGACACGAAAAAAAAAGTACCCGTATATGTACTGAGCAATGTTATTAACGTACGGGCAATGGCCAAAAAATAGTAGTAGTAGTTTTTTCTACGATTTCAGCAATACTTGCACAGACGAAAACACCTATATTAATAGATTAAATTTTTTATTAGAACTACTGTAACTTGTATCGATTGCGATTATAATATATAATATAAACTATAGACCCAACTAACATCGTGCAAATGAGATTTCAAGAATGTACATTTTATTATTAGCATATTAAGGTTACTAATACTTTTTGGTAGATTTAGAAAGTTTTTAATTGATTTTTTTTCACTGTAAAATAAAAGCATAGCATATATGTATTAAAATTTATATTACATTATTTTTTACAGATTTATACTACCATCAATACATTAATTCCAAACAGCTAAGTGTGTGGATTTGTCAATTTTCTAGGTAATTTTTATTTTTTAACTTCTGGTATAGAAATAAGATTTTTTTTTTTTTTTGTATAACTTTGTTGTAAATAATACTAAAATTATTATCATCTGATCTTAGTTTAATAAAATATTCTCTAAGATATTTCACTAAAAATACTTCAGATAACAGATCTATAACTGGTACTTTTTGAATCACATTAAAACTGTATTTAATATATGAATAAAAATAATAAAATCAAAACATTTCATTCGAAAATTATGCCTCTAACTTCAGTTATATTTGTTTTGTTGGTAATGACCTCTTAGCATTTAAGTAACGCTGAATTTTTCAAAGCTTTTCTACTTGACGGTTTTCCTGCTTATTAAAATAATGTACACATATAGATAATTGTTCATCGTTTTAGTCACTGATCTCATTAGCTATAATATAAACCATCCTATTTTTTACTCTACTTGAAATGTATTGTTTCATAACAAATTTTCTAATTGTTCACTAAACCTTGTATCATACTTATTTAACACAAACCAATTAAATACATTTTTTTCTTATACTATTGATAATTTTTTCTGAATTCACTGTAGGTTTATAGTGCGTCAATTACCTAGTCCTTATTATAACCTTCTAGATTCTATCAGTAAAATTGCTATAACACACAATTTAAATTTTTTTTTTTTTAATTCCAAAATCAGGTATTCAATAACACTTGGTGATTGACTTTGTTTTATGTATTTCTTATGACTTGATTTCAGAACAAAAAAAAAAAAAACATCAAAATAATTCTTTCTGTTTAAAAAGATATACAACTTTCCCTAAATCCTTTTGCAATGACTATTATTTTCATATAGAATTTAAATTGTCCAGCATTAACGTATAAGCACATCACAATATTTACTCAGAATATTTCTTTTAGTATTACATCGTATCTTCTGAAAAAAAATGAATAAATGTCTCATTTTTATTGCTAAATATGAATTATTTTATCCTACATTGCAAACAATAGTTCAGTACCCAACTAACGTCATGTAAATGAGACTTCAATATTTTCTTAACATTATTATCATTTCCAATTTAACTTGTTTGTTTTATTTATTACAGAAATTGATGCTGCTGTTTACAACATCGAGTTTAATTAAAATATTTAATGTTACCGATGTATCGAAAATGCATAACAAGTTGGTCATTAAGATTACAAACAATACAGCATATGAAACTACCAGTTTTATTGTAGCAGGTAATACTTTAAATTTGGTTATTGATTCTATTTTATCTAAAGAAAAGAGTATATTTTGGTAATTATGTTACCTTACAATAAATTTGAATTTGCTTAAATTGACTATAGCTAAGTGGTATACTATGGTGATAAGTAATTATTTAGAAAACAACCATAGGTTATTATTTGGATATCTTGGATTATAATTTCGAATAGCGTACATAATAAATAATAAAATTTAAAATAATTCAATTTTTTTTACTAGATTTATATGGCACTCAACATACATTACATAACTATAAATACATATGCCTACGCCTAATAACCTCTGCCCCTTGGTATGTTACCAATAAAAACCTCCATAAAGATTTGAACATGCCAACCCTTAACGACCTAGCCAAATCCTATTATTCAAAATTCCACTCAACGCTTCGCGCTCATTCAAACCCCATCATTAAAAGCTTATCCTCTACCATCATTCCTAGAAGGTTAAAAAGGCAATGGCCAAGAGATCTCCTCAACACCTAACTTAAATAAAAAAAAAATAAAAAAAAAAAAAAAAAAACATTAAATAAATAAACTCAAACCCTAATTTCTGGTCAGGTGGCACTGCTGGGAGCCTTCCTCCTCTTGTTATTTTTTCTTATATATTATTTATTACTCTGTCATCACACTTACTCATTATACACTTATGTATAGATTGTAAATATACTTTATTTTTATATTTTTAATAAAAAAAAAAAAAACTATAAATTAACCAGTATTTTCACATTGGGTATACATATAGACTTAATGAATTGTGTCTGTTCCCATAACGTTTTAGAGAAGTCTATGCTTTATTTTGTCGTATAGCATACATTATATTCAATGTTTTTCATATGCTATATACAGAAATTACAATCACTGTGTAAATAATGGTCTTCAAATTTCTTTTTAGATTGTTTTTTCAAAAAGCATTCATAAATAATAATTAAAATTTTAAATTATTTAATTTTTTTACTAGATTGTTATTACATTATGGTACATCATTCAATGTTATTCTTTTGATATCTACAGAAAATCCAAACACTGTGTTCAAGCTGTTCTTAATATTTCTGTTTAGATTTTTGTCTCATAAGGCACACATAAAAGAAAATTAAAATTTTTAATTTTCAAGAGTTCTGTCACCATTACTATGCTATAGCCGTGGTTAAAACATCATAGTTAAAAAAATTCCAAGGGGAATCCAACTATCGACCCCCTACCCCCCTCAAAAACACCACTGTAAAGTACCTATATAATATTATAGGATATTTAAAATATAACAATTATCCGCTAAGTACTAACTTCTTTTCCATTAATCGGCCAAAACATACTATTCGTTGAAAATATGGCATTGTGTATAATGGAATTCAGTAATTTAAATTGGTATTTACAGCATTAAAAATGACAAAAATAATAATAAATTACACTATTTAACCGAACAAGTGCAATAGCATTTATACGCGCTTAATATTTCGAATCGGAATAGTACGCCGGGCATTTGACGGGGCGTCGGCGACGACATTATCAGTCGGCATATCGAATATACCCCAATGATTATGAATGATAAAAAAAAATTATTGATAACGTCGATCCTTTGCTATCACAGATTATACTCCGTATATTCGCGAGCGACAAACGTTTGCCGATTTATTATAGAAAGTAGTTTTAATTTTCTACGTGAATATAAATTTGTGAATTGATGGAAGAAGTTGATTTACAGCTAATGAAGTATCTACATCTTTCCAAAGTTAAATTTCTTCGAGAGCTGAAATAATTGCAGGTTGTTATTCATCATCAGGACATTCCACGCATCTTGTAGAGCAAACCTTACATATATGGGTACTTTTTTTTTTTTTATTTTGCTCGTGTCGAAACTTACATAACATTTTATGTATCTATGTTTCGTGTGGAAACTTACCATGCCTCAAGAATCAAATGGTTCTGACTTTTTGGACTTTTTGTTTTTTCCTGCGTTTCTCTCATCGATTAAACTAATACCGTAACTCGCGAGTACATAAAAGACAAAATCTTAACATACACGAATGTGAAACCTTACGCTGTGCCGTCGTCGTTCGCCAAAAACAAGTAAAATTTCATTACTAAAAAAGGTTAGTCAATATTATAAAGAACTGTAAAGGTACATTATATGTATCTTTATGATGATTTATTCTATTTATTCGAATTCATACTACCTTTTTGATTATCAAATTTTACTTGCTCTTGGCGAATAACGACGGCACGGCGTACCGTTTCGTAATCGTACATGTTAAAAGTTTGTAATTTATCTACTCGAGAGTTACGGTATTATTTTCATCGATGAGAGAGATGCCGGTAAAAAGAAAAAGTCCAAACGGTCATAACCACTTGAATCTTGAGGTTGGGTAAGTTCCCACACGAAACATAGAATGCAATGCAGAATATTGCACTTTACGTAAGTTTCGACACGAAAAAAAAAGTACCCGTATATGTACTGAGCAATGTTATTAACGTACGGGCAATGGCCAAAAAATAGTAGTAGTAGTTTTTTCTACGATTTCAGCAATACTTGCACAGACGAAAACACCTATATTAATAGATTAAATTTTTTATTAGAACTACTGTAACTTGTATCGATTGCGATTATAATATATAATATAAACTATAGACCCAACTAACATCGTGCAAATGAGATTTCAAGAATGTACATTTTATTATTAGCATATTAAGGTTACTAATACTTTTTGGTAGATTTAGAAAGTTTTTAATTGATTTTTTTTCACTGTAAAATAAAAGCATAGCATATATGTATTAAAATTTATATTACATTATTTTTTACAGATTTATACTACCATCAATACATTAATTCCAAACAGCTAAGTGTGTGGATTTGTCAATTTTCTAGGTAATTTTTATTTTTTAACTTCTGGTATAGAAATAAGATTTTTTTTTTTTTTTGTATAACTTTGTTGTAAATAATACTAAAATTATTATCATCTGATCTTAGTTTAATAAAATATTCTCTAAGATATTTCACTAAAAATACTTCAGATAACAGATCTATAACTGGTACTTTTTGAATCACATTAAAACTGTATTTAATATATGAATAAAAATAATAAAATCAAAACATTTCATTCGAAAATTATGCCTCTAACTTCAGTTATATTTGTTTTGTTGGTAATGACCTCTTAGCATTTAAGTAACGCTGAATTTTTCAAAGCTTTTCTACTTGACGGTTTTCCTGCTTATTAAAATAATGTACACATATAGATAATTGTTCATCGTTTTAGTCACTGATCTCATTAGCTATAATATAAACCATCCTATTTTTTACTCTACTTGAAATGTATTGTTTCATAACAAATTTTCTAATTGTTCACTAAACCTTGTATCATACTTATTTAACACAAACCAATTAAATACATTTTTTTCTTATACTATTGATAATTTTTTCTGAATTCACTGTAGGTTTATAGTGCGTCAATTACCTAGTCCTTATTATAACCTTCTAGATTCTATCAGTAAAATTGCTATAACACACAATTTAAATTTTTTTTTTTTTAATTCCAAAATCAGGTATTCAATAACACTTGGTGATTGACTTTGTTTTATGTATTTCTTATGACTTGATTTCAGAACAAAAAAAAAAAAAACATCAAAATAATTCTTTCTGTTTAAAAAGATATACAACTTTCCCTAAATCCTTTTGCAATGACTATTATTTTCATATAGAATTTAAATTGTCCAGCATTAACGTATAAGCACATCACAATATTTACTCAGAATATTTCTTTTAGTATTACATCGTATCTTCTGAAAAAAAATGAATAAATGTCTCATTTTTATTGCTAAATATGAATTATTTTATCCTACATTGCAAACAATAGTTCAGTACCCAACTAACGTCATGTAAATGAGACTTCAATATTTTCTTAACATTATTATCATTTCCAATTTAACTTGTTTGTTTTATTTATTACAGAAATTGATGCTGCTGTTTACAACATCGAGTTTAATTAAAATATTTAATGTTACCGATGTATCGAAAATGCATAACAAGTTGGTCATTAAGATTACAAACAATACAGCATATGAAACTACCAGTTTTATTGTAGCAGGTAATACTTTAAATTTGGTTATTGATTCTATTTTATCTAAAGAAAAGAGTATATTTTGGTAATTATGTTACCTTACAATAAATTTGAATTTGCTTAAATTGACTATAGCTAAGTGGTATACTATGGTGATAAGTAATTATTTAGAAAACAACCATAGGTTATTATTTGGATATCTTGGATTATAATTTCGAATAGCGTACATAATAAATAATAAAATTTAAAATAATTCAATTTTTTTTACTAGATTTATATGGCACTCAACATACATTACATAACTATAAATACATATGCCTACGCCTAATAACCTCTGCCCCTTGGTATGTTACCAATAAAAACCTCCATAAAGATTTGAACATGCCAACCCTTAACGACCTAGCCAAATCCTATTATTCAAAATTCCACTCAACGCTTCGCGCTCATTCAAACCCCATCATTAAAAGCTTATCCTCTACCATCATTCCTAGAAGGTTAAAAAGGCAATGGCCAAGAGATCTCCTCAACACCTAACTTAAATAAAAAAAAAATAAAAAAAAAAAAAAAAAAACATTAAATAAATAAACTCAAACCCTAATTTCTGGTCAGGTGGCACTGCTGGGAGCCTTCCTCCTCTTGTTATTTTTTCTTATATATTATTTATTACTCTGTCATCACACTTACTCATTATACACTTATGTATAGATTGTAAATATACTTTATTTTTATATTTTTAATAAAAAAAAAAAAAACTATAAATTAACCAGTATTTTCACATTGGGTATACATATAGACTTAATGAATTGTGTCTGTTCCCATAACGTTTTAGAGAAGTCTATGCTTTATTTTGTCGTATAGCATACATTATATTCAATGTTTTTCATATGCTATATACAGAAATTACAATCACTGTGTAAATAATGGTCTTCAAATTTCTTTTTAGATTGTTTTTTCAAAAAGCATTCATAAATAATAATTAAAATTTTAAATTATTTAATTTTTTTACTAGATTGTTATTACATTATGGTACATCATTCAATGTTATTCTTTTGATATCTACAGAAAATCCAAACACTGTGTTCAAGCTGTTCTTAATATTTCTGTTTAGATTTTTGTCTCATAAGGCACACATAAAAGAAAATTAAAATTTTTAATTTTCAAGAGTTCTGTCACCATTACTATGCTATAGCCGTGGTTAAAACATCATAGTTAAAAAAATTCCAAGGGGAATCCAACTATCGACCCCCTACCCCCCTCAAAAACACCACTGTAAAGTACCTATATAATATTATAGGATATTTAAAATATAACAATTATCCGCTAAGTACTAACTTCTTTTCCATTAATCGGCCAAAACATACTATTCGTTGAAAATATGGCATTGTGTATAATGGAATTCAGTAATTTAAATTGGTATTTACAGCATTAAAAATGACAAAAATAATAATAAATTACACTATTTAACCGAACAAGTGCAATAGCATTTATACGCGCTTAATATTTCGAATCGGAATAGTACGCCGGGCATTTGACGGGGCGTCGGCGACGACATTATCAGTCGGCATATCGAATATACCCCAATGATTATGAATGATAAAAAAAAATTATTGATAACGTCGATCCTTTGCTATCACAGATTATACTCCGTATATTCGCGAGCGACAAACGTTTGCCGATTTATTATAGAAAGTAGTTTTAATTTTCTACGTGAATATAAATTTGTGAATTGATGGAAGAAGTTGATTTACAGCTAATGAAGTATCTACATCTTTCCAAAGTTAAATTTCTTCGAGAGCTGAAATAATTGCAGGTTGTTATTCATCATCAGGACATTCCACGCATCTTGTAGAGCAAACCTTACATATATGGGTACTTTTTTTTTTTTTATTTTGCTCGTGTCGAAACTTACATAACATTTTATGTATCTATGTTTCGTGTGGAAACTTACCATGCCTCAAGAATCAAATGGTTCTGACTTTTTGGACTTTTTGTTTTTTCCTGCGTTTCTCTCATCGATTAAACTAATACCGTAACTCGCGAGTACATAAAAGACAAAATCTTAACATACACGAATGTGAAACCTTACGCTGTGCCGTCGTCGTTCGCCAAAAACAAGTAAAATTTCATTACTAAAAAAGGTTAGTCAATATTATAAAGAACTGTAAAGGTACATTATATGTATCTTTATGATGATTTATTCTATTTATTCGAATTCATACTACCTTTTTGATTATCAAATTTTACTTGCTCTTGGCGAATAACGACGGCACGGCGTACCGTTTCGTAATCGTACATGTTAAAAGTTTGTAATTTATCTACTCGAGAGTTACGGTATTATTTTCATCGATGAGAGAGATGCCGGTAAAAAGAAAAAGTCCAAACGGTCATAACCACTTGAATCTTGAGGTTGGGTAAGTTCCCACACGAAACATAGAATGCAATGCAGAATATTGCACTTTACGTAAGTTTCGACACGAAAAAAAAAGTACCCGTATATGTACTGAGCAATGTTATTAACGTACGGGCAATGGCCAAAAAATAGTAGTAGTAGTTTTTTCTACGATTTCAGCAATACTTGCACAGACGAAAACACCTATATTAATAGATTAAATTTTTTATTAGAACTACTGTAACTTGTATCGATTGCGATTATAATATATAATATAAACTATAGACCCAACTAACATCGTGCAAATGAGATTTCAAGAATGTACATTTTATTATTAGCATATTAAGGTTACTAATACTTTTTGGTAGATTTAGAAAGTTTTTAATTGATTTTTTTTCACTGTAAAATAAAAGCATAGCATATATGTATTAAAATTTATATTACATTATTTTTTACAGATTTATACTACCATCAATACATTAATTCCAAACAGCTAAGTGTGTGGATTTGTCAATTTTCTAGGTAATTTTTATTTTTTAACTTCTGGTATAGAAATAAGATTTTTTTTTTTTTTTGTATAACTTTGTTGTAAATAATACTAAAATTATTATCATCTGATCTTAGTTTAATAAAATATTCTCTAAGATATTTCACTAAAAATACTTCAGATAACAGATCTATAACTGGTACTTTTTGAATCACATTAAAACTGTATTTAATATATGAATAAAAATAATAAAATCAAAACATTTCATTCGAAAATTATGCCTCTAACTTCAGTTATATTTGTTTTGTTGGTAATGACCTCTTAGCATTTAAGTAACGCTGAATTTTTCAAAGCTTTTCTACTTGACGGTTTTCCTGCTTATTAAAATAATGTACACATATAGATAATTGTTCATCGTTTTAGTCACTGATCTCATTAGCTATAATATAAACCATCCTATTTTTTACTCTACTTGAAATGTATTGTTTCATAACAAATTTTCTAATTGTTCACTAAACCTTGTATCATACTTATTTAACACAAACCAATTAAATACATTTTTTTCTTATACTATTGATAATTTTTTCTGAATTCACTGTAGGTTTATAGTGCGTCAATTACCTAGTCCTTATTATAACCTTCTAGATTCTATCAGTAAAATTGCTATAACACACAATTTAAATTTTTTTTTTTTTAATTCCAAAATCAGGTATTCAATAACACTTGGTGATTGACTTTGTTTTATGTATTTCTTATGACTTGATTTCAGAACAAAAAAAAAAAAAACATCAAAATAATTCTTTCTGTTTAAAAAGATATACAACTTTCCCTAAATCCTTTTGCAATGACTATTATTTTCATATAGAATTTAAATTGTCCAGCATTAACGTATAAGCACATCACAATATTTACTCAGAATATTTCTTTTAGTATTACATCGTATCTTCTGAAAAAAAATGAATAAATGTCTCATTTTTATTGCTAAATATGAATTATTTTATCCTACATTGCAAACAATAGTTCAGTACCCAACTAACGTCATGTAAATGAGACTTCAATATTTTCTTAACATTATTATCATTTCCAATTTAACTTGTTTGTTTTATTTATTACAGAAATTGATGCTGCTGTTTACAACATCGAGTTTAATTAAAATATTTAATGTTACCGATGTATCGAAAATGCATAACAAGTTGGTCATTAAGATTACAAACAATACAGCATATGAAACTACCAGTTTTATTGTAGCAGGTAATACTTTAAATTTGGTTATTGATTCTATTTTATCTAAAGAAAAGAGTATATTTTGGTAATTATGTTACCTTACAATAAATTTGAATTTGCTTAAATTGACTATAGCTAAGTGGTATACTATGGTGATAAGTAATTATTTAGAAAACAACCATAGGTTATTATTTGGATATCTTGGATTATAATTTCGAATAGCGTACATAATAAATAATAAAATTTAAAATAATTCAATTTTTTTTACTAGATTTATATGGCACTCAACATACATTACATAACTATAAATACATATGCCTACGCCTAATAACCTCTGCCCCTTGGTATGTTACCAATAAAAACCTCCATAAAGATTTGAACATGCCAACCCTTAACGACCTAGCCAAATCCTATTATTCAAAATTCCACTCAACGCTTCGCGCTCATTCAAACCCCATCATTAAAAGCTTATCCTCTACCATCATTCCTAGAAGGTTAAAAAGGCAATGGCCAAGAGATCTCCTCAACACCTAACTTAAATAAAAAAAAAATAAAAAAAAAAAAAAAAAAACATTAAATAAATAAACTCAAACCCTAATTTCTGGTCAGGTGGCACTGCTGGGAGCCTTCCTCCTCTTGTTATTTTTTCTTATATATTATTTATTACTCTGTCATCACACTTACTCATTATACACTTATGTATAGATTGTAAATATACTTTATTTTTATATTTTTAATAAAAAAAAAAAAAACTATAAATTAACCAGTATTTTCACATTGGGTATACATATAGACTTAATGAATTGTGTCTGTTCCCATAACGTTTTAGAGAAGTCTATGCTTTATTTTGTCGTATAGCATACATTATATTCAATGTTTTTCATATGCTATATACAGAAATTACAATCACTGTGTAAATAATGGTCTTCAAATTTCTTTTTAGATTGTTTTTTCAAAAAGCATTCATAAATAATAATTAAAATTTTAAATTATTTAATTTTTTTACTAGATTGTTATTACATTATGGTACATCATTCAATGTTATTCTTTTGATATCTACAGAAAATCCAAACACTGTGTTCAAGCTGTTCTTAATATTTCTGTTTAGATTTTTGTCTCATAAGGCACACATAAAAGAAAATTAAAATTTTTAATTTTCAAGAGTTCTGTCACCATTACTATGCTATAGCCGTGGTTAAAACATCATAGTTAAAAAAATTCCAAGGGGAATCCAACTATCGACCCCCTACCCCCCTCAAAAACACCACTGTAAAGTACCTATATAATATTATAGGATATTTAAAATATAACAATTATCCGCTAAGTACTAACTTCTTTTCCATTAATCGGCCAAAACATACTGTTCGTTGAAAATATGGCATTGTGTATAATGGAATTCAGTAATTTAAATTGGTATTTACAGCGTTAAAAATGACAAAAATAATAATAAATTACACTATTTAACCGAACAAGTGCAATAGCATTTATACGCGCTTAATATTTCGAATCGGAATAGTACGCCGGGCATTTGACGGGGCGTCGGCGACGACATTATCAGTCGGCATATCGAATATACCCCAATGATTATGAATGATAAAAAAAAATTATTGATAACGTCGATCCTTTGCTATCACAGATTATACTCCGTATATTCGCGAGCGACAAACGTTTGCCGATTTATTATAGAAAGTAGTTTTAATTTTCTACGTGAATATAAATTTGTGAATTGATGGAAGAAGTTGATTTACAGCTAATGAAGTATCTACATCTTTCCAAAGTTAAATATCTTCGAGAGCTGAAATAATTGCAGGTTGTTATTCATCATCAGGACATTCCACGCATCTTGTAGAGCAAACCTTACATATATGGGTACTTTTTTTTTTTTTGTTTTGCTCGTGTCGAAACTTACATAACATTTTATGTATCTATGTTTCGTGTGGAAACTTACCATGCCTCAAGAATCAAATGGTTCTGACTTTTTGGACTTTTTGTTTTTTCCTGCGTTTCTCTCATCGATTAAACTAATACCGTAACTCGCGAGTACATAAAAGACAAAATCTTAACATACACGAATGTGAAACCTTACGCTGTGCCGTCGTCGTTCGCCAAAAACAAGTAAAATTTCATTACTAAAAAAGGTTAGTCAATATTATAAAGAACTGTAAAGGTACATTATATGTATCTTTATGATGATTTATTCTATTTATTCGAATTCATACTACCTTTTTGATTATCAAATTTTACTTGCTCTTGGCGAATAACGACGGCACGGCGTACCGTTTCGTAATCGTACATGTTAAAAGTTTGTAATTTATCTACTCGAGAGTTACGGTATTATTTTCATCGATGAGAGAGATGCCGGTAAAAAGAAAAAGTCCAAACGGTCATAACCACTTGAATCTTGAGGTTGGGTAAGTTCCCACACGAAACATAGAATGCAATGCAGAATATTGCACTTTACGTAAGTTTCGACACGAAAAAAAAAGTACCCGTATATGTACTGAGCAATGTTATTAACGTACGGGCAATGGCCAAAAAATAGTAGTAGTAGTTTTTTCTACGATTTTAGCAATACTTGCACAGACGAAAACACCTATATTAATAGATTAAATTTTTTATTAGAACTACTGTAACTTGTATCGATTGCGATTATAATATATAATATAAACTATAGACCCAACTAACATCGTGCAAATGAGATTTCAAGAATGTACATTTTATTATTAGCATATTAAGGTTACTAATACTTTTTGGTAGATTTAGAAAGTTTTTAATTGATTTTTTTTCACTGTAAAATAAAAGCATAGCATATATGTATTAAAATTTATATTACATTATTTTTTACAGATTTATACTACCATCAATACATTAATTCCAAACAGCTAAGTGTGTGGATTTGTCAATTTTCTAGGTAATTTTTATTTTTTAACTTCTGGTATAGAAATAAGATTTTTTTTTTTTTTTGTATAACTTTGTTGTAAATAATACTAAAATTATTATCATCTGATCTTAGTTTAATAAAATATTCTCTAAGATATTTCACTAAAAATACTTCAGATAACAGATCTATAACTGGTACTTTTTGAATCACATTAAAACTGTATTTAATATATGAATAAAAATAATAAAATCAAAACATTTCATTCGAAAATTATGCCTCTAACTTCAGTTATATTTGTTTTGTTGGTAATGACCTCTTAGCATTTAAGTAACGCTGAATTTTTCAAAGCTTTTCTACTTGACGGTTTTCCTGCTTATTAAAATAATGTACACATATAGATAATTGTTCATCGTTTTAGTCACTGATCTCATTAGCTATAATATAAACCATCCTATTTTTTACTCTACTTGAAATGTATTGTTTCATAACAAATTTTCTAATTGTTCACTAAACCTTGTATCATACTTATTTAACACAAACCAATTAAATACATTTTTTTCTTATACTATTGATAATTTTTTCTGAATTCACTGTAGGTTTATAGTGCGTCAATTACCTAGTCCTTATTATAACCTTCTAGATTCTATCAGTAAAATTGCTATAACACACAATTTAAATTTTTTTTTTTTTAATTCCAAAATCAGGTATTCAATAACACTTGGTGATTGACTTTGTTTTATGTATTTCTTATGACTTGATTTCAGAACAAAAAAAAAAAAAACATCAAAATAATTCTTTCTGTTTAAAAAGATATACAACTTTCCCTAAATCCTTTTGCAATGACTATTATTTTCATATAGAATTTAAATTGTCCAGCATTAACGTATAAGCACATCACAATATTTACTCAGAATATTTCTTTTAGTATTACATCGTATCTTCTGAAAAAAAATGAATAAATGTCTCATTTTTATTGCTAAATATGAATTATTTTATCCTACATTGCAAACAATAGTTCAGTACCCAACTAACGTCATGTAAATGAGACTTCAATATTTTCTTAACATTATTATCATTTCCAATTTAACTTGTTTGTTTTATTTATTACAGAAATTGATGCTGCTGTTTACAACATCGAGTTTAATTAAAATATTTAATGTTACCGATGTATCGAAAATGCATAACAAGTTGGTCATTAAGATTACAAACAATACAGCATATGAAACTACCAGTTTTATTGTAGCAGGTAATACTTTAAATTTGGTTATTGATTCTATTTTATCTAAAGAAAAGAGTATATTTTGGTAATTATGTTACCTTACAATAAATTTGAATTTGCTTAAATTGACTATAGCTAAGTGGTATACTATGGTGATAAGTAATTATTTAGAAAACAACCATAGGTTATTATTTGGATATCTTGGATTATAATTTCGAATAGCGTACATAATAAATAATAAAATTTAAAATAATTCAATTTTTTTTACTAGATTTATATGGCACTCAACATACATTACATAACTATAAATACATATGCCTACGCCTAATAACCTCTGCCCCTTGGTATGTTACCAATAAAAACCTCCATAAAGATTTGAACATGCCAACCCTTAACGACCTAGCCAAATCCTATTATTCAAAATTCCACTCAACGCTTCGCGCTCATTCAAACCCCATCATTAAAAGCTTATCCTCTACCATCATTCCTAGAAGGTTAAAAAGGCAATGGCCAAGAGATCTCCTCAACACCTAACTTAAATAAAAAAAAAATAAAAAAAAAAAAAAAAAAACATTAAATAAATAAACTCAAACCCTAATTTCTGGTCAGGTGGCACTGCTGGGAGCCTTCCTCCTCTTGTTATTTTTTCTTATATATTATTTATTACTCTGTCATCACACTTACTCATTATACACTTATGTATAGATTGTAAATATACTTTATTTTTATATTTTTAATAAAAAAAAAAAAAACTATAAATTAACCAGTATTTTCACATTGGGTATACATATAGACTTAATGAATTGTGTCTGTTCCCATAACGTTTTAGAGAAGTCTATGCTTTATTTTGTCGTATAGCATACATTATATTCAATGTTTTTCATATGCTATATACAGAAATTACAATCACTGTGTAAATAATGGTCTTCAAATTTCTTTTTAGATTGTTTTTTCAAAAAGCATTCATAAATAATAATTAAAATTTTAAATTATTTAATTTTTTTACTAGATTGTTATTACATTATGGTACATCATTCAATGTTATTCTTTTGATATCTACAGAAAATCCAAACACTGTGTTCAAGCTGTTCTTAATATTTCTGTTTAGATTTTTGTCTCATAAGGCACACATAAAAGAAAATTAAAATTTTTAATTTTCAAGAGTTCTGTCACCATTACTATGCTATAGCCGTGGTTAAAACATCATAGTTAAAAAAATTCCAAGGGGAATCCAACTATCGACCCCCTACCCCCCTCAAAAACACCACTGTAAAGTACCTATATAATATTATAGGATATTTAAAATATAACAATTATCCGCTAAGTACTAACTTCTTTTCCATTAATCGGCCAAAACATACTGTTCGTTGAAAATATGGCATTGTGTATAATGGAATTCAGTAATTTAAATTGGTATTTACAGCGTTAAAAATGACAAAAATAATAATAAATTACACTATTTAACCGAACAAGTGCAATAGCATTTATACGCGCTTAATATTTCGAATCGGAATAGTACGCCGGGCATTTGACGGGGCGTCGGCGACGACATTATCAGTCGGCATATCGAATATACCCCAATGATTATGAATGATAAAAAAAAATTATTGATAACGTCGATCCTTTGCTATCACAGATTATACTCCGTATATTCGCGAGCGACAAACGTTTGCCGATTTATTATAGAAAGTAGTTTTAATTTTCTACGTGAATATAAATTTGTGAATTGATGGAAGAAGTTGATTTACAGCTAATGAAGTATCTACATCTTTCCAAAGTTAAATATCTTCGAGAGCTGAAATAATTGCAGGTTGTTATTCATCATCAGGACATTCCACGCATCTTGTAGAGCAAACCTTACATATATGGGTACTTTTTTTTTTTTTGTTTTGCTCGTGTCGAAACTTACATAACATTTTATGTATCTATGTTTCGTGTGGAAACTTACCATGCCTCAAGAATCAAATGGTTCTGACTTTTTGGACTTTTTGTTTTTTCCTGCGTTTCTCTCATCGATTAAACTAATACCGTAACTCGCGAGTACATAAAAGACAAAATCTTAACATACACGAATGTGAAACCTTACGCTGTGCCGTCGTCGTTCGCCAAAAACAAGTAAAATTTCATTACTAAAAAAGGTTAGTCAATATTATAAAGAACTGTAAAGGTACATTATATGTATCTTTATGATGATTTATTCTATTTATTCGAATTCATACTACCTTTTTGATTATCAAATTTTACTTGCTCTTGGCGAATAACGACGGCACGGCGTACCGTTTCGTAATCGTACATGTTAAAAGTTTGTAATTTATCTACTCGAGAGTTACGGTATTATTTTCATCGATGAGAGAGATGCCGGTAAAAAGAAAAAGTCCAAACGGTCATAACCACTTGAATCTTGAGGTTGGGTAAGTTCCCACACGAAACATAGAATGCAATGCAGAATATTGCACTTTACGTAAGTTTCGACACGAAAAAAAAAGTACCCGTATATGTACTGAGCAATGTTATTAACGTACGGGCAATGGCCAAAAAATAGTAGTAGTAGTTTTTTCTACGATTTTAGCAATACTTGCACAGACGAAAACACCTATATTAATAGATTAAATTTTTTATTAGAACTACTGTAACTTGTATCGATTGCGATTATAATATATAATATAAACTATAGACCCAACTAACATCGTGCAAATGAGATTTCAAGAATGTACATTTTATTATTAGCATATTAAGGTTACTAATACTTTTTGGTAGATTTAGAAAGTTTTTAATTGATTTTTTTTCACTGTAAAATAAAAGCATAGCATATATGTATTAAAATTTATATTACATTATTTTTTACAGATTTATACTACCATCAATACATTAATTCCAAACAGCTAAGTGTGTGGATTTGTCAATTTTCTAGGTAATTTTTATTTTTTAACTTCTGGTATAGAAATAAGATTTTTTTTTTTTTTTGTATAACTTTGTTGTAAATAATACTAAAATTATTATCATCTGATCTTAGTTTAATAAAATATTCTCTAAGATATTTCACTAAAAATACTTCAGATAACAGATCTATAACTGGTACTTTTTGAATCACATTAAAACTGTATTTAATATATGAATAAAAATAATAAAATCAAAACATTTCATTCGAAAATTATGCCTCTAACTTCAGTTATATTTGTTTTGTTGGTAATGACCTCTTAGCATTTAAGTAACGCTGAATTTTTCAAAGCTTTTCTACTTGACGGTTTTCCTGCTTATTAAAATAATGTACACATATAGATAATTGTTCATCGTTTTAGTCACTGATCTCATTAGCTATAATATAAACCATCCTATTTTTTACTCTACTTGAAATGTATTGTTTCATAACAAATTTTCTAATTGTTCACTAAACCTTGTATCATACTTATTTAACACAAACCAATTAAATACATTTTTTTCTTATACTATTGATAATTTTTTCTGAATTCACTGTAGGTTTATAGTGCGTCAATTACCTAGTCCTTATTATAACCTTCTAGATTCTATCAGTAAAATTGCTATAACACACAATTTAAATTTTTTTTTTTTTAATTCCAAAATCAGGTATTCAATAACACTTGGTGATTGACTTTGTTTTATGTATTTCTTATGACTTGATTTCAGAACAAAAAAAAAAAAAACATCAAAATAATTCTTTCTGTTTAAAAAGATATACAACTTTCCCTAAATCCTTTTGCAATGACTATTATTTTCATATAGAATTTAAATTGTCCAGCATTAACGTATAAGCACATCACAATATTTACTCAGAATATTTCTTTTAGTATTACATCGTATCTTCTGAAAAAAAATGAATAAATGTCTCATTTTTATTGCTAAATATGAATTATTTTATCCTACATTGCAAACAATAGTTCAGTACCCAACTAACGTCATGTAAATGAGACTTCAATATTTTCTTAACATTATTATCATTTCCAATTTAACTTGTTTGTTTTATTTATTACAGAAATTGATGCTGCTGTTTACAACATCGAGTTTAATTAAAATATTTAATGTTACCGATGTATCGAAAATGCATAACAAGTTGGTCATTAAGATTACAAACAATACAGCATATGAAACTACCAGTTTTATTGTAGCAGGTAATACTTTAAATTTGGTTATTGATTCTATTTTATCTAAAGAAAAGAGTATATTTTGGTAATTATGTTACCTTACAATAAATTTGAATTTGCTTAAATTGACTATAGCTAAGTGGTATACTATGGTGATAAGTAATTATTTAGAAAACAACCATAGGTTATTATTTGGATATCTTGGATTATAATTTCGAATAGCGTACATAATAAATAATAAAATTTAAAATAATTCAATTTTTTTTACTAGATTTATATGGCACTCAACATACATTACATAACTATAAATACATATGCCTACGCCTAATAACCTCTGCCCCTTGGTATGTTACCAATAAAAACCTCCATAAAGATTTGAACATGCCAACCCTTAACGACCTAGCCAAATCCTATTATTCAAAATTCCACTCAACGCTTCGCGCTCATTCAAACCCCATCATTAAAAGCTTATCCTCTACCATCATTCCTAGAAGGTTAAAAAGGCAATGGCCAAGAGATCTCCTCAACACCTAACTTAAATAAAAAAAAAATAAAAAAAAAAAAAAAAAAACATTAAATAAATAAACTCAAACCCTAATTTCTGGTCAGGTGGCACTGCTGGGAGCCTTCCTCCTCTTGTTATTTTTTCTTATATATTATTTATTACTCTGTCATCACACTTACTCATTATACACTTATGTATAGATTGTAAATATACTTTATTTTTATATTTTTAATAAAAAAAAAAAAAACTATAAATTAACCAGTATTTTCACATTGGGTATACATATAGACTTAATGAATTGTGTCTGTTCCCATAACGTTTTAGAGAAGTCTATGCTTTATTTTGTCGTATAGCATACATTATATTCAATGTTTTTCATATGCTATATACAGAAATTACAATCACTGTGTAAATAATGGTCTTCAAATTTCTTTTTAGATTGTTTTTTCAAAAAGCATTCATAAATAATAATTAAAATTTTAAATTATTTAATTTTTTTACTAGATTGTTATTACATTATGGTACATCATTCAATGTTATTCTTTTGATATCTACAGAAAATCCAAACACTGTGTTCAAGCTGTTCTTAATATTTCTGTTTAGATTTTTGTCTCATAAGGCACACATAAAAGAAAATTAAAATTTTTAATTTTCAAGAGTTCTGTCACCATTACTATGCTATAGCCGTGGTTAAAACATCATAGTTAAAAAAATTCCAAGGGGAATCCAACTATCGACCCCCTACCCCCCTCAAAAACACCACTGTAAAGTACCTATATAATATTATAGGATATTTAAAATATAACAATTATCCGCTAAGTACTAACTTCTTTTCCATTAATCGGCCAAAACATACTGTTCGTTGAAAATATGGCATTGTGTATAATGGAATTCAGTAATTTAAATTGGTATTTACAGCGTTAAAAATGACAAAAATAATAATAAATTACACTATTTAACCGAACAAGTGCAATAGCATTTATACGCGCTTAATATTTCGAATCGGAATAGTACGCCGGGCATTTGACGGGGCGTCGACGACGACATTATCAGTCGGCATATCGAATATACCCCAATGATTATGAATGATAAAAAAAAATTATTGATAACGTCGATCCTTTGCTATCACAGATTATACTCCGTATATTCGCGAGCGACAAACGTTTGCCGATTTATTATAGAAAGTAGTTTTAATTTTCTACGTGAATATAAATTTGTGAATTGATGGAAGAAGTTGATTTACAGCTAATGAAGTATCTACATCTTTCCAAAGTTAAATATCTTCGAGAGCTGAAATAATTGCAGGTTGTTATTCATCATCAGGACATTCCACGCATCTTGTAGAGCAAACCTTACATATATGGGTACTTTTTTTTTTTTTGTTTTGCTCGTGTCGAAACTTACATAACATTTTATGTATCTATGTTTCGTGTGGAAACTTACCATGCCTCAAGAATCAAATGGTTCTGACTTTTTGGACTTTTTGTTTTTTCCTGCGTTTCTCTCATCGATTAAACTAATACCGTAACTCGCGAGTACATAAAAGACAAAATCTTAACATACACGAATGTGAAACCTTACGCTGTGCCGTCGTCGTTCGCCAAAAACAAGTAAAATTTCATTACTAAAAAAGGTTAGTCAATATTATAAAGAACTGTAAAGGTACATTATATGTATCTTTATGATGATTTATTCTATTTATTCGAATTCATACTACCTTTTTGATTATCAAATTTTACTTGCTCTTGGCGAATAACGACGGCACGGCGTACCGTTTCGTAATCGTACATGTTAAAAGTTTGTAATTTATCTACTCGAGAGTTACGGTATTATTTTCATCGATGAGAGAGATGCCGGTAAAAAGAAAAAGTCCAAACGGTCATAACCACTTGAATCTTGAGGTTGGGTAAGTTCCCACACGAAACATAGAATGCAATGCAGAATATTGCACTTTACGTAAGTTTCGACACGAAAAAAAAAGTACCCGTATATGTACTGAGCAATGTTATTAACGTACGGGCAATGGCCAAAAAATAGTAGTAGTAGTTTTTTCTACGATTTCAGCAATACTTGCACAGACGAAAACACCTATATTAATAGATTAAATTTTTTATTAGAACTACTGTAACTTGTATCGATTGCGATTATAATATATAATATAAACTATAGACCCAACTAACATCGTGCAAATGAGATTTCAAGAATGTACATTTTATTATTAGCATATTAAGGTTACTAATACTTTTTGGTAGATTTAGAAAGTTTTTAATTGATTTTTTTTCACTGTAAAATAAAAGCATAGCATATATGTATTAAAATTTATATTACATTATTTTTTACAGATTTATACTACCATCAATACATTAATTCCAAACAGCTAAGTGTGTGGATTTGTCAATTTTCTAGGTAATTTTTATTTTTTAACTTCTGGTATAGAAATAAGATTTTTTTTTTTTTTTGTATAACTTTGTTGTAAATAATACTAAAATTATTATCATCTGATCTTAGTTTAATAAAATATTCTCTAAGATATTTCACTAAAAATACTTCAGATAACAGATCTATAACTGGTACTTTTTGAATCACATTAAAACTGTATTTAATATATGAATAAAAATAATAAAATCAAAACATTTCATTCGAAAATTATGCCTCTAACTTCAGTTATATTTGTTTTGTTGGTAATGACCTCTTAGCATTTAAGTAACGCTGAATTTTTCAAAGCTTTTCTACTTGACGGTTTTCCTGCTTATTAAAATAATGTACACATATAGATAATTGTTCATCGTTTTAGTCACTGATCTCATTAGCTATAATATAAACCATCCTATTTTTTACTCTACTTGAAATGTATTGTTTCATAACAAATTTTCTAATTGTTCACTAAACCTTGTATCATACTTATTTAACACAAACCAATTAAATACATTTTTTTCTTATACTATTGATAATTTTTTCTGAATTCACTGTAGGTTTATAGTGCGTCAATTACCTAGTCCTTATTATAACCTTCTAGATTCTATCAGTAAAATTGCTATAACACACAATTTAAATTTTTTTTTTTTTAATTCCAAAATCAGGTATTCAATAACACTTGGTGATTGACTTTGTTTTATGTATTTCTTATGACTTGATTTCAGAACAAAAAAAAAAAAAACATCAAAATAATTCTTTCTGTTTAAAAAGATATACAACTTTCCCTAAATCCTTTTGCAATGACTATTATTTTCATATAGAATTTAAATTGTCCAGCATTAACGTATAAGCACATCACAATATTTACTCAGAATATTTCTTTTAGTATTACATCGTATCTTCTGAAAAAAAATGAATAAATGTCTCATTTTTATTGCTAAATATGAATTATTTTATCCTACATTGCAAACAATAGTTCAGTACCCAACTAACGTCATGTAAATGAGACTTCAATATTTTCTTAACATTATTATCATTTCCAATTTAACTTGTTTGTTTTATTTATTACAGAAATTGATGCTGCTGTTTACAACATCGAGTTTAATTAAAATATTTAATGTTACCGATGTATCGAAAATGCATAACAAGTTGGTCATTAAGATTACAAACAATACAGCATATGAAACTACCAGTTTTATTGTAGCAGGTAATACTTTAAATTTGGTTATTGATTCTATTTTATCTAAAGAAAAGAGTATATTTTGGTAATTATGTTACCTTACAATAAATTTGAATTTGCTTAAATTGACTATAGCTAAGTGGTATACTATGGTGATAAGTAATTATTTAGAAAACAACCATAGGTTATTATTTGGATATCTTGGATTATAATTTCGAATAGCGTACATAATAAATAATAAAATTTAAAATAATTCAATTTTTTTTACTAGATTTATATGGCACTCAACATACATTACATAACTATAAATACATATGCCTACGCCTAATAACCTCTGCCCCTTGGTATGTTACCAATAAAAACCTCCATAAAGATTTGAACATGCCAACCCTTAACGACCTAGCCAAATCCTATTATTCAAAATTCCACTCAACGCTTCGCGCTCATTCAAACCCCATCATTAAAAGCTTATCCTCTACCATCATTCCTAGAAGGTTAAAAAGGCAATGGCCAAGAGATCTCCTCAACACCTAACTTAAATAAAAAAAAAATAAAAAAAAAAAAAAAAAAACATTAAATAAATAAACTCAAACCCTAATTTCTGGTCAGGTGGCACTGCTGGGAGCCTTCCTCCTCTTGTTATTTTTTCTTATATATTATTTATTACTCTGTCATCACACTTACTCATTATACACTTATGTATAGATTGTAAATATACTTTATTTTTATATTTTTAATAAAAAAAAAAAAAACTATAAATTAACCAGTATTTTCACATTGGGTATACATATAGACTTAATGAATTGTGTCTGTTCCCATAACGTTTTAGAGAAGTCTATGCTTTATTTTGTCGTATAGCATACATTATATTCAATGTTTTTCATATGCTATATACAGAAATTACAATCACTGTGTAAATAATGGTCTTCAAATTTCTTTTTAGATTGTTTTTTCAAAAAGCATTCATAAATAATAATTAAAATTTTAAATTATTTAATTTTTTTACTAGATTGTTATTACATTATGGTACATCATTCAATGTTATTCTTTTGATATCTACAGAAAATCCAAACACTGTGTTCAAGCTGTTCTTAATATTTCTGTTTAGATTTTTGTCTCATAAGGCACACATAAAAGAAAATTAAAATTTTTAATTTTCAAGAGTTCTGTCACCATTACTATGCTATAGCCGTGGTTAAAACATCATAGTTAAAAAAATTCCAAGGGGAATCCAACTATCGACCCCCTACCCCCCTCAAAAACACCACTGTAAAGTACCTATATAATATTATAGGATATTTAAAATATAACAATTATCCGCTAAGTACTAACTTCTTTTCCATTAATCGGCCAAAACATACTGTTCGTTGAAAATATGGCATTGTGTATAATGGAATTCAGTAATTTAAATTGGTATTTACAGCGTTAAAAATGACAAAAATAATAATAAATTACACTATTTAACCGAACAAGTGCAATAGCATTTATACGCGCTTAATATTTCGAATCGGAATAGTACGCCGGGCATTTGACGGGGCGTCGACGACGACATTATCAGTCGGCATATCGAATATACCCCAATGATTATGAATGATAAAAAAAAATTATTGATAACGTCGATCCTTTGCTATCACAGATTATACTCCGTATATTCGCGAGCGACAAACGTTTGCCGATTTATTATAGAAAGTAGTTTTAATTTTCTACGTGAATATAAATTTGTGAATTGATGGAAGAAGTTGATTTACAGCTAATGAAGTATCTACATCTTTCCAAAGTTAAATATCTTCGAGAGCTGAAATAATTGCAGGTTGTTATTCATCATCAGGACATTCCACGCATCTTGTAGAGCAAACCTTACATATATGGGTACTTTTTTTTTTTTTGTTTTGCTCGTGTCGAAACTTACATAACATTTTATGTATCTATGTTTCGTGTGGAAACTTACCATGCCTCAAGAATCAAATGGTTCTGACTTTTTGGACTTTTTGTTTTTTCCTGCGTTTCTCTCATCGATTAAACTAATACCGTAACTCGCGAGTACATAAAAGACAAAATCTTAACATACACGAATGTGAAACCTTACGCTGTGCCGTCGTCGTTCGCCAAAAACAAGTAAAATTTCATTACTAAAAAAGGTTAGTCAATATTATAAAGAACTGTAAAGGTACATTATATGTATCTTTATGATGATTTATTCTATTTATTCGAATTCATACTACCTTTTTGATTATCAAATTTTACTTGCTCTTGGCGAATAACGACGGCACGGCGTACCGTTTCGTAATCGTACATGTTAAAAGTTTGTAATTTATCTACTCGAGAGTTACGGTATTATTTTCATCGATGAGAGAGATGCCGGTAAAAAGAAAAAGTCCAAACGGTCATAACCACTTGAATCTTGAGGTTGGGTAAGTTCCCACACGAAACATAGAATGCAATGCAGAATATTGCACTTTACGTAAGTTTCGACACGAAAAAAAAAGTACCCGTATATGTACTGAGCAATGTTATTAACGTACGGGCAATGGCCAAAAAATAGTAGTAGTAGTTTTTTCTACGATTTCAGCAATACTTGCACAGACGAAAACACCTATATTAATAGATTAAATTTTTTATTAGAACTACTGTAACTTGTATCGATTGCGATTATAATATATAATATAAACTATAGACCCAACTAACATCGTGCAAATGAGATTTCAAGAATGTACATTTTATTATTAGCATATTAAGGTTACTAATACTTTTTGGTAGATTTAGAAAGTTTTTAATTGATTTTTTTTCACTGTAAAATAAAAGCATAGCATATATGTATTAAAATTTATATTACATTATTTTTTACAGATTTATACTACCATCAATACATTAATTCCAAACAGCTAAGTGTGTGGATTTGTCAATTTTCTAGGTAATTTTTATTTTTTAACTTCTGGTATAGAAATAAGATTTTTTTTTTTTTTTGTATAACTTTGTTGTAAATAATACTAAAATTATTATCATCTGATCTTAGTTTAATAAAATATTCTCTAAGATATTTCACTAAAAATACTTCAGATAACAGATCTATAACTGGTACTTTTTGAATCACATTAAAACTGTATTTAATATATGAATAAAAATAATAAAATCAAAACATTTCATTCGAAAATTATGCCTCTAACTTCAGTTATATTTGTTTTGTTGGTAATGACCTCTTAGCATTTAAGTAACGCTGAATTTTTCAAAGCTTTTCTACTTGACGGTTTTCCTGCTTATTAAAATAATGTACACATATAGATAATTGTTCATCGTTTTAGTCACTGATCTCATTAGCTATAATATAAACCATCCTATTTTTTACTCTACTTGAAATGTATTGTTTCATAACAAATTTTCTAATTGTTCACTAAACCTTGTATCATACTTATTTAACACAAACCAATTAAATACATTTTTTTCTTATACTATTGATAATTTTTTCTGAATTCACTGTAGGTTTATAGTGCGTCAATTACCTAGTCCTTATTATAACCTTCTAGATTCTATCAGTAAAATTGCTATAACACACAATTTAAATTTTTTTTTTTTTAATTCCAAAATCAGGTATTCAATAACACTTGGTGATTGACTTTGTTTTATGTATTTCTTATGACTTGATTTCAGAACAAAAAAAAAAAAAACATCAAAATAATTCTTTCTGTTTAAAAAGATATACAACTTTCCCTAAATCCTTTTGCAATGACTATTATTTTCATATAGAATTTAAATTGTCCAGCATTAACGTATAAGCACATCACAATATTTACTCAGAATATTTCTTTTAGTATTACATCGTATCTTCTGAAAAAAAATGAATAAATGTCTCATTTTTATTGCTAAATATGAATTATTTTATCCTACATTGCAAACAATAGTTCAGTACCCAACTAACGTCATGTAAATGAGACTTCAATATTTTCTTAACATTATTATCATTTCCAATTTAACTTGTTTGTTTTATTTATTACAGAAATTGATGCTGCTGTTTACAACATCGAGTTTAATTAAAATATTTAATGTTACCGATGTATCGAAAATGCATAACAAGTTGGTCATTAAGATTACAAACAATACAGCATATGAAACTACCAGTTTTATTGTAGCAGGTAATACTTTAAATTTGGTTATTGATTCTATTTTATCTAAAGAAAAGAGTATATTTTGGTAATTATGTTACCTTACAATAAATTTGAATTTGCTTAAATTGACTATAGCTAAGTGGTATACTATGGTGATAAGTAATTATTTAGAAAACAACCATAGGTTATTATTTGGATATCTTGGATTATAATTTCGAATAGCGTACATAATAAATAATAAAATTTAAAATAATTCAATTTTTTTTACTAGATTTATATGGCACTCAACATACATTACATAACTATAAATACATATGCCTACGCCTAATAACCTCTGCCCCTTGGTATGTTACCAATAAAAACCTCCATAAAGATTTGAACATGCCAACCCTTAACGACCTAGCCAAATCCTATTATTCAAAATTCCACTCAACGCTTCGCGCTCATTCAAACCCCATCATTAAAAGCTTATCCTCTACCATCATTCCTAGAAGGTTAAAAAGGCAATGGCCAAGAGATCTCCTCAACACCTAACTTAAATAAAAAAAAAATAAAAAAAAAAAAAAAAAAACATTAAATAAATAAACTCAAACCCTAATTTCTGGTCAGGTGGCACTGCTGGGAGCCTTCCTCCTCTTGTTATTTTTTCTTATATATTATTTATTACTCTGTCATCACACTTACTCATTATACACTTATGTATAGATTGTAAATATACTTTATTTTTATATTTTTAATAAAAAAAAAAAAAACTATAAATTAACCAGTATTTTCACATTGGGTATACATATAGACTTAATGAATTGTGTCTGTTCCCATAACGTTTTAGAGAAGTCTATGCTTTATTTTGTCGTATAGCATACATTATATTCAATGTTTTTCATATGCTATATACAGAAATTACAATCACTGTGTAAATAATGGTCTTCAAATTTCTTTTTAGATTGTTTTTTCAAAAAGCATTCATAAATAATAATTAAAATTTTAAATTATTTAATTTTTTTACTAGATTGTTATTACATTATGGTACATCATTCAATGTTATTCTTTTGATATCTACAGAAAATCCAAACACTGTGTTCAAGCTGTTCTTAATATTTCTGTTTAGATTTTTGTCTCATAAGGCACACATAAAAGAAAATTAAAATTTTTAATTTTCAAGAGTTCTGTCACCATTACTATGCTATAGCCGTGGTTAAAACATCATAGTTAAAAAAATTCCAAGGGGAATCCAACTATCGACCCCCTACCCCCCTCAAAAACACCACTGTAAAGTACCTATATAATATTATAGGATATTTAAAATATAACAATTATCCGCTAAGTACTAACTTCTTTTCCATTAATCGGCCAAAACATACTATTCGTTGAAAATATGGCATTGTGTATAATGGAATTCAGTAATTTAAATTGGTATTTACAGCGTTAAAAATGACAAAAATAATAATAAATTACACTATTTAACCGAACAAGTGCAATAGCATTTATACGCGCTTAATATTTCGAATCGGAATAGTAAGCCGGGCATTTGACGGGGCGTCGGCGACGACATTATCAGTCGGCATATCGAATATACCCCAATGATTATGAATGATAAAAAAAAATTATTGATAACGTCGATCCTTTGCTATCACAGATTATACTCCGTATATTCGCGAGCGACAAACGTTTGCCGATTTATTATAGAAAGTAGTTTTAATTTTCTACGTGAATATAAATTTGTGAATTGATGGAAGAAGTTGATTTACAGCTAATGAAGTATCTACATCTTTCCAAAGTTAAATTTCTTCGAGAGCTGAAATAATTGCAGGTTGTTATTCATCATCAGGACATTCCACGCATCTTGTAGAGCAAACCTTACATATATGGGTACTTTTTTTTTTTTTATTTTGCTCGTGTCGAAACTTACATAACATTTTATGTATCTATGTTTCGTGTGGAAACTTACCATGCCTCAAGAATCAAATGGTTCTGACTTTTTGGACTTTTTGTTTTTTCCTGCGTTTCTCTCATCGATTAAACTAATACCGTAACTCGCGAGTACATAAAAGACAAAATCTTAACATACACGAATGTGAAACCTTACGCTGTGCCGTCGTCGTTCGCCAAAAACAAGTAAAATTTCATTACTAAAAAAGGTTAGTCAATATTATAAAGAACTGTAAAGGTACATTATATGTATCTTTATGATGATTTATTCTATTTATTCGAATTCATACTACCTTTTTGATTATCAAATTTTACTTGCTCTTGGCGAATAACGACGGCACGGCGTACCGTTTCGTAATCGTACATGTTAAAAGTTTGTAATTTATCTACTCGAGAGTTACGGTATTATTTTCATCGATGAGAGAGATGCCGGTAAAAAGAAAAAGTCCAAACGGTCATAACCACTTGAATCTTGAGGTTGGGTAAGTTCCCACACGAAACATAGAATGCAATGCAGAATATTGCACTTTACGTAAGTTTCGACACGAAAAAAAAAGTACCCGTATATGTACTGAGCAATGTTATTAACGTACGGGCAATGGCCAAAAAATAGTAGTAGTAGTTTTTTCTACGATTTCAGCAATACTTGCACAGACGAAAACACCTATATTAATAGATTAAATTTTTTATTAGAACTACTGTAACTTGTATCGATTGCGATTATAATATATAATATAAACTATAGACCCAACTAACATCGTGCAAATGAGATTTCAAGAATGTACATTTTATTATTAGCATATTAAGGTTACTAATACTTTTTGGTAGATTTAGAAAGTTTTTAATTGATTTTTTTTCACTGTAAAATAAAAGCATAGCATATATGTATTAAAATTTATATTACATTATTTTTTACAGATTTATACTACCATCAATACATTAATTCCAAACAGCTAAGTGTGTGGATTTGTCAATTTTCTAGGTAATTTTTATTTTTTAACTTCTGGTATAGAAATAAGATTTTTTTTTTTTTTTGTATAACTTTGTTGTAAATAATACTAAAATTATTATCATCTGATCTTAGTTTAATAAAATATTCTCTAAGATATTTCACTAAAAATACTTCAGATAACAGATCTATAACTGGTACTTTTTGAATCACATTAAAACTGTATTTAATATATGAATAAAAATAATAAAATCAAAACATTTCATTCGAAAATTATGCCTCTAACTTCAGTTATATTTGTTTTGTTGGTAATGACCTCTTAGCATTTAAGTAACGCTGAATTTTTCAAAGCTTTTCTACTTGACGGTTTTCCTGCTTATTAAAATAATGTACACATATAGATAATTGTTCATCGTTTTAGTCACTGATCTCATTAGCTATAATATAAACCATCCTATTTTTTACTCTACTTGAAATGTATTGTTTCATAACAAATTTTCTAATTGTTCACTAAACCTTGTATCATACTTATTTAACACAAACCAATTAAATACATTTTTTTCTTATACTATTGATAATTTTTTCTGAATTCACTGTAGGTTTATAGTGCGTCAATTACCTAGTCCTTATTATAACCTTCTAGATTCTATCAGTAAAATTGCTATAACACACAATTTAAATTTTTTTTTTTTTAATTCCAAAATCAGGTATTCAATAACACTTGGTGATTGACTTTGTTTTATGTATTTCTTATGACTTGATTTCAGAACAAAAAAAAAAAAAACATCAAAATAATTCTTTCTGTTTAAAAAGATATACAACTTTCCCTAAATCCTTTTGCAATGACTATTATTTTCATATAGAATTTAAATTGTCCAGCATTAACGTATAAGCACATCACAATATTTACTCAGAATATTTCTTTTAGTATTACATCGTATCTTCTGAAAAAAAATGAATAAATGTCTCATTTTTATTGCTAAATATGAATTATTTTATCCTACATTGCAAACAATAGTTCAGTACCCAACTAACGTCATGTAAATGAGACTTCAATATTTTCTTAACATTATTATCATTTCCAATTTAACTTGTTTGTTTTATTTATTACAGAAATTGATGCTGCTGTTTACAACATCGAGTTTAATTAAAATATTTAATGTTACCGATGTATCGAAAATGCATAACAAGTTGGTCATTAAGATTACAAACAATACAGCATATGAAACTACCAGTTTTATTGTAGCAGGTAATACTTTAAATTTGGTTATTGATTCTATTTTATCTAAAGAAAAGAGTATATTTTGGTAATTATGTTACCTTACAATAAATTTGAATTTGCTTAAATTGACTATAGCTAAGTGGTATACTATGGTGATAAGTAATTATTTAGAAAACAACCATAGGTTATTATTTGGATATCTTGGATTATAATTTCGAATAGCGTACATAATAAATAATAAAATTTAAAATAATTCAATTTTTTTTACTAGATTTATATGGCACTCAACATACATTACATAACCATAAATTAACCAGTATTTTCACATTGGGTATACATATAGACTTAATGAATTGTGTCTGTTCCCATAACGTTTTAGAGAAGTCTATGCTTTATTTTGTCGTATAGCATACATTATATTCAATGTTTTTCATATGCTATATACAGAAATTACAATCACTGTGTAAATAATGGTCTTCAAATTTCTTTTTAGATTGTTTTTTCAAAAAGCATTCATAAATAATAATTAAAATATTAAATTATTTAATTTTTTTACTAGATTGTTATTACATTATGGTACATCATTCAATGTTATTCTTTTGATATCTACAGAAAATCCAAACACTGTGTTCAAGCTGTTCTTAATATTTCTGTTTAGATTTTTGTCTCATAAGGCACACATAAAAGAAAATTAAAATTTTTAATTTTCAAGAGTTCTGTCACCATTACTATGCTATAGCCGTGGTTTCAACATCATAGTTAAAAAAATTCCAAGGGGAATCCAACTATCGACCCTCTACCCCCCTCAAAAACACCACTGTAAAGTACCTATATAATATTATAGGATATTTAAAATATAACAATTATCCGCTAAGTACTAACTTCTTTTCCATTAATCGGCCAAAACATACTGTTCGTTGAAAATATGGCATTGTGTATAATGGAATTCAGTAATTTAAATTGATATTTACAGCGTTAAAAATGACAACAATAATAATAAATTACACTATTTAACCGAACAAGTGCAATAGCATTTATACGCGCTTAATATTTCGAATCGGAATAGTACGGCGGGAATTTGACGGGGCGTCGGCGACGACATTATCAGTCGGCATATCGAATATACCCCAATGATTATGAATGATAAAAAAAAATTATTGATAACGTCGATCCTTTGCTATCACAGATTATACTCCGTATATTCGCGAGCGACAAACGTTTGCCGATTTATTATAGAAAGTAGTTTTAATTTTCTACGTGAATATAAATTTGTGAATTGATGGAAGAAGTTGATTTACAGCTAATGAAGTATCTACATCTTTCCAAAGTTAAATTTCTTCGAGAGCTGAAATAATTGCAGGTTGTTATTCATCATCAGGACATTCCACGCATCTTGTAGAGCAAACCTTACATATATGGGTACTTTTTTTTTTTTTATTTTGCTCGTGTCGAAACTTACATAACATTTTATGTATCTATGTTTCGTGTGGAAACTTACCATGCCTCAAGAATCAAATGGTTCTGACTTTTTGGACTTTTTGTTTTTTCCTGCGTTTCTCTCATCGATTAAACTAATACCGTAACTCGCGAGTACATAAAAGACAAAATCTTAACATACACGAATGTGAAACCTTACGCTGTGCCGTCGTCGTTCGCCAAAAACAAGTAAAATTTCATTACTAAAAAAGGTTAGTCAATATTATAAAGAACTGTAAAGGTACATTATATGTATCTTTATGATGATTTATTCTATTTATTCGAATTCATACTACCTTTTTGATTATCAAATTTTACTTGCTCTTGGCGAATAACGACGGCACGGCGTACCGTTTCGTAATCGTACATGTTAAAAGTTTGTAATTTATCTACTCGAGAGTTACGGTATTATTTTCATCGATGAGAGAGATGCCGGTAAAAAGAAAAAGTCCAAACGGTCATAACCACTTGAATCTTGAGGTTGGGTAAGTTCCCACACGAAACATAGAATGCAATGCAGAATATTGCACTTTACGTAAGTTTCGACACGAAAAAAAAAGTACCCGTATATGTACTGAGCAATGTTATTAACGTACGGGCAATGGCCAAAAAATAGTAGTAGTAGTTTTTTCTACGATTTCAGCAATACTTGCACAGACGAAAACACCTATATTAATAGATTAAATTTTTTATTAGAACTACTGTAACTTGTATCGATTGCGATTATAATATATAATATAAACTATAGACCCAACTAACATCGTGCAAATGAGATTTCAAGAATGTACATTTTATTATTAGCATATTAAGGTTACTAATACTTTTTGGTAGATTTAGAAAGTTTTTAATTGATTTTTTTTCACTGTAAAATAAAAGCATAGCATATATGTATTAAAATTTATATTACATTATTTTTTACAGATTTATACTACCATCAATACATTAATTCCAAACAGCTAAGTGTGTGGATTTGTCAATTTTCTAGGTAATTTTTATTTTTTAACTTCTGGTATAGAAATAAGATTTTTTTTTTTTTTTGTATAACTTTGTTGTAAATAATACTAAAATTATTATCATCTGATCTTAGTTTAATAAAATATTCTCTAAGATATTTCACTAAAAATACTTCAGATAACAGATCTATAACTGGTACTTTTTGAATCACATTAAAACTGTATTTAATATATGAATAAAAATAATAAAATCAAAACATTTCATTCGAAAATTATGCCTCTAACTTCAGTTATATTTGTTTTGTTGGTAATGACCTCTTAGCATTTAAGTAACGCTGAATTTTTCAAAGCTTTTCTACTTGACGGTTTTCCTGCTTATTAAAATAATGTACACATATAGATAATTGTTCATCGTTTTAGTCACTGATCTCATTAGCTATAATATAAACCATCCTATTTTTTACTCTACTTGAAATGTATTGTTTCATAACAAATTTTCTAATTGTTCACTAAACCTTGTATCATACTTATTTAACACAAACCAATTAAATACATTTTTTTCTTATACTATTGATAATTTTTTCTGAATTCACTGTAGGTTTATAGTGCGTCAATTACCTAGTCCTTATTATAACCTTCTAGATTCTATCAGTAAAATTGCTATAACACACAATTTAAATTTTTTTTTTTTTAATTCCAAAATCAGGTATTCAATAACACTTGGTGATTGACTTTGTTTTATGTATTTCTTATGACTTGATTTCAGAACAAAAAAAAAAAAAACATCAAAATAATTCTTTCTGTTTAAAAAGATATACAACTTTCCCTAAATCCTTTTGCAATGACTATTATTTTCATATAGAATTTAAATTGTCCAGCATTAACGTATAAGCACATCACAATATTTACTCAGAATATTTCTTTTAGTATTACATCGTATCTTCTGAAAAAAAATGAATAAATGTCTCATTTTTATTGCTAAATATGAATTATTTTATCCTACATTGCAAACAATAGTTCAGTACCCAACTAACGTCATGTAAATGAGACTTCAATATTTTCTTAACATTATTATCATTTCCAATTTAACTTGTTTGTTTTATTTATTACAGAAATTGATGCTGCTGTTTACAACATCGAGTTTAATTAAAATATTTAATGTTACCGATGTATCGAAAATGCATAACAAGTTGGTCATTAAGATTACAAACAATACAGCATATGAAACTACCAGTTTTATTGTAGCAGGTAATACTTTAAATTTGGTTATTGATTCTATTTTATCTAAAGAAAAGAGTATATTTTGGTAATTATGTTACCTTACAATAAATTTGAATTTGCTTAAATTGACTATAGCTAAGTGGTATACTATGGTGATAAGTAATTATTTAGAAAACAACCATAGGTTATTATTTGGATATCTTGGATTATAATTTCGAATAGCGTACATAATAAATAATAAAATTTAAAATAATTCAATTTTTTTTACTAGATTTATATGGCACTCAACATACATTACATAACTATAAATACATATGCCTACGCCTAATAACCTCTGCCCCTTGGTATGTTACCAATAAAAACCTCCATAAAGATTTGAACATGCCAACCCTTAACGACCTAGCCAAATCCTATTATTCAAAATTCCACTCAACGCTTCGCGCTCATTCAAACCCCATCATTAAAAGCTTATCCTCTACCATCATTCCTAGAAGGTTAAAAAGGCAATGGCCAAGAGATCTCCTCAACACCTAACTTAAATAAAAAAAAAATAAAAAAAAAAAAAAAAAAACATTAAATAAATAAACTCAAACCCTAATTTCTGGTCAGGTGGCACTGCTGGGAGCCTTCCTCCTCTTGTTATTTTTTCTTATATATTATTTATTACTCTGTCATCACACTTACTCATTATACACTTATGTATAGATTGTAAATATACTTTATTTTTATATTTTTAATAAAAAAAAAAAAAACTATAAATTAACCAGTATTTTCACATTGGGTATACATATAGACTTAATGAATTGTGTCTGTTCCCATAACGTTTTAGAGAAGTCTATGCTTTATTTTGTCGTATAGCATACATTATATTCAATGTTTTTCATATGCTATATACAGAAATTACAATCACTGTGTAAATAATGGTCTTCAAATTTCTTTTTAGATTGTTTTTTCAAAAAGCATTCATAAATAATAATTAAAATTTTAAATTATTTAATTTTTTTACTAGATTGTTATTACATTATGGTACATCATTCAATGTTATTCTTTTGATATCTACAGAAAATCCAAACACTGTGTTCAAGCTGTTCTTAATATTTCTGTTTAGATTTTTGTCTCATAAGGCACACATAAAAGAAAATTAAAATTTTTAATTTTCAAGAGTTCTGTCACCATTACTATGCTATAGCCGTGGTTAAAACATCATAGTTAAAAAAATTCCAAGGGGAATCCAACTATCGACCCCCTACCCCCCTCAAAAACACCACTGTAAAGTACCTATATAATATTATAGGATATTTAAAATATAACAATTATCCGCTAAGTACTAACTTCTTTTCCATTAATCGGCCAAAACATACTGTTCGTTGAAAATATGGCATTGTGTATAATGGAATTCAGTAATTTAAATTGGTATTTACAGCGTTAAAAATGACAAAAATAATAATAAATTACACTATTTAACCGAACAAGTGCAATAGCATTTATACGCGCTTAATATTTCGAATCGGAATAGTACGCCGGGCATTTGACGGGGCGTCGACGACGACATTATCAGTCGGCATATCGAATATACCCCAATGATTATGAATGATAAAAAAAAATTATTGATAACGTCGATCCTTTGCTATCACAGATTATACTCCGTATATTCGCGAGCGACAAACGTTTGCCGATTTATTATAGAAAGTAGTTTTAATTTTCTACGTGAATATAAATTTGTGAATTGATGGAAGAAGTTGATTTACAGCTAATGAAGTATCTACATCTTTCCAAAGTTAAATATCTTCGAGAGCTGAAATAATTGCAGGTTGTTATTCATCATCAGGACATTCCACGCATCTTGTAGAGCAAACCTTACATATATGGGTACTTTTTTTTTTTTTGTTTTGCTCGTGTCGAAACTTACATAACATTTTATGTATCTATGTTTCGTGTGGAAACTTACCATGCCTCAAGAATCAAATGGTTCTGACTTTTTGGACTTTTTGTTTTTTCCTGCGTTTCTCTCATCGATTAAACTAATACCGTAACTCGCGAGTACATAAAAGACAAAATCTTAACATACACGAATGTGAAACCTTACGCTGTGCCGTCGTCGTTCGCCAAAAACAAGTAAAATTTCATTACTAAAAAAGGTTAGTCAATATTATAAAGAACTGTAAAGGTACATTATATGTATCTTTATGATGATTTATTCTATTTATTCGAATTCATACTACCTTTTTGATTATCAAATTTTACTTGCTCTTGGCGAATAACGACGGCACGGCGTACCGTTTCGTAATCGTACATGTTAAAAGTTTGTAATTTATCTACTCGAGAGTTACGGTATTATTTTCATCGATGAGAGAGATGCCGGTAAAAAGAAAAAGTCCAAACGGTCATAACCACTTGAATCTTGAGGTTGGGTAAGTTCCCACACGAAACATAGAATGCAATGCAGAATATTGCACTTTACGTAAGTTTCGACACGAAAAAAAAAGTACCCGTATATGTACTGAGCAATGTTATTAACGTACGGGCAATGGCCAAAAAATAGTAGTAGTAGTTTTTTCTACGATTTCAGCAATACTTGCACAGACGAAAACACCTATATTAATAGATTAAATTTTTTATTAGAACTACTGTAACTTGTATCGATTGCGATTATAATATATAATATAAACTATAGACCCAACTAACATCGTGCAAATGAGATTTCAAGAATGTACATTTTATTATTAGCATATTAAGGTTACTAATACTTTTTGGTAGATTTAGAAAGTTTTTAATTGATTTTTTTTCACTGTAAAATAAAAGCATAGCATATATGTATTAAAATTTATATTACATTATTTTTTACAGATTTATACTACCATCAATACATTAATTCCAAACAGCTAAGTGTGTGGATTTGTCAATTTTCTAGGTAATTTTTATTTTTTAACTTCTGGTATAGAAATAAGATTTTTTTTTTTTTTTGTATAACTTTGTTGTAAATAATACTAAAATTATTATCATCTGATCTTAGTTTAATAAAATATTCTCTAAGATATTTCACTAAAAATACTTCAGATAACAGATCTATAACTGGTACTTTTTGAATCACATTAAAACTGTATTTAATATATGAATAAAAATAATAAAATCAAAACATTTCATTCGAAAATTATGCCTCTAACTTCAGTTATATTTGTTTTGTTGGTAATGACCTCTTAGCATTTAAGTAACGCTGAATTTTTCAAAGCTTTTCTACTTGACGGTTTTCCTGCTTATTAAAATAATGTACACATATAGATAATTGTTCATCGTTTTAGTCACTGATCTCATTAGCTATAATATAAACCATCCTATTTTTTACTCTACTTGAAATGTATTGTTTCATAACAAATTTTCTAATTGTTCACTAAACCTTGTATCATACTTATTTAACACAAACCAATTAAATACATTTTTTTCTTATACTATTGATAATTTTTTCTGAATTCACTGTAGGTTTATAGTGCGTCAATTACCTAGTCCTTATTATAACCTTCTAGATTCTATCAGTAAAATTGCTATAACACACAATTTAAATTTTTTTTTTTTTAATTCCAAAATCAGGTATTCAATAACACTTGGTGATTGACTTTGTTTTATGTATTTCTTATGACTTGATTTCAGAACAAAAAAAAAAAAAACATCAAAATAATTCTTTCTGTTTAAAAAGATATACAACTTTCCCTAAATCCTTTTGCAATGACTATTATTTTCATATAGAATTTAAATTGTCCAGCATTAACGTATAAGCACATCACAATATTTACTCAGAATATTTCTTTTAGTATTACATCGTATCTTCTGAAAAAAAATGAATAAATGTCTCATTTTTATTGCTAAATATGAATTATTTTATCCTACATTGCAAACAATAGTTCAGTACCCAACTAACGTCATGTAAATGAGACTTCAATATTTTCTTAACATTATTATCATTTCCAATTTAACTTGTTTGTTTTATTTATTACAGAAATTGATGCTGCTGTTTACAACATCGAGTTTAATTAAAATATTTAATGTTACCGATGTATCGAAAATGCATAACAAGTTGGTCATTAAGATTACAAACAATACAGCATATGAAACTACCAGTTTTATTGTAGCAGGTAATACTTTAAATTTGGTTATTGATTCTATTTTATCTAAAGAAAAGAGTATATTTTGGTAATTATGTTACCTTACAATAAATTTGAATTTGCTTAAATTGACTATAGCTAAGTGGTATACTATGGTGATAAGTAATTATTTAGAAAACAACCATAGGTTATTATTTGGATATCTTGGATTATAATTTCGAATAGCGTACATAATAAATAATAAAATTTAAAATAATTCAATTTTTTTTACTAGATTTATATGGCACTCAACATACATTACATAACTATAAATACATATGCCTACGCCTAATAACCTCTGCCCCTTGGTATGTTACCAATAAAAACCTCCATAAAGATTTGAACATGCCAACCCTTAACGACCTAGCCAAATCCTATTATTCAAAATTCCACTCAACGCTTCGCGCTCATTCAAACCCCATCATTAAAAGCTTATCCTCTACCATCATTCCTAGAAGGTTAAAAAGGCAATGGCCAAGAGATCTCCTCAACACCTAACTTAAATAAAAAAAAAATAAAAAAAAAAAAAAAAAACATTAAATAAATAAACTCAAACCCTAATTTCTGGTCAGGTGGCACTGCTGGGAGCCTTCCTCCTCTTGTTATTTTTTCTTATATATTATTTATTACTCTGTCATCACACTTACTCATTATACACTTATGTATAGATTGTAAATATACTTTATTTTTATATTTTTAATAAAAAAAAAAAAAACTATAAATTAACCAGTATTTTCACATTGGGTATACATATAGACTTAATGAATTGTGTCTGTTCCCATAACGTTTTAGAGAAGTCTATGCTTTATTTTGTCGTATAGCATACATTATATTCAATGTTTTTCATATGCTATATACAGAAATTACAATCACTGTGTAAATAATGGTCTTCAAATTTCTTTTTAGATTGTTTTTTCAAAAAGCATTCATAAATAATAATTAAAATATTAAATTATTTAATTTTTTTACTAGATTGTTATTACATTATGGTACATCATTCAATGTTATTCTTTTGATATCTACAGAAAATCCAAACACTGTGTTCAAGCTGTTCTTAATATTTCTGTTTAGATTTTTGTCTCATAAGGCACACATAAAAGAAAATTAAAATTTTTAATTTTCAAGAGTTCTGTCACCATTACTATGCTATAGCCGTGGTTTCAACATCATAGTTAAAAAAATTCCAAGGGGAATCCAACTATCGACCCTCTACCCCCCTCAAAAACACCACTGTAAAGTACCTATATAATATTATAGGATATTTAAAATATAACAATTATCCGCTAAGTACTAACTTCTTTTCCATTAATCGGCCAAAACATACTGTTCGTTGAAAATATGGCATTGTGTATAATGGAATTCAGTAATTTAAATTGATATTTACAGCGTTAAAAATGACAACAATAATAATAAATTACACTATTTAACCGAACAAGTGCAATAGCATTTATACGCGCTTAATATTTCGAATCGGAATAGTACGGCGGGCATTTGACGGGGCGTCGGCGACGACATTATCAGTCGGCATATCGAATATACCCCAATGATTATGAATGATAAAAAAAAATTATTGATAACGTCGATCCTTTGCTATCACAGATTATACTCCGTATATTCGCGAGCGACAAACGTTTGCCGATTTATTATAGAAAGTAGTTTTAATTTTCTACGTGAATATAAATTTGTGAATTGATGGAAGAAGTTGATTTACAGCTAATGAAGTATCTACATCTTTCCAAAGTTAAATTTCTTCGAGAGCTGAAATAATTGCAGGTTGTTATTCATCATCAGGACATTCCACGCATCTTGTAGAGCAAACCTTACATATATGGGTACTTTTTTTTTTTTTATTTTGCTCGTGTCGAAACTTACATAACATTTTATGTATCTATGTTTCGTGTGGAAACTTACCATGCCTCAAGAATCAAATGGTTCTGACTTTTTGGACTTTTTGTTTTTTCCTGCGTTTCTCTCATCGATTAAACTAATACCGTAACTCGCGAGTACATAAAAGACAAAATCTTAACATACACGAATGTGAAACCTTACGCTGTGCCGTCGTCGTTCGCCAAAAACAAGTAAAATTTCATTACTAAAAAAGGTTAGTCAATATTATAAAGAACTGTAAAGGTACATTATATGTATCTTTATGATGATTTATTCTATTTATTCGAATTCATACTACCTTTTTGATTATCAAATTTTACTTGCTCTTGGCGAATAACGACGGCACGGCGTACCGTTTCGTAATCGTACATGTTAAAAGTTTGTAATTTATCTACTCGAGAGTTACGGTATTATTTTCATCGATGAGAGAGATGCCGGTAAAAAGAAAAAGTCCAAACGGTCATAACCACTTGAATCTTGAGGTTGGGTAAGTTCCCACACGAAACATAGAATGCAATGCAGAATATTGCACTTTACGTAAGTTTCGACACGAAAAAAAAAGTACCCGTATATGTACTGAGCAATGTTATTAACGTACGGGCAATGGCCAAAAAATAGTAGTAGTAGTTTTTTCTACGATTTCAGCAATACTTGCACAGACGAAAACACCTATATTAATAGATTAAATTTTTTATTAGAACTACTGTAACTTGTATCGATTGCGATTATAATATATAATATAAACTATAGACCCAACTAACATCGTGCAAATGAGATTTCAAGAATGTACATTTTATTATTAGCATATTAAGGTTACTAATACTTTTTGGTAGATTTAGAAAGTTTTTAATTGATTTTTTTTCACTGTAAAATAAAAGCATAGCATATATGTATTAAAATTTATATTACATTATTTTTTACAGATTTATACTACCATCAATACATTAATTCCAAACAGCTAAGTGTGTGGATTTGTCAATTTTCTAGGTAATTTTTATTTTTTAACTTCTGGTATAGAAATAAGATTTTTTTTTTTTTTTGTATAACTTTGTTGTAAATAATACTAAAATTATTATCATCTGATCTTAGTTTAATAAAATATTCTCTAAGATATTTCACTAAAAATACTTCAGATAACAGATCTATAACTGGTACTTTTTGAATCACATTAAAACTGTATTTAATATATGAATAAAAATAATAAAATCAAAACATTTCATTCGAAAATTATGCCTCTAACTTCAGTTATATTTGTTTTGTTGGTAATGACCTCTTAGCATTTAAGTAACGCTGAATTTTTCAAAGCTTTTCTACTTGACGGTTTTCCTGCTTATTAAAATAATGTACACATATAGATAATTGTTCATCGTTTTAGTCACTGATCTCATTAGCTATAATATAAACCATCCTATTTTTTACTCTACTTGAAATGTATTGTTTCATAACAAATTTTCTAATTGTTCACTAAACCTTGTATCATACTTATTTAACACAAACCAATTAAATACATTTTTTTCTTATACTATTGATAATTTTTTCTGAATTCACTGTAGGTTTATAGTGCGTCAATTACCTAGTCCTTATTATAACCTTCTAGATTCTATCAGTAAAATTGCTATAACACACAATTTAAATTTTTTTTTTTTTAATTCCAAAATCAGGTATTCAATAACACTTGGTGATTGACTTTGTTTTATGTATTTCTTATGACTTGATTTCAGAACAAAAAAAAAAAAAACATCAAAATAATTCTTTCTGTTTAAAAAGATATACAACTTTCCCTAAATCCTTTTGCAATGACTATTATTTTCATATAGAATTTAAATTGTCCAGCATTAACGTATAAGCACATCACAATATTTACTCAGAATATTTCTTTTAGTATTACATCGTATCTTCTGAAAAAAAATGAATAAATGTCTCATTTTTATTGCTAAATATGAATTATTTTATCCTACATTGCAAACAATAGTTCAGTACCCAACTAACGTCATGTAAATGAGACTTCAATATTTTCTTAACATTATTATCATTTCCAATTTAACTTGTTTGTTTTATTTATTACAGAAATTGATGCTGCTGTTTACAACATCGAGTTTAATTAAAATATTTAATGTTACCGATGTATCGAAAATGCATAACAAGTTGGTCATTAAGATTACAAACAATACAGCATATGAAACTACCAGTTTTATTGTAGCAGGTAATACTTTAAATTTGGTTATTGATTCTATTTTATCTAAAGAAAAGAGTATATTTTGGTAATTATGTTACCTTACAATAAATTTGAATTTGCTTAAATTGACTATAGCTAAGTGGTATACTATGGTGATAAGTAATTATTTAGAAAACAACCATAGGTTATTATTTGGATATCTTGGATTATAATTTCGAATAGCGTACATAATAAATAATAAAATTTAAAATAATTCAATTTTTTTTACTAGATTTATATGGCACTCAACATACATTACATAACTATAAATACATATGCCTACGCCTAATAACCTCTGCCCCTTGGTATGTTACCAATAAAAACCTCCATAAAGATTTGAACATGCCAACCCTTAACGACCTAGCCAAATCCTATTATTCAAAATTCCACTCAACGCTTCGCGCTCATTCAAACCCCATCATTAAAAGCTTATCCTCTACCATCATTCCTAGAAGGTTAAAAAGGCAATGGCCAAGAGATCTCCTCAACACCTAACTTAAATAAAAAAAAAATAAAAAAAAAAAAAAAAAAACATTAAATAAATAAACTCAAACCCTAATTTCTGGTCAGGTGGCACTGCTGGGAGCCTTCCTCCTCTTGTTATTTTTTCTTATATATTATTTATTACTCTGTCATCACACTTACTCATTATACACTTATGTATAGATTGTAAATATACTTTATTTTTATATTTTTAATAAAAAAAAAAAAAACTATAAATTAACCAGTATTTTCACATTGGGTATACATATAGACTTAATGAATTGTGTCTGTTCCCATAACGTTTTAGAGAAGTCTATGCTTTATTTTGTCGTATAGCATACATTATATTCAATGTTTTTCATATGCTATATACAGAAATTACAATCACTGTGTAAATAATGGTCTTCAAATTTCTTTTTAGATTGTTTTTTCAAAAAGCATTCATAAATAATAATTAAAATTTTAAATTATTTAATTTTTTTACTAGATTGTTATTACATTATGGTACATCATTCAATGTTATTCTTTTGATATCTACAGAAAATCCAAACACTGTGTTCAAGCTGTTCTTAATATTTCTGTTTAGATTTTTGTCTCATAAGGCACACATAAAAGAAAATTAAAATTTTTAATTTTCAAGAGTTCTGTCACCATTACTATGCTATAGCCGTGGTTAAAACATCATAGTTAAAAAAATTCCAAGGGGAATCCAACTATCGACCCCCTACCCCCCTCAAAAACACCACTGTAAAGTACCTATATAATATTATAGGATATTTAAAATATAACAATTATCCGCTAAGTACTAACTTCTTTTCCATTAATCGGCCAAAACATACTATTCGTTGAAAATATGGCATTGTGTATAATGGAATTCAGTAATTTAAATTGGTATTTACAGCATTAAAAATGACAAAAATAATAATAAATTACACTATTTAACCGAACAAGTGCAATAGCATTTATACGCGCTTAATATTTCGAATCGGAATAGTACGCCGGGCATTTGACGGGGCGTCGGCGACGACATTATCAGTCGGCATATCGAATATACCCCAATGATTATGAATGATAAAAAAAAATTATTGATAACGTCGATCCTTTGCTATCACAGATTATACTCCGTATATTCGCGAGCGACAAACGTTTGCCGATTTATTATAGAAAGTAGTTTTAATTTTCTACGTGAATATAAATTTGTGAATTGATGGAAGAAGTTGATTTACAGCTAATGAAGTATCTACATCTTTCCAAAGTTAAATTTCTTCGAGAGCTGAAATAATTGCAGGTTGTTATTCATCATCAGGACATTCCACGCATCTTGTAGAGCAAACCTTACATATATGGGTACTTTTTTTTTTTTTATTTTGCTCGTGTCGAAACTTACATAACATTTTATGTATCTATGTTTCGTGTGGAAACTTACCATGCCTCAAGAATCAAATGGTTCTGACTTTTTGGACTTTTTGTTTTTTCCTGCGTTTCTCTCATCGATTAAACTAATACCGTAACTCGCGAGTACATAAAAGACAAAATCTTAACATACACGAATGTGAAACCTTACGCTGTGCCGTCGTCGTTCGCCAAAAACAAGTAAAATTTCATTACTAAAAAAGGTTAGTCAATATTATAAAGAACTGTAAAGGTACATTATATGTATCTTTATGATGATTTATTCTATTTATTCGAATTCATACTACCTTTTTGATTATCAAATTTTACTTGCTCTTGGCGAATAACGACGGCACGGCGTACCGTTTCGTAATCGTACATGTTAAAAGTTTGTAATTTATCTACTCGAGAGTTACGGTATTATTTTCATCGATGAGAGAGATGCCGGTAAAAAGAAAAAGTCCAAACGGTCATAACCACTTGAATCTTGAGGTTGGGTAAGTTCCCACACGAAACATAGAATGCAATGCAGAATATTGCACTTTACGTAAGTTTCGACACGAAAAAAAAAGTACCCGTATATGTACTGAGCAATGTTATTAACGTACGGGCAATGGCCAAAAAATAGTAGTAGTAGTTTTTTCTACGATTTCAGCAATACTTGCACAGACGAAAACACCTATATTAATAGATTAAATTTTTTATTAGAACTACTGTAACTTGTATCGATTGCGATTATAATATATAATATAAACTATAGACCCAACTAACATCGTGCAAATGAGATTTCAAGAATGTACATTTTATTATTAGCATATTAAGGTTACTAATACTTTTTGGTAGATTTAGAAAGTTTTTAATTGATTTTTTTTCACTGTAAAATAAAAGCATAGCATATATGTATTAAAATTTATATTACATTATTTTTTACAGATTTATACTACCATCAATACATTAATTCCAAACAGCTAAGTGTGTGGATTTGTCAATTTTCTAGGTAATTTTTATTTTTTAACTTCTGGTATAGAAATAAGATTTTTTTTTTTTTTTGTATAACTTTGTTGTAAATAATACTAAAATTATTATCATCTGATCTTAGTTTAATAAAATATTCTCTAAGATATTTCACTAAAAATACTTCAGATAACAGATCTATAACTGGTACTTTTTGAATCACATTAAAACTGTATTTAATATATGAATAAAAATAATAAAATCAAAACATTTCATTCGAAAATTATGCCTCTAACTTCAGTTATATTTGTTTTGTTGGTAATGACCTCTTAGCATTTAAGTAACGCTGAATTTTTCAAAGCTTTTCTACTTGACGGTTTTCCTGCTTATTAAAATAATGTACACATATAGATAATTGTTCATCGTTTTAGTCACTGATCTCATTAGCTATAATATAAACCATCCTATTTTTTACTCTACTTGAAATGTATTGTTTCATAACAAATTTTCTAATTGTTCACTAAACCTTGTATCATACTTATTTAACACAAACCAATTAAATACATTTTTTTCTTATACTATTGATAATTTTTTCTGAATTCACTGTAGGTTTATAGTGCGTCAATTACCTAGTCCTTATTATAACCTTCTAGATTCTATCAGTAAAATTGCTATAACACACAATTTAAATTTTTTTTTTTTTAATTCCAAAATCAGGTATTCAATAACACTTGGTGATTGACTTTGTTTTATGTATTTCTTATGACTTGATTTCAGAACAAAAAAAAAAAAAACATCAAAATAATTCTTTCTGTTTAAAAAGATATACAACTTTCCCTAAATCCTTTTGCAATGACTATTATTTTCATATAGAATTTAAATTGTCCAGCATTAACGTATAAGCACATCACAATATTTACTCAGAATATTTCTTTTAGTATTACATCGTATCTTCTGAAAAAAAATGAATAAATGTCTCATTTTTATTGCTAAATATGAATTATTTTATCCTACATTGCAAACAATAGTTCAGTACCCAACTAACGTCATGTAAATGAGACTTCAATATTTTCTTAACATTATTATCATTTCCAATTTAACTTGTTTGTTTTATTTATTACAGAAATTGATGCTGCTGTTTACAACATCGAGTTTAATTAAAATATTTAATGTTACCGATGTATCGAAAATGCATAACAAGTTGGTCATTAAGATTACAAACAATACAGCATATGAAACTACCAGTTTTATTGTAGCAGGTAATACTTTAAATTTGGTTATTGATTCTATTTTATCTAAAGAAAAGAGTATATTTTGGTAATTATGTTACCTTACAATAAATTTGAATTTGCTTAAATTGACTATAGCTAAGTGGTATACTATGGTGATAAGTAATTATTTAGAAAACAACCATAGGTTATTATTTGGATATCTTGGATTATAATTTCGAATAGCGTACATAATAAATAATAAAATTTAAAATAATTCAATTTTTTTTACTAGATTTATATGGCACTCAACATACATTACATAACTATAAATACATATGCCTACGCCTAATAACCTCTGCCCCTTGGTATGTTACCAATAAAAACCTCCATAAAGATTTGAACATGCCAACCCTTAACGACCTAGCCAAATCCTATTATTCAAAATTCCACTCAACGCTTCGCGCTCATTCAAACCCCATCATTAAAAGCTTATCCTCTACCATCATTCCTAGAAGGTTAAAAAGGCAATGGCCAAGAGATCTCCTCAACACCTAACTTAAATAAAAAAAAAATAAAAAAAAAAAAAAAAAAACATTAAATAAATAAACTCAAACCCTAATTTCTGGTCAGGTGGCACTGCTGGGAGCCTTCCTCCTCTTGTTATTTTTTCTTATATATTATTTATTACTCTGTCATCACACTTACTCATTATACACTTATGTATAGATTGTAAATATACTTTATTTTTATATTTTTAATAAAAAAAAAAAAAACTATAAATTAACCAGTATTTTCACATTGGGTATACATATAGACTTAATGAATTGTGTCTGTTCCCATAACGTTTTAGAGAAGTCTATGCTTTATTTTGTCGTATAGCATACATTATATTCAATGTTTTTCATATGCTATATACAGAAATTACAATCACTGTGTAAATAATGGTCTTCAAATTTCTTTTTAGATTGTTTTTTCAAAAAGCATTCATAAATAATAATTAAAATTTTAAATTATTTAATTTTTTTACTAGATTGTTATTACATTATGGTACATCATTCAATGTTATTCTTTTGATATCTACAGAAAATCCAAACACTGTGTTCAAGCTGTTCTTAATATTTCTGTTTAGATTTTTGTCTCATAAGGCACACATAAAAGAAAATTAAAATTTTTAATTTTCAAGAGTTCTGTCACCATTACTATGCTATAGCCGTGGTTAAAACATCATAGTTAAAAAAATTCCAAGGGGAATCCAACTATCGACCCCCTACCCCCCTCAAAAACACCACTGTAAAGTACCTATATAATATTATAGGATATTTAAAATATAACAATTATCCGCTAAGTACTAACTTCTTTTCCATTAATCGGCCAAAACATACTATTCGTTGAAAATATGGCATTGTGTATAATGGAATTCAGTAATTTAAATTGGTATTTACAGCATTAAAAATGACAAAAATAATAATAAATTACACTATTTAACCGAACAAGTGCAATAGCATTTATACGCGCTTAATATTTCGAATCGGAATAGTACGCCGGGCATTTGACGGGGCGTCGGCGACGACATTATCAGTCGGCATATCGAATATACCCCAATGATTATGAATGATAAAAAAAAATTATTGATAACGTCGATCCTTTGCTATCACAGATTATACTCCGTATATTCGCGAGCGACAAACGTTTGCCGATTTATTATAGAAAGTAGTTTTAATTTTCTACGTGAATATAAATTTGTGAATTGATGGAAGAAGTTGATTTACAGCTAATGAAGTATCTACATCTTTCCAAAGTTAAATTTCTTCGAGAGCTGAAATAATTGCAGGTTGTTATTCATCATCAGGACATTCCACGCATCTTGTAGAGCAAACCTTACATATATGGGTACTTTTTTTTTTTTTATTTTGCTCGTGTCGAAACTTACATAACATTTTATGTATCTATGTTTCGTGTGGAAACTTACCATGCCTCAAGAATCAAATGGTTCTGACTTTTTGGACTTTTTGTTTTTTCCTGCGTTTCTCTCATCGATTAAACTAATACCGTAACTCGCGAGTACATAAAAGACAAAATCTTAACATACACGAATGTGAAACCTTACGCTGTGCCGTCGTCGTTCGCCAAAAACAAGTAAAATTTCATTACTAAAAAAGGTTAGTCAATATTATAAAGAACTGTAAAGGTACATTATATGTATCTTTATGATGATTTATTCTATTTATTCGAATTCATACTACCTTTTTGATTATCAAATTTTACTTGCTCTTGGCGAATAACGACGGCACGGCGTACCGTTTCGTAATCGTACATGTTAAAAGTTTGTAATTTATCTACTCGAGAGTTACGGTATTATTTTCATCGATGAGAGAGATGCCGGTAAAAAGAAAAAGTCCAAACGGTCATAACCACTTGAATCTTGAGGTTGGGTAAGTTCCCACACGAAACATAGAATGCAATGCAGAATATTGCACTTTACGTAAGTTTCGACACGAAAAAAAAAGTACCCGTATATGTACTGAGCAATGTTATTAACGTACGGGCAATGGCCAAAAAATAGTAGTAGTAGTTTTTTCTACGATTTCAGCAATACTTGCACAGACGAAAACACCTATATTAATAGATTAAATTTTTTATTAGAACTACTGTAACTTGTATCGATTGCGATTATAATATATAATATAAACTATAGACCCAACTAACATCGTGCAAATGAGATTTCAAGAATGTACATTTTATTATTAGCATATTAAGGTTACTAATACTTTTTGGTAGATTTAGAAAGTTTTTAATTGATTTTTTTTCACTGTAAAATAAAAGCATAGCATATATGTATTAAAATTTATATTACATTATTTTTTACAGATTTATACTACCATCAATACATTAATTCCAAACAGCTAAGTGTGTGGATTTGTCAATTTTCTAGGTAATTTTTATTTTTTAACTTCTGGTATAGAAATAAGATTTTTTTTTTTTTTTGTATAACTTTGTTGTAAATAATACTAAAATTATTATCATCTGATCTTAGTTTAATAAAATATTCTCTAAGATATTTCACTAAAAATACTTCAGATAACAGATCTATAACTGGTACTTTTTGAATCACATTAAAACTGTATTTAATATATGAATAAAAATAATAAAATCAAAACATTTCATTCGAAAATTATGCCTCTAACTTCAGTTATATTTGTTTTGTTGGTAATGACCTCTTAGCATTTAAGTAACGCTGAATTTTTCAAAGCTTTTCTACTTGACGGTTTTCCTGCTTATTAAAATAATGTACACATATAGATAATTGTTCATCGTTTTAGTCACTGATCTCATTAGCTATAATATAAACCATCCTATTTTTTACTCTACTTGAAATGTATTGTTTCATAACAAATTTTCTAATTGTTCACTAAACCTTGTATCATACTTATTTAACACAAACCAATTAAATACATTTTTTTCTTATACTATTGATAATTTTTTCTGAATTCACTGTAGGTTTATAGTGCGTCAATTACCTAGTCCTTATTATAACCTTCTAGATTCTATCAGTAAAATTGCTATAACACACAATTTAAATTTTTTTTTTTTTAATTCCAAAATCAGGTATTCAATAACACTTGGTGATTGACTTTGTTTTATGTATTTCTTATGACTTGATTTCAGAACAAAAAAAAAAAAAACATCAAAATAATTCTTTCTGTTTAAAAAGATATACAACTTTCCCTAAATCCTTTTGCAATGACTATTATTTTCATATAGAATTTAAATTGTCCAGCATTAACGTATAAGCACATCACAATATTTACTCAGAATATTTCTTTTAGTATTACATCGTATCTTCTGAAAAAAAATGAATAAATGTCTCATTTTTATTGCTAAATATGAATTATTTTATCCTACATTGCAAACAATAGTTCAGTACCCAACTAACGTCATGTAAATGAGACTTCAATATTTTCTTAACATTATTATCATTTCCAATTTAACTTGTTTGTTTTATTTATTACAGAAATTGATGCTGCTGTTTACAACATCGAGTTTAATTAAAATATTTAATGTTACCGATGTATCGAAAATGCATAACAAGTTGGTCATTAAGATTACAAACAATACAGCATATGAAACTACCAGTTTTATTGTAGCAGGTAATACTTTAAATTTGGTTATTGATTCTATTTTATCTAAAGAAAAGAGTATATTTTGGTAATTATGTTACCTTACAATAAATTTGAATTTGCTTAAATTGACTATAGCTAAGTGGTATACTATGGTGATAAGTAATTATTTAGAAAACAACCATAGGTTATTATTTGGATATCTTGGATTATAATTTCGAATAGCGTACATAATAAATAATAAAATTTAAAATAATTCAATTTTTTTTACTAGATTTATATGGCACTCAACATACATTACATAACTATAAATACATATGCCTACGCCTAATAACCTCTGCCCCTTGGTATGTTACCAATAAAAACCTCCATAAAGATTTGAACATGCCAACCCTTAACGACCTAGCCAAATCCTATTATTCAAAATTCCACTCAACGCTTCGCGCTCATTCAAACCCCATCATTAAAAGCTTATCCTCTACCATCATTCCTAGAAGGTTAAAAAGGCAATGGCCAAGAGATCTCCTCAACACCTAACTTAAATAAAAAAAAAATAAAAAAAAAAAAAAAAAACATTAAATAAATAAACTCAAACCCTAATTTCTGGTCAGGTGGCACTGCTGGGAGCCTTCCTCCTCTTGTTATTTTTTCTTATATATTATTTATTACTCTGTCATCACACTTACTCATTATACACTTATGTATAGATTGTAAATATACTTTATTTTTATATTTTTAATAAAAAAAAAAAAAACTATAAATTAACCAGTATTTTCACATTGGGTATACATATAGACTTAATGAATTGTGTCTGTTCCCATAACGTTTTAGAGAAGTCTATGCTTTATTTTGTCGTATAGCATACATTATATTCAATGTTTTTCATATGCTATATACAGAAATTACAATCACTGTGTAAATAATGGTCTTCAAATTTCTTTTTAGATTGTTTTTTCAAAAAGCATTCATAAATAATAATTAAAATATTAAATTATTTAATTTTTTTACTAGATTGTTATTACATTATGGTACATCATTCAATGTTATTCTTTTGATATCTACAGAAAATCCAAACACTGTGTTCAAGCTGTTCTTAATATTTCTGTTTAGATTTTTGTCTCATAAGGCACACATAAAAGAAAATTAAAATTTTTAATTTTCAAGAGTTCTGTCACCATTACTATGCTATAGCCGTGGTTTCAACATCATAGTTAAAAAAATTCCAAGGGGAATCCAACTATCGACCCTCTACCCCCCTCAAAAACACCACTGTAAAGTACCTATATAATATTATAGGATATTTAAAATATAACAATTATCCGCTAAGTACTAACTTCTTTTCCATTAATCGGCCAAAACATACTGTTCGTTGAAAATATGGCATTGTGTATAATGGAATTCAGTAATTTAAATTGATATTTACAGCGTTAAAAATGACAACAATAATAATAAATTACACTATTTAACCGAACAAGTGCAATAGCATTTATACGCGCTTAATATTTCGAATCGGAATAGTACGGCGGGCATTTGACGGGGCGTCGGCGACGACATTATCAGTCGGCATATCGAATATACCCCAATGATTATGAATGATAAAAAAAAATTATTGATAACGTCGATCCTTTGCTATCACAGATTATACTCCGTATATTCGCGAGCGACAAACGTTTGCCGATTTATTATAGAAAGTAGTTTTAATTTTCTACGTGAATATAAATTTGTGAATTGATGGAAGAAGTTGATTTACAGCTAATGAAGTATCTACATCTTTCCAAAGTTAAATTTCTTCGAGAGCTGAAATAATTGCAGGTTGTTATTCATCATCAGGACATTCCACGCATCTTGTAGAGCAAACCTTACATATATGGGTACTTTTTTTTTTTTTATTTTGCTCGTGTCGAAACTTACATAACATTTTATGTATCTATGTTTCGTGTGGAAACTTACCATGCCTCAAGAATCAAATGGTTCTGACTTTTTGGACTTTTTGTTTTTTCCTGCGTTTCTCTCATCGATTAAACTAATACCGTAACTCGCGAGTACATAAAAGACAAAATCTTAACATACACGAATGTGAAACCTTACGCTGTGCCGTCGTCGTTCGCCAAAAACAAGTAAAATTTCATTACTAAAAAAGGTTAGTCAATATTATAAAGAACTGTAAAGGTACATTATATGTATCTTTATGATGATTTATTCTATTTATTCGAATTCATACTACCTTTTTGATTATCAAATTTTACTTGCTCTTGGCGAATAACGACGGCACGGCGTACCGTTTCGTAATCGTACATGTTAAAAGTTTGTAATTTATCTACTCGAGAGTTACGGTATTATTTTCATCGATGAGAGAGATGCCGGTAAAAAGAAAAAGTCCAAACGGTCATAACCACTTGAATCTTGAGGTTGGGTAAGTTCCCACACGAAACATAGAATGCAATGCAGAATATTGCACTTTACGTAAGTTTCGACACGAAAAAAAAAGTACCCGTATATGTACTGAGCAATGTTATTAACGTACGGGCAATGGCCAAAAAATAGTAGTAGTAGTTTTTTCTACGATTTCAGCAATACTTGCACAGACGAAAACACCTATATTAATAGATTAAATTTTTTATTAGAACTACTGTAACTTGTATCGATTGCGATTATAATATATAATATAAACTATAGACCCAACTAACATCGTGCAAATGAGATTTCAAGAATGTACATTTTATTATTAGCATATTAAGGTTACTAATACTTTTTGGTAGATTTAGAAAGTTTTTAATTGATTTTTTTTCACTGTAAAATAAAAGCATAGCATATATGTATTAAAATTTATATTACATTATTTTTTACAGATTTATACTACCATCAATACATTAATTCCAAACAGCTAAGTGTGTGGATTTGTCAATTTTCTAGGTAATTTTTATTTTTTAACTTCTGGTATAGAAATAAGATTTTTTTTTTTTTTTGTATAACTTTGTTGTAAATAATACTAAAATTATTATCATCTGATCTTAGTTTAATAAAATATTCTCTAAGATATTTCACTAAAAATACTTCAGATAACAGATCTATAACTGGTACTTTTTGAATCACATTAAAACTGTATTTAATATATGAATAAAAATAATAAAATCAAAACATTTCATTCGAAAATTATGCCTCTAACTTCAGTTATATTTGTTTTGTTGGTAATGACCTCTTAGCATTTAAGTAACGCTGAATTTTTCAAAGCTTTTCTACTTGACGGTTTTCCTGCTTATTAAAATAATGTACACATATAGATAATTGTTCATCGTTTTAGTCACTGATCTCATTAGCTATAATATAAACCATCCTATTTTTTACTCTACTTGAAATGTATTGTTTCATAACAAATTTTCTAATTGTTCACTAAACCTTGTATCATACTTATTTAACACAAACCAATTAAATACATTTTTTTCTTATACTATTGATAATTTTTTCTGAATTCACTGTAGGTTTATAGTGCGTCAATTACCTAGTCCTTATTATAACCTTCTAGATTCTATCAGTAAAATTGCTATAACACACAATTTAAATTTTTTTTTTTTTAATTCCAAAATCAGGTATTCAATAACACTTGGTGATTGACTTTGTTTTATGTATTTCTTATGACTTGATTTCAGAACAAAAAAAAAAAAAACATCAAAATAATTCTTTCTGTTTAAAAAGATATACAACTTTCCCTAAATCCTTTTGCAATGACTATTATTTTCATATAGAATTTAAATTGTCCAGCATTAACGTATAAGCACATCACAATATTTACTCAGAATATTTCTTTTAGTATTACATCGTATCTTCTGAAAAAAAATGAATAAATGTCTCATTTTTATTGCTAAATATGAATTATTTTATCCTACATTGCAAACAATAGTTCAGTACCCAACTAACGTCATGTAAATGAGACTTCAATATTTTCTTAACATTATTATCATTTCCAATTTAACTTGTTTGTTTTATTTATTACAGAAATTGATGCTGCTGTTTACAACATCGAGTTTAATTAAAATATTTAATGTTACCGATGTATCGAAAATGCATAACAAGTTGGTCATTAAGATTACAAACAATACAGCATATGAAACTACCAGTTTTATTGTAGCAGGTAATACTTTAAATTTGGTTATTGATTCTATTTTATCTAAAGAAAAGAGTATATTTTGGTAATTATGTTACCTTACAATAAATTTGAATTTGCTTAAATTGACTATAGCTAAGTGGTATACTATGGTGATAAGTAATTATTTAGAAAACAACCATAGGTTATTATTTGGATATCTTGGATTATAATTTCGAATAGCGTACATAATAAATAATAAAATTTAAAATAATTCAATTTTTTTTACTAGATTTATATGGCACTCAACATACATTACATAACCATAAATTAACCAGTATTTTCACATTGGGTATACATATAGACTTAATGAATTGTGTCTGTTCCCATAACGTTTTAGAGAAGTCTATGCTTTATTTTGTCGTATAGCATACATTATATTCAATGTTTTTCATATGCTATATACAGAAATTACAATCACTGTGTAAATAATGGTCTTCAAATTTCTTTTTAGATTGTTTTTTCAAAAAGCATTCATAAATAATAATTAAAATATTAAATTATTTAATTTTTTTACTAGATTGTTATTACATTATGGTACATCATTCAATGTTATTCTTTTGATATCTACAGAAAATCCAAACACTGTGTTCAAGCTGTTCTTAATATTTCTGTTTAGATTTTTGTCTCATAAGGCACACATAAAAGAAAATTAAAATTTTTAATTTTCAAGAGTTCTGTCACCATTACTATGCTATAGCCGTGGTTTCAACATCATAGTTAAAAAAATTCCAAGGGGAATCCAACTATCGACCCTCTACCCCCCTCAAAAACACCACTGTAAAGTACCTATATAATATTATAGGATATTTAAAATATAACAATTATCCGCTAAGTACTAACTTCTTTTCCATTAATCGGCCAAAACATACTGTTCGTTGAAAATATGGCATTGTGTATAATGGAATTCAGTAATTTAAATTGATATTTACAGCGTTAAAAATGACAACAATAATAATAAATTACACTATTTAACCGAACAAGTGCAATAGCATTTATACGCGCTTAATATTTCGAATCGGAATAGTACGGCGGGCATTTGACGGGGCGTCGGCGACGACATTATCAGTCGGCATATCGAATATACCCCAATGATTATGAATGATAAAAAAAAATTATTGATAACGTCGATCCTTTGCTATCACAGATTATACTCCGTATATTCGCGAGCGACAAACGTTTGCCGATTTATTATAGAAAGTAGTTTTAATTTTCTACGTGAATATAAATTTGTGAATTGATGGAAGAAGTTGATTTACAGCTAATGAAGTATCTACATCTTTCCAAAGTTAAATTTCTTCGAGAGCTGAAATAATTGCAGGTTGTTATTCATCATCAGGACATTCCACGCATCTTGTAGAGCAAACCTTACATATATGGGTACTTTTTTTTTTTTTATTTTGCTCGTGTCGAAACTTACATAACATTTTATGTATCTATGTTTCGTGTGGAAACTTACCATGCCTCAAGAATCAAATGGTTCTGACTTTTTGGACTTTTTGTTTTTTCCTGCGTTTCTCTCATCGATTAAACTAATACCGTAACTCGCGAGTACATAAAAGACAAAATCTTAACATACACGAATGTGAAACCTTACGCTGTGCCGTCGTCGTTCGCCAAAAACAAGTAAAATTTCATTACTAAAAAAGGTTAGTCAATATTATAAAGAACTGTAAAGGTACATTATATGTATCTTTATGATGATTTATTCTATTTATTCGAATTCATACTACCTTTTTGATTATCAAATTTTACTTGCTCTTGGCGAATAACGACGGCACGGCGTACCGTTTCGTAATCGTACATGTTAAAAGTTTGTAATTTATCTACTCGAGAGTTACGGTATTATTTTCATCGATGAGAGAGATGCCGGTAAAAAGAAAAAGTCCAAACGGTCATAACCACTTGAATCTTGAGGTTGGGTAAGTTCCCACACGAAACATAGAATGCAATGCAGAATATTGCACTTTACGTAAGTTTCGACACGAAAAAAAAAGTACCCGTATATGTACTGAGCAATGTTATTAACGTACGGGCAATGGCCAAAAAATAGTAGTAGTAGTTTTTTCTACGATTTCAGCAATACTTGCACAGACGAAAACACCTATATTAATAGATTAAATTTTTTATTAGAACTACTGTAACTTGTATCGATTGCGATTATAATATATAATATAAACTATAGACCCAACTAACATCGTGCAAATGAGATTTCAAGAATGTACATTTTATTATTAGCATATTAAGGTTACTAATACTTTTTGGTAGATTTAGAAAGTTTTTAATTGATTTTTTTTCACTGTAAAATAAAAGCATAGCATATATGTATTAAAATTTATATTACATTATTTTTTACAGATTTATACTACCATCAATACATTAATTCCAAACAGCTAAGTGTGTGGATTTGTCAATTTTCTAGGTAATTTTTATTTTTTAACTTCTGGTATAGAAATAAGATTTTTTTTTTTTTTTGTATAACTTTGTTGTAAATAATACTAAAATTATTATCATCTGATCTTAGTTTAATAAAATATTCTCTAAGATATTTCACTAAAAATACTTCAGATAACAGATCTATAACTGGTACTTTTTGAATCACATTAAAACTGTATTTAATATATGAATAAAAATAATAAAATCAAAACATTTCATTCGAAAATTATGCCTCTAACTTCAGTTATATTTGTTTTGTTGGTAATGACCTCTTAGCATTTAAGTAACGCTGAATTTTTCAAAGCTTTTCTACTTGACGGTTTTCCTGCTTATTAAAATAATGTACACATATAGATAATTGTTCATCGTTTTAGTCACTGATCTCATTAGCTATAATATAAACCATCCTATTTTTTACTCTACTTGAAATGTATTGTTTCATAACAAATTTTCTAATTGTTCACTAAACCTTGTATCATACTTATTTAACACAAACCAATTAAATACATTTTTTTCTTATACTATTGATAATTTTTTCTGAATTCACTGTAGGTTTATAGTGCGTCAATTACCTAGTCCTTATTATAACCTTCTAGATTCTATCAGTAAAATTGCTATAACACACAATTTAAATTTTTTTTTTTTTAATTCCAAAATCAGGTATTCAATAACACTTGGTGATTGACTTTGTTTTATGTATTTCTTATGACTTGATTTCAGAACAAAAAAAAAAAAAACATCAAAATAATTCTTTCTGTTTAAAAAGATATACAACTTTCCCTAAATCCTTTTGCAATGACTATTATTTTCATATAGAATTTAAATTGTCCAGCATTAACGTATAAGCACATCACAATATTTACTCAGAATATTTCTTTTAGTATTACATCGTATCTTCTGAAAAAAAATGAATAAATGTCTCATTTTTATTGCTAAATATGAATTATTTTATCCTACATTGCAAACAATAGTTCAGTACCCAACTAACGTCATGTAAATGAGACTTCAATATTTTCTTAACATTATTATCATTTCCAATTTAACTTGTTTGTTTTATTTATTACAGAAATTGATGCTGCTGTTTACAACATCGAGTTTAATTAAAATATTTAATGTTACCGATGTATCGAAAATGCATAACAAGTTGGTCATTAAGATTACAAACAATACAGCATATGAAACTACCAGTTTTATTGTAGCAGGTAATACTTTAAATTTGGTTATTGATTCTATTTTATCTAAAGAAAAGAGTATATTTTGGTAATTATGTTACCTTACAATAAATTTGAATTTGCTTAAATTGACTATAGCTAAGTGGTATACTATGGTGATAAGTAATTATTTAGAAAACAACCATAGGTTATTATTTGGATATCTTGGATTATAATTTCGAATAGCGTACATAATAAATAATAAAATTTAAAATAATTCAATTTTTTTTACTAGATTTATATGGCACTCAACATACATTACATAACCATAAATTAACCAGTATTTTCACATTGGGTATACATATAGACTTAATGAATTGTGTCTGTTCCCATAACGTTTTAGAGAAGTCTATGCTTTATTTTGTCGTATAGCATACATTATATTCAATGTTTTTCATATGCTATATACAGAAATTACAATCACTGTGTAAATAATGGTCTTCAAATTTCTTTTTAGATTGTTTTTTCAAAAAGCATTCATAAATAATAATTAAAATATTAAATTATTTAATTTTTTTACTAGATTGTTATTACATTATGGTACATCATTCAATGTTATTCTTTTGATATCTACAGAAAATCCAAACACTGTGTTCAAGCTGTTCTTAATATTTCTGTTTAGATTTTTGTCTCATAAGGCACACATAAAAGAAAATTAAAATTTTTAATTTTCAAGAGTTCTGTCACCATTACTATGCTATAGCCGTGGTTTCAACATCATAGTTAAAAAAATTCCAAGGGGAATCCAACTATCGACCCTCTACCCCCCTCAAAAACACCACTGTAAAGTACCTATATAATATTATAGGATATTTAAAATATAACAATTATCCGCTAAGTACTAACTTCTTTTCCATTAATCGGCCAAAACATACTGTTCGTTGAAAATATGGCATTGTGTATAATGGAATTCAGTAATTTAAATTGGTATTTACAGCATTAAAAATGACAAAAATAATAATAAATTACACTATTTAACCGAACAAGTGCAATAGCATTTATACGCGCTTAATATTTCGAATCGGAATAGTACGCCGGGCATTTGACGGGGCGTCGGCGACGACATTATCAGTCGGCATATCGAATATACCCCAATGATTATGAATGATAAAAAAAAATTATTGATAACGTCGATCCTTTGCTATCACAGATTATACTCCGTATATTCGCGAGCGACAAACGTTTGCCGATTTATTATAGAAAGTAGTTTTAATTTTCTACGTGAATATAAATTTGTGAATTGATGGAAGAAGTTGATTTACAGCTAATGAAGTATCTACATCTTTCCAAAGTTAAATTTCTTCGAGAGCTGAAATAATTGCAGGTTGTTATTCATCATCAGGACATTCCACGCATCTTGTAGAGCAAACCTTACATATATGGGTACTTTTTTTTTTTTTATTTTGCTCGTGTCGAAACTTACATAACATTTTATGTATCTATGTTTCGTGTGGAAACTTACCATGCCTCAAGAATCAAATGGTTCTGACTTTTTGGACTTTTTGTTTTTTCCTGCGTTTCTCTCATCGATTAAACTAATACCGTAACTCGCGAGTACATAAAAGACAAAATCTTAACATACACGAATGTGAAACCTTACGCTGTGCCGTCGTCGTTCGCCAAAAACAAGTAAAATTTCATTACTAAAAAAGGTTAGTCAATATTATAAAGAACTGTAAAGGTACATTATATGTATCTTTATGATGATTTATTCTATTTATTCGAATTCATACTACCTTTTTGATTATCAAATTTTACTTGCTCTTGGCGAATAACGACGGCACGGCGTACCGTTTCGTAATCGTACATGTTAAAAGTTTGTAATTTATCTACTCGAGAGTTACGGTATTATTTTCATCGATGAGAGAGATGCCGGTAAAAAGAAAAAGTCCAAACGGTCATAACCACTTGAATCTTGAGGTTGGGTAAGTTCCCACACGAAACATAGAATGCAATGCAGAATATTGCACTTTACGTAAGTTTCGACACGAAAAAAAAAGTACCCGTATATGTACTGAGCAATGTTATTAACGTACGGGCAATGGCCAAAAAATAGTAGTAGTAGTTTTTTCTACGATTTCAGCAATACTTGCACAGACGAAAACACCTATATTAATAGATTAAATTTTTTATTAGAACTACTGTAACTTGTATCGATTGCGATTATAATATATAATATAAACTATAGACCCAACTAACATCGTGCAAATGAGATTTCAAGAATGTACATTTTATTATTAGCATATTAAGGTTACTAATACTTTTTGGTAGATTTAGAAAGTTTTTAATTGATTTTTTTTCACTGTAAAATAAAAGCATAGCATATATGTATTAAAATTTATATTACATTATTTTTTACAGATTTATACTACCATCAATACATTAATTCCAAACAGCTAAGTGTGTGGATTTGTCAATTTTCTAGGTAATTTTTATTTTTTAACTTCTGGTATAGAAATAAGATTTTTTTTTTTTTTTGTATAACTTTGTTGTAAATAATACTAAAATTATTATCATCTGATCTTAGTTTAATAAAATATTCTCTAAGATATTTCACTAAAAATACTTCAGATAACAGATCTATAACTGGTACTTTTTGAATCACATTAAAACTGTATTTAATATATGAATAAAAATAATAAAATCAAAACATTTCATTCGAAAATTATGCCTCTAACTTCAGTTATATTTGTTTTGTTGGTAATGACCTCTTAGCATTTAAGTAACGCTGAATTTTTCAAAGCTTTTCTACTTGACGGTTTTCCTGCTTATTAAAATAATGTACACATATAGATAATTGTTCATCGTTTTAGTCACTGATCTCATTAGCTATAATATAAACCATCCTATTTTTTACTCTACTTGAAATGTATTGTTTCATAACAAATTTTCTAATTGTTCACTAAACCTTGTATCATACTTATTTAACACAAACCAATTAAATACATTTTTTTCTTATACTATTGATAATTTTTTCTGAATTCACTGTAGGTTTATAGTGCGTCAATTACCTAGTCCTTATTATAACCTTCTAGATTCTATCAGTAAAATTGCTATAACACACAATTTAAATTTTTTTTTTTTTAATTCCAAAATCAGGTATTCAATAACACTTGGTGATTGACTTTGTTTTATGTATTTCTTATGACTTGATTTCAGAACAAAAAAAAAAAAAACATCAAAATAATTCTTTCTGTTTAAAAAGATATACAACTTTCCCTAAATCCTTTTGCAATGACTATTATTTTCATATAGAATTTAAATTGTCCAGCATTAACGTATAAGCACATCACAATATTTACTCAGAATATTTCTTTTAGTATTACATCGTATCTTCTGAAAAAAAATGAATAAATGTCTCATTTTTATTGCTAAATATGAATTATTTTATCCTACATTGCAAACAATAGTTCAGTACCCAACTAACGTCATGTAAATGAGACTTCAATATTTTCTTAACATTATTATCATTTCCAATTTAACTTGTTTGTTTTATTTATTACAGAAATTGATGCTGCTGTTTACAACATCGAGTTTAATTAAAATATTTAATGTTACCGATGTATCGAAAATGCATAACAAGTTGGTCATTAAGATTACAAACAATACAGCATATGAAACTACCAGTTTTATTGTAGCAGGTAATACTTTAAATTTGGTTATTGATTCTATTTTATCTAAAGAAAAGAGTATATTTTGGTAATTATGTTACCTTACAATAAATTTGAATTTGCTTAAATTGACTATAGCTAAGTGGTATACTATGGTGATAAGTAATTATTTAGAAAACAACCATAGGTTATTATTTGGATATCTTGGATTATAATTTCGAATAGCGTACATAATAAATAATAAAATTTAAAATAATTCAATTTTTTTTACTAGATTTATATGGCACTCAACATACATTACATAACTATAAATACATATGCCTACGCCTAATAACCTCTGCCCCTTGGTATGTTACCAATAAAAACCTCCATAAAGATTTGAACATGCCAACCCTTAACGACCTAGCCAAATCCTATTATTCAAAATTCCACTCAACGCTTCGCGCTCATTCAAACCCCATCATTAAAAGCTTATCCTCTACCATCATTCCTAGAAGGTTAAAAAGGCAATGGCCAAGAGATCTCCTCAACACCTAACTTAAATAAAAAAAAAATAAAAAAAAAAAAAAAAAAACATTAAATAAATAAACTCAAACCCTAATTTCTGGTCAGGTGGCACTGCTGGGAGCCTTCCTCCTCTTGTTATTTTTTCTTATATATTATTTATTACTCTGTCATCACACTTACTCATTATACACTTATGTATAGATTGTAAATATACTTTATTTTTATATTTTTAATAAAAAAAAAAAAAACTATAAATTAACCAGTATTTTCACATTGGGTATACATATAGACTTAATGAATTGTGTCTGTTCCCATAACGTTTTAGAGAAGTCTATGCTTTATTTTGTCGTATAGCATACATTATATTCAATGTTTTTCATATGCTATATACAGAAATTACAATCACTGTGTAAATAATGGTCTTCAAATTTCTTTTTAGATTGTTTTTTCAAAAAGCATTCATAAATAATAATTAAAATTTTAAATTATTTAATTTTTTTACTAGATTGTTATTACATTATGGTACATCATTCAATGTTATTCTTTTGATATCTACAGAAAATCCAAACACTGTGTTCAAGCTGTTCTTAATATTTCTGTTTAGATTTTTGTCTCATAAGGCACACATAAAAGAAAATTAAAATTTTTAATTTTCAAGAGTTCTGTCACCATTACTATGCTATAGCCGTGGTTAAAACATCATAGTTAAAAAAATTCCAAGGGGAATCCAACTATCGACCCCCTACCCCCCTCAAAAACACCACTGTAAAGTACCTATATAATATTATAGGATATTTAAAATATAACAATTATCCGCTAAGTACTAACTTCTTTTCCATTAATCGGCCAAAACATACTATTCGTTGAAAATATGGCATTGTGTATAATGGAATTCAGTAATTTAAATTGGTATTTACAGCATTAAAAATGACAAAAATAATAATAAATTACACTATTTAACCGAACAAGTGCAATAGCATTTATACGCGCTTAATATTTCGAATCGGAATAGTACGCCGGGCATTTGACGGGGCGTCGGCGACGACATTATCAGTCGGCATATCGAATATACCCCAATGATTATGAATGATAAAAAAAAATTATTGATAACGTCGATCCTTTGCTATCACAGATTATACTCCGTATATTCGCGAGCGACAAACGTTTGCCGATTTATTATAGAAAGTAGTTTTAATTTTCTACGTGAATATAAATTTGTGAATTGATGGAAGAAGTTGATTTACAGCTAATGAAGTATCTACATCTTTCCAAAGTTAAATTTCTTCGAGAGCTGAAATAATTGCAGGTTGTTATTCATCATCAGGACATTCCACGCATCTTGTAGAGCAAACCTTACATATATGGGTACTTTTTTTTTTTTTATTTTGCTCGTGTCGAAACTTACATAACATTTTATGTATCTATGTTTCGTGTGGAAACTTACCATGCCTCAAGAATCAAATGGTTCTGACTTTTTGGACTTTTTGTTTTTTCCTGCGTTTCTCTCATCGATTAAACTAATACCGTAACTCGCGAGTACATAAAAGACAAAATCTTAACATACACGAATGTGAAACCTTACGCTGTGCCGTCGTCGTTCGCCAAAAACAAGTAAAATTTCATTACTAAAAAAGGTTAGTCAATATTATAAAGAACTGTAAAGGTACATTATATGTATCTTTATGATGATTTATTCTATTTATTCGAATTCATACTACCTTTTTGATTATCAAATTTTACTTGCTCTTGGCGAATAACGACGGCACGGCGTACCGTTTCGTAATCGTACATGTTAAAAGTTTGTAATTTATCTACTCGAGAGTTACGGTATTATTTTCATCGATGAGAGAGATGCCGGTAAAAAGAAAAAGTCCAAACGGTCATAACCACTTGAATCTTGAGGTTGGGTAAGTTCCCACACGAAACATAGAATGCAATGCAGAATATTGCACTTTACGTAAGTTTCGACACGAAAAAAAAAGTACCCGTATATGTACTGAGCAATGTTATTAACGTACGGGCAATGGCCAAAAAATAGTAGTAGTAGTTTTTTCTACGATTTCAGCAATACTTGCACAGACGAAAACACCTATATTAATAGATTAAATTTTTTATTAGAACTACTGTAACTTGTATCGATTGCGATTATAATATATAATATAAACTATAGACCCAACTAACATCGTGCAAATGAGATTTCAAGAATGTACATTTTATTATTAGCATATTAAGGTTACTAATACTTTTTGGTAGATTTAGAAAGTTTTTAATTGATTTTTTTTCACTGTAAAATAAAAGCATAGCATATATGTATTAAAATTTATATTACATTATTTTTTACAGATTTATACTACCATCAATACATTAATTCCAAACAGCTAAGTGTGTGGATTTGTCAATTTTCTAGGTAATTTTTATTTTTTAACTTCTGGTATAGAAATAAGATTTTTTTTTTTTTTTGTATAACTTTGTTGTAAATAATACTAAAATTATTATCATCTGATCTTAGTTTAATAAAATATTCTCTAAGATATTTCACTAAAAATACTTCAGATAACAGATCTATAACTGGTACTTTTTGAATCACATTAAAACTGTATTTAATATATGAATAAAAATAATAAAATCAAAACATTTCATTCGAAAATTATGCCTCTAACTTCAGTTATATTTGTTTTGTTGGTAATGACCTCTTAGCATTTAAGTAACGCTGAATTTTTCAAAGCTTTTCTACTTGACGGTTTTCCTGCTTATTAAAATAATGTACACATATAGATAATTGTTCATCGTTTTAGTCACTGATCTCATTAGCTATAATATAAACCATCCTATTTTTTACTCTACTTGAAATGTATTGTTTCATAACAAATTTTCTAATTGTTCACTAAACCTTGTATCATACTTATTTAACACAAACCAATTAAATACATTTTTTTCTTATACTATTGATAATTTTTTCTGAATTCACTGTAGGTTTATAGTGCGTCAATTACCTAGTCCTTATTATAACCTTCTAGATTCTATCAGTAAAATTGCTATAACACACAATTTAAATTTTTTTTTTTTTAATTCCAAAATCAGGTATTCAATAACACTTGGTGATTGACTTTGTTTTATGTATTTCTTATGACTTGATTTCAGAACAAAAAAAAAAAAAACATCAAAATAATTCTTTCTGTTTAAAAAGATATACAACTTTCCCTAAATCCTTTTGCAATGACTATTATTTTCATATAGAATTTAAATTGTCCAGCATTAACGTATAAGCACATCACAATATTTACTCAGAATATTTCTTTTAGTATTACATCGTATCTTCTGAAAAAAAATGAATAAATGTCTCATTTTTATTGCTAAATATGAATTATTTTATCCTACATTGCAAACAATAGTTCAGTACCCAACTAACGTCATGTAAATGAGACTTCAATATTTTCTTAACATTATTATCATTTCCAATTTAACTTGTTTGTTTTATTTATTACAGAAATTGATGCTGCTGTTTACAACATCGAGTTTAATTAAAATATTTAATGTTACCGATGTATCGAAAATGCATAACAAGTTGGTCATTAAGATTACAAACAATACAGCATATGAAACTACCAGTTTTATTGTAGCAGGTAATACTTTAAATTTGGTTATTGATTCTATTTTATCTAAAGAAAAGAGTATATTTTGGTAATTATGTTACCTTACAATAAATTTGAATTTGCTTAAATTGACTATAGCTAAGTGGTATACTATGGTGATAAGTAATTATTTAGAAAACAACCATAGGTTATTATTTGGATATCTTGGATTATAATTTCGAATAGCGTACATAATAAATAATAAAATTTAAAATAATTCAATTTTTTTTACTAGATTTATATGGCACTCAACATACATTACATAACCATAAATTAACCAGTATTTTCACATTGGGTATACATATAGACTTAATGAATTGTGTCTGTTCCCATAACGTTTTAGAGAAGTCTATGCTTTATTTTGTCGTATAGCATACATTATATTCAATGTTTTTCATATGCTATATACAGAAATTACAATCACTGTGTAAATAATGGTCTTCAAATTTCTTTTTAGATTGTTTTTTCAAAAAGCATTCATAAATAATAATTAAAATATTAAATTATTTAATTTTTTTACTAGATTGTTATTACATTATGGTACATCATTCAATGTTATTCTTTTGATATCTACAGAAAATCCAAACACTGTGTTCAAGCTGTTCTTAATATTTCTGTTTAGATTTTTGTCTCATAAGGCACACATAAAAGAAAATTAAAATTTTTAATTTTCAAGAGTTCTGTCACCATTACTATGCTATAGCCGTGGTTTCAACATCATAGTTAAAAAAATTCCAAGGGGAATCCAACTATCGACCCTCTACCCCCCTCAAAAACACCACTGTAAAGTACCTATATAATATTATAGGATATTTAAAATATAACAATTATCCGCTAAGTACTAACTTCTTTTCCATTAATCGGCCAAAACATACTGTTCGTTGAAAATATGGCATTGTGTATAATGGAATTCAGTAATTTAAATTGATATTTACAGCGTTAAAAATGACAACAATAATAATAAATTACACTATTTAACCGAACAAGTGCAATAGCATTTATACGCGCTTAATATTTCGAATCGGAATAGTACGGCGGGCATTTGACGGGGCGTCGGCGACGACATTATCAGTCGGCATATCGAATATACCCCAATGATTATGAATGATAAAAAAAAATTATTGATAACGTCGATCCTTTGCTATCACAGATTATACTCCGTATATTCGCGAGCGACAAACGTTTGCCGATTTATTATAGAAAGTAGTTTTAATTTTCTACGTGAATATAAATTTGTGAATTGATGGAAGAAGTTGATTTACAGCTAATGAAGTATCTACATCTTTCCAAAGTTAAATTTCTTCGAGAGCTGAAATAATTGCAGGTTGTTATTCATCATCAGGACATTCCACGCATCTTGTAGAGCAAACCTTACATATATGGGTACTTTTTTTTTTTTTATTTTGCTCGTGTCGAAACTTACATAACATTTTATGTATCTATGTTTCGTGTGGAAACTTACCATGCCTCAAGAATCAAATGGTTCTGACTTTTTGGACTTTTTGTTTTTTCCTGCGTTTCTCTCATCGATTAAACTAATACCGTAACTCGCGAGTACATAAAAGACAAAATCTTAACATACACGAATGTGAAACCTTACGCTGTGCCGTCGTCGTTCGCCAAAAACAAGTAAAATTTCATTACTAAAAAAGGTTAGTCAATATTATAAAGAACTGTAAAGGTACATTATATGTATCTTTATGATGATTTATTCTATTTATTCGAATTCATACTACCTTTTTGATTATCAAATTTTACTTGCTCTTGGCGAATAACGACGGCACGGCGTACCGTTTCGTAATCGTACATGTTAAAAGTTTGTAATTTATCTACTCGAGAGTTACGGTATTATTTTCATCGATGAGAGAGATGCCGGTAAAAAGAAAAAGTCCAAACGGTCATAACCACTTGAATCTTGAGGTTGGGTAAGTTCCCACACGAAACATAGAATGCAATGCAGAATATTGCACTTTACGTAAGTTTCGACACGAAAAAAAAAGTACCCGTATATGTACTGAGCAATGTTCGAATAGCATACATAATAAATAATAAAATTTAAAATAATTCAATTTTTTTTACTAGATTTATATGGCACTCAACATACATTACATAACTATAAATTAACCAGTATTTTCACATTGGGTGTACATATAGACTTAATGAATTGTGTCTGTTCATATAACGTTTTAGAGAAGTCTATGCTTTATTTTGTCGTATAGCATACATTATATTCAATGTTTTTCATATGCTATATACTGAAATTACAATCACTGTGTAAATAATGGTCTTCAAATTTCTTTTTAGATTGTTTTTCAAAAAGCATTCATAAATAATAATTAAAATTTTAAATTATTTAATTTTTTTACTAGATTGTTATTACATTATGGTACATCATTCAATGTTATTCTTTTGATATTTACAGAAAATCCAAACACTGTGTTCAAGCTGTTCTTAATATTTCTGTTTAGATTTAGGTCTCATAACTAGGTCTATGATGTTCAAAATCATACAACTTAAGCAGTTCGTCTACGTTCGTTGTCAAAAACAAGTGAATACTGAAGTTATTCAAACCAGAGGAAGACTTTCATTCAAATTGTAAGCACTGCCCTTAACATATCCATCTTGTGGTTAATTTAAATCAAGATGGCTATTTTAAGAGCTGTGTTTATGTTTTGATTTGCTCCACGTCATTAACATCCAACTACTACATTTGTCGCCCTCATAAAGTGTCAAGTACATAGGAATACTGCAGTCATTGAAACCAGAAGAATAACGTATATAAAAAGGTAAACACGATTTTTTTATACATTCAATCATTAGTTTATTTGAATAACGAAGGATATTTACTAATTTTTTTGTATGTTTTATTTGTTCTATGCCGTTCGAAATCTTACAACTGTATCAGTTCGCCTATGTTGAGTGTCGATTACAAGTGAATACTGAAGTTATTCGAACCAGAGGAAGAACTTAATTCAAAAAGTAAGCACCGCCCTTAATATATCCATTCTGTGGTTAGTTTAAATCAGGATGGCTATATTAAGAGCTATGTTTAAGTTTTGATTTTCCGTCTGCTGTTCCACGTCCAACTACTACATTTGTCGCCCTCATAAAGTGTCAAGTACATAGGAATACTGCAGTCATTGAAACCAGAAGAATAACGTATATAAAAAGGTAAACACGATTTTTTATACATTCAATCATTAGTTTATTTGAATTACGAAGGATATTTACTAATTTTGTGTATGTTTTATTTGTTGAAAATCCAAACACTGTGTTCATGCTGTTCTTAATATTTCTGTATAGATTTTTGACTTCAATATTTTCTTAACATTATTATCATTTCCAATTTAACTTGTTTGTTTTATTTATTACAGAAATTGATGCTGCTGTTTACAACATCGAGTTTAATAAAATATTTAATGTTACCGATGTATCGAAAATGCATAACAAGTTGGTCATTAAGATTACAAACAATACAGCATATGAAACTACCAGTTTTATTGTAGCAGGTAATACTTTAAATTTGGTTATTGATTCTATTTTATTTAAAGAAAAGAGTATATTTTGGTAATTATGTTACCTTACAATAAATTTGAATTTGCTTAAATTGACTATAGCTAAGTGGTATAGTATGGAGATAAGTAATTATTTAGAAAACAACCATAGGTTATTATTTGGATATCTTGGATTATAATTTCGAATAGCGTACATAATAAATAATAAAATTTAAAATAATTCAATTTTTTTTACTAGATTTATATGGCACTCAACATACATTACATAACCATAAATTAACCAGTATTTTCACATTGGGTATACATATAGACTTAATGAATTGTGTCTGTTCCCATAACGTTTTAGAGAAGTCTATGCTTTATTTTGTCGTATAGCATACATTATATTCAATGTTTTTCATATGCTATATACAGAAATTACAATCACTGTGTAAATAATGGTCTTCAAATTTCTTTTTAGATTGTTTTTTCAAAAAGCATTCATAAATAATAATTAAAATATTAAATTATTTAATTTTTTTACTAGATTGTTATTACATTATGGTACATCATTCAATGTTATTCTTTTGATATCTACAGAAAATCCAAACACTGTGTTCAAGCTGTTCTTAATATTTCTGTTTAGATTTTTGTCTCATAAGGCACACATAAAAGAAAATTAAAATTTTTAATTTTCAAGAGTTCTGTCACCATTACTATGCTATAGCCGTGGTTTCAACATCATAGTTAAAAAAATTCCAAGGGGAATCCAACTATCGACCCTCTACCCCCCTCAAAAACACCACTGTAAAGTACCTATATAATATTATAGGATATTTAAAATATAACAATTATCCGCTAAGTACTAACTTCTTTTCCATTAATCGGCCAAAACATACTGTTCGTTGAAAATATGGCATTGTGTATAATGGGATTCAGTAATTTAAATTGATATTTACAGCGTTAAAAATGACAACAATAATAATAAATTACACTATTTAACCGAACAAGTGCAATAGCATTTATACGCGCTTAATATTTCGAATCGGAATAGTACGGCGGGCATTTGACGGGGCGTCGGCGACGACATTATCAGTCGGCATATCGAATATACCCCAATGATTATGAATGATAAAAAAAAATTATTGATAACGTCGATCCTTTGCTATCACAGATTATACTCCGTATATTCGCGAGCGACAAACGTTTGCCGATTTATTATAGAAAGTAGTTTTAATTTTCTACGTGAATACAAATTTGTGAATTGATGGAAGAAGTTGATTTACAGCTAATGAAGTATCTACATCTTTCCAAAGTTAAATATCTTCGAGAGCTGAAATAATTGCAGGTTGTTATTCATCATCAGGACATTCCACGCATCTTGTAGAGCAAACCTTACATATATGGGTACTTTTTTTTTTTTTATTTTGCTCGTGTCGAAACTTACATAACATTTTATGTATCTATGTTTTGTGTGGAAACTTACCATGCCTCAAGAATCAAATGGTTCTGACTTTTTGGACTTTTTGTTTTTTCCTGCGTTTCTCTCATCGATTAAACTAATACCGTAACTCGCGAGTACATAAAAGACAAAATCTTAACATACACGAATGTGAAACCTTACGCTGTGCCGTCGTCGTTCGCCAAAAACAAGTAAAATTTCATTACTAAAAAAGGTTAGTCAATATTATAAAGAACTGTAAAGGTACATTATATGTATCTTTATGATGATTTATTCTATTTATTCGAATTCATACTACCTTTTTGATTATCAAATTTTACTTGCTCTTGGCGAATAACGACGGCACGGCGTACCGTTTCGTAATCGTACATGTTAAAAGTTTGTAATTTATCTACTCGAGAGTTACGGTATTATTTTCATCGATGAGAGAGATGCCGGTAAAAAGAAAAAGTCCAAACGGTCATAACCACTTGAATCTTGAGGTTGGGTAAGTTCCCACACGAAACATAGAATGCAATGCAGAATATTGCACTTTACGTAAGTTTCGACACGAAAAAAAAAGTACCCGTATATGTACTGAGCAATGTTATTAACGTACGGGCAATGGCCAAAAAATAGTAGTAGTAGTTTTTTCTACGATTTCAGCAATACTTGCACAGACGAAAACACCTATATTAATAGATTAAATTTTTTATTAGAACTACTGTAACTTGTATCGATTGCGATTATAATATATAATATAAACTATAGACCCAACTAACATCGTGCAAATGAGATTTCAAGAATGTACATTTTATTATTAGCATATTAAGGTTACTAATACTTTTTGGTAGATTTAGAAAGTTTTTAATTGATTTTTTTTCACTGTAAAATAAAAGCATAGCATATATGTATTAAAATTTATATTACATTATTTTTTACAGATTTATACTACCATCAATACATTAATTCCAAACAGCTAAGTGTGTGGATTTGTCAATTTTCTAGGTAATTTTTATTTTTTAACTTCTGGTATAGAAATAAGATTTTTTTTTTTTTTTGTATAACTTTGTTGTAAATAATACTAAAATTATTATCATCTGATCTTAGTTTAATAAAATATTCTCTAAGATATTTCACTAAAAATACTTCAGATAACAGATCTATAACTGGTACTTTTTGAATCACATTAAAACTGTATTTAATATATGAATAAAAATAATAAAATCAAAACATTTCATTCGAAAATTATGCCTCTAACTTCAGTTATATTTGTTTTGTTGGTAATGACCTCTTAGCATTTAAGTAACGCTGAATTTTTCAAAGCTTTTCTACTTGACGGTTTTCCTGCTTATTAAAATAATGTACACATATAGATAATTGTTCATCGTTTTAGTCACTGATCTCATTAGCTATAATATAAACCATCCTATTTTTTACTCTACTTGAAATGTATTGTTTCATAACAAATTTTCTAATTGTTCACTAAACCTTGTATCATACTTATTTAACACAAACCAATTAAATACATTTTTTTCTTATACTATTGATAATTTTTTCTGAATTCACTGTAGGTTTATAGTGCGTCAATTACCTAGTCCTTATTATAACCTTCTAGATTCTATCAGTAAAATTGCTATAACACACAATTTAAATTTTTTTTTTTTTAATTCCAAAATCAGGTATTCAATAACACTTGGTGATTGACTTTGTTTTATGTATTTCTTATGACTTGATTTCAGAACAAAAAAAAAAAAAACATCAAAATAATTCTTTCTGTTTAAAAAGATATACAACTTTCCCTAAATCTTTTTGCAATGACTATTATTTTCATATAGAATTTAAATTGTCCAGCATTAACGTATAAGCACATCACAATATTTACTCAGAATATTTCTTTTAGTATTACATCGTATCTTCTGAAAAAAAATGAATAAATGTCTCATTTTTATTGCTAAATATGAATTATTTTATCCTACATTGCAAACAATAGTTCAGTACCCAACTAACGTCATATAATGAGACTTCAATATTTTCTTAACATTATTATCATTTCCAATTTAACTTGTTTGTTTTATTTATTACAGAAATTGATGCTGCTGTTTACAACATCGAGTTTAATTAAAATATTTAATGTTACCGATGTATCGAAAATGCATAACAAGTTGGTCATTAAGATTACAAACAATACAGCATATGAAACTACCAGTTTTATTGTAGCAGGTAATACTTTAAATTTGGTTATTGATTCTATTTTATCTAAAGAAAAGAGTATATTTTGGTAATTATGTTAGCTTACAATAAATTTGAATTTGCTTAAATTGACTATAGCTAAGTGGTATAGTATGGAGATAAGTAATTATTTAGAAAACAACCATAGGTTATTATTTGGATATCTTGGATTATAATTTCGAATAGCGTACATAATAAATAATAAAATTTAAAATAATTCAATTTTTTTTACTAGATTTATATGGCACTCAACATACATTACATAACCATAAATTAACCAGTATTTTCACATTGGGTATACATATAGACTTAATGAATTGTGTCTGTTCCCATAACGTTTTAGAGAAGTCTATGCTTTATTTTGTCGTATAGCATACATTATATTCAATGTTTTTCATATGCTATATACAGAAATTACAATCACTGTGTAAATAATGGTCTTCAAATTTCTTTTTAGATTGTTTTTTCAAAAAGCATTCATAAATAATAATTAAAATATTAAATTATTTAATTTTTTTACTAGATTGTTATTACATTATGGTACATCATTCAATGTTATTCTTTTGATATCTACAGAAAATCCAAACACTGTGTTCAAGCTGTTCTTAATATTTCTGTTTAGATTTTTGTCTCATAAGGCACACATAAAAGAAAATTAAAATTTTTAATTTTCAAGAGTTCTGTCACCATTACTATGCTATAGCCGTGGTTTCAACATCATAGTTAAAAAAATTCCAAGGGGAATCCAACTATCGACCCTCTACCCCCCTCAAAAACACCACTGTAAAGTACCTATATAATATTATAGGATATTTAAAATATAACAATTATCCGCTAAGTACTAACTTCTTTTCCATTAATCGGCCAAAACATACTGTTCGTTGAAAATATGGCATTGTGTATAATGGAATTCAGTAATTTAAATTGATATTTACAGCGTTAAAAATGACAACAATAATAATAAATTACACTATTTAACCGAACAAGTGCAATAGCATTTATACGCGCTTAATATTTCGAATCGGAATAGTACGGCGGGCATTTGACGGGGCGTCGGCGACGACATTATCAGTCGGCATATCGAATATACCCCAATGATTATGAATGATAAAAAAAAATTATTGATAACGTCGATCCTTTGCTATCACAGATTATACTCCGTATATTCGCGAGCGACAAACGTTTGCCGATTTATTATAGAAAGTAGTTTTAATTTTCTACGTGAATATAAATTTGTGAATTGATGGAAGAAGTTGATTTACAGCTAATGAAGTATCTACATCTTTCCAAAGTTAAATTTCTTCGAGAGCTGAAATAATTGCAGGTTGTTATTCATCATCAGGACATTCCACGCATCTTGTAGAGCAAACCTTACATATATGGGTACTTTTTTTTTTTTTATTTTGCTCGTGTCGAAACTTACATAACATTTTATGTATCTATGTTTCGTGTGGAAACTTACCATGCCTCAAGAATCAAATGGTTCTGACTTTTTGGACTTTTTGTTTTTTCCTGCGTTTCTCTCATCGATTAAACTAATACCGTAACTCGCGAGTACATAAAAGACAAAATCTTAACATACACGAATGTGAAACCTTACGCTGTGCCGTCGTCGTTCGCCAAAAACAAGTAAAATTTCATTACTAAAAAAGGTTAGTCAATATTATAAAGAACTGTAAAGGTACATTATATGTATCTTTATGATGATTTATTCTATTTATTCGAATTCATACTACCTTTTTGATTATCAAATTTTACTTGCTCTTGGCGAATAACGACGGCACGGCGTACCGTTTCGTAATCGTACATGTTAAAAGTTTGTAATTTATCTACTCGAGAGTTACGGTATTATTTTCATCGATGAGAGAGATGCCGGTAAAAAGAAAAAGTCCAAACGGTCATAACCACTTGAATCTTGAGGTTGGGTAAGTTCCCACACGAAACATAGAATGCAATGCAGAATATTGCACTTTACGTAAGTTTCGACACGAAAAAAAAAGTACCCGTATATGTACTGAGCAATGTTCGAATAGCATACATAATAAATAATAAAATTTAAAATAATTCAATTTTTTTTACTAGATTTATATGGCACTCAACATACATTACATAACTATAAATTAACCAGTATTTTCACATTGGGTGTACATATAGACTTAATGAATTGTGTCTGTTCATATAACGTTTTAGAGAAGTCTATGCTTTATTTTGTCGTATAGCATACATTATATTCAATGTTTTTCATATGCTATATACTGAAATTACAATCACTGTGTAAATAATGGTCTTCAAATTTCTTTTTAGATTGTTTTTCAAAAAGCATTCATAAATAATAATTAAAATTTTAAATTATTTAATTTTTTTACTAGATTGTTATTACATTATGGTACATCATTCAATGTTATTCTTTTGATATTTACAGAAAATCCAAACACTGTGTTCAAGCTGTTCTTAATATTTCTGTTTAGATTTAGGTCTCATAACTAGGTCTATGATGTTCAAAATCATACAACTTAAGCAGTTCGTCTACGTTCGTTGTCAAAAACAAGTGAATACTGAAGTTATTCAAACCAGAGGAAGACTTTCATTCAAATTGTAAGCACTGCCCTTAACATATCCATCTTGTGGTTAATTTAAATCAAGATGGCTATTTTAAGAGCTGTGTTTATGTTTTGATTTGCTCCACGTCATTAACATCCAACTACTACATTTGTCGCCCTCATAAAGTGTCAAGTACATAGGAATACTGCAGTCATTGAAACCAGAAGAATAACGTATATAAAAAGGTAAACACGATTTTTTTATACATTCAATCATTAGTTTATTTGAATAACGAAGGATATTTACTAATTTTTTTGTATGTTTTATTTGTTCTATGCCGTTCGAAATCTTACAACTGTATCAGTTCGCCTATGTTGAGTGTCGATTACAAGTGAATACTGAAGTTATTCGAACCAGAGGAAGAACTTAATTCAAAAAGTAAGCACCGCCCTTAATATATCCATTCTGTGGTTAGTTTAAATCAGGATGGCTATATTAAGAGCTATGTTTAAGTTTTGATTTTCCGTCTGCTGTTCCACGTCCAACTACTACATTTGTCGCCCTCATAAAGTGTCAAGTACATAGGAATACTGCAGTCATTGAAACCAGAAGAATAACGTATATAAAAAGGTAAACACGATTTTTTATACATTCAATCATTAGTTTATTTGAATTACGAAGGATATTTACTAATTTTGTGTATGTTTTATTTGTTGAAAATCCAAACACTGTGTTCATGCTGTTCTTAATATTTCTGTATAGATTTTTGACTTCAATATTTTCTTAACATTATTATCATTTCCAATTTAACTTGTTTGTTTTATTTATTACAGAAATTGATGCTGCTGTTTACAACATCGAGTTTAATAAAATATTTAATGTTACCGATGTATCGAAAATGCATAACAAGTTGGTCATTAAGATTACAAACAATACAGCATATGAAACTACCAGTTTTATTGTAGCAGGTAATACTTTAAATTTGGTTATTGATTCTATTTTATTTAAAGAAAAGAGTATATTTTGGTAATTATGTTACCTTACAATAAATTTGAATTTGCTTAAATTGACTATAGCTAAGTGGTATAGTATGGAGATAAGTAATTATTTAGAAAACAACCATAGGTTATTATTTGGATATCTTGGATTATAATTTCGAATAGCGTACATAATAAATAATAAAATTTAAAATAATTCAATTTTTTTTACTAGATTTATATGGCACTCAACATACATTACATAACCATAAATTAACCAGTATTTTCACATTGGGTATACATATAGACTTAATGAATTGTGTCTGTTCCCATAACGTTTTAGAGAAGTCTATGCTTTATTTTGTCGTATAGCATACATTATATTCAATGTTTTTCATATGCTATATACAGAAATTACAATCACTGTGTAAATAATGGTCTTCAAATTTCTTTTTAGATTGTTTTTTCAAAAAGCATTCATAAATAATAATTAAAATATTAAATTATTTAATTTTTTTACTAGATTGTTATTACATTATGGTACATCATTCAATGTTATTCTTTTGATATCTACAGAAAATCCAAACACTGTGTTCAAGCTGTTCTTAATATTTCTGTTTAGATTTTTGTCTCATAAGGCACACATAAAAGAAAATTAAAATTTTTAATTTTCAAGAGTTCTGTCACCATTACTATGCTATAGCCGTGGTTTCAACATCATAGTTAAAAAAATTCCAAGGGGAATCCAACTATCGACCCTCTACCCCCCTCAAAAACACCACTGTAAAGTACCTATATAATATTATAGGATATTTAAAATATAACAATTATCCGCTAAGTACTAACTTCTTTTCCATTAATCGGCCAAAACATACTGTTCGTTGAAAATATGGCATTGTGTATAATGGGATTCAGTAATTTAAATTGATATTTACAGCGTTAAAAATGACAACAATAATAATAAATTACACTATTTAACCGAACAAGTGCAATAGCATTTATACGCGCTTAATATTTCGAATCGGAATAGTACGGCGGGCATTTGACGGGGCGTCGGCGACGACATTATCAGTCGGCATATCGAATATACCCCAATGATTATGAATGATAAAAAAAAATTATTGATAACGTCGATCCTTTGCTATCACAGATTATACTCCGTATATTCGCGAGCGACAAACGTTTGCCGATTTATTATAGAAAGTAGTTTTAATTTTCTACGTGAATACAAATTTGTGAATTGATGGAAGAAGTTGATTTACAGCTAATGAAGTATCTACATCTTTCCAAAGTTAAATATCTTCGAGAGCTGAAATAATTGCAGGTTGTTATTCATCATCAGGACATTCCACGCATCTTGTAGAGCAAACCTTACATATATGGGTACTTTTTTTTTTTTTATTTTGCTCGTGTCGAAACTTACATAACATTTTATGTATCTATGTTTCGTGTGGAAACTTACCATGCCTCAAGAATCAAATGGTTCTGACTTTTTGGACTTTTTGTTTTTTCCTGCGTTTCTCTCATCGATTAAACTAATACCGTAACTCGCGAGTACATAAAAGACAAAATCTTAACATACACGAATGTGAAACCTTACGCTGTGCCGTCGTCGTTCGCCAAAAACAAGTAAAATTTCATTACTAAAAAAGGTTAGTCAATATTATAAAGAACTGTAAAGGTACATTATATGTATCTTTATGATGATTTATTCTATTTATTCGAATTCATACTACCTTTTTGATTATCAAATTTTACTTGCTCTTGGCGAATAACGACGGCACGGCGTACCGTTTCGTAATCGTACATGTTAAAAGTTTGTAATTTATCTACTCGAGAGTTACGGTATTATTTTCATCGATGAGAGAGATGCCGGTAAAAAGAAAAAGTCCAAACGGTCATAACCACTTGAATCTTGAGGTTGGGTAAGTTCCCACACGAAACATAGAATGCAATGCAGAATATTGCACTTTACGTAAGTTTCGACACGAAAAAAAAAGTACCCGTATATGTACTGAGCAATGTTCGAATAGCATACATAATAAATAATAAAATTTAAAATAATTCAATTTTTTTTACTAGATTTATATGGCACTCAACATACATTACATAACTATAAATTAACCAGTATTTTCACATTGGGTGTACATATAGACTTAATGAATTGTGTCTGTTCATATAACGTTTTAGAGAAGTCTATGCTTTATTTTGTCGTATAGCATACATTATATTCAATGTTTTTCATATGCTATATACTGAAATTACAATCACTGTGTAAATAATGGTCTTCAAATTTCTTTTTAGATTGTTTTTCAAAAAGCATTCATAAATAATAATTAAAATTTTAAATTATTTAATTTTTTTACTAGATTGTTATTACATTATGGTACATCATTCAATGTTATTCTTTTGATATTTACAGAAAATCCAAACACTGTGTTCAAGCTGTTCTTAATATTTCTGTTTAGATTTAGGTCTCATAACTAGGTCTATGATGTTCAAAATCATACAACTTAAGCAGTTCGTCTACGTTCGTTGTCAAAAACAAGTGAATACTGAAGTTATTCAAACCAGAGGAAGACTTTCATTCAAATTGTAAGCACTGCCCTTAACATATCCATCTTGTGGTTAATTTAAATCAAGATGGCTATTTTAAGAGCTGTGTTTATGTTTTGATTTGCTCCACGTCATTAACATCCAACTACTACATTTGTCGCCCTCATAAAGTGTCAAGTACATAGGAATACTGCAGTCATTGAAACCAGAAGAATAACGTATATAAAAAGGTAAACACGATTTTTTTATACATTCAATCATTAGTTTATTTGAATAACGAAGGATATTTACTAATTTTTTTGTATGTTTTATTTGTTCTATGCCGTTCGAAATCTTACAACTGTATCAGTTCGCCTATGTTGAGTGTCGATTACAAGTGAATACTGAAGTTATTCGAACCAGAGGAAGAACTTAATTCAAAAAGTAAGCACCGCCCTTAATATATCCATTCTGTGGTTAGTTTAAATCAGGATGGCTATATTAAGAGCTATGTTTAAGTTTTGATTTTCCGTCTGCTGTTCCACGTCCAACTACTACATTTGTCGCCCTCATAAAGTGTCAAGTACATAGGAATACTGCAGTCATTGAAACCAGAAGAATAACGTATATAAAAAGGTAAACACGATTTTTTATACATTCAATCATTAGTTTATTTGAATTACGAAGGATATTTACTAATTTTGTGTATGTTTTATTTGTTGAAAATCCAAACACTGTGTTCATGCTGTTCTTAATATTTCTGTATAGATTTTTGACTTCAATATTTTCTTAACATTATTATCATTTCCAATTTAACTTGTTTGTTTTATTTATTACAGAAATTGATGCTGCTGTTTACAACATCGAGTTTAATAAAATATTTAATGTTACCGATGTATCGAAAATGCATAACAAGTTGGTCATTAAGATTACAAACAATACAGCATATGAAACTACCAGTTTTATTGTAGCAGGTAATACTTTAAATTTGGTTATTGATTCTATTTTATTTAAAGAAAAGAGTATATTTTGGTAATTATGTTACCTTACAATAAATTTGAATTTGCTTAAATTGACTATAGCTAAGTGGTATAGTATGGAGATAAGTAATTATTTAGAAAACAACCATAGGTTATTATTTGGATATCTTGGATTATAATTTCGAATAGCGTACATAATAAATAATAAAATTTAAAATAATTCAATTTTTTTTACTAGATTTATATGGCACTCAACATACATTACATAACCATAAATTAACCAGTATTTTCACATTGGGTATACATATAGACTTAATGAATTGTGTCTGTTCCCATAACGTTTTAGAGAAGTCTATGCTTTATTTTGTCGTATAGCATACATTATATTCAATGTTTTTCATATGCTATATACAGAAATTACAATCACTGTGTAAATAATGGTCTTCAAATTTCTTTTTAGATTGTTTTTTCAAAAAGCATTCATAAATAATAATTAAAATATTAAATTATTTAATTTTTTTACTAGATTGTTATTACATTATGGTACATCATTCAATGTTATTCTTTTGATATCTACAGAAAATCCAAACACTGTGTTCAAGCTGTTCTTAATATTTCTGTTTAGATTTTTGTCTCATAAGGCACACATAAAAGAAAATTAAAATTTTTAATTTTCAAGAGTTCTGTCACCATTACTATGCTATAGCCGTGGTTTCAACATCATAGTTAAAAAAATTCCAAGGGGAATCCAACTATCGACCCTCTACCCCCCTCAAAAACACCACTGTAAAGTACCTATATAATATTATAGGATATTTAAAATATAACAATTATCCGCTAAGTACTAACTTCTTTTCCATTAATCGGCCAAAACATACTGTTCGTTGAAAATATGGCATTGTGTATAATGGGATTCAGTAATTTAAATTGATATTTACAGCGTTAAAAATGACAACAATAATAATAAATTACACTATTTAACCGAACAAGTGCAATAGCATTTATACGCGCTTAATATTTCGAATCGGAATAGTACGGCGGGCATTTGACGGGGCGTCGGCGACGACATTATCAGTCGGCATATCGAATATACCCCAATGATTATGAATGATAAAAAAAAATTATTGATAACGTCGATCCTTTGCTATCACAGATTATACTCCGTATATTCGCGAGCGACAAACGTTTGCCGATTTATTATAGAAAGTAGTTTTAATTTTCTACGTGAATACAAATTTGTGAATTGATGGAAGAAGTTGATTTACAGCTAATGAAGTATCTACATCTTTCCAAAGTTAAATATCTTCGAGAGCTGAAATAATTGCAGGTTGTTATTCATCATCAGGACATTCCACGCATCTTGTAGAGCAAACCTTACATATATGGGTACTTTTTTTTTTTTTATTTTGCTCGTGTCGAAACTTACATAACATTTTATGTATCTATGTTTCGTGTGGAAACTTACCATGCCTCAAGAATCAAATGGTTCTGACTTTTTGGACTTTTTGTTTTTTCCTGCGTTTCTCTCATCGATTAAACTAATACCGTAACTCGCGAGTACATAAAAGACAAAATCTTAACATACACGAATGTGAAACCTTACGCTGTGCCGTCGTCGTTCGCCAAAAACAAGTAAAATTTCATTACTAAAAAAGGTTAGTCAATATTATAAAGAACTGTAAAGGTACATTATATGTATCTTTATGATGATTTATTCTATTTATTCGAATTCATACTACCTTTTTGATTATCAAATTTTACTTGCTCTTGGCGAATAACGACGGCACGGCGTACCGTTTCGTAATCGTACATGTTAAAAGTTTGTAATTTATCTACTCGAGAGTTACGGTATTATTTTCATCGATGAGAGAGATGCCGGTAAAAAGAAAAAGTCCAAACGGTCATAACCACTTGAATCTTGAGGTTGGGTAAGTTCCCACACGAAACATAGAATGCAATGCAGAATATTGCACTTTACGTAAGTTTCGACACGAAAAAAAAAGTACCCGTATATGTACTGAGCAATGTTATTAACGTACGGGCAATGGCCAAAAAATAGTAGTAGTAGTTTTTTCTACGATTTCAGCAATACTTGCACAGACGAAAACACCTATATTAATAGATTAAATTTTTTATTAGAACTACTGTAACTTGTATCGATTGCGATTATAATATATAATATAAACTATAGACCCAACTAACATCGTGCAAATGAGATTTCAAGAATGTACATTTTATTATTAGCATATTAAGGTTACTAATACTTTTTGGTAGATTTAGAAAGTTTTTAATTGATTTTTTTTCACTGTAAAATAAAAGCATAGCATATATGTATTAAAATTTATATTACATTATTTTTTACAGATTTATACTACCATCAATACATTAATTCCAAACAGCTAAGTGTGTGGATTTGTCAATTTTCTAGGTAATTTTTATTTTTTAACTTCTGGTATAGAAATAAGATTTTTTTTTTTTTTTGTATAACTTTGTTGTAAATAATACTAAAATTATTATCATCTGATCTTAGTTTAATAAAATATTCTCTAAGATATTTCACTAAAAATACTTCAGATAACAGATCTATAACTGGTACTTTTTGAATCACATTAAAACTGTATTTAATATATGAATAAAAATAATAAAATCAAAACATTTCATTCGAAAATTATGCCTCTAACTTCAGTTATATTTGTTTTGTTGGTAATGACCTCTTAGCATTTAAGTAACGCTGAATTTTTCAAAGCTTTTCTACTTGACGGTTTTCCTGCTTATTAAAATAATGTACACATATAGATAATTGTTCATCGTTTTAGTCACTGATCTCATTAGCTATAATATAAACCATCCTATTTTTTACTCTACTTGAAATGTATTGTTTCATAACAAATTTTCTAATTGTTCACTAAACCTTGTATCATACTTATTTAACACAAACCAATTAAATACATTTTTTTCTTATACTATTGATAATTTTTTCTGAATTCACTGTAGGTTTATAGTGCGTCAATTACCTAGTCCTTATTATAACCTTCTAGATTCTATCAGTAAAATTGCTATAACACACAATTTAAATTTTTTTTTTTTTAATTCCAAAATCAGGTATTCAATAACACTTGGTGATTGACTTTGTTTTATGTATTTCTTATGACTTGATTTCAGAACAAAAAAAAAAAAAACATCAAAATAATTCTTTCTGTTTAAAAAGATATACAACTTTCCCTAAATCTTTTTGCAATGACTATTATTTTCATATAGAATTTAAATTGTCCAGCATTAACGTATAAGCACATCACAATATTTACTCAGAATATTTCTTTTAGTATTACATCGTATCTTCTGAAAAAAAATGAATAAATGTCTCATTTTTATTGCTAAATATGAATTATTTTATCCTACATTGCAAACAATAGTTCAGTACCCAACTAACGTCATATAATGAGACTTCAATATTTTCTTAACATTATTATCATTTCCAATTTAACTTGTTTGTTTTATTTATTACAGAAATTGATGCTGCTGTTTACAACATCGAGTTTAATTAAAATATTTAATGTTACCGATGTATCGAAAATGCATAACAAGTTGGTCATTAAGATTACAAACAATACAGCATATGAAACTACCAGTTTTATTGTAGCAGGTAATACTTTAAATTTGGTTATTGATTCTATTTTATCTAAAGAAAAGAGTATATTTTGGTAATTATGTTACCTTACAATAAATTTGAATTTGCTTAAATTGACTATAGCTAAGTGGTATAGTATGGAGATAAGTAATTATTTAGAAAACAACCATAGGTTATTATTTGGATATCTTGGATTATAATTTCGAATAGCGTACATAATAAATAATAAAATTTAAAATAATTCAATTTTTTTTACTAGATTTATATGGCACTCAACATACATTACATAACCATAAATTAACCAGTATTTTCACATTGGGTATACATATAGACTTAATGAATTGTGTCTGTTCCCATAACGTTTTAGAGAAGTCTATGCTTTATTTTGTCGTATAGCATACATTATATTCAATGTTTTTCATATGCTATATACAGAAATTACAATCACTGTGTAAATAATGGTCTTCAAATTTCTTTTTAGATTGTTTTTTCAAAAAGCATTCATAAATAATAATTAAAATATTAAATTATTTAATTTTTTTACTAGATTGTTATTACATTATGGTACATCATTCAATGTTATTCTTTTGATATCTACAGAAAATCCAAACACTGTGTTCAAGCTGTTCTTAATATTTCTGTTTAGATTTTTGTCTCATAAGGCACACATAAAAGAAAATTAAAATTTTTAATTTTCAAGAGTTCTGTCACCATTACTATGCTATAGCCGTGGTTTCAACATCATAGTTAAAAAAATTCCAAGGGGAATCCAACTATCGACCCTCTACCCCCCTCAAAAACACCACTGTAAAGTACCTATATAATATTATAGGATATTTAAAATATAACAATTATCCGCTAAGTACTAACTTCTTTTCCATTAATCGGCCAAAACATACTGTTCGTTGAAAATATGGCATTGTGTATAATGGAATTCAGTAATTTAAATTGATATTTACAGCGTTAAAAATGACAACAATAATAATAAATTACACTATTTAACCGAACAAGTGCAATAGCATTTATACGCGCTTAATATTTCGAATCGGAATAGTACGGCGGGCATTTGACGGGGCGTCGGCGACGACATTATCAGTCGGCATATCGAATATACCCCAATGATTATGAATGATAAAAAAAAATTATTGATAACGTCGATCCTTTGCTATCACAGATTATACTCCGTATATTCGCGAGCGACAAACGTTTGCCGATTTATTATAGAAAGTAGTTTTAATTTTCTACGTGAATATAAATTTGTGAATTGATGGAAGAAGTTGATTTACAGCTAATGAAGTATCTACATCTTTCCAAAGTTAAATTTCTTCGAGAGCTGAAATAATTGCAGGTTGTTATTCATCATCAGGACATTCCACGCATCTTGTAGAGCAAACCTTACATATATGGGTACTTTTTTTTTTTTTATTTTGCTCGTGTCGAAACTTACATAACATTTTATGTATCTATGTTTCGTGTGGAAACTTACCATGCCTCAAGAATCAAATGGTTCTGACTTTTTGGACTTTTTGTTTTTTCCTGCGTTTCTCTCATCGATTAAACTAATACCGTAACTCGCGAGTACATAAAAGACAAAATCTTAACATACACGAATGTGAAACCTTACGCTGTGCCGTCGTCGTTCGCCAAAAACAAGTAAAATTTCATTACTAAAAAAGGTTAGTCAATATTATAAAGAACTGTAAAGGTACATTATATGTATCTTTATGATGATTTATTCTATTTATTCGAATTCATACTACCTTTTTGATTATCAAATTTTACTTGCTCTTGGCGAATAACGACGGCACGGCGTACCGTTTCGTAATCGTACATGTTAAAAGTTTGTAATTTATCTACTCGAGAGTTACGGTATTATTTTCATCGATGAGAGAGATGCCGGTAAAAAGAAAAAGTCCAAACGGTCATAACCACTTGAATCTTGAGGTTGGGTAAGTTCCCACACGAAACATAGAATGCAATGCAGAATATTGCACTTTACGTAAGTTTCGACACGAAAAAAAAAGTACCCGTATATGTACTGAGCAATGTTCGAATAGCATACATAATAAATAATAAAATTTAAAATAATTCAATTTTTTTTACTAGATTTATATGGCACTCAACATACATTACATAACTATAAATTAACCAGTATTTTCACATTGGGTGTACATATAGACTTAATGAATTGTGTCTGTTCATATAACGTTTTAGAGAAGTCTATGCTTTATTTTGTCGTATAGCATACATTATATTCAATGTTTTTCATATGCTATATACTGAAATTACAATCACTGTGTAAATAATGGTCTTCAAATTTCTTTTTAGATTGTTTTTCAAAAAGCATTCATAAATAATAATTAAAATTTTAAATTATTTAATTTTTTTACTAGATTGTTATTACATTATGGTACATCATTCAATGTTATTCTTTTGATATTTACAGAAAATCCAAACACTGTGTTCAAGCTGTTCTTAATATTTCTGTTTAGATTTAGGTCTCATAACTAGGTCTATGATGTTCAAAATCATACAACTTAAGCAGTTCGTCTACGTTCGTTGTCAAAAACAAGTGAATACTGAAGTTATTCAAACCAGAGGAAGACTTTCATTCAAATTGTAAGCACTGCCCTTAACATATCCATCTTGTGGTTAATTTAAATCAAGATGGCTATTTTAAGAGCTGTGTTTATGTTTTGATTTGCTCCACGTCATTAACATCCAACTACTACATTTGTCGCCCTCATAAAGTGTCAAGTACATAGGAATACTGCAGTCATTGAAACCAGAAGAATAACGTATATAAAAAGGTAAACACGATTTTTTTATACATTCAATCATTAGTTTATTTGAATAACGAAGGATATTTACTAATTTTTTTGTATGTTTTATTTGTTCTATGCCGTTCGAAATCTTACAACTGTATCAGTTCGCCTATGTTGAGTGTCGATTACAAGTGAATACTGAAGTTATTCGAACCAGAGGAAGAACTTAATTCAAAAAGTAAGCACCGCCCTTAATATATCCATTCTGTGGTTAGTTTAAATCAGGATGGCTATATTAAGAGCTATGTTTAAGTTTTGATTTTCCGTCTGCTGTTCCACGTCCAACTACTACATTTGTCGCCCTCATAAAGTGTCAAGTACATAGGAATACTGCAGTCATTGAAACCAGAAGAATAACGTATATAAAAAGGTAAACACGATTTTTTATACATTCAATCATTAGTTTATTTGAATTACGAAGGATATTTACTAATTTTGTGTATGTTTTATTTGTTGAAAATCCAAACACTGTGTTCATGCTGTTCTTAATATTTCTGTATAGATTTTTGACTTCAATATTTTCTTAACATTATTATCATTTCCAATTTAACTTGTTTGTTTTATTTATTACAGAAATTGATGCTGCTGTTTACAACATCGAGTTTAATAAAATATTTAATGTTACCGATGTATCGAAAATGCATAACAAGTTGGTCATTAAGATTACAAACAATACAGCATATGAAACTACCAGTTTTATTGTAGCAGGTAATACTTTAAATTTGGTTATTGATTCTATTTTATCTAAAGAAAAGAGTATATTTTGGTAATTATGTTACCTTACAATAAATTTGAATTTGCTTAAATTGACTATAGCTAAGTGGTATAGTATGGAGATAAGTAATTATTTAGAAAACAACCATAGGTTATTATTTGGATATCTTGGATTATAATTTCGAATAGCGTACATAATAAATAATAAAATTTAAAATAATTCAATTTTTTTTACTAGATTTATATGGCACTCAACATACATTACATAACCATAAATTAACCAGTATTTTCACATTGGGTATACATATAGACTTAATGAATTGTGTCTGTTCCCATAACGTTTTAGAGAAGTCTATGCTTTATTTTGTCGTATAGCATACATTATATTCAATGTTTTTCATATGCTATATACAGAAATTACAATCACTGTGTAAATAATGGTCTTCAAATTTCTTTTTAGATTGTTTTTTCAAAAAGCATTCATAAATAATAATTAAAATATTAAATTATTTAATTTTTTTACTAGATTGTTATTACATTATGGTACATCATTCAATGTTATTCTTTTGATATCTACAGAAAATCCAAACACTGTGTTCAAGCTGTTCTTAATATTTCTGTTTAGATTTTTGTCTCATAAGGCACACATAAAAGAAAATTAAAATTTTTAATTTTCAAGAGTTCTGTCACCATTACTATGCTATAGCCGTGGTTTCAACATCATAGTTAAAAAAATTCCAAGGGGAATCCAACTATCGACCCTCTACCCCCCTCAAAAACACCACTGTAAAGTACCTATATAATATTATAGGATATTTAAAATATAACAATTATCCGCTAAGTACTAACTTCTTTTCCATTAATCGGCCAAAACATACTGTTCGTTGAAAATATGGCATTGTGTATAATGGGATTCAGTAATTTAAATTGATATTTACAGCGTTAAAAATGACAACAATAATAATAAATTACACTATTTAACCGAACAAGTGCAATAGCATTTATACGCGCTTAATATTTCGAATCGGAATAGTACGGCGGGCATTTGACGGGGCGTCGGCGACGACATTATCAGTCGGCATATCGAATATACCCCAATGATTATGAATGATAAAAAAAAATTATTGATAACGTCGATCCTTTGCTATCACAGATTATACTCCGTATATTCGCGAGCGACAAACGTTTGCCGATTTATTATAGAAAGTAGTTTTAATTTTCTACGTGAATACAAATTTGTGAATTGATGGAAGAAGTTGATTTACAGCTAATGAAGTATCTACATCTTTCCAAAGTTAAATATCTTCGAGAGCTGAAATAATTGCAGGTTGTTATTCATCATCAGGACATTCCACGCATCTTGTAGAGCAAACCTTACATATATGGGTACTTTTTTTTTTTTTATTTTGCTCGTGTCGAAACTTACATAACATTTTATGTATCTATGTTTCGTGTGGAAACTTACCATGCCTCAAGAATCAAATGGTTCTGACTTTTTGGACTTTTTGTTTTTTCCTGCGTTTCTCTCATCGATTAAACTAATACCGTAACTCGCGAGTACATAAAAGACAAAATCTTAACATACACGAATGTGAAACCTTACGCTGTGCCGTCGTCGTTCGCCAAAAACAAGTAAAATTTCATTACTAAAAAAGGTTAGTCAATATTATAAAGAACTGTAAAGGTACATTATATGTATCTTTATGATGATTTATTCTATTTATTCGAATTCATACTACCTTTTTGATTATCAAATTTTACTTGCTCTTGGCGAATAACGACGGCACGGCGTACCGTTTCGTAATCGTACATGTTAAAAGTTTGTAATTTATCTACTCGAGAGTTACGGTATTATTTTCATCGATGAGAGAGATGCCGGTAAAAAGAAAAAGTCCAAACGGTCATAACCACTTGAATCTTGAGGTTGGGTAAGTTCCCACACGAAACATAGAATGCAATGCAGAATATTGCACTTTACGTAAGTTTCGACACGAAAAAAAAAGTACCCGTATATGTACTGAGCAATGTTATTAACGTACGGGCAATGGCCAAAAAATAGTAGTAGTAGTTTTTTCTACGATTTCAGCAATACTTGCACAGACGAAAACACCTATATTAATAGATTAAATTTTTTATTAGAACTACTGTAACTTGTATCGATTGCGATTATAATATATAATATAAACTATAGACCCAACTAACATCGTGCAAATGAGATTTCAAGAATGTACATTTTATTATTAGCATATTAAGGTTACTAATACTTTTTGGTAGATTTAGAAAGTTTTTAATTGATTTTTTTTCACTGTAAAATAAAAGCATAGCATATATGTATTAAAATTTATATTACATTATTTTTTACAGATTTATACTACCATCAATACATTAATTCCAAACAGCTAAGTGTGTGGATTTGTCAATTTTCTAGGTAATTTTTATTTTTTAACTTCTGGTATAGAAATAAGATTTTTTTTTTTTTTTGTATAACTTTGTTGTAAATAATACTAAAATTATTATCATCTGATCTTAGTTTAATAAAATATTCTCTAAGATATTTCACTAAAAATACTTCAGATAACAGATCTATAACTGGTACTTTTTGAATCACATTAAAACTGTATTTAATATATGAATAAAAATAATAAAATCAAAACATTTCATTCGAAAATTATGCCTCTAACTTCAGTTATATTTGTTTTGTTGGTAATGACCTCTTAGCATTTAAGTAACGCTGAATTTTTCAAAGCTTTTCTACTTGACGGTTTTCCTGCTTATTAAAATAATGTACACATATAGATAATTGTTCATCGTTTTAGTCACTGATCTCATTAGCTATAATATAAACCATCCTATTTTTTACTCTACTTGAAATGTATTGTTTCATAACAAATTTTCTAATTGTTCACTAAACCTTGTATCATACTTATTTAACACAAACCAATTAAATACATTTTTTTCTTATACTATTGATAATTTTTTCTGAATTCACTGTAGGTTTATAGTGCGTCAATTACCTAGTCCTTATTATAACCTTCTAGATTCTATCAGTAAAATTGCTATAACACACAATTTAAATTTTTTTTTTTTTAATTCCAAAATCAGGTATTCAATAACACTTGGTGATTGACTTTGTTTTATGTATTTCTTATGACTTGATTTCAGAACAAAAAAAAAAAAAACATCAAAATAATTCTTTCTGTTTAAAAAGATATACAACTTTCCCTAAATCCTTTTGCAATGACTATTATTTTCATATAGAATTTAAATTGTCCAGCATTAACGTATAAGCACATCACAATATTTACTCAGAATATTTCTTTTAGTATTACATCGTATCTTCTGAAAAAAAATGAATAAATGTCTCATTTTTATTGCTAAATATGAATTATTTTATCCTACATTGCAAACAATAGTTCAGTACCCAACTAACGTCATGTAAATGAGACTTCAATATTTTCTTAACATTATTATCATTTCCAATTTAACTTGTTTGTTTTATTTATTACAGAAATTGATGCTGCTGTTTACAACATCGAGTTTAATTAAAATATTTAATGTTACCGATGTATCGAAAATGCATAACAAGTTGGTCATTAAGATTACAAACAATACAGCATATGAAACTACCAGTTTTATTGTAGCAGGTAATACTTTAAATTTGGTTATTGATTCTATTTTATCTAAAGAAAAGAGTATATTTTGGTAATTATGTTACCTTACAATAAATTTGAATTTGCTTAAATTGACTATAGCTAAGTGGTATACTATGGTGATAAGTAATTATTTAGAAAACAACCATAGGTTATTATTTGGATATCTTGGATTATAATTTCGAATAGCGTACATAATAAATAATAAAATTTAAAATAATTCAATTTTTTTTACTAGATTTATATGGCACTCAACATACATTACATAACCATAAATTAACCAGTATTTTCACATTGGGTATACATATAGACTTAATGAATTGTGTCTGTTCCCATAACGTTTTAGAGAAGTCTATGCTTTATTTTGTCGTATAGCATACATTATATTCAATGTTTTTCATATGCTATATACAGAAATTACAATCACTGTGTAAATAATGGTCTTCAAATTTCTTTTTAGATTGTTTTTTCAAAAAGCATTCATAAATAATAATTAAAATATTAAATTATTTAATTTTTTTACTAGATTGTTATTACATTATGGTACATCATTCAATGTTATTCTTTTGATATCTACAGAAAATCCAAACACTGTGTTCAAGCTGTTCTTAATATTTCTGTTTAGATTTTTGTCTCATAAGGCACACATAAAAGAAAATTAAAATTTTTAATTTTCAAGAGTTCTGTCACCATTACTATGCTATAGCCGTGGTTTCAACATCATAGTTAAAAAAATTCCAAGGGGAATCCAACTATCGACCCTCTACCCCCCTCAAAAACACCACTGTAAAGTACCTATATAATATTATAGGATATTTAAAATATAACAATTATCCGCTAAGTACTAACTTCTTTTCCATTAATCGGCCAAAACATACTGTTCGTTGAAAATATGGCATTGTGTATAATGGGATTCAGTAATTTAAATTGATATTTACAGCGTTAAAAATGACAACAATAATAATAAATTACACTATTTAACCGAACAAGTGCAATAGCATTTATACGCGCTTAATATTTCGAATCGGAATAGTACGGCGGGCATTTGACGGGGCGTCGGCGACGACATTATCAGTCGGCATATCGAATATACCCCAATGATTATGAATGATAAAAAAAAATTATTGATAACGTCGATCCTTTGCTATCACAGATTATACTCCGTATATTCGCGAGCGACAAACGTTTGCCGATTTATTATAGAAAGTAGTTTTAATTTTCTACGTGAATACAAATTTGTGAATTGATGGAAGAAGTTGATTTACAGCTAATGAAGTATCTACATCTTTCCAAAGTTAAATATCTTCGAGAGCTGAAATAATTGCAGGTTGTTATTCATCATCAGGACATTCCACGCATCTTGTAGAGCAAACCTTACATATATGGGTACTTTTTTTTTTTTTATTTTGCTCGTGTCGAAACTTACATAACATTTTATGTATCTATGTTTCGTGTGGAAACTTACCATGCCTCAAGAATCAAATGGTTCTGACTTTTTGGACTTTTTGTTTTTTCCTGCGTTTCTCTCATCGATTAAACTAATACCGTAACTCGCGAGTACATAAAAGACAAAATCTTAACATACACGAATGTGAAACCTTACGCTGTGCCGTCGTCGTTCGCCAAAAACAAGTAAAATTTCATTACTAAAAAAGGTTAGTCAATATTATAAAGAACTGTAAAGGTACATTATATGTATCTTTATGACGATTTATTCTATTTATTCGAATTCATACTACCTTTTTGATTATCAAATTTTACTTGCTCTTGGCGAATAACGACGGCACGGCGTACCGTTTCGTAATCGTACATGTTAAAAGTTTGTAATTTATCTACTCGAGAGTTACGGTATTATTTTCATCGATGAGAGAGATGCCGGTAAAAAGAAAAAGTCCAAACGGTCATAACCACTTGAATCTTGAGGTTGGGTAAGTTCCCACACGAAACATAGAATGCAATGCAGAATATTGCACTTTACGTAAGTTTCGACACGAAAAAAAAAGTACCCGTATATGTACTGAGCAATGTTCGAATAGCATACATAATAAATAATAAAATTTAAAATAATTCAATTTTTTTTACTAGATTTATATGGCACTCAACATACATTACATAACTATAAATTAACCAGTATTTTCACATTGGGTGTACATATAGACTTAATGAATTGTGTCTGTTCATATAACGTTTTAGAGAAGTCTATGCTTTATTTTGTCGTATAGCATACATTATATTCAATGTTTTTCATATGCTATATACTGAAATTACAATCACTGTGTAAATAATGGTCTTCAAATTTCTTTTTAGATTGTTTTTCAAAAAGCATTCATAAATAATAATTAAAATTTTAAATTATTTAATTTTTTTACTATATTGTTATTACATTATGGTACATCATTCAATGTTATTCTTTTGATATCTACAGAAAATCCAAACACTGTGTTCAAGCTGTTCTTAATATTTCTGTTTAGATTTAGGTCTCATAACTAGGTCTATGATGTTCAAAATCATACAACTTAAGCAGTTCGTCTACGTTCGTTGTCAAAAACAAGTGAATACTGAAGTTATTCAAACCAGAGGAAGACTTTCATTCAAATTGTAAGCACTGCCCTTAACATATCCATCTTGTGGTTAATTTAAATCAAGATGGCTATTTTAAGAGCTGTGTTTATGTTTTGATTTGCTCCACGTCATTAACATCCAACTACTACATTTGTCGCCCTCATAAAGTGTCAAGTACATAGGAATACTGCAGTCATTGAAACCAGAAGAATAACGTATATAAAAAGGTAAACACGATTTTTTTATACATTCAATCATTAGTTTATTTGAATAACGAAGGATATTTACTAATTTTTTTGTATGTTTTATTTGTTCTATGCCGTTCGAAATCTTACAACTGTATCAGTTCGCCTATGTTGAGTGTCGATTACAAGTGAATACTGAAGTTATTCGAACCAGAGGAAGAACTTAATTCAAAAAGTAAGCACCGCCCTTAATATATCCATTCTGTGGTTAGTTTAAATCAGGATGGCTATATTAAGAGCTATGTTTAAGTTTTGATTTTCCGTCTGCTGTTCCACGTCCAACTACTACATTTGTCGCCCTCATAAAGTGTCAAGTACATAGGAATACTGCAGTCATTGAAACCAGAAGAATAACATATATAAAAAGGTAAACACGATTTTTTATACATTCAATCATTAGTTTATTTGAATTACGAAGGATATTTACTAATTTTGTGTATGTTTTATTTGTTGAAAATCCAAACACTGTGTTCATGCTGTTCTTAATATTTCTGTATAGATTTTTGACTTCAATATTTTCTTAACATTATTATCATTTCCAATTTAACTTGTTTGTTTTATTTATTACAGAAATTGATGCTGCTGTTTACAACATCGAGTTTAATAAAATATTTAATGTTACCGATGTATCGAAAATGCATAACAAGTTGGTCATTAAGATTACAAACAATACAGCATATGAAACTACCAGTTTTATTGTAGCAGGTAATACTTTAAATTTGGTTATTGATTCTATTTTATCTAAAGAAAAGAGTATATTTTGGTAATTATGTTACCTTACAATAAATTTGAATTTGCTTAAATTGACTATAGCTAAGTGGTATAGTATGGAGATAAGTAATTATTTAGAAAACAACCATAGGTTATTATTTGGATATCTTGGATTATAATTTCGAATAGCGTACATAATAAATAATAAAATTTAAAATAATTCAATTTTTTTTACTAGATTTATATGGCACTCAACATACATTACATAACCATAAATTAACCAGTATTTTCACATTGGGTATACATATAGACTTAATGAATTGTGTCTGTTCCCATAACGTTTTAGAGAAGTCTATGCTTTATTTTGTCGTATAGCATACATTATATTCAATGTTTTTCATATGCTATATACAGAAATTACAATCACTGTGTAAATAATGGTCTTCAAATTTCTTTTTAGATTGTTTTTTCAAAAAGCATTCATAAATAATAATTAAAATATTAAATTATTTAATTTTTTTACTAGATTGTTATTACATTATGGTACATCATTCAATGTTATTCTTTTGATATCTACAGAAAATCCAAACACTGTGTTCAAGCTGTTCTTAATATTTCTGTTTAGATTTTTGTCTCATAAGGCACACATAAAAGAAAATTAAAATTTTTAATTTTCAAGAGTTCTGTCACCATTACTATGCTATAGCCGTGGTTTCAACATCATAGTTAAAAAAATTCCAAGGGGAATCCAACTATCGACCCTCTACCCCCCTCAAAAACACCACTGTAAAGTACCTATATAATATTATAGGATATTTAAAATATAACAATTATCCGCTAAGTACTAACTTCTTTTCCATTAATCGGCCAAAACATACTGTTCGTTGAAAATATGGCATTGTGTATAATGGGATTCAGTAATTTAAATTGATATTTACAGCGTTAAAAATGACAACAATAATAATAAATTACACTATTTAACCGAACAAGTGCAATAGCATTTATACGCGCTTAATATTTCGAATCGGAATAGTACGGCGGGCATTTGACGGGGCGTCGGCGACGACATTATCAGTCGGCATATCGAATATACCCCAATGATTATGAATGATAAAAAAAAATTATTGATAACGTCGATCCTTTGCTATCACAGATTATACTCCGTATATTCGCGAGCGACAAACGTTTGCCGATTTATTATAGAAAGTAGTTTTAATTTTCTACGTGAATACAAATTTGTGAATTGATGGAAGAAGTTGATTTACAGCTAATGAAGTATCTACATCTTTCCAAAGTTAAATATCTTCGAGAGCTGAAATAATTGCAGGTTGTTATTCATCATCAGGACATTCCACGCATCTTGTAGAGCAAACCTTACATATATGGGTACTTTTTTTTTTTTTATTTTGCTCGTGTCGAAACTTACATAACATTTTATGTATCTATGTTTCGTGTGGAAACTTACCATGCCTCAAGAATCAAATGGTTCTGACTTTTTGGACTTTTTGTTTTTTCCTGCGTTTCTCTCATCGATTAAACTAATACCGTAACTCGCGAGTACATAAAAGACAAAATCTTAACATACACGAATGTGAAACCTTACGCTGTGCCGTCGTCGTTCGCCAAAAACAAGTAAAATTTCATTACTAAAAAAGGTTAGTCAATATTATAAAGAACTGTAAAGGTACATTATATGTATCTTTATGACGATTTATTCTATTTATTCGAATTCATACTACCTTTTTGATTATCAAATTTTACTTGCTCTTGGCGAATAACGACGGCACGGCGTACCGTTTCGTAATCGTACATGTTAAAAGTTTGTAATTTATCTACTCGAGAGTTACGGTATTATTTTCATCGATGAGAGAGATGCCGGTAAAAAGAAAAAGTCCAAACGGTCATAACCACTTGAATCTTGAGGTTGGGTAAGTTCCCACACGAAACATAGAATGCAATGCAGAATATTGCACTTTACGTAAGTTTCGACACGAAAAAAAAAGTACCCGTATATGTACTGAGCAATGTTCGAATAGCATACATAATAAATAATAAAATTTAAAATAATTCAATTTTTTTTACTAGATTTATATGGCACTCAACATACATTACATAACTATAAATTAACCAGTATTTTCACATTGGGTGTACATATAGACTTAATGAATTGTGTCTGTTCATATAACGTTTTAGAGAAGTCTATGCTTTATTTTGTCGTATAGCATACATTATATTCAATGTTTTTCATATGCTATATACTGAAATTACAATCACTGTGTAAATAATGGTCTTCAAATTTCTTTTTAGATTGTTTTTCAAAAAGCATTCATAAATAATAATTAAAATTTTAAATTATTTAATTTTTTTACTATATTGTTATTACATTATGGTACATCATTCAATGTTATTCTTTTGATATCTACAGAAAATCCAAACACTGTGTTCAAGCTGTTCTTAATATTTCTGTTTAGATTTAGGTCTCATAACTAGGTCTATGATGTTCAAAATCATACAACTTAAGCAGTTCGTCTACGTTCGTTGTCAAAAACAAGTGAATACTGAAGTTATTCAAACCAGAGGAAGACTTTCATTCAAATTGTAAGCACTGCCCTTAACATATCCATCTTGTGGTTAATTTAAATCAAGATGGCTATTTTAAGAGCTGTGTTTATGTTTTGATTTGCTCCACGTCATTAACATCCAACTACTACATTTGTCGCCCTCATAAAGTGTCAAGTACATAGGAATACTGCAGTCATTGAAACCAGAAGAATAACGTATATAAAAAGGTAAACACGATTTTTTTATACATTCAATCATTAGTTTATTTGAATAACGAAGGATATTTACTAATTTTTTTGTATGTTTTATTTGTTCTATGCCGTTCGAAATCTTACAACTGTATCAGTTCGCCTATGTTGAGTGTCGATTACAAGTGAATACTGAAGTTATTCGAACCAGAGGAAGAACTTAATTCAAAAAGTAAGCACCGCCCTTAATATATCCATTCTGTGGTTAGTTTAAATCAGGATGGCTATATTAAGAGCTATGTTTAAGTTTTGATTTTCCGTCTGCTGTTCCACGTCCAACTACTACATTTGTCGCCCTCATAAAGTGTCAAGTACATAGGAATACTGCAGTCATTGAAACCAGAAGAATAACATATATAAAAAGGTAAACACGATTTTTTATACATTCAATCATTAGTTTATTTGAATTACGAAGGATATTTACTAATTTTGTGTATGTTTTATTTGTTGAAAATCCAAACACTGTGTTCATGCTGTTCTTAATATTTCTGTATAGATTTTTGACTTCAATATTTTCTTAACATTATTATCATTTCCAATTTAACTTGTTTGTTTTATTTATTACAGAAATTGATGCTGCTGTTTACAACATCGAGTTTAATAAAATATTTAATGTTACCGATGTATCGAAAATGCATAACAAGTTGGTCATTAAGATTACAAACAATACAGCATATGAAACTACCAGTTTTATTGTAGCAGGTAATACTTTAAATTTGGTTATTGATTCTATTTTATCTAAAGAAAAGAGTATATTTTGGTAATTATGTTACCTTACAATAAATTTGAATTTGCTTAAATTGACTATAGCTAAGTGGTATAGTATGGAGATAAGTAATTATTTAGAAAACAACCATAGGTTATTATTTGGATATCTTGGATTATAATTTCGAATAGCGTACATAATAAATAATAAAATTTAAAATAATTCAATTTTTTTTACTAGATTTATATGGCACTCAACATACATTACATAACCATAAATTAACCAGTATTTTCACATTGGGTATACATATAGACTTAATGAATTGTGTCTGTTCCCATAACGTTTTAGAGAAGTCTATGCTTTATTTTGTCGTATAGCATACATTATATTCAATGTTTTTCATATGCTATATACAGAAATTACAATCACTGTGTAAATAATGGTCTTCAAATTTCTTTTTAGATTGTTTTTTCAAAAAGCATTCATAAATAATAATTAAAATATTAAATTATTTAATTTTTTTACTAGATTGTTATTACATTATGGTACATCATTCAATGTTATTCTTTTGATATCTACAGAAAATCCAAACACTGTGTTCAAGCTGTTCTTAATATTTCTGTTTAGATTTTTGTCTCATAAGGCACACATAAAAGAAAATTAAAATTTTTAATTTTCAAGAGTTCTGTCACCATTACTATGCTATAGCCGTGGTTTCAACATCATAGTTAAAAAAATTCCAAGGGGAATCCAACTATCGACCCTCTACCCCCCTCAAAAACACCACTGTAAAGTACCTATATAATATTATAGGATATTTAAAATATAACAATTATCCGCTAAGTACTAACTTCTTTTCCATTAATCGGCCAAAACATACTGTTCGTTGAAAATATGGCATTGTGTATAATGGGATTCAGTAATTTAAATTGATATTTACAGCGTTAAAAATGACAACAATAATAATAAATTACACTATTTAACCGAACAAGTGCAATAGCATTTATACGCGCTTAATATTTCGAATCGGAATAGTACGGCGGGCATTTGACGGGGCGTCGGCGACGACATTATCAGTCGGCATATCGAATATACCCCAATGATTATGAATGATAAAAAAAAATTATTGATAACGTCGATCCTTTGCTATCACAGATTATACTCCGTATATTCGCGAGCGACAAACGTTTGCCGATTTATTATAGAAAGTAGTTTTAATTTTCTACGTGAATACAAATTTGTGAATTGATGGAAGAAGTTGATTTACAGCTAATGAAGTATCTACATCTTTCCAAAGTTAAATATCTTCGAGAGCTGAAATAATTGCAGGTTGTTATTCATCATCAGGACATTCCACGCATCTTGTAGAGCAAACCTTACATATATGGGTACTTTTTTTTTTTTTATTTTGCTCGTGTCGAAACTTACATAACATTTTATGTATCTATGTTTCGTGTGGAAACTTACCATGCCTCAAGAATCAAATGGTTCTGACTTTTTGGACTTTTTGTTTTTTCCTGCGTTTCTCTCATCGATTAAACTAATACCGTAACTCGCGAGTACATAAAAGACAAAATCTTAACATACACGAATGTGAAACCTTACGCTGTGCCGTCGTCGTTCGCCAAAAACAAGTAAAATTTCATTACTAAAAAAGGTTAGTCAATATTATAAAGAACTGTAAAGGTACATTATATGTATCTTTATGACGATTTATTCTATTTATTCGAATTCATACTACCTTTTTGATTATCAAATTTTACTTGCTCTTGGCGAATAACGACGGCACGGCGTACCGTTTCGTAATCGTACATGTTAAAAGTTTGTAATTTATCTACTCGAGAGTTACGGTATTATTTTCATCGATGAGAGAGATGCCGGTAAAAAGAAAAAGTCCAAACGGTCATAACCACTTGAATCTTGAGGTTGGGTAAGTTCCCACACGAAACATAGAATGCAATGCAGAATATTGCACTTTACGTAAGTTTCGACACGAAAAAAAAAGTACCCGTATATGTACTGAGCAATGTTCGAATAGCATACATAATAAATAATAAAATTTAAAATAATTCAATTTTTTTTACTAGATTTATATGGCACTCAACATACATTACATAACTATAAATTAACCAGTATTTTCACATTGGGTGTACATATAGACTTAATGAATTGTGTCTGTTCATATAACGTTTTAGAGAAGTCTATGCTTTATTTTGTCGTATAGCATACATTATATTCAATGTTTTTCATATGCTATATACTGAAATTACAATCACTGTGTAAATAATGGTCTTCAAATTTCTTTTTAGATTGTTTTTCAAAAAGCATTCATAAATAATAATTAAAATTTTAAATTATTTAATTTTTTTACTATATTGTTATTACATTATGGTACATCATTCAATGTTATTCTTTTGATATCTACAGAAAATCCAAACACTGTGTTCAAGCTGTTCTTAATATTTCTGTTTAGATTTAGGTCTCATAACTAGGTCTATGATGTTCAAAATCATACAACTTAAGCAGTTCGTCTACGTTCGTTGTCAAAAACAAGTGAATACTGAAGTTATTCAAACCAGAGGAAGACTTTCATTCAAATTGTAAGCACTGCCCTTAACATATCCATCTTGTGGTTAATTTAAATCAAGATGGCTATTTTAAGAGCTGTGTTTATGTTTTGATTTGCTCCACGTCATTAACATCCAACTACTACATTTGTCGCCCTCATAAAGTGTCAAGTACATAGGAATACTGCAGTCATTGAAACCAGAAGAATAACGTATATAAAAAGGTAAACACGATTTTTTTATACATTCAATCATTAGTTTATTTGAATAACGAAGGATATTTACTAATTTTTTTGTATGTTTTATTTGTTCTATGCCGTTCGAAATCTTACAACTGTATCAGTTCGCCTATGTTGAGTGTCGATTACAAGTGAATACTGAAGTTATTCGAACCAGAGGAAGAACTTAATTCAAAAAGTAAGCACCGCCCTTAATATATCCATTCTGTGGTTAGTTTAAATCAGGATGGCTATATTAAGAGCTATGTTTAAGTTTTGATTTTCCGTCTGCTGTTCCACGTCCAACTACTACATTTGTCGCCCTCATAAAGTGTCAAGTACATAGGAATACTGCAGTCATTGAAACCAGAAGAATAACATATATAAAAAGGTAAACACGATTTTTTATACATTCAATCATTAGTTTATTTGAATTACGAAGGATATTTACTAATTTTGTGTATGTTTTATTTGTTGAAAATCCAAACACTGTGTTCATGCTGTTCTTAATATTTCTGTATAGATTTTTGACTTCAATATTTTCTTAACATTATTATCATTTCCAATTTAACTTGTTTGTTTTATTTATTACAGAAATTGATGCTGCTGTTTACAACATCGAGTTTAATAAAATATTTAATGTTACCGATGTATCGAAAATGCATAACAAGTTGGTCATTAAGATTACAAACAATACAGCATATGAAACTACCAGTTTTATTGTAGCAGGTAATACTTTAAATTTGGTTATTGATTCTATTTTATCTAAAGAAAAGAGTATATTTTGGTAATTATGTTACCTTACAATAAATTTGAATTTGCTTAAATTGACTATAGCTAAGTGGTATAGTATGGAGATAAGTAATTATTTAGAAAACAACCATAGGTTATTATTTGGATATCTTGGATTATAATTTCGAATAGCGTACATAATAAATAATAAAATTTAAAATAATTCAATTTTTTTTACTAGATTTATATGGCACTCAACATACATTACATAACCATAAATTAACCAGTATTTTCACATTGGGTATACATATAGACTTAATGAATTGTGTCTGTTCCCATAACGTTTTAGAGAAGTCTATGCTTTATTTTGTCGTATAGCATACATTATATTCAATGTTTTTCATATGCTATATACAGAAATTACAATCACTGTGTAAATAATGGTCTTCAAATTTCTTTTTAGATTGTTTTTTCAAAAAGCATTCATAAATAATAATTAAAATATTAAATTATTTAATTTTTTTACTAGATTGTTATTACATTATGGTACATCATTCAATGTTATTCTTTTGATATCTACAGAAAATCCAAACACTGTGTTCAAGCTGTTCTTAATATTTCTGTTTAGATTTTTGTCTCATAAGGCACACATAAAAGAAAATTAAAATTTTTAATTTTCAAGAGTTCTGTCACCATTACTATGCTATAGCCGTGGTTTCAACATCATAGTTAAAAAAATTCCAAGGGGAATCCAACTATCGACCCTCTACCCCCCTCAAAAACACCACTGTAAAGTACCTATATAATATTATAGGATATTTAAAATATAACAATTATCCGCTAAGTACTAACTTCTTTTCCATTAATCGGCCAAAACATACTGTTCGTTGAAAATATGGCATTGTGTATAATGGGATTCAGTAATTTAAATTGATATTTACAGCGTTAAAAATGACAACAATAATAATAAATTACACTATTTAACCGAACAAGTGCAATAGCATTTATACGCGCTTAATATTTCGAATCGGAATAGTACGGCGGGCATTTGACGGGGCGTCGGCGACGACATTATCAGTCGGCATATCGAATATACCCCAATGATTATGAATGATAAAAAAAAATTATTGATAACGTCGATCCTTTGCTATCACAGATTATACTCCGTATATTCGCGAGCGACAAACGTTTGCCGATTTATTATAGAAAGTAGTTTTAATTTTCTACGTGAATACAAATTTGTGAATTGATGGAAGAAGTTGATTTACAGCTAATGAAGTATCTACATCTTTCCAAAGTTAAATATCTTCGAGAGCTGAAATAATTGCAGGTTGTTATTCATCATCAGGACATTCCACGCATCTTGTAGAGCAAACCTTACATATATGGGTACTTTTTTTTTTTTTATTTTGCTCGTGTCGAAACTTACATAACATTTTATGTATCTATGTTTCGTGTGGAAACTTACCATGCCTCAAGAATCAAATGGTTCTGACTTTTTGGACTTTTTGTTTTTTCCTGCGTTTCTCTCATCGATTAAACTAATACCGTAACTCGCGAGTACATAAAAGACAAAATCTTAACATACACGAATGTGAAACCTTACGCTGTGCCGTCGTCGTTCGCCAAAAACAAGTAAAATTTCATTACTAAAAAAGGTTAGTCAATATTATAAAGAACTGTAAAGGTACATTATATGTATCTTTATGATGATTTATTCTATTTATTCGAATTCATACTACCTTTTTGATTATCAAATTTTACTTGCTCTTGGCGAATAACGACGGCACGGCGTACCGTTTCGTAATCGTACATGTTAAAAGTTTGTAATTTATCTACTCGAGAGTTACGGTATTATTTTCATCGATGAGAGAGATGCCGGTAAAAAGAAAAAGTCCAAACGGTCATAACCACTTGAATCTTGAGGTTGGGTAAGTTCCCACACGAAACATAGAATGCAATGCAGAATATTGCACTTTACGTAAGTTTCGACACGAAAAAAAAAGTACCCGTGTATGTACTGAGCAATGTTCGAATAGCATACATAATAAATAATAAAATTTAAAATAATTCAATTTTTTTTACTAGATTTATATGGCACTCAACATACATTACATAACTATAAATTAACCAGTATTTTCACATTGGGTGTACATATAGACTTAATGAATTGTGTCTGTTCATATAACGTTTTAGAGAAGTCTATGCTTTATTTTGTCGTATAGCATACATTATATTCAATGTTTTTCATATGCTATATACTGAAATTACAATCACTGTGTAAATAATGGTCTTCAAATTTCTTTTTAGATTGTTTTTCAAAAAGCATTCATAAATAATAATTAAAATTTTAAATTATTTAATTTTTTTACTATATTGTTATTACATTATGGTACATCATTCAATGTTATTCTTTTGATATCTACAGAAAATCCAAACACTGTGTTCAAGCTGTTCTTAATATTTCTGTTTAGATTTAGGTCTCATAACTAGGTCTATGATGTTCAAAATCATACAACTTAAGCAGTTCGTCTACGTTCGTTGTCAAAAACAAGTGAATACTGAAGTTATTCAAACCAGAGGAAGACTTTCATTCAAATTGTAAGCACTGCCCTTAACATATCCATCTTGTGGTTAATTTAAATCAAGATGGCTATTTTAAGAGCTGTGTTTATGTTTTGATTTGCTCCACGTCATTAACATCCAACTACTACATTTGTCGCCCTCATAAAGTGTCAAGTACATAGGAATACTGCAGTCATTGAAACCAGAAGAATAACGTATATAAAAAGGTAAACACGATTTTTTTATACATTCAATCATTAGTTTATTTGAATAACGAAGGATATTTACTAATTTTTTTGTATGTTTTATTTGTTCTATGCCGTTCGAAATCTTACAACTGTATCAGTTCGCCTATGTTGAGTGTCGATTACAAGTGAATACTGAAGTTATTCGAACCAGAGGAAGAACTTAATTCAAAAAGTAAGCACCGCCCTTAATATATCCATTCTGTGGTTAGTTTAAATCAGGATGGCTATATTAAGAGCTATGTTTAAGTTTTGATTTTCCGTCTGCTGTTCCACGTCCAACTACTACATTTGTCGCCCTCATAAAGTGTCAAGTACATAGGAATACTGCAGTCATTGAAACCAGAAGAATAACGTATATAAAAAGGTAAACACGATTTTTTATACATTCAATCATTAGTTTATTTGAATTACGAAGGATATTTACTAATTTTGTGTATGTTTTATTTGTTGAAAATCCAAACACTGTGTTCATGCTGTTCTTAATATTTCTGTTTAGATTTTTGACTTCAATATTTTCTTAACATTATTATCATTTCCAATTTAACTTGTTTGTTTTATTTATTACAGAAATTGATGCTGCTGTTTACAACATCGAGTTTAATAAAATATTTAATGTTACCGATGTATCGAAAATGCATAACAAGTTGGTCATTAAGATTACAAACAATACAGCATATGAAACTACCAGTTTTATTGTAGCAGGTAATACTTTAAATTTGGTTATTGATTCTATTTTATCTAAAGAAAAGAGTATATTTTGGTAATTATGTTACCTTACAATAAATTTGAATTTGCTTAAATTGACAATAGCTAAGTGGTATAGTATGGAGATAAGTAATTATTTAGAAAACAACCATAGGTTATTATTTGGATATCTTGGATTATAATTTCGAATAGCGTACATAATAAATAATAAAATTTAAAATAATTCAATTTTTTTTACTAGATTTATATGGCACTCAACATACATTACATAACCATAAATTAACCAGTATTTTCACATTGGGTATACATATAGACTTAATGAATTGTGTCTGTTCCCATAACGTTTTAGAGAAGTCTATGCTTTATTTTGTCGTATAGCATACATTATATTCAATGTTTTTCATATGCTATATACAGAAATTACAATCACTGTGTAAATAATGGTCTTCAAATTTCTTTTTAGATTGTTTTTTCAAAAAGCATTCATAAATAATAATTAAAATATTAAATTATTTAATTTTTTTACTAGATTGTTATTACATTATGGTACATCATTCAATGTTATTCTTTTGATATCTACAGAAAATCCAAACACTGTGTTCAAGCTGTTCTTAATATTTCTGTTTAGATTTTTGTCTCATAAGGCACACATAAAAGAAAATTAAAATTTTTAATTTTCAAGAGTTCTTTCACCATTACTATGCTATAGCCGTGGTTTCAACATCATAGTTAAAAAAATTCCAAGGGGAATCCAACTATCGACCCTCTACCCCCCTCAAAAACACCACTGTAAAGTACCTATATAATATTATAGGATATTTAAAATATAACAATTATCCGCTAAGTACTAACTTCTTTTCCATTAATCGGCCAAAACATACTGTTCGTTGAAAATATGGCATTGTGTATAATGGGATTCAGTAATTTAAATTGATATTTACAGCGTTAAAAATGACAACAATAATAATAAATTACACTATTTAACCGAACAAGTGCAATAGCATTTATACGCGCTTAATATTTCGAATCGGAATAGTACGGCGGGCATTTGACGGGGCGTCGGCGACGACATTATCAGTCGGCATATCGAATATACCCCAATGATTATGAATGATAAAAAAAAATTATTGATAACGTCGATCCTTTGCTATCACAGATTATACTCCGTATATTCGCGAGCGACAAACGTTTGCCGATTTATTATAGAAAGTAGTTTTAATTTTCTACGTGAATACAAATTTGTGAATTGATGGAAGAAGTTGATTTACAGCTAATGAAGTATCTACATCTTTCCAAAGTTAAATATCTTCGAGAGCTGAAATAATTGCAGGTTGTTATTCATCATCAGGACATTCCACGCATCTTGTAGAGCAAACCTTACATATATGGGTACTTTTTTTTTTTTTATTTTGCTCGTGTCGAAACTTACATAACATTTTATGTATCTATGTTTCGTGTGGAAACTTACCATGCCTCAAGAATCAAATGGTTCTGACTTTTTGGACTTTTTGTTTTTTCCTGCGTTTCTCTCATCGATTAAACTAATACCGTAACTCGCGAGTACATAAAAGACAAAATCTTAACATACACGAATGTGAAACCTTACGCTGTGCCGTCGTCGTTCGCCAAAAACAAGTAAAATTTCATTACTAAAAAAGGTTAGTCAATATTATAAAGAACTGTAAAGGTACATTATATGTATCTTTATGATGATTTATTCTATTTATTCGAATTCATACTACCTTTTTGATTATCAAATTTTACTTGCTCTTGGCGAATAACGACGGCACGGCGTACCGTTTCGTAATCGTACATGTTAAAAGTTTGTAATTTATCTACTCGAGAGTTACGGTATTATTTTCATCGATGAGAGAGATGCCGGTAAAAAGAAAAAGTCCAAACGGTCATAACCACTTGAATCTTGAGGTTGGGTAAGTTCCCACACGAAACATAGAATGCAATGCAGAATATTGCACTTTACGTAAGTTTCGACACGAAAAAAAAAATACCCGTATATGTACTGAGCAATGTTCGAATAGCATACATAATAAATAATAAAATTTAAAATAATTCAATTTTTTTTACTAGATTTATATGGCACTCAACATACATTACATAACTATAAATTAACCAGTATTTTCACATTGGGTGTACATATAGACTTAATGAATTGTGTCTGTTCATATAACGTTTTAGAGAAGTCTATGCTTTATTTTGTCGTATAGCATACATTATATTCAATGTTTTTCATATGCTATATACTGAAATTACAATCACTGTGTAAATAATGGTCTTCAAATTTCTTTTTAGATTGTTTTTCAAAAAGCATTCATAAATAATAATTAAAATTTTAAATTATTTAATTTTTTTACTATATTGTTATTACATTATGGTACATCATTCAATGTTATTCTTTTGATATCTACAGAAAATCCAAACACTGTGTTCAAGCTGTTCTTTATATTTCTGTTTAGATTTAGGTCTCATAACTAGGTCTATGATGTTCAAAATCATACAACTTAAGCAGTTCGTCTACGTTCGTTGTCAAAAACAAGTGAATACTGAAGTTATTCAAACCAGAGGAAGACTTTCATTCAAATTGTAAGCACTGCCCTTAACATATCCATCTTGTGGTTAATTTAAATCAAGATGGCTATTTTAAGAGCTGTGTTTATGTTTTGATTTGCTCCACGTCATTAACATCCAACTACTACATTTGTCGCCCTCATAAAGTGTCAAGTACATAGGAATACTGCAGTCATTGAAACCAGAAGAATAACGTATATAAAAGGTAAACACGATTTTTTTATACATTCAATCATTAGTTTATTTGAATAACGAAGGATATTTACTAATTTTTTTGTATGTTTTATTTGTTCTATGCCGTTCGAAATCTTACAACTGTATCAGTTCGCCTATGTTGAGTGTCGATTACAAGTGAATACTGAAGTTATTCGAACCAGAGGAAGAACTTAATTCAAAAAGTAAGCACCGCCCTTAATATATCCATTCTGTGGTTAGTTTAAATCAGGATGGCTATATTAAGAGCTATGTTTAAGTTTTGATTTTCCGTCTGCTGTTCCACGTCCAACTACTACATTTGTCGCCCTCATAAAGTGTCAAGTACATAGGAATACTGCAGTCATTGAAACCAGAAGAATAACGTATATAAAAAGGTAAACACGATTTTTTATACATTCAATCATTAGTTTATTTGAATTACGAAGGATATTTACTAATTTTGTGTATGTTTTATTTGTTGAAAATCCAAACACTGTGTTCATGCTGTTCTTAATATTTCTGTTTAGATTTTTGACTTCAATATTTTCTTAACATTATTATCATTTCCAATTTAACTTGTTTGTTTTATTTATTACAGAAATTGATGCTGCTGTTTACAACATCGAGTTTAATAAAATATTTAATGTTACCGATGTATCGAAAATGCATAACAAGTTGGTCATTAAGATTACAAACAATACAGCATATGAAACTACCAGTTTTATTGTAGCAGGTAATACTTTAAATTTGGTTATTGATTCTATTTTATCTAAAGAAAAGAGTATATTTTGGTAATTATGTTACCTTACAATAAATTTGAATTTGCTTAAATTGACAATAGCTAAGTGGTATAGTATGGAGATAAGTAATTATTTAGAAAACAACCATAGGTTATTATTTGGATATCTTGGATTATAATTTCGAATAGCGTACATAATAAATAATAAAATTTAAAATAATTCAATTTTTTTTACTAGATTTATATGGCACTCAACATACATTACATAACCATAAATTAACCAGTATTTTCACATTGGGTATACATATAGACTTAATGAATTGTGTCTGTTCCCATAACGTTTTAGAGAAGTCTATGCTTTATTTTGTCGTATAGCATACATTATATTCAATGTTTTTCATATGCTATATACAGAAATTACAATCACTGTGTAAATAATGGTCTTCAAATTTCTTTTTAGATTGTTTTTTCAAAAAGCATTCATAAATAATAATTAAAATATTAAATTATTTAATTTTTTTACTAGATTGTTATTACATTATGGTACATCATTCAATGTTATTCTTTTGATATCTACAGAAAATCCAAACACTGTGTTCAAGCTGTTCTTAATATTTCTGTTTAGATTTTTGTCTCATAAGGCACACATAAAAGAAAATTAAAATTTTTAATTTTCAAGAGTTCTGTCACCATTACTATGCTATAGCCGTGGTTTCAACATCATAGTTAAAAAAATTCCAAGGGGAATCCAACTATCGACCCCCTACCCCCCTCAAAAACACCACTGTAAAGTACCTATATAATATTATAGGATATTTAAAATATAACAATTATCCGCTAAGTACTAACTTCTTTTCCATTAATCGGCCAAAACATACTGTTCGTTGAAAATATGGCATTGTGTATAATGGGATTCAGTAATTTAAATTGATATTTACAGCGTTAAAAATGACAACAATAATAATAAATTACACTATTTAACCGAACAAGTGCAATAGCATTTATACGCGCTTAATATTTCGAATCGGAATAGTACGGCGGGCATTTGACGGGGCGTCGGCGACGACATTATCAGTCGGCATATCGAATATACCCCAATGATTATGAATGATAAAAAAAAATTATTGATAACGTCGATCCTTTGCTATCACAGATTATACTCCGTATATTCGCGAGCGACAAACGTTTGCCGATTTATTATAGAAAGTAGTTTTAATTTTCTACGTGAATACAAATTTGTGAATTGATGGAAGAAGTTGATTTACAGCTAATGAAGTATCTACATCTTTCCAAAGTTAAATATCTTCGAGAGCTGAAATAATTGCAGGTTGTTATTCATCATCAGGACATTCCACGCATCTTGTAGAGCAAACCTTACATATATGGGTACTTTTTTTTTTTTTATTTTGCTCGTGTCGAAACTTACATAACATTTTATGTATCTATGTTTCGTGTGAAAACTTACCATGCCTCAAGAATCAAATGGTTCTGACTTTTTGGACTTTTTGTTTTTTCCTGCGTTTCTCTCATCGATTAAACTAATACCGTAACTCGCGAGTACATAAAAGACAAAATCTTAACATACACGAATGTGAAACCTTACGCTGTGCCGTCGTCGTTCGCCAAAAACAAGTAAAATTTCATTACTAAAAAAGGTTAGTCAATATTATAAAGAACTGTAAAGGTACATTATATGTATCTTTATGACGATTTATTCTATTTATTCGAATTCATACTACCTTTTTGATTATCAAATTTTACTTGCTCTTGGCGAATAACGACGGCACGGCGTACCGTTTCGTAATCGTACATGTTAAAAGTTTGTAATTTATCTACTCGAGAGTTACGGTATTATTTTCATCGATGAGAGAGATGCCGGTAAAAAGAAAAAGTCCAAACGGTCATAACCACTTGAATCTTGAGGTTGGGTAAGTTCCCACACGAAACATAGAATGCAATGCAGAATATTGCACTTTACGTAAGTTTCGACACGAAAAAAAAAGTACCCGTATATGTACTGAGCAATGTTCGAATAGCATACATAATAAATAATAAAATTTAAAATAATTCAATTTTTTTTACTAGATTTATATGGCACTCAACATACATTACATAACTATAAATTAACCAGTATTTTCACATTGGGTGTACATATAGACTTAATGAATTGTGTCTGTTCATATAACGTTTTAGAGAAGTCTATGCTTTATTTTGTCGTATAGCATACATTATATTCAATGTTTTTCATATGCTATATACTGAAATTACAATCACTGTGTAAATAATGGTCTTCAAATTTCTTTTTAGATTGTTTTTCAAAAAGCATTCATAAATAATAATTAAAATTTTAAATTATTTAATTTTTTTACTAGATTGTTATTACATTATGGTACATCATTCAATGTTATTCTTTTGATATTTACAGAAAATCCAAACACTGTGTTCAAGCTGTTCTTAATATTTCTGTTTAGATTTAGGTCTCATAACTAGGTCTATGATGTTCAAAATCATACAACTTAAGCAGTTCGTCTACGTTCGTTGTCAAAAACAAGTGAATACTGAAGTTATTCAAACCAGAGGAAGACTTTCATTCAAATTGTAAGCACTGCCCTTAACATATCCATCTTGTGGTTAATTTAAATCAAGATGGCTATTTTAAGAGCTGTGTTTATGTTTTGATTTGCTCCACGTCATTAACATCCAACTACTACATTTGTCGCCCTCATAAAGTGTCAAGTACATAGGAATACTGCAGTCATTGAAACCAGAAGAATAACGTATATAAAAAGGTAAACACGATTTTTTTATACATTCAATCATTAGTTTATTTGAATAACGAAGGATATTTACTAATTTTTTTGTATGTTTTATTTGTTCTATGCCGTTCGAAATCTTACAACTGTATCAGTTCGCCTATGTTGAGTGTCGATTACAAGTGAATACTGAAGTTATTCGAACCAGAGGAAGAACTTAATTCAAAAAGTAAGCACCGCCCTTAATATATCCATTCTGTGGTTAGTTTAAATCAGGATGGCTATATTAAGAGCTATGTTTAAGTTTTGATTTTCCGTCTGCTGTTCCACGTCCAACTACTACATTTGTCGCCCTCATAAAGTGTCAAGTACATAGGAATACTGCAGTCATTGAAACCAGAAGAATAACATATATAAAAAGGTAAACACGATTTTTTATACATTCAATCATTAGTTTATTTGAATTACGAAGGATATTTACTAATTTTGTGTATGTTTTATTTGTTGAAAATCCAAACACTGTGTTCATGCTGTTCTTAATATTTCTGTATAGATTTTTGACTTCAATATTTTCTTAACATTATTATCATTTCCAATTTAACTTGTTTGTTTTATTTATTACAGAAATTGATGCTGCTGTTTACAACATCGAGTTTAATAAAATATTTAATGTTACCGATGTATCGAAAATGCATAACAAGTTGGTCATTAAGATTACAAACAATACAGCATATGAAACTACCAGTTTTATTGTAGCAGGTAATACTTTAAATTTGGTTATTGATTCTATTTTATCTAAAGAAAAGAGTATATTTTGGTAATTATGTTACCTTACAATAAATTTGAATTTGCTTAAATTGACTATAGCTAAGTGGTATAGTATGGAGATAAGTAATTATTTAGAAAACAACCATAGGTTATTATTTGGATATCTTGGATTATAATTTCGAATAGCGTACATAATAAATAATAAAATTTAAAATAATTCAATTTTTTTTACTAGATTTATATGGCACTCAACATACATTACATAACCATAAATTAACCAGTATTTTCACATTGGGTATACATATAGACTTAATGAATTGTGTCTGTTCCCATAACGTTTTAGAGAAGTCTATGCTTTATTTTGTCGTATAGCATACATTATATTCAATGTTTTTCATATGCTATATACAGAAATTACAATCACTGTGTAAATAATGGTCTTCAAATTTCTTTTTAGATTGTTTTTTCAAAAAGCATTCATAAATAATAATTAAAATATTAAATTATTTAATTTTTTTACTAGATTGTTATTACATTATGGTACATCATTCAATGTTATTCTTTTGATATCTACAGAAAATCCAAACACTGTGTTCAAGCTGTTCTTAATATTTCTGTTTAGATTTTTGTCTCATAAGGCACACATAAAAGAAAATTAAAATTTTTAATTTTCAAGAGTTCTGTCACCATTACTATGCTATAGCCGTGGTTTCAACATCATAGTTAAAAAAATTCCAAGGGGAATCCAACTATCGACCCTCTACCCCCCTCAAAAACACCACTGTAAAGTACCTATATAATATTATAGGATATTTAAAATATAACAATTATCCGCTAAGTACTAACTTCTTTTCCATTAATCGGCCAAAACATACTGTTCGTTGAAAATATGGCATTGTGTATAATGGGATTCAGTAATTTAAATTGATATTTACAGCGTTAAAAATGACAACAATAATAATAAATTACACTATTTAACCGAACAAGTGCAATAGCATTTATACGCGCTTAATATTTCGAATCGGAATAGTACGGCGGGCATTTGACGGGGCGTCGGCGACGACATTATCAGTCGGCATATCGAATATACCCCAATGATTATGAATGATAAAAAAAAATTATTGATAACGTCGATCCTTTGCTATCACAGATTATACTCCGTATATTCGCGAGCGACAAACGTTTGCCGATTTATTATAGAAAGTAGTTTTAATTTTCTACGTGAATACAAATTTGTGAATTGATGGAAGAAGTTGATTTACAGCTAATGAAGTATCTACATCTTTCCAAAGTTAAATATCTTCGAGAGCTGAAATAATTGCAGGTTGTTATTCATCATCAGGACATTCCACGCATCTTGTAGAGCAAACCTTACATATATGGGTACTTTTTTTTTTTTTATTTTGCTCGTGTCGAAACTTACATAACATTTTATGTATCTATGTTTCGTGTGGAAACTTACCATGCCTCAAGAATCAAATGGTTCTGACTTTTTGGACTTTTTGTTTTTTCCTGCGTTTCTCTCATCGATTAAACTAATACCGTAACTCGCGAGTACATAAAAGACAAAATCTTAACATACACGAATGTGAAACCTTACGCTGTGCCGTCGTCGTTCGCCAAAAACAAGTAAAATTTCATTACTAAAAAAGGTTAGTCAATATTATAAAGAACTGTAAAGGTACATTATATGTATCTTTATGATGATTTATTCTATTTATTCGAATTCATACTACCTTTTTGATTATCAAATTTTACTTGCTCTTGGCGAATAACGACGGCACGGCGTACCGTTTCGTAATCGTACATGTTAAAAGTTTGTAATTTATCTACTCGAGAGTTACGGTATTATTTTCATCGATGAGAGAGATGCCGGTAAAAAGAAAAAGTCCAAACGGTCATAACCACTTGAATCTTGAGGTTGGGTAAGTTCCCACACGAAACATAGAATGCAATGCAGAATATTGCACTTTACGTAAGTTTCGACACGAAAAAAAAAGTACCCGTATATGTACTGAGCAATGTTCGAATAGCATACATAATAAATAATAAAATTTAAAATAATTCAATTTTTTTTACTAGATTTATATGGCACTCAACATACATTACATAACTATAAATTAACCAGTATTTTCACATTGGGTGTACATATAGACTTAATGAATTGTGTCTGTTCATATAACGTTTTAGAGAAGTCTATGCTTTATTTTGTCGTATAGCATACATTATATTCAATGTTTTTCATATGCTATATACTGAAATTACAATCACTGTGTAAATAATGGTCTTCAAATTTCTTTTTAGATTGTTTTTCAAAAAGCATTCATAAATAATAATTAAAATTTTAAATTATTTAATTTTTTTACTAGATTGTTATTACATTATGGTACATCATTCAATGTTATTCTTTTGATATTTACAGAAAATCCAAACACTGTGTTCAAGCTGTTCTTAATATTTCTGTTTAGATTTAGGTCTCATAACTAGGTCTATGATGTTCAAAATCATACAACTTAAGCAGTTCGTCTACGTTCGTTGTCAAAAACAAGTGAATACTGAAGTTATTCAAACCAGAGGAAGACTTTCATTCAAATTGTAAGCACTGCCCTTAACATATCCATCTTGTGGTTAATTTAAATCAAGATGGCTATTTTAAGAGCTGTGTTTATGTTTTGATTTGCTCCACGTCATTAACATCCAACTACTACATTTGTCGCCCTCATAAAGTGTCAAGTACATAGGAATACTGCAGTCATTGAAACCAGAAGAATAACGTATATAAAAAGGTAAACACGATTTTTTTATACATTCAATCATTAGTTTATTTGAATAACGAAGGATATTTACTAATTTTTTTGTATGTTTTATTTGTTCTATGCCGTTCGAAATCTTACAACTGTATCAGTTCGCCTATGTTGAGTGTCGATTACAAGTGAATACTGAAGTTATTCGAACCAGAGGAAGAACTTAATTCAAAAAGTAAGCACCGCCCTTAATATATCCATTCTGTGGTTAGTTTAAATCAGGATGGCTATATTAAGAGCTATGTTTAAGTTTTGATTTTCCGTCTGCTGTTCCACGTCCAACTACTACATTTGTCGCCCTCATAAAGTGTCAAGTACATAGGAATACTGCAGTCATTGAAACCAGAAGAATAACATATATAAAAAGGTAAACACGATTTTTTATACATTCAATCATTAGTTTATTTGAATTACGAAGGATATTTACTAATTTTGTGTATGTTTTATTTGTTGAAAATCCAAACACTGTGTTCATGCTGTTCTTAATATTTCTGTATAGATTTTTGACTTCAATATTTTCTTAACATTATTATCATTTCCAATTTAACTTGTTTGTTTTATTTATTACAGAAATTGATGCTGCTGTTTACAACATCGAGTTTAATAAAATATTTAATGTTACCGATGTATCGAAAATGCATAACAAGTTGGTCATTAAGATTACAAACAATACAGCATATGAAACTACCAGTTTTATTGTAGCAGGTAATACTTTAAATTTGGTTATTGATTCTATTTTATCTAAAGAAAAGAGTATATTTTGGTAATTATGTTACCTTACAATAAATTTGAATTTGCTTAAATTGACTATAGCTAAGTGGTATAGTATGGAGATAAGTAATTATTTAGAAAACAACCATAGGTTATTATTTGGATATCTTGGATTATAATTTCGAATAGCGTACATAATAAATAATAAAATTTAAAATAATTCAATTTTTTTTACTAGATTTATATGGCACTCAACATACATTACATAACCATAAATTAACCAGTATTTTCACATTGGGTATACATATAGACTTAATGAATTGTGTCTGTTCCCATAACGTTTTAGAGAAGTCTATGCTTTATTTTGTCGTATAGCATACATTATATTCAATGTTTTTCATATGCTATATACAGAAATTACAATCACTGTGTAAATAATGGTCTTCAAATTTCTTTTTAGATTGTTTTTTCAAAAAGCATTCATAAATAATAATTAAAATATTAAATTATTTAATTTTTTTACTAGATTGTTATTACATTATGGTACATCATTCAATGTTATTCTTTTGATATCTACAGAAAATCCAAACACTGTGTTCAAGCTGTTCTTAATATTTCTGTTTAGATTTTTGTCTCATAAGGCACACATAAAAGAAAATTAAAATTTTTAATTTTCAAGAGTTCTGTCACCATTACTATGCTATAGCCGTGGTTTCAACATCATAGTTAAAAAAATTCCAAGGGGAATCCAACTATCGACCCTCTACCCCCCTCAAAAACACCACTGTAAAGTACCTATATAATATTATAGGATATTTAAAATATAACAATTATCCGCTAAGTACTAACTTCTTTTCCATTAATCGGCCAAAACATACTGTTCGTTGAAAATATGGCATTGTGTATAATGGGATTCAGTAATTTAAATTGATATTTACAGCGTTAAAAATGACAACAATAATAATAAATTACACTATTTAACCGAACAAGTGCAATAGCATTTATACGCGCTTAATATTTCGAATCGGAATAGTACGGCGGGCATTTGACGGGGCGTCGGCGACGACATTATCAGTCGGCATATCGAATATACCCCAATGATTATGAATGATAAAAAAAAATTATTGATAACGTCGATCCTTTGCTATCACAGATTATACTCCGTATATTCGCGAGCGACAAACGTTTGCCGATTTATTATAGAAAGTAGTTTTAATTTTCTACGTGAATACAAATTTGTGAATTGATGGAAGAAGTTGATTTACAGCTAATGAAGTATCTACATCTTTCCAAAGTTAAATATCTTCGAGAGCTGAAATAATTGCAGGTTGTTATTCATCATCAGGACATTCCACGCATCTTGTAGAGCAAACCTTACATATATGGGTACTTTTTTTTTTTTTATTTTGCTCGTGTCGAAACTTACATAACATTTTATGTATCTATGTTTCGTGTGGAAACTTACCATGCCTCAAGAATCAAATGGTTCTGACTTTTTGGACTTTTTGTTTTTTCCTGCGTTTCTCTCATCGATTAAACTAATACCGTAACTCGCGAGTACATAAAAGACAAAATCTTAACATACACGAATGTGAAACCTTACGCTGTGCCGTCGTCGTTCGCCAAAAACAAGTAAAATTTCATTACTAAAAAAGGTTAGTCAATATTATAAAGAACTGTAAAGGTACATTATATGTATCTTTATGATGATTTATTCTATTTATTCGAATTCATACTACCTTTTTGATTATCAAATTTTACTTGCTCTTGGCGAATAACGACGGCACGGCGTACCGTTTCGTAATCGTACATGTTAAAAGTTTGTAATTTATCTACTCGAGAGTTACGGTATTATTTTCATCGATGAGAGAGATGCCGGTAAAAAGAAAAAGTCCAAACGGTCATAACCACTTGAATCTTGAGGTTGGGTAAGTTCCCACACGAAACATAGAATGCAATGCAGAATATTGCACTTTACGTAAGTTTCGACACGAAAAAAAAAGTACCCGTATATGTACTGAGCAATGTTCGAATAGCATACATAATAAATAATAAAATTTAAAATAATTCAATTTTTTTTACTAGATTTATATGGCACTCAACATACATTACATAACTATAAATTAACCAGTATTTTCACATTGGGTGTACATATAGACTTAATGAATTGTGTCTGTTCATATAACGTTTTAGAGAAGTCTATGCTTTATTTTGTCGTATAGCATACATTATATTCAATGTTTTTCATATGCTATATACTGAAATTACAATCACTGTGTAAATAATGGTCTTCAAATTTCTTTTTAGATTGTTTTTCAAAAAGCATTCATAAATAATAATTAAAATTTTAAATTATTTAATTTTTTTACTAGATTGTTATTACATTATGGTACATCATTCAATGTTATTCTTTTGATATTTACAGAAAATCCAAACACTGTGTTCAAGCTGTTCTTAATATTTCTGTTTAGATTTAGGTCTCATAACTAGGTCTATGATGTTCAAAATCATACAACTTAAGCAGTTCGTCTACGTTCGTTGTCAAAAACAAGTGAATACTGAAGTTATTCAAACCAGAGGAAGACTTTCATTCAAATTGTAAGCACTGCCCTTAACATATCCATCTTGTGGTTAATTTAAATCAAGATGGCTATTTTAAGAGCTGTGTTTATGTTTTGATTTGCTCCACGTCATTAACATCCAACTACTACATTTGTCGCCCTCATAAAGTGTCAAGTACATAGGAATACTGCAGTCATTGAAACCAGAAGAATAACGTATATAAAAAGGTAAACACGATTTTTTTATACATTCAATCATTAGTTTATTTGAATAACGAAGGATATTTACTAATTTTTTTGTATGTTTTATTTGTTCTATGCCGTTCGAAATCTTACAACTGTATCAGTTCGCCTATGTTGAGTGTCGATTACAAGTGAATACTGAAGTTATTCGAACCAGAGGAAGAACTTAATTCAAAAAGTAAGCACCGCCCTTAATATATCCATTCTGTGGTTAGTTTAAATCAGGATGGCTATATTAAGAGCTATGTTTAAGTTTTGATTTTCCGTCTGCTGTTCCACGTCCAACTACTACATTTGTCGCCCTCATAAAGTGTCAAGTACATAGGAATACTGCAGTCATTGAAACCAGAAGAATAACATATATAAAAAGGTAAACACGATTTTTTATACATTCAATCATTAGTTTATTTGAATTACGAAGGATATTTACTAATTTTGTGTATGTTTTATTTGTTGAAAATCCAAACACTGTGTTCATGCTGTTCTTAATATTTCTGTATAGATTTTTGACTTCAATATTTTCTTAACATTATTATCATTTCCAATTTAACTTGTTTGTTTTATTTATTACAGAAATTGATGCTGCTGTTTACAACATCGAGTTTAATAAAATATTTAATGTTACCGATGTATCGAAAATGCATAACAAGTTGGTCATTAAGATTACAAACAATACAGCATATGAAACTACCAGTTTTATTGTAGCAGGTAATACTTTAAATTTGGTTATTGATTCTATTTTATCTAAAGAAAAGAGTATATTTTGGTAATTATGTTACCTTACAATAAATTTGAATTTGCTTAAATTGACTATAGCTAAGTGGTATAGTATGGAGATAAGTAATTATTTAGAAAACAACCATAGGTTATTATTTGGATATCTTGGATTATAATTTCGAATAGCGTACATAATAAATAATAAAATTTAAAATAATTCAATTTTTTTTACTAGATTTATATGGCACTCAACATACATTACATAACCATAAATTAACCAGTATTTTCACATTGGGTATACATATAGACTTAATGAATTGTGTCTGTTCCCATAACGTTTTAGAGAAGTCTATGCTTTATTTTGTCGTATAGCATACATTATATTCAATGTTTTTCATATGCTATATACAGAAATTACAATCACTGTGTAAATAATGGTCTTCAAATTTCTTTTTAGATTGTTTTTTCAAAAAGCATTCATAAATAATAATTAAAATATTAAATTATTTAATTTTTTTACTAGATTGTTATTACATTATGGTACATCATTCAATGTTATTCTTTTGATATCTACAGAAAATCCAAACACTGTGTTCAAGCTGTTCTTAATATTTCTGTTTAGATTTTTGTCTCATAAGGCACACATAAAAGAAAATTAAAATTTTTAATTTTCAAGAGTTCTGTCACCATTACTATGCTATAGCCGTGGTTTCAACATCATAGTTAAAAAAATTCCAAGGGGAATCCAACTATCGACCCTCTACCCCCCTCAAAAACACCACTGTAAAGTACCTATATAATATTATAGGATATTTAAAATATAACAATTATCCGCTAAGTACTAACTTCTTTTCCATTAATCGGCCAAAACATACTGTTCGTTGAAAATATGGCATTGTGTATAATGGGATTCAGTAATTTAAATTGATATTTACAGCGTTAAAAATGACAACAATAATAATAAATTACACTATTTAACCGAACAAGTGCAATAGCATTTATACGCGCTTAATATTTCGAATCGGAATAGTACGGCGGGCATTTGACGGGGCGTCGGCGACGACATTATCAGTCGGCATATCGAATATACCCCAATGATTATGAATGATAAAAAAAAATTATTGATAACGTCGATCCTTTGCTATCACAGATTATACTCCGTATATTCGCGAGCGACAAACGTTTGCCGATTTATTATAGAAAGTAGTTTTAATTTTCTACGTGAATACAAATTTGTGAATTGATGGAAGAAGTTGATTTACAGCTAATGAAGTATCTACATCTTTCCAAAGTTAAATATCTTCGAGAGCTGAAATAATTGCAGGTTGTTATTCATCATCAGGACATTCCACGCATCTTGTAGAGCAAACCTTACATATATGGGTACTTTTTTTTTTTTTATTTTGCTCGTGTCGAAACTTACATAACATTTTATGTATCTATGTTTCGTGTGGAAACTTACCATGCCTCAAGAATCAAATGGTTCTGACTTTTTGGACTTTTTGTTTTTTCCTGCGTTTCTCTCATCGATTAAACTAATACCGTAACTCGCGAGTACATAAAAGACAAAATCTTAACATACACGAATGTGAAACCTTACGCTGTGCCGTCGTCGTTCGCCAAAAACAAGTAAAATTTCATTACTAAAAAAGGTTAGTCAATATTATAAAGAACTGTAAAGGTACATTATATGTATCTTTATGATGATTTATTCTATTTATTCGAATTCATACTACCTTTTTGATTATCAAATTTTACTTGCTCTTGGCGAATAACGACGGCACGGCGTACCGTTTCGTAATCGTACATGTTAAAAGTTTGTAATTTATCTACTCGAGAGTTACGGTATTATTTTCATCGATGAGAGAGATGCCGGTAAAAAGAAAAAGTCCAAACGGTCATAACCACTTGAATCTTGAGGTTGGGTAAGTTCCCACACGAAACATAGAATGCAATGCAGAATATTGCACTTTACGTAAGTTTCGACACGAAAAAAAAAGTACCCGTGTATGTACTGAGCAATGTTCGAATAGCATACATAATAAATAATAAAATTTAAAATAATTCAATTTTTTTTACTAGATTTATATGGCACTCAACATACATTACATAACTATAAATTAACCAGTATTTTCACATTGGGTGTACATATAGACTTAATGAATTGTGTCTGTTCATATAACGTTTTAGAGAAGTCTATGCTTTATTTTGTCGTATAGCATACATTATATTCAATGTTTTTCATATGCTATATACTGAAATTACAATCACTGTGTAAATAATGGTCTTCAAATTTCTTTTTAGATTGTTTTTCAAAAAGCATTCATAAATAATAATTAAAATTTTAAATTATTTAATTTTTTTACTATATTGTTATTACATTATGGTACATCATTCAATGTTATTCTTTTGATATCTACAGAAAATCCAAACACTGTGTTCAAGCTGTTCTTAATATTTCTGTTTAGATTTAGGTCTCATAACTAGGTCTATGATGTTCAAAATCATACAACTTAAGCAGTTCGTCTACGTTCGTTGTCAAAAACAAGTGAATACTGAAGTTATTCAAACCAGAGGAAGACTTTCATTCAAATTGTAAGCACTGCCCTTAACATATCCATCTTGTGGTTAATTTAAATCAAGATGGCTATTTTAAGAGCTGTGTTTATGTTTTGATTTGCTCCACGTCATTAACATCCAACTACTACATTTGTCGCCCTCATAAAGTGTCAAGTACATAGGAATACTGCAGTCATTGAAACCAGAAGAATAACGTATATAAAAAGGTAAACACGATTTTTTTATACATTCAATCATTAGTTTATTTGAATAACGAAGGATATTTACTAATTTTTTTGTATGTTTTATTTGTTCTATGCCGTTCGAAATCTTACAACTGTATCAGTTCGCCTATGTTGAGTGTCGATTACAAGTGAATACTGAAGTTATTCGAACCAGAGGAAGAACTTAATTCAAAAAGTAAGCACCGCCCTTAATATATCCATTCTGTGGTTAGTTTAAATCAGGATGAATATATTAAGAGCTATGTTTAAGTTTTGATTTTCCGTCTGCTGTTCCACGTCCAACTACTACATTTGTCGCCCTCATAAAGTGTCAAGTACATAGGAATACTGCAGTCATTGAAACCAGAAGAATAACGTATATAAAAAGGTAAACACGATTTTTTATACATTCAATCATTAGTTTATTTGAATTACGAAGGATATTTACTAATTTTGTGTATGTTTTATTTGTTGAAAATCCAAACACTGTGTTCATGCTGTTCTTAATATTTCTGTTTAGATTTTTGACTTCAATATTTTCTTAACATTATTATCATTTCCAATTTAACTTGTTTGTTTTATTTATTACAGAAATTGATGCTGCTGTTTACAACATCGAGTTTAATAAAATATTTAATGTTACCGATGTATCGAAAATGCATAACAAGTTGGTCATTAAGATTACAAACAATACAGCATATGAAACTACCAGTTTTATTGTAGCAGGTAATACTTTAAATTTGGTTATTGATTCTATTTTATCTAAAGAAAAGAGTATATTTTGGTAATTATGTTACCTTACAATAAATTTGAATTTGCTTAAATTGACAATAGCTAAGTGGTATAGTATGGAGATAAGTAATTATTTAGAAAACAACCATAGGTTATTATTTGGATATCTTGGATTATAATTTCGAATAGCGTACATAATAAATAATAAAATTTAAAATAATTCAATTTTTTTTACTAGATTTATATGGCACTCAACATACATTACATAACCATAAATTAACCAGTATTTTCACATTGGGTATACATATAGACTTAATGAATTGTGTCTGTTCCCATAACGTTTTAGAGAAGTCTATGCTTTATTTTGTCGTATAGCATACATTATATTCAATGTTTTTCATATGCTATATACAGAAATTACAATCACTGTGTAAATAATGGTCTTCAAATTTCTTTTTAGATTGTTTTTTCAAAAAGCATTCATAAATAATAATTAAAATATTAAATTATTTAATTTTTTTACTAGATTGTTATTACATTATGGTACATCATTCAATGTTATTCTTTTGATATCTACAGAAAATCCAAACACTGTGTTCAAGCTGTTCTTAATATTTCTGTTTAGATTTTTGTCTCATAAGGCACACATAAAAGAAAATTAAAATTTTTAATTTTCAAGAGTTCTGTCACCATTACTATGCTATAGCCGTGGTTTCAACATCATAGTTAAAAAAATTCCAAGGGGAATCCAACTATCGACCCCCTACCCCCCTCAAAAACACCACTGTAAAGTACCTATATAATATTATAGGATATTTAAAATATAACAATTATCCGCTAAGTACTAACTTCTTTTCCATTAATCGGCCAAAACATACTGTTCGTTGAAAATATGGCATTGTGTATAATGGGATTCAGTAATTTAAATTGATATTTACAGCGTTAAAAATGACAACAATAATAATAAATTACACTATTTAACCGAACAAGTGCAATAGCATTTATACGCGCTTAATATTTCGAATCGGAATAGTACGGCGGGCATTTGACGGGGCGTCGGCGACGACATTATCAGTCGGCATATCGAATATACCCCAATGATTATGAATGATAAAAAAAAATTATTGATAACGTCGATCCTTTGCTATCACAGATTATACTCCGTATATTCGCGAGCGACAAACGTTTGCCGATTTATTATAGAAAGTAGTTTTAATTTTCTACGTGAATACAAATTTGTGAATTGATGGAAGAAGTTGATTTACAGCTAATGAAGTATCTACATCTTTCCAAAGTTAAATATCTTCGAGAGCTGAAATAATTGCAGGTTGTTATTCATCATCAGGACATTCCACGCATCTTGTAGAGCAAACCTTACATATATGGGTACTTTTTTTTTTTTTATTTTGCTCGTGTCAAAACTTACATAACATTTTATGTATCTATGTTTCGTGTGGAAACTTACCATGCCTCAAGAATCAAATGGTTCTGACTTTTTGGACTTTTTGTTTTTTCCTGCGTTTCTCTCATCGATTAAACTAATACCGTAACTCGCGAGTACATAAAAGACAAAATCTTAACATACACGAATGTGAAACCTTACGCTGTGCCGTCGTCGTTCGCCAAAAACAAGTAAAATTTCATTACTAAAAAATGTTAGTCAATATTATAAAGAACTGTAAAGGTACATTATATGTATCTTTATGACGATTTATTCTATTTATTCGAATTCATACTACCTTTTTGATTATCAAATTTTACTTGCTCTTGGCGAATAACGACGGCACGGCGTACCGTTTCGTAATCGTACATGTTAAAAGTTTGTAATTTATCTACTCGAGAGTTACGGTATTATTTTCATCGATGAGAGAGATGCCGGTAAAAAGAAAAAGTCCAAACGGTCATAACCACTTGAATCTTGAGGTTGGGTAAGTTCCCACACGAAACATAGAATGCAATGCAGAATATTGCACTTTACGTAAGTTTCGACACGAAAAAAAAAGTACCCGTATATGTACTGAGCAATGTTCGAATAGCATACATAATAAATAATAAAATTTAAAATAATTCAATTTTTTTTACTAGATTTATATGGCACTCAACATACATTACATAACTATAAATTAACCAGTGTTTTCACATTGGGTGTACATATAGACTTAATGAATTGTGTCTGTTCATATAACGTTTTAGAGAAGTCTATGCTTTATTTTGTCGTATAGCATACATTATATTCAATGTTTTTCATATGCTATATACTGAAATTACAATCACTGTGTAAATAATGGTCTTCAAATTTCTTTTTAGATTGTTTTTCAAAAAGCATTCATAAATAATAATTAAAATTTTAAATTATTTAATTTTTTTACTAGATTGTTATTACATTATGGTACATCATTCAATGTTATTCTTTTGATATTTACAGAAAATCCAAACACTGTGTTCAAGCTGTTCTTAATATTTCTGTTTAGATTTAGGTCTCATAACTAGGTCTATGATGTTCAAAATCATACAACTTAAGCAGTTCGTCTACGTTCGTTGTCAAAAACAAGTGAATACTGAAGTTATTCAAACCAGAGGAAGACTTTCATTCAAATTGTAAGCACTGCCCTTAACATATCCATCTTGTGGTTAATTTAAATCAAGATGGCTATTTTAAGAGCTGTGTTTATGTTTTGATTTGCTCCACGTCATTAACATCCAACTACTACATTTGTCGCCCTCATAAAGTGTCAAGTACATAGGAATACTGCAGTCATTGAAACCAGAAGAATAACGTATATAAAAAGGTAAACACGATTTTTTTATACATTCAATCATTAGTTTATTTGAATAACGAAGGATATTTACTAATTTTTTTGTATGTTTTATTTGTTCTATGCCGTTCGAAATCTTACAACTGTATCAGTTCGCCTATGTTGAGTGTCGATTACAAGTGAATACTGAAGTTATTCGAACCAGAGGAAGAACTTAATTCAAAAAGTAAGCACCGCCCTTAATATATCCATTCTGTGGTTAGTTTAAATCAGGATGGCTATATTAAGAGCTATGTTTAAGTTTTGATTTTCCGTCTGCTGTTCCACGTCCAACTACTACATTTGTCGCCCTCATAAAGTGTCAAGTACATAGGAATACTGCAGTCATTGAAACCAGAAGAATAACGTATATAAAAAGGTAAACACGATTTTTTATACATTCAATCATTAGTTTATTTGAATTACGAAGGATATTTACTAATTTTGTGTATGTTTTATTTGTTGAAAATCCAAACACTGTGTTCATGCTGTTCTTAATATTTCTGTATAGATTTTTGACTTCAATATTTTCTTAACATTATTATCATTTCCAATTTAACTTGTTTGTTTTATTTATTACAGAAATTGATGCTGCTGTTTACAACATCGAGTTTAATAAAATATTTAATGTTACCGATGTATCGAAAATGCATAACAAGTTGGTCATTAAGATTACAAACAATACAGCATATGAAACTACCAGTTTTATTGTAGCAGGTAATACTTTAAATTTGGTTATTGATTCTATTTTATCTAAAGAAAAGAGTATATTTTGGTAATTATGTTACCTTACAATAAATTTGAATTTGCTTAAATTGACTATAGCTAAGTGGTATAGTATGGAGATAAGTAATTATTTAGAAAACAACCATAGGTTATTATTTGGATATCTTGGATTATAATTTCGAATAGCGTACATAATAAATAATAAAATTTAAAATAATTCAATTTTTTTTACTAGATTTATATGGCACTCAACATACATTACATAACCATAAATTAACCAGTATTTTCACATTGGGTATACATATAGACTTAATGAATTGTGTCTGTTCCCATAACGTTTTAGAGAAGTCTATGCTTTATTTTGTCGTATAGCATACATTATATTCAATGTTTTTCATATGCTATATACAGAAATTACAATCACTGTGTAAATAATGGTCTTCAAATTTCTTTTTAGATTGTTTTTTCAAAAAGCATTCATAAATAATAATTAAAATATTAAATTATTTAATTTTTTTACTAGATTGTTATTACATTATGGTACATCATTCAATGTTATTCTTTTGATATCTACAGAAAATCCAAACACTGTGTTCAAGCTGTTCTTAATATTTCTGTTTAGATTTTTGTCTCATAAGGCACACATAAAAGAAAATTAAAATTTTTAATTTTCAAGAGTTCTTTCACCATTACTATGCTATAGCCGTGGTTTCAACATCATAGTTAAAAAAATTCCAAGGGGAATCCAACTATCGACCCTCTACCCCCCTCAAAAACACCACTGTAAAGTACCTATATAATATTATAGGATATTTAAAATATAACAATTATCCGCTAAGTACTAACTTCTTTTCCATTAATCGGCCAAAACATACTGTTCGTTGAAAATATGGCATTGTGTATAATGGGATTCAGTAATTTAAATTGATATTTACAGCGTTAAAAATGACAACAATAATAATAAATTACACTATTTAACCGAACAAGTGCAATAGCATTTATACGCGCTTAATATTTCGAATCGGAATAGTACGGCGGGCATTTGACGGGGCGTCGGCGACGACATTATCAGTCGGCATATCGAATATACCCCAATGATTATGAATGATAAAAAAAAATTATTGATAACGTCGATCCTTTGCTATCACAGATTATACTCCGTATATTCGCGAGCGACAAACGTTTGCCGATTTATTATAGAAAGTAGTTTTAATTTTCTACGTGAATACAAATTTGTGAATTGATGGAAGAAGTTGATTTACAGCTAATGAAGTATCTACATCTTTCCAAAGTTAAATATCTTCGAGAGCTGAAATAATTGCAGGTTGTTATTCATCATCAGGACATTCCACGCATCTTGTAGAGCAAACCTTACATATATGGGTACTTTTTTTTTTTTTATTTTGCTCGTGTCGAAACTTACATAACATTTTATGTATCTATGTTTCGTGTGAAAACTTACCATGCCTCAAGAATCAAATGGTTCTGACTTTTTGGACTTTTTGTTTTTTCCTGCGTTTCTCTCATCGATTAAACTAATACCGTAACTCGCGAGTACATAAAAGACAAAATCTTAACATACACGAATGTGAAACCTTACGCTGTGCCGTCGTCGTTCGCCAAAAACAAGTAAAATTTCATTACTAAAAAAGGTTAGTCAATATTATAAAGAACTGTAAAGGTACATTATATGTATCTTTATGACGATTTATTCTATTTATTCGAATTCATACTACCTTTTTGATTATCAAATTTTACTTGCTCTTGGCGAATAACGACGGCACGGCGTACCGTTTCGTAATCGTACATGTTAAAAGTTTGTAATTTATCTACTCGAGAGTTACGGTATTATTTTCATCGATGAGAGAGATGCCGGTAAAAAGAAAAAGTCCAAACGGTCATAACCACTTGAATCTTGAGGTTGGGTAAGTTCCCACACGAAACATAGAATGCAATGCAGAATATTGCACTTTACGTAAGTTTCGACACGAAAAAAAAAGTACCCGTATATGTACTGAGCAATGTTCGAATAGCATACATAATAAATAATAAAATTTAAAATAATTCAATTTTTTTTACTAGATTTATATGGCACTCAACATACATTACATAACTATAAATTAACCAGTATTTTCACATTGGGTGTACATATAGACTTAATGAATTGTGTCTGTTCATATAACGTTTTAGAGAAGTCTATGCTTTATTTTGTCGTATAGCATACATTATATTCAATGTTTTTCATATGCTATATACTGAAATTACAATCACTGTGTAAATAATGGTCTTCAAATTTCTTTTTAGATTGTTTTTCAAAAAGCATTCATAAATAATAATTAAAATTTTAAATTATTTAATTTTTTTACTAGATTGTTATTACATTATGGTACATCATTCAATGTTATTCTTTTGATATTTACAGAAAATCCAAACACTGTGTTCAAGCTGTTCTTAATATTTCTGTTTAGATTTAGGTCTCATAACTAGGTCTATGATGTTCAAAATCATACAACTTAAGCAGTTCGTCTACGTTCGTTGTCAAAAACAAGTGAATACTGAAGTTATTCAAACCAGAGGAAGACTTTCATTCAAATTGTAAGCACTGCCCTTAACATATCCATCTTGTGGTTAATTTAAATCAAGATGGCTATTTTAAGAGCTGTGTTTATGTTTTGATTTGCTCCACGTCATTAACATCCAACTACTACATTTGTCGCCCTCATAAAGTGTCAAGTACATAGGAATACTGCAGTCATTGAAACCAGAAGAATAACGTATATAAAAAGGTAAACACGATTTTTTTATACATTCAATCATTAGTTTATTTGAATAACGAAGGATATTTACTAATTTTTTTGTATGTTTTATTTGTTCTATGCCGTTCGAAATCTTACAACTGTATCAGTTCGCCTATGTTGAGTGTCGATTACAAGTGAATACTGAAGTTATTCGAACCAGAGGAAGAACTTAATTCAAAAAGTAAGCACCGCCCTTAATATATCCATTCTGTGGTTAGTTTAAATCAGGATGGCTATATTAAGAGCTATGTTTAAGTTTTGATTTTCCGTCTGCTGTTCCACGTCCAACTACTACATTTGTCGCCCTCATAAAGTGTCAAGTACATAGGAATACTGCAGTCATTGAAACCAGAAGAATAACGTATATAAAAAGGTAAACACGATTTTTTATACATTCAATCATTAGTTTATTTGAATTACGAAGGATATTTACTAATTTTGTGTATGTTTTATTTGTTGAAAATCCAAACACTGTGTTCATGCTGTTCTTAATATTTCTGTTTAGATTTTTGACTTCAATATTTTCTTAACATTATTATCATTTCCAATTTAACTTGTTTGTTTTATTTATTACAGAAATTGATGCTGCTGTTTACAACATCGAGTTTAATAAAATATTTAATGTTACCGATGTATCGAAAATGCATAACAAGTTGGTCATTAAGATTACAAACAATACAGCATATGAAACTACCAGTTTTATTGTAGCAGGTAATACTTTAAATTTGGTTATTGATTCTATTTTATCTAAAGAAAAGAGTATATTTTGGTAATTATGTTACCTTACAATAAATTTGAATTTGCTTAAATTGACTATAGCTAAGTGGTATAGTATGGAGATAAGTAATTATTTAGAAAACAACCATAGGTTATTATTTGGATATCTTGGATTATAATTTCGAATAGCGTACATAATAAATAATAAAATTTAAAATAATTCAATTTTTTTTACTAGATTTATATGGCACTCAACATACATTACATAACCATAAATTAACCAGTATTTTCACATTGGGTATACATATAGACTTAATGAATTGTGTCTGTTCCCATAACGTTTTAGAGAAGTCTATGCTTTATTTTGTCGTATAGCATACATTATATTCAATGTTTTTCATATGCTATATACAGAAATTACAATCACTGTGTAAATAATGGTCTTCAAATTTCTTTTTAGATTGTTTTTTCAAAAAGCATTCATAAATAATAATTAAAATATTAAATTATTTAATTTTTTTACTAGATTGTTATTACATTATGGTACATCATTCAATGTTATTCTTTTGATATCTACAGAAAATCCAAACACTGTGTTCAAGCTGTTCTTAATATTTCTGTTTAGATTTTTGTCTCATAAGGCACACATAAAAGAAAATTAAAATTTTTAATTTTCAAGAGTTCTGTCACCATTACTATGCTATAGCCGTGGTTTCAACATCATAGTTAAAAAAATTCCAAGGGGAATCCAACTATCGACCCCCTACCCCCCTCAAAAACACCACTGTAAAGTACCTATATAATATTATAGGATATTTAAAATATAACAATTATCCGCTAAGTACTAACTTCTTTTCCATTAATCGGCCAAAACATACTGTTCGTTGAAAATATGGCATTGTGTATAATGGGATTCAGTAATTTAAATTGATATTTACAGCGTTAAAAATGACAACAATAATAATAAATTACACTATTTAACCGAACAAGTGCAATAGCATTTATACGCGCTTAATATTTCGAATCGGAATAGTACGGCGGGCATTTGACGGGGCGTCGGCGACGACATTATCAGTCGGCATATCGAATATACCCCAATGATTATGAATGATAAAAAAAAATTATTGATAACGTCGATCCTTTGCTATCACAGATTATACTCCGTATATTCGCGAGCGACAAACGTTTGCCGATTTATTATAGAAAGTAGTTTTAATTTTCTACGTGAATACAAATTTGTGAATTGATGGAAGAAGTTGATTTACAGCTAATGAAGTATCTACATCTTTCCAAAGTTAAATATCTTCGAGAGCTGAAATAATTGCAGGTTGTTATTCATCATCAGGACATTCCACGCATCTTGTAGAGCAAACCTTACATATATGGGTACTTTTTTTTTTTTTATTTTGCTCGTGTCGAAACTTACATAACATTTTATGTATCTATGTTTCGTGTGAAAACTTACCATGCCTCAAGAATCAAATGGTTCTGACTTTTTGGACTTTTTGTTTTTTCCTGCGTTTCTCTCATCGATTAAACTAATACCGTAACTCGCGAGTACATAAAAGACAAAATCTTAACATACACGAATGTGAAACCTTACGCTGTGCCGTCGTCGTTCGCCAAAAACAAGTAAAATTTCATTACTAAAAAAGGTTAGTCAATATTATAAAGAACTGTAAAGGTACATTATATGTATCTTTATGACGATTTATTCTATTTATTCGAATTCATACTACCTTTTTGATTATCAAATTTTACTTGCTCTTGGCGAATAACGACGGCACGGCGTACCGTTTCGTAATCGTACATGTTAAAAGTTTGTAATTTATCTACTCGAGAGTTACGGTATTATTTTCATCGATGAGAGAGATGCCGGTAAAAAGAAAAAGTCCAAACGGTCATAACCACTTGAATCTTGAGGTTGGGTAAGTTCCCACACGAAACATAGAATGCAATGCAGAATATTGCACTTTACGTAAGTTTCGACACGAAAAAAAAAGTACCCGTATATGTACTGAGCAATGTTCGAATAGCATACATAATAAATAATAAAATTTAAAATAATTCAATTTTTTTTACTAGATTTATATGGCACTCAACATACATTACATAACTATAAATTAACCAGTATTTTCACATTGGGTGTACATATAGACTTAATGAATTGTGTCTGTTCATATAACGTTTTAGAGAAGTCTATGCTTTATTTTGTCGTATAGCATACATTATATTCAATGTTTTTCATATGCTATATACTGAAATTACAATCACTGTGTAAATAATGGTCTTCAAATTTCTTTTTAGATTGTTTTTCAAAAAGCATTCATAAATAATAATTAAAATTTTAAATTATTTAATTTTTTTACTAGATTGTTATTACATTATGGTACATCATTCAATGTTATTCTTTTGATATTTACAGAAAATCCAAACACTGTGTTCAAGCTGTTCTTAATATTTCTGTTTAGATTTAGGTCTCATAACTAGGTCTATGATGTTCAAAATCATACAACTTAAGCAGTTCGTCTACGTTCGTTGTCAAAAACAAGTGAATACTGAAGTTATTCAAACCAGAGGAAGACTTTCATTCAAATTGTAAGCACTGCCCTTAACATATCCATCTTGTGGTTAATTTAAATCAAGATGGCTATTTTAAGAGCTGTGTTTATGTTTTGATTTGCTCCACGTCATTAACATCCAACTACTACATTTGTCGCCCTCATAAAGTGTCAAGTACATAGGAATACTGCAGTCATTGAAACCAGAAGAATAACGTATATAAAAAGGTAAACACGATTTTTTTATACATTCAATCATTAGTTTATTTGAATAACGAAGGATATTTACTAATTTTTTTGTATGTTTTATTTGTTCTATGCCGTTCGAAATCTTACAACTGTATCAGTTCGCCTATGTTGAGTGTCGATTACAAGTGAATACTGAAGTTATTCGAACCAGAGGAAGAACTTAATTCAAAAAGTAAGCACCGCCCTTAATATATCCATTCTGTGGTTAGTTTAAATCAGGATGGCTATATTAAGAGCTATGTTTAAGTTTTGATTTTCCGTCTGCTGTTCCACGTCCAACTACTACATTTGTCGCCCTCATAAAGTGTCAAGTACATAGGAATACTGCAGTCATTGAAACCAGAAGAATAACATATATAAAAAGGTAAACACGATTTTTTATACATTCAATCATTAGTTTATTTGAATTACGAAGGATATTTACTAATTTTGTGTATGTTTTATTTGTTGAAAATCCAAACACTGTGTTCATGCTGTTCTTAATATTTCTGTATAGATTTTTGACTTCAATATTTTCTTAACATTATTATCATTTCCAATTTAACTTGTTTGTTTTATTTATTACAGAAATTGATGCTGCTGTTTACAACATCGAGTTTAATAAAATATTTAATGTTACCGATGTATCGAAAATGCATAACAAGTTGGTCATTAAGATTACAAACAATACAGCATATGAAACTACCAGTTTTATTGTAGCAGGTAATACTTTAAATTTGGTTATTGATTCTATTTTATCTAAAGAAAAGAGTATATTTTGGTAATTATGTTACCTTACAATAAATTTGAATTTGCTTAAATTGACTATAGCTAAGTGGTATAGTATGGAGATAAGTAATTATTTAGAAAACAACCATAGGTTATTATTTGGATATCTTGGATTATAATTTCGAATAGCGTACATAATAAATAATAAAATTTAAAATAATTCAATTTTTTTTACTAGATTTATATGGCACTCAACATACATTACATAACCATAAATTAACCAGTATTTTCACATTGGGTATACATATAGACTTAATGAATTGTGTCTGTTCCCATAACGTTTTAGAGAAGTCTATGCTTTATTTTGTCGTATAGCATACATTATATTCAATGTTTTTCATATGCTATATACAGAAATTACAATCACTGTGTAAATAATGGTCTTCAAATTTCTTTTTAGATTGTTTTTTCAAAAAGCATTCATAAATAATAATTAAAATATTAAATTATTTAATTTTTTTACTAGATTGTTATTACATTATGGTACATCATTCAATGTTATTCTTTTGATATCTACAGAAAATCCAAACACTGTGTTCAAGCTGTTCTTAATATTTCTGTTTAGATTTTTGTCTCATAAGGCACACATAAAAGAAAATTAAAATTTTTAATTTTCAAGAGTTCTGTCACCATTACTATGCTATAGCCGTGGTTTCAACATCATAGTTAAAAAAATTCCAAGGGGAATCCAACTATCGACCCTCTACCCCCCTCAAAAACACCACTGTAAAGTACCTATATAATATTATAGGATATTTAAAATATAACAATTATCCGCTAAGTACTAACTTCTTTTCCATTAATCGGCCAAAACATACTGTTCGTTGAAAATATGGCATTGTGTATAATGGGATTCAGTAATTTAAATTGATATTTACAGCGTTAAAAATGACAACAATAATAATAAATTACACTATTTAACCGAACAAGTGCAATAGCATTTATACGCGCTTAATATTTCGAATCGGAATAGTACGGCGGGCATTTGACGGGGCGTCGGCGACGACATTATCAGTCGGCATATCGAATATACCCCAATGATTATGAATGATAAAAAAAAATTATTGATAACGTCGATCCTTTGCTATCACAGATTATACTCCGTATATTCGCGAGCGACAAACGTTTGCCGATTTATTATAGAAAGTAGTTTTAATTTTCTACGTGAATACAAATTTGTGAATTGATGGAAGAAGTTGATTTACAGCTAATGAAGTATCTACATCTTTCCAAAGTTAAATATCTTCGAGAGCTGAAATAATTGCAGGTTGTTATTCATCATCAGGACATTCCACGCATCTTGTAGAGCAAACCTTACATATATGGGTACTTTTTTTTTTTTTATTTTGCTCGTGTCGAAACTTACATAACATTTTATGTATCTATGTTTCGTGTGGAAACTTACCATGCCTCAAGAATCAAATGGTTCTGACTTTTTGGACTTTTTGTTTTTTCCTGCGTTTCTCTCATCGATTAAACTAATACCGTAACTCGCGAGTACATAAAAGACAAAATCTTAACATACACGAATGTGAAACCTTACGCTGTGCCGTCGTCGTTCGCCAAAAACAAGTAAAATTTCATTACTAAAAAAGGTTAGTCAATATTATAAAGAACTGTAAAGGTACATTATATGTATCTTTATGATGATTTATTCTATTTATTCGAATTCATACTACCTTTTTGATTATCAAATTTTACTTGCTCTTGGCGAATAACGACGGCACGGCGTACCGTTTCGTAATCGTACATGTTAAAAGTTTGTAATTTATCTACTCGAGAGTTACGGTATTATTTTCATCGATGAGAGAGATGCCGGTAAAAAGAAAAAGTCCAAACGGTCATAACCACTTGAATCTTGAGGTTGGGTAAGTTCCCACACGAAACATAGAATGCAATGCAGAATATTGCACTTTACGTAAGTTTCGACACGAAAAAAAAAGTACCCGTGTATGTACTGAGCAATGTTCGAATAGCATACATAATAAATAATAAAATTTAAAATAATTCAATTTTTTTTACTAGATTTATATGGCACTCAACATACATTACATAACTATAAATTAACCAGTATTTTCACATTGGGTGTACATATAGACTTAATGAATTGTGTCTGTTCATATAACGTTTTAGAGAAGTCTATGCTTTATTTTGTCGTATAGCATACATTATATTCAATGTTTTTCATATGCTATATACTGAAATTACAATCACTGTGTAAATAATGGTCTTCAAATTTCTTTTTAGATTGTTTTTCAAAAAGCATTCATAAATAATAATTAAAATTTTAAATTATTTAATTTTTTTACTATATTGTTATTACATTATGGTACATCATTCAATGTTATTCTTTTGATATCTACAGAAAATCCAAACACTGTGTTCAAGCTGTTCTTAATATTTCTGTTTAGATTTAGGTCTCATAACTAGGTCTATGATGTTCAAAATCATACAACTTAAGCAGTTCGTCTACGTTCGTTGTCAAAAACAAGTGAATACTGAAGTTATTCAAACCAGAGGAAGACTTTCATTCAAATTGTAAGCACTGCCCTTAACATATCCATCTTGTGGTTAATTTAAATCAAGATGGCTATTTTAAGAGCTGTGTTTATGTTTTGATTTGCTCCACGTCATTAACATCCAACTACTACATTTGTCGCCCTCATAAAGTGTCAAGTACATAGGAATACTGCAGTCATTGAAACCAGAAGAATAACGTATATAAAAAGGTAAACACGATTTTTTTATACATTCAATCATTAGTTTATTTGAATAACGAAGGATATTTACTAATTTTTTTGTATGTTTTATTTGTTCTATGCCGTTCGAAATCTTACAACTGTATCAGTTCGCCTATGTTGAGTGTCGATTACAAGTGAATACTGAAGTTATTCGAACCAGAGGAAGAACTTAATTCAAAAAGTAAGCACCGCCCTTAATATATCCATTCTGTGGTTAGTTTAAATCAGGATGGCTATATTAAGAGCTATGTTTAAGTTTTGATTTTCCGTCTGCTGTTCCACGTCCAACCACTACATTTGTCGCCCTCATAAAGTGTCAAGTACATAGGAATACTGCAGTCATTGAAACCAGAAGAATAACATATATAAAAAGGTAAACACGATTTTTTATACATTCAATCATTAGTTTATTTGAATTACGAAGGATATTTACTAATTTTGTGTATGTTTTATTTGTTGAAAATCCAAACACTGTGTTCATGCTGTTCTTAATATTTCTGTATAGATTTTTGACTTCAATATTTTCTTAACATTATTATCATTTCCAATTTAACTTGTTTGTTTTATTTATTACAGAAATTGATGCTGCTGTTTACAACATCGAGTTTAATAAAATATTTAATGTTACCGATGTATCGAAAATGCATAACAAGTTGGTCATTAAGATTACAAACAATACAGCATATGAAACTACCAGTTTTATTGTAGCAGGTAATACTTTAAATTTGGTTATTGATTCTATTTTATCTAAAGAAAAGAGTATATTTTGGTAATTATGTTACCTTACAATAAATTTGAATTTGCTTAAATTGACTATAGCTAAGTGGTATAGTATGGAGATAAGTAATTATTTAGAAAACAACCATAGGTTATTATTTGGATATCTTGGATTATAATTTCGAATAGCGTACATAATAAATAATAAAATTTAAAATAATTCAATTTTTTTTACTAGATTTATATGGCACTCAACATACATTACATAACCATAAATTAACCAGTATTTTCACATTGGGTATACATATAGACTTAATGAATTGTGTCTGTTCCCATAACGTTTTAGAGAAGTCTATGCTTTATTTTGTCGTATAGCATACATTATATTCAATGTTTTTCATATGCTATATACAGAAATTACAATCACTGTGTAAATAATGGTCTTCAAATTTCTTTTTAGATTGTTTTTTCAAAAAGCATTCATAAATAATAATTAAAATATTAAATTATTTAATTTTTTTACTAGATTGTTATTACATTATGGTACATCATTCAATGTTATTCTTTTGATATCTACAGAAAATCCAAACACTGTGTTCAAGCTGTTCTTAATATTTCTGTTTAGATTTTTGTCTCATAAGGCACACATAAAAGAAAATTAAAATTTTTAATTTTCAAGAGTTCTTTCACCATTACTATGCTATAGCCGTGGTTTCAACATCATAGTTAAAAAAATTCCAAGGGGAATCCAACTATCGACCCTCTACCCCCCTCAAAAACACCACTGTAAAGTACCTATATAATATTATAGGATATTTAAAATATAACAATTATCCGCTAAGTACTAACTTCTTTTCCATTAATCGGCCAAAACATACTGTTCGTTGAAAATATGGCATTGTGTATAATGGGATTCAGTAATTTAAATTGATATTTACAGCGTTAAAAATGACAACAATAATAATAAATTACACTATTTAACCGAACAAGTGCAATAGCATTTATACGCGCTTAATATTTCGAATCGGAATAGTACGGCGGGCATTTGACGGGGCGTCGGCGACGACATTATCAGTCGGCATATCGAATATACCCCAATGATTATGAATGATAAAAAAAAATTATTGATAACGTCGATCCTTTGCTATCACAGATTATACTCCGTATATTCGCGAGCGACAAACGTTTGCCGATTTATTATAGAAAGTAGTTTTAATTTTCTACGTGAATACAAATTTGTGAATTGATGGAAGAAGTTGATTTACAGCTAATGAAGTATCTACATCTTTCCAAAGTTAAATATCTTCGAGAGCTGAAATAATTGCAGGTTGTTATTCATCATCAGGACATTCCACGCATCTTGTAGAGCAAACCTTACATATATGGGTACTTTTTTTTTTTTTATTTTGCTCGTGTCGAAACTTACATAACATTTTATGTATCTATGTTTCGTGTGGAAACTTACCATGCCTCAAGAATCAAATGGTTCTGACTTTTTGGACTTTTTGTTTTTTCCTGCGTTTCTCTCATCGATTAAACTAATACCGTAACTCGCGAGTACATAAAAGACAAAATCTTAACATACACGAATGTGAAACCTTACGCTGTGCCGTCGTCGTTCGCCAAAAACAAGTAAAATTTCATTACTAAAAAAGGTTAGTCAATATTATAAAGAACTGTAAAGGTACATTATATGTATCTTTATGATGATTTATTCTATTTATTCGAATTCATACTACCTTTTTGATTATCAAATTTTACTTGCTCTTGGCGAATAACGACGGCACGGCGTACCGTTTCGTAATCGTACATGTTAAAAGTTTGTAATTTATCTACTCGAGAGTTACGGTATTATTTTCATCGATGAGAGAGATGCCGGTAAAAAGAAAAAGTCCAAACGGTCATAACCACTTGAATCTTGAGGTTGGGTAAGTTCCCACACGAAACATAGAATGCAATGCAGAATATTGCACTTTACGTAAGTTTCGACACGAAAAAAAAAGTACCCGTGTATGTACTGAGCAATGTTCGAATAGCATACATAATAAATAATAAAATTTAAAATAATTCAATTTTTTTTACTAGATTTATATGGCACTCAACATACATTACATAACTATAAATTAACCAGTATTTTCACATTGGGTGTACATATAGACTTAATGAATTGTGTCTGTTCATATAACGTTTTAGAGAAGTCTATGCTTTATTTTGTCGTATAGCATACATTATATTCAATGTTTTTCATATGCTATATACTGAAATTACAATCACTGTGTAAATAATGGTCTTCAAATTTCTTTTTAGATTGTTTTTCAAAAAGCATTCATAAATAATAATTAAAATTTTAAATTATTTAATTTTTTTACTATATTGTTATTACATTATGGTACATCATTCAATGTTATTCTTTTGATATCTACAGAAAATCCAAACACTGTGTTCAAGCTGTTCTTAATATTTCTGTTTAGATTTAGGTCTCATAACTAGGTCTATGATGTTCAAAATCATACAACTTAAGCAGTTCGTCTACGTTCGTTGTCAAAAACAAGTGAATACTGAAGTTATTCAAACCAGAGGAAGACTTTCATTCAAATTGTAAGCACTGCCCTTAACATATCCATCTTGTGGTTAATTTAAATCAAGATGGCTATTTTAAGAGCTGTGTTTATGTTTTGATTTGCTCCACGTCATTAACATCCAACTACTACATTTGTCGCCCTCATAAAGTGTCAAGTACATAGGAATACTGCAGTCATTGAAACCAGAAGAATAACGTATATAAAAAGGTAAACACGATTTTTTTATACATTCAATCATTAGTTTATTTGAATAACGAAGGATATTTACTAATTTTTTTGTATGTTTTATTTGTTCTATGCCGTTCGAAATCTTACAACTGTATCAGTTCGCCTATGTTGAGTGTCGATTACAAGTGAATACTGAAGTTATTCGAACCAGAGGAAGAACTTAATTCAAAAAGTAAGCACCGCCCTTAATATATCCATTCTGTGGTTAGTTTAAATCAGGATGGCTATATTAAGAGCTATGTTTAAGTTTTGATTTTCCGTCTGCTGTTCCACGTCCAACCACTACATTTGTCGCCCTCATAAAGTGTCAAGTACATAGGAATACTGCAGTCATTGAAACCAGAAGAATAACATATATAAAAAGGTAAACACGATTTTTTATACATTCAATCATTAGTTTATTTGAATTACGAAGGATATTTACTAATTTTGTGTATGTTTTATTTGTTGAAAATCCAAACACTGTGTTCATGCTGTTCTTAATATTTCTGTATAGATTTTTGACTTCAATATTTTCTTAACATTATTATCATTTCCAATTTAACTTGTTTGTTTTATTTATTACAGAAATTGATGCTGCTGTTTACAACATCGAGTTTAATAAAATATTTAATGTTACCGATGTATCGAAAATGCATAACAAGTTGGTCATTAAGATTACAAACAATACAGCATATGAAACTACCAGTTTTATTGTAGCAGGTAATACTTTAAATTTGGTTATTGATTCTATTTTATCTAAAGAAAAGAGTATATTTTGGTAATTATGTTACCTTACAATAAATTTGAATTTGCTTAAATTGACTATAGCTAAGTGGTATAGTATGGAGATAAGTAATTATTTAGAAAACAACCATAGGTTATTATTTGGATATCTTGGATTATAATTTCGAATAGCGTACATAATAAATAATAAAATTTAAAATAATTCAATTTTTTTTACTAGATTTATATGGCACTCAACATACATTACATAACCATAAATTAACCAGTATTTTCACATTGGGTATACATATAGACTTAATGAATTGTGTCTGTTCCCATAACGTTTTAGAGAAGTCTATGCTTTATTTTGTCGTATAGCATACATTATATTCAATGTTTTTCATATGCTATATACAGAAATTACAATCACTGTGTAAATAATGGTCTTCAAATTTCTTTTTAGATTGTTTTTTCAAAAAGCATTCATAAATAATAATTAAAATATTAAATTATTTAATTTTTTTACTAGATTGTTATTACATTATGGTACATCATTCAATGTTATTCTTTTGATATCTACAGAAAATCCAAACACTGTGTTCAAGCTGTTCTTAATATTTCTGTTTAGATTTTTGTCTCATAAGGCACACATAAAAGAAAATTAAAATTTTTAATTTTCAAGAGTTCTTTCACCATTACTATGCTATAGCCGTGGTTTCAACATCATAGTTAAAAAAATTCCAAGGGGAATCCAACTATCGACCCTCTACCCCCCTCAAAAACACCACTGTAAAGTACCTATATAATATTATAGGATATTTAAAATATAACAATTATCCGCTAAGTACTAACTTCTTTTCCATTAATCGGCCAAAACATACTGTTCGTTGAAAATATGGCATTGTGTATAATGGGATTCAGTAATTTAAATTGATATTTACAGCGTTAAAAATGACAACAATAATAATAAATTACACTATTTAACCGAACAAGTGCAATAGCATTTATACGCGCTTAATATTTCGAATCGGAATAGTACGGCGGGCATTTGACGGGGCGTCGGCGACGACATTATCAGTCGGCATATCGAATATACCCCAATGATTATGAATGATAAAAAAAAATTATTGATAACGTCGATCCTTTGCTATCACAGATTATACTCCGTATATTCGCGAGCGACAAACGTTTGCCGATTTATTATAGAAAGTAGTTTTAATTTTCTACGTGAATACAAATTTGTGAATTGATGGAAGAAGTTGATTTACAGCTAATGAAGTATCTACATCTTTCCAAAGTTAAATATCTTCGAGAGCTGAAATAATTGCAGGTTGTTATTCATCATCAGGACATTCCACGCATCTTGTAGAGCAAACCTTACATATATGGGTACTTTTTTTTTTTTTATTTTGCTCGTGTCGAAACTTACATAACATTTTATGTATCTATGTTTCGTGTGAAAACTTACCATGCCTCAAGAATCAAATGGTTCTGACTTTTTGGACTTTTTGTTTTTTCCTGCGTTTCTCTCATCGATTAAACTAATACCGTAACTCGCGAGTACATAAAAGACAAAATCTTAACATACACGAATGTGAAACCTTACGCTGTGCCGTCGTCGTTCGCCAAAAACAAGTAAAATTTCATTACTAAAAAAGGTTAGTCAATATTATAAAGAACTGTAAAGGTACATTATATGTATCTTTATGACGATTTATTCTATTTATTCGAATTCATACTACCTTTTTGATTATCAAATTTTACTTGCTCTTGGCGAATAACGACGGCACGGCGTACCGTTTCGTAATCGTACATGTTAAAAGTTTGTAATTTATCTACTCGAGAGTTACGGTATTATTTTCATCGATGAGAGAGATGCCGGTAAAAAGAAAAAGTCCAAACGGTCATAACCACTTGAATCTTGAGGTTGGGTAAGTTCCCACACGAAACATAGAATGCAATGCAGAATATTGCACTTTACGTAAGTTTCGACACGAAAAAAAAAGTACCCGTATATGTACTGAGCAATGTTCGAATAGCATACATAATAAATAATAAAATTTAAAATAATTCAATTTTTTTTACTAGATTTATATGGCACTCAACATACATTACATAACTATAAATTAACCAGTATTTTCACATTGGGTGTACATATAGACTTAATGAATTGTGTCTGTTCATATAACGTTTTAGAGAAGTCTATGCTTTATTTTGTCGTATAGCATACATTATATTCAATGTTTTTCATATGCTATATACTGAAATTACAATCACTGTGTAAATAATGGTCTTCAAATTTCTTTTTAGATTGTTTTTCAAAAAGCATTCATAAATAATAATTAAAATTTTAAATTATTTAATTTTTTTACTAGATTGTTATTACATTATGGTACATCATTCAATGTTATTCTTTTGATATTTACAGAAAATCCAAACACTGTGTTCAAGCTGTTCTTAATATTTCTGTTTAGATTTAGGTCTCATAACTAGGTCTATGATGTTCAAAATCATACAACTTAAGCAGTTCGTCTACGTTCGTTGTCAAAAACAAGTGAATACTGAAGTTATTCAAACCAGAGGAAGACTTTCATTCAAATTGTAAGCACTGCCCTTAACATATCCATCTTGTGGTTAATTTAAATCAAGATGGCTATTTTAAGAGCTGTGTTTATGTTTTGATTTGCTCCACGTCATTAACATCCAACTACTACATTTGTCGCCCTCATAAAGTGTCAAGTACATAGGAATACTGCAGTCATTGAAACCAGAAGAATAACGTATATAAAAAGGTAAACACGATTTTTTTATACATTCAATCATTAGTTTATTTGAATAACGAAGGATATTTACTAATTTTTTTGTATGTTTTATTTGTTCTATGCCGTTCGAAATCTTACAACTGTATCAGTTCGCCTATGTTGAGTGTCGATTACAAGTGAATACTGAAGTTATTCGAACCAGAGGAAGAACTTAATTCAAAAAGTAAGCACCGCCCTTAATATATCCATTCTGTGGTTAGTTTAAATCAGGATGGCTATATTAAGAGCTATGTTTAAGTTTTGATTTTCCGTCTGCTGTTCCACGTCCAACTACTACATTTGTCGCCCTCATAAAGTGTCAAGTACATAGGAATACTGCAGTCATTGAAACCAGAAGAATAACGTATATAAAAAGGTAAACACGATTTTTTATACATTCAATCATTAGTTTATTTGAATTACGAAGGATATTTACTAATTTTGTGTATGTTTTATTTGTTGAAAATCCAAACACTGTGTTCATGCTGTTCTTAATATTTCTGTTTAGATTTTTGACTTCAATATTTTCTTAACATTATTATCATTTCCAATTTAACTTGTTTGTTTTATTTATTACAGAAATTGATGCTGCTGTTTACAACATCGAGTTTAATAAAATATTTAATGTTACCGATGTATCGAAAATGCATAACAAGTTGGTCATTAAGATTACAAACAATACAGCATATGAAACTACCAGTTTTATTGTAGCAGGTAATACTTTAAATTTGGTTATTGATTCTATTTTATCTAAAGAAAAGAGTATATTTTGGTAATTATGTTACCTTACAATAAATTTGAATTTGCTTAAATTGACTATAGCTAAGTGGTATAGTATGGAGATAAGTAATTATTTAGAAAACAACCATAGGTTATTATTTGGATATCTTGGATTATAATTTCGAATAGCGTACATAATAAATAATAAAATTTAAAATAATTCAATTTTTTTTACTAGATTTATATGGCACTCAACATACATTACATAACCATAAATTAACCAGTATTTTCACATTGGGTATACATATAGACTTAATGAATTGTGTCTGTTCCCATAACGTTTTAGAGAAGTCTATGCTTTATTTTGTCGTATAGCATACATTATATTCAATGTTTTTCATATGCTATATACAGAAATTACAATCACTGTGTAAATAATGGTCTTCAAATTTCTTTTTAGATTGTTTTTTCAAAAAGCATTCATAAATAATAATTAAAATATTAAATTATTTAATTTTTTTACTAGATTGTTATTACATTATGGTACATCATTCAATGTTATTCTTTTGATATCTACAGAAAATCCAAACACTGTGTTCAAGCTGTTCTTAATATTTCTGTTTAGATTTTTGTCTCATAAGGCACACATAAAAGAAAATTAAAATTTTTAATTTTCAAGAGTTCTTTCACCATTACTATGCTATAGCCGTGGTTTCAACATCATAGTTAAAAAAATTCCAAGGGGAATCCAACTATCGACCCTCTACCCCCCTCAAAAACACCACTGTAAAGTACCTATATAATATTATAGGATATTTAAAATATAACAATTATCCGCTAAGTACTAACTTCTTTTCCATTAATCGGCCAAAACATACTGTTCGTTGAAAATATGGCATTGTGTATAATGGGATTCAGTAATTTAAATTGATATTTACAGCGTTAAAAATGACAACAATAATAATAAATTACACTATTTAACCGAACAAGTGCAATAGCATTTATACGCGCTTAATATTTCGAATCGGAATAGTACGGCGGGCATTTGACGGGGCGTCGGCGACGACATTATCAGTCGGCATATCGAATATACCCCAATGATTATGAATGATAAAAAAAAATTATTGATAACGTCGATCCTTTGCTATCACAGATTATACTCCGTATATTCGCGAGCGACAAACGTTTGCCGATTTATTATAGAAAGTAGTTTTAATTTTCTACGTGAATACAAATTTGTGAATTGATGGAAGAAGTTGATTTACAGCTAATGAAGTATCTACATCTTTCCAAAGTTAAATATCTTCGAGAGCTGAAATAATTGCAGGTTGTTATTCATCATCAGGACATTCCACGCATCTTGTAGAGCAAACCTTACATATATGGGTACTTTTTTTTTTTTTATTTTGCTCGTGTCGAAACTTACATAACATTTTATGTATCTATGTTTCGTGTGGAAACTTACCATGCCTCAAGAATCAAATGGTTCTGACTTTTTGGACTTTTTGTTTTTTCCTGCGTTTCTCTCATCGATTAAACTAATACCGTAACTCGCGAGTACATAAAAGACAAAATCTTAACATACACGAATGTGAAACCTTACGCTGTGCCGTCGTCGTTCGCCAAAAACAAGTAAAATTTCATTACTAAAAAAGGTTAGTCAATATTATAAAGAACTGTAAAGGTACATTATATGTATCTTTATGATGATTTATTCTATTTATTCGAATTCATACTACCTTTTTGATTATCAAATTTTACTTGCTCTTGGCGAATAACGACGGCACGGCGTACCGTTTCGTAATCGTACATGTTAAAAGTTTGTAATTTATCTACTCGAGAGTTACGGTATTATTTTCATCGATGAGAGAGATGCCGGTAAAAAGAAAAAGTCCAAACGGTCATAACCACTTGAATCTTGAGGTTGGGTAAGTTCCCACACGAAACATAGAATGCAATGCAGAATATTGCACTTTACGTAAGTTTCGACACGAAAAAAAAAATACCCGTATATGTACTGAGCAATGTTCGAATAGCATACATAATAAATAATAAAATTTAAAATAATTCAATTTTTTTTACTAGATTTATATGGCACTCAACATACATTACATAACTATAAATTAACCAGTATTTTCACATTGGGTGTACATATAGACTTAATGAATTGTGTCTGTTCATATAACGTTTTAGAGAAGTCTATGCTTTATTTTGTCGTATAGCATACATTATATTCAATGTTTTTCATATGCTATATACTGAAATTACAATCACTGTGTAAATAATGGTCTTCAAATTTCTTTTTAGATTGTTTTTCAAAAAGCATTCATAAATAATAATTAAAATTTTAAATTATTTAATTTTTTTACTATATTGTTATTACATTATGGTACATCATTCAATGTTATTCTTTTGATATCTACAGAAAATCCAAACACTGTGTTCAAGCTGTTCTTTATATTTCTGTTTAGATTTAGGTCTCATAACTAGGTCTATGATGTTCAAAATCATACAACTTAAGCAGTTCGTCTACGTTCGTTGTCAAAAACAAGTGAATACTGAAGTTATTCAAACCAGAGGAAGACTTTCATTCAAATTGTAAGCACTGCCCTTAACATATCCATCTTGTGGTTAATTTAAATCAAGATGGCTATTTTAAGAGCTGTGTTTATGTTTTGATTTGCTCCACGTCATTAACATCCAACTACTACATTTGTCGCCCTCATAAAGTGTCAAGTACATAGGAATACTGCAGTCATTGAAACCAGAAGAATAACGTATATAAAAGGTAAACACGATTTTTTTATACATTCAATCATTAGTTTATTTGAATAACGAAGGATATTTACTAATTTTTTTGTATGTTTTATTTGTTCTATGCCGTTCGAAATCTTACAACTGTATCAGTTCGCCTATGTTGAGTGTCGATTACAAGTGAATACTGAAGTTATTCGAACCAGAGGAAGAACTTAATTCAAAAAGTAAGCACCGCCCTTAATATATCCATTCTGTGGTTAGTTTAAATCAGGATGGCTATATTAAGAGCTATGTTTAAGTTTTGATTTTCCGTCTGCTGTTCCACGTCCAACTACTACATTTGTCGCCATCATAAAGTGTCAAGTACATAGGAATACTGCAGTCATTGAAACCAGAAGAATAACGTATATAAAAAGGTAAACACGATTTTTTATACATTCAATCATTAGTTTATTTGAATTACGAAGGATATTTACTAATTTTGTGTATGTTTTATTTGTTGAAAATCCAAACACTGTGTTCATGCTGTTCTTAATATTTCTGTTTAGATTTTTGACTTCAATATTTTCTTAACATTATTATCATTTCCAATTTAACTTGTTTGTTTTATTTATTACAGAAATTGATGCTGCTGTTTACAACATCGAGTTTAATAAAATATTTAATGTTACCGATGTATCGAAAATGCATAACAAGTTGGTCATTAAGATTACAAACAATACAGCATATGAAACTACCAGTTTTATTGTAGCAGGTAATACTTTAAATTTGGTTATTGATTCTATTTTATCTAAAGAAAAGAGTATATTTTGGTAATTATGTTACCTTACAATAAATTTGAATTTGCTTAAATTGACAATAGCTAAGTGGTATAGTATGGAGATAAGTAATTATTTAGAAAACAACCATAGGTTATTATTTGGATATCTTGGATTATAATTTCGAATAGCGTACATAATAAATAATAAAATTTAAAATAATTCAATTTTTTTTACTAGATTTATATGGCACTCAACATACATTACATAACCATAAATTAACCAGTATTTTCACATTGGGTATACATATAGACTTAATGAATTGTGTCTGTTCCCATAACGTTTTAGAGAAGTCTATGCTTTATTTTGTCGTATAGCATACATTATATTCAATGTTTTTCATATGCTATATACAGAAATTACAATCACTGTGTAAATAATGGTCTTCAAATTTCTTTTTAGATTGTTTTTTCAAAAAGCATTCATAAATAATAATTAAAATATTAAATTATTTAATTTTTTTACTAGATTGTTATTACATTATGGTACATCATTCAATGTTATTCTTTTGATATCTACAGAAAATCCAAACACTGTGTTCAAGCTGTTCTTAATATTTCTGTTTAGATTTTTGTCTCATAAGGCACACATAAAAGAAAATTAAAATTTTTAATTTTCAAGAGTTCTGTCACCATTACTATGCTATAGCCGTGGTTTCAACATCATAGTTAAAAAAATTCCAAGGGGAATCCAACTATCGACCCCCTACCCCCCTCAAAAACACCACTGTAAAGTACCTATATAATATTATAGGATATTTAAAATATAACAATTATCCGCTAAGTACTAACTTCTTTTCCATTAATCGGCCAAAACATACTGTTCGTTGAAAATATGGCATTGTGTATAATGGGATTCAGTAATTTAAATTGATATTTACAGCGTTAAAAATGACAACAATAATAATAAATTACACTATTTAACCGAACAAGTGCAATAGCATTTATACGCGCTTAATATTTCGAATCGGAATAGTACGGCGGGCATTTGACGGGGCGTCGGCGACGACATTATCAGTCGGCATATCGAATATACCCCAATGATTATGAATGATAAAAAAAAATTATTGATAACGTCGATCCTTTGCTATCACAGATTATACTCCGTATATTCGCGAGCGACAAACGTTTGCCGATTTATTATAGAAAGTAGTTTTAATTTTCTACGTGAATACAAATTTGTGAATTGATGGAAGAAGTTGATTTACAGCTAATGAAGTATCTACATCTTTCCAAAGTTAAATATCTTCGAGAGCTGAAATAATTGCAGGTTGTTATTCATCATCAGGACATTCCACGCATCTTGTAGAGCAAACCTTACATATATGGGTACTTTTTTTTTTTTTATTTTGCTCGTGTCGAAACTTACATAACATTTTATGTATCTATGTTTCGTGTGAAAACTTACCATGCCTCAAGAATCAAATGGTTCTGACTTTTTGGACTTTTTGTTTTTTCCTGCGTTTCTCTCATCGATTAAACTAATACCGTAACTCGCGAGTACATAAAAGACAAAATCTTAACATACACGAATGTGAAACCTTACGCTGTGCCGTCGTCGTTCGCCAAAAACAAGTAAAATTTCATTACTAAAAAAGGTTAGTCAATATTATAAAGAACTGTAAAGGTACATTATATGTATCTTTATGACGATTTATTCTATTTATTCGAATTCATACTACCTTTTTGATTATCAAATTTTACTTGCTCTTGGCGAATAACGACGGCACGGCGTACCGTTTCGTAATCGTACATGTTAAAAGTTTGTAATTTATCTACTCGAGAGTTACGGTATTATTTTCATCGATGAGAGAGATGCCGGTAAAAAGAAAAAGTCCAAACGGTCATAACCACTTGAATCTTGAGGTTGGGTAAGTTCCCACACGAAACATAGAATGCAATGCAGAATATTGCACTTTACGTAAGTTTCGACACGAAAAAAAAAGTACCCGTATATGTACTGAGCAATGTTCGAATAGCATACATAATAAATAATAAAATTTAAAATAATTCAATTTTTTTTACTAGATTTATATGGCACTCAACATACATTACATAACTATAAATTAACCAGTATTTTCACATTGGGTGTACATATAGACTTAATGAATTGTGTCTGTTCATATAACGTTTTAGAGAAGTCTATGCTTTATTTTGTCGTATAGCATACATTATATTCAATGTTTTTCATATGCTATATACTGAAATTACAATCACTGTGTAAATAATGGTCTTCAAATTTCTTTTTAGATTGTTTTTCAAAAAGCATTCATAAATAATAATTAAAATTTTAAATTATTTAATTTTTTTACTAGATTGTTATTACATTATGGTACATCATTCAATGTTATTCTTTTGATATTTACAGAAAATCCAAACACTGTGTTCAAGCTGTTCTTAATATTTCTGTTTAGATTTAGGTCTCATAACTAGGTCTATGATGTTCAAAATCATACAACTTAAGCAGTTCGTCTACGTTCGTTGTCAAAAACAAGTGAATACTGAAGTTATTCAAACCAGAGGAAGACTTTCATTCAAATTGTAAGCACTGCCCTTAACATATCCATCTTGTGGTTAATTTAAATCAAGATGGCTATTTTAAGAGCTGTGTTTATGTTTTGATTTGCTCCACGTCATTAACATCCAACTACTACATTTGTCGCCCTCATAAAGTGTCAAGTACATAGGAATACTGCAGTCATTGAAACCAGAAGAATAACGTATATAAAAAGGTAAACACGATTTTTTTATACATTCAATCATTAGTTTATTTGAATAACGAAGGATATTTACTAATTTTTTTGTATGTTTTATTTGTTCTATGCCGTTCGAAATCTTACAACTGTATCAGTTCGCCTATGTTGAGTGTCGATTACAAGTGAATACTGAAGTTATTCGAACCAGAGGAAGAACTTAATTCAAAAAGTAAGCACCGCCCTTAATATATCCATTCTGTGGTTAGTTTAAATCAGGATGGCTATATTAAGAGCTATGTTTAAGTTTTGATTTTCCGTCTGCTGTTCCACGTCCAACTACTACATTTGTCGCCCTCATAAAGTGTCAAGTACATAGGAATACTGCAGTCATTGAAACCAGAAGAATAACGTATATAAAAAGGTAAACACGATTTTTTATACATTCAATCATTAGTTTATTTGAATTACGAAGGATATTTACTAATTTTGTGTATGTTTTATTTGTTGAAAATCCAAACACTGTGTTCATGCTGTTCTTAATATTTCTGTTTAGATTTTTGACTTCAATATTTTCTTAACATTATTATCATTTCCAATTTAACTTGTTTGTTTTATTTATTACAGAAATTGATGCTGCTGTTTACAACATCGAGTTTAATAAAATATTTAATGTTACCGATGTATCGAAAATGCATAACAAGTTGGTCATTAAGATTACAAACAATACAGCATATGAAACTACCAGTTTTATTGTAGCAGGTAATACTTTAAATTTGGTTATTGATTCTATTTTATCTAAAGAAAAGAGTATATTTTGGTAATTATGTTACCTTACAATAAATTTGAATTTGCTTAAATTGACTATAGCTAAGTGGTATAGTATGGTGATAAGTAATTATTTAGAAAACAACCATAGGTTATTATTTGGATATCTTGGATTATAATTTCGAATAGCGTACATAATAAATAATAAAATTTAAAATAATTCAATTTTTTTTACTAGATTTATATGGCACTCAACATACATTACATAACCATAAATTAACCAGTATTTTCACATTGGGTATACATATAGACTTAATGAATTGTGTCTGTTCCCATAACGTTTTAGAGAAGTCTATGCTTTATTTTGTCGTATAGCATACATTATATTCAATGTTTTTCATATGCTATATACAGAAATTACAATCACTGTGTAAATAATGGTCTTCAAATTTCTTTTTAGATTGTTTTTTCAAAAAGCATTCATAAATAATAATTAAAATATTAAATTATTTAATTTTTTTACTAGATTGTTATTACATTATGGTACATCATTCAATGTTATTCTTTTGATATCTACAGAAAATCCAAACACTGTGTTCAAGCTGTTCTTAATATTTCTGTTTAGATTTTTGTCTCATAAGGCACACATAAAAGAAAATTAAAATTTTTAATTTTCAAGAGTTCTGTCACCATTACTATGCTATAGCCGTGGTTTCAACATCATAGTTAAAAAAATTCCAAGGGGAATCCAACTATCGACCCCCTACCCCCCTCAAAAACACCACTGTAAAGTACCTATATAATATTATAGGATATTTAAAATATAACAATTATCCGCTAAGTACTAACTTCTTTTCCATTAATCGGCCAAAACATACTGTTCGTTGAAAATATGGCATTGTGTATAATGGGATTCAGTAATTTAAATTGATATTTACAGCGTTAAAAATGACAACAATAATAATAAATTACACTATTTAACCGAACAAGTGCAATAGCATTTATACGCGCTTAATATTTCGAATCGGAATAGTACGGCGGGCATTTGACGGGGCGTCGGCGACGACATTATCAGTCGGCATATCGAATATACCCCAATGATTATGAATGATAAAAAAAAATTATTGATAACGTCGATCCTTTGCTATCACAGATTATACTCCGTATATTCGCGAGCGACAAACGTTTGCCGATTTATTATAGAAAGTAGTTTTAATTTTCTACGTGAATACAAATTTGTGAATTGATGGAAGAAGTTGATTTACAGCTAATGAAGTATCTACATCTTTCCAAAGTTAAATATCTTCGAGAGCTGAAATAATTGCAGGTTGTTATTCATCATCAGGACATTCCACGCATCTTGTAGAGCAAACCTTACATATATGGGTACTTTTTTTTTTTTTATTTTGCTCGTGTCGAAACTTACATAACATTTTATGTATCTATGTTTCGTGTGGAAACTTACCATGCCTCAAGAATCAAATGGTTCTGACTTTTTGGACTTTTTGTTTTTTCCTGCGTTTCTCTCATCGATTAAACTAATACCGTAACTCGCGAGTACATAAAAGACAAAATCTTAACATACACGAATGTGAAACCTTACGCTGTGCCGTCGTCGTTCGCCAAAAACAAGTAAAATTTCATTACTAAAAAATGTTAGTCAATATTATAAAGAACTGTAAAGGTACATTATATGTATCTTTATGATGATTTATTCTATTTATTCGAATTCATACTACCTTTTTGATTATCAAATTTTACTTGCTCTTGGCGAATAACGACGGCACGGCGTACCGTTTCGTAATCGTACATGTTAAAAGTTTGTAATTTATCTACTCGAGAGTTACGGTATTATTTTCATCGATGAGAGAGATGCCGGTAAAAAGAAAAAGTCCAAACGGTCATAACCACTTGAATCTTGAGGTTGGGTAAGTTCCCACACGAAACATAGAATGCAATGCAGAATATTGCACTTTACGTAAGTTTCGACACGAAAAAAAAAGTACCCGTATATGTACTGAGCAATGTTCGAATAGCATACATAATAAATAATAAAATTTAAAATAATTCAATTTTTTTTACTAGATTTATATGGCACTCAACATACATTACATAACTATAAATTAACCAGTGTTTTCACATTGGGTGTACATATAGACTTAATGAATTGTGTCTGTTCATATAACGTTTTAGAGAAGTCTATGCTTTATTTTGTCGTATAGCATACATTATATTCAATGTTTTTCATATGCTATATACTGAAATTACAATCACTGTGTAAATAATGGTCTTCAAATTTCTTTTTAGATTGTTTTTCAAAAAGCATTCATAAATAATAATTAAAATTTTAAATTATTTAATTTTTTTACTAGATTGTTATTACATTATGGTACATCATTCAATGTTATTCTTTTGATATTTACAGAAAATCCAAACACTGTGTTCAAGCTGTTCTTAATATTTCTGTTTAGATTTAGGTCTCATAACTAGGTCTATGATGTTCAAAATCATACAACTTAAGCAGTTCGTCTACGTTCGTTGTCAAAAACAAGTGAATACTGAAGTTATTCAAACCAGAGGAAGACTTTCATTCAAATTGTAAGCACTGCCCTTAACATATCCATCTTGTGGTTAATTTAAATCAAGATGGCTATTTTAAGAGCTGTGTTTATGTTTTGATTTGCTCCACGTCATTAACATCCAACTACTACATTTGTCGCCCTCATAAAGTGTCAAGTACATAGGAATACTGCAGTCATTGAAACCAGAAGAATAACGTATATAAAAAGGTAAACACGATTTTTTTATACATTCAATCATTAGTTTATTTGAATAACGAAGGATATTTACTAATTTTTTTGTATGTTTTATTTGTTCTATGCCGTTCGAAATCTTACAACTGTATCAGTTCGCCTATGTTGAGTGTCGATTACAAGTGAATACTGAAGTTATTCGAACCAGAGGAAGAACTTAATTCAAAAAGTAAGCACCGCCCTTAATATATCCATTCTGTGGTTAGTTTAAATCAGGATGGCTATATTAAGAGCTATGTTTAAGTTTTGATTTTCCGTCTGCTGTTCCACGTCCAACTACTACATTTGTCGCCCTCATAAAGTGTCAAGTACATAGGAATACTGCAGTCATTGAAACCAGAAGAATAACGTATATAAAAAGGTAAACACGATTTTTTATACATTCAATCATTAGTTTATTTGAATTACGAAGGATATTTACTAATTTTGTGTATGTTTTATTTGTTGAAAATCCAAACACTGTGTTCATGCTGTTCTTAATATTTCTGTTTAGATTTTTGACTTCAATATTTTCTTAACATTATTATCATTTCCAATTTAACTTGTTTGTTTTATTTATTACAGAAATTGATGCTGCTGTTTACAACATCGAGTTTAATAAAATATTTAATGTTACCGATGTATCGAAAATGCATAACAAGTTGGTCATTAAGATTACAAACAATACAGCATATGAAACTACCAGTTTTATTGTAGCAGGTAATACTTTAAATTTGGTTATTGATTCTATTTTATCTAAAGAAAAGAGTATATTTTGGTAATTATGTTACCTTACAATAAATTTGAATTTGCTTAAATTGACTATAGCTAAGTGGTATAGTATGGTGATAAGTAATTATTTAGAAAACAACCATAGGTTATTATTTGGATATCTTGGATTATAATTTCGAATAGCGTACATAATCAATAATAAAATTTAAAATAATTCAATTTTTTTTACTAGATTTATATGGCACTCAACATACATTACATAACCATAAATTAACCAGTATTTTCACATTGGGTATACATATAGACTTAATGAATTGTGTCTGTTCCCATAACGTTTTAGAGAAGTCTATGCTTTATTTTGTCGTATAGCATACATTATATTCAATGTTTTTCATATGCTATATACAGAAATTACAATCACTGTGTAAATAATGGTCTTCAAATTTCATTTTAGATTGTTTTTTCAAAAAGCATTCATAAATAATAATTAAAATATTAAATTATTTAATTTTTTTACTAGATTGTTATTACATTATGGTACATCATTCAATGTTATTCTTTTGATATCTACAGAAAATCCAAACACTGTGTTCAAGCTGTTCTTAATATTTCTGTTTAGATTTTTGTCTCATAAGGCACACATAAAAGAAAATTAAAATTTTTAATTTTCAAGAGTTCTGTCACCATTACTATGCTATAGCCGTGGTTTCAACATCATAGTTAAAAAAATTCCAAGGGGAATCCAACTATCGACCCCCTACCCCCCTCAAAAACACCACTGTAAAGTACCTATATAATATTATAGGATATTTAAAATATAACAATTATCCGCTAAGTACTAACTTCTTTTCCATTAATCGGCCAAAACATACTGTTCGTTGAAAATATGGCATTGTGTATAATGGGATTCAGTAATTTAAATTGATATTTACAGCGTTAAAAATGATAACAATAATAATAAATTACACTATTTAACCGAACAAGTGCAATAGCATTTATACGCGCTTAATATTTCGAATCGGAATAGTACGGCGGGCATTTGACGGGGCGTCGGCGACGACATTATCAGTCGGCATATCGAATATACCCCAATGATTATGAATGATAAAAAAAAATTATTGATAACGTCGATCCTTTGCTATCACAGATTATACTCCGTATATTCGCGAGCGACAAACGTTTGCCGATTTATTATAGAAAGTAGTTTTAATTTTCTACGTGAATACAAATTTGTGAATTGATGGAAGAAGTTGATTTACAGCTAATGAAGTATCTACATCTTTCCAAAGTTAAATATCTTCGAGAGCTGAAATAATTGCAGGTTGTTATTCATCATCAGGACATTCCACGCATCTTGTAGAGCAAACCTTACATATATGGGTACTTTTTTTTTTTTTATTTTGCTCGTGTCGAAACTTACATAACATTTTATGTATCTATGTTTCGTGTGGAAACTTACCATGCCTCAAGAATCAAATGGTTCTGACTTTTTGGACTTTTTGTTTTTTCCTGCGTTTCTCTCATCGATTAAACTAATACCGTAACTCGCGAGTACATAAAAGACAAAATCTTAACATACACGAATGTGAAACCTTACGCTGTGCCGTCGTCGTTCGCCAAAAACAAGTAAAATTTCATTACTAAAAAAGGTTAGTCAATATTATAAAGAACTGTAAAGGTACATTATATGTATCTTTATGATGATTTATTCTATTTATTCGAATTCATACTACCTTTTTGATTATCAAATTTTACTTGCTCTTGGCGAATAACGACGGCACGGCGTACCGTTTCGTAATCGTACATGTTAAAAGTTTGTAATTTATCTACTCGAGAGTTACGGTATTATTTTCATCGATGAGAGAGATGCCGGTAAAAAGAAAAAGTCCAAACGGTCATAACCACTTGAATCTTGAGGTTGGGTAAGTTCCCACACGAAACATAGAATGCAATGCAGAATATTGCACTTTACGTAAGTTTCGACACGAAAAAAAAAGTACCCGTATATGTACTGAGCAATGTTCGAATAGCATACATAATAAATAATAAAATTTAAAATAATTCAATTTTTTTTACTAGATTTATATGGCACTCAACATACATTACATAACTATAAATTAACCAGTATTTTCACATTGGGTGTACATATAGACTTAATGAATTGTGTCTGTTCATATAACGTTTTAGAGAAGTCTATGCTTTATTTTGTCGTATAGCATACATTATATTCAATGTTTTTCATATGCTATATACTGAAATTACAATCACTGTGTAAATAATGGTCTTCAAATTTCTTTTTAGATTGTTTTTTCAAAAAGCATTCATAAATAATAATTAAAATATTAAATTATTTAATTTTTTTACTAGATTGTTATTACATTATGGTACATCATTCAATGTTATTCTTTTGATATCTACAGAAAATCCAAACACTGTGTTCAAGCTGTTCTTAATATTTCTGTTTAGATTTTTGTCTCATAAGGCACACATAAAAGAAAATTAAAATTTTTAATTTTCAAGAGTTCTGTCACCATTACTATAGCCGTGGTTTCAACATCATAGTTAAAAAAATTCCAAGGGGAATCCAACTATCGACCCCCTACCCCCCTCAAAAACACCACTGTAAAGTACCTATATAATATTATAGGATATTTAAAATATAACAATTATCCGCTAAGTACTAACTTCTTTTCCATTAATCGGCCAAAACATACTGTTCGTTGAAAATATGGCATTGTGTATAATGGGATTCAGTAATTTAAATTGATATTTACAGCGTTAAAAATGACAACAATAATAATAAATTACACTATTTAACCGAACAAGTGCAATAGCATTTATACGCGCTTAATATTTCGAATCGGAATAGTACGGCGGGCATTTGACGGGGCGTCGGCGACGACATTATCAGTCGGCATATCGAATATACCCCAATGATTATGAATGATAAAAAAAAATTATTGATAACGTCGATCCTTTGCTATCACAGATTATACTCCGTATATTCGCGAGCGACAAACGTTTGCCGATTTATTATAGAAAGTAGTTTTAATTTTCTACGTGAATATAAATTTGTGAATTGATGGAAGAAGTTGATTTACAGCTAATGAAGTATCTACATCTTTCCAAAGTTAAATTTCTTCGAGAGCTGAAATAATTGCAGGTTGTTATTCATCATCAGGACATTCCACGCATCTTGTAGAGCAAACCTTACATATATGGGTACTTTTTTTTTTTTTTATTTTGCTCGTGTCGAAACTTACATAACATTTTATGTATCTATGTTTCGTGTGGAAACTTACCATGCCTCAAGAATCAAATGGTTCTGACTTTTTGGACTTTTTGTTTTTTCCTGCGTTTCTCTCATCGATTAAACTAATACCGTAACTCGCGAGTACATAAAAGACAAAATCTTAACATACACGAATGTGAAACCTTACGCTGTGCCGTCGTCGTTCGCCAAAAACAAGTAAAATTTCATTACTAAAAAAGGTTAGTCAATATTATAAAGAACTGTAAAGGTACATTATATGTATCTTTATGATGATTTATTCTATTTATTCGAATTCATACTACCTTTTTGATTATCAAATTTTACTTGCTCTTGGCGAATAACGACGGCACGGCGTACCGTTTCGTAATCGTACATGTTAAAAGTTTGTAATTTATCTACTCGAGAGTTACGGTATTATTTTCATCGATGAGAGAGATGCCGGTAAAAAGAAAAAGTCCAAACGGTCATAACCACTTGAATCTTGAGGTTGGGTAAGTTCCCACACGAAACATAGAATGCAATGCAGAATATTGCACTTTACGTAAGTTTCGACACGAAAAAAAAAGTACCCGTATATGTACTGAGCAATGTTCGAATAGCATACATAATAAATAATAAAATTTAAAATAATTCAATTTTTTTTACTAGATTTATATGGCACTCAACATACATTACATAACTATAAATTAACCAGTATTTTCACATTGGGTGTACATATAGACTTAATGAATTGTGTCTGTTCATATAACGTTTTAGAGAAGTTTATGCTTTATTTTGTCGTATAGCATACATTATATTCAATGTTTTTCATATGCTATATACTGAAATTACAATCACTGTGTAAATAATGGTCTTCAAATTTCTTTTTAGATTGTTTTTCAAAAAGCATTCATAAATAATAATTAAAATTTTAAATTATTTAATTTTTTTACTAGATAGTTATTACATTATGGTACATCATTCAATGTTATTCTTTTGATATTTACAGAAAATCCAAACACTGTGTTCAAGCTGTTCTTAATATTTCTGTTTAGATTTAGGTCTCATAACTAGGTCTATGATGTTCAAAATCATACAACTTAAGCAGTTCGTCTACGTTCGTTGTCAAAAACAAGTGAATACTGAAGTTATTCAAACCAGAGGAAGACTTTCATTCAAATTGTAAGCACTGCCCTTAACATATCCATCTTGTGGTTAATTTAAATCAAGATGGCTATTTTAAGAGCTGTGTTTATGTTTTGATTTGCTCCACGTCATTAACATCCAACTACTACATTTGTCGCCCTCATAAAGTGTCAAGTACATAGGAATACTGCAGTCATTGAAACCAGAAGAATAACGTATATAAAAAGGTAAACACGATTTTTTTATACATTCAATCATTAGTTTATTTGAATAACGAAGGATATTTACTAATTTTTTTGTATGTTTTATTTGTTCTATGCCGTTCGAAATCTTACAACTGTATCAGTTCGCCTATGTTGAGTGTCGATTACAAGTGAATACTGAAGTTATTCGAACCAGAGGAAGAACTTAATTCAAAAAGTAAGCACCGCCCTTAATATATCCATTCTGTGGTTAGTTTAAATCAGGATGGCTATATTAAGAGCTATGTTTAAGTTTTGATTTTCCGTCTGCTGTTCCACGTCCAACTATTTTATTCGTCGCCTCATTAAAAAGTCAAGTACATAGGAATACTGCAGTCATTGAAACTAGAAGAATAACATTAATAAAAGGTAAACACAATTTTTTTAGACATTCAACCATTAGTTTATTTGAATTACGAAGGATATTTACTAATTTTGTGTATGTTTTATTTGTTCTATGCCGTTCGAAATCTTACAATTGTATCAGTTCGCCTATGTTGAGTGTCGATTACAAGTGAATACTGAAGTTATTCGAACCAGAGGAAGAACTTAATTCAAAAAGTAAGCACCGCCCTTAATATATCCATTCTGTGGTTAGTTTAAATCAGGATGGCTATATTAAGAGCTATGTTTAAGTTTTGATTTTCCGTCTGCTGTTCCACGTCCAACTACTTTATTCGTCGCCTCATTAAAAAGTCAAGTACATAGGAATACTGCAGTCATTGAAACTAGAAGAATAACATTAATAAAAGGTAAACACGATTTTTTATACATTCAATCATTAGTTTATTTGAATTACGAAGGATATTTACTAATTTTGTGTATGTTTTATTTGTTGAAAATCCAAACACTGTGTTCATGCTGTTCTTAATATTTCTGTTTAGATTTTTGACTTCAATATTTTCTTAACATTATTATCATTTCCAATTTAACTTGTTTGTTTTATTTATTACAGAAATTGATGCTGCTGTTTACAACATCGAGTTTAATTAAAATATTTAATGTTACCGATGTATCGAAAATGCATAACAAGTTGGTCTATAAGATTACAAACAATACAGCATATGAAACTACCAGTTTTATTGTAGCAGGTAATACTTTAAATTTGGTTATTGATTCTATTTTATCTAAAGAAAAGAGTATATTTTGGTAATTATGTTACCTTACAATAAATTTGAATTTGCTTAAATTGACTATAGCTAAGTGGTATAGTATGGTGATAAGTAATTATTTAGAAAACAACCATAGGTTATTATTTGGATATCTTGGATTATAATTTCGAATAGCGTACATAATAAATAATAAAATTTAAAATAATTCAATTTTTTTTACTAGATTTATATGGCACTCAACATACATTACATAACCATAAATTAACCAGTATTTTCACATTGGGTATACATATAGACTTAATGAATTGTGTCTGTTCCCATAACGTTTTAGAGAAGTCTATGCTTTATTTTGTCGTATAGCATACATTATATTCAATGTTTTTCATATGCTATATACAGAAATTACAATCACTGTGTAAATAATGGTCTTCAAATTTCTTTTTAGATTGTTTTTTCAAAAAGCATTCATAAATAATAATTAAAATATTAAATTATTTAATTTTTTTACTAGATTGTTATTACATTATGGTACATCATTCAATGTTATTCTTTTGATATCTACAGAAAATCCAAACACTGTGTTCAAGCTGTTCTTAATATTTCTGTTTAGATTTTTGTCTCATAAGGCACACATAAAAGAAAATTAAAATTTTTAATTTTCAAGAGTTCTGTCACCATTACTATGCTATAGCCGTGGTTTCAACATCATAGTTAAAAAAATTCCAAGGGGAATCCAACTATCGACCCCCTACCCCCCTCAAAAACACCACTGTAAAGTACCTATATAATATTATAGGATATTTAAAATATAACAATTATCCGCTAAGTACTAACTTCTTTTCCATTAATCGGCCAAAACATACTGTTCGTTGAAAATATGGCATTGTGTATAATGGGATTCAGTAATTTAAATTGATATTTACAGCGTTAAAAATGACAACAATAATAATAAATTACACTATTTAACCGAACAAGTGCAATAGCATTTATACGCGCTTAATATTTCGAATCGGAATAGTACGGCGGGCATTTGACGGGGCGTCGGCGACGACATTATCAGTCGGCATATCGAATATACCCCAATGATTATGAATGATAAAAAAAAATTATTGATAACGTCGATCCTTTGCTATCACAGATTATACTCCGTATATTCGCGAGCGACAAACGTTTGCCGATTTATTATAGAAAGTAGTTTTAATTTTCTACGTGAATATAAATTTGTGAATTGATGGAAGAAGTTGATTTACAGCTAATGAAGTATCTACATCTTTCCAAAGTTAAATATCTTCGAGAGCTGAAATAATTGCAGGTTGTTATTCATCATCAGGACATTCCACGCATCTTGTAGAGCAAACCTTACATATATGGGTACTTTTTTTTTTTTTATTTTGCTCGTGTCGAAACTTACATAACATTTTATGTATCTATGTTTCGTGTGGAAACTTACCATGCCTCAAGAATCAAATGGTTCTGACTTTTTGGACTTTTTGTTTTTTCCTGCGTTTCTCTCATCGATTAAACTAATACCGTAACTCGCGAGTACATAAAAGACAAAATCTTAACATACACGAATGTGAAACCTTACGCTGTGCCGTCGTCGTTCGCCAAAAACAAGTAAAATTTCATTACTAAAAAAGGTTAGTCAATATTATAAAGAACTGTAAAGGTACATTATATGTATCTTTATGATGATTTATTCTATTTATTCGAATTCATACTACCTTTTTGATTATCAAATTTTACTTGCTCTTGGCGAATAACGACGGCACGGCGTACCGTTTCGTAATCGTACATGTTAAAAGTTTGTAATTTATCTACTCGAGAGTTACGGTATTATTTTCATCGATGAGAGAGATGCCGGTAAAAAGAAAAAGTCCAAACGGTCATAACCACTTGAATCTTGAGGTTGGGTAAGTTCCCACACGAAACATAGAATGCAATGCAGAATATTGCACTTTACGTAAGTTTCGACACGAAAAAAAAAGTACCCGTATATGTACTGAGCAATGTTCGAATAGCATACATAATAAATAATAAAATTTAAAATAATTCAATTTTTTTTACTAGATTTATATGGCACTCAACATACATTACATAACTATAAATTAACCAGTATTTTCACATTGGGTGTACATATAGACTTAATGAATTGTGTCTGTTCATATAACGTTTTAGAGAAGTTTATGCTTTATTTTGTCGTATAGCATACATTATATTCAATGTTTTTCATATGCTATATACTGAAATTACAATCACTGTGTAAATAATGGTCTTCAAATTTCTTTTTAGATTGTTTTTCAAAAAGCATTCTTAAATAATAATTAAAATTTTAAATTATTTAATTTTTTTACTAGATAGTTATTACATTATGGTACATCATTCAATGTTATTCTTTTGATATTTACAGAAAATCCAAACACTGTGTTCAAGCTGTTCTTAATATTTCTGTTTAGATTTAGGTCTCATAACTAGGTCTATGATGTTCAAAATCATACAACTTAAGCAGTTCGTCTACGTTCGTTGTCAAAAACAAGTGAATACTGAAGTTATTCAAACCAGAGGAAGACTTTCATTCAAATTGTAAGCACTGCCCTTAACATATCCATCTTGTGGTTAATTTAAATCAAGATGGCTATTTTAAGAGCTGTGTTTATGTTTTGATTTGCTCCACGTCATTAACATCCAACTACTACATTTGTCGCCCTCATAAAGTGTCAAGTACATAGGAATACTGCAGTCATTGAAACCAGAATAATAACGTATATAAAAAGGTAAACACGATTTTTTTATACATTCAATCATTAGTTTATTTGAATAACGAAGGATATTTACTAATTTTTTTGTATGTTTTATTTGTTCTATGCCGTTCGAAATCTTACAACTGTATCAGTTCGCCTATGTTGAGTGTCGATTACAAGTGAATACTGAAGTTATTCGAACCAGAGGAAGAACTTAATTCAAAAAGTAAGCACCGCCCTTAATATATCCATTCTGTGGTTAGTTTAAATCAGGATGTCTATATTAAGAGCTATGTTTAAGTTTTGATTTTCCGTCTGCTGTTCCACGTCCAACTATTTTATTCGTCGCCTCATTAAAAAGTCAAGTACATAGGAATACTGCAGTCATTGAAACTAGAAGAATAACATTAATAAAAGGTAAACACAATTTTTTTAGACATTCAACCATTAGTTTATTTGAATTACGAAGGATATTTACTAATTTTGTGTATGTTTTATTTGTTCTATGCTGTTCGAAATCCTACAACTGTATCAGTTTTCCTATGTTGAGTGTCAATAACAAGTGAATACTGAAGTTATTCGAACCTGAGGAAGACTTTCATTCAAATTGTAAGCACTGCCCTTAACATATCCATCTTGTGGTTAATTTAAATCAAGATGGCTATTTTAAGAGCTGTGTTTATGTTTTGATTTGCTACACGTCATTAACATCCAACTACTACATTTGTCGCCCTCATAAAGTGTCAAGTACATAGGAATACTGCAGTCATTGAAACCAGAAGAATAACGTATATAAAAAGGTAAACACGATTTTTTATACATTCAATCATTAGTTTATTTGAATTACGAAGGATATTTACTAATTTTGTGTATGTTTTATTTGTTGAAAATCCAAACACTGTGTTCAAGCTGTTCTTAATATTTCTGTTTAGATTTTTGTCTCATAAGGCACACATAAAAGAAAATTAAAATTTTTAATTTTCAAGAGTTCTGTCACCATTACTATGCTATAGCCGTGGTTTCAACATCATAGTTAAAAAAATTGCAAGGGGAATCCAACTATCGACCCCCTACCCCCCTCAAAAACACCACTGTAAAGTACCTATATAATATTATAGGATATTTAAAATATAACAATTATCCGCTAAGTACTAACTTCTTTTCCATTAATCGGCCAAAACATACTATTCGTTGAAAATATGGCATTGTGTATAATGGAATTCAGTAATTTAAATTGGTATTTACAGCGTTAAAAATGACAAAAATAATAATAAATTACACTATTTAACCGAACAAGTGCAATAGCATTTATACGCGCTTAATATTTCGAATCGGAATAGTACGCCGGGCATTTGACGGGGCGTCGGCGACGACATTATCAGTCGGCATATCGAATATACCCCAATGATTATGAATGATAAAAAAAAATTATTGATAACGTCGATCCTTTGCTATCACAGATTATACTCCGTATATTCGCGAGCGACAAACGTTTGCCGATTTATTATAGAAAGTAGTTTTAATTTTCTACGTGAATACAAATTTGTGAATTGATGAAAGAAGTTGATTTACAGCTAATGAAGTATCTACATCTTTCCAAAGTTAAATATCTTCGAGAGCTGAAATAATTGCAGGTTGTTATTCATCATCAGGACATTCCACGCATCTTGTAGAGCAAACCTTACATATATGGGTACTTTTTTTTTTTTTATTTTGCTCGTGTCGAAACTTACATAACATTTTATGTATCTATGTTTCGTGTGGAAACTTACCATGCCTCAAGAATCAAATGGTTCTGACTTTTTGGACTTTTTGTTTTTTCCTGCGTTTCTCTCATCGATTAAACTAATACCGTAACTCGCGAGTACATAAAAGACAAAATCTTAACATACACGAATGTGAAACCTTACGCTGTGCCGTCGTCGTTCGCCAAAAACAAGTAAAATTTCATTACTAAAAAAGGTTAGTCAATATTATAAAGAACTGTAAAGGTACATTATATGTATCTTTATGATGATTTATTCTATTTATTCGAATTCATACTACCTTTTTGATTATCAAATTTTACTTGCTCTTGGCGAATAACGACGGCACGGCGTACCGTTTCGTAATCGTACATGTTAAAAGTTTGTAATTTATCTACTCGAGAGTTACGGTATTATTTTCATCGATGAGAGAGATGCCGGTAAAAAGAAAAAGTCCAAACGGTCATAACCACTTGAATCTTGAGGTTGGGTAAGTTCCCACACGAAACATAGAATGCAATGCAGAATATTGCACTTTACGTAAGTTTCGACACGAAAAAAAAAGTACCCGTATATGTACTGAGCAATGTTCGAATAGCATACATAATAAATAATAAAATTTAAAATAATTCAATTTTTTTTACTAGATTTATATGGCACTCAACATACATTACATAACTATAAATTAACCAGTATTTTCACATTGGGTGTACATATAGACTTAATGAATTGTGTCTGTTCCTATAACGTTTTAGAGAAGTCTATGCTTTATTTTGTCGTATAGCATACATTATATTCAATGTTTTTCATATGCTATATACTGAAATTACAATCACTGTGTAAATAATGGTCTTCAAATTTCTTTTTAGATTGTTTTTTCAAAAAGCATTCATAAATAATAATTAAAATTTTAAATTATTTAATTTTTTTACTAGATTGTTATTACATTATGGTACATCATTCAATGTTATTCTTTTGATATCTACAGAAAATCCAAACACTGTGTTCAAGCTGTTCTTAATATTTCTGTTTAGATTTAGGTCTCATAACTAGGTCTATGATGTTCAAACAAAATCATACAACTTAAGCAGTTCGTCTACGTTCGTTGTCAAAAACAAGTGAATACTGAAGTTATTCAAACCAGAGGAAGACTTTCATTCAAATTGTAAGCACTGCCCTTAACATATCCATCTTGTGGTTAATTTAAATCAGGATGGCTATATTAAGAGCAATGTTTAGGTTTTGATTTTCCGTCTGCTGTTCCACGTCCAACTACTACATTTGTCGCCCTCATAAAGTGTCAAGTACATAGGAATACTGCAGTCATTGAAACCAGAAGAATAACGTATATAAAAAGGTAAACACGATTTTTTATACATTCAATCATTAGTTTATTTGAATTACGAAGGATATTTACTAATTTTGTGTATGTTTTATTTGTTGAAAATCCAAACACTGTGTTCATGCTGTTCTTAATATTTCTGTTTAGATTTTTGACTTCAATATTTTCTTAACATTATTATCATTTCCAATTTAACTTGTTTGTTTTATTTATTACAGAAATTGATGCTGCTGTTTACAACATCGAGTTTAATTAAAATATTTAATGTTACCGATGTATCGAAAATGCATAACAAGTTGGTCATTAAGATTACAAACAATACAGCATATGAAACTACCAGTTTTATTGTAGCAGGTAATACTTTAAATTTGGTTATTGATTCTATTTTATCTAAAGAAAAGAGTATATTTTGGTAATTATGTTACCTTACAATAAATTTGAATTTGCTTAAATTGACTATAGCTAAGTGGTATACTATGGTGATAAGTAATTATTTAGAAAACAACCATAGGTTATTATTTGGATATCTTGGATTATAATTTCGAATAGCTTACATAATAAATAATAAAATTTAAAATAATTCAATTTTTTTTACTAGATTTATATGGCACTCAACATACATTACATAACTATAAATTAACCAGTATTTTCACATTGGGTATACATATAGACTTAATGAATTGTGTCTGTTCCCATAACGTTTTAGAGAAGTCTATGCTTTATTTTGTCGTATAGCATACATTATATCCAATGTTTTTCATATGCTATATACAGAAATTACAATCACTGTGTAAATAATGGTCTTCAAATTTCTTTTTAGATTGTTTTTTCAAAAAGCATTCATAAATAATAATTAAAATTTTAAATTATTTAATTTTTTTACTAGATTGTTATTACATTATGGTACATCATTCAATGTTATTCTTTTGATATCTACAGAAAATCCAAACACTGTGTTCAAGCTGTTCTTAATATTTCTGTTTAGATTTTTGTCTCATAAGGCACACATAAAAGAAAATTAAAATTTTTAATTTTCAAGAGTTCTGTCACCATTACTATGCTATAGCTGTGGTTAAAACATCATAGTTAAAAAAATTCCAAGGGAATCCAACTATCGACCCCCTACCCCCCTCAAAAACACCACTGTAAAGTACCTATATAATATTATAGGATATTTAAAATATAACAATTATCTGCTAAGTACTAACTTCTTTTCCATTAATCGGCCAAAACATACTATTCGTTGAAAATATGGCATTGTGTATAATGGAATTCAGTAATTTAAATTGGTATTTACAGCGTTAAAAATGACAAAAATAATAATAAATTACACTATTTAACCGAACAAGTGCAATAGCATTTATACGCGCTTAATATTTCGAATCGGAATAGTACGCCGGGCATTTGACGGGGCGTCGGCGACGACATTATCAGTCGGCATATCGAATATACCCCAATGATTATGAATGATAAAAAAAAATTATTGATAACGTCGATCCTTTGCTATCACAGATTATACTCCGTATATTCGCGAGCGACAAACGTTTGCCGATTTATTATAGAAAGTAGTTTTAATTTTCTACGTGAATACAAATTTGTGAATTGATGGAAGAAGTTGATTTACAGCTAATGAAGTATCTACATCTTTCCAAAGTTAAATATCTTCGAGAGCTGAAATAATTGCAGGTTGTTATTCATCATCAGGACATTCCACGCATCTTGTAGAGCAAACCTTACATATATGGGTACTTTTTTTTTTTTTATTTTGCTCGTGTCGAAACTTACATAACATTTTATGTATCTATGTTTCGTGTGGAAACTTACCATGCCTCAAGAATCAAATGGTTCTGACTTTTTGGACTTTTTGTTTTTTCCTGCGTTTCTCTCATCGATTAAACTAATACCGTAACTCGCGAGTACATAAAAGACAAAATCTTAACATACACGAATGTGAAACCTTACGCTGTGCCGTCGTCGTTCGCCAAAAACAAGTAAAATTTCATTACTAAAAAAGGTTAGTCAATATTATAAAGAACTGTAAAGGTACATTATATGTATCTTTATGATGATTTATTCTATTTATTCGAATTCATACTACCTTTTTGATTATCAAATTTTACTTGCTCTTGGCGAATAACGACGGCACGGCGTACCGTTTCGTAATCGTACATGTTAAAAGTTTGTAATTTATCTACTCGAGAGTTACGGTATTATTTTCATCGATGAGAGAGATGCCGGTAAAAAGAAAAAGTCCAAACGGTCATAACCACTTGAATCTTGAGGTTGGGTAAGTTCCCACACGAAACATAGAATGCAATGCAGAATATTGCACTTTACGTAAGTTTCGACACGAAAAAAAAAGTACCCGTATATGTACTGAGCAATGTTATTAACGTACGGGCAATGGCCAAAAAATAGTAGTAGTAGTTTTTTCTACGATTTCAGCAATACTTGCACAGACGAAAACACCTATATTAATAGATTAAATTTTTTATTAGAACTACTGTAACTTGTATCGATTGCGATTATAATATATAATATAAACTATAGACCCAACTAACATCGTGCAAATGAGATTTCAAGAATGTACATTTTATTATTAGCATATTAAGGTTACTAATACTTTTTGGTAGATTTAGAAAGTTTTTAATTGATTTTTCTTCACTGTAAAATAAAAGCATAGCATATATGTATTAAAATTTATATTACATTGTTTTTTACAGATTTATACTACCATCAATACATTAATTCCAAACAGCTAAGTGTGTGGATTTGTCAATTTTCTAGGTAATTTTTATTTTTTAACTTCTGGTATAGAAATAAGATTTTTTTTTTTTTTGTTTAACTTTGTTGTAAATAATACTAAAATTATTATCATCTGATCTTAGTTTAATAAAATATTCTCTAAGATATTTCACTAAAAATACTTCAGATAACAGATCTATAACTGGTACTTTTTGAATCACATTAAAACTGTATTTAATATATGAATAGAAATAATAAAATGAAAACATTTCATTCGAAAATTATGCCTCTAACTTCAGTTATATTTGTTTTGTTGGTAATGACCTCTTAGCATTTAAGTAACGCTGAATTTTTCAAAGCTTTTCTACTTGACGGTTTTCCTGCTTATTAAAATAATGTACACATATAGATAATTGTTCATCGTTTTAGTCACTGATCTCATTAGCTATAATATAAACCATCCTATTTTTTACTCTACTTGAAATGTATTGTTTCATAACAAATTTTCTAATTGTTCACTAAACCTTGTATCATACTTATTTAACACAAACCAATTAAATACATTTTTTTCTTATACTATTGATAATTTTTTCTGATTTCACTGTAGGTTTATAGTGCGTCAATTACCTAGTCCTTATTATAACCTTCTAGATTCTATCAGTAAAATTGCTATAACACACAATTTAAATTTTTTTTTTTTTAATTCCAAAATCAGGTATTCAATAACACTTGGTGATTGACTTTGTTTTATGTATTTCTTATGACTTGATTTCAGAACAAAAAAAAAAAAAACATCAAAATAATTCTTTCTGTTTAAAAAGATATACAACTCTCCCTAAATCCTTTTGCAATGACTATTATTTTCATATAGAATTTAAATTGTCCAGCATTAACGTATAAGCACATCACAATATTTACTCAGAATATTTCTTTTAGTATTACATCGTATCTTCTGAAAAAAAATGAATAAATGTCTCATTTTTATTGCTAAATATGAATTATTTTATCCTACATTGCAAACAATAGTTCAGTACCCAACTAACGTCATGTAAATGAGACTTCAATATTTTCTTAACATTATTATCATTTCCAATTTAACTTGTTTGTTTTATTTATTACAGAAATTGATGCTGCTGTTTACAACATCGAGTTTAATTAAAATATTTAATGTTACCGATGTATCGAAAATGCATAACAAGTTGGTCATTAAGATTACAAACAATACAGCATATGAAACTACCAGTTTTATTGTAGCAGGTAATACTTTAAATTTGGTTATTGATTCTATTTTATCTAAAGAAAAGAGTATATTTTGGTAATTATGTTACCTTACAATAAATTTGAATTTGCTTAAATTGACTATAGCTAAGTGGTATACTATGGTGATAAGTAATTATTTAGAAAACAACCATAGGTTATTATTTGGATATCTTGGATTATAATTTCGAATAGCGTACATAATAAATAATAAAATTTAAAATAATTCAATTTTTTTTACTAGATTTATATGGCACTCAACATACATTACATAACTATAAATTAACCAGTATTTTCACATTGGGTATACATATAGACTTAATGAATTGTGTCTGTTCCCATAACGTTTTAGAGAAGTCTATGCTTTATTTTGTCGTATAGCATACATTATATTCAATGTTTTTCATATGCTGTATACAGAAATTACAATCACTGTGTAAATAATGGTCTTCAAATTTCTTTTTAGATTGTTTTTTCAAAAAGCATTCATAAATAATAATTAAAATTTTAAATTATTTAATTTTTTTACTAGATTGTTATTACATTATGGCACATCATTCAATGTTATTCTTTTGATATCTACAGAAAATCCAAACACTGTGTTCAAGCTGTTCTTAATATTTCTGTTTAGATTTTTGTCTCATAAGGCACACATAAAAGAAAATTAAAATTTTTAATTTTCAAGAGTTCTGTCACCATTACTATGCTATAGCCGTGGTTAAAACATCATAGTTAAAAAAATTCCAAGGGAATCCAACTATCGACCCCCTACCCCCCTCAAAAACACCACTGTAAAGTACCTATATAATATTATAGGATATTTAAAATATAACAATTATCCGCTAAGTACTAACTTCTTTTCCATTAATTGGCCAAAACATACTATTCGTTGAAAATATGGCATTGTGTATAATGGAATTCAGTAATTTAAATTGGTATTTACAGCGTTAAAAATGACAAAAATAATAATAAATTACACTATTTAACCGAACAAGTGCAATAGCATTTATACGCGCTTAATATTTCGAATCGGAATAGTACGCCGGGCATTTGACGGGGCGTCGGCGACGACATTATCAGTCGGCATATCGAATATACCCCAATGATTATGAATGATAAAAAAAAATTATTGATAACGTCGATCCTTTGCTATCACAGATTATACTCCGTATATTCGCGAGCGACAAACGTTTGCCGATTTATTATAGAAAGTAGTTTTAATTTTCTACGTGAATACAAATTTGTGAATTGATGGAAGAAGTTGATTTACAGCTAATGAAGTATCTACATCTTTCCAAAGTTAAATATCTTCGAGAGCTGAAATAATTGCAGGTTGTTATTCATCATCAGGACATTCCACGCATCTTGTAGAGCAAACCTTACATATATGGGTACTTTTTTTTTTTTTATTTTGCTCGTGTCGAAACTTACATAACATTTTATGTATCTATGTTTCGTGTGGAAACTTACCATGCCTCAAGAATCAAATGGTTCTGACTTTTTGGACTTTTTGTTTTTTCCTGCGTTTCTCTCATCGATTAAACTAATACCGTAACTCGCGAGTACATAAAAGACAAAATCTTAACATACACGAATGTGAAACCTTACGCTGTGCCGTCGTCGTTCGCCAAAAACAAGTAAAATTTCATTACTAAAAAAGGTTAGTCAATATTATAAAGAACTGTAAAGGTACATTATATGTATCTTTATGATGATTTATTCTATTTATTCGAATTCATACTACCTTTTTGATTATCAAATTTTACTTGCTCTTGGCGAATAACGACGGCACGGCGTACCGTTTCGTAATCGTACATGTTAAAAGTTTGTAATTTATCTACTCGAGAGTTACGGTATTATTTTCATCGATGAGAGAGATGCCGGTAAAAAGAAAAAGTCCAAACGGTCATAACCACTTGAATCTTGAGGTTGGGTAAGTTCCCACACGAAACATAGAATGCAATGCAGAATATTGCACTTTACGTAAGTTTCGACACGAAAAAAAAAGTACCCGTATATGTACTGAGCAATGTTATTAACGTACGGGCAATGGCCAAAAAATAGTAGTAGTAGTTTTTTCTACGATTTCAGCAATACTTGCACAGACGAAAACACCTATATTAATAGATTAAATTTTTTATTAGAACTACTGTAACTTGTATCGATTGCGATTATAATATATAATATAAACTATAGACCCAACTAACATCGTGCAAATGAGATTTCAAGAATGTACATTTTATTATTAGCATATTAAGGTTACTAATACTTTTTGGTAGATTTAGAAAGTTTTTAATTGATTTTTCTTCACTGTAAAATAAAAGCATAGCATATATGTATTAAAATTTATATTACATTATTTTTTACAGATTTATACTACCATCAATACATTAATTCCAAACAGCTAAGTGTGTGGATTTGTCAATTTTCTAGGTAATTTTTATTTTTTAACTTCTGGTATAGAAATAAGATTTTTTTTTTTTTTGTTTAACTTTGTTGTAAATAATACTAAAATTATTATCATCTGATCTTAGTTTAATAAAATATTCTCTAAGATATTTCACTAAAAATACTTCAGATAACAGATCTATAACTGGTACTTTTTGAATCACATTAAAACTGTATTTAATATATGAATAGAAATAATAAAATCAAAACATTTCATTCGAAAATTATGCCTCTAACTTCAGTTATATTTGTTTTGTTGGTAATGACCTCTTAGCATTTAAGTAACGCTGAATTTTTCAAAGCTTTTCTACTTGACGGTTTTCCTGCTTATTAAAATAATGTACACATATAGATAATTGTTCATCGTTTTAGTCACTGATCTCATTAGCTATAATATAAACCATCCTATTTTTTACTCTACTTGAAATGTATTGTTTCATAACAAATTTTCTAATTGTTCACTAAACCTTGTATCATACTTATTTAACACAAACCAATTAAATACATTTTTTTCTTATACTATTGATAATTTTTTCTGATTTCACTGTAGGTTTATAGTGCGTCAATTACCTAGTCCTTATTATAACCTTCTAGATTCTATCAGTAAAATTGCTATAACACACAATTTAAATTTTTTTTTTTTTTAATTCCAAAATCAGGTATTCAATAACACTTGGTGATTGACTTTGTTTTATGTATTTCTTATGACTTGATTTCAGAACAAAAAAAAAAAAAACATCAAAATAATTCTTTCTGTTTAAAAAGATATACAACTCTCCCTAAATCCTTTTGCAATGACTATTATTTTCATATAGAATTTAAATTGTCCAGCATTAACGTATAAGCACATCACAATATTTACTCAGAATATTTCTTTTAGTATTACATCGTATCTTCTGAAAAAAAATGAATAAATGTCTCATTTTTATTGCTAAATATGAATTATTTTATCCTACATTGCAAACAATAGTTCAGTACCCAACTAACGTCATGTAAATGAGACTTCAATATTTTCTTAACATTATTATCATTTCCAATTTAACTTGTTTGTTTTATTTATTACAGAAATTGATGCTGCTGTTTACAACATCGAGTTTAATTAAAATATTTAATGTTACCGATGTATCGAAAATGCATAACAAGTTGGTCATTAAGATTACAAACAATACAGCATATGAAACTACCAGTTTTATTGTAGCAGGTAATACTTTAAATTTGGTTATTGATTCTATTTTATCTAAAGAAAAGAGTATATTTTGGTAATTATGTTACCTTACAATAAATTTGAATTTGCTTAAATTGACTATAGCTAAGTGGTATACTATGGTGATAAGTAATTATTTAGAAAACAACCATAGGTTATTATTTGGATATCTTGGATTATAATTTCGAATAGCGTACATAATAAATAATAAAATTTAAAATAATTCAATTTTTTTTACTAGATTTATATGGCACTCAACATACATTACATAACTATAAATTAACCAGTATTTTCACATTGGGTATACATATAGACTTAATGAATTGTGTCTGTTCCCATAACGTTTTAGAGAAGTCTATGCTTTATTTTGTCGTATAGCATACATTATATTCAATGTTTTTCATATGCTGTATACAGAAATTACAATCACTGTGTAAATAATGGTCTTCAAATTTCTTTTTAGATTGTTTTTTCAAAAAGCATTCATAAATAATAATTAAAATTTTAAATTATTTAATTTTTTTACTAGATTGTTATTACATTATGGCACATCATTCAATGTTATTCTTTTGATATCTACAGAAAATCCAAACACTGTGTTCAAGCTGTTCTTAATATTTCTGTTTAGATTTTTGTCTCATAAGGCACACATAAAAGAAAATTAAAATTTTTAATTTTCAAGAGTTCTGTCACCATTACTATGCTATAGCCGTGGTTAAAACATCATAGTTAAAAAAATTCCAAGGGAATCCAACTATCGACCCCCTACCCCCCTCAAAAACACCACTGTAAAGTACCTATATAATATTATAGGATATTTAAAATATAACAATTATCCGCTAAGTACTAACTTCTTTTCCATTAATTGGCCAAAACATACTATTCGTTGAAAATATGGCATTGTGTATAATGGAATTCAGTAATTTAAATTGGTATTTACAGCGTTAAAAATGACAAAAATAATAATAAATTACACTATTTAACCGAACAAGTGCAATAGCATTTATACGCGCTTAATATTTCGAATCGGAATAGTACGCCGGGCATTTGACGGGGCGTCGGCGACGACATTATCAGTCGGCATATCGAATATACCCCAATGATTATGAATGATAAAAAAAAATTATTGATAACGTCGATCCTTTGCTATCACAGATTATACTCCGTATATTCGCGAGCGACAAACGTTTGCCGATTTATTATAGAAAGTAGTTTTAATTTTCTACGTGAATACAAATTTGTGAATTGATGGAAGAAGTTGATTTACAGCTAATGAAGTATCTACATCTTTCCAAAGTTAAATATCTTCGAGAGCTGAAATAATTGCAGGTTGTTATTCATCATCAGGACATTCCACGCATCTTGTAGAGCAAACCTTACATATATGGGTACTTTTTTTTTTTTTATTTTGCTCGTGTCGAAACTTACATAACATTTTATGTATCTATGTTTCGCGTGGAAACTTACCATGCCTCAAGAATCAAATGGTTCTGACTTTTTGGACTTTTTGTTTTTTCCTGCGTTTCTCTCATCGATTAAACTAATACCGTAACTCGCGAGTACATAAAAGACAAAATCTTAACATACACGAATGTGAAACCTTACGCTGTGCCGTCGTCGTTCGCCAAAAACAAGTAAAATTTCATTACTAAAAAAGGTTAGTCAATATTATAAAGAACTGTAAAGGTACATTATATGTATCTTTATGATGATTTATTCTATTTATTCGAATTCATACTACCTTTTTGATTATCAAATTTTACTTGCTCTTGGCGAATAACGACGGCACGGCGTACCGTTTCGTAATCGTACATGTTAAAAGTTTGTAATTTATCTACTCGAGAGTTACGGTATTATTTTCATCGATGAGAGAGATGCCGGTAAAAAGAAAAAGTCCAAACGGTCATAACCACTTGAATCTTGAGGTTGGGTAAGTTCCCACACGAAACATAGAATGCAATGCAGAATATTGCACTTTACGTAAGTTTCGACACGAAAAAAAAAGTACCCGTATATGTACTGAGCAATGTTATTAACGTACGGGCAATGGCCAAAAAATAGTAGTAGTAGTTTTTTCTACGATTTCAGCAATACTTGCACAGACGAAAACACCTATATTAATAGATTAAATTTTTTATTAGAACTACTGTAACTTGTATCGATTGCGATTATAATATATAATATAAACTATAGACCCAACTAACATCGTGCAAATGAGATTTCAAGAATGTACATTTTATTATTAGCATATTAAGGTTACTAATACTTTTTGGTAGATTTAGAAAGTTTTTAATTGATTTTTCTTCACTGTAAAATAAAAGCATAGCATATATGTATTAAAATTTATATTACATTATTTTTTACAGATTTATACTACCATCAATACATTAATTCCAAACAGCTAAGTGTGTGGATTTGTCAATTTTCTAGGTAATTTTTATTTTTTAACTTCTGGTATAGAAATAAGATTTTTTTTTTTTTTGTTTAACTTTGTTGTAAATAATACTAAAATTATTATCATCTGATCTTAGTTTAGTAAAATATTCTCTAAGATATTTCACTAAAAATACTTCAGATAACAGATCTATAACTGGTACTTTTTGAATCACATTAAAACTGTATTTAATATATGAATAGAAATAATAAAATCAAAACATTTCATTCGAAAATTATGCCTCTAACTTCAGTTATATTTGTTTTGTTGGTAATGACCTCTTAGCATTTAAGTAACGCTGAATTTTTCAAAGCTTTTCTACTTGACGGTTTTCCTGCTTATTAAAATAATGTACACATATAGATAATTGTTCATCGTTTTAGTCACTGATCTCATTAGCTATAATATAAACCATCCTATTTTTTACTCTACTTGAAATGTATTGTTTCATAACAAATTTTCTAATTGTTCACTAAACCTTGTATCATACTTATTTAACACAAACCAATTAAATACATTTTTTTCTTATACTATTGATAATTTTTTCTGATTTCACTGTAGGTTTATAGTGCGTCAATTACCTAGTCCTTATTATAACCTTCTAGATTCTATCAGTAAAATTGCTATAACACACAATTTAAATTTTTTTTTTTTTAATTCCAAAATCAGGTATTCAATAACACTTGGTGATTGACTTTGTTTTATGTATTTCTTATGACTTGATTTCAGAACAAAAAAAAAAAAAACATCAAAATAATTCTTTCTGTTTAAAAAGATATACAACTCTCCCTAAATCCTTTTGCAATGACTATTATTTTCATATAGAATTTAAATTGTCCAGCATTAACGTATAAGCACATCACAATATTTACTCAGAATATTTCTTTTAGTATTACATCGTATCTTCTGAAAAAAAATGAATAAATGTCTCATTTTTATTGCTAAATATGAATTATTTTATCCTACATTGCAAACAATAGTTCAGTACCCAACTAACGTCATGTAAATGAGACTTCAATATTTTCTTAACATTATTATCATTTCCAATTTAACTTGTTTGTTTTATTTATTACAGAAATTGATGCTGCTGTTTACAACATCGAGTTTAATTAAAATATTTAATGTTACCGATGTATCGAAAATGCATAACAAGTTGGTCATTAAGATTACAAACAATACAGCATATGAAACTACCAGTTTTATTGTAGCAGGTAATACTTTAAATTTGGTTATTGATTCTATTTTATCTAAAGAAAAGAGTATATTTTGGTAATTATGTTACCTTACAATAAATTTGAATTTGCTTAAATTGACTATAGCTAAGTGGTATACTATGGTGATAAGTAATTATTTAGAAAACAACCATAGGTTATTATTTGGATATCTTGGATTATAATTTCGAATAGCGTACATAATAAATAATAAAATTTAAAATAATTCAATTTTTTTTACTAGATTTATATGGCACTCAACATACATTACATAACTATAAATTAACCAGTATTTTCACATTGGGTATACATATAGACTTAATGAATTGTGTCTGTTCCCATAACGTTTTAGAGAAGTCTATGCTTTATTTTGTCGTATAGCATACATTATATTCAATGTTTTTCATATGCTGTATACAGAAATTACAATCACTGTGTAAATAATGGTCTTCAAATTTCTTTTTAGATTGTTTTTTCAAAAAGCATTCATAAATAATAATTAAAATTTTAAATTATTTAATTTTTTTACTAGATTGTTATTACATTATGGCACATCATTCAATGTTATTCTTTTGATATCTACAGAAAATCCAAACACTGTGTTCAAGCTGTTCTTAATATTTCTGTTTAGATTTTTGTCTCATAAGGCACACATAAAAGAAAATTAAAATTTTTAATTTTCAAGAGTTCTGTCACCATTACTATGCTATAGCCGTGGTTAAAACATCATAGTTAAAAAAATTCCAAGGGAATCCAACTATCGACCCCCTACCCCCCTCAAAAACACCACTGTAAAGTACCTATATAATATTATAGGATATTTAAAATATAACAATTATCCGCTAAGTACTAACTTCTTTTCCATTAATTGGCCAAAACATACTATTCGTTGAAAATATGGCATTGTGTATAATGGAATTCAGTAATTTAAATTGGTATTTACAGCGTTAAAAATGACAAAAATAATAATAAATTACACTATTTAACCGAACAAGTGCAATAGCATTTATACGCGCTTAATATTTCGAATCGGAATAGTACGCCGGGCATTTGACGGGGCGTCGGCGACGACATTATCAGTCGGCATATCGAATATACCCCAATGATTATGAATGATAAAAAAAAATTATTGATAACGTCGATCCTTTGCTATCACAGATTATACTCCGTATATTCGCGAGCGACAAACGTTTGCCGATTTATTATAGAAAGTAGTTTTAATTTTCTACGTGAATACAAATTTGTGAATTGATGGAAGAAGTTGATTTACAGCTAATGAAGTATCTACATCTTTCCAAAGTTAAATATCTTCGAGAGCTGAAATAATTGCAGGTTGTTATTCATCATCAGGACATTCCACGCATCTTGTAGAGCAAACCTTACATATATGGGTACTTTTTTTTTTTTTATTTTGCTCGTGTCGAAACTTACATAACATTTTATGTATCTATGTTTCGTGTGGAAACTTACCATGCCTCAAGAATCAAATGGTTCTGACTTTTTGGACTTTTTGTTTTTTCCTGCGTTTCTCTCATCGATTAAACTAATACCGTAACTCGCGAGTACATAAAAGACAAAATCTTAACATACACGAATGTGAAACCTTACGCTGTGCCGTCGTCGTTCGCCAAAAACAAGTAAAATTTCATTACTAAAAAAGGTTAGTCAATATTATAAAGAACTGTAAAGGTACATTATATGTATCTTTATGATGATTTATTCTATTTATTCGAATTCATACTACCTTTTTGATTATCAAATTTTACTTGCTCTTGGCGAATAACGACGGCACGGCGTACCGTTTCGTAATCGTACATGTTAAAAGTTTGTAATTTATCTACTCGAGAGTTACGGTATTATTTTCATCGATGAGAGAGATGCCGGTAAAAAGAAAAAGTCCAAACGGTCATAACCACTTGAATCTTGAGGTTGGGTAAGTTCCCACACGAAACATAGAATGCAATGCAGAATATTGCACTTTACGTAAGTTTCGACACGAAAAAAAAAGTACCCGTATATGTACTGAGCAATGTTATTAACGTACGGGCAATGGCCAAAAAATAGTAGTAGTAGTTTTTTCTACGATTTCAGCAATACTTGCACAGACGAAAACACCTATATTAATAGATTAAATTTTTTATTAGAACTACTGTAACTTGTATCGATTGCGATTATAATATATAATATAAACTATAGACCCAACTAACATCGTGCAAATGAGATTTCAAGAATGTACATTTTATTATTAGCATATTAAGGTTACTAATACTTTTTGGTAGATTTAGAAAGTTTTTAATTGATTTTTCTTCACTGTAAAATAAAAGCATAGCATATATGTATTAAAATTTATATTACATTATTTTTTACAGATTTATACTACCATCAATACATTAATTCCAAACAGCTAAGTGTGTGGATTTGTCAATTTTCTAGGTAATTTTTATTTTTTAACTTCTGGTATAGAAATAAGATTTTTTTTTTTTTTGTTTAACTTTGTTGTAAATAATACTAAAATTATTATCATCTGATCTTAGTTTAGTAAAATATTCTCTAAGATATTTCACTAAAAATACTTCAGATAACAGATCTATAACTGGTACTTTTTGAATCACATTAAAACTGTATTTAATATATGAATAGAAATAATAAAATCAAAACATTTCATTCGAAAATTATGCCTCTAACTTCAGTTATATTTGTTTTGTTGGTAATGACCTCTTAGCATTTAAGTAACGCTGAATTTTTCAAAGCTTTTCTACTTGACGGTTTTCCTGCTTATTAAAATAATGTACACATATAGATAATTGTTCATCGTTTTAGTCACTGATCTCATTAGCTATAATATAAACCATCCTATTTTTTACTCTACTTGAAATGTATTGTTTCATAACAAATTTTCTAATTGTTCACTAAACCTTGTATCATACTTATTTAACACAAACCAATTAAATACATTTTTTTCTTATACTATTGATAATTTTTTCTGATTTCACTGTAGGTTTATAGTGCGTCAATTACCTAGTCCTTATTATAACCTTCTAGATTCTATCAGTAAAATTGCTATAACACACAATTTAAATTTTTTTTTTTTTAATTCCAAAATCAGGTATTCAATAACACTTGGTGATTGACTTTGTTTTATGTATTTCTTATGACTTGATTTCAGAACAAAAAAAAAAAACATCAAAATAATTCTTTCTGTTTAAAAAGATATACAACTCTCCCTAAATCCTTTTGCAATGACTATTATTTTCATATAGAATTTAAATTGTCCAGCATTAACGTATAAGCACATCACAATATTTACTCAGAATATTTCTTTTAGTATTACATCGTATCTTCTGAAAAAAAATGAATAAATGTCTCATTTTTATTGCTAAATATGAATTATTTTATCCTACATTGCAAACAATAGTTCAGTACCCAACTAACGTCATGTAAATGAGACTTCAATATTTTCTTAACATTATTATCATTTCCAATTTAACTTGTTTGTTTTATTTATTACAGAAATTGATGCTGCTGTTTACAACATCGAGTTTAATTAAAATATTTAATGTTACCGATGTATCGAAAATGCATAACAAGTTGGTCATTAAGATTACAAACAATACAGCATATGAAACTACCAGTTTTATTGTAGCAGGTAATACTTTAAATTTGGTTATTGATTCTATTTTATCTAAAGAAAAGAGTATATTTTGGTAATTATGTTACCTTACAATAAATTTGAATTTGCTTAAATTGACTATAGCTAAGTGGTATACTATGGTGATAAGTAATTATTTAGAAAACAACCATAGGTTATTATTTGGATATCTTGGATTATAATTTCGAATAGCGTACATAATAAATAATAAAATTTAAAATAATTAAATTTTTTTTACTAGATTTATATGGCACTCAACATACATTACATAACTATAAATTAACCAGTATTTTCACATTGGGTATACATATAGACTTAATGAATTGTGTCTGTTCCCATAACGTTTTAGAGAAGTCTATGCTTTATTTTGTCGTATAGCATACATTATATTCAATGTTTTTCATATGCTGTATACAGAAATTACAATCACTGTGTAAATAATGGTCTTCAAATTTCTTTTTAGATTGTTTTTTCAAAAAGCATTCATAAATAATAATTAAAATTTTAAATTATTTAATTTTTTTACTAGATTGTTATTACATTATGGCACATCATTCAATGTTATTCTTTTGATATCTACAGAAAATCCAAACACTGTGTTCAAGCTGTTCTTAATATTTCTGTTTAGATTTTTGTCTCATAAGGCACACATAAAAGAAAATTAAAATTTTTAATTTTCAAGAGTTCTGTCACCATTACTATGCTATAGCCGTGGTTAAAACATCATAGTTAAAAAAATTCCAAGGGAATCCAACTATCGACCCCCTACCCCCCTCAAAAACACCACTGTAAAGTACCTATATAATATTATAGGATATTTAAAATATAACAATTATCCGCTAAGTACTAACTTCTTTTCCATTAATTGGCCAAAACATACTATTCGTTGAAAATATGGCATTGTGTATAATGGAATTCAGTAATTTAAATTGGTATTTACAGCGTTAAAAATGACAAAAATAATAATAAATTACACTATTTAACCGAACAAGTGCAATAGCATTTATACGCGCTTAATATTTCGAATCGGAATAGTACGCCGGGCATTTGACGGGGCGTCGGCGACGACATTATCAGTCGGCATATCGAATATACCCCAATGATTATGAATGATAAAAAAAAATTATTGATAACGTCGATCCTTTGCTATCACAGATTATACTCCGTATATTCGCGAGCGACAAACGTTTGCCGATTTATTATAGAAAGTAGTTTTAATTTTCTACGTGAATACAAATTTGTGAATTGATGGAAGAAGTTGATTTACAGCTAATGAAGTATCTACATCTTTCCAAAGTTAAATATCTTCGAGAGCTGAAATAATTGCAGGTTGTTATTCATCATCAGGACATTCCACGCATCTTGTAGAGCAAACCTTACATATATGGGTACTTTTTTTTTTTTTATTTTGCTCGTGTCGAAACTTACATAACATTTTATGTATCTATGTTTCGTGTGGAAACTTACCATGCCTCAAGAATCAAATGGTTCTGACTTTTTGGACTTTTTGTTTTTTCCTGCGTTTCTCTCATCGATTAAACTAATACCGTAACTCGCGAGTACATAAAAGACAAAATCTTAACATACACGAATGTGAAACCTTACGCTGTGCCGTCGTCGTTCGCCAAAAACAAGTAAAATTTCATTACTAAAAAAGGTTAGTCAATATTATAAAGAACTGTAAAGGTACATTATATGTATCTTTATGATGATTTATTCTATTTATTCGAATTCATACTACCTTTTTGATTATCAAATTTTACTTGCTCTTGGCGAATAACGACGGCACGGCGTACCGTTTCGTAATCGTACATGTTAAAAGTTTGTAATTTATCTACTCGAGAGTTACGGTATTATTTTCATCGATGAGAGAGATGCCGGTAAAAAGAAAAAGTCCAAACGGTCATAACCACTTGAATCTTGAGGTTGGGTAAGTTCCCACACGAAACATAGAATGCAATGCAGAATATTGCACTTTACGTAAGTTTCGACACGAAAAAAAAAGTACCCGTATATGTACTGAGCAATGTTATTAACGTACGGGCAATGGCCAAAAAATAGTAGTAGTAGTTTTTTCTACGATTTCAGCAATACTTGCACAGACGAAAACACCTATATTAATAGATTAAATTTTTTATTAGAACTACTGTAACTTGTATCGATTGCGATTATAATATATAATATAAACTATAGACCCAACTAACATCGTGCAAATGAGATTTCAAGAATGTACATTTTATTATTAGCATATTAAGGTTACTAATACTTTTTGGTAGATTTAGAAAGTTTTTAATTGATTTTTCTTCACTGTAAAATAAAAGCATAGCATATATGTATTAAAATTTATATTACATTATTTTTTACAGATTTATACTACCATCAATACATTAATTCCAAACAGCTAAGTGTGTGGATTTGTCAATTTTCTAGGTAATTTTTATTTTTTAACTTCTGGTATAGAAATAAGATTTTTTTTTTTTTTGTTTAACTTTGTTGTAAATAATACTAAAATTATTATCATCTGATCTTAGTTTAGTAAAATATTCTCTAAGATATTTCACTAAAAATACTTCAGATAACAGATCTATAACTGGTACTTTTTGAATCACATTAAAACTGTATTTAATATATGAATAGAAATAATAAAATCAAAACATTTCATTCGAAAATTATGCCTCTAACTTCAGTTATATTTGTTTTGTTGGTAATGACCTCTTAGCATTTAAGTAACGCTGAATTTTTCAAAGCTTTTCTACTTGACGGTTTTCCTGCTTATTAAAATAATGTACACATATAGATAATTGTTCATCGTTTTAGTCACTGATCTCATTAGCTATAATATAAACCATCCTATTTTTTACTCTACTTGAAATGTATTGTTTCATAACAAATTTTCTAATTGTTCACTAAACCTTGTATCATACTTATTTAACACAAACCAATTAAATACATTTTTTTCTTATACTATTGATAATTTTTTCTGATTTCACTGTAGGTTTATAGTGCGTCAATTACCTAGTCCTTATTATAACCTTCTAGATTCTATCAGTAAAATTGCTATAACACACAATTTAAATTTTTTTTTTTTTAATTCCAAAATCAGGTATTCAATAACACTTGGTGATTGACTTTGTTTTATGTATTTCTTATGACTTGATTTCAGAACAAAAAAAAAAAACATCAAAATAATTCTTTCTGTTTAAAAAGATATACAACTCTCCCTAAATCCTTTTGCAATGACTATTATTTTCATATAGAATTTAAATTGTCCAGCATTAACGTATAAGCACATCACAATATTTACTCAGAATATTTCTTTTAGTATTACATCGTATCTTCTGAAAAAAAATGAATAAATGTCTCATTTTTATTGCTAAATATGAATTATTTTATCCTACATTGCAAACAATAGTTCAGTACCCAACTAACGTCATGTAAATGAGACTTCAATATTTTCTTAACATTATTATCATTTCCAATTTAACTTGTTTGTTTTATTTATTACAGAAATTGATGCTGCTGTTTACAACATCGAGTTTAATTAAAATATTTAATGTTACCGATGTATCGAAAATGCATAACAAGTTGGTCATTAAGATTACAAACAATACAGCATATGAAACTACCAGTTTTATTGTAGCAGGTAATACTTTAAATTTGGTTATTGATTCTATTTTATCTAAAGAAAAGAGTATATTTTGGTAATTATGTTACCTTACAATAAATTTGAATTTGCTTAAATTGACTATAGCTAAGTGGTATACTATGGTGATAAGTAATTATTTAGAAAACAACCATAGGTTATTATTTGGATATCTTGGATTATAATTTCGAATAGCGTACATAATAAATAATAAAATTTAAAATAATTAAATTTTTTTTACTAGATTTATATGGCACTCAACATACATTACATAACTATAAATTAACCAGTATTTTCACATTGGGTATACATATAGACTTAATGAATTGTGTCTGTTCCCATAACGTTTTAGAGAAGTCTATGCTTTATTTTGTCGTATAGCATACATTATATTCAATGTTTTTCATATGCTATATACTGAAATTACAATCACTGTGTAAATAATGGTCTTCAAATTTCTTTTTAGATTGTTTTTTCAAAAAGCATTCATAAATAATAATTAAAATTTTAAATTATTTAATTTTTTTACTAGATTGTTATTACATTATGGCACATCATTCAATGTTATTCTTTTGATATCTACAGAAAATCCAAACACTGTGTTCAAGCTGTTCTTAATATTTCTGTTTAGATTTTTGTCTCATAAGGCACACATAAAAGAAAATTAAAATTTTTAATTTTCAAGAGTTCTGTCACCATTACTATGCTATAGCCGTGGTTAAAACATCATAGTTAAAAAAATTCCAAGGGAATCCAACTATCGACCCCCTACCCCCCTCAAAAACACCACTGTAAAGTACCTATATAATATTATAGGATATTTAAAATATAACAATTATCCGCTAAGTACTAACTTCTTTTCCATTAATCGGCCAAAACATACTATTCGTTGAAAATATGGCATTGTGTATAATGGAATTCAGTAATTTAAATTGGTATTTACAGCGTTAAAAATGACAAAAATAATAATAAATTACACTATTTAACCGAACAAGTGCAATAGCATTTATACGCGCTTAATATTTCGAATCGGAATAGTACGCCGGGCATTTGACGGGGCGTCGGCGACGACATTATCAGTCGGCATATCGAATATACCCCAATGATTATGAATGATAAAAAAAAATTATTGATAACGTCGATCCTTTGCTATCACAGATTATACTCCGTATATTCGCGAGCGACAAACGTTTGCCGATTTATTATAGAAAGTAGTTTTAATTTTCTACGTGAATACAAATTTGTGAATTGATGGAAGAAGTTGATTTACAGCTAATGAAGTATCTACATCTTTCCAAAGTTAAATATCTTCGAGAGCTGAAATAATTGCAGGTTGTTATTCATCATCAGGACATTCCACGCATCTTGTAGAGCAAACCTTACATATATGGGTACTTTTTTTTTTTTTATTTTGCTCGTGTCGAAACTTACATAACATTTTATGTATCTATGTTTCGTGTGGAAACTTACCATGCCTCAAGAATCAAATGGTTCTGACTTTTTGGACTTTTTGTTTTTTCCTGCGTTTCTCTCATCGATTAAACTAATACCGTAACTCGCGAGTACATAAAAGACAAAATCTTAACATACACGAATGTGAAACCTTACGCTGTGCCGTCGTCGTTCGCCAAAAACAAGTAAAATTTCATTACTAAAAAAGGTTAGTCAATATTATAAAGAACTGTAAAGGTACATTATATGTATCTTTATGATGATTTATTCTATTTATTCGAATTCATACTACCTTTTTGATTATCAAATTTTACTTGCTCTTGGCGAATAACGACGGCACGGCGTACCGTTTCGTAATCGTACATGTTAAAAGTTTGTAATTTATCTACTCGAGAGTTACGGTATTATTTTCATCGATGAGAGAGATGCCGGTAAAAAGAAAAAGTCCAAACGGTCATAACCACTTGAATCTTGAGGTTGGGTAAGTTCCCACACGAAACATAGAATGCAATGCAGAATATTGCACTTTACGTAAGTTTCGACACGAAAAAAAAAGTACCCGTATATGTACTGAGCAATGTTATTAACGTACGGGCAATGGCCAAAAAATAGTAGTAGTAGTTTTTTCTACGATTTCAGCAATACTTGCACAGACGAAAACACCTATATTAATAGATTAAATTTTTTATTAGAACTACTGTAACTTGTATCGATTGCGATTATAATATATAATATAAACTATAGACCCAACTAACATCGTGCAAATGAGATTTCAAGAATGTACATTTTATTATTAGCATATTAAGGTTACTAATACTTTTTGGTAGATTTAGAAAGTTTTTAATTGATTTTTTTTCACTGTAAAATAAAAGCATAGCATATATGTATTAAAATTTATATTACATTATTTTTTACAGATTTATACTACCATCAATACATTAATTCCAAACAGCTAAGTGTGTGGATTTGTCAATTTTCTAGGTAATTTTTATTTTTTAACTTCTGGTATAGAAATAAGATTTTTTTTTTTTTTTTTTTGTATAACTTTGTTGTAAATAATACTAAAATTATTATCATCTGATCTTAGTTTAATAAAATATTCTCTAAGATATTTCACTAAAAATACTTCAGATAACAGATCTATAACTGGTACTTTTTGAATCACATTAAAACTGTAATTAATATATGAATAAAAATAATAAAATCAAAACATTTCATTCGAAAATTATGCCTCTAACTTCAGTTATATTTGTTTTGTTGGTAATGACCTCTTAGCATTTAAGTAACGCTGAATTTTTCAAAGCTTTTCTACTTGGCGGTTTTCCTGCTTATTAAAATAATGTACACATATAGATAATTGTTCATCGTTTTAGTCACTGATCTCATTAGCTATAATATAAACCATCCTATTTCTTACTCTACTTGAAATGTATTGTTTCATAACAAATTTTCTAATTGTTCACTAAACCTTGTATCATACTTATTTAACACAAACCAATTAAATACATTTTTTTCTTATACTATTGATAATTTTTTCTGAATTCACTGTAGGTTTATAGTGCGTCAATTACCTAGTCCTTATTATAACCTTCTAGATTCTATCAGTAAAATTGCTATAACACACAATTTAAATTTTTTTTTCTTAATTCCAAAATCAGGTATTCAATAACACTTGGTGATTGACTTTGTTTTATGTATTTCTTATGACTTGATTTCAGAACAAAAAAAAAAAAACATCAAAATAATTCTTTCTGTTTAAAAAGATATACAACTTTCCCTAAATCCTTTTGCAATGACTATTATTTTCATATAGAATTTAAATTGTCCAGCATTAACTTATAAGCACATCACAATATTTACTCAGAATATTTCTTTTAGTATTACATCGTATCTTCTGAAAAAAAATGAATAAATGTCTCATTTTTATTGCTAAATATGAATTATTTTATCCTACATTGCAAACAATAGTTCAGTACCCAACTAACGTCATGTAAATGAGACTTCAATATTTTCTTAACATTATTATCATTTCCAATTTAACTTGTTTGTTTTATTTATTACAGAAATTGATGCTGCTGTTTACAACATCGAGTTTAATTAAAATATTTAATGTTACCGATGTATCGAAAATGCTTAACAAGTTGGTCATTAAGATTACAAACAATACAAAATAGCCAAACAGCCTAAATAAAAAAAAATAATACAGCATATGAAACTACCAGTTTTATTGTAGCAGGTAATACTTTAAATTTGGTTATTGATTCTATTTTATCCAAAGAAAAGAGTATATTTTGGTAATTATGTTACCTTACAATAAATTTGAATTTGCTTAAATTGACTATAGCTAAGTGGTATACTATGGCGATAAGTAATTATTTAGAAAACAACCATAGGTTATTATTTGGATATCTTGGATTATAATTTCGAATAGCATACATAATAAATAATAAAATTTAAAATAATTCAATTTTTTTTTACTAGATTTATATGGCACTCAACATACATTACATAACTATAAATTAACCAGTATTTTCACATTGGGTGTACATATAGACTTAATGAATTGTGTCTGTTCCTATAACGTTTTAGAGAAGTCTATGCTTTATTTTGTCGTATAGCATACATTATATTCAATGTTTTTCATATGCTATATACAGAAATTACAATCACTGTGTAAATAATGTTCTTCAAATTTCTTTTTAGATTGTTTTTTCAAAAAGCATTCATAAATAATAATTAGAATTTTAAATTATTTAATTTTTTTACTAGATTGTTATTACATTATGGTACATCATTCAATGTTATTCTTTTGATATCTACAGAAAATAAAACACTGTGTTCAAGCTGTTCTTAATATTTCTGTTTAGATTTTTGTCTCATAAGGCACACATAAAAGAAAATTAAAATTTTTAATTTTCAAGAGTTCTGTCACCATTACTATGCTATAGCCGTGGTTAAAACATCATAGTTAAAAAAATTGCAAGGGGAATCCAACTATCGACCCCCTACCCCCCTCAAAAACACCACTGTAAAGTACCTATATAATATTATAGGATATTTAAAATATAACAATTATCCGCTAAGTACTAACTTCTTTTCCATTAATCGGCCAAAACATACTGTTCGTTGAAAATATGGCATTGTGTATAATGGAATTCAGTAATTTAAATTGATATTTACAGCGCTAAAAATGACAACAATAATAATAAATTACACTATTTAACCGGACAAGTGCAATAGCATTTATACGCGCTTAATATTTCGAATCGGAATAGTACGCCGGGCATTTGACGGGGCGTCGGCGACGACATTATCAGTCGGCATATCGAATATACCCCAATGATTATGAATGATAAAAAAAAATTATTGATAACGTCGATCGTTTGCTATCACAGATTATACTCCGTATATTCGCGAGCGACAAACGTTTGCCGATTTATTATAGAAAGTAGTTTTAATTTTCTACGTGAATATAAATTTGTGAATTGATGGAAGAAGTTGATTTACAGCTAATGAAGTATCTACATCTTTCCAAAGTTAAATTTCTTCGAGAGCTGAAATAATTGCAGGTTGTTATTCATCATCAGGACATTCCACGCATCTTGTAGAGCAAACCTTACATATATGGGTACTTTTTTTTTTTTTTATTTTGCTCGTGTCGAAACTTACATAACATTTTATGTATCTATGTTTCGTGTGGAAACTTACCATGCCTCAAGAATCAAATGGTTCTGACTTTTTGGACTTTTTGTTTTTTCCTGCGTTTCTCTCATCGATTAAACTAATACCGTAACTCGCGAGTACATAAAAGACAAAATCTTAACATACACGAATGTGAAACCTTACGCTGTGCCGTCGTCGTTCGCCAAAAACAAGTAAAATTTCATTACTAAAAAAGGTTAGTCAATATTATAAAGAACTGTAAAGGTACATTATATGTATCTTTATGATGATTTATTCTATTTATTCGAATTCATACTACCTTTTTGATTATCAAATTTTACTTGCTCTTGGCGAATAACGACGGCACGGCGTACCGTTTCGTAATCGTACATGTTAAAAGTTTGTAATTTATCTACTCGAGAGTTACGGTATTATTTTCATCGATGAGAGAGATGCCGGTAAAAAGAAAAAGTCCAAACGGTCATAACCACTTGAATCTTGAGGTTGGGTAAGTTCCCACACGAAACATAGAATGCAATGCAGAATATTGCACTTTACGTAAGTTTCGACACGAAAAAAAAAGTACCCGTATATGTACTGAGCAATGTTATTAACGTACGGGCAATGGCCAAAAAATAGTAGTAGTAGTTTTTTCTACGATTTCAGCAATACTTGCACAGACGAAAACACCTATATTAATAGATTAAATTTTTTATTAGAACTACTGTAACTTGTATCGATTGCGATTATAATATATAATATAAACTATAGACCCAACTAACATCGTGCAAATGAGATTTCAAGAATGTACATTTTATTATTAGCATATTAAGGTTACTAATACTTTTTGGTAGATTTAGAAAGTTTTTAATTGATTTTTTTTCACTGTAAAATAAAAGCATAGCATATATGTATTAAAATTTATATTACATTATTTTTTACAGATTTATACTACCATCAATACATTAATTCCAAACAGCTAAGTGTGTGGATTTGTCAATTTTCTAGGTAATTTTTATTTTTTAACTTCTGGTATAGAAATAAGATTTTTTTTTTTTTTTTTTTGTATAACTTTGTTGTAAATAATACTAAAATTATTATCATCTGATCTTAGTTTAATAAAATATTCTCTAAGATATTTCACTAAAAATACTTCAGATAACAGATCTATAACTGGTACTTTTTGAATCACATTAAAACTGTAATTAATATATGAATAAAAATAATAAAATCAAAACATTTCATTCGAAAATTATGCCTCTAACTTCAGTTATATTTGTTTTGTTGGTAATGACCTCTTAGCATTTAAGTAACGCTGAATTTTTCAAAGCTTTTCTACTTGGCGATTTTCCTGCTTATTAAAATAATGTACACATATAGATAATTGTTCATCGTTTTAGTCACTGATCTCATTAGCTATAATATAAACCATCCTATTTCTTACTCTACTTGAAATGTATTGTTTCATAACAAATTTTCTAATTGTTCACTAAACCTTGTATCATACTTATTTAACACAAACCAATTAAATACATTTTTTTCTTATACTATTGATAATTTTTTCTGAATTCACTGTAGGTTTAAAGTGCGTCAATTACCTAGTCCTTATTATAACCTTCTAGATTCTATCAGTAAAATTGCTATAACACACAATTTAAATTTTTTTTTCTTAATTCCAAAATCAGGTATTCAATAACACTTGGTGATTGGCTTTGTTTTATGTATTTCTTATGACTTGATTTCAGAACAAAAAAAAAAAACATCAAAATAATTCTTTCTGTTTAAAAAGATATACAACTTTCCCTAAATCCTTTTGCAATGACTATTATTTTCTTATAGAATTTAAATTGTCCAGCATTAACTTATAAGCACATCACAATATTTACTCAGAATATTTCTTTTAGTATTACATCGTATCTTCTGAAAAAAAATGAATAAATGTCTCATTTTTATTGCTAAATATGAATTATTTTATCCTACATTGCAAACAATAGTTCAGTACCCAACTAACGTCATGTAAATGAGACTTCAATATTTTCTTAACATTATTATCATTTCCAATTTAACTTGTTTGTTTTATTTATTACAGAAATTGATGCTGCTGTTTACAACATCGAGTTTAATTAAAATATTTAATGTTACCGATGTATCGAAAATGCTTAACAAGTTGGTCATTAAGATTACAAACAATACAAAATAGCCAAACAGCCTAAATAAAAAAAAACAATACAGCATATGAAACTACCAGTTTTATTGTAGCAGGTAATACTTTAAATTTGGTTATTGATTCTATTTTATCCAAAGAAAAGAGTATATTTTGGTAATTATGTTACCTTACAATAAATTTGAATTTGCTTAAATTGACTATAGCTAAGTGGTATACTATGGCGATAAGTAATTATTTAGAAAACAACCATAGGTTATTATTTGGATATCTTGGATTATAATTTCGAATAGCATACATAATAAATAATAAAATTTAAAATAATTCAATTTTTTTTTACTAGATTTATATGGCACTCAACATACATTACATAACTATAAATTAACCAGTATTTTCACATTGGGTGTACATATAGACTTAATGAATTGTGTCTGTTCCTATAACGTTTTAGAGAAGTCTATGCTTTATTTTGTCGTATAGCATACATTATATTCAATGTTTTTCATATGCTATATACAGAAATTACAATCACTGTATAAATAATGTTCTTCAAATTTCTTTTTAGATTGGTTTTTTCAAAAAGCATTCATAAATAATAATTAGAATTTTAAATTATTTAATTTTTTTACTAGATTGTTATTACATTATGGTACATCATTCAATGTTATTCTTTTGATATCTACAGAAAATCCAAACACTGTGTTCAAGCTGTTCTTAATATTTCTGTTTAGATTTTTGTCTCATAAGGCACACATAAAAGAAAATTAAAATTTTTAATTTTCAAGAGTTCTGTCACCATTACTATGCTATAGCCGTGGTTAAAACATCATAGTTAAAAAAATTGCAAGGGGAATCCAACTATCGACCCCCTACCCCCCTCAAAAACACCACTGTAAAGTACCTATATAATATTATAGGATATTTAAAATATAACAATTATCCGCTAAGTACTAACTTCTTTTCCATTAATCGGCCAAAACATACTGTTCGTTGAAAATATGGCATTGTGTATAATGGAATTCAGTAATTTAAATTGATATTTACAGCGTTAAAAATGACAACAATAATAATAAATTACACTATTTAACCGGACAAGTGCAATAGCATTTATACGCGCTTAATATTTCGAATCGGAATAGTACGCCGGGCATTTGACGGGGCGTCGGCGACGACATTATCAGTCGGCATATCGAATATACCCCAATGATTATGAATGATAAAAAAAAATTATTGATAACGTCGATCCTTTGCTATCACAGATTATACTCCGTATATTCGCGAGCGACAAACGTTTGCCGATTTATTATAGAAAGTAGTTTTAATTTTCTACGTGAATATAAATTTGTGAATTGATGGAAGAAGTTGATTTACAGCTAATGAAGTATCTACATCTTTCCAAAGTTAAATTTCTTCGAGAGCTGAAATAATTGCAGGTTGTTATTCATCATCAGGACATTCCACGCATCTTGTAGAGCAAACCTTACATATATGGGTACTTTTATTTTTTTTATTTTGCTCGTGTCGAAACTTACATAACATTTTATGTATCTATGTTTCGCGTGGAAACTTACCATGCCTCAAGAATCAAATGGTTCTGACTTTTTGGACTTTTTGTTTTTTCCTGCGTTTCTCTCATCGATTAAACTAATACCGTAACTCGCGAGTACATAAAAGACAAAATCTTAACATACACGAATGTGAAACCTTACGCTGTGCCGTCGTCGTTCGCCAAAAACAAGTAAAATTTCATTACTAAAAAAGGTTAGTCAATATTATAAAGGACTGTAAAGGTACATTATATGTATCTTTATGATGATTTATTCTATTTATTCGAATTCATACTACCTTTTTGATTATCAAATTTTACTTGCTCTTGGCGAATAACGACGGCACGGCGTACCGTTTCGTAATCGTACATGTTAAAAGTTTGTAATTTATCTACTCGAGAGTTACGGTATTATTTTCATCGATGAGAGAGATGCCGGTAAAAAGAAAAAGTCCAAACGGTCATAACCACTTGAATCTTGAGGTTGGGTAAGTTCCCACACGAAACATAGAATGCAATGCAGAATATTGCACTTTACGTAAGTTTCGACACGAAAAAAAAAGTACCCGTATATGTACTGAGCAATGTTATTAACGTACGGGCAATGGCCAAAAAATAGTAGTAGTAGTTTTTTCTGCGATTTCAGCAATACTTGCACAGACGAAAACACCTATATTAATAGATTAAATTTTTTATTAGAACTACTGTAACTTGTATCGATTGCGATTATAATATATAATATAAACTATAGACCCAACTAACATCGTGCAAATGAGATTTCAAGAATGTACATTTTATTATTAGCATATTAAGGTTACTAATACTTTTTGGTAGATTTAGAAAGTTTTTAATTGATTTTTTTTCACTGTAAAATAAAAGCAAAGCATATATGTATTAAAATTTATATTACATTATTTTTTACAGATTTATACTACCATCAATACATTAATTCCAAACAGCTAAGTGTGTGGATTTGTCAATTTTCTAGGTAATTTTTATTTTTTAACTTCTGGTATAAAAATAAGATTTTTTTTTTTTTTTTTTTTGTATAACTTTGTTGTAAATAATACTAAAATTATTATCATCTGATCTTAGTTTAATAAAATATTCTCTAAGATATTTCACTAAAAATACTTCAGATAACAGATCTATAACTGGTACTTTTTGAATCACATTAAAACTGTAATTAATATATGAATAAAAATAATAAAATCAAAACATTTCATTCGAAAATTATGCCTCTAACTTCAGTTATATTTGTTTTGTTGGTAATGACCTCTTAGCATTTAAGTAACGCTGAATTTTTCAAAGCTTTTCTACTTGGCGGTTTTCCTGCTTATTAAAATAATGTACACATATAGATAATTGTTCATCGTTTTAGTCACTGATCTCATTAGCTATAATATAAACCATCCTATTTCTTACTCTACTTGAAATGTATTGTTTCATAACAAATTTTCTAATTGTTCACTAAACCTTGTATCATACTTATTTAACACAAACCAATTAAATACATTTTTTTCTTATACTATTGATAATTTTTTCTGAATTCACTGTAGGTTTAAAGTGCGTCAATTACCTAGTCCTTATTATAACCTTCTAGATTCTATCAGTAAAATTGCTATAACACACAATTTAAATTTTTTTTTCTTAATTCCAAAATCAGGTATTCAATAACACTTGGTGATTGGCTTTGTTTTATGTATTTCTTATGACTTGATTTCAGAACAAAAAAAAAAAAACATCAAAATAATTCTTTCTGTTTAAAAAGATATACAACTTTCCCTAAATCCTTTTGCAATGACTATTATTTTCATATAGAATTTAAATTGTCCACCATTAACTTATAAGCACATCACAATATTTACTCAGAATATTTCTTTTAGTATTACATCGTATCTTCTGAAAAAAAATGAATAAATGTCTCATTTTTATTGCTAAATATGAATTATTTTATCCTACATTGCAAACAATAGTTCAGTACCCAACTAACGTCATGTAAATGAGACTTCAATATTTTCTTAACATTATTATCATTTCCAATTTAACTTGTTTGTTTTATTTATTACAGAAATTGATGCTGCTGTTTACAACATCGAGTTTAATTAAAATATTTAATGTTACCGATGTATCGAAAATGCTTAACAAGTTGGTCATTAAGATTACAAACAATACAAAATAGCCAAACAGCCTAAATAAAAAAAAACAATACAGCATATGAAACTACCAGTTTTATTGTAGCAGGTAATACTTTAAATTTGGTTATTGATTCTATTTTATCCAAAGAAAAGAGTATATTTTGGTAATTATGTTACCTTACAATAAATTTGAATTTGCTTAAATTGACTATAGCTAAGTGGTATACTATGGCGATAAGTAATTATTTAGAAAACAACCATAGGTTATTATTTGGATATCTTGGATTATAATTTCGAATAGCATACATAATAAATAATAAAATTTAAAATAATTCAATTTTTTTTTTACTAGATTTATATGGCACTCAACATACATTACATAACTATAAATTAACCAGTATTTTCACATTGGGTGTACATATAGACTTAATGAATTGTGTCTGTTCCTATAACGTTTTAGAGAAGTCTATGCTTTATTTTGTCGTATAGCATACATTATATTCAATGTTTTTCATATGCTATATACAGAAATTACAATCACTGTGTAAATAATGTTCTTCAAATTTCTTTTTAGATTGGTTTTTTCAAAAAGCATTCATAAATAATAATTAGAATTTTAAATTATTTAATTTTTTTACTAGATTGTTATTACATTATGGTACATCATTCAATGTTATTCTTTTGATATCTACAGAAAATCCAAACACTGTGTTCAAGCTGTTCTTAATATTTCTGTTTAGATTTTTGTCTCATAAGGCACACATAAAAGAAAATTAAAATTTTTAATTTTCAAGAGTTCTGTCACCATTACTATGCTATAGCCGTGGTTAAAACATCATAGTTAAAAAAATTGCAAGGGGAATCCAACTATCGACCCCCTACCCCCCTCAAAAACACCACTGTAAAGTACCTATATAATATTATAGGATATTTAAAATATAACAATTATCCGCTAAGTACTAACTTCTTTTCCATTAATCGGCCAAAACATACTGTTCGTTGAAAATATGGCATTGTGTATAATGGAATTCAGTAATTTAAATTGATATTTACAGCGTTAAAAATGACAACAATAATAATAAATTACACTATTTAACCGGACAAGTGCAATAGCATTTATACGCGCTTAATATTTCGAATCGGAATAGTACGCCGGGCATTTGACGGGGCGTCGGCGACGACATTATCAGTCGGCATATCGAATATACCCCAATGATTATGAATGATAAAAAAAAAATTATTGATAACGTCGATCCTTTGCTATCACAGATTATACTCCGTATATTCGCGAGCGACAAACGTTTGCCGATTTATTATAGAAAGTAGTTTTAATTTTCTACGTGAATATAAATTTGTGAATTGATGGAAGAAGTTGATTTACAGCTAATGAAGTATCTACATCTTTCCAAAGTTAAATTTCTTCGAGAGCTGAAATAATTGCAGGTTGTTATTCATCATCAGGACATTCCACGCATCTTGTAGAGCAAACCTTACATATATGGGTACTTTTTTTTTTTTTATTTTGCTCGTGTCGAAACTTACATAACATTTTATGTATCTATGTTTCGCGTGGAAACTTACCATGCCTCAAGAATCAAATGGTTCTGACTTTTTGGACTTTTTGTTTTTTCCTGCGTTTCTCTCATCGATTAAACTAATACCGTAACTCGCGAGTACATAAAAGACAAAATCTTAACATACACGAATGTGAAACCTTACGCTGTGCCGTCGTCGTTCGCCAAAAACAAGTAAAATTTCATTACTAAAAAAGGTTAGTCAATATTATAAAGAACTGTAAAGGTACATTATATGTATCTTTATGATGATTTATTCTATTTATTCGAATTCATACTACCTTTTTGATTATCAAATTTTACTTGCTCTTGGCGAATAACGACGGCACGGCGTACCGTTTCGTAATCGTACATGTTAAAAGTTTGTAATTTATCTACTCGAGAGTTACGGTATTATTTTCATCGATGAGAGAGATGCCGGTAAAAAGAAAAAGTCCAAACGGTCATAACCACTTGAATCTTGAGGTTGGGTAAGTTCCCACACGAAACATAGAATGCAATGCAGAATATTGCACTTTACGTAAGTTTCGACACGAAAAAAAAAGTACCCGTATATGTACTGAGCAATGTTATTAACGTACGGGCAATGGCCAAAAAATAGTAGTAGTAGTTTTTTCTGCGATTTCAGCAATACTTGCACAGACGAAAACACCTATATTAATAGATTAAATTTTTTATTAGAACTACTGTAACTTGTATCGATTGCGATTATAATATATAATATAAACTATAGACCCAACTAACATCGTGCAAATGAGATTTCAAGAATGTACATTTTATTATTAGCATATTAAGGTTACTAATACTTTTTGGTAGATTTAGAAAGTTTTTAATTGATTTTTTTTCACTGTAAAATAAAAGCATAGCATATATGTATTAAAATTTATATTACATTATTTTTTACAGATTTATACTACCATCAATACATTAATTCCAAACAGCTAAGTGTGTGGATTTGTCAATTTTCTAGGTAATTTTTATTTTTTAACTTCTGGTATAGAAATAAGATTTTTTTTTTTTTTTTTTTGTATAACTTTGTTGTAAATAATACTAAAATTATTATCATCTGATCTTAGTTTAATAAAATATTCTCTAAGATATTTCACTAAAAATACTTCAGATAACAGATCTATAACTGGTACTTTTTGAATCACATTAAAACTGTAATTAATATATGAATAAAAATAATAAAATCAAAACATTTCATTCGAAAATTATGCCTCTAACTTCAGTTATATTTGTTTTGTTGGTAATGACCTCTTAGCATTTAAGTAACGCTGAATTTTTCAAAGCTTTTCTACTTGGCGGTTTTCCTGCTTATTAAAATAATGTACACATATAGATAATTGTTCATCGTTTTAGTCACTGATCTCATTAGCTATAATATAAACCATCCTATTTCTTACTCTACTTGAAATGTATTGTTTCATAACAAATTTTCTAATTGTTCACTAAACCTTGTATCATACTTATTTAACACAAACCAATTAAATACATTTTTTTCTTATACTATTGATAATTTTTTCTGAATTCACTGTAGGTTTAAAGTGCGTCAATTACCTAGTCCTTATTATAACCTTCTAGATTCTATCAGTAAAATTGCTATAACACACAATTTAAATTTTTTTTTCTTAATTCCAAAATCAGGTATTCAATAACACTTGGTGATTGGCTTTGTTTTATGTATTTCTTATGACTTGATTTCAGAACAAAAAAAAAAAAACATCAAAATAATTCTTTCTGTTTAAAAAGATATACAACTTTCCCTAAATCCTTTTGCAATGACTATTATTTTCATATAGAATTTAAATTGTCCAGCATTAACTTATAAGCACATCACAATATTTACTCAGAATATTTCTTTTAGTATTACATCGTATCTTCTGAAAAAAAATGAATAAATGTCTCATTTTTATTGCTAAATATGAATTATTTTATCCTACATTGCAAACAATAGTTCAGTACCCAACTAACGTCATGTAAATGAGACTTCAATATTTTCTTAACATTATTATCATTTCCAATTTAACTTGTTTGTTTTATTTATTACAGAAATTGATGCTGCTGTTTACAACATCGAGTTTAATTAAAATATTTAATGTTACCGATGTATCGAAAATGCTTAACAAGTTGGTCATTAAGATTACAAACAATACAAAATAGCCAAACAGCCTAAATAAAAAAAAACAATACAGCATATGAAACTACCAGTTTTATTGTAGCAGGTAATACTTTAAATTTGGTTATTGATTCTATTTTATCCAAAGAAAAGAGTATATTTTGGTAATTATGTTACCTTACAATAAATTTGAATTTGCTTAAATTGACTATAGCTAAGTGGTATACTATGGCGATAAGTAATTATTTAGAAAACAACCATAGGTTATTATTTGGATATCTTGGATTATAATTTCGAATAGCATACATAATAAATAATAAAATTTAAAATAATTCAATTTTTTTTTACTAGATTTATATGGCACTCAACATACATTACATAACTATAAATTAACCAGTATTTTCACATTGGGTGTACATATAGACTTAATGAATTGTGTCTGTTCCTATAACGTTTTAGAGAAGTCTATGCTTTATTTTGTCGTATAGCATACATTATATTCAATGTTTTTCATATGCTATATACAGAAATTACAATCACTGTGTAAATAATGTTCTTCAAATTTCTTTTTAGATTGGTTTTTTCAAAAAGCATTCATAAATAATAATTAGAATTTTAAATTATTTAATTTTTTTACTAGATTGTTATTACATTATGGTACATCATTCAATGTTATTCTTTTGATATCTACAGAAAATCCAAACACTGTGTTCAAGCTGTTCTTAATATTTCTGTTTAGATTTTTGTCTCATAAGGCACACATAAAAGAAAATTAAAATTTTTAATTTTCAAGAGTTCTGTCACCATTACTATGCTATAGCCGTGGTTAAAACATCATAGTTAAAAAAATTGCAAGGGGAATCCAACTATCGACCCCCTACCCCCCTCAAAAACACCACTGTAAAGTACCTATATAATATTATAGGATATTTAAAATATAACAATTATCCGCTAAGTACTAACTTCTTTTCCATTAATCGGCCAAAACATACTGTTCGTTGAAAATATGGCATTGTGTATAATGGAATTCAGTAATTTAAATTGATATTTACAGCGCTAAAAATGACAACAATAATAATAAATTACACTATTTAACCGGACAAGTGCAATAGCATTTATACGCGCTTAATATTTCGAATCGGAATAGTACGGCGGGCATTTGACGGGGCGTCGGCGACGACATTATCAGTCGGCATATCGAATATACCCCAATGATTATGAATGATAAAAAAAAATTATTGATAACGTCGATCCTTTGCTATCACAGATTATACTCCGTATATTCGCGAGCGACAAACGTTTGCCGATTTATTATAGAAAGTAGTTTTAATTTTCTACGTGAATATAAATTTGTGAATTGATGGAAGAAGTTGATTTACAGCTAATGAAGTATCTACATCTTTCCAAAGTTAAATTTCTTCGAGAGCTGAAATAATTGCAGGTTGTTATTCATCATCAGGACATTCCACGCATCTTGTAGAGCAAACCTTACATATATGGGTACTTTTTTTTTTTTTATTTTGCTCGTGTCGAAACTTACATAACATTTTATGTATCTATGTTTCGCGTGGAAACTTACCATGCCTCAAGAATCAAATGGTTCTGACTTTTTGGACTTTTTGTTTTTTCCTGCGTTTCTCTCATCGATTAAACTAATACCGTAACTCGCGAGTACATAAAAGACAAAATCTTAACATACACGAATGTGAAACCTTACGCTGTGCCGTCGTCGTTCGCCAAAAACAAGTAAAATTTCATTACTAAAAAAGGTTAGTCAATATTATAAAGAACTGTAAAGGTACATTATATGTATCTTTATGATGATTTATTCTATTTATTCGAATTCATACTACCTTTTTGATTATCAAATTTTACTTGCTCTTGGCGAATAACGACGGCACGGCGTACCGTTTCGTAATCGTACATGTTAAAAGTTTGTAATTTATCTACTCGAGAGTTACGGTATTATTTTCATCGATGAGAGAGATGCCGGTAAAAAGAAAAAGTCCAAACGGTCATAACCACTTGAATCTTGAGGTTGGGTAAGTTCCCACACGAAACATAGAATGCAATGCAGAATATTGCACTTTACGTAAGTTTCGACACGAAAAAAAAAGTACCCGTATATGTACTGAGCAATGTTATTAACGTACGGGCAATGGCCAAAAAATAGTAGTAGTAGTTTTTTCTACGATTTCAGCAATACTTGCACAGACGAAAACACCTATATTAATAGATTAAATTTTTTATTAGAACTACTGTAACTTGTATCGATTGCGATTATAATATATAATATAAACTATAGACCCAACTAACATCGTGCAAATGAGATTTCAAGAATGTACATTTTATTATTAGCATATTAAGGTTACTAATACTTTTTGGTAGATTTAGAAAGTTTTTAATTGATTTTTTTTCACTGTAAAATAAAAGCATAGCATATATGTATTAAAATTTATATTACATTATTTTTTACAGATTTATACTACCATCAATACATTAATTCCAAACAGCTAAGTGTGTGGATTTGTCAATTTTCTAGGTAATTTTTATTTTTTAACTTCTGGTATAGAAATAAGATTTTTTTTTTTTTTTTTTTGTATAACTTTGTTGTAAATAATACTAAAATTATTATCATCTGATCTTAGTTTAATAAAATATTCTCTAAGATATTTCACTAAAAATACTTCAGATAACAGATCTATAACTGGTACTTTTTGAATCACATTAAAACTGTAATTAATATATGAATAAAAATAATAAAATCAAAACATTTCATTCGAAAATTATGCCTCTAACTTCAGTTATATTTGTTTTGTTGGTAATGACCTCTTAGCATTTAAGTAACGCTGAATTTTTCAAAGCTTTTCTACTTGGCGGTTTTCCTGCTTATTAAAATAATGTACACATATAGATAATTGTTCATCGTTTTAGTCACTGATCTCATTAGCTATAATATAAACCATCCTATTTCTTACTCTACTTGAAATGTATTGTTTCATAACAAATTTTCTAATTGTTCACTAAACCTTGTATCATACTTATTTAACACAAACCAATTAAATACATTTTTTTCTTATACTATTGATAATTTTTTCTGAATTCACTGTAGGTTTAAAGTGCGTCAATTACCTAGTCCTTATTATAACCTTCTAGATTCTATCAGTAAAATTGCTATAACACACAATTTAAATTTTTTTTTCTTAATTCCAAAATCAGGTATTCAATAACACTTGGTGATTGGCTTTGTTTTATGTATTTCTTATGACTTGATTTCAGAACAAAAAAAAAAAAACATCAAAATAATTCTTTCTGTTTAAAAAGATATACAACTTTCCCTAAATCCTTTTGCAATGACTATTATTTTCATATAGAATTTAAATTGTCCAGCATTAACTTATAAGCACATCACAATATTTACTCAGAATATTTCTTTTAGTATTACATCGTATCTTCTGAAAAAAAATGAATAAATGTCTCATTTTTATTGCTAAATATGAATTATTTTATCCTACATTGCAAACAATAGTTCAGTACCCAACTAACGTCATGTAAATGAGACTTCAATATTTTCTTAACATTATTATCATTTCCAATTTAACTTGTTTGTTTTATTTATTACAGAAATTGATGCTGCTGTTTACAACATCGAGTTTAATTAAAATATTTAATGTTACCGATGTATCGAAAATGCTTAACAAGTTGGTCATTAAGATTACAAACAATACAAAATAGCCAAACAGCCTAAATAAAAAAAAACAATACAGCATATGAAACTACCAGTTTTATTGTAGCAGGTAATACTTTAAATTTGGTTATTGATTCTATTTTATCCAAAGAAAAGAGTATATTTTGGTAATTATGTTACCTTACAATAAATTTGAATTTGCTTAAATTGACTATAGCTAAGTGGTATACTATGGCGATAAGTAATTATTTAGAAAACAACCATAGGTTATTATTTGGATATCTTGGATTATAATTTCGAATAGCATACATAATAAATAATAAAATTTAAAATAATTCAATTTTTTTTTACTAGATTTATATGGCACTCAACATACATTACATAACTATAAATTAACCAGTATTTTCACATTGGGTGTACATATAGACTTAATGAATTGTGTCTGTTCCTATAACGTTTTAGAGAAGTCTATGCTTTATTTTGTCGTATAGCATACATTATATTCAATGTTTTTCATATGCTATATACAGAAATTACAATCACTGTGTAAATAATGTTCTTCAAATTTCTTTTTAGATTGGTTTTTTCAAAAAGCATTCATAAATAATAATTAGAATTTTAAATTATTTAATTTTTTTACTAGATTGTTATTACATTATGGTACATCATTCAATGTTATTCTTTTGATATCTACAGAAAATCCAAACACTGTGTTCAAGCTGTTCTTAATATTTCTGTTTAGATTTTTGTCTCATAAGGCACACATAAAAGAAAATTAAAATTTTTAATTTTCAAGAGTTCTGTCACCATTACTATGCTATAGCCGTGGTTAAAACATCATAGTTAAAAAAATTGCAAGGGGAATCCAACTATCGACCCCCTACCCCCCTCAAAAACACCACTGTAAAGTACCTATATAATATTATAGGATATTTAAAATATAACAATTATCCGCTAAGTACTAACTTCTTTTCCATTAATCGGCCAAAACATACTGTTCGTTGAAAATATGGCATTGTGTATAATGGAATTCAGTAATTTAAATTGATATTTACAGCGCTAAAAATGACAACAATAATAATAAATTACACTATTTAACCGGACAAGTGCAATAGCATTTATACGCGCTTAATATTTCGAATCGGAATAGTACGGCGGGCATTTGACGGGGCGTCGGCGACGACATTATCAGTCGGCATATCGAATATACCCCAATGATTATGAATGATAAAAAAAAATTATTGATAACGTCGATCCTTTGCTATCACAGATTATACTCCGTATATTCGCGAGCGACAAACGTTTGCCGATTTATTATAGAAAGTAGTTTTAATTTTCTACGTGAATATAAATTTGTGAATTGATGGAAGAAGTTGATTTACAGCTAATGAAGTATCTACATCTTTCCAAAGTTAAATTTCTTCGAGAGCTGAAATAATTGCAGGTTGTTATTCATCATCAGGACATTCCACGCATCTTGTAGAGCAAACCTTACATATATGGGTACTTTTTTTTTTTTTATTTTGCTCGTGTCGAAACTTACATAACATTTTATGTATCTATGTTTCGCGTGGAAACTTACCATGCCTCAAGAATCAAATGGTTCTGACTTTTTGGACTTTTTGTTTTTTCCTGCGTTTCTCTCATCGATTAAACTAATACCGTAACTCGCGAGTACATAAAAGACAAAATCTTAACATACACGAATGTGAAACCTTACGCTGTGCCGTCGTCGTTCGCCAAAAACAAGTAAAATTTCATTACTAAAAAAGGTTAGTCAATATTATAAAGAACTGTAAAGGTACATTATATGTATCTTTATGATGATTTATTCTATTTATTCGAATTCATACTACCTTTTTGATTATCAAATTTTACTTGCTCTTGGCGAATAACGACGGCACGGCGTACCGTTTCGTAATCGTACATGTTAAAAGTTTGTAATTTATCTACTCGAGAGTTACGGTATTATTTTCATCGATGAGAGAGATGCCGGTAAAAAGAAAAAGTCCAAACGGTCATAACCACTTGAATCTTGAGGTTGGGTAAGTTCCCACACGAAACATAGAATGCAATGCAGAATATTGCACTTTACGTAAGTTTCGACACGAAAAAAAAAGTACCCGTATATGTACTGAGCAATGTTATTAACGTACGGGCAATGGCCAAAAAATAGTAGTAGTAGTTTTTTCTGCGATTTCAGCAATACTTGCACAGACGAAAACACCTATATTAATAGATTAAATTTTTTATTAGAACTACTGTAACTTGTATCGATTGCGATTATAATATATAATATAAACTATAGACCCAACTAACATCGTGCAAATGAGATTTCAAGAATGTACATTTTATTATTAGCATATTAAGGTTACTAATACTTTTTGGTAGATTTAGAAAGTTTTTAATTGATTTTTTTTCACTGTAAAATAAAAGCATAGCATATATGTATTAAAATTTATATTACATTATTTTTTACAGATTTATACTACCATCAATACATTAATTCCAAACAGCTAAGTGTGTGGATTTGTCAATTTTCTAGGTAATTTTTATTTTTTAACTTCTGGTATAGAAATAAGATTTTTTTTTTTTTTTTTTTGTATAACTTTGTTGTAAATAATACTAAAATTATTATCATCTGATCTTAGTTTAATAAAATATTCTCTAAGATATTTCACTAAAAATACTTCAGATAACAGATCTATAACTGGTACTTTTTGAATCACATTAAAACTGTAATTAATATATGAATAAAAATAATAAAATCAAAACATTTCATTCGAAAATTATGCCTCTAACTTCAGTTATATTTGTTTTGTTGGTAATGACCTCTTAGCATTTAAGTAACGCTGAATTTTTCAAAGCTTTTCTACTTGGCGGTTTTCCTGCTTATTAAAATAATGTACACATATAGATAATTGTTCATCGTTTTAGTCACTGATCTCATTAGCTATAATATAAACCATCCTATTTCTTACTCTACTTGAAATGTATTGTTTCATAACAAATTTTCTAATTGTTCACTAAACCTTGTATCATACTTATTTAACACAAACCAATTAAATACATTTTTTTCTTATACTATTGATAATTTTTTCTGAATTCACTGTAGGTTTAAAGTGCGTCAATTACCTAGTCCTTATTATAACCTTCTAGATTCTATCAGTAAAATTGCTATAACACACAATTTAAATTTTTTTTTCTTAATTCCAAAATCAGGTATTCAATAACACTTGGTGATTGGCTTTGTTTTATGTATTTCTTATGACTTGATTTCAGAACAAAAAAAAAAAAACATCAAAATAATTCTTTCTGTTTAAAAAGATATACAACTTTCCCTAAATCCTTTTGCAATGACTATTATTTTCATATAGAATTTAAATTGTCCAGCATTAACTTATAAGCACATCACAATATTTACTCAGAATATTTCTTTTAGTATTACATCGTATCTTCTGAAAAAAAATGAATAAATGTCTCATTTTTATTGCTAAATATGAATTATTTTATCCTACATTGCAAACAATAGTTCAGTACCCAACTAACGTCATGTAAATGAGACTTCAATATTTTCTTAACATTATTATCATTTCCAATTTAACTTGTTTGTTTTATTTATTACAGAAATTGATGCTGCTGTTTACAACATCGAGTTTAATTAAAATATTTAATGTTACCGATGTATCGAAAATGCTTAACAAGTTGGTCATTAAGATTACAAACAATACAAAATAGCCAAACAGCCTAAATAAAAAAAAACAATACAGCATATGAAACTACCAGTTTTATTGTAGCAGGTAATACTTTAAATTTGGTTATTGATTCTATTTTATCCAAAGAAAAGAGTATATTTTGGTAATTATGTTACCTTACAATAAATTTGAATTTGCTTAAATTGACTATAGCTAAGTGGTATACTATGGCGATAAGTAATTATTTAGAAAACAACCATAGGTTATTATTTGGATATCTTGGATTATAATTTCGAATAGCATACATAATAAATAATAAAATTTAAAATAATTCAATTTTTTTTTACTAGATTTATATGGCACTCAACATACATTACATAACTATAAATTAACCAGTATTTTCACATTGGGTGTACATATAGACTTAATGAATTGTGTCTGTTCCTATAACGTTTTAGAGAAGTCTATGCTTTATTTTGTCGTATAGCATACATTATATTCAATGTTTTTCATATGCTATATACAGAAATTACAATCACTGTGTAAATAATGTTCTTCAAATTTCTTTTTAGATTGGTTTTTTCAAAAAGCATTCATAAATAATAATTAGAATTTTAAATTATTTAATTTTTTTACTAGATTGTTATTACATTATGGTACATCATTCAATGTTATTCTTTTGATATCTACAGAAAATCCAAACACTGTGTTCAAGCTGTTCTTAATATTTCTGTTTAGATTTTTGTCTCATAAGGCACACATAAAAGAAAATTAAAATTTTTAATTTTCAAGAGTTCTGTCACCATTACTATGCTATAGCCGTGGTTAAAACATCATAGTTAAAAAAATTGCAAGGGGAATCCAACTATCGACCCCCTACCCCCCTCAAAAACACCACTGTAAAGTACCTATATAATATTATAGGATATTTAAAATATAACAATTATCCGCTAAGTACTACCTTCTTTTCCATTAATCGGCCAAAACATACTGTTCGTTGAAAATATGGCATTGTGTATAATGGAATTCAGTAATTTAAATTGATATTTACAGCGTTAAAAATGACAACAATAATAATAAATTACACTATTTAACCGGACAAGTGCAATAGCATTTATACGCGCTTAATATTTCGAATCGGAATAGTACGCCGGGCATTTGACGGGGCGTCGGCGACGACATTATCAGTCGGCATATCGAATATACCCCAATGATTATGAATGATAAAAAAAAATTATTGATAACGTCGATCCTTTGCTATCACAGATTATACTCCGTATATTCGCGAGCGACAAACGTTTGCCGATTTATTATAGAAAGTAGTTTTAATTTTCTACGTGAATATAAATTTGTGAATTGATGGAAGAAGTTGATTTACAGCTAATGAAGTATCTACATCTTTCCAAAGTTAAATTTCTTCGAGAGCTGAAATAATTGCAGGTTGTTATTCATCATCAGGACATTCCACGCATCTTGTAGAGCAAACCTTACATATATGGGTACTTTTTTTTTTTTTATTTTGCTCGTGTCGAAACTTACATAACATTTTATGTATCTATGTTTCGCGTGGAAACTTACCATGCCTCAAGAATCAAATGGTTCTGACTTTTTGGACTTTTTGTTTTTTCCTGCGTTTCTCTCATCGATTAAACTAATACCGTAACTCGCGAGTACATAAAAGACAAAATCTTAACATACACGAATGTGAAACCTTACGCTGTGCCGTCGTCGTTCGCCAAAAACAAGTAAAATTTCATTACTAAAAAAGGTTAGTCAATATTATAAAGAACTGTAAAGGTACATTATATGTATCTTTATGATGATTTATTCTATTTATTCGAATTCATACTACCTTTTTGATTATCAAATTTTACTTGCTCTTGGCGAATAACGACGGCACGGCGTACCGTTTCGTAATCGTACATGTTAAAAGTTTGTAATTTATCTACTCGAGAGTTACGGTATTATTTTCATCGATGAGAGAGATGCCGGTAAAAAGAAAAAGTCCAAACGGTCATAACCACTTGAATCTTGAGGTTGGGTAAGTTCCCACACGAAACATAGAATGCAATGCAGAATATTGCACTTTACGTAAGTTTCGACACGAAAAAAAAAGTACCCGTATATGTACTGAGCAATGTTATTAACGTACGGGCAATGGCCAAAAAATAGTAGTAGTAGTTTTTTCTGCGATTTCAGCAATACTTGCACAGACGAAAACACCTATATTAATAGATTAAATTTTTTATTAGAACTACTGTAACTTGTATCGATTGCGATTATAATATATAATATAAACTATAGACCCAACTAACATCGTGCAAATGAGATTTCAAGAATGTACATTTTATTATTAGCATATTAAGGTTACTAATACTTTTTGGTAGATTTAGAAAGTTTTTAATTGATTTTTTTTCACTGTAAAATAAAAGCATAGCATATATGTATTAAAATTTATATTACATTATTTTTTACAGATTTATACTACCATCAATACATTAATTCCAAACAGCTAAGTGTGTGGATTTGTCAATTTTCTAGGTAATTTTTATTTTTTAACTTCTGGTATAGAAATAAGATTTTTTTTTTTTTTTTTTTGTATAACTTTGTTGTAAATAATACTAAAATTATTATCATCTGATCTTAGTTTAATAAAATATTCTCTAAGATATTTCACTAAAAATACTTCAGATAACAGATCTATAACTGGTACTTTTTGAATCACATTAAAACTGTAATTAATATATGAATAAAAATAATAAAATCAAAACATTTCATTCGAAAATTATGCCTCTAACTTCAGTTATATTTGTTTTGTTGGTAATGACCTCTTAGCATTTAAGTAACGCTGAATTTTTCAAAGCTTTTCTACTTGGCGGTTTTCCTGCTTATTAAAATAATGTACACATATAGATAATTGTTCATCGTTTTAGTCACTGATCTCATTAGCTATAATATAAACCATCCTATTTCTTACTCTACTTGAAATGTATTGTTTCATAACAAATTTTCTAATTGTTCACTAAACCTTGTATCATACTTATTTAACACAAACCAATTAAATACATTTTTTTCTTATACTATTGATAATTTTTTCTGAATTCACTGTAGGTTTAAAGTGCGTCAATTACCTAGTCCTTATTATAACCTTCTAGATTCTATCAGTAAAATTGCTATAACACACAATTTAAATTTTTTTTTCTTAATTCCAAAATCAGGTATTCAATAACACTTGGTGATTGGCTTTGTTTTATGTATTTCTTATGACTTGATTTCAGAACAAAAAAAAAAAAACATCAAAATAATTCTTTCTGTTTAAAAAGATATACAACTTTCCCTAAATCCTTTTGCAATGACTATTATTTTCATATAGAATTTAAATTGTCCAGCATTAACTTATAAGCACATCACAATATTTACTCAGAATATTTCTTTTAGTATTACATCGTATCTTCTGAAAAAAAATGAATAAATGTCTCATTTTTATTGCTAAATATGAATTATTTTATCCTACATTGCAAACAATAGTTCAGTACCCAACTAACGTCATGTAAATGAGACTTCAATATTTTCTTAACATTATTATCATTTCCAATTTAACTTGTTTGTTTTATTTATTACAGAAATTGATGCTGCTGTTTACAACATCGAGTTTAATTAAAATATTTAATGTTACCGATGTATCGAAAATGCTTAACAAGTTGGTCATTAAGATTACAAACAATACAAAATAGCCAAACAGCCTAAATAAAAAAAAACAATACAGCATATGAAACTACCAGTTTTATTGTAGCAGGTAATACTTTAAATTTGGTTATTGATTCTATTTTATCCAAAGAAAAGAGTATATTTTGGTAATTATGTTACCTTACAATAAATTTGAATTTGCTTAAATTGACTATAGCTAAGTGGTATACTATGGCGATAAGTAATTATTTAGAAAACAACCATAGGTTATTATTTGGATATCTTGGATTATAATTTCGAATAGCATACATAATAAATAATAAAATTTAAAATAATTCAATTTTTTTTTACTAGATTTATATGGCACTCAACATACATTACATAACTATAAATTAACCAGTATTTTCACATTGGGTGTACATATAGACTTAATGAATTGTGTCTGTTCCTATAACGTTTTAGAGAAGTCTATGCTTTATTTTGTCGTATAGCATACATTATATTCAATGTTTTTCATATGCTATATACAGAAATTACAATCACTGTGTAAATAATGTTCTTCAAATTTCTTTTTAGATTGGTTTTTTCAAAAAGCATTCATAAATAATAATTAGAATTTTAAATTATTTAATTTTTTTACTAGATTGTTATTACATTATGGTACATCATTCAATGTTATTCTTTTGATATCTACAGAAAATCCAAACACTGTGTTCAAGCTGTTCTTAATATTTCTGTTTAGATTTTTGTCTCATAAGGCACACATAAAAGAAAATTAAAATTTTTAATTTTCAAGAGTTCTGTCACCATTACTATGCTATAGCCGTGGTTAAAACATCATAGTTAAAAAAATTGCAAGGGGAATCCAACTATCGACCCCCTACCCCCCTCAAAAACACCACTGTAAAGTACCTATATAATATTATAGGATATTTAAAATATAACAATTATCCGCTAAGTACTACCTTCTTTTCCATTAATCGGCCAAAACATACTGTTCGTTGAAAATATGGCATTGTGTATAATGGAATTCAGTAATTTAAATTGATATTTACAGCGTTAAAAATGACAACAATAATAATAAATTACACTATTTAACCGGACAAGTGCAATAGCATTTATACGCGCTTAATATTTCGAATCGGAATAGTACGCCGGGCATTTGACGGGGCGTCGGCGACGACATTATCAGTCGGCATATCGAATATACCCCAATGATTATGAATGATAAAAAAAAATTATTGATAACGTCGATCCTTTGCTATCACAGATTATACTCCGTATATTCGCGAGCGACAAACGTTTGCCGATTTATTATAGAAAGTAGTTTTAATTTTCTACGTGAATATAAATTTGTGAATTGATGGAAGAAGTTGATTTACAGCTAATGAAGTATCTACATCTTTCCAAAGTTAAATTTCTTCGAGAGCTGAAATAATTGCAGGTTGTTATTCATCATCAGGACATTCCACGCATCTTGTAGAGCAAACCTTACATATATGGGTACTTTTTTTTTTTTTATTTTGCTCGTGTCGAAACTTACATAACATTTTATGTATCTATGTTTCGCGTGGAAACTTACCATGCCTCAAGAATCAAATGGTTCTGACTTTTTGGACTTTTTGTTTTTTCCTGCGTTTCTCTCATCGATTAAACTAATACCGTAACTCGCGAGTACATAAAAGACAAAATCTTAACATACACGAATGTGAAACCTTACGCTGTGCCGTCGTCGTTCGCCAAAAACAAGTAAAATTTCATTACTAAAAAAGGTTAGTCAATATTATAAAGAACTGTAAAGGTACATTATATGTATCTTTATGATGATTTATTCTATTTATTCGAATTCATACTACCTTTTTGATTATCAAATTTTACTTGCTCTTGGCGAATAACGACGGCACGGCGTACCGTTTCGTAATCGTACATGTTAAAAGTTTGTAATTTATCTACTCGAGAGTTACGGTATTATTTTCATCGATGAGAGAGATGCCGGTAAAAAGAAAAAGTCCAAACGGTCATAACCACTTGAATCTTGAGGTTGGGTAAGTTCCCACACGAAACATAGAATGCAATGCAGAATATTGCACTTTACGTAAGTTTCGACACGAAAAAAAAAGTACCCGTATATGTACTGAGCAATGTTATTAACGTACGGGCAATGGCCAAAAAATAGTAGTAGTAGTTTTTTCTGCGATTTCAGCAATACTTGCACAGACGAAAACACCTATATTAATAGATTAAATTTTTTATTAGAACTACTGTAACTTGTATCGATTGCGATTATAATATATAATATAAACTATAGACCCAACTAACATCGTGCAAATGAGATTTCAAGAATGTACATTTTATTATTAGCATATTAAGGTTACTAATACTTTTTGGTAGATTTAGAAAGTTTTTAATTGATTTTTTTTCACTGTAAAATAAAAGCATAGCATATATGTATTAAAATTTATATTACATTATTTTTTACAGATTTATACTACCATCAATACATTAATTCCAAACAGCTAAGTGTGTGGATTTGTCAATTTTCTAGGTAATTTTTATTTTTTAACTTCTGGTATAGAAATAGGATTTTTTTTTTTTTTTTTTTGTATAACTTTGTTGTAAATAATACTAAAATTATTATCATCTGATCTTAGTTTAATAAAATATTCTCTAAGATATTTCACTAAAAATACTTCAGATAACAGATCTATAACTGGTACTTTTTGAATCACATTAAAACTGTAATTAATATATGAATAAAAATAATAAAATCAAAACATTTCATTCGAAAATTATGCCTCTAACTTCAGTTATATTTGTTTTGTTGGTAATGACCTCTTAGCATTTAAGTAACGCTGAATTTTTCAAAGCTTTTCTACTTGGCGGTTTTCCTGCTTATTAAAATAATGTACACATATAGATAATTGTTCATCGTTTTAGTCACTGATCTCATTAGCTATAATATAAACCATCCTATTTCTTACTCTACTTGAAATGTATTGTTTCATAACAAATTTTCTAATTGTTCACTAAACCTTGTATCATACTTATTTAACACAAACCAATTAAATACATTTTTTTCTTATACTATTGATAATTTTTTCTGAATTCACTGTAGGTTTAAAGTGCGTCAATTACCTAGTCCTTATTATAACCTTCTAGATTCTATCAGTAAAATTGCTATAACACACAATTTAAATTTTTTTTTCTTAATTCCAAAATCAGGTATTCAATAACACTTGGTGATTGGCTTTGTTTTATGTATTTCTTATGACTTGATTTCAGAACAAAAAAAAAAAAACATCAAAATAATTCTTTCTGTTTAAAAAGATATACAACTTTCCCTAAATCCTTTTGCAATGACTATTATTTTCATATAGAATTTAAATTGTCCAGCATTAACTTATAAGCACATCACAATATTTACTCAGAATATTTCTTTTAGTATTACATCGTATCTTCTGAAAAAAAATGAATAAATGTCTCATTTTTATTGCTAAATATGAATTATTTTATCCTACATTGCAAACAATAGTTCAGTACCCAACTAACGTCATGTAAATGAGACTTCAATATTTTCTTAACATTATTATCATTTCCAATTTAACTTGTTTGTTTTATTTATTACAGAAATTGATGCTGCTGTTTACAACATCGAGTTTAATTAAAATATTTAATGTTACCGATGTATCGAAAATGCTTAACAAGTTGGTCATTAAGATTACAAACAATACAAAATAGCCAAACAGCCTAAATAAAAAAAAACAATACAGCATATGAAACTACCAGTTTTATTGTAGCAGGTAATACTTTAAATTTGGTTATTGATTCTATTTTATCCAAAGAAAAGAGTATATTTTGGTAATTATGTTACCTTACAATAAATTTGAATTTGCTTAAATTGACTATAGCTAAGTGGTATACTATGGCGATAAGTAATTATTTAGAAAACAACCATAGGTTATTATTTGGATATCTTGGATTATAATTTCGAATAGCATACATAATAAATAATAAAATTTAAAATAATTCAATTTTTTTTTACTAGATTTATATGGCACTCAACATACATTACATAACTATAAATTAACCAGTATTTTCACATTGGGTGTACATATAGACTTAATGAATTGTGTCTGTTCCTATAACGTTTTAGAGAAGTCTATGCTTTATTTTGTCGTATAGCATACATTATATTCAATGTTTTTCATATGCTATATACAGAAATTACAATCACTGTGTAAATAATGTTCTTCAAATTTCTTTTTAGATTGGTTTTTTCAAAAAGCATTCATAAATAATAATTAGAATTTTAAATTATTTAATTTTTTTACTAGATTGTTATTACATTATGGTACATCATTCAATGTTATTCTTTTGATATCTACAGAAAATCCAAACACTGTGTTCAAGCTGTTCTTAATATTTCTGTTTAGATTTTTGTCTCATAAGGCACACATAAAAGAAAATTAAAATTTTTAATTTTCAAGAGTTCTGTCACCATTACTATGCTATAGCCGTGGTTAAAACATCATAGTTAAAAAAATTGCAAGGGGAATCCAACTATCGACCCCCTACCCCCCTCAAAAACACCACTGTAAAGTACCTATATAATATTATAGGATATTTAAAATATAACAATTATCCGCTAAGTACTACCTTCTTTTCCATTAATCGGCCAAAACATACTGTTCGTTGAAAATATGGCATTGTGTATAATGGAATTCAGTAATTTAAATTGATATTTACAGCGTTAAAAATGACAACAATAATAATAAATTACACTATTTAACCGGACAAGTGCAATAGCATTTATACGCGCTTAATATTTCGAATCGGAATAGTACGCCGGGCATTTGACGGGGCGTCGGCGACGACATTATCAGTCGGCATATCGAATATACCCCAATGATTATGAATGATAAAAAAAAAATTATTGATAACGTCGATCCTTTGCTATCACAGATTATACTCCGTATATTCGCGAGCGACAAACGTTTGCCGATTTATTATAGAAAGTAGTTTTAATTTTCTACGTGAATATAAATTTGTGAATTGATGGAAGAAGTTGATTTACAGCTAATGAAGTATCTACATCTTTCCAAAGTTAAATTTCTTCGAGAGCTGAAATAATTGCAGGTTGTTATTCATCATCAGGACATTCCACGCATCTTGTAGAGCAAACCTTACATATATGGGTACTTTTTTTTTTTTTATTTTGCTCGTGTCGAAACTTACATAACATTTTATGTATCTATGTTTCGCGTGGAAACTTACCATGCCTCAAGAATCAAATGGTTCTGACTTTTTGGACTTTTTGTTTTTTCCTGCGTTTCTCTCATCGATTAAACTAATACCGTAACTCGCGAGTACATAAAAGACAAAATCTTAACATACACGAATGTGAAACCTTACGCTGTGCCGTCGTCGTTCGCCAAAAACAAGTAAAATTTCATTACTAAAAAAGGTTAGTCAATATTATAAAGAACTGTAAAGGTACATTATATGTATCTTTATGATGATTTATTCTATTTATTCGAATTCATACTACCTTTTTGATTATCAAATTTTACTTGCTCTTGGCGAATAACGACGGCACGGCGTACCGTTTCGTAATCGTACATGTTAAAAGTTTGTAATTTATCTACTCGAGAGTTACGGTATTATTTTCATCGATGAGAGAGATGCCGGTAAAAAGAAAAAGTCCAAACGGTCATAACCACTTGAATCTTGAGGTTGGGTAAGTTCCCACACGAAACATAGAATGCAATGCAGAATATTGCACTTTACGTAAGTTTCGACACGAAAAAAAAAGTACCCGTATATGTACTGAGCAATGTTATTAACGTACGGGCAATGGCCAAAAAATAGTAGTAGTAGTTTTTTCTGCGATTTCAGCAATACTTGCACAGACGAAAACACCTATATTAATAGATTAAATTTTTTATTAGAACTACTGTAACTTGTATCGATTGCGATTATAATATATAATATAAACTATAGACCCAACTAACATCGTGCAAATGAGATTTCAAGAATGTACATTTTATTATTAGCATATTAAGGTTACTAATACTTTTTGGTAGATTTAGAAAGTTTTTAATTGATTTTTTTTCACTGTAAAATAAAAGCATAGCATATATGTATTAAAATTTATATTACATTATTTTTTACAGATTTATACTACCATCAATACATTAATTCCAAACAGCTAAGTGTGTGGATTTGTCAATTTTCTAGGTAATTTTTATTTTTTAACTTCTGGTATAGAAATAGGATTTTTTTTTTTTTTTTTTTGTATAACTTTGTTGTAAATAATACTAAAATTATTATCATCTGATCTTAGTTTAATAAAATATTCTCTAAGATATTTCACTAAAAATACTTCAGATAACAGATCTATAACTGGTACTTTTTGAATCACATTAAAACTGTAATTAATATATGAATAAAAATAATAAAATCAAAACATTTCATTCGAAAATTATGCCTCTAACTTCAGTTATATTTGTTTTGTTGGTAATGACCTCTTAGCATTTAAGTAACGCTGAATTTTTCAAAGCTTTTCTACTTGGCGGTTTTCCTGCTTATTAAAATAATGTACACATATAGATAATTGTTCATCGTTTTAGTCACTGATCTCATTAGCTATAATATAAACCATCCTATTTCTTACTCTACTTGAAATGTATTGTTTCATAACAAATTTTCTAATTGTTCACTAAACCTTGTATCATACTTATTTAACACAAACCAATTAAATACATTTTTTTCTTATACTATTGATAATTTTTTCTGAATTCAC